>JARIHS010000001.1:2735042-5470084 GCA_029320655.1 Mycena floridula
GAAATGGATGACACCTTGTTGGTGTGTCATGTGTGTCAGGGCTGCTGACTGTTGCCCACCACTGCCGTCTCTCATTGTTCCCCAATCTCCGCATTGGTGTGCTGAGTGCATTTAGTTGATATAGTAGCATTAGATTGTATTTCTGTGACCTTTTATAGACTGCCGCCTCATGCTCATATGCCGGTTTTTGACAATAACGTTGCTCAGCTTACCCTCCTGCCTTATACAGCACTATATTCCCACGAAATGATGACAAATCACCTTAAGAGGAAATGGATGACACTTTTCTCGGTGTGTCATCTGTGTCCCGTCTCTCATTGTTCCCCAATCTCTGCATTGGTAAACTGATTGCATTTAGTTGATATACTAGCATCAGACTGTATTTTTGAGACCTTTCTCTAGACTACTGAGTCATGTTCAACAGTCTCTGGTCACAAATCTCCAAATGTTTCTCCCAATATGGCTGCAGTGGTCATCTGGGACCTTCTACAGATCATAAAATCACCATAAACATCAAAATAATAGTCCAGAACAGCTCCAGAGAGCCAAAATTATCTTGACAAAACTGCCTAACATTTCGGCGGTAAGGTCTCGGGGACCCCGGCATACCTTCGCCGAGCTGCCCGACGGACACCCCTTGATTCAGATGCGAATCACAGAAACATCCAAGACCAGAAATATATATGCATGGATCCCTCAAATAAAAACTGGATTATTTGACTTTATCTTGGATAATACTTACGGAGAGTGAGGGAGATTGGCGCTTGCACCGTTAAGGATTGCTTATGTAAAGAAGCAAGCGCTTGCCGTAAAGGGAAATCTAAAGACTGAAAATCATTCAGAATGATAAATTATGTGAATATATGACTCCTACGGTGGGGTGCATCCATTTTTTGAACCAAAAGCAGTGAAGACGTTGGTTCGTCTGAACCGAGATGTGGCTGTGTTAGGTTAACGTGACCATACCAATTTTGTCCAAGTGGTGACCTGACGTAATTGTTTCCTCTCTCATCTTACGATGAACTACATCACGAGCTATCTCGAAGTTCTTGTCTCTTCAATATTTCATGGGGAAAACGTCAGTCCTTAGCTTGTTCTTGATTCAACTCGGCTTATCGTTACCACCTTTCAGGGGTCGGAGTCAGAATCTGACTCAATAATGACCATTGGGATCTCTCCTTCGAATGTACTGTACTATTTCGACCGTATCTTCACAGCATGTTACACGTTACATGACATCTTCATTATTTTTTATCTTCACCGGCAGATGTTACCCGTTACCGGTCGGTCGGTCTTCATTCCGAATCGGGTCAAGCCGCCGGCGGCAAATTTTTTTCTTTATCTGTCCATCATCATGACGGAAAACCCGCCAAAAATGATGGGTATTTGGCACGAGCTGGAGTTGCAGAGACCGTGGAAGCCTCAGAAGAGCACTTCGATCCTTCAGATGCGGATTTCTTGCCCAAAGAAAGCCGTGTTGATGCTTCCGGGTCATTCAAAAAGATGGAGTCAATTGGAAGGTGTACCAGACAAAGGCCGAAACTGTTGGGAGGCGAGGCAAAGTGGGAAGAACACTGAGGCTTTTGGGCATGTCTCTTTCACAATTTGACTAGATTGAATAGAAAAAAATCATTGCTTTTCAGTCCTGCGCGTTCAATTAACGGAGAAAAAAATGGCATTTTTGACCCGGAAAAATCTCAGATGTAACAGTCTTCACTGGACTTCCGTTACATGTTACAGGTGCGTCATAACTTCATTTCACAGGCAATTGTTACACGTTACTGAAGATGCGGTCGAAATAGTACAGTAGTGGGCTTCTTTGGATTACCTTGCTATGATCTCACATTCCTTTAGTCGTCAGACTCAAATACTTCATCGTCCGATTCTGACCAGGCAGATGACAGGGTGAGTTTCAGGCGGCGGCCTTTCAGTTGTCGAGCTCATCATTCTACTGGCAGGAACCGACCATGATCCAAAAGATTCTGTCTCGCTCAGTCAGCATTCCAAAAGCCTCGATCCCCCAAGGGTGGAGCAATGATTGGTACTATTGGTCCTTCTCGCACGCCCTTGATGCAGTCTACGACACCTCCAGCCTGGAAATCTATCTGGGTACCAAATATGGGTTTGAATTTAAGGATGTGAAGCTGTTGATGTTCAAGAGGTCTACAGAACAGCTGGTGTTCCAGTACCGCTGTAAATATTACAGGTATGGGATGACTGCTGCTGACCTGTTTGTCTATCCAGACGACTACGAGTCTGTCGATGACTTTTTGCAGCGCCGTGAAGAAGATGATGCAAAAAGAGAGTTGGTCGATGCAGTGGAGATAGATTTGAAATGCATTCAGTTGGTCAAGGCGCAGTCTCTTCTGGACCAAAAGGCATATTATGATTCAAGACGCCTTTGATGGGCCTGTACATTAAATTTCGGTATAAATATTTACAATATTTACTGCATCTGATGAAGAATTTCGGCTTGTAATCGACCTGAGGAGCTGCGAGTGTCCCGAAAGAGGAAGAATTGGGAAGCAGGATGTCGGAGATGTCTGGAATCCCAGAGTAAGTAGACGGAAACAAGCTAGCAACGAGGAAATGAATATTCACCTAGCTCTGCTCACCGGTAAGCACAGCAAAGACATGACCAATGGGGCCAACAATGCTTTGCTGAACGGCGACCGATGAACGACCAAACAGCTCTGGGAAACAGAAGGCATTTTGCCATTTAGATTCCACAGTACGTTCACAAAAAAAATACCAGTACACTGATACAGGAAACTCGCGAAAGCACTCGAAGAAAGAGACCTGTATCTAAATGAAAAAACATCAGGGTCACGGAGGATTAAACTATTTCGATGTCCCGCTTTGACCTGTATATGGTATCCAGCAGCTGTGCCACACGATCATCAGAAAGTATGTCTGAACCATGCTTCAGGCTCCTTCCCTTTGTCGTTCCACTCCCCTGATTTACTGGAAACTTGTGCTTCATCACCTCAATCGCAAGGCTGACGAGCCGGAAGATATCCGGTAAAATAATCCACCCCGTCATGAGGACAGACAGCCCTTTGAACGACTCGCTTTCCATCAAATGAACAAGCTGTTGGGACTTTTGTGCCAGGAAGGATGGGGCTGAGGGATCTACTGACGGGAGAGGAAAGAATACTGCGTTGATCACAAGCAGAGGCCCCACGGAAGAAAATGCATGGATAATGACGGATGATTTGTCCTCTTCTCCTTCCTCCTCGTGGTCCTCCTTGATTCGAGCCAAAGCATGATCCCGTAGCTCTGGGCGCCGTAGAAAAATTAGTCGAACGCCCAATGCCATTGTGGTCCGGTTGACGAGCCAGGCGATGAGGCCGATGACCATGAGGCACCCGGTCGATCCCAAAATCTCCGCCATGATTTTTGCGACTCCATATACGACAAATCTTTCATCGCGCCCAATGTATAGGACGACGACAATTTCGAGGATGAGCATTATGGTGTGGTATGTCGCATATATGATACAGAGCCAGCTGAGCAAGTCATCGGCCATATCTCTCTGTGGCCTTGCGACTCGGGAGGCTCGTACTTCCGACGAAATTGGGAATTTGGAGTCAGAGGTGTTCATCAGAGTACGACTTCAAGTTGAATCTCCCTGAATAACAAAGGTCAACATTAGCTCCATGTCAAGTCATTGATCGGGAAACAAAGACCGTGAATGCCAGGGTCTGAAAACAACGACTGCGCATGTGTTGCACACCTATCCCGCTTGATGGAAACCAATTTTACACACGAAAAGTGGGAGTGTGGCGTACCGAGATCCTCACAAGTAGCTTTCTCGGAGTTGGAATTGCATATTGCCGCAGTGTTCGGAGACTTTGACGCTCGAGGGTTCGATGAATTTTTGCCCCACTCCAAGTTTCAAGTTCAAGTTGAAAGTCCGAAGTTCTGCTTTACGGAAGGCGTCTATTATCCCGCATTGTGGAACGGGTGTCTGTGTGATCTCGACCTACGGTGCTGAGAGCGGAAGAACTTCGAGTCATCGGACGGAGTGCACGATTGGGATGACGAAAACCCTCACAACTAAGTCGACACCATCAGATTTAGGGCTGCAAGTCTGACAACTTTTGTACTACCGTGGTCTATGTCGCCGAAAGCTGTTCTACTTCCTTCCTTCCTTCCTTCCTCGTTCGAACGACAAGCTTGATTATTATTTCCATTTCCTGATACCGTAAAATATACCGTTTTGCTTTGTTTCTTCCTTTTCTTTCCCGTCATTACCACAATTCAAGTCCGTTTGACTACGCAAGGTCCCTAGCAAAATGGAAAAAGTCGACACTCGAGCCGTTGACGCCATACTTGTATATCTGCATTTCAAGTCAGGATAACCCAACAACCGCAAAATAAAAAAACTCACAAAGTGCGATGCAACCCAGCTCGAGAACAAAGCCCGCTGATAAGGCTCCGGCAGTCTCTCCAATAAAGTCTCCAAGCCCACTTTTTCGACAAGAGTCTTGGGAATCGCCCGCCTAATGACTCCCTTCCGGCTTGGGACATCATCAAACAAATCTGAACTCTCCAATTCCGCCTGAAGGTTATTCAACGTAGAAGACAATTCATCCGAAATCGTCGTTCGAGGCTTGGTTCCACCCAACCTTGCATGCTCTTTCCAAATACATTGAAACTCGGAAGCAGCATTCTCAGTGATCTTCTGCTGGATGTCTTTCACGTAGCTCTGATAGAACTCGGAAGGTTTGCCGTCTTTGAAGATCATGAGATCGACATATTCGGTGGTGGAAAGAGCAAGTCCGGCAAGAACTTCGAGCGAAGAGCTCGTGACGCCACCTATGAAGGACGTTGACAAAAGAGGACATGTCAGACGTTTACGACATACCCTTGTTAGCGCTAGAATCTTTGAACAAGATAACTTTGCGTTTTTCCAGGTGCAAACGGGCTTGCTGCGTAAGGAACAAATTGGCACCCTCGACGATATATTTGAAATGAGGCTTTCCCTCGGCGTCAATCAAAGCAGCCATATTGGAGATGTTGACAGCTTCGGGTCTGCGGGACGCCCGTCAACAATATCGTCAAGGTATGAAACCCAGCTTACCTTCCACCACAAGGAACAAAGAGATCAGCCTTGAACCTCAGATGCGCAGCATTCCTGAAATCAGTGCCGTCGAGGATAACTTCGCCCGCTGATTGACAGTATCAGACGGCTCAAGAAAACGACAAGATGCTCGCTTACAAGGCAGCTTAACATCATGCTCCTCGACCTTGACGAGATACCCATCCTTGCTAAGCTTGCTCTTGTCAAAATTGCAGACCGGGATACGAAGTTTGGCGAGTCGGACAAGCTCCTCGCGGTTAAGGCCAGCCGGATCAGCGAGGACACCGCTCCCATCAATAATGGCCACCGTCTTATCCGAGCTCAGCAGAATCTCATCTAAAAGTAAACATTAGTCCTGTATCTCTAGAGTACAGTATTGGATTCAACTTACTCGAACCAAGATCTCCGTCTGGTAAAAAGAAAAAAGAAGATCAGTAAAAGCCCGCCAATGGCAAAAAACCCTCTTATCAGAGGTAACGAACCTGGGCCACCGGTCTGGACTTTTGTCACATCCTTCTCCTTCAATCCGAGCTGCTTGTAGATGCCCAAAACATATTGCCTAATGGACAGTGAGGTCATCCCATAGGTATCATGCGGTACGCCACCAAGAGTCTGAGCGCTCTTGCCGGTCGTAAACGATTTCCACCATGTCTCGGCGCCACGGTCACGGGCATGCACTGACAAATGTTTGAAGGCACAGAAGTAAGACCGAAGTAGGACTCACGAGCAGCCCAGTCCATCATATCAGCGGTACCCTCTGATAGCTGGAGTTAGCTCCATTCAACGACGTGGCAGCAAATTTACCATCAGGACCAAAGAAAAGCAGCTCGGGCTTGGCATACAGATCGACCAGGGTCTCCTTGATACCAGGCGTCTGTCCAGGGATAAGGAGATCGATGATAGCCTACCCGAAAGTTAGTCGGAAGACATCAAGGGGCAAACCACCTCACATCAACGTATTTCTCGAAACAGAGTCTCGGACTAGCCCCAATCCTTCGAAGCGCCTCAGCCTTGTCTCCGAACAGCAGATAAAATGACTTACGAAGGCAAGATGGTCCCTTTGGCTCCACCCTCAGGGATATCCTTATTCTTCAGCGACTGCGTCGATGCAAGCCCGTAGTTTTCGTCAAACCTAAAGATGAGTCAGCTTGATGCGACAAGCCGATGAACAGCACGCTCACAGCATGCGCTGGTTGATAGAATAATTTCTAGTAAGAAACGTCAGCAAAGAAACCCAAAAAAATCAACGTAGACATACTCCTTATTCCTCGACATGACAAGCCGGATTCCACCACGAGCGACATCCCTGAATCGAATGTGGAACCCTCTAAACTCGTTACCTGTAACAAACAATCTGTCAGTAAATCGCCTTGAAAACTGTGTCGACTGACCGATAACAAAGAACATCCCGAACGGCTTCTTCGGGTATTCGACCTCGGGAAGGAAATCAGGCGCAAGTCTAAACGATAAAGCCACTTTTGTCGGCTGATAAAAGTTGGTCTTGAGAATGTGTCTGTCAAACCAGTTAGTCGAAGCGACTTGTCTCGATATCGATAAACGCACTTGTTGAAGATCAAGAAGCTCTCAAGGACCTGCAACTCGCTCTTATTCGGCACCGTCCTGCGAATCTTGTCGTACAGCTCTTCGTCAGTGAGGGGTTGAACGGTCTGCAGTCGCTGATACGACAAAGTAGGCCTGTAAAACCGTGTCAGTTTGGCTACAAAGCATTGCGGCGGGATAACTCCTACATCAGCTGAGAAGCGTCAGAGGACGAAGGATAGTGGGTCATAGCAAAGTTGACGTAGAGCAGCCGAATCTGAGAGAAAAAAAGCTCAGCGAAAAACCGCGGGCATCGAGAATCATGAAAACAAACCAGCTCGGGATACGCCTGAATGATGTTGGCGATGCTCTCTCGGGTGAAAGTTTCCTCTCTGAAGCGTCTCTTGATGGTATTGAGCACTTCGGCATGCGCTGGGTCATTCTCGTCCAAGACGTTCTTGAGCTGAAGATACGACACCCCAAGACGATTGCAAAAGTGTTGTGCAAAGATCCATCCGCAATCTGTTTTCCATTGAGTAATGAGAAGACAGGGAAATCAAGGTGGCTTACAAGCATACGTGGCCTCTTGGACAGCATGACTGCCTTCGCTTCCTGGAGCAATGAAGAAGGGGTTGTCGGGTAGGCAGTAGAGCAAGGAAGCTTCCTTCATTACTTGGAATATAGAGTGCTCGATCGGGGGTGCATTGGAATTAGGAAGCGGATTAAGGTAGAGCGAGATTATGGTGATCCCGTTCGAGAATTGCTCTGAAGACCGTCAAGATGGGGCAATAAAAAGAGATATAGAAGACGAACCAACGTATTTTCTCGCCGAATAGAGAGAGTAAAAGTGGTAGAGATTCGACAGGGCGCTAACAAGATTGAGAGACCGTCAAAGGAACCGAGATTGCTGGCATACCTGAAGAACCGTGTAGTGCCGCCCATTTTGTAACCAATGACCATCCTTCGCTCTCTTGTTCCTTCGACCTCGTAGACCTCGATAACAGGCCCATCTCGTTTCTCGACGCTGCAGATGACCTGGACATGACCGATGAGAAAAAGCTAAAAATTGTGGCAAAATTCTCACCCGCTGGTAGATCTCAAGCGTATTCTCCGAGGCTTTTTCGAGAAATCCCTTGTCAGAGACGCTCCTTATCTCGGTGTTGCCGTTCTGGTCTTTGGTTCCCTCTGGAGGCCCGGTGAAGACGCACTTGTTGACAAAGTAGCATCGCAGCTGCTGAGACGCTGTAACCGAAATAGATCCAGTTGAACGATAGGTTTCCAGTCTGAACGCGTTGGAGGGTGTCGAATTATCAAGGAAAAGTCCATCGATTCGGGCTTCGCAGGTGGCTCCTGGACCAGTCGTTGCGGTTTGGCCTGGAGGACTGGTATGAATAAAAGTAGCGCCGTTGTCGTCGATCTTCTCGAGGTCGATAACCAGCTGACTCGGGTCATGCTTGGTATAAGCGAGAATCTTTGCTCCAAAAAGAGCGATGATATGGTCGCAGATGACGTTCACGTCTGATTCGTTCCGAAAATAGGTGTCATCGATGCCAAGGTTGGTGTAAAACCAGTTGACTTCGTTGGCGACTAGCTCATGCGGGATGAATCCCTATGGTCGACATTGAGCGACGCGCAGAATGAACAGGAAAATGTCAACGGACCTTGGCAGCGACCTGAGCTTCAACGAGAGCTCGCTGTTCCTCCTTTCCCTTGAAGACAGGCGTCGAATAGCCAGGCAAATTCTTGACCTTGTTCACCGCTGTATCGCTGGATTTCTGAATGAGAGGGTTATGCCCCGGAACGAGTAAATGGGCCATGATATGAAGGAGAAAGTCAAAGTAGAGGGCAGAAAGGTGGATCGGGAAGCTTTATATAATAAAGCAGTGTTTAGTTCCGCTCGTAGACGGAACTTGCTGAAACGCGTTATGTCGCTGTTATCACGCGTACATATTTTGGGGTCCCCGCAAGGTATTTGACATTGGTTATTTCAAGGGTCATTTCGGCTCGTACCGCTTCAGCCTTTTTCCCCAGACTTTAAGCTCGGCCGAGGAGATGAAATGCTTTGGGGAAGCTCTCTGTCGCCGTGTGACCAGCACGTATGACCCCCAAGTCCTCGAAACAGCAATCAAATAACAGTGAAAACAGTACAATTTTGGGCCCTTGGCCGTTTCATTTCCGTCCTTTCATCTTCCTTCCAATCCTTCTCGCACGTACTCTTCGAACAATGCCTTGTAATCCTTGTGCCATCGGCTTAAAGCAGGTCTTCCTTCAACAATATCACCGGCGGCCCACATAATCCTTAGCTCGTCGACCTCGCGCTTGGTCTCATTGTCCGGGACGATAATATAAAACTCTCCGTCTCGGACCTTGTCGAGCATGTACAACACAGTTTCTTCAGCCGACCAAGCGCCTGCAGGCTTTGTCGCACCCGATGTCGCACCTCCAAGTCCCGTGAACGTCCACCCGGGCCTGGAAAAAGACATTCTCGTCAGAGCACGCAATAAAGAGGAAGAAGAAAGAAATAGCACGTACACAAACAGGTGCGCTGTTACATTGGAATGAGGTCTTTCGCGGAGCTCGTGCGCCAATCCTTCTGTCAGACTCTTGACGGCAGCTTTCGATGCATTATAGGCAGCATTTCCGCTGAAAACGTGGTCCGATGAACGTTGGTTAAGAAGAAGAGCAAAGCGACGCACGGGGGATTTGTGATGCCTTGCTTTGAACCCGTTGTAATGATCATGGCCTGGTTTTCTTGGTGCAACATCGACTGGGTGAGAGCATCATGAATGATGTCGTTCTAAAAAAAGATGACGACTTACTGGCACAAAAGTCTGCTGGACATTGACCACGCTGAACTCGATGAGCCATGGGAAAGACAAGAGCTTAAACGAGACATACCCAAAGACATTGACCTCGAATATCAGTTTCCAATTGTCGATGCCATCCCATGAAGTGCCTTTTGCTCCAATCCCGGCATTGTTCATGAGAATAGCAACCTGGACGGAGATAAGTATGTAAGAACAGCGCTACCGTTGAAGGTGCAGGGGGAAGGGATTATGGAAGGGCCATGGAAGATGGAAGGGCCAGGGGGTGAAAGCTCCTCGCGATGCTCACCTCACCCCAATGCTCATACACCTTATCTCTCAGCCTGACGACCTGCTCAAGCTTCGAGACGTCGGTGGGAACAACAAGCACATTGGTGTCTCCAACAATTCCAGCGACCGTCTTTCCGACTTTCTGAAGCTGCTCTTCCTTTACATCGGCCACAACAATCTTCATTCCCAATCTACGATAGAATGAGCAAATGAGGAATGATGAAGTCCAAGGCTTACTTTGCAAGCTCGAGCGCCGCAGCTTGTCCGATTCCGCTAGCAGCGCCGGTGATGACAGCAACACGGCCAGCTTGGACGATGGGATGAAGCTCGTCAGCCACAGCCATATTGTTGGGCTTGTAGCTGGTCGCAGCTGGAGAAAAAGCAGGTCTTAGCGGTGAACCATTGCGACTAGCGCGTTCAGAGGTCAAAGGTGTTCCCAGACCGTTTCCATTTCCTCGAGCCATAATAGCGGAGAAGAGAGAGATGCAGCAGATCTAGTGTCCGGTCGCGGTTTTATAAATGAGATTCCGTAGAGAATTCTGGGTCTTTGGGACAAAAATATTTCCGGCCGAACGAAATTGGCGCAGATTAGCAGCCAAATAGTCGACAACGATGCCTCGTCTGGCCTGCCCTGGATTTAGGTGATTCGAAACATTATCGTATCCTGAGAAGGGTTGCCCGATGTCGCAGGACGGGAGCTCTATCTCGGTTGTCTGATATACAGCTACCTATCCGATAAGCGAAAAAAGCTCGAGATAAGGTCCCCGTTGTGGGGCAAGACTTCGATTTGAGGCTATATTAGTAACCCGTCAACGTCCTATGTCACGCACAAAAACCGCCTGGAGGAAGAAATATGATGTCCACACAAGCCAAAGCCATGCCGCTCGAGTTTTAGCTGGCCTTCATTCATTTGTCAGCACCGCCGACCGGACCGTGGCAACCGGACCTGAGCTTCCCGTTTGGGCAGTGGTGGCGGTGCTGCCCATTTGCTTGTGCACAACTCGAATCGACGGGCAGAGTTCAACGAAAAAAACAAGTTCTTCAGCTCAAGTCCAATATTCGGAAAATTTGCTTCTGCTTCCAACAATCAGTGACTCTCCCAGCTTCGCTCTTCTTCCTTCCATGTCTGCTTGGCAGTCTCAAAATCTTGAAGGTCACCAACTTTTCATTTTTGATCATGAGCACATTTTTTGAAGACCATTGCATCCAGAATTGCACGCGACCAGCATGATATCCCGAATTGCTCCGTCCTTTCGTAGGTTGTCCCAGTCCTCGAGCCACTATTATAGTTCAACTTTTTTTTTTTTCAGCAGTCCATTTTTCGAGCAACCCTTCATGCAACTCATTCCAACCAGAGCAATTCCAATGTGTCTATTGTCAAGCCAGTTTCCTAGGCCTTCTCCGTGGAAAGACCGATGAACACAGATCAGCAGTAAACTCGGAACAATTCACGAGTTCTTGTCTGGCCAGGTGCACCTATTTAATGGTCTACATTGCACTATGAACCATCATATCCGAGTGGCCAACGATGCAAAAGCTCCTTATTGCGGTCTCCTTAGCTATTTGCCTGGTGAATGCAGCTCAACCGGAGCTGCCTCGCGAAACCAATTCAGCTCATCAGCTGGAACGTCGAGCTACATCCATTTCAGTCAATCTCGGTTCCACATTCCAGGTAATGGATGGGTTCGGTACTTCCCAAGCTTTCGGTCGCGCAACCAACATCTTCAGCTCTACGGCCAGCGCTCAGACCGCTGCTCTAGATCTCTTGTTCAGTCCCACTGCTGGAGCTGGGTTCACTATCCTGCGAAATCGCATTGGAAATGGTAACACCGCTGCTGATAGTGTTCTGTGAGCAAAACCGATTTTCTTCGTTTGGCTGGTCTCTGACTTTATATGACCAAGGCCCACATCTCCTGGTTCACCCAGCGCGACTCCCAATTACCAGTATGACAATAATGACAGTTCACAGATTTGGCTGTCCCAGAAGGCAATTGGTTATGGCGTCAAGACATTCTACGCCGACGCTTGGGGCGCACCCTACTTTATGAAAACCAACAATGATGTTGGAAACGGTGGATCCCTCTGCGGGGTTTCCGGCGCTTCTTGTTCATCTGGAGACTGGAAACAAGCTTACGCGAATTTCCTCGTCAACTACGTGCAGTATTACAAGAAGAACAATATCACAATCACGCATCTTGGTTTCTTGAATGAACCCGAATTCGCGTACGCTTTGATTTCGCCGTCTGCTTCAGATCTAATGTATCTTCAGTGCTTCGTATTCGTCGATGCTGTCATCGGGCACCCAAGCGGCTGACTTTATCAAAGTCCTGTACCCGACGATTCAAACCGCAGGTCTTGGTAGCCAAATCAAGATTACTTGCTGCGACTCTGAAGGCTGGAACAACCAAAAGACCATGTCTTCTCAACTCACTTCCGCTGGCGTCGATAATCAAGTCGGTATCATCACGTCTCACTCTTATACGACTTCGCCCGACGTCCCGATTAACACGCCCCACAAAGTCTGGCAAACCGAATATGCTGATCTCAATGGGTCTTGGAACACTAACTGGTATTCTAACGGTGCAATAGGTGAAGGCCTTTATTGGTATGTTATCACCTTCATCCTGTTTCCAGCTTTTCTGACGACGAAATCAGGGCGAAATTGATCTACAACGGTATCGTCAACGCGAATCTCAGTGCATACTTGTACTGGGAAGGCGCCGAAACCGGTGTAACGACCAACTCGTGTCTCATTTCCATCTCTGGTTCGACAGTGACCCCATCAGCTCGTCTATGGGCCATGGCACAATGGAGTAGATATGTCCGACCAGGGGCCGTCCGTGTCGCCACGACATCAGGATCTTCTTCCCTCCTGACCAGTGCCTTCACAAACACCGACAATACAGTATCGATCCAGGTGATCAATACTGCCAGCACAGCACAAGATGTTTCCATCACCGTCAACGGAGGAACAACTTTTGGCAGTGTAACAGCATTCGTCAGCCAGCAGTCCAATGGTGGAAAACCTACAGCTGCAACAGCCAGTATTAGCGGTTTAATCGTCACTGGAAATGCTCCTGGCTTTTCTATGCTAACCTTTATTCTGTCAAGACCTGGCTCTGGAGGTTCGACCATCGTCACGTCGACGACGACATCAGCGACGACGACAAGCAGCACTACAGCAGTGACCACTACGACGACCACTGCCACAACTTCGACGACCTCTACAAGTGGAGCCCAGGCGGGTCACTGGGATCAATGCGGTGGAATTGGATTCAATGGGCCAACGGTTTGCGTATCTGGAACCACTTGCACTGTTATCAATCCTTACTATTCTCAATGTCTGTAATTGATTCAATGGGCCAACGGTTTGCATATCTGGAACCACTTGCACTGTTATCAATCCCTATTATTCTCAATGTCTGTAATTGATTCAATGGGCCAACGGTTTGCGTATCTGGAACCACTTGCACTGTTATCAATCCTTACTACTCTCAATGTCTGTAATTGATTCAATGGGCCAACGGTTTGCGTATCTGGAACCACTTGCACTGTTATCAATCCTTACTATTCTCAATGTCTGTAATTGATTCAATGGGCCAACGGTTTGCATATCTGGAACCACTTGCACTGTTATCAATCCCTATTATTCTCAATGTCTGTAATTGATTCAATGGGCCAACGGTTTGCGTATCTGGAACCACTTGCACTGTTATCAATCCTTACTACTCTCAATGTCTGTAATTGATTCAATGGGCCAACGGTTTGCGTATCTGGAACCACTTGCACTGTTATCAATCCTTACTATTCTCAATGTCTGTAATTGATTCAATGGGCCAACGGTTTGCGTATCTGGAACCACTTGCACTGTTATCAATCCTTACTACTCTCAATGTCTGTAATTGATTCAATGGGCCAACGGTTTGTGTATCTGGAACCACTTGCACTGTTATCAATCCTTACTACTCTCAATGTCTGTAATTAATTCAATGGGCCAACGGTTTGCGTATCTGGAACCACTTGCACTGTTATCAATCCCTACTATTCTCAATGTTGTAATTGATTCAATGGGCCAACGATTTGCGTATCTGGAACCACTTGCACTGTTATCAATCCCTACTGTTTTCAATGTCTGTAATTTTTACGGAAAATGTCCACCGACGTCCAGTTGAAAACTCCATATATAATCGGAATATTAAGTACCTCGAGTGCTGTACGAGTACTTTCAGTGAGAGAGGATGGTACATTGTAGGAGAAGAAAGTCGAGTTCCAAAGAAGACGTCGTAAATAGATAGGTATAGCGATCCTGGCCAACGCTCAAGCGACTGACCAGCACGCCAAAGGTCATCGTAACAAAATTGTATGAAAAGGAAATTCAAGAGTGAGGAAAGAGAGGACGAAAAAGGGACATCGAGCGAGAAAAGAAATGAGAGGAAATTTATCATAAACGGAATGCCATCGGTCCACGGGCCAGAGACAACCAGATTCAAATCGACCCTTTTACGGGGATCTAAGGGTTGCACTGGGAGGAAGACTCGGCGGACCACCCTCGATTCCCATTTTCTTCCTGACAAGCTCGAATGTCTTCATCATCTTTCTCCTGGCTCCAAGAGCAGCGACACCTTGAGCTTCCAGAGCGGCTTCGTCCATCATAACCATATCCTGCCAGCGCATGTTTTCAAAGTTCGGGGTATACTTGTGCAAGCGCAAGCTCCTCAACCAAGCCGGAATATCGTGCAAGACGCTTGGATCAACGTCTTCTTCAGCTCTTGGAGTTCCACCGCCTCCACCAGTCGATAACCCGTGACTGCTGTTAACGCTGCCAGCGCTCTTGATTCCAGGAGACCGTCCGCTCAACGGTCCGTTTCTCCCTCTTCCTACAAGTCCAGCGCTGTTCTGCGGTGCCATTCCCATCCAGCCTGGCTGACCAACGAAACCACTAGCAGCCATCTGGGCAGCCAGAAGCTGAGCCTCAGGACTAAGTCCCATAGCGCTCAGCATGTTCATGTTGACACCAAAGGGATTCATGCCACCGAGACCAGGCATCATTCCCATTCCACCAGGGCTTCCCATTTGACCCATTCCGAAACCACCCATCGGCATTCCCAATCCATTGAGGTTTGGCATATTGTTATCAGAAGTATTGGAGAGCGCCGGGCTTCTCGAACCACCACCCCAGTTATTATTATTGGAATTCATGTTTCTGAATCTTGCTTGATTGTTTCCGAATTGCTGCTGCTGCTGTTGTCCACCATTGATAAGATTTCCATTGTCGTCGTAAACGCCTCCAGCGCTACCTCCATTCTGGCCGTCATTGCTGGGATTGTTGGAGCGACGACGATGAATAGTGGGATCTCCCATTCGAGGGACACCGGGAACAACATTGGCAGACTTCCAGTCGTTAAGCTTGTTGGAAGCAGCGTCGAGAGAGCTGGGTCGATTCTCCTTGTGGAACATGGGAATCAAAGGAGTGTTGACCATGCTGGCCCAGCTGTTCTCTGGAGCATTGACGGTTTGCTCTGGTGCTGGAGCTGGACGAGGAGAGCCGGAAAATTCGGTGCTCTTTGGACGACCAACAGTGACCTCCTGAGCTGGACCGTTTTGCTCCGCGACTTGGGAAAGGGAAGTACCGGCAGAACCCCAAGCACCGCGACCGTCGGCGCCCGATGACAAAACAGGAGCAGAAATACGATTAGCTGCATTTCCTCCTCGGAGCTTGGCTCGCTGCTGAGCAAGAGTCGCAGCAGCGTCCTCTTTCGAAGCTGAAGGAAGGGTAGCGGAATCGGGGGAAAGATAGCCAGCAGTGCTGTCGAGAACAAGCGACTGACGGTTGGCGGAAGCTGGTCCTGCATTGAAGTTTCGTGCCGTCGGTGATGCAGGGAGACCGGACTTGAGCCCTGGAGATTTCAAGGAAGCAAGCTTCGCATCCATTTGACTCTGCATGGAACCTGGAAATAATTTAGAATCATCAGAAAAAGGAATAATGAAAGGCGCTCACCACCCATGGCGGGACTGAGGAGTGCTGTCATAGGATCCGACCTAGCCATCTGCTGAAGGACGGTGATAAAGAATCTGATTTGAACTTGTGTGGAATGTTGCAGAAGACTGTAAAGAGCGGCTGTGCGCTCTGCTTCTGAAAGGACTTTGAACCCTAGAAAAAGCATGCGTCATCAGCAAAAAGTCGATTCGACAGCCAGAGAAACGCACATTGCTCGATGGCACTAAGCTCCTCTTTGAAATTAACGTCTAATGAGGCTGCAGCCATCTCTTCTAGAGTTGCCTCGTAATTCTGCAGATTTTCGAACCATTGGTCGAGCGCTTCGGCTGAAAAGTGGAGATTAGCGAGCGAACTGAATTTCAAATGAGAATTAAAGACCTTCTGGGGTTTGAAACATGCCCGTTGAAGGACCGAGAAGCTCGCTGGTTGGGCGAGCTCCTGGCCGAGGCGAACTTGGTGCGAGACCTGGAGGACCCCTTGTAGCACCCAAGGATTGCCTTGCGGCATTTCTACCGTTCTCGTTGGGACCAGGAGAAGGACTGGGACTGGTGGATGGTGGTCTGAGACTCATAATGAAAAAGGGATTTAACAAAAACTAGGGATTGGTTGGTGGCCCGAGGGACTTTGGTTGGTTTGGCGGATTAGAAATGTGTAGAGCCTGCCGTTTAATGGAGAATTTGACCTGGACGTCGAGTCTGATAGAGCAGAAAAGGAGAAAAGAAACCAAAAAATGCACGACAATTGGGTCGGTGCAGCGATTTGGGTTCTAGACGAGACCAGCGGAACCTGCCGGTCTAGCAAATAACGGGCGGTTCGACGCAGAGAATGACGAGCTCGGCGAGATCGACAACGACGAAGAGCTGCTTTTGCACCTGATGGAAAAGGCTGGACAAGAACTACGCCCGGCTTGTTGTTATGGGGTGACAATTGTCACATCATGTCACATAAAGGGCGTCTGAAACATCAAGTCAAACATCAAGTCAAGCATCAAGTTCCTTTGGCTGCGAAACGTTTGAACAGGCCGCGATAAATCAAAACGTTTACTTGCTATGGATTGACCTGTGATGGGACTCTGATGGTATCTTTCTGCGGCAGCTCTATTTGATGGAATTTCAGGAAGGACGGAAGCTGTTCCCGTTTGTAATGGAAATTTTCAAATGTACCAATGTAAAGTGCTACATCTTATTTGGAGCTTCAGCCTGGAGCGGTCGAGTCATCGGTGGCGCGGCTCAGGTGACTGAAATTTGTTTCTCACGAATCCCGAATTTCGGAGAGAACCGGCAACCCTTTTTTCCTTTTCCCAGCAACACTAATTTTCACGGTCGTCATCGTCTTCAACGACGAGCTCATTCTTGACGCTGTGAACTCTGGAGCTTTCAGCTCAAATCAGCTACAACAAAAAAACCATCTAACGCGATGGCTCAGACTTACTTCCCTTCGCGTGTATCATCCCCGGTTCAAGAAGCAGCGAATTTTAGCTCGTTGTCATTGGACAAACAGTTCAAGGTCGAAGATGTGCAGGAAGCTTATATTGAGAACAAGCAAAAGTCCGTATTCGCCTTTTTATTGTCGTTTTGCACCAAATTGACGATCTTCGGTTAGGCTTGTAAACGCCATTGTGGACACAAAATCCATCCTCGGTGACCTTAGACAATTCAACAAGGACGAATGGGTCGTCAGATACCCCAGACTGAAAGAACAGAACACCTCTCAGCTCCGTCGTGCTCTTTCTTTCGCAGACGACCCAACCTCAGAGACGCAAGTCCTCATGTCTCCAGTCAAACCAGGATTGCCCAGGTCGATGAGTGCTTTTTCGCAGACGACAGAGACAGCAGAGCCTGAGAAGGTCGAGGACGAATCCCTAATCCCTTCCTCCGAATTCCAAATTCTCCGTCTCGACCTCAAACTCGGTGCCAACGGCTCCTCATCTTCATCTGCCGCCGCCTTGGTATCTCAGCTCGAGAAATCTTCCATCGCCAACCTGCTGGATGAGCGTATCGGAACTTCTATCAACCATATCGACAAACTCCGTCTTCGGGTCGAGGACACCTCGTCAAAGGTCCTTGTTACCGGTGACCTGAATGCGGGAAAATCGACTTTTGTCAATGCTCTCCTTCGTCGGGAGGTCATGCCGGTCGACCAGCAGCCTTGCACCACGGCTTTCTGCGAGGTGCATGATGCGGCGGAGAACAGCGGCAAAGAAGAGGTCCATGTTCTCAAGGACGGAGTCAAATACGACGTCAACGACGACGCTACTTTCACTCGTGCTCCTCTTGCCGACCTGGAGGGAATTGTTGGGGACAATGATATCGAGAAGATGCTCAAATTATATCTCGCCGATACTCGTACCCCCAGCGAATCCCTTTTGAACAATGGCGTCGTCGATATTTCCCTTATCGACGCTCCTGGTCTCAACCGCGACAGTCTCAAGACCACCGCTGTCTTTGCGAGACAGGAAGAAATTGATGTCGTCGTCTTCGTCGTTTCGGCCGAGAACCACTTTACTCTCTCCGCCAAAGAGTTTTTGTGGAATGCCAGCAACGAAAAGGCATATCTGTTCATTGTCGTCAACAAGTATGATCAGATCAAGAATAAGGACAAATGTCGTCGTTTGGTCCTCGAACAGATTAAACAGCTCAGTCCTCGGACCTACGAAGATGCCGAAGACCTTGTCCATTTCGTCGATTCAGCTTCGGCTTTGCAGCCCTTCACCGCCAACCCAGCATTCGATGACTTGGAATCGTCCCTTCGCTCATTCGTCCTCGTTAAGCGATCCAAGTCGAAGCTCCAGCCTGTATCGACTTATCTCCTCCATCTTCTCGCCGATGTCGACCTCCTTGCCGGTGCCAACTCCATTGTGGCCAACACTGAGCTCGAGAATGCCAAAGCCGATCTCGCCCAGGCCAAACCTGTGCTCGAGAAGATGAAGAAGGGTCGTGAAGCTTTGGAGGATGATCTGGAAGCTGTTGAAGAGACTGGGTCGACTCAGGCTACAGCTAAAACCAAGTCGCTGTTGAGTCAAGCTCTCGACCGGGTTGGTCAGGGCAAACTTGGCGTCGACAAGCCTGCTGTCCCCATGCCTTCTTACCCAGGTATTCTCGGTATCTGGGACTACGCCAGAGACGTCCGAAAAGCTCTCCTCGCCAGCGTCGATGCAGCAGTCAAGCTGGCTGAAGACGAGGCTCGTGTCATCACCAGCGATGGTGTCAACAAAATCAAGACCCTTGGTGACACTCATCTTCCAGAAGGCGTCGAGCGCAGCCGAAGAGTCTTTATGCCTGAAGCCATGTTCAGCGCTATGCGCCAAAGTGGTAAAGGCTCCAAGTTGCGTCGCTCAGCTATCGTCGCCGGTGGATTCCACGGACTTGGTCTTGGATTCGCTCAGCGTCCTGAACTCCTCGAGACTACGTTTTTCGATTTGTTCGATGTTCGCCATCAGATTTGGGTCAACTTTGGGGATGGGAAGAAGGTCGAAGATGATGAAGAGTCTTCTGTTCCGAGTGCTCTCAGCATGATCAGCGTCGGTGCTGGTGCTCTGACTATGGTCGGTGGCCAGGCCGTCGGTGCAAGAGCTTTGATTGAAGGTATCGTTCGAGTAACCGATATCTTTGGAAACGAGTCGACTCGCAAATGGGTTGCACCTGTCCTTGGTGCAGTCACTATCGGCTTGACCGCCTATCTCATCTTGGAATTGCCAAATTCTATTCCCAAGACTGTTGGAAGGAGAGTCCGAGCTGCTGTTGCTCGAGCTGATGGAGAAGAAGAAGACGCGTTTGTGAATGGACAGGCGGTCAGAATTAGTCGCGAGACGAGAAAGGTGCTTCGATTAGCGTCATGGGATTTGAAAGAGAAGTTCCGTGGTGCTATGGAGACACGAGGCAAAGAGGTTAAAGTCGCAGAAGAGATAGAGAAGAAGGCGACAAGGGCGAAAGAATACTTTGGTCAAGTCGTCGAGCGGACAGAGATGGCTCGGGTACTTGCCACCCTAGGCAAGGCCTAGACATCTAGATACGAAATACTTCTCAGGTTCATATTTCTTCATTCTTTTGATTCATTCTGATCGTTTCATCTTTAGAATGTCTCTTTATACCGACCTGCTTTGGCACGCGTCCCACACTCACTTGTCTCGATAGATTTATGCCCACCTATTTACATCACGACTATCTTTCTGTTCTCTGTTGATATGTTTTCTTTTCCAAACTACTTACGCCCACAGCTTACGCTTACTGTAATTTGTATGAGATACACGAATCCTGGAGTATAGACTTTCAGGAATAAAGGAATTCGAAAGATGATATTTTTACATGTATCCCGTTTTACCGGGGACTGCTCCGAATGCTGGTCCACCGATCTTGAATATGTTTCTCAGGTCTGTTGCGAGCGCCTCTGGCTTTTCCAAAGCTGCGAAATGACCACCTGAAGTGTGTTCCGACCTCAGCACGATGTTTCCGATGGTCGACATCCATCTGACGTTGAGCGTCAATAGCTTGCATCAAGTTGAAAATGACAAAACTCACTTTCTTGGGAGAATGACGAGATCTTTTGGAAAGTGGGAGATCCCAAGTGGAATTCCGGGCTTTTGACCTGTAGGCCGAAAGCTGTCGCCGCCTTGGATAGCTTCGAAATAGATCCTGAGCGACGCAGCGGGGCCAGCTGTTGAAAACCAGTAAACAGAGACTAATTCCAGGACTGTTCCATGTAAGTTGTGTATTTCCAATATATTCAGAGTTACTGACCCTCTTCATCTGTCCACGGATACTCATCTGCCCAGTTGACCAATTTTTCGTAGATCCAGGCAAGGAGAGCAACAGGAGAGTCGGCCAAAGCGTATCCTAGAGTCTGGGGTTGAGTGGTCTGCTGCATAAAGTATCCGACTCCTTGAGACTCGAACCATGCGGTACGTTCAAGTCCGGCCTTTTCAGCTTTGGTGTATGGAGTCAGACACCAGGAGAGGAAAGCAAAGGGCTCCCAGATGGGATGTGGGAGACGAGGGCTAAATTCGATTTGAATAGGACTTCTTCAAAGGTGAAAAAAGGTCTTACATGGGTGAATTAGTGTGCCACGCTTTGACGTGTTTTTCTCCATAGGTCTTGGCCAACTCGCGAGTAATCTGATAACCATGTTCGACTTGATAGTAACAGCCATGGTCAACACATACCACATATCCCCAGTCTCCGCCTTGAGCCACTGAATACGGGTCAAATTACTAATCTTTTCCCTACAGCATTTTGCAGACTCACCATAATGCTCGTATCCCAAAGCCAGCATCAGCTTGTGGGCAGTCTAGAGTTGAAATGAGTAAGACTTCCGAATCGTCGGAAGGAGATATACGACACACCTCCGCATATTGCGCAATCCTGAAGCCCTGCTTCTTGGGTCCTTCAGAGAACCCGAACCCCGGAAGACTGAGCGCAACAACATGAAAGCTCGGGTACTCGGGAGACGAACTAGTCAACAATGGAAGCAGCTTCCGAACTTCCAGGAAGCTTCCAGGCCCTGAATCAGGTACCAGTCAAGTCGGTCTACTTAGAAAGAAGAAACGAGAATTCTCACATCCGTGTACAAACAACAGGGGAATCGCATCGGCCAAATCACTCTTTTTGTGCACATAATGCACGTTAAAGCTCCCATGACCTTCAATGTCGATATTTCGGGTGAATTGAGGCATTTCAGAGTTGATTTGGGCTTCGGCTTTGCGCCAATCGAAGCCATTAGACCAGAATGCTGTCAACCTTTGGATGTCGGCGAGCGCTGTACCGTATTTCTTGCCAGAATCCTCGAGTTCGTCTGGGGAAACAACTATAGCGAGTTTTTGAAGCAGGAGGTGGAGCGATTGTTCGGAAATAGCTATGTTGAACGCTTTTTCAGCCATGGTTTGTGCGATAAATCTGTTCAGGGACTATTTTGAGTATGATCCAGCGTTGTATAAGAATAGCGCCTACCGGTGGGCTAATGATAGCTGCTGGAATAACCAATGTGTCGTCGATGATGAGGATTGTGAGAGAGATACTGCTGGTGCAACCAAACAACATGCAACACACATATTTCCTTAAACGTCGACTTGATGGACTTGGACGATGATATCCAACTTGCAAGTACTTTCCAGTGAGTCTTGGTCAGACCAACATATTTCCAAGTAGTACGTGATAATACAAGACATTTCCGCGCCCAGATAAATACATTAGAGATAGATGTCCTTCTCAAACCCGATATATATTATACGCTGATAAGATAAAAGCCGCCTTTAAGATGAAGATGACACGATGGCCTCGGTGCTTGTATCAGCAGCGAGAGTGCTGCGGCTAGCATTCTCGATGTCCTCCTTTGGTACCTCCCTATATAACCTGTCTTCCTTTTTATACATCTCCCAAAAGACACGACTCCCGTGCAATTGCGCCGCTGTGAAGATGCAATGCAGAATCGGTGTCAATATTTTGAACTCTATCGTCCATTTGTGCCAAAGCGAACCGAAGAGGATAAAGATCATGACTGTCTCTGTCGTGGTTCCAAAGAGGGTCGAAAAACACGCTACGCGAAAGACTTTACGCAGTAACCGATGGTTGTCTGGATAAAGTCTGTAGAGGACTATTGCGACATGAGGATAGAACTCTGAGATGATGTCGAAAACACCTGTCATAGTGTCAGAGGCAGTACTAGTGAAACAAAAGGGACTGACCCCAGACGAGACACAGGAGAAACTCGAGGACTGCATCCACTTCCCGCGGACTGAGACTGAGGATCATGGCGGTCTGTCCGATTAGAATGGTGCCGATGTGATGAGCAATGCTAATCGGAGAGATTTTGAGTCGGTAGATGAGCTCGAAGGCGTACATCGCGGTCAGGAGCTGACCCACCACCACAAGGACGTCGCCCATAGTTGCTCGCGACCCAGAAGCAAATGGGCTTTTCAGGAATTTTCCCAAGAAGAATACCGAGACGAACGGATACGCGCCGACGATGAGGATGACAATTTTTGCTGAACCAGCGAGGTGATGATTGACAAATGTACGTCTATTGGCCAAGCTGAGTTTCGCAAATCTGTCGCCGTAGAGTTTTGGGAGAAGGAATGGCTCAAGAAGATAGTGCTTGAGAAGGAAGAAAACGATGAGGAAGGACGAAAATATGACGCCGGAATAAGGAACCAGCCCAGAAATCAATTCCAGAGGGACGCTCTCCAGATGGCTCGCCACGGAATAAGGATGGCCATGGGCATGAAGTAGAACCATGGTTCGCAAGGGTCAAGCTTCGAATTGACGGAATGTCATGGGGCCAGTATTAATATTAAAAGATTTGACGCCGGCCGCAGCCTTGCCAGCGAATTCCATCACTACTGTCGGCGTGTCAGAGAAGCTGCGTCGGGAACTGCTTCTCATGATCCTGCTTGATGTAAAGATATTCGGTGAACAACCTTGATCGAGAAATGGACCGCTGAAAGCCCTTCAAGGCTTGGCGGGCGTCCATTGGCTGTCATCTAACAGCAATTCTGAACGTTTGAGACACGGAATTGAAAGAGCCCTAGAATAGACTGTAGCCTGAATAGATAGAATTCAGTATGTCGACAAATATAGATTCTATCTATAGAATCAAGTTGATTTGCTGCGAGACGCTGCGCCGTCTTGTTTCCATTGTATTCACGAGAAATTATCGAAGACTGGGAACGTGGTAAAGCTTCAAGACACAGGTTTGTGGGCTTTATCGGAGTCTATATCACTGGATTCGGAGGTCGCGAATCCCCGTGACGCGTCGCGTCAAGCTACAGCCCTTCATGTCAGACTGCGGTGGCCACTCGTATGGGCGATGAAGTCGGAAGCGGAAGGAAGGAATGTTTGACTTTGACTTTTCAAATCGCTTTTAGGGCTGCCAAAGTAAGACAAATAAGCATCATTGTCTTTTAAGGGCGATTTACCTACACTCGGTCTTATCGGAGATTCGCCCATTTGCGCATTACTTGTTTAGGTTTCAACTATTTCCTTGCTGCTACTTATGACCACAGGACTAAATCACGAACGTACCCATTCAACAGAGATGCTTCCGGATCTGGTAGTTGCTCTGTGCAGATACAACATACCGCCGAATATCAAGATCGAGCAAAGCACCGTCGGGATTCGAGGCCAGCTCTTTCCTGATAGATATCCAGATATAAGCTTCTGAAGGAGTAGATAGACATAGTGAATCACGTCAATAACCTGTCTTGCCTGGAACCACTGCAAAAGCAGGACCGCCTTTTTCAAACATTCTTCTCAGATCTGAAACCAGCTCATTCGGCTTTTCATGTGCAGCAAAATGACCGCCACTGGTATGTTCAGATCTAAAGACAACATTACCAGTGGTGCTTGTCCATCTACAAAATTATCAGCGAGAAGGAAATCAGACAATGAAAAACGTACATTCTGGGGTGTCCTCCGAGCTCTTTTGGAAAATAGGAAACACCCATTGGTATTGTGGGCTTTGAAACATGGTATGGACCAGGAAAACGATCACCGGCAGCTCTTATCTCGAAATAGATACGAACGGAAGCAGTGGGACCTGCCCTGGAGAACCAATATAGGGTAATCCACGTCAAGACTACAAGCAGAATCAACAGACTGCTTAACCGCGTGAAAAAACGAACCTTCGTCATCATTCCAAGGATAATCGTCTGTCCAATTCCGCAATTTTTCGTGTATCCAGGCAAGTAAACCTACAGGCGAGTCGGCGAGAGAGTACCCTAAGGTTTGGGGCTGGGTCGATTGTACTTCGTTGTACCCTCTTCCATGTGCCCCAAACCACTTTACTCTGTCTAGAGCAGCTACTTCAGCAGCGGTATAGGGCGTCAGAAGATGACGAAGGTATAACACTGGTTCGGATAGCAGTTGGGGCGCTCGTGCTCTAATGGAAATGAGAGCCGCGAATCAATGCGAACTGGAAGCCTACTTGGGGTAGTTTGTATGCCAGGCCATACTGTGCTTCGAGCCGTATTCCAGGGCAATTTTCCGGGTGATCTATTTCCATGTTTACTGTAAGTAAGGTTGGACCATGAACAAGGGATATCCTACAAGAAAGCCCCAATCTCCACCTTGAGTGACTATAGAGACATTAGCATGTAAACTGACAATGGAATCAAACGCACCGTATTGTTCGTAGCCCAAGGAGAGCATCAACTTGTGGGCTACCTGAGCAACAGCTAAGTCATGGGATAAGAAACAAACCAGAAACCTACTTCGGCATAGTGGGCACAGCTGAAGCCCTGTTTTTTCGGTGCTTCCGAAAATCCAAACCCAGGGAGGCTCAATGCCACGACATGGAAGCTCGGGTCCGTTGACGGCCCATTCACCAACAAAGGCAGAATCTTTCGCACTTCCAGGAAGCTGCCAGGCCCTACCGAGATGTCGATTGACAAAATTCAGCATGCAATGAATAACATACATCCATGAACGAAGAGCAACGGAATGGCATTTGCAACTTCGCTCTTCTTGTGAACATAATGAATGTTCAGATTTCCGTGTCCCCCAACCTGGATGTCGCGAGTAAATTGGGGAAGCTCTTGGTTGATTAACGATTCCTGCTTTCTCCAATCAAAGGCGCTGCTTTTCCAGCGTGTTACCAACCGCTCGATGTCTCGAAGAGAAGGACCGTATTTGGAACCAGATTCGTCCAATTCGTCGGGAAACGTCGTCAGCTCGAGTTTTTGTTTCAGTAGATGCAGCGCTTCGTCTGGAATGTGAACGCTGAATGCTTTTTCTGTGTCCATTACTATTGAAAAAGAACAGAATGTCGCAAGAGTTCAGGCGGCCGCCCGCGTGAGTCAGCGGAAAGAGAAAAGGGTGACTCAGCTCGCTTACCTTGTTCCGCCAGCACCCCTCAAACCTGAATGCCACAAGACGCGACATGATAATGGTTCGGATATCGCTACCAGAGATCGTGCTTTTTTCTGACATGGGTTGCAGCTGGGCCGTATTCCAAATGCCCCGTTTTTTCTCTTGCTGACTGGCGTAGCCCCGTATGAACTCGCTGGAGAGAACCGAACGCAGAGACAACGAGCCTTCAAGCTTCAAGGGTGACAAGGGATGTCTGTCGAAGGCTGGCTCAACTGGTCTCACAGTCTCTGTACGTCTGCTCCCTTGTCAGTTGAGCTGTTTGTTCATTCGTCCCCTTTAGAGTCCAGATCACAAGCTCTTCCCAAACCCATTTTTGTCGACTCGGAGGACGCTCGTTCTCAATTCTGAGGCTCATTGCTGCATAATCTCGACGAGCATTCCTTCATACCTGGTTAACCTTGCTTCAGCTTTGTGACCCTTTGTCCGAACAATCTGGCCTCACGAATCACATTTGGAGAATGTAAAGTGGAGGCTCATGCTATAGGCAAACAAGGTGCGTCGAGTTCTCTCCTTGAACTAGGCCGCGTTTCCTTATCAGGCCGCGTTTCCTTATCAGCTCTAGTTCACAGCTTCGTGTCGTCAGCCAGCCTCGAATTCGTGCCAGGCTACCTTGAAGAGTCTGTCATCTCTGACTGACTTTGCTTGATAAGGCGATGACTCGCGACGAGACTATCCCGACCCCGAGATTTTCGAATCTGAGAGGTTTTTTTTAATCCAGATGGAATGCACAATGATGACTCTGATCTGTATTTCACTTTTGGTTAGTCCATTATTCTGAATCGTGGTAGACCAGAGCTGAAAGATTGTCTAGGATTCGGAAGCCGGTAACTTCGTATGGAAGACGACCTTGAATTCCATAGCTGAAGAATCAGTATCTGGCTGGGTCGACATTTCGCTCAAGCGACCATGTGCTCCCTATCGCATGTTCTCGCGATGTCTAATATCAACAAAGGAAAAGGCGTAGACCGACAAGATATGTCCGTCGTTGAACGATACTCTGAAGGTGCTATCCCCGCTAAGATTGGCAACCGGTGTCATTTGAGTTCACCATTACCTACCCCGAGACGAAAGCAGGCCGTGTTGACTGGTCAAGATGTAGTACTTCTTTCATTTTTCTGCCTTTTCGCTGATTTGTTGCAAGCTTGGTCTACCCGAAGCTGCGGTTTGATATACACGTCCAAAGACGCTTGAGCCAGCAAACCTGTACGTCTCTTTTCACAAACTTGCACCTGGCTTTAACCTCTCTTCAGGTGGCGCCTGGCATATCTAGTTACGACCACTCCAGATATCGACCGAGCCGGAGACGAGTTTAGCCTGGTTCGTTTTGACGGATTCAATTTGAATAATGATGGAGAAGAGGTAGTCGTCCATCTCCACTGAAGAAAATCGTGTTGGAGGCCATGCTCGACATCATCAGCCTCTTACATTGCCTTGTGCCCTTTTTACATTACACCGCTCCTTTTATTAGCACCCCAAATCCAGGAATCTGGAAGTGGAATGATAGATATCGCAGAGGCAGGAAAAAGAAAGTCACATATGCTGGCTGCTGCTGATTCGCGCCTCTTTACACATTTCTTTCATGTCCCTTTCGTTATCTTTATCATCTTCGGATTCCTTGATTTTGTATCACAACTACTCAGATCGTTTCTTGTTCTCGTTCGTCATCGTCCTCGGCAAACTAAACTTTAGTGGTGCCCGTCCTTTCATAAGTTTATTCACAGCATTTATTGGCTACAATCTTTTGGTTGTTCATGGTCCATGACTGGGATATCTGTTGTGCACTGAGGTTTTTCCTTGGTCGTAAATAAGTATTCGTCATTCACGTCCGACCTTCGTGAAGAATTGTTGTTGCCTTTTTGGGAAGATAGGGGATCCGGCGTTATACCCAACTTGTTTTTCAGACACGGCTGGAAAAATCGTGACCTCCCCTCTCTCTCACTAAACTCGCCCGTCGAAAAATCGCTGAAGGCCCTTCCAATGGACCCGCACGAAATACTTGTGAGCTTCCTCGATGACGTCATACTAAAACTGATTATCTTATCAGCGGGACAGTCAGCAGACTCTCTACAACGGTGGCTCTCCTCCATTGAAAATTCCACCTGGAACCTCAGCATAGCTGTTCAATTCAACGAAATCGTCATCCAAAATTGTGCAC
Organism: Mycena floridula; assembly: GCA_029320655.1. Classification (NCBI taxonomy): domain Eukaryota; kingdom Fungi; phylum Basidiomycota; class Agaricomycetes; order Agaricales; family Mycenaceae; genus Mycena; species Mycena floridula. Next base: position 2,762,773 of record JARIHS010000001.1, read on the forward strand.
CGTCAACAGTTTTTACCGACGTTATTTCCCTCAGACGAAGTCAGAGTTCCTCAGAGCAATCCTTTCCTGAGAGCCCCGGTAACGCTCAGGGTGAAGGATCCATCGAACACGTTCCGGCCGACACATCAAACATTGAAAAGAAATTCGACAGGATCATGTCGCCTGCTGAAAGCATTCAATTTGCGCGAGAGGCCGTCTCCTCAGCTGGAACTCTTTCACTGGCGAATACAGACGTCGATAATGCAATTCCACCAGCATCTGCACCAATTAAACCTGAACGTCGCTTTTTGAACGATTTCGCACCTAGTACGCATACCTCTGCCATCTCTTTGACCCAGACCTCGACCGCTCTCCAGCCTCAGGAACACGCCTTGATTCACGAACCAGCGCAATTGCTTTCTCAAGAGATTTCATGGCCACCAGGCTACAAAAATACTACCACTCCTTTACCAACGTCTTTGACTTATGAGGTCCTCAACGATCCTCGCCTAAATGATGTTATAGCGACTGAAGGATGGTTCACTCCGCCTGAATTGTTGACCCAAATCAACGGTAGCGGATCTTTGGTGTCGTTGCTTCAGTCCGACGGATATATTGGGCCAGCGTCACCGAATTATAGCGTCCCATATAAATCCTCGTTGACCCAACGAATCATGCGCTATGGCGCTTTGACGCTGACCCGACTGGACGAAGTCGTGGCAATGGGAAACCCTGAGCTCCATAAACCGTCGAAGGAAGCCTCACCAGACTCTCCAGCGGTACTTTCGGTGTACGTCGTCTCCAACCCTCGAAACCTTTTTCTTGAATCTGCCTCGAGACGACCCGAAGACGATGAAGCATTCGGCGAAGTAGCCAATGGCATCTTCCGACCTCTCCCAGGTGTTCGAACCAAACCCGACCGAGCCAGGGCTGCAGGCGAACTTGCGCCCCTGGTCGCTGCGATGCGACCTGAGAGACAAATCGACGAATGTGTTTGTTTTATCGGAGAATGCCGCAGTCATCAAACGACGTCGCAGTACTGGCCCAGGTAAGCGTTTGCCATGGTTCTATGCTATCCGAAAATCTTATCGTTATGATTCTTTCAGCATGCCAAAGCCATTTCATTACAACTGCTACGCGTATTATATGAATCGTCTTCTCAAACTTTGCATCGCTCCAGAGCCAGACAATTTGGCCATCAGTCAAGCATCGCAAGACCTAAACACATTTGTTATGACTTGCAATGCGGGAAAGCAGGCAAAAAGAAATGCTGCCGGTGGCTATGCTATTGCTCTGTTGGCATTGGATGTCCCAGCCCCTGATCAATTCTATGGGATTTACCCAGAGGTAGCCGATTTCTCTTTCTAACGAACCAACTGGTGCTTATTACTTCATTTCAGACCAATGCGAAGAGAGATGTTGCTCTCATTGGCGCTCTCGCGATCTTTTCTTCCAGCTACACCAATGCTGTGGCCAGTCGGTTGAAGGAACTGAAATTCTTGGTCGTGCTGAAGGATCTCTGGAGAAAGGGACATCTCGTTCCATCTGATGCCCGCCTCGCCAACATGAGTGCCAAACCATTCGCGACATGGACGTATGGTTTTCCTTTGTCACAAAACGATATCTTGGAGCTCTGCGACGCCATTCGACAGCAAGAAAAACCTTATCATCAGGGTACATGGATCCATATACACAAACTCTTCCTTTTCCTGCTCGGTCACATATTGATTCATACTCCCATCGCAGCAGCATTGGCTGTCGCCACCGATGTCTCTCCGGAGCTGGTTCGACTGAATCTTGTGGTGCTGTCGAAGGTTCATGACCTTCTGGCATTCCTGGTTCGAACCCATCTGATGCAGTGTTACCTCTACCATCAGGGGCAACGTATTACGAATAACGTAGCCCAGGTCAAGCAGATGGTGGAGCAAGACCTGCAACGTATCGCAGCGAAACCCGGCAAGAAGATGGGTGAAAGGCTCTTTCGAGATGCTACATCCCTCTTAGGGATCAATGACATGGTTAAACAGCAAAGTGACGGGAAACCTAGTCCCCTTTCTGAAGCTATCACCGACTATCTCGAGCCAGCTCTCGTCGCTCAACAGCTCGAGGACGATGCCAGCCGACTCGATTTCGAGTCATATATATCGCAGTCTGCCACCGCTAGAGATTTCAATGGCTTCAAAATCCAAAATCACCGGGAGTATCGGTGGCTTAAAGCCCGAACCTCGGAAGAGGTTATCAACGCACTTGGATTCCTCCATTATATCGACCAGCTGGAACATCTCCATTGTTTTCGAGACTACCTTATCGCTGAGGCTCGCAGGCTCAAGAAGGAAGAGGGGCTCGAGATGATACTGGGACTCGTATGCATCGGAGCGAAGTGGGATTGTGGACAGTCAGAGGCATCGGGAATCACTATTCAACGAATCCAGAACCACTCCCGCGAAGTTATCCTTGATGCCGAGTATTTCACTCGTCTGTCAAAGAGTGTCCGACGGGACCCAGCTGATTTACTTCGCGAATATCAGCTGGGCATAGTCCCATTCACCGGGTCGAAACACTGCGAACAGATTCTGTTCATTAACGCTCTCTTACGGTTCATGATGGCAACTTGGCGTCTAAAGAGTGCGAGCCCAGAGCCCTTCAGTTTCACGCAGTCCATGCTACTCGACTTCCTTCGCCAGTTTTCCTTTGGAGTCTCGAAACTCTGCTGTCCCACGTGCGCCGCGTTTTTCGCGGCTTTCGGAATGGGTGTACCTTCAGCGCACTCTCGCATTTTCGCCGTCGCTTGCTCAGCTTCGACCCCATGTGTTGTAGTTAAAGCAGTTTTGGCCTTCCTCGACGGTCTAGCCGACTCAGGGATAGAAAACTACAATAAGGGTCACAAACCGCACGACCGGTCGAGCGATGCCACTTCGGGGACAAGTTGGGATACATTGGATCGGGACCCGAAGGATCCAGAATTGGTGCCAGAGGCTGTCACTCCGTGGTTGTCCGATCCTTCTTCGCTTTCAGAAAAAGAGGCTGTGAGCATTAGCATCGATTTCCTCGCCTTATCAAGGCCTCATACACAGGACTTGATGATTGCCGCTTCCAAGTTGCTATAATTTTCTTCCACGAACTTTTGACTCTTTCTTATGGATGGTACGGCGATTACTTAGATTTATTTCAGTTTTGGTCATCATAGACTCTGGTTGTAAAAATGTTCAGTCTCCATTGCCCTCGACGTGAATATCACCATGAAATTGAGAAGGTCGTAGTCGATTCCTGTTTTCTTCATTCGAGGTTGCTGATTTTCCGGCCTTTCATCAATCGGACGGAGGATAGAAGACCCAGCGCACTGAGTCACTGACAGATGTTTCCTCAAAATTTGATAGCCTCGTTACCAGGCCCTCTGAAATCTCGGAGAGATTCCTCGTCAGAGGGCCTGGTAAATCAGAATTATTTTTGGCAGGTCATAAATTTGATGGGATCATGCTTACAAAAAACTCCCGATATGGCTATTTTCCTTTCTTGTGCATTGCACCGTTGGTGGCCTTTCTGTCGATTATTGATTGTTTGGTGGGCTGGGACACCTGGGACATGGTAGAATAGTTGAATGGTGGCCCTTAATGAAGATTTTTGGGTGCTCGAGGGTCTATGGCGGACATTTTTCTGACTATTTGACACTGAAACTGCACTGTCTATTGGTCTTGAGGTCGTTATAAATGCGAAAAAACCTCTCAACCTGCTTTGGAGCGCAGCAAGCAAGGATAAAGCATCACCAGCGAAAAGAGTAAATAACCTTATTTGGCGATTTTACATAAGCCAGGTCCATCAAATTTATCACCTGCGAAAAAATATTCTGATTTACAGGTCCCTCTGACGAGGAATCTCTCCGAGATTTCAGAGGGACCAGTTACAGGTCTAAAAATTTGATGTTGGCCCTTGGGAAGTACCAATTGGTCCATCATGGGAGACGTACAACACCGATTGCTGACATGTCAAAGTCAGTGACCATTGCAGGCAAAACGATCAAACCAGCCCAGACGCCAAATACTGACTTAAGTATCTTGCACGTCGAAATCAAATCGACTCCAAACTTGAAACCTCAGGCAGCTCCACGTGACACGCGTCCTCTTTTTTAATTTTTCTTTTCATGGCCAAGGTCCTGAAGGATCAGACAGTCGTACGATTTCGTTTGCGCGAATATATGCGATGGCTGACCATGAAATAATACAGCGTCTGCTTATTGGTGCCGGCAAAGCCGCTCCTTCCCCACCAGTTGGTCCAGCACTGGGTGCTCGCGGTGTCAAGTCGATGGATTTCTGCAAAGAATTCAATGCCCGGACCGCCCATATCACACCAGGAGTCCCTGTCCCGACTCTGATCACAATTCGACCAGACCGCACCTTCTCATTCATCACCAAATCGCCCCCAGCTGCATATTTCTTGAAACAGGCGTTGGGACTGGAGAAGGGGGCAGCAAAGCCTGGGCACCAGGTTACGGGGACGTTGAGCGTGAAGCATATATATGAGATTGCGAAGATTAAAGCTGCTGATGAGCATATGAGGCATCTTGAATTGGAAGCTGTGGCAAGGATGATTGTTGGGAGCGCCAGGTCTTTGGGAATCACCGTTGTTCCTTGATATAAAATCCCAGTCGGTTTCCATTTGCCATGCCCGTTGTTTCTTTGAGCTTACCTCTTGGCGTCAAGGTCAGTCGATTCACGTTGGAACACGTCGAAATGCTCACCAAAAATCCGGGCGAAAACCGGCTGTTGTCGTTTTTGAATTCAGAGAGCTCAGCTGTGGAAGAAACCATCATAGAGCAGCGAGTAGTCCAGTGGCGGAAATCGGATATGACGTGAAGGCTGGTGAGCTATCCGTTCACCTTTCGCGGAGAGATTCGCTAATCATCCTTCGAAAGACGACATCCGCCGAATCCCTGGGTGCAAAAGCTTCTAGTGAAACCTTCCAGTTTGGGCTTCAGCTGCCAGGACGTTGCCAGCATTGGCTTGTCCAGCTCGTAATTTTTGCGAATATTTCGCCTCTCTTGCTCCTCGACACTGCTTAGGCTCTTTGGGGATGCAACGGATGTAGTGAATTTCTTCAGACATTATTGGACGATGCTCCGATGGACATGAGAGCGCGTTGGTCGTATGAGACGTCTGGTGGGTACTTTTCTTCTCTGACGCCAATACATTATGCATTTGCTTATGATTTCATTTCACAGTTGAGGATAAAATGCAACTAGGAATGGTTGTATGTCGCCCTCTAACAAGATTTTAGAGCGGCTGGCTCTAAATGGCTCGCAAAAGGAGCCGCGGAATTGCAGTTCCATTACTGGAGCGCATCGCCTGACAATTCAAATCCCCTTGGTCACAAAAGCGAAACAATGGGCGCAAGTAGGGTGGCGGACAGCTGTAAAAGCAGCATGAGGGATTTGGTCGTGAAGCAACAGCAGCTTGGTTCCCTGGATACCCAGACAGCTGGAAAATTCGTGACCTCAAGAGGGTCGAAGTCAGTCTCGGAGCTCGCACATTGCGCGCCTTAAAGACGTTGGCATTAGGTTGGAAATGAAGAATATGTGAGTTTGGTATCACATGAGATTCTGACTGTACTGAAAACATGACGATTCAGGTTAAAATGCGGTCACGTCATGGCAATCTAATCTAATCCAACCAACTTGTCTTTCTCAGTCATTCATCGCCCTTGGCATTGACGCCTTCTGGTCTGCTGTTGAGCTCATTTTGGATGAAAATGGAAGACAATAAAGCTTTCTTGAGTTCTGGTGAGGTCTCTCCAGGTATAAAAGGTGGGATGTCGCGAGGTATTCAGCATCGGCCTGCAGACAATGCGATTCTCAGCCATCCTCGCCTTTTCTCTTCTTGCCTTGTCTTACGCTCTTCCTCATCCGGCGGGGCCAGCTTCGGCTGACCTCGTCGCTCGAGACGAAGAGTTTGGCGGCGATGACTATGCAAGTCTGTTTTTCACTGCTTCAGACGACGAGCTGACTGGTTTTCTAGGGTAAAGGTGGTTACGGCGACCATGGACACGTAAGGGATTTTTTGTTTTTGTCTTCTAGTTGGTTAACCGTTTGCTAGGGCAAGGGCGACAAGGATCACGACCATGGCAAGGGCGGTAAAGATCACGACCACGGTAAAGGCGGCAAGGATCACGACCATGGCAAAGGCGGCAAGGACCATGACCACGGCAAAGGTGACCATGGAAAAGGTCACGGCTATCGTCGCGAAGAAACTGCTGTAAGCACTTTCTTCATGGACCTTTGTACTTGCTGACGATATTTCGCAGGTTGATGGCTTTGGCTTCGGCGGTGGTCACGGTCACGGTCATGGAGGACATGGTCATGGAGGACATGGTCATGGCGGTCATGGTCACGGACATGGTGGTCATGTAAGACTTTCTTGCTCTTCAATTCACTTCAAGAGTCTAACCAGATATTAGGATGGTCACGGTCATGGAGGTCACGGTCACGGAGGATATCGTCGCGATGTTGAATCTGTAAGTACTTCCTACAAGTCCTTTTCTTTGGTTTTTAATCAGATTTCGCAGGCTGACGGCTTTGGCTTTGGTGGTGGTCACGGTCACGGTCATGGACATGGAGGACATGGACATGGTGGTCACGGTCATGGCGGTGTAAGACCTTTGTTTCCTTCGATTCATTCAAGGATCTAATTGAACCTTAGCACGGTCATGGAGGCCACGGTCACGGAGGTCACGGTCACGGAGGATATCGTCGCGATGTAGAAACTGTAAGCGCTTTTTCAATGGACCTCTTCCTTGATTTTCTAATTGGATTTTACAGGCTGACGGCTTTGGCGGTGGTTACGGTGGAGGACACGGTCATGGACATGGTGGTCATGGACATGGTGGAGTAAGGCCTTTGTTTTCTGCAATTCAACCAAGAAACTAATCGAACTTTAGCACGGTCATGGAGGCCATGGTCACGGAGGTCACGGACACGGTGGACACGGTCATGGAGGTCATGGACACGGCGGTCATGTAAGAGCCTTTTTCTTTCTTCAATTTCCAAGCCGCTCACCATCAAATTCCAGGGAGGTCACGGAGGCCACGGAGGCCACGGCGGATATTGAGCCCAAAATGAAGAATCGAACACTTGAATATCAATATTTCCACTGTACTAACTGCCTACCTACTTTCTTCTTGTACTAAATATGTATGAAAATTGTACTTTTATTTGAAAGAAACTGCTCCACGAAGGAGTCGATCTACTCTCAAAGACAAATGCATGTTTTATGGCCACCTGGTCAAATGGGCGCGCGTCTGACTTTGATTCCGCGCTCTGGCTTGGAAAAATAATATCGGATTCTTCACAAAATTGCGAGTAAGTATTCGTGGAAAAGTGAGTGAATTTGCACGCCTGGATAAAATTGATATGGAAGATGACCTACTTCCACCCTTGTGGCTGCCTGGCGAAATGGCATCGCGTCTGACTTCGACGTGGGTTTAACATCTAATCGCATAAATTTGACCTGCCCCGATCGGCGGGACGTTGGCTCCGCCAACCCGGGCTCGTCCCACGGGCTACGCCCACGGAACTCGCTCCCGCCGATCAGTTCGACCCCTGCGGCGGTCATTTCACGAAAACGAAGAGAAATCCATGTCAAAGGTCTTTTTTGGAGGTTTTGCCCCATCACGTGGCCGCGTTCAACTTGGTCCCTCTCTATACCCATGGCTGCTGCCCTTCTCTCGCAGCATTCTTCAAATCCGCTCGAAGGCGCATCAGATCCTCGTCAGCTGGCATTTGTTGAAAACTACAACAGAGTGACCGGTGGTGAACCGCATCTTCCGTCTTCTGATCCACAATCGCTCAGCAGAATCCAATATCAGGAGCATATTCACGATTTGATTCCAGAAGTGAAGGCTTTGCAAGAAGAGCGCTATGGTGACAGGAGCATGATTGTGGTTGACGACGATGATGACGACGAAGAGGAGCTCGAGAAGCCAGAGGACCAGGATATGGACGAGGACGAAGAAGAAGAGGAAGCGGAAAGCGAAGAATCAGAGCAGATAATAGAGGACTCGGACGACGAAGAGAACTCCATCCTGCGCAAACCTCTATCCGAACAGCGCGAAATTCAGCTGGAAATCGCAGACCTCGAGGTCGCTGTTCCCGTGCTCAAGCTCGACTATACCCTGCTCGACAGGCTCGGCACAGGAACATTCTCCTCGGTCTACAAAGCCCTGGACAACGGCTATCACAATAAATGGGACAACAATCCCTGGCACGGTTATCATCCTTCTTATTCCTCAGCCCATTACCAGTCTGTCAGACGCGATTCCAACACCAAAGTCTTTGTTGCCATAAAGCGGATCTACGTAACCAGCAGCCCAGAACGTATTCGCAACGAAATAGCCATTCTCGACGACTGCAGATCTTGCAGACATGTCTCCCAGCTCATCACTGCGTTCAGAAAGGAGGACCAGGTCGTCGTTATTATCCCGTATCAGAGAAACGACGATTTCAGGGTATTTCCTTTCATTGCTCCTGCACAGTTTTTGTCTGAACCTTTGGCAGGACTTTTTCCAGACGTTATCGATGGCTGGCATAAAATCATATTTCCAATGTCTTTTTCGTGCTCTGCGCGACATTCATGCTCGCGGGATAATTCACCGCGACGTCAAACCTGCCAATTTCCTTCATGACCCTCGAACGGGCATTGGAACCTTGTGCGATTTCGGCCTGGCCAGCGTGAGCTTGACCTCTTTTTCCACTGTTTCGAGACTGACAGTATCATTGTAGAGAATGGATATGTCTCCAGGGCCGACTAGATGCTTGCACGGTCGCCCGGACGCTCAGCACCCACATGGTCACAGATTGCCTCGGAATAGCTATGATCCACAATTGGTGAAGCAAAAGTACAAAGAGGCGCGGACGAAGAGCACATTGCCATCTGAGAAAGTCGGTTATCCAGAGAAGGATCTCAGGTGCGAGACTTGTTGCCTGTCTTGGTCACCGTCTAATCCAGTTTCAGACCACAATCCAAGGCGAACCGAGCGGGAACCAGAGGCTTTCGTGCGCCCGAGGTCCTTTTGAAATGCAACGACCAGACTGGAGGTATGGATCCATTCATGGATGAACATTTCTGACATTTCTTGCAGCTATCGATGTCTGGTCTGCCGGTATCATAATGCTCTTCTTCCTGACCACCAAATTCCCATTGTTCCAATCGAGCGACGATGTAGAGGCCTTGATGGAGATTGCTGTGATTATTGGAAAGAAGAAGATGGAAAACACTGCTATCCTTCACAGTATGTTGGTTCATTCTGTCTTTCCTTCCAAGCTCATTCATTCCTCAGGCCGGATGTTTTCTACAAACGTCCCGAATATCACCGAGGACGGAATTACATGGGAGCATCTTGTTCGACGACAGAACCCAGATATCGACAAACCTCGAGCTCCCAATCCGCATTGGTTTCCTCATTGTCAACCGAATCAGCAGCAGCGGCGCCTACCTCCAGATTCTTCCTCGTCGCCTGGGTCATACCATTCTGACCAGAGCATGCATTTCCCGACTTCTTCCCCTTCGACAAGCCCTGAACCGACGATTTCGATGGAGGAAATTCATAAACAGCAAGTCGCAGAGGCTCTCGACCTTGTGACGAAATTGTTGGAGCCAGACCTTCTAGAGCGATACACGCCAGCAAAGGCGCTGGCGCATCCATTTCTGAAGGACCAGGACGACCCAGACGACGAAAATTTCTTTCCGCATCCTTTTGGAGAAGGCGGCCCTTGTCAGCAGTTGCATTTTAGGGATCCAGTTACAGAGGCACCTTGCGTAAAATTGCGGACGATTGAGAATGGGATAAAGGAGGATTATGTGAAGACGGTGACCAGCGGCGAAGGGATTGCTATTGGGAACATGCCTTGTGAGTTTCACGAGGATCTGGCTTTGTTTACGGATGAAGAGCTGGCCATATCATCATAAGACGGCTGTTGTTCCCTTTCTAATGTCATAATGGTTCTGACTCAGTCGCCATTCGCGAGATAAAGCTCAATACAGAATGAATACATACAGCGTCGTCAAATTACACGTTTTTTCGATGTCGAAACAGCAGCCTCTCTCTCTCTCTCTCCATATTTGCCTCTTCATCTGATTATTCTCTTGAACCGCTCGTCAAACGAGGTGATGATGATTTGGTTTATGAGGGCGAAATCTGGAGGAAAGATTAGTGAACCTCACGGTGAAGCGCTAAAGCCTGGTCACATACCCAATTCTGGTCCAATATCCAAGCTCACGCATGCTAGCATCTTCAGCGTATTATGGTCGACCACGCTTCCAGTGATCTCGACAAAGCTGCAGTTTGTAATCGCTTCTTGGGACTGGAGAGAAAAGCGGTCAGAGGGAGCCTGAGAAAATGGGAAAGGCTTTGACAGAAACCAAGAGGCCAGAGAATAACCAGAGAAAGCTGAAAAGAAAAGAGACAAGGAAGACGAAGCTCACCTGTTCTCCGACACCACTGACCTGTATCGCAATCTCGCCTCCGTCGGTGCTTTCCACTGTGGCTCTAGGGACGTTATACGTGGGATGCTGGAATATTGATTTGAGCGACAGTTCGATAGAGTGGAACGTCGAGGAGACAAAAGGACTGACCATCTTGACCTGACACGGTAATCTAACAGTCTGACCAGTGAAATTGGGGAACAGGGCCGAATTGATACGCGGTGCGAAGGGTTCTGTCGACATCTTACGAACAGAGTCAAGAGTAGAGTGCAAGAGGAGAATGAGAAACGCGTCTTGTCACAAGAATGTGGACTTGGTTATGTAATGAAGTTTACATAATCAGCTTCGCCTCACTTCTGCCCCGCCATGTCTGTGCTGCTCGAGACGTCTCTGGGAGACCTCGTTATCGACCTCGAGGTAGAAGCCTGCCCAAAAACCTGCGAAAACTTTCTCAAGCTGTGTAAAGTGTACTATTACAACCTGAATGCCTTTTTCAATGGTACGCTCTGCCCTCATCCCTTCGTTCTTGCCGGGCTAATTCATATCCAGTATCCAAAGAATTCTTAGCTCAAGCTGGTGATCCCACCGCTTCGGGCACTGGCGGCGAATCTATTTGGTCGTATATCAATTCCCAGCAAAAATCGCCTTCGTCGACTGTTCCCCGTTATTTCGCCCCAGAATTCCAAACCAAGCTCAAGCATGTCCACAAGGGCACCGTGTCCATGGCTGTTGCTCCAGACCAAGGCGACATTAATTCGGCAGGCGGTTGCGGTAGCCAGTTCTTCGTCACCCTCGCCGACAATATCGAATATCTCGACGGGAAGCATGCGGTTTTCGGGCATGTCGTAGAAGGACTGGAGACATTGGACAAGCTGAACGAGATATTCACAGACCAGGATGGTCGGCCGTTCAAGGATGTTCGGATTCGCCATGTCGTCGTATTAGGTCCGTCTCTACTTCTTTTTTCTCTCACAAAAATGCTGATATAGAAAAAAGATGACCCTTTCCCCGATCCCCCGAATCTCATTCAACCGCCCGAATCACCGAAACGGCCCCCAGATTCGTCGACCCGTATAGCAGAAGACGAGGATGCCTTGGCGACGCTGCCGGAAGAAGAAGAAGAGCGCATTCAGCGGGCAAAAGCCGCTGCAGCTTCCGCATTGACGCTCGAGATGGTCGGAGACCTTCCCTTCGCCAACGTCCGACCGCCAGAAAACGTCTTGTTCGTCTGCAAGCTGAACCCAGTGACGAGAGACGAGGACCTGGAGCTCATATTCTCTCGCTTCGGCGTCATCATGAGCTGTCAAGTCATCCGGGATAAAAAGACGGGCGATTCCTTGCAATATGCCTTTATCGAGTTTGACAAGCGCGAGGATGCAGAGCAGGCGTATTTCAAGATGCAAAATGTTCTTGTTGATGATCGAAGGATATGGGTTGACTTGTGCGTTGTCTTTTGCAAAGCTTTATCGTCCTGACTGACAATCATTAGCTCGCAATCCGTGGCTCGTGCAAACAATTCGTGGTCAAATGATATCAAACGGGCTCCGAAGAAGACCAATAGCAATTATACTGGACGAGAAGACCTGGTTCGAACTGAACGATACCGCAACGAGGGTACACGTCGGGGGGACAAGGAATATGGGATGGTCTTTGACGTGCCAAAGGGGAAGCGAAGTGACAGTCGGGAGAGAACTCGGCGCAGAGACAGGTCGCGCAGTCCGAGAAGAAGAGACAGAGAAAGGTCTCGAAGTCGCAGTCCGAGAGATAGACACGAAAGACGGGATCGACGATAATATTGGGTGAGTTTTCTTTTCAGCCTGGTTTACATCTTGCCGATTACTTTTCAGTTATCCATCTTTACGATGTCGTTACGAGTAATCTACACGCATCGTGAAATACTCCAATTGTACTTTACTGCTTCCGCTGCTCTTTGGATTTCGAAAACCGAACCTACTTGACCCATTTATCTTTCGTTGGAAGATCGACTAGCTCTTCCTTTGAGGAAGGCGATGTAGATTGTCTGAGAATCTATTCAGATCGTCGGTGAGCTGCATGTTTTGTCTTTTCACAATGTTTTGCTTTGTGCAGATCCTTCCTCCAGTCAAGTGCTCAGCTTCTTCTCGTTTCTTCCCGCTTTTTTAATCCGGCCAGAGTTAAATAAGGTTGAGGGAATTATAGAAGTACAAATGTCAAGTCCAGTGTATGCAATGACCGTCATCGACCCACAGTTCAGGAAATCGATATCGCACTCAGCCAATGACAGACAGTGGCCGGACGACGGGTAGACCCGCTTCCTTCCATGTCCGATACTCTCCAATGATATCTGTGCTAATCAGCAATCCAATTTCCTGCAGCGAATCGGCGGCAAAGCTCGTCGCATTGCCTTCGTCGCAAAAGACAATGTTTCAACGATCATCGTTATCTCGATGTTCAGCGCTCAGCCTGGTTCACTGCGAGGGTCAAACTTCCATTCTAGGAGATTCCGTTCGACGATAAGGGAACCTAAAATCTCGTCATCGCGCTCTCGATACAAAACTGGACGGATATCGACGAGAAATTTCGGGGGGCTCGCGATAGGCGTCATGGAGCGTTAGCCGCTTAAGCCTTGCCCGAGCTTGCGTCGTCTTTTGGGTGACGCCGATTGAACCTGGAGAGCGTTCAAAGGATCGTGGCCGTCGAGAGGCTTTTCGAACGACGTCCCAGAGGGCATCTTCGTTGTAGATGGACAAACCGAGCTCTTTTGTAGCTGCGATCCTGGCTTGGAATCTGGTCGAAAAGCGGAATCGCGACGGTCGACGAATTTGGTTGTTGTGAGAAGATGGCCCGTTCGTTGGCTCGTCTGCTTTGGAGGAGATCATCGTTAATCCGACCTTTACGTCTGCGGAAGATTCATTCTGGACGTCTCTCAGTTTCAAAGTTATTTTGGTAGGTCGAAGATCGATCCACCGTGGACTTGCGCCGCGCTGATGTTTTCCAGCAGATCTAAGACGTCGAAGGCGCCGCGTGGGTTGAAAATATAATCTGGCTAGATCATAGGCATAAATACGTCATACGGACTTCAATTATCACCAAATATTGTGAAGGAAGGCAAGACGGAAAAAGGATCGAGTAACGTCTCTGGTACGGAAAACATCAGTTCATTTTGACAAGAAGGTTTTTGAGCTTGACTAGGCAAAACTGATCGTCATTAATGATGAGGCCTCTCGGTGGCGGGCTGGCTTTAGACATGAATGATGACTGTTAAAACGTTAAAAGCCCTTGGATCTCGAGGCTCTGCGGCATTTCCCGGAGCTCCGATCACAGCATCAATCTATTTTTAGCACAAAGGCAAACTTGCTTTCTACTCGATTTTTCAACCAACAATGCCCATGCCACCAACGAAATCGGACATTGACCTCGCTAGAAAAATTGAGTATGTGCGGCTATACCTGGGACCTCCGATAATATTCCTCGAGCTTATTGTCCTCGCATTCTTCGGCCGCAGCGGCAGCTCCATTCTCTGCGGGATCAGCAGATTCCTTGTGTCGCTCCCTGAAATCTACACCCTCGGCTATTTCACTCAACACATGTTGTTCATGGACATTTTGCCGTACCTAAAACAATGGTTACTGCTCGTGATTCTTGCTCGGCGGTACCCTGAGCTCGGTATGCAAGGAGTTGTTCAACTTTGCAGACCAGACTCGTGGTGTCCAGAGATGGCTCCTGAAGATACGGAGAAGGAGATGCTAGGAGAGGCAACAAGAGTTGCAAAAGTGGTAGTCTCGCCGTCGTCCTTCAAATACTGGTTTTTCATCATCAACGGTGCCATTTATTCTCAAGAACTAGATTCTCCAATCATTTCCGGTGCTTTCCAGCAGCTCCTCTTTCCAAGAGGCGGGCGCCGTGGTGCCGATTGACACAGGGCCCCTAATTAAAACTCCGATCAAAAGAGCTGCAAACACTTTTTTGGTCGTCTCATAACATGTGCTGTGTGCTCCCAGTGCCTTTGGCCAAGAGGGGAACTGGGGTGTTTTTGGTATTTTCAAATCTATTTTCATCCTCAGATTTCTGATATCTGGTGCAGGGTTCAACATTCTCTGCGAAAGTGAGACTTCTGGCTGATGTCATGGACATGAGTCAGGCCAGCAGCATGTGACTTCAGCTCGAACCGACCGGATTTTATTCCAGGGGAATTTTGCCAAAATTACACGTATTAAGGTCATATATAAGCACTGTAGACATCGATAGAACCAAAAGAGATGAGAAGAGCTACCAATGGAGGAGATATGGTGTTTTTGCTGGGTGACCTCATCACTATTCGTCATCGGGCATTGCCGAGAGGGGGGGGTGGTGGTATGGGAAAAAGATGAGCCTTGTGTCAAAAACTAAATGATCGCCCGCCTCTTGCCTCTTTCTGTTGAAGTTCGTGGGCTGCGGCATTCTCCTGTTTGCAGCATTCTGGCTTTGCGCTCTATACAGCGACCTCTCCTCCTTCGGCCAGCGATACAAAGAGAAGATCGAGAATGCCAGAAGAATGCAAGAGATCAGAGTACAGATGGCAAGCTCGATGGGTCGGAACCTGGTTCATCACGACAAGCAGAGTTGAGATGCAAGGTGATTCTTCCGGTTTATTGAAAGCTTCCCCCTCATTTCTCTTTTGCTCTACCTCATCATCCAATATTTCTTTCGTCTCTTGCAATTTGTCTCTGATTCACTATATCATACCCTTCCGACATTCCGCCTGTAGCACCTCGAAATATCCAACGATTGTATAGCGACTAGTATTACCTTTACTTGTCCATAGTAGTTTATCATGTAGTACTTGAAATGCTGCTGTTTTGTTCCGCTTCGACTCGCTTCTGGAAGATCAAACATCAAGTTCATGTTAGACGTCGGCGCGCCCATACATGAAGTTTGAACCGAGCTGCGAGGACAGAAAACATCTCTAATTCTCAATCGCGACACGAATAACATGTTCATCTATCGCTGAAATTGTTCGTCAGTCCGTAGTCAAGATTCAAAGCTGGCACGGCTCACTTTAAGGAGCAACTGGTGCGGTTGTTCGGAGTAGGGCTAACCAAGCTGAAGAAACCCTCGAAGACTTTACCAACTCGCGCGACAGTCATCAAATTACTTTAACGAGTGACGAGCTAGTCGGCGCCGAAGACCAGTTGAGCTATGAGTGGGTTCAGTAATCAGGACATCGTTTGTCTTGTTGTCTCAGCGAGTATCGAGCTGCAGTGCCACTGGAATGTTTGTCCCGGAGAAGTAAAAGTCAGGGCATCATTGTCTCTGGAATTCCTGGAAACGATGAGATGATGCTTCTGACCATCATGAAACATTGAAAGTGACTCGCTGAACGAGAGCGGTGACGGCAAAGGAAATCTGGCTTGAGTTGTTAGATCATTCATGAAGGAACCGATGACGATCGGACGGTGAAAGAGGGATACATACAGCGATAGCGGAAGATTGAATCATCGACTCTCTATCGTGCCACCAAACAGACACAAGTCCTTACAGTACTAGTACTGATGACTTGCAGCAAGCTCAACTTGAAGGCGGACCCTCATATCCATTATGCTTTCTGGTTCTTGAATCAGGGACATTCAATGGCTTTTGCGGCTCTCAGGTCATGTCTCGACATTTTGGTTAGTCCGACTCCAGCGCATTTACCCTTCTCGTCACCTTATGGGCCGATGACTGAAAGTCTTTCCGTAACAGTTGCGGGCCGACTTTCACGTAATGCCTCTCGAGTCTGTCGGAATTGCGACTCTGGGTCCCCTCGACTTCTGATAAATAGGCCAAGGAGCTAAATGCTCGTCTCAACTGCCCTCCCACTGGAACCGTAGTCCAATGGTACTCACGAGCGTAGACGCCGGTCTTCTGGCCCTGACAATCTTACTACTGTGGCTCGTATCTACTCGCAGTAGGACTCGAAATCCACTTCCTCCTGGTCCTAGAGGATACCCTATTATCGGCAATCTATTCGACTTTCCAAGCAGCACTGACTGGACCACTGCAGTGACCCATTGGGGCACAAAATGGGGTGCGGCTTAATTTTTCTAGGTTTATATACCGTTTCTGAAGTCGTATATCTGCTCCAGGGGAGATCACATCTATATCGACATTCGGGAGCACCCTTATTGTGATCAACTCATATTCCAAAGCCATCGAACTGATGGAGAAAAAGGGCAGCATATATTCCGATCGACCCCACCTCGCCATGGCCATGGATCTTGTTGACATGAAGGTAAGTCCTCCTTCCGTTCCAGGTCCAATATACTTATGCGAACCTCGATAGGGAAGTATCAGCTTTCTCCAACCGTACGACAAGCGATTCAAGTCATCTCGTCGAATCTTTCACCGGGAGCTTGGATCATCCAATATAAACAGCTTCTTTGCCCAGCAAGAGACAGTCACAAAAAGGTTTATCAAGCGACTTTTGGTGAGTCCGACGGAAGATCTATTCGAGCACTGTCTGTGGTATGTTTCCTGAAATTTTATCTTGAGTTTGGAGTCTCATTTATCCTTGAATTTTTAGGCACGCGGGATCAATGATTCTCAAAGCTGCATATGGATATGATATCCAAGAGTCGGGGGATACATTTGTGAAGATAGCCAACAAGGCCATGGAAAATTTTAACAAAAGCACAGCTCCCGGCGCATTCCTTGTGAACCAGTTCCCGATTCTCGTTGAAGTACCGGATTGGTTCCCTGGCGCCGGCTTCAAGAGGTTAGGCAAATCATGGGCAAAGGATTATTGGGCCATGTTGAACATACCTTTCAACTATGTGAAGCGACAAATGGTATGTCACTCAGGCACCAACACCTAGATGATTCGTTGATTGGATTTAGGAGGAAGGAACAGCCCAAGACTCGTTCACAGCACGGTGGCTGAGTCGAAACTTGTCCAAGGAGCTTGAGCTTGATCTCAAGGGCACGTCAGGTGCCATGTTTGGAGGTAAGATGGATCATTCAGGTCGATAGTAGGAGTGCTTACATGCTTGTGAATCCAGCTGGGGTCGAAACGGTATGGGTCTTCCAGTATACCGATGACAATGCTGACCAACAAAAGACTGCCGTCAGTTTCCACGCCTTTTATCTGACAATGTGCCAATATCCAGAGATGCAGAAGAAGGCTCAGGCTGAAATCGATTCTGTTGTGGGAAGAGACAGACTTCCCACATTTAGGGATCGTGAAAGTCTACCATACGTTGAGGCACTTTGCCTTGAAGTGTCACGGTATCACGCGCCTGTTCCCAATGGTGGGCCAGTTGACCAATAGCCTTTTTTGAGAGTTTCATTGAAATTTGGCAGGGTTCCCTCACTGTAGTTCACAAGATGATGCTCACGATGGTTACTTTATTCCCGCTGGATCAGTGATTATGCCGAACATATGGTCAGTGAGTCCTCGTTGATGCCCTTGACCTGCCTCAGGGCGACTCAAGGTACATGGCCCACGATCCAAAGGTCTACAAGAACCCTATGGAGTTCAAACCTACTCGATTCCTTGGTGATAATCCAGAGCAGAACCCCCGGGAATACATATGGGGTTTTGGAAAGAGGTGATTCGAGGATCCATTGACCGAACAATAACTAAAGAAGTCTTGCCTTAATTATAGGATATGCCCTGGTCGCCCACTTGCTGATGCCTCCATATACATAACCGTGGTCACTTCCCTTGCCGTATTTGACATAAAACCTATCGGAGAGACTCCAGCTCTAGAAACGACTAACTCGGGGGTCGTGAGGTCAGCATCCTTGTTTCGTCGAGTGGCCACCGCTAAAAGAGACTCATAGTAAAATCAAGCCCTTCGGCTATGAGCTTTCGCCTCGTATCAATATGCAAAAGCTAGAGGCTTGGTTGGAGTAACCCGAAGTTTTTTCGTCACTTTTTAGTACTCCGCAAGCCGTCGAGGTTCATAAAGTCAAGTTTTTTGAGCAGGTATACCTTTGAAGTATACTCTTGATACCAGTCGGATTCTTGATATTTCAAGGCGGCCTAGCAATGTCCCAACTTTCAAACTCTGTCGATCTCCATTTTTTAAATTAGGCGGGTAGCAAGCTGAATTTCATGAAAGTTTCAACTTACACATCGATAAACCTTGAGAAACCGCCCTTGTTCAGCGGAGTTGGCGCATAGTCGAAGTAGGCCGAAATGTTTTGTACGGTGGTTATGCAGCAGAAGCTTTCGGATTATAAATCTGACCTCCCCCAACACTAGGAATTTCTGAACAGCATTGAGAGTCAGAGAGGACTCAATATAACAGTTGGAACACGTCAAAAAATGAATCAGAGCAAGTCAATCCATGGCCACGGCTCCACTTTCGGTTCCGATGGCCATGACACCTTCAAGTTGGTGTTAAATCTGTGCCGATGATTGGACGACGGGTCGACAGGTGAACAACTCGACTGCGCCGTGTGCACTGAAACCGGGATACTTACGCGGAACATCGGCTTGAGCGATGACGCATTCCGGGCTGTTCTTTACTTGGCGATTTGATCCTATTTTATCTCCACCAACTGTGAGTCTGTCTAGCAATCGACGTTATTTAAGCCGTTTGGACTTCATGATGATTGCTACCCGGTGGATCCTATAAAACCCGCTTGAGAAGATCGAGACTATCACCACAATGTCTGAATCCTACCAGCTCATCTACTTCGCGTCTTGGGCACGCAGCGATGTTTCTTTGATGGCTCTACAGACTGCAGGCGCAAAATACGAGCACATCATCCTCAATGTATGTCGTCGACATTGAACTCGGAAATGGTGGCGCTGAAATCCCGTTGGGTAGAGTTCACAGTGGGCCTCGATCAAAGCCCAGCAGAAGTTCGGACAAATCCGTGAAGAAAGCGGATGGCACGACCCGGGGGAGCACTTGGACGCTGTCTGACTTGAAGCAAGCTTTCACTGACAAGTCTTTAGTCCATCTGGGAGTCTCTGGCAATCGAGCTTTATCTTGGAGAGAAACTTGGGCTGCTGCCTACTGATCCCCTCGACAAAGCAGAATCAATTAGCATTCTCTCGTCCCTGTACTCTCTCCGTGATATGATCGCGAACGCCAGAAATATCTTGTCTACCGACCTTCGTGCAGCCCAACATGAAAAACATATCACAGAGACCATCCCGGAGGCTCTCAAGTGGCATGAGAATATTATTGCTGGGCCATACTTTGCTGGGGATTCGGTTGGTGATCTTCAATTAATCTCCACCATCACTTGACTCCATAATTATCAGATTACGCTCCCTGATCTCGGCCTCCTCAGTCAATATCTCGTATTCCGCGATATGTATGGCGACAAGAACCCTTTGCTCAAGTTCCCAAAGATCAGAGTCCTTGTTGAGACCTTGCTTGCTGGAAAGCTCGGAGAATACGCTGTCAAAAGCAGAAAAGAAGGGTTTGTGTTTATGCTTGCTTATTAAAATAGCCACTGATGTCCGGGCTGATCAGACTTTTGAGCTGGAACAACGAAAAGGTGGAATGGGTATGGACCGAAGGAAACTGAACTAAAGTAGTAGTGAATAGTTACCTTGACGGAGCTCAGATAGGGCGCCACAATACACTAGGAGAAGAATATTGGATACAATACAAATGCAATCAACCAGAGGATCTCGAGAACATGCAAGCGACGGCGCAGTGTCCCGACCTTTTCTCGCTTGAGCTGGTTCAAACTTTGAACATCGGAAAAATCTTTTCATTTACTACCCTTGACTAGCTACCTGGCCACCCCTAGGAAGCTGGCCATTTACTTCTACAGTCCCTGTATCATATTGATTTACATTTGTGAGGGTTTTAGGGCGTAGAACAGGCTCATAGCTCGGTTCGGGCCACTTTTGATGGATGTGTCATCATTTGTTCGTGAGCTACGGCTGTTGCTATCGGCGTTTTCGCGTCACGGCGTGACATTCTTGTTCCGTGTCACATCACGGCCGCTCAATGTGCCTCGCTCTCCCTTAGTTCTCCACCAAATCCCTCCAAACCGCATCTGCACCACACCTAGAATGCTACTCAGCATTTACAATCATTTTGCCTGCCGATATGGTCCCTCATTTTCTCTCTCTTCCGTCCACAAGAAGTCTGCCTATGCTGAAGTCGGCACATAATGGCCACCCCTGGAATTTCGGAAATCTGAACAACTGCTGTCAAACCGCTGGGTGAAATTGCTCTATATATTGATATCTCATATTTCCAGGCCATTTTATGATTTTCCTGACCATGCCATTCTGTCACCGCCTCCAAAGAGGTCAAACTGCCGAATTTTTGAGCCGACAAAAGCCAAATTTGTTTTGACCATTGAAGTTGCTCAGAGATGGAATGGTCTGCCTAGGTATGTTCCTCTGGTGTTTATTCGTCCAATCAGAGCTGAAATAATCACTATATCCCTTCTCGACATGGCCCTGCTGCATGCTTTGCACGTTAACCCTGAAATTGGCTTTGTCCTCATGAAATTGGCTCTCTACATCCCTGTATTTTCTCATGAAATAAAGCTCTTATATGATATAAAATATGCATTTGATATGTAACTTGAGAACTAGAGTAGCGGCAGGGCGAATACCCATTTCGGGCACCCGGCCAGGTACCCTGTCAAGCCCCATTTGGGTCTCCCCAGCGGGAAATAATAATAATTTAGTGTTGCCGCGAGCTGAGTTGGAGCTCAGCCTGAGCTGCGGATTAGGCAACTTTTTGATGTGAGCTGAGCTGAGTTTCCGAGCTGGCTTGCGAGTTGGCTTGACCGATTTCCTATTTGGGTCAGCCAAGGTCACGCAATCTCGGACCAAGTCATCTCTAGTAGAAATGTTATATCTAATGAAAATTCAAGGTCCAACTTATATTGTTAACCGCCCCACACCCTTTTCAGAGCACTTGGAGGCAGAAGACAGTCATTATAAGGGCAAAAATCAAGGTATACAGCGGGATCTATGTCAAAGTACGGGAAAACCTAAATTAGGACATCCGTGTGAGCCAACTCGAGGTCGATTTGGAGCTTGCGAGTATGAGTTACCTAATAAGGGAATTGATCGAGCTGAAGCTCAGCTTGGTTACGAGCCAACTCAGCTCGCGGCAACACTAGGAAATATTCATCACGCCATCAAAACGGCATGAAAATTCACAGGAAGGGGCGCGATTTGACGGTAATATGTATGCCTTCAATTTGGATTCCACCCGAAAGTACTCAGACTATTTATCTGCCCATTGGGAGGCCAAAACCCTTAGGTGGCCAGGATCCCAGTAAAGGATAGTACGCCATAGAGGCCGACCAGACATTCAATACATAGGCTTCAATTCTTCCACTCCCGACCTTGAAGTTGTGATTGCAAGATCAAGAGCAGATCATTTCACGCGGCAGGATTTGCCGAGATTGACAGATTGACATTGTTTGCGCAAAAAGCTGTGCGGGAGCTCAAATGGCAGCTTGCAAGTTGCATTCAACCACATCGATAGCGATATCTCAATTCACGACTGCCGGCACCCATTCGAAATCAGAGACCTTAGATGCTGATTATCTTTTCACTATCGCGCAGCTTCTTCTCATCCCTCGATAAGCCTCTACCATGCTTCCGGTCTTCCTTGTCATTGGTCGTACATTTCTCTCGTCTCTTCGACTCTGAATCGTCATCTTTTTGCATCCAGTCCTTTTTATCCTCAGCATTCCGGCTATAGACACCCCAAATTTCCCCATACTGTATAACGACACTCATTACTATAACTTTAACATTTCGATTTGCCATCTGTAGTGCTTGTAGTCCTTGAAATGTGTTTTTGTGTGTGTAGAGCCGCTTGCACCTCTTTGGCTCCGCGGCTTTTCCCGCCCTCCGATCGCTTGCTGTCAATCAAATTATTTGGCACAAAGCAGACCTAGTCGGCTTTCGACCTCCTTCGACAATGTCTGAACCAACGACGCCTTTGTCGACGCGAGACATTGACGAGGAATACGAGAAATTTTTGAATACAGTCGCTGGAGTGGCGAAGGCTGCTGGCTTATTCTACGGACTTTTTGCATCATTTCTCGAGCTCTTCGTCCTCATCTTCTTCGACCGCAATGGCGATTCTTTTTTCTCAAAATACATCAGAAACACTACGAACATGGTTCAATACTATCTTCTCACCTATCTCGCGACCAGCATCGCGGTGATACCGCTGGAACAGACAGTGGGCCTTGCCTCGCATTCTTGCGCAGGATGACATCTTGCTTGGTGTCATTCTGCGCTCGGTCTACAGAGAATTCTTGATCTTTGCAACAAGAATGTGTGGTATCGAGTTATAGCTATGGTGAATACAGAGGAAGAGATAGCAAAGAAAAAGGCTAGGGCAAAAGCGGCAGTCGTAGCGCCCCACAGAGTCATATTCTAGTTCTTCATCATCCTCAGCGCTATTTTCTCCCGAGAACCCGACTCTCCAGTCATGTCCGGTGCTTTCCAGAAGCTCCTCGTCTCTTTGCAGATGTACGCCCACTGCATGCTCATTGCCAGCGGATACTTCTTTTTGATCGGTATGCCTGTGGAACTCTTCTGCTTCAACGGTTTCACAAGGAAATCCAGGATGCCAAGGCGATAGGGAGTCGGAGAGGAAAAGGGCCTGGGTTGAACGTTGAACGCTGGTGAAACCTGCTTGATTTCGGAGAAGAGTTAAGATTCATGGTGATTTTCGCGGTTTACCATCCGGCTTCGACCTTTGCCCCACTCTTGCTTCCCTACTACGTAGTATTGAAATTTCTCCTCCATTCCTTGATCTATCCTTCCCTTCGCTTGGACTCCCTACTTTCTTATATCTCGCAACCTCCATCGAGCACCAAGTTCCGTACAAAATCCGACCGCTGTAGAATTGTCATTGCTGTACCTTTACCTAATTACCTTTACGAAGAAATTAAGTACTTGTAGACTTCACTGAATCCACCCTTTGGTCCTGAGTGGCAGCTTTGAGAAATCGACAAGACAGTCTGGCACAATGGTTGACAGCTTTTGGGGAGATTTGAACCTCGAAGAAGGTGTTGAATAGCGCGAGTTTCCCTGAGATCCGCTGCCAAACCGTCATCGAGCCTTCTTCACTGCTGTTTTTTGGACCGTGCAATGATCGATCAAGTTCAGAGAACCACGAATATTGGTGATAGTATATTCTCTGGCTGAAAATGAATGAATAGACCGATTTGACTCGTTGGAGCCGGGTCTGCTATAATTTAAGGCGCCACGTGATGGAATTCTCACGACTCGCGTCGCGTCGCCGAATCGGGAAAGCATTGTTCCCAAGACGGAATGTCGTCACTTGGCAACGGCTGCGAGGAATACAAGGCAAAAAATACAAGGTTGAATTCCGAATAGGACACGGTATCAACTTTCTCTTCTCCTTCTTCCTGACCTCCAAAATAATGGCCTTCGCGGAAGGTAAGCCAACATTTATTGCTTCAAAGTCTGGCTCAGCTTATCTCAAATGTAGACTTCATCATGGATGAATCTAGCAGTGTACCGCTGGCGGCTGCCTTTCCCCCAATCTCCAATGAGCTGGTGCATTCGATCTTCGATTTCGCCGCCAGTTCATCTGTCGAAACCTGCAAATCTCTGTGTCTGGTCTCTTCCTGGACGAGAACCATGGCACTAAGGCATCTTCGACCTCGTGTATTCATATCTAGCGCAGACGACCTTGTCCAATTCGCAGAGTTCTTTCCTTCCAATGGAAAGCCATGGACGCCACATACTTATTTCACAGAAACGGTCCTCGTCCACGTCTTCGTATTAACGTCGATGGAAGAGGTCGCGAGCGCTCCAGCATTATTCTCGCAGTTTCCTAGTGCAAAGAATATCACCATAACGGGCGGCTGCTTCTACGCTCTTCTTCAGGACCCCGCCTACTGTTTCAAAGGCGATCAACTACATGTAACGATTGTGGAAGGAGGAGAGATGAGGCATGTTCCGTTTTTGAACACGCCTGACTTTTTTGCGTCCAATCTGCGACAGAGGATCACCCGGCTAACGTTGACCCACCTCTACGACGAAACAATGTTGATTCTGGACCTTTCACCATTCACCCAGCTGACTCACGTCGCAATTCTCCTCGACTCAGGGCTCGACGGTATTCGAGAAATGGTGGCCAGATTGGATGAAATAAAGACTCTTCTGATGATTGTCATCATGACCCGTTACAATCTACCACCCAGTTTCAACCAGTCGGATGGAGAGTCACTGATAGAAGTGGTGTCGGATATGCGAAGCAGGGATGAAAGGGTCTACTTGATCCACGAGGCAGAAAGAGATGAGCAGTTTTTCATTTTGGAGACGGAAATGATATGGGAGAGGGCGGTAGAGTACTCGAAAACAATTGGCCTATGCTAGCTGAAGTATCGAGATGAACTGTAGAACTAGGCAACTAGCACACGAACCCTGCCTGATGTCTTGGCTGCGGCATTGGTAACTGAAGCCCGACGACGGTCCTGTTCGTCATGAGGAATCATTAGAACCAGCTCTTCCAAGGTCGACACTTTCGCGCAGAGCCGTCCCAAGTCTCTTTCCATAAACCATCCCAGTACAACGCTGGAAACTATCAATCGCTTCATCGCCGGAAAGTATTGCCATTCGACATTGGTGGGTAACCCGACATCGAGACGCAGGCAGGCGAAACTACTGGTCCCAGCTGAACGTTTGTAAGGCCAACCCGAAGGAATCTTTCCAATAACAGTGATTTCTGCATCAGGTCGAGCAGTCTCATCGAGAGCAGCTATCGCTGGACTGAGCCCGACTCGTTTGAGCTTCGTCAACTGAGAAAGGAGCTGCAGAGAGATAGATGACTTGGAGTCAAGGTCGGGCGATATCGAGATACTCTCGACTAGCGAGACTGGAAGAGAGAGGTCGACAGTGGCAGAGCCACAGAAGAGTGAATGGTATTTGAGAAGATGCTCTTCGGTCTCGATGGATAAATGATTGAGCAAGGCGCTGTCAAACAACATCAGTATCCAAGGCAAATTTCTAGTGAAAGACGACGTACGATGCTTCAGTTCGTGTATACTCCTCTGCTGCTTCCCAGATATCCGAAGTCTTGTTCATCTCTATCCAGTCTTCTGCCATTTCTTCCGGGTTGAACTCGTTTTGCCGAGAAAGGGTTAAGACCCGACAGTCTTCGAACATGCTGGCCATGACGAGCATCTTGGAGACCTTTGGATCGTGTGGGACATTTCGAGGGCCATTTCGAGGCTGATGGTTCAGCGTCGGTCGTGTCCCAGCTCGATATGCATCTCGCCGAGTAAACAAGACGACAGTCTTGACGCTGCTGGGAAGCGAATTCATAAATTGCCTAAGGCTCGTCTCGGTTTGCCTTGTGTCTGCGTGAAAGGCGAGTCGCGTGAGATTGGAAAAGCGATCGAGATGGAGGGAAGAAGCCTGAACGCTGGCTGAGAGAAAGGTGAGTTCTATGATCCGATTTCTTGTTTCCAATGGTGCATGACACAGCGCTGACCAGGATTCTTCTGCAAAATCGAGCACCGTCAAACGGAGCTGGATTCCCAATAATCGCATTGGGGTTGAATGAATGCCTCGAGTGACAGCATGAGCTGATGTCGGGTGAAGCAGTGCTGCGATGATATCGACCGGAAGGGCGACGTGGTTGACTTCGAGAAGCGGATGTCCAAAAATTCTGGAGACATCGGCCACAGTGCAGCTTCTGCCGATGTAAAGATTTCGAATATATTTGAGACAGAGTATAGGATTGAGATTGGCCGGGTCTCTGGGATTCATGCGGGACTGGAGAGCAAAGTCGAGGAATCTGGATAAGGATTGCTGAGAGACGAAGGCACAGGTGTGGTACCAGGCTCGACGACCGAGGGCCTTGAAGTCTCGAGGCGGTTGCAGTGCATTCTCGACGTCTGATGCCCGGCGTCCCATGAGAACCTTGCTAGCAGAGCGCGACGTGCTAATGAGGAAGAGGATGATCTCCTCAGCAATCTCTCGAGGAATCGGCTTGTAGTTCGGATTAGCCTCAGAGGTATCGAGTCCAAGGGCTCGTTTGAGAAACGTGAGGTCGAGGTTGGAATCTGGGGATATGGACATCTTATGAGACGATGGTTAGGAAGTGGCTCGTAAATGGGTTGAGCCCTGTATTCTGAGAATTATAAAGCTGCGGAGAAATTATCGATATGGAAACTCGCCTAGTAAAATACAATTGGGCCGGACAATAACATCAGGCCAATGTGCGAACAAAGCAACATCTGACGTGCCCTAGCGGCCAAGGCGCTAAATGCAAAGGAAATAAGCTGTGCAAGAAGCTGTGCCAAATGTCTCAGAAAACAAAAGAGGGCCGGGAATATTATAGCTCACCTGAGGCTACCTCATGCGCGTCGCAGCGTCAGCAATGATGTATATAGCATTCTCTATTCCTGGCGTGAATGCATGAATCCCATTGAGCAGAATAATACGGTCGTTCTGCCTGGCTGCCTAAGGCCAAGGGTTCACCAGAAAAAAATCCTGAATGCGACGGCGGCGACCTCGATCAAATTTTCGCGCAGTCCTGAACCAGAGCGTCAATGGAATAATCTACAGGGAGAAATTGCTGACCTGGAACAAAAAACATCGTCCTCTGGTCATTATGTGCGATCTCGGATCCCAGCCTCGGAGAGCCTGGCTTGCATTTCTTCCAAGTTCTGCACCGACTTGGCTTTTGGCGGCAGCAATTGGCCAGACAAAGGATTACAAGCAATTACTGATTCATGGATGAGAGACTAGTGAACGAAGGCTTGGATGAACGAGTTTGAAAAGAGATTGCTCACAATTTCACGTGCAGTGAAATTTTCAGATGCAACAGTCACTGAGTGACTAGTCAGCCACGACCACTATGCGGCGATTTTCTGCTCCAATTACAGGCCAGTTTCAGCACGAGGCCGTATTCCTCGTTGAAAATGGCTTCTGGACAAAATTCGAAGCTGTCAAAAAAAATCGAAGCTCCACATCAAAGCTTCTTCGAGCCAAAAAGGATCTTAACCTTTTTCTCCCTCCATGGCCACTCTTGAAAGGGAAGTTTCCGAGCTTGAGATTCAGTTGGCTACACGGTTTCTCCTAGTGCGCCTCTCGAAATACCGAGAGCATCGCAAGACGAAACGACCCGATAAGGACACCGACCGCCTCGGTTGGAACGACCATTTGGAGCTCGAAATCAGTCTCAGATACGAACCTTTCTTCCCTCTTCATTCTACATTCCTCGTGGAATGTCCCGAAATCTCAATTTCCGACATGCCCAGCATGAACATCGAGCTTGCCGGCTTAACCAAGCAAGTCATGCAGGCCGAAGGGTCGCTCATCGCTATAGCTATCGAAAACCTTGTCTATGGGACATTTGAAGCGGACTGGAAGGTCATGGATCTCGAAAAGAAGAAGGAATTGATTGTCGAGGGTCTCTATCGGGCTGCTTGTGCTCCTTGCGGCGAGTACAGCCGTGAACACTGTCCAGAGATGACGGTCAAAAGCCTCATAGGCGAAGGCGAAGGCGAATACAGCTTTATCAATCTCGTATGTCCCTTTTCCCTTCCTTCCATATGCGCCTTGACGATCTTTTGCAGCTGAAGCGCATTATCGAGCACGATCCGACAGGCAATGGCTGTGTCAAGGGAATCTTTCTGTTCGACCATCCATGCATCGAAGAACCTCTGAGAAACATCGACCAGACGCCTGATACAATCAAAGCGGGCGTCCATTTCAGGCTGCTTCTTCGTACGTTCTATATCGTGCTGACTCTCAGAGTCCTCGATGCCCATGTAAGCTTCTTTTTCTTCAGCTTCAGCTTTCTGCTTATCAACGTCATTCTATAGCACGATGAACCTCCTGTACATTTACTTGTCGCCACGAGCCAAATAACTGGCAATTATCCAAAGAAGACTGCAGAAAAGTTGGACGAGCAATTGAAGGAGACCGATATTCTGGTGGATGACTCTCCGGTTAAAGAAAAGAAGGCTTCAATTTATAAATGTCATTGTTGTGAAAGCATGTTGGGAGACAGAGAAGTACTGATGAGGTGCTCTCGCTGTCACAGCGTCTGGTACTGCTCAAAGTATGTCTCTCCTCGCGGTTTCATATATTCTCTTGGTGACAGATTTCCAGAGCCTGTCAAGTCAAGGATTGGAAACAACATAAAAAGCTCTGCGGCAACCAATCATTCGATATCAACCTTCTCAATCCCATAGCGCAAAAACCTCCCCAATTTATCGGTTGTCCCAATGCTGGTCCAGGATTTGTCCGTACACCGGCTTTATGGCGTCAGATAGGCTGCTTGGCTAAAGTTGATTCGCAGGGGCGAGATTATCATGTGCGTTGATCCTCTCCGAATGCCTTCAGACTTGAATACCTCGTCACAGTTCGATATCGGCCCGATGGGGCGTACAAGGTCGATTTGTATCATACCTTACCACTGTAAGACTTCTTTCTCGACTTGTTCTTCCACTCTGTTGCTGACCAGTCTCCCAGCGAGGATGATGTTTTTGGTTGCACGTCGTCGGGCCATGTCTTCTGGCGCTCCGACTGCAGTTTATTGCATGTTTCAAGTCCTCGAACACTTCATTACGCACTACGACGTCAACATTACCGTCGAACTTGCCCGTCGTCAGCTAGAGAAGGACTATGATATTTCGTTGGAAGAGCGTCCAGTCGAACGGTTCTCGCAGCCGACCATGGAGGAGCTTGCAGAGGAGCTCATATTCGCGGCAAATCGGATCGGGGCTGAGCCTCGCGACATTATTCGTCAGACTCCACCCGACCGTAGCAATGATCCTTATTGGTGGGTCGGTGAGACTTGGCTAGGCTATCCTCTTTATAAGGAGATGTAGAAGACTTGATCTGCGTCAAATCTTTCTTGAAATGTTTCTGCATGATCTGCGTGCTATAATCGCAATACACGAGTTTTCTTGAGCTTTTTTCGGAATCCTTCGTCTGCGTGTCGCAAGCTCCCTCATTATTCATTAATATTCGTTAATTATTGTTCACATTTCGGAAACAGAATCTTCTCAGACTGAACCAAAATGATTTCTAGTCATGTCCATCCTGAAGCGATTGATAGTGAAGCGTCCATTAGTATCAAGTCTCGAGAAATGGGTCCCTGTGTGCTGTTGTTCGACACAGGGCACTGTCTCTGGCTTGCAGGATTCTTGGACAAAACGACAGACCTGCGCCCATTTTACCACCCCTCATTGGTCCTGAAGACAAGGTCAGCTATGAGCGAATCAGAGAATAATATGAAGAGCTTACTTGGCGCGCCTAGCATATCAAAAGCATAACACCGAGAAATTATCCTCCGCCCTGGTACTTCTTGATAAGATCCCTCAATTTGGCCTGTCCAAAAGCCATCTCTGGTTTCTTGGCAGAACTGGCAGCGCTGTCCGAAGCGCTGACCTCTGGCACAGCCGACAATACCGCAGGTTTCTTTGCTGGTGTGGGTTTCGCTGGAGGTCGGGTAAATGAAAGTGCCACTACAGGTCGAGCAAGCGAAGCCGTGCTGGAAAGCGTCGGAATCGCATGAGAAGACGAAACGATAGCTGGAACAGAGCTCGATTTGACAAGGTTGGGTTTCGATGATACTGGTTTCGGTCCGACTGCTGGTTTCGTTCCTACGGCTGGTTTCGACGCCGCCAAGCTGTATTTCGCAGCAGGACTAGTCGTCGCAACAGGTTTTATCGTAGTCGTCGTCACAACAGGTTTCGACGCTAACGAACTTTTACTCGCCAAAACAGGCTTCGTTGTCGTCGTCGTCGTCGTCGTCGTCATCGCTTCCTCCGGGATTCCATTCGCCCAAATCGCCTTGACCGCCGTAACCAGTCCTCCTCGTCCTCCTCTGGCACTGCGAACATCGTATTTGACCTCGGAATCCACATTATTCAGAGGGAATTTATCGAGTCGAGGGGATGCTTTGTTGGCTTGCCAGGGATTATGGGCAAGGGTATCGCCAATGGCCAGCGCTTTCTTCGCCTCTCTCGACACCATTGGCGATTTCGACCACAAATCTGCCACCCGGTCAGCTTCGTCTGCTGGGCTTCCCACTGCAGGCTTGGCAGCAAGTGCTCGAACAAAGGTGTCTCGTTTGAAGGTATTGATTGGGACAAAACCTGAGGAGCGTGGGTTTGGTGTAATGACAGATGGACGTGGCTCTTCTGCTGGTTCTACAGAAGTGTCAGTAGACCTTAATGAAAAGAGAACCAAGACATACCAGGCTCCCTCTCCTCTGGACTGGGGCTAGGGCTGATCGAATCGTCCAGCGGCGACTCGTCTGGGTCGACGGTACCCAACCAAGCCGCAATCCGACCTTTTGCAGCTTTTCGCATCTGGGCGGGGCTTTCTTTGCGCTCTTTCTCCTTCTTCCTACTCTTCCGCTCCTTGTCCTTGTCCCTCTCTGTATCGGTCAAATTACTCGACTTGGACCTCGCCCCTCCCTTTCTCGTCTTCCCATCCGACATTTCTTCTTCCTCGACCTCTGCGACAGCGAGCTGATCAGCAAGTGTCAGACTCGAAATCGCAGAATCATTCAGCGAATCGGTTTCTTTGGCAGGTATCGCGATAGGCTGGCTTCTCGTTGTTGTACTCTCAACACCAAGGACATCTCGCACATCAGGTGCCCTCGACCCAGATTCGGCCTTTCTTGTCCCTACTTCAGCCAAAAGTCGTCGCTCCAGGGCATCCAAACCGCTTTCTCTTCCCAGCCCAAATCCTAATCCGAGATTCGGCTTCAAATCCGTCGAGCGGTGCTTGGCTGGCGACAGAGTCGGTGTCTGTGGAGTTTCAGCAGGACTGGGCATGATGGTTTTGGCTTCCACGACAGCTTCTGTGGCGAAATAGACGTCGGCTCGAGGTCGAACAATCTCAACGGGCTCTTTGGTCGAAGGGACAGGAGGCCCAGGAAGCGTCTTGTTGATATCGGGTTCGGGGTCTACGATTTCTTGATTCGGCGCTTCCTTGACGTCTTCCTCTACGATTTCCTCCCTCTTGCTCTTGCTCTTCTTCTCCTTCTTGCCCTTTTTCTTTCCCACTGCACTGCTGTCCTTCTTGCTCTTCCGGGGCGTCTCTTTCGTTTCGCCGGATTCCACCAAAACCTCTGCCATGCGCTCTAAATCCTCGACTCTGTCGCTCTTTGGTAGAGGACCTCGGACGACTTGGTTCGTATTCGCGTCGACGAAATCAAAGGAATGCAAGGAGGTGGACGATTTCGGTGACAGAAGGGGTCGAGGTGAAAGAATATCTTCCATAGTCGGAGGTGCCAGATTCCCGAGGGTCATCGAAACGGCAGGAGCATCAACAGGTATCACAGGAGGAACAGGTATCGTCGAAACAGGTATTACTGGAGGGACAGGTAAAGTCCTGGCCGGTGTCGGTGGCGGTAATGGGAAACGATGTCCCACCGGCGAGACGCTTCGATTCCTCGAGCTCTGTCGTAAATGCTGAGCGACTCTGGAAGCTCGGAGACCTTGGCCTTCTTCTGGTTCACCGAGCCCAGGCAAGCCCAGATGCTGAGCATATTGCGGCTGAGGTGATACCGGTGGTAAGCCGCCTCTGCTAGATGTCCGCTGTGGTTGGATATATCCTGGAACAGGTGGATAATAATATGGTTCTGGATAATATCCATACGGCTGTGGGGTGCTGGATCCATAGGGCTGTGGGGTATTGGAAACTGGAGGAAGCCAGACCAAATTTCGGGCTGGATCAAGATAAGGCGCTGGAGAGACTGTCGTCGGATATCCATAAGGAGCCGGCGAATGAGCAAGATCGAGGTATTGCTGAGGAGCATGATAATATGGATCCATATGGATAGGATGCTGTGGTTGTGGAGGTGGTAAAGCTGCTGGATGCACGACGACGACCGGTATTTCTAGAATAATATCTTTGCTGCAAAATCCTTCAGTCCACGTCTTTTGTGAGATTCTGGTGACTCACTTTCCGAGGCCCATACCCATCCTCACCTCGACTATACATCGAATCTCAAACAGCGCCTTAGTAACTTCTGGATTCCCCGACTTGTTCGGTGCTCCAAGCAACATTCCGCCCTTTACACCTCTCGCATCTCTCGGGACGTCAAAAACCAGACTGGCGACACCTTCGACCCCTGGGGGAATGACATATTCTGGACCCTTGAAGGAAACCTCGGCGACCGTATCAGACAGCTTTAACGGCGGCTTCGAATCCGCATCTGAAATCGCAGAATCTGCATGCAAATGCAATGTTCGTGTCAAAGAAAGCGAAAGCGACGAGTTCTGAAAGCGGTTAGAGCATAATAATGTTAAACGTATGAATGGCACACCTTCTTATTCGAATGGTTTTTGACCTGAAACTCGACGCAAGCGCTCTCTCCAGCGACCAGAATCCCACCAACGACCTTGCCCTGAATCCAAATCTTCCCATTCTCTGCAACGACGGTCCCCTCTGTCTCCCCATTCTTCCTGTGAGCCACCTCATCGAACGATTCCACCACGACGACCTCGCTCGCATGGGTGACAATCGATTTCTTGTCTTTCCAGTAAACCTGAACGCTGGCCCGGATTTCGTAGTGGACCTTGGCCATCCCTTTTCCACCAAACGATATCGACGCCGGTGACGTATGAGGTATGGGAAGCTGGAATGGAAACGTCGATTTCCCTTTCCGAGCCGTGAAATATCCCTCTGGAAGGACCTCATGCTTCGGATCTGGATGATCATAAACGGCATTCGAAGGTCGATATCGTGCGCCCCCTTGAAAAACCTTTTGAGCGTAGAGGAACTGAGACGTCGCAGAATGGTCTCTTGAGATCAATTCTGAAGCGAAAACAAAATAAATAAGAAAAGAGAACAGCAGAGAGGGGATGGAGCTGACCTTGTCGGGCGAACAGCTCGACCTTCATTATATTGAGCCCAAGTCCTGAATCGGCTCTACATTCCATTTCCATCATCCCACTGCAGACGTCTCCAGCGACGACAAGGGCATTGTTCAGGGATATAGAGACCTTGACCTTTGAATGGGTCGTCGTCGCATTCATCGGCTCTGGTCGGGAAGGCGTCGCCATGGTGGGTGAGGAACGAAGCGACGAGGGTCAAGGAGAAGACGAAGTGGCAAAGGCCGGAGGCTTGAAATCCAATATATCTGTCGGAAATTAGGGAAATTAGTCGCTGAAACAAGGAAACAAGGTCAAATTGATCGACGTAGGGTCGAGTAGCGTCATCACGTGCAGTGACATATTGCTGAACGATTGGACAAATGGACTTTTTTCTTGGAAGACCGAGAGCATCGCAAGACGAACTAGGACGACCATTTGCAGTTCTTAGTTCAATGCACGAGTGGCGCCGAAAGATAAATGATATTGATAAGATAAGATAAATTATGCCCCCACTCGAACCCAAAAAGAAACAAAGTGAGCTACGTCTACAGGCTGCGTCGGATAGGCGCGTCTGTCGGTGTCGGGACACAGTTGGATGACGAACCGGCTGGGTGAGGTTTGGGAGTACGCTTGGCTCCTTGGGTGAAGGTCGAGGTTCCGTAGATACCAGCGGGCAAGCTAAAAAAATTGATTAGACATAGTCAAAAAGATTCAATCAATGGACTCACGTATCGTCACCATCGCAATCCTCAAAGACATTCTTTTTATAGTTGCCGGGCATGTTGACTGTAAATTTGGGTCAGCTGGTACTTATTATCGAAGGAGCAGGAAGATTCGTACAGGCGCAACCTAGGATGAAATTAGCATATGAAGCATCGAATAAATGGAAAGAAACATACCCATACGGTCGTACATGTAAGGGCAATTCTTCTTGGCGTCAGGACCAACACAAGCTTTGAAGCAGAATTCGCGATCCGAGATGAAGGAAGACCATTCGTGGTACTGGAGCGAATCGCCAAAGGTGTTTCCGTAGACCAAACCACCGACTGCGAAGAAAGTCAGCAATGATTGACGAAAAAGAGGTCTGAGGCTTACGAGGGTTTCCTGGTCCGTATCCCTTTGTTCCTGTGCCATGGGGGTCGATCTCGCCTCCCCTGAAAACCAGAATCAGCGTCGCTCGAAGAAGAAGGAGAAATAAGCTTACTTGTCATTCTTGGGAATGTTGACCTTGGTAAAGTCGCCAACAGCGGTGATCTGAACATAGTCGAGCGTCTTGACAAAGTGGACACCTTTGAGGGTATTCTTGGGAATCGTGCGAGTACCGCGACCAGCTGTGGTGCACCAAGCGACTTCCTTGCCTAAAGATTTGGCGATAGATGAATGAGTTGGTGGTGCCCACAAGCAAAAGTCGCTAGCAGAGCTAAGAAACGAAATCAGCAAAACGGAATAAGCAAAAGACGAAAAAGCTTACTTGATCCAAGCGGTCTGACATTTCGAGGACTGGAAGTTGTTCGGCTTGCAGGTGTTGTAACCGTATTGGCCAGATTCAGAGGTCTTTGGGAGCTCGCCGATGAGATAACCGACGTTGAAGACTTGGTTCGGGTTTTCCTTGGTGCATGCAGAAACCCTAGCCTATAGAAAATTCAACGCCGATTCCGACGAAGAAGAAAAGACGTACTGGAGTGGCTGCATCAGTCGCCTCGATATCCAAGCAGCTCGTCTTATCCGACCACGTCAGAGTGTTCGACTTCTACGAAAACAAATTAATCATCGACGAGTAAACAATGAAGAGGGACGAACCGAAATGTAGAACCAAAGCTGGTTTACATCGTCGGTCGCGCACGCTGTAATCTCGAGCGGCATGGTAACATCGCCACCGGGCACAGTGAGACACATGGGGACAGTCGGAGGGGTGGTCGTGCTGTCACCGAAGATCTGGACAGCGACACCAGCAACTTTGCCGATGGTGAGCTTGTTGAAAGTCCATTTCTGGTTGACGGCGGCAGCGTCGTCGGCGGAACATTCCTCAATGGTAATGGCAGCGCCGTCGATGTTCGATGCAGCGTTGAGACATTTGGCTGAACGACGATGAGCAGCAGCGAGCAAGAGAAAAGAGAAAAAACATACTGTTGTCGAGACCTGGTTCGATGCGCAAGGCGCCGAGGTATCTAGAGAGCAAGGTCAACAAAGGCGGGCATCGACGACAACGACGACCTACTTGGGCTTCTGGGCGACGGCGAGAACAGCGAGGAGGACGAAGTTGACGGCGATGGAGATGCTACGCATATTGAAAAAATGAATGTGGTGGATAATAGAGAATGTGGGTTGTGGTAATAGAGGAGAGAGAAAGCTGAGGAAGCTGGGGGAAAAGGCGACATCGAGCTCGACCTTTATAGAAAACGGGCTGTCCAATTCGGGTCATCGCGTTTTTTCGCGTTGAGGGGTCGCGAAAAATGACAGGTCGACCAAACGCAGAACAGGCGCGAAAATTGGACGACAGCGGTCGGACAAGCCGCGTGACGAGAACCGCCTTTGTGAAATGAGACGAGAAAGACGAATTAATACGAAGAGCAGCACAATCTCCTCAGTATCCAGCAACTTCGCTGTAGACTTTCAAAGGAAGAGGCGAGAGTCACGTGCATTAACGGCTTGGCATCGACGATCGTCAACGACGATGACGCTAATGAAAAAAATAAGTAATTCTCACCTGCATATTCGACAAGCTCGAACATTATTATTCTCGAAGTTGTTCTTAAGGTTGTGTCTTATGCTCTGCCAAGCACGAAACTAGGTTGCTTACGAGGTCCAACTTTTATTTTCACCAAGCGGCTCCAGGTGGACCTGGAGACGCTCACCACTCCTAGGATTGTCTAAATCCGTCGCACATGGATTACCAAGCGTTCCTGGCATACCCAAGTCGTTGGAAAGTGCATGTTTCTGACCGTCCGCACGCACTGGCCAATTCAAGGACGCAGCTATTCTACCAGAACATTGGCAGAACATTGGCATGATATTGCCCAGACTAATGCAACGGTTTCTCCGGTGAATTGAACGAAACTCTGCCTTAGGCTGAACCAGGAAACCCGTTCAGTTTCACCGGGTTCGAGGGAATAGACCACAATCGATGGTGAGAGGTCAATTAATATCGAGCCAAGTTCTCAAAACTACTCCAGCATGCTCTGATCAGTGGTGTCACAGGTGTCCCTCCCATGTTTTTTCTTCCCTGAGCCTTGTTGCTCGAACCGATGCACCTATGAAGAGCGACGATGAGAAACAAGCGAAGGTCCGTCCCGCCGTCTGGAGCATCCAGAGTAAGTTTCTCTTCCTTGACATATTCGTGCTCTCATGTCTTTGCTGGAAGTCCGCCTGTCTGTTGAAGATTCTCGGTCACGATCACACAAAGGTTTTTGTCCTTGCTCTTAGGGCTGTACACCGTCCGTACGACGGGATACGGCCGTACAATCGACGGCTGAAAACGGGTACGGTTCTTGTGAACCCATCTGTCGACGGGTGAAGAAAAAGCTCAAACGGGACGGGACCCGTCGAAAAACGGCCGTTAGACGGGAGACGGGTGTTGGATTGGGAAAACATTTCGATTCCATCATATTCTGATCCCAAAAAGGTCAGAGAATCATCGAAAATTCCAAGAAATCTTACTGATGTCCTTGAACCATGTTCAGCCAGGTTTAGGCTGCAATATCAGGATCACATTTCAGTTACCTGTTGTTCCAAGGTCAAATCTTGTCTCTATAATCAATATAAGGCTTGAGGACTCAGTAATGCAAGTCACGAATATCACATGAAGACAGTGACAAAGGTACCAGGAAATGTGGCGCCATTGCCATTTTGGGACAATTGCACTCCTCAAGGCCCTGAAAGTGCTTCGTGCATTAGGTATGTTGATCAGCATCGAAGTTTGTATTCCTAGAGCATTTTCTCAACCTTCAGACAGAGAAAATATGCCACAAACTATGGTGATTGAGTCATACCAGGGTGAGACCCGTCTAGACGGCCCGTTTTTCGACGGGGGAAAACAGGTGATCTCGTACTGTGACCCGTACCGTCGAGAAGATCAGAAAATCCCTGACGGGACGGCATACGGGTACCGTACGACGGGCCCGTATAACCGTCTATGGACGGGCATGGTGTACAGCCCTACTTGCTCTTGGCCTTACACAACACAGTTCAACCGAGATGAGATAAAGGGCTTTCGATCCCTCGCAAATTGTCATTGCAGGTCGAGGGCTCTCTTCGCAATAATCTTGCTTCAATCTGCTTCACTGGCAAATTAACAGCTGTTAAATGGACCCTGCAATGTAACTGGGAGTATTTGGCTGTGGAATGCAATTCATTTTGAGACTTGAGAAAGGTGCGATATCCCAGGTGTCTACTGGATGCTCAGAGAGCCTTCCTTTCAGAACATAATGCATTGATTGGACTTCACCTTAGGCAGATGAGATGACATCATAATTGGGCCAGGTAGGTGGGGTAATTGGATGTGCCCGACAGGCCTAAGAGGCCTAAAATGCCTTGTACCTCGTTTCAAAAGCCCTTGCATAATTCTCAATTGGGCGATGG
This sequence comes from Mycena floridula, assembly GCA_029320655.1. Classification (NCBI taxonomy): domain Eukaryota; kingdom Fungi; phylum Basidiomycota; class Agaricomycetes; order Agaricales; family Mycenaceae; genus Mycena; species Mycena floridula. Next base: position 2,800,578 of record JARIHS010000001.1, read on the forward strand.
AGCTCCGTTGGATGTCGTTTGGAGGAGAAATTTTGGGTTTTTGGCTCTGAAAAGTGACATTCTAGAGGACCTATTTAGCATCTTGAAATGTGCCAGCTCAGAATGACCATGCCTTGCTTGGCTGTTTAGACACGGTTTTTCGATGATGTTGTTCGGAGCCTCGTTTTAGCGGATCATTGAGCCATGTGACTTGTCGGTATCCGATCCCGCTGCGCGGCTCTCGTTTCATCGCTCCTGGGGCAGCGGTCGCTTCAGACGGCGGGATCCAATACATCAGCAAGATGACACATAACTTTTTGCGCTTTTTTGGGCTTGTAAACACGTAAAAAAGCGCAAAAACACGCAAAAACCATGCCGAAATACGTAAAACACGTAAAAAGCTGAAACACGCCACTTTTTATGTCCGAAATGCTACAAGCGGAACACTGCAGACAGTGCAAAAAGTTGAACTATTGGCAAGATTATTGCCTACAGCTTTTCAAGTGACCTCTACCTTACTTCCATAGTACTTGACCACCTAGTTTCAGGTGCATTCTGTGCACCAAGTCTGCTCATTGCCACGGTTCGAGGTTATGACAGCCGTGAGAGTGTGACCACGGCGACGACGATCAGGACCCTTTCCGGCATCCCACAGATCCCGATCGGCGTCCAGAGGGCTCTCACATCCCTGTCGAGATGCTACATGGCATAAACTCAAGTTTCACGCCTTTCAGGAGCTGCTTTGGATATCTCGTGCTTTTTACAAGCTGAAATGCGCAAAAAGCGGACAAGTTGATTGCAATTTTGCTGATGTATGCCATGGATATTCTGAATAATTTGGTCAACTTTAATCTGGAATACAGCCTTTTCCCGCTGCAAAAACGGCTTTTTGCAGCCACGATCCACCGCCCGATCGTGTTCCTGATGTGTCATCGACCTCCGCTGGCGCTAGTTTTGGGTCGGTTTTGGGTCCTTTTCCTTTGTTGTTGCTGCTGGAGCTCCCAATAGCTGTCGCGTACCTTGGTTGTTAGCTGAAAGATACAACACTTCCCTCAGGGTGCGTTTAGGCAACTTAGGACCTGAGGTTGTTCGTTGAGCTAGGTATACTTGTAGGGACCGTTTCGCAGTTAATGTTGAGCCAAACTAGCAGTCGTATGATACTCACCACTCGTACGTTCTAGGACAAAGAGATTGTTGGAATTATAGAACGTCGGTAAGGGTTGTGATAATCGTCGATCTTGTTTCTGAGGGTCTCAGTGATCCCTATGATAATACCGGTGATGATGAGAGAGGTTACAATAAGCGTGAGCTTATAGTTTCCTATGCTGGATGATGTTGAGGTTGCCCTTAGAGATTAGAGGGTCCTAATGATTCAAGCAAAGCCTGTTCCGCCTTCGTTTTATCCACTATAGGGCGACCAGGACCCAGTGAACGACAACTGCTGTTACACAGAGTCTTAAAGAAAGAACAAGAATTGTATGATTCGTAGGTCTCGTGGCTCCAATGACAATGGCGATGGTGTGGAGATGATTATGCGGAACTTGAAGGTTGATGGATACTGAGAGCGATGAGAATTGAGTCTTGAGTGCGATACTGAATATCTTGTTGAATTTCGGAAAAGTTGACTAGACAATGCTGGTCACTGTGGCCGGCAATGAGGAGACAATGAACAGACTTACTGTAAGTCTGCTTGCTGGACAATACTACAAGAGAGTAAGCAACCCTTTGGTTCTTACTTCACTTGAATATTGCTGGTGACCAACCTTTATCCTCTCTCTTGGGGGATACAAAGAAGATATATTTCGCTACAAAAACAGGGCCCTTTATATACTGTTTCTACCTACCTGTCACATGTGACCAATCCCACGTATTAAACCTTTAATTATATTCCTACTTGAGACCCAGTTCCACGGTCTGTCCTTAAATGGTCATCCAAGTTGGTTCAACTTGCAGTCTCAACTGGTACTGAGCTGGTGTCCTATTTTTAGTTTACTCGGGGTGGATCCAGGGGTATTCTGGCGATCCATGCTTCCCTTTTCCCCCATCCCCTCTGCTAGCGATACATCTCGGCTCCCTATACACGCTTTACGACGTGTCAAACTTGATCTGTTGAGTACATACCACCCTTTGCTATCATATTCTGCACTTTTAACACATCATTCCATGTTCCTTCATGCTTGAATGTTTTAGTAGAGTGTATACTGAAAGGACAGGCTCAAGTTGAATGGCCTAATATGGAAACTTTGGCTCGTCCCGTCCCATGAACTTTTTATAATGAACCATGTTGGCTAAATTTGGCAGCAGGTTGGGTCATCCCTTCCTGTGAACTTTTTATAACACTCCAAACCAGTTATATTTGGTGCAGGGTGGTTCACAAGTGCTGTGCGCTAGTCAGGTGAGTTTATTGGAACTGAACCAGGGTGCTTTTCTCCAAGTTCTGACTCTCCGTGAGCCTTGGCAGCTGTTTCGGGTGCGGCTGATTGACTATGACACCATCATCGATCTTCCTGATGCGGTCCCGCATCATACTCGGCTCTGGAATGAGTTACGCACGGGTCCGCCTACTATCATTCCCGACTCATTTGTCTCATTCCTGAATCATTGGCCTTCCCATTGGTCCTGGATTATCGGTTCCTCTGCTTCCATGGCTTGGCAAGTATTCATTATGACTCTGCCCCCTTAAAATTTTCTTATCCCTCATTTCGGGTCACCATCCCTTGACTATCATTGGCTCCTGCTCTCTTGGGTACAGTGTCATTTTTATGGTACAGTCTAGTTCCTCCCCCAATCCACTATTTCGGCTAAAACAAAGTTTTAGCGGGACATTTCGCAGGGAACTTTTTAAATTGACTGTCCCCAGTCAGGGGAAGAACTTGATTAGTGCCATGAAAATGATTGTCTGACATCGTCCCAAAGATGGTTGTTATTCTTTCTGTGACTTGGAAGGTTTCGAAGATCACGTACAACATGCATTTGAGGCCATAATGGAGCTTTGAAAGGCCTGAACTCCTGTTTGTACATCTCGCCTATCTCATTTCTTCCAAGCACATTTGTAGCTGCAATCAGTGGGTGAGTTTACAACAAAATTTCCAACTTGTGGCAGAAATCTGAACTATGCATGGTTCTGAATTTGATGCATGGCTTCTGATCCTGATTTCTACCAACATGTGTGGTTTTCTATTGATCGGCATTTCGGCCAAGTGGCCAATCTAGATTGTCTCCATGCTTCCATGGTGCGCTTCCATTTTAATGCCCACAGGGACCTGTCAGGCCTGGTCCTTGCCTGTTTTGGTTGCCTACTGTTGTAATCGTATAAATGCCCTGGGATCTCTTGGTCTCTCTTTAGGTGAGTCCCCCATTCTGCTTTTGTTATCTCCCTCAGCATAGCTGACACTCCTCAGCGATTGCTTTGTCCAGCAACTTTGGGAGTTGTCGTCTGTGCATGGCTTCCATCAAGTTCTTGGTGCATCGCATTCTGATATTTCTGTCCTCTCCTCACTAATTCTCTTTCTCTTTTAGATCTCGTCTTTCCAACCTGGAGGCCTTTTCTTGACTTGGTGTCTCCATTTTATACAAATTTTATACTTGTGCGTCATTGTCTTTTCAAATCCAAGTCTTCCACTGACTCTTGTCGCTCTCAGTTATAGACACGATTTTTACAATTCGGTGCAGGATCGCCCTGTGATAGATGAGCTGGCTATTCCCATTTTCTGACTCATTTAAGTGCCAGTTTATGTTGGGTGAGCTTTTTGCTAGTCGTGTGTTGTTTAGCTCATTTATTCCTTTCCAGCGTATGGCCCTACTAGGTTGGAGTCGTCACAGCCCATTTCACTCTTCCCTAACCCATTTCTAGATGATTCCCTTATATTATCCTTTGTTTAATTACGCTCCCTTCAATTAAAGTGCTGGTTACCACACAAGTCTGGGCTAGTGAAAGAATCCTGAAGCCTGTTGCGAAACTTCTATCATAGCATTCTAGTCACATGTGGTGGCGGCTGCCTTCTAACAAGGGTGTTGAGATGGTTGATCTCTTTTCTGGTGATTACGGTTCTGCTGTGGCAATCTAAAGTTTCCTTTGCCATTTATGACTACTTCGGCATTTGGACGCATGCTGGTAGTCATGCTGAATGGTTCTGATCTTGTTACTGATCCTTGTTTCACAGAAACACTTGGCATAGCAGTCTAAAGCGCCTGGATATGTGTCAGAGACTGAAACATAGTCTTGCGTTTGAGTCTGTTCTGTCAAGGTTTCTGCTTTTATCCTATCATTGATGCTTGCTTCCTCCCTCTGTTTTCTTCAGCATAATCTCTTTTCTTTCTTATGCAAGCTCGATTGCTATGGTCAGGCATTCAATGGTCCTCCCACGCAAGCATCGTTAATTTCTCTTTTCTATCCATTTACCCCAGCTATTTATAGTTCTGCCCTAGCTCATCTGGGTGTTTCTGATTTACCGGCCTGGTTGGTCGGTCCGACATGACAGCTGTCACTCCTTATCATTGCTTATCATGTCTTTTCCCGCCCCGGCCCAGTTGATAAGGTCATATGTTCTAACCGTTGATCCGGTGATCACATTACCTGTTTACCGAATGGCCCGGCGGTTGATGGTTCTTCCGGTTGTGAGTATAAATGGGGGCTGAATTGATATTATTTTGGCTATCTCCAGCCTGCCGATTTCCATTCTACCACAAAATATTTCCAGCATTCAAGTCGCACAGATTGTACTCCCACGACTCTTCTTCTGCATCTGCTGCCAGTTCGAGCATCAGTTTCTCTGTCTTATCTTGCAATACCAATGCATATAACATCTGCCTGCGATACAAGCAGTCGAGTCGTCGTTGATGGTCATATGCAATTGTTGACATAGGATAATTCTGCTTCCACCATTGCAGCGCTCTGGACAGAACTGTCCAGATTTCCACAATGGAATGGCTGGTTGGCGAGCTGGCTAGGTCGTATCCTAAGGTTCCTGGCTGCGGCCGCATTTCCGATAGACGACATCGAACTCGCTGTGCAGAGTTCGTCTTGTACATGTGGCATGCGATTAAATGGTGAGTTGGATAATCGGCTTTCAGATCGTGAGGATGGTGGTTGTCGTGTTGTACTGTGACAACTAGAAATCCTCGGTAGTAACCCTGGACAGTGCCAATCGTTCCATTACCATAGTGCAATGGCGTATAGATGGAGTCACCTTCCTTGACTTTGTGGCGGACGTCAAGGATGTCGTACGGAGCAGGAAAGTCGATGGTTTTGGATACTAACATGCCTGACGATGTGAAAGGACAGTTTGGTTCATGTCGAGAGACTGTGGGTGAGAGTGCTACCGTGCTATCTCCCATGAAGCTCCTGAGCCTAGATTCCCCTGGATTCAAGGTCATGGGTGGTGGTAGTGGCTTGCACTCCACTTCCTCCAATTCCAGGTCATTCGAGTTGGCCTTTTGTTTTCCTTTGTCTGTGGTTACTAATTGCCTGGTTGAATATTTATTGGTAAACTTACCAGTCTCCTTTAGGATTCTCCAAGTTCGTTCAGCTGCTTCCTTGGTAGATAGCCAGACACTGTTTCGAGGGTATGTGATGACTGTGGTAAGCACATTTGCTGGACAACTTGTTTCGTCGAGCATGGGGAAGTACTGCCCACGTTCTCGACGATACAATCCTTGGTGAATAGGAAAATGACCTTCTTTGGTGTCTGTGCTAGCATATGGCTGCAAGCACCAGTAAGCTTTCTCGACCGCAAAGGTCAGTGGTCGATTGGGCTTCCTGCACTGATTGTCGTCCAAATGTCTCTCGACTGCCAGCAACCTCTTACTGGGCACGAACTCGAAGAGGAAGAAAGGTCCTTCTCCAGCAAGCAAGGTAGTTGGCTGATTATTGCGGTTTTTGTTCCAAAGTGACATGGTGATTGGGGAGAAAGTGTGTCCTCTTCCACTTTTATGCTTTGAATTGCTTAGAATTCTGATGACATCATTTTGACCACGTTTAGTTAGGTATGAGATCTCAATCAAGCCCTTACTGGCTGTCAGAGCTCCATCCTAGATCGTCTTGCTCTAGTTCAGAAGCTGTAGAGCCTGCTTCTGGATTTTTGATCTCTGGTTCTTCTTTATCATCAGCTGGTTCATCCCCTTCATCTGTAAGAAGGTCCAAATCTGGGTCATGCCTGCTGATATAACGTATTACCCGAAATGCAGCAAAGTTGCTTCTTATTTCGATCCCATCTAACTCCTTTAATGTATAGCTCCCTCCGTATGTCTGTCGGACAACTTCATATGGTCCCAAGTATCTGCGCTCTGTCTTGAGCTGTATGAAAGTAGATTCATACCTGGTATTACGAACCAAGACCAGGTCGCCTGCCTCATATTTTTCCTTTTGAAGTCGCAGAGCATATTGTTTGTTGAACTGTTCTTTTGATCTCATTCTAGCTTCTTTTAGAGTCCTTGCTGCTGGTGCCAAATCTTCGGGTCGTCGTTCAAGTTGCCGAATACGTAACTCCAGCAGTTCTGATGTGGTCATACCTGATCGAAATCCATCAACCATAAACGTGGCTTCTGATAGATCCAAGGATAGAACTGGTTCGACACCATGGAGAAGATAATATGGCGAAAAACCTGTGACTTGATTTACAGTTACTCTGTCAGCAAACACTGCCAGTGGTAATTTTTCAGGCCATTTCTTGATTCCTCCATGTTCATCCTTTTTGCATGACTTGACAATAGCTTCTCGCAGGATAGCATGCCCACGTTCTACAACTCCATTGGCATGCTTATTATAGGGTGAGATCTTGACCTGGGGTACCCCCATGCGTCGGACCAAGATTTCAAACTCACCCTTAAATTCAGCTCCATTATCAGTGATGACTCGTCCAATGGCTCCATATCGGCAATAGATCTGTTTCCAAAAGAAACTGGCGACATATCTGGCTTTCAGGCTTCCAAGAGCTCTAGCTTCCGTTATCCCAGATAGGTCATCCTTTGCTGCGACAATATATTTCTTTCCTTGGGCCACTGGCATGAACATAATATCAAGATACACCTTTTCGAAGAGTGTTGAGGGTGTTGATATTGTAGGTGGTAGCTGCATTTTCTTCATACATCGTATCTGGCACTCATGACATGACACAATGTGATGATGTATATCTTTGTGCATGCTTGCCCAGTAGAAGCGAGCTCTCATCAGTTCGTACACCGTCAATTCTCCTTGGTGGCCGAGTTCGTCATGCGCTTGCTCTATAAGAGTGGCCTTCTTGGAACTGTCAAGTACAACGAGCTGAGGCATCTTTCCTTTCTGATGTCTATACAGTCGTTTGTGTTTCACAAAGAATTGTTCCGCTTTCTTTAAGAAACATACCCTCTCCTGTTGGTTACGAAAGCTTCTCTTGGGCATTTTCTCAGTCTCAAGCAACTTTTTGATGTCCCATAAAAGAGATTCATGCTTACCAAGCTGTTTTGGCTCAATTTCTGGTTCCGATTCTGTCACAGCATTGTTTTGTTCAGACACCTCTCCTTCAACTTCTTGTGAGAACAATGCAATGTCGTCAAGCCAAGAGTCGTCATATGGGTGCTCAGCTTCAGCTTGTATCTCTTCCTCTGTTGGCCTTCGTCGTGACAATCCATCAGGGCCTTTAAACTCTGTTGCGGGTACGTGAATGAGTTCAAAGTCAAAGAGGAGAATTCCGCTAATCCATCGATTCATTGGGGCTGAAGGTATCAGGTCTGGTTGTTCGATCATGCCTTTGATGTACTTGGCGTCAACTTCCACCTGTAACCTTTTAGCTCCAATGATGTATAGTCTCCATTCTCTGAGGGCTCTGAACAGTCCATAGAGCTCCAGTTTTGCTTGAGAATACCGGCTCTCCACATCACCTATCATAATTGACCCATAACGTGCTGGTCGTTTTCTTCCCATCTCATCTCGTTGGGACAGGATCATTCCCACAGCAAGGTATGATGTGTCGATGGATATGATGACAGGCTCTTCTGATTCATAATTGATGGGATGAAGGGCTGGAGCAGACGTGACATAGTCCTTCATGTTCTTGAAAGTCTTTTGTGCACTATCTGTCCATGTTATTGACTTCTCTTTTCCTATTAATTTGGTAAGTGCTTTCATGGTCAAAGAATAATTCTTTATCCATATCCGCAATGTTCCACATAGTCCTATGAAGCCTCTGAGCTCTGTCGTGGTGGTCGGTTGGGGCCATGTAATTATTTTCTCAATTCGCTTGTCTTCAGGGAAACGACCTTCGTAAGTGCATTTATGCCCCACAATAATTGCTTCAGCACGACATATCTCAGTTTTCTTTGGTGAAAACATTGCGCCACAGCACTTGATCTTGTGCATCACCTGATTGACATTTTTAGCATGCTCCCAAATTGATCTCCTGATGCCTCTATTTTCTGGATGTAATTCCGGATTTCCATCTTTGTCAGGATACCAAGTGCGTGGTCCCTTAACTGGAAGGTCATCAATGAATATATTTGCAATTTCTGGAATTTCATCCTGCAGTACGAAACTCATGCAGTGTTGAAATTCAGCTGGTGAATTAGTATAGCCCATTGGCAATGCAGTTAATCACAGGAGTCCCAGTGGCGTATAGAAGGCAGTCAGGTCTCGCGATTTGGCATCTACCATGCGACCATCAAATCCCCAGAAGAGATCAAACATGGTACAACATACCATCCCAACATATTGCTCGACAAATTCTTCCATACGAGGTAATCCTCCCACATCACGAATAGAAACACGGTTTAAAGGTTGTAAGTCATGAATAATTCTCAGGTCACCGCTTTTCTTGACTACGCAAAACCATCTGCAGCGATATGATGATTGACTTGGCTCATATACACCAGCCTGTATTTTGCTTTTTAGCAGTGCAATGACTTTTGATGCGATACCTGGTGGTATGGGAATTTGTCGATATTCCCATGGTACGTGGGGAATCATTGGCATAATATAATCAGAAAAATAGGATCGTTTCAGGGTCCCACGATCTTTTTCCTCATATGGTAATGTCTGTTCATTGACTTTAAGAATGTGTTTGAACAACTTTTCCTCTTCAGGCCAGAGGAAATTGTCTTTGTTGACATTTAGCTCATTCATTCTTTCATCTGTGAGTCGTTCTGTGGGTACAAAATCAGGTGGGAAGACCGGAAGAGGCTCCAAGGACTTCATCGGATCACCAGGTATTGTTCGTCGAACTCTAGCTTCCTCAGGAAAAGTCCCTGATACAGGTATAGCTCGCTTTGCCACTTTCTTATAAGCTCCATAAGCCTCGAGTCGTTCAACAGGCTTTGGTTTCTCTTTTATGTCTCCTGTAGGGCATATCACAATGTCTCCCTCCTCAAATTGATAATCGTCAATTGAGAAATATCTTGGTTCAGCTGCAGAAATTGCTGGAAAAGGTATTTCTGTGACCTCTTCCTCATTCTTTTGTGATTCTGACCTTACTCCTGTATGGTTCTCCTGCTCGCAGGGAACTTTTGAATCTCTCCTTGCCTTAACTGCCCTTACGTCAAGCCGCTTATGCATGAACACATCCCATAATAAATTTCTGACCTGACTTTGTGATTGTGACTGTACTGTCACAAGGTTCACTGCCGTTTTACACAAGTTCTCCTTGTTAGAAAGCATCTCAGACTTACCTTGTCTAGAGATTCTTTCCATAGCCATTGGAGGATACTGTGAAACTATAAATTTGGTTGCAAGTTTGAATACAAGTATATAAACTGCAGCTGCACTGCTGAGAATAGAAAGATGATGTGAATAACAGTGGTGGCGCAGGGTCTTTCCATCCGACAAGATCTCTGCAGCTCTGGAACAACTTTCTGGAATGAATAGAATACTATTCCAGAAATTAGTGACATGTTCTAAGGCTGGAGTGAAGATTCTTACCAAATGTGAGCACATTTGCACTACTTGCAAGATGGTGATGGACAATAATCGAATATATACATGACTGAAAATCATGAGAAAGGTTGTCAAGGCAATTCCGAGACCCAACAATTGCTTACCGAAGAATTTGATGCCAGTCGTAAAGCCTTTAACTCCTTTCGACACTCTCTCGGACCCATCCCCGCTGACCAAAGTGGTCGAAATAGTCAAGCGAGTCCAAGTAACCATGACGAAGGAGTGCACGAACGTCTTTGGGCTGCCAAAGATGAGTACCCCGAACCTGCTGAATGGAGTTCACCAACTGAAACATGCCGAAATGCTCGAGTATTGCGGCACAATGAAAAAAGAACTCATCCTCTTCTTCGAGCAGAAGAGGATTCCTTGGATGATTCTTGGCAACAGGCTGGACTGTATAGCGTGAAACTGGAGCCTGGGAATGCAAACATTCGATGTTGAAGCCTTGCAGGGATACTAAGGCTCCCTTTTCGATGAGTCGGAGGAAGGAACAATGATACCGGAAGAAGTGTTTGGTGGAATGATCCTCGGGAATACGGTTAACAACCTGTCGTACTGGCGAAAGTCTCATGATGGCGACGAGATTTTGAACTAAAATTTCGATGTCTCCACGAAGCTGGCGCAAAGGTGTCAACCAATAAGCAAAAGGTGTCTGCTGAAACTTGGTAGGTGACGCTGAAAGCTGGCGGAAGAGTCGCAATGGGTCGTTGACTCTCTCCAGTCGCTCCTCCTCTTGTTCGTCTCCCTCATGTACTGCTTCGGCTATGTCCCGGTTGACCGGTATGACATATTCCAGCATCTCATGGGTAGACGCTGGTGGGAGCCGGTATGAGTTTGTCGAGGCTACTTGTGGAAGCTCACCAAGCGCCACAATACTCTCTCCCCACCCTGCATCCTGGTACCAATTAAATCTCTCTCTGTCCTTTGCATGTTCAACCTGATGATCTGCTTGACTGCCATCGAGCATTCAATAGTCCCTGACCGACGGTTGAATTTGCTGCATCCCCTGCTGAATGTTTTGGCAAGCTTCGAGCGCTCGCTCTCCCAATTCGGCAATGACTCCGCTCTGCATTTCTTCTCGTCCGATGTGCTGACGGTAATCTTGAAGCGGCGGCGGGTATTCTGAAAGTGTCGAGTGCTTGATAAGCACCAGTCGACGAACTTCCTCAGTGCGGTACAGAGGGTGGTCGGGACCTGGCACGAAGTCGGGGTTGAATAATTGGACATTGTATTCGCCCAATGAATTCGTTGTCTCGTCTACAGCAAATTTCCCACTGTCCCGATAGCCAAACAGATCGCGAGTTGCCGAAGGAATCTGAATGAACTCGGCTTGCTTGAGCTTTTCTGGTGTCGCTTTGCTGTCTGGAAAGGAAACTTGGCCGTCATACAGCACCCAGAAATGGTACATCTGGGCCAGCGTGTAATAGCCTCGCATGACGATTTTCTGCTGGGACTCGGCATTGAGCAAAGGTCGTGGCTTGTCTCGAGCCCCGTAATCGGCTGCTGGGTTCCGATACTGTCCAGAATAATCATCCGACAAGGTGTCCATGTCCTCCTCGACGGTCGATTCTGGTGGCGATGTCGCTTTGCTGCTCAAATGGCTGTTAGCTGCTTCATTTGACTGTCCCATGAGCTCCACTGCAAGATTTAGGTCAGATACCCAACTCGCAAGGTTTTCAACGTAATACTCACATTCCGATATGCTTTCATTTTCATTTTCGGCGGTAAGACTCTCTCTGAACGTTTCACTTCTTGTCTCCCTTGTCTCTTCCGTACTGAGCTCGTCACCTCCAGCGTCACTGTCGTCGTCGACGATGTCGAGCCGGTGCCTTGGACGCTGGTAAGTCCTAAGCTTGCCATCTCTTTTGTGCTCGAGTGAGACAGGTTGTAGGTAATGCTGGGATTTTTTGACGCTTTGGAGCTCGTCGAGGAAGGGGCATCTGGTTGTCTGCCTCGAGCTCCAAAAATCCTGTGCATTTGCCATGGCGACGTCGTCAATGACAACTTGCGATCCTGATGCTGTACCCCCACCGATATTGGCGATGGCTCTGAGAACAAGGGTTTCGCTTGTTGATGAGCTTGGCACAACAGTCCTTGCTTTGTCAATATCCTCTAGTCGTTTCCGTTTCTGTCGAGGAATGTCGGGCACTGGATTCGGCGGCAATGGTGGGCACTGGAGGTCAGTAAAGACGGCGTGAACCTGAGCGACAGGCCTTGGTGCAGGTAGAGGAGGAAGACCAGGCGGCGGTAGATTGTTGTACAACGTGGGGACAGGCGCTGGGTTCGTGGCAGCGAATCGAGGCTCATCACAGCCAGACGAATCACCGCTGAAGTCTCGTCTTCGTTCGGAAGCTGCACCATGGCATGAAAAACAGGAGGAACTAAAATTTTGAGGCGACTTACCAGTCTGGCTTGCAGGCGCTGTTCCTTGTACGGACGAATTTTCGCCACCGCTTTGTGGTCCTGCAATCCCATCCCAATATATCATCTCTTCTTCTTCTCTTATTTCTCCTTCCTCAAGCTCGTAGGGGTCGCTGGCACTGTTCTGCTGGTTTGGACAAATATCCGAGTCGACGTTTAGCGTGATAGTGGGTGCATCCTCGAGTGAGAGACGTTCAAATGGATTGGGAAGGGAGTGCGCTCTGAGGCGTTGTTCTGGCAAGGTTTCCAAAGGAACCTGGATTCCTATTGCAATTTTAGACGAATTTACTGAAATAAAAATATTTTCGAGCTCACCTGTGTTGTCTTCTGGTCGAATTCTCTTGACTCTTGGATCTCCACCTTGCTCAGTATGCCTTCGAGCGCTCGAGTTTGCCACCGAAATGCCAGGCGGCTCTCTCGACGCTATAAACTGATTTCCTTTGCTGGCGTTTACCGCAGTTTCAGCGCTTTCGGGCGCTGTGGTCGAAATGCAGTTGTACTGGGCTGAGAATGGATGCCCTTTGTCATTTGGCAGAAGTCGTGAATGTTCTGCTGCAGGAGCGCCGGTCGCTCTTGTCGTCAATGGTGAAATTCTCTCAGCATTATCACTGGTCGCTGGTAACGGTCTCAGCGTGATTTTAGCGGTATTGCTGTGATCCCCTTTCTGTTTCCATGGAGGAGCGCTGGACGGATTCGAGCTCGAGTCGTTGTTTCTCGCAGCCTGGATGATGGGCGCTGGAGAGATGATGGTCGGAAAAATGATGGGCACTGTCGATGCCTCGTGGCTGTTCGGGGCGATGGCTGTGGCCTCGGCAGCTGCTATGGCGATCTGGACGACTCGAGACTGCGTCTCTGAGGAGACAGTTTGCAGCAAATAGTTTATTGGAATATTTGAGAGCCCATATTGCTGAGTTTCCGTGAAAAGGTTATAGTCGACAGCTTGTACCTCATGGCTTGTGGAAGCATCGAGGTTGAATTGATTGACCTCTGTAACACATGGGTTGTATCCATAAGTCGCGACACAGGACGTCGCTCTCGTGCTGACCCCATCTTGGACTATTTTCTGCAATCTCTCCCATTCGGCCTTTCCTGTTTCCTTGGCATTCTGTCGCGTTGAAAGTACTCTCTCGCACAGCGCTGTAGAGACGGGCAAATCCACCATTGCATCATCGATATGTATACGAATGGGGTCTGGCTCGATGTCACTGTTTCGGGGTCGCATGTCGAAATGGTTCATATTGTCAATGAAGAGGGTGTGGACCTGGTCTCGATTGTGAGGCTGAATCTGGAGGACGGGTCGCGACGGTAAGGTACTGATACGCTCTTCGACATCTTTGTCCGGCCTGTACCCCAATCCAGCCCATTCTGTCTTCACCATCAGCTGAAGTTGATAGAGGACGCGAAGATAAAATTGAAATTCTCGCTCGAAGATATTGGGCTCATACAATTCGCCGTCGGGGACTGGTTCCATGCTGAGACAATGATAAGGTCGAGGTGGGCTAACGGCATGGTAACTTGAGCTCTTTCGGGTCGACGCTGAAGAGCGTCAATGCCATGGAGGAATGTGAAAACTGTTGCGACACCAATGAATGCTTCTTGCTGCTTCGGACTCATTAGCCGGGTGAGATATCGGAGTGCATCTGGATTTGCTCGCATGGGTCGACGGAAGTGCGTTTCATGAACAGATCTGTCTGAAACCATGACCACCTGTCTAGCGACTTCATTGATCAACTGCTGAGCGTAATTGGGACCAGGCTGAGTGATAACTGGGCCAAATCCCAGTTCTCCTTCCTCTCTAATCTGTGCTGGCACGACTTGACAGACGACATAACGAGGCGCCTTCGGAAGACCTTTGGTGATGTGATGAAGTCGTACGAAGTCTGTTTCGAGCTGTATGTTGGGAAGCTTTCGATGCTCTTGATACCGCTGAGGCTTAGTCGGGTCGAATTCGAACAGTCCAACGGTTTGGACATAGTCGTCTGGATGGTGGGTCCCAATTCCGCCATCTGCTTTCAATGCTGCCTTCTGCATCTCTATGCACTCCTGCAGCTCTGGGTACATTGCATGCCTTGGCTGTAAGACTCGCCCTAATTTTTGTAAGCCTTCCTGCCAGTCCGAACAATTGATTAGCTCACCAATATTATCGCAAGGATTCCCGGTAACAATGAGATGTCCTGGATGGAAAATGGTCCCATTGCCCATCTGATAGCGCCTGTCAATGCTACAGCTCTCGAAGACCAAGGTGTCCACTTTGGCGAGACCCGCTAGGTCGTAAGGAAGTGACCGGATGCGACTGCTAGCAAGAAGCTCGTGAAGTCCATGGGGATGGATTCGCACTGTCCTGAGAACACTGTCGTAGCGTGTCCCGTCAGTGGAGCAGTCATCTCGCGAGATGTTTCTGGCGAAAGTGCTGACAGCTGACATGTGAATCCCATCAGGACAGACAGCATTGGTGCCCATGAAATAAGCACTGTGGTAGTCAGGTGAGATTTCTGGCGAAGACGTGTTGTGCTCGCCGCTGGCTTGGCCAGCGGCGGCGCCTGGTGGAAGAGCGGTGGCAGCACTGCCACCCAAATTGTTTGACATGTCTGGCTCTGTTTGGTTCAGTTTGCTTGGGGCTTGTTTTTGACCCTCATCATCTGTTCCTCCGATATTTATTGAAGCAGCACTAACTCTCCCCAGCGGCAGCGCCTGGTGGAAGAGCGGTGGCAGCACTGCCACCCAAATTGTTTGACATGTCTGGCTCTGTTTGGTTCAGTTTGCTTGGGGCTTGTTTTTGACCCTCGTCGTCTGTTCCTCCGATATTTATTGAAGCAGCACTAACTCTCCTTGCCTTACGTCTGGTCTCCAGGTTAGACTTTACCTGTTCAACCTCCATTTCGGTCATTTGGCATGCTTTGGCTTGCTCTGGACCATGAGCAGCCAATACACAACCGCCAATTGAATTCAACCTTTCCTTTGGTAAGTCCAGCTGTATTTGCTCAGCTGAATTTTTCCGAATTGAGCCTTGTCCAGCCATTCTGGTCTCTAAAAAATCTGTACCCAGATCTGGGGTCAATACTGTGCGCTTTTTAACCTTTGATTGGCTAAGAAATTGACTATACTTACAGTTTACTGGGCTCAAATCTTCTTCCGTGTTGCCAGGAGGGGGTTTAGGGTTGTCTCCAGTCATTCGGTTACTGATTGGTGGCATGGTTGCGTAGGTTGCTTTGTCCTTGGTGAGCTTTTCCGCCTGCTGCGTCATGCCTTCCAAGCTAATTTTTCTAGGCCTTTCTAGTGCTTCAAGCTGCATTACTTCCTTCCAATGACGGTCTATGTCAGACGGCATGTCAAAGAAGTGTCGTGAGGTAGTTGGTGCCTTAAGGCTTCCTGTCGCTAGCCTTGAATTACTTCTGGGTGTCGAAGGAAGCTTCGAATTTGCCGGGTTATCCAGATTCCGCTTTTCTGCACCTTTCAATTCTGTTTGCGAGTCATTCTTAGTAAGTCCAAGACCCTGAGGCACCAAACCTGGCTTACTTGAATGATTCACAGCTGCTTCTATCCCCGATTCCTTCTCCGTGTCTCCAGAAATGTCCTCAGGGCTGATTCCAATGATTCGGGTCGTCATTGGTGGCGCTCTATGCTTTTTACCTTCCAAGGTAAGTTTTGCCGCCTTGAGGGCATCTAATTCCAGCCTGATTTTTCTTGCCCTTATTAATGCTTCGAACTTCATCAGCTCTTGCCTGTGTTTATCAACTCCATCTAGAGCTTCAAAGAAGCACAAGCTGTCCACCGGTGCCTCCTCAACCCGAGTCACTACCTGTGCTCTGCTCCCAACTGTTGATGGTACCAGTAAGTCCTCAAGATCTGGTGCACGATCCTTTCTCGTTGTCACTGTTATTGCTTCTTCCAGGGCATATGCTGTAAGTTTTTGACTCTGGGGAAGGAATGTTGACTCACCGTTATATTCTCTAGCTTCTCGCTCAGTAGATTGGTAATTCAGTGGCGCAACCAATGGCTGTGCCCGTGAATCTCTGCTGCATCCCATATCGTCTCTTTGTCTGTTGTTAGCGCGGCGGGGTCCCTTTTGGGATCCATCATTGCGTATTTGATTTGATTTGGTGAGTCGTATGTCTTCCCGACTCATTTTATTATTTGGACCAGAGTAGTCTGGTCTGATTTTATTCAGCAAGACCCTTTTCGCAGGGTCTTCTGAATTTCCTTGTCCTTTCAGTCCTAATCGCATGCTATTCCGCAATGTTGACACCTTTTTCTGCAGGTCTCGCGTCTTCTCGGCAAACTCGGCGTAGAAGTACATCAATCTTTGACGGCATCTGGGCGTCAAACCGGGATCTAGGGCAGCGGTGACAAGTGACTCGTCGATAGATTGGTGCCGCACAGTAGTTATTTTAGGGTTTTGTTGGTCCCTCAAATATCGTACTAGCTTTGTTCCTTCGAGTACCATCCACTGATTTATTTCTGTTGTCCTATCTTCAATTGATTGCTGTTCAGCTATTATGAAGTTGTCCCAATCAGCATTTAGTACTGAAAGGCAAAACCAAATTCCTTCATTTGTTTCTGAAGGTCTTTCGGTATGCCTGTGCAGCACTTCTGGTCCACGGTTTACTAGCATCCTCTCTTCCTTGAATTCCATGGTGTTACCACCACTGAATTTTGGGTCCAATACTACCATGACAGCACTTGGGTCTCCGAGTTGTACACAAGTGTCCATTGTGATGCTGTTGACTTCGTGCCAGTCAACGGAAACAATTCGGACTGTCGCATCAGTTTGCCGGTTAAGCCAATCTCTTCCCAGGATCAAGTCTGGTGATCCAAGAGCTTCTGAGATGATTTGGGCAGCGATCGTCATGGTCTGTTCATGGTACGTGATTGTGAACTCCTCTGCCACATTTAGCCAATCAGCTTTTAGTGTGTCCAAGCCAGACATTCGCTTTGCCAAAGTTTCCGAAATGGTCGTTAACATGTTTTGTGGACACAAAACTGCTGTCGTTTCTTCTTCTTCTTTAGTGAGCTTGACCTTGCACTTGATTGTGACATGTTCTGATTTTGCCTGTTCCGCTAGATCTCTCATCTCCTTTGCCGATTTCTTTCCTACCATGTCCCAGTCTTTTCCGATCACTATATCATAGTCCATTTCCTCTACGAGCATCATTTGTAGCTCATAAGTATGTCCACAGAATGTGATCAGGACACCATTGAAGATGTATCCATCATCTAGATCATCAATTTCTCCTTGTTCCCACCCTGTCAACCATCTTGCAGCAGATCGCTGAAGCATGTTTTTCGTAATAGATGGTATGACCAGTGCTGATAGACGGGATTCTTTGCTGATTTTTACGTCAACCTTCACAGTGTGTGGCATAGTCTGTTTAGGGACCGATGCTTCTTTTTGATCGTCTCCATCTGACATGCTCAGGCTTTCGAAGGCCGCAAGATCAAGATTGGCATCTGGCGTAACGGTGACTTGAGCTAATTTTGTTAGGTCAGAGTAAGCTCTTTGGCGACGTAGTGGCAGATGTGGCCTACCATAGTTTTCCACTGTAACTTGTATATCCTCGTGACTTGTAGTGCCAAATCTGTCTGCTGTCTCTGAATCCTGGCTTGATTCTGGTTGGCCCAGTGGAATATCTGGTCTCGACTCAAGGACTTGAACTGCGAGTACATGAATTGCCACAGGTTGTTTTGAGGTAGTGATCATGGCGTTTCGTTCAATAAGTCTATTGACTCGAAAGGAGTGCCCCAATCATTCTCCTGCAACTTCAATCTCCATTCCTAGGATTTCCTGGAGTTTATCGTCCCAGAGTCATCCCACAAGATGTGCAGTATATCCATCATAGACATGCGAAGGGCGACCTCGCATTCACTTGAATCCTCCTTTGGTTTGCTGTGATATGAAATCCATTTTCACTGCTTGGCCATCAATCATGACATCCACCTCCGTTATGAACTTATTGGACTTGTCCATAATTTCCTCTTGAAATTCTTCCGCAATGATGAGTCCATATCGCCCTTCAGGAACTAGATAGATTTCTCCATCCTGATAAATCCCAAAGTAGTGATGTTCATCCCAAATGATTAATGGAGGTTCCATTCCACTGGTGTCTGCATATCCATTTTTAGCCAACGGTGGTGCGATGCCAGTGATTTGGGTACGAGTCATTGCAGTATGCAAAACTTCATCCCAGGCCTTTGCAATCCAAGTCCCATTGCCCTTCCATTGTATGATTTTGTCATGCAGTTTTGGTTCCACATTCTCGTAAACAATTGGCTTGGGTTGCCAACGGAATTCGAGCTCTCCAGTCTCAGGATTGTAAGTCTCTTTGCCTTGTTCAGCAAGATTATTGTCAAAAACTTCTTCTCCGGCATCATGGATGAGATTTCGAAGCTCACGACCATCTCTGAGAACACTCTCATCGGTTGTTGGGCAGTCTTTGCTGACTTCAATAACCATTCTGATTTCGGTGTGATCCTTGGTTGTCCAAATATGCATGAGACGATCTGGATGGTCCTGATCCCAAGTGCTTTGGATCTGGTGAGCAGTGCGTCCCATCTGAGCACGGAAGTGATTTGTGACATCAATGCGCCCCCCAAAGTACAAGTCATTGTTTTTGGAACTGACATTGAGTCGTCCTTGGAGCATTCTGCTTTGAAGTGTTTCGTTATTCCAAATCACCCCATCATTGAGCCTGACTGTCTCGTAAGCTCTGGGCTTTAGCTTGGAGTGATTCTTCAGCTTCCACGTCCATAGTTCATCACCCAATGATGACAAGGAGTAATCACTTTCCAGCTCATCAAGGTAGAATGATTCGAATTCCACTGTATGAGCTGTTTTCATGACATCAACAAGATCTGATCTCATGTTGTACTGTTCTCCGACTTGGTAAACTCTCCAGTCTGGCCCCCATTCTATAGAGAATGCAGTTCCATCCTGTTGCGTTTTGACTGTTATGCTGCGATGTCTGGGAGCATCATGCCATTCCTGGTTGATACGCATGGCCATCTTGTGTAGCTTGATTTTCATGTCTCTGAGTTTCTCTGTGTGATCGAGAGGAACTCCAGCTGTAGCCTCAGGCCAGCCATTATCCCATACTTCTTGCCAGTGTTCTGAAGGAATCCAGTGATCATAACTCTGAATCGGTGTGACACTGCGGGCCTCAATGTTGAGCTCATCTTGAGTGCTAAAGGGCTCATTGTCTGATTCATTGATGTTTTCTGATTTGTCGTCAGACGAATATTTCAGATATTCAATGAACAAGAATTTACCTGCATCGCTGACACTTTCTTGTCTACAACGTCATGGCTGACTTGATCATCTACTGAATTGAGGTTAACAGGGTCACCATATGCCTCAATAATTGTTGGCATACCTGATTGGTTTTCCTTGTCCTCTTCTGTGTCCCTAAAAGGTTCTGGCTCTGCGACAGGTGTACTTTCCACAATGTGTACTGAATAAACCTGGGCAACTTGAGGTGTCACATCCAATGTGGATAGTCCATATGTTGGCATTGTTGGTGGTCATTCAGGTAGCTTTCCTCGCGCCCTAGTAGACAACTTCCTGAGCCATGCTGGACTGTCGAGCTCATTATGTAACCATTCCATTTTGCCATACTCTTCCTCTCCTGGTTCACTATCATCCAAAGGTCTCACAGAAAACATTCTGTGCCCACATTCGTCAGACTCATCCTGGTCTGATTCTGTGCTGGGTGTCTGGTTTGATGAGACAAATTTGGCTCGTTTTGTCTTACCAGACAATTTCTCTTTGAACTTTTTCCACTGAGAACCTGATTTCTTTACGGCATCCTGTAGAATGTCCTGTTTGAAGGACTCTCTGATTCTGTGATTACTGGTGTTTCGGTAATCAAGCCCCCAAATTGTTGGATGAAAACGGAATCCAAGCATTCGTTTCACTTTATTCTCTCCTGACCGTGATGTAGTCCTAGAAAATATGTCCTGAGCTGCTGTGAAGAATACCTCTTCCAGTTCATGCATTGTCGAGAACCCCTTATCAGTGACATTGCCCCAGATGATTTCTGCATCCTGGACAAAGTCAATGCGAGCTCGTTCTAAATCGACTGTTGTATGAACATTGCTTTTCCTTTTCTTGGAGTCCCAGAGGTCGTCAAATCGGTTTTTGACTTCCACTAACTGTGACAGGAGTCCAGAAGGTGAACCGGCCTCATCAGGGTTGAAGTCCAGGTTTTCGCAAGAGTTCGTGGCGCTATGATAGTTGGAGATATCATTAAAGGCCTGTGGATTTTTGGCATACACCTTTCTGATTTTCTCCACGTTCACTTTCCAGCTCCACCATTCCACATTGGGGTCCCAATAGCAATGTTCATGGTCGATAAAATGCAAAGCTCCTGCTCCCATTATGTCACTGAGGAGATAGTAAATGATTCTGCCAAGTGAGGCACAAGTGTCGAGGGATAGAGTTTGGAATTGAGACCAATGGTCTATGTTCCATTCGATTCTAGCATCCATCCAATCTCTGCTGGCGTGAACTCTGATTGCTGTGTCTCAGGAACGTGCATTCCAGACTTCAACAGTTCGTTTTACGACTTCTCGCACTTTCCATGCTAAACCTTCAATCACTTCACTTGCATCTGGTCCAACAATTTCGATATCCAAGCCATTGGTGATTAACGGAAGTTCGCCATATTCACAGATGAGTTGTTGTTCCTCCCAGTAGCAATCAAGGCCTACTGCTCCTGCTTCAAAATGCCAAGTTTCGCGTTTATCAACCTTAGTTGGGGCCAATGAACCAAATACTTGTCTAGCAAGACTTTTGAGCAGGGCATCAGGTTGCTGATTAATCCACTGAGGTTCAACATCTGATTGGTCTCGCTCAGGCCACTTGAGCTCGATGAATGCAGGTTCAGCATAGACTCGAACTTCTACTTTTGCACAGGGCTGAGGTTGAGTGGCCCATATTTCTCTGAACTGTTGAGCAATCCAATGCAACTTCTTGAGATGTACAGTTGGAGTGAGATCAGGTAATTCTTTGATCTGTTCCAGTTCCGAGAGTAATTGTGCATCCAGTTCTCGCTCACTGCTGTTGGCATAGCTCTCCTTTTCAGATGGTGAGTCATCTGCATTATGCGTGTCCCATGCACTGGGATCTTCTGCAGCTGGCAGGTCATCTGGGACCTCATCATTGCCCCAAGGGTCTACGTCGCCCCATTGGCTAGGATCATATGGTGGTCCTTCGCTGCTCGAGCCATCCATAGCGGTCTCATCCACTTCACTGTCAGAGAAAATTATTTTAGCAACTTGCAAGGTAAGAACCATGTCTGAAACATACCTTTTGGCAGGTTCATCTCTGATTATCCATCGTCGGATTTTTCCAAATTCTTCATAAGGGTCAGGTGCAATCCTGAATCCTTGACTTGGAGCTCCAGAGTTCATCCAGACATATTGTACTGTTTGATAAACCATATCTTCTGGATCTGCTGGCTTTGGAATATCTTGTCGAGTGGCTGACTTGGCTGGAAATACCATTATGTTCAACTGGTTCTGATCAAATGACAACCAAACACCCAGTTCCCATGTTGTGATATTTCCCTTTGCCCAAAGATGTTCAATTTCATTGGCCAGATCATTCAAAGGGTGGATATGAGCTTCTCAAGCTTTCCTGTCCTTCTGCATTTGACGCTGAACATCTCTACCAAGAGGTCACATAGCTGGTTTCACTCGCAGGCCATGTTCTGAGCCTGTAGCTATCCCAGCTGCTCCACCTTCAGCTCGAATCTTTTCTTGAGTGAAGTAAACTCTGCTTCCTACATCGGTGAAATTGGCATCATCATATGTTGGAGGGTCTTCGATGGTATCCCCTGGATGTTTGCTGACCCTGTAGCGATGCATATTTCCATAAGTCCAACTGAGATTCCTGTTGTGATGGAAATCCTCATCACTTCGTCCAGTTCTATCCCAAGCGTGTTTCAGCACAGTCAAGAAGGGATCGTCCTGGTCATAGTCCTCTGGATCAGTCTCTCGGTTTCGCTCCCTCTGATCAAGAGTTCGGACGATGTCAACTGAACGTTCTAGCTCATCTACCCATGCTTCGACAGATACAGATTGACCTTGTAGAGCATAGACAGCCTCAATGCGAGTTGGAATGTTGAAAACCCTAATCCCTATAGCAATGAATTTGTCCAATTCATACTGGGCTTCCTCGGCATCTCTGTTGCGAACATGCTCGTCATAGGACATGATCTGGCTTTCAGCCTCAGGTTCTGGTATCTCTTGACTTTCAATAGCAAACGGTTCTGGCATGTTGTTATCCATTTCAGGCTCTGGCAAAACCATCACACTGAAAACATTGACCATGCTTTTCCGAAGAGCTTCTTGTTCTCGATACTGCATATCTCGAACTTTGGCTTTCATCCAGTCTCAACCAAGTTGAATGTCTGATCTGAGGCCTTCGATTGTTTCAAAGTCCAGGTAAATGACAAAATTGTCATGAACTATGTGAGCATCAGGCAGTGTGTGCAGATATGCTCCTGTCCAATTTGTATTGGTGCGTTTCAGGATATTGCATAGAGTTCCCAGAGCAATGGCTGACTTTGCTCTAGAAATATTCAGAGTTGCCTTGGTCTGGTATCCATTGAACGTAATTGCAATCTTTTTGCCGTTTGCAAGTTCTCTGGTGCCTTCCCAATTGTCATCATGTCTCCCTGACAACTTTTGGTTCTGACGTATATCCATGAATGCCCCAACAGCATCTCGTTCCAGACATATGTCATGAGGGAGTCCTTTGGTCACAATAAATTCCAGAGGAAGTTCGATATTATTGCAATCGATGATGAGAGGGTATATATGATCTTCCTCTCCCTTTCCAACTCCTGGCAAATATCTCTTGAGTGCAGGAATGATATCAATGATTTCTTTGGATATCGTGTTGTAACGACGCCCAACAAGAATCCTGGCGTTCCATGCTACTCCTTTGACAAGAATTGGAGCTCGATGAATCCCTTGTCTGTATTGAGAAATTCGAGGATCCTGCATGGAGTATACTGGACGCTCGGATATCTGTTTGGCCAATTCCACCATGGTGTCATGTGGATTTGGAAGTCCCAATGACCCATTGATGTGAGCTGTATTCCTTTCAGTGCTGAGCATTCGATGGCGTTCATGGACAGGTGCCCAGAGGGCCGACTTCTTTTGTCGCATAACAATCCCATGTCCTCGAGAGTGCGAAACTCGCATGTTGAGTTCATTTTCTTGGCTCTCTCTCTCTTGGAGGAATTGTATGAGCTCACGTCGTTCAGCTTCGAACTGTGAGGTAGGCCCAAAGTCAAATCCCTCTTCTGGTGTAAACTCTGGGAAGGTGGGCATAGTTGGTACCCCATTTGGTATTCCTTGATTGTCCATTACTGCACATACTACTGGTGCAGTTGCAGGGGGCTCAAACAAAGAATCCAAAGGTCCTTGAATTTCTGGAATACTAAGATCAATAGTTTTTCCATTTATCTTAGCATGAGACTGACCATTCATATATGTTGCCATTATTCCATTCCAATCGGCAGTGATCTTATCTTGTTGACCCATTGCTTCGTTTTCTGGTTGCTTAGTTGATTCAGATACCCCTTGCACTTTGTCTCGTGCTGCTTGTTTGGCAGAATCACGTGCAGCTGGTAGAAGATCTGCATATTGCTGCATCCATTCACGTCCAAATACGAGAGTCTGGGGCGTCCCATTGGTTACTTCAAAGGCTTCGACAGCACTACGACCCTCGCAGGTCACTCTTATGCCTCCAACTGAGCTCATTGGTTCCAGGAGGTCACCTTTCCATGGGAGATCACTGACTATGGTCAGGAAGTCAACAGATACAAGGTTGTTGACAATGGATGGATCCGTGATCGCAGGAACCCAATTAGCCTCAAAGAGTACTTGGATGTGCTCTTGTAGAGCCTCCCCTCGTTCTATAACATTTTTCTCATCCAGGTCCCAATGGTGCAGCAAGTTGGGTTCAGCAAAAACTTCTTTGTCCAAAGTCTCTTTCACCCAGCACTGTACTGGACTGTGCTTTGGGTTCCAGCAACCACAAACATAGCATTTGAATGTATGTGCCATTTGGAGTCGTACGTTGTTGAATCCATCTGTCCAGCGCTTTATAGCAGCTTTCTGAACATCTGACCGAGTCCAAGGTGACATAGGTGGTCCTTCAGGGCTGTGTTCCACTCCATGGCGAGTTCGTCCACAGAGAAATTCCTGATGTGTTGGTACTCCATGCTCCGTTGGTAGGTATACTCTATCATACCAGTCTTTGCCTAGTCGCAGAGCATATGGTGGATGTCGTTGAATAGTGAAACCTTCGGTCGTGGTAGCATATTTGTACTTTATGCTCCTTCCCTTATAGTATTCACCATCAAGCCAGACTCTTCTGCTGTAGCAAACAGGATCGACATATGCAAGGGTTTGTTCTCCCATGATGTTTGATGATTGACTAAGATCAATTTCTGCCATGATGTTGATTGTGCCAAAACAGATTATGTTGAACTTGACTCCCATTTCCGCATCAAGGTCTTGTACAGTCAACTTGTCCTTGTCTGGACCAATTGAGTGCCAATTTTCTGGGATTGGTTTCAGCATAGTGTCTTTCGGCCGAATGGTAATTTGAGACTCACGTGATCCTAACTGGTACACTCTGGGCTTGTTTGAATCTTCCCCACCCACTACCGAGTAGCAATCTCCAAAGTTGTGACCTCTTTTGTAGTCGCTTCTTTGTTGCTGATATGTTTCTTGCCATTGATCATGGCTGTAAGGCGGTACCTGAACCTCCATAGTGATGGGGTGTCCAATTTCGGCAGGATTGGTGAATAACTCCCAGCGATCTTGGCCATCAGGCTCAAAGATGACATAAGTGCCTTCATTGCGCTCGTCAATGGATACTTTGTTGTCAAGCATATATGGTCGTCCCAAAAGCATTGGGTAGAGCAAGGCAGTGGGACCTATGTGCAAGTTTGCTCTGGTCGAAATGGTTCCAATGTCGAGCCGGACACTTCACGAAAGTCCAACGAGCTCTCTATCATTTCCATTCGCATCTTGCATGGTGATCCTTTCCTCTGCTTTCTTTGGATAACGAATTGAAGCAGCGAAGACATCTTCACGGACTATATTGAGCATAGATCCGCTGTCAAGTATAGCTGTGATCGGCTTTCCTTGACATTCAAAGACAATAGTAATGAGCGGTGCTCTATCACGACCTTCTGTTAATGTCAGTTCTCTGCTCATTGCTATGTTAATAATGGGCACACTGAGAATGGGTTGATCTGAGTAATCAGATTCACTGTCCCCATCATAGTAGTCTGGTTCGGGATTGTACATCTCAGCTTGTAGAGCTGTGAGAAGCACTGCCTCGTCCTCAGTGAGAGACTTTGCATTCTTGAACCTAAGCATTTTGGTGACTTCTTCGGCCATTTCACGTGAAGTTCCCAAATATTCCTCCATTGTAACTTCAATGGGAGTTTTCAGAATTTTACGAGTGAGAGCTTTGATGTCCACTCGTTTCTGTATCTCACTTTGTCGAGGCTGTCGTTTGCATGTTTCATTGGTGGATGCATGACCATTAGACACATCTTTCATCACTACGTCCTGTGTTGGATGGAAATGTGCTCTACGAACATCAGCTGGCACTGGTTCAGGCACAGGTTCAGCAGGTTTAGGATCTGCTCGTTGTGATGACTCACCAGCTGTCTTTTCAAGAGGAACAATAGATGGTTTTAATCCTCTAGTCTGAAGTCCTTCTCGTGGTGCTGGCTCTGGATTAGAAGTGCGATAAGGTGCTCGCTGTTGCATTGCATTTTCTTGAAGTACAGGGGCCTTTTGACCTATTTTCACAGGTCTCGGTTGGGTTGGTGCACGTCCTGTTTGTGGTCGTGTTTCAGCACGGATATCTCTACCAATTGCAGACGTACTGTTTGGGGGAGCTCTGGTTTTATCATTTGCTCGATTACGAGCTTCTCTCCCCGCACCTGTTTCATTATCAGTCCTTGCGTATACTTGAGCTGGATGTGTCTCACCTGCCCAGTTTACTCGCAGTATACCATTGCTGAATTCTGATGTCTCAGCAACAAAGTTTGTCTGTGCTGGTGCTTGTGCATTGATAGTCCTTACAATGGAATCTGCAAGGTACAGACCATTAATGCGACGCACTGGAACTCCATCGAGGTATCTGAGCTTACCAAATTCATCTCTAGTGACAACTCCCTCATTGACAAGGTCGTTTACACGTCGACAATTTCGTAGCATGTGTCTTTCTTCACCACACCCAAAGCATCCTATCTCTTGATACTGTGGGTTGTGGTTCATAGCAGGTGCTCCTTGGTAACCCATTCCAGAAACAGGAATACGATTTGACCCTGTAACTGGTGGTCCTGTCTGCACTGACTGTACAACAGGTGGCTGTTGTTGTTGGTGTTGATGAGGTTGTTGTTGTGCGACCTGTACAGACTGGATAGGTTGTGATCCAGCCATGTTGAACATATTGCCACGACGCATAGGCATATTGGTTTCGTTGGGATTGGGAGGCTGTTTAACCAATTTTGCGACAACTGGGTTGATCATATAGGCCTGAGTGTACAGCCCTCGATATGTTGGATCGGTGATAGACATTTCTCCTAGTCGGTTGATAAGTGTATCAAGGTCAGTGGCCTCAGGAGCTTTCTTCTGAGCTTTTGTCTTGTTTTGTGCAGGCTCGGAGGTGTGCTCTGGTCTGGTTCTACCCCTAGCATTCCTTTTGGCCTCTTGCTCAAGTCGCTTTTTGACAAGCTCCTCAACAATGTCCTCTAAGTCAGATGCGTCAGCTTTGTGAGACTTTTTAGTATGACGAGATGACTTACCATCTTTATCATCTTCATCCCCATCTTCATCACGCCTAGACTTGCGCTGATACTTCTTCTTAGTAAGCTTCTTCTTCTTGTCTTTAGTGTGGCGCTTGCGTTTATGACCTCGGTCACTGTCACTGTCATCAGACTCATCTGGGTTGCTTTCGTCAGAGGAATCAGATTCTCTTTCTGACTCAGAATCAGACTCGTCTGAATCAGAGTCTGAATCATAAACTCAATGTTTCTTGGACTTCATTGATTTATGACCTCTGCCTCTCATAGATCTTTCCAACTCATCGTAATATTTGTGTCAGATGAATTGGTCTTGGATCATTTTGTCGACAGTAGCCATAGGGATTGGATCAGTGAGATTAGCGCCTCGGTTCTGATTGATGTAACGCTCTTGGAGTTTCTCTCTGAGATCTCGTTCGATTCCCATAAAGAATTGTCCATCACGTTCATGTCCTTGGCAAGCAGCCAACCAGCAATAGTTCCAAACTGGCGGTTATATCATTTCCAAGTTTCGAGGTTACCCATCTCTCTCTTGGTCCACTTGCGAACAAGCTTGCCCAAGTCTCTGGAGGTGTAGCGAGTGTCGACTCTTTCTGCATCATAAAAATGCAAGAGATCCTTCTCAAGACTGTCCCAGTCTTGATTGATATAGTTGATGTTGGACTCGATGAACTTTTCTTCGGTCCTACCAACATAATCAAGAAGTTTCTCACACTTCTCTTCATCGGTGGTGACATTGTATACTCAGCAGAGTTGAACATACTGCCGCAGGAACTTTCGAATATAGGTGTAGTCTCCTTTGAACTTCTTGGGAGCACCTTTACTTGAAGAGAAAGGCATCATTTCAGGTGTTCTTTCATGGTAATGACCATGACTGTACGACCTGTGTCGGTGATGGGAGTGATCATCACCATCAGTGCTGGGTGCGATGATCCTAACTGGTTGGTTGCGGATGTGAGGTGAGTTGGTGAGATCAGAGTCACTGGAGGGTATCTCCGAAAGTGTCTCGGCAGGTGAATTAGAGTTCGCAGAAGTCAAAGACTTTAGCCTGAGGTTTAGTGGATTGCTTGGTTCAGGTTCATATGCTGAAGGATAAGGTTGAACATTATGTGTTTTACCATATGTGGTAGATGACATACCTTGAGCACTTAAACCGACATCTTCAACAGGCGTAGTGAAGGACATGGTGGATAGATGGATAGTGGATGGAGGTTGTATGCTTTTAACAATATCAACACAAACAATTATCAAGTTTAAACAATAACTGACTTGACTTGATAACTGTTGTTGATTGTGTGTGTATGTGTGTCACAGGCTTGCTCAAATTTGAAGTCAAAGAGTGACTTGAAAATTTTTGCAATAGCTTCGCCGTATGGACTGATAGAGGAGGGATGAAGAAATATTTTGTGATAGCTTCGCCGTACAGGACTGAGTGGAAGTGATGGAAAAGGGTTGTAGATGATAGACTGAGTGAGGTCAACGATGAACTGTTAGCGCCCTCACGGTGGGCTCCAGAAATGTCACGTACCTTGGTTGTTAGCCGAAAGATACAACACTTCCCTCAGGGTGCGTTTAGGCAACTTAGGACCTGAGGTTGTTCGTTGAGCTAGGTATACTTGTAGGGACCGTTTCGCAGTTAATGTTGAGCCAAACTAGCAGTCGTATGATACTCACCACTCGTACGTTCTAGGACAAAGAGATTGTTGGAATTATAGAACGTCGGTAAGGGTTGTGATAATCGTCGATCTTGTTTCTGAGGGTCTCAGTGATCCCTATGACAATACCGGCAATGATGAGAGAGGTTACAATAAGCGTGAGCTTATAGTTTCCTATGCTGGATGATGTTGAGGTTGCCCTTAGAGATTAGAGGGTCCTAATGATTCAAGCAAAGCCTGTTCCACCTTCGTTTTATCCACTATAGGGTGACCAGGACCCAGTGAACGACAACTGCTGTTACACAGAGTCTTAAAGAAAGAACAAGAATTGTATGATTCGTAGGTCTTGTGGCTCCAATGACAATGGCGATGGTGTGGAGATGATTATGTGGAACTTGAAGGTTGATGGATACTGAGAGCGATGAGAATTGAGTCTTGAGTGCGATACTGAATATCTTGTTGAATTTCGGAAAAGTTGACTAGACAATGCTGGTCACTGTGGCCGGCAATGAGGAGACAATGAACAGACTTACTGTAAGTCTGCTTGCTGGACAATACTACAAGAGAGTAAGCAACCCTTTGGTTCTTACTTCACTTGAATATTGCTGGTGACCAACCTTTATCCTCTCTCTTGGGGGATACAAAGAAGATATATTTCGCTACAAAAACAGGGCCCTTTATATACTGTTTCTACCTATCTGTCACATGTGACCAATCCCACGTATTAAACCTTTAATTATATTCCTACTTGAGACCCAGTTCCACGGTCTGTCCTTAAATGGTCATCCAAGTTGGTTCAACTTGCAGTCTCAACTGGTACTGAGCTGGTGTCCTATTTTTAGTTTACTCGGGGTGGATCCAGGGGTATTCTGGCAATCCATGCTTCCCTTTTCCCCCATCCCCTCTGCTAGCGATACATCTCGGCTCCCTATACACGCTTTACGACATGTCAAACTTGATCTGTTGAGTACATACCACCCTTTGCTATCATATTCTGCACTTTTAACATGTCGTTCCATGTTCCTTCATGCTTGAATGTTTTAGTAGAGTGTATACTGAAAGGACAGGCTCAAGTTGAATGGCCTAATATGGAAACTTTGGCTCGTCCCGTCCCATGAACTTTTTATAATGAACCATGTTGGCTAAATTTGGCAGCAGGTTGGGTCATCCCTTCCTGTGAACTTTTTATAACACTCCAAACCAGTTATATTTGGTGCAGGGTGGTTCACAAGTGCTGTGCGCTAGTCAGGTGAGTTTATTGGAACTGAACCAGGGTGCTTTTCTCCAAGTTCTGACTCTCCGTGAGCCTTGGCAGCTGTTTCAGGTGCGGCTGATTGACTATGACACCATCATCGATCTTCCTGATGCGGTCCTGCATCATACTCGGCTCTGGAATGAGTTACGCACGGGTCCACCTACTATCATTCCCATCTCATTTGTCTCATTCCTGAATCATTGGCCTTCCCATTGGTCCCGGATTATCAGTTCCTCTGCTTCCATGGCTTGGCAAGTATTCATTATGACTCTGCCCCCTTAAAATTTTCTTATCCCTCATTTCGGGTCACCATCCCTTGACTATCATTGGCTCCTGCTCTCTTGGGTACAGTGTCATTTTTATGGTACAGTCTAGTTCCTCCCCCAATCCACTATTTCGGCTAAAACAAAGTTTTAGCGGGACATAGCTTGAGAGCAGTCGGTTTTGGTGTTTTCCCTGACTGTCAAGGCTCATTTTCAGGTGAGAAACGATTGCAGGTGGAAGCGACGTGCAGATCACTTTCCTGATATGGACGATAGTGCTGTGTCGCTTGTATTCTGCTCCTTTGGATACCCTTGGGCTTCATTTGCTGGTGGGACCTAACAGAATATAATATATCAATATCTCTCTCACCATGCCAATCCATTCATCAATGCGCACAAAACTGTGCCTCCGTCGGCACGCCGATCCCGCCATCAGTTCCCAATTTGGATAGCGCTGTCAATGTCTGCTGCTCGGGTTCGTTGGGACTGGTCTTTTTTACAATTCACTTCTGACCGTGTTTCTTCCACTGTACCTACCATTTAGGTCCCGTGGTTCCACTACCTCATGCAGATGTCATATTGCCTTACCAGTTGCATTGTTTTGCTGTGAGTTTAATGGTAGATTTTCAAAGACAAATCAGGCCTTCTGTCCGGTCGTTGTGTCTTCCGTCATCCCTCTCCCTACATTGACAGCTCATGCCCCAGCCCAAGATGTCCAACTTCTGTCAATTCAAAATGACGCCAGAACCAACAACGTCTCGCAGTCCAGACCGGTCTTTGAGCTCTGAGGCCCATGGAGACCTTCCTATACTTCTACATTGGTCAAAAATGATTCTAGTGCTTCCAGGGCATGAGATATAGATATATTTAGTAGTCACAACACCTCTACCCTGTTTTTACCATTTCCACCTTCTATAAACAATACAATGAACATAGCCTTCTGCTCAGTGGCCAGTATAATTAGAGAACTATTGAATATGATATCCGAAACGGAGAAAAAACTGAAATAACGGGAATGTGGCTCACTCATCGAGTTCTGCCTACAAACTGCATTATGTCGTCACGGGCTGGGACATTCCGTTATTGGTCACCCACCTGAGATATTGGCATCATATACCAAATAAATGCAATTATTTTCACGGCCGTTTGGGACCTGTATGGTGTTCGAGAGTATTATGCTGCATGTTTCTGACAATTGCTGACCAAAATGATGGGCTCACGCCTGACATAGAAATCGGATTTTATGGCTTTGAGCACTCAGTCAGATGCTCGATCCATGGGTACCCTGTCTGTCTGAAAAAAACAGTTTCGTGTGACCTTTTCAATCACTTTACCAATGACTTTGAATAAATGTAACCATTTCTCTGATGTGTTTCACGCTGTTTTCCATGCAACTCACTACAATGGAGGCCATAAAAGTTGTTAGACTTTTACTGCCATAGGAAAATCCGGATAAATCCCAATAAATTTGTAATTACTTATGAATGTTTATTCTTGTCAGATGATCCTCCAACGTGAGTATCTGAGACCTCTGTGGAGACCTTTGACATGTGGCACAAAGGACCGAAAATGACATAAATGTAATCGAAGTCAGGCCATCTATTGGGTGTGGACAATCAATCTACTCCAGATATTGGTAAATAATGCTTATGCAGCATCTATGGTCCCAAATGATTCTAGAGATAATTATATATCATGGCTACCGCTACCGATTCAGAGGTCACGCCACAAATCTAGCCCTCAGGGCAAACCTGGGCTATATAACTCACTACAAGCCTGGATCAGGAGGGGAATACTAGATCCCACTCAAATGGAGGAACTTGGGGGAGTCTTTCTCCGAGCCTAAGCGCAAGGTCTGGTTCCTGACCAATTCGGAATCGCCATAAATACCATATGATGGACCAATTTGGGCAATACACCAAGCCGTGTGGCACTGTAAAGGTTCTTGCAGCGGCTCGCCGCTTGTCTAAATCATCTAAATCTTTTTTAGCATAGTCAATTGCTGTGAAAATTTGTGGGTATGGTTTGCCTGTATAGCTCAAGCGTTCAAGGGTGACCCAAAGCGACTCAAGTCACGGCAGAGTCAAGGCTAGTCAGATATCAGATGGCACAATGCAAGCATATTTGATGTACGACTCAGCGTCCGAGAGGCACAGTTTTGTGCGCATTGATGAATGGATTGACATGGTGAGAGGATATTGATATATTATATTCTGTTAGGTCCCACCAGCAAATGAAGCCCAAGGGTATCCAAAGGAGCAGAATACAAGTGACACAGCGCTATTGTCCATATCAGGAAAGTGATCTGCACGTCGCTTCCACCTGCAATCGTTTCTCACCTGAAAATGAGCCTTGACAGTTGGGGAAAACACCAAAACCGACTGCTCTCAAGCTATTGGGAGCTCCAGCAGCAACAACAAAGGAAAAGGACCCAAAACTAGCACCAGCGGAGGTTGATGACACATCAGGAACACGATCGGGCAGTGGATCGTGGCTGCAAAAAGCTGTTTTTGCAGCGGGAAAAGGCTGTATTCCAGATTAAAGTTGACCAAATTATTCAGAATATCCATGGCATATTGGATCCCGCTGTCTGAAGCGACCGCTGCCCCAGGAGCAATGAAACGAGAGCCGCGCAGCGGGATCGGATACTGACAAGTCACATGCCCGCTACTTAACTTGTTAAGTATGGGTTTGCAAATCGATGCCTCATAACTCGAATTTCCTAACACCTGCAAACAACAACGTGACCTTAGTGGCTGTCCCTCAGGGCGTGCCATGTTTGTCTCTGCACGTGTGAACCATGGTGCAACTTTTATTATTAATCACTTTTCATCTTCCACTCTTCTACAAGCCCATGTCCACGAACAACAGCTAAGTACACTCTTGACAGCAGGACTATAACCATCTCCCTGGATCCCACATCTCCCTCATCCTTCCATTGTGGAATTGGCCGGTTTCGCATCCTTCAAGGCAGTATATCTGGGCCAGACCAGTCTGGTTCTATCTTCACCTCTCAGATCCGATTGGTTTGTTCAGAGCACTTGGGCACCGATGTGCTTCTGGGACAAGACTGGGCTTTTGCCTGTCAACAAAATTTAGCGGCATCAACAGGCGTCGGTTTCCTCCTCTGCGGGCTTACCCGCACCCTCGAGATCTTATTGTCCTGTTCTTCTTGATGGTCTTCCCGTCACTGCTGAAAATATAAATATGTTGCCTGTTTCATACCACTGCCGACCTCACAACCGTGTGGTCAAGGCTTTGATTACTGGGCAAGACCTCTATGGCACTTGCTTCAGCACATTTCTTCAACTGCAACCAAAACCATCAAGCCTAGACATGACCGCAGATATCCTCCTGGGCTCAGACTGGCTCAGAGACTGCGCCATTCATGCTATTCGTACGTTGTGCTCCCGCTTTGTATTCGTCTACTGACTTCCTCAGAAAACCAACCTGATCCGGCTCCTGCCGCAATCTCTGAACCGCTGGCCTCGCCTGCCAAAGATTCTCTATATTACTTTTTGTCTTGCGTTAATTTTTTCTAGTGGCTCCAGAGGCCTCAGCACCTCTAGAACACGATAAAGATAAAGATAAAGATAATACTGTTTTTGAATCCACGACAATCATAATGGACATGTGAATAACCCTGACTTTCACGAGACTGCTTACCCGACTATGGACCAGCTTCTCCATGAGGTTCGAAACAATGCAGCAGAGTCAGGACCCAGCTCGCAATCAAGTCAATCTGAGCGCTCGTCTCCGTGTCCTGTATTCATCCAACCTTTGCTTTCAAGCGACTTGTCTGACATTGTGTTTAATGCTGAAGCCACTGCAGAACAACAGCGCGACAATTTGCGGTCTCTCTTTCGTGATAACATTTTTAGTCACAGATTTTATGCATTGATGACGGAGCTCGGCAAAGCTTCAGTAGCGGGCCCTGCTGCTCGCTGGCCCTACAGCTTATGGCTCAATGATCCGCTAAAACGAGGCTCTGAACAACATCATTGAAAAACCGTGTCTAAACAGCCAAGCAAGGCATGGTCATTCTGAGCTGGCACATTTCAAGATGCTAAATAGGTCCTCTAGAATGCCACTTTTCAGAGCCAAAAACCCAAAATTCTCCTCCAAACGACATCCAACGGAGCTCCATCGCCCAATTGAGAATTATGCAAGGGCTTTTGAAACGAGGGTACAAGGCATTTTAGGCCTCTTAGGCCTGTCGGGCACATCCAATTACCCCACCTACCTGGCCCAATTATGATGTCATCTCATCTGCCTAAGGTGTTGGACTTGGTGGTTCTAGTATTTACCAAAGTTCTCAGTTATTTCATATACCTTGTTGTGGCCTCACCCAAGGAATATGACAACTTGATCATGTTCGAAGGTGGGATAATATGCTATGGATACAACGTATCTACCCAACGTGCTATTTCCTTCAAGGCTTCCATTTGCTCTGGCTTGAAAATGGGGAAGGAGAGAATGTCGTGAGGTGCACCATAATTCTCGAGGTATGTCACTTTCCATCTCCCATATCTGCTTTCATTCTGCGACTGAGAATTCGCACCGAGTCGGGTATCATCTAGTCTGTTTTTTCTTTTGGGGGTGGAACAGGGTGATTGGGGTATTATGTAA
This sequence comes from Mycena floridula, assembly GCA_029320655.1. Taxonomy (NCBI): domain Eukaryota; kingdom Fungi; phylum Basidiomycota; class Agaricomycetes; order Agaricales; family Mycenaceae; genus Mycena; species Mycena floridula. The sequence goes on from JARIHS010000001.1 coordinate 2,835,518, forward strand.
CCATTGGAATCTGAAAATACCTTGCATGTGTTACAACAATTTCGACGCGACTGGAGAGCTTAGCGGTGGAGGTGGATAAAAAAAGGGATATATTGATATTATTAGAGATATAATACGACGGATTATGACAAAAAAGGGCCAGAAATTGAGCATAATGGGATTCATGATGAAGACAGCATTCATGACAAGATTGCGCTCAGGGAAATTGTCGTTGGGCAGGGGAATGCAGCAAATGATGATGCTAGAAGAGATTAGGAGCGGAAATTATGTGAAAATGGTATGGTGCGGTTCACCTAATCACCGCTTATTTGTAACAATGAATAAAAGTCAGTCACAGGTGACCCATTTTCTTATTCCCTCTGTAAAAGTGATTATTTTAATGAGAGGAACATTTTGTCAGAGGGAATTTTCCATAGCTTCAAAACTGAGTGAGATAGAATTTCTAGAAAGGGCTAAAATTGGCGAGTTTCCTTATATAGTAATATTACCCGGCACTACTCGTCGAATATCTTTGCCAGGGTCTCTGGAACACGACGATGGGACTTGTACTTCTTTGAACTGAAGTTCTTGACCTTCAACTGAGCATCAGTAGTCTCCATACCACTCCTGTATGCTGCCATCCACCGGTACATACGATGCTGCCAGCGTCGAATGGTTTCAACAGGAACAGATGCCAATGCAAGAGGCATATTTTCTTTGAGGGTGTCAAAGGTGTAATCACAGTGCTCACGAAGGTATCGCTTGACTGTTCCCCAGAAGAACTCAATGAAATTGAGTTCACAGTGATATTTTGGCAGGAAGATGCAGAGATGACCAGCCTTCTCAATCACCTCCTGAACCAATGACTTTTGCTCCTTGAAGTCAGGCTGAAGTTCTAGAATCCGCTTTCCACAGCAATCTGTAGCTTCAGGATCGCACTTGTCTTTGCATTTGCCACACAACTTTGCTGACCAGAGGTTGCGCTCAATCAAGACTTGTTTGACACCTTTCGGCTGGCTTGGAAATTCTGTATGGTTGGAGGGAAAGATCATAGCCTGTGTGATTTTCTGTCCATTGTGAAAGTACCATCCATCACGGAGTCGAGCTTGCTTCCCTCCAGGATTGACATTCATACGGCTGACAAGGAGAGCATCTTGAGAATATGCGGAATGTCCCTGAGAATTGTCAACCATGATGAGGGCCTGATATCCAGCTCCATGTGCTGTTTCAAATGCTGGGATGATCTTCTCCTCGATCTGCTTGACAAACAACTCGCTTGTCCAGTACCCATCATAGTTCTTTCCATATTCCAACATCTGACCTGCATCAGGAAGCCATCCCAGTGTTGAGCATATAACATCACTGCGATGAAGTCCTTGACCAACACCTTTCTTCCGAAGCTGATGCTGATCCTTGAAAACCCAAGACTTTGAAGTTGAGTCATTGGCCTGTACGGTCATTTCATCATGAGCGACCAGAACAAGTCGACGCTCGACATAATTCATGCCAGAAGAGACTGACTCTTTCTCGACATCTCCCATCACATAATGAACCATCTGGACAAAATGACCTTCCATCGCTGGAAGGAACTCAAGTTGTCGATACTTCACAATGTCACTTCAATCATGACCGTCAAAGAAGAGACCTTTTGCAAAGGAAATGTAACGAAAGCCCTCACTGCAAAGCCAACATCGTGCAGTACTGAGGGAAATTCCTCTGGTACATTTCATTTGAATCCTTGGAAAGAGTTCCAGCCTGAACAATTGTTGTCAAGACATGAAGAAAGGTAGGAAATATTACATACTCCATATACTTTTTCAACCCAGCTGGCATCTCCTTATTGACAAGCTCTTTTGTATATTGTGCAGCAGCAGCAGGAATCAACTTTCCTGCTGCCAAGTCTTTGACCTTGGCTGGATTCATGGCCCATTTATGTGAGTGTACATATGCTCGAAGCTCTGCCTTGATCTGTGGGTCATCTAAAAGTGAAAAGACCTTTCCATGGCTTCCTCTTTGTGACTGAGGCAGCTCTCGTTTCTCAACCCAGACACAAGTCCATGTCCGCAGCATCCGGCCTCCCCAGACCGGTCGAAATCCCTGGCTCTCTGCAGCTCTTTCTGATGCAATGATACTTCCACGGCCATTCTTGACAACCATTACAAGATAGCTCTGAATGGCTCATGCTCGATAAGACTGCAATCCTGTTGGACCACCTTGAAAGCAAGTCTTTCTGGATAGGATCAATGCCTTGATGTCAGTCAAAGCATCTGCCAGTTGCTTTTGACGTGACTCCTTCTGCAATTCACGTTGACGGCGAACAGGAATAGCATGGCGACGTCGTTTCAATGGAGGTGCACTGGACGCAGATGCACGTGGTGGTTCCCCTGTGATGTCATTGTCATTGGTGTCTGACAGCCCATCAAGTCCATCTTTGACATCAGATTCTGGTGGTTCAGAATGATCTGAATCATAATCAACGATACTTGCAGGACTGGGATTATCAAGCTTGTTGAATGACTGAGGAAGGGCCAGGATCTCGGGGACCACAGCTTCAGGGTCTGGATGAGGTGCAAAGAAAGCTCTCATCATTGAGACTTGTGGATCGGTTGATGCTTCCACTTTTTTCCATGTTTCTTCTCCATCCCTGGCGGCCTTATTTCGCCGGCTCTTTGTCCGATCTGAATGTCCTGTATATCCATGAATTCCCCTCTCAGCAACCTTCCAATCCTTTGCAGACTTTGAGCTGTCAAGCACATCATGGACTGTGGGCTTTGGGGAAAAATGGATCTCCGAAAGCTCCTCTTCATCCAAGGGCTTCTTGGACTTCTCCAATGACTCTGCATCGATATCTTCCAGATCCTCATCACTATCATCAGAATCAGAATCATCGCTGCTCACCCAATCGATATCTCGTTCCACTAAATCATTAACATTACCACTGAAACAGCAGTCCTCATCATCTTCTTCAAGGGGCAAAGGAATATATTCAGGACTGGAAATGCCGTCATTTCCAGAATTGAGAGAAGCAGGAGGCAAGGCAGCATTGGCTGAAGGAGGAGAAGGGGTCTCTGGTAGAGAGACAGAAGATGCAGCTTGTCTACGCTGTTGGTTCCAGATTGCTCTGGCAGCCTGCAATTGCCGCAGCCTAGCTTTCGGGGGCATGATGGATGTAGCTGTTAGACCAATGCTGTGCTTGGATCAGACACGTGACCCTTTTTTTTTTGACCCTGGAAATGAGCATTTCAGGCAAATTTATTTTTTGATTTTTTTGGGAAAAATTTGGCGGCTGTCATAAATAAGCAGTGATTAGGTGAACCGCACCATAGAGGATACTCACCAGTGTCTGAGTTCCTGCTTCAGCGATGACCCAAGGTCCTAAATCCTCCTTCCAGCACTTCCCATGGATGCTTGTTGATGAATAGAAGACGAAACGAGGTCAGGGTGGGAGGTAGGACCCCAAAATAACAAGCTCTGAGGCTGACTTGGTGCAGGAAATGGCTAGCCTGTACAGTGCTGCTTAGGAGGTATTCCGGCTTGAGGCATTGGAATTGAGGGAGAAATGGGCTCTGGAGATGGTTTCTGAGGAAGGCCAGTGACCATTGTCTTCAGAACATCGAGAATGAGCGAGCCAACCAAAAGGTGGGCGATGGGGCCACGTCACATGCAGATAATTTGGCATATGGGAATTATTTGAGAGTCCGACAGTTACATAATAGCCTGATTACCCGGTTCTGACCCCACAACTGAAAACAGACTCTATACAGGTACTAGACCGTCACCTGTACTAGAGTCTGGATATTAGAGACTACGTATCATCTCAGCTTCTCCCGCCAAAATAAATGTTGAAGGGAATGATGTATAAAGAGTCCCTTGATATTGTCGTCAGAAATCATATCAGATCCCAGAGAGAACCATGAATTGTTCACCTCATCTTCTGGAAGTGAACCCAACATAGCCCTGACACTGTAAGCACTGTGGATGAAGTTGTGAACTAGATCAGAGCAGCCATTGTCCACCATAGAGCCCAGAATGACTCTCAGGGAAGAATCTGCTCCGGTCGAAAGGAGAAGAAGACCCCTGGCTGGAAGTAATTCTGGCAGATTGTAAGTCAGAGTGTACCTCAACAAATGGTACACCGAGATCCCTCCAGCTGAATCACCGCACAAGACAATGTTATGTGGCTCAAAACCGATGTCATGGATGAGATATTGATAACTGGCAATGGTATCAATGAGCACAGCTGGAAAAGGATTGACCATCCCCAAAGGAGGCACAATGGCAAGTCAATATTCCGTTGTGAATTCAGGAGAACTGAGGACAATCCTTGAGGAGACCGTCCAATATGGCTGTGGTGACTGACGAATGACCGCTACCCATCTACATTAGCTGATATCAGAACAGAGACTCTGAGACTCACCACGAAACTACCGTCTGCCGCCACAATTTCTCAGTGACTCGAATATTTGAAATTGAAGGGACTTACCATGCAGGTGAAAGACAACCTTTTCTCCAGGCTTTGCACGATGCCCAACAGTGCCTTTATGACCTTTCTGTCCAGACCAAAAGCTTCCAACCCAAGCAGGTTTGACATCGTTGAGCTCTGCATAACATTGAATGTCTCCAACAATAAGCACTGGCATCAGATCAACCCAGACAAACCCATTTTTCTGGGTGGAAGCAACGAACGTGTCCATCGACGGTTGAGCCAGAGAAGAAGTCTGAAGAACAATCATTCCTATGTAAGCATTTATAATTTCTATGATGATCGTCATTGAGCGGCCGAGACTCCAAGTCAGACACAATGGAAGCCATGACCGCAACAGATTTTGAGTTGTCCACCATGGTATCCTCAACAAAATGGAAACCACTGCGAAAGCGATGTAAGTAAATGCTCTTTTGAGGTTGACAGCGATACTTGAACAATATTGATGCAGGTCCCCGTTAATAGGGCACTTAAGCATGGGGTCGTCAATGCAAAAGGGCAATCAACACAAAGTTTGTAAGAACTCTATATCAAAAACACTCAACACACTGACTCTCTTTTATACCCTGAATTCGTGGGGGCAAAAGCAAGAGAATAGACCTTCGTTGAAGCTCTTTAAAACAGTATATGAAAGTGAACAAGTTTATTGGATCCAATCTAATAAACCACAAGTCTTTGCGTACAAGGCTAGCTTGAACACTTGACAGCAACCTTACTATGGATGCTTCGGAAAAGGGATGTTTTACTTTGACGTGGAAGGAAAAGAGAGTTTATAGGGTTTTGAAGAAAGACTATGACTTGTCTGAACTTCAAAAGTATCGCTCTGTTCACAAAATGCACCTCTTGTACACTTGATATGAATGCTCAACTCATAATTTGTCTGAGAACTTGGCTTTCACTTGACTTCTTCTTGAAGCTTCGCTATTTCCTATTCCACACTTCTGATCTAACCAAGACTTGTCCAGGCACTTATTCCATTTGAGTCTTATGACTAACCAAAGCTTGTCTGGGCACTATTCCGTTTGAGCTTTATGAAACGCAGAGTTTGTCCGGTAATAGGGCACCTTTCGGTGGGGCTGTCGATGCAGATGGACTCTTCGAAACAGATCTTATAAAGATCTATAACTAATAACCCAACTACACACTAACTCTCTTTTAACACCCTAAGTAATTCGGGCAGCTATTAAGAAAGAGAAAGCCTTTCAACGAAGTTGTAAGGTTTCGATCACACACTACTGGTCTCTCGCAGACAGAAACTCAACTCAGTTCACTTTGACAGTGAACCTTGCACGGTTTTTGTAATGGTTTTAATTCACAAGGAATATAAAGGGGATAGTTGCAGGGCTACTGCTTCAATGGTTTTGTCGGGCTACGACTTCAATATGTCTTTTCAGACGAACACAATTTTATTGCACCTCGGAGCACCACGTCCTCGCATACACACTAGCACTATCACTGGGTTTGTACCTCGGATCACCACGTCCTCGTGTACCACAATAAAATGAGATAAATGTTCCACTCGGACTCTGCTTGTGGGCTGAGCTTTGTGGGGTACAATTCACTGGCTACTAAAGATACAAACATTCTAGTTTTATAGTACTTTTACATTATTCCAGAGTCTGCTGTGTTGATAATACAAGTCCCATTTGGGACCTCGCCTTATACAAGTCTTCCCGTTCAGGCTCGACTCAGTCATCTGCCAAGACTAGGTTGTCCCTATCAGGCTCGCTGCTTTGTAGCTCTTCCTGATCAGGCCAATCCCTAGTCATCCTTGTCCTAAACCGGCTACCTTGAGTAAAGCTGATTCATTGCTGATTCTAGGCTTTACTCGTGGTAGCGCAGGCTTTCCTCGTACTCAACTGTACTCGCATAGCACTGGCTTCGAACATGTATTATAACAATAGTTCTTTGTTTCATCCGTGCTGAGCCTTCATATGAAACAGTGTCTTTGTACTGTCTGGCTTTCACCAAGTTACTCGATCACATGTGGGCGTGTTATTGTTTGTTGTTTGGCTACTTAGCTACGTGCATCCCATTGAGGTGCGCGTCACAGCGTAAGTTACTGAGTTTCTCGAGCACCGAGTATTTATCCTGTGTTTCAACCGAGTAGTGCAGCCCGCATACAGTTGGTTTACTAGTAGAGCCACTGCGTTTGTTGTCACGCTTCCTATCGAGTATTCAAGCAAAGCACCGTTCAAACGCTGTTGCTGGATCCTTCTAGGTGCTTGTTTCATGATCGGCACTGGTACTGGTACTCTTCTAGACAAGTCGGAACTCCTTTCTAGGCAATTAGTGTCCCATTCGTAATCAGGAAAGACAGTCATATTTACTAGATATGCCGAAAATACAGGGTGGATCGTTTCCAACCCTATTACCGGGCACTATTCTGTTGGAACTCTATGACTAACCACAACTTGTCTGGGCACTATTCCGTTTGAGTTGTATGAAACGCAAGGCTTTCACCCTATGACTAACCGATTTGAGAACAACTTGTAATATTGGCACTAAGCTTCTGCTCGTGATGTGTACTAGTAATTGTCTGCTATTATAAGTAAGATACGGGCTCCTTATATACTATATGAGAAATAATTGAAAGTCTGCTCTAAACCCCTTCGGAATCTCGGCATAGGTCTTCAAGTCATTCAAGCACGGCTTCCCGCAGCACCTGAGCTATTATTAGAAATGACCGCATGGTTGCTGAGTGAGCTCTTGGCATTTGCTGAGAAATCTACCGGATTGCTGGACCACATGACTCGTTCCAGGCACACTATTCAGGGGCTGTCTCTTCGGATCGTTCTGCCATCGTATGTCCATATCAGGCTGGATCGCTGCGAAGTGAATTACTACTGTATGAAGCCAGTTCCCTCATAGTCCTAAGTCCTTGTCCTGCTGCATCCCTTCTATAACATCTCTTCGTATCCTTCTATTGAATCTCCTTCGAACGACTTGTTTGTGCTTCAACCAATGTTGCAGATATCCTGAATTACTGAGAACGAAGCATGCTTATGGCAGGTTTACCAGCGAACCTCCATGTTGGTTTAGTTCGAACTCTGTTGAGTATTGTAGCAGAGCCTGGCCACAGGCTACTGCTACGTCCTTCTTAGAGTCGTTCCTGGTTTCGATGCTTCCTTCTAGTATCTTCTAGACAAGTCGGAGCTCCTTTCTAGGCTGTAATATCCCATATTCATAATCAGGAAAGACTGGTCTAATTGCTAGAAAAGCCAAAAAGAGAGGGTGGAACGTTTCCAGCCCTATCACCGTGAAGTTGAACGTGTTCAATTCATACCATCACGCCTCTGTGGGAATGCACCAGAGTGTCATTGCTCATTCCAGTATCATTGTGTGAGGGACCAGTGCCTGGGGAAATTGTGATGCTGGAATGCTAGGTTGGGGATCACTTCATTCCGACCATCATGTCGAATCTACAGCCTGTGCCTTCCCATTTTCTAGGCAACACCTATGGTGCTGAACTCATCGGTTCCTTTGCAGCCAGCGTACTGTATTGAATCCAATGCCTTCAAACACAAGTCCTTATTTTGTCACCGGGCCACCTGGATTTCATCTTCTCCTTCAGGTTGCTGCATTTTAATGTGTAAGAGTTGGTTATCTTGACCCTGAATCTGGCTAGATATCCCGAAGATCCATGGATTCTTAAATATCTGATGCGCTTCCACATTAGGGCTTCCTGAGCAGAATGAACTCTCACTGTTTTTTTCAAGTTTGGGTTGGATGTACCTAGTGAGTACAATGAACAAGGTGCTCAGAAGGTCCTTGATACACCACATTTTCCCAGGACCGTGGATACAATTCATCAAGGCCTCATTGTCGCCATGGGTGTGTGGCACACTCACATCATTTTTGCCCACAGGGGCTGCTGTTAAATCACGTTTTCTTTGGGCTTACATACAGTGACAGCAAAAATTGATGCACACCCCCCCCTCCCCCATTGTTTTAGCAATTTCTCAGCCAGAAATGACTGGAACACCTTGAAACAAAATGTAGACATCAGCTGCAAGTGAATAAGGTCTTCATGGGAATATTTATTTATTACCATATATGGTAATTTTGACCACAGCCTCAAATTCCAGATTCTTTCACAGAATGAGCTCTGGTAATTTGAGACATGAAAAATTTTTAATATGAGGGACAGAAAGAACTGGTAAGTAAGTCTCTGAAACATCTTTAATTATGATATTTCAGTGAACATTGAGCTCAAAATGAACTGATGAACTGCTCAGTATGCTACTTTGTACAGCTCATTGTGAGCTCAGTTCTGACTGGAATGTTGTAATCTAAGATGTTTCTGAGACCTGTTCCCAAGTTTTTTCTATCATCAATATCAAAACTTTCTCACATCTAAAATTACCAGAGCTCATTTTGTGAAAAATCCGGAATTTGAGGCTGTGGTCAAAATTACCATATATGGTAATAAATAAATACCCCCATGAAGACCTTATTCACTTGCAGCTGATGTCTGCATTTTGTTTCAAGGTGTTCCAGTCATTTCTGGCTGAGAAACTGCTAAAACAATGGGGGAGGGGGGGTGTGCATCAATTTTTGCTGTCACTGTACAAAGTCATATTATTTATTTCTATATATTGACTATCTGTGACACTATTATGGATCGAATATTTTTTACAAGTGTGATGGGGCGAAAATATAAAAAGGGCAATACAAATCTGGGGCATGGGTCTTAAGAGGGAGAAAGAACAAGAAAGAGAGAATGATGTCGACTTGTAGCTAAAATTGCCAGTTGTATTCGCCTGATGTGGCATCATTGGCATACTAACTTTCTGGTGGCTGTTCTGGAGATATGAGGAAGAATCTGGTAGAGATGTTGTAGAGGAAATATCTGGACATGGCGGCAAGCTTCTTGCCTGAGTGATAGATGTGTCAGAGCGAGAGAAGAGCTGGGTAAGCACTGGGTTCACATTGAATTTATGCTGAACAAGAGCTCGTTTGTGGCTGGCATTCGACTTGGAGTACATTGAGCTTTTGACTGGCTGTTGGTAGAGACATTGTATGGAAAGCAGAGCAAAAGGGTCAAGTAAGTACGGTCAACAAAGAGCCAACGAAGAGCAGAAGGAAATGGCAATGCCCATGTGCAGTGCAAATAACCTTGCTTTAGCTAGGTCTCCACCCTATCAAAACTGTCCCTTTGTTCCCACAGAGACCAAACAGTCCCAAATTCAGGGCTGATGTTGGGTGGTTTTGCCTACCTTTTTTCTCACAGCTGCCAAAACAGTCATTGACATATTGTAAGCTTCCACAGCATTTGTCAGCACAGCGGCCTGCAATGTTTTTAGCTTGACTGAATCAGACGATGATATAGAAAAAGAAAAAGATCATCTCAGGGCGTCACTACCATTTCTGTGTGGCGATCACATGGAGATAGGAGATTCTCAAAGGGAACAAATTATATCAAGTAACTGATTTTCTTCACTGCAACCTATACAACAGTAGTGTCACAGTACCCCATTCTGTATCCCTCCTGGAACGAGGTGATTCAGCAAAGTGCACAAGAAGGGTGGCCTGGCTAGGGTAGAATAAAAATAATAAAAGGACTTGCTCACCCTTCTACCGTGGTGATTTACAAGGGTCAGACGTATCCTACATTTCAATGAAAACATATATCTCAATTTTATGTCGCAGTGATGTCAAAGAATATGTTACACTTTTTTTTACCAGTCAAATTCCCCCACAGCATACTTCCTTTTAGTCTCCTGTATGAACAGAGTCAGCCTGGCATCCTCCCTCCAGAGTTGCTTGCTAGGGTGCCTCATAAATAGCAGCGAATATGAACCACTGAGCAACAATGACTTAAAGAACAACAAAAATTTTTCTGAGAAAGAGCAATTTGAAGATCGAAAGAGCGATTGGAAGATTGATGGTCGCCCTGGATTCACGATCAGGCATCAGGTCCCGAAACAAGTATGGGTCTCATGTCGATGATGAAAAACAGACAAAGAGGTCACTTGGGGTCGAATTGTGTTACTCCTCCTGCTTTCCAATGCCAAAAGTTAAGACAGAAAGAGGGAAGCTTGAATTGCTGAGTGCGGCAAGCACCACTGCGACAACTTCTATAACAGAGTATGGGTTTAAGATGACTGGCATCCTTTACTCACCCTGCTTGACAGGTTGTTGTATCAAATTCGGATTTCTCTTCGGGGTCAGAGGAGCCCTGGCTTGGAATCAGGAGATACCAGGTGTCGAAATAGAGTGTGTTTCTTTTTTTTCGTGTTTTCATTTTTGATGGGTGTCAGCCCTAAAACAGGTGCATTGTTCAGAGTGCAAAGTTAGCCAAGTGGTCTAGTTTGCTGGTCACCTGTTCAGGTAAAAGTGGTGTTTGAACTTTATTTTGAAACTGTATGTAACACTGTTCGGCTGAGCAAGGTCCTCAGTGCTGCAGGCAATACCTAGTACAAAATATCAACAATAAACAGGCTACAAGTACAGACTTCTTGAATAAATATTGATAATTAATAATTGCCGGTCTCTGGATGCCATGTGACTTAAGCAACATTTTGACAGAGCCCCTGTAGGCAAAAAGGCAACAGTGGCATGGCACCGGGCTTTTTTGTCGAATAATTCCAATGGATTTCCAGAATATGAGTATCTGGTTTCACATTTTGGCGATGTCAGAACCGTCTTTGAGGTCAATCAGTATGTCAGCTCAATTTTCTTCTGGTTATTGTGAAGATTGTTTACTTTTGTCAGAAAGTCTAATGTCATAATTGTTGAGCCATACGAGCTCAGATTGACTGGGGAGCAAGGAAGGCAGGACATTGTCGTAGTTCAGAACAAAGAATGCTTAATCATATGGTATGAAAGTCTGATCTAATATACTGTTTCCATTGAATCCTGTGTCACATTCTCAGGAATGACCCATATTGTCCAACAATAATGTTATCTATAATATAAAACACATTGGTCACCTGATGCTGATTAATTTGTGACAAATCAATGACAAATTATTTAACTGACATAATCATGTCAAGCGCTGAAGGCACAGACACTGCCTGAGGCCGCCCACAGGTTTTTTTGCGGCACACCGTTTGAGGCTGAAAACAAGCTGTGGTTCCTCCTGGAGGAACCTAAAGCTTGTCCAACATTGTGGCTTCTGATACGGCTCCTCATACAAATACTGAAAATGCTTGAACATTGATATTTCATTTGGACATAGATGACTGATAAACGTCCGGAAACTTGAGACCTTCAAGTTGCCATCGAGATAACACCCCAGCTTATCAAACACTCAGACGAAGAAGGGATGGTCTACGATGCACATGGAGATGGCATTTGATGTAAGATGTGCCTTTAGCTGTTCATCAGCTCAGACACTGCAGGGCGAGGATAAATTTGGTTTCCCTTTTATAGATTTTACTAATTGTTTTGAAAGACAAGATATCGGTATCGGTTCCTGTTTCACAGCACCCTGAAAGCTATGTGCTGTCGTGGTTCTCGTAGAGGGTCCGAGTTTGTCAAATCCCATGATCAAGTAGACATTGTGAAACTGAACTAGTTTATCATCAGATTCATCTATCCCAAGCTTCTGCACTCGCTATCTGACTCTTCAACTTCGAGGGTCAACATGGCAAGAGCATGGGAAGTTGGAGTTTCAAGTCCCAAGATCTGTTCAACCTTGACTTCATGAATTCAAGGGCTCTTCCCTGAACATATTCTCGCACATTGAGATTGGCAAGCAAAGTATTAGGTCAAATGTTTGAGTCTAATAGAAGTCGCAATGTTTAATAGACTCACACAGAGGAGATAGGTAAGTAGAGTGCTATGAAAATATATGTGGTGGGATAGACGATCATCTAGCTCCAGTCAATAGCCTGTAAATGATGTACGACTGAGGAAATCTCACCGCCATTGCACAGAACACAGCGAGCAAAGCAGTCCATATACCGGTGTTGACTGAGAAGAATATCAGCCTGGTTATCATCCACCTGGTCCTGATCAAATGTTTAAAAGAGGAAAGAAAGGATTTGAAGGACCCACTGGCTCATTCCGTGCACTTGGGCTGAACGAAGAAGATAGACCATGGATGCTGCGATTGATACATCAATGAAAGCTGCTGAGACAATATATACAACACTGATTGTCTAGATGAAGATATCAAGTGAGTAAGTAATCCAGCTCTCAGTGGAAATGATGGGAACTTGCACACTTAACACCTTTCAAGATGGTCATGATATCTTGGGTCAAGAGTCTTTGAAAATAACAAGCATCAGATGCTAGTGTCCACACATCCTCACAACCATGCTTTCAACCTCTTCCGTATCACCTCTTGTGAAAGGAAGGTCTTCAGCACACGTCTGAGTATAGTGTTGATGATTGGCAGGGAAGCCTAAGCCTAGGTAGGATTGCAACTCTGCCTCATGTCTAGTAAATCTATCCTGATTGGATTCGATGTTTGACGACACTGAGGAACCTAGATAAGGATCTCCCATTACCAGGGAACTCATTGTCAACTCAAATCCTTTCTCAAAGGAGATTGGATGGCTGTGATTAGCTTCTCAACTTGACTGGGAGCCATGGGTCTAGGTGACACAATGGTTGAGACAGGTTTAATCAGATTAACAACCAAAGTCGTCTTCAAGGGAGTACCCTGCACAAGCAAGAGAACTTGCTTAAAGACTCACAGCACAAGCGTCAGGCTTCTTCAAATTACTTTGAGAGCTGATTTTCGCTTTGCCTGTAGCACTAGTTCCTTGAACAGCAGACTTTGGCATAATACTAGACTTCTGTCAGGAATCATCCTTGTCCCTTGCGACAAGCATCCCAGTGAAGAGAGAACGGTTAAAATAATATTGCCATAGGGCAAAAGGGTAAGCTACGACACTCGTAACTATGGCTTTATGTATGAGAAACTGTGTGAATAAGTACCACAGATCCTGTGATGAGATGCCCGAAGAAACACGAGGCTTGAGCTCGCTCCGAAACAAGGTAGGAATAAATATTCCTCCTGACACCCTCCTTTGAGCGAAAGCATTTAGATAACCCAAACCTGGCTCCAGAGTTCAACCAGAAAAGATCTAACCCTCCTTCAAACTAAGGCCCCATGAATGCGCCACAATAATATCACCGCGGAGATGGTGAAATGTGAACTGGTCATGATGCTCAGGGTGCATGTAAGTTGCCGACCAAAGTGACAGATTCACTGGAATGGGAAATGAGAGATGTCGACGATCAACGAGAAAAAGATGTCAGCACTGAGGGAAAGAATGATGAAGTTACTGAGTGGAATGAGAACCACTGGGCAAGGAAGAAGGAATGTTCAGTCAAGACAGATGTTGAAATCAATGTCTGACTGGTGGAGGGAGAATCAGCTTCCAGTGCTTCGAATGATTCCGACTAATAAAGTGACATCTGTGAAAATGGAAAGGAAAGATGTCGCCCTAGAATTTTGTGAAATGCTGTCCAAAGAAAATGCAGCTGTCCACAGAAAGGAATGATGAGCGTGCCAAATAGCTGGACACCAGTCATTGACACGAGCAGAGTTTCAGTTGAGACAGATGCTGAAATTGATGTCTGATTGAAATAGTAGCGAGCAAGGCAGAATGATAGTCCGGTGACCGACTCTCTATGAGGGGCAAGCCTCTCGATAGAGAGTCCGGTGTCACGGCGAATGCCGTGGGTGATGGAGCTTGGCGTGATGATGATGTGTCATGTCTGGCCGATGGGAAAATGTAATGACACAGACAATATTATATGATATGACAGACATGACCTACGTCATCGCTTCAATTTGTTCCCAGCCACCATGGCAGCTATCACCGCCCCAACTGCAATGAGGCAATGCCATGGCTATCATGTCTCTGAATGCTGCAAACCGACCATGAAATGAGAGCAGGAACCAGAGGGCGATGACGTGGCCGATCCCTGTCATATGATATAATACAATTCATGTCATGGCATTTTCCCATCTCCTAGCCATGACACATCATCATCACGCCAAGCTCCATCACCCACAGCATTCGCCGTGATCCCAGCCTCTCTGACGAGAGGTTTGCCTCTTGCCGCGTCAGAGAGGCTGGTTACGAGCCTAGCAGAATGAACTGTCTGCGGAGTCAACTAGGAGTGAAAGCAGCTGAACGAGATGAATATGTACAGCTGCCCGGAAGAGAGTCATATTATTGGATGACTCGGAAAGGTAGAATTCAGATGGAAGAACCTCACTGAAGAGGATGGTGAATTCCAGACACTGGAATGATGCCGCTTGAAAATGCACACTGCAAATGGACCGCTAGAAGACGCATAAGGTTGCGAATGGACCTGCGAGGACAATACAGTCACATTGCCACAGAAAACGCATGAAGTTGCGAATGGACCTGTCCCGGTTAAAAGACGTGAAGGATGTCTGCCGGTTAAGGTTAACAGACAGAAATGGCACCACCTGGAAATGGTCGCCGCAAGAGAGGGATGGTGCTTGTGAAGAGTGAGTTGATGTCAATGACCACCCAGCTAGGTACACAACCAGCTAGAGGACCCTTTTGTGTCAGGAATCATCCTTGTCCCTTGCGACAAGCATCCCAGTGAAGAGAGAACGGTTAAGATAATATTGCCATAGGGCAAAAGGGTAAGGTACGACACTCATAACTATGGCTTTATGTACGAGAAACCATGTGAATAAGTACCGCGGATCCTGTGATGAGATGCCCGAAGAAACACGAGGCTTGAGCTCGCTCTGAAACAAGGCAGGAATAAATATTCCTCCTGACAACTTCAACAACAAAGTTGTAGATCTGGCAGCAGACTTGGGCACCATTTTTGTTGGAGCTATGGGATGTTTTCCTTTTGAAGGAGGCCCGGTTGGGGCTAGCTGCTCAGTGAACTTAGAAGCAGCTGCTCGACTGGCCAAATGTACAGGGTGATTAGCTGGGTTAGGACCCTTTTCAATGATGGGGCTTGAGAGTGTTGGATCAACAGAAGACAAGATAGTGGGAGGAGATCTGGAAGCTGTTACTCTTTCGCTAGATAGTGAAGGGCTATTTGCAGAAGAGGGAGCCATGATGGTAGTTCCTTCTAAGAATGAAAATCTCCTTGCTTGGCTTATATCCTAAATTTTCCAGGGCCTAGGAATAGCTGATAAATTAGATCAAACACTTCTACCTTGTTGAAAGGTGAGTGTTCGATCTTCTGCAGCTATCAAAAATTAATAGCCTTTCCAGAGACTTAACAAGAGACAGCCTCCAAGGTCTTTGCTAGCCTAGCACTCGATTTTGTTGGTAGCCAGCAGAAGCAAAAGTGAATTTGCAAAGTAGGAGTCAGACCAAGCAAGACTGCATGACAGTTGAAACATCTGATAAGGATTCAGGTACCAATCAATGGAGACAATGTCTGAGAGCACCATAGCACTACTTTGTCCATCGAGCTCACTGTGCTGGTCTGTTGAAGGATGGTCCGATGGACTTAGGTTTACTTTCTTTTATATATCTTATCTTATCTACCTCACGACTCCTTATTTACCGTCTCCTTGTTTCATCGCTCCTCAGTCTTTCACATTCATCTGTGCCCGACTGAGGTATGCACTATATCCTTTTATTTATTGTTCATTATACTCACATACCTGTAGACTCATTTATTCTTCGTCTTACAGGTTAATAGAGTCTTTCACATTCATCTGTGCCCGACTGAGACTCATTTATTCTTCGTCTTACATGGTCGACCTTGAGGGACCGAACAGAGCTTGACAGCTCACATGTTGTTTGGACTTGTATATATCCATCGGATCTGGCCCCCCCTACCGAATCCTCACCAAGGTCAATAAACCTCAATGAAGAGGTCTTATCAACTCTTTGATGAGACCCTCACAGTGGGCTCCAATGTGAAGCGAGTGTCGATAATCCCGTAGAGACAAAGAGACCGAGAATGAGATAATCAGTAAATATATTGTAATGACTGTACCATCTGTAACCTGGCAAAAGGGATCATGTCACCCTCAACAGGGTCTCTCTAATGAGGAGAGTCGAGGAAGATAGTGAGTGCCTAGCCAACATGAACAACTGACTGAGAGCCACGCTCAGGCTAGTGAGGGTTCGAAACAAATATAACAATGATTATCTAATCTCATTACGCAATAAAGATAAAGAAAGATGTCCAAGTCCGAAGTCATGCAGCAAACTGTATGCACCACCTCACAATCTTGGACCATGCCTAGCCTTCCTGAGTCCCACACTGTTGCCATCTCAGCAACATGCATAACACATTACCTTCGGGGGTGTCCTAACTTACACATCCTTATTTGAGGTTACTATTCCTCCATAATGATACAAATGTACCCCAGAGATGCATCAATGGATTGTCTGGGTGTTACTTTGTAATACCCCCCAAAAAAAACACCGGAAAACACTGAAAGGATGAAAAAAGAGAGAGCCTAAAAAGAAAAAGATTCCAAGCAATAATAGTCCCATAGCCTTATCAGTAACTTTCTCTACACACTACATACCAGTCTATACTCAGGAGACATTTGGCGCCAACTCATCCATCATTGGCAAGTTCCTGATTATGTCGGCTGTGCCTGGTCGGGGTGTCATGGTAAAGTTGAATGGCTTCGGATGGCTGGTAATATAAGTGAGACCCAAACCACCAAGAGCAATAAGTTGGTTGAAGAATTCTAACACACCATAGTATTTTATCTGTCATATCCGGTCTGGGAAAAAGAGGCTTGCCGGCAGAATCCCTCTTGGGCTGAATATCAAAGGTGGCGATCCAAGAGGCGCATATCAGCCACAATGCCGCATCAGCGAACCAGATTCCTATCATCAGTGCTCAGTCTGTCTTAGAACATTTTCGCCACATCTCACATACCTGGGCAAGCTCTTCCTAATGTGAATAAAGGATGTTAATATTTGAATCACATTTTCCAGCCAAGTTGACTCACGACCATATCCAAATATGAAATCCCGTGGATCTCTCTCCTTGTTTCTGGTGTCCGATTTTATGAACCTCTCTGGAAGGAAGATATCTGGGTCTGAATATATGCTCGGATCTCTGAGAATACTCCTAGAAATTGGATTCAACCCAGTTGACAGCAAGAATGGCAACGCAGCCTCTCACCAATTATTTGCAATGACCATCGAGCCCTTGGGAATAAGATACCCATCGTAGTGGTCATCCTCTGTGCTGACATGAACGAATCCTGCCATGACGTGATCTTCAGTGTTATTCTCAATACAGGAGAAGTAAAGACTCACCTGTTGGCACAAAGGTGTAAAATCGCAAGATCTCGGTGCACAGGGCTTGCAAGTATGGCAAACGATGACGATCATCTGCATTTGGCATAATTCCAGACCCCAGTATCTCGACCATCTCGTTGTGTGCTTTTTGTTGCGCGTTTTGCTGGATAGTAACTCCCAACAGAAAACATTCCATCGCTGCAAGCATCTAAGGACCCAAACTTGAGAATAGTTCCCCGACTTTGAGATGGAAACTCACTGTATCACCACCGGCGTTATAGATCCCTATGGCAGCCCATTTGATGACATCCTCTTGTTGTGGTGTCATATTCGGGTTTTCTAACAGCTTTGAAACAAAACAAGGTCGTAACTGCTTTGAGTCGGCCTATATCAGGCATTCAGCCATGGATCTAAATTCAATTCAGCTCTTGAAACTCACCATTCGCTGCTGGACCCAAGAAAACGGGGTCTCTACAAGGTCCTGGAGGGTTTGACGGGAATCCTCCACTTCGTGTTTCCAACCAGCACCCGGCATCCATTTAGGAGCATAACGCACTGTAGAATCATATCACGTTTTGTGAGTCACCCATGAATCACAACAAGTACTCACGGATAGGAAGAAGATCAACTAAATATCGGTTCAAATTCTCTGTAAACTGTGTCATAGCCTTGGTCGATAGACTAATCAAGCGATCATTTCCATCGTTTGGCCGATAGTCATAGGTGGCTGTCAGCACCGCACAACCCGTGAAACTGGCGACAATGTTCAGATCTGCATAGTGGACCGCAACAAGGGAAATACCTGACACAATGTTCTGTCCATCTCTCGGGACTATCGAGAAAGTTCTTGAGCAACCGATTTGTTTGGTGTTGGATGATGTCTCTGAAAGCCTCTACCTTTGCCGGGGATCCCATAAATTGAGCGAACAAGCGTCTGTATTGAGACCATCTCTCGCCAGACTGTATGAGTGCTGGCCCTTTCTCCCATCCAACCAGCTTCCCATTGAATGTAAGGACCGGTCGATTGATGTAGGTGCGGCTCTTTTGGTTAAGAGTGGCATCAATGATTTTGACGTCGCTGAGGATAATAATGGATTGTCCAAGCAGTTTGACATGCACAATTCCACCGTATTTTTTCCCCAGTTCAGTGAACTTGACCCACAGCCGTGAACGTGGAAAGTCAAGAATATTCCCCAAGACAGGAAGTCCCCGAGGACCGGGAGGAAGTGGTGCTTTCCGGATTAATACTGCTTGGATTATATAAAGGATGCTGAGAAATGCAAATCCAGTGGCAATAGTGGCGGGTTGGGTGCTCAATGACCAGGCCATGTCGCAGAAGGTGGGGCGATCGTGGGTAGATAGAGAGATAGAATTACACAGCCAGGTCCTGATGAGGTAACAACCAGCGTTATATTTACTAGCAGGTTTCAAGTCGCCTGACTGATGCAAACGGACATGTTAATTCGGCACTAGACTGTCCGGTAAAGATAGACAAGGACGGGAGAGGATGACATTACCCGACCCCCGGCTGACAAGGGTAACTGACAGGAAATGTTCGGGTTGATCGGGTAGACAAGCTTGTGGCCGGGATATTGGCCGCTGTCCGCTCATATTTGCCTGTGCTATACGTTTCCCAGGAATTTTCTGTTTCGCATGAGGTCCTTTGATCATGCCCAAATTCCTTCTCGCGATCGCCCCTCCTAGCGCTGCGCCTTGAGACCTACGACGAGCGAAATCTTTTGCATTGACGTAACAGCTTCTGTCTTCCCAGCAGACGACTATTTAACCATGAGTCAGAATGATCAAAGGCCATCTGCTTTTTTGCCATTCCAACATGGGCAAAAGCTCTCATTATTCCCAGAATTTAGAAATCCTCTCGCCATCATCCTTATGCAGCTCCTCCTCATCACCTCCCACCTTTCCATATTCCCAGGTAAACGTAGGTCCTGGTGGATTTTGTGAACTGAGACTCAAACCTGATTGACGTCGTTTCTGAAACGGTGGGGCCTGCGATGACCACGGAATATTTTGACCAAAAGTTGCCCAAAGGGTAATTGATGCAAACAATACTAAGTCAAGTTATTTCTGTTATGCCACTCCATAATATGTCTAGTTACCGAAATAGCTGTACACTGCAACCATCTACATCTTTTGCGATCTTTTGTGATCTTTGCCGCCTAAGTACTAAGACTCTGAAGATGTGATGTCGAAAACCCGAACCTTTGGGTCTGGCGTAGATATAAATCAGGATCATAACAAGTCCACGATTCACGGACTGCAATGAATCTCCTCGCCCTGACATTAGGAATTGTGTCGTGTATGGGAATCATCTTTTTCAAAGCACGCCTCAAAGCGCAGAGGCGACCTCCCGGGCCCAGAGGTTACCCCATAATTGGAAATTTGCTTGATCTCCCCTCCGCTCGAGACTGGACAGCCACAATTCAAGATTGGGGAAAGAGGTGGGGTAAGTCAATAAAAAGGGCTGTCGCATCATACAGTAGCTCATCGCAATTTCAGGTGACTTGATCTCTTTGTCAGTCCTCGGCACCGACCTTATTTTCATAAACTCATACTCAATGGCTGTGGACCACCTAATTGTCCCAGATATCACATCATATTAGACATGTGATGGGGCCCCTACAACCGGTCTAATTTGACAGGCTTGATGTAGATTTGCTACTCATGAATAAATGTGCTTAAATATTGACTTCACCACAGAGTCCCCAGCTTACTAGTCCTCGGCTATTTGGCGCATGGTTACCGTCATCACAGTAGATGTGCGACCGTGTCTGCTCGCTGTTTCCCGACATCGGATCAAGCCAGGAATGGAAAGGCGCTCGTTACACGTGCGCTCCCTGTCCGCCTCCCGCCTCATGTCCCAAAAAGGTAGTGATATTGAGATACACTTGAGATATGGGCTGGCTGGGCTGGGTCATATATGTAGTAGTACTATATATATCTACTGTGCTGCAGAGAGGTATGGGACTGTCCTCTCTAGCACCCATACCATGTTTCAAAGGTATAGAAAGTGTTTGCTCATTCCACTCTTGGCACTGAGACTGGGAGGTCTGTATATAGGCCTATAATATTGGAATACACCTTGAGCATCATACTGAACTGGTCCGCTTGCTGGTAGATGGCTATAGACGCCGCATTTCACCATAATCAGGGTATGTTGCAGCTGTTCACCCAGAGCCAATGAGACAGAATGCTCTGTATGGGCCATGAATATCATGTCTACAAGCACTTCCACTCCAGTGATTAAGTGACACGACATTTTCTCTGAGCTAGAGCACAAGTGCGATGAAATGTGGCGCAGAACAAATAGGACCAAATACAATCAGATTGGTGCTCGGGATGCTCATAGCTCCTGGTCTACATACCGGAACAAGCTTTTTATCGTCGGATATTGATCCCATAACTTATGAACACTTGAATATCATGACAATTCCACAGTAGACAGCTATTTGAGCTGTGAATGACATGAAAGGTCATCCTGTAGATTGACTCATGTCTCATTGCACCATGGTATCCCTCCGATAGAGCGGTCTGGACCATCGGATATTGCACCTGCATAGTGGAAGAGTAATATAGATGTGTTGTTTCATTGTCTGAATCCCACAAGGGCACAGGAAACCTGTTGAATATTGTGCAACTCTTGGGTCTAGTCAGACAAAAACTCGAGGATGTAGAAATATACTACTGAGTCTATGTTTGCTCTTGTGATTTAGAAAGATGATAGAACACTATTGACCATGGTTTCAGAGCTTTATCTTAAGAATAACACCTGCTATTCATGTTCCAAAGGCATGAATGACCGAGAAACTAATATCTGCCCTGTCCACTTTGAAGAACCACATGTTAAGCCAGATATTCCACTGTAGGAACGATCGCTGAAGATATTCCGACAATAATAATGAAGGTCCGGCCATTAAATCAAGTCTGGTGCAGGTTCCGAAGAGACTTTGATGGTATTTGGTAGTATTTGTTCTACGCCACAATCTAATGCAGAGCTCGCCCTAAGCTGTCACTGGCATCGTGGTGCTGCGCTTTCAGTGTCAAAGAGTTATGTTGTATTCCTACCATCACTGACATACAGCATTCAAGCTCATTCCTACCAGGTCAACAGCTGTAACATTCCCTACTTTTGGCATCCAGGAAGCATTCAAGTGCTTTCCCAGGTGGCGGTCCATCCCAAGCGCACACCAATGGTCAATACAAATATTCTAAGCCCATATCCAGACCTCCCAGTCTCAGTGCTAAGAGTGGAATGAGCAAACTCTCTATATCTTTGAAACATGGTATGGATGCTAGAGAGGAAAGTCCCATACCTCTCTGCAGCACAGTAGATATATATAGTACTACTACATATATGACCCAGCCCAGCCGGCCCATATCTCAAGTGTATCTCAATATCACTACCTTTTTGGGACATGAGGCGGGAGGCGGACAGGGAGCGCACGTGTAACGAGCGCCTTTCCATTCCTGGCTTGATCCGATGTCGGGAAACAGCGAGCGGACACGGTCGCACATCTACTGTGATGACGGTAACCATGCGCCAAATAGCCGAGGACTAGTAAGCTGGGGACTCTGTGGTGAAGTCAATATTTAAGCACATTTATTCATGAGTAGCAAATCTACATCAAGCCTGTCAAATTAGACCGGTTGTAGGGGCCCCATCACATGTCTAATATGATGTGATATCTGGGACAATTAGGTGCTGTGGACATCCTCGAAAAGAAGAGCGGAATATATTCCGACAGACCTTATATGCCGATGGCTATGGAGCTGATGGATATGAAGGTGACACTTCTTCATAGTAGCTTGCCATTTTCATCATTTGTACAACACCAGGACTCGATCGGTCTCATTTCCGCCCACGATAAGCGATTTGTTTTGTGCCGTCGTATGTTTCAGCAGGGTCTTGGACGGACCGCCATCTCCAGCTTCTTCCCACAGGAAGAGTATGCTGCTCGGCGCTTCATTAAGAAGGTATCCGCTAGTCCAAATAATCTGAAAGCACATTGTTTAGAGTGAGTGCAACTTGTCCGTACCTTAGCCTGTGCTCATGCCCAATGCAGACATGCTGGCGCCATTATCCTCAAGGTTGCATATGGCTATGAGCTCCAAGATACGGAGAGTAGAGTTGATCCCATGGTTCATATCGTCAATATTGCTATGGAAAACTTCAACAAAGCTACCGCACCCGGGGGGTTCTTGGTTAATCAGCTGCATATTCTCATGAAGATGCCAGACTGGTTTCCGGGAGCGAGCTTCAAGCGATTAGGGAGGTCCTGGGCTAAAGATTATTGGAAAATGGTGGATATCCCTTTCAACTATGTCAAACAGCAGATAGTATGACCATCTTCTTTCGATAACGGCCTAACAATTGATGATTATCGCAGGTCCAGGGAACTGCTAAAGAGTCCTTCACAGCCACATGGTTAAGCCAGAACTTATCATACCAAGATGAGCTCAATTTGAAACATACTTCGAGCTCCATGTTCGGCGGTAAGCCCTCGGATCTCTGCACGTTATCTCCACATGTCTGACTTGAACACTCTAGCCGGGGTTGACACAGTGAGTAGGCTCAGTCAACTAATCTATGCCAATTTCTAATTTTCTTTTGATTCAGTCTGCAGTTACATTCTATGCCTTCTATTTTGCCATGGCGAAGTATCCCACAATCCAGAAGATGGCCCAAGCCGAGATTGACTCAGTTGTGGGAAGAGACAGACTGCCAAACTTTCTGGATAGAGCTCACATGCCCTACATAGAGGCATTGTGCAAAGAGATCACTCGGTACCATGTCGCGGTACCCAATGGTGAAACAGGTTCATTTTGAAGCTTCATTATTATCTGAAGCCAACACAACAGGTATGCCACACTGTACCTCTCGAGATGATATTCACGATGGCATGTTCATCCCGGCTGGAGCTATTGTGATGGCGAACATATGGTTTGTTCATCTCTTTATTGAGTTGGATGGAGCTGAACATTTCTCTCAGGAGCATGGCACACGATCCGAAGGTTTACAACCACCCAATGGAATTCAACCCCATGAGGTTTCTGGGAGAATATCCAGAACAAAATCCAAGGGAGTATGTTTGGGGATTTGGTCGAAGGTTTGTCTCAAACTGGTCTAGGCTTTATCTTCTGGTGTTAACACTCAATTGGTTCCAGAATTTGTCCTGGTCGTCTGCTTGCTGATGCATCGATTTTCATCACTGTTGCCTTGACACTGGCGGTATTTGATATCCGTTTGACTCCAGACGCCCCTACAATACTCAAGCCTATTCCTGGCATTGTTAGGTGGGAAGTTCTGATCATACTCTTGCTGATATTAAACTGGATTTCAGTGATATTGAGCCTTTCAATTGTATAATCACCTTTCGTGACTTGGATGCAGAGAAACTGATTCATTTACTTGATTGAAATTTGTTCTATTTACTTGCCTAGTACTTACGAGCCTTATCTATTCATGTTTTTCTTTACAATGGAAACCGCTAAAATGGACTAGGCACAGCATAGGTTAAAAAGACAATTGTCAAATATTTAGACCTCTCTGAGCTGGTTTATCATACCAAGTCTCAGTTGGCAAATCCCAGCTGTTCCTTGTCAGTTTCCTGCCTTTTAAAACAAGGAGTTTGCTGATCTGCTATATGATGCTGGCAGACCCAAAGTTCAAGTCCCCATCCCTTTCGAACAGAACAAATATCATGATACATACTGATAGCAAACTGGAAGATAACAAACATGTGGTGTATCTATAAAGCCCCTGGAACTGGAAATGTATAGGAATAAGGAAATACCAATCAAACCAATATTGAATCAAAGGAAAATAAATAA
The DNA here is from genome assembly GCA_029320655.1 of Mycena floridula. Taxonomy (NCBI): domain Eukaryota; kingdom Fungi; phylum Basidiomycota; class Agaricomycetes; order Agaricales; family Mycenaceae; genus Mycena; species Mycena floridula. The sequence goes on from JARIHS010000001.1 coordinate 2,860,013, forward strand.
ATGAAAATAAATGAACCAGAGTTGGATTTCATAGCTATTTAGATGCTGAAGCTTCAAAGTTTCTTGCCTGCACCGTGGCCATGGTTATAGATCCCAGAAAACGCCAAGTCGGCATCGGTTTGCTTAGTTTGCTCGGTGGTGATAACAATCTGTGTTTCCCGATCCTTGAAATGTTGAGATGGATATTTTTATATGCATTTTATCACTAACCAATCTTTGATTCCGGTCAATTGGCGCTAAGTGGAATACATTGCCAGCTTGACTACCCCCTCTGTTGCTGGTGGTATCATTGGAATCCGTGTTTGTGCCTCTGATGTAAGAGCGAGCATTGAGGTTTCCAAAACAGCTATTGACATACAATGGTGTCAGCGGGACTGAAAATTGGGTCAGTGTAGGAATGGAGTCTGAGGGACACGTCACCGTACAGTTTGCAAGGCTGTTTATTTCCCAAACACTAGTAAGTTCATTAGAATCAGAGAGACAAATTTACTCACCCATAATAGTTGCTTCCTGGAGTTGTAAGAGCAAGTATAAGAGTCACTGCAGCGAAAGCAGCAGTCCAAGCACCGCTGTTAATTGATATAAGTGTGAGCCGATGCAACATATTTGTTGTGCTGAAAAAGGGTAAGTTCAGAACAATATTGCAATATAAGTATTACCTGTGGAATGAGCTCTGCCCACGATTTGAGATATAATAGAGCATACAGCCAGAAACGCCTAGATCCACAATGGGTGCTACACCATATGAGCCCAGAATGATTTTCTAAATTGAGATCAATATATAATTCCTCAACTATAGCAATGTCACCTCTAGAGCAAATGCCTCAGCAAGGGTGCTCACACTGACACTGTAACAATGACATCGAAATTGAAGTCAATTGAAGTCAAAATTGGAGTAATTTTGGGAGACTTACGCTTTGGCTGCATAGACTAAAATAATGAAATATTAGTGTCTTATCCCACTCGAAAAGACAAACATATTCACTGATAGTGCTCACTGACAATTTAAATGTGATCAAGGGTCAGTGACTGTAGAATTTCAAGGTGATGGGTCCTACATAGTTCAAACAATGCACACGGAATCTGCAGGCAAGATTCTGATCAGACAAGATATCGATAAAGATAAGAACTGGGACTTACAAAAACAAGTGGAAGGATTATATTCTTCTTGCTGACTGTCATTCAAATTGAACGATGATCAATGACTCTAACAGACGGCATACATATCCAAATGCGATAGACAAAGAAGCCTTGGACACAGACAGCCACATTTGCCTGAAGTTTTTGTTAGTTATTGGCTGTCATGAAGATGGATATACTCACAGAGACAATCAAATTATACTAGTCACAGCCGGGTTATTTGCAGTGACTAATCATCAGGAGAGAGAGACATACTGTATGTTCGCTGTACCAGGCGGATGTGATGAGTTGACGATCAGAATCTAAACAGGCCACACATACTGAATAGCGTTTCCAACAGGTCCATAGTCACCAAATTTTGAGATAAGATCTCGATATACTCATACAAGTCTTCAGTATCACCAAATCAAGGTAAGCAGAGAATATAATCACTTGGCGTGATCAGAAGACCCAAACTGACATTTGTACTCAAGCTGGGTTCAGTGTAAGCTCAAGGGCATAAACAATTGTTTTGTAACCCACAGAAGCCAGATGACCTATTTCTAAATCAATGATTGGGAGAATCAAAATTTTATGCATGCTCACTAATGCCTTGACGTAGATTGAATCCTTCTTATAGCTGTAATTGGCTAATATCAGTGACACCATCAATAGATATGTCTACACCTACTTGGGATTGACAAAGTACATGAAGCTAACAAAACTCAGAATGGAGGATAGGCAAAGCAGATAACGGGTGCATACCCCTGCACACAGACAACTGCCCTGTCATGAATTATCATCTGTATCTGCACTCAAAGAAGAATGTGGCACTCACCACAAAGCAATAAATTCAAATGTTCCCAGTAGTACTGGTCCGTAGAATGTGGCAACAGTAGCGGCCATTTTATCTGAGAGGATGCGGGGACTGCTTTATCACGACTTATCATCAGGTTTTAAGCCTCACAGCATCACTGTTGATCGAGTGCTGGCAGAAGTTGATAATTGATTCGGTATCTATGGCACGGAGATTCATCGGTTGTCCCATAAGGATATTTGAAGACTCTACATAGTGAGATGGAAGCTATTCTAGTTGCCGTGTATATGAAGAGTAACCGTTAGTGCTGCCGCGAGGTGGGATGAGGCGAGTTCGCCTCGAGGTACCTCGTTCCAAAAAGGAAAGTGGTGATGGCCGGGGGACTTTCGAGCCTTTTGTCTCTGGCGCGCGCGTTGATTACAAAGTTGTCAATTTTTTTTGCCGGCTTCCAACAGTGTTAGGAATAGACCTTGCTTAGTGGTATTTGAGATACATCCCTCTAAATCTACTTTGTTTTCGTGCCCTTTCCTATTTTCGGGACAGTATTGATGGCATCATCAATGGCCTTTTTTGGAACGAGGTACCTCGAGGTGCCTGGTGAATTCGCCTCACCTCACCTCGCGGCAGCACTAGTACTAACCGTTCGATTCTTCCAACACGATTTTGTCCCATTTGGGATATATGTCACATCACGCCCCAGCCGACTGGAGCCGAGCTCGTCTCAGGCAGGTCAGCATGCAATACCGATTCTTTTGATAGCTGTGCAACACATTGAACATACCACCGGCTCCACTTCCCCAAAGGGAATATTATCTGATGTGATCTCACCCTTAGCCGAGTTTGAGATGTTCATCAATTGATACGAGACCCAGCATTGATACGGCACTAGTTCAGGACGTGGACCATGCCGTAATAGACTTCTTCCTTCCTTCTCATGTTAACAAGAATCCCGAACTGATGACACTGACAGGTTATGACTCGCATGATCATTAGCGCCCTATAAATAGGGGGAAGGAAGGAAGGAAGGAAGGAAGTACATAAATCAAGATCCAGCTAGATCGGGCTTGGACAATTGCAACTCAAAAAAACATGCCAATAATAACTTGTGAGTCTTTCATACTTTCAATCTCAACCATGAACATTATTGACCGCCTCACAATCAAGACGGTTATCGCCTCCTTCGCCAATGGCTGTCATGCAGCAAACAATGATGTTGTCCTCACTGACTCCATCTTCGAAGAGACTTGCTTCCTTGAAGCAGCCCATCGTGGATATACTCTGGATGGAAGCAGGTCTTTCAAGCCTTTCATCATCGGCGGCATACCAATGGCACTCAATGGATATCGACACTTGATGGACGGTCCTATCCCAGTTCTCGTCACATTTTACACGGCGTTCTTGATATATCTGGATGACCTTCCGAGCATCAACAATGTCAGGGAATTTCATGAGAGGCAGGCCTTCCCCAGTCATTTCTGCAGAAAATTATTAAAAGCTCTGCTAGATTCATGAGGGGCGCAGAACAGAAAGATCCTGTACTGGGACATTTCTGCAACCTGCTTGCCGAGTTCTCTCAACATTTTCATGATATCTCCTTCAACATTATCATCAGCTCGACATTGAGCTTTGTCAATGCTATCCTGCTAGAAGATGCTATTCAGGGAGTGGATGTAAGTCTCAGAGACCATTGAACTGGTTTACTTGCTAACTAGTGTCCATCAGATCCAACATGGTGCGGTGGAGTATCCTACCTTCCATCGGAAGATGTCTGGTGCTTCAGAGTTCTTCGCCATTGCATTGTTCCCCCAAACTGTGCCTGTCACAGTCTATATCCAAGCGTTGCCTGAGCTGATGGTATTCATCAATAATGGAAAGTGAGTTTCTCTGTTCACAGTGGCATCTGACTTATGAATCTTGAATTTGAAGTGACATCCTCTCCTTCTATAAGGAAGAGTGCAACCAAGAGTCGGTCAATCGGATCTCAATGTTGGCCAAGTGTAACAATAGTTCAAAATCCGAGGTACTCGCACAATTGACCAACGAAGCTATTCGAGCGCATAACACCATTCTGGAAATACTGGAACCTTCTCGTATTGCCTGTGAAGCATACAAGGCTTTCAGTTCTGGTTACATTGGATTTCACCTGGCTTATCATCGGTACAGGTTGAACGAGCTCAATGTGACCATGTTCCAATGATATATGCAATACTCCAGTAGATTATTTCCTGTCACCAAATGATATTAGTTGACATTAGCACTAAAAGACCTTCAAAAAGAGCATTGCCCAAATGAAACCAGTGAAATAAAGGCCATCTGTCCCAGCGGCAGATATGAGTCCTCATGGCTGCGCTATCATTCAAGAATTTGAATGTTGCAACAAGAATGATGAATACATAGAGTATATAGTAATATCAAATTCAGCCTGTTATGCATGATGTAGTGCTAATTTCATGGTTGCGCAGCAGTTACAAGTCACCCATGGGTTGATGGGACAACAAATACCCCCGGCTACTGCTGTGGATGTAGATTCGGCGCTGTGTGAAGTCGCATGCTGTGCCAAATATTCCCTTTTGGGACTCCAATGCGGCTTTCCTGAATTTTGATCATATCTCCGAACTCTCCGAAGGAGAAGAGGGTTCTCTGTAACCCATGGACGTCCCCGAATTGCTGATGGATGCCCACTTTTTTCCCCAGGCTAAACTCTTTTCATACTGTTGCTGTCTATCTGTATCACTTCCTTCTTGACCAACGTTTCTCAACCAATGTTGAAATGTCCCCTGCTTTGTCTACAACCTCCAGTTATGCTGATGTTAGCGATGCGTTATGGCTTTCTTCAGATGTTTCTGTCCTTCAAGATCCTTATTCTTCAAAAGTCTGTCAGACACTGCGTTTCCATCAGATCTACTTATTCCAACATAGATCATGTGACATGTTCACACCCTGCGAACAGATGTCAGCTTGGCATAGGCGCCTGTTCACAACTTATTCACACAACGAATATCTGGCAGCACAGAACCAGCCAATTATTTATTAATTCATCCATTTCCTCTCCTCTTCATTAAAAAATGAAGTCAAGCGGAAGACCGGCTAACAGACATAAATTTTCCATGGGACAAGGAAACGTGCAAATTACTTTTCTATTGTTGGTAGGAACGAGAAATGATCTGAGCCGCAGTGAGCATTTCCATATCCAGATACAGGAATGCTGCTTGCCGTTTCTTGAAGCCTAATGGGGTACCAGCTGATCTGGATCTTGAAACTGAGACTGACAACAAAGCTTGAAGCTTCAATTAATTTTTGAAGAGCCAAAAGGACGTCCTTGTGGCATAATGTGGACCATTGGATGGCCATAATGATCCAGCCAAGGGTAAATGGCAGTAAATATTGAGCGCTGTGAAGACTCGTTAAGCGCCGTAAATTTTGGGTGGGAGCGATCAGGTCTGGACCCTGGCCGAGATCAAGACCTGATGAGTCAATAATGACGGGCGTGAAACCGCACCAAGATGTTGCAAGTCAATAAAAATACATGTGCGTCGGTGCCGCCAAGACACTCGCTCCGAAAACTCGGCCTTTTGGATGTGAGGCTTTCTAAAGACATTTTTATCTGACTAATGGGTATCTATAAGCAACAGTGCATTTCGGCCTGTAGACATTACAGGACGCTCGCTCCGAAAACTCGGCCTTTTGGACGTGAGGCTTTCTGAAGACATTTTTATCCGACTAATTGCTATCATACCGCAGTCACGCATAGAAACTGCTAGAAAAACACTCACGTGAATCAACGTCATATTAGCTAACAATTCTCAAACTTTGGTCAAAATGCCCCGAAAATTCTGGATTTTAGAGAAATAAATTGTACCATGATGTAGCGCCATATGAGGACCTTCAACAGGTACAATTTTGAGGGAAAGGAGCAAGATTTGAGCGAGCTGCATGCAATTTTGTGTTTTGAGACCTTTGTTGTGTAAAATTTGTCCTTGTTTACAGGAGAGTTTAGCCCTCTAGTGGATGTTGCTTCGCTTCGCTCGCAATAATTGGCCTTGATATTTATTGCAGCTTAGGCTTGCATATTCATCAGTGGAACAGAGACCTGTGCAGGTATGTACACAATCTAGCCCAATCTGTACAAGGTTTGAACATGTCACAGGCGCGAACCGTGAACAGCCACCTGTTCACATGTGTTCCAACCAAAAATAGATCAGACAGAAACGCAGTGAGACACAACCATGAAGACAGTGGCCCACCAAATCAAAAGCCATTGGATTCTCTACACCCAGATTCAGTCTTAGATCAGGTTTGTCGTCCTTCTTTTCATTTCACCTTCAGCTAACAAGAGGTTCAAACAAGTTGCTCAAACTCAATCTTGCCATTCTGCGCTGACCTTGGAATAACTCAATTGGAGGATACTTATTCCTTCTCCCCCACAACTTGGCATGCATGCTGTGTTAGTTTATGGTCTGGGGGTCCTTGACAAAATGGCTTGGACTATGTTTCATCCCCATCGCCTGTGATCGATGTGTTGTCTTTTACAATTCAGGCTCTTTCAACTCATTATGCAGACAACCAAGCATGTAGTTACATGGAAGCAAATGACATTGAGTCCTGTTCTACTGAAGCATCCAGAGAGTGAAGGGGATGGTGCGAAGCACTGCTAGTCATAGAGGACACAAGGCTTGCCACCGCTCCGGTCCGGCCTCATCGCAAGGAGAGACTCAAATATAATTTTATTCTTTCTGTAAGAATACTTAAAAATGAAAATCTGGAGACACTCCATGATACGTCTGGAAAGATTACTGAGTAATGTTCCCGCTGTGTCGGCAGAAAAGAATTGCTGTCAAGACTCCAATGAAACCCTGAAAATTATTCAGCTAATTATGCAATGAGCAATGAAATTATACACCTGGTCTTGACAATATTACACCCAACAACTGTGATATCTAGGTGCCTTCCAGCACTGCAGTAGAAATCTGTCAAATCTCCCGAGGGCTCGCATCAACTCTTAGACAGCGAGAGTCTTCAAATGTAAGATGAGATCACATATCCGAGGACAGGAGTAGCTTGAAAGTCGACGCTTATGTGGTCCAAAACCGAAACCATTTCAAGCCATGGGAAGAAAACTGACAGAAGACCCAGAAGATCAAAGGAGGACTCAAGAGGTTGTAGTTTTGACCAAGGCATATAAGTATGTGAGCCTGCTGTTGGGGACCAATTCACTATGTATCAGGGCTATATATAGATGGTCCTAATATGTGAGCTATTATAAGGTCTACTGGAGCCTTGCTAATAGATGCTACATGGGTGCTATTATGAACTATTCAGACCTGTTGGAACACCTTGAATATGTCCCACTAGGTGAAGGATACCCTAGCACTGCCGATATTGGCTTGTCCAAGGCTTGTCACTGAAAATCAACCACATCAAGTCCCATGATGTGACACAGCAATCGGAGTAATTCGGTATAAGGATGTTATGTTCTCGGATATGGCACTGCTCAGGCTTGCCGCGAGCAATTTCCCTAGCTCTATCTACCATTGTGATAATCTGTGACAACCACATAATGTAACTCCTTGGCAATGGCAGATAACATCTCAAGCTGAGTGAGGCTTGGAGGTATTTCTATATTCAAAGGCTATTGGGAGCACTCACTAGAGACCTACTAGCACCTAGTGTGATCTAGAGGTAGCTCATTCTGAGCTAGTAGAACCTCCAATAGGCCAGCGGTTATATCTTTAAATAGACATGTGTTGGGATCTATTAGTATGTGGTGGGAGTAATTCAGAGGTATTAGCACCGTCTCAGATATGACCCTGATACGTAGTGATTGCAGACATCTGACCAAGGAACGGCAGAGAACCAGGGAATGCAGAATAAGGCATACCACAGATGGATCCACGGATCATCCGCATCCGGCTCTGCGGATATTGATTGTTCTGAAACTGAGCTCTGCATCCAGGCGCATCCGGCTCTGTGGATGTTCCCACAGTCATATCCACGGATATCCACAGATGTTTGAGTCTTTTATTGCCATTTGAACAAGTTTTATCATTGGAAGTGAACATTGATCAGTATAATTACTATGTAATACCCTTTGAATACCTGTTTCAAGTTCACTTTGTCAATAAATAATCAAAGACTCAGAGTTAAAATTATTTGAAAATCATCTCCGCATCCGCGGGTGCGGATGCGGATGACTCAGCACAGCCACATCTGCAAATATTTTCACAGATGTTTCCGCGGATATCCGGGCAAACCTCTGCATCTGTGGTATGCCTTAACATCAGAATTGAAAAGGCATCCTTGGCAATTGCATTAAGCAAATGAGAGAAGGAAGAGCGATGGTATTCTTATGCTCTGTGGGATTATGGGAAAAGAATAATAATAAAAGTGAAACCAGAAGACAAAGCATAGCCAGACATTCAAGAATAACACCAGTGGGTGAAACTGAAGGAAACAACAGCGCTTATCAAGATGCAAACATGACCACACAGTTTTGTAGGATAATTATATTCATATCAGTGATATGCCGCAGTAGCCAGAGATTCATTCATAGCTTGGTCTGATGGTGAGACCACTTGGCACTCTGAGGCAGTGCATCATCACTGGGCTCTGTTTAGGTCAAGTTGAGGCCGCAGGCCTGAGGTGCCATTCCATTGCTTCAGGGACATGTTCCATGCTGCATAAAGTCCGGCAGTTTACACAGCTATAGTGCTAGCACCCTTTTGTCGAACACTGCAATGATGTTGAACTTCTGGCAACTGTTTCTCCTTGGTGTCTCACTGGGGGCAAAGGGCCATGGACCTCTTAGTTGCCAGGTCAATAAATAGATCTCATATTAATAGTTACCATTTTGAGTGAACAATAGAGAAGTGTGTTTGATGCTGAGGTGCTGATGAGAAGCCATGTGATCATTCGTTCTCTTTGTGCTCTGCTCTTGCCAAATCTGCTGTATCAATTGAGGTTAGGGTTAAGAGCCAATAAAGATACTGACAAAGGGCTCTGAAAGATTCAAAGTGTAGAAAAATGAGAAGCAGGACTTGAGTGGGACTTGCGCAAAGTTGGTATCTAGACCGGGGGCAATCACCAACGGGAGTGCCTTGCGGGAAGTATCAAGAAAGTATCAAAGCGCTCTGATCGGCCATACCGTTTTCTTGCCGTTTTCTTAGATTGTGATCAGAGTGCCTGTCTGCCGCTGCGGAATCTGGATGCAGCCTTCCTCCCCTGATACTTCCTCGATACTTGCCGTAAGACATCGCCATATTGCCCGGTGCTATTTTTCCAGATTTTTCCTTATATATCTCCCGATCAGATCACATGTACAAGAACTTTTTCAAAATCAGTTTTTGCCTGTCTGCCATTGCACGTGCTTCCCGAATAGGGAATTGATCCCGTCACCTGTTGAACACCAGTTTGCTGATGATGTCAGGTAATCGGTGCCAAGGGCTTACCTATTGCGGTTAGACGCCATGCTTCTAAAGCTTCCAATGTCTAGTGGATAACACGTCCTATCCTTTCTGCTTGCTGCTGCTCGTAACGTGACCTGGTGTTCGAGCCTGGCGCAGCTTATCTTTGTGGAGAGTTGCGCCACCGCCACGATCGGGAAGTTACCAAGACTCTCAAATGATGTTGACGGGCGGAATCAACGGTCCGCTTCCATCGGACTCACATGTTTGGCAGATTATGGGAGTATTAGATAGATAGATAGATAGATACACGGCAATGTGGAAATTGCCCGATGAGAAAAATGTGGACCCCATCTTCGTCCCACGGGTCGGCAGACATCAGCAGACCCGGATAGCTCGACTGTCACAGATCTGTAGATCATCTCATGGGAATTATTTCTGACAAGTTCTAAGATGATCATTCCGTTGGATTTGAAGCTATTGGGCCTTGGGCGATGAATCAGTTGCCAGATATACAAAATTGAAAGTTGAATAATCAGTCTCCACCCCAACTTTGAACACCACATAATGGCCATTCACAGCACTCTCACGTCCTACCAGCGCTTCAGCCTCGTATCTGGCATGGACTGGAAGCTATTTGCGCAGAAAAACCACCTTGACATCCATGAAATCCAGGACATCTATCCGGTTACTCCATTCCAGAAAAGCCTTCTCTACATTGCCAGCAAATCCCAACCTCCTGGGCGGTTCTTCACAGAAATGTACCAGATCGGTCTGCCACCATTCACGGATGTCATGCATCTGAAGGAAATTTGGGGAGAGCTGGTCAAAAAGCATGCCATCCTCCGGACCGGATTCCTTCTCGATGACATGAACGACGACATTCTCGCCATTGTCTATCATCCTGATCGAACATCTCAGCCCGACATCTGGCATGAACGGCTAGACACCGTTGATCTCGAGAAATGGAGCATGGAGGCTATATCACTGAATATCAGTGCCAAAGCGGCCTTTGCGCCGTTTAGTGGTCAACCGCCATATGCTGTGCATGTGGTAGGTAGTCCACAGGTGGGGTACCACCTTCACTTGTGCTTGAACCATGCCCTTTTTGACGGTGCCACCATCAAACAATTGCTCATCTCATTCCATAGTCACTACCACCGTGGCCTTGGCCATATCTCTGATAGCCCTTCATACGCTCTTATCGCTTCGAAGATGCTTGAAAGAGAGAAGAGCGTCATCCAAGCTGCCATTACTCACTATAGACAAGTCTTGGATGGACTTCCAACTGCGAACTGGCCCCTGAAAGGCTCTACGACTGGAGCCACCGAGAGTATTATCAGTCACTGCCCGAGTTCTGCTGGTGTCAACAAACCTGCATTTCCAGCAAACATCGTTCGAGTAGCATTGGCACTCTCGATGTCTCTCCATTCCTCCCAGTCCGACCACATATTCTGCGAGACCAGATCGTCCCGCTCGCTCTTGCCACCTGATCTTCAGGGTGCCATGGGACCGGTCTTGTACAGCCATCTGGTCAGGATAAAATCTGATGATTCATCCAAGCTCGAGACTTTATTGGATCTCGCCAAGGACGATTCCGACTCAACCAGAGTTGTACGCTCTGCTACATTGAGTCTTGGAGAGATTCTCGAAGGCTTGGATGCAAGCACCGCTTCCAAGCTTCGTGTATTTCTGACCGTCTACGCCAGTCCTTTCTGGCCAGAGGATGCAGATATAGCTGGATGGTCTTTGCTAGTATGTTTCCTGATTTATTCGTGGATATTGAAATTAATTTGCATCCTTAGAACCACAAAGCCCACCATGACGCGCCTCTCAATATAGATGTATTTGCTCCCCATCTTGGTGTCGCTCAAATCCGGATCCGTTATGACCCTGCCCTTTCCGAAAACAACAACATCGAAGCATTCTGCGAGCACTTCGTGGGGGCTTTAAAGCTGATTTCGGAAGCATTCATTACCGGGGAATACACCTCCATGATCGTCCATGACATTTTGGAGAGACTTCAAAGCAGCGAAAATGCTCGTACATTGTCTTATGGCGCCGGAAAGTCTTCATCGACGCCACAACTCCTAGTAAACGAGCTTTTTGAAGCTTGTGTCCAAGCCAATCCATCTCGAATCGCTCTGGACTTTGAAGGCTCAGTGACCATGTCATACATGGAGCTCGACAGTCTTTCAACCGCTTTGGCCATGGAATTGCGCGGGCGCGGGGTCAAGCCAGAGATCCTAGTCCCGTTGATGTTCAATGAGTCATTCGAGATGATCATCGCTATCCTAGCTGTTCTGAAGTCTGGAGGGGCATATGTTCCTTTGGATGTGAACCATCCACGGGCGCGCTTGGAGAAGATCTTGTGCGCAGCCGATGCTAAGCTCATGATCTATGGAGAAGGGAAAGATATTAGTAGCAAGGTGGCTGAGATGAAGGAGACATACCCAGTCATCTCAGCGCTCAAGTATCATCGCGGCAATTTCGCCACAACGCCCCGAAACCTCTCTCGACAGAGCATCGGTTCACAGAACTTGGCCTACGTCTTCTTCACCTCTGGAAGCACCGGTGCTCCGAAAGGTGTCGCAGTAGAACATGGCAATCTCGCTGCGTTCCTGCACATGGGACAAGGAAATGCAACTAGCTTTCCCAACATGCGCAAGCTTCTCATCTCTCCATATACGTTTGATGTCTCAGTTGGAGAGATTTTCTCGACTCTGACATCTGGCGGAACCCTCAGTGTAGTCTCGAGAACAAAATTGCTCTCGAACTTGCCATTTTGGGTAGAGAAGATGAGATCGACTCATATAGCTCTAACGCCATCTGTTGGACGACATTTTCCGGTCGACGGTTTGCCAGACCTTCAACATATTCTCTTCGTTGGAGAGACTTTGCCAGTCGATTTGGCCTTCAACATGTCTCGCAACCGAACGGTCTCGAATATGATGGGTCCCACAGAAACTGTCGTCGACGCCACAGAGTACATCATCCCGAAAGGCTCTCCGTTGGTTTTCGGACAGCGAGTTCCCATAGGTTATCCAATCGGCCAGACGGTTATATATGTCCTTCGCCCATCGACCAACGATCTTGTAGCAGTGGATGAGGTTGGCGAGATCTGCATCGGTGGCCCTCAAGTTTCACGAGGATATCTCGGTGATGATGAGCTTTCCAGGGCCAAGTTCGTGGCCGACCCATTCAGCACGATTCCAGGAGCCAGAATGTTCAGGACAGCGGATCTAGGTCGCTGGAATCGATTTGGGCAGCTTGAGCATTTCGGAAGACTTGATGGACAAGTCAAGCTTCGCGGTCTACGAATCGAGACGGGAGAGGTTGAAACAGTTGTGATGAGAGCTTCCACAGACATTCGAGGTGTTTACGTCGACGTGCTAGATTTCCGTGGTGAAATGGCGCTGATTGCTGTGTTGGAACAAGGTATGTCTCTGGAAATGAATTCGATGCAGTGATTGATCTATTTCAACTTGAATTCAGTGACCTCAGATACAGATCCAGTCGGTCTCACTACCATCACTGAGGCTGCTGTCCTCGAGACCGTCAAATCCGCTTGCACCAAGTTTCTCCCTTCTTATATGAAACCGTCCATCTGGCTCTCTATTCACCAATTTCCACTGAACTCTTCGGGAAAATTGGAGCGCAAGGCCCTCAGAGAAGTCGTTCAAGAGCATCTCTCAAGGTCTTCCGCTGGCACCCAGCCCCTCCCCATCGCTTTTCGACCTCCCGAATCCGAGGGCGAGACCTTGATCCTTGGAATCGCATCCAGAATCTTGAACATTCCACAGGACCAGGTCATGCTAGATTTGAGCTTCATCAATCATGGTGGCAATTCATTGCAGGCCATGAAGCTTGCTGCCCACCTCCAGTCTGACGGTTCTACTGTGACCGTCATCGAATGTCTTGACGAAAGCAAGTCTCTGGCAATGCTTGCTGGATTCCCTCGTCGCACTGTCACAGCTGATTCCGAAGCCTCCGAGACCTATCATCGCTTCTCTCTTGCCCCACGGAACTGGGAAAACGCTGTGATATCCATAGGTCTAGAAATCGACGAGGTGGAAGATGTCCATCCAATTCAGACCTCGGCACAAGACTGGCTGGATTTGGCATTCAACAATGAAGGCCGAGCGATGCTTCTCGAGTTTCAATATGATTTGGGAAGCGACATTGACGCTTCGCGATTTAAATGGGCCTGGGAGCAGCTTCGTTTGAGAGAACCCGCGCTTCGTACAGTGTTCGTTAGAGGCGATAATAGCAAGGTAAGCCGATGGTCACCTTTTCTTCTGCTTGTTTTGAGCTTCATCTACTAGGACCTTAACCGTCCAGCCCTTCCACGAAACAATTTTACTGCTGTGGTCCTGAAACCAACCGCTGAAAGCCGAGGAGCTGGAATCGACGTACTTTCTGCACCAAATACCGAGACAATGCAGTCCATGGTCGTCGAACTTCTCGCTCAGCGTCAGGTCGAGATAGGAAAAGTCCCAATCCATTCTTGGCTCATCTTCAACGAGGCGACCAAGAAATGGCTCCTGGTCCATTCTCGTCACCATGTGCTGCACGATGCAAGGACATTGGCTCTCCTTGGAGACGAGCTCAGCGACTTGTATGCGAAAGGCGAAAGAGCCTTGGCCCAGATTGAATCCAAACGGAGCGTCAAAAACTCGTTTGGTGCCTTCATGCTGTCTATCACCAGACCAGCTCTTACGGTGAAACAAGAGGCATTCTGGCGAGGTTATCTCGAAGGAGCTGGTCCAGCTGTTTGGCCGTCTCCAAGCCATGTCCCATTGACCTTCTGTAAAGACTTCACCACATATGGGATCCATGTCGGGCAATGGGTCGGGTCGCTCCAAGACCTTGCTAAAGCCAGTGGGGTGACCAAGGGTGCTGTGGCTCGTGGTGCCTTCGGTATGGGGATTGCTGAGAAAGAAGAAAGAGAGGAGACGTTGATTTTCGAGTTTACCGATGGCATGGCTGACAGCAAGCTGAATCCTTGGGGATATTGCACCGATTTTAAACCCACCAAGATCCAGAGCCATGCATCGTTGAAGCCAGAAGGCAATAGATTTTTGGCTGTCGTCCGTGATGCAAACAAGTCTTATGTCGAGACCATGCCGAACATTGGGCTCAGCTGGGACATTTCGGTCGACATTCTGGGGCCAAAAGTCAGCGCTGGAAACAACTTTGTCACCTCGTGTTTGAATATTTTCGACACGACGGTTGGGCTTCAAAAGGACGTACACGATGAGGCTCCAGCACCTCAGCTTCTCGCCAATCTTCTTCAGCAAATGTGGGTTGGGGTTTATCTGCCTCTCTACATCGAGACAAGGATTATGAACGACTTGGTCATTTTGGCTTGTCCTTATGATCCGACAGTCGTGAAGAAGGAAGAAGCGGAAGCTTTGGTAGCGAGAATGGTCGAGTTCTTCGATACCTTGAAGGCGGCGGTGACAAAGTAGAGACTCATCATGTATCATGTAATGGTAAGTAGTGACTCGGTAGCTGCATGTCTACCCAGTGGATTGCTATAGATTCCCATCGACAGCAGTCAATTATGGTCGATTAGTCTGGTAGGCTCACATATCGATCGATAGAAATCGATAGAAATCCATATATTGGTAGATTAATACATGATGCGATGCCAAAAATATACCAAGTCCATCGACACAGGCAAATCCTTGGCCCAAGTCCCATGGAAGCCAAGGTCTGTGACATGAAAGGTCCTTCGACTGCAAAAGCATATTAGATATGGTCAACGGAGCTCAATGAGGACATACCAGCCTCAGGCCTGGGTGAGAGAACCAATAGTGTCTGGTGTCTGGCCTATAAAACGGAGCTGTCAGCCTCAGTCACGAATGACAATGGAGAAAAAGTACCTAGACGGTCGGACAAGCACCGTGAGCAGGTTATGGATTGGATGAGGAGGTGCTGGAAGGTCAGGGAATATGGGATGCCTTAAAAACCTCCCAAAATGTATGAAATATCAGCTGCTGAAAAAAAGAAAAAGAAAAGAGGACTCGCCGGTTCTCTACAGCAGACCTAGCCTGTTCATTCGGCATCTTTGAACCTTTGGAGCCTAAAATAACCAGGGAATGGAGCTACGATGAGGCCATGGCTGTGTCAAAATCAACGGTTGTTTGGACAAGAATGCATTGGCAGCTTACCGGATCTCGACCATGGAAATACATGTCTCAGTCGAGGCTGGGGGTCCCATGAAGGCCCTGGAGAGTAAAGGAAGTAGGATTGCTCCAATAATGAATGACAATTCTTGAAATTGGCCGAAAACCTCGACCTGTCTGTTGGTGGGGTAAACATGGAGAAAATGAGTTTTAAAGCAGGACACTGACCAAAACAGACCACGAGACAAAGCTGATATAGAAAAGGAAGGCCCTGAGCAATGTGTCTAGCGACAGCAACAGCCAGCTCGCCCTGACCATCGAAGCGAGCAGCAAAGGATCGTGGGACAAGCCCTTTTGTTCCTGATGCATAAGCACCTCCGCGATTCCCACGGTTCGATTTCGAACCAAAGGACGTAGAGCTAGGATATTGTGAATTTAAGGCAAAAATGAGCGCGCAAAGCACTCCAGAAGGTCTCCAAAATCATGCCAAGCTGCCAGTTTCCCCCCAACTTGAAGTCCCATATGAAATCAGACGCTCACCACCAAAAAAAGGTTTTGACGCAGCCCGGGGCCGCCCCAGGCTCCGCTTCCAGAGGAACATTTAGGGCGGCTCCCTACGACGCCGATACTCGCCCCAACAAGGCCATTCTTTAAACGTCTAATCTGGAAAGACACATTCCAGTCTTCACAGCTCCTCCGACTCGAAACCGGACCCCGACACCCACCCCGGGCAGTCGGCACGGTAACGTGACCGAAGAGGACCGAACAGTCACAGTCAAAGCCAAATCAAAGCCTTTCGTCCAGGACGACGACTACGACGACATGGAAAATATCATAGACTACATCAACATGGAACACGTCCCAGCACCTCTTGAAAAAGAATTCCGAGATAAAATCACTGCCTTCGCACTCACATCTTACTCTCACGAGGCTCTGTTTTACTCCCCCGTCTTCGCCACTATGCTCTTTACATACCGCTGCCAGCCTCTGAAAATCCTGTATATCATCTCCAGAGTCTTACTAACCCTGCTTTCCATCCCTTGGTGGATACTGCGCATTTTACTGCCATCGTGGCGTCCAAGGCCGGGTTGGACTATCATTCATTGCGTCCTGGTGGAGATACTGAGTTTCTTTGCGACAACTCTGCTTCAAACTTCGATGCCAGCGCAACCTTCAATCGAGATCTTCGTCCAATCTGGAAAGAAGACCAGGTTCGTTGAAGTCGATCCTGCTTCTCCCGATCTCATCACCGGGGAGATGCAACAGTACGCTGAATTTACTCGGAACAACGTCAAGCCTGCTCGCGTCGGCGGGTTTTGGCATGGCGTCAAATGCCCCAACAATACAGTAATACAGTTGGACAGAGCGCGCCTCCTGGGGAAAAGGTCCTATTTCACTTCCATGGTAGGCAATTATTCTTGAAACCTTATCGTTTCATCAATTGACGTTGTATGACAACAGGTGGAGGATTTGTTGCGAGTCTCTGATTTACGATCTTGAAAGTCAATTGATCTTCGCACAAATGGGAACTGGTTCACCTTCGGATCCCTTGAATATGGGCGTGATCGACGGACTGCTTAAACATTGCCCGAAATATCGCGTCTCTTTGTAATGGAGTGCCGACTCTCCAGTGGGCCGCCATTGAAGATATCGAACCCTTTCCCGACAGCTCTTGTAGATGTCATCGCCGGCTTATGCTTCTTTCTCCTGCAGATTCATCTTGAGAGTCATTCCAGGCTCCATGGTCGATAATTCCCGGTCTGATGTAGCTCGTACATGGCTGGGAGCGCGTTACGGGGTCACCTCTCTCCTTGGTTCATTGTCGGCCGACGAACTCGAAAAACCATGGCTCTCGCCTGGCTCAAGCATATGTCCCGACACCGATGTCAAAGACCTTTTCACCTCTTTCCTTCCCACATTCATCTTGGCAGCCGAGGGCGAGATGATGAGAGACTCTATGCGGATTCTCAGAGATAGAATGAAGGCAGATATGGGAGAGGAAAAGGTCAAATATGTTGAGACATATGGAGCTTCTCATAATGTCCTCATGATGAATTTGTTCGAGCCATGCCGGGCCGAGGCATTGAAGGAAATTGGACACTGGGCTGAAACATTGTAGCAAGTGCTTCAATCAAATGGATTCAAAAGCTATATACTTGCATCCTCAAATACTTGGCAAGTTGCTGGATATGCAATTGTAAATCAATGGCGAACGCAAGTCACGGCCCGAAGAATTGACCTGGGCCGAACTAGCTCAGAGAAAACAGCAAGCTTATCTTTCCCATTGTACATAACAATCGAGTTCGGTGCGCATAAGCGGTACATCATACATATGATACAGGCATCCTGATGCACTAGAATTCGGAAGAATGACTTGCATCAAACCTGGAACCGGCCAGGTGGCTAGTGGTCGAAGAGAAGCAGCTCGAGCAGTGCTCAGTACTGGTCGAAGCTCCACTCGACATTGGTTCTCCCCAGAGACAGGGGAGCAAGAGCCGCAAAAGCTTTGGGAGTCAAGTCTATATCGCCCTTCTTCAGATAACATTAGAATCACTCAAATCGCGAGAGTCCCGAAAGCTTACCTTGCAGGCAACGCATCGATCAACAATCTTGACTCGGATCGACTTGTCACCATGCTTTACGGTGGCAGTCAGGGGAATATGGCACTGGACTGGATTTACAGAGGCCCCGATGCAGTTAAGCAGACCATCGCCACCGATTCGAGCAAAACCGGCAGAGGAAGCGACTTTGGTCTTGAAATGACCACTGCTATCGAGAACTTGACGGCCTGGAACATATGGCCCGCATATGGGGTTTCTTGAAAAGAATGTCAGACGTTGAAACAAGAGATTTCTGTGCACGAACCGGTTCTGTTCCCCAGAGCGTCCAGGCCAGGCGTCAAACATGATCATGGAGACAGCGGCTGTAAAAGAGTCGTCGTCGTAGTAATCTCCACAAGCTCCCAGTCCTTGGCCACTGAAAAGAAAAGAATTCTCAGTCAAATGGTTTATTGCTTCGATTGTCACTCACTAATAGGTCATGTCTCCTTTGTGGACTTGAGTGTACAGAGGATTATCAGAATTGTCGATGGCTTTGGAAAGCTCTTTGAGATAAGGGTCGGATCTGGATGCTCGAATCGATGTAGGTGTAGGACCAGCCTGGGTTTGGCTAGGCCAGCCAGCTGGCTTCTTTGCCGGACCTTTGGGAGCTGTAGAATCGTCTTCCGTTGAGATTGTCTTTATCGCTGTTTTTGAAGCGACCACGACAGCAGTCGCATCGGCCACCAATGACGAGGAAACATGACATGTCTTGCTACGTCTGGTGCTACGCCTTTCTGACTGTTCCACGCGACGATTCGAGAGACTGTAACGATGAGCCTGGGCGACATCACTGAGGCCTGACGGTGACGCAAGCACATTGAATATCAGGAAAACAGCAGTCAAAAGGAGAGCGGAAATGGGAAAGTGGAGCATCTTGCGGAAGGAAGGAATGACTACTGAAAGCTGAAGATAAATGAAGGGTTAAAAGCAGAGAGCCAAAGGAGATCATGGTCGGGACCAACGCGCTGAAAGCACGAGCTCGCAGGAAGCCGAAATGAATTTTTTCGCGACGTCGGACGAGAGCTCGCCTTGGCAGTCACATGACAGTCAAGTCCGACGGACTCCGACAGGTCCGACCAGATCCGATGCGCCGCAGCGGTGTTGCAGTTGCCTCGGGGTGTTCGCTTTCCAATATTGAGAGCCATATGTTGTTCCTTTTTCTCTGCCACTGTCGGGGCACCTTCGTCACCACTGTAATTCAGAATCTCAGCTAGAATGAACACGAAAAATGGGAAAACAGACCTCGACGAATACCAGCTCAGTGACCCACATTCGATCCAAACTAGAGGGCGATTCTGCGAGATAGCGGAGGTGGCTCGAGGAAAAGGGACGATGAGAAGGTGTGACTTGGACCAAGAAAGCTTCTTCATCAAAAGCTAGTACAACACGACCCCTCTGCAAAATCATTCCAAGAAGTCGAACAATCGCAATCTGCTACAGGATCGTTAACAAAATCGGTCGAGTTGGCCGAGGAATGTGACTGGGTTTATCCGGCCAGATTAGGCGGATAGAAAAGTCGAATTCTTCTGAGAGCTCCAGAATCGTCGGAGAGATAGATAGTCGGAGTGGAGCTGTCTCCACGAACAAACTGTACTTTCGCTCGAGCTCACGAGGAGCAACGTGGATAGTAATATTGGCGTGGCAGTCGGTGATATATAATTTGAGGATTCGAAGATACGATAGACTGCCAGTCTCCAGAGACCATGGCCCCACGTCGTGCAACCAAAAAACATCATCACTGGTCGGCAAGTCAGCAGAGAATGAAAACAGGCAAACAAAAAGACATACCGGAGAAGGATTCGACACAGACCGAGATTGTACGCCTCATGGCGCCAAGATCAACTGTAAACATGTCAAAGACTGAGGTGGCGGACAGACGATGGACTTGCATGATAATTCCGCCTCTGCGAATCTTCCTCTGCCAGGGACGCCATAAGGCAGACTTACGGACAAATCCGGGATCAGCATTAGGACAACCAATGACTCTTGCGATGGCGACCCTGGCGCCAGTAGCGTTCATATCGAATGATTGGTTGCACATCTTCCTGGGGTCTTTCCAATCCCTGACTTTGCAGGCGCTAGAGAATGTCAGTATGGATAGAAGATGTGTGTAAAATGGCAAAGGACCTACCTTGAGCAGTACCAGATGCTCTGACAGCGAGAGCGAGAGCACGTCAATAAGAAATATCGCTCTCCTTCAATTTCTGAAAAACTGTTTTTTTGAGACCCTTCTCTAACCTCTGGAGGATAATGAGCAGAGAAGACGTTACGGACAGCGAGGACTCCTCTGACAATCGCGACAATAAAGGACATGCGAGGAAGTCGTCTGTAGCAAACGAGCTTTGTTGCATCGGACGCCTTTTTCGTGACTCGGTACATTTCCTAAAGATGTCCTTGATGCAGCCATTGCCTGTCGGGCATGGCCGATAATGCGCTTCAACTGAAAAGGAAAGTCCTTTTACCGTCATCTCCAGACATTCATCCCAATGAAGACCCTCCAGCCTAATAATGATTTCGCGTTGGGAATGTTAATTCCAGCCGAGACGGTCGGTGGGCTTTGCTGATGATGATTTTCGTATTCCTTGAGCCGATTCTCTATGAGCTGCAGGGGGATGCTTGTTGAATGAGCTTTTGCTTTCAGGCGTGGAGATGGAGAGATGGAGGGGAAAAAAGTCGAAACATTTTGTGTTTTTGACCACCCCTCGCAGGAAGGTGTACGCCGGAGGAATCGGACCCCGCGGCCAGTGTGGGACTCGACGGCTAACCGTACCACTAGCACCCCCGCCCGGCGGTGACTTCGGTCCTCTCCCTCCCGAGGGCTCATAATTGTTGAAATTTCAAACTTGGGACCTCACCAGCACAGTTCACCTGCTTGACTCATCATAACCACTAATCCATATGGAGCCGATAGTCAAACATTTTGCCGTTGGATGGGCTTCGAATTTTGGCTGGAAGCCTCGGACGCCACTTATGGGCAGGGAAAACGCGTGGAGCTCTCCTTGGCACTTGCTGGAATGCTAGTCGACTGAAAAAGGACAATGACACTTTCGGTCGGACAGCGATGACGGCCTGAAACACTGAACATCGTCAACAAGAACAGATTTGATCGATTCACGTGCCATTCGCTCTTCGATGACCACCTCCACCTCGACAACAGAACATAAAACGATATCTAAAGCTTGGCAGTCCCAAAATATAATCAGTGTCTGACAATCCTTCGTCTCTCCAATCTCCTGCTGTATCACGTCGACTTTTCTCTCTCTCTGCTGCCCCACCTCCTTGAAGTTCTTTTGCAGCCGACACCGACGCAGACCGATATCCTTCAACCACCAACTCGTCCAACTCTCTCGGTCAATGGCAACCTCATAGACTGGTCGGTTTCAGCCAAGGCCGCCTGTCAAAGCCAGTAAATCATAAACGCTACAGGCTACAATGGCAGTGAAACTTAAAGGGGAATTCTGTATCGTGTTTCCCCATTCTCATCCTTGTAATAGCCTGCACCGCGGAAATAGCACCGCTGCTATGAATCTGTATAAAACCTCTCTGTTACTTTGCTGTTACTTCTCGTTGCTTTCTATTACTGGTGCTGGTCATCAGTCAACGGCTCTCACACAATGGTCAAGCTCTTCCAAGTTTCCGCTCTTCTTCTTGCCTTGCTTTCCTTCACCGCTGCGGTTCCTATTGTGAAGCCTGATTCCAGGCCCTCACGCCCCTTGTATCGTCGAGACGCTGACGATGTTCTGTTGGCTGAGCGTGCCGAGTAAGCCTGCATTTTCTTCTTCCAATGATCGCTGAACTCTTCTTCAGGAACAATGAGCTCGTCGCTCGCGGTGGCGGTCCCGCTGCCATAGTGCAAGGCGCGATCAGCCTGTTCAGCGGCCTGTTTCACAAGAAGCATCACAATCCGTCTTCGTAGCTCAACTGGGCGAGTTGTACCTTTACTGGTCATCATAATAGACTAACAGTCGTTGCAGCTGGATTCCTCCTCCTGGGCTGCTACATAGCATGGAAGTGGTGTCGAGCTTAAGAATTAGATCTCAACTTATGTATGGTATTGACTGCTAAATGCATCTGTCGGCCGAGCTTCATCATCTTACAGAAATGTTGATGTAAAACGAATGAGATTCTGAAAACTGTGCTTCCAGTGGTCGTCGACACGTGAACCATGAGCTCTTCTCAAACCGCGACTTGAACCAACCGATTGGTATTCCATGCTCCTTGCTACCCTCGAAAACTAATGCAATGTCGCCGAAAAAAGCGTTGGAAAAGGCGTCGGCCCTGCAGAACCGTTTGCAATCCAAGGCTTTCTGTTTCCAAGCTCTCCGGCCGCACGGGGCGAGCAGCATTTGGGATAGCAGATAATGGCTGAGACTCGCAGACGTTGCCTTTCCTTGGGTCGGTAATCTCAGCCCATTGATTCGATTCCACTGACGGTCAGGTTCAGCAGCATGTCGAAAATTTCATTCCGGGTCCGAATTCAGGATTTTTATTATGGTGAATCCTAGGCCTCAGCCGGTCAATCCAGACCAACAGGACGAGATTATTGTTTCTCGTGGCGATGAGGAGAGCATGATCAGTCCCTCGTCGCTGTCTCCAGTGCATCAGGTTGGCAGCAGGTGAGCAATATCATTCCTGTCGTCTCTTTTGTATTCTGAGCGCAGGCTAGGTTATTTCAATTACATGTAGCGCCTTCGCTGTTACTACAGATCAAAGGTCGCTTTTTTTTTCACGCATCAGCGAATTATTCGAGCCCAATTGTATTCAGGCGAGTTTCCTTGCCGATATTCTTTTCTGCTGCTAAATTTTCGAATACAGCGATACGATTCACTCGCCTGCCCTTGTCGCAGAAGATGTCCATATGCCCAAATTCCAACCTGGACCTCACGTTTGTCAAACGAGCCCTCGCCCCGACATCCCAGATGTTAATCCGAACTGGAGTTCAGCTTACATTGCTTCCCTCGTTGGTATATCGCGCACCGCTAGCAGAGTCTTCCTGGACTGGGGTCATCAGACGACTCTGCTCATCCTCCCCTTCTAGTTCAAATACTATTTTCGCAATCTACATCGGTAAAAGCTGAAATGCGTTCACTATCCCCAGAACGCTCGCACATTCCCTTTTCGACGTTAACCATATCACCCTTCCGTCTCGCGGCACAGCTTCATCCCAGCTCATGCGACCCCAATGCCATTATTGGGAATTCAGCTTCGTTTGTCGGTGCTCGACTATGCAGAAGAATACTGGTCAACGGTGTATCGTGCGCTAGCTGAAACGAGAAATCGGATTACAGAGCTCACCTTTCTCTTTCTCTCTCGCGCTCAACCTTCTTTGTGCGGAGACGAGGGAAACCCAGACGACCTTCGAAAATTCACGCCCACCAGCAATACGAGCTTATTGAAGAAGAGATTAGAGAGGAAGAGAAAGACAATGAAAGAAAGCAACGCTTCTGCGCTATCGCGGTATTCTGGTACGTATGTTGATATCTAGACGTGCTACCTTGACTTATCCTTTTTCCCTAGCGAATCACCGAAATTGTCTGGAACCATCACACCTCCATCCATCGCTCCTGTTGCTACCATGTCTTCCAGTCCCGGCTCTTGCCCATGCGTTTGCTCAGGACGATGTCGACTATCTTGCTGGCCCTGTCGATTCTGTCACGGCTTTCGCAGCCGCCTTGCCCTCCAACAATTCCATATCTCTTTTTCCTACCATCACAAGAGACCATTCAGAACCGCATAATCTTTCAACGACTGGTTCACATTTGCCTTTGCTCGGCTTTCCAACCAGAGATGGAGGGCCAAGCGAAGCGCGAGTAGGAAGAATACATTGAATACAGCCACGTCACGAATTTGAACCACATCACGTCAGTCCCAGACCAGCTTTTTCTTCATCAGCGTCTAGAGCAAGGAACTTTGGCAGCTTATATTCAAGCTCGTCGGAAGAGACCCTGGTACTGCGGGATAAACGGAAACGGGACAGCAAGTCAAAGAGGACTTGAAATGTCTCGGACATCGACATACGGCTGGAAGGACTTCATGCAGCGTCGCGGTCTGGATTCATCTTGTGGAGTCGCTCTTCCTCATGACGTCAGGGACCGTTACGGGCGACATTAGTGCCCCAACCCGAGCGAAAGATGCTCGTGAGTCGTCATGGTGAACATTTTCGAAAACTTGACGTTTTACCGGAAACGCGAATTCGTGGCAGATCTCTCTGTCGCTCCTTGCTCGGTTCAAACGAGTCAGGCTTGGGAGTCCTCGACCTAGTGCGGTTGTCTACAATATCTCTTTTCTTTTTTATCTTTGGCTAGCAAAGACCAATTTTTCCCGAGTATTCTACAGCTCTGTTCCATATCGTCTTGACATCCTGCAGAAGCTTTGCATTTCTCGGCCCGATGGCCCGAATCGTAAGAAATCTCCTCCTTCCTTCTTCGCTATGTAAACCCTTCTGTCCAGCTTTTGTATGTCGGACATGACTTGTAGCAATGATGCATTTTCACCCATTGGAGTCGGATCCAAACGGAGAATCTGGATCCCAGATGATGACAATCATCTGCAGAGTCTTCATGTCGTTGAATTTGACAACCATGTCGCGGATACTTTTCATCTTGGCGGTCGCAACATGGTCAGGTGGATGAATGGGGGGAGCGACAAGGTTTCGTCGCGGAGGTAGTTCAAGGTCAGCCTCAGTTGGGTGATCCTCTGGCGCAGATTGGATGAATAAACCTCGTCTCCTGAATTCTCGTTTCCATGCTCGTGTCTCTATAGTCACTCAATGTGGAGATTGGGGCTTTATTGTAGGATACTCCTCGTCCACACTCGAGTAGTACTTACAGTAAACATGGAAATAGATCACCCGGAAAATTGCCCTGGAATACGGCTCGAAGCACAGTATGGCCTGGCATACAAACTACCCCAAGTAGGCTTCCAGTTCGCACTGATTCGCGGCTCTCATTGCCATTAGAGCACGAGCGCCCCAACTGCTATCCGAACCAGTGTTATACCTTCGTCATCTTCTGACGCCCTATACCGCTGCTGAAGTAGCTGCTCTAGACAGAGTAAAGTGGTTTGGGGCACATGGAAGAGGGTACAACGAAGTACAATCGACCCAGCCCCAAACCTTAGGGTACTCTCTCGCCGACTCGCCTGTAGGTTTACTTGTCTGGATTTACGAAAAGTTGCGGAATTGGAGAGACGATTATCCTTGGGACGATGACGAAGGTTCGTTTTTTAACATGGTTAAGCAGTCTGTTGATTGTGCTTGTAGTCCTGACATGGATTACCCTGTGTTTCTGCTACATAGCAAGATGAAACTCGCGACATCAACATATTTAAAGTTGAGGAAATTCAAACAATCCAGACTTGTCGTGGAGTGTCCTGCGCCACCGCCCACCAGCAGTTTAGGACTGCGCCACGATCAGTTTGTGCTGCTCCGCTACCGATTGTTGATAGGATGACAAAGATTATTTCAGATCGAGCGGGTTCGCAATCCGATTGTTGATTACCTAGTATTCTTCTATGTTTTTCTGGTACATAAAGCCCATGTCTCACCTAGCGACCCACTTAGAACTATCATGGAGGGACTCCTCGTTTGTCCAATCCCTGGTCAGTGTCGCATTGGTATTTTCTTGCCTCCCTGTTGCTGACTTTCTCCTCTCTAGGCTGCTCTCTGGCTTGTGATATTACATTGATCAGTCTAGACGGAGTACGTTTTGGGGCACATAGTGACAATCTCGTAAGATACGGTGGGGGGTTCCCGGTCTCGTCGACGATCAGCATTCATGATAAGCCTGTCATGATGCATGTAAGCACCTACATGGTGGACTTCATCATCAAGTTCACTCACTCTGTATCGATTCCTGAATACATCGAAAACCTGCCAGTCGATGTGCTTTTAGAGCTAGCATGGGCTGCGGATCGGTGGCAAATCTACGGCGCCATGGCGGCAACCGAGCTGGCCCTCTCGTGAGTACCGTTTCACAATCACTTCATCAGCATCTGACCCGTCGACTCGCAGAAACCCAATCATCTACCGTCAGCGTCCGGCGCAAGTACTTGCATGGGCCATCAAACTTTTGAAATACGACTTGGCAAATTCCGCCGCACTCATTCTCTGCGATAGCGATAGCACCGATCTGAAGATTTTTGTGAGTTTGGAGGAGAACCGAGGGTTATTCACAGATTTTGTAAGAATCTCTCTCTCTCGAACGTATCGCCAAAATTGACAGTTCAATCCGATATCTAGATTCTGTATCGCGAAGCGTTCAGACGACGTCGTTCAGAATGGCACAGTGCATTGATGACCTTGAGAACTGGAAGTTGCGAGTACTGTGGAAGGACTAGGCCTCTGGCAGAGTTGATATCAGACAGTTGTCGCTATCCGCCGACAGTCCAAGAGATAAACGACACGTACGCGTCACATACGTGCGCAATCTGCCAACAAGCCTTTATCACGGATTACGAAAAGCTAACAGGAATGGTTAAGAACCGTATAATGCCTCTCCGGGCCTTTTCGACTTTCAATGTTCTTATTCCATAGATCTATGAACTTACATGATTGTTGATGACGTTCAGAATCGAGACCCTGGAATTGCCAGCAATAAGCGCCGTGTGGGAAAAGTTGCTGGCGGCCACCGGCAGGCAGCGGCTTCCACTGGACTTCCGGTGGGCGCCGCCGCCTCGACAGCTCAACTCAGCGAACTCCACTGGAAGCCTGGGCGTTACGCAAACATCCACTGGATTCCACTGGAAGTTCAGTGGAAGTTCAGCGGAGCTCTGCTCAGGTCACTTCCACCGGGGTTCACTGGATGTTACTTTAATATTGACGTCCGCTAGAGTTCAGCGGAAGTCCCAGCAGATTCGCCTCCACTGGAGGTCACCGGACCCCAACCACCCATCAACCTCCGCCGGAGGTCAGTGTCTAGGATCATGAAGGCCACTGGAGTTCACTGAACTCCACGGCATGTAAATGAGCTACAATATTCTATTGTGCTGTATTGGACATAGATAAAGAGAAGGATGAGACATACCAGAGATGCTGTCCCTCGTCATCTTAGAAACCCAGTCCCTATGGTCAAAGAGGACAGCTCAGATGACTGAGACGAGTCCTCATCTGTTAGGAAATTGGATTAATTAGGAGAGCATACCAGTGGAAGTTTGGTAGAAGCTCAGCTCAAAACCAAACCCCACCAAAGTTCAACGGAGCTCTGCTCAGATCACATCCACCGGGGTTCACTGGATGTTACTTTTATGTTGATCTCCGCTGGAGTTCAGCGGAAGTCCTAGTAGAATAACCTCCACCAAACTCCACTAAGTTCTGCAGAGCACTGCTCAGGTCACTTCTACCGAGGTTCACTGGATGTTACTTCTATATTGAACTCTGCTGGAGTTCAGCGGGAGTTCTGCGGAAGTCAAATATCAAGCCACAATCAGAAGTAAATACTGGAATACACTGGAAGATACCGTTGGGTACTCCCGACGTTCACCGATCGTCAGCGGAATAATTTGAAATTCACCAAGTTCCAGTGAAGTTCACTGGAAGCCTGCCGGAGGCCACTGGATGAAATAGGAAGGAGGGTGACATGCTGTGATCCCTGCCAAAATGTGATGGAAGCGTGACGGAGGCCGACGTCGGACGCCAGGGGACGTCGACTTTTCCCAGGCGGGGCTTATGACTCGGAATTGCATCGCCTTAATCAGAATAATAGTCACGAGGACTCGCTGATGTGAGATGGAAAAGTGCGCCACAGATACTCCAGTAGTAAGTACCTCATCTACAATGGGGCTTAAGCTATAGCTCTCTCTTTGGACAAGTGGATGTACAAGCCATGGTTAGGGTAAAGGCTCAAGAACGCACTCCGTCATGACGAACTGGCACATGTTCATTGAAGTTGTGCAGTACTTCTCCGCATCAGCCAATAGCTTCTCCCGGCCATTCGATTTTCCCTCAGGCTGTTTGTTCCAACATGGCCTTTAGGATTCATAACAAGTTCATTTTTTAAGCCATTATCTGTCGATGACTGATGTACCGAAGTAAGTAGACGAGAGCTCGCGCCGTAAGTACCGGAAAGTACCGGCCGAGCTTTCCCGCCGTCGGATTGCTGTCACGTGCCGTGTCTCTTTGAATCGCCTGATTGCCACAAATTCTTCGTCAATCCGCTCAGTTTATCTGCATAAATTCTACTTATACCTCAAATTCTGCTCTTCTAGAGCGGAAAATTTTGCCCGGTTGGGCGTTCAGACAGTGACCTTGGCGGACAGCGAGCCGGGAATTTCATTGCGGCTTCTTGCATTGACAGTGTTCTGCCTGAATGCCTTCAGGTCAGGTTTCAAAATCCTGAAGGCTTCAAGGCGCTAAAGGCTTCAGGCATCGCTGAAGCCTTCAGTGTCACGGGGTTGTATTAGTCATATGTAATTTGTAATCAATGACAGGCACAGATTTGACGACATTCTGGCCATGCTAAGCCATGATATTCCTCATTGGAATCAACCTCTATAGCACATTACATGATGTTTTCAATGTTCTCAAAGCAAAGCTTACCATCTTCAACGTCGACAGGTGCATTCAGGTCCCAGCGCTGGTGGTGCTCTATGCAGGCTGTACAAAAGAAGTCTGCTTGAGTAACATTTTTCATTTTGCCACGCTTGAAGAAGGGGGCCATTATTGTGCTTGTTGCCATCAGATAGAAGGCGCGTCGAGCATTGATGTAGGAAAAATTTTAGCACTGAAAAACATGTGAAATTTGGCTGTCTCATCATCAATGATGTCATCTACTGAAGGCTTCAGGATGGCTTCAGGACTTCCGCCATTTTCCTGAAGGCTTCAGGCTTAACAAAAGCTTCAAGGCTCTAACCCTTCAGGCGAACACTGTCTTGCAACCATTGAAGTAGTCCATGTTGGAATTTATGAATCATCTAGAGTGCAAACATCGTCATATGCATCTCTGGTATTCACTAGGAGTCACTGAAGTCACTCAGAGTCAGTGCATAGGCTTGCACAGTCAATTACTCACCTAAAGTCATTGAGACTCATATGAGGCAGTGTTCTGGAATAGTAGGAACTATAGTATATAAGTAGAATACTTTTGTACTGCAGTGCTTACTTGATTGCAAGAGCTCAGCCAATCAAGATGCCTTTTCTGATCGTGATACTACGGACAGTCAGATGACTACCCGAATTTCTACACAATCGAGTCTCAGCCAGTCTGGTGGGCTGATAAACGAATTCACCATCATGTTGTACTGTCCGACGTACTACGAACCGTTGACTGTTGTCGCTCTGATCCTTGATCGTCATCGTTGATGTCCGAAGCCGCTTTTGTTCGCCAAGCGCATTTCCGAGTCGTGTAAGCCACCATCAGGCTAGTCTATTTTTTCTTTTGGGGGTACAACAGGGTGATCGGGATATTATGTAACCATCAGAATCTGAAAATACCTTGCGTGTGTTGCAGCAATTTTGATGCGACTAGAGAGCTTAGCAGTGCAAATAGATGATGAAATATATATATTGAGATTATTAAAGACATAATGTGGGAAATTACAGGGCGAAATGAGCAGAAATTGAGGATACAGGGATTTATGATGGAGAGAGCATTCACGATGAGATTGCGCTCGAGGAATTTGTCACTGGGCAGGAGAGTATTGCTAATAATGATCCTAGATGAGATTAAGTGTGGAAAATGCACAAAAATGATAAACAATGCTCACCGATGTCCCAGTTCCTGCTTCAGTGACCCCTGAAGCTCCCAAATCCTTGTTTCAGTGCTTCCTATGAGCAATTGTTGACGTCTAGAGAGGAAAACAAGCTGACCGGTGGAAGGCAGATGCAAAACAACAAGCATTAAGGCTGACTTGGTGGAGGAAAATGGCTAGGGTGTAATGTGATGCCTAGAATGTATTTCGGTTCGATATCTGGGAATTGAGGCTGAAATGGTCTCCCAAGACGATTTCTGAGAAGAGCCAGTGACCATTGCATGCAGAACGCCGAGACTGAGCGACCCAGCGAAAATGAGGAGATTTTGGCTATGTCACATGCACACAGATTGGCATATGGGAATCGTTTCAAAGTCCAATGGTTACATAATACCCCGATCACCTGGTTCCGACCCTGTGACTGAAAACAGACTCTATGCAGTACTATATCGTCACCTGTACTAAAGTCTGGATATTAGAGACTACCATCAGGCACATCATTCAAAAGTCCTCATGGTCAATGTGAGGCACTGTTGTCGTTGGTGTTGCTGAGCTTGCTCTCGCAATGTAACGAAAGCGTTGATCTGCCTGTTTGGGGGCAGAAGTCCATACCAGGGAAAGTCCTCGTTGATTGAGGCACGAAAGTCAGCACTGAACGTCCTAAGGTGTGGGACATCCAAACCCCGCTAACCTCACGTGCCATGACATTTGTGACTTCCCATGTCCCAAAACAGAAAAAATGTTGTAGAAAATGTTAGATCAAATTGTTCATGGCCTCTCATCAGAATCTATTTCCAACATTTCATGCATATCATATAGAAGGTACTGAATCCAGCTTTACTAGCTGAGATATGCGGAATTCATTGTGAAATTAAGCAAACTAGCCAAATATACATGTATTTCTAAATTACTTTCTGTTCTCTTGCTCCAAGTCTGCAAGAATACTTTCAGGAATGGTTCTATGACCTTGGTACTTCTTCACTGCCCATGCAGCCTGCTTTCTGTTAAGGCCTAGCTGATATGCCTCCATGAAATGTTCAGATCGGTTGGCAAACCTGAGTACTCTGTCGGACAGGCATCTTTGAAGGCCTGAGAAGACTGTCGACTTGGTCTATAGAGCAGAGCCGGGTCCCGACGTACCAATGATCACATGTGGGAGATTACATATCTGAGACGTCCCCAGATGCAGGCCTCTTTGTCGTTCACATCCTTGTGCGCATCAGAGAGGTCAGTATTTCCCTTAGATTACTTGTCCTCATTGACTTACATCCTTACCTAGACTCATATTGTATTTGTCCAGATTCTGGCTCTACAGGTTATGGGCTTACCCTGAGCCCATTTTCTTTGACGGATAGCAATAGCGTACGAAACAAGAGCAGCTCACAACCGCTGCCAATCATAAGGACCCTGGATTGCATCATCTGCCACCGCAGCACTTTTTCCGTGATATCCCCTATCAGTAATTCCCCGCAACCGCATTAATATGAACCCTGGAATGTGGTCAGACCCATCCAGGCACTCAGGATCCACGAATTCATTCCCAATGACACCAGATTCAAATTTTTTTCATTCAACCATGGATCAGACCACGGCTCACGGCGGCATTGTCAACCAATATCAGCCTCATCATTCATTTCCTGCATATCAGAGTCATCCTCAGCAGCAAATTCCGGTTTCATATTTGGCAGACGCGTTTTTTAATCCTGAACCAACCGCATATACGCCGGGCTGGATCCTTCCACCAGCCACCAGCACTCATTCATTGAATCCTCATTCTTACATGACTCCCGCTCGTCGAGATGCTCCACCTCATTTTGATCATTCTCAGACCATGAATTTCTTGAATCAGCATGCTCCTGGGCGATTTGCGCCAATTTCTCCATTCCAACAGCGGAGACATCAACCGGCAAACACGGGTGTCACTGCAGTCAATAATACAGCGGCTCCAAACCCGAACTGTCAGCAAAAC
This sequence comes from Mycena floridula, assembly GCA_029320655.1. NCBI lineage: Eukaryota > Fungi > Basidiomycota > Agaricomycetes > Agaricales > Mycenaceae > Mycena > Mycena floridula. Next base: position 2,891,734 of record JARIHS010000001.1, read on the forward strand.
CCTGCGGTTCCACCGAATCTGAACCGTTGGCAGAATCCTGCAGCTCCACCAGGAAATGCGGCGAATCCGATTCGAGGAAGAAACAGAGCTAATTCGGCACCAGATGTGGTTCCTCGCTTCATTCCAGGTCCTATCCAGCCGATCCCGCCATTCAACCCACAGAACCAAGCCGCTGTTGCTGCTGCCGCCACCGCTGCCAATAATATGCGACCTTTGCCTCCAGTACCGCCTCAGCAGCAACAGCACTTTGTCGTCCTGACTCCAAATACAAAAGAGATTCTGATTCTCTCTTTATCGATGACGACTTTGTGGGCTTCTTGGGACATGGCAGTGAAAACAGTATTATCTCCATCAGGGCTACTCGGTCATATCCTGGACCCTCAGAATGGATACTCTTTCATAACAGCATCGTATCCACCATCTCCAGGTCACGCATACAGAACTCCTGAACACCAAGCATGGGATGAATGGTGGCGCAGAGATGGAGCTGTACTTGCAGTTTTGGTTGCGAAGCTCGCACCAGAATCAGCAGCTGTTCTTCCTCGACGACATATTTCAACAATCAATCCCTTCACGTCAGATCTACAGCATGCTCAAGAGCACTCATTTCTCCAGCACCTGGGCTGATGTCGTACGTATACACGACCAGCTCTATAATACAATTTCCGGAAGCAGTCCCGAAGCGATTCTCAGCTTTGTCCGCAAATGGCGCTCGGATATCGCTGCCATTCGAAATGCCAATAATCCAAATTCACCGGTCATTTACGCAGATTTTGCGAAGAGGTTCGCTGAGCTCTTACCACCTGGACCACTTTGGCAGGAAACTTGAACCTATGTCTATCGAGCAGCCAACAGCGGAATGGTCAACCAGGCTGTCTGGGAAACGATCCTGAAGAATGTTGAATCAGATTGCACTATGCTCATGAACCAACGATTCACAGCTTCCCTTCACAACCAAACATGACAGCAGAATACCTTGACTGCACGTCGTCCAGCTACTACTGGGTGCCAACAAGGTTGCATCACAGTCGATGGGAAATACACATGTACCAACTGCTCCAAGCAAGGACACTGTACTCACATCTGCCAGATGGGGAAGCCGAGAGTTGCAAAGAATCCAGTTGCGAATGTCGCAGCTGTTGGAGTCGGAGATGGCATAGACGAACAAGAGAACCAAGAGAACCACGAAGATTACACTGACAAATCATTCTACCCATTCGAGCAGTCACAATCAACTCAAGTTGAACAGTGTGTCGTCGTGAATTCCTCTAAGTGGACCCATCTCGCTTCCTTTCTCTCTTCGAATCCTATCAGTGAACTTGATCCAGTCGCTTTCGCAGCTCTTCGAGGCAGATTCCAAGCCCTACTGGATTCTGGATGCAATACGCATCTTATTCGAGAACGTGAATACTTCGTCTTGTATAACCCCGAGCTTGCTCAGGATGTCAAGACAGCCAACTGTGGTGTACTAAAAACCGAGGCTCGTGGAACAGCCCGACTCAGAGTACGTTGCAGAGATGGTCGAGCAATTATACTTGTACTTCACGGCTGTCTTCATGCACCTGCAGCTCCGATCAATCTTCTTTCTGTTGGCGCATTCACAGAACAAGGAATGTCCGTCCTCTTCGACGTCGATCCCGAACTCACGACCATCTTCATGCCCAAAAGTCATCTGACTCTATCTCAGTGCTGCATAGATGCTGAGGTATTGAATCGACTATCTTTCCTGGAATGTTCCTTTGTCCCATTGAGCTTTGAGGAGCTTAGCAGCGATATACCGATTGCCTGCGTTTCCTTCATTCCACCAATCGAAGATTTCGAGCTATGGCATCAACGCTTTAATCACCTTGGTCTTGAGGTGACATGACAAATTCTTCGAGGAGAAGCAGTGACAGGAATCAACTTCAAAGGCGAGATGCCCAACATTCGCTGTATCCCCTGCATCATCGGAAAGATGATTATGCATTCGAGGATTTAGCACGCGTCCAGGGATCGACTATGGACTTACCTTTGCTCCAGTCATGAGAATGACCAGTGTCCGTGCTACCCTGGCATGGACCGCGCATAACCGTTTCCATCTTCAACAGTTCGACGTCAAGATGGCCTTCTTGAACGCCAAACTGAAAGAAGAGGTTTATGCAGGTCAAATTCCTGGTTTTCCCGATGCTGACAAGTCAATTGTTAACCGCTTGCTTCGTGCTCTCTACGGAATGCCACAAGTGAGTTATGAATGGTATTGCACGTTCAAGGCAATCCTTCTCAGCATTGGATTCAAGCTCAGTGATGTTGACTTTGGTTACTTCATTGGCGCTTGGGCCAGTCCTCCCGATGCCTTCTGATGGCTCTTCCCTAATCATGCTCTTGCCAGTTCATGTAGACGACGGCCTAGGTGCAACTAATTCCTTGGAATTGTTCAACTGGGTCATCTCTGAACTGAGAAAACATTTTGAGCTGACTTGGGGACCGGCGACTAGGTATCTTGGAGTGGAAATTGATTACAATCAATCGACTGGCGTCATGCACCTTTCGCAATCAATATTCATTGAAGAGTTATTGGCCGGTTACAACATGAATGGTGGGAATGTCAAGACATTGGATGTTCCTCTTCGTGCTCGTATCTGCGCCACCGACGAAGCTCCCAAGACCGCCTTACCTGGTGTCTCTGATCAAGATCTTACCCTGACTTTCCAACAACTAATTGGCTCGCTAATCTATCTTGCCATTTCTACTCATCCCGACATCGAGTTCACTGTCAACTATCTTGGGCAGTTCAACTCGAACCCTTCTCGAGCTCATCTACTAGCAGCAAAGGGTGTCTTGCGCTACCTAGCAGGCACTTCTGACATGTATCTCGAGTATGGGGGTGGTGACGAAGTCATGGAAGGTGCTGTCGCATATTCTGATTTGGACTGGGCTTCCGAACCAGAAGATCGCCGCAGTGTGTCGGGAAATGCTATCTTTTTATGGGGGTGCCTGATCTCTTGGTCGAGTCGACGTCAGAAGGCGGTAGCCTTGTCTTCCTGCGAAGCCGAGTACATGGTGATTACACATGTCATGAAGGAGGGTCTCTGGCTACACCTCTTCCTCTCATCAATCGATCTCGAGCTTCGACATCCTATCCTACTGTTATGCGACAATCAAGGAGCTGTCAACATGACTACTGGCGAATCTATAACTCCCCAGTCCAAGCACATCGACATCAGGTACCATTTCAACCGAGAACATGTGAAAGATGGGAAGTTCGAGATGGTATGGACATCGACGCATGACATGGTCGCCGACATTTTGACGAAACCTCTACCTTCCGATGTTCATCAATGCCATTGTGCCTCACTCGGATTGCGATCCAAATTCAAATCAAGTACCCCAGAGACCTAAAAAGGTCACTTTTCTTACATTTTATCATTCTCTTATCTTCTTTTCCTTTGTTCACTTCTTTTCACGGTTCATCGCAGTCACCTTCAGGCTCTGCTGGGGGTGTGTCGACTTGGTCTATAGAGCAGATCCAGGTCCCGACATACCGATGATCACGTGTGGGAGATTACATATCTGAGACGTCCCGAGATGCAGGCCTCTTTGTCGTTCACGTCCTTGTGCACGTCAGAGAGGTCAGTATTTCCCTTAGATTACTTGTCCTCATTGACTTACATCCTTACCTAGACTGTATTCGTCCAGATTCTGGCTCTACAAAGACTTACCACTGCATAGAAATCAAGGGGACTGCATCGAGAGATTCCAGCGCGTTCCGTTCTAGGTCATCTTCAGGTGAAGATTCTGGATAGAAGCGATACAGACGCTTGGCATATCCCCAGCACTGCTCAATAAAATTGAGCTCGCAGTGGAATTTGGGAAGAAAGATGACCTGGAATCCTTGGTGAGCACACACTGTCTCCAAGATTGATGGAACATTAGCAAAGTCGGGTTGATTGAAAAGGATCCGACAGACACAGCAATCCGTAGCATCAGGCGCACATTTAAAACCCTTGCATTCAGCATTCTTGCATGTCACCTTGTTCTTTTGCGCCTCCTCTGACAATATACCCCGTTCGTAAAGCAGTTGAGCCATGCCTTTCAGCATTCCAGGATGTTCTGGGTGATCATCGGGGAAGTAGAGAGATTGGGGCTTATCATCAAATCTAGCATCCTGCATCTTGACCTTCTCCTTCACATAGGTTCCATCGCTCTGATAAACTGGCTTTCCATTCGCATCTCTCTTCATCACCTCTACTAGCCAGTTCTTTTCCTTTGGAGTATTTAGCGGCATTTTGCGAGTGGAAAGAGAGCCATCCTCTCGTTTCAGGTGCGTTGTTGCATTGTCGTAGACAAATACATGCTCAAAATCTGGCCATTCCTCTGCGCAGATATCCATGGCACATTCAGCTTGCTCAACAATATTGTCACAAGAAAAATACCCATCTTTGTTCTTCCCTGGGCGCATAACCCGTCTCGCGCTCTTCTTTCCATCTGATGATACAAGCCAACCAAAATCCCTCGAAACATAGTCAGTGACCAATGACCTTGAAGGAAGGACCATCACCCTTGGAATAAGGCTTTGCTGGAGCATCTTTGTGGTACCAAGCCTTTCGGTGCTGGTCATGAGCATAGAAGATGCTTTCATCATGACACCAGACGATGACATGGCGACCATTGATCTCAGTAGGTATGTGATTCCCATCATTATCAAACTGCTGCATTTGAGGCTGAAGCTCTTGCCAGCCTGGCAAGAAGACAAAATCACAGTAATGAACGACATCAAAGCGCTCATGGCCATCAGAGCATTGGCCTTCCTTGGCATATGTGAAACGATAGCCAAGGAAATTGAGGTACCGTCGAGCTGTTCGTACACTGATATCCTTGGTAATTCTGTGTTTCTCCTTGATATCGTTGCACTGAAGGAATTTTGCCAGCTTCTCTGCTGTTATCTCTTTGCCAAGCTCTTGAAGAAAGAGCACCACAGCATTCATGAGACCTTCATCAGTGAGCATCGATTGATTCCAAGCTCCATATGGATTAATCAGCAGAACCTTGCGGTCCTGGATATATCCTCGGACAAGGCGACAAAGGGTATGGGCACAATTTCGTGAGTTGTTTCTGATTCCAATTGCAGCTTGCACTGCAGAAGCACCCCATTGATTATAGGTTTTAGAATTTGAGCTGGTGAAAAGACAGAGGAGGACTCGCATTCCCTTGAGGCGGTGTCAAACAAATGGGTCAAATATTGGAGCATTGTAACCTCCAGATTTTCCACGTGACTTGCCTCTAATCATCTCCTTCAGGTCCTTCAAGGCTGCCAAAGCTGTGGTCTGGGTCGGAGCCATACAAGCATGCCCGTCGTGCTGATCATATGGCTTGACTGATGGCCCTGTGGGATTAATGATGTCTAGCTCGCTATCATTCCAAGGTAGACTTTCTCCAAATAAAGAATCCTTGTTGTCTGAATCATCATCATCATAGACATCGCCTGGCAAAGGGTCATCTGGACAAAGATGTCGGACAGAACCATCATCTTCCACATCCTCAATACGTGTTTTATGAGACAGAAGCTGGAAGGTGTAATAATGATGTGCTGGAGCAGCTTCTGGAACAGTAGTCGGGGCTGTTTGGTAAGAGAAGCTATAAGAAGATGCGTCTGATGTGGTTTTCGGTGGTTCTGGTGGGTCCACAGATATGGCAGATGCGTCGTTGGGCTTGGCAGCTGTCTCGCTTGGCTATAAGGAGAAAATATATCAGCAAATCATGGTAAATGATGCATTCAGCATGCACCATGGGGTTTTCTTTGTTCCCATCATCTTTTTTCTGTCGCTTCCTCTTCTTCGGGGATAGATGTTCGGCCAAGTGTTTAACACCCTTGGTCAAATTGGCCAAACGAATACCAAAGACCTTTGGGGTGCGTCCCATGCAGCAATATTAGAGGATACTGGCCCGTTGCTAGGGTGGGAGCAGTATTTGGTCAAAAACAGGCTCAAAATTGACCATGGAAATGCCGCTTCTCAGAAAACCCTTTAGAGGACCAATTCAGACAAAATGTTGGAGCTAGTTTTTGGACCCATACAGCGATAATTATTATCTACAATTTGAGTCTATTTTTGCCCACTTTTGGACGCTATCATGCTGGTCACGTGAGCTTAGCAGGGTTTGGATGTCCCACACCTTATTGATTGAATGGACGTGTTGCCTATATGGAGGCTGAATTCCATACTCGTTGTCATTTGAATGTGATGTTGTAATGTCGTTGAAGGTTGTCGACTACCTTTGATGCAGTTGTTTGCCATTGTGAGGCTGAATTCACAAGTCAATTGCCTTCTGGGGCTGAGGCCAGCTTGCTGAAATTGTCTTTGTGGGGCCGAATCCACATAATCGTTGTCGTTTGCCTGTGCAAGGCTGAAGTTGCACAGCCATGAAAGATGGTCAATATCTCTCATGTGTTTGCCTTACAAGGCTGAAGTCGTACAGGATCCCGCTCAAGGTTTTGAAACCAGACCATTGCCATTGGCATTCTCACTGAGTCAACCTGTGATCGAGATATCATGGTTGAAGCTTTTACTGAATCATTTTGTCTGTGTGAGACCAAGGTCACACAGAATTGTTGCAGACAAGCCATTGATCTCGAAGTTATTTGCTTCTCTGAGATGCCAGGATGTTGAGTTATTGCTCGAGAATTCTGAGTCACCGATACTCTGGAATTTTGGTCTGGGATTGGGAGGGATTTGGAAGCTGAACTATGGAAAGAAGTTCAGGATTCAAGGGGTGCAATTTACCCAAGGATTTCTGGCATACTCTGATGTTCGAAGGGGTGTGTTGGAATTTATGAATCATCTAGAGTGCAAACATCATTGTATGCATCTCTGGTATTCACTAGGAGTCACTGAAGTCACTCAGAGTCAGTGCATAGGCTTGCACAGTCAATTACTCACCTAAAGACAGGCTAAAGTCATTGAGACTCATATGAGGCAGTGTTCTGGAATAGTAGGAACTATAGTATATAAGTAGAATACTTTTGTACTGCAGTCCTTACTCGATTGCAAGAGCTCAGCCAATAGAGATGCTTTTTCTGATTGTGATACTATGGACAGTCAGATGACTACCCAAATTTCTACAGTCCAATGAGCATGAATAAAGAGATTATGGTCATGTACCACATTACAAAGCATCTACGGTGCTTCCCTTCTTTGCATATCTATTTTGGCGCTCTGCCTTCACCTGCCAGTGGCAGCTAATAGGCGCAAATCTCTGCCATAGGTTGGCAGCAGGTGAGCGGTATCATTCCTGTGGTCTCTTTTGATTCTGAGCTCAACCTGGGGCAGATTGTGGCCTTTGCATGTAGCTCTTTCGCTAATTATCTGCCCAATTGCATTCAGGCAAATTTCCTTGACTGCACAAGTCCGCCAGGGCCACCTCGACTCAAACCAGCCCTTGGGCTCGACATCCCAGAAGCTGATCCCAGCCAAAGCGACGATGGAGGAGAAATAGAGGTCAAGGGCTGAATTAGTCGCAGAGACTATTCTTGCAATTCCAACTTGTTGGCGATGAAAATTCCATCATCTATAACCACGTTCATTTAATCGACCACTTATTGTTCCACCACAATTCTGTCACCATCATTATCGAGTCCTAGGATGTGGTCTCAACAAGCAGGGAGTATGTGGCGCTTGACTTTTCTTATCTGAATATATCTCATCTATTTATTATCAATTACTTACATAAACACTTTTTGCACATGATTGGTCTGTAGTCGGTTCATAGGTTAACTTTTACCTTCACCTTCGAACCTCATCTATGGAACTACTAGAGAATAATATCTGGTCTTGTTCTGTCTTGAGTGATCTTAAGTCAAGGTCTAAAGCCCCAAACCCCTTACATTGAACCACCTCCACAATGAAATCTTGTCGCTTCTGGACCTCTCCCATTCATCTGCCTGACCCATGTTGCGATTCCCATCGAGACAAGGGTGAAAAATATCCATGACATGGTTGTCAGATTCAACGACATGAAGTGTAGTAGTTATATTACTACATCATGCTTATATCACGGTGACGCGATCCTATCTTATCGATATCTTATCTTTACCTATAAAAGTCAGTATGTAACGTCACGCGTTGAGGTAACTTTACTCTTAACCCTCACATCGACTACAATCATAGAGAATATATCTCTATTACTGTTCACTCTGCCATGCATTCAGGAGTAAGGTCCTTCATATTTTTGAACAGTTAGTTCTTTCAAAAAACTTATTCTCTATTTGATTCACTGAATTCCCAAACAATGAGCCACTCAAAGAAAACTCGTTTGTCAACGATGACAATTCATGCACCACCGCAAGGTGTTTCTCCCATTGTCCCGACTGGAATCAGCCCTGGCGAAATCGCCACTTCTCCTGTTATAACTATCCTTCCTACTATTCCGTCTGGAATTAGTGGGGGATCATCTGCTCTTACACCGCTCGTTCCGAGCACCTCTGTCTCTCCCAATATCTATGATATGCCTCAGAATAATCCCAGACCTGAGCCCTCACTGTCATTCATTGCGGCTACCAGTCAAATGCCTAATGCTCATGGCAGAAATGAAGCCACCCATTCCAACCAGACTAATTCTGGTCTTGCTGCTCAAAATTTGTGTGTTACTATGGAAGAAATCGACGACCCCGAGGCTTCAGCCTCTTCCCTTTCTTCTGAACAAAGAAGACTACACCGGGCTGAGAAACAAAAACACCATGACGCTGACATTCCTCCCAACGAAGATGATATTCTTGCACAAAATGCCATCCTTGAGTCAATTCGTGCTAGGAATGAAGCACTATGTTCGGACATGCATAGTCAACGAGGAAATTCTCAGAGCGCCCAAATTCCTGATAGAGCATCGCACGATTCCCCAAGACTCACAGATATTTGTAAATACATTCGTGGGAAAATCTGCGAGTTTTCAATATTCGCGAGTACAAACCTTGCTCAAGTATAAACTCATCTGAGTACGAGTCTAGGATCTCTAGATTCCTCAGAAGCTCAGATACTCACACGAGTATTCACACAAATATTTGTACAAGTATTTATACAAATTGCTTGTACAAAGAACAAACACAAGTACATTTACAAACTATAAAATGACATTGCTAAGTCGAAATATCACCCTGGGACGGTGACTCAGCATCATGGTGTTGGGCCCCGCCATTGGCGACACCCTTATTCTTCTCGTTGAAAGATGATTTGGACTCTGGATATGGTTCAGACTAATTTTACCATTATATTTGTAAATACTCGCAGATATCTGTACAAATACTCACAACTACTTACAGATATTGTATACTCATGGATATCCTTGATACTCACAGATATACTATTTACGAGTATGAATTGCTTGCTTACGAGTACCCCAACGAGTATGAATCTGACTTCTTTGACTTAGAAACTCATGAGTGCGAGTACGAGTTACTCACGAGTGGGAATCATGTGATGCTCTAATTCCTGAGAGCTACAGCGGAATTCTGGAAGCAGCTCTCGCTTACCTCATGTCACCTCGACATGAGAATGAGTCGGATGAGGACTTCGCTCTCAGGTCTAATGTGCTTCAAAGGCTTAGAAACGTTGACCAGTTTAACAGTCCTCCAAATGAATCAGCTAATCATATTTCTACGACAGTACAATCGAATAATACACCTGTTATGTCCAACTTGGGACACCAAGGAGCTCGTTCTCTCTCCATGCTGGTTGAATCCATGCAATTATCCACCAAGACTCGCTCTGAGAAGTCAGACCAGAGTCATTACGCTCCATCTCTATTTTATGAAATCCTGTTGAATTCTCTGACTGCTATTTCGAACCAAGCTAAAGGCTCGAGGTCGTCAGGGAAGAATTCAAACAAGACTGATAAATCTGCCCTGTCCAATGCTTCTACTAGAACCTGTGATCCTGCTAGTACTGCACCAACACCTACTCCGACTCCTGCTACCAACGCTGGACCGGAAGTGTATGCACCTGCATTTGCTGCTGAAATTGGCTGGCAGAATCGTGTTGCGCTTCAACGAGAGCGCTTCCGTTTAATTTGTACATGCGACAAATCCAGTATCCTGGACCAGAATATTGGATTCGATCGAGATGGGTTACCCTTTGAACGATGACAGGATCCTTGGATTCTGACATTACAAGTGAGTTTTGATCTTTTTGAGGGTCTTGTTACTCAATAGACTTGCATAGTTCAGTTCATTTCCAGTGCTAATAGCAATGTGCAGGTTGCTATTCATTCTTGCGCCTCATATGTCAACATCCATCTGGATGAGACGCTCTGCTTGCTTGTCAATGATGAAATCCCAGAAAGTCTTGAAACTGTCACAGCTTTCGATGAATGGTTATTGGACATCTTCAAGATTGACAGCGAGACATATACAACTGAATAGCCTGTCCTCTTTCATTTTTCATGTTACTTTTTTACTTGTATAAGTCCCTCTGACCTCTGCTATGTTATCATCAGTTCTGTACTTGCTCTTTCGCACTCAATGTTGTTTCATTAGCCCTCACTGCACTGTATTCTCTATGCCATTATGCATTATGAAAATATTTTTCCCTGAAATATAACATTGGAATGAACCCCAATATGAGATTCCGAGTTTTTGTCTGAGTTGCCGAGTTTTCGCTGGAATCGCCGAGTTTCACTCCAGGATGCCCACCCAAAACCAAATCGAGATTCTCATCTGAAACCAGGATATTTTTGTCCACTGAGGACCTCCATATAGTGGCAGTGATCTACTCGAGGGTCGTGTTTGGCTCCCCTCATGATCACCAAAACACAGATTTTCGGTTCGTTTCACCTCATCGAATCCCCCCCAAGTCATGTCCCGATATTACCTCGGTCACAGCTACTGTTGACGGCACAAGTCCATTCTCCTTGCACCGCACTTCTTGGGCCACCGTTTTGTTCGGCCTTGTGGAAGGACCAGGCGTGGGAAAAGAATATGTTGTTGAATGTTCGGTGCTCGGCGGAGCGTCAGTAGCGGGCCCTGCCGCTCGCCGGCCCTCCAGCTTATTTGATCCCAGACCGCTAGGCAGCGGTTACCGGAATGGGAAGAAATGCCTAGCGGGTTGGTCTGAGACTAGCGGTTCACTGGTCTCGTATAAATCTCTTGCCGAGATTTTTGACGAGGAAAGGAGGACTGCGACAACAATGTTCCCAGTCCAGTATCATACGATGTCGTCGGTGTCTCGAGTCACTCGAGTGCCATAGTCTTTCATGCGACAAACAGCGATACCTCAAAGTCCTTGATTCAACAACAACAATATGAAGCTGACTGCATCTTTGATCACTAGAAAGCCGTGTTACTCAGTCTCAGCATCAGGTAGTTCCCAAGCCGGGATACAACAGGTCGGACTCAGGCCTTGTTAACACCGTCATGGTCGCCCTCGGAGCAGAAAACACTTGAGCTTGATACCCCGAAAGAGAATATGTCGACAACGAAGCCGACAGTTTACTCCGAATCTGAGAAATGCTTTGAAAGGCTTACTGCGACGACCATTTGATTGGAATGTTTTCGGAGATTAAGACAACAGCAGATAAGTACGAGCTTGCCATTCAAGTTGATAGTCATGATGTGGGGAAATGCAGGAAAAAGTGCTCAGTAACTTCTACATAAGAAGAAAATGAGTCTACTGCAGCTGCGGTGTAGATGCGTGCAAGTTTGTTTCACCGGTATGTCATTGGTCAGAGAACATGTGAAATGCCGAGGTGCCGAAGACTTGAGTCTACGTCATGTCTCCTATCTGCCATATATAAGATATTTCAGCCCGATCTAGAGAGATTCAATTGTACAGCCATGCATGTCGACCGAACTGATTTCCCCGCTGTGCGTTCTCTCGCACAGTGTCCAGTCAAAGGTCAGTCGACCGCCAGTCCTATTTTCTCATCTGAGAATTTGCTTTTCTCTCCAGATTGCCTTCAGCCGGTGGACATCGCCCTGAAATCCTGTGACGGAAAGCTCATTGGCTGTCACCGCAGTTATCTGGGCTGGTACAGCGGTAGATTGTCAACCGCCACTGTAGTTCAAGACATTCTACCGCTCGATGAGACTGCCGAGGTCCTTCTCATTATGGTTGAATTCATGCATCCACGTCCGCCCCCTATTCTTCGAGGCATCAGCCTCAACCTTGTTCTGCGTTTAGCATACGCAGCCCAGAAGTACGAAGTCTTTTCGGCAAAAGCAATAACAAAACAGCGTCTTTCGTGAGCTCTCTTTCTCAATCCCATTCAAAATATTTGAGACCTGAACTCATAGTCATCTGGAAATGTATGAGCAGCAGCCGGCTCGTGTGTTCTATTATGCTGTCAAGTACAACTGCACGAAACTCGCGGATACCATTGCCCCGATGACACTGGGTCTCAAGTTCCCAGAGGTGCTCGATGCATTCTGTCATGACTCGGAGGTATTCACCCATTGGGTACGTTGTCACATCTTGAATACATTGCCTATTCCATTGACATCGTCAATAGGCCTTGTTCTATGATACATGCCGCAGACACATGGTTCGATGCAAAGGATCATTCAGTGGCTGGCCGTTCGAGGAGGCACTTTCTCCCGAAACTTCCCTGGGAAATCGTCGTGGTCACTCCTCGACTGGCTCTACAGATTTCCCGCGGCTTTCTGGTGGTCAGGTCGAATCGCTGCCCTCATTCACAAACTTCTGTAGCATCTTAGCGGTGAGTTTATCTTCAGGTCAAGAATTCGTCGTATTAAAACTTCGTTCATCGGCTGTTAGTCCACAAGGTCGCTTCCAACACTACCTCTGACTGTTTAGTTACCTGGCCACCCTAGCATTTATCTCAGCTGGCACCAATAATTGATATACGAGAGGGGCACATCTTTTATTAATTCGTCCTTGATTTGTGGCCCGTCTAAAGTGAAGAAATAACCAAAATTCCTCCCCTAAAAATAGCTTGATGAACGGCAAGCGATCGGGGCCGGAAAATGCCGCAGCGCCACTAGCAATTCATACAAAGAGTCGACAGCGACGATGAGAAGAATTGAGGAAGAGATGAAGTTGTAAAGCTGACTCGGTACCTCCAGCGAACTATGAAAGTCTGATTTGCAGATGTGTATGACCGGAGCTGCAATCTTCAATAATGATGAGTGATCCGAAATCCGAGTTCTGAATTTTAGGCGAAATTACAAGCAGAAGTAAAAAATTGATTGTGTCGGCAAGATAAAGGCCATGCTCGTCGCTATACAGAGTCGAAAGTTTGTGGCGCTATAAGACGAAGTTCAAGACAAGAGAGATAAAAAATGTATGGAATGGCGATCGGGTGACTGGAGTGCAAAATAAAACAAAAATATAGGTGCAAGAGAGGATTGGATGAGGAAGTAGAGGACAAAGGAATGAGAGAGAGGTTTTTCAGTGTACTGCAAATGAAGAGAATAACTGTCGAATTTCAGTCTCCATCGGTCTTCCCATCATCAACCACGCCAGCTAGTCCCTGTGTCGCTCTGAATTTTTGCATCACTTTGGCATTAGCGATATTCTCCCCAAAAACCCAGCTGAAAAAGAAGATTTCGATAGCTAGAGGCAAGACAGTGAGCACCGTGAAAAGCAAAGCGGGGTTGGCTAGAATCTGCAATGGAAGGAGGAGCTGGCGAAAAGCCCCAGAAATGAGTGCAGAGTCGGGCACTCGGGAATAAATGGGTCCGTTGATGGCTAGCAGCCAAAATTTGAAGGACGATGGCGCGACTATCGCTCTCCCCGTCCTTTTTGCGATCTCCAGTATGTCTTTCTCCGTCTTCCACTCGGCCATGGGTAGAAACATCGGAATGTTTTTGTGAAGCGCGATAACCCCTTCTATACCGAGTTCAGGGTGCCACCAAGCAAGAAGGCGGAGCAATACCCACTGCTCTAGCGGCACTATGATGCCCAACGAGAATACCCCCAGGAAATAGATGATGACGCAGATTGTAGTAAGCATCGTCAAGAATTCGGTAACATAGCAGAAAATCAAGCCTCCAATGGAACTTCCGATGTGGTCGAAGAAAATGAAGGCGGCGAGCTCGAAAATCAATGTCGGACAAACAATGCACAGGATAAAGAGATATTCGAATAGTTCAGTCAGATCCATATACCATTCTTCTGCTGCTGGTACGGTCATTGTTGATCGAGGCAGCAAGAAGCAAGATGGTGAAAGGCAAGTTTTGCTTTGTGCCAAAAATAGTTTGATGGCCGAACGACAAGCCGGAGAATGCCGCTGAGTCAGATGTGCAAGCGACACTATCCAGATCTGTGAGTCTGCGCGCGCTATAAATTCGCGTATTTCAACTCATTCTAGTTCCTACACCAGGACGTGGATATCCGTATAGTGCGGTGGAGCTGCGATCAATACAATAAATGATCCGAGTTGTGAATTGTAAATTCTGAATTTTCACGATTCAAGAGACCATATTGACACATTTCAAGCATAAATGTGAACTAGTTACTTCAGAAAAAGTACAGGTTATAATGTTTATGCCTGTCGAGAATTTGGTAGCGCTACAATCTGGATGTCGAAGATGTAAAAAGTGAAAACTCTCAAGCGCAAACGGGATGGCAACGGGATCTAGTGACCAAAGGAATGTATGATGAATGGAGGACGAGATGAAGGGTCGGGAGTAAGAAGGACAGGTTTCAGCGTGATTGGTATTAATGGTAAATGGGGGAAATCACGGTCAACGTGCAGTCTTCTCGTCAAAATCAACAAGTTTCACACCGTCACCGACACCATCCAAGCCCCCTCTGATCTCCTGCATCATTTTGGCATTGTGGATGTCTGCTTCGAACACCCTGGCGAAGCAGAGAATGTGCAGAGGCAAAAAGAGGAAAAAGCAGAGTGCTGCGAAACAGATATTGACGATGAGCCAGATGTTAAACAAAGAATAGAATGAGTCTCAGTCCTTGCACAGATGGGTGAAATGACTCTATTGAGTCGCTAATCTACCTGTTAAACAAAGAATAGAATGAGTCTACAGGTAGTAATGTTCGTGAGTAATAGTAAGTAATAAAAGGGATATAAACATACCTCAGTCCTTGCACAGATGGGTGAAATGACTGAGGTACATTGACGACGATGAAACGCAATTAAAGTAGAGTCCAAGATAAGATAAGATAAGAAATGAAATGAAATACTAAGTCCGTACGGGCCACACCCACACTTCAACACTCCCCCTGGCCCGAACGACTCCTCAAAGACGACGGATTCCCATAAAAGTCAAGTGCTTCTCCAGGATGACACGAGGAACGACTTTGGTAAAGATATCGGCCGGATTCTCCGAACCAGCGATATGCTCGACTTTGAGTTTGTTGTTGGCCACCAAGTCGCGGACGAAATGAATCCGCATGTCGATATGTTTAACTTGATGGTGCTGCTTCGTATTTGCTGTGAGCTGAGTCGCTCCGAGGTTGTCGCAGTAAATGAGAGGAACATCCTGGGGAAAGCCAACCTCCTCGAACCAGCTACTCATCCAATTCGCCTGCTCAGCTCCCTTGCTAAGAGCGATATATTCAGCAGCAGTAGTCGACAAAGTCACCACAGCTTGACGTTTCGACGACCAGGAAACTGGTGCTCCAGCCGCCGTGAAGAGATAGCCGCCGACAGATTTCCTGGTGTCCAAGCAAGCGCCAAAATCAGCATCGACGAATCCGATAGGTCGAAGCCATTCCTCTGCTGATACTCCTTTTGGTGGTGGAATGAAAGTCAAAGCATACTCCATAGTTTGCTTAACATATCCAACCACATGCATCATGGCATTCCAATGAAGCATACCGGGATTTGCTTGGAATCGGCCAAGTATCGACACTGCGTGCGACAAATCCGGTCGAGTCTGTGCGGCAGCCCAGCCCAGCTTTCCGAGAACAGCTTTGTACGGGATATCCTTCATTTCCCGAGCTTCGACTTCATTGGCAGGTGACATGGAAGCGGTAAGGGCAGTGCCGACAGCAAAAGGAGTATGACGAGGGCGAATGTGTTCAAGGTTGAATTCGGCTAGCATTTCCTCGAAGTACGCCTTCTGAGAAAGATGAACAATTCCAGTGATGATGTTCCACTCGAATTTCATTCCCAAAAGAGAGGCTTTGTCGCTGACGTCCCGAATATCGAATAGGCTGGCCAGTTCGTCATGGGCTAACTTGGCGACTTCTGGGGATGAGGCGACGCCGAAAACATCATCGGTATGGATGCAATGGAAAATGAAATCGTCGCCCATTTCCTTGCTGTGGACACAAGGGTCTGCTCGAGATTTGGTGTATCCAATGGTGTCGAGGCCTTCGTTGAGAGTAATCTGCCAATCCCTTGAACCCTGTTTGGTCCCATAAATCGTCCTCTTTAGCTTCCAGACCTTGCCCTCCTGCCCAATGACTTCATGACCTGGTGGCTGTCGCATGTAGATGTCCTCTTTGGTATGGCTGTTGAGAAAAGCCGCCGTGAAATCGACTAGGACAGGTTGAAGACGGTAGGCTGCTAAAATAGCGCAGCTATACCGAATAGACTCGGAACGAGCGACTCCAGCCCAAGTCTCCGTATAGTCGATACCTTCCTTCTGAGTATAGCCTTTCCCGACTAGTCGCGCACGGCTTTCGAGGTATTTGCCATCACCATCCATCTTCTCTGTATAGACGAACATGCTGCCCATGATGTTCGCTCCATCAGGAGCATCAACAAGGTCGAAAACATCTCGAGCAACCATCTTGTTGACCTCGACCATCTCAGCACTTCTCCAGCGGATAGGGTCCATTCGCATGGCTTCCTTCTGGTTCCTCGGAATGGGACGAGCTTCAGCTGCTAGAGCTTGAGCTGGAATATCGCTAGCTGGGGTCTCGGAAGCCCAATGCTCGCCCTTCGCTAGAGCATCAGCATTTCGCTGTTCAGAGGCATTGGATTCAGCCATTCTGGTTGTCCGATTAACTTCTCGTCGAGGTCTACGAGATGCAAGCGATGGAGATTGTGGCAGAGGAGCAAGATTATGGATAGGAGAGGGCAGCCCAGGAGGCAAAGGAGCGACTTCGGGTTCAATTGGTCCCGGATTTGCATTGGGGAGATCTTCGAGTTGATCCTCTGATCCACTGTCGACGAAATCATCGGCAGAGCCGTCGCTTGGAGCCGTACGATGAGCGCTGCTCTCATCAAAGGCGACGTCGCGGGAATTAATGATCCTTCCCCCTTTGGTTAAAATCCGGTACCCCGCGTGACCCGGCAAGTAGCCTAGAAGAACTCCTTCGACGGACCGAACATTCAGCTTGCTTCCTGCATCCATTCCGACTTGGCGACCAAGCCCATCTGTCGGAATTCTTGCCCAAGCCCTACATCCAAACGCTCGGAGATTCGAAACGTCGACTCTGATGCCTGTCCATTGCTCTATTGGGATTCTTCCTGGTCGACTTCTCGATGGGATTCTATTTCGAGTATAGATGGAAAAGGCCGCTGCTTCAGCCCACCATTTCTCCGACATCCCAGAAGCAACCAACAATGCCCTGGAATCATCAATAGTGACCCCAATGGCTCGCTCAGCAATTCCATTTGCTGCAGAAGAATGAGGTGCTGTCATCTCAGCTGCAATTCCATGCTCAACGAGATATTTCTGCCAGACAGCACTCTTCAAAAATTCCCCTCCTCCGTCGACCCTGAGCCGCTTGACTTTGCGCTCAGTTTGGGTTTCGAACCGCTTTTTATAGCTGTCGAAGGCTTCCAACGTGGTATGTGCTTCCTTATTACCAAGGAAATAACCATCTTTGACTTTCGTCGCAGCATCGACGAGAATCATCATATAATAGGCTCCACCGTTCGAACGAGTCGGAGCAGGTCCAAAAAGGTCGATGCAGACGAGGTCACCGGCACCAAGCTCTGGCGGAGCAATTGGGCGAGTGAAAGGTTTCCTCTTCTGCCGTCCAAGGGTGCAATCGATACAATCCCCTTTTACAGTCCTTCTGGTCAATTTCAAGCCGTCAACCATCATCTTCTTCTCCATCTCGAGGATGAGGTCCGTGTCGCAATGGACGAACCGCTGATGCCAGGTCTCGAGGGAAACTGCAGTTGCTAGAGCTTGTGGACTGGAAACGCCAAAGGTGATTGATCTTCCGAGCTCATACATCCTATTCTGATTTCGCTTTACAGCGAAGCTCCCAGTAGGACCAGCTACAATCCCTTTTCCTCCGCCAAATGTCGTCGTAAAGCCGACTTCGTCAAGCTTTCCAATTGAGACGAGGTTGGCGGCGAGGTCTGGAGTGTGGATTGCATTTGCAAAGGACATCTTCCGCATGTGGCCACCTTCAGCAAATTCCTTGACGACGACTCCATGACCAAGGATTCGAAACTTCCCTTTGTCACCGAGAGCAGAAGTGCCGATTCGAGTTTCTGGGGTATATGAAGCAAAATCAGCTCGATGGATGAAGCAGTGGTCGGATGCACCAGAGTCAAGATAGGTGGGTTCTTCTCCCTTCGGATTGAGAGAGGACAAAGCTGCATTACTGACGAAAGCGACAGGAGATATTTCTCCTGGAATAGTCGCAACAAGCTCTCTGGGTTGAAATTCCAGAGATTCGGCAAGCTCGAAGAAGTCAACAAGATCTTCTTCGTCCACTTCTTCCTCGCAGTTCACTTTCATGGCTACAACCCCAACAACTGTCGCATTTGCCTGTGGCGCAGCTCCCCCATTTCCATTGGATCTCGATGTTTCTCCTTCCAGGAACCATGTGGGAGCGTTAGCTCTGTCTGCACCTCCAGGATGCCAGCATTTCTCGGTACGATGGTTACGTCTGCGACAGTTGGTGCATCGAGGTCGGTTATTCCCGGTGACGTTGCCTCCCCCAGAATTAGTGGCGAGTGCAGTTGGGTTTGATGTAGAACCGGTGATCCCTTTTGCATCTTTGACGACGGCAGAGAAGGTCTGGATGTTCAGTTCAGCATCGATGACTGTTTGAGCTGACATGATTGTAGCGAACATCGGGATATAGTCCGCCCCGAGTCCCGACGCCAGACTCGACAAGTAGGAAGGAAGGGCTATGGTAGCACCTTGAGCAACAACATCTTCCCAGCTTGTTTTCTTCTCTTCCAGGTATTTGTCTATATCTCCTCCACAGGAGTTCAGCGAACAGTTCTGATATCTCCTTTCAGCATCCATTCTCCCCAACGCTGTCGGTTTCCCGTACTGGTTAACAATGGAATCCCAGAGGTCAGCAGAATTGCCATCTGTCTTTAACGAAAGACCTCTGATATTCTTGATATTGTTCAGCGTTGCCGACATGACAGCACCGTCACGTTGGATCCACTCTTCGTAATAGGGATTTGTTGAGGTGGTATGAGTAGATGGTTCGGAGGAGTAAGAGCTGGTTTGGCTCGTCGTGGTTCCTTGCGTCGTCGTACTCGATGCAGTTGAAATCCTTCCAGCAGCAGCGGCTGCGGTATTTGCCACATCGGGTTTCACGATGGATCTGTCCAGGTATCCGCCTAGGCCTCTACCAATGATTCCCATCTTAAAGAGAAGAGAGAATTCGGTAAAGTTCTTGCCGTTGAACTGTTGGTCCTCCGGTAGAAGGAACGAGGTGATAGACGACATTGTAGGGGTAATTCGGTTAATAAAATTTCTTTAGTCGATGAGTCGTTCGAGGTCTGTGCTTCTTCGTGGTAGATTAGAGCGCAGCGGGGCCCATAACCTGTTAAACAAAGAATAGAATGAGTCTCAGTCCTTGCACAGATGGGTGAAATGACTCTATTGAGTCGCTAATCTACCTGTTAAACAAAGAATAGAATGAGTCTACAGGTAGTAATGTTCGTGAGTAATAGTAAGTAATAAAAGGGATATAAACATACCTCAGTCCTTGCACAGATGGGTGAAATGACTGAGGTACGTTGACGACGATGAAACGCAATTAAAGTAGAGTCCAAGATAAGATAAGATAAGAAATGAAATGAAATACTAAGTCCGTACGGGCCACACCCACACTTCAACACCAGACCTTCAAATGAGCGAGAAGATGCTGGAAAGCTCCAGCCATGGTAGGAGAGTCGGACTCGCGACAAAAAATGGCACCGTTGATGAGGAATAACCAACCAGTCCCTCAGAGATGGTAGGAGATATTGTACTTTTGCATTTGCCGCCACCTTCTTGAACAAGGGACTTTTTTCGAAAAGCTCGGAAATTCCTTCCCTAGTGAGTGCTGGGTTGTACCAAGCAATGACCTGGGGTAGAGTCGAGGCTGATAGCGGGAAGGAAAAGTCGCGCATGAATGGGTGAAAGAATTTTTGGGAGAATGTGTACAACTCAATTCCCGATACAGCGGATTGGAGCCACCGGCACCATCTGGAGCTGCTGCTGCGGTCAAAGAAAACGAGAACGATGACCTCGAGAAATAAGGTCGCGAAGACGGATATTGTGATGGTGTATTCCACGAATTTAGCCATGCGATGAAGCCACAACTCAATGCTCTCTGTCGTCGGCATGTTTTTGGTAGACGCGGTCGAAGGAGGTCGAAGGCAAGGTGTTTTGCGCTAAAAATAGTTTGATCGGTGATTTTTCAACGATTAGATTAGATCGCGATTCCACGTGACGAGCCGCCACCTTCGACCAAACTTTCCAGCGCTTTTTTCAGTCGTACTGAAACCATAAACTCTGGATTGCATCGCCTTGTACAGACGTCGACCCACCTCATTGGTCTACGTCGACGGATCCATCCGCCCTTGGGCTTGGTCTAGACCGAACAAGGACCGAGGCAAGCTGAAGGTTGCGACTGGTTTCAATGACAGACAAGAATGGATCCCCTTGTTTGTTCTATTCTCAGCTTCAATTTTTCCATGCTAACAAGCCCTTTCAGCGTCTGGAATTTCAATCGAGCTCGTTGCAGAAATCATCTCGTATCATCACGATGATAAAAAAAACCCTTTGCGCGTTGGCTCTCGCCTCAAAACAGCTCAGACCAGCCGCTATCGTCCACCTCTTTCAAGAAATAGAGATCAGGCGTCAGTCAGATTTCGATATCTGGCGAGAAATGGCCGCACGCATTCCCGAGCTCAGCCAGAGCATCGTGAAACGATTTACCTATGGACGTCCATTACCCCTCGATCCCCGAATTACACGACAGCCAATACAGCCCTTCAGAATCAATCCCATCCCCAGCGTACGCTTTCTCACCCTGTGGAAAAAACCAGAAACCTTGGATTTTTACGCACTTTTTCCGAACGCGACAAGGCTCAAATTTATCGGTGACCGCGAGTGGAGCTTCAAGAATTGGGTAGAGCTTTTGAGTCATATTGGGGCGCTGGAGAAGCCGCAGATTTGGCTGGGATTGGTGGATATGGTTATCAAGCGGTCAGGTAGTCCGAAGAAGCTGCCAAAGAGGGTGAAATGTGATCTAAGCGAGCTGAAGGAGATCTACCTGGAAGATGGAGCCAGCATGGATCGCGATTACGCATCTGGGCTGGAGGACTTGCTCCAGTTTTATCCCTTTCCTTCGGTTCCAAGTTGGCACGTCCGGCCCTTACCACTGTTATTCCATCCCTTGCTCCTCGACCGCATTTGAAAGGCTTCTGCAAGCGAGTGGCAGTTCACTTGAACAATTGATGGTGGATCCTGTTGCATTTGCCTATTTCAATCTCGTTCAAGGTCAGCTCAACCAAGTATCTTGGTCTGTTTCACCCCGCTAATTTCACCTAGGTCATCGTGGCGACAGGCTTTCGACAGAAATGGCGCGACGGATCCGAAACGTAGGCCCATTTTCCTCCGTACGGTCTCTGTCGCTGTGGGCGGTCAGTGGCAGCTACAACCTCCTCGAATTCGTCGAAAACATCAAGAGCTCCTTCCCCGCATTGACCGGTTTCACCATGCTAGCTCATCTCGACGAAGCCGTCAGAGGAAACGGTATGCTTTTTGAACCCATGGAACATTGGCGAAAACTGGTGATGGAAATACTGCCAAAGGATTTCCCGGGTTGTCGAAAGCTGGTCGTTTAATTCTGTACCCGCGACGTTGACAAGCTCTCGAGGGACGAGATGGATACGGTCAATCGGTTCGTCTGCCAACGACTTGACAAGGACATTGGAGCTCGAATCTCTCTTCGATGGGGACGACGTACTGGTGAACCATATGCTGATATTCCTGATGAATGTCTTCGCTACAGCGATTTGTCCGCCGAAGCCACCAACCCTGACTGATAGAGAGAACAGAATCGAGATCGGAAGTGGTATAAGAATCAGACAGTGCAGACCGGTACGTCTACTTTCTTCTTCGACGAACCAATGCTGAGATGGAAACAGAGAAGCTTGAACCAGAAACCAAATAGATCGCAAGGGGTGCTGAGACACGACGCCGTTGGCTCTTACTTTTTGGAAATCTTGATAGCCAGTAGTACCTCAGCGCAGTGGTACTTTGAGACGATTATCTTGTAATTCGGATAAACTACTACTGTTCCCAACTTGGATCCTCCGTACGAAGCCCCCTGTGCTAACGTGTCAGCGGCTTGAGGTGACTTGGCGGCAACAGCATAGACCTGTTGGCCGAACTTGGTGTCCGCCCACTCAACTTCTTGATCATCTCTAGTCAGCCACTCTGCACATCAAAGACCGCCACGCGACAGAGTTGCAGCAATCGAGTAAAGTGCTGAATCGCCTCCAATTCCGAGGACGAAGTTCCGCCCTGAATCCGCCGGTAAGACAGCGGGATATTGAGCTGAAAAACGTCGCAGAAGACTGATAGTATAGGAACGTGAGACTTTTCCACAGACTCGGAGCCCTCCGGTTGTGGTCGAATGCGATATTGATGGCAAACTTGTGACAGCAGGGCGTTCAGGACATCAGAGTAAGGGTCTCTGGCGTCGAGCAGGATGGACTGGAGATTGATGCTCTGCTGAACATGCTGCTTCAGAAAACGGGTCGCAATATCAATCATCGAGATGGACGTCATTGGGAAGCAGGTCGATTCCGAGACGTAGGTGCGAATGACTGGATGAACGAGATTGATGTTTCAGCGGTGCGGCTTCTAGAAGAGCATGAAACGCTCTCGGCAGATTGGCGAGATCGGTGGCCCAACAGTCGTCCCAGCCGGCAACATGGCGATTCTAGCCAAAAGATACAGGCGTTCGCCTCCTGCTGAATTGGAGGACTTTTTATCGAGAGCTGAATGCAAATATCCAAGGTGTATGGTGAATGAGACCCGTGGCCTGATTCGAGCATCGCAGTCCTGCTTTGCGAGATAACTGGCAAGTAAATGATTCGCTGAAGATCCCCGCTCTTCACCCAATCTCGTCATTAACACCACCGCTAAAGGCCTATGACCCAGTCTATCCAATCGTCGCACCTTTGCATCGATTTGGGTGAAAGCCGCCGCTGAAGGTTCTAGATCAAGAGGTTGGACTTTGTTCTTGACCAAGGGAATTCCTTCGCAAGGAGGATGGTTGCTCGCATCGCAACAAGGATAACGAACCTGTTCAATGTCGCAAAGGATCTGTGCCGCAGCGCTTCTGCAATTATCTAAATTCCACGGTGGTTCGAAACTGTCGAGAATAAGGATGCTAGGTGTCGATGAGCGTAAATCCGCCAAGAGGTCGATGGGACGTTGTGTATCGCGGGAAATGTCGAGAGCGGAGGCAAGGGTGTCGAGGAAGAGCAATGCCTGAACGCAATTCGCCCATATTTGGTTGCTTTTTTGGCAAAGCATTGCTGAGCATCGGTGGAATGAGCTGCAAATTGGCGCGTGATGGATGTTTTTACCATTCCGGCTGGTCCTAGAAGGCAAATACGAGCTAGCTTTGCAGTTTGTACCAAGGGACTAGTGAGGGCTTCTACTTGAGCGTAGAAATGACCCCCGTTGGCAGGTATGTAACCGCCAGAACTCGAAGGCTCGCGATTCGCGATGTCTGGTTTGACAGAACAGGCCTAGGGAAGAAAAAGGATGGAGGAAAAAGGTATCATCATTCATTTCTCTTCTCCTGTTCGATTATGAGCACTGTGACGAAGAAATAGGCTCAGCTCACCAAAGCCTGTATTCTCTGTCGCAACGACCCATGTCAAGACCGTGCCGGCCTGGCTGGGCATAGGTCTAGATTTGGCGGTTACTTGCAAGAGACCATCGGTGGCTCTCGACGAAACTGAAAATTGGGCCTGGGCGCTGGATTATGGACAACCTCCAGGTCGTATCATATCATCCAGAATAAAACAACGGGGTCTGACGTCGAGGAACATCAGGGGTGCAGTGATGAGCGAGTCGGTTCCCGAGCTGGATCCTGTGTTATATCGAGAGCTGAACCCATATTCTGAGGTCAAGGACCTGTATTCTGAGGTCAAGGCGGTTCGGGATGCGCGAAAAAAAGCCTGCTGCAAGGGCTCGCACCGGGTGAAATTTCATTCAATTCTCACGGTGGGGAGATTAGATATCGTGTCGCTTATTACTCACTAGTTATTGTACTTTGATTGTACTCAAGGTCTGTCGAGATACTGAAATTCCATCCGGCTAGCTAATGACGTCGCCCACTTGTTCGTCTACTTCGTCGTGCAGTCGCTGCAGTCCTGGTCGGAAACGTGGGAGTGTTCTGCAGGACATTTCTTATCTCAGCAGAAACTGTTTCTTCTTCTTGCCGCTGTCGCTCTTGTTGCTGATGCTGTACCTCTTGCCATTGTCGCACCTCTTGGTATCGGTTTTCCGGGAGACAAGGATTCTGAAAACAGCACAACAAAGTAAGTATACTGTATCCAAGAGCAGATCTTGACTCACATTTCATGTTCAGTCAGAACGGTCGATTCGCTTCGGACAGCCAGGTTTGAAGACCGCGAACCTAGAGGGAGGTCAGAAAAAATCATAGAGTAACCAGAGAGGCGACCCTTACAGTTGGACCCTCGCCAACGGGCAAAGCAGCGGTGAAAACCGCTAGAGACACAAGGAGAAAACCGCTAAAGAAACAAAGACAGGAAGAGTCAAAAGATGCAGCTCTGATAAAATTCGATATCCGTCGTCGGGCTTTCTGTGATATGTATACCTCGATATCGGCGGCCGATCTGATGGGTCGTACTAAGGCCAACACGTGATGTCTCAGAAGCTAGGATCAAGACAGTACTGTGATTTGTTTTGAAGCGGCCTACATAAGTGTTCGGTGCTTCGCTGATTTTTGGTGGAGAAACAAAAGCGCCGGTGCACAGCCACGGCGTCTACATAGACCAAGTCCTTTCAACTATAATTTTCTCTTTCAAGTTGAGAGGACCTCTGCGGCAACTTCAATGCTAGAATCGGAATAGAAATGTTGTGAACTGAGTCCACGATTGATTCCCTCGGACCCAGAATGACTGACAGAGACAAGACTGGATGGCAGTACATCTTGATTAACACATGTAGTCTGTCTATGAGAGACTAAAAATTGGAATAGAAATGAAATAAATAATGAGATACGTCTTTTAATCTGCTTCCAGTGTCCATTGATCAGTAACAGGATTCTTATTTCCCATACACTCTTTGTTTCCTGTGCACAAGTCGTAGCAAGTCTTGCAGCATCCCCGCTTCCTGAGTTTCTCCATTGACGGGGATCAAGCTGTTTCAGTAGCCAGGACGACCAGGAAAACGTCAGAACGGAAATCTAGGGCCAGATACATACCCTACGAGTCGCGCTAAAGACTTGAACTATCTCTATCTGCTTATGGTAACTCAGATGCATCTCGACTTGAATCATTTCACGCAAAAGTTAGCAATAAACAAAAAGTTTTATTGCCTTTTCCTCTGCCCATTAAAGGGAGGATGCGGGTTCTAACCTCCTCTGCTTCCAGGAGCGATGATAACATCAGAGCCCGGGGCGTTTAACGACTGCAGTAGGTAGGAAGCGAACTCGAGTTGCCCTCGAATCCACTGAAACTCCCCCCGGAAAGCGACAGCTGGGCTCGACACTGAAGCATCGAGCGACCAAAGCGTCAAGCTCCCACCAACATCCAAGGTTATTCTACTGTCTAACTACAGTATTCTTGAAGTATTTCTCGGTCTGAAGACAGAATTAGTCAACTGGTTAGGTTAGAGAAGAACAACGACATCATGCCTTGAAGATTTTAGGGAATCGAGTTTCGACTCTCGAACCACCATCGCTCTTGTCCGAGTTCCCTACTGGAGACATTGGCTATGTCTGGATCCAGCTCCTCGAGACGCGCGGAAGATACCTAGATCGCCACTCGCGGGTACCGAACGCTTCATGCCGAGCGATCCGAATCAATGGCCAGGCTAGCGAGACCCAAACCATCGCACTCGACGCGTGACCAACCAGAGATATAATGAATATCAAGGCGGTCCAGGGGAGAGATGAGGGTAGCAAGGCCTCATCAATGCCGACTTACTTGGCCAAAACTTACTTGCCCCTCGTATTCTTGAATTCTCATGAAATCTCTGATATTTTGTGGCAACCAGTCAAGAAAGGGATTCTGTCGGCACATGGGAATATCTTGACTCTCAGAGATGCTATTGAGCTTCTGGGGTGATCCGGTGAACGTTGAAGGTCGATTGGCGTCCAGTGGCATTTTGTGGCGGTCGCGCGAAAACTTGAATCTTGCCACAGAGGGACTCTAGAATGGACAGGGATCATCGTTAGTCAAGAAAATGAGAAATAGAAGAACGCAGCGCGCCTGCTTGAGCCTTGCCACTGCATTGGCATGAAAGTCGAGAACAAAACCGTGGAGCGGAGTTGAAAGTCTTTTATAGCTTCGGCCCGGGACCATCACGTGGATTCTCCATTGTTCTTTTTCTCCCACGGGCCATTCTGCATTTTTTTAGATTGACGGCGACGCTTGGGCGACGCGGTCCACGGTGATGAAGAAGGTGAATTGATTTTTCTTCCAATTATCCCAACTAACGCATTTTCAGCAATGCCGAGCGCTCAATGTTTTATTGTTTTTGCAAAATAAAAATGCTATTCAACGCGCAACCCAAAAGCAGCTGGCCTTGATTCGCCACAGACAACGTTTCTTTTTGCCGTCCTCAACGGAATGCTGGAATAGCAATGAGGATATTTCATATTCTCCTCTCGATCCCCAGCCGTATAGGCCCAACCCTTGTTCCTTTATCCAATTCTCTGTCTGCTAAGAGGAGCCAGTGGTTCGGTGTCAAGCTCATTGGTCCGTGTTAGCCGCATTGCTAGACAGCAACAGCCTCCCTGCAGCCTGCCCACTGTCTACCACAAGCTCAACCGGTCGTAAGGATATCGAGACTGGTAAGCATATTCCCGAGCAAGATATAAGGATAACGTCGCGCAAATTCTTTCAGCATCTCCGGGGTTCTATCGGACATGTCTGTGTCTCGCTCAGTGGCTTTGATAGCCAGGGACCTCTCTCCTGAATCATACCCACCGAATGTCCGACCAGGTCTTCTCAAAGCCGACTCGGACCAGGTCATCGAAGTAATGTCAGAAACTTTGTCTGGTCCGTTTTCCATCGCATCTGATTACCAAGTTTATAGCTATATCTTACTCGGTTTCTCACAGACACCGCCGAATCAGACCCCAAAATACAGCAGTCCTTCCTCGGCCTTGACCGAAGCCAACTCGGCAATTTTCTTTCTATCGGGTCTTGGCAATCGTCCTACGTCAATGACCTGACCGTCTCCGGCACAACTTTTTGGTCAAACAGAGATTCGCTAGCCGTCTTTTAAGTCCGAGTGCTTTTTGCGCGCACTTGAGTCTCCCAAAATAGCAGATTACCAAAATCTAGCTGGTGAACTCCTCGGGACCCCTGCTCAAATCTACGTCTTCTGTCACCTATAAAACCTCAGTGAGTCTTTCGGACCATCCAACGAATTCCCTCATGTATTTCCAACTGTTTTCCCTTAGCCTCATCTGGGTCTTTTGGACCGTTTTACGTCGATTTCTTGCTAGTTCTCCGTTGGATAATATCCCTGGGCCGCCTTCGACTTCATTCTGGAAAGGTGATAATCAATTGTGCGTCTTTTCGACCCCAGCTTACTCCTTTCCTCTAGGTGTCTTCCCAGATGTCTTCAATCCCAGAGCATGGCAATTCCATGAGCATCTAGCCCAGAACTGTATGTTTTGTCAACCGCGCGTCTGGACGTTTCCCTCATTCGCTTGTAGATCCCGGTATTGCCCGAATCAGCGCATATTTCGGGGTATGCCCACCGATACCAACAAGTATGATATCTTACTGATGCGCCTCAGGACAAGCAGCTCTTTGTGTTTGACCCAAAAGCTTTGTATCAGATTGTCGTCAAGGTAAAGTCGCATTTTCGCTGCAAAAACCAACCTTGACCTTTTGTTACAGGATCAGAACATATACGAATCTAGTCGCCCTTTCATCCGGTATGTCGCTATTCACTTGTTCCGTTGCGTCGGCTCATCGAAACAGAGGAAACACCCTGCTGTTCGGCTCTGGTCTGTTGTCAACGATAGGCATGTTCGCTCGTCCTTTGGGATTCGCAAAACTAATTGCTTTGCAGGCGACGAGCACAAGAAGCAGCGTAAGATCATGATGCCGGTATTCTCTGTTCCACACCTGCGAAACCTTGGTATGCATTCTTTGCGATGCAAAAGTCCTACTAACCTTTCCTGCAGTTCCGACTCTTTATGATATTACGCACAAGGTTGGTCCTGCTCTCGGTCTGCTCTGAAATGTTCTGAAGTTGGCCATGAAGCTCGGCGACGCCGTGATGTCCCAGCTTGACGGCGGTCCAGCTGAGGTACGTTTTATCTCGACCTTCCACGCTCTGCTTAGCAGTTTGTAGATTGACATGTTCCATTGGCTTACCAGGACAGCCCTCGAGATGATTGGTCAAACTGGCCTCGGTTACTCTTTTGATTCACTCACCGACGCCCCAGCGCATCCTTATGCTGACTCTATCAAAGAGCTCGTGTGAGTATCGTCTTCCCTGCTCTTGCCGCAACATCTCACATTCTCTTAGGCCTTTAAGCTTCAGCTTGTTCACCGCTCGCACCTACATTGTGCCCTGGGCAATCTACATCGGCCCTCCCGCCTTCCGGAGATTCTTCGTCGACATCCTTCCCTGGAAGACGCTGCATAAAGCTCGGGATTTGGTTGATCTCATGCATAAGACGTCCGTTGATATATATCAGGAGAAGAAGCGCGCGCTGGATTCTGGAGATCAGCACATTGCACACCAGATTGCTGAAGGTAGCGATATCATTAGTATCCTTAGTACTTCGCGATCCTTCCTCCTCGTCTGCTGAAACTGATTGAGCATGGACAGTGCGCGAAAATTTGAGAGCCTCTGAAGCTGATAGGCTTTCTGAAGCAGAAATTATCGGACAGGTGAGATCGTTCGCCTTTGTCAGTGCTCGCAGCTCACCGACCTTTACCGTAGATGTCGTCAGTAATGCCTGGATCTTTTTTGCCTGCCATCTAACACCATTGTCAGAACCCTCATATTCGCTGCGATGGACACCACAGCGAACGCGACCTCGCGTATTCTTCACCTTCTTGCGACACATCCCGACGTCCAAGAGAAACTGCGACATGAAATCACTACAGCTCGAGAGAACAATGATGATCTTCAGTATGACGACCTGGCGGCTCTTCCCTTTTTGGAAGCGGTGTGTCGCGAAACCCTCCGAATGTCAGTATCTCCGCACCCTACTATTTTTACCAGTTCAACTAACTGTTTGCCAGGTATCCTCCGGTTTCTCAAGTCGTAAAGACGTAAGTCATTCATTGTCTCACCAGTTTCGAAACCAATGAGATACTCTTAGCGCAAACCAAGATATCTCTCTTCCTCTGTCGAGTCCCATCACCGGTGTTGATGGACGAGAGATTTCCGAAGTCTTGGTGCCCCAGAATACCAATGTCATTGTGTCAATACTGTCTGCCAACCGAAACCCGCAAATTTGGGGATCCGATGCCCATGAATGGAAACCTCAAAGATGGCTATCAGACCTTCCTGGCAGCGTCGCAAAAGCTCCAAATGCCGGAATCTATTCTCATATGTACGTCAAACTGTACCATGATGACCATTTCTGACATTCGCTGATAACAGGTTGACCTTTCTGGGTGGATCCCGAGGCTGCATGTAAGACCTTTTCTTCTTTGTTTTCTTCTTCTCTAATCCTTTTCACAGTGGCATGAAGCTGGCTCAACTCGACATCAAGATTTTGTTGTCGGTTTTGCTTGAGCGGTTCCGGTTTTCGCTTGCAAAGGAGCCGGTGTTTTGGGAAATGACCTTTATCGCGACACCCAGTGTGGATAATCCGAGGGGACCTCGATTGCCTTTGAATGTTGAGCGTGTAGAGCGCTGAAAGCTTTATCAAAGAGAGACTTGTACCTTATGCGCCGCGTGTACTGTAATTTTCAATTCTGCTAAGCAGCACTCAGCTGATCCGGCGGTGACTGTCAGCTAGTGTTGCCGCAAGGTGGAGGTACCTCCGAGGCACCTTGCCTTGCCTCGGGTCATTTCCCCATATGGGTGCCTTGCCTTGCCTTGGCTCGAGGTACCTCGTGATGGCACCGCCTCTTTTATACATTTGTACAAGCTCCGCTCAGAATTCATTCTCCATGAATTCCGACTCAAATTCTCTATTTTCCATTGAAACCCATACAGTTCCTCAAGAAATCAACCATTGTAGCTTTGCAGTCATCAAACCTGTGGAAGAGGTTCTCAAGCCCCTTGATTTCAATGCTGAATCACCAGAAGGACATGATATATATGAGACTCGCATACCAGGGCTGAGAAATTGGAACAGTTGTTTGCATCAAAGAGGCCACATATTCATCATATCCAACTGTAGTGAATTATACTAGTTGTTGAGCGTACTGGGCGGAGATTGAAAAATTTCCCAATAAGGACCGAGGTGGCGAGGTACCTCGGCCCAAGGCAAGGCAAGGTACCAGATCCGGTACCTCGGAGGTACCTCCGCCTTGCCTCGCGGCAACACTACTGTCAGCCGATCAGTACTGTCAGCAGTCTGTCAGCCCGACACGGCGGATCAATGGCGGGATTTTCTCCAGATATTACTAAGCGTCTTCTGCCTTCCACCATGACTGTTTTGGCGAAAAATGGGTTTCGTTTCCTCTTCTCCTTGGCTAATGTAGTCATTCCTGGATTATGCCTTTGGCCAGTACCTCGCCATCTCCAAACAGGCACCAGCTTCCTCCAGTTGGCTCCTGCTTTCGACATCACGGTGCAGATATCGAACCCGCCGCAAGACCTTCTCACCGCAGTGGAGCAGACCAAGACGTTCATTCATACCGATAAACTCCAGCGTCTAATCGTAGGTCGTGGCTCCTCTGACAGTGTAACCGTGAAATCAGCCCCAACTTTGCCTGCCTTGACTCTCAATCTGCTAAAACCTGCTCGCTCTATCGCAACAGAAGCTGTTCTGCCAATCGGAACACGATCCGAGGAATACTCTCTCTCTGTACCAGCTGATGGATCACCTGCTGTCCTGTCTGCCAATTCAACCTTGGGACTCTTGCGAGGTTTGACGACTTTTGAACAACTCTGGTACGATCTCCAGGGCGTGACCTATACCAATGTCGCTCCCGTCAGCATTATCAATGACTCGCCTGCCTTTGTGAGTCAAATATGACATCAAGCTTGCTTCTTTTCTGATATCGAAATAAGCCATACCGGGGTTTGATGCTGGATACGGCTAGAAACTTGTAAGAGGTCTCGAATGACGCGGTTAACTTGCTGGACTTGTTCATAGCTTCCCTGTTCCTGATATCAAGCGAACACTGGATGCTATGAGTTGGGTTAAAGTGAGCTGGCACCTTTATCACACTTTCTCCGTGTCTAATTTAAGCCGCGTGACAGATGAGTACTCTCCATTGGCACGCGGTTGATTCTCAAAGCTTCCCTCTCGGGGTCGCCGAGTTTCCCGAGCTGTCTCAAAAGGGAGCATATTCTGCCGACGAAATCTATTCACCGGCTGATGTCCAAGAGATCGTGACTTATGCTGCTTCGGTGAGTTATGCAAGACGTTCGTGATTTCAAGCTCACATTCGATTCTCAGCGGGGTATCGACGTGCTACTGGTTCGTACTGTTCATTTTCTTGATTTCAAGAGATTGAACGACATTCCAGGAGATCGATACTCCTGGTCATACTGCTGTTATCGCTCAGTCTCATCCCGAACATATAGCTTGTTCTTTGGCCAAACCGTGGTCCTCGTTTGCGAATGAACCTCCAGCTGGTCAACTTCGTCTCGCGTCTCCAGCTACAGTCAACTTTACGGCTGGTCTAATAGCAGCTGTGGCCAGAACGATTCCATCCAAACTGTTCTCTACTGGCGGCGACGAGCTCAATACTAACTGCTATGTGCATGACGCCCAGACACAGGCAGACTTGAAAGCCAGTGGTCAGACTCTCGAGCAAGCTCTCAATGTCTTTGTCCAGGCGACCCATGAAGCATTGGCTGGTGTTGGCAAGACTCCGGTTGTATGGGAGGGTAAGGACTTTTCTGCAACTGTAATCCTGTCTTGATTCCTTCTAGAAATGGTCTTGGAACATAACCTAACGCTTTCTGTGGATACCTTGGTCATGTCGCCAACATTTCTCCTTTACGATACTTCAAACTAAAGTATAACCATTCAGGGTCTGGATATCATCAGCGAATGCTGCTGCGGTTGCGGCTAAGAAGTTTAGAATCGTCCATGCTCCGTCGGACTACTTTTATCTGGTAAATATCTTATTTCAACTCTGTATTTCGATCTAAAGCCCACCACAGGATTGTGGGGCTGGAGAGTGGATCGGCGACACTCCGACATCGTTGGTCCCGTCCTTCTCAATGGAACTTGTGTGCTGATTTACTTCTAGGAATAGCTGGTGTGACCCTTTCAAATCGTGGCAAAAAGTGTGTATCTTCAAATCTCTCTATCAAGGTTTTCATCTCCTCTAGTCCTATACCTTTGATCCACTTGCTAGTCTCACAACCAGTCAACATTCTTTGGTGATGGGAGGCCAACAGCTCCTTTGGACCGAACAATCCTCGCCAGAAAATCTCGATTCCATTGTTTGGCCCCGAGCGGCGAGCTCAGCTGAGGTATTTTGGACCGGACCGACCCTTCCTGATGGAACTGCACGAAATGTATCAAGCGCTCTTCCGAGATTGCACGATTTGAGATATCGTATGGTGAAGAGAGGTGTCAGAGCTATTGCTTTACAGCCTCATTGGTGCGCTCTCAGGCCAGGAATTTGCGATCTCAACTCTTAGTTTATGAACCTCTATGAACGTATGAGTCGGGTTGGAATTTTGAAGTTGAATTTGAATTATCGGGATCCGTGGGAATATGACACCACGTGACGCGAGAACGAAGCCTTTGCGGTTTATATTCACTACTTGCTCGTCAACGTCAGGGAATAATATAATTTGCCTGGCTAGCGAGGCTAGCGGTCTAGGTCTTCCTGAACAACTCAAGTTACAATTTCCAATATACAAGGCTGGACCGGGTCCTCTCGAATGGAAATTCTCCTTTCCATGTTTCTACGTCTGCCCTGCTCTTCTCGACAACCACATGGAGACAGTTGACCGTATCTCGAGCTGCGGCATAATCCTCGATTCGCCCGGATTCAATTTCCTCTTTGCAGCTCTGCAAAATGTCAGCAATTCCAAGGATGTTACGGGTTACCGGCTTGCCTGAATTGCCTGTGTAATATCTGTGTCTATATCAGCCAACGCCTTGATGATTTCGCCGTCCTGCCCCCATTGCAAACCAATTGTAACGTGAACCACTTCCGTCAAGATTCCGAGACTGGCAAATCCCATTCCTACTCCATAAATGGTTCTAGCTTTCGCTAGGGCATCATAGAGATTCGATGTCGGCGCGTTTTTCGTGAACAGCGGATGGTGGATGACACATGATTTCACACTGGTATGACGTAGACGGTTCCTTGCGACGGAAGTAAAAGCATCGGCGACACCAGGCAGAGCTGACGCGAGAAGTCCTCGGGAGATTGCTCTCAGACTGGCGGTTAAAAAGTTGGTCAGTTTCCTTCAGTTTGCACAAGAAGTCACCAACTCATCAACATTGGCGTTCGCGATGAAGGTATCCACCATCAGATTCCTGGCATTTTATGAGAACAAAGGTCGAGCAATGGGGAAGATACACTGACACATGACCAATTACAGGCGTTTGCTGTGTTTTCTCTGAAGCGGGCGCAGGCATCGCGGCGGGGATTGAAGACCATTTTGCGAACTAATCGACTTTATAACCTCCAATGACAGATCAATGTGGTGTATTCAGACTCCGTCGTGTTCCTCGGTCTACAATTTTATCCTTCGACTGATGGGTCCGAAAACTATCGGACGATGATGGATCGTGTGCACCAAGCCTGAAGCGGGACATTTCTTCAATCGGTTAGCTTCCTGATTTCCCCGAAACTTGTTTGATGTTAATTTCGGTTTCTTGAGTCAGAGTCATCGTAGCTCGGTCTCTTCCATTTCGAACGCTCTTCCTCGAACGGGCTTCCGAAGTTGACCGGATTTTGTTTAAAAGGCTAACTGTTGCAGGCCTCCTTCATCGGACGCCCACCCGCCCGAGTAGAGCCCTGTTCTCTTCGGTCTTTGACTCGAAATGACTTCCACCTCTTGGTCGATACCTGTGCCTGAAACCTTTCAGTTGGGTCCAAACCGTGTCCCTCGGCTCTGGACTGGTCTTTGGCAACTGTCCAGCAATGCTTGGGGAAGTGCCCCAGTTTCCAAGATCCGTGAAGCAATGGGTCAACATGTTCAACTCGGATATACTGCCTTTGGTACTTTCTTTCTTCTCTCATATCTGTTGTCATTGAATTCATCTTGTAGACATGGTGAGCAGTGCCACCAATATTTCACTGATGTGATGTTTCTCACAATCCAATGTATCTTGATAGGGTGAGCGTCGTTCGCGAATGGTGGTCGCGATTCTGATTTCTTTCGTCAAGCCGACCATTATGGGAGCGCAGAGATCATTTTCGTAACCAGCTTCATTAACTGCAGCCAAGGCCATTAACTGATTCTTGTGTAGGGTCAATTTCGGAAATCGCTTTCCGCTCCGGAGACTGTTTTTGGTGCTACCAAATGGTGTGTTTTCAAGCGTGTCGATCTATCGCGTACGTTGGTGGAATCCGCGATCCAAGATCGTCTGGCTCGCATGCAAATGGATCATGTCGACCTGCTTCAGGTTTGGATTCAAGTCCCGTCGTTTAACCTATCTTGACTATTCCCAACAGTTTCATTGGCAAGATTACTCGGATAAGCGGTACCTCGACGCGCTCCAGATTCTGCATGACCTTCAGACAGAAGGCCTGATTTCCGCCATTGGCCTGTGCAACTTCGACGCGATCAGAACTGATGAGATCTGTACACAGTTGGGGCCGGAAGTTGTGGTATCAAACCAGGTCCAGGTATGACTGATCTGCGAATCTAGAGATAGTAGCTCACTGTCAGCATCCAGTTTTCATTAATTGATACACGGCCTCTTCATGGCATGGCAGACGTCTGCGAGAAACATAATCTGAAATTGTTGACATATGGAACCTTGGTGGGCTTCTGACCAGTATCTCGGATCTTGCTTCATTGAATGATCGATCTCATAGTGCGGCGGCTTCCTATCGGATACTTGGCTAGGACGCCCGGAACCAGATCTTTACGGCCAGCTTACTCCATCCCAAAGAAAGGTGAGCTATATAGATCGCACTGTTTCATGAATGTGTCATTTGACCTCCGAAATTCAGTATCTTGACATGATTCTCAAAGCCTGGGGAAACTGGGAGCTCTTCCAGGCTCTCCTCAATGTCCTTCGGACAGTCGGTGATCGTCATGGAAAGGTCAGCATCGCCAATGTTGCCACGAGATGGGTCCTGGATCATCCATTTGTGGGAGCCGTGATCATTGGTAAGTATCAACGGTTCTATACTCTCTCTTGACATGTGCTAATCACACCGGTGTCTTGTTAGGCGCACGGCTTGGTCTTTCTGAACATTCTTCAGATAACATTCATGCATTCGGCTGGAACCTGACTGAAGAGGACAATGGAGACATTGAGGCAGTGTTGGATCTGTCTAACGGGAGGAGGATCATCACGACCATCGGAGACTGTGGTGCAGAATATCGCTAGAAATATCAACGCCTGTGAATAAATTCATCATTTGATACCCACACGAAAATCCGGGAAGACAGCGAAGACACTGCCCTGGGTCCCAGAGAAGGAAAAGGGACCCGAAATCCATTCTTTCTATCTTGTACAAGGGAAAATACAGCTGTTAATACGATATATCAATGCTAGGTGATAGTTGGGGCACAAGTTCGTGAATGTGTCTAGGTGATCATAATTTGCTTGTAGAGGTCGATGGTAATGTAGATGATGATGCAACAGAAGGTAACTTTTGAATTGGCTGTAGTTTCCGCTTGATGTCGCGCAAGATGGTTGTCTTGGGGTGCCACTCCCGAAATGCATCTCGCAGTTGGGTAATCTCGCGATAAAAGAAGTGAGCAACACGCTCATCTGCAATGAGATCACGAAGCGCCCAAGGTATCTGGAGGTAACAGTCAGAGCTGACAACAAACAAAATGGATGGAGTACCTCGTAATCATTTTGCTCAGTATTGGCATTGAATGGTTCAATCTTCATCTCCGGGTGTTCATTGAGCCCGTCATTAGTAAGAAACAAGTATTTGACGGCCAAGCTATACCGAAATCAACATGAATCGGTGAAAGGATGCATTAGGTCGGCAGAACTGACCTATAAGTAGCGACTTCCTCATATGCCGTCGAATGACCGACTCCATTCAATGAACCGGCTGTTGCCTCTGATAGATGCGCAAGCAGACCACTATCAGAAAGACCAGTATTCAAAACCCGCAGGAGCAGAACCAACAAATTGGAGAGAAAATCGGATGAACTACAGACGAAGCTCAGTTAGCATCAAAAGATGGAGCAGTAGTAAAGCGCACTGGTATGCATCACCGTCGATATAGAGGCCTCGAAGAATCAAGGGATGAGAGACAGCAGTGAAAAGTCCCGAATAGATCGGCACGACTTGGTCATTCAACGAGGCGACATAGACCATCTTCGTCTGTCGAATTGTTCAGTTAATTACATGCATACTTTTCGAAAAAAAACTCACCCCATGGTCCAAGATATTCCCGAGGGCCTTGACGTACTCTTTCGAGACTTGACTTTCTGTGTTCTGACGACAAAATGTTAACACCGAGTCATCTCAGCAAGAGAGCACGTACCTGGAATTCGAACAGCTCTTTAGCGGCCGTCGACTCAAAGTACTGAAGGATCACGTTGGTGGGAATCAATGATCAAACAGTTTGTGTCATTTACCTGTATATAGGGCTGTAGCAGGGAGCTACTGCTTAGATATCTTAAGGGACCAAGGTGAATACCACAAAGAGCGAGACAGCATATCTTCTGGGGCTTGGGTAGAGGCGTGACATTTACTCCTGGTCCAGCAAACGATCCGAAGTCGACATTGCGTGATGTCCTGATATGTTTATCGCGAATAAGCTGATCCAAAAGATGGGTGGAGACGACCGAGCCTTGCGAATGGGTCGCCACAAAGATTGCATCTGCGGCATGAAGGTCATCCATCCACTCCTGATTATCAACCAAGTTGGCGTATAACCTAGAAGGGATTGAATCAGCGCAGTAAAGGTGGAGAACGGGAAAGACCGACTTTTCCACTCTTTTTCCGATAGTCCCATCACCTTCCAACGGTACAGAAGTGATCTTTTTCAATCTCACACCATGTTCTATTTGGAAATCTTCGAGCGCTTGTACCATCATGCTCACAAACTTCCCGCTGGTACCCGTTGGCTGTTGCTCACAATCAGAGATGAAGGGCGCTAAAAAGAGCTTTGACTGACCTCTCCCAGGACGGTTCGCATGACAGCGCCTTTGGAATGAATGAGTTTGAATCTCCAGAAGGATATATGCGGGACTTGCCAGGAAACCATCCATGTATCCCTATCACGACTACCCTTTCACATCCACGAAGGACATCTGGATGAATCTTATTTTCAAGCACATCCCAAGCTCGGGGCAATTCTTTCCCGAAATGCAAGAATTCTTTCTCCTTCTCTTTCGCGCGGTTTCCGCGCGAGGCTTCGGGATTGTCTTTTGCAAACAAAACGCCACTGACAAACTTCATTGTCTTTGATAGTTTTGAACCCGGCTGCGGCGGAACCGAGTTACGAGGAGAAGTGTGAAATGTATCTTGCCATGTTGGGAGCAAGAGATTCGGAGGTGGCGTCTTTGGTCGTGGAACATTGGAGCTTGATCTCTTCGTCTCCTGACCCTTCTTTACTGACTGCTTGACCGAATCGGATATCGTGAGTGGAGGAGCAGCTTTATCAGAGATAGATTCCGGTTTTTTCGGCGAAGGAGGAGGAGTCTGCATTCCCTTGCGCTTATCAGACAAAGGCTCATCTTTGCCCTTAAGCTTGAGAGGTAAAGAGCTCGATGAAGATGATTTCAAGGTTCCCTGAACCTTGGCTTTCACAGACGGGGGACCAGCTTCGCTCTCATCATCCAACTCCATAACCTCGGCACCATTCTCATCTCTCTGAACCTCGGGTGCTGGCCCTGTGACGCTTTTCACAATCAAACTCTTTGACGAGAAGAATGAAGCCCATCCTGATCCATGGGTTGAGATAGATGAACCGACGGGATTAACAGGCTCCTGAGGTGAAACTGGAGGTTCGGGTTCCGCAATGGACGGCGTCGGCTCGGTTTGACTGTCTCTCGCTAGAGCTTCTTCCTTGACTTGTTCCGCTGCGGTCAAAGCAGGGGAATCTGATGCAGCAGGAAGCGATGGCGATGAAACCGAGCCATACCAGGCCCATGGGGAATACCAGGAAGACCCTTGGGTCTCCGTCGACAGCTCAGATGCGGCTCGTTGCTTCGGATCAGGGGAAGATGCTAAAGGTACATCTTTGGCGACAGGTGACGATGGTTGTGATACTCCAACGGCGGGAATCATTGTTTCTGGGATTATTGGAGGACTGACGACAGTGGTCTCGGAAAGAG
Source organism: Mycena floridula (assembly GCA_029320655.1). Classification (NCBI taxonomy): domain Eukaryota; kingdom Fungi; phylum Basidiomycota; class Agaricomycetes; order Agaricales; family Mycenaceae; genus Mycena; species Mycena floridula. The sequence continues at coordinate 2,930,648 of JARIHS010000001.1, forward strand.
ATGGTGTTTCTTTGTTCTCTGAGCTCCCCCAACCGACATAATCCCACCAAGACGAACCGGTTCCGCCATTTGGTTGGATTTCATGATGATGTTTTATCTCTGTCGAAGATGTGACCTCCTCGGTACCAGAGGTCGAGACCCCTTCCTCTGTGGTCGTCTGGGTGGTCGTGGTCTCTGTCGTCCGTTTCTCTTCCACGGTGATTGTATCTGTAACAGCTAAATCCATTGTTTCTCAGCATAGACCAGGTTAAGGTATACGAAAACTCACTGGTACCAGGTTCTTGACGCGGACTGACGACCGCTCGCTCTAGCGGAATCTTCGGTCGCCCTAAAAGTGGCAAGCTGATGGTGAAGCGACTGGTGGATGGATTGAGTGAATTTAGCCTTGCTCGGACAGTATCATCGCTGGCCGGAGCAGATACAGTTGATGTTTCGGATTCTGGCGGCGTAACTGTGGATAATTCGGGAACCTCTTCGTCAATGGACGATGGATATGAGGAAGCTGCGCTCAAGGGACTGGGCGACGTTGGAGAGCGATTTGGTCTGGTCGAAGAGAACCAGGACTTTTTGTTGTTATTCCTTGAAGGGATTGGCTGAGACGATGAAGGGTCAGGGAGCGGTGTTTGTTGCGGTGGGGTTGGAGGCTGGACTTCGACGCTGGGAAGGACCACAGGATCCGCTTTCTCGGAATCATCGTCTTTCAACAGCTTCTGAACCTCTTCAGCCTTCTCCTTGCCCTTTGCTCTTCCCAATGAACCGAACCACGAGGATCGCCCTGGAACAGACAGGCTTTCGCCTGATGGAAACTGAATCGTATTATTGGATTCAGGTGGCGGTAGTTTAGCTTCGTCAGCGACGTCTGCTATAGGCTCTATTGGAATGACACCATTTGAAGGGGTTTCAGCAACTTCCTCGAGCTTTGAGGTGCTTGCGACTGGCGGATCTATGAATTCGGGAGCAGAATTGGACATTATGGAGCCACGACTGTCGCGCCTGGACATGGGCAGCCTGGAGGTAGCTGAAGCCAAAGGCGCACCAGGCTCGGGCTCGGCGAATACAAGGGAAAGTCTGGTTGGTGCTGAATTCTTGGAGATAGAGAGTGTTCTCCAAGCCGGAGGCGCCTGCGAGCTGAGGGAGCTTGAGGACCGTGAGGAGCGACGACTAGATGTCATGGACGAGCGCAGCCATGAACAGGCAGCAAAACGCAGCCTCAATTACGTCGCACGTGGGCTTGACGTCACGTTCACAAATTATCCAAAAATAATTTGAAACTAAAGTCACAGTGCGATATAAAAATCGATTTCAGAGGCTAAGGCTACATGAGAAGGTCGTACACTATCATTATCCAAGTACTTTTCATGGTGCAAAAATTGTAACATTATTATCAGCAACGTCTTCGTCGTCATAGATGAGCTCTTCGAGATCATCATCATCGGCGCTCCCGACGTCGTCATCATCACCGAGCGCTGTTGCATAGAAGCTTTCTTCATCAGTGGGAAGCGGCATATCACCATACTCCTGGCGAGTTGGCGTATCATAAGGTGATTCTTCGATGGATCCCAGTACTTTTGGAATCGGAGTCCAACTCAACTGCTTGATAGAGTCTGAGCAAAAGTCGGCGACTAGAGTCAATGGAGTTTCGACTTGGTCGGAATCGACTTCGGAATCGGATTCGTCGTCCTCGACGAGAGAAGGAAGCCTTGGTCGCTCAGTATGACGAAGCCGAGGTGTCCGTCCATCGGAAAGGATGTCGTCGGTCCTGAGAGCTCTTTCTCCAGGGGATCCGTTTTCGTGTAAAATTCGTATTGAGGGATTCCATAGCTGGGACACCGAAGCCACAGGAGCCAATATTTCTGGTGTATTTTGGGTCTCTCGCTGATTGGAAAACGTTTCGTCGGTCCTGAGAGCCCTTCCTCCAGAGGACCCGTTTTGGTTTAAAGTTCGTATCGAGGGATTCCATAGCTGGGATCCCGAAGCCACAGGTGGCAGTGACCCTGGTGTATTTTGGATCTCTTCTTCATCCAAGAAGCTCAGAATGACCAAGGGTGAAAGCGGGCCGTGAGCAGGCAAAGGAGGATCTGAGGTGATTCGTGAGGAGGTGCGACGTAAAAGCCGGGCCGGGACCGCAGAAGCAACCTTTCGACCGGGTCGTAGTTCCGAAGCGATAGCTGACAACGGACGACCACGAATTACTCGAACAGGATCCCGACGGTCATCAAGGATGCTGCTAATGCTGGGTCGATTCTTCTCGTTCTCTTTCTCGCTCTCGTCTCGAGCAAATTCGAGCACAATGGAGTGGTCTCCAGAAACAGACGGGACGTATTGAGACTCCTTGACATCCACAGGAGCTTTTCGAATGAAGGCATCGCAATGCCAACATGAGCGATGGACGTAATTTCGTTTCCAGGTACAATCTGGCTCAACGCTCAAATCTTCCCTCGTCAAGAGTCTCCTGTCATTTACTCTGTATGGAGTTGCTGTCGTTGATGGTGTTGGAACTGGTGAGAAGAGCTCTAGAGGTGGGAAATCGCGTTTTCGGATACCGAGGAGATGAGCAAAGCGGCTCAGCGGCTTTCGACGTCGAACCACTGGAGGTTCGATGGGCGCCATGGGCTCTTGGAAGGATGAAACGAGGTCGGGATGCATAAGCGCCATGTCGCATATACTGTAGCCTCGAGCAATGTACTTTTCGAATTCTCCAAGTGCAGTATCGAGCTCTGGGCAGGAAACGCTACGAGTCAGAATAGCACCATAATGGACGCCTTTGTACTGGATACAGCTTCCTGGAGAAGCATGCTCAAAGCAAGTCGCCATGAAAGCCCATACTGGACCCCATCCGAGGCGTTTCCAGGTTGGGGACATTTCCAAAGCATGTCGATATAAAAGGTACTGGGCGACAATGTCGGGAGGAGCAAGGATTGTTCTCTGCAAGAGCATTAGCTGTGGAATTCAATGACTGGGCTAGAAGACATACCTGAGCATTTCCCTTCTTGCAGACGATCCAACGTCGACCAAAGGCATCAGGAAACGAGACACCGCCCACAATCGCCATATTCGGATGGCGCACCAAATCCATCCGATCCAGGACACCAACAGGAGGCAGGCGTCTTCGTAGGACCTTGTCGATTTCGTGACATCTGAATCTCCAAGGAAGGGCGTATCTTTGTTCCACAGGTCGGATCCCACAATATGGATGCTCTTCCCGAGGCCCCTTGAGAACCGCCTGAAAAAAAGCCTGTCGCGCTTCTTCGAACATCGATTCCGACTCTCGAGACTCGCGCATCATCTTCACCTCCAGGCTCAGGAAAAGCGTGTATCGGTTCGCCATGTCGGGAGGTAATAGTACCTGAAAAACATCAGATTAGATTTCCTGCGTCGAAAGGATACATACCTGGATACCCTTGTCGGCCTGAAACCATCTCCAGCCAGTCCGAGTCGGAAGGGACAGCCATCCACGTTCAGGTATGGGCCATTCCGGTTGGGGTAGATCATCTCGCACCGGCAATTGATAATGCCAATAAGCTTCCAGGAATTGCTCAACGTCTTTTGCAGCAAGAGGGTCCCGCCAGGAATGGGTGTCGAGGTATCTGGAATGTTCAACAAGGCGGGCCTTCAAAACGGTGATGTCGTTATATCGCGAGTCGAATCTATTGCCTATATCGTGCTCCTCTGCGGTGAGCAATGCGCTGTAAAGCATGGCGATTTCCGTCGGCAAGGCCTTCTGGTTTGTATGAACAAAATTATCCGGTTTGGTCGACAAAATCCTTACAATGATGTCAAGATCTACTGGAATCTGCGTCAGAGGGATTTTGGGGACGCGTAGAAGAAGCATAACTCACTTTGAGAGATCATGTTTCCGTCGAGAGGAAAGCAGGAGCGTGTAGGGAAATCGCCGTGATGGTCCAGGTTTTATCCCTTCCCAAGGAAGAATAAGAGCTCGCATATCACAGCAAGAGCCCTCTCGTCACTGAATCTAACAAGGTCGTTACCCAGACTAAGCGAAGAACAAGAGATGTCAGGACGAAAAATACAATAGAGAACAATGCAACACACCTGAGGAAGTGGAAACAATATATGTCGGGAGAGAAACGGGTCCAGCAGGAACAATAACAGAGCGTCATGCCTCAGAAATCGATCGAAGAGCTGCGCCATAGCAGGGCGGTGGCCAATTCGGGAGTGGGCGTCATGCGTCACGGAATGTCACATTACCTGATCGGATATACGGCCCGGGTCTCGGAACTTGCTCACTAGAGTCTCTGGCAGCTCGAAATCCGAATACAGTAAGTACTTATTTGTTGCTGAAGGGCTCAAAATTCTGGTCAGAAATGGTGTCATATGAGAGGCCCGTGAGCTTCGATAACCAGTTTCTTGCCATAGCCATAGCCAGTCGGATTCCTCAAATCACGAATGGGCAGAGGTCGTGTTTAATCAAGAATCGTGCTTCCAGGTCCACAGTCACGGCTCTACATCAAACTAGGAGGCCATTTCATCTATCGAATGCATGAGAACATGCCCTTCCTACTGCACCTCTGCTCGAGTTGGATGCAATTCATCAACCCATTTGAATCTTTCTTTCATTGAAAGGCCATATAAGTACAACGTTAGGATAACTAGGGAGGCCTATACGTTCAATCCACTAGTTTTCCGAAACTCTCAGCTTCAATTTCGTTCCCGATCATGTCTGCAGATTCCGTAGCAAAGAACATCCAGCAATAATAGATACATGCCACGTTCTCGACTCCATGCTACTCACTGCCTTGCCGATGATTGCCAAAAAAACCTTTCAGATCCCTCGTCAAAAATCCATCTTCCCCTGTCGGCTGACTGACATTTTGTAATTGCAGGTTCGCTATGCACAAAAGGTCCGACCCCAATGACATTGGTCGAGATCTCTTGGTAGGACGCGCTTTCCAGAATTTGAATCCTCAGAGAGGTGCACATAGCAGTGGACAAAGGTATTAGATACTCACTGGCTGGCTGGATAGAATTTATCTTTGAATTTTGCTTTTCCTGAAGCTTCGACGTGAGAGCAAGATTCGCACTATCTAATCTCTGGATCGTGGGAATAACAATTTTCACTCGATGCCGAATGACGACGTTGCTTTAATTTCTTTCCTTTTCCAGCATGCATCCGCATGGCTCGACGTTTCGCTCAACCTCTTTGCCCTCTGATTCTTCGTGACTCTGCTAGTACAACTCCAAGCATTTACAGCAATGCTCTCCGCACACCCCAGGCCGCCTTGAGCTTAGAATATGGTTTCAGGTCTCGAAATGGCTTGAGCTCTCGATATAGCACAGAATCTAGCTCGATTGGATTGGGAACACGGTCGACGCTGCCTCCTGATATTCCTCGACGTCAGGCCCCACTGCCCTATTCTGAATGGGAAATGCAAACTGGACGCGCTATATCGACCTTGACGCGGACCTTGCCCAGTTTTTTCGAGACCGGTTTGGTCGACACGGAGAAGATCTATAGTCCCAAAATTCGGTTGACATATAGTCCGCCCCCTCCATTTCCCAAAAACCTAATGGTCGAAGGTATGATTTCTCTCCATCGTGGTTCTGGCAAACTCGATGAACATGTTTTTCCTAGGGCTTCCAATATATATTGGGACATCGATGCTCGTGCGTCATACCTTCAACATGTTGTATTCCGACGTCAAGGTTGTGGTGAAAAAGGTTGAGGTTGAGCCGAAAACGAAGGAAAAGGTGGAGAATCGAGAGAAGAAGCTCTGGATAGGAATGACGATACATGCGACAGCACGATTAACTGGGGCCGATGCTGTCTGGGACGTCTCTTCCACCTATTCCTTTTCCCCGAATACCGGCCTCATTCACACCCATACAATCAATTCGATAGAACCGGCACCTCATGTCGCGGTCTGGGAAGCTTTGAGGGAGAGATTCTTACGGCTGGGCGGTGTCGAGGGTGAGCTGGCTTATGGTCCAACGACAGAACCATAAGAATCAACACATGTACGGAACAATTTCAATTCCAGACCTTGGGTTGATTCGCTGATAATTTACGAAGGTCCGCACTCACTCGGGCTGGGAAACAAGGTCACGATTTGGCAAGCTGTCCATAATTCGCTTGGATAGCAAACTTTTCTGCCTCTTTCCTTGTCATGCTTTCTTCCACTTTTCATGTTCTTCCTGATACAAATAGAATTATACGTCTGATTCAATCTCAGCGGCCCCGTCCGATCGATCGAACAACACTGAAGGAGCAAAATAGAAAATCAGTGTGCCTGTGCTGACATTGCTCGACTTCCAATTATCGACGCGTCGAAAGCGGGACCATCAGCACAATTCTCAATCTCATCCCTAGACATAAATTCATTGAAAACAGCCGACGAAGGAAATACAGGGAGTCGCAATAACAGAAGACAATGGACGATTTGGACAGGATTTTCGGAATCTGTGCGTAAAGCCGCGACTGCTGGCTCACTCTGAATACTGAACCAATCAACAAGGCAGCGCAGAAAACGTCCGTGCATCTCGTTGGAAGTATCCTGATCCTGGTGAAGTACCGAAGCAGCCATGGCGCAAATGTCCACGACGGCCACCAATAGCACATTCGGTGCCTTCTGCTTCCGGTTCCTTAGAGTTGGTTGAAATTGAACCATCGACGGGTGCTATTGGCGATTCTTTCTCGAATAACAGTATGTCGGCTCATAATCGACATTCTCGGCGATGGATATGGCCTCAAAGGAAGGATGCGAGCAGCGGTTTCTTCGAACCAGGTGTGTTTATTGGCCTATTGAATTTGACGAAATGCTTATCGTTTGACCTAGATTGTACAATGTTCTATTTTACGAATTTATTCCACTCGCATCGGTCCATCCGCTCCAAATCCGCTCTCTTGATAGCAATCTACGTAAGCGACATTTCTTTCGTTTTCAAGCTACTGCGAGGCGCTTTATAGATCAAATTCACTAGTCGCTATCAAGATATTGACCCCGGAGGTCACATCATATCAAGGGGATGTAGCCTATGTACGAACTCGAAGTCTTGCAGACAATCCAGTCTGTCGCGAACAAGACACCCAGTGACAGCGACAAATCGAATCATCTCTCAACTCTGTCGGATTACTTTTATGAAACCGGAAGCCACGGCAGGCATCTATGTTGGTGACTGACAAACACCGATATATGGAATCTCGGTTGTCTTGTATGTCTCATCATCTTCATTGTCCCCGAGTTTTTTTCATTCATACTCTAGATATTCGATCTAATGACTGGCGTCCCACTTTTCCCGCCCCACGATGTCCCAAAAACAACCAAGACTGGCCAAATAAGGTATGCTTCTGTCTCGACTCTTGTAATGTTGTTGCTCACTTTCTTCAGTCAGATCTCGGCAGCGCATTGCGATAAGGCAGGCGAAGGAGTTCGAGAGAAAGAGGATGGATGTCTTGTACCGAACCGCCAAAAAGAAGCCGGAAGGAAAAAGGAAGAAGCCATCGGAGCGATTCACAGAAGGATTGTCCAAGGTGCTTTTCCACTCATTTTGTGAGATCTTTGAATGCTCTTGTTACGAACAGCTCTAATACATCTTTCAGCCAGCTCAGTTCTATACCACTCCATAGTGCGACAACATTGTTCATAACCGGATGGAAATTGTACGCTGTTTTTGCCCTTCCTGTTTGATATTCCGAGCCATCTTTCGTGGCATCCCAGGCTGCAACAAGCCAAGCGACCCGTTGGAAGATGTCTGAAATGTCCAGACAAGAGTGGGAAGGAACTTGAAAGGATATTCGAGATGGTTCACGTCCCGCCGATGCAGTTAAAGATCATTCTCTCTATCTATCCATCAGTTGGTATGAAGCAGAGGTGTCAAGGACTGTCAGAGCACATAGCTGGTTCAATGAAGAGCATAGAGTAGGTCAAACTTGACCATCTCATCCAAAGGGTGGCGTTAAGGCTTCTCACTCCTGCTTCTTGCGTGCCAGCAGAAGCTTTGGTCTGCTTCGGTGTAAGGCTTGTGTCCTGATATAGTAATATTGTTCCCAGTTAAATAGCTTATCTTATCCTACATGTGACTGGGAACTTTGTAAACTGAACCTCGAACTACCAATAGATAAACTTGGTCGTGTTCATTCGTTCTCCCTCTTAGTTCACCCTTACATTTTTTTGAACACCCTTTCACCAGTTTTCTGACGAAAACTGTATTATCTATGTCGAAAAGAAAATCGCACAGAAAGCGGGTGACCCGTTCGTCGACAACACAGACGATGACGAGGAATCGTCGAGCCAATGAACCATCCCAGGAGAGAGCACCAGATAACCCTAATGGCAGCTCTATAATACCCTTTAATTCCCCTGGAACCGTGCTCGGCTCACAACCGTCTAATTCGCTGGGATCCTTCCCGTTGATGCAACAAGGATTTCAAACACCCGCTGCTGGCACGTCTAGGAATACGGGCACCCCTGTATCCAGCCTGGACACAATTACCCCTTCCCCTGACGTCCCAACAAACAATAACCCAAATCCCTTTGTTCATGATTATTCGAGTCCAGCATTACCAGCTGACCGATTCACTGATAATTCTTTTCCATCCCATAATTCTCTGCCGTCATATTCATTTGTGCCAGGATACAGATTTTTAATTAATCGCCCTGGTATCCCAGCCACATATACCATGGGACCATCTCCGACACAAGAGAATATTGCTATTCCCACCGAGATCACTATCGACGACGCTTCTGAACCCATGACTGAAAAGGAACGTATGCGTCGCCGTGCGGAAAAACAACCTCACCATGGTGCTGATATTGGAGATGACGACGTTGAAGATATTGAAATTCAACAAGCAATTTTGGATAATTGCCCTATTATTGATGATGCTCCTGAATCAACTGCTGTACCTATTGCTCCATTGAAACGATTTTTGCCATCCGAGACCTCTGCTCAGCTTAATACCCTTTTTAATACTGCAGTAAACCTTGTGACTGCTACTCTTGGAACTGGGAATGTTTCTCAGAATCAAGCGGATGCGATTGCCGCTGAGACAGGGAATGAATTTGCCGCAAATTTGGATGCGGCTGTGGCCCACTTGATGTCCCCCAGGCTCCCTGATGAATCAGATAGCGCGTATAATGTCCGAATCAATGCTCAACGTCGATTTGAATATGCTAACGGAAACAATGGGTTTGCTGGGGCCAGCTTGACCTCCCGATCATCTGTACATTTCTCACACTCTGCCCTCCAAAGGGGAAATAGTGGCACCGCACCTGTTCGCCATTCAAATCCTGGAGGCCTCATTCCCCCGGAAGGATTAGTGCCCAATATTACCTCTCCCGAAACTGCGGCTCAGAATGCACGCTATAAAGATCGTGTTGCAATCCAACGGATGAGAAATAGTGATCTAAGGGATTGCGGAAAGTCTAACTATGCTGATCAAGGGATTGCCTTTGTCTGTGGCATACCCTATGATCGTTATGATCCTCCTGAAGGGGTTAATCCTGTCACCGATGATGATTTTTTGATAAACCGACGGATCGTAGATGGCCGCCGGAGTGATCATAAAGAACCAGCTCCACGAGACGAAGGAGTTGACAGGACAAGTAGACGACCTGAGCGTCGAGGAACCCGAGAGGATCATAGAGAGGATCATAGTCAAGCTTACGACCCTCGTGGCCCCAGGGAAGAGAAACTCGTGGAAATATCTGAGACTGCGAGTAATGAACATTCTGAACCCATAAGGGACCAACGGAGACGACATGGAGATTCATCTGATAGTGATGAATCTTTCTCTTCTGAAGACAACTCTTCTCGTTCCACTGGGTCATACCCAGAGGATCGTCCAAGGGATAAGAGGAGAAGAGCTCGCCGACGCAGACGGGAGCGTGATCGTGACATGAATAACCGTAATTCCGGGTCCGAGCCTCCATCGGACAACAGCTCTGAAGATGATTCCAGATCCGATACAGAGTCGAGTGACTCTGAATACTCAACGAATAGCTCTCGCAGCTGAAGGTCTGAGCGTAACCGAGCTCGTCGTTGGAGAAACAGAGAGGATCCCGAGTGGAGAGAAGCATGAGCAGATCGCCGCCGCCGCTGACGTCGACGGATGCATGATGACCGATTAGAATATCAGCGCGAGATGAAACAGAGAATATTGCGAATGATTCACCGATCCGTTGGGCATCGTACTGACCTTGGTCTTGGGAAATCTGTTAAACTTGATCTTCCCAAAAAGTTTGATGGGAAAATGGATGCTAGTCGATTTGAGGAATGGCTGCCCGAGGTCCTAAGGTACATGAGCCTGTCTGGATTGAATGGACCGCTTCGTGACCCTGCTCGATTGAGACTGTTGGGTGTTTGCTTGGAAGGGGAAGCCCTCATATGGTTCAACGCGACGGTTGAACCAATGTACACTGGATCATATATTCCTCGTCACAGATGGAGGTTTGATGAGGCCATATGGCAACTATACCATCACTTTGTTCATGACCAAGCACTAAATAATGCGAGTCGAGATTTCGACCATACTTCCTGGAGGTCCACTGCCGGAATGTCTGGAGTATACTATGACTTACTTCGGAGTGCATCTCGTATGCTCCGACCACCTAGTAATTGGGAATTTATGAAGAAGATGATGACCCTCATGCCATCTGATATGCGCAAATGGCTCCTCCAGGACAAACACATTGTACCTGAGTTTGTTAGTAAACGCTGATTATTGAAACTATGCAAGGAGTTTGAACGTACTCAAATTATCTCGAAACATTACCAAGACGCTGCCAACGAGAACAAGAAACCGGTGGCATCTCCTCTCGTGCTGTGCCCCAGAGTAACTCTGCCACTCAGGGTACTATTCACCGCAATTATAGGTCAAATATTCCCTGTCCATCGAATATCCCTAGACCAGTGCCTGACAAAGCCGAGATGAGGGTAATGAATCCACAAAAGCCTGCTGCGCCCGGTGCACTACTCGCTAGTAACAATCGTCCTCCATACCAAGGGCGAACTAATGCTACCCCGGGACCCTCTCGGAACGATAACCGGATATTGAGATGCTATAACTGCGGACAGACTGGGCACTTCTCAAGGGATTGTCCGAAACCTGTCCAAGTCCGGAATGTTGAAGTTATTGATGAGCACGCGACCGATCGAGACCACAGTCCTCAGACTGATGAACATTACGAGACTTCTCCTGAAGTAGTGGATGACCGGTCAGATGGAGCCGAATCTGAAGGTGAATATGTTGAGTACCGTGACGGGTCCGAGTATGGTCCTATGGAGGACGATGAGCCCACTGAAGGCAATAGAGCAATGAGGCTGGTTGTGGACTCATCAGAGGACATATCTCCCGAGGCGAGGAGAGAAATCGTATTGGACCACTTCAGGAATCAGGTTAGATCTCGAGTCACCTGGATATCGCTGACAGAGGGATATAATGGTCAAGCCACTACCCTGAGGTATGATAATTTTACCTGTGACCTCCGAGATCGAGTAAACGCAGGTTTGCCTCTGAGATGGGAACATCTGTTCCCTGAAGTAAATGGGTTTGATAGCCCCGAAGGACCTGAAGGCTGCGAGTATTGGGACTATAATGATACCAATGCGTACCTGAATGAAGTGGGACATGAACTCCTTGATAGGAATATTGAGGGAACCGCGATTAGTCAGAAAATTGCACTTGCTCGAGAAACTGCCAGTCAAATGGATAGTAATACCCCATTGGACATGATTGAGTTGGCTATTATGTTTGCGCCACAATATGATAGGGAGGATTCTGATTCTGGTTCCGATTACTACGAAGGAATGGGAACCTTGGACACTCCCGAAGCCTCATCTTCCGATGAACGTTTGATTTCTGATGAGAGCGGATCGATGCACTTTAACCCTCAATCTGAAGAGAGCTCTGACTCGACCGGTGAAGTTGAAACCGATGATCAGGCTGTTGGGGAAATTGATTCACCCATTTTGGATGTGGAAAGTGAACCTGATCCATGGTTAGTTGCGCCTAGCATGCTTCAACAACTTTTGACGTTTGCTGGAGACCACGAACATATTGTGAGCATTGATGATGGTGATTTCAACTTTGGGAGCTACGAGGAGTATGAAGTGGAGGTCGACTCAGCTGCTGCAGAGCAGCTATTTGGTGCTTGGATCGTAGAAGATAACCTGAGCACTGTGAGGGACGTGAATGCCCCTCGATTGTCTCGAATCAAAGTGTCATCGGAAAAAATTGAGTGCCCTGTCTGGGGTGCCACCGAGACGTGATGCTTCACCGCTTTATTACCTATTAATGGAGTGGATGCTTATGTTCTCTGAGACTCTGGCTCATCCACAGACTCATTGAGCCCAGATTTCACTACGGTCGCTAAATGCAAAGCGTATGAACTGAACAAGCCTTTGAATGTACAGCTTGGGACAGTTGGAAGCCGGTCAAAGATAAACTTTGGGACGTTCGCTAATGTGAACATGAATGGCGAACTGTGCAAAGAATATTTTGATGTACTCAATATCGATAGATATGATGCTATTATTGGGACCAGTTTCATGCGAAGGCACAGGATTGTGCTTGACTTCAAGTGTGATCAAGTGAGATGCAGAGGAAAGACCTTGTGGACTCTGTCTCTTAAAGAGGACATGATGGAACAAGCTCGACGCTCTGCGGCTCGGATCGCTGAAGCGTATATGAGGACTGATTCTCCCTCTGCGAAGCGGTCATTGAAAAAGGACCTCAACTGACTAGATGATTGTGCTCAGGACGGTGTAACCATGAGCTGGGTATTCCGTCTTGAAGAAGGGGAGGAAATCGAAGACGATATTGACGCACTAGACGATGACATTGAAATTATCCAGGAGTTCAGCCGAGAGCGCTTTCCTGACAGATATAATTTAGAAGTGAAATGTGTATCTGACAAGCACATCCTGAGCCCAAAAGTGCTGAAACAGGAGGAAATGGATAAACGTACCTTTACAACTGGACAAGCCGAGAAGAGAGTCCGATTCCAAAATCGGGTCAATGCTGAATTGTCTAGAGCTAAGATGCACGAGGAAGCCTTCCGAAGAGGCGATATACTCATGAAAACTTTCAAAACTCGAGCTGAACACAACATAAACAAGTCTGAATATTCCAGCGCAGACATACCTGCTTTGAGAGATCAATGGTTCGCAACTTGTAAAGATATTATGAGTGGCGCACCTGAGAAATTGCCCCCATTCCGTGGAATCAACCACAAAATCACATTGATTGACGAGTCTAAATGGTACTCGTATTATCTGCCTAGATGTCCAGATAAACTCAAGAAAGAACTTCTTGAAAAGATCAGACGATATACCGCAGCTGGGTGGTGGGAACAGATCAATACCAACCAAGCAGCCCCCATGATCTGCATTCCCAAGAAAAATGGGAAACTCCGAACTGTAATCGATGCCTGAAAGCGAAATGACAACACGGTAAAGGATGTCACTCCTTTCCCAGATCAAGATCAGATACGACATGATTGTGCCAAATCTCCATTCCGATCAAAAATTGACCTTTCCAATGCATACAAGCAAATTTGTGTGGACCCTGAAGATGTAATCAAAACAGCTTTCTCCACAGTATTTGGAACGATGGTTAGCCATACCATGCAACAGGGTGACTGTAACGCCCCAGCCACCTTTCAAAGGATAATGACTATGGTATTCAGGGAATATATTGGTCGATTTGTCCATGTATATTTGGATGATATCTTTGTGTTCTCTAATTCAGTGAAAGAGCATGAAGAACACCTTCAGATTGTATTCGACCAGCTCAAGAAATTTGAATTCTACCTTGAGGCTGCGAAATGTGACCTGTATTCACAACGAATGGACTGCCTTGGCCATATAATTGATGACCAAGGCATCCACTGTGACCTAGACAAAGTAGAGCGTGTCAGAGAATGGAGAACCCCATGAAACTACTTGGACGTACAAAAGTTTCTGGGGCTTATTCAATACCTATCCGCATACCTACCTGATCTAACCGCTTTCACTGGACCACTGTCTAGTATGATGAAGAATGGTGCTGCATTCGACTGGAGGCCGTTACATGACTCTTGCTTCGAAAGTATCAAGGCTCTTGTTGCTAAGAATCTTGTACTAGCCCCTATAAACGAAGACGTCGAAGAACCAATTTGGATTATTTGTGACGCCTCTGTCTCTGGCGTCGGAGCTATGTACGGGCAAGGCCCAACTTGGCAAACCTGTCACCCAGCAGGTTTTATGTCAAAAAAGTTCACTTCGGCACAACATCACTACCGTGTGTTTGAATTGGAGACTATTGCAATATTAGAAGCCCTCCTGAAATGGGAGGATAAGTTATTGGGCCACCGACTACATATAGTCACTGACCATAAATCCCTGGAGTTTTTCAAGACTCAGAGACAATTATCCAGCCGCCAATGCAGGTGGATGGAATACCTTTCACGGTTTGACTTCGATATCCGTTATGTAAAGGGAATATCAAACAAAGTGGCTGACGCTCTATCCAGATATTATGAGAGTGATGCACCGGAAGACATTGTTCACCCTAACAAGTTCGTTAGCGCGGATGTAAGACTCGATCCGGAGATGGAAGACCTCCCCTGGGATCGAGAGAATGAAATCAAACGAAAATTGAATGAAGAAACATTCAACCGTCTCTGTGAGAATATTCGCCTGCAAGCTGTCCGAGAAGTGACAGAAGAGCGTGAATTCGAGGCCCAGGAACTTGCCGAGAATGCAGAGACAGAACTCACTGAGGATGAAGAGAGCATAAGGCCTTCAAACCCGACACTACTTGAATCCTTATCTAAAGGAAAACCACTTCGACCCGTGGTACGCGAGCGCTGCAACTTCAATGACCAAATCACATCCGAGTACGCAAACGATCCTTTGTTCCAGAAGGTACTCGATTGCCCAGCAGACCACCCAAGATTTGATATCAAAGGAGGACTGATATTCTGCAGGAATTTGCACGATGAAGAAGTACTATGCGTACTGAGAGGGATTGATGAAAGGACTGGAAAGTTGTTCATAGGCATTGTACTAGAAGCTGCGTACGAGGTTATGGGCCATTTTGGAACCCAAATAACCTCAGAATATATCCGCCGTTGGTACTGGTGGCCCCGGTTGTTCACCGACACCGAATCCTTCTGCAAGTCCTGCTCTAAATGTCAGCAGAGTAAATCGTCTACTATGAAACCTACTGGGAAATTACACCCACTACCTATCCCTACTAAGCCTTGGGAGTCCATCGCCATGGACTTCTTGGGACCGTTTCCGGAGTCTAAGGGATTCAACTACTTGTGGGTGGTAATCTGCAGATTGACGTCAATGGTGCATCTGATACCTGTCCGAACCACGACTACCGCCACAGAGTTATCATGGCTATTCTTACGTGAAATCGTCAGACTTCACGGTCTTCCTAAATCAATAGTTAGCGACCATGACAGCAAATTTACTTCCAAATGGTGGAAGGAGGTCCATCGTCTGTTGGGTGTTAAGTTATTAATGTCCACATCGTTCCATCCACAGACAGATGGAATGACCGAGCGATGCAACCGCTCGATTAACCAAATTATGAGAGCAAAAGTCTGACCTACTCAGTCGGACTGGGTTGACAAATGTCCAATGACTGAGTTTGCACTCAATTCTGCCATTAGCTCAACGACAGGATACTCACCATTCTTCCTGAATGGAGGTCATACCCCTTCCATGATTAGGGATCTGACTGGACTCTCCGCTGCTATGGAACCTGGGATCACTGACTTTGCATTTAAGGCTTTAATGCACTTATCTGATGCCCATGACGTGATTATCGAATCACGTATATCACAGACTGTTCATGCCAATAAGAAACGAAGGAAAGACAATGAATTGAAGGCTGGAGACAAGGTTTACTTGTCTACAAAGAACCTGACCATACCCAAAGGACGAGCCAGGAAACTGGTACCTAAATTTATTGGCCCATTTGAGATAACGAAGGTATTTGAGCGCACCTCAACATACAAATTGGAACTGCCTCCCGACCTGAAGAAGCGCCGAATACACGATGTCTTTCACAGCAGTCTCCTTAAACCATATATCGCTAGTTGCGATCAACTGTTCCCAGACAGGAGTTCACTGGATCCCTATGACTTTGGAGCTCCCACTGACGCTGAGTACCTAGTGGAAGAAATCATTGGACATAACTGGAACAAAAAGACAATCACCTTTGAAGTCCTGTGGCAACTCGGTGATACGACTTGGGAGCCACTGGATGCTGTGAACGGGCTCGCTGCCCTGGACAGATATTTGGCGCTCAAAGGGGCGCGAGACTGGAAAGACCTCGACGGATGCAAACGTTGAGTGCGTGGCTGATCTATAATTAAATCAGTCCGAATTCGGATTTAACTGGGGTCAGTTTGGCCCTGTTTGATTTCCTCGAGGCATGGACTTCTTAAAGGTCTGCTTCGAGAGAACTTTTTCATCTGCCCTTCCTTCCCTTCACTCATCATGAGCGTTGAAAATACGATGCCACTGTCCTGTTCTTCCTTCAGTAAATTAGCGGAGTCTAATCAACAAGGGGAGGACTCCAACCCTGTTGTTATCCCTGAACATGTCACCACTGTTGCCCCTCAGGACACTGTAATGGGTTCTGTTGATAATATTCCGTCGCTTCCTCCTTCTCTGACTCCTACTCCTCGTCCATCCATCCATTCGTTTGATCCCCTTGTGCTCCAACAGCGCATAATGGAATTAATGGAGGATAGAATTTCCATGATGCATGACCACAGCAAGGCAGTCGCTGAGCACCAGGACAAAAAGGACCGTCTTCGTCGAGACTACAGAAACCTGAGCAAAAAGGCAAACGAGCATCTCGACGAGATTGACGCGCTCAACAAATCCCTTGACACATTGAAGACTGAGAACCTCGAGCTACGAGAAAGGAGCCGAGCTCGCTCTATATCCCTGAAACGTCGAAAAAAGACCTCGTCCAGCACTGTCAGTGCTGCCGAAGAATACAGGAATTCTACCATTCCGTCTCAGCGAGACACAAAAGGTATGCCCAGAACCGTTTATCCGAACGGTACTGATAAACATTCAGGTGATTTCTTACCTGCTCATCTCGATTCTCGCCCTCTCCCTTTCAATGAAAAGGATATCATGCGCAAAGTAGCATCTGCAGCCGTCAACAATTATACTGGTCAAGTTGCGACTTTCATATTGAAACAAGTCTCGGCTACGACCAACAGCACCGCTCTGCATCTATTATCCCCAGCTATGACTTACCTCACTCGCATTGGGTGGACTGAGTCTAACCGATTCACTTTCGGCTCTGGGATCCACGCTGAGGGTCCCAATATGCTCCCTCCCATTCATCTTACTGGACATGCGCCTAATTTCAGTGCTTCTGCTCGACCTCACGCTTCGAATCCATCCACGGAAGCGATGGCCCTAATGGCTGCTGCTCCTGCACCCGAATCCTTCAGTTTAAAGCTGAACGACAAAGAAGTCGCGGCTTTCTTCTTATACCACGCTCGCCTCGATGAGATTGTTCCTGGACTCGATATCATCAAAACTTCCTCTGGAGGTTTAGCCATTGACCTACGACAGACTCGCGCCCTATTATTCATTCGACACATGTCTCCAGTCAGATCGGCCGAGACTTCGCGTGCTCGATTCATGTACTCCTTCATCGCAGCCCAATTGATGGGTATATATGGATTATACGATTCCTTTCTCTCCCAGCTCCGAATATCCGTCCCTGACGATACCCCGCTCCTGATGGCTCCTTTCCACTACACAAAGGGCACCGTCGTCACCATAGAATCTACAGTCCGACACTGGGCCAGCTGTGGCACAACTGTACGCATTGTCAATGACTTTCACCCGTTTGGAAAATCAGTTATCAAACGGAATGCCACCTGTAGGACTATTGTCAATGCCTCCGACTCTCTGAATCACGTATCCACTGAGGATTGGAAGCAGGCGAACACTAAAATGACGAGATCACTTGTTCTTGGGTCCCCTCCAGGGATCCTTGAGAATAGCATGTGGATGACGTCGTTTCCTGTCGTACCTCTCGCTGATAGAGGTGAAAAGCCTTCTGCCAGGAAGCATCACACGTCTCAACCTCGCCTTTCCCCTTCTTCTCATCCAATGAATCCCCATGTCGATAAAACCGCTGCTCAGTTGGGGACTTTCTCATTCGCTAGTCTTCCGTCTTTCATCGACGCTTCCGATTCACCCGGATCGATGACTGGTGTCACTGCCGGCCATCATTCGACTATTCCTCAAGTCATGACTCGTGGGTCCGTTACGGGGCCTTCGTACGCCATGGCTTCGTCCTCTGTTACTCGGGGACCTCTATACGCCGCTGACGTCGATGAAGATATGAAGTCAGTATCGAATGCTGGGGATGACTCACCTGTTATGTCAGGAGAAGACGAATTCACTGACGCATTGTCCATTATTGCCGCTTAAACTCATTTTTTTCATGATTTATGACTCTGTTCACTACTTACATTATCTTGCAACCGCCTTTCTATCCTATCTTGCAACTGTCCATTGCTGATTTAAAACCTTATTGACTTATTTCTTGCTACAGTATTTGTAGATACTACTTATCCTTCGTGATTATCGTCACGTTGACTTCGCTCGCCTTATTCTGACGTCAGAGTGTGGGTTCACTCTTGCCGGGGAATCTGTAAGGCTTGTGTCCTGATATAGTAATATTGTTCCCACGTCACCTAGTTAAATAGCTTATCTTATCCTACATGTGACTGGGAACTTTGTAAACTGAACCTTGAACGGCTGACTGCTTAATACTTATGTCTGTGTATGGTTAACCCAGTTACCGGTCATGTGCACCTTCCCGTTTGGGAAAGTATTTCCACGCCTCTTTTTTCTAATGTCTTCGCTCAGTACTCGCTGTTAACACTTTGTTTGGAGAATGAAATTCAATGGTGGGACACAAAGAGCTGGTATAACAACTTAATATGGCAGAAAGTGATGCTCCCTGGTCATTTTAGCCATACTCTGCCATATGGCTCCTCTCGCATGTTGAGATGGAAATTTTGGCTTCTAAGCCACTTGAGAGCATAGTAGAGATTATTCAGAGCAATACCATTGATGTGCATCCCAAAGAGCAATGAGACTGCTGTGTTTCCAAAAAAGATGCAAAAGTGGCGCAAAGCAGCACTGCAGGCTCGAAAAATGCAAATTTCATGAGAGCAAGACCCCTTAAGCTTATAGCTCTGCTTGGGATGATTTTTCGATCCTAGAACCCACCAGACAATCAAGGTTCACCTGCCGAATATGCCAGACAGAGCCGCAGGCATAAAAAATACTATAACAGCAGAATGGGGTGAACATGCAGAATACATGGTTCAATTATGGTCTCTTAGATACCCCTAGATTGCGGGAGGATATTTTCACAAGCTACAATTATTTGGCAGCTGCGGTAATGTCAAAGAGCACCGAACTGGTATGGCTGCCGAATATTGCATATGTGGCGCACGGCCAAGCGCCGCAGGCTCGGAAAATTTGTACATTTACAATATTTAGTAGCCTCAAGCTGACCATCCCATTTTCTATTGTCATTAGCTTCCAACCCAAACAGTTTGAGTGGATAAAGCATCCTTTCATGGCCATCCTGGCCCGTTTTACCAAATCTTTCGAGACGGACGGTCCATCAGGAGTCACCACAATTGACACTTTGCCATTTTGTGAGAAGCTTCGTGCTTTCTATTCTCGAGTACATTCTGATTCATCCAGTGGCTCGCTTTCCATCCTGGTTCCCTGGAACCTATTACGCAACCTGGGCAGTAAATGTTATGAAACCACTAGGCCAGCAAGTACATGAATATCCCATCTCAATTCTCAAACAGCATATCGTGCGTGTGTGGCGTCTCTGTGGCGCAATAAGATCCGTACTGACAATTTATTGCAGGCGGAGGGTCATGCTGATGCCTGTATTTTGTCAGCAGAACTTGAGAAGACACTTGATTCAGATTCGGAGCACCTCCGCGACATCACGGGAGTCGCTGTCGCGATGTATCTCGCAGGTGCGGGCACAGTCAGTGATTTGATTCTCATTCAATTCTTCCGTTCACCTGCATTGTTTCTCAAGACAAAAAACACGATCGAGATCTTCTTGTTGGCCATGGTTCTCCATCCAGAATGTCAACATCGGTGCCAAGAGGAACTCGACCGTGTTGTAGGGACAGACCGGCTTCCGGAATTCGAAGATAGAAAGTCACTGCCATATCTCGAATCTGTATTGCAAGAGACTCTGAGGTATGAACTCTCTTTCCATTATTTCAAGTTTCAATTTATAGCATTTTTCAAGATGGAATCCTGTTGTGCCGCTGGGCGTGCCGCATCGCTCTACGGAAGACGACATCTACAAAGGAATGTTCATCCCGAAAGGCTCAAGAGTCATTCCCAATATCTAGTATGCCATATCTTCCCCGGAGCTTTCAGGGAGCTAACAGTTTCCTAGTGCGATGAATCACGATGAGAGCAAATATTCGGATCCTTACAGCTTCAACCCGTCGCGCTTCATGCCAAGATCAGAGGGTGGAGGTGGAGAAACTTTCTATCCGGTCAACTTTGGGCAAGTCGACCTTGTGATCCTTCTGGTTTCCTTACTTACTACTGCGCCACAGATGGGGACGTCGGTATGTCAGCCTTGAACTGACATTTGTTTGACTGACATGACACAATTCAGTATCTGTCCTGGTAGATTCCTCGCCGAAAACAGCACCTGGATCGCAATGGCCACGATTCTCGCGACATTGAATCTCAACAAGGCTATCGGACAAGATGGCAAGGAGATTACTCCAAAGGCTGAGTTTTCACAATCGCTCATTAGGTGAGCTGTTTGAATGTGCAATTTGAGGCGAACCTGAAGAACCTGGATGTCAGACGCGTCACGTCGCTGCAGTTCTGTGTGGAACCACGTTCAGCAAAGGCAGAGGCACTGTGCCGACGCGAAAAGGAGTAGATCAAACATGGATAGCATTGGACGATGATTGTCCGAATATATCAGGAGTAAAATGCCGATTGATCTCTGTTTAGTGCAAAAAATGTGCTCCTCAAGACACGAAATACGACGAATTGTTTCTTTGCTTCTCCTGGGGAATCTTCCCGAAAGGACCCTTGCTACAACATTCATACTTTCGATACGTTAACTACAATGCCATGCTTCAGGGCTCGAGTGTATGGACAGACCTATGGCCAGGGTCAGCAAAAGATTCAGCCTTAACGGAATAGTTCACCTCACGACCAGCCTTCAAAAGCTCCTCGTCGACTCCTTCAACTTCAACATCCAGTTCGAATCCCAATCCAGGCATTTCTACTGTCTTGCCAAGGTGAACCTTAGCTGTGACAACAGCATTCTTGATCGGATCCTTTCTGCCCATTTTCTTTGCCATCATCTCAATCGAAAGCAAGAGACAAGCTGGATAAGACATTCGTTAGCTTCAGATACTGATGTCAGAGCTTTACTCACATGCATAACCCATGGCGAGCAGTTGTTCTGGATTTTCGCCTCCTCCAGACCCGCCGAGCTCTGTGGGAAGAGCGAGCTTCAGGTCCAGTCCATTCGAGCTGACCGTGAGATCATCGCTTTTGGCGACGGCGGCGGCGGTGTACTGAGCAAAAGCGTCATTGAGATGTATACCGGTTTCAGTAACGGCTACAACGAACCTTGTGGTCCTTCAACGTAACAAGAGGACGAGAACAACGGGCAAGCTGTGGAAAACGTCTGGCGGCAAGATTTAACATCATGGTAATTGGTGGACGGGAAAGCCAAGGATCTAAATGGAACATGTGAGTAAAGCTTCGAAGAAGTCGTATTATTGCCGCTCACGGATGTCCCTGGGTTATCTCCTCCTCGTAACCAGCCCTACTGGAGACGATGTGTCTCCTCAAGATATTCGCGAGGTCCTCTTGATCAACGAGGTCCGAGAGCGGTAATAAATGCTGAGGTAGAATGGGACGATATCATGGAGAGAGTTGAGCCCGACGCTATAAAATGAATGATCAGCCCATAGACAGCACCTTGGGCAGATTAGATTATGTCAGGATATGACCTCTTAGGCCGTGTAATATGTAGTGTAAAAGGGGGTCCTAAGAGGCCTACCTCAGAATCCGAGCTGCCTGTAAAGGATATTTTGGGCGAATCCGAGCTCTCTGATCTCGGTTTGCTTCCATTCTGGGTCGAATCTGGGCCTACTTCCGCCTCGGAATCCGATCCGATTGGGATCCCGACGAATCAATATGGCGGCTTTTCCAGCGTCGCAGACCGTCACAGTGGTAGATATTATGCATAATAAGAGGGCTTTTGCGCTAGATGACCGAATCCGGGGGAAATTTTGGGCTTTTTGACGTCCCAAAAGAGCTCGAAACGAGCTCGGAAACGGGTCAAAATGAGCGGCGGCTGGTCCCGAGCGGCACCAGAACCAGGATAAATACGGGATTGTGCACTCCTTTCGAGAGCGCATCCTCGGATACGATAACGCGACGCTGGTCAAAACCCGAGAGAAAGAATCCAAAGAAAAAATTTCAGAAGAAATACTGAAAATCCGCTCAGAATGGCTCAGAATGGGCTCGAAATTGGCGGGGATCGTTGACCATGATGGCGGAAACTATGAATCGGATCCTTATGAAAGATCTACAGCTCACTGCATTGAGCGGCGGGGTCAATTTCGGTGGCCAGATAAGGCAAGGGCCGCTCCGATGCAATCACATCAGCACGTGCCACTTTGTTCTTCTACTTATTTTCAAATCTATAAAATGCCGCGCCACGCTCCAATTCAACATCCCGTTGGTGAACATAGACACAGTCCCTTGAAGGCTCGCTCTTGGAAAACAAAGCAGATTGTTATTATTGATGGGCAACATGAGCTGCGAGAAAGCTTGCAGAAGCGCATGGAGGAAATTCGAGAAAGGTCCAGGAAAAGACGGGAGGCCGATGGGGAAACAGCAGCGGAGGACGACGCGTCTCATCTGGCCTTCGATGATGGTTCAGAGTCAGATTCCGAAGACTTGTTTCCTGACGAATCTCTTCCGCTCGCTCATGGCGATAGCGCGTATCATCCATTGGGACCTACCATGATGGATTTTGACGAGCAGTCAGCTGATGAGGACCTCGACGATCAGCCTGAACAGCCAGACCAATCCCAGGCCCCTCGCGTCGGCTCTCAGCGCTGTCCAAAACCTGCAGACCAGCGCGCTCCCACTGCTGAAGCCATCGATACACTGAAATGCTGGAATGAGCTGATTCCCAGTGTCAGTGATTCATATTTGGAATATCTTTCCCGAACCCTATGCCAAACTACTCTTCCCCCTCCCGTCTTGCGGTATCATTGCACAAAGCCGGTATGCGTCGTTCAAGAGCTTACCATTCTTTGTCTCCACGTTCACCGTATGTTCTCCTTTGTCTTGCTTTGGTTAATCCCACTCATTGAACCTTACAGATTGCGTGAAAATGGATTTCGTTGGCTGCCTTTGCAAAACAATACCACAGCTTTTGGTCGAGAGCGGCCTATTTCCAGGAGCACCGCTCAAACCGCGGATAGCAGTCTCTATTGAGTTACTAGACCTGTATCGGGCTCTTTTCGAACGCTCTTGTGACTCTATCCATGCCTTTGCAGCATCCCTGCATACAGTCTATGAACGTAATGGATTTCGCATTCTCGATAACTCGGTACGCTCTTTGCATTCCTTAAGCCAAGTCTGACCAATCACAGGGTGATACTGTCCTAGATCCTTTTCGACGTTCCCTGGGCTGTGCTGTTCAATGGTATGATGCACTTGTAATGCATATCGAGTCGTCTCTAGATGCCGCCTTGCAGCACTGCGATGAGACTATTCAAGCCATAAATCACCGACGACCAGTATCGGCTTCACCACTCTCTTCACCCTTGTCGTCGTCCGAGCTCAAACCACTGACCCTGGATCAGGTCGTTGCCAACACGATCCCTGTATATCCTGCTCCTGAAGAGAACCCCCAGCTTTTACCTTCTGGCTCGACCATGCCTCCAGCTTCAACGAAGCCTTCTACTCGCACCACCATTGAAGAAGTAGATGACGAACCTGAAGAACCCATTCCCAATTCACCTGCGCCTCCCATTGATCATCTGAGCCCAGGTGAAGCACATCGTATGCTTCGACAGATGTGCCCGGCGTGTTTCGGAGCTTCTGTCTATGGTCGCAGCTTTCAAGAGTCTGTCCTATTTCTCAAAGCTCACAAATTACAATTGATGTTCTTTAGGGGTGGTGATATACATGTGGCTCTCGACGGAAATTTCCATCATAAACATATAAAAGGGGTGGTGGAGGACCTACCTTTTCGTGCAAATCAACGTATTCTCTCAAAGGCCTTTGTCGATGGGGTTCGTGATCGTCTTGATCAAGCTCGTGGCCGTGAACCCAAAGACTACCAGCCCATTGTTCCGGATATTGCGATCGATTCCTGCCAGGAGTCACATCATGCCGCCAAAGATGTCAATGGAGGAGACGATGTTGACTCCAATGGCAAAGGCATCACATTTGATGACAAGGGTCTTATGGCTCTTGTTTGTCGCCACGACATCCCTCTCTTCTTTGCCAATATCGATACGCCGGGAGAGGGGCAGCAATATGGCATCGCTCTGTTGGAATTTCTCTTCATGCTTCTTCCTCTCAACGCTACGGTCCTTGCTCTATATGATATTGGATGTGTTGTTGACCGCAGTATTAACAAGGTATGTCTTTCATTCTTGTTTTTTTTTTGATCCAATATATCCTGATGCCATCCCAGTACGATCTATTGCCAGAGTGGATCACTTCGCGCTTGATGTTAGCTCTCTCAGCCATGCACGCTTATGGACACCAATGGTCCTGCCAACTCATCTATAATCCTCGTCTACGGCATGGACTCGGACTCACCGATGGCAAAGGCGTCGAACGACTATGGTCCCGGTTACGCAAACTCATTGGAGTAGAAAGACGATCTGGAGTAAGTTCTCATCCCCTCAATGATTCATTCAATGTTCTGACTGGCTTTAAAGAGGTCACGTCGACTCTGGCTAATCGATCGCCAGGCTGACGCCATCGCCTTTGAGCTTCGAGACGGTCTCGGAGAATGGATGCATACAAGACT
This sequence comes from Mycena floridula, assembly GCA_029320655.1. Classification (NCBI taxonomy): domain Eukaryota; kingdom Fungi; phylum Basidiomycota; class Agaricomycetes; order Agaricales; family Mycenaceae; genus Mycena; species Mycena floridula. The sequence goes on from JARIHS010000001.1 coordinate 2,955,741, forward strand.
GAACAAAGGTGTTTTGGTCCAGGCAAAGAAAGCACAAGCACTACTCGATTCCAGTGGTGTTGAGATTCATGTCCTGCGATCAGAATGGCGCACTCAGAAGCAATCCCAGCTTTCTTCTAGATCTCGTAGGTCAATTTTACGCCATAGTTATACATGAAGCTCAGAGGCCCTGCAGATGCCCCGGCGCAGCTGAAGAAGGAAGTCTCGAAGCTTATGGCGCTGCAGGCTCAGATCTCAGGCATTGACTCGTCTATCGAAAATGTACAGAAGGCCATTCGTGGAGCGCACGGGACAAGGCAATCTCTTGAACTCATAAAAACGTTGCAGGCGACACAAACTAGCCTCAAGTGTCAAGTCGATTCACTTTACGCGTCTCTCAACCTCAGCGCCGACTTTCCTACCATTGTTGGACTTTCAATAGAGCATGTTCAGACCCTCATAATGGCTCGAAGTCTCAAGACTGTCTTGCGGAAAAAGGCGATCAGCAGTTTCATGGAGTGGGACCGACTCGGCCAATCTATCGGAGGTCGGCAGCAGACAATAGGTCAGTCAATTTCAGGCTACGATGTATATTTTCCCTCATAAACCTTCTTCTAAAGGCACCGAGAAGCATCAACAAGCCAGGAAAACAATTGCCCGACGTAAACCAATACTTGTCACCATGATTCGTTTATACAACAACTATTGCAATACCCTTGCGAAGCTACATACTCCAGCCAGTAAACTTCCAGTTCCATGCCCATTGCCTACAGATTTGAAATCTCTGCGCGCCAGCGATGACCTACTCCAAGATGTTTGTCTTGAACAGTCGACAGGACCTGTTCCACGTTGGATGGATGACCAGAAGACACGTCAGGGGATTCATGCGATGCTGAAGTTGGATCGATGTCATGAAGAGTGCGCCCGACTATCCCGAGAAGCTCAGCATCTTGTACGTTGGTTTCAACGTGAACTGGCATCCATCGAGCTCGCCTGTCGTTTGCCTGAATGTATTTTTGCTTTTCTTGCACTCGATACTTTCACTGATCACGCCTTATAGATCAGAGAATGAGGCACTTGCTAGAAGAGCGGCGTCTGCACCTGCTTTTTCTCAAGTCCCGGTGGCAGAAGAGCCTTGCCTCAGAGATCCAGTTTGATCATGCAGTCAAAGCAGCCTCGGAGACTGCAAATTCTGTCGCAGGAGCTCCCTGCATCCACTACAGTTGGATTCATGTTCAAGGCATGTACGACGATGCATTCGTGAAACCATCTGCTCCAGCTGATGGTACTTCTTTCACGAGTGAAGAATCCGTTGGCTCTGATGTACTGGCGGTGGAGGCTGGCCAGATTGATTCAGATGTAGACGACGATCCTGAAGATGTTGCGGGCCCGCCTGATTCAGACTCTGATGACGAGGAGATTCTAGAAGGCTTGAGAGCTGTGCTTCCTACCGTGTCTTGGACTTGTCCTGTATGTTCCACGCAATTCCAAGCACAATGGCTAACAAGTATCTAGACACCATTGCGAATTGACGGGCTGCTCATTCAGCATTTGACGCAAGCTACATCATCAGTTATCGTTGATTCCAGCAGTAATGCTCCCCGACGTATTCCCGCCACCATAATCGATTTCGATAAACGAGACTTGGTCCCGCTTCTACATCATCAAGGAAGGATTACCAGCGGTTCTCTCAATGCTCTAGCCGCACTACTGCATAAGGCTATCAAGTCCAGTACGGCCACAAATACGGCAATTTTCCCAAGCTGGTTTCTTCCTTATGCCAACAGTCGAAAGGAAGATTCAATATGGCGACTTACTCGGGACACAGAGTTCTGGAACAAGGATATCTGGGTCTTCCCGATTCATCGACCAGCACAGGAACATTGGGTCCTCACAATCGCCATTCGCAGTAGTCGCCATTTCTATCTCTTTGACAGTTTCGCTGGCAACCAACAGTCCTGGACAGCAGATCTGCTGCCACTCGCATCAGCCATGGATCTTTTAGCATCTATCGCAAGAGCCCATCATCGAGATCTACATTTGGACATGTTGTCTGTGTGGACAGCATCACCATTATCGGTATTTAAAGCAGTTCAACCACAGGTTGTTTCTCTAACTTTCCCACAGACAGAAGCTGTTCAAACCAACAACTACGACTGTGGACTTTGGGTTATTTCTGTCATTGCAGCTGTTCTCCGTGAGACTCATATCACCGACCTCACAGAAGCAGATATGCCTACTTTCAGGGCCCTTTGCCATCGTTTAACTCAGCTCGTACCACTAAAGTAGCCAGGAATACAGTATCCAATGAATACATTGTCTTGCGCCTCTAGGACTTTGCCAAAAAGACGAACTGACGAACAATGAAGGTATCGAGAAAATTATTTCAATAGCTAAGATGTATATATACAATGATTATGAGCTAAATCAACAGTACCTCGACCTAGAAAGCAAGAAAAAAGTACAAGACGACGATGAAAAACAACTGACAAATACAGAAAGTCCTGATGTCTCTTCATTCTCGGTTCAGAGCACAGCCAATGTCGTATGAGATATTGACATACAAGGTTGTGGTTCTGGAGCCGCTTGGAGTTGTATTCGGGGTCGACGGCAGTGGTGACAGAGACGTTGAGCAAGCCTCGAAAGCCCTGAAGGCTGCGCGAGCTGCATTGGCATCAAAGATATTGGCGAAAGGTGGCACAGAATCCAATGAGTTGAGCATGATGGCGTGAAGGCGGTTTGCAGCATTCCAAGGATTGGCCTCTGCAAGTTGAACGGGATCAAGCTGAATATCCACTGGGATGTCGCCCGGGTATCGAGGGTCAACCATTTGCATGAGGTCGTGGATACCCGCTTTTCGAAACGCACCCAGCATACACTTTTCATGCAAGCTTCGGCTGATGACCTGAAAATTGGTTAAGAAAAAACTTAACCAGACAAATGAGGGATGCTCACTGAGATATGTTGGTTTCGGCACTGTGGTTGAACCTCATCACGGTGACGATGGTGTGGAAAATGGTCAAGAAAGACGACATATAGCGATTCAAGGGACTCTTCATACATCCAGGTCTGGATACCGTGAATATAGAAAGGGATTTGCTCCATTAGCCAAGCCTCTTCAGCAGGCCCGAGAGGCAGAAATTCCATGACTTGTCGCGCATTCTAGTAACCTTTCAGCAATCGATCTGATGAGGAAGATAGCACTGACCAGATGTTTACTGAAAATTTTGGCCTTTTCTTCGAGCTGGAAGGCGAGGCCTCAGAGCCAGGACAAGGAATGTCAGACAGACTCACCGAAGCGCCAGGAGGTACAACGAGTGCCATGGCGGTCGAAGACAGGAAGGTGGCTGTTTCAACGTGGGAATCGCAGCTGTACAGTTGCTGCAAATAGAGCCAAGCAACCGGGAACAAAGCACCGCCAGACAAGGAACCACTGAATTCAGATACAATTTCAGAAAACCGGTCCATGTAGATCTTTGACAATGATCTCCGGATTGTGGTCAACAGGTAAATCATTGTTGCCATCATAGATATCGCCGTGACTATTTATCGTAAAGCCAAAAAATGAATTTATTGGTGCCCGAATGACAATAATTATGCATGGACAATTAGAACTGGTGCCTAAAATCTACCTGCAGTGCTCGGTCCACTTGCAAGATTGCCTGGCGAATAGCCAAGGGAACAAGACTAGACCACGTTTGAACCTCTCCTGCGAGCCGTCGTTCAATGGTTTGTGAATTGGTCAACAGCAAGTCCAACCCTTGAGTTAACAGCCTACTTTCCAATATGCTTCTCGGGCGTCTGCTAGGTCTGTGGCCGATAATGGCCGGAACGACGGTCCTTGGTTGAGGTCGACAGGGATAGGGAATTGTTGCAGCCAGGCCTGCTTGAACTCTTCCAAATGCAACGCCATTCCTTCCTTGTCGTCGTCGGCTTGAAGGTTGACAATACGTGGTATCATAACCTCCAAGAGCTTCCTTTGGTTCGTATTAATCTGGTGGCGCAATCAGTAGACGTTGACAAGACAAGGAGACAACTGACCTTGATGAATGGAAAGGCGTTTTCGTTCCCTTGCCGTAGCATCTCCAGCCAAATCTCATCTTTGACCTCGGTACCATAAAGTATCTGGTCCGCAAGGTATTCAAGCTCATCAGCGAGCAGCTGAAATCAATCAGTATGAGACGATGCTGCAGCCATTAGATAACAAACCAATCGACGAGCCAATCGTTCAAACTCTTGCTCTAAAGGATGGTGCTCCAATCCTGGGTCAGAGGAATGTTCCAGAAACCAATCATTGACCATTTGTTCGACGTAGTCAGAAGTACCCTGGATATCATGGTCTTTGAGTTGGAGATAACCTGGTACCCGAGGCTGAATCCAGCGGGTATGAATACCCTCAACCTGAGGCAAATAAGCAGCTGCAATGACAACTGAAAGCAAAACGGACCTTTCCTAGTGGTTCCTTTCTCCACCAGTGCTTGACAAAGTCCTTGATGCAAACAATCATGGCCTCATGGCTTTCTCCGCTAGCGTCCTGGAACTTGAGGAGAAACTCACAAGTCCAGTCGAGATTCTAAAGGTACAGAAATTCAGTGACAGTAGAGACTAGGAGCGACAGACTGACGAATGGTGCTGGATAAATACAGCCTGTCGACATGGTTGAGGTTGAGAAGCAAATGAATACAATTTAAGGTTTCGGTCCCAACCTCAGTTGATAAATCCGAGGGCAACGATCTAGCGCATTAAGGTTCCGGGCTCTCCGAGATATTCCCAGTTTCGTCTCCTCTGCCATAGATGCAAGAGCCTTCTCCAGTCCCATGTTAATTCTATCTCCTTGCAACATCTTTGGCTCGAGCATCCGGTCGAGCTCCTGATTGGCGAGGTGCTCGAGCTCCTCATAGAGCATCTGAGTCAATATCAGTATGGCCATCGTCCAAGGAGGTACTGACCGTTTGACAAAATGACTTTTCAAAGCCTGCGGCCACCGGATACGAGGCCAGTTTCGCGTCGAGTGGGTTTTCGCGCCACCATTTGTCCATCATAGCAGTGAAAAATTCATCGTCTTGGCCTTTTTCAGCTGCACGAATATATGGTTTCACCTTTGGCTTCAACCATTGGGTTTGAACAGCATCACCCTTTGACAAGGAAACCAATCAGCACAATTCGCCAAAGACATTGGAACATACCAGCTCAGTAGGGTGGTCGATCTTCCATTGCTCTGTGACTTCCTTCATATACTCTTTCAGAAACTCGGGCCCCTGGACCAAGGCATGTAGATATCCGACAATGTATTTTTGAGCCCAAGATGGATCCTTGAGACGGAGCGTTAGCATAAAGACACCACCAAAAAAGAGAAGAGACTTACACAGGTCCTCGAGGTCATGCTGGAGAAGTGAATGCCTTGAGAAATCAGCCAAGAAGGCCCCGTTGACGTTTATAAATTCTTGAATTCAGCCGAAAGCAATCAGAAATTCATCGTAAACGTACAAGAAAGTCCAATGCATTGTCAACGTTCAACGACAGCCAACTAATATGCGCTTCGGTAGACATGGGCATCCAAATAATGCTGGGAGCGGGCAAAACGAGGTGTGCCAGCATCGTCGAATGTTGCCAACCTGGCCTGGGCTACCGTAATTCCCATCTCTTCAAAGAATGGCAGCCCTGCATGATAGATAAAACGTGCCAATTTCTAGATGGTACAAGGATTAGCACGAGGAAATTAATGGTGGAACAATGCATACTAGCTTCAAATCCTCATTTGCTTTGCAATACTCCTGGATTTCCTGAGGCGAGCCCTTCGGCAAAAGATATGCCAAAAAGTCTCGTTGAAGACGGCGGATGAATCTGTCACATTGGTCGGATTTGATGTGGGCTAGGTATATATCCACTTTTGTGCAGAGGAATTCATCGTAATGGTCGCGGCATACCAGAGGCTCTGGGGTCTGCTCGAGTCTTGTTAACATGATTCAGCGTCAGAAGAAAAAACCATAACGACCAATTCTTTCCGTTTGGGTCTCTGGACACCTCTAGTCGTTGAATAGCGGGTGGGAATGGCTTCCATGCTGGTTCAGAAGAAGCGCAAGCTCGCTGGATTGTGTAATGGATTATGCAGCGCTTTGATTGTCTTCCTCATTAGGTGGATTAGGCAGAGATACCAGCGAGCGTCGCATGACTTGAGACGGAAAGAGAGCTTGAATTCAGCAGGACATAGAAAAAGTACCGCCAGAGCGGCAAGACAGCGGTTGCAGCGAAAAGCATCATCAGGGGCATGATCACGCATAGTGACATAATGTTACACCGTGACATTACCTGTTTCAGCCATTGAATCTGTGGCGTCTGACTCTCGATTAAGGTCAAAATCAAGTCTATTTGTAAATACGACTACATGTCGTCAGAAATAGTGGTAACATTAATATCAGGACCAAAGAATTCGACATCTGCTCTATGCAGCATATTTTTGTGCATAAAACCAGTAAAGATATATCGCTCTCCTGCCTCAATTGGCGTAGAGCAATGGGCCACAACGCCAGCTAAAACCGCATAGACGTGGCCAGGGATGATAGGAATCTTGATATTGAGCTGAGGGATCACAAAGTATGCTCCTTTCCAATTCCCAACAGGGATGCACCAAGTCAAAAACCGTTTGTCGTCGGAAAAGTCAAGGTGAATGACTTCACTAGTCCCCGATTTGATGGCAATGCAAGCGAATGCGGGGCCATAATATAGCGCTGGACGATTGACAAAGTCCTCACGTAGAAACCGGCGAAGGCGTGCATCACACCTACAAATAAATTAGAAAAATGTTCAAAATGAACTGTGAGCTTACTGTAGAGCACGCTGCCAGATCTCGGGACACTCATTCTCCAGAATAATGTTGACTTTTTGGAATACTTTCTCCTTCATGTATGTCAGCATCGTATCCATTGCCATTATCGTTTTCGGCTTCTGCATTCGAGATTCTGCAGTGATGACCGGCCCTTCCGCCAATGTCCTGGAACCTTCCCAACTGCCACAATGAGTTGACGGAGACTGAGCTGACCTCTGGCTCTCAATCTTGCCTTTGGGGTTGGTAGCCAAGTACGCTTTGGCAAGGGCAGTAGCCTCAGCATTGACAATATCACTGATTATATGGAATGATTTAAATAGAAAAGGGGGGTGGGGAATGTCGTCGTGCTGCAGAGCATCACGCAAGGTATCGCTGATACGAATTTCCAGGACGTCCTCGAGTCGCAAGTCACAGAGAGGTATATTTTGTGGCGTTCTATCATTGATGCTCTGGACAGTTGCTCGAACCTTGGCTTGGTTCATCGCATGTCGAAGGAAATGAGTGGGATATTTTTCGAGTATCTGGGTCACTGTAGTCAAGTCAGAGCAATCCACCGTGAATGACATATAATCGAGCTCACCCATCTTTTGATCGCGATAGATAACTCTTGTCCTGAGCCAAAGAGCAGTGAGATTGGATTTTCTCTCCTGCGATGGCTTGCCACGGCGCTGTTGACAAGGACGACGAAGACCGCTACGCTTGGTAGATCGTTTCTTGCCCATGCTAGAGCTGGAGCGACAAAGGAGTAAACCGGAGATGGAAAATGATGAGGTGGAACAGAAACAAATTGGCGCCATCGATGACAAGCGCTCGGGTCTTTCTGGGAATCATGTGGCGGCCAGATCTCCATATCATGACAGATCTTGTTCATATGACAGTTTCTATGACAGTTGCCATCAATCAATCTTCTTTCCGCGAATCATGTGGCGGCCGGATCGGTACATATCATTCCCATGACATTTCATATGACCGTTGCAGTCATCAATCAATTTTTCCTTTGCCTTTCCACCATCGATGCCCATTGTCTCGCCAGCTCTGGTGTCCCTTTGACCTGTGCTGCGTTCAACCGTTGATCTGCACACATCAGGGCCCAAGCTTGGGGATTTCATGGTCATTGGTGAACTTTTTTCCGTTTTAGATAGTCGGCTGGCCTAGCGCACTCCGTTTGGTGTCCCTTTGACCTGTGCTGCGTTCAACCGTTGATCTGCGCACATCAGGGCCCAAACTGAACGATTCCATGGTCTTCTTTGGTGTTTCAAACTGAATCTCGGTATCCAACGTTTGAAAGCGCAATCGGGCAGCAGTCAATACCTGTGGTAGCATTACTATAGCTCCTCCATAGAAAGCCGCTATGGTCCAGTTGGTTCCAACGCTTGGATATTTGTCTCTTTGGTCTAATGTCGTGGGTTCTAATCTCTCGTGGGTTTTTGTTTTTATTTTATTTCTCTTTGTCAAATGCTCGATATCTGCTAGAACCAACGTAGCTAGACGATACTTTGCCCTGGATAAGTGTCCAAAAGATGAGCAGGACAGTGGTTTGGGCAGAGCGAGCATTTTGGCAGCCACCGGTCTAGACCATTTCCTTATTTAGAAGCTCAGCCAATATCATTTAATTTCCTGATAGCTTGCTACAGCCCCAAATGCTTAGATATGTTACGAGGAATACCATGGCATTATTCCACACAACCTATAGCTTTTTTCGCAATTTTCGGTGCACTCTGCAAAAAGTCAAAACAGACCGCATTTTGGCAGGACATTGATTCGTGCTTTGCAAGCAGTCATCACCTTAAACCACGACCATCCCTTCGACCGCTGCTCAATGGTCCGGCCTCGACTGTACAATTCAACCAAGGAGCGCAAAGAAGCCCATAATCAAGCTAGCATTCGCTATTATGCACGGTACGACCTCCATATGGATGTTTCTGGTCTTTCTGACATTTCTCTCTCTCCAGCAATCACCAGCGAATTAGCGCAGAATTACAAGCCAAAAGGCTCAAGGAGAAGCTCAGAAGGTATATCTCACTGTTCCTTACAGGAATAAGGGCTACATTGGTTCATTAGAGAGAAAGAGGAAAGACGCCGGCGGGACAAACAGGCCAAGAAGCAGTCTCGCTTAAGGTACGCCCCTTGTTTCCTCTGCCTTAGCATAATCTCATACTGCCTGTCGCAGGGAAAACGTTCCAGAGGCTCTGGTAGACGTTAAGCAGCCCAGCAAGATCGACCAATGGATGAGACTGGCCGCTGCTCTTCCCCGTCAAATCCACCGTGCTATGGAACCTGACCCGGACCGCCACATGGAGCTGCTATTCGAGGACCTATCCAAGCCCCAGAACGATATCTTGCGCATTGAGAGGACACTCAAGCGCCTTGGTGACCTCAGGAAAAAAGCCGACTCATTTTGGTCTCCCATTGTGGCACTGGAAGGCACCGTCACCAGTCCGGCTTTCAGAAGATATATGGGATTTCAGGGTCAGGTTGTAAAGGCGATATCGTGGGTGGAGAATCTGTATCTGGCTTCAATGGAGGGCAAGGATATGCAAAAGATGTGGGATTGTGGCGAGTTTTTATACCAGGAGGAGAAGGGAATGTTGTAGGTTTGTTTCCCAAATGTGACGCTTGATTATCATGCAATACGAGCAGGAAATAGGTTGCCAAACCAGTATACAGGTTAAAAACGGTACGTGTTCGTCGTGTTGGTTTTTCAAAGCTCTACATTTGACCGGCTTTGAATTGGTCAGTATCGAGGACCATATCAATGAGAGAAGGACTGACTGTTGTTTTCTAGGCTTAGAGGACATTTGGCAGGTTCTCTTTTTCGAGATCATCCACCTCTTCCTCAAACGTCTTCTCCAGAGCTTCCAGACCTGGCAGACCGTCATACGTTTCCCTCCAGATAATAATCATGACCTTTCTCAAGCAGCTTCTGCATCGCTTCCTCCATCTCTTGACCTTGGGACCAAGTTTACGCCTTTTCCTTGGTAGCGGTCTGGGTCTATGGGAATACCGGTACTGAGCATTCAAAACGGCATTGTAAAATGGCAGCAATTGCTCCTTGACCTTGGAACTACGACAAAATAGTGAGACACCGCCTCAATATAGCACCAATTGGTACCTTGCGAGCATGAAATGTATGTCATGATGCATATCTTGGAAAATATTAACTGTTGTGTATTGCAGATTGTCCCAGTTCGCTTACCGTCTGGCATTCTTTGTTGTTGGTAACTCCAGGAGCTTGTGGTCGACGTGGCAGTTCGGCTCCGACTGAAGAAGCGGCGATGTGTCAAGCAAGGCAGGCGTGGCTTGCTTTCGAACGACGTTATGCTGCAACGAAAGCCTCAAAGACTGATTCGTCCGCTCCAGCCCCATGTTCGTGGAGCTCAGGAGAGGCCTTGGGCAAAAGCGTATTGTCGTTGGGTGCTTCTTATCTCAATTTCTGTGGAAAAAAAGTGCTCAAGACTGCTCCAGTTCATGTATTCCAAGGACCTTTCTCCGTGGACCGGGCCACTGGTCTATTTGGATCATTCACCTTCATTTGTGGCGTTGGAGTGCGACAATGAAGACTCTGTCTGTGATTTCTATGCAGCCACCTACATCCGAGGCATTCTGGCTGGTTCGTATCAGCAGACTATGGAATGGATCTATGACGATTTCTTATTTCGACATCCACAATATCGCCTTGGTCGACTCTTCGGGATAGACATAATGCTTGTCTCTCAGGAAATGATTGTTCGACGAGGGCAACACATTGATGTGAGCTATCTTCTTTGTTTTATTCAATGCTGTTCTGACCAAAAGTGACAGTTTCTTGCAGACTATCTGTGGCGTTATTGCAACCAAGGGGAGCCTGGTTTCAGAGCAGCTGGGCTTATTCGTTTTATGCATCAATGGCATTTGCATTATCCGGGGGCGTTTAGCAGCTGGATTGAAGGCCAAGCAGATATAAGTCCTCAGGAGGAGGAAGCGTGGAAGCTTAGTCTCCGTCTTCAGCATTGGGATTGGGATTGTCCTCTGGCTTTTAACAGCTCGATCGACAGCAAAGCTGGTATCAGTCCACAGGAGGAGGAAGCATGGAATGATGCTCATGGTAATGACTAGGTACAATGAGCGAACTATCTAGTATATCATTGACATTGGTTAATAAGACTACTGAGTTGCGATACTGGCTTGGAGTTTGAACAACTAGTGAACGTAATGAAGCGGATTTCCCCGTAAATTTAAGACGGAGTTTTGTAGCTGGACAGTCATCCACTAGTACAACGTACACCTTGCATCCACGACCTTATTCCTTCCCTCCATTGCGATACCCAAGAGCAAAGAACAAATGTCTGTTGTGGTAAGGTTGAATTATTCGGACGTTTCATCAGCTGATGCGCTCCCGCTTTCCCCATGTAGTGCACAGATAACGAGCTTTATCATCGTTTCCTTCAAGAGCGGGTCGATAGCTATATTATTGCTAAATCTGAAGGTCGCGAAAAACTCCAAAGCTTTCTGGAACGAACAGACCTTCACTGGTGCTTGTCCTTCGACACGCCCAGTGGACTGGGCAATGCAGAGGCAGCATCTCATCAGAGATGGCGCCAGCAGGTCCGTCAATTTTTTTCTTATTCTGACGGTACCTTATATATTTTACAGTATATACGAGAAGGCTTAGAGACCATAGCCCAACGACGTTTGTTTTTCAGACGTAAAGCCAAAGAGCGCAATGGTGGTCGAACCCCATCACCTCGAAAGCCAGTCAAGCCTCGTCCTGCATACAAGATATACACCGATGCTAATCCCACCCCTTCTCCCGTTCGACGCTTACGCATCCAAGCAGGCATTCGTCCGGTGCCCCGAACTCCTTTGAAGGCGTCCTCGCCATCAAGCGCTCCTGCGAAGCCTAGGACTCCTGTGAAGGCCAGTTCTCTGTCAAGTGCTCCTTCGAAGCGCAGGATTGCTCTGAAGGTCGCCTCTCGATCACCATCGAGCTCACCTTCGATGCTGGTTGCCACAGAGCTTTCCAGCTCGCCCTTGCGAGGATACTCTTCCTCAGCAGCATCGCCTTTACCGTCGTCATCTCCTATCGCTTCTCCGTTCACCTCTCCGCTGGCGTCTTCATCTGCCCATTTTAATTCATGTTCGAAATCAACCTTGACGTTACCTTCCTTTGATATGAGCTCACTGCCAGAGACTCCCACTCGTTTACCGCTTCGACTTATGGTGAAAAAGTAGCTTACCTTCATATCTTTCTTGTACGATACTTGCACATATTTCTTGTATGATACTTGCACATCTTTCTTGTAGAATATACATCTTGTATCTTGTATCTTATTGTGTATTCATCATCCTCTGTTTTCAACTTGCTTCTCATTCAACTATCGAAGTGGTTCGACCTTACGTCTGGGTGGCTGCATTTGGCTTTGCGCCACCGTGGACCAATATGGCCTCAAGGGCGGGAATTCGGCTTTGCGCCACCATGGACCAATATGGACTCAGGGGCGGGAGACATATCCCGTGTCAGAAGGACGAGTTCTTGAATTACTTTGTCCCTTGAGTCATTTCTGGACGTACGGTGGCCACTTCTCAGATGTCACTCTCGAATGCTCCCATTTATTTACCGTCTCCAATAGCGACAAATCAGAACCATGGTTTGGTCAAGAGAGATACGATACAAGATAATAGATACATATATATATATATCATATGAGGGTCTAGTCCAAGGGGCAAGGAAGGGGGAGATGATATTGACAAGAAGAAATAATGCAGCAATCAATCCTGAGGATATCCTGGACAGAGGTTATCAGCAAAGTCCCAAATAATAAAAAAGCAGAACGCACGGAAATTCCATTGCCTTAATGAATCCTCCAAGTCATCAGCAGGTAGTGGTTCATTCATTTCAGCGATGAAGGAGCTTTCGCTCTCTTCTTGTCGTTCTGCATGAGAAATCTGCATCTCCTCCTCGCCAGAGACACTGCCAGGGACATCACTGTCGGAATCTGAGTCGGCGGGAATATATGGTTTCTCAGTACCGATGAATGTACGTCGTTGGCCATTGGGGTACAGGACAGCCAGCTCGGAATAGCCAGCGAGATAACGAAAATGGTCGAGGGCTTCAGGTAGAGTATGCCAATGCGTCCAAGAAGCATCATGCGTAGCGACTAAAGATGCGACAGCTGACCTGGAGCACTTGTAAGAATATCCAAGGTCAAGAAAAATAATGCTTACCAGCCAAAGTATACTCCGACTGCACGACCTTTAGACACGACGAACCAAGGCGGACTGGGCGAGCTTAATGGAAATGCAGGGAGAGAGAAAAGCATTGAGACTGGAGGGTCAACAGGTTCGAGAGCCTTGACAGTTAGCTGGAAGCTTTTGTCATGAGGTTGACAATCGAAGAAAAGCTCCATTGGGCTGAGGTACTGGCTCTCGATGGTATCGGCTGGGTTTTGGATGAGCAAGATAGGTCTCGCACTGTTAGGTGTCTGTGCTGCCTCTTTACAGAAAATGGTTATATTTTCTGGATTCATGTTCAGCTCTTGTTTTCGAAAATAAAAAAATAAAATTTACGGAAATCATCGTCTGTCGCGATGTAGATGTTGTTGAGGCTGCTGCGACGCAGAGCGGAGGCCAGGGAACGTAGAGACGATCTACTCAAATTGCAATGGAGACGTGACATGAGGCCGAGGACTGTGGATTGTGAATCGATGAATAGAGTTTGAGCAAGATAAGGTTTATTCAGGCTCCGCAACGGCAAGGTCCGCTTATCACGATAAGATATGATATGGCATTTCAAGAGATTGACTAAGTCGACAGAATAAAGTCGTCAAGATTCCCCTTCGTCAGAACTATAATTACGACCGGTTTTCAGAGGGCCCATTGTGACACCCATCTTGGTTCCAGCTTCGTCCCCCATTCCCCTCAATGTCAGTCGCTGATAACAGCCCGCATTGAGATATGTGTTGATAGCGGTGGCAAGGTCTGAACAAATAATACCAGAAGGAGGTGGTGTCGAGCAGGCGGCGCGAGCATAGAACTCTTTCAAGGCCGATCTGTCCAACGGATGAGCGAGAAAAAGCTGGTGATTAAAAGAGCTCACCTGGTATAAATCCCTGGCACGATTGCCGCATGAACACTCCACCACCTTTGCCCCTCAAGAGGTCGCATCAGCGGCAAAGGTATTTCCATCTGCCTTGAACGTACAGCCGGAGGATCTTGGGTACCATTGCAGAAAAGAATATGATATGGTGTCACCAGCTCGCCCAGTGGATAAACAAATTTGGGACTGAGGTCAGGACCCTTTTGAGAAAAAGGTCGGTCGATACAAGTAAATGTAATAGATGCTAGAGAAAGGTTAAGCTGGGTTAACTGTAAACAGCGAGAGACTGACCAATTGGGCCCATGATGTTTTTTGCTGGGAATATCCCCTGAGAGACCAAACAGTTGACCAGAGAATTGATGCTGTCCTGGGTCATGCTTAGGAGCGCTGTATCCCAATGGATATCGAATGGGTCTCTGTCATGGTAAAGAAAATGGAAAATATGGTCAACGAGCTCGAAATCTTCAGTTGTTTGTGTCCTAGGACGCAAGACTGGCTGAGGCATCTGAGCTGGGAATAGATGGTTGGGCTCCATGGACGTTTATGATTGGTGCTTCATCAACGTTGGGAATGATTTCAGGTCTGGGAATCAAACATTGGTCAAAGCAGGTCAAAGCTCGCCAAACAGCGCCGGTCGGGAATCAGAATTCGGTCACCGAACAGCACCTGTCGGGAATCAGAAGTCGGAAAACACATGCCACAGGCTAAAATACCTAATTCGTCTCTATTCGTCTCCGTTGGCAGGGGATACTCGGCGTTGACAGGGTCGACCAGCATCAATGTTGGTTTCGTGGCTCAAAAGTATGTCAGCTAGCTGCTGGAATTGCTTCCTTGGAGAATCTGATAGGAAAACAATAACATTGGCGGTTTGCATACAACATTAAAACTATTGAAGCAAACAGAGGCGGCAATCAAAAAATGTTAAATGGCGGAAGAAAGCAGAAAGCAACGGAATCGTAAGGTATGTGCAAGAAAAAGAAGAGCTAAATATAGAAAGAGCAGCCTTAATATTGCGGCGCATCTGGCTGCTGCGAGTTGCAAGGATAAGACCAGTTGAAATTAGGACCAAGGTCTGCGCCACCAATCTCGGGCCCGCTGCTGGCAGATCTGTATGCCTTAGCAATGTTGAGGGCTTCATCGATCTGACGACGATGGTGGTCCTGTTCAGGAAGATAAAGGCCACTGCTGGAGCCAGCTGAAGGGAGCGTCAGGCGCTATAGAAAAACTGAAGACAACACTGACCGATAGGTGGCGGTGTCTGATGGGTAATACTAATGCTTCTGGACCGAGTCAACGGTCGGTTGCCTTGAACAGCTTGAACAGTTGATGTCAGAACCGAATAGAATAAGAAGGTGTTGAACTTACTGGTCTTCCGAGTTTGTCTGACAGCGGCAGAAGGCCCTGGAGCCCGACCTGTAGAGAGGCCAAGGTTAGAAGCGAAAAAGAGTATTATTAAGACCAACAAACCTCTGCGCTGTTTCTTTGAGCCATTTGCATCCGGCTTTCCAGCTGCGAAGATGGGTCAAAAACTTTAGAAAAAAAGACAATTTGACAAACTTACTGCCCCTTTTTCTTTTCGTTGTAGACTTCACCGGCGCCAAGAAATCATCATCGGCGTCTCCTTCATCTTCTTCACCGATGTCAGACAATACTACCGGTACTTGCACTGGGGGTTTCTTCCCAGTAGCTGTCCCATTAGTCTTCCCTTTTGGCTTGGAAGCCGAGCTGGCAGAAGTGGTAGACGCGCGAGTTTGAGAAGGCCCTGAAGAGTCTACAGTCTCAGGTACAAATCTGACGGTCATCGGCGCTGGAGAATTCTGGTCTGTCATCACCTTGGTAGCCTTGGTTGCATTCTTTGCCTTTGGCTCTTCTGGCGACTGAGCGAGATGCGAGTAATAAACTGAACGTTTATCATCCATATCAGTGGCATAACGGAGAACGGGGACTTTGTCACTTTTGAGATCTGGGGCAAAATCAGCTTGGAATAAGACGAAGCCGATGAAGAAAGTTATCAGCAATTGGGACCTGGACAAAAGTCAAAGGAGCATCCTTGTCGTTGAGCTTGAGGGCGATCTGCTGACGTGTCATTTTGGTGGTGCCGCCGAGACCCTTACCATCGCTGAGATGAGGAGGTTTCGCCAAAGGTGGGTAATTTCGAAAAGCATAACCACGTTCGACCATGTACTGAAGGAGTAACTTCCATGGGAAATTGCTTTTGGACAATATGAGGTCGACAAGAGCGGCTCGGCTGATGAGACCTGAACGAACTTCGGCGGTCAGAGCCTTATCTGCTTCACTAGCATTGACCTGAACAGCCTCCGTCGCTGCTGCTGCAGCAGGTAAATGTGCGGCGGCAATGATGGCATCAGCCACATTGTTACTAGGATAGCGGTTAGATAAGGAGGAAACGACAATGAGAAGGACTTACAAGACATGGGTCTTGAAGACCGCCATGACTTTGTTTATCGGCATTTTGGAAATTCGCTCCAGAAACTGAAAGAAAGTCAGAACCGTGATGACCACAAGTAAAAGTGAACTGACATTCTGCGCTCCGGGCGAAACATAAAGGTCAGCAAGGCCAGCATCCGAATTAATCATCTTTCCGCCAGAGATGATCACCGTCTCATACGCATCGGTTACATGGGATCCTTGTGCCTGGAAATTTGAATTCAGTATTAGGAAGGTTGCAAGAAAAATGGACATACAATATCGGTCATCGCCTTGAAATGCTTGTCAAAGTTGCGTTGACGCTGTTGTCGAGTCACTGTAACATTGATCTTGGAAGCTTGGACCCAAGTGTCGATGTGAACCTTGAAATGTTTCGGATTCCTTTCTTTGAAGGTGTTATATGCAGCACGGATTTGGATCCCACTCGCTTCCCCGACAACAGAGCCAGTAAACTCATGTTCGGTACCGACCAGCAGCTCCATGGCATCCTCAAACTCCTTCTCGTCCTCCATCATTTTCTGAAATCCATTCCAGGTATTGCCCTGACGTTGGTTCTGATGGCGCTTGTAACCTTGGATCAAGGAGAGAGAGGTTTTGTCGGTGAGTTGGGATAGCCTCTCTATCGTAGCATCCATGGCCTCATAGGCGGCGCTGATAAGATCCTCGGCCTTTGGAATGTCGGACATGTCTGGATCCCAGGCTTTGAAAACATGGGGACCAGAGGGAGAAGAAGGAGAGAGTGGGCCAGGAGGATGTCTGGCGACAGACTGATGCTGCGTAGGCAAGAAGGTCGGCGACTGGGAGGCAGATTCTAGAGGGAACGTTTCTAGTGATCCCAAAGAAAGAAAATTTTGGTGGCGAGCCAAGCGCGACGATGTCGAAGATGAGCGCTCTGGGTTGTTGTCATTCGGATTCTCCTGATATGAAAGAGACTGATCATTTTTGGGGTCATCGAAGAGCGGAGAGGTCGAAGATGAGCGCTCTGGGCTGATATGGTTTGGACTCTGGTGAGGTGAAGAAAGGTCACCATTTTCACGGTCCCTGAAGAGCGAAGAGGCCGACGATGAGCGCTCCTGGCTGCTGTCATTGGGATTGTGGTGGGATGCAGAGGAATCACCATTTTTGGGTTGAGGGAGACGTGAAGAGCTCGAAGATGAGCGCTGTCGGTTGCTGTCTTCTAGAACACGCCATTCACCGCCGAATTCATCACCAAAATCCTGTCCCAGGTCGCTGCTCGTGGCCGGAAGCGGTACAACTGGCTTCCAGGATTCGCGCGCAGGGGGTGTAACACTTTTCCAATGACTGGAGACGGATTCCTCCAGGTGAAAATCGGAAAAATGAGTCTTTGGAGGTGAAGGTGAATGCGACCATCGGTGAGATGCAGACCCTTCATCGTCGCCATAAAGATGAGGTCCGTCTCGATTATCAACATCTCCATCATCATGTTCGAACTCGTCTTCCTGACCATTGTCTCCTTCAAAACCATTATGGCCTACTTCCTCATTGTCGTCTCCGGTGAAACCTCCTTCTATGCTGCTGTCTGGTTTGGCAGATTCAGAATTGTCCAAATGACAGTAGGTCTCGCGTAGACGTGGCCCTAGCCCAGATATGTCGATGGAAATTGGTTGAATTTCAGGAAACGACTTTGGTCGGTATTGCTGCTTGGAAGCAGCAAAAAATAGCTGGGTAGCTTCACTAGGCGATAAAGCTGCCGAAGAACCAGCCTTGACCGAATCAGTGTTGGAATCTGGAGACACGGTAGCTGTCTGGGGAAGTCGAGGAGGTGCAGTGATATTCGATCTGGTTGGCGCAGACGAATCGGGAAATAAGACGTTGTAAAACGCCAGCTTTTGATCTGGAGGTAATGCCTTGAAGGCAGCCAGTTGAGCGTCGGTAAAATGACCGTATGAGAGGCCGGGAGGAAGGGGGAATTCGACATTGGGCGCTGCAGCGGCCTTTGCTTTACGCGGCGAACGATCTGACCCAGTCATAGGTGGAAGCAAACCAGTTTGCGAGGTCGCTAATCTGTTTCGACCTGCCTGCAGATGTTTGGTGAGGTCTGGATTTACACCAGCCCTGGTTGGCGTTCGTATATTAGCGCGAAGGGCATGTGGTCCTCCAAGCTTTGGCTTTGGCGTCGTGTTCAGATTCGGCGTCGTGTTCAGTTTCTGGACACCGGCTCTCGGATTCGGGATACCAGCGGTTGTGGATATTGAGCTCGTGGAGCTGAGGGATGGAATTTGATCAAGAGCCGAGATGAATGCTGGTGTGATAGGGAATTCAGCTTCAAAGTCGATAGGTGGCTGCGTGTTGTTGGAGCTCATCTGTCACTGTACAGATCCTTCTCGAGCAGCGGAAGGTCGTCTGGAGGATATGGCTCGGTGGCCAGTGGAAGGTTCGGCAAACGAGCTGGAGGTGTGAGGCGTGTCGCCAGCATTGGAATTGAAAGTCTTGTTAGACTGCCGAGGATGAGAGATTTTTGACATTCTGGAGGTCAACAGGTTAGCGGTGAAACCGAACAGAGGCATCAGACTGACGCCCTGAATATCCCAGTGCCGGCACCTTGACAGTGAGGCAAAAAGAAATCTAGAGAGGTTTTAGATGCAACAAACAATGGACAAATGGAGAGCCGTACCAAGAAGAAACCAAAAAGATTCGAAAAAACGTATTTAAAAACGGGAGAACAGCACAGAGCCGTGCGTCCACTAGGAGAGGTTCAGCCGGTGAAACTGAAATCAAAATATTCATACCTTGAGGCGCGTCTTGGATGCTGTTGGATTTTGTTACTGACTGCAGCAAAAGAAAGATAAATGAGCAGCAAAGCGCTCCAGGGAAATGTGCTCTAGATATCTACTTCAATAGACGTCCTAGGTGCGGCTGTGACTAATTGACTGCAGAGCAGTCGATATCCTGGGCCAGCTGAAGGCGAAGACGACGCATTACTGGCCAATAGGTCCCTGCTAGGGCGAAGAAGGACGAGTCAAATTTCTGGACATTAGGGCGTAAAGGGAGAGGCTGGGCGCAATGTTTTCTCGAGGAATCAGAGCTCAGAATGAGCTGCAACGGAGGTCAAGAGGAACAGAAGAAGGGCTGTCGGACCATGAGAATGATGTGGACTGCAACTCCGCTCAGGGTCATGGTCAGTCTTCATGCATTTACATTTGGCCAATGCTCTTGGGAGAGCTCCTGCCTTGGGATTCTGGAGACAGACTTGTCAAGTGATGGCTGGTAAGTGATTCCGCACGAAGGGTAGCAAAGGTGAGCGGTTTGACAGTCGTGGGAATAAGGCACAGACCCGAGTATCGATATTCTTCATTCTTCAAGCTGTTGCTTTGCTGCATACAGAGGTGAGATCTCGCGCCAGCATGACTCTATGATAATGCAGGATAGTATTTCATGCTGCCCTTGTTTGTTCCAAGGCATCGAGCGATTCACATGAGCTCGGAGCAAATCGGATCAGAGTCGGCATCGGAGGTACGGGAGCGCCCTTGCCTTATCTGGCCACCGAAATTGACCCCGCCGCTCAATGCAGTGAGCTGTAGATCTTTCATAAGGATCCGATTCATAGTTTCCGCCATCATGGTCAACGATCCCCGCCAATTTCGAGCCCATTCTGAGCCATTCTGAGCGGATTTTCAGTATTTCTTCTGAAATTTTTTCTTTGGATTCTTTCTCTCGGGTTTTGACCAGCGTCGCGCTATCGTATCCGAGGATGCGCTCTCGAAAGGAGTGCACAATCCCGTATTTATCCTGGTTCTGGTGCCGCTCGGGACCAGCCGCCGCTCATTTTGACCCGTTTCCGAGCTCGTTCCGAGCTCGTTTCGAGCTCTTTTGGGACGTCAAAAAGCCCAAAATTTCCCCCGGATTCGGTCATCTAGCGCAAAAGCCCTCTTATTATGCATAATATCTACCACTGTGACGGTCTGCGACGCTGGAAAAGCCGCCATATTGATTCGTCGGGATCCCAATCGGATCGGATTCTGAGGCGGAAGTAGGCCCAGATTCGACCCAGAATGGAAGCAAACCGAGATCAGAGAGCTCGGATTCGCCCAAAATATCCTTTACAGGCAGCTCGGATTCTGAGGTAGGCCTCTTAGGACCTAGCCTCAACATCAGGCTCTCTGAAAGAACGAGATAAATCTCGACAGAGAGCCTGATACAGCGGACTTTAAAAATGGCTGTGATAATTTTTGATCGGATATATTATGAAATACACCATATTTGGTTTTTTGCTCAAACGGGAACCGAGCTTAGCGAGGCCTAACATCATTTTCCCAACCCGGACCGCGACTGTTGTTTGCCCATTCTCGCTGTTCTCGTATTTTTCTTGGGCCAAGTCATGTCAAACGTGCTCAGTCCCTTCCTATGAGCCATATTGCATGAAAAAATGGCCGCGCTTGTGGCCCAAAATGATGTTTCAGTGCTGACCTTCACTGGATGGTTCGAGACATACCCTTGACAGGTTTTCAAGCGCTGGCTGTGTCAAGCGTCACTAGTCAACCTAAAAAAACATATTCTAGACCTTCCTTCCCTTATCCCTTTCCTTCTGACTCTTTTTCTCGACACTTTATGACCTCCCGAAGATAGGCCAAAAGACCCGCCGCCTGGGATATCTTTCTTGCCGGATGTACCCAAGTGTCCAGGATTCATGATTCATGAAGGAATCGCAAAGAAAACGCGTCAACGGTGCTAATGGTGAATGAAAGAAGGTACTGCGCTAAGTGGTTCCTAATTGAGCGTTAAGCCAAATATGGTGTATTTCATAATATATCCGGATAAAGCCGATCAAAATTTATCACAGCCAACTTTAAACTCAGATTTACAGGTCCCTCTGTCGAGGATTCTGACGAGTCAGAGGGACATGTCCCAGGTCTACTTAGGACCCCCTTTTACACTACATATTACACGGCCTAAGAGGTCATATCCTGACATAATCTAATCTGCCCAAGGTGATAGACAGCATTTTCAGAAGACCAGGACGCACCGATACAATTATCCGTGACGGCCTTTGCCACATTGCTTGCCCAAATTCACTGACAATGGGAAAATCTATTCCTTTCCTCACCGCCGTCTTTTCCTCTCCATGGTTGTCCTTTTATTGGTACGTCTGTACATCGACGGACCTTTGTTGATGTAGACGCTTTTCTCATCGATATGCTTGACGCGGCGAGCGACGAGTAAAAATACAAACAAACTTATAAGCGACCTGAAGGGAGGATGTGAGACTTTTACAGAGGACTGAGGATTTTTCCCTACTATTGAAGATCAGCTAACCATTCAACTCGAGCCATGGGGATGTCCAGACCTGGATCCCAACCAGCACCGATTTCAGAGTTTTCTGTTGAAGAAATCGGTAGTAACGGTGCTTGAAACGTATCGTTGAATCGAAAAAAACCTTGTAGGGTTGGCCTGGTTGGAATCTGCCTATCTGGTGGTATTTAGTACATCAGGAAAACAGTTTTGCTATACAGCACTATATAGCACTCCATAGCGTCCATAGCTCCATAGCAATGGCCGCTACATGGCAGCTGTCCAGCACTTCCATAGCTGCCTGCATCACGTGTTTTTCGGTCTGCTATGGAAGTCCTATAGAGCGCTATGGAATTGCTGTACAGAGCTGGACAGCAACATCCTGAGCAATCTTTTTTGTGATTTCTGAGCTGTACAGCAGTCCATAGCGCTCATAGTATTCCACAGGTTGTGAGAAAAATGCATAATATATTAAAAAATATAAAATTGTTTTTTATTGCGTGTATATATGAATATGGAACACAAGCAGACTGTCAACATTGGAATGCGAGATGGAATTTTGGAGGCACGAAAAAGCCATAAATAATGAATCTGAGCGGAAACAATATCAGAGATAGCACCAAACGACAGAAAAAAGACTGACCTTCGATCATCTATTCATCGTCGGATACAACAATGGCAGCCTTGGGATCAAGATCAGCAGTCGAGAGCAGACTTACCAATATCGACCATCGAGTACCAGAGCGATTATGAAACCTGACAATATGTCAGTCAGCGAGAGAACACAGGGAACACAAAGATCTATACCCTCATTTACAGAACCAGTCAACTAGACCCAAGGTGACGATAGGTGAGAAAAGGTCTGTGCTGTCAAAAAGGAGTCAACAGAGACTTATCGTGTTTGTTAAACAGCTTACCAACATCAAGTTTGAAGTTCCAGCTGAACACCAATGGTGAGGTTGAATCTTGTAGACAAGTCAGCTATGAATCGTACTATTAGTGGCGATATATGCCAATTTGCCTGCAACCATGGAATCGGGTTCCTGGGATATCGGTCGGTGAATCAACAAGCGCAGATAGAAAATAAACATACCGGTGAAGCGGCCAGGTCAAAGATTAATTTGAAGGCTACCGGTTGCTGAATGAGCAGCGGTTGTAAGCGTGTAGAGAATACCAACGTACTCAAATTGCGAGCCACAGATAACCAAGACGACTGTGAGTGAGTCAGATGGATAGTCGCTCATCGACTCACTCGGGCTTCATATCTGCCTGGAGTAACAGTCAGCCAAGGAAAGCAATGAGGCCGCAAAGAAACTTTCCAGAAAGCAAGGCACGAACAATCTGCAGCAGACAAATTGATCAGCTTTGTCCAGTGGATGGACGAGAACATGCACCTGATGAGGCGAAACGACAGCCGTGACCCAGTAAACCTGTCAGACGTTAAGAATGAAATGACCGGAAAATTCAATAACATACAGCAAGCTCGTCAATACCTAAGCAGATTAGCGCATAGAAAGGAGCAGTGAGCACTGAAGGGAAGAAACATAGCCAGGCAGGAAGTGCGATGGTGGAGGGAAGGAGCAAGATGCTAAACGTCGGGGTTTGAATTCAAATCCAACATCACGCCATCAAGCACGTGAGCGCTTACCGTCTTGATTTTGTTTACAAGTCCAATCGTAAGCATTTCCCAGCTTCTATCGACATCCACATCCATGAATTCTCATTCTTGGATCTCTCATTGTTGCTCTGGCCCCCCACAGCTTGCCGGTAGACGTCCTGGCGCTTCTTTCCTTCTGGGTCTCCTGGGAGCAGTCACGGTAATTGCTTCATCACAGTCAACCACCCATTCTTCTTGGATTATTCAAATGCTTTAATACATGCATCTCAGCAGTGAATTTGGCAGAGCAGTTTGGACATGAGACGTCAGCGGCAGGCATGGCAGGGTCGGAGGCGCTGGTTCCGGATATAGGCAGGTTTATTTCAAAATATTGACAAGTTCTCCACAGCAGCTCATAGTAAGCCTAGTAGAGCGGAATAAAATGTTCATTTTCCACAGTTTTCCATAGCGACCCATAGCCGATGGCAGCACGTGAAATTCCCCATAGCGGTCCATAGCACTCTCATAGCCTACCGAAGCTACCGACGCTAGCAGAGCTATGGGCTGCTAGATGAAAAATCCTGTTTTCCTGATGTAGAATGGCTCGAGGTGACCGGGTCCGCAGGTTGTCTGCAAAACGGCTGCTCATGCGGGATCTAGTTTACAATTAGCTGTGAGGTCAATTGCTGGATTCCATGTAAGCCTGGGCTAGAACCGATGGGAAGAAGGGGCTCACCAAGGACAGCCGAAGAAATATCTCGAGTTCACCGGTGGCATTTTCTACCAATGCGGTAGGAAATGGTTCCTGGAATATCTGGCTTTCGAAAGAAGCTGTTCTGGCCCGGTGGTCTGCTGAGTCCTGTGTGACTTTTGAGCTCTACGAGGTTTTGGATGAGCCCCTGCTCGACGCGCATCACGTGAATTTGTTGCCTTTGCTCTCAATAATTACCCTCAAGAATTTTTTAATCGCCAGTCTCAGCCTCGCCGTTCGCCGTTTTTTCAGCGTTTGAGGATTTAGCTCGCGGATGTGGATCATCGGTGCGTCTATCTTCTCTTTTTTTTATCGCTTCGCCTGGCGTTCGTTCCGTGGGTCGCTTCGGCCTTGTTCTGAGCTGCTCGTTGGCGGCTTCCTTGCTTCATCCCGACGCTCTATCTTTGGCTCTCGTCTCCTCCGCTCGTACTCGTTTCGTATTCCTTCGTCCCTCCCATTCTCCCTCATTCGTCGGTCTCTCTCATTCGTCGGTCTCCCTCATTCGTCAGTCTCCCTCATTCCTCTGTCTCTCTTATCCCCTCCCTCCCATTGGCTCTCAGCATTCACTTCCGTTCACTCTCATTTCCTCCACGTGCATCCTTAAAACACCCTTCGTTCGTCCACAGCCAACAAAGACGCCCTCACCGAAGCAGATTATGGAAGAGTGCGCGACGAGTTTGAATAAGGTGAGCGCGAGCGTCTGCATGGTGCCCTTTGGCCTTTTAGCTGACTCGGATTCTTCGGTCTGTCTCTCTTTGTTTCGTTTCTGTCTCTGGCTTCCTGCCGCTCATGTTTTTGGATCGTTTTGGGTCTTTATCATGTTACTTTCGTGGTTTCCCTCTCTTTCTTCTCCCCATTTCCATTCCTTAATCCCTTTCGTTCGTTTGTTTCTCCTATCTTCTTCCCATTTTCTCTCCCTTGTTCGTATGCTCTCTTATTCCGTTTGCTGACGCTCGCCCCAGTACCAAACACAAAATCACCGCCTCCGGGACCGAGATCTAGTGCAAAGGCTCAAGAGGCGCTCAGTGACGCGACTAGCCTTCATGTGATGCTATCAGACGATCACGGGCATCAGACAGGGGTGCTTTTGAATCTGTGGCGCAGCTTCAAGCCTCTGCTGAAAGGATTTTAACGCAACTTGGAATACCATACATAGTCAAATAGTCAATTCGAGATCTTTGTTCTGTTTGAACACCCTTGATCAGATTCAAGTCAGTCGAGTCGAGCGGAAGCGAAAGACATTGCTAACCGTTCATCCCGCCCGTTTCAATTTCCATCTCTCATATTTTCTTGCGCAGTCCCTGCTCTTAGAACCGTGATATCAATCATATCCGCATATCGAGCGTATACAAGTCGTGCAAAGCAAGCCGTGGAGAATGAAGACTGGGAGCCAGTAGAGGGGGCCAGTAAGTCGCCGTTCAAAGAGTCCCAGAGTTGAAATCATTGTCACTGTAGCGAAGTCAAGGTGATGTTGGCGCAAGGTTGACGGAATTTCGTATCAAACTGGTTATCAAAGTCCGAAGATATAGTACAATCTGTTGCAGCTGCGATCATGATCAGGTTCGTTCTGAGCGCGACAATAACCTGGGATCAAAAAAAGCAGCGGCCGATCTTTTTCTTCTACCGCCATCACCATGACTTCTTCCCGTCTACGGTGACGCTCAGTCACCATTCCTAGCGCCGACGAAGGCTGGTAATTTGAAGGAATGTTGATTCTGTGCCAAACGACGACCAGGATAAATTCCAAGCAGAAATTGGTCCGAGGTCGAGTGGATTCGATGAATCACGTTGTGGTTGAATTTCTACGATTAGCAGAATGCCGGGTGCGTCTTTGGTTGCATGATTTTCCTCAATGTGCTCATTTTCGCCTCCTAGATCCTCTTTGAAAGTGCAGTCTTGCTTCTGGCTTGCGGCCAGGTCCTTACTATTTTCGTTCTATGTTCGAAAGGACACAAGGAGACGGTTTTCTTCGAACCAGGTGTGTTTGTTGGCCTATTGAATTCGACGAAATGCTTATCGTTTGACCTAGATCAAGGGGGAACCGGACTTTGAAAATTTGACCTGGGGTCGATTTTCTTGGAATCGGGCTCGCGGCGGGGACTAACTAACTATGTAAGCATTCCCGCGGCCCGATATGGTAATAGATAAGATAATGTTTCTTATTTACAGAGCCCAATCACTTTCTTGACCTCTTGGACACCATATAACACCACTAATGAACTCTTAGAGATAGACCTTCTGCAGCCAGAGCAAATTCCAGCAACATCTTCAACACGGACCGCAGCTGGTGGCCAACACAGCTACATTCCATATTGGGTAACTCCTCTGGATGTTCTCCAGTCATCAGCACAAGCATCCGCTCTACAAGTCCAGCTTCTTTCACAGACTGAGATTGGCTCAATAACATCCAAAAGACACAGAAACACCCCAAAATTCTTGGGTCCAAAAATTTTTTTCCGCCGCCGCGGGCTGGACTAACTAACCGGGGTCGGGTTACATAATCAAAGTCCGGTTCCCCCTTGACCTAGATTGTACAACAGTGTTATATTTTACAAATTTATTCCATCCGCATCGGCCCATCCGCTCTCTTGATAGCAACCTTCGTAAACTCGTCCAAATCTTCCTTTGGCAGCCCCAGAATATCATTGTGCAACCCATGCCTGTCTTCGTAATTCCCAGATCCGTCTGGGTAAAAGACCCTAGCATAGAGCGCCTTTGCGAAGCCACGTCTGTCTCCTCCTTTCAATACCGCCAGTCCAGCAGCAAATCGTGCTTCAGTTGCTTCATATTCAATCTTCCAATCGCTCTCCTTGGTACCCGTCACCCTCAGAACCGATTCGAACATGTCCTTCTGGCTGAGCAAAAAGGAGGAGATATAAAGTGGTTTGTTGCGGAATTGGGACAAGGTGGCACTTTTGTCGTTGGCATCGTCGGGATTGACTTTTAAGCTCAAAAGACGCGCAACTGCTAAAGCGGTCTGGGGCCAAGTCGTGGTGTTGATTTTCTGGGTACCTTTGTCATAAAAGGTCACAGAGCGATTCTTGAAGTCGAAACCGTACAAGGCTGGACCACCACCGAGGCTGTATTCGTACCAGAAGCTGCAGGTGATACCGACCCAAGAGCTTTTCCCGAGCTTTTCGATGAGCTTGTGTCGAGTATCTGTTACCAAATAGATACTGAAGTTCAATAGTTCTCGAGTCTTACTTATTCTGAAAAAGAGATCTAACCTTTTCGGAGCACAAGGCGTCGCTAAAGGAAGATATATCAAGGTACAGGAGCCTAAGGCGTCGCAGTAGCTTGAGGAGAGAGGATTCTTACAGTCACGCAGAGGTAAGGATAACAAGAATGATTGAAGGTAAGTAAGTACAAAAGTATTCTACTCGTAGTTAGACTTGGACTTATATACATAAATAGCAGAAGTTCTCGAAGGTAGTAGAATGGAATGGAATGTGATGGAATGTAATGGAACGATCTCAGAGAATCTTAAATAAAAGGGGTTGCAACCCAATCTGGCCAGATCGTGAGAGTTTGTCAAGGCTTCTAAACAATACTACGGTCCCCTACTCCACGACATAGCCCCCCCAGCCTTGATAGCTCGATTTTCTGGCATAAACCAGGACCTTGCTAAAATAGCTGAGTAAGTATGGTACTTCATCTGCTGGAATAACGTCTGGCCCGTCCATATCCGGGTACCAAGGACTATAAGGCTCGCTGATGGCGGAGACTCTCGACATTCGCTGATGATTTCCTTTGAGGTTATGAAGTTGCAACGCATTTGTCGTAATTCCGGCTGGAAGTCGCAAGGGAGATAGAATAACATAATCCCGAACTGGGCCCATTCCGTTGGGGGCTACATCGTCTTCCACCATTACCACCCCTGAACTAGTCGTGGTAGGCGAAGAAGGAACATTTCCTGGGGAGACTCGCATTAAGAATTCCACCTACGGGATGTCCCAAATAGCACCCCAGTTGGCGCATGAGTTCTCTCCCAGTTCGACCGAGCGGATGATGGCCTTAAGCAGTCGAACAACCAATCCTCGGCCGATTCCCTGATAAGCGGCAACGGCGGCCTGCACTTCCTTCGGGGAATCGAACTCCAGACCGGCGATCATATTCCCAGCGAGAGCTAAGTGGAGAACAGGGATCTTTGATCCTCGGAGACCTTGGCGCATGAAGATTGCTGGGATAGTCCAAGGTAATCTGACGCGTCGGTTCTGGGCTGGAGAATGGTTGTGAGCAGCGCATAGCATGATGGCTGCAATGCCCTTTACAGGGCCGTGGATGAACCGAGCACAAGGATCTGAGAGTTTGAAACAGGTGCTTCGGTCCCCTCGGACTATCATGTTGATATCCTCGTCCCTTGGAATATAGGACAGAGCCCGTCGGTCGACCAATGATCTGGCCAACGATTGGAGTGCTGCATCACCTCCATAGGCGCGTGAGAGAGGAAATGACGGGTCATGCGCGGGAACCAGAGCACGTTCGCTGTTGGCAGATGAAGACATGAATGAAATATTTCTGATAGTGGAAAAATTAATGATGGAGTCTCTCAGATTAGAATGACCGTACCAAGATATGGATGGATGGATAGAGGCGGTTGTATGTTGTAGAAAACAGATATGCAGTTGAGGAATGAATGTCCCGATAAATAATCGCAGTTTAAGTAGCAGAATGCCTCATGTTCGTGTTTGTAGGTATTTGGCACCAACGCGCCTCATGTCGAGCCAAGTTTGTCTTTGTCTTCCCACTTCTGGATTACCGCGGGAGCATTTTTGAGCTGCACTCTGGTCAGCCATTCATCGTGACCAGGCCCAAAATCCTTCCACCGGACTTTGTATTGCTCGATCCGCCTTTTCCCACGTTTCAGCCATCGTTCATTAATGATTCCATCAATTTCGACCTCTGGTAGTTTCTCGAAATCCGCTCGATTGAGATGCTTAGTTGGACGCTCTCCGAGCTCAGCGGGTGAACGGTGGCAAGACTCTAAATGGGCAATATTCAATACCGGGTGCATACCATAGGATGTTGGCATCCGAATCTGATATGTGACCGGACTTAACTTCCTGATGATTTCAAACGGCCCGTCGTAACGCATCAACAACTTTCTACCCCGGCCTTTCTCATCGCGTAGGAGATGAAGACTATGTGGGTTGAGGACGACTAGATCTCCTTCCTCAAATTCCTTTACTAGCCTTCCTTTATTGTAGTCATTCTGTTGATGAATCTGCGCAAGAAAAATAGACTCCATTGCTCGTGTTCTCTCTGCTTCGAAGGCTTCCACCATCGCACTTGCTTCTTCATGTCTCAGCTCAATGTCAGCTCCCTCCTGGGGCCGTGCAATGCTAGGTAACTCTGATTGCAAGGTACTGCTGGTTGTTGGAGTGAAACCATATAACAAATAAGCAGGAGCAAACGTGGTTGATGAATGCGGTGTCGTGTTGTATGCGAGTGATAAAGCATCAAGGTGACTGGCCCAGTCAGATCGAGATGGTCCAACATATGCACGAAGTGCAACTTCGAGTCCTTGATTTAGGACCTCTGTCTGGCCATCCGCCTGAGGATGATACGCGGTTGTTAATGAACGTTTCATATCCATCAGTCGGCATATTTCTCCCCAAAAATCGTTCCGCCACCGAGTGTCTCTGTCAGTAATCACCTGTCGGGGAATTCCGTACTTTGCAATGATGTGTTGAAAAAATAGCTTGGCAGTCTCTGCTTCGGTGATATTGGTTTTACATGGAATAAAGAGGCCGAACTTTGTGAGTTTATCCACAATAACGAGGATATTGTCAAAACCCATTGATTCTGGTAGTTCTGGAATAAAATCCATCGTAACTACATCAAAAGGTCGCTGAGGGATCGGAATAGATTGGAGGAGTCCAGATGGAGCATGGTTCCGGGGCTTCGACTTCTGACAGATGTCGCATGTTTTGATGTAACCTTTCAATTTGCGAGACATTTGAGGCCAGTAGTAGCTCGTAGCGAGCCGATTGTAGCACCGATGATACCCTCCATGTGCTGACTCCGTTTCAGAATTATGCACCTCATCCATGACAGATACTTGTAATGACTGGGGAACACAGACTCAGTTGTTCCCTTGCCAATCCTGAAAGAATAGCAATCCAGCTTCAGAATAATGATACTGGGGATATTTCGGGTTGCGCCAGTCTGTTTCTTTTTTCATAGTGGCAATGACCTTGGTGAAATGAGTATCCTTGGCATAGGCTTGGCGCCACTCGTCAATTTCTGATTGAGAAATCCCTATCAATATGCTGTATGATGCACAGGCTGAATAATTGCGGACAGTAAGGCCTACTGGATAACGAATTTCGCCCTCCTGCAGCTCAAATTCTGTGACATTCTTGAAGTCGGCTTCCGATTCAATTTCTGTCGTGACATGTCTCACAGCCACTTTGAGCAATCGTTCTTCAAACTTTTCTCCAAGTTCATTGAACATGTCTCGCAAGGGGTCTGTAGTGCTAGTTGGAATTGGGGTGATATGATCTGTATTTGGACTGTCCTGTGGTGGAAGACGACGTCTAAGTCTCGATATTGGGTCTACATTTGAATGAACTCGACCGGCACGATGAATGATTCGCAAAGTTGGATAAGCTGCAAATATGGTGCCCCAAGTGAGTAGGTGCCGATTGACATTTTGAAATGTAGTACTCCAGGTCAACGCAGCATGATCAGTAACCGCAAGTACGAGTTCTCCTTCCAAGTACGGTTGAAATTTGATCAAAGCTTCTTTAAGTGCTAAAGCTTCTCTTTCCATCGCAGAATAGTTACGTTCAGGTGATTTGAGTATGCGAGACCAGTAGCAAATCACTCGCTCAATATGGACAGTTGTACTGTTGAAATCACTGCTCCATTTCCCAGGTAGCGGTACATCTTCTGCTTCCTTACAAACACTGGCAACCAGAGTCGGAACCGGTTCCCCAGCATCGAAAGCTTTTCGTAGTCGGGAGTACAGCTTTGTTCCTTGCAAATCCTTTACAAGAATAGGCTGAACTTGCTGTAGGATTCCGGCGATACCATAATCACAAGCGTCACTATAGACTCGATAAGGCAGACCTGGCTTAGCATAGCTCCGGACTGGTGCATTAGTCAGGACCTCTTTACACAGTTCAAATGACTCCTGATGTAGAGAAGTCCATTCCCACTTTGTAGTTTTCTTCAAAAGCCTGAAGAGAGGTTCAGCAATCCATGCATAAAAAGGAATATATGCAGAAAAGTACACCATCATACCTAGGAAAACTTGAAGTTCATTCAAGTTCCTCGGAACATCAAGCTGTGTAATAGCCTCAACTTTTTCTCGATGCGTAGACATTCCGAGTCGCGAGACCTTTTGACCAAGGAGCATAAGCGACTGATAGGCAAAATGACACTTGCTGGGTGATAGAGTGATTTCAGCTCTGGTAATTGCTTGGAATACCTGCTGGAGATGTTGTAAGTGGTCTTCAAATGTCAGTGAAAATATAACAATGTCGTCAATATATACCAATGCAAATATCCAAAGAAATGGAGCAAGAATCCCTTGCATAATACGTTGAAAAACGCTTGGGCCGTTCCGGTACCCGAATGGCATTCGTGTGAATTGAAACAATCCGCGATGAGTACGAAAAGCAAGTTTCTCACTGGCTTCCTTGGTCATTCTGAGCTGTGTAAATCCAGCCAGAGCATCCAATGTTGTCAGCCACTGAGCGCCGTTTAATGCTTGCAAGATATCATCTTGCCGTGGCAAGGGAAATTCATCCGGTATGACTGTTTCATTGAGTCTTCGCAGGTCAATTACCATTCGCGGTTTACTGTTTCGATACACAATAAACACTGGTGCTCCCCAGGGGCTTCGAGATGGTTCAATGACACCAAGTTGTAGCCATAAGTCCATCTGTCTGTCCATTACTTCTTGATTAGCAGGTGATGCCGCAAACGGTGGCAATGAAACAGGAATGGTCCCAGGCTTTACCTTGATATCAACTAATTCGTGGTATGTCCCTAGTCGTCCATCTAATCCAAAAGCTTTAGAATGTTCTGTGATGACCTTTTCAATTTCACTACGCTGCTGTGATGATAGGTCGGGTGAAATGTGTACCTCTTTCAGTAGTTGAGCGCTAGGAACTGATTCCGGCATGATTTCTGCCGTTTTAGGGCCGCCTTCGACAGGTTCTGTGGCCAAAGGATCATCTGCTTCAAAAGCATTTCGCTGAGCCTTTGAAGTTATTGTCGACTTGCTTCGTACAGTAAGGCTTGAAGCTGACACTACCTCCAAAGACTCATTTTGTCGTGAAGCTACATAAGACCGAATTAGACTCGCATGAGCTGTCATCCTAGTTCTATGATCCGATGAATGCTTACCCTGGCTATCCAGCCAAGACCGTGCATTATGTGCTCTCGCAAGTGGTTGTCCTTTGCTAATAATAATGGGTACTTCAGAGAAATTATCAATGAACAAGAATGAGTTTCCCAGATTAATCAGGGTATCTCCATTCCCGTACATTTCTTCTGAGTGACCATTGTGGTGCATAGACCTCTCGACAAATAGAGTCGTATCTGAACTCAAAAATTGCGCTTGCACCTGAATTTTCTTACTAGATGCAGGTGGTATAATTACTGGTTCATTTGCCTGTATCACCCCCTCATTTCTTCGTTGTCGTCGGCGAAGCTTCTGAGCTTTCCGGTGACGTCGATTACGAGGAATTCTTGAGTGAGCATCAGTATTGACATGAACTCTGAAAGCCCGGCCTGAGGTATCTTGTAACGAAGGTCCCACCGAGCTGTATACCTCCACTTCTTCTCCTGATTCTCCAAAGACGAGGAAGCTCTTTCCGTCACGTCGATTAATCGACAGGGAGTATTGATCAGCAAAATCATTACCTAGAAGAAATGGTGCTGACATTCCCTCAACGACATAGGCTTCAAGATGCAACTTGACTAGTCCACCGGCAACAGTGAAATATAGATCGAGGTCAATGAAGCCTGAGATTACAGTATCCCCAGTAACTTCAATCAATTTAATTCTCTGCCCTGTATGAACTCTCGTTCGTGGTAATAGTTTCGTCACAGCTGCTCGAGAAATCAAAGTGATGTCGGAGCCGGAATCAACGATGACAGGTATTGAGTCACTCGTACCATTGATAGTTGCTGTAACTTCTGTAGCCTTGGCACCCAAATATGAACATCCCGGTGGCCTATCCATGCGACGCTTTAGTTCGATTACAGCTTTTCCGTCACTAGCATTACTGGTGACCTTGAAGCTGGATTTTCTCATTTCTTGAGCCAAGCGTCGCCGTGACCATCGGTTCAATGAGGGTTTGTTAGTTACTGGCTCATAACTTGTACAAGCTGTTGAGGGAGAGGAAATCCTTAAAGCCTGAATTGGGATAATACCAGATTCCTCTGGTATGATAGCCATAGTTGAGAGTGTTGAAATAGGAATGGGTATGCAAGCCGAAACCAGCTCAGAGTTGGAATCTATTTCTGAGTTGATCTCAGTACTTGACTGTACATCTGTGGAATAATTAGTATTATTAGTGAAAAAAGATTGAGAAATAGAGACAGCATTATCACGCTCCAGAACACCTGACGTCAACGTCAAGGTATTGACCTTCGGGGCCGTTCCTTCATCCAGTGAGGAACTGGAAGCACTGAAACCCCGATGGTTACCTAAAAATCCTCCAGGTTGTAGTACTCAGTGTCATATGCATTCTGAGCACTTACTTCATCTTCCGATGGTACAGTGGCAGCCAGTCTAGCACGAGCTGTCTTCATTCCTTTGAATCTGTGTTTACACTCATTGTCCCAGTGCAGATCACTCCCACAGTGACGACAAGGTCGCGCACCTTTGTCTTTAGGAGTTGCCTTCTCAGATACAACAGAATCATCCTTGGGGAATGGTGGTGGCGGCTGACCTTGAAAATTCCCTATCAAATTCACTCTGGCTTCGTCACTTACTTCGAAGTCCTCAGCTGTTTCAGCAGCTGTAGCTTCGTACGCTTGAGCTGGTGAACGATATGCTTCCCTTGGTACCCACGAACAACGATTATTCTCATCCAGTCGCATCAAAGCGTCCTCGTGATATCAGATCGCGAGTTGGAATTGGACTTCATCCTCATACATCTGGGTATTCAGGATTGTGTTCCAGTTTGCCGGTGCACCATCCATGACATCAAGAATAATCTGTGATGCATCTAGGTCATACACAGTGGACAAGAGCTCATTTTTCCTGATGAAATATTCACTAGGTGTTTCGCGCTCATGTCCTCGTTCTCGGTATGATGCTCGATTAGCTTTGCTCTTCATTCTGTCAAACCACTTGTGGTTCATATAATATCCAGCGATCAGGTTCTTAATAGAGCTCCAGTCAGTTTCAGCCTCTAAACGATGTGCCACAGGTAGTGAATAATACCATCGTTCCGCAGCGCCACATAATCTCTGCGGAACTATTCTTCCTAGCTGACGGAAAACTATCTCTGATCCTTTTGAAATATCAGTCACCTTGGTGATCCATCGGACAATTTCATCGGTATTTCCATCCCAAGTCGGCACATTATCTGTTTTTAACTTGACATCAAAATGAACCGGCTGTTCGTGAAAGGCCTGTCCTATCGGGTGAGCTGGCTGATTGACATCTGGAACATGTGGGGGTCGTGGGTTTCTGCGCTCCGGAATACGGGGAACAGGCCTTCGTCCTCCATCGCCGCTGTCATCACTACCATCATCACTGGGATCCGGGTCACCGCCTCTGTTCGCCCGTTGCCGTTGCTCCGGTTGATGATCCAAATTTCCTGATTGATCGCGCGAAACTTGTGATGCTTCTGGTGTCCTTCTGAGATGTTCTCTCAAGTCAGGCACCTGATGCCACGGTTCTCGTGTCAAACGCTGAGCTTCATCACGTCGTCCTGATCTTTCATCAATACCTCTTTGTTCACGCACCTGAGTGGCATGTGGAGGATCATCTTTCCAGAGTTCAGAGAGTCGTCGTGACTTACCCATCACGTCTTTCGGTAAAGGTACGGGAGCTCGATAGGAAACACTGCCCTTGTTATACAGATCAGCATTTTGGAGTCTTACTGCGCTCCTTGTGGTCAGTTTAGCATCTTGACGATCAGCAGGCAGGAATTCATCAATCCTTGATCGACGTGTTTCATCAGCCCATGATACGGATTGTAGAGGACCACGAGGAACATATGGCGTCGAATGTCTTAGATATGATGAACTTTGGATAGGCAAGGCTGTTCGCTCCCCATACCATTGATCATCTTCTTCCTGAAGGGTTTTCAGACGAGAATTTTCAGCTTCCTTTCGGAAGAGCTTCTTCTCAGTGCCATAATTCCCCCCTCGAGAAGCTGATGATTCGACAGGAGGCGTGGGAAGCACAGCTTGTTCTGCCCGCTCACTGGGTTCAACAGTCTTCCCCTTGTCAGTAATGCTCAATCGCGGGACCCCTACTCTGAAATCATAATTTTTTTCCAAAGCAGCTGTCCAATTCTCCACCTCAATCCGATACAGAACCGCCAGTATCTCATAATCATTTGCATTCCACCATTCCTCCTCAATTCCTTCGCCTTTCTCTCCCCACACTGGAAACGGCGGCATTGTAGCGCCACTGATTTGAATAGCACGCTGACACCGGTTTTCCAATTGGAAAAGCAGCAACTGGAATTGTTGGTATTTTGTCAGATCAAAGCTGTACACAACAGTCTTCTCCTTTCCGACTCGTACACTACGAGGACAAGTGAGTAACATATCTAATTGCGAGAACTCATTGCGCAGATGCTCCTTCATCAAGCGCCTTGATGGCATCACTGCTTTGCCCAGCCATTGCTTTCCAATTGTTGGGCCCCCAAGTTCTACCGCTTTAACCCGGCATACACTAACACCCGCGATATCACTGGTTTCGCCAAATCTGTAAAATGTGGCCAATGGCATTACGGAGTATTCCTTACCTGTCTCTAGTTCTTCCTGTAAAATAGTGAATGCCCCTGTTATCTCCGTCATCGGAGGCAGATTGCTAGGCGCTGTCACTGTTTCATGTTCATCATTGCTCCCTGATGAGCTGTGCCGCTCAATCGAAGCCCTGGTGATGTCAATATCAATGACCGTTGAAATTTCTGGGGAATGTATGGATTGGCTGACGGAACGTGGAATAGTGGTTCGACTTGGCGGCCGTGCTGGTTGACTATGAGTCGACATGATGTGAATCAGACTCTCTCTAGATTGCAAGAAAGTAAGCAAGGGTCTCAAGAATTCAATGTGTCCACCAGTGTCGAGTATCTGTTACCAAATAGATACTGAAGTTCAATAGTTCTCGAGTCTTACTTATTCTGAAAAAGAGATCTAACCTTTTCGGAGCACAAGGCGTCGCTAAAGGAAGATATATCAAGGTACAGGAGCCTAAGGCGTTGCAGTAGCTTGAGGAGAGAGGATTCTTACAGTCACGCAGAGGTAAGGATAACAAGAATGATTGAAGGTAAGTAAGTACAAAAGTATTCTACTCGTAGTTAGACTTGGACTTATATACATAAATAGCAGAAGTTCTCGAAGGTAGTAGAATGGAATGGAATGTGATGGAATGTAATGGAACGATCTCAGAGAATCTTAAATAAAAGGGGTTGCAACCCAATCTGGCCAGATCGTGAGAGTTTGTCAAGGCTTCTAAACAATACTACGGTCCCCTACTCCACGACAGCTTGCGGTCAGCTTCTTTTGGAGGACCAATCATGGCATCTTTCTGCATTTCAGTTTCAGTGGGATCGGTGCCATACTCGTTCAGAAGGACCCAAGGGACATTGGCAGCAGCGGCAGCTTCGATGAGCTTAGCTGATTGGCCTGGAGGAGACATGACGCTCATGGTGATGATCAAAGCATCCTGGCCTTGAAGAGCTGCGACCAGAGATGCAGAATCATCATAGTTGACCTTTTTGACATCGACGCCAGCGGGAAGCTTGGAAGTGCTGTCAGCACGAGTTATGGCAGTGACGCGATGCTTTCCAGTCTTCAGCAATGCCTCGACGATGTATGAGCCCATTTGGCCTCCAGCCTGAGGAGAAAAGTGAGTGAATTGCTTTTCTGGTGGGAGACTTTGGACTGACCCCGACTATAGCAACTTTCTCGATGTAATTTGGCATCCTGTAATGAGAGAATGAGAGAGGGAGGACTCAGGAGGGCTTCTTTTATATATGTGGACCACCCAGTCATGTGACGAGGGTTTCATGATCACGGATGCGCTTCCGTGTGATTACTGCCGCTTATCGATCTGACTTGGTGTCAGGCCTTACGTCAGCGGGCCGTCTCGTTAATGCTTATTAATGTCTTTTCGGTGACGACAAAATATGATAACGTGAAGAGGAAGGAGTCTGATGTCCAGTCGTATTTTTGCAAAAGTGTCTGACTGAAATAAACAGGTTTATCAGCTGTCGAACATCATTTGTCACATCATACTGAGCTTCTCCGTTTTAGATATGCATTCCAGAATTGGAACACAACTTGCGCAGCATCTTCACATCTTCCAGCGTCACAAGCCGGTTTGTGCTATGCGAATGGAATGGATTTGTGGTGAATTAGGACAGTGTACGGACTCCAAACGATGAGCATCTCGTCGGGGCCCGATGAGCCAATAAACACATATGGGTAGCAGAAACTGCTGCTCGCATCCTTCACGAACATAGAACAAAAACAAGGACCTGGTTGCAAGCCACAAGCAGGACTGTACTGTTAGAGAGGATCTAGAACTTGTAGTAGAAGGGGAAAATGAGAACATTGAAGAAAGTCATGCAATATGGTGCGCACCTGGCATTCTATTTCTCACTCGCAGATATTCACCCAACGGTTCATTTGCGGACCAGGCGGTATGCAGCTGAAATCGAGGTCGGCGTCAGACCATTATTTCTCTTTGGGATCTGGTTGCTCGAGTAGCACTCCAATGACCCTTTGGTGATCGAAGGAGTCTACCGAAGGAGGGAAAAAACTTTGAAGCCTCAATGAGCCAAACGGCCCGTATAACTGCTGGACACGTCAGGACGCCAACGCAAAATACCATTATGAGACTAACCGTCATTAGAAGAGCTGGGATGCCCGATGAGGAGGGCTGGGATATTTAGCGACACGACCTGTCACCTCGAACCTCCTCGAACGACTTTGGAATGACCTGCTTTGAAAAAATCATTTGAGCTGCTAACCAGTGCGCCAGCGGACCTGGTGTACAAATGAGCCGCGGAATTTAGGTGCAGGGTACGCTAGCGTACGTACCTTGAAGGCCATTTACGCTCCTACAAGTAAATGGCCCTAGGTCTTTACAGCATGACTAACGAGCGTCTAGGGCTGTAGTCGATACTTCGGCCGCATGACTGAACTGAGCTAGATATCACTGATATGTAGTGACTGTCATCTATCTGTATAAGTATGTACCGCCAGCCAAGGCTCACTTCGGACAATGATAACAAAGTGAGATATTACAAGGACGAGTCGGCGGAAAAATGAACTGCGATTCTCAGAGAGCACAAGCAACA
The DNA here is from genome assembly GCA_029320655.1 of Mycena floridula. Lineage (NCBI taxonomy): Eukaryota > Fungi > Basidiomycota > Agaricomycetes > Agaricales > Mycenaceae > Mycena > Mycena floridula. The sequence goes on from JARIHS010000001.1 coordinate 2,994,177, forward strand.
AGTAGAGCTGCGAGACTTGCGACAAGGATAGGCTCGTAACCAGCCTCTCTGACGCAGCAAGAGGCAAACCTCTCGTCAGAGAGGCTGGGATCACGGCTAATGCCGTGAGTGATGGAGCTTGGCATCATCATCGTGAGTCATAGCTGGCCCATGGGAATTTGATGATGACGTTGAGCTCATGACTCAGTCATGATGCGGTACGAGCATTTCAGCTCCTAGACAAGAATGTGAGGACTTTTGGCTCCATTCCCTCCAAAGGAGCCTCAGAACACCTTTTGGAATACACTAGGTAGCTGCAATTACCGTATACTATTCGCAATATGGCAGAATCACAACTGTGGATAATGCGGCCGGTTTTCACCTCAATTTGATCCCGATTCCTTATTGCTCTCGGAATTGATCTCGTCTCTGTACCTTGTTCCTATTTGTCATAGAAGAATCGCAATCCATGAGCTGTATTTACAGTGAATACAGATAGTTGACCTGATGTCATACAATTCAGGTCATGACGAAATTCCCATAAGCCAGCGATGACTCACGATCATTACGCCAAGCTCGACCACCCACGGTAGTTGCCGTGACACCGGACCCTCTATCGAGGCTCCCTCATAGAGGGTCGGTCACCGGACTACGACAAGGAAACAGTCGAACCCAGCTATAAAATGATTCATCAGCCCATACGCACCGTTTTCATAAGAGCATACGCACCAGTCACAAGAGTTAATCATTTGAAACTTCCCCACCGCCTTTGCTACAAAACGGCACTCGAAAAATTGCTCATTCCTGCATCACCATCTCTTTCTCGTCGTGATTTTTATCGCAGGCCTGTAGGTCCATGGACCTTTAGGCTTTACTGAAGCATGTGAGAAGAATTTTCTCGTCGATCTGTCACTGTGAATTGAGCTGCAGATAACGAGACACGAAACTGGTGCTGCTTAGGTGGATTCCTGGTACTGGAGAAGGTCTTGAGCAAAGCCCGAGTAGCGAAGAAAGAGCAAAAAAACCGTTGCCCAAGCCTTACCTTGCATCATATTCCTTATGCAGGATGGGACTGGTTCGGGATTGTGAAGCCAGATCCTAGACGAATACAAAATGAGTCTGGTAATATAATAAGTCATTGTGAAACTGTGGATCTAAGGAAATACTGACCTCTCTGGCGCGCACTAGAACGTTGAGCGACAGAGAGGTCGGGATCGGAACCGGTCGGTATAAGAGAACATGTGACTACCGGCAAATGCCTTGCTCTGCTCTAGACGACAAGTCAACACACCCCCAGCAGAGCCAAGGGCGGTTGCGATAGGAACATGTATAATGTCTGGTGAAGAACAAGAAGGGAGAAGAAAGAAAAGAAGAAGAATAAGTGAAATGACCTTTAGGTCTCTGGGTTAATTGATTTTGAAGTAATGGACTGAAGTCCTAGTGAGGCGCAATGTCTTCGATGGACGTCCGCAGGGAGAGGTTTTGTGAGAATATCGGCGACCATATCATGGGTGGAGATCCATTTTATCTCGAACTTCCTGTCTTTTATATGCTCCCTGTTGAAATGGTACCGGATGTCAATGTGCTTCGAGCGAGGTGTTGTCGACTCTCCTGTGGTCATGTCTACCGCTCCTTGGTCGTTGCAGAGCATGAGAATTGGATGCTCTAGACCGAGGTTGACAGATGAGAGGAATAGACGGAGCCAGAGACCTTCTTTCATGACATGAGTGATTGCCATGTACTCGGCCTTGCAGGACGATAAAGCCACTGTCTTTTGACGACGACTTGACCAGGCAACTAAGCATCCCCACATGAAGATAGCGAACCCTGACACGCTGCGACGATCAGAAGATTCAGAAGCCCAGTCTGAATCTGTGTACGCCACAGCGCCTTCCATGACTTCATCGCCACCCCCATACTCGAGGAACTGACCAGAAGTGCCGACAAGATATCGAAGGACACCTTTGGCCACTAGTAGATGAGCTCGAGTTGGATTGGAATTGAATTGCCCCAGGTAGTTGACAGCGAATTCAATATCCAGGCGAGTCGAGACGGCGAGGTAGATTAATGAGCTGACAAGTCATTGGAAAGTCAGGGTTAGGTCACCATCTGAGATACCCGGCAGTGCATTTTTGGGGACTTCATCGGAGCTGAGGACACGAGCCCGAAGAGGAACATCGAGGCTGGAGATTTTCGCTGAGTCCATGTTGTAGCTCGATAGAAGTTCGCCTATGAAGATTGATTGTGAGAGATGCATGACTCCAGTCGTCTGATTGTAATCAATTTCAATGCCAAGGTAGCGAGTCGCTTCTCCCCAGGTAAGCTCGAAATGCTTGCTGAGTTCAGTTATGACCCAATCGAATAATGGTAGCGAGTTGGTCGCAGCTAGGCCATCATCGACGTGGATCGGAAGCAACATGAGTAATGGAGAGCCATCAGAAGGCATCGGTATTGAGTCGTCGGGAGGAGAGGACCAGGCGCCAATGAAATATCCATTGTCGATTTCACTGACTTCAAATCCGATGCTACGAAGGATCGCTTTGAGGGTTCGATACCATTCATAACCTGCTTGTGGCATTCCGTAAAGAGCACGTAGAAGCAGGTGAACAAGATCTTTGTTCGCATTGGGGAATCCTGGAATCTGACCAGCGTACACCTCTTCCTTCAGTTCTGCATTAAGAAATGCTGTCTTCACATCGAACTGTTGGAGATGAAAGAGGTGACATGAAGCCCATGCCAATGTGACACGAACACTGGCCATCCTCGCGACAGGAGCAAAGGTGAGTCCATAGTCTATACCAGGGCACGCGTTAAAACCTCGAATGCATAATCGGGCGCGTGGGATGGTGTACTGGTTATCATCGTCAAGTTTGAGGGTGAAAACCCATTTGAATGACAATGCTTTTCGACCTTTGGGCAGGACTGCTTCCTTGAATACCTTCTTCTCTTGCATATTGCCCAGCTCTTTCTCGCAAGCTACCTTCCATTTTGGCCAGTCAGGACGAGCCATTGCTTCCTGGATCGTCAAGGGAGCTTTGGCCAGATCCCAAGGGCCTCTGGTATTTGGAATGTAGGTATCAGGACGAGCGGCATTGCAAACGATATCATGGATACATTCAGACTCGAATATATCCAGAGTGTTTGCTGGGCAGGCTGCAAGGAATGTTTCAGCGACGGCGATAGCAGCATAGTCAATCAAGAAGGACTTTGTTGGTCCTCGATCTTCCATTGCCTCTCGCAGAAGAGAAACGCCACTCATCGACTTCGGGTTTTCTGCTGGAACCAGACAAGCACCTCTCGGAGGATTACGATGTGGCCCTAAGTCAGGAGGACCTGGAGTAGTCGACTGAGCGCGAGGACCTTTTGGTGAAGGTCTTGTCGAATCTGGCGGGGTGGTTTCGATTTTTGAAATCTTCTGGCTGCGCTTATTAGCCAGTCGACCAGGTTGCCTTTCATTGAAAATGACGTCTCGAGAGAATGCATATTTCCCATAGAGATTGACGACACCCCAGCCAATTCGGTTGTCTTCGTACCCGACAAAGATGGCTTCGTAATGTGTCGGACCACCTTTTGTTCGAATTTCAGGAGGAATGTAGACCCAGCATTGGCACCCCCAGACCCAAAGTACACTGAGATCAGGCTTGTGACCGTACATGATCTTGAAGGGTGTTTTGTTCGTCGGAAGAGTCGATGTCGGAACTCGGGCTCGAGTCCAACCAGCAGCCTTCACAGCATACTCCCAATAGCTTGCAGGAAGTTGGGAGCCGGCTAGAAGTGTTTGACCATCATCTTTGATGGTGCGAACATATTTCTCGCTCTTGCCGTTTTGCTGATGGGCATACGGGACAGCTTCTTGGATACGGATGCCTTCTTCGTCGAAATGTTTCCCCAAAACACCTCTGACAAATTCCTTTGCACCATCACAGCGTACTGATTTGACTTTGTTTCCTGAAGTTTGCTGCCATTCAGCTGCTGTCGATTTGAAGACTTTCGCGGCTTTGCTTCGATGGGACATTGTCTCGACCTTCGGATAGCTGCTGTGATCGTTGACGAGAACTATGAAATATCTGTGACTGTGCGGTCCTTGGACTGGGTAAGGTCCACAGGTGTCGAAGTGAATAAGTTCACAGACTTCCGTCGCGCGATTCCCATTGTTGTCGTATGGAGATCGAGGTTTCTTTCCGATAATGCAGGGTATGCATCGGATGTTCAGTAGTATCCCGTCCCATTTGATTCCAATGACAGCTTTTCCTCGAAGGACTTGTTTTGTCATTTCCAAACCCAGGTGATTGAGCCTTTGATGCCAGAGTTCAAAGTTCTCGACCGGTGGGATGAAAGAAACACAAGCGATTGGCATGTCGCAATTCGCTTCCTCAGTGCTCAAGGGGACGAATGAGCAGTCAAGGAAAGACAGTCGATTCCTGACTTCTGCGTCGATACAGCTCTCAGAGAGCGTTGGATGATCTCGTGGCAAGAAGATTGTTGTAACTTCAGGATCGACGTCGAAAAGGACTGGCATACCACGTTCAGTGAATGCACCAACGGACAGCAAATTGATTGGAGCAGCTGGTGCGTGAAGACAGCCATGGAGGACGAGAATGACTGCTCGACCGTCTCTGCAGTGGACTCGAAGATGAACTGTTCCACAAGCTTCGGTCTTCAGTACACCACAGTTGGCTGTCTTGACATCCTGGGCGAGCTCACGATTATAAGAGATGAAAAATTTTCTTTCTCGAATAAGATGTGTATTACATCCAGAGTCCAGCAGTGCCTGGAATCTGTCGCATAGAGACTCAAAAGCTGCAGGATCCATTTGGGAGACGAGATCTGATGCGAGAAACGACAACGACGAGAGATGGGACCACTTAGAAGGGTATACAACACACTGTTCAAAATCGTTGGATTGTTCTGAAGGATACATCTGTGCAGTGTCTGAATGTTCAGTGTAATGATTATGGTTCTCGTGGTCGTTCTGGTTCTCGTCGATTATGTTCTGTTCGTCATCTCCAGTGGTCGTGACATGTGCTACCGGATTTCTCTGCTGCTGCTGCTGATTACCACCTGCTTTCGGCCTTCCCATTCTGCAAACATGAGTGCAGTGTCCAATCTTTAGACAGCTTGTGCACGTATATCTTCCGTCGGTCGCAATGCATCCGAGTTGGCATCTGGCGACATTGGTTCGACGCGAAGTCTGCTGCGGGTTGTTGGAATGGTGAAGTGAGCTGGTGAACCGTTGATTGATTATCATGGTGCAATCTGATTCTGTGTTTCGAAGTAGGGTTTCCCAAACCGTTTGATTGAGAATTCCGGCATTAGCTGCGCGATATACTGATATGCGAGCTTCTTGCCACTGAGGACCAGTCGTCGGTAATAGTTCGACAAATCGTTTGGCGAAGTCGGCATAGATTACTGGACAATTCGGATTGTTCGCGTTTCGAATTGTTGCGACTGAGCTATGCCATTTCTGGATGAATTGGAGTATCTGTTCTGGTGACAATCTGGAAATGGTGTTAGAAAGTTGGTCCTTGATTCGAACAACATTTGCCCAGGTGTTCGACGAGTGCGCATTTTTGAGCATCTCGTACAATTGACGTGACGATATCAAGTAGCGAAAGATGTCGTCGATGTGGGGTAGAATTGCCGTGGATTCTGGTGACAGTTTTGCGAGAATGACAGCTCGGGCTGCAGCATCGACTCTCCACCAATGGTCCCATAGAATGTAGTCCATGGTGCCGATTTGAGCTCCTGGTGGTGGTGGATATGTTGCAATGATATAAGAAAATCCACCTTGGTTGTCGAGGATATTTCCGAGTAATCCGCAGGGCGCAAGGGTGGATTTCAGCGACATGTCCCAAGCATTCCAGGATGATGGGTCTGACAGCGATAGTGTCGGCATATCCTTCGAGCTCGGGTTCGGGATCGGTGGAAGGATGATCTGCTGATTCTGCTGCTGTGGATGATGGTTCTGCTGTTGAATGTACAGCTGATTCTGAATGTAGTAGTATTGTTGAACAACCGGAGCTGCTGGCACCGCTGGAAGAGGGCGCTGTTGGTTTGCATTTGCAGCAGCTGTAGCAATGGCAGCTTGAGTTGGACCAGGAGCTAGGGTCTGGACTGCACGGTTGGCGGCTGGAGTTACCGGTGGAACATTCTGGTTTGCTCCAGGAGTCACCGCAGGATTTGCCGCAGGAGCCGCTGCTGGTGTTGCTGCGGGAGCTGCTGCTGGCGTCGCTACAGGAGCCGCTACTGGCGTCGCTGCAGGAGCCGTTGTAGGCGCTGCTGGGCCTCCTGGTGGAACTGCAGGGGTCTGTTCATGGTTTTGCAGTGCCTGGTTTGACGCATAATGCGCGATTTGAGCCTGGTTCCAGTGTGGAGGCCAGTCTCGTTGGTTCAGGTTCAGAAATGAGGGTGGGGACTGGATTGTCTGAATGCTGGTTGATGCAGGAAGGGTCCAGTTCGGTGTATATGCGGCTGGGCCAGAATTGAAAAAATTCTCTGCTGAATTCGAAGCTGGAATTTGCTGATTCGTGAAATTGGACTGGGGAAATGAATGATACGGCTGATATCCGTTGACAATGCCTCCGTGGGCTGTGGTCTGATTCATTGTTGAATGGAAAAAATTCGAGTTCGGCATCATAAGGGGATTCAGGTTCATGAGGTCCACGCGTCTGGATGGGTCTGACCATGCTCCAGGGTTCATGGTGTATCGAGATTCGGATTTGCGATGATTATGGGGAATTTATGGGGAAATAATGCCGCGGCTGCAGAATGATGCGAGCGTCGGTCTTGATCTGAGCAGCGGTCGCGGGCTGCGGTTAAATCGTGCGATATTCGTATCCGTCAAGAAAATGGGCTCAAGGAGTGCCCATAACCTGTGAAGCCAGATCCTAGACGAATACAAAATGAGTCTCTCTGGCGTGCACTAGAACGTTGAGCGACAATTTATTACCTAGACGAATACAAAATGAGTCTGGTAATATAATAAGTCATTGTGAAACTGTGGATCTAAGGAAATACTGACCTCTCTGGCGCGCACTAGAACGTTGAGCGACAGAGAGGTCGGGATCGGAACCGGTCGGTATAAGAGAACATGTGACTACCGGCAAATGCCTTGCTCTGCTCTAGACGACAAGTCAACAGGGATTATTGGAGACGCTGATTGTCGTCCAGGATTCCAGGTCCCTATTCCCAGTGCGAAAGAGGAAAAACCTCAAAGCGTTGATGGGACGGAAGCCTCTAGAGACCATATAACCTGCAGGACACGTCAGGACGTCAAATAAAACGCCATTATGGGACCAACCAATTGAGTAAAATAGCTAAATGGATACATCAGAGTATTCCAGGAAGCCAACAGAGGGCGAAACATGGTTCATGAGACCTGTGCAGGGGAAAAAGACGAGGGAGAACCAGAACCTGGACGTCCGACGCAGAGAGCCTGGTCAAGAAACACACTACGTGACCCTCGAATATTCTGTGAGAAAAAGTTGTGGAAAAAGTCAATAATAAAAGATTTCCTTTTCGAGAGGAAATACTTTGAGGAAATAGGTGCGTGAGAAAGAAGGCCTTTTTCTGTAGAAATAGTGACCGGGCGGTCCGTCGCCCGAGGATCGCCCGATACCAATGAGGCGACGCTCGCCCGGACGTCGCCCGATTGCTATTTCCACGAGAAAAAGGCCTTCTTTCCCATCTGAAATATCTTTGATATTCTCACCACTTTTCCTGTGAATATTGGTCATGTATTTGCAACAAAAAGGGCAATCTTTCACTCAATTCCTTTTTCTATGGCTTTTTCCCACATAATATTTTGATAGTCACGTAGTGACAGTTTGGCACGTGCCTCAAATTTCTTGACCTTGCACGACGACCATGGAATCCAGCAACGCGACCCAACCTTTTCCCGAGCTCCCATTTGAGCTTCAATGCCTTATTCTGAAGGAAATGGTGGAGATAGTGCCCCAAACAGCTGTCGAGTTCGTTTCATTATCCCGAGATATCAGATCAACGTGAGTACAGCGCTTTTTGCCATATATTGCAGGTTAATGAACCTTGATCATAGCATCGAAAGAGCTCTTTATCGGTGCATAGTGCTAAGGGACTCCTCATCCACCTTCTTGTTCATCGACATGCTAAAAGCGCGCTGGCAACCCGATGCCTTCTACAAGAGCTGGGTGAAAGTGCTCTGCTTACCCTGTCGATTGCACTCAGACGACCTACGTATAATATTGTCTGCATGCTCTGGGGTCCAAAAGCTGGCCTTGATATATGCAAACAACATGGATGACGATGCCCTGGCGTCTAGCGGACCTCGTCCAATCGAGTTGGCATTGCATTTTCTTGCGACACGACGGTCCGACGGCAGTGACCGTTTTGGTCTTCCCCTTTTCCAAAACGTCACCCACCTGCAACTTAACCTCTGGGATATACCGGATTCCGAATCTTTCGATGCGACCTGCCTCCAGGCTCTACCAAATTTAACCCACTTGTCACTCCTCTATTTTCATGACCAGCCTCAGCTTTTAGCGCTCCCTCAGACGCTAGATCTGCCTGATTCAATCATGGTCTGCATCCTCTTCTGTCATGATGGAATATATGAAACACCAATCAGGGACATCCCATGTCAAGACCCTCGAGTGGTCATTGCAAAATCTTTATGCAAATCCAGTCAGGCCAGCAAGCGAATCGGGACTGTTCTCTGGCGAAACCTCGTGAATTTCGAGGATTTCGTCAAACAATGGGGGCGGCATTCAGATAGAGACTTTGTGGATATGTGGGAAGAGGCGAAGGAAATAGTTCAGATTCAGCGAAGAAACAGGGTATGCTCTTGTCTTTGGGAATAACATTATTTGCTCACATTTCGTAGACGCTTCATGGTACCCTCAAATAAGACGGATCCACGATTTCGGAAGAAAGAAGATATGCTGTACAGAGATGAGGTCCGCGAAGGAGAAGCAGGATACAGGACACAAGAAGGTTTCATAAAGGCGGGAATGGCTCGACAATGTGAGTTTGTCGTGTCTCCATCGAAAGAGATATGTTTGAGCAAACTTTTTCAGTGAGACATGTTGGCGAATTTTCCGAATATGCTCTTTGAGAGATGAAGATCTTTCAGAGTTATGCGGGACTCGCGAAAGCCGACTTGGCCAAGTCATTTGCTCGAAGTATATGATCGTAAGTCAGACATTGTCTGGCGCAAATACCGTTTACTTACAGACATTTCGACAGGCGCATGTTCATGGTCATTCACATAGCGTTGGACTCGTGAGATATGGTTGAAGGGCGGTTGAGAGCGCTTCGACCTACGTCATTAGATGATCAAATGAAGTGGCGTTAAACTTTCTCACTCTGGGCTTCTTGACACTGTCCCGCTTCATCCCCGATAATAATGGCCATAAAGGGAAATAAAAACCGTTCTTACGCAAGAAAGAACAGTCAGCGGCCACTTTCCAAGCTATTGGGATGTCAAGTCCTCACTTGTACAAAGAAGACGCCGATTCTTTCCGACGTCAGAAATAGATATTGAGCCGCGAACCAGATTTGACATCGTGACCTTGCTGCAGGTTATTTAAACCTCTGTCAAAAGCGCCAGATCCATCTTGCCGCTTCTCTTCCTCTACCATGGCTACGTTCGTTGATATCGCAATATCCTCGACTCTCCTATGTTTGGCTCTAATCTTGTGGCTCAAACAGAAGAGCAAGTATCCGCTGCCTCCTGGTCCTCCAGCAAATCCAATCATCGGCCATCTCCGGATGTTTCCTAACCACAATGTCCCCGAGGTCTTTATGGAATGGGCCCAGACATATGGTATGCATTCAGCTCCTCTGCTATTGTCAACCTGATCGCAGTGACTAGGCGATGTCATGTATATGGGCAGTTTCGGGCGAAACATCATCATTCTGAACAGTATGGAAGCAGCGAACGATCTCCTCGATGACAGAAGCGCCATATATAGCTGCCGAGAGCGGACTGCTATTTTCAAGTTGTGAGCAGCCTCAATGCAGTTGAATTGGTCAGTCGGAGTTACCTTTCACAGGATGGGATTGCCCCCGAGTCTTCCAAGTATGCCGTATGGCAAAGGATTCTTCAAGCAGCGTCGTTTGTTCAACCAGTATATGAGCCATCGAACAAGCGACTCGTATCGCCCGATCCAGCTGCGCCAGGCTCATGTTCTGGTTAACGAACTCTTGGACTCTGGCGCGGAGAATTATGATCAAACTTTATCACGGTATGTGCTATATTCTTTTCTCTTGCGGGGTTCAAGAGTCCGTTCAGGTTCGCAACTTCAATCTTGGTCAAGGTCGCGTTTGGATACGAAATTACATCCAATGACGATCCTTTCATGGCCATTCTGGATCGTTTTAGCAAAGGACTTGAGAAGGACGGGCCAGCCGGAGTCACTGCAATTGACATTTTACCCATTCGTGAGAGGCTAGGTTGTACTTCTCGTTCGCGCTCTGATTGATCTAGTGACTCGCTTTCCCTCATGGTTCCCCGGGACCTATTATGCAAATTGGGCAAGAAATGTTATGAAACCGCTTGGCCAACAAGTACATGAATATCCAATCTCAATTCTCAAACAGCATATTGTGCGTTTCTGGGGTTCCTGTGGTGCATCAGATTCATACTGACAATTTATTGCAGGCGGAAGGAAATGCTGATGCCTGTATTCTGTCAGCAGAACTTGAGAAAAGTTTTGAATCAGATCCGGAGCACCTTCACGACATCACGGGAGTCGCCGTCTCGATGTATATAGCAGGCTCTGGCACCGTCAGTGAAACAGTGCTCGGTTATTTCATCTGCTAACTTCTTCATGTCTTTTCAAAGACAAAGAACACGATCGAGATATTTCTGTTGGCTATGGTTCTCCACCCAGAATGTCAGCGTCAGTGTCAAGAGGAGCTGGATCGTATTATAGGTACCGACCGACTTCCCGAATTTGAGGACAGGAAATCACTGCCTTATCTTGAATGCGTCTGGCAAGAAACTCTACGGTATGAAGTCCTCTTCTATTATTTCGGGTTACAACTCATAATAATATTTTTCAGATGGAATCCCATTGTACCGCTAGGCGTCCCTCATCGCTCTACTGAAGACGACATATACAAAGGAATGTTCATCCCTAAAAACTCGAGAGTCATTCCCAATATCTAGTATGAAACCATCTCTACTACTTGATCTTTCAGAGAGTTGATGTTTTCCTAGTGCCATGACTCATGACGCGAACAGATATTTAGATCCCGACAACTTTAATCCTTTCCGTTTCATGCCCAAATCAGAGGGCGGCGGCGGAGAAACCTTCTATCCCATCAACTTTGGGTAAGCAAACCAGGTCATCGTCTAGTTTCACTGATCAATAGTGCGCCACAGATGGGGACGTCGGTACGTCGACAATTAAACATACGATTGTTTCGACTGATACACATGATGCACTGCAGTATCTGCCCTGGTAGATTCCTTGCCGAAAACAGTACATGGATCACAATGGCCACGATTCTCGCCACATTGAATCTCAACAGGGTCATCGGGCCTGATGGCAAAGAAATTATTCCAAAGGCCGAGTTTACACAGTCGTTCCTTCGGTGAGCTTTTTTGAATGTACATTTTGAAGCGACGCTGATGATCCTGATTCCTGGATGTCAGACGTGTCAAGTCACTGCAGTTCTGTGTGGAACCACGTTCAGCAAAGGCGGAGGCACTGTGTCGACGCGAAAAAGAATGAATCAAAGAATGAAATATGACGAGGAATGTAATATGATCACCCCAAATGTATATTAGTGCTGAAGGATGCTTCCTACTGTATTTATTTAGTCTAAACAGCGTCAACGCCAGCCAGAAATACCAAGTTCTCCTTTTCAGTTCCCTAATTCACAGTTCTTCATATTCAATGGTTTGATCGCACCTTGCTATCTATTACATACATTCATACTTTCAATTCATTAACGACTATGTCATGTTTGAGAGCCCGATTATACGGACAGAACTATGAACCATACTAGTCAGAAAAAAGTTTAGCCTTAGCGGGGCAGCTCACCTCTAGACCAGCCTTCAAAAGCTCCTTGACGACACCTTCAACCTTGACATCAAGTTTGAATCCCAGTCCAGGCATTTCCACTGTCTATCCCGGGTGAACCTTAGCCGTGACAACAGCATCCTTGATCAGATCCTTTCTGCCCATTTTCTCTGCTATCATCTCAACAGAAACCAAGAGACAAGCTGAACCAGTGGGATAGAGGCCAACTGTTCCAGTGGCAGATATGAGCCCCCCTTTTTTTCACTAGTAATGAAACAACATGAATCCTACATCTTAAGCTATCCTAGTAGCCTGTATTGCCCTTGAAGTAAACTACTAACGATAACATGAAGGATCAACCATCCAGAAAACCATTCCTTGAGAGACAAGACAAGAGCTTGTATGTAGTAGTCAGACATACCAGCTCAGAGGAAGACTCCTTCAATATCAGCATTGATCTTGAGATTCCATAAGTCTTGTGCATTCTTCTCAACAATGACTAAACTGGATATTACTGCTCTGCCAGAACCTCTATGTCTCTTCTGACTGTTCTGAGAGTCGCAGTTGGTTCCAGAGACACTCATTCACTACTAGTGATTAACATGGACAGAACAGAAGGTGTCAATATGTTAAGAAATGGAAGCCAGGGTTTTGAAAACTGTGGCGCAATCATGTTATCTGGCTATGCACATCAATTCTGGGCTGCTAAATCTGGTCCAGATGTTCTCAAATATGTGACATATATATTTGTATTGATATATCATAGTCTCAAACTGATATGTGTATGCCTATCTATAGAACAAACTTGATCTCTGCTAAATTTTGGCATCATTGGCCACTGCAATCTGATCCTGGTTGGAAGTGTGCTCCAGGCCATCACAAAGGCTCAATACAATCTCTGGCATCAATACATGACAGTTATCCAAGTTTCCGTTGGTGATATATGTCATTTATTCAGAGAGTTCAATCTGTGGCGCTTTTTGATGTTTTGGCCTGTTGGCAGCTCACCTCACAATATGGACCTTCTAAAATGCCACTTAAAATTTTCATCTGTATCAAGAAACATTACACATGCTTTCCAAACATTTATTGAGGTGAAGTATGTCCTTTGGGCCTTTGCTCAATATGTGACGCTCCTTGCATATGCTTGGTCTGCAGGCCAAACAGAAGCAAAGAGAGCTGCAACCTGGTCATCGAGACTGGTCCGAGGTTGAGTGTGTTCGAAGAATTGATTATCAGAATGCCGGGTGCATCGTTGGTCGCATGATTTTCCTCAATGTGCTCATTTTCACCTCCTAGGTCCTCTTTGAAAGTGCAGTCTTGCTTCTGGCTTGCGGCCAGGTCCTTACTATTTTGGTTCTATGGTCATAAGGACTCAAGGAAGACGGTTTCTTCGAACCAGGTGTGTTTGTTGGCCTATTGAATTCGACGAAATGCTTATCGTTTGACCTAGTAGATTGTTACATTGTACAACAGTGTTCTATTTTACAAATTTATTCCATCCGCATTGGCCCATCCGCTCTCTTGATAGCAACCTTCGTAAACTCGTCCAAATCTTCCTTTGGCAGCCCCAGAATATCATTGTGCAACCCGTGCCTGTCTTCGTAATTCCCAGATCCGTCTGGGTAAAAGACCCTGGCATAGAGCGCCTTCGCGAAGCCACGTCTGTCTCCTCCTTTCAATACCGCCAGTCCAGAAGCAAATCGTGCTTCAGTTGCTTCATATTCAATCTTCCAATCGCTCTCCTTGGTACCCGTCACCCTCAGAACTGATTCGAACATGTCCTTCTGGCTGAGCAAAAAGGAGGAGACATAAAGCGGTTTGTTGCGGAATTGGGACAAGGTGGTACTTTTGTCGTTGGCATCGTCGGGATTGACTTTGAGGCTCAAAAGACGCGCAACTGCTAAAGCGGTCTGGGGCCAAGTCGTGGTGTTGATTTTCTGGTTACCTTTGTCGTAAAAGGTCACAGAGCGATTCTTGAAGTCGAAACCGTACAAGGCTGGACCACCACCGAGGCTGTATTCGTACCAGAAGCTGCAGGTGACACCGACCCAAGAGCTTTTCCCGAGCTTTTCGATGAGCTTGCGGTCAGCTTCTTTTGGAGGACCAAGCATGGTATCCTCCCCCAATTTCGCTTGGGTGGGATCGGTGCCATAGTCGTTCGGGAGGACCCACGGGACATTGGCAGCAGCGGCAGCTTCGATGAGCTTAGCTGATTGGCCTGGAGGAGACATGACGTTCATGGTGATGATCAAAGCATCCTGGCCTTGAAGAGCTGCGACCAGAGATGCAGAATCATCATAGTTGACCTTTTTGACCTCGACACCAGCGGGAAGCTTGGAAGTGCTGTCAGCACGAGTTACGGCGGTGACGCGATGCTTTCCAGTCTTCAGCAATGCCTCGACGATGTATGAGCCCATTTGGCCTCCAGCCTGAGGAGAAATGTGAGTGAATTGCTTTTCTGGTGGGAGACTTTGGACTGACCCCGACTATAGCAACTTTCTCGATGTAATTTGGCATCCTGTAATGAGAGAATGAGAGAGGAAGGAGGGCTTTTTTTATATGTGGACCACCCAGTCATGCCGCTGACGAGGGCTTCACGATCACGGATGCGCTTCCGTGTGATTACTGCCGCTTATCGATCCGACTTGGTGTCGGGCCTTACTCCTTCTTTCTTTCGTCAGCGGGCCGTCTCACTAATGCTTATCAATGTCCAGTCGTATTTTTGTAGTGTCGGGGATTGAACTCGGGTGTATCATACAACCGTGTATCAAACATGTATTAATATGTTCAAGACACGGACAGGCTGAAAGTCAGGTATTGAACCTGTATTGAACCCAATATCCCTCACAAATGTATTCAGGAGATCCATAGTACATCATAGTCAGTTTCACAGCAATCTGGCATAGTACGAGTAAGCCGCGAAGACCCAAGAGGCGGAGGTCACAGATCTGCCCAATACAGACATGGTCACACTGTCACATTTGTCATCTTTTTTTTTCTCTCGCTGTCCGGCATGGGCGTCTCCCTGCCGGAGCATGAAGCGCTCTGTGTCGCCTCTGCTAAATTCATTACTGATGAAAAATTTGGTGCCCCTCAGCTGGAGAATGTAATGGAAACGGTCTTCGGACCTTATGCAGGGTGGCAGGGAAATCCTGAGGCGGAAACCTGGAAAAAATACAATGATGTATTGAACATTCAAGTCCCAGCGAGTTCAATACACGTTTAATACATGTTTCATACGTTCCATACAGAAAAATGACCACGACCGCCAGCAATAGCAGATTTGGTGAGCTTTGCTGGTCTTTTAGGGCCACGGTCGTTGATGATTTGACAGGGACTATCCGTCACAATGCATTGTCGAATAACAGAATGTCTGTTCATAATCGGGCCTCGGGATCCCAGATGACGAGAATGGCGAATATTAATGATAGCAATTTCGGTGAGCCCACCTTCCTTCGTTACTTCAGTGTAGTGACTCTTCAATAGAGGTTATCCATGGCAATGCTCTGTCAAACAACGTCATGTCGGATACCAGCACAGTCGCAGTCTCTTTGCCTCCGGTCCCGAGACCAACGGCACAGGTGGTGGCAACCAATAACACTTTTGGTCAGTTGTACCAATAATCAGCTTTCTCATGATTCACCTAGCATGACAGACTACATTCAGGGAGATCCATCTTCCCATAACACGTCAATTCTGCAGACTACTAACACAATGATTCACAACTATGCTTCTGGTGAGATTCTTTCATGTTTGTTTGAACCGTGTTTACAGATCTCGGTCCTCAGCGAACCCTCCAGTCCAGCACCATTGTGGATACATGCCATCCAAAAGCTCGCTCTTTTGTGGGCGTGTTGGTGAAGTTCGCTTGATTGTCGAGCTTTTAATGAGAGACCCCACCGACAATCATTCCAAGCGAGCTCGGATCTGCATCCTTGGTCTCAGTGGAATTGGAAAGACAGAACTGGTGCTAGCAGTTGCGGCAAATGATGAGCTAAAGAGATTTTACTCGAATGGGAATCTCATTTGGATATCATGTGTTCCAGCATCATCGCCGACTCTCCTCCTCAATACTCTTTTTGCAGCCTTGAACATTCCTCAGGATACCCATAGCACCCTGAACGACATTCTGATCCATTTGCGGTCTTCCCTGCCCATCCTCCTCATCCTCGATAACTTTGAAACACCCTGGAATGCTGATAATGCAAGGTCAGAAGTCATGCAAATCCTACAGGACATTGAGCAAATACCCCATGTTGCTCTGTTGGTCACCATGCGAGGTAGCCATGCACCTTGCAATGGAATTGCTTGGGTTGAAAGGAAGATTGAGGCTCTAGAACCAGAAGCTTCACATCAGCTCTTCACCAAAATCCACACCAAGGCTCACGATGACCCTCATCTCTTTCAACTTCTCGATTCCTCTGTCATATGCCACTTGCTGTGACTCTGATGGCGAGACACGGAAAGCGCATTGGCTGTACCGCTCAGCAGCTGATGGAGAGTTTCCGAATGACAGGAATTGGGATGCTTGGGCCGAGAGAAGGTTCTGACCCGCAAAACAGCATAACCGTTTCGATCGAGATGTCTGTTCAGAGTGGGCCAATCCAGCGGGAACCTGACGCGTTAAATCTCTTGGCAGTTGTAGCTATGTTACCAGCTGGTGCTACTTTGGAATCACTGAGATGCATATGGGCAACCACCCCATGATGGCACGGTGATCGATCATGACTGGCAGTATAAGCCGTTTCATGATCGATCCTCTTACTTTACTAAAGCTGAGTTTGAAATTCGCTGGGGATCGATCCTCAGCTACAAGGTGTGCTCTAGTCCGCATTTGGAAGGTACCTTGACCCAGCCAATATGGCCAGGAGGCGCGCCAGTTACGAGATGATTATCTTATCCTGAGATCGTGCCGGGACTACCAGGCCAGCGGAGTTTCAACTCGACTGTATAATTCGGAGACAGCCGCAAGCCACCAAATGGGACCTCGGCCGAGTGAAGACAGTGCGCGGCAGCGCCAAAGATTTTGAATCCGGCGCAAGGAAATGTAGGGTTGAGAAATTTTAACAATATTTGGGAAAAACAGCTTCGAGCTCCGTCCAGCACAGCTTGGATTTCGTGACCGAGGAAGCAGAACTCTTATTCACAAAGACCGTCATCAAGGATCATGATGGAACAAGGTGAACAGACAGGAAAGCAGGAAAAATTCCGGGTTCAAGCAGAGGTACCGAGGAACCGCATGGACGTGTGGATGTATTGGGAATTCACTGGAGCTTGAAATGTCCTTGTTAGTTTGTTATCCGGTAAACGCTGGGTTGGTTCCCGAGAGCCCTGTTTTTGTTGAAACGTATCGGCAAATCATTCCGATGATATCCGAAGCACGGACCGATATAGCCGACGTTCGCTCAGAGTCAATGAACAGGAATCTCCTGCGGCAAATGAACTAGTATCTTGCCCCAAATGCCGGCCATTGATGAGCATGGAATTTATAAGCCAGCTTTCATATCCCTTTAATGAGATCTCCTTCAAGCAATATTCCAAAAAGAGTCATTGAGCGACATAATCATCCACCGTGTGATCCCGAGTGGTCGCATGGACTTGAAAGGTGACGAAAGCTTCGAGGATACTGACCCGAATACTGGGTGATCATTTCCGCATAGTCAAACAATGTCCGACCTCAGTATATGACATTCTTGGAAATTATCAGAAACGAGAAAAACATAGAACAGCGGGATTGCCGGTACTCAAATGGGCCTGCAAACATCAAAAACCTGTGCAAGAGCCATCTGTCTGCCCCTAGAGATTAAAAGACAATTTTTCTGAGTAACAATCTAGCATATCCTTGAGCTTCGCCAATATCTAGTATGATCTCTTACATGCATATCGGTACCTTTTGAGCCCTTTTGTCTGACCATTTCAAAAAGTGCTCAAAATATCAAATGCTTGGGTCAGAAAAATTGTTTATATGCCTGTATTATGTTCCTACATTCATTAAGGTATCTATCCATTCCTTCATGCTCGAGAGCCCAATGTTTCGCATGGTCCGTGCGCAACATTCCCGGGCCGGACTCTGAGCGACCCCGATGTTTTCCCGAACGTCATTTCTTGCCAGTTCGGGTTGAGTTGTGGCTTTATTGTGGCAAGATATATGACTCTAATGTACAAACACACCCATAGATATGGTCCTGGCTACATATTGAAAGATTTATCCACTTTTATTGGATGAGCCTTTTCCCAACAGCCTATTGAGCGATGGACTGGCCTGATATTTGATCTTCAGACATGCACTAGGCGTCTATGCGTAGCCCAGAGACCCCACATTGACCCATTTGATCTGATTTTCCCCCGATTTTCCCGCATACAATCATTTTTGCATTTTTCTACTTCTGTAACCACTATTGACCATTTGAACAGCTGGTTGACCATAAGCCACAAGCTGTTCATGACATTTAATCTTGCCAAATACTGTCTTAACTAGGCCCTGGACCGTCGCATAAGCCCCAACGGTAATTTTCCATTGTTGAATGACGTACGAAGTATTACCGAAGCGAACCAAATTCGGACGTTCGATCGATATCTAATCTGGCCGCATGATCGACTAGGGTTTGAACCGTTTTGGGAAGGGCGGGGCGCTACAGATTTTCAACCGTGGAAAAATCTATTACACGTGGTCTACGAACTGAGGATCGATCCTGTACGATAAACTATGATTACCTGTGAGGATCGATCACGACTGCACTGGTACTACCTGTGGCATGATCGATCATATGGGCTTTATGGGCTCGGGCAACTGGAATCCGGAACCTGGATGGGCCATTGATAGCACTGGTTGAGGCTGCGCTTCTTGAACAACGAGACACCATATTCCTTGTTCATCCACTTATTCAATCTTATATCCTCGATCCAACACACCTTTCAGGACATGTAAGGCCATCAATGATCAATGCGGCCTGTCAATTCTTGGCACATCATAACTCGACAGAACTAGGGGAACCTTACTACAAAGCTCATCTTGCAGCCCGGTTGCAAGAGGAAATCAACCTCCAGGCCATCCTGTTGGAGACCTCAGTCCCCACCAACGACACTGTTCATGCTCTCCGCATTCTTGCATGGCATCATCTACAAACTCGACTGCGTACAGAAGTCATTGAACATGCAGTCTCCCTCGCCAGACAATGTCCTGATGTGAAACTCCTTGCAGATACTCTGTATGTCTATGGCGCCATACTTCATCTGCTTTCACGCCATGAGGAATCCCTCAAACAGCTGACTCTCGCACATCAAATATTCCTTGACAGCTCAGATACCTCCCGCGCTGCAGATACATTGCTCAACATTGCTGAGGTCTCAGCCTCAATCCATCCTAACATGAATGAAATCCCACTGATTCAACGATCCCTTCATGAATTTGAATCTGTTGGAGATGGACGGGGTATCATCCGCAGTCTTCTCAGTTTAGGACGTGCATGCATGCGCTGGCACAATCCCACCGTAGCCATTGCACATCTCACCAGGGCAAGGGAGATGTGCATTGGTCTTTGCGCAGAGGGAGCTGACTGTGCACTGGAGTTGTCCATCAGCTATCATCAACTAGGCCAAAATGATACTGCAGAAATTTGGGCCAAGATTGCATGTGACGAATTGAAGGAGTTGAGTGCTGATACAGGTGGTTCCCTTTGCAGTCTTGGGAGGATCTACATCTCGAAAGGCCACTATGACGCCGCAATAGAAAGTTTGATGGAGTCGTTGAAGATTTGCAGAGCACGAGGCGGACCTAAAGGAATAGCCGATGCTCTTATTGAGTTGGGAAGGGTGCAGATGAGGAAAGGTGATGGTACCAAGGCTAAAGCCCATTTCACTGAGGCAGTCAGCCTCTCCCAGTTAATTGAAGGGCCTGAGGCACGCCAGTGGATCATAATTTGTGCCTTCTACCTTGACAAACTCACAGGTCCATCTCGTGTTCCTACTTTTGACGAGGTCCGGGCACTTCAAATGACATTGCACACTGAAGACATAGATAAGTAGACACTCAATATCGTGGCCAATAGCAGCAATTATATCTCCATTTTCTTTTTGGCATTCTAACATTAAGAATATGCGATAACAATAATGACCGTGGAAGTACAGTAGAGAAACGAGGGTAGGAGGCTAAAAGTACACAAACATCATTTCACTCACTTGGTTTCAATCTGCCAATTGATCTCACCAAGCATGTCTAGATATTCATCATCCAAACACCGTTGAAGCATCACTGTTGAAGCTTCAGAAGACGTCCTCCTCATCTTCTTCGGCACAATAGAGCTTCGAGTGGTCTCGGAGTCTGTCACTCTGACTTCGGGCGCAAGAGAAGAACCTCGAGGCGGTGCTCTTATCTCGGAATTTATCATGCTGAGGGTGCAATTCTGAAGCATACCACCATGGACGAGAACCGGTTCTGGATTGATGGGACGACGCTCTCTATGGTTTGTGAATCAGCGCTGCCCCAATTTTTGATCAAGCGCAAAGTTTTCTCTATTTTTGCGCAACCGCTACATACAACATTTCTATTTTCTATTTTCTAATTCTAATAGCAATAGTGGAAGGGTCTACAGTTCTACCAGATAACAATATGAGAGATTACAAGGACGAGTCGGCGGAAAGATGAACGGCGACTCTCAGATAGCGTGAACAGCGACGCTCAGAGTGCATGAACAACAAGCAGAACAGTCGCGAGACTTGCGACAAGTCTGCTGAGGCTGGCGGATACGGCACCATTAGAGTCCCCAGTCGCAATACCACCGGAAATCTGGTCTGTCCCATTGCTCCCAGACCCAGGGTTCACGGCGGCTTGGGACGAAACGGCCACCGACGTCGATAAAGACGTTTGTAGAATAGTTTCAGACGAAGTGAAAGACGAGGACTGAAGTGGTTCAGCAGAAGATGTCAGTTTCGCTGTGAATGAAGCAGCTACACTGGTGGTATGTTTGACTGTAATGGTGGTCTTTATTGTTGTTGTTGGATCAGCTTTCGGAGTAGTAGGATCAGCTTGCACTGTAATCGCATCAGCTTTCACCGTATTCGGATCAGCTTTCGGCGTAGTAGTCGGCGTTGTTTTATGCGTCGTCTTAGCTTTCACTGTAGTTGGCTTAGCTTTCACCGTAGTTGGCTTAGCTTTCACCGTAGTCGGCTTAGCTTTTACCGTAGTCGGATCAGCTCTCGGAGTAGTGGTCGGCGTCGTTTTATGCGTCGTCGCTGGCTTCTTGGTCGTTGTCGGTGCAGGCTCATCATCGTCGCCACTACCGACATATGACCACGACCCATAGATGACACCAATATCCAGGTCTCCGTTGGTGAAAAACTCGAAAAGACCTTTGGTGAGGTCAATCTGGCCCCATTGAGGGCAACTCATGCACTATGAGAAAAAGAGTTGGTAAGAGATTAGCAATGAGATGAAAGAGACGAACCTCATCGACACAAGTCGCGACCGTCGACTTTCCATTGTATGTTATCTGGAGCTGTTTGCCACAGCAGGCAGACCCATCACCGAATTGCTGTTCAACAAGATGAGAATCAACCGGGAGATGCAAAGATGATTTCACTGACAGCAGAGCCCATGGCGACATACTACAGGTCAATAATGAGCACAATGTTGATAGAGAGAAAGAGATGGCTCACCCAGTCGCTGTCTTGATGATTCTTGCCAGTACACGCGTCACTGAAGCGACAAAGTCAGCAAAAGGAGCCCAGGCAAGTAAACCCGACTTACGCGCCGGTATCGGTTGGATACCAGGTCATCTCCTTGTTCTCGAAAGTATCCCTTTTGCCAAAAGAGACAGTACTGTTCTCCGAGCCTTTGACACGCTTTACAGGCGCGTTTGGGTACGGGCTCGCCATGACAGCCGAAGCGGCGACAAGGACAATAATGCTGGATGACGCGAGCATTTTCAGAGTGCAGAACTGAATGAGCACTATGAAGTCCAAGAGGGCGTCAAGGGTCACTCCCGTCGCCCTTGACCCAGTTTTAAACAATTTGGAATGTTCAACACTTTCCCATGAGCCTTACGTTTTGCACGCAACCCGGAATGAATGTCAGCCGTGTTTCGTGATTGTGCCTGAAGAATGCGGTATGTCAGTCAAAAACGAGGACAAGTCCTGACAAGAGTAGCAGACGAACTTGCGTGTCGTGCTAGCGGTGCCTCCTGGTGCCTCGCAATCGACACGAGCTCGGGACTTATACCCACATTATAGTCGCGGGGAAAGCTCTTCACCGTGACCGTGAATCGAACATGCGTAATTCCGGTTGTCAAATCGACGACTACGGGATGCTGAAAACGACGATTACGGATGCTGAAAAAGCTGCTGTGATGACCGAGCACAGTTTTTTTCAATACAAGAAAGACAAATAGGATTTCAAAGCAACGCACTGATTCGGCTGAGCAAGTAGTTTGTTTCCTCGGTCTTTTCGCGAAGCCGGGGATAAATAACACCATTACATTCACTGATTCTGCCCCCCTTGCTGCCCCCGACCCGCATTCTACCAGGCCTTGTCGAGAAGAGCAAGAGTACAGTGATTTCGACGAGTAAATGTTCCAAAGAATCGACGAGCAAAGCCTCAGCCTCGGAAGATTCATACAGTTTGGTGGATGGTTCTTCGACAAGGCGTCCGGCCTATACGAATAAGTATGTCATTGGCAAGGAAGGAAGGATACACACAAGAGAAGGAACCCAGTTGCCTTCCAAAGGAATTCCCCGGTCATAGGTTCTACTCAGTCACTCATTTCTCCATCATTCCGGCCTTCGTTCGATGTGGAATCTGAGAGCTTTCGGGACGCAGAAGTCACCGTAGACTAGACGTGGACGTGAATGATGATGGCGGACGTGGATGAACGTGATGACCGTGAATGATGATGGCGGCGGAAGAGAAGAAGAGACAAGTTTGGCAGACTGAAGGCTGTCGGCTCTCTCTGTCTCTGCGGCACAATTTTTCCGTTCAAAGTATCCAAGGACCGCGTCGAGCAGAGACCGCGGCGACCTGTGAGCCGATGGCGACGAGACGCTACTGGATAATCGAGAGAAGGGAGCCCAACACTGACGATGGAGAGAGCGATTTCGGGGACCTTGGGACGGGCAATGCCAAATGGCTTGGCTGATAAGAGAAGGGTGGATGAATCCCCGCTTGCTTCAGAGGTTAGCATTGGATTTCAATTTGAGGAAATGTACGAACGTGAACATGGAGGGGATACTTGTTCGCAAAGGTATTTTTTGCATCTTGGGCTCAACCATAGCTCGAGCTCGGGAAAAAGCCGTAGACCCTAGACAGGCAAATACGATGGGTTTGAGGTGAGCCTCGACTCGTCAACGAGCGTATCAGAAAATCGGCAGGAGAACTACTGTATTGTGCAGTGAGACATGTGATAAAGTATCGCTCAAGGAAACATACCTCGAGAGGACTGCATTGGGCTTGCTTATCGCAGTGTCAATCCAGACGGAATGGGTGGATCGTTCAAGGAATTATTGAGTAAAAATGTGAACGCAACAACCGTGATGTTTTTTTTTTGAAGACGCGTCACGGCCAAGGCGTCACACGTCATGCGCAGTACGCGTCTTTGGTCTCCATTGTCCAATTTCATCTGCCACCTCCGCGTTGATTTCTGCTCGAGCTCGATAATCCAACCTTCACGTTAACAAGGCCAGCTGGAATAGACACCACAAATGGCATTTCCTTCTGGTTGAGGAAGAATATGAATGGACTGCTTTCCGGCGGACAAAACCGGTATGGTTTTTTTTTCGTCTTCCCTCGTCTCTACCCTCTTGCGAGTCGATCCCTGTATTCCTATATCCTCCTTACACCATAATTCCATTCGTCTGTGGCGCCTTCTTTGCTCTGCATTCATTTCCCTTCGCATTCGCATTTGCATTGTCCATATCCACCTTGCATCGTCAAATCCTCCTCTAATCATTTGCTGACACTCCCTCCCACAGCTCATCGTCACTATTTCACCTTCCCCATCTTACAGCGTGTCACGACAGCAAAAGGGGCCAATGAGCAAACCCAGTATGTCGTCTTGTTTAAATTTGGGTTTCTTGTCTTTTGTCTTGTTTCCGTTGCTTGTCCTTGGCTCTTTTCTTTTGTCTTTTGTTTCGCGTCGATGCTCATTTGCCCGCTGACGCTCCTTCGCAGACAAACGGCAATCACCGGTTCCTCCGTCCTCGCCCTCGAATGCAACGATGGGCTCATGATGGCCGCGGACACGTTGGCCTCGTATAGCAGTTTGGCGAGGTTCAAGGATGTGGACAGGCTGTATCGGAATTTGGAGGGGCTTGGGCGACAGAGGTTCCACGAGTGGTCGAGTCAGGTTTGTTCTCTCCTTCAGTTTCTTTTTGCTCCTAATCTAATTTTTCATTTTTCAGGTCATGTAGACCCGCCGCTCTAGAATGGTCCCTCTTGGAGATGGTGAGCTTTTCCATCTTATTGTCTCTATGCTAACGATGCAATTCCTCAGGCAAGCGGAAACGCACCGAAAATTCGCTCTTCTGCTCGTATGACGTAGGTCCTGAATTCGGCTCAAGGGGACCAAGTCTTCGTTCTACATTGCATGGTTGGACAGATGAAGCAAGCTGACGGTCGAACAAATAAGCTCGGATCAAAAAAAGCAGCGGCCGATCTTTTTCTTCTACATACCGCCATCACAGGCCATCACCATGACTTCTTATCGTCTACGGTGACTGAGCGTCACCATTCCCAGCGCCGACGAAGGCTGGCAATCCGAAGGAATGTTGATTCTGCGTCAAACGACGGCCAGAATAATCCCAAGGAGAAATAATGGTCCGAGGTTGAGTGAGTTCGATGAATCACGTTGCGGTTGAATTTCTACGACTATCAGAATGCCAGGTGCGTCTTTGGTTGCATGATTTTCCTCAATGTCCTCATTTTTCGCCTTCTGGATCCTCTTTAACAGTATCGTCTTGCATCTGGCTTGCGACCAGGTCCTTGTTTTCGTTCTACATTTGTAAGGACTCGAGGAAGGTACAAGCAGCGGTTTCTGCGAACCAAGTGTGTTTATTGGCCTATTAAATGTGACGAAATCCTCATCGTTTAACCTAAATTATACAAATAGAATAACTTTACTCCACCCGCATCGGTCCCTCCGCTCTCTTGATAGCAACCTTCGTAAACTCGTCCAAATCTTCCTTTGGCAGCCCCAGAACATTGTTGTACAACCCATGCCTGTCTTCGTAATTCCCAGATCCGTCTGGGTAAAAGGCCCTGGCATAGAGCGCCTTTATGAAGCCATGTATGTCTCCTCCTTTCAATACCGCCAGTCCAGCAGCAAATCGCGCTTCAGTTGCTTCATATTCAATCTTCCAATCGCTCTCCTCGGTACCCGTCACCCTCAGAACCGATTCGAACATGTCCTTCTGGCTGAGCAAAAAGGAGGAGATATAAAGCGGTTTGTTGCGGAATTGGGACAAGGTGGCACTTTTATCGTTGGCATCGTCGGGATTGACTTTGAGGCTCAAAAGACGCGCAACTGCTAAAGCGGTCTGGGGCCAAGTCGTGGTGTTGATTTTCTGGGTACCTTTGTCGTAAAAGGTCACAGAGCGATTCTTGAAGTCGAAACCGTACAAGGCTGGACCACTACCGAGGCTGTATTCGTACCAGAAGCTGCAGGTGATACCGACCCAAGAGCTTTTCCCGAGCTTTTCGATGAGCTTGCGGTCAGCTTCTTTTGGAGGACCACTCATGATATCTTTCTGCATTTCAGTCTCAGTGGGATCGGTGCTGTATTCGTTCGGGAGGACCCAAGGGACATTGGCAGCAGCGGCAGCTTCGATGAGCTTAGCTGATTGGCCTGGAGGAGACATGAAGCTCATGGTGATGATCAAAGCATCCTGGCCTTGAAGAGCTGCGACCAGAGATGCAGAATCATCATAGTTGACCTTTTTGACATCGACGCCAGCGGGAAGCTTGGAAGTGCTGTCGGCGCGAGTTATGGCGGTGACGCGATGCTTTCCAGTCTTCAGCAATGCTTCGACGATGTATGAGCCTATTTGGCCTCCAGCCTGAGGAGCCAAGTGAGTAAATTGCTTTTCTAGTGGGAGACTTTGGACTGACCCCGACTATAGCAACTTTCTCGATGTAATTTGACATTCTGTAATGAGAGAATGAGAGAGAAGGAGGGTCATTTATATGGCGACCACCCGGTCCGATGTATCAGGACAAGGAGAAGATTCGTCGACTCGGTCCTGCTGACGTGGGTTTCACAAGCACGGCCTCCTATCGACCTCTTTGGTATCGCGTCTCACCAATGATTATTACTGTCTAGACCGAAACAAACAGGTTTATCAGCTGTCGAACATCATTTGTCATATTATACTGAGCTTCTCCGTTTTGGATTAAGGTTCGGAGCAAGGCCGCGCGCTCCAGGGCCGGTGGAACCGGCGCCCAGATGACCTTGTGAAGTGAACAACTCCGGTCACATCGCAGGGTCACGAAATTTGCGACTCTAGAGGCTGGACATCATTCCTGCCTTTGGAGATCCAACGGACGCAACATATCAGGATGGGCTTCCCAACTGGGATTATCCTACTTTTTTCATCGTTGGAGAAGTTTTTCATCAGAAGCTGGGATCAAAAGGTGTTCTCCTGCCAGTCATCAAGCATTTTGAGTCTTTTTGACATATCTAGTGGATTGACGTACTATGGACTAGATTCTGCCTGAATTTGTAATGATCAGAGCAAAATTGAGCTGAAGGGTCAGATTTACTCTGAAGATCTGTTTCAGGACCAGAAATATGCTAGAAATTGCTTAAAAGTGGTACACAGTCTGACAAAATACAATGTACTAACATCCTTGTGACCCTACCACTCTGTCATGACCCATACTCTGTGATACCCCATAACCTGGACTGCCCATGGAGGGGTATGGGCAACAGGTTATTACAGAGTTGACTGTAGCGGATCAGTAAAAGTTTTTATCCCATGATGCCAGGATCGTCACCAACGCTGACAACAATGCCGGCATTTTCAGCTCCGAATGCCGCGCATCTTCCAGCTTTTTCTTCAACACAACATCTCGACTACTTCTCTCAGGTGCTAGAACTTGATCCGAAGGGCGGGAATTGGACAATTTACTGAGAGCACTGGACAATTGCGGTCCATAGGCGCCAGTCTCAGTCGTCACTTTGATCCCACAGTTACAATGGCAGTTCCGTCGTCTACGGTGATGCCACTGTTCTCGGAGTGTATGTCAGGTGGCAGCAAGAGGAATTACAGGCACATTCTCATCTCACAGGTACCCTCGCTGACTCAACGCTTCGTAAGGCTGTCTGAGGTGCCAAGACTGTGTCAGATATATGGCAGAAGTTGTTGAATGAGTTTGAGTGGAAATCATGATGAAGGCAGATTTATGGGCTGAATTTATGAATCTTCAACAAATCTTCAATGTGGCGACCAGGCAATATACAGACCTTTTTGGACAAAGCAACAGAAATGTATGATGGCCTTGAGAATATCGGGGTAATGGTTACCGACAAGGATTATATGTCAATGATCCTCAAGGCAATACCCTAGGAATATCAAACTTATTTCCACAGTCCAGGAAGCCGCAAGGTGCGCCGGTGTCACCATGACCATTGAAGACACCATCAAGTCTATTCAACAGGAATATGACTTCCAGACATGAGATCATAAAGGGAACAAGGGTGGGAAGCAAGATGACTTGGCTGAGAATGTTGCTGCTTCAGTGCAGGATTCTAAGCCCGGATTCTTGAAGAAACCTTGGCAGAAGAATCAGGCAAAAGGTCCAGTCAAGTTTGAACTGCCCTGTTTGAACTGCAACAGCAAGGGGCACATTCTGCAGAATTGCCCGAGCCCGAGGGATTTGAATGCCAGATCACCACCGACATCCAAGGACACTGATGTCAAGAGAGGCAATAATTGGAAGGTAAAGCCCAAGGAGGGCAAGGCAGAAGGCTCTGCAACTGCAACAATGGAGACTTCAGATCCATTTAAATTTGGGCCAGGTGCTTGGTCAGCACAGCCCTCATGTGATGTCATGATTTGAATGACAAAGACTCATCCAACTCTGTTGTTGATGCAAGTCTTAACAATGATTTCAATGGGCTATTTGAGCCAAATGAAATTGTACAATCAGAGGAGGATGTACTAGGGAATTTGTACACTTCAATTTATGATCAAATGTCTGTCAGTTGCTCATCAGATGAGCAAGATGGACTTGTCTTTGACATGCCTGCGTTGGAGACTGTCAGATTCCTGTAAAGCGAGTGTCGAATAATCCCAGAGAGTTGAAGAGATCACATGAAGTAATAATCATAATATATCTTGTAAGGACAGTATAGCTTGTAACCCTTGACAGGGTCTCTCTGACAAGGAGAATCGAGGCAGAGGATGGATGCCTAGCCATCACGAACAACTGACAAAGTGTTGTGCTCAGGCAAGTGATGGTTCAGAACAAAATATAATAATAATTTGTAATACATCACGCGGTCACGAAACTCTAGAAAATGACCGAGTCCGAAGGAGAGTGTAAAGTCCAATCACCGCCTCACAATGCCCCCCACACTTGACTACGGTCTGGACATATTCATTCCTGTGTCCTCTTCTTCATCGAATCTACCTGTGTCCTCCATCCTGGTGTCCTCTTCTTCATTGTAATGACCCTCCATCTCATTTCCAATGTCATACATTTCTTCCATGATAGTTCCCGTCGCTTCCTCTCCCAGCATCAGTGACCCTGGGCACCTCACTTTCTTCAACTGGCTGAAGATGTTCTACTTGCAGATGGTCTTCCAAAGGAATTCGCTCCCGCTCCAGACAGTTCTCCAAAGGAATTGCCTCCATCCTTTCCAAGAGGCTTGGCTCATGTATCCTCTCTTTGAGAGTTGCATGCAGGATGAGGGACATCTTTTTTCCCCTTTGGATCGATTAAGGTGAGTGCAAGTTTGAAGTGTCTGGGTGGTGTCCCTTTAGGCTTTTAGCTGAGTTGGATCTTTCAGCTTAGCTCTCTTTGTTCCGTCCCTATCTCTTTGTTTTGTTTCATCTTTTTCGGAAAATTCATTTTCGGTCTTTGTCGTGTTACAGACTTTTGTGGAATCCCTCTCTCTTCTCCCCAGTTCCCTTTCTGAACACCTCTCGTTCGTCTCTCCCTTAAATTGCTCTCTTATTTGACTCACTGATGCTCACCCCAGTACCAAATCGCCAAAATCACCGCATCCGGGTGTGACATCCTGCCCATCCGCGACGCGCTGATGAACTCGGCTTCGCAGAGGGGATACGGCGCAGACACACAGTTGCAGACACAGCAGCTGAGTCAAAGAGTCAATTGTGATACAATCAACTTAATTGAAGATTTTGCGACAACAGAAAGTTCGTTTGGATAGTCCAACACAAGGCACATCTATTGGATGGATTTGTTTCGGGGGCTGAATGCAGAACTAGGGAAATGTGAGCTCGTCATCGCCAGCTTAAGGAATCTGGACTTTGGTTGATTTACCTGTTTTCAGGAAGGAACAAAAAGAGGGTCTTTTGCACTACGACCTTGAATTGACGTGAGACTAGATCTCCCTTCAAGGTTGAATGAACACGGAATTCCGATGTTGAAAACCCTTTAGTGCAACTGCGTCCGTATGAGGAGATTAGTCTCTCCTAGGCAGACTCGTTACGATCACAGGTGATGTGAGGAAATGCAGTATTTATAGAGCTGTTACTTGGCAGATGGGAACAAGACATCTGTCGAATCTTGTCGGATGAGTTTTATTGCCGAGCGCTAAGATTCTTCTTCTCAACGTTCATGCAGAGTGCCCTTTGCAGGCGCCATGCCACGAATGAACACGTCCGCAAGCAGCAGCAGATTTGGTAGCTTTGCCAGTTCAGCTGGTATCATGGTTGTTGATTTCTGCGCACAGTACTATCTACCACGATGCTTTGTCGAACAACAACCTGTCTATTCATAATCGGGCCTCAGGATCCCAGATGATGACAATGGCAAATGATAGCACTTTCGGTGAGCCCACCTTC
Organism: Mycena floridula; assembly: GCA_029320655.1. NCBI lineage: Eukaryota > Fungi > Basidiomycota > Agaricomycetes > Agaricales > Mycenaceae > Mycena > Mycena floridula. The sequence goes on from JARIHS010000001.1 coordinate 3,024,185, forward strand.
CTTCGTTATTTCAGCTTGGTGACTCTTTAACAGATGTTATTCATGGCAATGCTCTCTCGAACAACACTATGACAGTTGGGGCTAATTACCATTATGATGGGCCGAGTGTCGGCATGCCGGTTCATCATCCTTCATTTTCTGGGCTAGTTGCAGCACAATGGGGACCACCAAGTACTGCATTTATACCGAGTGTCAGTATACTATTCCATCAGCCTCAGTTGTCCAGGCTGGCTGAACGGGGACCCACAAGCAATGCAGCTGTCCTAAGTACCAGTAAAGTTCATCATCCTTCATCATCTGTGCCCACTGCAGCAGCAGGACAAGTGGCAGCCAGTAACAATTCATTTGGTTAGTACTACATTCCACTTGTGCTTTGTTGTTTTTGACTGCTCTTGGTCAGGCTTTATACAAGGGGATGCCTTGTCCCATAATACCACAACTATTCACAACTATTATGCTTCTGGTATGGACCGATATTTCTGATTCTTGTTCTACTGAGTTCAAGTACATAGGAATCCTAGCTCCCACTCACCACCTTCGTGGAGACGTGCCTACCAAGACATCCAACTCTTGTGGGAGTGATTCTGAGATTAAACTGTTCAGTGACCCGGTTGCCGGTCCAACAACCCCTCGTCTATCCAGCAACCCGGTTGCTACTCGGCCCAAGGATTACCGTCGCCGGAGGTCACAACGTCACACATCACGTATAATCGTCCGTGCCGCTGAATCCAACCCCGTTTTTGTCCTGCATGGCATGATAGTGGTTGTGACATCTTAAGCTCCGGGCAACCAGGAGAAGGTAGGGTATGGTGCCCGGGGCCTCAGACACCGCTAAGGATACAGTAGAGAATGTGAAGCAAACTCCAAGTGGCCAAAATGCTTCCGCGAGAGGCTTGAAAATGACATAGTATAGTAATACTGTCTTTTTTTTTTACAAGTTCATCTTGCAGTAGAGACCGTCTGATCATAATGTGAGTTCACACATGGTTCCGCAATCAGTTCACAAATTGTTACTATGTTCAAAGTGAGTTATCTGTCCCGAGCATTCAGTAATAAATAGTTATCCGGATCTGGAGCATCAGAACTGGGAAGTCAGGTGGGCAGCGGTAGGACCCCTGACAATACACTTTTAGGCCTGATCCGGAATCTGCGAAATTTCTGCCCATTTCAGCTGTCGGGGGGCGTGAGAAAGTTTGGTGCTTACTAACTGTCCAAAAATGGAAATTTACGCTGCTCAAGACTCAGTCCGCATGCCTCTCTATTGAATTCCCCTTTTGGGTTTCAGTATAGCTTGTCGACTCAGCAATCAAGCCTAAATAACTTGTAGATAACTTCAAGTAGATGCAAGAGTGATCTGACATTTCACAAAAAGTTATGAACAGCAATGGGGCATCGAATAAAAATTGCTCCAGGTGTTCGGATATCTTCTGCTGGGAAGTAGCATGAATAAGGCTTCGACGGAGGTTATCCGTGATCGTGATATAACCGCGTCAGCAGCCATGACTGGTTCACATCAAAGCCCTGCCTGTCTTCATTGCTCCACAATGTCGAATTACATCGAGAAAATCACTATAGTTGGTATAAGTCCAAACTCTCCCACTAGAAATGCAATTCACTTACTTTTCTCCTCAGGCTGGCGGCCAAATGGGCTCATACATCATCGAAGCATTGCTAAAAACCGCATCACCGCCATAACTCGCATTGACAGCACTTCCAAGCTTCCCGCAGGCGTTGATATCAAAAAGGTCAACTATGATGATCCTGCATCTCTAGTTCTTGAGCGAATGCACGATGAACTAAGAGACAACGAATGAGTATGGCTACATTGTGTCATCAGTGAAAGTAAGAAAAAGAAGAAATAAGAATCACCTCAGTCAATGGTAAGAAGACTGAGGATGAAACTGGAAAATCGAGGTTTAAATACGAGTGTCTGTTTGAAATAGATAAGATAAAGGGAAAAGGTAAAATAGATAAGATGTAAAGAAATGTGATAAGACGTCAATGTCCAACACCCCCCCTGACATCGAAAGCACTAGGACTCAGCTTTTCAACAAGGCCACGATGTATAATGGAACCCAGAGGCTTCGTTAAAAGGTCGGCCAAATTGTCCTTCGAGGCAATAGGTTTCAGGGCAATGGTACCATCGGAGACAAGGTCGCGGATAAAATGGTGGCGAATATGGATGTGTTTCGAAAGCTGATGGTGACGGTGAGTCTCCGTAAGGCTCAAGGAGGCTTTATTGTCACCACGGATAATGATAGGACCTCCCTGAGGAAGATCAATTTGTTGCATGAATGACACCATCCATACTGCTTGCTCTGCAGCCTTGCCGAGAGCTACGTATTCCGCACCGGTCGTCGAGGTCATAACACAATCCTGTTTCTTCGACCCCCAGGAAACTGGCCCAGAAGCCATTATCGCGACATAGCCAGATGTTGAACGTTGGCTGTCAAGGCACCCAGCGTAATCCGCATCAGCATACAAGTATGGCTTGATCCCAGTTCCAAAATCGTTGATATCCCCATCTCCCCGAGAACAATAGACGATAGCAAAATTGATAGTGCCGCGGACATACCTGCAAACATGGATAAGAGCTTTCCAATGTTCAGGACCAGGGTTTGTCTGGAATCAAGTGAGAAATCCAACGGCGAAAGAGATATCCGGCCATGTCGACACTTGAGCCCACATGAGACTCCCAAGGATGGGCCTGTAAGGTTTGTCGGCCATGAAGCGAGCGTCCTCCGGTGAAAGGGGAAAAGGGACAGCTTCAAGTTGAAGACCAGCTGGGAGAGGAGTATCAACAGGGTGACAGTCCCACAACCCAAAGCTGTGAAGGAAATGCTGACAGTATGCGGACTGGCTGATTCGAATGTTGCCTGAGTTTGGGTCCTGCTCAATTGCCACACCCAACATCAAGTTCAGACCTTCTGAATCTGTTAAAGCCCAATGTCGCCTAAGCCCATCCTTTGCCAATACCGACCCTTCCTTCATTGAACTAGCACCGAAAACATCATCAGTATACGTCCCTGTGACAGTATATTCCTCTCCAACACATTTAAAATGTATGCAGGGATCGGCGAGAGACCTGGTGTAACCTTCTTTAGCATAAGTGTCATCGAGAGTTTTTCCCCAAAGGTGGCCAGCTTGCATCATCCCATAAAGGGCCTTTTTCAGCAGACAAACCGAGTTGTTCCCTTTGCTCTCGAACCCTTCCGGCTGCTCCATGTAAACCGTCTTATCGATTTTGGCATTCAGGTATGCACCGGTGAAGTCAACCTGCCACATAAACAGGCCAAGATAGGCGACGATGGCGAGGAGCATTCGAATGGACTCCATACGTACAACGCCTGCATAGGTTTTATCGTAATCCACGCCATAAATCTGTGTGAAACCCTTCGCAACATAAGGAGCCTTTCGTTTGACTATGTTGCCTTCTCTGTCGTATTTGTTGGCATAAACCCAGCGTCCCCTCATGACATTGGTATTCGAAGGTTGAGGAACCAGAGTGAAAGTCCCTTTGCGAAGAAGATTGTCGATTTCGGCCTTCATCGGTGACCACCATAAATCAGGACGAAGCATAGCTTGCTTGAACGACTGGGGAACAAAGTTATCGTCGTTGAAAACAAGGAAAGCCCATGGGTCGGTCTTCTGCATCGAATTGCACAGGGTAACAAGGACCGAATTGGCCCAAGGGCGTCGAGTATCGCCTTGTTGAGGAACAAAAGGTTGAGATCCATGGCCACCAGGTATAAAAACCTGTGATTCATCGAGACCAGTTTTTCGTGTGGTAGGCTGCCTGACACAACCTGCTCGCCGGATATCTGGATCTCCATCATAAACGGTTGGTAAACATCAATTTGCTGGAACGGTGAAACCAGGGTTATCCACCACCGGTACTACAAAACCGTCAGCATTCGGATTTTCAACACCAACCGCCGGCTGAGCATTAGCTTCAGCATCAGAATCACCTGGAAAAACTTCAGGCTCTGAATCTCCCAGAAAATCATCAGGAGCTTTGACAGGACCTGGAAAACCATTGGTGTCGCCGTCAGAAGAATGAGGCATTGAGAATTCGTCTGGGAGAAAATGGACTGGCAACCTCTTGTCGGCATCGTCACCAAAAAGAGCAGGGGCATCTTGTTTTGCAAGAGAAGGATTTGAGGCAGGCAGGGTCCAATGTCCCTTTCCTTCCTCGAAGATGACGTCCCAGGATTGACAAACCGTGTGAGCTTCGGGAACATAGATCTGATAACCCCTCCAGCCATCATACCCCAAGAGTTTGCCCTGAATAGAACGTGGTGATGGGGCATATGAAAATTCAGCCTTGTTTTCATACCAAACTGGGCAGTTTGGCATCTCTTTGACTGCTGGGACGTTGATGGAGTGCTAGAACTGAGCTTCAAGGTTGCTAGTAAGAATGTCAAGCGTTAACAAGTGTCCGTGCTTTGTGTCTGTACTTATCAGCCCAGAAGGTACTCCTAAGACCAAAGATGGAGCGCTGTGAGGGATCCTTGCGGACGGTGCGGAAAGCATGTCGATATATGAGTATGCGAATGAACAACACACACAACAACACCAACACACCAATACACTCTTTATATCCTCGATAAGTTCGGGTTTCTTATAATAGAGATAGTCCAAAGTACAAACACTTGTCCGTACTCAGTGTCTTACGTCTGGTCGTCTTTGAGAGCTTTTAACTGGGTTTATAGCTTGTTTAAAGTGTGGTAACACTAGGGTTTGTGGTCTCTTGACCGAAGCGCGATTTGCACTAAGCAACTTAACTAGAACTAGACTAGAACTTGACTAGAGATTTCTCTTTCAAGACTAGAGGGTGCACTAAGCAACTAGACTAGACTAGACTTGGTTCAAACTTGTTCAATTCGTCAAAACATCGGTAACTGAGTCTGAGAAACAAAGTAATATTTATCCACAAGTCAGCTACTAGCTTCCAGCCTTGGTCAGGCAGTCACTTGTCACTAACTGGGTTCAATGCCCTACAATGTTCTACCTATTTACTACAAACTTAGAGTCTTTAAATACTGTCCAGAAACGATAACATAATACACTTGAGTCATTCACAGGAGTCTCCGAGTCAGATTGCCAAGGTGGCCGCACAACATCAGTCATCCTGCTATTAATAGTACAACCGGGTGAAACCTCCTAGTGGAGTCTCTTGCCGATCAGGTATTTTGAGAAGTGCAGAAAGAAGACAAGTTGTTTAGTCCCTTCTGTACTCTCTTACATGATTCCCATCATCTAGTCTTGTGTCAAAAGTACATCCCTTGGTATGAACAATTGTCCACACTGTGGGTCCATCTTTATATAGGGGTATCCTTGTGGGTTGCCCTGATCGTTCCGCAATCATCTCGGCTGTGGAGCAATGACTCATAAGACTCAGACATGACTCTGTTCTGCTTGACAACTAAGACAATATGCCAAGTGCCCACAAACCATCAGTCATATTCTAAGACATGATGTCATCTTGAAACCTCCTGAGTGGAGTCTCAAACTGATCAAAGGTCTTCAGAGGCTCGCTTTGAGAGATAGATACTTTAATCTCTTTAGAGCACTCTTGTCTTTCGTCTCTCATCTGTATCTTTGTGAAGAAACTATGTTATAGCACTAACACTTGTCTATGCTTATAGTCTCATCTTCAACTTCTGAATCTGGGTTTCTCCTGATCGTGCCTAAGTCATCTAGACTCTGCACAGGACTTCAGATAAAGCTCCGGTCATGTAATGACCATGACACAGGTCTGGGTAGAGCTCTGCTTAGTACAACCAAGCAAGTCATACTGCCATTCCCTTGTGTAGCTTCCTTCAGCCTTGAATAGACATCTTGGCTTGCAGTGTTTCGTCATGTAATCAGTATCAGCCATTCGGTGGACAATGCTATTCTTCTTGTAGTCGTAGCGGCTCGTCTTTGGTTATAGTTGTACCCTCTGGGCGGATAAGTACTAACACAAAGCATGGACACTTGTTAACGCTTGACATTCTTACTAGCAACCTCAAAGCTTGGTTCTAGTGCTCCATCATCGTCCCAGCAGTCAAAGAGATGCCAAACTGCCCTAGTTTGGTGGAAAACAAGGCTGATTTTTTATATGCCTCATCAGCGCTACGACTACAAGAAGAACAGTGGTGTTCACATAATGGCTGAGACTGAATACATGACAAAACCCTGCGAGCCAAGATGTCTGTTTAAGACTGGAGGACTTAGCACTGTGAAACAGCGATGACTCCTTAGTACAGACTAAGTGGAGCTCTAACCGGACCATTGTCATAAGAATTACATGACCAGAGCTTTGACCGATGTCACTTGCGGAAACCAAGACGATTGCAGAATGATCAGGGCAACCCACAAGGATACCCCTATATAAAGATGGACCCACAGTGTGGACAATTGTTTATACCAAGGGATGTGCTTTTGACACAAGACTAGACGAGGAGAACTATATAAGAGGGTACAGAAGGGACTAAAGGACTTGTCTTCTCTCTGCACTTCTCAAAATACCTGATCGGCAAGAGACTCCACTAGGAGGTTTCACCCGGTTGTACTATTAATAGCAGGATGACTGATGTTGTGCGGCCACCTTGGCAATCCGACTCGGAGACCCCTGTGAATGACTCAAGAGCATTATGTTATTGTTTCTGGACAGTATTTAAGGACTCTAAGTTTGTAGTAAATATCTAGAACATTGTAGGGCATTGAACCCAGTTAGTAACAAGTGACCGCCTGACCAAGGCTGGAGGCTAGTAGCTGACTTGTGGATAATATTACTTTGTTTCTCAGACTCAGTTACCGATGTTTTGACGAATTGAACAAGTTTGAACAAGTCTAGTCTAGTCTAGTTGCTTAGTGCTCATAAGAGAAACCTCTAGTCAAGTTCTAGTTAAGTTCTAGTCAAGTTACTTAGTGCAAATCACGCTTCGGTCAAGAGACCACAAACCCTAGTGTTACCACACTTTAAAAAAGCTATAAACCCAGTTAAAAGCTCTCAAAGACGACCAGACGTAAGACACTGAGTATGGACAAGTGTTTGTACTTTGGACTATCTCTATTAAAAAGAAACCCGAACTTATCAAGGATATAAAGAGTGTATTGGTGTGTTGGTGTTGTTGTGTGTGTTGTTCATTCGCATACTCATATATCGACGTGCTTTCCACACCGTCTGCAAGGATCCCTCACAGCGGGGCCAATTTACTCTCCTTCTTCTCTTTCAGAACGTGCAAACAAGCGTCACAGCCGATAGGACGAAGATGGGATACGTCCTGGTGCTTGCCAGACCACACCTCAAGAGGGATTGCATCAGGATGACGAGATGAGGGAACTAGGTTTCGAAGGTAAGTCTGTGTGGTCGCCAATTCTGCCCACAGCGCAGGAGGGAAAGAACCAGCAAATAACGAGGCTCGAGTGCCTTCGATTATCACTCTGTTTCCTCTCTCTGCAAGGCCATGCTGAGATGATGAATAGGGTGGACCAGATTCGATAACAATCCCAAACTTCCCGCAGTACTCGACCCAAGCCTGGCTTGTAAACTCCTGATCAACCCAGACTTTCTTGAGCTTCTTCCCCATCTGACGCTTGGCCATAACATGATACTGGCGAAATGCCTCGACTGTCATCAAGCTCTTGTGGTCGCGAAGAAAAAAAGCAACACGATAAGAGCTGAAACCATCAGTAATCAGCATCATATATCGCTGACCGCTGATACTAGCCATTCGAGCGGGCCCCCAAATGTCAATATGGATGTGTTCCAGAAGAGAGGTCTCCTTCTTCACTGCCTCATCAAAAGGTCGAACCGTATGTTTCCCCATTATGCAATCTTTGCAGTGATCTTCGCTCTTACAGTCGGTAATAACCAGACCGTCAACAAGATTTCTTGCTGACATTCATAAGATCATTTCGGTTGCGGCATGCCCATATCGCCTATGCCAATCTTGAATTGAGATGGGTTTCTTGTGTGACCGCGCCGAAGCTATAAGAGGGTCTTGGTGAACTACCTTGACCTCATACATACGCCCACTAGCAGTCGCAACCATCACCATGTTCCCATCTTTCTCGACCGTAATTCGGTCCCTGGACCACTTCCCAGAGCATCCTGACTCGGACAAAGAGGTCAACGAGATCAGATTATGCGAAAGCTCCGGAGTATGAATGGCTGGGATGTCAATCACCCATCGCCTACCATCCACTTCAGTCTCAAAACGAACCTGACCAACAGCCACAATGGAAAATGTTGCTCCATTTTTTGCCGCATTTCCCGAATATCCTTCGACCTCGTTGTACTGTGTAAAACCATCCCGACTGACCCAGCAAGTATGTGTCGCCCCAGAATCAGCAAAGGTGCGAACTTGGGTTGAGAACAATTGATTTTCAACAGTATTAACAGAGATAGAAGTGTCCGACATGAATGAAAAAATGGGTATCTCAGTAATCACTACCCCCTCCCTCCCCTGTTGCGGAACTAGTTCATGAAACCGTTCACTATCGCCAGGGTCAGATTCAGGAAACAATAGTGGACTGGAAAACATACCCATACCATCATCGGAGTCGTACGACCATCCTGGGAAATCGCGAGTATCCAGACTCAAGCGATGTACACCAAGGAATTTGAAGGAAATGGAATCATCCAGTTGATCTAGGCGGTTTACAAGGGAATTGTCAAACAATTCGCCAGAAATGCGGAGGCCAAAGGAGCCATCGATTCGTTGGCTTAGTGGATCCCCGCTTACACTTGATCTGTCATCGCTAATATCTTCCAAATCAGGCATGTCCATGTACTCGTCTTCGTCGTTGTCCTCGGCAATCTCATCACTGATGTGCTCCACGAGCGGTCCAATGGGATCAATGATGTCCTCATCACAGGATGCTTCAGCAATTTTGTCGACATCCATACGCTCTGAGAGAGGTATAGGCGGAATTTGAAGACGCTCCTGAAGCGGGGTGACTTGAGCAGACAGGATGAAGACCTGGGGAATGGTAACAGCAGCAGATTGGACTGGAACATCCAGAACAGCGGCGGTATTAGCGGCAGTAGTGGCAGGCGAAGAGAGATAATTGCAAGGCCAATATGAAGCTGGTCTATTCGCAACATCACCTCCACCATCTTCCCAGCAATGAGCAAGGTCATGCTTCATCACATCTTGATTTCCTGGTGGTCCATGGTTTTGATTTGGACACGGACCTGTACCATGATTTCCTCGAGTTCGAGTTTGAGTGCAGGTATTGGCAGTGGTGGCGGCAGCTGTGACGGGGGTAGAGGCTGCCACTTTTGCCATTAGAGCTGTCGCGAGAGTTGCTTGCTGAATTTCGTGCAAGCATCTCCGATGGCGAATCCACCAGGTGTTGTTCAGGAGAGTGATGGTCTGATCGAGAGTTGCCGTTTCGGGACTGGCGCCTGCAGCGTCGAGATAGTGGTCGTCGTCAATTGATTTGATAAACATGTTCCTCAAGACAGTGGCTTCGAATTTATTCCCTGCGGCAACGGCGTCACGCTCAGCAGCCTTGAAAGCTCGACTATGATTCAGGTACTCATCGACATCCTCATGGCCGGGCACAAGCCGCAGACTAGTGAGTTTTTCGCGAGCTATGACCTGTTCAATAGCTGAGGTATTCCCAAGCTTTGATACGACAATTGCCCAGTTCTCGGTGGCCGTCTTTGTCGGGTTGCAACCGAGAGATTTCGAATTGATGACATGGGTCATGACATAAAAACAGGCCTTTCGCTCTTGAGTGTGCGCTTCTGCTATGGTCGGATGAGCCGAACCCAAGGGCGTTGAAGTTACAACATGAGTGGTGACAGTAGACCCAGTGACACTCCCCTGAGAATCGCGGGTATCGACTGTAGTGGAGACTGTCGGTTCGCTGGTTGGGATACCTTGGGTGCCTTTAACAATGGCTGAGAGACTGTATGATTCGAGGGCAAGGAGGAACTCTTCAGAGAAGGTGGCGAAGTTGGCCTTTCCCTGGCAGTATCTGGATGGATCGAGGATGGTCGCTGGTAGAGACATGTTTCAGACTCGATATTAGGGGTTGAAACTGATTTGAAATGAAGGTATCAAGGGGAAATTTTATGAAACGAGTTAGAGTTGGGAATTGGAAAAGCGATTGCGATGTCTTCGTCGAGCGAGGCAGCGAAAAGAAAGAATGAGCGAGTCGTTTGACCGAGTTGATTCTCCATGAAGGGGAGAGAAACTAGACGTTGTATATCGGTTAGATCAATGAGCGCTCAGGGCCCATAACCTCTTGAGTGAATGCACGATGAACTAAGAGACAACGAATGAGTACGGCTACATTGTGTCATCAGTGAAAGTAAGAAAAAGAAGAAATAAGAATCACCTCAGTCAATGGTAAGAAGACTGAGGATGAAACTGGAAAATCAAGGTTTAAATACGAGTGTCCGTTTGAAATAGATAAGATAAAGGGAAAAGGTAAAATAGATAAGATGTAAAGAAATGTGATAAGACGTCAATGTCCAACACTAGTCGCTGCTCTCCAAGGCCAAGACGCTCTGATCACCACCATGGACGTCAGGTCTACATCAGGACAATCAGCGAAGCTCATCGAAGCTGCTGCTGCTGCTGATGTCCTGTGGGTCCTCCTGACTGAATGCAGCAGCGATCCCACTGAAACTGAAATGCAGAGGGATGCCATGATTGGTCCTCCAAAAGAAGCTGATCGCAAGCTGATCGAAAAGCTTAGGAAAAGCTCCTGGGTTGGTATCACCTGCAGCTTCTGGTACAAATACAACCACGGTGGTGGTCTACCCTCATACGGTTTCGACTTTACATATCGCTCTGTGACCTTTTGTACCCAGAAAGTCAACACCACGACTTGGCCCCAGACCGCTTTAGCAATTGTGCGTCTTTTGAGCCTCAAAGTCAATCCCAACGATGCCAACGACAAAAGCATCACCTTGTCGGACTGTCCCAGTTCTGCAATAAACCGCTCTACATCTTGTCTTTCTTGCTCAGCCAGAAGGATATGTTTGATTCGGTTCTGAGAGTGACAGGTACCAAGGGGGAGGATTGGGAGATTGGATATGAAGCAGCTGAAGCGCGATATGCTGCCGGGATGGCAGCGATGAAAGGAGGAGACGAGAAGGCAACAAAAGCAGGACACAGGAATGGCTTCGCAAAGGCCCTCTATGCGAGAGTCTTTTACCCAGACAGATGTGGGAATTATGAAGACAGGCATGGGTTGCACAATGATATTCTTGGACTGCCAAAGGAGGATTTGGATGTGTTTACGAGGACTGCGGTAGAGAGAGCAGAGGGACTGATGCGGGTGGAATGAATTTGTGGTAATGTTGAACAGTATACAGATTGGTCGAATGATGAACATCTCGTCGGGTTCATTGAGCCAGTGAACACACCTGGGTAGAGGAAACTACTGCTCTCATCCTGCCCATGAACTGAGCAATACTTCACAAATAGGAACCTGGCCGCAAGCCAGAAAAACTGCACCAGCAAAGAGGGATCTGAAGATGAAAATGAGAACATTGCGCAAAATCATGCAACACAAGATGCACCTGAGATTCTATTTCTCACTCGACGCTGCCAGTCACAGATTTTCAACCAACGGCTGAGTTGCGGTATGAAGCTGAAATCCACTGAATCCGGGACACCCTTAGACCCTTATTTCTCCTTGGGATTTGATGCCCGAGCATTCCAATGACCATTTGATATTCGAAGGACCGGTGGTGAATGAAAAGATATTCAAAGCGTTGAAGGCCTTTAGATTTTAGATTTTAGAGACCGTATAACTACTGGACACGTCAGGACACCAACGCAGAATTCTGTTGTGAGACCAACTGTCAAATAGAAGAGCTAGGATAAGTATCCCACCAGGAGGGCTGGGATATTTAGTGACACGACCTCAAATGACTTTTGAATGACCTCGAAAGGACGAGCTACCAGACACGTCAGAACCGTCGAGAAAACCAAGACACGGACTAACTGTGGTTTATGAGACGTGCCGAGAGAAAAGGCACAGTGAACCCAGAACTGCAGATGTCGACGCAGAAAGGGTCAAGAAACAGTTTTGGCACGTGCCTCAAATTTCTTGACCTTGCACGACGACGATGGAATCCAGCGATGTGGTCCAACCTTTTCCCGAGCTCCCATTTGAGCTTCAATGCCTTATTCTGAAGGAAATGATGGAGATGGTGCCCCAAAGAGCTGTCGAGTTCATCTCCCTATCACGAGATATTCGACCAATGTGAGTAAAATCCTTTTTGCGAGATATTCCAGGTCAATGAACCTTGAATATAGCATTGAAAGAGCTCTTTATCGATGCATAGTTCTAAGGAACATTTCAGCCATCACCTTATTTGTCGCCATGCTAGAAGCACACTGGCAACCTAAAGCCTTGTACAAGAGCTGAGTGAAAGTGCTCTGCATACCCCATGAATTGTACCCAGACATCCTGTGTGTCATATTCTCTGCATGCTCTGGGGTCCAAAAGCTGGCCTTGCCATTGTTGGGGTGGCTGGATCACTCAACCGTGGCGTCTAGCAGGCTTCATCCGATTGAGTTGTGCTTGGATTCCCGTGCGACACAAGGGTCCGACGGCAGTGACCGTTTCGGTCTTCCACTTTTCCAACACGTAACCCACCTGCAGCTTCACATTTGGAGTGGACCGGATATCGATGTGACCTGCCTCCAGGCTCTACCAAATTTGACCCACTTGTCCCATACCAATCCCATACAGTCACCCTCAACTTTTAGCGCTCCCTCAGATGCTAGACCTGCGTGATTCAATCATTGTCTGCATATCTATTCCAGATTCTATTATGACTTTGGAAGCAAAACAGTCAAGGACATCCCATGTAAAGACCCTTGAGTGGTCATTGCGGCATCATCATACGAATCCAGTCAGGCCAGCGAGCGAATCAGGCATGTTTTCTGGTGAAACCTCAGGGATTTCGAGCATTTTCCTGGTCAATGGGGGCGGCATTCGGATAGAGATTTTGTGGATATGTGGGAATCTGCCGAGGAAATAGTTGAGATCCAGCAAAGAACCCAGGTAGTATGCTCCTATCTTGGGAATAACATTATTTGCTCACATTCATAGATGCAGCACCTGGATCTCTGAATCCTTTCCAGGCATTCACGAGCCTTTCCGGCGGTGTGGCAACAGCTTATTCAATTTTGGTGTCATAAAGCCACATTTTCTTGTGGAATACTTGCTAAATGTACGCCATCTCCTGGAAATATGTTTGATTATGTAAACTGTTTTTGTAGACATCTTGTCGTGGGATTTTCTATTCCTTACGCTCTATATCATTGTCCATCCAGTAACCGAATGGATACTTTTTTTTGTTTATACGTCGCCGCCACTGGTTTGTCCAACACACATGGGTAGAAGAAACTATTGCTCTCATCCTATCTCTGATTCGAGCGATACCTTGCGAACGGAATAAGAACCCAGTTGCAAGCCAGACGAAAGCTGCACCGCCAAAGAAGGATCTAAAGGTGAAAATGAGAACATTGGAGAAATCATGCAATATGGTAGGGATAAAACAGCATCTCTTCATGCACTCTTCCATACTCTGCATCACTTGGGCCTCGGTGAGGGTGTCTTCATAGCCTGTCGACGAATGGAGGCTCCTTTAAGGACACGAGTTGAGGAAATGCGAGAGAATGGGAGGGAGCGAGGGGAGATGAGGAAGACGAAAGAGTGAGAGCAGAGAAGAAAGCCAAAGATGGAGCATGGGGGTGAAGCCGGTAAGCAGCCAGCAAGCTCAAAGAGGAGCTGTTCCCAGCCAAGCTTGAGGTATCCGGGATGCCTTGAGGGACGAACAGAACAGCGATGCCAAGGGCAAAAGCGTATTGAAGAAAACGAGAATTTTGTCAGCTAACATGCGACAGGATCACGGAAACAGTTGAGCCCCAGCTATGAAATCATTCATCAGTGTATACACACCGTTTCATAAGAGCATACGCACCAGTCACAAGAGTCAATCATTCAAAGCTTCCCCACCGCCTTTGCTATATCGTCTGCCCAAAACGGTACCTGGAAAACTGCCCACTATCTTTTTTCTCATCGTGATTTTTGTCACGGGCCTGTGGGTTCATGGACCTTTGAACTTTGCTGATGTGTAGGAACAATTTTGTCACCCATCTGCGACTGGAATTGAGCTGCAGAGAATGAGACACGAAACTGGTGCTCCTTAGGTAGATTCCGGGTACTGGAGAAGGTCTTGAACAAAGCCCCGGGTAGTGAAGAAAGAGCAAAAAACGATTAGCTTGCATCAAAATTCCTTATGCAGGATGGGACTGGTTCAGGATTATTGGAGACACTGATTGTCGTCCAGGATTCCTGGACCCTATTCCCAGTGTGAAAGAGGAAAAACCTCAAAGCGTCGATGGGCTGGAAGCCTCTAGTAGTAACCTGCGGGACACGTCAGGACGTCAAATAAAAGGCCATTATGGGACCATCAATTGAGTAAAATAGCTAAATATCCGGTGAAGAGACCTGAGGGGCTGAGATACTATGTCACTTTGGCGAGACGGTATCTCGATAGGACCTGGGACACTCCCCTGTGGGCAGGGCCGGCCAAATCCTCTCAGACCTGCAGCCCATTTGGTCCCAGACCCGCAGATCTGGCCGGGGCTGTCACAGATCGGTCACATATGTCATGCTTTTTCAAAAAAGACAGATTTTGCGCTGTAGAGGCTCTAAAAACCTGATTTGAAGCCAGTTATTCTACTATCCAGTCTTAGCAAATTGTTCACAACATTTACCGAAGGCTGTCCAAAACCGGCCAAAATCCTCCCAGAATCGTCTCCGACCCGCAAAAAGTGGCCGGAAAATTCCCAGCAGGGCTCTGAAACCCGCAGGTTACGGCCGCCAAAATCGTGATTTTTCGGGTCTCAAACCCGCAAATTTGGCCCTGCCCCAAGGGAAGTGTCCCAGGTCCTATCTCGATTCTCGAATGGCCCATAGCAACCCAGCCATGGGACACATCAGAGTATTCCAGGAAGCCAACAGAGGGCGAACCGTGGTTCATGAGACGTGTGCAGGGGAAAAAGACGAGGGAGAACCAGAACCTGGACGTCCGACGCACATCAGAGAGGTCAAGAAATATGCCGTAGGAATTTCTTTGTAATTTTAGATCGCCAACAGCACACGTCAGCCTGACTCATGCTCTCTCGCCTTTCACCATGCTGCAAGACTTTGATCGGACTTTCGGCAAGTCGGAATTGGAATATTTATTCTCACAGTCAGCTCATGGCTTCCTCATTGTTTGCATGCTATCTGCGCTGCTGAACCGCTGCTAAGGTGTCCACAGGAAGGAGACAAGGTTTTACTTTTGATGGTCCTATGCTTGTACTACATTTCTAGACTGAGAACATCTAGCATAAGTAAAAAGATAGCCCAGCTGTTCACCACTTTGAATCAAGGAGCTGATGGGGACCATGAGTCCGGAATTTACAGAGAATGTGCCTTTTCTCAGTGAGAATATTATCTGATCTCCAGCAACTCTTGATTTATCAAATTTATAAAAGAGGTCATTGAAATTCTGGTCCACAGATGGAATCCAAAATGGGAAAAAGAATGCCCGTATAGCTTGTCTCTGTAAGTGTACTATTATTGCCGCAATTAGTCATGGTCCTGACCCTTTCACCAGTGAGTATGTCATGCTCCAGCTCCATGGAAGTCATGTCCCAGAACCGGCTCAGACTCTGGGGAGCCTGGGCAAGTTCTTTGACTACCATGACCAGCTTCACACTACCATTTATACTCAATTTCGGCCTGAGAAAAGCTTTGTCACTATCAAACTGACACTGGCCACAATTTGACTTGGACGTATATTGACCGATTCATAGATGTTGAAGTCGCTGAGTGCATGCTTGCCATGGAGGTTATGGTTGATGGAAAGCTTCCAAGAACTGCATCTGGAGTCACTGAGGAACAGTACAACATTGAGATTAAGCCTGTGATAGCCTGGATGTTGGAGTATTGTCACCCACCTGGAGTCCAACATTGGAGCAGTACTACCGAATTCCCGACACAGACAAACAAGCTTGGAAGTACACTCAATGCCTTCACACATTATAGCTTTAAGTTTGTGCCGGTGCAGAACAGATTGTACTTGCAGATCTTCAAAGTAAGCCATCTCATCCAGCAAAATTCATTGTATTCATGGTCTGGTTGCAAGCTACTCAGTCATTGGACAAACAAGGAAACATGGTGCACATCTTGTTTGATGTGATAAGATATACTCCTACTGGGTATGTTTCAACCTGTCTCTGGCACCTGGCCAACCCAGTGAGCAGTGATAGTGGAGGAGTCACAGACCACGGAACCGAAGGGATTGCCAATTTCAGCTCAAAAATCGCTGTGATGGCCGGTGCGCCACTATAAGCCTGCTGCCTCTGACAAAGACTCAAGGTGATGAGGTTGAATAATTGTACCCATATATTATCCAAAACTTGCCTATGAACCATTCATTGTTTTGAAATCACCGCTGGACCCCGGAACTGACATGACCAATCGGCCCGGGCTCAAAATCAAACCTCGACCAATCCGCCTACCGTACTACTATATTCTGCCACATTTCTATGCTGGTGAAACTGCTGAAATATTATTTTTGTCACTTTCATTCAATTTCACTCTCGCGCCTAATTCAACTTTCTGATCCCGCACCTGATTCAACTTTTGGAACTCGCACCTAATTCAAAATTTCACATCTCGCACCTAATTCAACTTTTGGATCTTGCACCTAATTCAAAAATCTAAAATCCCACACCAACTCAACTTCCAAATCTCGCGCCTATTTGCAACTTGTGAGTCTCATTCACATATGGTGAGATCTGGGATTGGTTGATAATGTCTCTCAGCACCCTGAACAACCATATATTAAGCCAGGTTCATCATAAAATGTGGGTATTGAATGTCTTGCACCACATCTGAGGCACCTATTTCACTGCTTGTTCCGACTTTCAATGCGGAATTTGAATATTCAAGATCCTCTAACCGTGATTCCAGCCATGGGGTAGAACATAGCTCGAATCGCTGATCATGGAGCTTGACGCATCAGCGGTGACCCGATGTGCGCATCAATTGGACATAATGATGCGCCAGCGCTGCATTCCAATTATAGTAATGCAGTATAATCATTCTGTTATGCTCGAAAGATGTTCAATTGGGCTCTTACAATGAAATTTCTAGCAGTCATGAATCATCTGGAGCTCAATGAACATGTATCAGACCCCCAGCAAACTTAGCATTCTTGCAGTCAAATCTCACTTAAGTGACACAAAATGGTCTTTGCTGCGACATTGAAACACTGGCAGGTCTTATGACATCCCAATAACCCCCACAATTTCATGGCTTAGGTCAAGACATGAGTTGAGTTAGGTGCCCACTCAACTTGGATTGAGGTGCGAGACTCACAAGTTGAATTATGCGCGAGATTTGAAAGTCAAGTTAGGCACGAGATTTGAAATTTTGAATTATGTGCGAGATCCGAAAGTTGAATTAGGTGCGAGATGTGAAGGCGCGAGATCAAAAAGTTGAATTGGACGCAAGATCAGAATGTTGAATTAGGCATGAGAGTGAAATTGAATGAAAGTGGTGAAAATAATATTTCAGCAGTTTCACCAGCATACATTTCAGCCTCAAGAAGTTCTCTCGCTCTTTATTTCTCAATAAGGTTAGGTTAGCCTATTTAAATAGTTCATTGTGTTGTATGCACCTATCCGGCCCATCAATCACGTCAAGTTAGACGGGACATGTGGCCCGTATGCAGCGTCTAATTAGAGGGCTTTGATGCCATCCCTCTAGGTATCATTAAATATTGGGACTTTGCCACAGAGTTCTGCTGAGTCGGGTTTCGGCTATACAGTACCTGGTTACCCGTGATTGAGTCAGACGGGCGCCCATCTTCACTGGTTGTTCCAGGTATCGGATCAGCCCAAAATGGAAGGCGGTCGTTACACGTCCGCTCGCTGTCCCGCCTCCCGCCTCATGTCCCAAAAGGGTAGTGACTTTGAGATACGGTTAGAATATGGACACTATTGGCTTGGGAGCTCATGAAATTATATTTCATGCATTGAATATACTATTGAGAGGTATTTCACTGCTGCATTTGTAGCATAGGATATGTTGTGGTTGGCCAGACAGTTTGCTAATTTCGCTCTCAGCATCCGCACTTTGGAGGGCAAGTATAGACGCAAATTACTCTCTATTATATGTGCTATTCATTGAACATTGTCCGCCAACCGGAAGAGCACTTGCATGCCTGCTGGATTCCGAACGGAACCAATACTGTACCTATTGGCCTGGAGTGAATGGGCCCGTATACTCCATACCAGTCATAGTTTCTATGTTTATTAACCATCTCATGCTGAAATGGATGGAACGCTGGGCCAGTGGCACCGTGAGGCGAGGTTTGTGTCAAACTGTGGCGTAAAACAAACAACACCAAATACCATCAAACTGCCTCCGGAACCTCCACAGAGGTCGATTCATGGCCCAAAGCCCCATTATTATTGTCGGAGTATTTACATAGATTATTTCTCTACTCGAATATGAGGTTTTGCATGTACTGTATGGTCATAATCATAACAGATAATGATATCTCTCTTATTCATGTCCTTGGAACATGAATGGCAAGTGCTATTCTTCTCCAAACTCCATAAAACCGCTCTGAATAATGACCTATCATCCGTCTTCACCGTATGTATTACCCTCACATTTGCAGAGCCTTTCTATCTCTTCCGGTTTTTCTCTAACCTGACCTTGAAGTCAGACAACAATCAGTAAGTTTATTGTCACACTGAGGCTTTGATAAAATGAAAGGACAAATGGAAAGTATTTTATCACCATACAAGCACAATATCCGAAGGTTTATACCGCTCTCTCAGCCACGTATCAAGGTACAATGACATGAGCAGATTTACACCAGTATCTTTCATGTTATTCCCAGCTAAAATAGCGATCTATTGTCAAATTATTGTGATCTTATACAGACCATTGTGTGCCGAGATGATATCCGACTAAAATAAACCAGGTCCGGCTTGCAAACCAGGAGCTATAAGCATCCCGCACCTGGATCTGATGGTATTTGGCTCTATTTGTTCTACGCCACAGTTCATCGCAAGCTAGCCTCAAGTCACAGGTCCAGTTGCGTCAATGATATTTCCACGTTGAATTACTTGTATAAGGGGGTCTAAATTGCCTGTAAGCGGCTTTCTGCCTCATTGGCTCAGGCTGAAGAGCTACAACATATCACTATAATGGAAAAAATCGAGGAATATAGCCATTGGAAAGTCGGCGGCCAACCTGAATATGCCGCTAATAGTACATTGAAATATTTCAAGCCTATTCAGAGCTCCCCCAGTCCCACTACCAATATGGAAATGAGCAAACTGTCTGGCCAACCACAACATGTCCTGTGCTACAAATACAGCAGTGAAATACCTCTCAACAGTGTATTCAATACATGAAATATGATTTCATGAGCTCCCAAGCCAATAGTGTCCATATTCTAACCGTATCTCAAAGTCACTACCCTTTTGGGACATGAGGCGGGAGGCGGGACAGCGAGCGGACGTGTAACGACCGCCTTCCATTTTGGGCTGATCCGATACCTGGAACAACCAGTGAAGATGGGCGCCCGTCTGACTCAATCACGGGTAACCAGGTACTGTATAGCCGAAACCCGACTCAGCAGAACTCTGTGGCAAAGTCCCTCATAATTAACAATATTTAATGATACCTAGAGGGATGGCATCAAAGCCCTCTAATTAGACACTGCATACGGGCCACATGTCCCGTCTAACTTGACGTGATTGATGGGCCGGATAGGTGGTTGTATGTTCCTTTAAAGTGCGTTTTGACGTGACTTTTAACTTGATTTTACTGTAAGCAATTTACTTACATGAAGCACGTGTCTATGATTGGTCAGAAATTCTACGGCGGTAATGATGCCGCGGGTAACCATATCATCATCGAACAGCCTCTATACATCAACTTGACATCAACTTGTTGATCGTAACGATCGTAATGAGTCTGTCTAGGAGAGACTACCTTGCACATGCCTCAAATTTCTTGACCTTGCACGACGACATGGAATTAAGCGACGTGATTCAACCTGTTCCCGAGCTCCCATTCGAGCTTAAAGGCCTCATTCTGAAGGAAATGGTGGAGATGGTGCCCGAAAGAGCTGTTGAGTTCGTCTCATTGTCCCGAGATATCAAGTCAACATGAGTGCACCGCTTTTTTGCTACATATTGCAGGTTAATGAACCTTGATCATAGCATCGAAAGAGCTCTTTATCGGTCCATAGTGCTAAGGGACTCCCTGTCCGTCTCCTTGTTCGTCGACATGCTAAAAGCGCGCTGGCGACCCGTAGCCTTCTACAAGAACTGGGTGAAAGTGCTCTGTATAACCCATCTATTGGACTCAGACTCAGACGACCTACATGTAATATTGTCTGCATGCTCTGGAGTGCAAAAGCTAGCCTTACCACTGTTGGGGCAGGTTGACGATGCCCTGGCGTCTAGCGGGCTTCGTCCAATGGAGTTGTCCTTGGATGCCCGTGCGACACGACGGTCCGACGGCAGTGACCGTTTTGATTCTCCACTTTTTCAAAATGTCACCCACCTGCAGCTTCTCCTTTGGGGCATGTCGGATTCCGACTATTTCAAATTCAATATGGCCCGCCTCCAGGCTCTACAAAATTTGACCCACTTGTCACTCCTCGATCTGCACGGTGACCTCCCTCAGATGCTAGATCTGCCTGATTCAATCATGGTCTACATCGTCTTCCGTTATAGAGCTCCAATCTGGGACATCCCTCAAGACCCTCGAGTGGTCATTGCAGCATTGTCATACGATCAGGGCAGCGAGTTAATCGAGACTGTTCTCTGGCGAGACCTCGTGGATCTACACTATTTTGCCAGTCAATGGGGGCGGCATTCGGATAGAGATTTTGTGGATATGTGGGAAGAAGCCGAGAAAATAGTTCAGATCCAGCGAAGAAACAAGGTATGCTCCTGTCTTTGGGAATAACATTATTTGCTCACATTCATAGATGCAGCATCTGGATCCCTGAATTCTTTCCAGGCATTCACGAGGCGTTCCGATGTGACAACAGGTCCTTCAATTTTGGTGTCATAAAGCCACATTTTCTTGTGAAATAGTTGCTAAATGTGTGCCATCTCTTGAAAGTATGTTGTTGGATTTCAACCAGTAACTCATCAATCAACGATGTACCTGTGCATCTTGGATGTACTGTATATTGCAGATGGTATCTTTCTTTTTTTGCTGTGTATTATTCCCATATGGAACATGGACTCTGATTTATACAGTTCTCAATTCTGTGTAGACCCTCAGACATTCTCTTACTCTTGAGTGCCTCTGAGGTTAGTTATCGGTTTATTTATCTATTTACTTGATACTCATTCACCTTGTAGACTTATATTGTTGTCTAGGTCACTCGCTGTTATTCTAACATATGTATGATTAAACTGTTTTTGTAGACATCTTGTCGCAGGATTTTCTACTCCTTATGCTCTAAATCAAATCATTGCCTGTCCAGTAACTGAATGGATACCCTCAGTTTTTTGCATGACCGCCACTGGATCGTCCACCACACATGGGTAGAAGAAACTACTGCTCTCATCCTATCTCTGATTTGAACAATACCTCGTGAACAGAACAAGAACTTGGTTGCAAGCCAGAAGAAAGCTGCACTGCCAAGAAGGATTTGAAGGCGAGAATGAGAACATGAAAATCATGCAATACTGTAGTGTTTTGACTGAGTGTTCAGTAACGTGTAACAGACCTTTGTGAACTGAACAAAGCCAAAACATGTAACGTGTAATATAGGCCAATGAACGGCATTAACTACCGGACACATCAGAACCATGGAGAAAACCAAGACATGGACTGACCATGGTTTATGAGCATGACGGGAAAAAATCCAGCAGGTTGAATAGAGAAAAACGCGCCCTCCGCTTTTTGATGTGACTTTGTGACAATGATGGCGACAACCAATAAAAGCCAAGAACATCATATGGAAGATACAGCTATTTTGGTAATGATAGACATATTGTGGAGCGACATAACAGAAATAAGTTTGCTTAGCATTGTTTGCCTCCATTACCCTTTTTGTCAACTTTTGCATCATCGCTCCACCACTCCATAGCCTAGTTGTAGAGAAATTAACAAGGCAACCATAGTTATCGCAAGATAAGGCCAAGATAAGGCCTTGATCAAATGTTCAGAGGATCATGGAACTTGCTAGAACCCAAGGGCCAAGATATGGACTGAATTGGTTTCTCAGCGGTAGCTGGAGCAAGCCGGATCAAACAAAATTATTGATATCTGGGTGCTCCAAAATATGTCTATTGTTACCAAAATAGCTGTATCATGCTCCTTTCCCTTATTGATGTTGTTGAAGAATATCCTGAACCACAACATACCCTAAACAGACACTCAGGGCGATCACCATGGCACTGGAATCCCAGTGCCTTAAAAGCACAACTGATGCACTGGTTTCGCACCGGTTCTCTCGATCCAAGAACACCGCTTTTCCGCATTTGGTCATCCTTTTGTTCCAGATTGGAGATCATATGACCTCCACCTGGTCATGACTCATCACCTCCTTTAGTACCTCCAATATGGCATCTAATACACATATAATAATATGTTTGATACAGAAAGTGCCTGGCATGGCTCCCATTCAATACATACCATATGCATTGATACCATGATATTGGATGCCCAAGCATCCATACGTTTGAGACTGTCCAAATTAGTTGAATCCTCAGCACTAGTATTATTGGCAGAAAGACTGGCAGGTAGTGAAGAACCGGTGAGATCAATGCTAAGCTAGCATGACCGGGTCTGTTAGCTCCAAATGTGGTACTGACCAGGTTGAGATCATATGATCTCCAATTCAGAACAAAAGGATGACCGAATGCAAAAAAGGGGGTTTCTCGGATCAATAAAACCAGTGCTTCAGTTGTGCTTTTGGGATTCCAGTGCCATGGTGATTGCCCCCAGTGAGAGCATCAAAAGAGCTATGCACAGTGTGTCAACATTTTAGCAATCATATTCCAGGCTGGCTGCTCACTCTTTTTTTTACCAGACATGCAGAGGAGCAAAGAGCTGCCACTCATAAATACTATCATAAGAAGAGAAAGCATGTTTCCAAAGAAAAACAATGGGAAGCTGCTGAAGCCACTGCCCCCTCATTCGCTGCTGCACCACCTGCTTGGACTGTTCCTCCACATTTTCTGGCTGCAGTAACTATGTCAATACTGCCTTCATCAACAACACCTCCTTCGGTTCATTCTGACCACATGCCTCTCAGTCGAGAAGAAAGGGCATTTATGCATGATCTTGAAGCGTTCGCAAAGCGGGTTGAAGGCTGGGAAGTGCAATGGGGCGGTCATCTCTGGAACTTGATCGCAAAGCAGGTCTTGGTAACGTCTCCACTCCCGGGATCCACGTACGAGCAGCTTCTGTTACAACAAACTTTATGTTTAGACTCAATCTCCTGAGGGTGACCAGGACCCTAGAGACAACTTCGGTAAGATGAAGTCTCAGAGTGTTCAACACAGGGGGTTCATGAAGTGAATAGAATAAAAAGACTGAAGTACAACATAGTTTCTACACTACTTTAAATACTAGTAAACATGCATATTCTGTTAGGAGCTCTGTCCATATTCCACATGGTGTCGTGTCTGTTTCCACGCCTTATGCACATCTTTCCCATGCCCTTTCTAGCATTCAAGCGGCACCTTCTACCACAAGCACCCAGCATGAAGCACCTCTTGTTTCCCTTAAGGTTAACACTCTGTTTTAATGTAAGTCTGATCATTTCATGACCATGTGTTCTCCTCATGTCCTAATCCAGATCCTCTTCGACTTCTTCTATCCTTGATGTTGTCTTATCTTCCATCTTATCCAAGAGAGACAAGATTGATGGTTTATCAGATGATAAAGTAACCTTAGATGCAATTTGAATGTCAGGTTCTGACAGCTTCAGTGTGAATATGAGGAGCAGGTTGCTGATGGTCAGGATCTTTTGCGGCAGATGTGGCAATTGGTAGAGTGCTGCGACAAGACTCCGGCCCTTAAAACAATGGTTCGGGTCACCTATCATCTAGGGAACGGTGTGGGTCAATTGCAAGCAGGAGACGGCCTATAAAATATTTTTGTCAAACCTATGTATTCAAACACAACTTTTTTTGCGAAAGAAACTCTCTTTCAGCTCAAAGCAGTATCCAACGAATCAATAACCAGACTTTGAACGCCGGCTTGCTTGAACCTTGAACTCTTCAGCAGCCGTGTGAGACGTCTCGCTACAGTATCAAGAAGTTGCGAGACGCGTTTTGCAACGGTAAACTTCGTGACATCTTTTGTCTTCGGCTTCTCGACAAAGTCATAGAACTTGTTACAATCTGCCAATGTCCCAATTCGGCTCCATGAAGATTGTTTTGCCCTGTTTTTCAGTTTTGTTCAGAAATCCATACGACCACTGTCCTATACGACTCTTGAACTCTTCATCCGTTTTTGTGCTTCCCCCAAAAAATAGCAGTTGAGATCCACATTGCGTGGAGACTCTAGTGGCACTATTTCAAGGTGCAGCGAGGTCGCTCCTGGCCTTGAAACTCCATATTTCTCTGAAAATATGCTCCTCGATCCAAGTGCTATTTCCTAGATTTCAGCTGTGAAGAATCGGTCTGTAAGGATCTAAATCATTAAACACAAATATTCATGCTCCGTAAATTTGCTTTGGGCCATTCAGATGCTCCATATCGCCTCGTCGGTCAGCCGTGCAGGGTCCCATTCATGAGAAGGACTCTTCCAAGATGTTATGCATCGTGGGGAGCTCCACTCGACGTATGTGAGACTGCAGGCTATCACTAGTCTCGGCTCACATATTCAAAACACGCCCCCAATGTGACCTAATCTAGTAATAAGCCAGCTGCGACAGGGCGCGACGTGATCACGTGCCGGGAATGGGCACGGATTGCGACCCAATGCAGAGGCTTAAAGTTACCTAGCGTTGCGTAACAACTCTTACCGAGACCGCAATATCTCAAAAAGGCTGAAGGCTTCTGGACGACGTCTTTGGAACTCGCAATCCATGTGATTATGGGAAAAGGCAGCAAGTAGGCAAGTAGGTTGGTAGGTAGGTAGGTTATATTCTGCCTCAACGGCAGTCTGCAGATGGTGACATCAATGAAGGGGCCGGATAACTGAGACTTGGAGCTCACCGTGACCACCATGATTCTGCAAAAAGTCTCGACGACTTCTTCCGAACTCCTTGTGACATGATTGTGACCGATATGGCCCACGTTGACGCCAGTCCTGATCATTTTTGAAGCACTGGGATCGAGTCAGGTCTGCCAGGGATCCAAAGAAACTTGCGACGTACGAGTGGCAGCGAGTATAGACTGGCTGCGCGTCATGAACTATGTCCTGCTGAAAGTTTACAGCTAAAATAGAGTTGATGACAATGAAGATGAAGATGATTAGGATTGAGAAGAAACGGCGGTCTGTCGACATCCGTCGAGAGAAATGTCCTATGAAATCGTCGACAAAGTTCGCGAGCAGCTGGGGGGCATGTACCAGCTTCTCGACAACCAGCATTAGCGTCTCGAATTTTCCGTGGAACAAGCCGCCGCCGACCGTCCTCCAGTATTCTGGGTTCCAAAGCGCTCTCGGCTTCATCCACCTCTATGTGACCTCAAGCCTTCCTCTGCGGGACCTGCTTTCTCACAAGGAGCAGATGCTGGAGTGGGTGCTGGAAGATTCGTCGGTGACCGACGATAATCGGAAATTATGGCGGGATTTGGATTATTGGATGGGCTTGCACGACAACGAGGACGATATGGATCGGCAAGGGGATCCGCGATATTCCAGATGAAACCGGTAAAAACCAAAGGAATCGCTGGTAACTCTGATACGTGAGCTATATCAGACGGCTGTAAGAGAGACTAGCGGTAGCCTGTTGAAATGGGCCGAAACGCGCCTGAATGCCATCTGAAGGGCGGAGATGACTGACTAGAACAGCACAAGGGAAACTATCGAGCACCATGTCAGTATGCGAACAGGCAGAGGGAAAAAAATATAACGCACCTGGATCATTCTGCCTGGAAATCTGCCGTGCCTGCGGTCATCTCATCGCATATTCCATCATGATTTCTACTGCAGTAGATGCAGCTGCCTGACACCGATACAGATGCCTAGGACGAGGTCTTGAGCAAGGCCTTGAATGCCGAAGAAGAAGAAAAGAAAAACACCTTTCGTCGCTGAAACCTGAGACCATCCACGGGATGGGGGGTCAGATTATGGAGACGCTGGTTGTCGACACGTCTTCTAGGGCCCTCTTGAATCGGAGGAAAGATACGGACGCAGAGAATCCGGAGGCCGCGTCGCTCTGCATCCGAGACCATATGCATCCGAGACCATATAATCTGCAAGACACGTCAGGACGCCAAAGCAAAATGGTTATGGGACTGACTATCGGGGAAAATATCTAGGATATCCGGGGTGAGATATCTGGCGACACGTCGTCCCTTCAGGATGAGCTATGAGACACGTCAGAGGGGGAGCCAAGATCTAGGCTGACTATGGTTTATGAGACGCATTTCAAGAGAAGGAAAGAAACCGAGTAGAGCAAGTCCAGAGAGAACCAGGAGCTGGATGGCCCAGGGCGTCAATTCAAAAAACAATACGTATTCATTTTGCACGTGCCCCAATTTCTTGCCCTTGTACGATGACCATGGAGTCCAGTGACGCGACTGACCCTTTCCCCGAGCTCCCATTCGAGCTTAAATGCCTTATTCTAGAGGAAATGGTGGAGATGGTACCCCACAGAGCCATAGAGTTCGTCTCGTTGTCCCGAGATACCAGGTCAACGTGAGTGCACCGCTTTTTGCCACATATTGGTCAATGAACCTTGATTATAGCATCGAAAGAGTTCTTTATCGCTGCATAGTTCTAAGGGACCCTTCAGCCATCCTCTTATTCGTCGACATGCTAGAAGCACACTGGCAACCTAAAGCCTTGTATGAGAGCTGGGTGAAAGTTCTCTGTATAACCGAGGTGTTGGATCTCGATACGCTACGTGCACTATTATCTTCATGCTCTGGGGTCCGGAAGCTGGCAATCTTCCTTGATGGTCACCGTAATGACGACGAGCAGCTCGACGCCCTGGCCCGAGCGTCTAGGGGACCCCGTCCGATAGAGCTGTCCTGCAATTCCTGTTGGACCTTACGGTCCGACCGCAGCGACCGTTTTGCCCTTCCGCTTTTCCAGAATGTCACTCATCTAGAGCTCGACGTCTTCAAACTATCGGATTTCGATGGAACTCGTCTCCATGTTCTGAAAATGTTAACCCATTTGTCGCTCGTCCACACCGATCCCGAGGCTCCGAATCTCGATGTCACACCGATTCCACAGAACCTATCCTTGGCTGATTCCATTGTGGTCTGCATCATCTATTCCAAGTTCTACTATAATCTTGAGCTGCACACCGTCAAGGACATCCCTTGTACAGATCCTCGACTAGTCATTTCAACATCCGGATATGGATATGTCCCAAACAAGCGAATCGGGAATGTTCTCTGGCGAAATGTGACCCATGTCGAACATTTCGTCAGCCAATGGGGACGACATACTGACAGGGATTTTGTGGATATGTGGGAAGATGCTGAGGAAATAGTTCAAATTCAGCGAAGAAACAAGGTATGCTTCTATCCCGGCTCTTGTAATGTTGTTGCTCACTTTCCTTCAGTCAGAGCTCGGCGGCGCATCGCGATAAAGCAGGCGAAGGAGTTCGGAAGAAAGAAGATGTGCTGTATAGAGCCGCCAAGAAGAAGCCGGAGGAAAAAAGAAAGGAAGCCATTGGAGCGATTCACAGAGGGATTGTCCAAAGTGCTTTTCCGCTCATTTTGTCAGATCTTTGAGTGCTTCTGTTACAAACAGCTCTAATACATCTTTCAGTCAGCTCAGTCTTATACCACTCCATAGTGCGACAACATTATTCATAACCGGATGGAAATTGTACACTGTTTTTGCCCTTCCTTTCCGATATTCCGAACCATCTTTGGCATGCCAGACTGAAACAAGCCAAGTGACCAGTGAGATGTCCGAAATGTCCGAGACAAGAGTGGGAAGGAATGAAGGAACTTGGAAGTTTGTATATTCGAGATGGTTCACATCCCGCCAATGCAGTTCAAGGTCATTCTCTCTATCTCTCTATCCATCTATCCATCAGTTAGTTTGAAACAGAGGTGTCAAAGGACTGTCAGAACACATAGCTGGTTCAATGAAGAGCATAGAGTACTTAGGTCAAACTTGACCATGTCTTCATGATGACCATCTTGATTACGCCTCAGGCCTCAGATCCAAATGGTGGCGTCAAGGATTTTCACTCCTGTTTCTTGCAGCAGAAGCCTCTGGTCGGCCCTTCATCCCCGACAATAGCTATATTGGGAAACGCAAACCCGCTTTTACGCAAAGAATATCAGTCAGCAGCTACTTCATACTCAAGAAACTCTGGAAGACAACCGAAGGATGCTGATCAGCAACCCATCCCGATGGTGTCCGACGTCAGAAATTACTGTGGAACCACTGCAGCTGTGGTATCGTGACCTTGCTAAAGACTATTTCAACTTGTGCCAAAACCATATGGTTCTCAGTCAGTTATCCATTTTCTATCATGGCTATCTTCATGGATATTGCAATATCTTCGACACTCATATGCTTGGCTCTCCTGTTGTGGTTCAAGCGAGGGAGTAAGCATCCACTGCCTCCTGTTCCTCCTGCAGATTTCTTCATAGGACTTTCAGGAAGTTTCCAAACTATAATGTTTACAAGGTCTTTATGGAATGGGCTCAGACTTATGGTATCTCTTTTGCTGAATACTGTAGCGTATCTGACCACAGTGACTAGGTGATGTCATATTCATGGGTAGCTTCGGACGAAACATTCTGAACAGTATGGAGGCCGCAAATGATCTCCTAGATGGCGGGAGCACTATATATAGCTGCCGACAGCAGACCGCTATTCGAAGCTGTGAGCACTCTAAAGCTTGTCGAATGATTGACCTTGTTGACCCTTACATGTTTCAGTATAGAATTGCCCCCGACTCTTTCAAGCATGCTATATGGCAAAGGAAGAAGGGAGATGGCTTCGGGGATAGATCCCATTTTTCAGATGCGTTCAATCTTTACCAGTCAATGCAAGAGCCTGCGGCCCGGGCTGGCACCATTATTTCTTTTGTTTTACCTCACCAAACTGGTTGACCTGTCTTGACCTGCTACTGCTGATGAGATTCAGGCCTTTCAACGGCGTCTCACAAGGAAGATGTTGTCAACACATAGGTCTGGAGATACTTGATGATGGTTTCATGTTACAACAGCATTCAGTCATTCAAGTCAGATTATGGCAGTTGTAGATAGATTGAGATTGAATCAGATTTTATTTCAAAAGACCGATTCCAAGGGTTTGATTACCAGATATGGGCATGGGAATGCTTACGTGGTTGGCTGTTTGGTTGCCGACTCGGGTAAGTCCTTAGATGAATGCGGTATTTATAGAGCAGATGGGAACAAGACGTCTATCGAATTTTGTCGGATGAGCTTCATTGCCGAGCGCTAAAATTCTTCTTCTTAACCTTCATGCAAAGTGCCCTTTGTGGGCGCCATGCGACAAATGAACACGTCTGCAAGCAGCAGCAGATTTGGTAGCTCCGCCAGTGCATTTGGGATCATTGTTGTTGAATTTCATGCACAGATACTATCCACCATGATGCCTTGTCAAACAACAGCATGTCAATTCATAATCCAGTCTCTGCAGCACAAATGACGACGATGGCAAATGATAGCACATTTGGCAAGTTCTGCCTCTTTATCTTAGCTTGGTTGTCATCGACCTATAACTTGACAGGTGTCATCCACGGCAATGCTCTCTCAAATAACACTATGTCAGTTGGGCGTAATCACCATTATGATGGGCCGAGTCAGAGTGTCAGCACGCCAGTTCATCATCATTCACCGCCCGGGCGATCTGCAGCACAATGGGCACCAGCAAATACTGCATCTATCCCAAGTGTCAGTATACCATCCCATCAGCCTCAGTTGTCCAGGCTGGCTGAACGGGGACCCACAAATAATGCATTTGTTCCAAGTGCCAGTACAATTCATCATGATCACCATCATGATGGGCCGAGTCGGAGTGTCAGCCCGCCAATTCATCATCATTCACCGCCCGGGCGATCTGCAGCACAATGGGCACCAGCAAATACTGCATCTAGGCTGGCTGAACCAACAAATAATGTATTTGTTCCAAGTGCCAGTACAGTTCATCATAATCACCATCATAATGGGCCGAGTCGGAGTGTCAGCCCGCCAATTCATCATCATTCACCGCCCGGGTTATCTGCAGCAGCAAATACTGCATCTAGGCTGGCTGAACCAACAAATAATGCATTTGTTCCAAGTGTCAGTATAGTTCATCATCCTTCATCATCTGTTCCCACTGCAGCAGCAGTACAAGTGGCAGCAAATAACAACACATTTGGTTAGGACGTCATACCTCTTCTGCTTTGTTGTTTTTGACTGATCTCGGTCAGGCTTTATACAAGGGGATGCCTTTTCCCATAACACATCAATCTCCCATAATACCACAACTATTCACAACTATTATGCTTCTGGTATGTATCAATACTTCTGGCTCTTGTTCCATTGAGTTGAAGCACATATGAATTTAGCTCCCACTCACCACCCTCGTGGATACATGCCTACCAAAACATCCTACTTTTGTGGGCGTGATTCCGAGGTTCACTCTCTTGTTGATCTTCTAACAAAGAAGCCTACTGATGTTGATTCAAAACTGCCCCGTATCTGTATTCTCGGTCTAGGCGGAATTGGAAAGACAGAACTGGTGTTGGCAGTGGCGACGGATCCTGAGGTCAAGCAATGCTATGCGGTCGAAAATCTCGTATGGGTGTCATGCATTCCAGCCTCTTCCCCAGCTCTTCTTCTTGACACTCTCTACGAAGCCTTGGATATCAACCAGGACACATACAACACACTGGATGGCATCCTAACCCATTTGCAGTCATCACCTCCTGTTGTTCTGGTTCTCGATGATTTTGAAACACCATGGAACTCGGACAACAGATCTGAAGTGTCTCGAATCCTTGAGGACATCGAGAAGCTACCTCATGTAGCTTTGCTAGTTACCATGCGCGGTAGCCATGGGCCTTGCGAAACAATTTCATGGACCGAGAAACATATCCAACCTCTCACAGCTGAAGAGTCTCGTCAACTTTTCACAAAAATTGATACAAAGGCGATCAATGATCTCAATCTCAGTCGACTTGTTGGCATGTTGCACCATATGCCACTTGCAGTGACTCTTATGTCGCAGCAAGGCAAATTGACCGGAAAGACTTGCCGGCAGCTCATCAACAGTTTCAAAGATGCTGGAAGTACACTGATGGGGACGAGAGGCAGTCCAGACAGGCAAACTAGCTTGAGTGTTTCAATTGGATTGTCTGTTCAGAGTGGACCTATCCAGCAAGAGCCCAATGCCTGGATTCTCCTTGTGATACTATCCATGCTACCATCTGGGGCAACATTCGAGACACTTGGATATACATGGGCACCACAAATAGGCAACTTGAGTCAGCCGTTGACTGCATTGCTTGAGGCATCACTTCTGGAGAAACGAGACACAACCTTCCTTGTCCATCCACTCATTCGATCCTATGTGCTCGATCCATCGCGCTTTCCGCGCTATTTGCGCTTATTCATGATCCAATCCGCATGCCACTTTCTGATAACTCACCATTCAAAGACTCCTCGAGACCCTTCCTACAAAGCGGACTTTGCAGCACGGTCCTTTGAGGAAATCAACCTCCAGGCCATCCTTCTAAAAACAACAAACCCAGAGACTCCAATTATCCGTGCCTTGTTGACTCTTGCAAAGCATCATGCGAGACGACCGCGACCTCGAACAGAAGTCATTGAACACGCAGTGAGGCTTGCAAAACAAGGTTCAGATGGAAAACTACTTTCCAACACTTTATACTATCATGGGATTATACTAGAGCAGCTCCGTCGATATCAGGAAGCCATCGAACAGTATATTCTGGCACGTCATGCCTACCTCAAGATATCAGACACCATCGGTGCTGCAACAACATTAATCAAGATGGCTTATATCTATACTTTCATCAACCCGGACATAAATGAGATTCCGCTTATTGCGCAAGCTCTTCGAGAGTTTGAATCCATTCCAGATGAACGAGGTGTTCTCCGCACCCTTGTCCGTCTGGGAGAAGGTCTTACACGGTGGCGCAATTACACCGAGGCCATTGCACAGCTCATTCGGGCTCGAGAGATGTGCTCTGGTCTGTCCATAAATGGCGCCGAGTGTGCCCAGAAGCTCTGCACTGCCTACCATCGACTAGGCCAATACGATCAGGCCGAGATTTGGGCCACTACCGCATGCAGAGAGTTCAAGGAGCTGGGGAACAGATCTGATATTGGGCATTGTCTTGTGAGTCTTGGGAGTATTTGCATCTCAAAAGGCAACTACGACCAAGCAATCTCCAGTCTCATGGAATCTTTGGAAGTGTGGAAAGCGCAAGGAAAACAGCTGAGTGTAGCTGATACTCTGCTTGACCTGGGACGGGCATGGATGAAGAAGGGTATTCGCGCGAGGGCTGAATTTTGTTTTAGAGAAGCTTTTATCGTCTACAAGTCAATTCAAGGGCAAGCAGCACAAGATGGCACCATTATCTGTGTCTTCTACCTTGACAAACTCACTGACCCATCTCGTGTCCCAACTTCCGATGAGGTACGAGCACTTGGAGCGACGAATCACACAGAGGATATACCTACCTGGTTATTGAGATACTATAGCTGATATAGTTCTACGTCCCACTAGTAAATTAAATTGTGGCGCAACTACTTTGTGCTGGTATCTCGGGTTGGTTCAGGTATCGAAAAGGAGTCGACGACCACGAAACAGTAATCCCCACATCAGAGCAAGCCATAATATTGCCGATTCATTGTCATCGACAAGTTGGTCGAGCCTGAGATCTGGTAGAAACCGTGAATACAAACATCAGCATTATAAGCGCAATACACAACTATGAATTAGATCAATATACTAAATATTTCTTCTCACCAGCGCTTCGGTCAGAGTCTGAAAGACGCGGTCCTTCTCAAGATTGACCCACGACGGCACGGCAGTAGACTGGCATGTGAAGCCTTTCGAATGAGAATATGTGGCACGCGGGGAACCTAGATATTTTCAGTAAAAGCTCGACAAACGAACCTAAAGGCAAACCTGTTCGCGACAGCCGTTTTCATACATATGCCCTTCGTGTGCTTCGTCCATGATCGCTCCTTCGTTTTGGTTTTCCTTCTGAAAGAATAAGGCTTCGTTGAAGACGTCAACTGGCTCAGCTTACCTTTTCTTCAGTGACATGGTTCCGAGCGCGCCAGTTTTCGACGGAATCGGAGTGGCCAGGGCGACGAACAAACTTGCGCCTGGGCTTCTCGTCTTTGCGAGCATTCGGACGGCGTCGAAAGGGTGCAGCGTGCATTGTGAAGCATTGAGGGACTGGTGTGCAGATGGAAGCGCCGGTCATTTCCGAATGAGGAAGATGCAAACAGGACGAGGATAGTGCAAAGTGAATGAAGAAGGAAAGTTGATGGGGCGGAAAGAGCAAAGTGGATGAATAGAACGCATTAGACCTCGTTGCCTTTTATTCACTTCCGCTTTGTGATCTGACAACAAAAGACAAGCGCTGGCCCCGAGTAAAGACAAGCGCTGCGGTCAAAGAGTTGACAATAGATGGGACAATGGCTTTATTGTACTCGAGCTTTGCTACAAATTCTTGTGAGCGATGCTGATGTTCGTCAAGGTATCCGAGATATGTTCGCCAATGCATCCTGTTTTGAACGAGAACAAGGCGACGGAAATGGCCATTTCGCTCCATGGTCGTCAGAATTCGAGGTGATTTCGCTGGCCGAGTGGGGATAACTTCAGCGCTCTGAATTGGAGATTAAATGCGTGGCTTAGCTTTTACTGAATGTACGCTCGGAGCCTGGCGGCGGGAAAGCAAATTTTCCAGTGATGACGAGGCTGACGTGAGTCATCATCGTGAGTCGTGTGAATGTGAATGTCAGGAACATTGTTTCCCCGACGGTACGGCTCACGGCCTGCGCGCTACCAACTTTTGCGAGATTTTCTCCTTCGATTCTGGCTTTTGGCTACTGTGAGTCAAAAGCAAACTTGTGATTCTTCAACGAATATTTATCTCAGCCCAACACGAAACAATCCAACGCGGTACTCGGCTGCCGATGGCTGCTCGCTCGACCTCAATGGCGACCTTGGTGAACGCGTCTTTTGTTCTGTTGGGCTCTATAGATTGAACAACTCTTCTGCAGTTGATTCCAAAAGCAAGAAAGGACGACTTGGATGCTCTACGCCAGCTCAACGACAGACTTTTCGACACCAACGATGAATCCATTTGGCGGTCCATTCTCCTTCATCATTTACGCAACGCAGCCGTTTCGACAGACAAAACCGAATCAGAAATTCTCCTCCTCATTGTTTCTTTGGGCCGAGAGAATATGGAAGCACCTCGGACGACGTACGCATGTGACTTGACCTTATAGCAGATCCTGAAAATAAAGTCCTCGAGGGAGTATACCCACCCTCACCGCTACCGAGGAATCCGCACACCCCACGCAACAAACGTTGACGTCCGCCCACTCAACGTTGCGCAGCTCGAGGGAGTGGTGCCGAAATATGCCGAGCCGGCCAATAACAATGCCGGCAGGTCTACGCTGTTGCCGCCTGAAGCCGCGTACTGCTAGTTTCCCCTCAGACATTATTTTCAGCGTTAACCTTTCAAGAGGTAATAACCTTGTCCTGCATGTCCAAGAGCTGTTCAATGCTGCCCAGCTTGCTAAGCACCATGTCGAGATTTGGCGCGCGCCCTCGCATCAACTGACAGACCTCGGTTCAACCTGAACAAGCTTTGGTCGAGAATTATTATCCACCAGGTCCCGCTGATCAGTGCTGCAGAGCGTCCGGCACTTGACGAAGAGCTGACAGCTTGGAACAAGGGTGTTACCAAGTCTGATATCATGGCTCGACGGCACAGACCACCTCTGTTCTCCTAATGCTATCCAGCTCAGACATAGCGAGACGGTTTGTCCGAGACGGTGTATTCTTATTCGGTTCTCACTGCCCGGTCTCACTTTACGATCCCAGCCGGGGACAAAAACGATAGCTAACGGTTTCCAGCTATATCTCCGTGCCTTTTTGTCCATCACTTGCACAGTAGAATTCGCATTCCTCCAGACACATTACGACTATACTCTACATGATAAGCTGTCTTCCGTAGATACATTCCCCGTTCTCATCCGACTTGGGCCTTCGCGGTTCACCGCGTCTTAGTACTTAACTTGTTACTTGTTGCGGTATACTTGGCGGAAAATTGGAAAAGCATCTGGCATTGAATCCAGTTTCTCTTGAAGCGCTATGGTCCTGGCCTACCTCTGTTCATTCACATCGATCATCGCATTCCAATTCACGGGATCATTACCAGCTTCCTCTCTCATTTCATGATGAAACGTCGCCATAAAGGATCGGATAATCTCGACTTCCGGCTACATCGACATCGTCCTTCCGCTTTGGTTGCGCAGCGTCAGATATTGGCAGCGCTCTAAAGCATCCAAGCATTGTCTCTTCCTTGGTTCTGTTTATCGCAGAGATGAAAACAGAAAAGCTAGCCGGTCTACCTACTCTCCAATCTGACATGGATAAATGTCACGATCTTTGGGATGAAAAACGAGCTATGATGGTACGGGAATGTGGATTCCAGTGGGATTGATCTTCTCTGCTCTACTTGACCTAATAAGTACTATCATAGTTAGCACAAGACAAGTAGATTTCAACGCTTTGCTGTAACTTCGTCACTCCTACTTGCATGTGTGTATTCTTATGAATAAGATGCCTTTACTGTTATAGAGGGTCATAGTTCGTCGCCACTGAGATGCAGATTTTGCCTTTTGGCTTCTTCTTGATTCCGCTCTACCCCCAGACGAACTTCTAAATCCCAATCGGTTCCCAACCATACCACACAGTATTCTCCGATCCCCACAATGAACAATGCGACTACCTGTCCTATGAAAGATCAATACAATCACGGGGAAATACCAAAGCGACCAACCGATCCAAAGCCCTTGCAATCCAAGGTGAATTCGAGAATGAAACGCCAGAGTTATTCCAAGCGGGAGAGCCAGAATATAGTATGCCACAATGTTGAATAAGGCTCCGAGATGTTGACGTCCTGAATACAATGTTATCTCTTAGACTCCAGTCCGAAACTCTTGAAAACATACCCTGTCCTCGTAGAACACCGCCACAGGATCCAGCCAAACCGTCAGCAACTTGGAACGACGCCACAAGGGGCATAACCTGGCTAACAAGCTTTACAACATCCCGGTCATCGCTGAAAATATATCCGTAAACCTATAGAACCGTTCAACCTCTGAATCTCTGAAATCCAAGCTCTATACTTGCGTCTTTTGTCGCCATCATGATGATCATGACGACACTGCCAGCGATGACGCTGACGAGAGCCGAAGCATGCGCCGCATACTTTGCGCCCCCGGCATCCCGAGATCCGATGAGATTCCCGACTTTGTTCGAGGCGGCGACACCGATTCCAAAGGGTATCGTATTCAAAACTGTCAAACTCGTCAGTCTTGATCCATGCGGAAATTCGGGAAATACTTTGGTCTGTAGTCATGATCACGGACTGAGCGGCCAGTGGTAGCGATCCGAGTCGGCCCGCGGCTAATGCTACAATCTCGAACGCAGCCCTAGGATTCGATTGAGTTGAAGCTCAGAAGCTCAAAATCCACGACGTACCATTCAGTACCGACCATGAGGATTCCCGGCAACGCAAGCTTGAGGAAGGTGTAACAGCTTCGCGGGCTCAGAGCTGCCGCAATATTAATGCCTCCCCAGGTCTCGTTGCGCCGATGGATCGGGGAAAAGTGTGTCAAAATACCAAGGAGGATGAACAAGAGCCAATAGGTGATTGAAAGAGAAAAAGGAGATCCATATAGACCCAGATCGGTGTAATGAATCAAAACGATATTCAAGACGATATTGATTGGGGAAACGAGGATAAGAACAAGAGTCGATGCGCTCATGATTCCTGAAGACTGATCAGAAGATGATAGATATATCCTGGATAGACAAACCTTGACATTGAAGGTATTTCTTCAAGCTTTCAAAGCCGATATAGCCAGGCGCTCCGAGTATGAGGATCCTGAGAAACTTTTGCACGTCGCGGCTCAGATCAAGAGGTTGTCCCAGAGATATGAGTATAGGCTCGATAAATGTCCAGAGGACTGCCACAGGTATGAACAGAATCCAGAGCAGAATGAGACATCGCTGGAAATGGATGGAGAGATCAGTGGGTCTGCTGCCGCCGGTGAATGCTTGAGAACCGAGAGTATCGAGAGCTGTAGTTCCTCCAAGGGCCACACACCAGCCTGAAGGAAAACGTGGGATCATATGAAACTCAAATTGAGAACCAGTACTCGCCAGTGACGAATGCGAGCATCAGGGCCATCGCAGCAACAGACAGCTCCTCGGGTCCCAGACGTCCAGCAATCAGGATGGAAACGGTTTGGATAGAGTTTTGAAGGATGTAGGACAAAATGACTGAAGATATATCAGGATTTTTGCTCCGGCGCTGGCGGACACTCACCTGGGATGGAGTCGACGACGAGCTCTGTCACAAGTTCAAACTCAGCAGGTTTGCCGGGTATTTCCGGCGGAGCTTCAATTCCTCTAGGCGACGAGGACAAGATCGAAACATTATCGGCAGCTTCGAGGAGAGGATCGGTCTCTGAGGGAGACATGGTGAGGTGTGTAAGGGCAGCCGGGAAATCTTTGCGGCCTTTGAGATTCTCTCGTATCACCCTGGATCCTTTTTAAATTGCTTCCTGACGATAGATCTCATTTCGCATCCTTGTGCCACCGAATCCTGATAGCTATCAGATCCTTCCATTAGTATGTGAATCGCAGTGCCTTATCTGCACCCCATTCTGACCCAAACTTATGGAGTTCAATCACTGAACTGCCTCAAGGCAAAACACGACTCCAAAATTCCAATTGTTCTCGGAAACCATTACTAACATAGGACAGAGAAGCCTCTATCATGGGTTCAGAGCGTCACCGATGTTTGCATCCGTGTGGCCGCAAAGCGATAGCTTTAAACTCGTTCCATTTGTGGCATGAGCCCCCGAATTTCCACCCGCTTCTCATCATGAAACAGGTCATTCTCAGTGCCCTTTTCGCTATATTCGCTTTTCAAATCTCTGCCCATGAAGGCCATGCTCACTCAGATCAAGTCCCTCTTGACTATGTCCGGTTCCCTGTCGAGCCTCTTTATCGTGGATTCGATGGTGAAGGTATGAACGACCTTTACAGCGCTGAGGCACTTTTAAATATTCTCCAAGTAACTGCCGACGCTATATTCTCTGGCATCACCACGTTTGCGAAGCTTCCGTGGGTCCAATGTCTCACCCGCGACAAGGACGAGCTCTTTGATATCGCTTTCATTGGCGCTCCTTTCGTCAGTCATCTCAAACGACCTTTCATTGATTAAAGAAGCTTTTTTTAGGATACCGGTACCAGCTACAGACCCGGTGCTCGCTTCGGTCCAGGTTAGCTTTGTGCTGTTATTTCATACCGATGCTTATCATGTTCGACGTCCAGCTGGCATTCGACAGGGTTCTCGTCGGCTAACCCTTTACGGTGGATACAACGTCCCACTTGAGTCGAATCCTTTCAAAGCTGGTTTGAAGATTGTGGATTGCGGAGATATCCCGGTTACGTGAGGTTTTCGAAGCTTTAACGGCCGAGTCTCACTAACCCTGTTGAACAGGCCATACGACAACAAGTATGCGATTCAGCAGATCGAAGATGGACACAAGACGTTACTTCATAGAGAGACATTTTCTCCTCTCGGAAACGATTCTTTCACTGGAGAAGCCTTGGTCCCATTGTCTATGGATGGGAAGCACCATCCCCGAGTCATCACTCTCGGAGGAGATCACACCATCGTACTGCCCATCTTGCGGTCTATTCACTCTGCCTATGGCGCCATCTCCGTTATCCATTTTGATTCTCATCTTGGTACGTCCTAGATCGTCTGGAATCTATGGATCTTAATGCTCTACAGACACCTGGAAACCGTCTGTCTTTGGTGGCGCACCATCGGTTCAGGCAGCGATAAATCACGGAACATATTTCTGGCATGCAAGCCAAGAAGGGCTCATAAAGAATGGATCATCAATTGCAAGTGCTCATTTTCCAATCCTTCCCTTTCATTTTCATTCCCCTGTTATCATTT
The DNA here is from genome assembly GCA_029320655.1 of Mycena floridula. Taxonomy (NCBI): domain Eukaryota; kingdom Fungi; phylum Basidiomycota; class Agaricomycetes; order Agaricales; family Mycenaceae; genus Mycena; species Mycena floridula. The sequence continues at coordinate 3,063,630 of JARIHS010000001.1, forward strand.
ACCCCGAGTGCTTTGATCCTAGTTTGTTCTTTTTTCTAGCATGGCGCCATTCGGACGACTCTCTCGGGGATAGAAGACTACACCAACGACGATGATGCCGGGTTCCAGCGCATCGAGGCACGAGAAATCGATACTATAGGCAAGCAGCTTCGCTTCCTCCCTTCCTCGTACGTTAACGTTCTACCAGGTACTGAGGGAATCATCAAGAAAATCAAGGATACAGTTGGAGACTCTCCCGTGTACCTCTCGATTGATGTAATCTTTGACTCCACAGAGGCGAAAGTGCGCTGATCGAGTCCCAGATCGACTCTATCGATCCAGCCTTTGCTCCGGCGACTGGGACCCCAGAAACCGGCGGCTGGTCGACTCGGGAGCTTCGTACCATCCTCAGAGGCCTCGATGGGCTTCATATTGTCTCGGCTGACATTGTCGAAGTAGCCCCAGCGTATGACACCAACGCCGAGCTCACCACCATGGCTGCTGCAGACGTTAGTTGATCATGTATTGTTATTCCGGATCCACTAACCTGACTTTTAGGTCCTTTTCGAAGTCTTGACAGTCATGGCAAAGACTCCGTTAGGGAAGCTCAAAGGCCGGAACTGAAAATGTCGACAAGACTCATGACAAGACTCAAGTTCCGACAATCAAGTTCCGATTTTCTTTTCCTCATTTTTTCAATACGTTCACGTCATGTAAATAGCGACCCTGGTAGTAAACACTACATATTTTTGCTGAGATAAGATGCAACGAGGCTTATCCAGTTTCGAAGAAAAACAGACACGGATAAGTAAACGCCCGAAGATTACGGAATTCACGTGGCAGAAAAGCCTAAATAGACCTCTCATCTAGACATGAAGCCATGTGCCTCAACTCGAACGCTTCTCTTCATCTGCGGCCAAGATCTCGTCTATATTCTTCACGGGACCATGGAACCATTTATGTGCTGACAAAACCCAGGACCCGGTGGCAAACAGAAACACTGCGGCAATGAGCAGGACGGCGTAATCTATCCAGAACATTTAGCCGCTTGATAAGAGTTGGAAATCCCAGATTACTCACTCATATCAGGGGCATCTGTATGCTGCGATGGTGGAAACAGCAGCATGGTCGTGATAAAAGTCACCCACGCCACGGCTACAGCTCCAATCGGTGTCGACCATCGTCCAAGGGAAAATGGTCCTGGTACAAGTTTATCTCGTCCGGATGTTATACGCAAAAATATGGGAGCAGCATAAGACGTGTACAATCCGATGACAGAGGCACTGGAACGTAAATCAAAATCTTTTCTTGGCTTTTGGATACACGTGACTCACCCAGCGAGAGACGTAAGAGCAGCGACAGAAAAGCCCAAGAAGCCACAGATTGCAGCGACACCCATAACGAGCCAGACAGCGTTAACGGGTGTTTGAGTTCGTTTGTTGATACGTTTCCACCATCGAGAACCGGGAAGAGCATTGTCCCTATGACTCTTATAAGTAATGAAAAACCAAAACAGAATGTAATAGACCCGCCGAGAAAAGGCAAATACAACCCGGGATGCATCGACACCTTGAGCAGCTCCAGTGACATACTGCATGAGGAATGTTCAATCTTTGGTTCTCACAAGAAAAAGCAAACGAACCTGTACGACGATGATCAAGGACCAAATGGCCAGCATCCCACGCTTTCCGAGGACATCAAGAAAGACTTGAGCCATCGGTAATGGGAGGTCTGTCCCAAGAAGATCTGGGACAGAGGTCACCACAAATGAAGTGGCGATCAGCAGAAGCCAGCCTAGACTTGCTGTAGCACCGACACCGACGAGAATGGCGATAGGTGCCGCTCGAGCAGCTCCTGCAATTTCTTCAGAGATATGAGCTGCGGAATCATCTGGAAAAAGGTCGGGTCAGTTCTAGGTGCCTGAGAAAATAGCTTACATCCAGTCAAAGTCCACATTGGTGCAGTGAATGCCAACATAAAGGCCCAGCCGTCTACCAATTTGTAAGTAATGACCTCAAAGAAGTAAAGAAGAGAAGAGACGCACTATTATTCCATCCAGTGTTATTCTCAAACAAAGTAAACGCGTCTTTTGTCGAAACTTTGTTGTCCCCAGAAACCACAAGCAGTGCTATAATCGCGCCAATTGTGGTTCCAACTGGACTAAATGTTGATTACAGCAGCGAATGTATAATCATGCCGACTTGCCGTTGATGAGAACATAAAAGATATTGAGACGCGCCAAGACGCTTGTTGCCGCGGAACAGACTATCCCATGGGAAAAGAGAATGGCTACAAGAATACCATATGTCGCGCCGAGAGACAGGTTTGTAGCGCCATCAGATGCGACAGAAATGGCGCTGGTGATCATTTGGGCGCAAGTAAAGTCAATTGAACAGACAAGAGTGACTTGGCCTGTAATGTTTGCCCAACCTGTTTCACGCGTCAGACAGAGTTCGGCGATTCAGACAATCTTACCAGTAATCCAGGAAGCGAGAGCTGCGTATTTCGGTGGGGCGAGTTTGGCCGAAAAGTAATACAGGCCAGCGCTCGTCCTGAAGCAGATTCAGGCGTAAAACAAAACTTTGAAAGAATATTTACGGCATTGATGAAGCTAGCTCGGCCATGGAGAGAGCTACGGTCATGACGAAGAGACTGGGAATGAGCCAGCCAAATACCATGCCAACATGGCCGCCTAAATGGGCAAATGGTCAACGGCAATTTATCTGTTTCATCGATGACCTACCGCTGACTAGACCGAAGGACAGCGTCGACGAGACCGAGGCAATGACTCCCATGATAGAGAAGGCAAAAGCCACGGTTTCAAAGAGCTGCTCGATGCCTTTAGTTTCCACATTATCAGGTCAGAATTTGACGCACCGAGAATTCTCGCTTGAACTCGCTTTTATATCCCAGCTGTGCAAGTAGGGCATCGTCTGCGTGACGAAGAGAGACAACATCTTCAGTTGAAGACATTTCCGCGACCTGGACGCCTTGGGCCTTTTTGGATTCCTCCATGGTGGTTGAAGACAGGGAAGGGTAACTTGATTTGTTCCCACCTCTCTCTATATGAGATCCCGGTGGGGAAATTTATCACATTTTTGGATTGAATCACTAGTGTCGTGGAACCGATTCGGATTAGCGCGTCGGCGTCGTTGATGAGGCCTTATCCGAAGCCTAGACGCGATAACATCACGAGATCTGAGTCCCAGCCTGAGGCGCGAGGAAATGCGAGCAGTGAAGAGCCTTTAAAACTATTCCCGACAGAAAATAGAAACGCGAAAGAGGTCTTGTTCCGGATTTTACATGTTCATTCCACTCCTGAGATTGTCGTTAGAAGAGACAAAGTAGGAGCTTGTAACGCACCCTGAGCAATCCCTGTGGAGCTTTAACACTATAATGCCTGTCTCTTATGCTCTTCTAGTCCATTTCTCCTGAAGGCTGTATGGCGAAAGTGGCACCGAACAGAATTGGAACCGGACCTTGACGAGCGGAAAAAGAGAAGCCTAGATCACCAAGCAATGACATTCTGGGGTCGACTGGATTACTCTCTTCTAGTATCCAGCTGCCTTTCTTCGTCAGTCTCTTCAATTCGTCCGTTGAATGCAGCGGTTTCGTCATGGCGTGGAATTGAAATTGTCGAAAAAGCGGAATAACGATTTTCAAGTTCCAGTGGCATGGCAACGGTATTGAGCTCGCTGTTGATGACGATGACGAGGCTCCTTGCAACTGAAGTCTGACAAGGAAAAGATGAAGGAAGAAATGAAGAAAGTTTCGCGTGACTTGGGTTTTCTGCCTTTTGCGACATTTTCAGTTTATCCAAAACGAGATCAGTGCTGGACGCGACTCGACTACGCGTTTCGGCTTCCTCTCCTTCATTCATTTAACGACTTATGCCTTCAACCATGTCGACTCCTTCAACATCGTCTAGGGCCTCTTCCCCTAAATCTTTGTTTGACTATGTCTGTCGTCTCCCACTGCTATATTTGGCCTCTAATTAATCTTCGAACAGCAATTGGGCGATTCATTGGGCAAGGGAGCTTTCGGACAGGTCTACCGTGCGTCGAGATCCATTGACAGCTTGACCTCTGACCCATGAATGAACAGGCGCTCTCAATCGGGCGACAGGTGAGACCGTCGCAGTCAAGGAAATTCAGCTTGGCAATATTCCAAAGGGCGAGATTGGCGAGATTATGGTGCGTCCTTCATTCATTAAACCATATCTCGATACTGATATCCTTACAGAGCGAGATAGATTTGCTCAAGAACCTCAATGTAGGTGGCTTCATTAGCTTTCCAAGGCTAGCTTAAACCAAGCCCTTCAGCATCCCAATATCGTGAAATACAAGGGCTTTGTGAAGACACGCGAATATCTGTACATCATCCTCGAGTGAGCATCCTCTATCTGCATTTCTGTTTCCGCTAAAATCTCTGTTTAGATTCTGCGAGAATGGCTCGCTCCATGCTATTTCCAAACGATTCGGCAAGTTCCCCGAGGACCTCGTCGCGGTGTACATTGCCCAAGTCCTAGAAGGGCTAATGTATTTGCACGACCAAGGAGTCATCCATCGCGACATCAAGGGCGCTAACATCTTGACGAATAAGGATGGGACCGTCAAGCTAGCTAATTTCTGTGTTGCGAGCAGTACAACGACAGGCGCAGTGAGCAATGACGCCGTTGTCGGAAGTCCTTATTGGAGTGCGTCTGTCTCGATTCCCTTTTGAATTCCGACTGATTGTTTCCAGTGGCACCTGAGGTTATCGAGCAATCTGGCGCGACTACCGCTTCCGACATTTGGAGCGTCGGATGCCTTGTCATCGAGCTCCTCGAAGGTCACCCACCATATCATACGCTGGAGCCCATGCCTGCCTTGTTCAGAATCGTCCAGGACGACTGTCCACCAATTCCGGAAGGAGCCAGCAATATCGTCAAGGACTTTTTGTACCACTGTTTCCAAAAGGACTGTAATCTCAGGATCAGCGCTCGCAAGCTGCTTCGACATCCGTGGATGCGAGGAGCGGGCGAAAATAAACGAGGTGGTGAAGTGTAACACATCTCTCGACTCATATATGCTATCATTTACTTCATCTTAAGCGGTCCCTAACGACCGCCGTCTAGAATCCATAGGACTACAAGTCCATAGGCCTTCAACAGTGGCCTTTGTATTTTATTCAATCGGACTTGTACAGATTAGATTAGGTCACATGAATCAATCAATCTTTACACCAAACTTTCACCCGAATACCTCGACCTAAGCGCTTTCCGTTGCACCTCGCGCTGCACACTTGCCAGCAAGGATATTCTTGAGGAATTAGGTGGGATTATTGGGATATGATGCATCTCCGGGATGCCCGTCTCTAGTCCAATCTGGCAGCTTGTGGAACATTCTGGAAAGCCATAGTATTTTCTAGTTTGTTCTCTTCATTATGACTCACAATATTCAGTAGCTATATAAACAGCTTGTATTCTGTACTTTAATTAAGTTCCTTCCATCTATCCAATTTGCCCCCATCTTCGTGTGATCAGTTCCCGACTCACTTACCCTGTTTCGGACTCCTTACAACAATCTTCATTAACCTGCACTAATAGGTTATGGGCCCCCGCTTAAACTGATTCACACAGAAGTAGCGACACTCATCTTCAATTCACTCGCCCCGACAGTCTACAATTGTAGTCCTCTTGTATTTACTTGAGATATTACACATCTTTGCACTTCAAAGCCTAAACCATGTCTGAGCATTCTTCTTCATGGATTGAGCCCCTCAATGAGGAGAACTGGATGCCATGGAAGCATCGCATAACTGCGATACTCCAAGATAACGACCTTGAGGGGTACGTAACTGGCACTCAGAAATATCCAATGATCGCTGACCCCAATGGTATAACAGTGGACGAGCAGAAGCTGATAGATGCATGGATTAAAGCTGATGGAAAAGCAAGAAGCAAGATTGAACTTGCCTTGGGAAATTCCCAGATGGTACATATTGTGGGAGCAGCGACAGTGGCCCAAATGTGGGTACAACTGTGCACTGTGAAGGAAGCCCAAGGTCAGCTTGGCATCATGTCATATTGATGGAGACTTTACCGGACGATTGCCGATGATGGCACCGACATTCCAGCTCACATCACCGAGCTACGCTCAATCCAGGAGCAACTAAACACGATGAATAGCCTGGTAGGTGACTAGGAATTCCTCATTGCATTGATTACCTCTCTCCCAGAATCATGGGACCAATTCACGAGCTCATACTTGGTAGCAAACAATGGTGCTTTAACCAGCACTGTGACGCAAGCCAGTACCTCTATGACCACATCAGGTCCCGTCACCATCAGCTCTCATGAGCTTGTTGCCCTCATTCTTGAGGAGTGCCATCGGAAAAAAGAGAAAGCCGGAGAATCATCTACAGGATCATCAGCACTGTTCGCAAGAAATTCTCGCACTCACCAGCACAGCAAGTCATCAAACAACGTCGAGGATGGATGTTTTAATTGTGGAGCCAAAGGGCACATGATAAAGGACTGCTGGAGCAAGGGCAGTGGCAAAGAAGGCCAGCGCTCAAAGTCCTTCAAGGAAGGCAAGGGAAAGGTAAAAAGAAGGGAAGTAATTCAGCTAACACAGGGACTCACCAGACATCTGAGGAATCTTCAAATCATGGTGCTTTCACAGCCATTCATTCCTCTTCATCCCATTTTGATTCACGTCTGTCGAGAGACACATGGATTGCTGATTTCGGCTGCACGACACACGTCACTAATAATCGAGCGATGTTCCGAGATTTTGTTCCACTAACCAACGAAAGCATCACTGGACTTGGGGAGAATAAGATCAAAGCTCTGGGGCGTGGCACTGTAATTATTGAAGACTATATTAATGGTCAGAAGATAACAACAGAGTTGAGAAATACACTGTATGCACCAGGAGCTATCAACAATCTTTTCTCTATCCCCAGAGTAGATGAAGCTGGAGGTAGCTCTGTTTTCAAGGATGGAAAGGTAAACATCTTTAACAAATCAGGAAAAGTGGTCCTGCAAGGTCAAAAGAAGTACCGACTGTATTGGCTCAATGCTCAGGCAGTATCTGCTGAGAATCAGGCAAATGTTGCTGAGGAAAGTGGAAAGGATTTAGACCCAAACAGCTGGGCAGCATGGCATCGTCATTACGGTCATGTTTCTAATTCAACGTTAGAAATCCTGGTCAAAAACCAATCCGTAGAAGGACTTACCATTGATCCTGAGAGCAAACCAGTCACCAACTGTGAATCATGCATTCAATCCAAGATGCACCGAAATCCTTTTCCCAAGAAAGCCCTTCACCGTTCAGATAATGCAGGAGAAGGCATCCACAGTGACCTATGGGGTCCTGCCTCGCGCAAGGTCAACTGAGGGAAATTATTATTATATTTCCTTTACCGATGATGCTAGCCATAGAATGATGGTTTTATTCTTGAAGACCAAGGATCAGGCAAAAACCAGAGTCCTGGAGCATATTGAGTGGTTGGAGCGGCAGTATGGTTATAAACCAAAGTGGATACGTGTTGATGAAGGCACCGAGTACCTGAACGAGAAGCTAAAGTCAGCGCTCGCAGCAAAGGGCATAGAAATGCAGGAGATGGCTCCTTACTCACAATCCCAAAATGGAGTTTCCGAGAGATTGAATCAGACGCTCGTTGAGCTAGCAAGAGCGATGCTGATAGAGAAGGAATTACCCAAAAGCCTGTGGGAATTCACCATCAGTCACGCTGTCTATATCCGGAATCGCTCACCGACAAAGGCTTTACCCGACGGTAAGACACCGCATGAGGCATTTACCAAAGAGAAGCCTACAGTCTTTCACCACTCAATGGTATGCCGTCACTGAGTGACATAAACAGCTTTGGAAGGCGCAATTCTGAATGAAAGTATCCAGACCTTTTTGTAGAACCAAGATACATATAGCATGATAATTTTCAACCAGTTTGGTATACAGTGGAACAGTGGATTTCATGATATGAGTGAAAGGGTATGAAATTCTATCAAAATGAAATTGAATTGAAGTGTATTTGAATCCAAAGGTATTCCATAGCTCCCAAATTTTAGATTATGTGTCTTATATGGTCAATAAAGACCTTGGAGATCATCCGCAGATAACCAGTGTCACTGGGGACCTGAAATAAAGAAACGAGCGGTGTGATACCCAAAATGGAAGTGTCACATCACACTTCCTTTTCGGGCTGACAATCTTCGGGCCCCGTCTTTTTAACTTTCCTTTGTCTCTTCACGCTCGCTTTTCTCGCCAGATTCCTCAGCATGGTTGGCCGTGCTGACTCAGGAGAAAAAGAAAAAGAAGCTCAGTGATCTCATTGAAGAATACACCCAAAAAGCGGTAAAATGCTACAATAATCAGAGTCTAACAAAGAAACGCAAAGGGCTCACAGCCATCTGCAAAGATGTCGCTGCTCAATGCTACCGGGACACCAAAAAGATCATCAAAATCAGTACAAATACCCTGTCCTAGAGCATCAGATGATTGGCATTCGTGAGTCATTCGTACTCATGACTCGCGAGTTTGCATGTTAGAAAAGTCATATTCATACTTGTGGGATAATCGTATACTAGAATATTCATACTCATAAATAGGAAACTCGCAAGTAGCAAATACATTCGTAAATATCACACAATCATGAATATTCCTGAATAATTGTACAAGTAACCGTAAGTATTCACAAATGAAACCGTAGAAAAACTAGTCGGAGTCATATCCCGAGTCAGATTCATCGATATCGATGAGAGGAGGCATCTCGGCGTCGCTGTCAGAGTCGTAAGGCGGATTGACATGTAGATCCACAGAAATGAAGACAGGAGACTGAGCAGAAGATGTGGCCTGAATAGAATTGTTGAGCAATCAAGCACAATAAAAGAAATAAGTTAGAAAATACCTGAGCTAAGCAGGCTAGAAGCCACTGAGGGTTAATGTGTGCCTGCAATCGTCGAAGCTCAACGGCATGGTCGGAAAAGGCCCAGGCAACAGCAGCATCGGTCCTGGCAGCATCGGTCGTAGGTACCTAAGACATGATTAGACTCATGAAACAAATCAAAATAGCCAATCGCTAATAGGGCACTTAAGCGTGGGGTCGTCGATGCAAAAGGGCAATCAACACAAAGTTTGTAAGAACTCTATATCAAAAACACTCAACACACTGACTCTCTTTTATACCCTGAATTCGTGGGGGCAAAAGCAAGAGAATAGACCTTTGTTGAAGCTCTTTAAAACAGTATATGAAAGCAAACAAGTTTATTGGATGCAATCTAATAAACCACAAGTCTTTGCATACAAGGCTAGCTTGAACACTTGACAGCAACCTTACTAAGGATGCTTCGGAAAAGGGATGTTTTACTTCGACGTGGAAGGAAAAGAGAGTTTATAGGGTTTCGAAGAAAGACTATGACTTGTCTGAACTTCAAAAGTATCGCTCTGTTCACAAAATGCACCTCTTGTACACTTGATATGAATGCTCGACTCGTAATTCGTCTGAGAACTTGGCTTTCACTTGACTTCTTCTTGAAGCTTTGCTATTTCCTATTCCACACTTCTGATCTAACCAAGACTTGTCCGGGCACTTGTTCTGTTTGAGTCTTATGACTAACCAAAGCTTGTCTGGGCACTATTCCGTTTGAGCTTTATGAAACGCAGAGTTTGTCCGGGCACTATTCTGTTTGAACTCTATGACTAACCACAACTTGTCCGGGCACTATTCCGTTTGAGTTGTATGAAACGCAAGGCTTTCACCCTATGACTAACCGATTGAGAACACTTGTAATATTGGCACTAAGCTTCTGCTTGTTATGCGTACTAGTAATTGTCTGGTATTATAAGTAAGATACGGGCTCCTTATATACTATATGAGAAATAATTGAAAGTCCGCTCTAAACCCCTTTGGAATCTTGGCATAGGTCTTCGAGTCATCCAAGCACTGCTTTCCGCAGCACCTGAGCTATTATTAGAAATGACCGCATGGTTGCTGAGTGAGCTCTTGGCATTTGCTGAGAAATCTACCGGATTGCTGGACCGCATGACTTGTTCCAGGCACACTATTCGGGGGCCGTCTCTTCAGATCGTTCCACCATCGTATGTCCATATCGGGCTGGATCGCTGTGAAGTGAATTACTACTGCACGAAGCCAGTTCCCTCGTAGTCCTAAGTCCTTGTCCTGCTGTGTCCCTTCTATAACATCTCTTCTTATCCTTCTATTGAATCTCCTTCGAACGACTTGTTTGTGCTTCAACCAATGTTGCAGATATCCTGAATTACTGAGAATGAAGCACGCTTATGGCAGGTTTACTAGCGAACCTCCACGTTGGTTTAGTTCAACTCTGTCGAGTATCGTAGCAGAGCCTGGCCACAGGCTGCTGCTACGTCCTTCTTAGAGTCGTTCTTGGTTTCGATGCTTCCTTCTAGTATCTTCTAGACAAGTCGGATCTTCTTTCTAGGCTGTAATATCCCATATTTGTAATCAGGAAAGACTGGTCTAATCGCTAGAAAAGCCAAAAAGAGAGGGTGGAACGTTTCCAGCCCTATCATCGCGTACCATAAATTCAACAGCAATGTCGTCGACACCGCTGAAAGGCAACTCATTGAAGCAGCGAAGGCGCCACTCGATGACAGCTGCTGCCCATTGGGTGCTGAGGCCACGTTTGAAGTTCTATGAAGCAGTCAGTGAGAAACAGAAGAAATAGAGATAATTGAACGCACCATTGTAAAAGTCAAGGTTAATTAATGAGTTAAGCAGATCGTAGAAAAGGCAAATTGAAGGAATTCTGGAGAGAGAAGAGGTTGGAACAACTGCTTTTATAGTCGTCCTAGGTCCTGGTCATGATCTAAACCGCCCAAAATCAACAAAACTGATCAACAAGCCCAGTCCATTGTTCTAGTCATGCTCAAACACAAAAAAAACAACAAAAAAACAACAAGAGCAACCAATCAACATGAAAAAATCAACGAAACAGTCCATTGTTCTTGCCATTCGAACCTAATTTGGAAATGAAAAAAAAATGCATTATGGCGGCCATGTGGTCTGCCTACCAAAACAGTAAACAATATTACCAAAAGCGAATACAATGCGGAGCTAATTTGATTGCAGGACAAGTCGTGGTGTATCAAGACGATGAGGAATTGTTGGCGGTCGTCCAAAATGGTCAAAGAAAGACTGCACATAGAAGATGATGATCGCCTCCTCCGCCTCAATCATCATTTTCTCGGGTTCGTCGATCTCCGCGTAATTCACCAGCGCATCAATTCCCCCAGATCATTCCAACATTCGACACAGAAGCTGAATCATATAGATGCCTCGGTGTGAGGGATCCTTGCGGACGGTGTGGAAAGCACGTTGGATATATGAGTATGCGAATGAACAACACACACAACAACACCAACACACCAATACACTCTTTATATCCTCGATAAGTTCGGGTTTCTTATAATAGAGATAGTCCAAAGCACAAACACTTGTCCGTACTCAGCGTCTTACGTCTGGTCGTCTTTGAGAGCTTTTAACTGGGTTATAGCTTGTTTAAAGTGTGGTAACACTAGGGTTTGTGGTCTCTTGACCGAAGCGCGATTTGCACTAAGCAGCTTAACTAGAACTAGACTTGACTTGACTAGAGGTTCTCTTTCGAGACTAGAGGGTGCACTAAGCAACTAGACTAGACTAGACTTGTTCAAACTTGTTCAATTCGCCAAAACGTCGGTAACTGAGTCCGAGAAACAAAGTAATATTTATCCACAAGTCAGCTACTAGCTTCCAGCCTTGGTCAGGCGGTCACTTGTTACTAACTGGGTTCAATGCCCTACAATGTTCTAACTATTTACTACAAACTTAGAGTCCTTAAATACTGTCCAGAAATGATAACATAATGTTCTTGAGTCATTCACAGGGGTCTCCAAGTCGGATTGCCAAGGTGGCCGCACGACATCAGTCATCCTGCTATTAATAGTACAACCGGGTGAAACCTCCTAGTGGAGTCTCTTGCCGATCAGGTATTTCGAGAAGTGCAGAAAGAAGACAAGTCCTTTAGTCCCTTCTGTACTCTCTTATGTGATTCTCATCGTCTTGTCTTGTGTCAAAAGCACGTCCCTTAGTATGAACAATTGTCCACACTGTGGGTCCATCTTTATATAGGGGTATCCTTGTGGGTTGCCCTGATCGTTCCGCAATCATCTTGGTTTCCGCAAGTGACATCGGTCAAAGCTCCGGTCATGTAATTCTTATGACAATGGTCCGGTTAGAGCTCCGCTTAGTCTGTACTAAGGAGTCATCGCCGTTTCACAGTGCTAAGTCCTCCAGTCTTAAACAGACATCTTGGCTTGCAGGGTTTTCGTCATGTATTCAGTCTCGGCCATTGTGTGAACACCGCTATTCTTCTTGTAGTCGTAGCGCGCCGTCTTTGGTCTTAGGAGTACCTTCTGGGCTGATAAGTACAGACACAAAGCACGGACACTTGTTAACGCTTGACATTCTTACTAGCAACCTTGAAGCTCGGCTCTAGCGCTCCATCAACGTCCCAGCAGTCAAAGAGATGCCAAACTGCCCAGTTTGGTATGAAAACAAGGCTGAATTTTTATATGCCCCATCATCGGTCTCGATGTGCATTGGCTGCTAAGCCTTCGCTTGCACAGTCGAAAGAGACCGAGAGCAGTGGAGTCAAGGTGTCTGTAGCCAAGCATTGGCGAATGATGTCGAAATCCAAGCTTGGCCTCGAGGTATTGAGGCTTGCCTGACGATCCAGCACAAAAAACTCCTGCCGAAACCCCATTTCAAACAACTCCCACATAATCTCCTTCACCATCTTGTCACTCTCCAAATCCATCAAATAATCAGCTTGTCCTCACCATGTGAAGCTGTGCTCGTTTGACGAGAAGTCGAAGTCGAGTCCGGCTTCATCAAAGCAAGCCTTGACGAAGTCCTGAGCGGTGCACTGCTGACCTTGCTCAAGCTCAGCCGATGGACCATGTCGAAGGCCGAGAACCCATCTCCACATCTCCGAATTCACTATGGAGTATTGGTTGGAAGCGACACAAGCAATAAAAGCTTGGCAAAAGAGCAGCCAGTTTCGAACAAAGTTCCGGCACTTTTCAGGACTTTGAACACTGAGGAACAGAGCTGGATGAGGGAAAATGTGACCGATGCCAGACCCTGCTGGTGGCAATCGGGACCTGTTGATCTGCTCAACAGCAGAGACCCAAATGTCTGCCGTCGGTGGCGAGCAAGGGCTGACAAGTTCAGCGAAAGGGTCATGCTGCTGCTGAACATTGCCCTGTTTCGATTGTTTTCCCTTTGACGGCTTTGTATCTAGATCAATGTTAATAATTGCAATATAACAGGAAATAAAATGTGAACTTGCATGGACGATAGCTGCTCTTGGAGTGATTATTCTGTGCTCGATGATGACTAGAGGGAGGGATTGGGACTGTCGAAGATGTCGATGGAACAGATGCTCGTCATTCATCTGGTGGACCTGGCAAAACTTAGTAACTCTTCCACTCTGAAAAAGGATCCTTGTCTTTCATCAAGGTGTTGAGAAATCATTTGATAGCCTGATTTTTTTCTGGATCTGTGGCGCTACCTGTAAAAATTGCTGGAAAGGGAGGTGTGGCATCGTCCTGGGTGACGAAGGTCGCAGGAGCATTTGAAGGTGAGTAAACATCATGGAGTTGGTCGATTCGAACGTGAGCGAGCTTGGTGACCGAGTGCACCCACCAAAAGGGTAAACCGACGCGAAAGAAACTTTGTGCGACTTGGTCATCGTAGACGAATGCGCCCATCGTTTCAGCGACTTTGAGAGGAGCAGGAACTAGAATGAGTCCCTGCAGCATCAGCTGGAATTTCTGCACCCAATCAAGGACCCCAACAAGCTCAAGGTACCTGTGTTGGAGCTGGGTGAGCTGGATGAGACTACGCCGAAATGACATTGAAAGGTTTTTGAGGCGTTCCAGACATTGCTTCAACGAGAGAGCCAAGGACATGGCCAGCTGGTTTGGCTGTTGGTGTCCTGAGCGGTATGCCTCGTAGCACCCAAAGAGCTCGTCGATGAAGGGCCTGTAATGAGCTATGTAGCTGGGATTGAATATACCGAGACCAATTCCAGACTGTGAATAGTCACGACGGAAATCATGGTGAGATCGAGTATGCCAAAAGAGATGGAGAGGGTCATTGGGATCCCATGGACATCATGGCATGGCTGCCAGATATGAAAGTGGCTTGAAAAATGGCTGTGGCCAAATGGTGTAGTCATCTTCACTAAACCGCCCATCAGCTCGCATTCGAACCTTGCGCTGGCTCAGCGGAGGCTTGTAGATGGTGATTGCATTGGGAGTCATCACGACATGGTGGCCATCGTTTATCTCCGCTCCATATGCCCCAGTAAAAGCATCGACAGGCAGGTCTATAGAAATAGATGAATATTGAGATGTATACAGTTAATAGTTACTCACAAGGTGCTCCAGCATGTAGAATCTTCTTTGGGTCATGAACGATGTCGAATGCAGTAAAATACATCCTGCCCAGATCTCTCTCTCGTCTCTGAAACGTCTCCGAAAAAATCACCAGGCCCTGAAGAACACCACCAAACGGGAAAACACAAGCGAAGACCTGGAACCAGATGACCAATGGTCAAACTGGGGAGTGCAACAGACCAACGGTCTATGTCTGATAGAAAAAACTGACAGTTTTTTCTATAAAACGAGCTCACCAACAGTGAAACTCGTCAATGCTCCCGAAGGAGTTCTGCTGTGCATCGTCGTTGTCGATGGTCATTTGTCATTTGTCGTCGTTGTCCAGAGGAAAGGCAGCACTGAAAAAAAAAGTTTAGTTTTTGGTGGCCAAGCTCAAGATCAATGAAAAAACATACCTGGACCTCAATAGAGGTCGTGTTGAGTGAGGCTGGATGCTCAGGGTGAGCGTTGGACCTGGGCATTGTGGTGCTGGTGGCTGACGACAAGGCCTCAGAGCCGATGTCGGCTTCCCAAGATGGAAGTTGGCGTGACCTGCTGATGTGGCCACCCAACTTTTTCCTCCTTCTCACCACCCACCACCATCCCAGTGCCCGCCCTACGACCCCCTTGAGCTACTCGACAGCCAAGGTATGTTTTTCGACTTGTTTTTGCAGGGCCAGCACTGGGCACCCACAAACTGGAGAAGCGACAGGTTCACCATTGGTGGCCTGTTGAAGGAAAGGAGCCGTTGGCTCTTTTCCTTCTGATGTCGACCGTTGGTCCATTGCTCCCAGAGAGACTGTCGGTCTCTCTGTTTCGTTTGCTGGGTTCTGTTGGAAAGGAATCAGGGACATGCAGGCAAGATTTTTTTTTGGCATTGCCAGGTACGTCTCGATGCTCTTATCTTTTTTTTTTTTACGTGGCTCAGAGCATTTCTCCAGCTGTAGTCGACCTTCCAGACCAGACTGCCGCTGTTTCGCAGATGTGGCCATTGAATTGGTCTGTTGACAATGTTTTTTTTTCTTGGCCAGGTACATCTCTGGTCTTGTTATTTTTTTTTTTACATGGCTCAGAGCATTTCTCCAGCCATAGTTGACCATCCAGACCAGACTGCCACTGTTTATCAGGTACAGCCGTTGAATTGGTCTGTCGACGATGTTTTTTTTTTATGGCCAGGTACGTCATTATGATCTTATCATCTTTATCTGGACTGACAAAGCGCTCGCAGTGGCAGACAGTCTCTCTGTTTCGTTTGCTGGCATCCATCGCAAAGGATTATATCAAGAATACAGTGCAAAGGTATTTTCTCTGTCAGGCAATAATCTTTACAGCACACTGATTCATATATCCAGCCTACCAGCAAAACGGCTTCCCACAGCGCTTGGACCAATGTGCGCACTGATTGGTTTAATTGTTTCTCTGGTCAACAATGGACCCGGCCTCGGAGTTTGAAAAAGTGGGTCTTTAAAAGCCTTGACTGTTCATTTCATTGTTGACTCCTTTTCCTCAGCTATCATCATGGCCCGTCATGTGCATGCTCACAGCAGCTCACCAGCTGGTTCAGAAACAACTTGTTCAGACAGTCCTCCACGCAAAAATCCAGAACCCTGATGCCCATCGAAAAAGACGCAGATACAGTCAAAAAGCTCCTCGTTCATCATCCCAAGCTGACCACTGATGCTCTCATCTATTGTATGTCTCTTATTCTTTTTATTACCTTTCTCATTGTTCCATAGAGCATCACCAAAAAGGCTATGAATCAGACAGGCCTGACACCAAACAGCCCAGCGTCATCTACCGGCATTTCAACCTTGATAAAATGGAAATCATACCCGCGACCAGATCTGCGCCTGTCAAGTACAGGTTTTTCTGCAAGATGTGGGTTTCTTCAGTGGTGCTTGTTTTTTTTTGGGTTGATTTTTTTTTAGGAAACCTAGTCAATCGGTCGTTCATGCTCAGTACGACTCCACCACCAGTAATCTCCTCCAGCATGTGGGCGTCTGTGACCTGAAGTTCAAGGCTCCCACCCAGGAGTCCATTGTGGGTTACAAGGCAGCCGGTGCCTATGACAAGGGCACATTTCGATTCGAGACCACACTTTGGGTCTCCAGCTCCTATCGCCCCTTCAAAGTCATCAAAGACAAGCATTTGGTCAAGATGTTCAAAATCTTGAATGCCACTGCTGATCCAGTTGGTGCCGACACCGTTAATAGGGTTGGAAATGATCCACCCTGTATTTTCGGCATATCTAGTAAATATGACCGTCTTTCCTGATTACGAATGGGACACTATTTGCCTAGAGAGGAGTTCCAACTTGTCTAGAAGAGTACCAGTACCAGTGCTGATCATGAAACAAGCACCTAGAAGGATCCAGCAACAGTGTTTGAACAGCGCTTTGCTTGAATACTCGATGGGAAACGTAACAACAAACGCAGCGGCTCTACTAGTAAACCGACTGTATGCGGGCTGCACTACTCGGTCGAAATATAGGATAAATACTCGATGCTTGAGAAACTCGGTAACTTACTCTGAGAAGTGAACCTCGATGGGACGTGCAGAGCTAAGTAGCCAAACAACAAACAATAACATGCCCACATGTGATTGAGTAACTTGGTGAAAGCCAGACAGTACAAAGACACTATTTCATATGAAGACTCAGCACGAATAAAACAAAGAACAATTGTTATAATACATGTTCGAGCCAGTGCTATGCGAGTAAAAGTCGAGTACGAGGAGAGCCTGCGCTACCACGAGTAAAGCCTAGAATCAGCAATGAATCAGCTTTACTCAAGGTAGCCGGTTTAGGACAACGATGACTAGGGATTGGCCTGATCGGGAAAGAGCTACAAAGCAGCGAGCCTGATAGGGACAACCTAGTCTTGGCAGATGACTGAGTCAAGCCTGAATGGGAAGACTTGCATAGGGCGAGGTCCCAAACAGGACTTGTATTATCAACACAGCGGACTCTGGAATAATGTAGAAGTACTATAAAACTAGAATGTTTGTATCTTTAGTAGCCAGTGAATTGTACCCCACAAAGCTCAGCCCACAAGCAGAGTCCAAGTGGAACATTTTATCTCATTTTATTGTGGTACGTGAGGACATGGTGATCCGAGGTACAAACCCAGTGATAGTGCTAGTGTGTACGCAAGGACGTGGTGCTCTGAGGTGCAATAAAATTGTGTTCATCTGAAAAGACATATTGAAGTCATAGCCTGACACCCATCAAAGCAGTAGCCCTGCAACTATCCCCTTTATATTCCTTGTGAATTAAAACCATTTCAAAAACCATGCAAGGTTCACTGTCAAAGTGAACTGAGTTCAGTTTCTGTCTGCGAGAGACCAGTAGTGCGCAATCGAAACCTTACAACTTCGTTGAAAGGCTTTCTCTTTCTTAATAGCTGCCCAAATTACTTAGGGTGTTAAAAGAGAGTTAGTGTGTATTTGGGTTATTAGTTATAGATCTTTATAAGATCTGTTTCGAAGAGTCCATTTGCATCGACAGCCCCACCGAAAGCTGCCCTATTACCGTATCTACCGACATCAAGGACGTCATGAAAATAACTCGACCGAAAGTCAAGCAATACCTTGCAGTAAGTTATTCCCCCAAATGCATCGTATCATAGCTAATTATTCTCAGGAGATTCGAGGTTGTGTTCATTTGTCTTTCAATGGTTGGACGTCATCCAACATTATCTCTTTCCTTGGCGTCATCGTCCACTATGTGAATAAAGGCCAGATGGAGTGCTTTATTCTCGACTTTTTGAAGTAAGTATGTTTGCCTTATTGTTCTAGACCGCCCAGCTGATTTGTTCCTAGACTCACCAGAGCCCACTGGGGTACCTATCTTGCAAGCGAGCTCTTCTAATGCATGAAAGACTTTGGAATCGAGGAGAAGGTACGTATCATGGGTGTTTTTATTGAATGCTGCTCATCATGTCTTAGGTCCTTGGCCTTATCTGTGACAATGCTTCGAATAATGACACCATGATAGATCAACTTAACAACGACATGAATAAGGCACCAGGTGGCACTCATTCCTGTGTTCGCTGCACAGCTCATATGCTGAACCTTTTCATCAATGTATGTCATTTATTATTTTTCATTCTTCTTTTGCTCATTCTTGTCTTCCAGGCTATCATGTATGTCTTCAAACCGCTCAAGGTTAAGAAAAAAGGTGCGAAGCCTCAGGTGGTTTTAGACGATGACGACGATGACGAAGAGGATGAGGAGGATGAGATCGACCTGGCCGAAGATGAACAGGAAGACGATGCCACCGCAGACATTGATGGAGAGTAAGAGGAAGAGGAAGAGGAAGAGGAGGTTTGTAATGTGGAAGACAAGGAAATTCTCTCAACAGTTGAGGCTGCCGCTGCGGCTTTGCTTCAAGAGCGAGGTATTACCTTGCCTCGCTTGTTGAAGGATGAGAAGTGCATTGCTCGCGCTGTCTATCGCAAGGTTAGTCCTTTTATCTCTTATCTTTACTTTTCATTGATGTACTTTTGCAGTTACTCAAGCTTACCAGTCGCATATTCAATTCACCTTCTCTTTGAACCGACCTTGCCCTTCACTGCAAAAAACTCGGCATCAAATATCACACCATCAAGCGCAACGTCTCGATGCGCTGGAATTCTACAACAGTCACTATTCAATCAATGCTGGCAATGCAAAGTGCTATTGACAGACTCATCTCTTGCAGCGATCGTAAGCAGAGCTTGAAGAAGCTTGCAATGACGCCACGAGACTGGACGCTCTTGCGTGATTTACAGTCAGTTCTGAAGGTAAGTTTTGTTAATTGTCCATTTAACTCGTTTAACATTAGTCACAGATATTTCTTGCTGCTACCAATCACTTCGAGCATACAAACCGGCCTCTCATCCATGAGGTTCTGCCCCTCTTTGATATCATGGAAGACCAGTTAAAGGCCAAAGTCACCAATTCGAGTGTCGACCTCATTGTCCATCATGCTGCATCTGGCGCCTTTATGCTTATGGACAAATACTATGGCAAGACCGATCATTCTATCATGTATCGTGCCTCTATGAGTACGTGGCCCTTCTTGCTTTACCGTCTTCGACTAAGCCTCTTTTTAGTCATGCATCCACACTGGAAGACTTCATATTTCACCGAAAAAGCCGATTGGCCTACCGAGTGGGTCGACGCTGCTCTCAATGTTGTCCGTCAGCATTGGGAGACTTACTATAAGCCGGCTGCTCCAGCCATAGGTGCGACACAGGCCATGGTTGTCGATGTTGATGAAGTAAGTCGTCCTTTATATATTCTCAGTCTACAGCTAACTTGATCGTAGGATGATATCTTCACATCATTGAACGTGGTGCCAGCTGTTATCGGTGATGCACTTATGAATTACTTGAACATTGGACCTAAGGTGTGGGACATCCAAACCCCACTTACATCACATGCATGCTCCTGATTGGGATAATAATCAAGAATAAATCATTATTATATTATCCCACCCCCTTTTGGGAAATCCATTCCCAACATTTTATGGGTCAATGGGTGACTGATGTGACCCCCTGGCGGTTTGAGGCCAAGATTAGTTCCCACCAAGTTTTTAGCCAAATGGTATGGGGGGTGCCAGGGTGTGACCAGTCTGTCACAAGATTTCTGCTGACATTGTTGAGGTAAAAACACAAGCAGTTTTCACTCACATGTCAAATGGCCTTGCATTTGAGGGACCAAGATATATTGCCACAGAATGTTGGAAACAGATTTTGCAATAAAGGTCTGCCCAAAAAGATATTCATTTATTTTTGATTATTATCCCAATCAGGAGCATGCACGTGATGTAAGCGGGGTTTGGATGTCCCACACCTTATCACCACAGGCAATACAGCAAACCCAATCAAATGGTGGTACGACAACTATGGTGATGAAGATCCCCTTGCTCGCATGGCAATGGACTTGTTGTCTTGTCCAGGTAAGTGGCAGTCAGGTCTTGTTGTACTTCGACTCAATACCTTTTACAGCTACTTCTTGCGACACTGAACGTGGCTTTAGCCGCAGTGGACTCATGACTACGAAGCACCGATATTCGCTGTCTGATGAGTCCATTTGTTCAAGAACTTTAATCTCGTCTTGGTCGACTATTCCTGGACTGGTCGACGAAGCGGCTTGCACAAAGTTTTTCAACAACAAGCACAAGCGTCCCAATAATGGTGGGAAAGGGAAAGGTCGAGCCGCCGCGGTAATAACACCTCCATCGACTCACACGGCTGCTCGCGGATCATTTTCATGGCCATGAAAATGGCCCGCGATGATGCTTTATCTTGGCGGCCGGGAAAACAAAAAATGTTTGCCGGCCGCGAACATTTGGCCAAAGATTCCCACCACAAACGTTGGCCGGATCGATTTTCGCCACGCTGTTCATGGCCAGCGAAGATATTTTTTTCCCCTGGCCACCAAGATAAAGCATTATCGCCGGTCATTTTCACAGCTGTGAAAATGATCTGCGGACCGCCGTGCTCAGGAGGAAGATTCTATCTAGTCTATTTCAAATTCTTTACTCGCAATATGAACTTGTGTTATTTGCTAACTCATGTGACATTTGTGTGACATTTTGTCACTACTTGTACAAGTATTCTAACGAGTACTCATGCAAGTATTTGGGTAATTATCTGAGGTCTTTTTTTTCTTTCAGAATCCAAACTTGTACTCGTACGAGTTTGGACTGGGTCCAGACTCGTACTCATGAATGTCAGAAACTCGTGATTTTTTCCCACGAGTCTATTCGCAGCAACTCGTGAGTTTCATCCAATCGTCTGATGCTCTAGTCGTCGCTGATTCGTTCAATAAGCGGGCCAGGATTGGTGACATCAATCTCCATTCGGTCAGCGAGTGATGGGACCTGCACTGAAAGGATGAAGACTTCTGGGATGGTGACTGCAGCAGAGTTTGCTGAGGTTTGGGATGCCAGACTTCAAGGATGGAAACCGGCTGGACGATTGGCGACATCTCCTCCACCATCTTCCCAGCAATGAGTGAGATCATGGCTTCAGGCAGATTGACTTCCTGGAGTACCATGATTGGGATTGGGACAAGGACCGACACCGTGATTCCCATGAGCGCACACGCGAGTTTGTGACAACTTAAACTCAATCTAATCTGATCCTTAACCACACGTAGGCCCGCAAAGGCAAAGTGGCTGCTTGGTATGAAGAGTGTTAGATTCAATTTCAAAAAGAGTGTGTTAATTCAAAGGAATCAAAAAACTAAAGTACATCTTGTAAACTACTGTTCTTTTATACCGTTCAATACAATAACTCATGTACAATTGTCTGTTTTTAATATAATTCCGTTTCCATACTACAAGGTGCATTTTTCCAATGTTTTATTGTGTTATCCATGTGTTTTCCCACGTCATGTCAATGTCAAACGTCAAGCTGTCATAACTTATGAATTTCACCTGTTTTCGTCCTGGTGTTTGATCGTTTGATCGTTCTGCTGTTCCAGTTCTGTGATAAGATAAAAAATGATCGTAACAGCATAACATTACCCCCCCTTAAGGGCTGATGTCCTCATCAGCTAGAAAGAGTTCTGTTCCACGTTTCTTGTCTAGATCATGACCGTAAATATGATTGAATACACCAGTTGATGGATTAAAGAGGTGTCGACGGTGGTATGGCATCGCCTCTTGCTTGTGTACAAAGTGTTTGAGGTCTTTATCCCAACTTCCAGCAGGTAAAATCGGAGGTGAGACATGGAAATGAACGGCTTGGGTAGGAATGCCGTTGTCTCGTTTGTACTTCAACAATAACTCAGATGTGTTTGTGAGATTACGCTCTGGTTCCCATGTGTTCTCAGCCATCGGGTAGCCTTTCCATTTGATAAGGAATTGATATCCCTTACCCCGTCGTCAGGAGTCTAAAATAGACTCAACCTCGTGTTCCTCTGCATCGTCAATTATTTCTGGTGGTGGTCGTTCATCCCTTCTGTGAGCGGGAGGCTCATGATATGGCATAAGCAATGCCTCATTGAATACGTTATACTTCTGAGTATTACCCGGGAGTAGAACTCTATAGCTCGAAGGGCCCACTTTATCTACTATCTCGTAGGGGCCAAGACGCTTATCTGAAAGTTTCCGAGAAGGCCGACCTGTGTCAAGGTTCGTAGCCTCTACATAGACTTTGTCTCCAGCTTTGAACTCCAGCGCAGGCTTTCAATGTTTATCATAGTTTCGTTTCATTTTAGCCTGCGCTTTTTCAAGCGCCATTGACATCTCTTCCTGAATCTTTTTCATTCGGTCAGCAAACTGCTGGGCGGACTCGTTTTGATTGTCTGATTTTCCCTCATGACCCTTCCACGGATGTCGTCCTGTGTTTGCAAAGAATGGCGTCACCTTTGTTGAAGCGCTGGCTTTGTCATTATGACTAAACTCTGCTAACGCTAACCATTCGGCCCAGTCTGACTGATGGAAATTGACATATAACTGGAGATATTGTTCTATCTCCTGGTTCATCTGTTCCGTCTGACCGTCTGTCTGGGGGCGATACACTGTACTTGGGTTCATTTCTATCCCAAGGAGCTTATTCAGCTCTCGCATAAACTTGGATACATAACGAGGATCATGATCCGAAATTATCTTTTGGGGAATACTGTGGTATCTGATGACATGGTCGCGTGTTAGGCGCGCAATTCCCTCGCTCGTTACTTCCATGTTTGTGGGTTCTACGTGGATCATCTTTGAAAATGTGTCCACCCACACTTGAATGGCATCAAAGCCATTGCTCTCTGGAAGGGGACCAATAAGGTCCATTGACACCTCCTCCCAAGGCTCCTTAGCTATTTTATGAGGGTTAAGCATCCCTTGTCTCGACCGTTTGACCTGAGTTCGTTGACAGTCTTCACATGTGCAAACGTACTCCCGTACTTGGTTTCCCAATCGGGGCCAGAAGAAGTTTCTTTCAATCTTCTCTTGTGTACTTGTTTCGCCTGGGTGTCCTGTAAGCGGAGTGTCATGATGGAGCTTAATGATATGCTCCCGCAACTTGTCATTCCTCGGTATGTAAACACATTCCTGATAGAAGATCAAATTGCCTTCTCTTCTCCAACCCGGTAGGGATTTCTCAAGTGCCAACTTAACCAAGGTGTCAATAGATGTGACAGATTCAATTTGACTGATTAGGTCTTTATCAATTCCCTCGATTTCAAACTCTGTAGCTCGGAAGTATTCCGGCTTTAGGAGTGTGACGTCCTTGTTGTCATCTTTTCCCTGATCATGATCAGCATGTCTAGATAGCAAGTCTGCTTTTCTATTAAGTGCTCCAGGTCAATGTGAAAGAGTGAAGTCATACTGTGACAACTCTGTTACCCAACGTGCTTGATGACAGTTGAGCTTCTGGGGCTTCTTGAAGTATTGTAGGTTTTGGTGATCCGTAAATACTTCAAAAGTTTCATCGGCACCCATAAGCAATGCCTGCCATTCGTCAAGAGTGAGCATTATCACGAGCATCTCTTTATCGTAGATCTTGTAATTCCGCTCCGTTTCTGTCAGGCCATGTGACATGAAAGCAACTGGCCGCCATAGGCCTTCTTGTAGCTGACTTAATACAGCTCCAGTTGCTCCTTCAGATGCATCAGCTTCGAGTCGGTACTTCCCATGATCGTTCAGAAGTGCGAGCACAGCATCTTCAGCGATACAATCTTTTATTTTTGGAAAGCTACACGTTGCTCTTCACCCCATGTCCATCTGGATTTTCCTGTAAGTTGTGTTAGTGGCTTTGCCACCTCGCTATACCCATGTACGAATCTACGGTAGAAATTCGCAAAGCCCAGGAATGCTTGGACTTGTTTCACGGTCCTTGGTTCAGGCCATTCCATGACACCTTTAATTTTGACTGGATCCATTTTCATCGAGTTGTGCAAGATCAGGACTCCCAAGTATTCTATCTCAATGCGTTCAAACTCGCATTTTTCAGGTTTGAGATACAACTTATGGTTTTGTAACACGTCCAACACTTGTTTTACTACTCATCGATGTTCTTCAATAGAATCCGTGAATATCAAAATATCGTCCAGATAAACAATGACGTGTCCCTCATCAATTAGATCTCTGAGTATATTGTTCATCATTGTCTGGAACGTGGCCGGCGAATTGGTCAGCCCGAAAAACATGACTAGGGGTTCAAATAGACCTCAGTTGGTTCTGAATGCCGCCTTCCATTCATCACCTTCCTTGATCCGTATGTTATTGTAACCCCATCGGATGTCAAGCTTTGTAAAAATCTTGGCCCCTCGAAGCTTGTTAACTAGTTCGGAGATAAGGGGCAGTGGATAACAATTTTTAATTGTCATCTCATTCAACTTCCGGTAATCTTGTACCAGGCGCAGGGATCCGTCTTTTTTCTTAACGAAGAAGAACGCAGATGCCATCGGTGATTTCAATGGTCGGATTCATCCACTTGACAAGTTCTCTTCCAGGAATTCTTTTAACTTTTCCTGTTCGATTAAAGACAACGGATACACTTTGCAATCTACGGATTTAGCCTCCGGCTTTAACTCGATTGCATGATCCCATGGCCGTTTCTCTGGAAGTGAATCAAAAGATTCTTTTGCAAAAACTTTAACGTAATCCCGATATTGTTCAGGGATCTTGTCCTCAGTCATGCGTTTTTTGCTCGATTCAGCCTCTTCGGCCATCTGTTGAGCGGACATAGATTTGAGCCAGAGATCAATGGCTTCTCCAAAATCAACAAGGAGAATAGATTCTCCTTCTTCAGGTGGTGCGTCTTTTCCCATCCCGGTGAACTCATGGCCCTTCATTCCGCATGTATCAGGGCAGTGACTGAATTTAATTTTTTCATGTCGCCAATTGATCTCAGGATTGTGTTCATTTAGCCAGTCATAGCCTATGAATACACGTGCTTTCCCTAAGTTCATGACAAGGAAGCGTCGCTTCTCCTCATGTGCCCCAACAGCCATACGTAAGTCGACGTAATGAGTAATATGCCCGCCAGCATTTTCAGTTCCATTGGCATTTTGTGCCAAAATGGGTACTCCAAGTTCATGCATCTCAAATTGCTCTGCCTTAGCGTACGCATGGTCAATGCAAGTGATTGAACAACCACTATCCATGAGTGCTTTCACAGCACAAGTCTTTCCAGTGTCCAGGGCGGTGAGCTTAATCAAGACTGACATCTCATGTCGGACTTTACGCTGATAGGGCTGGAAACGTTCCACCCTCTCTTTTTGGCTTTTCTAGCAATTAGACCAGTCTTTCCTGATTGTGAATATGGGATATTACAGCCTAGAAAGGAGATCCGACTTGTCTAGAAGATACTAGAAGGAAGCATCGAAACCAGGAACGACTCTAAGAAGGACGTAGCAGCAGCCTGTGGCCAGGCTCTGCTACGATACTCGACAGAGTTGAACTAAACCAACGTGGAGGTTTGCTAGTAAACCTGCCATAAGCATGCTTCGTTCTCAGTAATCCAGGATATCTGCAACATTGGTTGAAGCACAAACAAGTCGTTTGAAGGAGATTCAATAGAAGGATAAGAAGAGATGTTATAGAAGGGACACAGCAGGACAAGGACTTAGGGCTACGAGGGAACTGGCTTCGTGCAGTAGTAATTCACTTCACAGCGATCCAGGCTGATATGGACATACGATGGCAGAACGATCCGAAGAGATGGCCCCTGAATAGTGTGCCTGGAACGAGTCATGCGGTCTGGCAATCCAGTAGATTTCTCAGCAAATGCCAAGAGCTCACTCAGCAACCATGCGGTCGTTTCTAATAATAGCTCAGGTGCTGCGGAAAGCAGTGCTGGAATGACTCGAAGACCTATGCCAAGATTCCGAAGAGGTTTAGAGCAGACTTTCAATTATTTCTCATATAGTATATAAGGAGCCCGTATATTACTTATAATACCAGACAATTACTAGTACGCATAACAAGCAGAAGCTTAGTGCCAATATTACAAGTTGTTCTCAATCGGTTAGTCATAGGGTGAAAGCCTTGCGTTTCATACAACTCAAACGGAATAGTGCCCAGACAAGTTGTGGTTAGTCATAGAGTTCAAACAGAATAGTGCCCGGACAAACTCTGCGTTTCATAAAGCTCAAACGGAATAGTGCCCGGACAAGCTTTGGTTAGTCATAAGACTCAAACGGAATAAGTGCCCAGACAAGTCTTGGTTAGATCAGAAGTGTGGAATAGGAAATAGCAAAGCTTCAAGAAGAAGTCAAGTGAAAGCCAAGTTCTCAGACGAATTACGAGTCGAGCATTCATATCAAGTGTACAAGAGGTGCATTTTGTGAACAGAGCAATACTTTTGAAGTTCAGACAAGTCATAGTCTTTCTTCAAAACACTATAAACTCTCTTTTCCTTCCACGTTGAAGTAAAACATCCCTTTTCCGAAGCATCCTTAGTAAGGTTGCTGTCAAGTGTTCAAGCTAGCCTTGTACGCAAAGACTTGTGGTTTATTAGATTGCATCCAATAAACTTGTTCGCTTTCACATACTGTTTTAAAGAGCTTCAATGAAGGTCTATTCTCTTGCTTTTGCCCCCACGAATTCAGGGTATAAAAGAGAGTCAGTGTGTTGAGTGTTTTTGATATAGAGTTCTTACAAACTTTGTGTTGATTGCCCTTTTGCATCGACGACCCCATGCTTAAGTGCCCTATTAACACGTTCTCTGTAATTCACGAAGTTCCGATGCCAATTTCCTGGGTTTCGGCTTAGCCTGCTTTTCTGCACTTTCCCGACGTTTTATGTTGTCAGGTGTGCAAGACACCTTAGGCGCTTCCTCCGACTTTCCGGATTGAGCCTCCACAGCAGAGCTGCCCTTTTCAGTCTTTGTTGATGAGGTTTCTTCTCCCTGAGCCTTTTTAAATAATTTCTTGAATGCACCCCATTCTTCGTTTTTTGCATTGGTGCATCGATTCTTTTCCTTAATATTGTGTTTTCGTTTTAATAATATAACTCGATTTTTTGCCTGCCTCCTCAGAGGACTTAGCAAGAAAGTTTACAATGTTCTGTCGTAAAGAGGTGTCATATTTATTTACAAATTCCTCAGGCTCGGCCTCGAGGGTTCCTAGTACAGTATAAGAATTCTTCACAGGGGAAGAGGACCCAGAGAAATATGAACTGGTCATGGGCTCCTTGGCTAGAGGAGGCGACCGCTTTAAAAACCCTTTGCTCGGAGTTCCTCGACGCTTGATCTGAGCCAAGATGGCTCAAGCAATAAACTTTCTTGGCCGCTTGGGCTCTGGACAGTTCCGGGACATGTGTCCCTCTTTGTTACAATTGTAACAAAGGAAGGGTTCCCCCTTCGTCTTTGATCGATCAACGTCCATTGGGGCAGGCGTTGATTTGCTCAGGTTTGGAGCCATCCCTGATGACCCTGACAATCCTGTACTGACAGTTTTAGAACTTGCCTGGTTCCCTGTTTTTTGAGCCCCAGTGGGCTTCCAGAATGGATTCTGGCCGGAAGTCATGGCCTTCCTGACCTGATTGTTGCCATCGATTTTAATTAACCGATCGCGGTAATCAGTGTACTCAGTGGGAATGTCACTCCCTCCAATGTAAAGTTGATTCACGATGGAACTGTGAACTGAGCCAGCCACAAGGCTGATGAGATATCTGTCCCATTGCTGATCCATAGCATAGGGAGTGTAGCCAGCTTTTTTGGCTAATAGTTCGAATCTGGTGACAAAGTCACCAATGGCCTCGTGCTGGCCCTGTCTGACCGCATTGAGTTTTTGCTGGGCCACTTCGACCACAGCCTGATCCTCAAATGCCATCTTCAACTCCCTTAAGAAGTCACCGTAGGTTACAGTGTCGACATATCAATAGCCGACAACGTGATTGTTTTGCCAGCTCCGGGCCCAATCCGAAGCTGAACAGTCTGAGCCGTCCTCCATTCTTAGGAGAGACAGCGTGTAAAAGATCCGGGATTTATTGTCCGGAAATTCATCATGATAAGCCACCATGTAAGTGACCAGGCATCAGGAGAAGTTCTCCCATTTCGTTTTTTCGCCATTGAAGAGTGGCGGCTCTTTTGCGAGGTATACTCACGATCTGCTCACTGTTGCTTGGACTGGTGCGGGGGTTGGTGGTGGTGCAGCCATCTGTGCTAGACGTTGCTCCATGTCTACTATTTGTTGCCGAAGATTGCCAATTACGGCCATAGCGTCGGCGACGCTGAAAGGTTGGTCACTGGGACCGACGGGTGGTTGATCCTGATTCATTTCGGGAATCAGAGGCAGGGAGTGAAAAGAGGTGTCGGCGGTATGCTCCGACAGTGGTGATAGCGACAGTGCCTCTCCGAAGATTAGTGACCTGTCCTTAATGCTCCCACCCAAGAGTCGGACTCAACGTTACTCTTTAAGGGTATTGGGGCGGTTCACAATAGTGGAAGTCTCAGTGCTGCTAACCGATACAAACGTCGGCGAAGCGTTGGGAGTTGAAAGGACTGTGAGATAGTCCTGGAAGGGAAGAGCGAGGTACGTCTCTCAAAGGGAATGTTGGTCCGTGTAACGTTCCCAAGCGACGGTAGAGTTGTCCAAAGGAAGAGGAGAGAGGAGTAGAGGTAAGAAAAAGATAGGAGGGAAACTCAACAGTGTCTAGTTGGTTTCCGAAGGTGTTCTCCAAATCGGTGGCTTCAATAGCCACGCCAATTTCCAGTATATTTTATGAGTCCCGGAACCCGACTCGGAGCGGAGCGATCACTTTTGTAGACAAGGTCAATGATGAAGAGGGAGAGTAAATGGTACAAGGGTATGAAGTAGTTTTTTGATTATGTGACAACTTAAACTCAATCTAATCTGATCCTTAACCACACGTAGGCCCGCAAAGGCAAAGTGGCTGCTCAGTATGAAGAGCGTTAGATTCGATTTCGAAAAGAGAGTGTTAATTCAAAGGAATCAAAAAACTAAAGTACATCTTGTAAACTACTGTTCTTTTATACCGTTCAATACAATAACTCATGTACAATTGTCTGTTTTTAATATAATTCCGTTTCCATACTACAAGGTGCATTTTTCCAATGTTTTATTGTGTTATCCATGTGTTTTCCCATGTCATGTCAATGTCAAACGTCAAGCTGTCATAACTTATGAATTTCACCTGTTTTCGTCCTGGTGTTTGATCGTTTGATCGTTCCGCTGTTCCGGTTCTGTGATAAGATAAAAAATGATCGTAACAGCATAACAGAGTTCGACTAGTCGCTGCAGTCGCTACAGTCTGTGCAGCCATAGCAGTGACTAATGTCGCAGCTTGCTGAATCTCTTTGCTTTGAGCATGGTACAGGACCCACCAGGTGTTCTGGAGAATGGAAATTGTTTCATCCAGTGTTGCCAAAGTGGGAATCGAGCCAGCTGCCTGAAGATAATCTTTATGGTCAATTGACTCAATAAAGATGTTCTTCTTGACATCGTTGTCAAGCTTGTTCCCGGCAGCAGTGGATTTGCGGTCTGCAGCTTTGAAGGAGTTAACATGATCCTTGTACTTGTTTTCAGCCTCATGGACGGGAACCAGCCGCAGTCCAATGAGTTTTTCACAAGCCATGACCTGTTCTACTGCTGAAGTTTTCCCATAGGTATCCATAACGATTTTCCAGTTCTCAGCCACCGTCTTCTCTGTTGTACAACCGATAGCTTTCAAATCGACAACATGGGTCATAACATAGTAGTTTGCTTTACGTTCCCAGACTCGATAAGCTGCCTTGGTGGGATGATCCACACCCAAGTCTGTGCTTGTGATTGTTCGAGTTGTTGTTGTTGTCATTGTACCAGTTACAGCCCCTGACGAGTCTTTGGTTTCCTTGGTTTCTGAGATGACAGTAGTAGGATCGGTGGTGGGCTCAGACAGGGTTCCAAGGACGATCCTGTCCAGTCCAAAGGAGGCCAGAGCAAGCAGGGAGTCTTCTTTGAAGCCAGGGAAATCGGCTTTACTACGGCAGAATTTGTCGGTGGAAAGAATGGTAGCGGGAAGTGCCATGTTTCAGAGGGGATCGGTGTTTCGAGGGGAAAAATTTGATTTGAAATTGTGTTGTGAAGGAAGGGATTTTACTGAGTAATGGTGAAAGGAATGAGTGAGTTATTTGACCGGATAGAGGATCTCTGTGGTAGCTGATGAGCGAGTTGTAAGTCATGTTTTCAGAATCAGTTGGACACGGGGCCCATAACCACTTGACACGAGCACTGAATCTGAAAGACAACGATAAGTAGAGATCTATCAAGTCAATCAGAAAGGAGCGTAAGTAGAGAAAGAAAGAATATCACCTCAGTCGAAAGGGAAAAGACTGAGGTGAAATGATCTAAAATACGGTATATATATGAGAAAAGGTCCATTTGAAATATAGATAAAAGAAAGATAAGATAAGACTGTGGCGTCGTAAGTCAAACTCCATCACACAGGTATTCCAACAGATGTACCTGTGGGTACCCGAGATTGCCCTGCCCCCGCGGCATGCCTTAAGCTCACCAGATGCACGAAAAGTAAGATGAAACTCCCTGTATTGTGATCACAATCTAACGGCTTTAGACATCTCTCATGATTACAAATGCTCTGTCCTGCTTGTGCCAGCATCTCATTGCTTCGAGTTTGCTGGCAAGAGCAACATCGAATGTGGATGCTGGTGTCTCGCAGATAAGAGTTGGTCCAGGATTTCCATCTAGTTAGTGGAATCTCGACAACATCATCCTTTTCACAAAGCTCTGCTTGCGATGTCTTTCATCAATTGTAGACCAGAGCCTATTGACTATGCTGTCTCAATCAAAGTTTGACAATTTCTTCAAATTTCCATTATAACTCCATTGTTTTGTCCTGCTTATGCCAGTGTCTCGTCTTTTTCTAGCAACAGCAGCATGTGTGCTCAAGCTCTTCATGCTGGTGACTCATTTATGCGTATTTGAATAAATGGACCATCTTGACAGTGGTTGTGCAACAACTGGGGCTGAGGAGAAGACAGACAAAGATAGAGCTTTTCTTGATGTCTACCGAGATTGCTTGGTTACGGAGCATCGAATCGACTTCTTCACAATGATTGGTGGATGAACCTTGTGTTCAGTCTTTTGTGACTTCTGCGATCCTCAAGGTCAAAACCTGGTGTCACCATCGAGCACAGCAGAATGTGCTTATAATCGTGGATCCACTTGTGATTAGCATCTTTGCTTGCTCGACCAAGCAAAAGCTGGTGCAATTTGAGAACCGACGGTATGTCTTGTTTCGTTTTGTATGAGGTCGCAGCTGACTTTTTTCTTCTCACAAGATTACATGCAAAACAGAACTATCAACTAACTCACAGTGCGATAAACTGTTTTTCAAATATCAATCTGGGGTCTGGTCTCCCAAGTGACTTAATCTCGAAGCGACAAGATAGTTTCTAGTGGTCGAAAGAGCTGCATCCTCGACTTGATTGATCTTGAAAGAGGATACTTATCTGTCACGTTACAAATGACCGCTGAAGACTACAGCGATGTCACTATCCACTGAGCGTCTACAAAGTAGACAGAAGAGACCCTCATATAGAAAGTTTTTCCCATTCATACAGATATCTGTATTTATGACATCTGGCGAACCAACGTTCAAAATAGACATCCTCATATAGAACGTTTTCCCCACCTTTGAAATATTCCAGATAGAAAAGAAAACGCGAAAGAGGTCTTATTCTGGATTTTACATGTTCGTTCTACTGCTGAAATTGTCGTTAGAAGAGACAAAGTAGGAGCTTGTAACGCACCCTGGGCCATCCCTGTGGAGCTTTGACACCATAATGCCTTCTCTTATGCTCTTCAAGTCCATTCCTCTTGCGGGCTGTATGGCGAAGGAGTGGTACCGAACAAAATTGGGACCGGACCTTGACGAGCGTAAAAGGAAGCCTAGATCAGCAAGCAATTACATTCTAGGGTCAACCTCTCTTCCAGCTGCCTTTCCTCGTCAGTCTCCTCGCCCAGTTGTCCTGCTGAATGTTCCGGTTTCGTCATGACATGGAATTGAAATTGTTGAAAAGGCGGAATAACGATTTTTGATTTACAGCAGTGGCATGGCAACGATATTGAGCTCGCTGTTGATGACGATGACGGGGCTAGACTTTAAAGCTTGAAGCTTGAAGATGAGGGAAGAAATAAAGAGAAAATTTCGCGTGACTTGGGTTTTCTGCCTTTGTGACATTTTCAGTTTATCCAAAACGAGATCAGTGCTGGACGCGACTCGACTACGCGTTTCGGCTTCCTCTCCTTCATTCATTTAACGACTTATGCCTTCAGCCATGTCGACTCCTTCAACATCGTCTAGGGCCTCTTCCTCTAAATCTTTGCATGACTATGTCTGTCGTCTCCCCACCGCTATATTTGGCCTCTAATTAATCTTCGAACAGCAATTGGGCGATTCATTGGGCAAGGGAGCTTTCGGACAGGTCTACCGTGCGTCGAGATCCATTGACAGCTTGACTTCTGACCCATGAATGAACAGGCGCTCTCAATTGGGCGACAGGTGAGACCGTCGCAGTCAAGGAAATTCAGCTTGGCAATATTCCAAAGGGCGAGATTGGCGAGATTATGGTGCGTCCTTCATTCATTAAACCATATCTCGATACTGATATCCTTACAGAGCGAGATAGATTTGCTCAAGAACCTCAATGTAGGTGGCTTCATTAGCTTTCCAAGGCTAGCTTAAACCAAGCCCTTCAGCATCCCAATATCGTGAAATACAAGGGCTTTGTGAAGACACGCGAATATCTGTACATCATCCTCGAGTGAGCGTCCTCTATCTGCATTTCTATTTCCGCTAAAATCTCTGTTCAGATTCTGCGAGAATGGCTCGCTCCATGCTATTTCCAAACGATTCGGCAAGTTTCCCGAGAATCTCGTCGCGGTGTACATTGCCCAAGTCCTAGAAGGGCTAATGTATTTGCACGACCAAGGAGTCATCCATCGCGACATCAAGGGCGCTAATATCCTGACGAATAAGGATGGGACCGTCAAGCTAGCTGATTTCGGTGTTGCGAGCAGTACAACGACAGGTGCAGTGAGCAATGACGCCGTTGTCGGAAGTCCTTATTGGAGTGCGTCTGTCTCGATTCCCTTTTGAATTCCGACTGATTGTTTCCAGTGGCACCTGAGGTCATCGAGCAATCTGGCGCGACCACCGCCTCCGACATTTGGAGCGTCGGATGCCTTGTCATCGAGCTCCTCGAAGGTCACCCACCATATCATACGCTGGAGCCCATGCCTGCCTTGTTCAGAATCGTCCAGGACGACTGTCCACCAATTCCGGAAGGAGCCAGTAATATCGTCAAGGACTTTTTGTACCACTGTTTCCAAAAGGACTGCAATCTCAGGATCAGCGCTCGCAAGCTGCTTCGACATCCGTGGATGCGAGGAGCGGGCGAAAATAAACGAGCGGGTGAACTCAAAGGAGATGGTGAACAGAAAAGGACGAAGCGGGAAGACAAGGAAGAAGGGAGACGGCCGTTGAGCAATTACAATTACGACGAAGCGGTTTTGAAGGTGCAGGAATGGAATGAAGCCTTGAAATGTACGTCCACATTTTTCTGGTTTTCAGGTTCGTCTGACCTTTGGTAGCGCCGTCGAAAACGAAACAGAGACGAGACAGACCGTCGTCACCATCTGCTCGTCCATTCTCGGGAGATTTCGCGCCAAAGTTGTTAACTCCTTCGGTCTCCGTGACGTCCAACGGATCCTCAATACGAACGACAATAGCACCGAGAGCTCTTGGATCTCAACCGAACCTCGTGGAGAAGATTCAGCCGCTTGTGTTGCAGCCTCCAGAAGAGCAGACGGACAACTGGGACGATGATTTCGAAGAGGGCATCTCGTTCACAAAGTTACAAGGTATGCTTCTTCCGCTTCTTCTTCTCCTTCCAGCCCTTCTCACCTATCCGATCAGCCCTCGAGAAGACGACCCTCGAAGAAAAGGCGGAGGAGAACGAGAATGATAGTGAGAATGCGCAACAAACTATCAAGCCTAATAAAAGCCCTGGACCCAATGCACGAGTTGGTCTGCCTCCTCCTTCGTCCATTGTTGAAGACAAAGACGATTACTCTGACCTTGACGACATGGGTCTTCAAGACAAGATTGCTGATTTCAAGGTATTGCTCCTTCGTTTCCCTGCGTTTCTCGACTGAACAAAGTTGTAGATGAAAAACATGTCATCATTGCGAAATGGATTGTTCCACCCAGATGATATCAAATCATTTGGCTTGAAGACCATGTCAACCTCGCCGACGACCTTGCCCAAGTCCTTCACCACGCCGAAGAGACAACGACCTTCATTATCACCGATTATTGCTCATTCGTCACTAATTCCGGGACCACAAACGACGTCGGGATTGCTGTCGGGGTCGTCTGGCTTGATCTCGGCGACGACAAGAAGTTTGTCATCGGGACATACGCGGTCATCTTCTTATGCTGGTGGCTCTGGGTCAATGGGTCGGGCTGAAATGGAGAAGCACGGTCGGGGCAACACGGAGATTGATAAATATGCGGAAGAGGAGGATGAAGATTACGAGGATGTTTTCGGAAAGGGAAATGGCACCAGTATGTTCTTTTTTCGTTGTTTGACTATTCTGACTTTGCTTCTTTAGCTTCCGAGGCGCTGAGACTGACCAACAAGTCTTGGCTGGGAGACGAGAATTCGGACGAGGAAGATCCTTTTGCTGAGATTGATGAGGGATTTGCGGAGGATGACCTTGAAGCCAATCTGCAGCGAGACAAACATGCACGGCTGTGCAATCTCGTTAATTCCCTCATCGACGAGCTGACGACCTCGGCTCCCGATTTCCAGTTAAGGGAAGCTTGTGATTCATTGGTGAGCTTGGCCGTTCAATGTTTGATAACCTGGACTGAATGTTGAATAGCTGAACATCCTTGGAGACGCGCCGGAGATGCAGATGCAGCTTGTCTCATCACATGGAATGCTAGCGATTCTGGAGGTCCTGGAGGGCAAATGCTCAAGAGATGCAACACTGAAGCTGTTGCAAATTGTCAATATGGTACGCAACTCTTGTCTGTTGTCGACTTGGATTAACATGTATGTAGTTGGTCAATGCCGACATTGGCTTCTTGGAGAGTTTTTGTCTGATTGGGTATGTGATTTCTTTTTGTTTTCGTTCAACATCGTCTAATTCAATGCAGAGGCATCCCTATCATGATGGGTGAGTCGAGCGGCTGAACAGTTTTCGTACGCTGACTTGTTTAGGCTTTACATCCAAAAAGTATTCTTCAGAATGTCGACTGGAAGCGTCAAATTTCATCCGGCTCTTATGTCATACCTCCGTATTAACCCTTCAGATGTTCATCTCGTATGTCGTCTCTCTCGTTGTTTCACCTACTAGTCTCAGTGTTTCTCAAGCTGTCGCGGGCTCAAAGTCTTAGTCGACCTCCTCGACGAAGATTACTCTGAACAAACTTCTCTTGTTGTTCACGCTCTCAATGGCATCGGAAACGTCTTCGAACTGCAAAGTCCGACATCGAAAAACGACTTTTGCCGCATGTTCATCCGAGAAGGATTGCTCGACCCATTATCGGCGGCATTGCTTAACGTCATGTCTTCGGGCTCGAGCGAAGTCAAGCTGAAGATCATACAGATAATGCTGGTCTTTTCGCAGGTTTCGCAGTCCGATATCCATGTTCGGAATGCTCTGGGAACAAGAAAGGTCGTCCGGAGGCTCCTTCGGGCTTGCGAGCTTCTCGAACCAGATTGCCTCGTGTTGATGCTAAAAGCTGTCAAGCATTTGTCGATGAACTCGGATTTACTGGAACATCTGCAGAATGCCAATGCCATTGAGATTTTGGTGCGGATTTTGGACGAGCAGGTTGAAGGAATACATAGTACCGTGCGTAACTTGTTTCGTTTTCTTTTTTGTGCTGACATTCTGAAAAGGAAATATCGAACCATGTGTTTCAGACGTGTTACAACCTTTGTCGGCTCAACAAGTCGCGGCAGGAAGAGGCGGCGCAAGCTGGAATCGTTCCTTGTCTCAAGCGCGTCATTCAAACACCGCTGAAACAGTTTGCATTACCGATTCTTTGCGACTTGGCCAGTGCTGGAAAGTCCTGTCGGACGGTTCTATGGCAGCACGGGGGTCTCGAGATCTACTTGGACCTTCTCGACGATCCATATTTTCAAGTCAGCGCTGTCGAAGCTATCTTGGCTTGGCTTCAGGACGAACCGGCGAGAGTGGAAGACGAACTGGTGAAGCCGGACGCTATTGGGAAGATCCTTGGATGCTTCGTGAAAGCAAAGGCGAATTCGTTCGAGAATCTGCTGGATCCATACCTCAAGATCGTGCGGCTATCCAGCAATGTCGCTATAGCTATCGCGCGATCACCAGCATTCTTCCGAAGGATCATTGATAGGCTGGGGAACAAGAATAGTAGCAGCACCAAGGCGGTTGTCAGGCTCAACTTGTTGAAGATTCTCAAGGCGGTCTGTGAGGCTCATCCGAATCGGGGAATGTTGGTCGAGAAGTATGGGCTTCTTGGAGTTGTGGAAAGCTTAAGTCGGGGAGGAGGTGATGGAGCAGTTTTGGTTAGAGAGCTGGCGAGAGAGATTGTTCCGGTGCTCAAGCCTGGATTGGCGCCTCCAGTGGTGAAATCCAAGAGCACAGATTCCGAGACGCCTCGAGGTTCTTCTATCGCGCCCAAAGCCAGGGCGACGGACTCTGAGACCACTCGAGGCCCTATTGCGCCGAAGAAGATGAGGAGGACGTCTTCAGAAGCTTCGACGGTGATGGCTGCTTCGACGGTGATGGCTGCTTCGACGGTGTCTGGACGACGAATATCTAGACAGCGGCTTGGTGAGATCAATTGGCAGAGCGGAACCA
This sequence comes from Mycena floridula, assembly GCA_029320655.1. NCBI lineage: Eukaryota > Fungi > Basidiomycota > Agaricomycetes > Agaricales > Mycenaceae > Mycena > Mycena floridula. Next base: position 3,100,886 of record JARIHS010000001.1, read on the forward strand.
AGTGAGTGGAATGATGATTGTGTACTTTTAGCCTACCCTCGCTTCTCTACTGTATTTTCACGTTCATTATTGTTATCGCATATTCTTAGTGCTAGAATGCCCCCAAAAAATGGAGATATAATTACTGTTATTGGTTACGATAATGGTGTAGGTAGGTCTTCGGCATGAAATGTCCATTGAAGTGCCTGGAACTCGTCAAAAGTAACAAAACGAGCTGTACCTGTGAGTTTGTCAAGGTAGAAGGCACAAATTATGATCCACTGCCGTGCCTCAGACCCTTCAATTAACTGGGAGAGGTTGACTGCCTCAGTGAAATGGGCTTTAGCCTTGGTACCATCACCTTTCTTCATCCGTGCCCTTCCCAACTCAATAAGAGCGTCGGCTATCCCTTTTGGTCCACCTTGTGTTCTGCAAATCTTCAACGACTCCATCAAACTCTCTATTGCGGCATCATAGTGGCCTTTCGAGATGTAGATCCTCCCTAGACTACGAAGGGAACCACCTGTATCAGCACTCAACTCCTTCAATTCGTCACATGCAATCTTGGCCCAAATTTCTGCAGCATCATTTTGGCCTAGTCGATGATAGCTGATTGACAACTCCAGTGCACAGTCAGCTCCCTCCGCACAAAGACTAATGCACATCTGCCTTGCCCTGCTGAGATGTGCAATGGCTGCAGTGGGATTGTGCCAGCGTGCATACGCACGTCCCAACTCGACAAGACTCCAGATGACACCCTGTCCATCTCCAACAGATTTAAATTCCTGAAGGGATTGTTGGATCAGTGGGATTCCATTCCAGTCAGAATTGATTGAGGTTGAGATGAAAGCAATGTCGAGCAATGTATTTGCAGCACGGGAGGTATTTGAGATGTTGAGGAAAATTTGACGTGCAAGAGTAAACTGTTTGAGGGATTCCTGATAGCGCCCAAGCTGCTCAAATATGGCACCATAGATGTAGAGAGTCTCTGCAAGGAGTTTCACATCAGGACATTGTCTGGCGAGGGAGACTGCATGTTCAATGACTTCTGTACGCAGTCGAGTTCGTAGATGATGCCATGCAAGAATGCGGAGAGCATGAACAGTGTCGTTGGTGGGGACTGAGGTCTCCAACAGGATGGCCTGGAGGTTGATTTCCTCCTTCGATCGGGCTGCAAGATGAACTTTGTAGTCAGGGTGTCCTGGATTTACCGAGTTGTGATGCGCCAAGAATTGACAGGCCGCATTGATCATTGATGGCCTTACATGTCCTGAAAGGCGTGTTGGATCGAGGATATAAGATTGAATGAGTGGATGAACAAGGAATATAGTGTCTCGTTGTTCCAGAAGTGCAGCCTCGACCAGCACTATCAATGACCCATCCAGGTTCCGGATTCCTGTTGCCCATATGCATCTCAGTGATTCCAAAGTAGCACCAGCCGGTAACATGGCTACGACTGCCAAGAGATTTAACGCGTCAGGTTCGTGCTTGATTGGTCCACTCCAAACAGACATCTCGATTGAGATTGTTATGCTGTTTTGCCGGTCAGAACCCTCTCGTGGGCCTAACATCCCAATTCCTGTCATTCGGAAGCTCTCCATCAACTGCTGAGGGGTACGGCCCATGTGCTTCCCGTGTTGCGCCATAAGAGTCACCGCAAGTGGCATATGACAGAGGATATCGAGAAGCTGAGGAAGATTGTGATCATTGACTGCTTTTGTGTCAATCTTGGTGAAAAGCTGGCGTGATGTTTCAGCATCAAAAGCTTGGATATGTCGCTCGGTCCATGAAATCGCCTCGCTTGGTCCATGGTTCCCTCGCATGGTGACCAGCAAAGCTACATGAGGTATCTGCTCAATATCCTGAAGGATTCGAGATACCTCAGATCTGTTGTCTGCATTCCATGAGGTTTCAAAGTTGTCGAGGACGACAACAGCGGCAGGAGAAGACCGCAGCTGGACCAAAATGTCGTTTAATGTGTTATTTGGGTCCTGGGTTATGCGTAGAGCTCCGAAGAGAGCATCAAGGAGAAGAGCTGGTGAAGAAGCTGCAACGCACGAGACCCAATACACGTTCTCGTCCAAGTAACATTCTTTGATCTTGGGATCACCCATGACTGCTAAAACGAGCTCTGTCTTTCCAATTCCACCGGGACCGAGGATGCAGATTCGGGCTCGTTTCAGATTGGCTGTGGCTGACTTCTCTGTTAGAAGGCCAACAATACACCGGACCTCAGAATCCCGCCCGCAAAAGAGAGAGGTTTTAGCAGGCACGTATCCACGAGGTCGATGGATGGGCGTATTCTCTGTCAAAATTGATATATATCAGTGGAATTGAAGGAAGAACAGCGACCTTACCAGGTAGGTAGTTATGATTATGAATTGTATTGTTCAAAAAGGCATTACCATGGATGATGCCTATCGACAGTAAACACGAGGCCAATGTAGAGAGGCTCAGAGCTCACCGAAAGTGGTATTGCTCGCTGTCACTGCCATTTGCGCCATTTTTCAAGTTCCAACCGAGGGTCAGGATGAAGGTTGGGAACAAGAGCCGTCGAGGTGAGGCCACAACGTTTCCCTCTGGCAGGTCTATCGCTATAAATATCGCTTGAATCGATAGGAGATAGCCCATTGTCACGTGTGGATCCTGGACGGCCTTGTTTTCGCTGATAGTGATACTGGCGCATTGGAGCGAGATTTGGGCCACCTTCATCCTTACCGCCTGGCTATGTTTCCCGAATCGACGACAGCGCTCCGTGTTGTTACTAAAATATTGTGGATGCAATCCAGCAAGTGTTTTCCAAGTGTTTTCCCAAGGAAGAAATGGCCCAGCTCATCGACACACTTGCATCTGTCAGTAACGGCAAACGAACATCGTTTCGACTCATGAATGAAGTAAGTGAGGTGTTGGAGCATCACTGAATCATTGCCTACTGGTTAAATCAATAACTTGCACAGGTCGCCTCGCGAGTTCGCTTTCTGGAGCATTTAGGCCACATCAGCGATTACTTAGTGGCCTAGGGAAAGAAACGAGGAAGAAACCCACAATCGGCTCGGAGAAATTCCTGTTGGCATCTTCTATCATTTCCTTATTTCTCCTCTGCGCGTCCGGATCCCTCTTTGGTTTAAGAGCGCGATTCTGTGACAATAGATTGATAATGGAGCTTAGGAGCAGTGAGGAACGGACCTGGGAAGCTTATCAACTGGGTAGAGGGTGCAGTCAATATTTTGCAGACCAGCTATATGGGTCAGTGCTTTGTGTAGCAAGACATGGTATTTTTGAGCAGTTCTTGAGGCGGAATACTTAGCCCAAATGAGACTCTCGTTGTAGCGACCATCGTGTCGCAAAACTATGCGTTGAGAGGCTCAGATGCATCACGAACGGCCAGCCCAGGGACTGACGATAAATTGATGCGAAAATCGACAATAAATTCAGAGGCAAGGCGAGATTTTCACGTGATACGCGTCGCCTCTCCAGTTCAACCGCGTAAAGCTCAAAAGTCGCACAGGATTCAGCAAACCCAGAGGGCAAGACACCTCGTTTTGGGAGCCGGATGTTCCAGGTCTCACTTCTGATCACATTGGTAGAAAATGTCAATGGTGAACTCGAGATATTTCTTTGACCGTCCTTGGTGAGCGCCTTCTTTCCATTAATTTCAGCCCAGGCTTACACGGAATTCAGCGATTGACCTCACCGCTAACGAACCTATAATTGAGCCATTCCAAATACCACCAGATAGGCAGATTCCAACCAGGCCAAAGGTTCTCTTAATTCAACGATACGTTTCAAGCACCGTCACTACCGTTTTGTTCAACACAAAGCTCCGAAATCGGTGCTGGTTGGGATCTAGGTCTGGATGTCACGGTGGCCATGGCTCGAGTTGAATGGTTGGCTGTTATCTTCAATGGTAAGTGCAAATCCTTTAGTCCTCCGTGAAAGTCTCACATTCCCTTCAGGTCTTCATGAGCTCATCTCGTTTTATTCGTCCCTCGTCAGTGCGTCAAGCAGATCGACGAGAAAATTGTCCATACATATTAGCAAGGCCTAAGAAGGCCTAGAGGTCCATGGACCTACAAGCCTGCGATCAAAAAAAACCACGACGAGACAAAAGACGGTGATGCGAGAAGGGGCGGTTTTTCAAGTGCTGTTTTGGGCAGATGCATGATGTAGCAAAGACTTCGGGACGAGTCTCTTGTGGCTAGTACGTGTGATCTTATGAAAATGGTCCATATGGCTGACGGTTCATTTTATAGCTGGGGTCACTATCTCCGTTATCTCGTCGCATTCTAGCTGACAAGATTCTCGCTCGGCGCTGTCTTCGATGCGCCTTTTCCCTTGGCATCGCTGTTTTGTTCGCCTCCTATGGTATCGCGGATACCTTCACCGGGGATATACTGCGTTTGTAAAGTGCCATCATCAGGGCTCAGCGCTCACCTCGGGTTCTTCTCTACCAATTCCTATAATGTTGAATCTCGCCACCAGACGTCTTCCACAGCTCGCTTGTGGTTCTCGCTCTCTTGTTACTTTGAAAGACCACAAGGTTCGTCAGGTCCATTACTGGAACCGGTATATATTCAATGACGCTCCTGCTCAGTACACCGCTCTCGCCGTCGCCAAAGGGGATCTCACAGTCAGCTCAAATGGACTTGATCTGAAGCTTGCCCTTCCAGCAGAGCTAGGCGGGTCTGGAGGAGGCGAAAATCCGGAACAGCTTTTCGCCATGGGTTACGCCTGTGAGTAAAGGCCCGACCTTGGTATCCAAAGCTGACGAATGTCCTGTTCAGCCTGCCTCTTGCTTTCGATTGAGATGGTGGCAGAGAAAATGGGCAGAAAGAATCCGATCAAGGATGCTGTTGTCACGGCTAAGGTTCACCTGGGACAGACAGTGGAAATGCCTGGACTGGGATTCGGACTTGATGTCAAGGTTGAAGGTGTTGACGAGGAGCTTTTGAAGGCTGGTCTAGAGGTGAGCTGCCCTGTTAAGGCTAAACCTTTTTCTGACTATGGTTCATAGTTCTGTCCGTATAGTCGAGCTCTCAAACATGGCATAGTCGTTAATGAATTGAAAGCATGAATGTATGTAGTAGATAGCTAGGTGCGATCAAGCCATTGGATATGAAGAACTGTGGATTGGGGAATTGAAAAGGAAAACTTGGTATCTCTGACTGGCGTTGACGCTGTTTGGACTAAATAAATACAGTAGGAAGCATTCTTCAGCACTAATATACATTCAGGGTGATCATATTACATTCCTCGTCATGCTTCATTCTTTGATTCATTCTTTTTCGTGTCGACACAGGGCCTCCGCCTTTGCTGAACGTGGTTCCACACAGAACTGCAGTGACTTGACGCGTCTGACATCCAGGATCATCAGCATCGTTCCAAAATATACATTCAAAACAACTCACCGAATGAACGACTGGGAAAACTCAGCCTTTGGGGTAATCTCTTTGCCATCTGGTCCGATGGCCCTGTTGAGATTCAATGTAGCGAGAATCGTGGCCATTGCAATCCAGGTGCTGTTTTCGGCAAGGAATCTACCAGGGCAGATACTGCAGTGCATCATGTGTATCAGTCGAAACAAATGTGTTCAATTGTCGACATACCGACGTCCCCATCTGTGGCACACTATTGATCAATGAAACTAGACGATAATCCGCTTTGCTTACCCAAAGTTAACGGGATAGAAAGCTTCTCCACCGCCGCCCTCTAATTTGGGCATGAAGCGGGAAGGGTTAAAGTTGTCAGGATCCAGATATTTGCTCTCGTCGTGAGTCATGGCACTGGGAAACCATCAACTCTCTGGAAGATCAAGTAGTAGTAGAGATGGTTTCATACTAAATATTGGGAATGACTCTTGAGTTTCTAGGGAGAAACATGCCTTTATAGATGTCGTCTTCCGTAGAGCGATGAGGGACGCCTAGCGGTACAATGGGATTCCATCTAAGGGAAAAAATATCAGGAATTGCAATCCAAAGTAAGGGAAGAAGAGTTCAGACCGGAGAGTTTCTTGCCAGACGCATTCAACATAAGGCAGTGATTTCCTATCTTCAAATTCCGGAAGCCGGTCGGTACCTATAACACGATCCAGTTCCTCTTGACACCGACGCTGACATTCTGGATGGAGAACCATAGCCATTAGGAATATTTCAATTGTATTCTTTGTCTTTGAAAGGCCATAAATAAGTTAGTAGATGAAATAAATGAGTCACTGCTGTTTCACTGACGGTACTAGAGCCTGCAGTATACATCGAGACAGCAACTCCTGTAATGTCGTGAAGGTGCTCCGGATCCGATTCAAATGTTTTCTCGAGTTCTGCTGACAGAATACAGGCATCAGCATTTCCTTCTGCCTGCAAACAGTTGTCAGTATGAATCTGGTGCGCCACAGAGACCCCAGAAACGCACAATATGCTGTTTGAGAATTGAGATTGGATATTCATGTACTTGTTGGCCAAGCGGTTTCATAACATTTCTTGCCCAATTTGCATAGTAGGTCCCGGGGAACCATGAGGGAAAGCGAGCCACTGGATAAATTAGAGCGTACTCGAGAACTGGAAGGACAAGTTTCTCACAAAATGGCAAAGCGTCAATTGTAGTCACTCCAGATGGGCCTTCAGACTCCAATTCTTTGGTAAAGCGGTCCAGGATGGCCATGAAAGGATCATCATTGGATTGAATCTCGTATCCAAATGCAACTTTGACCAAAATTGAAGTTGCAAATCTGAACAGGACTTCGAACCCGGCGAGCGAAGACAATTTGGTACCTACCTTGATAAGGTTTGATCATAATTCTCCGTGCCAGAGTCTAAGAGTTCATTGACCAGAACGTGAGCCTGGCGTAGCTGAATCGGGCGATACGAGTCGCTCGTCCGATGACTCATATACTGGTTGAATAAACGTCGCTGCTTGAAGAATCCTTTGCCATACGGCATACTTGGAAGATTTGGGGGCAATCCTATCCTGGGAAAAGTAACTCTGACTGACCAATTCAACTGCATTGAGGCTGCTCACAACTTCAGAACAGCATTCTGCTGTCGGCAGCTATATATGACGCTTCTGTCATCAAGGAGATCGTTCGCTGCCTCCATACTGTTCAGAACGATGATGTTTCGTCCGAAACTGCTCATATACATCACATCGCCTGGTCAACTGTGATCAGCTTGACGATATCAGAAGAGCTGAATGCATACCATAGCTCTGAGCCCATTCCATAAAGACCTTGTAGACATTGTAGTTCGGAAACATTCGAAAATGGCCGATGATTGGATCTGCTGGAGGACCAGGAGGTAGCGGATACTTGTTCTTCTGTTTGAGCCACAAAATCAGAGCCAAACATAGGAGAATCGAGGATATTGTGATATCAGTGAATGTAGCCATGGTAGAGAAAGAGAAGCAGCAAGATGGATCTAGGCTTTTAAATAACCTGCAGCAAGGTCACGATGTCAATCAATAGAATCTGAATCTATTTCTGACATCGGACAGAATTGGCATCTTCTTTGTACAGGTGTGAGGGCTTAGCTTAGAAAGTGGCCGCTGACTTTTCTTTCTTGCGTAAGAGGGGTTTGTATATCTCTCTATGGCCATTATTATCAGGGATGAAGCGGGACAGTGTCAAGAAGCCCCGAGTGAGAAAGCTTAACGCCACTTCATTTAGTCATCATTATGACATGGGTCGAACCGCTTTTTAAACCAATCTTGATCTTTGTTCCTAAATCTGGAGCTCTATCTTGAACTGGTGGCGAGTCTAACACTATGTGAATGAGCATCAACATGTGCCTGTCAAAATGACTGTAAGTAAGTGGTGTTTGTGCCAGACAATGCCTAACTTACGATATCATACTTTCATTGAAACTGTTTGGAATGGAGCTAGTAACCTGGGTTGCCAATGAACACTTGCATTCGGGATCCATCTGTTCAAATCAGAGGCACCAGAGGACCTGGAGGCGTTGAAATTGGAACTGTCTCTTCCCTCCTTCTTTCCGAGAAGCTGTGAAGCACGGTAATTGGGAGGTCTCAAATTACCGACCGACGATGTGAACCGGCATATCCCGGCACCATGTTCGACCCCCGGACTTGCTGACAATTACTCTATTCATTTTTTTCTGAGTATTTTGCTCTCGTCAGGTTGTAAAAAGGAGTCAAAATTCCAGTCAATAAAATGATTTTTGGCTCTCATTGTCAACACTGGATGCTCCTGCTTCAGGAAATTCATCCCTATAGTACCTTATCAATGAAAGTGACCACCTGTACCTACCTCAGCACCAGACAAAGGCTATTCCACGAAAGGCTTGTCTCTGATGACATGGCAATTCCTGTTCATCAGGAAACTCTCTCCTTGATACAGCGAATCTGAATGATTCATTAGATAACATCAAAGATGCTGTTGTCACAGCTAAGTCCATCTTGGCAAGGCAAAAGAAATGCCTGGATTGGGATTTAAACTTGATCTCAGGTTAAAGGTGTCGAAGAAGAGCTTTTGAAGGCTGGTTGTGAGGTTAACTATCTTGTCAAGGCTGAGTATCTTGACCCTAGATATAGGTCTGTTCATACACTCGTGCCCTCAAGCATGGTATCATAGTCAATGTATCCAAAGTATGAATGTCGTAGCAAGGGCCCTATCAAGCAGATCACAGAGAAAGCAAAGCAACAATTTGTCGCATTTCAGTCTGTCTTGAAGAGCAAAATCTTACACTTGACAGAGATCAATCGGGATCTCTGAGGACTACTACTAATACATATTCTGTTCACTATGTTTGATCTACTCCTTTTCGCGCCGGCACAGTGCTTCTGCCTTGGCTGAACGTGATTCCAGACAGAATTGCAGCGACTTGACACGCCTGACATCCAACATTATCAGTACCTGCTTCAAATTGAAATTCAACTTGACACAGTCACTCACCGAACGAGCGATTGGGAAAATTCGGCCTTTGGAGTAATCTCTTGACCATCTTGCCCGATCGCCTTGTTGAGATTCAGTGTGGCGAGAATCGTGGCCATGGCGATCCAGGTGCTGTTTTCGGCGAGGAATCTACCTGGGCAGATACTGCCAAGTTTCACTAGTCAGTTTGGGTCACTGGGAGCTCGAGGCCATACATACCGACGTCCCCATCTGTGGTGTACTATGAGCAATGAAACCAGACTATAACCTGGTTTGCTTACCCAAAGTTGACGGGATAGAAGGTTTCTCCACCTCCGCCCTCTGATTTGGGCATGAAGCGGGAGGGGTTGAAGCTGTAGGAATCCAAATATTTGCTCTCATCATGATTCATTGCACTAGGAAACAGTCAGAAATCTGAAAGTTCTATGGGAGATATGGCATACTAGATGTTGGGAATAACTCTCGAGCCTTTTGGGATGAACATTCCTTTGTAGATGTCGTCTTCCGTAGAGCGATGCGGTACGCCCAGCGGTACAATAGGGTTCCATCTAGGGAGAATGATAGGAATTGTGACTTGAAATGATAATGTAAAACTTGATACGATACCTGAGAGTCTCTTGCAAGACAGATTCGAGATAAGGCAGTGATTCCCTATCTTCAAATTCCGGAAGCCGGTCTGTCCCTACAACGCGGTCGAGTTCCTCTTGACACCGACGCTGACACTCTGGATGAAGAATCATGGCCAGCAAGAAGGTCTCGATCGTGTTCTTCGTCTTGGAAAACAATGCAGGTGAATGGATGAATTGGATGAGAATCAAACCACTGACTGTGCTCGCACCTGCGAGATACATTGCGACAGCAACTCCCGTGATGTCGCGGAGGTGTTCCGAATCCGAATCGAGTGTCTTTTCGAGTTCTGCTGACAAAATACAAGCATCCGCATGTCCCTCCGCCTGTAATAAATCTTGAGTATGGATCTCATGAGCCACACACGCCGCAAACGCACGATATGCTCTTTGAGAATTGAGATTGGATATTCATGTAATTGCCGGCCTAATGGTTTCATAATATTTTTTGCCCAGTTTGCATAATAGGTTCCAGGGAACCAGGATGGAAAGCGAGCCACTGGATGAATCAGAACATACTCGAGAATAGAAAGCACGAAACTTCTCACGAAATGGCAAAGCATCAATCGTGGTGACTCCTGATGGGCCTTCGGTCTCGAATGATTTGCTAAAACGTGCAAGCATGGCCATGAAAGGATCATCATTGGTGGTAATGTTATACCCAAATGCGACCTTGACCAAAATTGAAGTGGCGAATCTGAACAGATCTAGACTTGCAGCGATGTTACATGAAATAGTGCATACCGAGTTAAACTTTGATCATAATTGTTCGCGCCGGTGTCCAAGAGATTGTTAACCAAAATGTGAGCCTCACGCAGCTGGATCGGACGATACGAGTCACTCGTTCGATGGTTGAGGTGCTGATGGAACAAACGACGCTGCTTGAAGAATCCTTTGCCATATGGCATATTTGGAAGACTTGGGGGTAAATCTATCCTGAAAAGATGCAAGGTCAACAAAGCCAATTACTCTACGACCTTGAAAGTGCTCACAGCTTCGAGGTAGCAGTCTGCTGTCGGCAGCTATATATGTTGCTCCTGCCATCAAAGAGATCATTTGCGGCCTCCATACTGTTGAGAATGATAACGTTTTGCCTGAAGCTACCCATGAACATGACATCGCCTAGTCACTGCAGTCAGATAAGATGTGGTATTCAGTGAATAGATACCATAAGTCTGAGCCCATTCCATAAAAACCTTGTAAGCATCATAATTTGGAAACTTCCTCAAATGTCCTATGAAGAAATCTGCAGGAGGACCAGGAGGCAACGGATGCTTGCTCCCTCGTTTGAACCACAGCAGGAGAGCCAAACACATGAGAATGGAAGATATTGCAATATCCGTGAAGGTAGCCATGATAGAAGATGGAAGACTGGCTGAGAACCAGATGGATTTTGGCACAAGTTTATATAACTCTCCAGCAAGGTCACGATACATGGTGGTTCCATGGTAATTTCTGACGTCGGACAGAGAATTGCCGATCGTGATCGCTTGACATGCTTCGATTAGCTTTGCGAAGTAGTCGCTGACTGATATTCATTGCGTAAAAGCGGATTTGCGTTTCCCAATATAGCCACTGTCAGTGATATGTAGCATAATGTAGGTAACCAGGGCCGACCAGAGCTGGCACCCAAGAAGCAGGAGTGGGAAACCTCAACGCGATGTAATTGAGATGGACATCATGAAGACGTGGTCAAGTTTGTACCACTCTGTGCTCTTCATTGAACCATTCATGTGTTCTGACAGTCCTTTGACGCCTGTTTAAATCAGCTGATGGATAGATAGAGAGAGAGAATGACTTTGACCTGCATTGGCGGAATGTGAACCATGCCGAATATCCTTCCAAGTTCCTTCATTCCTTCCCACTCTTGTCTTGGACTTGTCAGGGTTCTCGCTTTCGTAACGGTCACTTGGCTTGTCTCGGCCTAGCACACCGCCAAAGAAGCTGGCTCGGAACATCGAACAGGAAGGGCAAAAACAGCGTAAATTTCCCATCTGGTTATGAACAATATTGTCACACTATGGACTGGTATAAGACTGAGCTGACTGAAAGATGTATTAGAGCTGTTCATGATAGAAGCGCTCAAAGATCTCACAAAATGGGCGGAAAAGCGCCTTGGATAATCCTTCTGTGAATCACTCCAATGACTTCCTTTCTTCCTTCCCTCCGGCTTCTTCTTGGCGGCGCTGTACAGGACATCTTCCTTCTTCCGAACTCCTTCGCCTGTATCAATGCAGCGCGCTGTCGAGCTCTGACTGAAGGAAAGGTAAACAACTTCAATAGATATAAGAGCCGAGACGGAAGCATACCTTGTTTCTTCGCTGAATCTGGACTATTTCCTCGGCTTCTTCCCACATATCCACAAACTCTCTATCTGAATGCCGCCCCCATTGACTGACAAAATAGTCGAAATCCATAAGGTTTCGCCAGAGAACAGTCCCGATTCGCTTGCTGGCCTGACTGGATTCGTATGAACCAATGACCACTCGAGGGTCTTGACATAGGATGTCCCTGACTGGAGTTTTATAGCGGAAGAGGATGCAGACCATGATTGAATCAGGCAGATCCAGCGTCTGAGGGGGCGCTAAAAGCTGAGGCTGGTTGTCATAATAGAGGAGTGATAAGTGGGTCAAATTCGGTAGAGCCTGGAGGCGGGTCACATCGAAATCCGATTCATACCAGAGGTGGAGCTCCAGGTGGGTTACATGTTGGAAAAGTGGAAGATTAAAACGGTCACTGCCGTCGGACCGTCGTGTCGGAAAAGAATTCAAGGACAACTCGATTGGATGAAGCCCGCTAGACGCCAGGCCATCGTCATCCAGCCCCAACAGTGGCAAGGCTAGCTTTTGCACCCCAGAGCATTCAGACAATATTACACGTAGGTTGTCTGAGTCCAATGGATGGGGTATGCAGAGCACTTTCACCCAGCTCTTGTAGAAGGCATCGGGTCGCCAGCGCGCTTTTAACATGTTGATGAATAAGGAGATGGCTGAAGGGTTCCTTAGAACTATGCATCGATAAAGAGCTCTTTCGATGCTCATCAAGATTCATTGACCTGGCATATATCGCAAAAAGGATTTTACTCACATGGGTCGAATGTCTCGTGATAAGGAGACGAACTCGACAGCTCTTTGGGGCACCATCTCCACCATCTCCTTCAGAATAAGGCATTTGAGCTCAAATGGGAGCTCGGGAAAAGGTTGGATCGCGTCGCTGGATTCCATCGTCATGGTGCAAGGTCAAGAAATTTGAGGCACGTGCCAAAAGTGTTTCTTGACCCTTTCTGCATCGACGTCTGCAGGTCCTGGTTCACTGTGCCTTTTCTCGTCTCATAACGGAATTCTGCGTTGGTGTCCTGACGTGTCCGGCAGTTATACGGTCACTAAAATCTAAAATCTAAAATCTAAAATCTAAAGGCCTTTCCGGCTCATCGATGCTTTGAATTTCTTTCGTTCACCGCCGGTCCTTCAATTACCAAAGGGCCATTGGAATGCTACTCAAGCAACCAAATCCCAAGGAGAAATAATGGTCTGAGGCTGACCTCGGTTTAGTGGACTATACCGCGATTCAACCGTCGTCCAACGTGGTTGAACTGGCAGCATCGAGTGAGAACTAGAATGCCAGGTGCGTCTTTGGTCGCATCATTTTCCTCAATATCCTCATTTTCGCCTTTAGATTTGGCGGTGCAGCTTTCTTCTGGCTTGCAATCAGGTTCTTGTTCTCCTCGTTCATTCGCGAGGCATCGCTCGGTTCAGAAGCAGGATGAGAGCAGTATGTAGATTGTTCTACCCAGGTGTGTTTATTGGCTCATCGGGCCCGACGAAATGCTCATCTTTGATCAGAGTTCTAGTTTACCACAAATCACTCTATACCTATCGGCCCCTCCGCTCTCTCCACCGCAGTCCTCGTAAATGCATCCAAATCCTCCTTTGGCAGTCCAAGAATATCATTGTGCAACCCATGCCTGTCTTCGTAATTCCCACATCCGTCTGGGTAAAAGACCCTTGCATAGAGCGCTTTTGCGAAGCCATTCCTGTCTCCTCTCGCCATTCCAGCAGCATATCGCGCTTCAGCCGCTTCATATCCAATCTTCCAACCCTCCTCCTTGGTACCCGTCACCCTCAGAACCCAATCGAACATTTCCTTCTGGCTGAGCAAGAAAGACAAGATGTAGAGCGGTTTATTAGCATCTTGGCCTTGGAGAGCTGCGACTAGAGATGCAGAGTCATCGTAGTTGGCCTTTTTGATATCGACGCCTGTGGGAAGATTACATGTGCTGTCGATGCGAGTTATGGCTGTGACACGGTGCTTTCCTGTTTTCAGCAATGCTTCGACGATGTATGAGCCCATTTGGCCGCCAGCCTGAGGAGAAAAGTGAGTGAATTGGTTTTTTAGTGGGAGAGTTTGGACTTAGCCCGACTATAGCGACTTTTTCGATGTAATTTGACATGTTGGAGAGAGATGAAGACAGGAAGGCGATGTGAACCAGTCATAGCTGCTGACGTGGTTATATCACGGTCACGACTAACCTCCGTCGAAGCCAATTCGTGTTACTTGTTAGCGGAACACATCCGGATACCAATTTGTATTCAACCATTACTGTTCGTAACTTTGCGAAATGTCAAATCGTTTGAGCTCTTTATGACGATCTAAAAAGGACAATGGGTCGCGTTAAACAGGACAACTAACCATGAAGTTCAAAACGGTCATCCGAAATCTAAGCAAACTCTCTGTAATGGCAAAATCTTCAATTGAGTTGATTATATCACAATTGTCTCCGCATAGACTGCCGCCCGCCTACTGCGTTTGCGCCGTATCCCCCCCCCCGTGCAGCCCCAGTTGGTTGGCGCGCTACGCGCAGGCTGGATCTCGGTCGATTCGGTACTGGGGCGAAAGTCAGAGAGCCAAATAAGAGCGCGTACGAACGAGGGAGAAACAATGGGAAGAGGATAGCGAGTCATAGAGAGAAACGAACGAACGAAAGTGAATCAGAAAGGGAAATGGGGAGAAGAGAGAGGCAACCGAAAAACGATCCAAAAAGATGAGCGCAGGAAGCCAGACGCAGAAATGAAACAAAATAAAGAGAGACAAGCCAAAAGAATCAAGTCGGCTAAAAGCCCAGACGCTCGTCGCGTCCTGATATAACGCACCGTCATAGACCCTTCCATAATCTGCGTCGCTTGGTCGGTGAGGGTGTCGCAGTTCCGAGCCTAGCTCAAAACAAGGCCGAAGCGACCCTTGAATGAATGCATGAATGAACAAGAAACGAGCGCAAGAGTAGAAAATAGAAGCACGAAGTGTCCGACGAGACGAACCAAAGCCAAAACCAGGCGAAAGGGATGAAAAAACAAAAGATAGACACACCATATCCAGTCCCCCAACGTCGACGTGCTATAGGTTATCCTGAGGAGGTCCACATACGCGAGCTGACTCAACCACTCGTGGATGTCTGTCGTCCCAAGCCCCCTCTCCATCCTCTGTGTCGAATTCCTGCATCAACTCCTGCAATATGTGCCTGATATATTGAAGGTCGGACATGTCACCAGAGGCGGCGATTACTGGAGGAGCGGGACGTGAAAAGATAAGATAAGAAGTTAGATACAGACATACCAGAACCTGATAGTAATACAGCCTCTCCACAACCTTGAACCCGCTAAACTGCCATACGAGGCCAAGGTATCTGCGTCAAATCTGCGTCTGCGAGGGAGCATTAGCAATAAGAGCACCAAAGGACGAGCAAGGGAAACCAGACAAAAGACAAAGGAAAAACCCAAATTGAAACAAGACGACATACTGGGTATGCTCGGATTTGACGAGACATGCGAAGGGAAAGGAATGCAGAGCAAAGAGAGTGCCGCAGATGAATAGAATGATGGAATAAGAAAAATAGGGGAGAATATAGGAATACGGAAGAGGAAAAAAAAATATACCGGTTTGCCCCAGTTTAGCGGAAAGTGGTCCATCTATATCTTTCCTCAACCAGAGGGAAATGCCATTGGTAATGTCTTTGTGAGGCCTTGTCAAACGTGGAGGTCGCAGATGAAATTGGAGACCAAGGACGCGTACTGCGCGTGACTCGACCTTCGTGTGACGCCTTGAAGCCGTGACGTCGTCTTCGCGTTGTTGCCTTTGCGCTTTCACCTCGATGAGCGAACCAACGAATCCGTCGGGATTTATGCTGCGAGAAAAAGGCTCAATACAGCTGTATCGAGGCAAGTTTTCTCGAGCAATACTTTATCGCACATCTGATAGCACAAATTACAATATAGAAGCTCTCCTGCCCATTTGATAGCCTCGTTAAAGATTGGAGGCTCTCTTGAAAACACAACGACCTCAAAATTGTCGCATTTACTTGTCCATGGGTCTACGTCCTCTTTCCTTAGCTGTGTGCTACGGCCTTCTCCCGAGCTATAGTCGAGCCCAAGGCAACAGCGATACCTTTGGGGTCATCCCTCCCTGTTCAGATTGCAGAAATTCAAACGCGAATACATCGTCCGTCTTCTACGCCTCTTCTCTTACCAGCCTCCATCTTCAACATTGGGCCCTCTCCCGATTATCCAGTAGCACCTCATCGTTATCGGCTCGCAGGTCGTCGCGGCGTCTGCCCGACAAGGTCCTTGCGTGGTTCGAGGTCCTTGCATACTTCGGACGGAAAAATCTCGCCGCAGAGAGAGAACCGACACGCCAAAAGATGGAGATGAAGAGCCACTGCTCTACAAGAAAGGTCGAGGATGAGAAGGAAGAAAAGCGCATTTTCTTGTTATACAATGTATGTTACTGTTCTCATTGCAGGTTCGTCGCTCAATGGTGACGCTGCAGGCAAGATTATTGTTGGTCACTGACGAATCTTCCAGCACCACTCTGTGACGAGGCAGGTCCGCAGAGAACAAGGCTCGAGATCCCAGTGACGAGAGGTAGACAAAGCCCAAATATCCTTGGGCGTCGAGAATACCGGAGGACGGTCGGCGGCGGCTTCCAGTTCATCACTGACAAGTTGAGACAATATTGCTAGTTATTGAGAAGCTGGTACATCTTTTTCAGTTGCTCACGAACTTTGTTGACGATTCATAGGATATTCCAGCCTGAGGTTGACCTCTCGACGAAATCATTGATGTTGCAACTCGGAAGAGGCAGGGCAAGCTGGTATTATTCCTTGTCTCAAGTGCGTCATTCAAACAGTTTGCATTACCAATTCTTTCAGTGCTGGAATGTCCTGTTGGACGGTTCTATTCTATTGCGCTGAAGAAGATGAGGAGGACATCTTCAGAGGCTGTGACTGTGATGGCTGCTTTGACGGTGTCTGGACGACGAACATCTAGACAGCGGCTTGGTGAGATCAATTGGCAGGGCAGAACCAAGTGAGTGGAATGATGATTGTGCACTTTTAGCCCTACTGTATTTTCATGGTCATTATTGTTATCACATATTCTTAGTGTTAGAATACCCAAAAAAAATTGGGAATATAATTGCTGTTATTGCTCACGATAATATATAGGTATGTCTTCATCATGAGATGTGACTCGAAGTGCACGGACTTCGTCCAAAGTAGGAAGATGAGATGGATCTGTGAGTTTGTCAAGGTAGAAGACACAGACTATGATGCGGTTCCGTACTGCAAATGACTGATAGAGGCTGACTGCTTCATTGAAATGGGCTTTAGCCCTGACACCATCACCTTTCTTCATCCACGCCCTTCCCAACTCGAGCAGAGCATCAGCTATCCACCTTGGTCCACCTTGTGTTCTGCAAATCTTCAACGACTCTGTCAAACTTTCTATTGCAGCGTCATAGTGGCCTTTCGAGATGTAGATCCTCCCAAGACTACGAAGGGAGTCCCTTGTATCACCACCCAACTCCTTCCATTCGTCACATGCAATCTTGGCCCAAATCTCTGCAGTATCATTTTGGCCTAGTCGATGATAGCTGACAGACAACTCCAGTGCACAGTGAGCTCCCTCCACGCAAAGACCAATGCACATCTGCCTTGCCCTGCTGAGATGTGCAATGGCTGCAGTGGGATTGTTCCAGCGTGCATGTGCACATCCCAACTCGGAAAGACTGCGGATGACACCCCATCCATCTCCAACAGATTCAAATTCCTGAATGGATTGTTGGATCAGTGGGATTTCATTCCAGCCAGGATTGATTGAGCCAGAGATGAAAGCAATGTTGAGCGATATAGTCGCAGCGCGAGAGGTATTTGAGATGTCAAGGAATATTTGACGTGCAAGAGTAAACTGTTTGAGGGATTCCTGATAGCGCCCAAGCTGCTCAAATATGGCACCATAGATGTAGAGAGTCTCTGCAAGGAGTTCCTTATCATGACATTGTCCGGCGAGGGAGACTGCATGTTCGATGACTTCTGTACGCGGGCGGGTTCGTGCATGATGCCATGCAAGAATGCGGAGAGCATGAACAGTGTTGTTGGTGGGGACTGAACTCTCCAACAGAATGGCCTGGAGGTTGATTTCCTCCTTCAACCGGGCTGCAAGATCAGCTTTGTAGGAAGACTCTCCTGGATTTATCGAGTTGTGATGCACCAAGAATTGACAAGCCGCATTGACCATTGATGGCCGTACATGTCCTGGAAGGCATGTTGGATCAAGGATATAAGATTGAATGAGTGGATGAACAAGGAACATGGTGTCTCGTTGTTCCAGAAGTGCAGCCTCGACCAGCACTATCAATGACCCATCCAGGTTCCGGATTCCAGTTGCCCATATGCATCTCAGTGATTCCAAAGTAGCACCAGCCGGTAACATAGCTACAACTGCCAAGAGATCTAATGCGTCAGGTTCCCGCTGGATTGGCCCACTCTGAACAGACATCTCAATTGAGATTGTTATGCTGTTTTGCCGGTCCGATCCTTCTCTCGGCCCAAGCATCCCAATTCCCATCATTTGAAAACTCTCCATCAGCTGCTGAGCGGTACAGCCAATGTGCTTCCCGTGTCTCGCCATCAGAGTCACAGCAAGTGGCATATGCCAGAGGGTATCAAGAAGTTGAAAGAGATGAGGATCATTGTGAGCCTTGGTGTGGATTTTGGTGAAGAGCTGATATGAAGCTTCAGGTTCTAGAGCCTCAATCTTCCTTTTGACCCAAGCAATTCCATCGCAGGGTGCATGGCTACCTCGCATAGTGACCAATAGAGCAACATGGGGTATTTGCTCAATGTCCTGCAGGATTCGCATGACTTCCGACCTTGCATTATTAGCATTCCAAGGTGTTTCAAAGTTATCGAGGATGAGAAGGATGGGCGGGGAAGACCGCAAATGGATCAGAATGTCGTGCAGGGTGCTATGGGCATCTTGAGGAATGTTCAAAGCTGCAAAGAGAGCATCAAGAAGGAGAGTCGGTGATGATGCTGGAACACATGATATCCAAATGAGATTTTCGTTCGAGTAAAATCTCTTTAGCTCATCATTTGCCGCAACTGCTAGCACCAGTTCTGTCTTTCCAATTCCACCGAGACCAAGGATGCAGATCCGAGCTCGCTTGTAATCATTGTCGGTCGGGCCTCTCGTTAAAAGCTCAACAATCAAGCGAACTTCACCAACACGCCCACAAAACAGGGAGCTTTTGGATGGTATGTATCCACGATAGTGCTGAACTGGAGGGTTCACTGAGGACCGAGATCAGTAAGTATGATCACAAAAGACTTGAGAATCTCACTAGGTGCATAGTTATGAATCATTGTGTTATTCTGCAAAATCGACATGTTATGGGAAAATGCATCTCCCTGAATATAGCCTGTCGCGTCAAGTAAGCCACGAGAAAGCTGAATATTGGCAGAACTGACCAAAAGTGTTATTGGTTGCCGCCACTTGTGCCGTTGGTCTCGCGACCGGAGGCAAAGAGACTGCGGCTGTACTGGTATCCGACAAGCTCTCATTATGAGGATTCCTGACCGACATGACGTTATTCGAGAGGGCATTGCCATGAATAACATCTATTGAAGAGTCACTAAGCCGAAATAACAAAGCAGGGTGGGCTCACCGAAAGTACTATCATTCGCCATTGTCGTCATCTGGGATCCCGAGGCCCGATTATGAACAGACATTCTATTATCCGACAATGCATTATGACGGATAGTACCTGTCAAATCATCAACAACTGTGATCTAAAAGACTAGCAAAGCTCACCAAAT
Source organism: Mycena floridula (assembly GCA_029320655.1). Lineage (NCBI taxonomy): Eukaryota > Fungi > Basidiomycota > Agaricomycetes > Agaricales > Mycenaceae > Mycena > Mycena floridula. Next base: position 3,120,519 of record JARIHS010000001.1, read on the forward strand.
CTGCTATTGCTGGCAGTCGTGTTCATTTTCGACATGGCGCCCACAAGGGGCCAAGCCACGATGGAGGTTGAGAACAAGAGCTTTAGACGCTCGACAAGATGTCACAAAGTTGACAGGTGACTTTGTTCCCATCTGTATAAATACTGCTATGGACACAGTCGCATTAAGCGGTTTTCAAAGAGGACTTGAATCAGAATTCGGAGTTCTCTTGGTATTCGGCCATCAAGGGAGACCTAGTGTCGCGTCGAATCCAAGGTCGTAGTGGAAATTGTGACGCAAAAGACCCTCTATTTGTTCCTTCAGAAAACAGTGAGTAAACCAAAGTCCAGATTCCTTAGGCCGGTGATGACGAGCTCACATTTCACCAGTTCCGCGTTCAAGCCCCAAACTGACTGAGCATCATTAAACCTGCGGAATGTTGCAAGAGGTCGTTGGCTGATTTGACAGGAAGGATACAGCAAGAAAGCTCTTTGAATATGAGGAAGTCATTCAAACGATGATTCATGGATAGCCAGTGCTAAGACGTGGAGTACTAGCCCTGCTCGACAAACGGTTTCAGTGACTGAAATTCAATGGAAGGCTTCGAAGAGCTTACCAGAGAAGCGGCTTTGGAGCACCGATACCATGATCCCAGCGGCCTGCACCAATAGACAGGTCTTGGGGGAGCACGAGTTGCCTTTCTGGAGCGCGAAATCCAGTGGAATTCTAGGCTAACCCGATGATTATCGTCCTGTGGAAAAAGAAAAAAAGAACATGGACCCAGCTCGGAGGAATCTGTTTGTCGCATCTTCCAGCGTAGTTCTCCAGTTATCCTCTGCTCGTCCTACCTTGCTTAGCGTGATTCTGTAACAATAACGGACATTAGGAGCAATAGTACAATAAACTGACCTGTACAAGCTGATAAATTCTGTTGACAGTCGAGATTCTGCACCTCGAAGGCCGCAGAAAACAGCTACATGCGGTTTCTGGATATCGGTCCCAGTGGTCCCAGGTGGATATCAAGGCAACTTTTGAGAACCAAATACTGGTGCTCAACGAGGGGGCATCTCATTTTAGAGACCCTCGGAAGGGTCTTGAAACGCTCAGAAAACGACGAACAGCCAGCCTGAGACGATGATAAAAAAATCTTGAAAATTCGAGGGTAAATTGAAAGCCAAGGCGACAATTTCACGTGATACGCGTCGCGCTCATCCCGAACCTCGTAGAGCTCAAAAGTCGTACAGGATTCAGCAAACCAAGAGGGGAAGAACACCTTGTTTCGAGAGCCAGATGTTCCACATTTCCCACCACATTGGTAAAAAATGCCACTGGTGCACTCGAGATATTTCTTTGGTCGTCCTTGGTGAGCACCTTCTTTCCATTGATTCTAGCCAAGGCTTACACGGAACACAGCTAACGAAGCTACAATTGTAAACGAAATCCTGCACGTTTTTCCAACCAGGCCAACCCTACACGGTTTTCTCGACAACGATATGTTTCAAGTGGCACCTTTACCACCGTTTTGTTCAACATGAAGCCCCGAAATCGGGTGGGTCGGGAATCCTGAGATGGTTCTTTCGCGTTCGAGTGAAATGGCCGGCTAGTATTTCAAATAGCCAAGCAGGATAGGACGCCTTATTTCCGGCGCTGGCTGTTCACAACCATTTTGTAGACTGACACAAAATGCCACCGGTGAACTCGAGATATTTCTTTGACCATCTTTGGTGAGCACCTTCTTTCCATTGATTCTAGCCCAGGCTTACACGGAATTCAGCAATTGACCTTACCGCTACAATTGTCAACTAGATCCTGCACGAGCAGCCGTTTTTCCAGCCAGGCCAACCCTACAAGGTTTCCTCGATTCAACTATCCGTCTCACTCAAGCATCGTTACCACCGTTTTGTTCAACAGAAAGCCCCGAAATCGGTGCTGGTTGGGATCCAGGTCTGGACTTCGCCATGGCTCGAGCTGAATGGTTGGCTGTTATCTTCAATGGTAGGGGAAAATCCTCAGTCTTCGGTGAAAGTCTCACAGGATCAAACCGGTGCAGGTTGGGATCTAGGTCTGGACGTCGCCATGGCTCGAGTTGAATGGTTGGCTGTTATCTTCAATGGTAGGGGAAAATCCTCAGTCCTCTGTGAAAGTCTCACAGAAAGTCTCTTCAGGCCTTCTTGACCTCGTCTCTCGTTTTATTCGTCCTTCGCCAGTGTGTCAAGCAGATCGACAAGAAAATCACGACGGAGAAAATACGAGGATGAAGAAAGGGCCGTTTGTCAAGTGCAATTGGCTTTGGGCACACGATGTAGCAAAGGCCGCAGGAAATTCCAATGATTGTCTCCTACCTAGTCGCCGGTGCGTCCTGGTCCTATGAAAATGGTGCATATGGGCTGACAGTTCAATTTATAGCTGGGGCTAAACTGTCTGCGTGATCCCGTCGCATTTTAGCTGCCAAGATTCTCGTTCGGCGCTTTTCTTCAATGCGCCTTTCCCTTGGCATCGCGGAATCCTTAATCGGCGATATGTACTGGTTTGTAGAGTGCATCATGAGGACACAGCACTCATCTCAGGTCTTTAATGTTGAATCTCGCCACAAATTCATCCAATAGGCGCGCCTTGCGTTTATAGTATGCGAACAAACTTTGTTGTCGCAAAATCATGAATTCAGTTCGCTGTATCACAATTGACTCTTTGTCTCGGCCAAGGCTACTTCGTCTGCGCCCCATACCCCTGTTTCCCCTGCGCGAAGCCCCAGTTTGTCGACGGTAGTATCTCGGACCTCAACCCGGTAATTTTGGCGATTTTGGCGATTTTGTGCTGGCATAAGAGAGTGTACGAACGAGCCGAATAAGAGAGACAGAGAGGAAGGAAGAGAATGAGAAGACAAACTGAAAAACAATCCAAAAAGACGAGCGTCAGGCAGCCAGACACCGAAACGAAACGAAACGAAAGCAGGAGAGACGAGAGGAAACAAAGAGAGACGAGAGGAAACAAAGAGAGACAAGCTGAAAGATCCAGACGGTCGCACTGACCTTATACCTTTATGCACTCTTCCATAATCTGCATCGCGTTGCCTGTGGACGAACGGAGGATGTTTTAAGGATACGAGCTGAGGAAATGAGAATGAATCACCTAAGGAATGAGTAAATCCGGTCCGATCACTCCTGACAGGTCATTTTGTTGTAGCTGATTAAATAGCCTAACAGGCCCTTCCGACACCTTACGCGCCTCACAAATCCGAATCGAGATCAAATGGACGTCCGTTAGGTATCAGTCATCATGATCCATTCAACATCAACCAACCTTCTGACATATATTTTACCCTTGAAGCCGGGATTGCTGGCTTGGAATTTAGGCTTGATTCAAAGAAATCTGGGTCAATAAGAATGAGATTCAACATTGGATGCTAGTAGGCGGTCACTCCGAAGAAGCTTCTTCTCCGCGGACTTGAATTATGGCCTACAATGGGATGGATTTGGCGGCATCGTCCGATGGAAGGAAAGGACGAGTACATATGTATTTTTTGGAAAAGCGTACAACACGAGATGTCTGTCAATGAAGGATAATGGACTGAAAGATAGCTCACTGCATGTCGCAAAAGAGCCTGGTTATTCCATCTGCGTCAACTGGAAACATGGGATCTGTTGAGAGTTTGACCGCTTCTGGCTCAGTCTGCACCCATAGATACTGATGGCGACTGGTTAGGGAATTCAGAAATGACTGCTTCAGTTCAAATCTCCCGCGCAGACGGCAACAAAAGCACATCGGAAGGGAATCTGAATGGCCATACTATTACTGACCGTCGACCAAATCGGAAAATGACATGAATAATAGTCGTTGAATTAGCATCATAAATCACCTTAGAGGCCACAATAAGCTCAAGGAAGTGAGGAGAGAGGAACATACCATAATGTTCAGACTGCCAAGGCCAATGGACGTGACAGCGCAGATCTCTTTGGACCGTCACAGCACAAAAGTACTGTAGATATCCAGTTATCAATCAGTTGGTATTTCTTGTTTCCAAAATTCACTAGTTCCCGTAACACTGTTCACGCGGGCTCACCGGCCGCAGCGACGGCCGTCCGACGGCACATGTAGCGGAAATTGGCTGGGGGGGATTCACCGAAGACAGGCCCGTGTACCCAAAATGGAGTGTTCATGTCGAGCTTGACGATAATGTCGTTGCAGGCTGCTGGGATCCTGATACTGGCCGGAAAAGCATGATGGATGGATGCATTTTGGCCGGCGGTATTGAAGAACCTAGCTGGAATAGTCGGAATTTGAGCCATGGACTTGCTTCTGAGGTCATACAATAGATTTTGAGCATCTTGAAGAGGTCCCATGGAGGCGACATGAAGGGAGAAGGAAAGATCTGATTGTCCGGAAGTTGCCGGATCTCACTGATGGCATCGGACATTGTCGGACGAACATTGAAGAACACTTTCCGTCTGAACTAGTGGACAGTTTACTTAATTTATCGAGCGATGACATCGCATACACTGACACTCCTCAAATGTCAAAATTTGAGCTGATTAGACCAGAAATGAAAAAGTCCTAAAATTCTAACACCGCACACTGTTGACTTCACTGCTCCATGGGTACCTTTACCAGTATCCGGGCACTCTTTCTATCTGGGGGTGGAAATATCTGCTGTAAGTCAAACTATACATCAATATTCAGCGTTTCGAAACGTCTATGGTACTCTGGTGATGTGCTTTGTGATGGAGAAGCGGTGAGAATGAGTCTACTGTTCAGTGAATAGTAATGTCAAACTTTGCCCTATGTCTTAATGAGTAGGGCTTCCGGGATTTATAGTGATGTGAAAATTGATTTGGTGCTACTTGTTTCACCTCGAATAACAGAGCCGGTGTAGGCATCATATTCCGGGCCTGCGCCACGTTCAGCTTGTCAGACGACATTTCTGGAAACCCGGGCTAGCTGAAGCAGAACATTTTGTATACACAAATTCTTTAGAAATCTCTCGTACTCTTCCCATGTGTCACATGAATCTTCTGGCCAGCCAGAAGACAAATGATCGGTGTGCGCCACAATCATATTATTGATTCCGATTGAGATTGAGGAGCAGTTGACTCCTAACATCGGCTGAATTGTCATTTGAATATGATGATTCAGGGGATGCAAAGAATATCAACCTAGCGGCACAGAAAACCAGCTGCAACCTGGGGCAGACATACATTACCTACCCTTATTTTCTTGGGGACATCGCGGGGACGTGGGATTACAATGATACAGAAATTAATCTAGATTGAAGATCTCTAATAGTTTGAACATTCTCCCCAAGTGCTGGATCCATCTGCATATCCCAGATTCAAGATGTAGCGCAAATCATAATCAGTGTATTGTCATCCCAAGATGAGTTCACAGCTTGGAAAATTAAAGATTGGGACAAAGAGCAGTTACAGAAGCACTGGAAACAAATCTGGGTCCATTGTGTGTTTCCTGGTGGCATGTCGCCGCTGCCATTTGGAAGGGGGCGTAAGTAGCCGATGTCCCGTTCTGTTCCGGCACCATTTCCTGGGTTGTATATATACTGTGTGGATCATAGCACAAAAAAATCCATCTTGTTCGCGACTGTAGAAGTGTCAGATGCCGCGGTCGGTATCAACCGCGCACGAGCCACTGGTCGTCGTGACCCGTGGTCCGTCGCCTCGGCCCGGTTGCTGTATTCGGAGTGCTTATCTTCATGAACCAGAGCCTAAGGATGCATGAATATGATGGACCACACCAACTGAAGTGAATATTGTCTATTTCAGAATCTTCATGTCGTCCGACGGACGATCATTGTCGGTTGTCTCGAGTCGTTGGACACACCAATAAAGCCGGAATCAGATGCTATGTAAAGATAAAGGCTACCATGTTAAATGGAGACGACATCTTCAGCTTCGTTTGGGACGTAGTATGTAGCCGACAAAGAGGACCAAAAGCTATATTTGGATTGACCCATTTGGGTGTACAAGTCCGTTTCGGAATCGGATCAAGCCTTATAGGCCATTTTCTCATCTACAACAAAATGACCTAATAGGTTCTTGTCCGTCGGATCTATTAGGTCTAGGGCTGGAATGAATGGGAGAGAATACAAAAGAGTAACAGGGGAGACGAAAGCCAAAGATAGAGCGAATGGGAGTAAACAGCTAACGAGCAGCTCAGAACAAGGCCGAAGCGATCCACGAAACGAACCAAAGCCAAAGCCAGGTGAAGCCATCATGAAAAAAACAAAAGATAGACGTGCCCCCAACGTCGACGCGCAATAGGTCGTCCTGAAAAAGTGTTGTCGAGAATGTCAGAGACTGCAGAAGCCAGTCAGTCCGATTTTTCGCTTTACATGTAGCCAGTTCGACGCACCGCGACCGAACATATTTCCAACCAGTCTGTCGAGAAAACCGTGCTGTATCATCGAAGAGCGCGTCCGAATCGTGGCCGTAGCCAGAATTTATTGGCTTGATGGCGATTCCTGGTCCAGAAAACGTAGAGCATTAGAGCGATTCAGCTGCGGTCTTTAGAAATAATGCCATCCATGTGAAGGATATTGCAGAGCACAATGAATTATAATGTCGCGTGAGGTCGCGTGAAGAAAAAAAAGTGTGACAAGCAGCGCGTTTGTTTGCTTCCTCCGTGACCGACCTTGTTCCTGCAGGTTCCTGGCTGGTCTCGCAGCCGACAGACAGTGACAGACCTGGGACAGCGCAAGTTTTATCTCGGCGCTGAACGACATTCGCTGATCCGCTTTTCAGGTCTTTCGACTGAAAACAATAACCAGAATAATGTTTTTGCCTCGTTGATTCAGGGAGCACTCGGACGGAACTCCTACTGTCAAAGGCGAATCCCTGAACGGTTTCATACATGTGGATCTTTGTATAGTCTCGACTACCTTTCTCGTTACACATATGCCGTGAGTTTGAGGCCCTTGTTGCTGTGCCCGCTGAAGACTTTTTGCAGAACTGTCTGAGGAGGACCTCTGTATTCTTGTCTCTGGATTACTCTCAACGTCAAGCCCACTTGCTCAAAGTTAGAGGCTCAACGCCCCTCATAAACGTCTCCTTCCTCCTTCCCAGTCCTCCCTCAGACACATATCTCGACGTTGACGCGTTGACCATCGACGGTGAAGAACTGCGGACGCCGGACGGGAGGTCGAGGATTTGGGCGTCGAACTGTTGCTCTACCTCCGTGACTGACAGCGTCGAGTGAAAAATAGAATGCCAGGTGCGCATGATCTTCTCCAATGTTCTCATTTTCGCGTTTAGATCCTCTTTGACAGTGCAATCTTGCTTCTGGCTTGCGGTCAGCTCCTTTCCCTGGCCGCTTCAAGATCTACTGCTAAAGCGGTCTGCGGCCAAGTCGTGGTGTTGTTTTTCTGGGTGCCTTTGTCGTAAAAGGTCACCGAACGATTGTCAAAGTCGAACCCGTACAAGGCTGGACCACCACCGAGCCTGTATTCGTACCGGAAGCTGCAGGTGATACCGACCCAAGAGCTCTTTCCGAGCTTTTCGATGAGGTTGCGCTCGGCTTCTTTTGGAGGACCAATCAGGATATCTTTCTGTTCTGCATTTCGGTCTCGTGGGATCGGGGGTGTACTCGTTGGGAAGGATCCACGGGACATTGGCAATAGCGGCAGCTTCGAGGAGCTTGGCTGAATGGCCTGATGTAGACCTGACGCCCATGGTGGTGATCAAAGCATCTAGCTGCGACCAGAGATGCTGAATCATCATGGTTGACCTTTTTGACGTCGATGCCTGCGGGAAGGTTGGAAGTGCTGTCAAGGCGAGTTATGGCGGTGATGCGATGTATGAGCCCATTTGGCCGCCAGCCTAAGGACAAAAGTGAGTGAATTGCTTTTCTAGTGGGAGACTTTGAACTTACACCAACTATAGTGACTTTCTCGATGTAATTTGACATTGTGGAGAGACAAAAACGGGAAGGACTTTCGAGGTGAACCAGTCATAGCTGCTGACGCGGATATATCACGGTCACGGATAACTTGCGTCGAAGACTTTATTCGTGTTACTTTCCAGCGGAAGATATCCGAACACCTAGAGCAATCTGTTCGTAACTTGGCGAAATATCAGATCATTTGAATCTCACGTCAAAACGGAGGCAAACAGGCCAACTGACCATGAAGCTCAATGATGGAGGGAAAAAATCGCTGAGAAGGAAGACTGGAGCCAAAAAGTCTTCCAAAAATGCATCCAATAGGCGCGCCTTGCGTTATAGCATCCAAACAAAACTTTGTTGTCGCAAAATCATCAGTTCAGTTCATTGTATGTATCACGAGTGGCTCTTTGTCTCGGCCAAAGCTGCCACTCGTATGCGCCCCAAACCCCGTTTCCCCTCCGCGAAGCCCCAGTTCGTCGGCGGAGGAAGGAAGAGAATGACAAGACAAACCGAAAAACAATGCAAAAAGACGAGCGCCAGGAAGCCAGACACCGAAACGAAACAAAGAGAGACGAGACGAAACGAAACCAGGAGAGACAAAAGAAACAAAAAGAGATGAGACGAAACAAAGAGAGATAAGCCGAAAGATCCAAGTCGGCTCAAAGCCCAAAGGGCACCGCCCAGACGGTCGCACTCACCTTATTCAAACTCATCGCATCCCGATAAAACAGCACCTTGGTGTACTCCCCTCGCTTGGGCTTCGGTGAGGGTGTCTTTGTTGCCTGCGGACGAACTGAGGGTGTCGTTTGGAGGATACACGTTGAGAGAATGAGAGTGAATGAGGGAGGGAGGGAAGATGAGGAAGACGAAAGAGTAAGAGCGGGAGACGAAAGCCATAGATAGAGGGTTGTCCCGAGGAGGTCCATATACGCGAGCAAGCGTGTCGGCTTACCTGAAGGATCATATCATTGGCATAGAGACGATACAAAGAAGAGAAGCTTACCATCCACGGCCAAATCAACGCAGAGGGTCCATTATGCAGGACCTGCGAAATGAAAAATTGAACGAAACCGAAGGAAACAACAAACCTGACTCCAGCACTCGTGGATCTCTCTCGTCCCAAGCCCGTCCCCATCCCCCACGTCGAATTCCTCGTGCATCAGAGCTCCTGCAAGACGTGCTATATATATCGAAAGTCAGACATGTCGCCAGAGGCAGCGATTACTAGAAGAGCGGGATGTGAAAAGATGAGAAAAGAAGTAAAGATAAAGACATACCAGAACACGATACATCCTTGAACCCGCTAAACTGCCATACGAGGCCAAGGTGTCCGCAGCCACGTCCTTGCATTCGAGTGCGAGGACGGAGGAACCGGTAAAAATCGGTTGTCTGCGATGGAGCGTCAGCGAGCAAAGAGCATCGATGCGAAACATCGACGAAAGAAAACCCAAATCGAAAGAAAATGACTTACTGGGTAACTTATGCTCATTTGTCCCCTTCGGCGTCGTGACGCGTTGCACGATGGGGAAGATGGAATGGTGATCTTGTGTGTCCGTGAGCTGTGGGAGCGAGCGATTAGAGGAGGATTGGACGAGGTAAGGTGGATATTGACGAGGCAGATACCAATAGGACGAAAGGAAAGAAATGCAGAGCAAAGAAGGGACCACGAATGAATAGAATGATGGAATAAGGAGAATATAGAAGAATATAGGAATACGGAAGACGAAAAAAAAACATACCAATCTGCCCATGTTTAGCGGAAAGTGCTCCATCCATATTCTTCGTCAACCAGAGGGAATAACATTGGTGGTGTTTATCCGAGCTGGTCTTGTTTGATTGTCGAGCTCGAGCATAAAGCAACGTGGACGTCGCAGAGATAAAATTGGAGACCAAGGACGCGGACTGCGCGTGACGTGACGCCGTCGTCTTCGAGCAAATCATCGTTCACGCTTTCACTCAATAATTCCCCGAAGAACGAACCAACGAATCCGTCTGGATTTACGCCGCAAAAAACAAGCTTGTAGAGGATGTCGACCCTATCGAGACGAGTTTCCTTGGGCGATCATAGCTGCGATCCATGTTCGTACTAACATTCGCTCGAGCAAAAATTCAAGTGCTAACCTCTGAAGAAAAGAAAACGGAAATGTATCGTCCTCTACACCTCGTCTCTCATCAGCCAAGCCGTTTGGTATTGCACCACCGTCCCAAGGTCCCGAAATCATCGTCTTCCTCTTCAATGTTGGACCCGTCTCCTGATTATCCAGTAGCGTCTCATCGTCATCGACTCACCGTCAGCGAGATTGACCGAGAGCTTTGGGGAGCCTTGACCTAGGTCATTGGACCATGTACAGTACAGAAGGAGCAAAATTGTACGATCGAAAGAGGAACAAACAGGGTCCAGAATGATAGAGATGAAGAGTTACTGCTCTACGACAAAAGAGGTCGAGGATGCTGAGAAGGAAGGAATGCCAAGGTGAGCGCGTTTTCTTGATTCTCTGCATCAATATCATTGCTCAACGATGACTCTGCAGGACCAACCAGTTGTGCAATGTCCATATGCTCATCCATAGGCGACACCAGGGTGAAAGATTTCGGACCTGAAATGGTCGGGATCAAAGAAGCAGCCATTGCCAAGCTTCTCTAAGGCTCCTTCTCTTCCACCATCATCATTCACGTCCACGTCCACCTCTAGTCTACGGCGAATTTCCGCGTCCCGAAACTCTCAATCCAAACTATAGATTCCACGTCAAACGAAGGCCAGAATAAAGGAGAAATAAATGGCTGAGCCCTCAATGGACAACCTATGGCTGGGAAGATTTCGCCGGTGGAAGGCAGCAGGGAGGTTTTGCAGAACCTTTTCTTTCCCTTGTGCGTATCCGACCTTCCTCACGAACGACATACTTATTTCATATAGGCCGAGGCAGAGGAAGTGGGACGTCTTGTTGAACAACTATCCCTCAAACCATACTCAATCTTTCCGAGACCGAGGCGAATTGCTCCTCGAATCTCTGGACCATTTGCTCGCCGAATTCACGGTGCTCCTGCTCTTTGAGACGAGGTCTAGTAGAATGCGGGTTGGGGGGTAGAATGTAATGATGAAAAGCTGAGGAAACAAACAGTTTGCTTGCTTGTTCAGCCGAATCAGTGCGTTACTTTGAAATCTTATATATTTGTTTTTCTTGTGATGACCGAGTTCAGTAGTTTTTTAGCATCCATAATCATCGTTTTCAACATCCAGAAGCAGTCGTCGTTTTCAGCATCCCGTAGTTGTCGCTTTGAGGACCTGAATCACGGGTGTTCGATTCACGGTCAGCTTTCTCAGTTTCTAGCGCGGCTATAACGCGTGGATAAGTCCCGAGCTCGTGTCGGAAAGCCTCATTTCGCGCGGTGACGCCGTTCAGGCAGTCTCGACTCCCTGCATCCACCGAAACATCCAGTATCTTCAACGAGGGCTCATTCTTTCGTAGCCAAGCAGGAAAACCAATACGAAGCAAACTAGATGACTCAAGCGAAGGAGCGACGGAGAATCGAGATTCCGATGAACAGATCTGTCTTTGCGACTGTCAGTTTCGCTCGTTTAATGGACATTTTTCAGGTCACTAGCATGCGATGCAATTTCTCGACGGGCAGAACATCTTCATTTTCTCTTCTATACATCTTCACCCTGCTGAGTCGCTTGAAGTGCCCGAATCTCGTCTGAAGTAGGAAAACGAGACGGGTCAGCTAGTTTATCGAGGTAAAATAGAAAGATAATACAACGATTTCGTGCACAAAGCCCATCCGTTGACTTGTAAAGATTCAATGCCTCTCGAAGAGATGGTTCAGCCCTGACACGGTCACCTTCATCCAGGCTCTTCCCAGCTCTAGAAGATGCTAAAGCACCTTTGGGATTCACTATTTCATTTGCTTAGGTCTGTCCGAGTCCATCGAATGTCGTCTCAGAGGGCAACATGGCTATGACAACCAAGAGAATCAACGCGCTTCATCACTTTGAATAGACATCTCGATTGAGATCATTATGCTGCTTTGTCGGTCTAAATCTTCTCTCGGCCAAGCATCCCAATTTCTGTCATCCGGAAGCTCTCCCAAAGTTGCTCAGCAGTACAACCGAGGCGCTTCGCTTGTGGAGCCATCAGAGTCCAGCATATGACCTAGGAGATCGAGGAGCTGAATGAGATGGGGATCATCGGTCGCTTTTGTGTCAATTTGAGTGAAGAGCTGGAGTGAAGACTCTGGTTTGAGCACTTCAATCTTCGCAAGGTGCATCGATACCTCGCATGGTGACCAGAAGAGTGACATGAGGAAGCTGCTCGATATCCTGCAGGATTCGAGCGACATCGGCATTCTAGGGTGTTTCAAAGTTCTCGAGGAAAAGGACAATGGGAGGTGATGACCGCAAATGGAGTAGAATGTCGTTTAGCATGTTTAGAGAGCGATTCCCAGAGCACGATAGAGGGTATCGAGACAAAGAGCCGGTGATGCTGGTATGCATGACACCCCAACGAGATTGTCGTCCAGATAAAACCGCTTGGTCTTCGGATCACTCGTTACCGCCAATACCAGTTCCGTCTTCCCAATTCCACCAAGTCCTAAAACGCAGATCCGAGCTTGTTTCGAATGAACATTGGTGAGGTCCTGCGTTAGAAGGCTCGCGATGAACCGAACCTCGGGATCTCGTCCGCAAAAGAGAAGGGATTTCGCTAGCATGTAACCCCGAGATCGTGGAACTGGAGCTTTTTCTATGAACAAGCATCACCACCGCCGAGATGACCTGTGAAAAGGATTCAGCAACAAGAAGGAATAAAAGCTAAGAGCTCACAGAAGGTGTCGTCAATGTCGTCGTCTGTGAAGCCGACATGGGCGTAGGAGTTCGAAACGTCAGAGGTGTTGTTTGTCGGTCATGAATGAAAGGAAGCTGATGCGCGCGCAAAGCCGGTGATGAGCGTGACTGCAAGTCCATTGCGATGATCCCATCAAGTAGCGGGATCTGCTTGGGACAGAGCAGGCTTGCAAGGCTAGAAATCTTGTTCAACGATTTCATGCACCGAGATATTGAGTAGCTCACCAAGCTCCATTCCATTTGCTTGTCGTCTGCACCCTTTCATTCTTCTCTCTAATATAGAAACCTTTTGGAACAAGGCTAGAGCAGCGCCATCGATTCGTGGAGTCGGATGTTACAGGGCGGATACTGAGTTTGTTGCATGGGGTGTTATTCCTCCGTAGCGGTGACGCTTACGCAGCTTGAGGGAATCGAGAAAGGCCAACAACATTGCTGGTCGCAGGTCTATGCTGTTGCCGTAAGGTCGCCTCAAGCCAACAACATGTCCGCAGAGAGGCTTCGCACGGAGGGTCCAATGTCAGTTGGCAATTCCCCCCGGAATTATTTTCAGGAAGCGCTCAGGCTGTAATGCAGTGCGCTGTTGAGTTCTGACTGGAGGAAAGTGAGCAACAATATAAGAGCCAGGACAGAAGTATACCTTGTTTCTTCGCTGAATTTGGACTATTTCCTCAGCACAGTATGTCGTCCCCATTGACTGGCAAAATGCTCGACATGGGTGACATTTCGCTAGAGAACATTCCCGATTTGCTTGTGCTATATTCAGAACATGTCGCATCAATAACCACTCGAGGGTCTGTATAATTACAACGGAGCATTTTGCTCACCTCAGTAACCAGTTGGATATCTCACGACAATGAGAGCACTCGACAGCTCTTTATTCCAAGGGAAATGGTAGAGCTGGTGCCTGAAGGCATTTAAGGTCAAATGGGAGCTCGGGAAAGCGTTGAATCGCGTCGCTAATTTCCATGGTCGTCGCGCAAGGTCAAGAAATTTGAGGCACGTGCAAGGCCGCATCCTTGACTTTCTGCGGTCTGCAGACGTCCAGGTTCTGGTTTACTCCTGCACCCGTCTCATGGACCATGCTTCGTCTCTTTGTTGGCTGGAATGCTCGGATGCACTCCTAGCTCGGTTATAGGTCATTCAGGTCGGCTGTCTCGCCTTAAAATATCTCAGCCCCTCAGGTCTCCTCGCCAGATATATCATATCTAGCTATTTTACTCGATTGGTTGGTCCCATAACGGTCTTTTATTTGATGTCCTGACGTGTCTTGCAGGTTATTTGGTCGGCTCACCAACGCTGAAAGTTTTTCCTTTCGCTCTGAGAATGGGGTCCTGAAATTCTTGACGACAATTAGCGTCTCCAATCAGCGAATCTGAGTCAGTCGCATCCCGCATAAAGGCTTTTGATTCAAGGTAAGGCTTGAGCAACCGTTTTTGCTCTTTCTTTGCTATTCGGGGCTTTGCTTGCAGCTCAAGACTTTCTCCAGTACCAGGAATCTACCTAAGGAGCATCAGTTTCATGTCTCGTTGTCTACAGCTCAATTCACGGTGGAATATGCGACAAGTTGACCGCAGGCACAACAGGATTCTAGGCAGGATCATCAAGGTGCGTTATGATTTCTTTTCTCGTCTTGATCGCATGTTGACATGGTTCTCGATAGCTTCCTTCTGCTATTCTAGTCGTCCTGGTCCTCTTGTCAGAAATAGTCTAAAGTAACGAGCCTAGCCCGTGGGATATTGCGCGCATGGTTCACATCATATACCTCACATGACCGCGTAATACCTCAGTCAATTATTCCCTAGCGAGTTTGACTGAGACGGCGCTACTCGCGCCTTTGCAGATACCTAACCTTGAAAGGTTATGGGCCCCGGCAGCGCCAACTACTCAACGAGATAGTTTTTCCCACTGCATATAATCCGCTCTCGCCAGCCGATTGAGCCTCTATCCCTTGCACCAATTGCCAGCTCATCGCCATGGATTCTCTGACCATGTCGCGAAGCAGACGCAAGTCTCGCTCGAAGCGGAGGAAAACCGGTGCTATTGACTCAACAATGCATGCATTCAAAGCTGCTCAGCATAGCAGCCCTTCAGCCGATAAAAATTCCAAATTTATCATGATTCATGATTCCGGCGCAACCTCTCACATGTGCCCTCGCGAGGATTGGTTCGACGCCCCCTCATTTCGCGCATTAGATCCTCCATGCCAAATTTGTCTTGGAAATGACAGCACAGTAGAAGCATTGGGAATCGGGAATGTTTGGATTGTGGCGTCTCACAAGGGCGACCACTACAAGATTCTCCTGAAAAATGTTCTCTATATCCCTTCATTCTACCTTACCCTCATCTCTGTCTACAAGCTTTTCTCTCTTTTCACCGACACCGGCTGCCAAATCCTGGATGCAAAGGACACCAAAATGGTTGTGGCCACTGCGACTCGCCACCATGGTCTTTATCATCTCGATGTCACCCCACTCGCTCTTCTCGACACAGCTTACATGTCCGTAGACATCAACCTTCTCCATTGACGAATGGCTCATCGAGATTACGGTAGCCTTCAGAAAATGGTCAGGAAGCGCCAGCTCAAGGATATCAACTCTCTTACTGGAATCCCCAAATTCTGTCCACCATGCGCAGAGGGAAAGCTCAAGAAGCTACCCTTCAAACCCAGCCTCACCAAGGCACAACGAACCCTCGACATTATCTCCTCTGACATCGGTGGTCCAGTCACGCCGACCTCACAGGATGGCTATCGCTATTGGGTCTCCTTCATAGACCACAAGCACCGGTATCCGTGGATCTTCTTTGCAAAAACCAAAGGTGAAGTCGAGACAATCTATGAAAACTTCATGGCGGACATTCCGCAGTTCTTCCGTGAAGAAATTGGAACAGTCGAGTTTCTATCTGGTTGGACAAGGTTTTTCAGGTCAGATAACGGTGGTGAATACACTAGCAAATCTTTCGAGAAGAAGCTACGTGAACGCGGCATATTTCACGAAACGACAGCCGCCGACACCCCCGAGCAAAACGGCCTCGCAGAACGTTTCAACCAGACTGCGGTCACCCTCGCAATTATTGATGCCAAGTTACCAGAGTCATACTGGCCCTGGGCAATGGCAGCAGCCGTCTACATGATGGTTCGCACACCTGCTGCTGGTCTGAAAGGAAATAACCCTTACACATCCATCTTCAAGCGCCCAGTTGACGCCACTTTCTTTTGTCCTTTTGGCTGCACCGCTTATGCGCTAGTGCCCAAGGACAAACGAAAGACCAAATTTTCGAAACATGGCACCAAATGTCTTTTCCTTGGCTACACCAAAGGAAAAAAGGCTTACTGCCTTATGGATGTCAAAAGTCACCGCATTTTCTCAAGCCGACATGTACACTTTGATGAAACCTCGAGCTCGGCGCCCGAAGAGATACTGCTTTCAGAGAACCCTGCTCCAGGCCAGTGGGAGGGATTTGTCACTTCGATTCAACGCTCAGATCTGGACTCCAAGATGGATCCAATCATTGACAGTGACTCAAAACCACGACCTTCGACTCCAGTGCCCGCCGACAAATCTGGAACCCCACGAAAGTCTGGCCACAAGTTTGACACTTTCTCAGACAGTAATTCGGACTCCGATGAGCCACCAGTTCGCGTTGGGCCAGTGGGAGGTCAGAGACCATCTCAGATTCCACGTCGCTGTGAGGGATCCTTGCGGACGGTGTGGAAAGCACGTCGATATATGAGTATGCGAATGAACAACACACACAACAACACCAACACACCAATACACTCTTTATATCCTCGATAAGTTCGGGTTTCTTATAATAGAGATAGTCCAAAGCACAAACACTTGTCCGTACTCAGTGTCTTACGTCTGGTCGTCTTTGAGAGCTTTTAACTGGGTTATAGCTTGTTTAAAGTGTGGTAACACTAGGGTTTGTGGTCTCTTGACCGAAGCGCGATTTGCACTAAGCAGCTTAACTAGAACTAGACTTGACTTGACTAGAGGTTCTCTTTCGAGACTAGAGGGTGCACTAAGCAACTAGACTAGACTAGACTTTGTTCAAACTTGTTCAAATCGTCAAAACGTCGGTAACTGAGTCCGAGAAATAAAGTAATATTATCCACAAGTCAGCTACTAGCTTCCAGCCTTGGTCAGGCGGTCACTTGTTACTAACTGGGTTCAATGCCCTACAATGTTCTAACTATTTACTACAAACTTAGAGTCCTTAAATACTGTCCAGAAATGATAACATAATGTTCTTGAGTCATTCACAGGGGTCTCCGAGTCGGATTGCCAAGGTGGCCGCACGACATCAGTCATCCTGCTATTAATAGTACAACCGGGTGAAACCTCCTAGTGGAGTCTCTTGCCGATCAGGTATTTCGAGAAGTGCAGAAAGAAGACAAGTCCTTTAGTCCCTTCTGTACTCTCTTATGTGATTCTCATCATCTCGTCTTGTGTCAAAAGTACGTTCCTTGGTATGAACAATTGTCCACACTGTGGGTCCATCTTTATATAGGGGTATCCTTGTGGGTTGCCCTGATCGTTCCACAATCATCTTGGTTTCCGCAAGTGACATCGGTCAAAGCTCCGGTCATGTAATCCTTATGACAATGGTCCGGTTAGAGCTCCGCTTAGTCTGTACTAAGGAGTCATCGCCGTTTCACAGTGCTAAGTCCTCCAGTCTTAAACAGACATCTTGGCTCGCAGGGTTTTCGTCATGTATTCAGTCTCGGCCATTGTGTGAACATCGCTATTCTTCTTGTAGTCGTAGTGCGCCGTCTTTGGTCTTAGGAGTACCTTCTGGGCTGATAAGTACAGACACAAAGCACGGACACTTGTTAACGCTTGACATTCTTACTAGCAACCTTGAAGCTCGGTTCTAGCGCTCCATCAACGTCCCAGCAGTCAAAGAGATGCCAAACTGCCCAGTTTGGTATGAAAACAAGGCTGAATTTTTATATGCCCCATCATCGCTCTCTTAATCAACAAGAACAACCGAGACCATGGCGTGAAGTTGTCCCTGATTTACATCTGGACATTCATTCGAGTAAGTACAAAACCAGTAAGATAAAAGTAGGGTGGGAGCGAGTAAAAGTAGTTATGTCAGTAAAAGTGGGTCGGGTTTTACCGGTGATGGGAAATGTCACAGTGACCATCGTGCCCAAATCGCGCCTCCCGCCTGCGCCTCCTGTCTGCTATTGTTCCATTGTTCGATAATGAAGAGAATGGCCTGTTGAAACACGTGACAATTGTTGATTCTCCTGCTACTACGATCCACTGGTTCCCTGACCACGTATTTTATGAACGATGGCCGACTCATCTGAAGTAGAAAAACTTCAGAAATTGCTGAAAGTAGCTGGGACCGATGGTATTCTGGAGTATCGGAATCAGGTGCGCTTGTCGTTCAAGTGCACGACTCCTTGACTTTGATGTCGTCGCTCGTAGGAAGCTTGCAGATTCACATCATGTGCTTCCGAATCACTGGAACACTGTGGCGCAGCGCTTGCACAAAAACACCCTTCGAAAGGCATCCAAGGCAAGGAAGACCGACGCTCAGCTCTCAGCAATCAGCAGCGCATCTCTTGAAGATGGCATGGTAGTGAAGGTACCGAAGGCCAAGAAGCGGCGACTCCAACACGGCCAAGCTATCTGAGGTAAATCTATCATGTCAGATCTGGCTTATGAGAATCTTGAGGATCTCTCGGACAAGGAGAATGAAGATGTACCATCAAGCCCACCAGTGATTCCATTGGAAACTCCAGAACCGGTGCCATCGTGGCTAGAGTTGACCACGCCGACGCAGTTCAATCATGATTCGGACATGGTTGATGATACAGATGCTTATGGGTATGGTCCACATCTTGGGGAGATTGATGAAAATCTCAAACAGGCTCTGAATAATTTTTTGGACATGTATCCTGAATAGCTAGTAGCGTAACTCTGACTCTAAATGCTTTCCTTGTGTGTAGTACATCAGAGTTTATGCTAATATTGAGACAAAGAATGAACAAAAACACCAGAAAGTTGTAGAATACAATGCATTATGATCATCTACAAGCTCAGAACTATAAACACTCCAGCGGTACAAGAAGTTTGGTCCACTTGACGCGACAGAGCGAACCAACACGTGATCACGGTGATGTCGGTCGGCTGCAGCGGCATGTGGCGTGCCTCGGGAAAAGGCAGGACACGCGTACAGCAGCGTCGGTACAACTCAATAAAAGTCGCTACCTCTGGTAACACCCAGTAAAAGTCGGAGGTGCCGCTCTGACTTCAATTTTACTGGTTTGGTCGGCACCCCATTCAGACTTCCCCAGCTCAAGGATCAACTCGTCGAGATCACTCAGAATCTCCAATTCCCAATCTGCCATCACGACCAGCTAATCCAGCTCCAGGCGCTCGGCGGCCTGCACCAGACATCCCTCCTCCAGAGCCACATCGTCACTCCAACAGAACTCATGCTCCTTTTGATAGAAATTCCAACTATCAGAGCAAATCTGATGATCATGACCGCCGCAACGTCGAACGTGCTGAACGACGCAGAGCTAAGCTTGTGGAAGCACCAGTCGCAGAACCGCTAGAAGAAGATCCAGATCCTGATGAGATTCTCTTCGCAGGAATTTCTAGTACCGGTCCGAGCAATCACAAGCTTCCTCGTTCGATGGCTGAGGCTCTGAACGGGCCTCATGGTTTGGAATGGAGAGCAGCTCTTCTCGAAGAAGATCAGAACTTCAAAGACAAACATGTCTATGACGAAGTTCCCATTCCGGAAGGGGTCAAAGTCCTCACGTCCAAATGTGTTCTCAGGAACAAACTTGATGCCATAGGAAACCTTGAACGTTGCAAAGTTCGCATTGTGGTCCGTGGTTTCGAGCAAGACAGTGACATCGAGGGTTTCGCTCCTGTAGCAAATCTCGAACCTGTTCGGATCATTATGGCCTTAGCTGCCAAGCACGATCTGGAGCTTGACC
This sequence comes from Mycena floridula, assembly GCA_029320655.1. Taxonomy (NCBI): domain Eukaryota; kingdom Fungi; phylum Basidiomycota; class Agaricomycetes; order Agaricales; family Mycenaceae; genus Mycena; species Mycena floridula. Next base: position 3,140,192 of record JARIHS010000001.1, read on the forward strand.
AAATGGATGTATCAACAGCGTACCTGAACGGCGAGCTTGAGGAAGATATCTATATCTTACCTCCTCCTGAGCTACACATTAGACCGGGTTATTGCTGGAAGCTTCGATGCTCAGTTTACGGCTTAAAACAGGCCGGTCGCACTTGGAACAAGACTCTCAATTCCAAACTCGGCCAAATGGGCTTCACGCGTCTCGATGCCGAGACTTGTCTCTATGTCTTCAAGGATGGAGGCAAGCTTTGCTTTCTAGTGGTTTACGTCGATGATCTGCTTCTCGCAGCGAATTCCCGACCTTTCATGAACGAGATCAAAGAGAAACTTGGCCAAGCTTTCAAGATGCGCGATCTCGGTGAAGCCAAATTCATTCTTGGCATCCAGATTCAGCGCAATCGTTCAAAACGAACGATCTCTCTGCTCCAGCCACAGTACATCGACACTATTCTTGAACGCTTCGGCATGACTGACTGCAAACCAGTCACTACACCCATGGACACCAAGGCCAAAATTTCAGCGGATGACCCCGATGATAACACCGTCATTCGCCATCAAGAAATCAACGGCCGTATGGTTACGTACCAGAGTCTCGTCGGATCACTTATGTGGCCGATGCTATGCACCAGACCCGATCTGGCTTACACAGTCGGTGTTATCGGGCGCTTCAGCGCAAATCCAAAAGGCTGTCATTGGGACCTCGCAAAGAGAGCTCTTCGCTACCTAAAAGGTACTCGAGACTTGGCTTTGGTATTTGACGGGTCAGATGTGTCCTTGGATTTTCATGGGTATTCAGATGCCAACTGGGCCGGTGACAACGATACATCACGATCCACCTCCAGTTTTGTCTTCATCAGTAACCACGGTGCCATCGGCTGGTCCAGCAAACTGTAGTCCCTTGTCGCTCTCTCCTCTACAGAGTCCAAATACATCGGGCTTTCTCTTGCAGGTCAACACCTTATGTGGCTTCGCACTTTCTTTGAAGATATCGGTCACAAGCAACAGAAACCAACACAACTTCGCTGCGATAATCAAGCTGCCATCATCCTTTATCGCAAACCGCAGTTCCGAGCCCGGACCAAACATATTCAGCGCAAATATCACTACGTCCGTGACGACCTTGTCTCCAAGGGAGAATGCGTGGTTTGTTGGTATCGTACCGAAGATATGGTCGCCGACATTTTTACAAAATCCCTTCCCCATGACAAACACTGGAAATTCCTTCGTGCAATGGGCTTACGGTCTGGCTCGAGTGGGAGTGTCAGAAATAGTCTAAAGTAACGAGCCTAGCCCGTGGGATATTGCACGCATGGTTCACATCATATACCTCACATGACCGCGTAATACCTCAGTCAATTATTCCCTAGCGAGTTTGACTGAGGTATGTCGCCCCATGCTTTCCGTATTTACTGTATACTCATTTGTACATTAGACGGCGCTACTCGCGCCTTTGCAGGTTAGCTAATACAGTCAATTATTCCCTAGCGAGTTTGACTGAGACGGCGCTACTCGCGCCTTTGCAGATACCTAACCTTGAAACCTCTTTGATAGGCGCATTTCGTGGCCTTGTAAACAGCTGCCACTGATTGCTCTGGCTTTGGCCTTGACTCACATATTCTCTTGTCATTCCCCATTTCCTTGCCAGTCCATCTAATAATCCAAATTCCGCTGGTCACTGACGAATGTTCCAGCACTACTCTGTGACAAAGCAGGTCCGCAGAGAACAAGGCTCGAGATCCCGGTGATGAGAGATAGATAAAGCCTGAATATCCTTGATGTCGAGGACGGTCAGTGGCAGCTTCCAGTTCATCACTGACAAGTTGAGACAATATTGCTAGTTATCGAGGAACTGGTACATCTTTTTCAGCCACTCGCAAACTTTATTGATGATTCCTAGGATATTCCAGCCTGAGGTTGACCTCTCGATGAAATCGTTGATGTTGCAATTTGGAAGAGGCGGCGCAAGCTGGTATTATTCCTCGTCTCAAGCGCGTCATTCAAACAGTTCGCATTACCAATTCTTTCAGTGCTGGAAGGTCCTGTTGGACAGTTCTATTCTATTGCACTGAAGAAAATAAGGAGGACATCTTCTGAAGCTTCGATGGTGTCTGGACAATGAACATCTAGACAGCGGCTTGGTGAGATCAATTGGCAGGGCAGAACCAAGTGAGTAGAATGATGATTGTGTACCTTTTAGCCTTTGTTTCTCTACTGTATTTTCACGGTCATTATTGTTATCACATTTATCACATATTCTTAGTGCTAGTATACCCCAAAAAAATGGGGATATAATTGCTGTTATTGCTCACGATAATATATAGGTATGTCTTCCTCATGAGATGTGACTCGAAGTGCACGGACTTCATCCAAAGTAGGAAGATGAGATGGATCTGTGAGTTTGTCAAGGTAGAAAACGCAAATCATGATGCAGTCCCATGCCTTGGGCCCTTCAATTAACTGATAGAGGCTGACTGCCTCAGTGAAATGGGCTTTAGCCCTGACGCTATCACTTTTCTTCATCCACACCCTTCCCAACTCGACAAGAACATCGGCTATCCAGCTTGGTCCACCGTGTGCTCTGCAAATCTTCAACGACTCTGTCAAACTTTCTATTGCGGTGTCATAGTGGCCTTTTGAGATGTAGATCCTCCCAAGATAACGAAGGGAGTCCCTTGTATCACCACCCAGCTCCTTCCGTTCATCACATGCAATCTTGGCCCAAATCTCTGCAGCATTGTTTTGACCTAGTTGATGATAGCTGATGGACAACTCCAGTGCACAGTTAGCTCCCTCTGTGCAAAGACCAACGCACATCTGCCTTGCCCTGGTGAGATCTGTAATGGCTGCGGTGTGATTGTTCCTGCGTGCGTGCGCACATCCCAACTCGACAAGACTGCGGATGATACCCCGTCCATCTCCAACAGATTCAAATTCATGAAGGGATTGTTGAATCAGTGGGATTTCATTCCAGTCAGAATTGATTGAGGCCGACATTAAAGCAATGTTGAGCGATATATTCGCAGCACGGGAGGTATTTGAGATGTTGAGGAAAATTTGACGTGCAAGAGTAAACTGTTTGAGGGATTCCTGATAGCGCCCAAGCTGCTCAAGTATGGCACCATAGACGTACAGAGTCTCTGCAAGGAGTTTCACATCAGAACATTGTCTGGCAAGGAAGACTGCATGTTCAATGACTTCTGTATGTGGGCGGGTTCGTAGATGATGCCATGCAAGAATGCGGAGAGCATGAACAGTGTCATTGGTGGGGACTGAGGTCTCCAACAGAATGGCCTGGAGGTTGATTTCCTCCTGCAACCGGGCTGCAAGATGAGCTTTGTAGTAATGCTGTCCTGGATCTACCAAGTTGTGATGTGCCAAGAATTGACAAGCCGCACAGACCATTGATGGCTGTACATGTCCTGGAAGGCGTGTTGGATCAAGGATATAAGATTGAATGAGTGGATGAACAAGGAATATAGTGTCTCGTTGTTCCAGAAGTGCAGCCTCAACCAGTGCTATCAATGTCCCATCCAGGTTCCAGATTCCAGTTGCCCATATGCATCTCAGTGATTCCAAAGTAGCACCAGCTGGTAGCATAGCTACAACTGCCAAGAGATTCAGTGCATCAGGTTCACGCTTGATTGGTCCACTCTGAACAGACATCTCAATTGAGATGGTTACACTGTTTTGTCGGTCAGAACCTTCTCTCGGCCCAAGCATCTCAATTCCCGTCATTTGGAAACTCTGCATCAGCTGCTGAGCGGTACAGCCAATGCGCTTCCCGTGTCTCGCCATCAGAGTCACTGCAAGCGGCATATGCCAGAGGGTATCGAGAAGTTGAAAAAGATGAGCATCATTGTGAGCCTTGGTGTGGATTTTGGTGAAGAGCTGATATGAAGCTTCAGGTTCTAGAGCCTCGATCTTCCTTTCGACCCAAGCGATTCCATCGCAAGGTGCATGGTTACCTTGCATGGTGACCAACAGAGCAACATGGGATATTTGCTCAATGTCCTGCAGTATTCGCATGACTTCTGACCTTGCATTATCAGCATTCCAGGGTGTTTCAAAGTTATCGAGGATGAGGAGGATGGGCGGGGAAGACCGCAAATGGATCAGAATGTCATTCAGGGTGCTATGGGTATCCTGAGGAATGTTCAAAGCTGCAAAGAGAGCGTCGCGAAGGAGAGTCGGTGATGATGCTGGAACACATGATATCCAAATGAGATTTTCGTTTGAGTAAAATCTCTTTAGCTCATCATCTGCCGCGACGGCCAACACGAGTTCTGTCTTCCCAATTCCACCGAGACCAAGGATGCAGATCCGAGCTCGCTTGGAATCATTGTCGGTCGGGCCTCTTGTTAAAACCTCAACAATAAAGCGGACTTCACCAACACGCCCACAAAACAGGGAGCTTTTGGATGGTATGTATCCACGATAGTGCTGAACTGGAGGGTTCACTGAGGACCGAGATCAGTAAGTATGATCACAAAAGACTTGAGAATCTCACTAGGTCCATAGTGATGAATCATTGTGTTATTCTGCAAAATCGACGTGTTATGGGAAAATGCATCTCCCTGAATATAGCCTGTCGCGTCAAGTAAGTCACGAGAAAGCTGAATATTGGTAGAACTGACCAAACGTGTTATTGGTTGCCGTCACTTGTGCCGTTGGTCTCGCGACCGGAGGCAAAGAGACTGCGGCTGTACTGGTATCCGACAAGCTCTCATTATGAGGATTCCTGACCGACATGACGTTATTCGAGAGGGCATTGCCATAAATAACATCTATTGAAGAGTCACTAAGCCGAAATAACAAAGCAGGGTGGGCTCACCGAAAGTACTAGCATTTGCCATTGTCGTCATCTGGGATCCCGAGGCCCGATTATGAACAGACATTCTGTTATCCGACAATGCATTACGACGGATAGTACCTGTCAAATCATCAATGACCGTGGCCCTAAAAGACTAGCAAAGCTCACCAAATCTGCTATTGCTGGTGGTCGTGTTCATTTTTGACATGGCGCCCACAAGGGGCCAAGCCACGATGGAGGTTGAGAACAAGAGCTTTAAGCGCTCGTCAAGATGTCACAAAGTTGACACGTGACTTTGTTCCCATCTCCTCTGTAAATACTGCTATGGACACAGTCGCGTTAAGCGGTTTTCAAAGAGGACTTGAATCAGAATTCGGAGTTCTCTTGGTCTTCGGCTATCAAGGGAGACCTAGCATTGCGTCAAATCCAAGGTCGTAGCGGAAATTGTGACACCCTCTATTTGTTCCTTTAGAAAACAGCGAGTAAACCAAAGTCCAGACTCCTTAGGCCGGTGATGATGAGCTCACATTTCACCAGTTCCGTGTTCAAGCCCCAACAAAACCCCAAAATGACCGAGCATATTAAACCTGCGGAAGGTTGCAAGATTGGCTGATTTGACAGGAAGGATACACCAAGAAAGCCCTTTGAAATATGAGGAAGTCGTTCAAACGATGATTCGTGGATAGCAGTGCCAAGACGTGGAGTAGATTCGCTCGACACGGTCAGTGACTTTAATTCAATGGAAGGCTTCAAAGAGCTCACCAGAGAAGCGGCTTTGGAGCACCGATGTACCGATAAAACATTGTTTCATCAGAAATAGTGATTATTGGTGAAGGTTGATAAGAGAAGTGAAAATGGGGCACCATGATCTCTGGCACGAAGCGCAGGGAATTCCTAATGAAGATACCAACTTGATGGAAAAACAATCAGGAGCTGCAGAAAGTCCATATGGCATAATGACTCCCATGGCATAATGACTCCCGTGGCATAATGACTCCATCAAAGAGCTGTAGAGATCCATCAGAAAGCTGTAGAAGTTCTGACAGCGCACAGCCTTGATCGACAGATGATCAGACAATACGTGGCACTGACCCACGTGGCACGCCAGCGCATCAGTACGTGGCACCGACCCATGCGGCACGTCAGCGCATCAGATGAGTCATTATTCAAGCGCCGTTTCAATTGGCAGATAGGAAAGTGCTGTACATGAAGCATGCCCTAAGATGCCTCAAGGGTGAGAGACTCTGGCCTCAATAAACCATGTTGAGTCAAGCTCCCAGTGACTCATGACAGGCCAAGTCAGACCCTGAAACACCAAATATAACCACCTGACTCAAACCGGCAGATACAAGAGTTGCGCCACCTTAACTTTTGAACCCATTAACCACCCAAATGACACAAATGACGTGTTCCAATTACTGATTCATGTTATGAGACACATTATACACGAGTACTACGTGTTTGACACGTCTCAGACAAGAAAAGTTGTCACAAACATGATTTGGGTGAGGAAAGATGGGGGGGGAAAGACAAGGTCAAGGGACCCAAATGCATCTAGATCCAGTACGATTTGGACAAACTGCTTTTGGTCTGACCATCTATTCCTGAAAACTCAGAAGGGTCAAGATGATATCTGCAAGATACACGATTCAACTCGCCAAGTCTGGACGACTCTTTCTGGCCAGGATCGCGATGCATCCCACAGGCTGTACAAGATCCAGATTCATGTTTCATTGAGAATGAACCATGAATCCAAAGCAGGACATGTACATCCTAAGTAGGACATGCACATCCAGAAAGAGATAATGAAGAGATAATAAATCGCAGAACCCAGATCTATTAGTATTTTAGCCCCAAGTAGACAGGTACCTAGAAACTGTATAAAAGGGAGCCCAGTTCTCCATCAAATATCATCTTCTTTATCCCCCAGAAAGGATTTAAGGAACTTCACCCCTCTCTTTGAACAATACCGCAGTAGGGATCATACGGATCGCCTATTCTCTTGTTCTATTGAGACAAGGATCTTCTTTTGCTCCCCGAGTGGACTGAAAGAACTTCACCCCTCTCCTAGAACAATACAGCAGTAGGGATCATACGGATCGCCTATTCTCTTGTTCTATTGAGACACGTATTCGACTTCAGAGGATCTTCTTTTGCTCCCTGAGTGGACTGAAAGAACTTCACCCTTCTCTTTGGACAATACAGCAGTAGGGATCAACGGATCGCCTATTCACTTGTACCACTGAGACTAGTGCCAGACTTACGGTAAGTCTTGCAACCCCGAGTTCAGTATCAGTATTAACGACCAAGTAACGAGTTCAGTATACGGCCCAGCATAGGATACTATAGGCAAACACCTGTGGTATACTACCTCAGCATCTTCAGTATTGTCAACCAGAAGCCTCGAGATCACCTACGAATCATTAAATCCTTGTTCTGTCTTTAAGACTCTGAGTAATATCAGGCGTCGTTCACTGGGTCCTGGTCGCCCTATAGTGAATAAAACGAAGGCGGACCAAGTGTTTGTTTGAATCATTGGAACCTCTAAAGCTCTGAGAGACAAACCAGCTCGACGTATCCCAACAGCAGGAAGGACGACTTCATTCAATAAACGACCCCGACTCCAACAGAACTACAAGCTCAGGCTCTTGGTAATCTTTCTTATACTTTCTGCTGTCGCTATCAGTGTCCATTATACACTGAAAGCTAAAGTGGAAGAGTTCGACAACCCTTACTCACGTCTCATAATCCCGACCATCCCTCCAACACACAACGGGTGAGCCTATATAACTTCTTGAAACGAATCCAATATTAATCTGTAAACGGTTTTTATCACCAAGCTCAACGAACAAACTACAGACCCTGCCCACCAGCGATCTGTAGGGAAAGTGCTGTATTCTTGTAAACAACAAGGTACGCTACATTTCTTGGAGCCCACCGCGAGGGAGCTATCAGTCTAACATTGGATCTCTCAACTAGTTCATTCGCCACCATCATCCTCTCACACCTCTCTCAACATAACTCAGCCTTTATCAATGTCCTTTAGTACCCCAGCTGTGGACATAGGACCTGGTAATCATGGTATGTCGACCTCTCAAGGAAAAGCCCGTGTTAAGCCATTCCCTTCAGAGTACGAGCCATCGCCGGACAATCCCCTTAACATCAGGCGTAAAGCCGAAACCTCCCTACACTTCAACTCCCCAGTCCAGTCTATTTCGGAAGTTCCTTCCAGTGACTCTGATCTCTCTCATTCTCCCGATATCCGTCATCAGCCTGTGCGTATTATTGCCCCCACCACAGACGACGAAGAAGTTGCCACCCAAAGGCACCGATCTCACAGTCGAGGAGCTTATCATGATCGCACTCCCGAAATGATGCCCTTCCCTCCCAATAAAGGAGCTCCGAAAAAGTTTAAAGGTGATTATGCCTATATTCGGAAATTTCTTAGGCAGTATGTTCAACTCTGCCGAGCGTACAATGTCACTTCTGATGAAGACAGATGTGAGAAGCTCTTGGACTATGTTGGAAGGAGCGAAGAGAAATTTATTGAGTCCAATGCCAACTATCTCAACCGAGACTGGCATAACTTGGAGAAAGACCTCCTGCATTACTATGATGCAGAGAAGGTTGATACTCGGTACACCATCAAGGATCTTCGCAGTCTCACACGCAAGTGGGAAAAGCGAACTATGCACAATTTGGAGACTTGGAAGAAATATAGTCGCCAATTTGGTACCATCGCCGGTTGGTTACTGGCAAAGGACATGATCACCATCAGGGACCGAGATGGGCAATTCCTTATGGGAGTTGAGCCAGATCTTAGAGAAAAATTGGAGGAACGATTCATCAACCAGAACCGAGGAGCCACTCTCTCTAATCCCATCCCTATGGCAACCATTGACAAAATGATTCAAGACCAATTTGTTCGTCATAAATATTATGATGATTTGGACTCCTCCAAGAAGAGATCCAGCCACTCCAAACACAGCAAACGCCGCACTCATGACTCAGACTCAGAGGATAGTGACAACTCTGACTCTGACTCTGACAAGGACTCAGACTCTGAACACAACTCAGACTCTGAGAAGAGTGACTCAGACTCTGAATCAAATGAGAGTGAGGATGATCGCAGACACTCTGCTAAGAAGAGCAGGAAGGATAAGAAGAAGAGGTACACCAAGAAGCGTTCTCATCAGAGATCCAAGCACTACTCTGATGATGAGAGAGACTCCAAGTCTTCTCGCCACTCCAAGTCCAAGAAAGGAGTAAAGGCTGATGCTTCAGACATTGAGGAACTTGTTGAACAAATTATAAAGAAGAGACTTGAGAAAGAGTCTAAGAAGGACTCTCGAAGCAAAGAGAAGGCTGCACCAGTTCCAGAACCAGCACCTCCTAAGGCCAAAGTCCCGCCCAAGAAAGTTGCAGAGGAAGATCTCACAGGCCTTGTAAACAAATTGGGTGATATGTCTATCAGTGACCCCAATTATCGCAGCATTTACACCCAAGCCTATATGATCAACCCTGTTGTTGCAAAATTGGTCAAGCAACCACCTAACCCCAATGATGTGCCACCTCCTGTCCGACGAGGAAACATGTTCAATGTGAACACTCAGCGATCTCCCCCAGTAAATCAGCCTGCAGCAGTTCAGTCTGTTCAAACTGGTGCACCAGTTACAGGTTCTAACCGAATTCCGGTACCTGGCCAAGGTTACCAGAATCCCATAAACATGAACCAGAACTATCAACAAGAGACTGGATGTTTTGGATGTGGACAAGAGAATCATATGCTCAGGAACTGTGGGCGCATCAATGATCTCATTATGGAAGGAGTTGTGAATAGAGATGAATTTGGTAGGTTACGCTATCCAAATGGAGTTGCAGTGCGACGCACTAATGGCCTTTACCTTGCAGACTCAATTGTAAGGCAAGTCAATGCTCAAACCCCTGTGCAAAGCATGTTCCTTCAGGAAGTGCAAGAGCACTCTAGTGGACTGTATCCAGTCAACTGGGCAGGTGAGCCAGAGCCAGCACAAGTTTTTGCAAGGGCTGATAAGGATCCTGGTTTAGGACGAGATGCTCGAGACAAGGCAACCAAGGTACAAGTACCTCCAAATAATAGCACTACTGCTATAGGAAGGGAAATACGTGCTGATACTCGTCCCAATCAGGTTAACCAACCACACCCAGTAAAGACTACTCAGAAATCCAGTGCACCTCAGGATAATGCAATGGAACAGCGACCAGCCTACCGAAGTAACAACCCAGTACCTGCTCCCAGAGATGGATTGCAGACCCGAGGGCTGAAACCAATGCTTGTTCCGCATGCTCAAACAGCTGGTGAGTCATCCCAACGCTCTGAGCCAAAGAGTAATCCTGAACCAATCCCTGAACAAATTCCAATAGATGTTCGCAGACCTCGCTTTGTACCAACTGAGGATGTCACTATGAAGGACGCCGCCAATGGACATATCACAGCAAATGAGGGTCGCAAACGCAATCCCAGGCAGAGCGAAATCCAGAAGCGAGTTGATATAAAAGCTCTCACTAAGAAGATCCTGAAAACCCCCATTGAAGTCACAATGGAGGAATATCTTGGAACTTCCAGGGAGATGGCTGAAGAGCTCACAAAGATGTTGAGGTTCAAGAACTCAAAGGCACTCACTGAAGACGAGGCTGTCTTGCTTGGTGCTCTGCAGGATGAGATGTTCTTAAAAGAGCCAAGTCAGTATGATGGAGATAGCGAATCTGAGGATGGAGAGTACATCCGACCTAGTATGCCCATTTTATCTTCTGTGGTTCAACATAGAGAGATAACGTTACCTGAAGGTCGCGATCGGGCACCACTCATTACAATCACTTTTGAGTGCCAAGGCCACCCCATCACCGCGATCCTTGATAGTGGGTCCATGCTTAATATTGTTCGGGCCGACATCTTCGCTTCCCATATCCGGTATCCCAAGCGTGCGAATGAGAGAGTCACCATGCGGGACGCCAATGGGAATGATGGAGAACTCATTGGACTGGCAAAAGGTGTGCGACTCGACATAGGAAACCTGCAAACTCGGGCAAACTTGCATATTGGCCCAGACACCTTGCCATATCCAATGTTACTTGGACGACCTTATATGCTTGATAATCAAGTCTCCATTGATGAAAGACAAGCAGGAACTTATGTCATCTTTGAGCCTGATGGGCAAGAGAGATGTGAATTGTTCACAAACCCCACAAATCCTGCAAGGCTTCACACTCTTGATGTTGAAGTAACTCCCTATCGCCTTACCAACCACCGAGATGGTTACCAGAGACCCCGAATCCAGTATGAACAAGGACCAGGGTCTGGTCAATGTTATGCCATAATGGACAGGCCAAGTAGCCCCAGGATCTATGAAGTTGGATCTGGTCAGTCTCTACCCCAAACTGTTAATCCTCAGGACACATTGCTGAGACCTACAACAGTGGCCTGGGAAGGCATGGGCTTCAACAAAAATGGAGAAAGAATAAGCATTAAGGATCTCGATGAGGAAGCTGGTGTCAAATTTGTCAGGATCCGAGTTGGAACAATTGACATCATGGCCGAGATAGACCTCAGCGTACCTGGTAACTCCATGGGAATGCAAACTCTGGTCCACTTGGACCCAGCAAGTCAAGACAACCATCGCTGGGTCAGTGGAGAATACTACAAGGGAAAGCAGATCAAGTATAAATATGCTAGTACCTTGGAAGGTTTCGTCGTTCAATCAAATCCTCCATACGGGCTACGACTTGGCAGGGAATGGTATGAGAGGATTTACCTACCAACCGAACATGGAGCTCCAACTCAACAAGAATTCATGTGCGGTCGAACACGCCATGGAACTGACCTCAGTATCGAAGGACCTGTTCTATCCCCTTGGAGCAGATCTGACATCCAAAAGGCAGCAGTACGACGCTGGACTAATGGATTCAATAATGTCAGATTACAGATGGCCCATACATTCAAATGCTACCAGTGTGGATGTTGGAATCCAAAACATAGTCCCATCCAGTGCTGGATCAAAGATACTCTTGGGAAAGAGGCCTTTGCTGATCCCAACCTACTTCAGTACTGGGATATGGAGGAAAAGAATGCTGTTGAGAAACGAGAAGTTCTCCAGGATAATATCCAAGTTTATTTTGAGGCCAATTGGGTACCAGCAGTCACCGACCCCACAATTGTCAATAACTTGGTATCAATCGGTTTCCTCAAACGAGTCAGTGACATTCCCTGGAAGCCTGATGTAATTCAACCCATGAGTACCATTGGGGGAATTCGCATCAGCTGTGAAGACAGAAGTGCCATCGAGTCCTTCGAAGTCACCAGTGGAGCACCTGAGACTTTGGTACTTGGCAGAGAGTGGATGCAGAGATACGCAGACCTTCTTCCTTTTGCTCGGAGAACAGCAGAAGTTGCCGCCCAAGACAAGGTCAATGGAGATCACCAAAAATATCTCGACAAAGGCATCAAATTGATGGAGCGTGAAGATAAGATTACTGCTGAATGGAACAGGTCAATGGATTCCTATATCAATGGTCAGTTCCTATCAGACAGGCAGTATGAGGAAACTGACACTCCTGAATCAGCAATGCAAGAGCCTCTGGAAATACCGACAGATGAAATGGAACCAGCAGTTGTCTGTGTGGTTATGAACAACCATATTCAACCCATTGTTACTCCTGCACCATCCACTACAGAAGTCAGCTACGAAATGGAACTTGGACAAAGCCAAGCCAATGGCTTTGACGCTGAACAACATGATCTCATCCAGTATTTCCGTAATCGGGACGAACAGGACGATGAGCTCAATATGCATATTGCATTCTCTCGAGGCAATGGAATAGTCACACGTATCAAGGACTCCACAGTCTGGCACCCTGTGCATGAACGACTCAGGCGAACACCAGCAGACCCCAGATGTATATACAATATCTCATGGGGAGAGCAAGAGCAGATAAATGATCGAGCAAGGATTGAGAGCTTGGCCCAAGAAATCAGGACTCGTCCTTCCTTCACCATGCATGATCCTCGAATCGCTCAATATCGGCAGGGAGTCCACCGAGTCCCTGTGATAATTGAAGGTCATGTCTGGAATGCTAGAATTGAAGTTGGACGCCGATACAACACAATCTCAAAGGAGCTCATAGATGCTTTTCCCCGCCTGCACAGGTATCTACCAGGTGTTGGAGTACATGAAGAAGCACAGGTCTACCCTATCATCACAGACTGCAACAGCATTGAACTTCCTTTGAAGTTCACTGTCACACGAGGATGTCCCCATGACATTTGCTTAGGCCGAGATGCAATAGGAGCCTTTATGGAAAGGCGAGGGAACTACAAGCTGGCTGGACGACATGAGAGCAACTGGGAAGGAACTGGAGAATTGATGAATGGAGAGCAAGTCCAAATAATTCTCAACAGTTATACCACCCAAGCTACCCTTACTCTGACACGCAAAAGGCCAGCTATTTCCCTAGGATTGCTTCGCGCAATTCTAAAGAAGACGAGCACACCCTGGTCAGCTACTTTCCTAAAGAAGCTACCAGAAGCGCACCTCACACAGAGAAATTTCACCACCTACCTCGATTTCGATACAGTGGAAGGTCTCAAACCTGAAGTTCAATTGGGACGAGAATGGATGAAAGCAAAAATCAGGGATATGCGCTACAAAGAACAGGAGTCTGTGCGCAAAAACATGATGACTCAGGTGTTCAGCGTAATAGTGGTCTCAGAACCAGAATCACTGCAAGGCACCATAGACTTGCTCCCTGACTCTCCAGAATCACCCATACAAGTGGATTCAGATTCCTCAGACTCTGAACCCGAAAATCCTTCAGAGTCATTCGATGAACATGTCCAGCGCAGAAACTCCGAAATAATCCAATATGAATTGAGAAAATTCATTGACATTGGCCTGAGAGTCTACAACATCCCTCTACGAATTGAGGAGACTTATGCCTTGCAAGGGCTTCCGTCAACTGTAGAAGCCTGGATAGATGAATCGGAGCAAGCAATTGACACTGTATGCTATGAGAATCAACGAGAGCGGAGTCGGGCTACCGACCCTGAGCAGTATGGAACAAGCGATCCCTTCATCCTAGCTCTCATCTTGGCCTGGTGTCGTACTGGCAGAAGTATGACAGATTTCTGGGCAAATCGCAACCTTGGATGGATTCATGGCGATATGAGTCGTTGGAAAATCAGTCCTCTCTCATACATTGGACGAGAAGATCCCCCAACTTATGACGAATCAAATTTCACCAATGTCCAAGACAGCATTTATCATACCCAGGATAAAGTGCGGGCCACTGGAGACCCCGTCGACCTACCTGAGGAGGAGGATATAGGTCTACGTGTACGGCCTAGCACACGACCCTATGGAAGGGATATTCACCGACAAATGCAGAAGGACCGAAAGACCCATAAAGCTGCACAGCTCCATCCCCTCAATGATCTTGCAAACGAAATCGAAAGTATCTGGAAAAGAGGAAGTGATAGGGATGTTGAGCTAGGAGTTGCCTTATCATTTGAGCAACATGAGCTCCATGTCACAATATTTCCAGCAAAGGCAGCTCAAAGATCTCCAGATATAGAAATGCCAACTTCGACAGACATGGTATATCAGACGGTCCAACATGTCTGGATGAATTCTGGAGCCCCTAGTCAAGGCTTCAGAATAAAGCAAGATCCACATGCAGAATTTGGTCAAATCAGAAAGTGGATAATTAGGGATGAATCCCCAGAAAGGTATGAGCCACCTCTTGTACTTTTTGCCCAGTATACTCAAGGAACCACCTCTGACAGTGAAGTGGATGAGACCACCCTTGATAATTCCAGCACTGAGAGTGTTGATCATTCACTAGACCCTGACCCATGGGCCTCAGAGGAGAATCTCCCACACATACCAGACCAGGATTCCAATGCAGGATGCTCCCCATCAGAAAAGGAGAGCCTAAAGGACAACGACCAGGACTCTGTTCTGCTTGCAGAACTTCCCCAAGTCAACATATTGCCCGATCTTTCACCTGAAGTCCATTATAAGAAGTTACAATGGATTGCAAGACAGTTCAGGGAAATCTGGAGTAAACAACCCCAGCCTCGGCCAGATATAGATGTCAGAGTTTACGAACACCCTGCATTTATTGAAATCAAATGGCCAGAGAGAGAAGAGGGGGAGATTGAACCTGGATGGGTCAACCTTCAGCCAGACCAATTACTAAATGACTTGGCAAAACAAGTATTTGGATCAATTGGGCCAACCAAAATTGACAGAAGGGAAACCTGGCACTTTGAAGCAGGTGCTGTATGCCTAGACCAGTTCTGGGAGGGGCAAAAGTCACTCCACGAATTTGGAAACCTTCAACAAATCCCCAATGGACTTGACATCGAAATAGTCGGTCCAGATGCAATTGATGTCATAGACAATTTTGCATGGCGGATCAGGGAACTTGTAAAACGAGTCACTGAGGTTTGGCAAGGACAGCCAAGAAACACAGCAATCAAAGTGCGCGCCAGCCGAGACTGGAACGAAGCCATGATTGAATGGGATATGCCTCACCCTCTGAAACAGCAAATCCTTTCTCTCGACACTCGTGCTGCTCTTGGACGTATCATATATCACCTTGTCAGTGACATCCTTGGAGCAGGAGCTTTGCATTTTATTGTGTATGAGCATTGCTACTGGAATCCCTGTGTCGAGTGGTGGCACTGGAGAACTGATATCAGCAAAATCAGAAAGGTGTATGAAACGAACCCAGAAGTTTTTGATGACATCTCAAATTATCATAGCACCAACAACTCTTGCGAAAGCCTGCACTTTGATCCAGAAGAACCTGGACCGCCAATTGGACTACTGCGACAGCTAGAGGAAGTCAGAGACCGATTTGATGACCTTTGGCACTCCAAAAAGAGGAAAAGTGATGTACATACAACACTGGATCTTGAACGTGCCCGCATCGACTTTGTTCAGGATGCTGATATCATTCTGGGGGATTCCATGGAAAAAGGATTCTCCACTATGCAGGAGCTTGAAGAAGTCATATTCACCGCAACTCAGGATGTCTTCTCAAAAACAGAACCTGACTCAGACACTGCAAGAATAAAACGAATGGTCGGCTTTCGTTTCCATCCAACCATCTGGGGCATTGATTACAAAGACACTGGCGATCGGAGAATCAGGGAATCATTCAAGCGAGACCTTGTCCGTGGAGCAGCACAGAATGCTGGCTCTCACTGGAAGAAGCTCAAACAGAGAATTGCTGGAAAGCAAAAAGCTGTTGAACCTACACCCTCCAATCATAAATCCCCTACCGGATCTGAGCATGATGAGCCAGATGAATGTGGGCAGCGAATTTTCTCAGTTACACCTCTGGGAGAATCGGAACCTGGCAATGAGCAGTATGGGAGCTTGGCTTGGATACACAATGAGCCCAATGTTCCAAGGTGGATGCAGAAACTCAGTCAAAAGTTGCTGGAACAAAGGGCTAGAACTGCTCAAGCAGAAGCAGATCAAGTCCCACGAGTATACTCTGTGTACATCCCTGATGAGCCAGTTGCCTCAAATTCCAGAAACGAGGAGAGATTTTCAGATGATCCAGATAATGGTGAATTTCTTTTCATTATCCCAGGCAGCACTCCAGTTAACGACTTTCCAGAAGCAATGAAAGTCACACATGGTCATGGACCAATCAGTACAGTTCAGCCTGAGTCTCGAACTCCCACTCCTCCAGTTCAACATGACGCCTGGCTTCCATCAGAATTTTGGGCTGAAGATTGGGATAATGGCTGGCCTGAGGCTAGTGCAGGAGTTCCTATTGAACAAGCAGAAAAACTCAGACAGCTGAAAATCCAACTTCACAAGATGGCCCTGAAAATTCACAAGAAATGGCACTCAGAGCCCCGCCAGAGAAATATTGTGGTTAAAACCATGCGAGATGGAACTGCATTCTCAGTGGAATGGGGACTAGATTGGCGAGAATATGAGATTGGAGAAGAATTTGATATGAGATCTGATCTCATTGACATTATGCTGGCTACACGACGGGCAAAATTCGAGAGGTATTACGCTGATGAACTGGACAGTGAATACTGTGCTTGGTCTCAAGGTGATGAGATTTGGAGATGGAAGCTCAAAAATCATTCCAAACTCCCACCCATTGCCTACCGGACCAGTGAAATCAGTGGTACAGTCATCTGGAAGGATGCCATACTCCAAAACCGCATGATCCAAGCTCGACTCGCAATTGCCGCCAAAAATCTGGAATATTTCTTTGGAGGGAGAGAAGGAGCGGCCAACCATTTCCGAGGACAACTTGGGCGAGTAGCCTACCTGGTTCGCAGTGCATGGGATGAACAATATCCCAACCGAAAAATGCATGTATGGACAACAAATGACCACACTGAACTCAAAGTTGCTGCTGAAGTTCTGGATAACTGTGCCACAGATATTGAAGGAATGGAAGAGGACTCTCGAGAGCTCCGTGAATTCATTCAGTCAGCAGCAGAGGATGTCTTCGAAAAGACCCTTGTCAAGACAGACAATGGGGTTTTCAACTCAGAGACCAACGAGATTGAATTTTGCTGGAAACCTAAACCAACATTTGTTCATGCAGACCCTGAGCCAAAAGAGCATGATAAGATAGCTCAATGGCGCCGTGATAAAACATGGCTTTCAAAAACCTGGGAAACTGTACGACAAACAGCCTTGCCCCATATACAATACTCTGGAAAGGCACCATTACTTGCAGAAAATGGGTATGCAGACACGAGCACTATGGAACCTCCTACAATATTCTGGGACGAACGCCATTATTTTGGCATTCACCAGGATAAGGAAGTATACATGATTCCAGAAGGACGACATGGCCTGATCATCGCAGAAGAATTTCAGTTTGAAATGATGAACAAGTCAAACAAGTTCATGCCCAAAGTCAATGTGATGGTTGACGGACAGGCTGTAAAAATGGACTTCATTACAGAGAAAACCCGTGGGGATTTCAGACGAATGCAAGGACGACCTTCACACATCTATGACAGTCATACCGCAGAACTAGTCAAACAGCTCTGGCAGGATAAACTGCAGAATATCCTGAGCCAAGAAATTCAGGCAGCTAGCGAAAGAATGGACTATACTTCGCAGGTCAACAACCTGAACGAAAGGAGTAACTCGCTCGCATCCTCCAAGCGGCCTCTCGCCATTCATGTTCTCGCAGCACAAGTCTTGAATACAGACAGTGCTATGCTTGACTCAACTAGAGACACAGGTACAGATTCAGATTCTCAAACTACGGAACATGATTATCAACAGTTGATGATAGATACTACTACTTTCCCTCTCCTACGACGCCAGCGTGCCTACTCTGATCTCACCCAGCTAGCCAAAGTCGACGATTCTCCTGATACAATCATTAACTCGATCCCCTTTGACGGTTTAAACATAACCGACCTGAAGGAGAAACAACTTCTGAAACCATCAGAAACCGCTGCGCCACACCTGGCAAAAGTGGAACTGAAGATCAGTAAGGAATCGCGGCTCACGGCTATGGTCATACCTAGTATAAGCAAGAATATGCTACAACGGTCTGCCGCACGATGGCTGACCGGCTGGGAAAAGGAAGAACTTGATGACCTTGAAGAAGGTTTTGTCTTCAATGGCGTACGCATCAAGTTCTGTGGCAAAGAATACGAACTACAGATGATGTTAATGGAGAGCATGGACCATGACATAGCCATCGGCAGAGATTGGCTTACCATGGGAAAGAGTCAGGCGCAAAAATTGGAGAAACTGGTTGAGAAAGCGAAAATGGAGTTGGTCGAGATCACGATTGACGTCAAGAATGATGGAGAGAAACGAGTCACAGCAGTCCTGGAGCCAGATGAACCGGTCTCCAAGATCTCGGGGGAACTCGCGGAAGCATTGACCAGAATGAAAAACTTGGCAGAGTTCATCAGCTCAGCAGAAGAATACGTTCAGCTAAAAGTCACTTACCAAGAAGAGATCACGCTCATTGCAGCCTTAGTCGTCGTCGGGGACCCGATACCCGAAACGTCGTCGAAGTCGGGACGAGGGTCGACTGCGGCTGCGATCTCTCTGGGCAGCAACTGGGTCTCTGGGCGGTTGGCGAGCCACGTTAAGATCATTTCGGTTACTAGGGGTGACGACGACATTGAAACACTCCATGACCCAACCACTCCGAGCGGTCCAGGTCCCATCGCTATAGTGGCGATTGTCAACGCGAAGAGTGATGAGGCATTCCCAGGTAATGGTGAAGTTGGGATGATGGTAGTAGAAGGTCCAGAAGAAGCTGTCCTCAGCCATGGTCAGGAACCGCCAAAGGAGGACAGAGGAATTTGGGCTTACCAGATGGTCTTAAAGGTTGACTGGGCTGCTCGGATCGTCTCACGACAAATAGCGATTGAAAAGGAAACTTCAAGGATTAATGAATGGGGCAGCCGAAAGGGTTCAGAACTACTCACATACCTTCAACAACTGTCAACAACAAACCTGCAGAAGTCAAGCCCAGAACAGGCGCAAGATCTCCTTGTTGCTGCCGCCACAGATCCAGAAGCGACAAGGGAGACTCGGGAAAGGCTCATCGACTATTACACGGGATATGCCGAACACACACGCGACCTGAAAGAAAAAGTTTCAATACTCATACAGGAAATGCGACGTGGTATCGGCGGCACTAGAGCCACTGCCGAGTCAGCGAGTACCATGCGGCTAAGCATTCTTGGTTCCGAGACCTTAGGATCACGGAATGAAAAAGTTCTTGATAGAAAGGAACTTACCGATGAGGAGCGCTGCAGACAACATGAGGCGGAACATATGCCCCAAAGCGGCCAGAGCGGGAGTAACTACAATGGGATCTCGACACGCGCTGCACCAGCCCAACGTCACGAAAATGGTTCCAAGTCATCTGGAACAAAGCACAGTGAGTCTAGAAGAAGTCTGGCAAAACCCGGAGGACTTACAAATGAACCTCCAGAGGTACTGGATGCCACACAAACCTATAAACTCGATACCCTTTCACAGAAGGCCCAGTTTACGTCGACAAATATCCCTGGAACACCAGCTAAAATTTTGGAAGCTCCGGCGGATAGCAAACGCTTTGCGCAAGCCTTGCTGGAAGCTGAAAGACATTGGCACGAATTGGCGAAATTTGAAGCTGTTGTTCGGTCAAGAAAAATCAGTTTGGAATTGGCGGCACAGCAGAAATATCTCACTTTGACACGTCACTCGGGCCACCCAACACCGCCCGCAATCCAAACTATGGCTAGCGCCAAAGTCCCTCCACAGGAGATGTCCGCCGACGCGAAAGAAACTGCGAGAAGGGCCGAAGAAGCACGCGGAAAGCTTGCTCAAGGTAACGACACGGCACCAGCCGACCTTGGAGAAATGTACATGGCCACAAGACTGACTGAAAATGGTCAGCTTCAGTCAGGAAGACAACAGCGAGTAGAAATGGACTTACGGGAGTTTGCCCAAAGCGCAGAAGTACCCTGCATCTTCGATATGCCTGGAAAAGAGCCCCAGGGGCAGCTGACGGAGCTCGAGAAGCTCCAAATAACATCCAATTTGGAGCACCGTCGTTCCGCCATGCAAAGAGAGCAGTCGAGTGCAATAAAAGGCGCGCTCGACGATGGTGGGCAAAGACAAGAGCCGGCCAAACTTCACCAAACAGACCTCTCGGGGAACATGACCGAAAGTTCCGGTGGCAGTGCAAGGACGCGTCAGCGCCCAACGACCATCGCGACAGCCAACAACAATGCCCCCGTTGCCCCAGGCTACACCGACAACGCCAGGAACCTCGACGCCTATTGGTTTCGTGCCGATGCGCTGACCGCCAATGGAATAAAGCTTGTCCCCATCTCCCGAGGTGTTTCCCGATACAACCTAGACACCCTTTCTCTCGACGGGCAAAGATACGCCAATGTCGTCTCGGCGCTTCAGACATGGTCAGACGGAAATGTTGATATTCTTGTCACATCTCTTGCCCTCTCCTTCGCCACTGACCTCGATGGCCTTGTTCGGAAACCGACATATGTATTCCAGGCGACAATGTTCCAGCGCAATATGGACATCGGCAAGCTACCAGCACTCGAATATGGCCTCCTTGTTGTCACAAGGATGGAGGATGAGAATAATGGTGAGCCCTTCATGTCCCATAAATGCAAACGAAGCTCATTAAATTCAGAAAAAATTATTGGGCGGCAGCACCGAGCTTTCCGTTTGCTCGTGAACTGCTTAGTCGCACGTCGAAAGGAGCTCCAGGTAGATGCAGCAAACGGTCTACGAGAAACCGTCACCGCAGCGTCGCAAGCCAGAATCATTTCCACCGATACTGGGGACAAGCCGGCCCCCGTAACGGCTTCCGAATTCCCCAACCAACAGCAAATCCCCGACATCAAGCTGGGTATCGATATTGCCCGGCTCAATGTCCTAACGACCGAGCTCGCCAATCCTCTCCGTGACTTCGTTCGCGCAGAAGTCATTCGCCGGATTCCAGCATACGGTGAAAGAGCATTGGGACCAGTAAGCGAACCTGCAGCTCCAAACGACACCCAGAGGCTCATCGAAGACCTCATTCGTCTCGTCATGATGGTCTCCGAGGAATCACAGAAGGAGACGCATTTGCGGCTACCTATGCGGGCTAACATGGATTCACTCGAAAGGCTCACCGACAGTCTGGGACCAATCCAGCAGCAGGCTTACATGGGCATCATTCAGCTCGTGATTTACCGCTATGGAATTGACGCTTTATTCACCTTCTACGAGCGACTCACCTGTACCCATCCAATTCTCCACATCGACACCCTTATTCGTCTCTGTATCGAACGCACGCCTATCGGCGAGGATATATCGGTTCCCGAGATATACGAAAGCGAGTTCCAGACGTATATGACCCTGTTGAAAGACGAGAAATATCAACCTCGTCGCCAGTGGGCTTGTCTGGCTTACCACGATCACCCCGTCGACCAATTCCGCTTCTACCCATCTTTCCCCATGTACGTCGTCGACGCTCCGAATCGCTACAGCATGCATGTTTTGGTCTTGAATGACCTTGACGACTATGACATGCGACCAGCATCCGAGAAAACGCCTGACGTTCGAGGGCGCCCTCGAATTGGCAATATAGCGGATTCCTTGCCTCTGGGGCTCACCATTGTTGGCCGGACAAAGGGGGAAAGGAGAGAGTTAGCTGAACAAACGAAAGAGAGCTGGGCGAGTAAAACTCGCATAATTCAGCAGCATATCACCGGGAAACCTGAGCCTCTCCGAGACGAGCCCGGATTTGAGGACTATGTCACTCGAATCCATCCTTGGGGCGACGGTTACCTCCTCGATCCCAATGATCAAATAATGCGCAATCGGCAGAACGAGACAGGGCATACAGATCAACACGAAGCGCATACCCGACCCGATGACGAACTCCCAGCGCAAGGTAAGCTCTTACCGATTACAAGTGACAGTTACAATGTCGCTAATGCCGCCACAGGTTTGTTGGACAACAATTCCGCGTCACAGCAGCCGGAATCCGCACAAGGCCTAGCTCAAGACACGAGTTCTGACATCACCGAGCAAAACAAGAAAGAGAGTCGAGAAGGAGAGGCTGCACCCATTACAGAAAACGAAGAAGGTACGTCTGACTGTATATTCTTGACAGTAAACACCAACAAAATCGCTATAGGTCTGCGAATGGGCGAGATACCGAGCGAATCCCGCTCTCGGTCGAAATCCCTTCCTCCGGATGCGCCGAAGTTCACCCTTGCACAGCAACAAAGACGTGAACAAGCATCTCAGCGACGAGAAACTATTGCGACAACTTTTGCGCCACAAATCCCAGCACAAGACGTCGAGAATGACCGTGAAGAGGAGCTCGAGTATCTTGACGAGCACTCTGAAGATCAGCCAGCAAGCGACAGAGATTCTATCGCTTGTTCTGCTGCTCGAAGCCGCTCCGGTAAGTCAGCGATATTTTGGTTCATTTTCCAGGTTGCTCACCAAATCCTAGCCTCGGATCGTCAGCGAGACCTAGATGAATCAAGCGAGCGGTCAGGAAACGAGCCTAAGAGCTCGAATGCCGGATACCGGGACAACAAAGTGATGCTCGACATGTCATTGTCACCCGTCGTGGTCCAGGAAGGTAGCAATGGTAAGTCAAATCAGGAGAGAAAACTTCCAGAGTTGACTAGAGCCACAGAAGCACTGAATTCGACGATAGCGCCCGTGATAGACGACGAGTTTATGCCACCTGGTCTCCCAACCTTGGCCAAAAACTCTCACGTTGCCAATCCCTTGCCCAATACCGCTCCAAATCGTCAGAGTGACGATGATTTTGTCCCACCAGGTCTTCGAACGCTGGCTGAGTCCCCGTCACCATGCCAATCTACGCCAGTCGATCAGGTTAATGCAGTCTTCGCTGGGATCCAGATAAACCAGCGCAATTCTGCCAAAATTCTTTCAACTACCGATCCTTCAGCAAAGCGCTCGGCAGACGAAATGGACGACGCCAAGACCAAATTGGGTCCTTCGAAACCAAACGACATGGTCCTCGGTACCCTTGTCACACGAGCATCCAATGTTCCGACAAGTTTCAATCGCACCCATACCGAAAACCTCCAGAGCCAAGCGGGATTCGCAACAGTACTGGATTTTCAGTTTCCGGGGAAGCAATCACGACGCCACTTCCCCGAGAACGAACTCCAGAGCGTCTCAAGTCACCAAGCCCTCGAGCGCGTGAGCCAGAGCGCCCAGCGAAGCGACGAAAGGCCGCAGTCAAGACTGCAGACAAAGTCGGGCCCTCGGACCGAGTCACTCGAAGCAGGCAGCGAGCCAAGGACCTTCCAGAGGGAGAAGCGCCGTCTCGACGTTATTACCGAGAATGAAGAAGAGGCAGCCGAAGCTGGGGACGAGTTCAGCGACGAAGAAGACTGGGGAAATACTGAAGAAGTCAGAGAAGAGGCTGAGGACGATATGAAGACCGTCCCATCCGCAAAGCTGCGAGAAATGGACGAATTGGAAGACGGAGAAAGAGAGACTGAAAGCAGCTGTGAGCTTGAAAGCACCCGTGAGTTCCATATTCATGATATTCAAAGCTGGAGGGCTGACCGTGAAATTGCAGCGGATCTCGTTAGTCAGTCAGGTGTCTCGAGTAGAAGCGAAGCTGAAAGCCTCGTAACCGCGCCACCGCTCTCAGACAGCGACTGCGACATGGACACTGACTCAGATGAATATCTGGGCCAGTTCCACGCAGATAGCATCCACGGAGCGTCTCCCGAACCTGTATCGCGACCCCAATCCAAACGAGAAATTCACGGACAGCTCACATTCAATGAAATGAGTTTCTATTACCATGCCTTCAATGGACAAGTCTCGTTTCCAGACTGTCCAGTATCTCCATCCAACAATAATGCCGCCACATTCATTGAACAACCGTCCGCTCGCCGCGACTACTTCGGGTATCATGACCACCGAAGCATGACCATCAAACAAGGGTCAGCAGAAGGTCTCGAGCCGTACATCGAACAAGTAAGCCCGGAATACATTCCGCCACCGAATCACCCTCTAAGCGGCAGTACGGGCATGCGACGAGTCATGATTAGCAAGCGGTCATTGCTTCATGATTACCCGCCGCGAATGGACGATTTTAATCGCCGAATTGGTCGTTCAATACCACTCGAGGGACTGGAAGGACGGCTGGCTCAGGACATTGTTCAAACAAGCGGCCGTGTTCGAAAGGAAATAGGACAGGTATGGCTCGAGGCAGACGATTATGTCTTGCTAGATGGGACAGACCGAGACCGATACAAGCTGCAGAGGCGAGACGCAAAAGAGTACTATGACTCAGAACAAGCATGGTATCTTGAGGATGTCCCATTTCTGCCGGAGTTACGACAAGTGGACCTCGATAATGCATACCAGCTTGCGCCACCGACAACATACGAGCTTCTGGAATACGATATCCCCGTCAATGAGGGTATCGCTCGTGCTGTTCTCGATGAGGAAGAACAGCTCGAGGTTCATCTTTCCCGAGAACAACAAGATCCCCAGCGCTTTCGGAACCTTGCTGTCGCGACAACTGGTCTTTCATCACTCCCATACGCTTTTTATCATTCAGAAGTAAGAGAGATTCGGTCAGACATGCACCAAATCTTCTCCTTGCTTACTCAGCTCATCACCCAGCCTCGATTTCGCCGAATACTCGACAAAGTGCCAGAGGATCAGGCACTTAAACATTACTTTCGACACCATTGCCCTTTCTTCCGCATTATAGAGAAAGGAATTCCGCTGCTACTTCAAGGCTTCAGTATTGAATGTCTGCATCAATCGGCACCAGCGACCGTTTACAGTCAACCGCAGGTGCAGCCTTACCAGCCCCGAAACCCTCTACTCCTAAATGAAGAAGACGAGTTCATTTTCCATTGCGCTATGCTCATGGACCATGCCGGCTTCTTCAAGACAGCAAATGCGCTCAGAGAAGTTCGTGCTCAACATCTCATGCGCCCCGAAGATGTCCGAAAGCTACTACGACATGGCTATCTCGACTCTTTGGACCGATTCGACCGATTTGGACAGCGCCTCTGGACTCGGGTTGCCCCCCGAAGGAGCTAAAGGCGCCACATATGACTCATTTGTTTCTCGCTGGACCTTGTCCAGTCTGTACAGTATTCTTTTAAAGTTCCCTGCGGTCTCTTTTTCCTTTATCCTGGGTTTATTTGTTACTATTTTTCTGGTTTCAACTTCGTCGATGCATCAATTAATGGTAAGCGCCCTGATTCTTAGCGCGCTATCCATTACTAACGTTGCTTTTAGTACAATACCTATGCTCTCCCACCCTCAGTTCTGTGTACGATATTGCTCCGAAGATTTTCATGACATTTTGCTGTACCTTGTATCATATCTGTTCCTCTCGCTAGTTTCCGTCTACTTAGCACGTTTGGGCTTCGTGCCCTTTATTTTACTTAAACGTGGCTTAAATCTATTTACCTTTGTTTTCCCTGATATGCCGAACATTGAGAGGTCGAGAAGAGGTAGGTCTAGCGCCACAGTTAGCTGCAACTTTGTTGCTGTGTCCAAGAGACCAAGGCAACAGAAGGACTCATTACACCGAGCCTTCATAGGAAGAAGAATTAACAAAGCTAGAGTCACAGGGACTATGACACAAGCTAAAGTTCCCTGCGGAGAACACGCTAGGGAAAATACTGATTCCACCAATGTTGAAAAGGACCATGAAGCAACAGAGATCACGTTCCCGGCTATCTCTGAAGCTGAACCAAGGTACTTTTCTATTGAGGACTATCAATTCGAAGAAGGGGACATCGTAATATGCCCAACAGGAGATGTTAAGGAGAAGTCTAAGCCCACAGAAAGGCTCGAAGCATTTGGCGCTTACAAGAAAGTGGCCAATCGGGCAATTCCAGTTAAGGGAACTTTTCCGGAGGAGTCACGAGTCCGACGAACGATCCCCGAGGACCCAATGAAAACTCTAACACCCCTACCAGCATTCCCACCAGACTTTGTCCCAACAGAACGACTTACCGAGGAACGAATGGAGGACTTGAATGTGAATAAGGATGGATTTCTCTGGCCTGAAGAAGAGAAACTATTCAAATTTATTCTCAAAGTCAACGAAGAAACTCTGCCTTACGAAGAGAAAGACAGAGGAACTTTGAAACGATCCTACTTTTCAGATTATATCATGCCCACGATTCCCCACGTACCTTGGGAGTATCGTAACATCCCAATACCTCCAGGGATTGCATCGAAAGTCATTGCACTATTGAAAAGCAAGATCCAGGCAGGTGTCTATGAACCCAGCCAATCCTCTTATCGCTGCAGATGGTTCTGTGTTGTCAAGAAAAGCGGAGACCTTCGAATTATCCATGATCTACAGCCTTTAAATCGTGTGTCAATTCGAGATGCTGGACTCTTACCTCGCATCGAAGAATTTGTGGAGCAATACGTCGGAATGATATGTTGCACCATGTTTGATCTCTTTTGGGGATTCGATGGAAGAATGGTGGATGTCAAGTCACGCGATATGACAGCTTTTTACACACCCCTCGGACTTCTGCGTCTAACAGCACTTCCGATGGGGTACACGAACTCACCTGCAGAGTTTCAGCATTGCATGAGTTTTGTGCTACAAGAAGAGATCCCAGAAATCGCAAACATATTCATCGATGACTTGCCAGTAAAGGGGCCAAGGACTTGGTACCCAGACAAAAATGGCAATCCCGAGACACATCCTGAAAATCCTGGCATCAGACGATCGATCTGGGAACATGCCCAAAATGTCAATCAAGTCATGCACAAGATCAAATGTTGCGGTGCCACTTTCTCACCAAAGAAAACTGAAGTCTGTCGTGCTGAAGCTGTCATTGTAGGACACAAGTGCACATTTAAAGGACGTTTTCCAGAGGACAAAAGGACTGAGAAAATCCTTTCCTGGCCTCAGCCCCATAATGTGTCTGAACTACGAGGATTCTTGGGACTATGTGGAACAGTACGCATATGGATCCAAAATTATTCCTTGGCCACTAAAGCACTATCGCAACTCCTGAAAAAGGAAGCAGAATTCATTTGGTCAGAGAAGGCTCAGGCAACCTTCGAAACCATGAAGGACTATGTTTGTTCTGTCCCAGCACTCCATCCGATTGATTACGACTCAGACAGGCCCATCATTTTGTCTGTGGACACCTCTTACATCGCAGTGGGAATGATTCTATCCCAACGAGATGAGTTTGGCCACAAACGACCTGCACGATATGGGTCAATCATGATCAAAGATGTCGAGAGTAGGTATTCCCAGGCGAAGCTTGAACTTTACGGTTTGTTTAGAGCCATCAGAGAATGGAGGATCTACATAATAGGCGCTAAGAAGCTGCAGATCGAAGTAGACGCCAAGTATATCAAAGGGATGATGGAACAGCCGGACATGATTCCCTCGGCACCAATGAACCGATGGATCAGCGGAATCTTGCTCTTCGATTTTGAACTCATTCATGTGCCTGCCACTGAGTTCAAAGGCCCAGATGGACTCTCACGACGAAGGCCAACCGAGGATGAGATTAGAGACGAAGCAGATGCTTATGATGACTCTTGGCTTGATGACATCGCATTGTTCTCACAAGAAGTCAGAGAAGACATGCCAGAAATAGACGACGTGACATCAATGTCCGAATCAGAAATATCTCCTGCTTTGACAAACAAGCAAGATATTATTTTATGGGACATCAAAAGTATGCTTGAGTATAACCGACTGCCCAAGAAAAGCTTCCGGAACCAGCAAGAGCGAGTACGCTTCCTGAAAAGAGCTGAGCAATTCTTCATAAAGCACAAACGGATGTACAGACATCAGAAAGGAAAGATGCCACAACTTGTTGTATTTGACAATACAAAGAAGGAAGTACTTATCAGGCGAGCACATGATGAACTGGGACACCGAGGAGAGTTCACCGTGTATGAGCTAATGCGAACAAGGTTCTACTGGCCGACCATGCGCCGAGACATCCATTTTCACATCATATCGTGCCACGAATGTCAGATTCGGTGCATGAAAAAGATGCAGCTACCTCCCACAATATCAACACCCTCGACACTCTTCGAGAAAGTTTATATTGACATCATGTTCATGCCTCTGGCCCAGGGAAAGAGATATATCGTCGCTGTCAAAGACGACTTGTCCGGTATCACAGAAGCCAGGGCATTGGGGACCCTTAAAGCTAGATATGTTGCCAGCTTCTTCTGGGAACAGATTTATTGCCGATATGGTTGCATGGGACATGTCGTAACAGACAATGGAGCTGAATTCAAAGGTGCCTTTGAAATTCTAGTACGACGGATGGGAGTGCCGCAAGTCAAGATTTCACCTTACAACAAGCACGCTAATGGAGTCGTAGAAAGAGGGCATTTGATTCTACGGGAAGCAATTGTCAAATCCTGCGAAAAGGATGGCCAAGGAGGAATTAAGAAATGGCCTGAAAAGCTGCCTCTGGCTGTTTTTGCAGATCGAGTCACCGTCAGTTCTGTAACTGGCTTTTCGCCATATTACCTTCTGCATGGAGTCGAACCTGTTCTATCTATGGACCTATCAGAAGCCACATTCATGGTTGATGGATTTCAATCTGGAATGACCACAAGTGAATTGCTTGAATTACGAATACGGCAACTCGAACGGCGACCCGAAGATCTGGCGCGAGCCGCTAGGACTCTGAAAAAGGCTAGGATGAAGTCAAAAGAGCAATTCAACAAGAAATATGCTCTTCGACTGCAGAAGGAGAGGTACGAAGAAGGAGACCTAGTCTTGGTCCGGAATACACGATACGAATCAACCTTTACCCAACTCAAGACAGAGCCCAGGTACTTGGGACCATATGAAGTTGTACGCCGCACCTACGGTGGAAGCTACACTCTGAAAGAGTTGGATGGCAGCGAAATTCGAGGCAATGTTGCAGCATTTAGGGTGATACGTTATATCAGCCGGCAGAGTCCAGAATTGGAACTGCTAGCTGATGAGGCAGAAAAACTCGACGACACAGAGGAAGAGCCAGCTGTAGAGCAATTACCTTCAGAATCCTCAGCTTCCGAGCCTGACCCAAACGATCAGGAATGGGACTCAGAGAGTAATTAAGCCCCGATCACGATCTTACACCAAGCTAAACACGGTCAAAATAACGGCATCGGATATTCCCTGCACAAAGCCTAAATGCAGGCCAGAGCATACCTTTCTTCTCACCACTATGTCGCTGTGGAACCTCAGCAATTCTGCCCCAGAGACCTTCCTCGATGGCGAAGGCCCCTTCTATCTCTATCACTTCACGCCTAGCCTAGCGTTGACCAAGGTTGAAAGACATATCGACTTCAATCTGGACAACAAAGCTTGGCGACCACCGACTTTTGCTCCAGAAAAGTCCTGGTGGATTTACCAACCCAACTCTGACCCAATACGCCAGCCAGGTCGCTTCCCCATTCACAATGAATGGTACAGTCGGGAAAATGGCCAGTATTTTCCATTGCTGGACGAGCACAGCTGCCCAGCAAATATTCTCACCACTGTCGTTTCGTTTCCACGAAACAACATATGGCTCTCCACAAAGGAATTTCTAGAACGATTCTGGAAGGCCACAAACCAAATCAGTAAGCAACCCTTTCTTTCCCCTAATAAAGCGTCAGTAATAGCAGACTTAGGAGAACGAAACGAGTCTCTGGAATTGCAGGAAATTGTCGAAAATGCGCCACCTCCACAGAAGCTGTCACAGGCTTTCGAGATACCTGAGCTCAGGAGTCCTAAAAGCAACAGCAGTATGGCAGTCGCTTCCACATTTTCCAATTCCACTCCAGATCACCCATTCAAATCGTCAGGCATGCTATTGTCTGAGACAATCGACCTCCCCTCTCCATACTCCATTCTTGATGTTCGACGTCCAGTCAAGAAGGGAGATCCCATCTACGCTCCGCTACATTATGGCAATGGTACCATTGGCGACGTCCAAGGGTATTATCATGGATTTCTCCTTGTCGAGGTCAAGTGGAACAATCACAATCCTCGAGACCTGCAAGGGAATTATCCGACATGTTTCCTGGTCGCTCGACACATGTATGCCACGACAAGAACTGAACGACTACGTCTTTCGCTATCCGAGATACGACCACAACCAGGAGTGTTGGGCTACGACGTTCAGAGTTCCCCTTCCAGTCAAGCAATAATGGGAATTTGGACAGTTCTGTCCAGAACGCTGCAGTGGTGGAAGTTGAATTTCCCCTTGTCGACAATCCCCTATGACCATCAGCGACGCCTGCACTGGCTGTACCACTTCCAGCTGCTTTATGCTGAAGAAATGAAAGGTGGGATTCAGAAATTGAAGCTCGTAATGGAGAACGACACCATAGAGGAAGAAGAGGAGTATTACAATCTCGATTTGAATGGCGGACACTTTTTATGGTAGAGATGATGAATCGAATGGCAGGAGATGGCCAGAAAAATATTATCATCATTTCTATTTATACTCCCAACCGGACCGGAGTCAAGTCACTGGACTGCTTGACAAATCACAGGTAATTTTTATTTTCCCGGGCCGATCGGAAAATCAGAATTATTGAAGCCGAAATGCCGAAATCCCACGAGTCAAATGGCAAAGCAAAGCGGGCCGACAGAACGGACCGTCAACTCGGACCATCATATAGCCGGAAGTATCATGGGAAAGGTACCTTTTAAAATAATAAGGACCTTCGGTAAAGGCACCACTGGGGCCCTGGCCTCAGTAACTCGTCTTGAGACAACCACAACCTATGGAATTATGAACTGAGAGTGCAGGGCATAATCTACGAGTGTATCAGCGGATTTTCGAACCAGCTTTTGCCTTGAGAAATCAATCGACACTTGCGTGGGAGGAAATACCAACTGCAGTATCATAGCAGATGGGCCTGCATAATGTTTCAGCATGCAGGAATGATTTATTCAATAAGAGGAAGGTAGCAAGTGCCAAAAAGGCAAAATAGGCAAAAGGAAAAAAGACATTGGACAGCGCGGTCTCGAAACCACGAGCACATTTCAGGGACTGAAATACAGCTGGCGCTTGAGACCGCATTACCAATCTCTTCCGGGAAAGCATCGCCAGTTTGCATACCTCACATGGCAAGAAGGACCAATTTGCAGACGTCACACAGTCTGCTAAAATAATTGCAAAAGAGAATGCATGGTCAATTCTACCGGATATTATGCCTCACTACCCGTGTTATATTCAGACAAGGGAACCACTGCAGAAACCTGAATAATGCAAAAACGAGATACAAGTTTGTATTACAACAAATTCAGAGCTGTAGGATATATGCAGTAGCGACTTGGAGGGCATAGAACCACAGGTAGAACAACCCAAAGCACCGTTCCAATGCAGCTGCAAGGAAATGTCAACCTGGGCGGAGTCAGCTCAAAAATCCAGCGCACCTACACCCAAGGCAGGTACCCAGAATCGCATCATGTTCAACAAGAAGCGATCAGGATTTTTGCTGCTAGAAAGGAACCTCAGTTGTGAAAACTACCTGAAGCAGAGGCTACAACAAACCAGCGAATCCAAACACCCAGAAAGCAGGCAACAATGAGGAAAATTGCAGATGCCTGTAAAGCAGCAGTTTCCTGGACACCCAGACGAATTATGGAAGAAACAAGCCAGAGGATGGCAGAGGCTAGAGCACAAGCCCTGGCTATCGCACCAAGTACGACAATGGACAGCATGAAAAGATGGGGCACGAAGTCAATTTGACCCTCTTAACTGCTTTAAAAATACTTGCAATGCCGTACAGACGAGATTGTGTTTGAGATCATTATGGCAGTCCAACTCACACAATGGCACAAGTATCGCTTTCGATCAACATTTATTCTGTGGTGTACAAAGGAGCATTAAAGAGAAGGCTAATATAGGGTATCTAAATAAGGAAGTCAGGATACCGCTGAGAAGAATATTGGCAAATAATTCCGACCTGGTAGGGCCATACACTGGAACAATACGAAATCAGTAATACGACTTGGCATATGCGGCAAAAGTACTCACCCGACAAAAGCTGGCACAATAATATCGAATGGGTCAGCAGATGGGAATAGCCAGCTCGTCATGGTAGGCGGTCCTGCACCATGATTCAGTTTTGGAATGATATGGGCTGACGACGATACAAAATCAGCACGGAAATCACAAATTCTGAACGAACTGGTCAACTCACAGGGAAATGCTGCAGAAGAAAAATGCCGAGAGACCAAAGGACACATCCTTCCAGCCTGGGAGACGGTCCTGAAGCACACAAGCAGTCAGGAAACAAGTCAACTACCAGAAAACGACGCACCAGAAATTGACAGTGGTCATCGACAAGATCAGAGCCTTGTGAACCAGGTGAACTGAACATTGCAAACACTGAGGAGCGTCAGCTATGCTGAAGGAGATGGAAGAAAGAGAGAAATGGGGGACTCACCTGGCGAAACGTCAAAGAGAAACCCACAGCATTTATACGTTTATCCCAATTGAATGCCCAATTAGGCAGGAGCACCCTAAGCCTGTCAGATTCCCATCAACTGAATGGAAGCAGCGCCACAAGAAGGTAAAGAATAAACACCTTCAATGGCACTTTAGCCATAAACGCTACCATTCAATTGATACTGAAACACCGAACAATTGGAACAGCGCCCAGAGGCAAAGATCGAAGCTAGAAATGGCACCAGACCAGAAACGTGCAGATCTTCACTCAGATTTGGGCAAGGAAGCTCATAAACGTGGCAACAATTGCTGTATGCAAACGTACCTGGGAAAAGAGGAGAATGGAAACAGCCGAGTATCAGTAATACTGGAGATTGCCGGACCTCCATATTAATTCCGCCGATATCCACCCATGATCACCAATTTTCCCAGGTCACAGAAAGAATGACACACCCTTGTCAGATGGATAAAATCTGATCAGCAAACATTTACCACGGTGATTTTCACTCCACCAATCAAACATCAGCCGTGACTGGGGGCAGTCAATTTAAAGTTCCCTGCGAAATGTACCGATAAAACATTGTTTCATCAGAAATAGTGATTATTGGTGAAGGTTGATAAGAGAAGTGAAAATGGGGCACCATGATCTCTGGCACGAAGCGCAGGGAATTCCTAATGAAGATACCAACTTGATGGAAAAACAATCAGGAGCTGCAGAAAGTCCATATGGCATAATGACTCCCATGGCATAATGACTCCCGTGGCATAATGACTCCATCAAAGAGCTGTAGAGATCCATCAGAAAGCTGTAGAAGTTCTGACAGCGCACAGCCTTGATCGACAGATGATCAGACAATACGTGGCACTGACCCACGTGGCACGCCAGCGCATCAGTACGTGGCACCGACCCATGCGGCACGTCAGCGCATCAGATGAGTCATTATTCAAGCGCCGTTTCAATTGGCAGATAGGAAAGTGCTGTACATGAAGCATGCCCTAAGATGCCTCAAGGGTGAGAGACTCTGGCCTCAATAAACCATGTTGAGTCAAGCTCCCAGTGACTCATGACAGGCCAAGTCAGACCCTGAAACACCAAATATAACCACCTGACTCAAACCGGCAGATACAAGAGTTGCGCCACCTTAACTTTTGAACCCATTAACCACCCAAATGACACAAATGACGTGTTCCAATTACTGATTCATGTTATGAGACACATTATACACGAGTACTACGTGTTTGACACGTCTCAGACAAGAAAAGTTGTCACAAACATGATTTGGGTGAGGAAAGATGGGGGGGGAAAGACAAGGTCAAGGGACCCAAATGCATCTAGATCCAGTACGATTTGGACAAACTGCTTTTGGTCTGACCATCTATTCCTGAAAACTCAGAAGGGTCAAGATGATATCTGCAAGATACACGATTCAACTCGCCAAGTCTGGACGACTCTTTCTGGCCAGGATCGCGATGCATCCCACAGGCTGTACAAGATCCAGATTCATGTTTCATTGAGAATGAACCATGAATCCAAAGCAGGACATGTACATCCTAAGTAGGACATGCACATCCAGAAAGAGATAATGAAGAGATAATAAATCGCAGAACCCAGATCTATTAGTATTTTAGCCCCAAGTAGACAGGTACCTAGAAACTGTATAAAAGGGAGCCCAGTTCTCCATCAAATATCATCTTCTTTATCCCCCAGAAAGGATTTAAGGAACTTCACCCCTCTCTTTGAACAATACCGCAGTAGGGATCATACGGATCGCCTATTCTCTTGTTCTATTGAGACAAGGATCTTCTTTTGCTCCCCGAGTGGACTGAAAGAACTTCACCCCTCTCCTAGAACAATACAGCAGTAGGGATCATACGGATCGCCTATTCTCTTGTTCTATTGAGACACGTATTCGACTTCAGAGGATCTTCTTTTGCTCCCTGAGTGGACTGAAAGAACTTCACCCTTCTCTTTGGACAATACAGCAGTAGGGATCAACGGATCGCCTATTCACTTGTACCACTGAGACTAGTGCCAGACTTACGGTAAGTCTTGCAACCCCGAGTTCAGTATCAGTATTAACGACCAAGTAACGAGTTCAGTATACGGCCCAGCATAGGATACTATAGGCAAACACCTGTGGTATACTACCTCAGCATCTTCAGTATTGTCAACCAGAAGCCTCGAGATCACCTACGAATCATTAAATCCTTGTTCTGTCTTTAAGACTCTGAGTAATATCAGGCGTCGTTCACTGGGTCCTGGTCGCCCTATAGTGAATAAAACGAAGGCGGACCAAGTGTTTGTTTGAATCATTGGAACCTCTAAAGCTCTGAGAGACAAACCAGCTCGACGTATCCCAACAGCAGGAAGGACGACTTCATTCAATAAACGACCCCGACTCCAACAGAACTACAAGCTCAGGCTCTTGGTAATCTTTCTTATACTTTCTGCTGTCGCTATCAGTGTCCATTATACACTGAAAGCTAAAGTGGAAGAGTTCGACAACCCTTACTCACGTCTCATAATCCCGACCATCCCTCCAACACACAACGGGTGAGCCTATATAACTTCTTGAAACGAATCCAATATTAATCTGTAAACGGTTTTTATCACCAAGCTCAACGAACAAACTACAGACCCTGCCCACCAGCGATCTGTAGGGAAAGTGCTGTATTCTTGTAAACAACAAGGTACGCTACACCGATACCACAATCCCAGCCACCTGCACCAATAGACAGGTCTTGGGAGAGCATGAGTTGGCTTTCTGGAGCGCAAAATCCAGTGGAATTCTAGGCTAACCCGATGATTATCGTCCTCTGGAAAAAGAAAAGAAGAACACAGACCCAGGTCGGAGGAATCTGTTTGTCGCATCTTCCAGTGTAGTTTCTCCATTTATCCTCTGCTCGTCCTACCTTGCTTAGCGTGATTCTGTAACAATAACGCACGTCAGGAGCAATAGTACAATAAACTGACCTGTACAAGCTGATAAATTCTGCCGAAAGTCGATATTCTGCACCTCGAAGGCCGCAGAAAACAGCTACATGCGGCTTCTGCCAGTGCAAGACAATGGACATCGGTCCCAGTGGTCTCTGAATCTCAAGGCACTTGGGTAACCGTTGAGAACCAAATGTTGGTGCTCGACGAGGGGGCATCTCATTTTAGAGACCCTCGGAATGATCTTGAAATGCTCAGAAAATAACGAACGGCCAGCCTGAGACGATGATAAAAAGTCTTGAAAATTCGAGGGTAAATTGAAAGCCAAGGCGACAATTTCACGTGATACGCGTCGCGCTCATCCCGAACCTCGTAGAGCTCAAAAGTCGCACAGGATTCAGCAAACCAAGAGGGGCAGAACACCTTGTTTCGAGAGCCAGATGTTCCAGGAACTATTTCCTACCACATTGGTAGAAAATGCCACTGGTGCACTTGAGATGTTTCCTTGACCGTCCTTGGTTAGCACCTTCTTTCCATTGATTCTAGCCCAGGCTTACACGGAATTCAGCATTGGCCTCACCGCTAACGAGGCTACAGTTGTAAACTAGATCCTGCACGAGCAGCCGTTTTCCAACCAGGCCAACCCTATACGGTTCAACTCTCGACAACGATATGTTTCAAGTGGCACCGTTACCACCGTTTTGTTCAACAGAAAGCCCCGAAATCGGTGCTGGTTGGGATCTAGGTCTGGACGTCGCCATGGCTCGAGTTGAATGGTTAGCTGTTATCTCCAGGTAGGGGAAAATCCTCAGTCCTCCATGAAAGTCTCACAGGAAGTCTCTTCAGGCCTTCTTGACCTCGTCTCTCGTTTTATTCGTCCCTCGCCAGTGTGTCAAGCAGATCGACAAGAAAATCACGACGGAGAAAACACGATGATGAAGAAAGGGCCGTTTGGCAAGTGCAATTGGCTTTGGGCGCGCGATGTAGCAAAGGCCGTAGGAAATTCCAATGATTGTCTCCTACCTAGTCGCTGGTGCGTCCTGGTCCTATGAAAATGGTGCATATGGGCTGACGATTCATTTTATAGCTGGGGCTAAACTGTCTGCGTGATCCCGTCGCATTTTAGCTGCCAAGATTCTCGTTCGGCGCTTTTCTTCAATGCGCCTTTCCCTTGGCATCGCCTCTTGAGGCATCGCGGATCCTTAGTCGGCGATATGTACTGGTTTGTAGAGTGCAGCACTCATCTCAGGTCTTTAATGTTGAATCTCGCCACAAATTCATCCAATACTTAGGCGCGCCTTGCGTTATAGTAACCGAACAAACTTTGTTGTCGCAAAATCATGAATTCAGTTCATTGTATCATAATTGATTCTTTGTCTCGGCCAAGGCTACTTTGTCTCGGCCAAGGCTACTTCGTCTGCTCCCCATACCCTGTTTCCCCTGCGCGAAGCCCCAGTTTGTCGACGGTAGTATCTCGGACCTCAACCTGGAGGTGGTGATTTTGGCGATTTGGTGCTGGGCGAGCGTCAGCGAGCTGAATAAGAGAGCGTACGAACGAGGCAGAGAGCGTGTGGACGAGACAGAGGAAGGAAGACAATGAGAAGACAAACCGAAACAATCCAAAAAGACGAACGTCAGCAAGCCAGACACCGAAACGAAACGAAACCAGGAGAGACGAAACGAAACAAAGAGAGAGACGGGAGGAAACAAAGAGAGACGAGCCGAAAGATCCAGACGGTCGCACTGACCTTGTACCTTTATACACTCTTCCATAATCTGCATCGCGTTGCCTGTGGACGAACGGAGGATGTTTTAAGGTTACGAGTTGAGGAAATGGGAGGGAATGGGAGGGAATACAAAAGAGTAACAGCGGATCGGAGACGAAAGCCAAAGATAGAGCGAATGGGAGTAAACAGCCAACGAGCAGCTCAGAACAAGGCCGAAGCGATCCACGAAACGAACCAAAGCCAAAGCCAGGTGAAGCGATCATGAAAAAAACACAAGATAGACGTGCCCCCAACGTCGACGCGCAATAGGTCGTCCTGAAAAAGTGTTGTCGAGAAGGTCAGAGACTGCAGAAGCCAGTCAGCCTGCTTTCGCTTTACATGTAACCAGTTCGACGCACCGTGACCGAGCATATTATCCAACCAGTCTTTGACCAGTCTGTCGAGAAAACCGTGCTATACTATCATCGAAGAGCGCGTCCGAATGCTTGAATTTATCGGCTTGATGGCGATTCCTGGTCCAGAAAACGTAGAGCATTAGAGCGATTCAGCTGCGGTCTTTAGAAATAATGCTATCCATGTGAAGGATATTGCAGAGCACAATGAATTATAATGTCGCGTGACGTCGCGTGAAGAAAAGAAACTTAAAAGTGTGAAGGCACCCGGGCTAAGCACCGCTGGAAAATGGAAATGGAAATGGAAAATGGAATATCACGTGTGATCGGTTATATTAGTAATGCTATGCTATGACTCAGCCAAGACGTGGGTAGCATGTGCTGGCTTCTGGGAGCCGGCTCCCAAGTCCCGACTCGCGGTGGCAGTTGAATTATCTTGCACAGGATAGTTATTTTGTACATGAATAGATATTTAAGACCATACGGCATTCAGTCAGCAACAAAGTCAGCAATAAACCTAACATTATAGGACTCGTTCGTCATTGAAGCCAGTTAACAGCCTTTGTCGCATCAACAGCTCTGATATCAAGCACCCACCAGAGCAACAATACTCTGTGCCTCAATGGCTTG
This sequence comes from Mycena floridula, assembly GCA_029320655.1. Taxonomy (NCBI): domain Eukaryota; kingdom Fungi; phylum Basidiomycota; class Agaricomycetes; order Agaricales; family Mycenaceae; genus Mycena; species Mycena floridula. The sequence continues at coordinate 3,178,655 of JARIHS010000001.1, forward strand.
GGTGTTAACATGTACCATTGAACATAATGATTTTCGCCAAGGACTGTAAGGTCTATGGTTTGAGCCTCATCAGTTTTATCATTTTTCGTGATGACTTGACCTCCTGATGTCAGCATCCGGCTCTCAGACGGCACTCGCTAGCAAACTCATAACGAGACCTTGCTCATAACGTCTGGCGCCTTCCTTCTCAGACACTCAGTGGCCAGCATCCGGCTTCCAACTTTCGGTCCGCAGCCTGTGCATACCACCTAACAGCTTTTGGATGGCCGCCTCTAGATGAGCTCTGTCGCCTTCCTTTGGTCATAATTCGCCTGTCATTGACACTGTTGCCTTCACTTACAGCTCGTGACACTGAACATCAGCACAACTCTTCTCCACAAGCATCACCCAACAGCTCTCATGTGCGCTTTAAAAACTGTTTTGACCCTTTGACTTGGATTCAGTGAGAATGTTGACCGAAAGGACAGTTCTATTCCTCAATGATTCCAGCTAACAGCTTGAGATCAAGGCCCAGGCAGCACTGACGCTCTGGCAATCATAATTTCCATCGCACTTTACTTGTCTTATTTAGATTCTCGGGGACAAATGGATCAGTGAGACTAGGACCAGGACAAATATATTATTTGCGAGAACATTGAGTTGTACGAGGCGACATGCGACCCTTCAGGCCCAAATGCACTACGAGTTCATCATCATCATCAAGATGGGCCTTGGTCTTGTTTGAATGGAATCAATATTGTTTCATCTAGAAAAACAGTGGGAATCGGAAGAGTGTGGCCACAGGGCCAATTGCGGCCACTGGATGCCGCCATCTGCCTTGCGACTCCAGCTAGGGCCATCGTCCTGCGTGTCCTGTGGGATTCAATTGTTGGAGGTTGGATGATACACCCTGCATATCACGACCTGGAGTCTGCGACCCAAGTGGCGCGAGCGAGACGCAGCTGGAAATACAAGGCAACCAAAAAGAATATATTCACTGCATTTTCTGCATGATATCAACAGGCCGATACACCGGTGATACGGAGGCAACAGTTGATGTATCAAACATATCATACGGGCGCGCTAGGAAAATTGATACTTCAATGATTGGTACCTCATGCGGTCCTTATACACATCTTTTACCATCTGTATCAGAACCTATAACAGTTGCTTTTTGCTCATTGATTGTTCTGTGCCAGCCTCAATTTATGTATGTAACAGAAGTTTGATACTATGCACGGAATACAAGAGTGATATACAGCTAATGCAGATAAAATAAATGACCGAATACTAGAACTCCTGCTTCCCATAATCACATCAAACACAGTAGAGTCTACGACTGATCTATGACCTGGAACATATGAATGAGCAACATCCGAAAGGGTGAGATGAGCATTACTTACTGTGTACACCCTTGAGCTATAAAACTCGAGATGGTCGAGGAATATGAAGGACAGGGTGGGAGAACAGATATCCCGGCTTTGGAAAATAAAAGAAAGAATAAAAGAGAAAACATTGGAGTAACAGAGGATTTCCAGGCTCAGTGCCTGCCTCCGGACCACAACCCACAGACGGGTCAACAATGTGGTCTGAAAAATGGAATAAGGGAAGGAGAAAGCATGTCGATGTGGTGGGCGAAGAAAGGAAGGCGTGAGAATGAAGTTCCAAAAAATTTCCTCAAGTCCAACTCCAGATCATGTGCTCGGCGGAAAGACGATTTTCAGAGATTTCCTTGTAAAAGTATCACTGATACAGTCTGTAAAAGTCAATTGATATGAAGGGAAGATACTGAGCAAAAAGGTAATGCAAAAACACGATATCACGGTGCTATCAAATCACTGTTAGGAAGCCGATACAGCACTGATACAAGCCAATACATCAGCTCGGCAAACGAGGTCCTGATACATCACTGATACAACCAATAAGAGTTGTTACTCAGTTGATACAGCCCTTATTTGTGATACAGTCATAATACAACAGATACCAGGTCTGGGATATCCTCCTGATACCTCGCAGGAAATGCAGTGATTCACGGGGAGTCAAACATCGTTCAACCGCATGACCAATCAAACAGACTACGATAGACTCACCTACACCATTCCAACCATAGTAACAACCGGTCTTGGTGTTATGATGTGTGAAAGGTGTTGTTGCGCTGTTGCTCAATGAAGAGCGGCGAGATGTGAGAGATGTCTGCACAGTGCTGCAGATGGACATGTGAATGACAGACGTTGTCAGGCTGCGATACACAGTCTGATCCTGAGTTGCAGCATGATGTGAGCCAGGTGGTGCGAGGCGGCTCGGGGATGCTAGATACTAAATGATATTATTCTGCCAGCCGAAAGGTGCCAAGTTGTGGGAGCCACCTCTCAGCAGGCGACGTCCAATGGCTGCTTATTAATATGGTTTCCACACGTGATATTCCATTTCCATTTTCCATCGGTGCGCAGCGCCAGAGCCTACAAAAGTGTGACGTTGCGCGCTTGTTTGCTCCTCGGACCTCCGTGACAACGCACTCGACTTGTCCTTGTTCCTGCAGGTTCCTGGCTGGTCTCGCAGCCGACAGACAGTGACAGACCTGGGACAGCGCAAGTTTTATCTCGGCGCTGAACGACATTCACTGATCCGCTTTTCAGGTCTTTTTGACTGAAAACAATAGCAGAATAATGTTTTTTTTGCCTCGTTGACTCAGGGAGCGCTCGGACGGAACTCCTGCTGTCAACGGCGAATCCCTGAACAGTTTCATACATGTGGATCTTTGTAAATAATACCTACATGAGGCTGCACGCCGTCCCATCGAGTCTCGACCACCTTCTCTCGTTACACATATGCCGTGAGTTTAGGCCCTTGTTGATGTGCCCGCTGAAGACTTTTTGCAGAACTGTCTGAGGATCTCTGTATTCAGAGACTTTCTTGGCTCTAGAGTCTAGATTACTCTCAACGTCAAGCCCACTTTGCTCAAAGTCAGAGGCTCAGCTTGGACCTGCTTGGACCTCGTCGTCGCTCATCTCGGGTATCCATTGGTCGCGATCGATGTGGGTCGGTGAAACAATATATGGAGTGTTCGAGATTGAAGATGCTTGTTGGGGATTAAATGTCAAAAAGCTTATAGGACCCGCACCTTGGTCTGGTCTTTTGGTCCGTCGCTTCACCTCTGTTATCAGCTAACATGCCTCCAAGGCGAGTCATATTGAAATCCATGCCACTATTCGCAAATAAATGACTCGGCTACCCTGACGACTCCAAAGAGCGGCGTCCACTGAAACAACGCGCGCTTAAACGCTTGATTGCATTACATCATTTCTTTTTGTTTTCTCTTTTTGCAAAACGGCCGCACATGTCGCAACGGATACATAAAGGCTGCTCTTGTTATTCGGGGTACAGCCTTAGCAACCTTCCCTCCCCTTCATTTCTTTCACCTAATTCCTTTCTCTCATCTCCCTCATGAACGATTCACGATCTTCCAGCTCATCCAACGAAGACCCGTCGAAATTTTCCTTTGCCGACCTGACTAAAGCCCCGTCTGCCAGGTTTCAGCGCAAATATCTTCCCGAGCTCAAATACTCTTCTCCCTGCGTTCAACCAGGCGAAGAACTGCCTCCGCCATACTCGGAGAGCCCATCTTGTTTGGGCAAGAACCATGGAGCTACTGCCAATAAGCATCGAGGTACTTGCATAGCACTGCTGAAAGACAATGTTCTGACTATTTCACAGATCCACGAAAAAGTGTCGTATCTCGACATGTGGAGCAGATACGACAGCATGTGTATCGACAAATCCGGGAGCGGTTCAATCATCGTGAATCGTGAATTGATGAGGAATGAAGGAACGCAGTTTTGTCTGCATAAGCCGACATGCTGCTTGTACATTGACTCGATTGAATCGAGGTACTCTCACGACACCCTACTAGTGAGTCACGAAGACCTCTATTCTTGACCAAGGCTGACTGATCCGGCGACAGATAGATAATAATAAAGTGAAGGAGCTGCTATAATTCAAAATCAAGAAGACGGAAAATACCGATCTGAAGCGAGGTTAGTCCACCGCATTTCCACACCGACTCTGATTGACTTGTTTACGATGCAGGACAGAGACCATGCGGTCTCGTCGATTGCTCGTTAATACATTCCCTACATATACTGTACATAGATCTTGATTGTCTTGATACTCTGGCCATAGACAGCCACAAGTACTACTATATAGCTAGCATATTGCGTATTGTCCCTGCGTTTGTAAATCAAAAAGGTTTCTATAGCAGGTTAATAATCTATAGCATATTGCTCATGTATCGCTCATAGCAAGATCCGCCGCTGGTGAAATGACCGCAACAACCACTGATATATCTGCAAAAGGTTGGTAAGTCAAGTTCGTCGGTCAAGGAGGTGCGACGCACCATCGTTCTTCCCGCCAGTGAAATGCTTGCCATTCTCCCTAGCCCGACGCGCAAAGGGAACCTCATCTTCTTCACCATCTCGACGCTCTGATACTCGACGAGCGCGAGAGCAAAGAGCTTCGCTCAGCATTCCAGCCAAGGCGCGTCTCCATCGTATCCGGTCGGCAGCTGTCGTTGGATTCGAAGATGAGGGGGATGGCTCTGGAGATGACTGGACATCCTCTGGCGAAGACTGGAGATATCCTTTCCGAAACCTCACCACCTCGTCCAGAATATCCTCGTCCCACAAATTATCGCTTAATCCGTCACTGGCCAGGATAAGAATATCATCCGCCTGCACCGGTAGCGTGAAAACATGAGCCGAGCTCTGAGGTGAAATCGAAGAAGAAGCAGGTCCTAATTGGACTGGGGTGTTGAACTGGGGAACAGTTAGTACGAAGAGCCAAAGAAGAGAGAATATGCTTACACTCCACCACATCTCCTCGCTTCTCCAAGCAATCTCGTCTCCCCGAACCAGCATTCCCATACAATCGCCAATATGCGCAATCTTGACGACAGCTTCGTATTCGGTCGCTTCATATTCCGACGGAGATAGCTCTTCGGTCGATTTTCGGGGAACATGGTCGAGGACAGCAAGCAGCGCTGTCGAAGATCCGGCCAATAGCGGAATCTTCTCGTCGAGACACGGTAATGGCGATGGTGGTGACAAAGAAGGACTTGTTGGAAGGGGGGCTGTGGATTTTTGGGCTGGGACGACATGGCTCTTCAAGGTGCTCTGATATGCACGCTCGAGAATCATGAGGACATCTATCCCTTCTTCCAAGTCTTCCAACGACTCTTCAAGGTTTTCCTGGAGCTCCGCGGGAGACATTTCCGTTGTCGACCAATACCAAGGCAACGACGTCGATAGAAGCGGTGCTGGACAAGGCCTCGGCTGGGGATGGAGAAACTTGGAACGTGATGAAGAAGCGACTTCAGAGGACGAGAAATGCATAAGACGTTGTGCGAACAAAGCGCTCGGTGATTGTGGTAATGCTACAAAAAAAAACCCCCAGAAATATTGAGCAAGGGAGAACCGATGAATTGAGAAAGCACACATACGAGGGCATTTGGCTCGATTCCAGCCCCCGACACCGTCTGCGACCCCCATGGCATTCTCCCGAATGAAATAGGCATCTTCACCGACCTGGACTGCAAGGTTGAGATCCTCCTGGTGATTCCTGGTATGCAGCATTCGCTGGTTGCCCATTAAACGTTGACGATCTGAGCTATTGAGGTATGTAGCTCTACTTTTTTTCGGGATTCCATAGCCGCCAATATCCAGTTGGAAGCGCTGCCTCCTTGACGACGAGCTCGGATCCCCTGCTGATTTCCCGGACAGAGTTGGCGGAACAATCGACAATGAGGAATAAGGAAAAAGAGAGTAAGGTCCGACATGGGGAGGTGCTGATGAGGAGGAATGAGTGTTTGATTTTGGCGCGGTGAAAGCCAGCGAGAAAGGTAGATGAGTTTGGCCGCCTTCGACCTCTCCTCGAGCCTCTACAGCAATTCTCGTTGTCGTTAAGACATTTGGCCGTGGACTTGGTGGAGTATCGAAGAAAGTGAGAGTATTCGAGGTGTAAAGTGTCCTCGAGGTCGCTGAATTTGAGCGAACGCGTGTAGAAGAAGTCGAAGACAGTCCGGTATAAAAGCGTTTTTGCATCGTCGACAACGTCGACAATGGCTTTGACGTCGTCAAGGACGTGCCGCTCATTGTCGTGGTGGTTCCGGTTCGCCCCGCAAAAGCGGAATTGGTTCGGAGTTGAATTGTCACATGCACGGATTTAGCAGCGAATCGAAGTCGTGATCGAAGTCGTTATCTTATGCGTCATCCATTACTCATCGACTAAGTATGTCTATCGTGACGGAAGTATCGACTTTCGAGAACAATTAATTTGTAAAAAAAGCACAAGTCATTATCATACATGAATCTTCAAAGCTTCAACTCTCACGATCCACCACATCCTCCTCCGCTGCTGCTGGCACATCCAGAAGAAGCGCCACCGCATGCAGAACTTGCGGCGGCACAATTAGAAGTAGCAGCACAACCAGCGCCCCCGTGATGATGATGATGAGTCGGACTGCTGCTGCTGAAACTGTAGCTGGGGGTATCATTATATGTGGCGTAATTTGTGGTCCTTGATCTGTACCCTCCAGAACTGGATGAAGAGTTGGTGATTGGAGGTTTGGGCTTTGAAACTGTAGGTCTGGGTGCAGGTTTTGGAACTGGAGGTTTCAATGTTGAAGGTCGCAAAACTGGAGCTTTCGTTGGAACTTGTGAAACCGAACGTTTCTCGGTTTGAGCTACTGGGGGTTCCGAAGTTGGAGGAGGCGGCGAAGGTGGGAATTTATATTTCAAGAAGTTGGGGAAGGGCACGGATTCCTACACCGTCTTAGAAACAATAATGAAAGAAAGAAGCACACACGATTCGTTCTGTTGCGAGCCATGGAATGCATTTGCTCAGTTGCTGACCGTGATATGCAGGGATTGGCGCCAAAAATGCAGCCTCATGGACAAGAGACTGTTTTCTTTTATGACGGACTTGACGTTTGTGGCGCAATTTAGTTGCTTCTTGTTCTCGATGTGCCGCAAATACGGCATTGTGATCGCTGGGATGAGTCGCATTCGGAAATTTCGGGAGCTCTGGCCCATCAAGACGCTTTGGACGCGGTGATGTCAATGATTTGACGCGTCGGAGGGTGTGAACGATTGTTGGACGAGGAGCAGGACACCCGCAGTGAGTATATTGGACACCAAAGCGCTCCTGATGATTCTTCAATGCAGGTTCGTGAATTGAAAGCAAGTACTTACTTGCCAAGCACGACAAGTATCATCGAAAGAAGAAGAAAGTGCGTTTTCTTCGACCTTATCATCGCTGGTAGAACATTTGAAAAGTTTCAAGAGACGAAAGAAATATTGTTACTCACTGATCTATGAATCTCCCAACGAATTTCGTACAATCTTTCGAATATCTTTGGGGCATGAGCTGATGTGTATGCCAGACAAGGTCAATGTCGAGCGTCGGAACACAAAACGATGAAGGCGACGAGGCCAGCAAGTCGAGAAACCTATTCGCATTGTAGTGAAAGAATAAAAAGTGAGGAATGAGACGGCGTACGCATGGTATCTTGCAATGGCTTGTTTCAATACCGTTTCGTCCAAACCGGACGCGGTCCATGAAATGTCGTGCATCTTCTTGATGAAGGTTCCCTGACGAATGACCTGATATACACTTCAGCAAATGACAACAGTCTTGGTATACTTCACTTACCGCACCCATGAGATCAAGTGAAAACAGCTTATCATCGTTGTATGCGCCCAGAATCTGTTTCGTTCTGACTGCGTTTCAGCCTGAACTAGTATCAAATAATCGATGACTTACAACGTGGTATTATTGAGCGCCGGACGAATTATTCCCTCCAGCTGGTCTTTGCTGGTGATCGTCTCCATCAAACGGGATACAGTATGAAAGGCTATTCCTCGCACGTCGGAAATAGCATACTTGAGCTTCCGTGCCTCACTGCTACCTTGCAGTGCGCCACTGATATGACACGGGATTTCAGAGCAGATAATATGAAGAGGTATAAAACTGACGCGATAGATGACATGTTATCCTTGACATCATCAAAAAATCTCCGCAATGCGAGCGATTCCTTGTTATATGGCTTGCGGCATTTCCAACAGGCAATGTAGAACTTTTGTTGCATGTACCCGGTTCCATCGCTATTCAAATATTCTGGCGACAGTGAGGCTAAAATTTGTGGGAGAAGAAGAGTGGCGCACCTGTGACATTGATCTCATCGCAATACGGACATCGGACTTTTCGGACCTTCAGAACATTCAGGACATTGGGCTTCTTGAGTTCATCGAAAGGAGGAAGTGGGTTGAAGGCCGTCATGGTATGGCTCCTCCAGCTGGTAACCCGTGCGAGATTTGGCTTGTCGAAGATGGCTTCCGGGTTTGATGAAAGAAGTGGAAGGAGCCCAGCAAACAAGTGGTAGTACAACTTTGAATATCCTTTTCCGGGCAGCCGAAACAAATCTTCTGCGTATGACCTACGATATCCTGTCAGAACCAAATGAAATGTATGATGGTACACACTTGGGATTCAAAAGATAAGCATGCCAGACCATGATGACGTCTAGCGGAGGCAAATTCTGGAGATCTATTGAAGCGGTCGACTCCATCCAACGTTCGAACCTAAGGGAGATTGAGCATCTACACGAGCAAGTGCAAGAGAATCGACCTTTCCACCGCAAGACCCACGAACCAAGCCCATTTACGCTCAGCATGTTGCGGAACATCCGGGATACCCCAAGCCGATGAATCAAGACTTTCAACCTTGGTTTTGAGCTCTGCAAAGGCACGTAAGAGCCGAAGGTGGCCTTTAACCCATTCAACGTCGACCAAAGATGCTACTGTGGCCACATCCCCGATTTTGAAGTACGTATCGAGGAAATTTGACTCCTTGGAGGTGAAGGGGGCTGAAGTAGTAGAACTCGAACCCGGGGGAGAAAGGGAGTGGACCCCGGAATTATACGGCAGCGGTAAGGACATGGGTGATGCTTCATAGACGTTTTCAGCTCTTCCTTATATAGGATAATACATCCCTCGGGCCCCTATGGCCCTTGATCGATTGATCGCGGAACGCCTTGATGCGTCGAGTCAGACAATTGATCCATCTATGTACTCCGCCGACTGTTCAGAATCAGTTTGCCATGTAGAAAAGGGATCTAGTAATACGTTGTATATAAGCTGAGAGGAACGAAACTTGAACGTTCATTGAAGCTCGATGATGAGTTTATCTGATCAAAGTGTTAATTCAAAGCTGAAACACGGAATGGATCCGGGCAAAGCTGTATCGGGAGACCAACTGAGGTCACGAACGTGTCGCTTTGTTGAGTGAGAATCATTGAGTCATGTTTCAACAGCGTATAGCTCCTGCACTTCTTTTCTGACGACTCGGAGCCTCTGACTCGGAGTCGTTGGGTTCATAACACGGCTCAATCTAGCCGCGACCACGATCAGGGTATCGTTGTCAATGTCTCGATAGCATGAGCACAGTAGTAGCAAGAGTGTATCAATATGGGAGACTAATATGGATTGTCCGTCCTCCAAAAAAATTCGACTACATAGATATCAATCGGTATTTACCATATCGTTTGGATGATCACATTCCATTGCACTTGTGCTTGAGTTATTCCTTTTCGCGTCGACAAAGTTCTTCCGCCTTAACCGAACGTGGTTCTACACAGAACTGCAACGACTTGACGCGTCTGACATCCGAAATCACCCTTCATATCACAATCAAAAATAGCACATAGCTCACCGAACTAAGGACGAAGAAAACTCCTCCTTTGGAGTAATTTCTTTGCCGTCCTGCCCAATAGCCCTATTGAGATTGAATGTGGCCAACATTGTGGCCATGGCGATCCAAGTGCTGTTTTCGGCAAGGAATCTACCAGGGCATATACTCAATTGCAACATGTGTATCAGTCGAAACGAATGCGTGTTTGAGGACTGACATACCGACGTCCCCATCTGTGGCGCAGTATTGATCAATGAAGCCAGGCGATAACCTGGTTTGCTTACCCAAAGTTGACGGGATAGAAAGTTTCTTCGCCGCCGCCCTCTGATTTAGGCATGAAGCGGGAAGGGTTGAAGTTGTCGGGATCCAAATATCTGCTCTCGTCGTGAGTCATTCCACTAGGAAACTGTTAGGTCCCTGAAAAATGAACTAGGGATGGTTTCATACTAGATATTGGGAATGACTTTCGAATTTTTAGGGATGAACATGCCTTTATAGATGTCGTCGTCCGTAGATCGATGAGGGACACCTAGCGGTACAACGGGATTCCATCTAAGGGGAAAATATTATGAATCGCAGCCCGAAATGATAGAAGAGAACCTCATACCGGAGAGTTTCTTGCCAGACGCATTCAAGATACGGCAGTGATTTCCGATCCTCAAATTCGGGAAGCCGGTCGGTGCCTATAACACGATCCAGTTCCTCTTGACACCTCCGCTGACATTCTGGGTGAAGAAGCATGGCCAACAGGAATATCTCGATCGTTCTTTTTGTCTTGAAAAGAATACAGGTGAGCTGACATCGATTGAATGAGAATCAAATCACTGACTGTACTCGCACCTGCGAGATACATCGCGACAGCGACTCCTTTGAGGTCCTGGAGGTGCTCCGAACCCGAATCCGAATCGACTGTCTTCTCAAGTTCTGCTGACAAAATACAAGCATCAGGATGTCCCTCCGCCTGCAATAATTCGTCAGTAGGGTCTCATACGCCACAGAGACGCCACAAACGCACAATATGCTGTTTGAGAATTGTGATCGGATATTCCTGCATTTGCTGGCCTAGTGGTTTCATGATATTTTTTGCCCAGTTCGCGTAATAGGTTCCAGGGAACCAGGATGGAAAGCGAACCACTGGATAAATCAGAGCGCGAACAAGAAGAACAACTTGGCTTCTCACGGAAGGGTAAAGCGTCAATTGCAGTGACACCTGCTGGCCCGTCTTTCGCAAGTGCGTTGCTAAAACGATCTAGAATGGCCATGAAAGGATCGTCATTAGATGCGATTTCGTATCCAAACGCAACCTTGACCAAAATTGAAGTTGCGAATCTGAATAGACTCTTGATTGAATCCAGCCAGAGAAAATGGTATAGTACATACTTACCGTGATAAGGTTTGATCATAATTCTCCGCGCCAGAGTCCAAGAGTTCGTTAACCAGAACGTGAGCCTGGCGCAGCTGGATCGGACGATACGAGTCGCTCTTTCGATGGCTGAGATATTGGTTGAACAGGCGACGTTGTTTGAAAAATCCTTTGCCATACGGCAGGAACGGAAGATTCGGTGGCAATTCCATCCTGAGAAAAGGTAACATTTCCAACAAAATCATCCACAATAAAGCTCTCACAGCTTGAAAAAGGCAGTCGGATCCCGGCAGCTATATATGGCGCTCCTGTCATCAAAGAGATCGTTCGCTGCTTCCATACTGTTCAGAATGATGATTTTTCGTCCGAAACTGCCCATGAACATTACATCGCCTGGTCGTTGTAATCGCTTACACCGTATTCAGCCGTTTGAGTACATACCGTAGGTCTGAGCCCATTCCATGAAGACCTTGGGGACATTCTGGCTGGGAAACTTCCGCCAATGACCGATGATTGGATCTGCTGGAGGACCAGGAGGCGATGGATACTTATTCTTGTGTCTGAGCCACAGCAGTAGAGCCAAACATGAAAGAATCGAGGATATAGCGATATCTGTGAAGCTAGCCATAATGGAGGAAGAGAAGCAGGAAGACGATATGGTGAATTTGGCAGAGGGCTTAAATAACTCTGCAGCAAGGTCAGATGGCACACCGGATGCTACATCAGCCGGGCATCAGGATATCCTGAGGCTCTTCTTGCAGAGCACCATTGCTTGATCTCCCGTGGTTGGCTTTCGAGGGACACTGGAAAGCGGTCGCTGACTTGTTTTCTTCGTGAGCAGCAAGTTTGAGCAGCATTTTCAGTGATTATCGAGATGAAGTCAGCAGTAATTGCTATCGACGCGAGAAGCATCAATGAGAAAGTTTCGTTGGCTGGCTGGCTGCGTACTTGATCCAGATGGTCATCGATATGGTCAACAAAGATCATGACATTGACCACTCGACATTGTAATAGTTACTCCTATGCAAGGAAGGTCTTCATAACCTGCATGTAACGCTCCCTCTCTTCCCATAGGGTTTGAATTCACAAATTTGACGCCTTGACCCTTTCGAGGTTCCAGAACAAGCCTGAGGGACCGCAGACTTCAGCTTCATCGTTCAAGCAATCGTATTCGCCATTGATGACCAGAGTGGGAACACGAACGAGATGGATTCGGTCCATGATGGTCCACTGCCATCAAGAACGTTGTCATTCCTGTTATCTTGTTCAGCTTGGTTGATATCAGACAAGATTAAAGCACATACATGCCATTCGTGCCAATCTCGCCTCCTTGTGGATCTTCAGACTGCGAGATGCTGAAGATAAGTTCCGCAGGAATAGGATCAAGCTTGCAGGCGTAATGAGCATAGAAAACCTGCCAAGCAGCAAGATATTCGGGATCCAAAGTCGTCCCAGCTTCCTTGTCTTTCCACATATTCTCTCCAACCTCTTTCGGCAGTTTCTCTATCAGCCTTGCCCTGACGCGGTGATACAGGATGAAGTCTGCAAAACTGTTTGATAGGATCAAACGACGAAGACTGCTGGGTTGCCTGTTGACAATGAATTCCACCACCCCAGGAATGTCCGACGACATCGTATGAGGTGATCTTCAGATGCTGAAGCAGATTCTCGAGCTCGTTGATAAAGAGCTCAATGGTCCAAAACGTCGCAGGTTTGCTGGTAATGTGGCTCGACCTTGCCGTACCAGTTTGGTCGTAAAAGACAACATGAATGTCGGCGGCGAGATCGGTATGAGGCAGCATGTAATCATGACTGGTGCCCGGTCCCCCTGAAGGTAATGAGAGGAATATGGGAAGAATTGTCCAAATCACCGACGACTTTGTACTAGGTCTCGTAGGTCTCACCATCGATGACCTTGGGGGTAGACATGGATATCTGGGATTGTGGGTCCTGGGCGTTCTTGGTGTTTATGGACGGCGGTGTGAGAGAGCTCAGGAAGCTCCTAGTGATGGAAGCATGCACCGCTCGCCAAATTCTGTGATGCTGAGGCCGCTTAGAGAAAACGCAGAGGAAACATTCGAGACGTACCACGGATGGAATAAAGCCAGGTATCGCTACCTTCTCCATTCCAATGTATTCTTTTTCTTCTCGACTTTCCTTGGAGGTCCAGAGCTGTTGCGCTCCGTGTAAAACATGGGGAACACGCAAAAATTGCTCTAGTTGATTTGCAGGTTCTGAGAGCGGAAAAAGGCGGTCCTAAAGAACAGGGAGGCAAGATCTCTGACTGGAGACCAGTACCGGAGGAGAACCTGGAGATATTCTACGAAAGGTTCAGCTGGGACGACAAACGGGAATTTCGAGCTTACAAGGCATCCGAGTTTGATCCTCTCTGGTCTGGTCAAAAAAGAGCTAGATAACAAGGATAGGTTGAGAGAAATGGTCGTCGAAGGAGGAGCTTCAGGTCCGCATCGGCGAGGCCTGAGATAACAAGGGGCAAAGTATCACTCGAACCCTATTGTGCAAAGTATGTTCGTGAAAAGGCATGGAGAGCAAACCGGCGGAACGATTTGAACGATGTCGTCACGAGGCAAAGAGCCGGGGCCGAAGGCGGCGTCACACTAGTGACACTTCGTCTTTCACGCGACGCCGCCTACACTGCAACCATATCCTGACCTTCCTGAAGACAGCTGTCGCCTTTGTTTTTCACGCGACATCAGCACGCCGCCTACAATGCAACCATATCCTGACCTTCCTGAAGACATCTGTCGCCTTATTCTAGAGACTGCAGTCGAGCAAGATCGCCTCGCTGCTCTCCATTTGGTTCTGGTCTCTCGGAGGGTCCAAAGATGGTATACAAATCGCTTCAAATTTTGTCTGACGCTGACCCAGTTTTCCAGGATTGAGCCTCTGTTGTACCGTGTAATTGAGTTGCGTCCAACCAAGCGTGTCGCGCGATTCCAGTGGACCATCACTGCTTCATCGAAACCAGCATCCTTTTTCGCAATTCACGTCCAAAAGCTCTTCATTTCCAACGTCTACGACACCAGAGCCATCGCCATTATCTTGTCAGTCTGCACAGGCGTTAAAAGCCTCGCTGCATGGTCCTTGGAATTACCTGTAGCTGGAATAACCCTTCGGTCCAGTATCAGGAGATTGTCGCTGGACGTCGACGCCCTCAGGCGAATCAGATTCGGAAATCCTGAATATTTGACGCATCTCCAGTTCACTTCGCCCATTTCTCCAGCTCTCATTCAATCTACCCTCGCCGAATTCACCAACCTCACTCATCTTGCTCTGGTTCCAGGACCAGAGGACGACAAATCCATCACAGACTGTGTCGCTGAAATCGCACTTTATATCCCTTCGACGGTCCATATAGTTCTGTTGAACATTATCGAATGCGACAACACTATCGCAGACGTCACCTTGTCCTGGATGACTCAGAAATGCGATCCTCGAATTGTGTTATTCAGCGACGGATATCTCGACTTACTTAAAGTTAATACGGATATCGTACCATACATGATTATGCGGCTTTATCCACTTCATGATAAGGATTGGGGACATATATCTTGGTCAGAGTCGGATATTTGGGAATTGGGAGCTGAGATACAGGCAAAAAGAAGAGGTCATGGAAAAAGCTGTGGTCGCTCTGGGCCCCTCGCTGAGGTTCGTCGCGTGTGTGAATACCGTGATGGCGTTGACTGACTTTGTTTTTCACAGGATTTCACAGGATTCTGGTCTTCTTCCATTCACGGTGTCCCATAATAATCTTATATAGAATGGTTCTCTAGCGCGCGCCGGCGGCATTCGTGAGTTTTCTTCTGCCAACGACGTCATTTTCAACTTAATTATAGCTACAGACCAGCCAGTTGGCGGCTATTATTATTTTCGCGCGAAAGAAAAAACCGCTTCCGTGTGTCTTATCTTTGGTTTGCTACGAGAACATTGCTTATAGAATCAATACATTTTTCCATGGAGTGGAGCCGCCCTTTGTCCAGCCAGCGCTGCCTGTCAAACATCCCGTGAATCTCGCTACGATCATTGGTAACCATAGATTCTGAGTTGGGAGCGCTGACTTATGTATAGCGGTCCTATTGGAACATCCCGGAGATGACGCCCGTAGTATTAGCGTTTTACTGTGACCCGATGCCAGCATTCTTGCACAGCGCTCTCCTTCCTTCTTCCACCATCGACAAATGGCTTCATGGATGAGGTCCTTTTTGTCCTCTTTACGGCTGGACCCCGGCTCGCCAGAGGCATATGCCTTGCTTCCGGCCACAGAATATAATCGAGAAGATCGTCAGAATGGTCATTCTTTGCCACCTGCCGACAGAATTCCGACTTGGAAAGGCGCTCGCCGGCGAACTCGCTGTCTGGACAGACTGATTCTCGTCTCATTGCTGGCGATCCTTATTTGCATGGGGGCCCTCATTGCGATGCAAAGAAGAGAACTAGCGGAAATGGTTCATCGTTTTAGCAGTTCCGGTACAGCGACTGTTAAAACCCTGTCGGAAAACAGCACCATAGCCCAAGTGCTCTCCATTGCGCCCACGACTACCTCGAGTTCAACACCGGTTCCTACAAAGCTGCCTCCACGTATGTCGCTTGGCTCTATCTTTAGTTTTCTGCTATAACGACATGTTGCAGCTCCAGTTGACATAAGCAGATTAGATGCTATCACTTATGCTCAATGGCATCTCGATTCATTATTCTCTCGCCAATCTGTGACCCTTGAAGAAGCTTCAGCCCGGTATTCACTCAAAACAAACCGACCTCCTCCCAAAAATTACGACCGCTGGTTCAAATTTGCCAGGGAAAAAAAGTGTCTCATTGACGAGTATGACCAGATTCATCGGGACTTCGCGCCATTCTACCAAATGGTCAACAAAGACCCGCAGTTTTTTGCGAAGCGGATGGAATTGGCCGCTGAAATCGTAAGTCACACCTTGGCGATCGTTTCCGAGCTAATTTTGCTGTCTAGGTCAGGAAAGAGGGCATTGGGATGAAGACTGCTCAGATCAGAAATGGCCGGTACAGCGAGACGGATAGCCAAGGGACGTCTTATAACAATGATTGGCGGGTGACCATGGGGCGGTTTTCTCATATTCTGCCGGATATGAATTTCATCCTCAATGGGCGAGACGAACCGAGGGTGCTTTTCGACTATCGGAAACTCGACGTTATGGATCAGGCCTTCAAAGTTTCTGATTCCACTCCATTCAAACATGAGCCGAAACCTACTTCCAAGGTCTTCAAAGACCAGCAGATGTGCATATTTCCGAATGACCCTATTGGTTTTACGTCACCGGTCAACGACGCAAATGGATGTATGTATTTTCTATGTTTCGACAAGACATCGGCTGATTCTGTCTAGTCCTGATTGACAGTACTAGCAGCGATTTCACGACAGATTTCTTCCCGATGCTGTCAATGACCAGAATAACACCGTGTTTTGCGGATATTCTTGTTCCCAGTGAAGTGAGTTTGATCCTCTTCCTGTGGAAGACCTTCCAACTTGTCTTTCAAGTACTATTACAAATGGACCTGGTGGTATGCCAAGTATCGCTATGCAAACAATGTCGACTGGAACAATAAGAAGCGACAGTTATGTAGGTGTCCTTCTCTTCTCTTTTTGTTCGTCACTGACTCTGCTTTAGACTGGCGCGGACATGCTACTGGTGGCCATATTCATGGAAACGACTATCTCAAATTCCCTCGTTTCCATCTCATAGATGTTGCTCGCGATCATGGAGACATTATGGACGTCGCTATTACACAGCTGGAACCGGAACATTGTGGCAAGGATTGTGACCGGGCCAAGCTGGTGAAGGATTACAACATCAAAGGGTTCGATACACCTCGTGAGGACGTCTACAAGTACAAGTGGGTCTTTGATGTCGACGGAAACACCTTTTCTGGACGATATCACGGGCTTTTGCGATCTGGGTCCTTGGTCTTCAAGGTGCGCTTGGGATCCTGCGCTTGAACGTTTTTACTTATCCATTGATTTCAGTCCACAGTGTTCTCAGAGTTCACGTCGGACTGGTTAATTCCTAACGTGCATTATATTCCAGTACTTCCAGATCTTTCGGATTTGGTTGAGAAAGTGAAGTGGGCAGAAGCCAACGACGCTGAAGCTCACAGGATTCAGGAGACGGGGCGCCTGTTCGCTGAGAAGGTTCTGACAAATGAACAGCTCGACTGCTACTTTGCAGCCGTATTGCTAGAATGGGCGAGGTTACAGGATTACGCGAAAACTCAGGGCGCGAGTTGAGGGGGGCGGCGGACTGGACTAGTACTGACAATCGTGAGAAAACCAATGTATACATATTTCCTGGCATATATTATATAAATTATTGTATAATTCCCGAGCTGAACTCATTTTTACAACTTAGGAAGAAAGCGAAGCCAAGTGTCCTTTACAGCAAGATCTTGTCATTGATAGTATCGTACATGAAATCATTCACGCCTTGAGCTCCTGCTTCTCCGAGTGCATAACATCAACCTTTTCCTTATAATCCTGAATTGAATCCCCACTCAGATCCGTGTCGAAGACATTAACATCCGTAGTCGAAAATTTTCTTGCGCTGACCCCCCGTTCAAACAGCAGATCCAATTCCGCAAAAGTGCGACCAGCTGGCTCGGGGACACGGAAATACGTGTAAATGATGCAGCAGAAGCAAATTGCAGCCTGGATTGCTCGGTAATCAGAGACGAATCGAACAAAGAAGGGGAAAAGACCAACCCAGAAAAAGCCAGCATAATTTCCCCAGTTCCATTCCCCAGGGTTCAGCATGTACGGCGTTAGCACGCTGCATACAATACCAACAATGTTGCTGTCACATTTGTCAATTAAAAGGGCAATCAGAAAATAAAGCGGACGTGCTAGAGATTTCGGCCAAGGACAACAGTTTTGATTTGTAGTCTTCTGGTCGAAAGCTCGGCGACCAGTGAATAACAGACGGTTCCAACGGTAAGCTGATAGCACAGAGCCCACAGTAACATGATGCTACCAGTAGCTAGTGATGCTGCTTTGTTGTGCGACTCTGGTACAAGACCAAGGAAACCGAGGATGAAGAGCATGGTGCAAAGCCCACATAGGCCGTAAAGATACAGACTCCTATGGATAGATGAGCGACTTTATCTCCTCGGGTCTGGGAAGCTTACCTGCGACCGATACCGAGACTCATGAGCCACCAAGCACCGAAGACCCCAGCCATGTTGATTCCATATTGTCCAAGAGCAAAGTCGTAAGCCTTGTCGTCAGGAAGCCCAGCTTGTTGCAAAAAGTATCTTGGAAGGACATCAGTCGACGAATCCAGAGGATGAAATGAGACTGACGTAGAATATCCAGAGAAAGAGTTTCCGCTCAAGTTCTGAATAGCCCAGACCATACAGATAATCTGTGATGGATCATTCAGGATATATCCCAGGGCAATTATGCGATCTCACCTCAGTTCGGCGCAAATCAGTCCCCTTGAAGCAATCCAAGTAGCTCGCGCCTGCCGTAATCTGCATTATGGTTCAGTTGCAAAGCATAAACAAGAATAAAAATAATCCAGTACCTTTTCTTCCAAGGCGTTGGTGTGAACCATCATCGAGACAGTGTCGTCGGCATCAAAGTCTGTTTCCTTGTTCAAGCTAGTCAAACGAAGTAGAGACTTTTTGGCTTCTTCGATTCGTCCTTTCCGCACGAGCCACCAAGGGGATTCGGGTGCTAGGTAGATGCCTATCATGAGAGGGACAGGCCACATCCACTGGAGGGCATATGGAATCCTGATGATTGGTTAACTCAATAATAAATGAAAAGAGCAATAGATGTACCGATATGACCATTGATCCTCTCGGTGCAGCATCGACTTGATGACCCCAATACCGATGACTTGTCCAAGTCCCCAACAAAAGTTCACGTAGGTCGTAAGATATCCTCTCAAAGCGACTGGGCAAACCTCGGACGCGTAAGTAATAGTGACTGTAGAAAAACAATGAGCGCGAAATCAGCTCGCAAATCGGATGACATACGAGTTTGAAAAACACCCCATGGCTAAGAAGGAAAAAGGTTAGCACGAATATGGAGACCAAGACAAATCTAAACTCACAATTCCACACAAGATTTCGCCGACCAATAGAGTCTGGACATTCTGAGCGGTGAAAAAGATGGCCGTGAATCCAATGATGCAGGTAAGGCAAGCCATGACGGTATAGCGATATCCGAATCGCTCAGAGACCAATCCGTTGAGGAAAAGACCTAGAATTTCTCCGACATTGGCACCCTGTTTCTTATCAGCTCAGGCGACGCGTTGAAGGAATGAAGACTGACATTACTGAGCCCAGATTGCCATGGAGCGGTTATCTGATATGTTCCATCGGGCAGTTGTTCTCCATACTTTTGTCTGAACTGAGGAAAAGCGTCTGAAGGGAAGATCGTCAACAAAATGATAATGTCGAGAAAGGTGACGTACAAAAGTTCCCTAAAAGACAGACGTCGTAGCCCTCCATGGCAATGCAAGTCGAGATCAACAAGCTCCATGCGACAGCCTTGGGGTAAAGCTTGATGCCCTGGAGCAAAGTCATATTGTGCTCGTTGTCCGAGGCTGTCTTAGCCTCCTGGGTGATCTTGTCCATCTTCTTGGGAGATTCATTTTTTTCAACAAACTCGTCGGGTCTTATGGAGGAAGCCATGGTTGACGGAGCCAAGCGATGGTTCAGTCACGAGGTTGAAAAAATACGGAAGAGCCGATCATGGGGCGCCCTGCAATCACATTGCATCAGTAGGCTCGTCAAAGGGCGGGCCCGACCAATCGCTTGATTGAGGGTCGTTTTCCGCCTCAGAAATGAATTCTTGAGATATCACAGGAGGGCTTGGGCGAGGAGAGTGGACAAGGTGCAGCACCAGCACGTGCAGTAATATCACGGCTAAATAGCTCGATAACCGTGCTTGAGTTTATTTCAGTATCTATTCACGGCTGTCAGTGTCATGTCGTTTTTTTGGTGGAGCCTCGAGGACAAAAGTCAATGGTTGCTGCCCCGCTCCCGCTGACACCAAGCCCTCGATCAGGTAGTCGGACCGATAATTTCTGTCGAGGGGTTTTCTCCAGAAGTGTTCGAAGTCATCAGCGACTCGATCGGTAGCTCGGTGGTCGGACCGGACAAATGGCATCGCGAAGGCGCCTACCATCAAAGCCTTGAATCCATATGACCTCCAAGTACAGCCAGAGCGACGAAAAGGTTGATCCCGAGAAGTTGAAGCCTTATCAAGGCTTGATTGAGAAGTTCTTCCCAGACATTATCGACTGGTAGATCTGTCTGTGTAACGTTATAATTAGAATACACGGATGAATCATTTATAATTTTATTTGAATTTCGGACTTGACGAAAATTGAACTTGTTCCGACGTCACTCCCGTCACAGTCTGCGACGAACTGCAATGAGGCCCTCAGCGATCCGGCTCCTCAATATTCTGGTCCCAGTCAAACGGTATGCTTGAAAAAGCTTGTTATATTCCTAATTTTAACGGTCTCTAGTGCAGTTGACTATTCCGTGAAAATTCGCGTCAATTCTGCACAAACCGGTATCGACCTTGATGTCAAACATTCCATGGTATGCGATTTATTCCATCTCGCTATGACTTACCGACGAATATTGCTCTAGAATCCTTTTGACGAAATCGGTGAGTGAGCCCGAGATACCTGCGTCGTCCCGGACCAAACTCATAAAATCCAGCGGTGGAAGAAGCTCTTCGAATCCGGACAACCCTCAAGGAAGACGTAGAATCGATAAAAGCCATAACAATCGGTCCCGCCAAATCCGTCGACACCTTGCGAACTGCTTTGGCAATGGGAGCCGACTCTGGTATACACGTCGAGACTTCAGAGACGCCTGAGCCGCTGGGGGTCGCGAAAGCTCTTAAAGCCTTTATAGAATCCCAGAAGGACAAGGCGGCTGTGGATCTGGTTATTCTGGGTAAGCAGGCCATTGACGATGATCTTGGTCAGACTGGGCAAATGTTGGCTGGGCTGCTTGGCTGGGGACAGGCAACCTTTGCTAGCAAGGTGGACGTGGATTTAGAGAAGAAGGTCGTTTCTGTCCTCCGGGAGATTGATGGAGGTTCAGAGCTGGTTAGATGTCGGTTACCTATGATTATCACCACAGATTTGAGGTGCGTCTCTTCCAATTCCCTTGGTCTTCCCAAGGCTGATTGCTCTCTAGATTAAATGGTTTGCCTTTTTCGCTCATAGGGACGTGTAGACCTGAACATGATACAGAACCACGTTACGCGTCTCTTCCCAATATCATCAAGGCCAAGAAGAAGCCCATCGAAAAGCTGACTGCAGAGCAGCTCGGTGTCGATCTGAAACCTCGTTTGGAAACATTAAAGGTTACCGAACCAGCTCAACGTGTAGGAGGAAGCAAGGTCCAGAGCGTCGATGAGCTTGTTGCCAAACTGAAGGAGGCTGGATTTACGGCTGTGTCATAGCGAACAAGGATGGATGCATATGTTACCGACACAGTGTAATGAAAATGATAATTATGAGGGTATACTTTTAACGATAATGAGCGTCTAATGGGTCCAATTTTTTTAATCTGCTCGCGGTTTCCTGCTTATGACCAGGTACATCGGAGTGAACAGCTAACGAGCCATCAGAATGGTACGATGAAAAAAAAATGGCACGACTGACTTTTGAGCGACCACCCTCAACCAAACTAATGGCAGCAACTTTTAGAGCCTCTCCGACCTCACAAGTGCCTTTTGGAACCACTCGGAAAAACTCGAGAACCTTGAGCGCATTATGTGTGACCAACATACCGCTCCAGCTCATTCTCCAGACAGTAAAGTAATCCCAGAAGGTCTGCGCTTTGCTGATGTCGCCTTCAAGAGGATAGTACCAAGGAATTTCGTCGCCACGGTCTGCAAGGTCTTCTTCGTGTTCGATTTCAAACCCGACATCTTTGAGAGCTTGACGAGCAAGCTTGATAGGCCGCATTTCAGGGATCCCGTTACCGAGTTCAATCTATTCATTGGGTAAATATAGATGGCGCTCGTTTTGACAAATGACGGACCTGGTGTTGGAGGTTGGCGTGTGAGGGAATGCTCGGGTCCCAAGCATCGGTCATACACCATTCATAGACGCCAAACTGCGATTCTGTCAAATTTTGATGTGAGAGAAGATGGAGCGACGCACGACACCTCCAGGCTTGAGGACCTTCATAATTTCACCATAGACACCCTCCCAGGTCGGAGCGTGACATGTAGCTTCAATAGCATAGACTTGAAACCATCGTGAGATGTAAAATGGCCAAGAAAAAATAAAACTGACCAGCGTCGAAGCTGTTTTCGCCAAACTGTTCTGCCAGCTTCATGAAATCTCCCTTGACAAACGAGACCTGGTCTTCTAGACCCATCTGCTTGGTATATTTGCGTGCACGGCCAAGCTGGAAGTCATTGTTGTTCAGTCCGATTATGGTCGCGTCAGAAAAAACGGCAATTTCGCGAGCAGGACCGCCGACGCCACAACCGACATCGAGGACTCTCATTCCTGGCCTGAGACGCATATGCGAGGAGAGATAATGTTCATGACGAGCCAGAGAGGCAGTAAAGCCCTCGCCCTTGTAGAATCGGGAAAAGTGGAACGATGTAGCCCAGCCGTATTCGTAGAGGTCAGTCGCGCCGTCATAATATCCTTGAGCCGAATTAGCAAGGGTGATGGATATTATAAAAGAGTTTTCGTACCGTTGACTACCTCTGCGTAACTGTCGACGCGTTTGTCGGTGTCCGCTTCGAGTTCATGGTCGAGGTCCTTTTGCCAGAACTTTGTATAATTCTGAATACGAGAACCTTGTCGGCCGTCAGCGTCAACGATGGTAGAAGGAGACATGGGTGGTCGGGATGGTTCAAGAGAAAGAAACGAATGACAAATTACGAGATCTCTGGAAGAAAAGCAGAATTTGAATTCAAGAAATCAGACCACACATCAAAGTCACGGGGTATTTGTCAGATAAATATTGCCGGGCCAGTGCCGAGCTCTGCCATGGAAAGCAGACGTTATCTCGGTTTCGTCATGAACGGAAGAAGCCACTGCAAATGGCATTTGTGGCGTTGATGTTGATGACCAATAATAATACCTCGATTGGCGTATTGGTTCTGCTGTAGAGTGATTTTGATTTCTCCATCACCTTCTTTCTTTCTTTCTTTCCATTGTCCATTCTTAAAACGACTCAGGGGCACAGCCTGAATTACTGTAGCGCTGGTAACTTGGTCAAAAAGCGGTTGTGACTACACGTGACTAGGCTGATCTCTCGCTACACCTTTGCCTGGCCGCTTTCCTTAATTCTACTCACCTATAATTCATCCAGATTATCTCTTACTTCTCCACTGTACAACCACATTCACATCCAACCGTTGGTTTATCAGCATTATGGGTCAGGCCACCTCCAGGCACCGAGACGCTGCTCGACAAGAAGCTCAACCGGAGCCGTCAACCAGCGAGATTCCGGCTTCAGAGTCGCCTAATTCACCTAGGACATCGCGTCGCAGGAGCATTCTGAATCTCGTCAAGCCACGCTCTAGCCATGACAACCTCTCTTCTGGTCGTCGTTCATGGCGCCAATCTCGTCGCTTCTCCAAAGTGACTCCAGAGCCCATCCAACCAGTGGCAGAATCATCTCATGACGCTTCAGAACCTTCGGATCGACCGTTAGCCTCCCAGATCGAAAAGGGAAAGGAAAGAGCTCAGGACTTGCCATTGGATTCTGCGCCAGAACCTGACTCGGAGGCTAGCTCTGACTCTTCATCTTTGGCCAACAGACTGGGCTTATCCGCGACAGTTGAAGAAGAAGAGGTTGTTATAAGTCCAGAGCAATTCCAGGAAGAGCCAGCGCCAGCGCCAGTAGCGACAACAATTGTTCCAGATCCACCACAACCAGCGGCACCTCAGAATCGTCAATTTCCTCCACCTGGAACTCTTGTCGTCGTCCAGGGCGTCGTGCACACCACAGATATCCCCAGACCAGCTTCCTCAGAGCCAGTGCCCGAAGAGTCGGAACCTGCCTCGGCAGTGCCACGACCTTCGACTCCTGCAGGCACGGAACGTGTTGGTGCTCGAAATCGACTCAGTGCTTTATTGCGCTCTCGTCCGTCCAGTATGGCGCCTCCAGAATCTCCTTCTGTGCCAGCAATGTCATCGGATTCATCATCTGATGCTTCCACTTTGGGACCATTGTCTACTGCCACGACACCATCTCCCGAGACCTCGCCTCCTCCTCCTTCGGATGAATCAAGAACAACAGCCATTTCATCTAGCAGTATCGATGTCTTGGGTACCCTTCTCAGGTACAATCTTTATTCTTTATCTCGAATTACATCGGTTGATTTCGTTCAACAGTGTTGCAGCAGCAGCTACAGCAGCTTCCCTTTTAACGGGTTCAACAGACCATATGCAGCCTGGCGGTCTTCCTCCGAGTCCAATTTCTCCCACAAATAGAGCGGCAGATACTCCCACAGCAAATCTATTCTCTCATTCCCGTCCTACTTCCCCGACACCTACTGCTGGTCTGGGTCAAGATGCAGCAGGTGCCTCGGGCAGAGCAGAGCGAATGCGTCACGCCTGGGGGAGCATTCGAGAGCGTCTCGGCCTGCGATCCAATGGGACTCTGGGCGGAAATCGTAATTCGGAAGGCCGAACCGGAGCAGATGGAAATACTCTTGATGCAAGAGAAAGAATGCTGGCTGAGATGGCCAGAGCTTTCAATATGGGACTTGGACTCAGTGGAGATGCTTTCGGAGCTGCCAACGGCTCTGTTCCAACCGAAGAGACGGAGACAAATCCAGCATTGCCTCCGGTTATTCCCTCATTACCGGCTGAAGGTAGCTTTGAGCGCTTCTTGGTCGACTTGCAGGCGGATCTCAGAATCGCCTTGACGCAGCAGCCGGCTGCTACCGCTGAAGCAGAGACTCCAGTCGAAGAAGAAACTATAGCTCCGACGGTTGTCCAGACATCTGAATCGGAATCAGGATCCAATGGCGACGAGCAGCAGGAGACAGATGATGAGATGCCACCACTTGAGCCTATATCAACACCGGCAGAACCATGGGTACCATCCGAAGGCGAAGAAGGTTGGGCTTTACCTACTGCTGCTGCTCCCACAGCTCCAGAAATACCAGCAGATCGTCAAGGAGGTCGTATCAACTGGTGGAGACTATATCGATTCCCTGCTATCGCAGTTTCAAGAGCCGTCACAGATGGCACTCGTCCTGGCGGTGTTTCAGTGGCAACTCCGACTTCTCCCACCTCCGGTAATGCATTGCCATCTGGATCGACCAGCAATATTCTTCCTCTTCCCGAAATTCCAGTCACAGTCGATCCATCACGGCAGAATACCGTTGTTCCCGTCATTGTCGTTGGACTGCAATCTGTCAATATGACTTGGAATCCACCACCGCCACCGCCAGCCTTCTTAGATGGTCCTGATGATGGACTTGATTTCGCTGAAAATGAAGAAGGAGTAGGAGAAGAAATGCACGGAGAATCGAATGACGACGCTCGAGGAAGAGAAAGACGCTGGCATTCTCGTGCTGCTACTGCTTTGAGAAGCTTGAGACCTGGACATCGACCAACGCCCGCTAATACACCAGAACTGGATGCTGCAGGTTCACGCACGTTTTTGATATATGTCATCGGAGGTATGTTTCTTTTGTCTTCATTCTAATTTGGTTCTAACTTTCTTTGACTAGGCTATTATCCTCCTGATCATACTATTGTCACAGGCGAGCCAAATAACCTTGACTCGTTCGAAGCTTTACTGTACGTTTCTTTCTTTTTTCTACGTGTCACCACGTTGACCTTTTTACCAAGGGACCTTGCAGAGCTGCTTGGCACTGGTGGAAAGCCGCCGACTGCATCAAAGGATGAGATAAACAAATCAGGATTGGAAGTTATCAAGTCAACTTTGTTGGCCCAGTACGAACGCGACGGCAAGATATCATCGAATTGCACTGATCGTTGTCTCATATGTCTGGATGACTATGACCCAGAAGACGATGTTCGTGTCCTGACATGTCGACATGCTTTCCATATGGATTGCGTCGACAAGTGGTTGTCTACTGGGAGAAATAACTGTCCTGCTTGTCGGTCCAAGGTTTGTTTTCTTGTCTTAGGCACCATTTAAAAAACTAACGATTGCTCTGCAGGGCGTATCGACCGACGGAGTCCAGATGCCGGAGGCCTAATCAAACCGTTTCATGAAAAATTGAAGATCGACCAAGTTGGTCGCTCTCTTCTCCTTGTTGTCTATCTCTGTTTCTCTCCATGCTTCTAGCGTACCTCTCGCCGCTTCTCATCAAATTGCCTATCAACCAACACGCACATTCATTTGGCTTTCATTTTCGATTTCGTCTTGCACTTGTAACGTACTGTGAAATTATTTAGATATGGACCTGAATCAAAGCAATGGAATGTCTTTATCTCAATGGAGACGAAAGTGAAGGGAAGAAATAAGGCCGCGTTATGATCCATGCAATGATGCTGGCTAACCGGAACAAATGTCGGGATCCAATTATTTTATTATTAAATGGCTTTTTTGCTTCTTCTAGTGACCTGGCGTCAGCGTCGACGATGGCTTGAGGTTCATTGTTGAAGTCCACCGCGGCTCTACGAAACAAGGAATTTCGAAAACGTGTCATCGGCTCTGGCTTGAATATCTGCTTCCAGCCCCATCCTGCACATTTGGCTGCCGAATCCTCGTCAAGCCAACGTCAAGCTTTTGTTAACTTCTCTCCACACACATTTTCAATTTCGCAATGCGAAAAATCGGACCTCGAATGAATTTGTCAACGTAGGCGCAGGCTGTGCTGTTCAAGTCGTTTATGAAAGACGAAGATCGGACTATCAAGCTGTCAAGACACGGCAGTGACCGAGGCTTGACTTATTGGACTTATAAGTAGCTGGACAGCCTGTCACCATCTAAAGCAGTGCGCACTGTGCGCACATGGAGATTGCCTGCCAGAATGTTAACAGCCTCCTCTGTTTTTAACGTCCATCGGGCCGTGTGTCCGAGGCGCAAATGACGACGGCGACGTTGCGAGATAATGCAATCGGTGAGCTGGCTTGCTCGCTTGAGTTGCTAGGACTGACGAGAGACCAGGAGATATTCACGGCGATATCCTTGCGCATAAGACGGTAATCAACATCTGTCCTCGTTCTCCTGGTACAGTGCCACTTCCTTTTGATTGTAAATCCTGGACATGACCAAATATTCCCTCACCTCGCCGTGGCTGTCGATACATGCCTATATGCTTCTGCTGCACAGTGCAAAAAGAAATGGACGAAAAAATAAACCTATGGATATATATAATACATGACGAAATTAATACAATAACGATCTAAAGGTTTTCTATGGTAAATGTCCCTTTGTCCGCGCATAATCCTGTAGACGCGCCCATTCAAGTAGCACCAATGAAAAGTAGCAATCATTTTGAGCATCAGTCAGAACCCTCTCTGCGAATTCACGGCCAACTTCTTGTATTAACCGCGCCTCTTCCTCATGTTCCATAGCCCATCGAACCTTCTCAACCAAATCTGAAAGATCAGGCAGGACGGGTACGAAGTGCAAAAAAGGCGTCAGGTAAGAATTAAAGTACTCAGTGAAGATGCTGGACTGAAGCCAATGTCAGCAAGATTCGAAATGTTACATATAAGTCTTACTTTGAATACCAACGAGCCCGAGCGCAAAGCCCTTAGGTAGCGGTCGGAACCATCTAGGTCGAGAACATATTTGTAATTGTGTCCATCGTCTTCCTCCGTTTCAGTCAGCACGACATCCAGAATGTCGCTATGCCCTAGGGCCAGATCGGCCAGGCGAGAATGCGCTAGCTTTTGATAATCAGAGGTTTTGCCGCTTGTGCGCCAGTCTGTTGATGGGTCAGAAACTGGGTAATGCGATACAGAAGTTGGGTCTCACAAAGCTGCGGCTTTTTGTCGTCCCATTGCACGTATTTCGGTCGAGGGTAGTCTGAAGACAATCGGTCGTGACGCTGAAATAATTGTTAGATCATCTATGAACCTTTTGCCTTTGTCATGAAAAAACGCACTTTTCCTGGTATTAGTATGTCAGAGAAGCAAGGAGATAGTTTGGTCGTGCTCAAAACGGGGGAAAAAGAAGTCGTAAAGTCGCTGCTTTTGCTGTTAATTATGACTTGAAAAAATTCAAATGGAGTACATCGAGAATGAATCAGACTTACAGGGTGAATTCAACGGAAAGCTCTCTGGCTCGTTACGTGGTATGCAGACGAGCTGGTCTGTAAATGTGATGGAAACTGGAGAGACGGGGTGCTGAAAGGGTGTTGGGTCTGTCACGGTGGATACTTTGGCGATAATGTTGGGTTCGCGGTGGTTGAACAGGACACGAGGCTGGTTCAAACGGTTGACAATGAGGTCCATGTCGGGCAACAAAGTCGCAAACTGAAAATTAGGTCAACATGACATGGCAGATGAAGAGGTTAACGCACTCGTTCAATGACCATGGCCCATTCACTCTTAGTGTTCTCCGTATATTTACCTCCCCTTATCTGTGAAGCAACCATACCAACATCTGAATCCTTGGCCTGCGGAACCGTTACAAACGTCCACTTCTATGCGGAAAAATACTTACCGTCTCGGTCAATGAATTCAGTATTTTGGCGAAAGCATCTGGGTCCTGTTGCTGCAGCTGGTAAAAGGGCTCGACATCGGCGTATATCTGGTCGTAATCGTCGATGAGACAAGACTGCTCTGAAGCAAAATTGAACCATTCGTCATAATTTTTGGGCGGCAGACGGTTCGTCTTCATGCGGTACCGGGCTGAAGCTCGAGCTAGGGTGTCCGACTGGCCAGCGTATAGGTGGTCAATGCTGATCCGAGCATGGGAAACTGCGTCGTGTGAGGTCTCATTGCGCGAATCTGGAACAAAGTCAGAGGGCGTAAATATGCCCGGAAGGGAGAAACGCACATTCCACGCCCAAAATGCTATAGTCAGTCGGTGGTCCTGAGTCGGTCACCAGAGAAACGAACAGGGACCCGACTATGACCAAGACCAGCAGCAAAGCTATGTCGACCGTTCGACGTCGCGACAGAAGCTTGGTCAAACGCCGATTCTTGGAGCTGACGTTTCTCGGGGCGCTTTGGGGAAGAATTACGCGAGAATCGCTGTCCCGGCGAGGTCTGCGTCGACTGTAACGAAGAGATGGAAGCATGGTCGTGGCTGTATTCTGCTCAGTGTCGAGCCAGAATTTTTTCGTGAAATCAGCTGACCAAATCTAGGACCTGCTAACAACCAGACTTTTCAGTACGGCTATCGGGCTTTTGTCAAGCACCGAAAGCCTCATTCGTATAGACGATCTTTGCTGGAGGACAGGAAGAACTGAACTGGACCAGCGTGGCCATGGTGACCCTGGGAAAAACGCGACGCCATATTTCGGAACGGCTCCGACCGAGTCTGTATACATAGTGTCTGTATAGCCTACTGGGCCTAATTGACTCTTTATGATATTCCTCAGATTTTCCAATTATTCGTGCAAGGTCCCACTCACTTTCTTTCGAATCCGATCAATAAGTAATGTCTCTATCCATTGATACATACTCCGGTACTTGGTAAGTACTCCAGCAGTGGCAATCAAATAAGTATTACGAGTCTTCTTTGACGTTCAAGGTCCATGTCCCTCCTTCTCCCGAGCCTACTTATAGTGATATTTAAACCTGTCATGTTTGGGGGATTGGGCTTTGAATGGAGAACACTGGCATTCTTTAGACGTCGCAGGTCACAGCGACTCGGAGGCTGCTTATCTCTGTAAGTAGCAAGAACTCTTTTATTTTTCACTCTCCTCCTTTGGCTGCGATTGTATGGAAGAAATAAATATCTTCTGCCACTCCCCGGCCCACCTGCGGATCCACTGATAGGACACGCTCGCATCTTGCCAAAGAACAATATATATGGCTGAAGTATTCATAACCTGGGGAAGAACCTACGGTATGTTTCTACCTATAGGTCGACAGATCCTGACAGCATTTACGAGGCGATGTGATGCACCTTGAGGTCTTCGGAAGAAGCACGATCATTTTAAACAGTAATTTATAGCTGTCGTAGAAAAAACAGTACACCCAAATTGTCGGTTTCTCCACGTTCAATGGAATTCTTTCCCAATGACTGCAGTGAAGGAAGATACAAGCTCTGAGTATTGGCAGGTTATATTCAATTAGGACTCAACGGAGTTTAAAATTGGCTGTGATAACTCTTGATCGGATTTATTACGAAATACACCATATATAGACCTTTTCGCTCGATTTGGAACAGGAATAGGACTGACCTCAACACCTTTATTTTGGATGATTTGAGGTCTTGAGAGCTCTACAGGTTGTTGAGCATTCACAACAAAACCCCGCAAAAACCTGTATGCCTGTGAATCAGCCCAGAAGTAGTTTGGTGACTTCAACAGGCCTTGAGCACTCCAATTTTGGCTCCCAGAGCTGCGCAAGATATGGGAGTGTCTGAAATGTATACTAATACTTAATTATCAGCAGACTGAGGGAAAGAGCAGTATTCTAGGACTGTCTTAATCGAGCAGAAAGGTCCAAATATGGCGTATTTCATAATAAAGCCGATCAAAATCCATCACAGCCAATTTTAAAGTCTGCTGTATCAGGCTCTCTGTTGAGATTATAATTTATCTTGTTCTTTCAGAGAGCCTGATGTTGAGGCTAAATTAGACTGAGTTACCTAATTGTTGTTCGCGCTTAGTCAGAAAGTGGCCCAAACGCGTCAACCATGTCATTTTCTGTCCTGAATATGGGCTAGTTCTCGCCTTTGAATCCGCCGGAGTCGGAGGCAGAGATGGCTGAACTGGCATGTCGACTTGATCATTGCAATAGTTGGGCCGGCATTTTGAGAGACCAAAGTAGAAAATAACCAGGAGATAGACAGTACGACTCACTTCTAACTCAAATTCCCCTTCAATGTATGGCTTATGGCCTTCTCGAGGATGAAGGGTTACAACAGGACACCAGTCATCTTAATGTGATTGTTAGAACTTAAACTTTAAATCCTACTTCTCAGTGTCGTATAAAACGATGAGCACGGTAAGAAGTGCACTGAGTGACGATTCGGACAAGTATGTGGGTAGAGAAACGAGATTGAAAGACTAAGGAATACAATATTCTAACTACGGTTTAAATACTAGTAGACATGCGACTACTGTTCGTTTTCCACAATGCAAAACATCCTACAACCATACTTTTAGCAACCTGTTCCCATGCCTTCTTTACTAAGTGCCTTAGGGTTTCCACGCCTGTTTCCTGTTTTACTACAATGCGCTAGTTGTCTGTTCACCATGTGTTGTCGTGTCTGAATGCCTTGAGGCTTTAATCTCCACGCCTCATGTTGTCCTATGACCTTTGTGCTGGATCAAACATGTCATGCTTCTATCTCTTATCTTATCATCACATGTCTTCCCGTGATCCTATCAATCTAAGTCCTCACTATCTTGACATACGTCACTTATTGCTGCTTTATGAACTAAGTCCAACAACGTTGGTAGTTTTGCTGACGTTTGAGCGATGACAAGAACCTCGGGTTCTGACATTACCCCCCCCTCAAGGTCAACATCCTCGTTGACTAGGGTTGTGTTTTCTGTTGTTTTTCTGATATTTATGTCGTTATTTCGTGAAGTGTCGTCTGTTATCATAATTTTTTCTCCTGTTGTCCAGTTGAAGAGTTTTCGTTCTGGATAAGGCTGGGATTCTTCTTTGGTTTTGTATCGTTTAACCAAATAATCCCAATGTCCTAAAGGGAGAACTGGAACCGGTACCGAAACAGAAGTTGTGTTGATGTTGTTCTTCTGTTTGTATTCGGCAAGGATTTCGGCAGCGTTTGGTAAGATATTACGCTCCGGTTCCCACGTGTTCTCGGACATCGGATAGTCCTTCCATTTGATCAAGTATTGATAACCTTGACCACGTTTCCGAGATTTGATAATCTCTTCAACTTCGTACTCCTCTTCCCCATCAATGATAACAGGGTCTGGTCGTAATTCTCTCCGGTGTGGTGGAGGTTCCTTGTATGGAGTCAAAAGTGACTCGTGGTATACAGGATAGTGTTTGTCCATCCCTGGGATCTTTAATTTGTAAGAAGCTTTCCCTCGCTTCTCTAGGATTTCATACGGTCCTAACCATTTGTCACTAAGTTTTTTAGAGGGTCTATCGATGTTAACATCTTTAGCCTCAACGTAAACTTTATCTCCGATATTAAATTCCGGTGCCAGCCGGTGACTCTTATCATAATATTTTTTCATGTTTTTCTGCGCCTTTTCAAGCGCTGCTGTCGCCTCATCTCGGACCTTTTTCATTCTTGATGCAAACTCCTCTGCTGACTCATTTCGTGAGCCTGCAGCTCCTTCGATCCCTTTCCATGGGTGATAACCATGATCGGCGAAGAAAGGTGACATCCTTGTAGATGCGTTGACTTTGTCATTGTAACTAAACTCTGCCAATGCAAGCCATTCGGCCCAGTCCGATTGGTGCCAATTGATATAAATCCGGAGGTATTTTTCGATTTCCTGATTCATTCGTTCAGTCTGGCCGTCTGTCTGAGGACGAAACGCTGTGCTCGGGTTCATTTCTATTCCGAGCAGCCGATTGAGTTCTCGCATGAACTTAGAGACATATCGGGGATCTCGGTCCGAGATTATCTTTCGGGGAACTCCGTGATATCTGATCACCCTGTCTCTTGTCAACCTTGCGATTCCCTCGCTGGTAACCTCCATGTTGGTCGGTTTGACGTGAATAGATTTGGTAAAGGTGTCTACCCACACCTGTATGGCATCGAAGCCATTGCTCTCTGGGAGGGGTCCGATTAGGTCCATTGATATCATCTCCCAGGGTCCTGCAACTATTTTGTGCGGGTTAAGCTGTCCCATTTTTGACCTCTTCGCTTTCGCTCGTTGGCAAGGTTCACAGGTTTCGCAGAACTTCTTGACTTGATTTCCCATGCGGGGCCACCAAAAGTTTCTCTCAATAAGTTCTTGTGTGCGTAATTCTCCTGGATGACCTGATAGTGGTTTGTCATGATGGAGCATGATGATCTGCTCCCTCAGTTTGTCACTTCTGGGAACATAGATAAGTTCCTTATAGAAGATCAAATCTCCCTCTCGCTTCCACCCTGGTAAGGATTTTTCTAACACGAGTTTGACACTAGTGTCTATCTTTCGCGTGGTCTTGATCTTATCGATCAATTCCTTGTCAAAGGCCTCTACTTCAAATTCCGTGGCTCGGAAGTATTCCGGTTTTAGTAACACCACATTTTCGTTGTTGTTGCTTCCTTGGTCATGGTCTGCACGCCTTGACAATAAATCGGCCTTTTTGTTTAGAGCCCCGGGTCTGTGTGTGAGTTTGAAGTCGTACTGAGACAACTCCCCGATCCAACGTGCCTGTCGGCGATTGAGTTTTTGGGGCTGCTTGAAGTATTCGAGATTCTTGTGGTCTGTGAGAATCTCAAATGTCTCGTCTGCCCCCATAAGGATGGCGCGCCATTCCTCAAGCGTGAGCATGATTGCGAGCATCTCTTTGTCATAGATCTCGTAATTCCTTTCGGTCGCTGATAAACCATGTGACATGAACGCCACGGGTCTCCATTGACCTTCCTGTTCTTGACTAAGAACAGCGCCTATCGCTCCCTCAGATGCGTCTGCCTCAACGCGGTAATAGGGCACTTAAGCGTGGGGTCGTCGATGCAAAAGGGTAATCAACACAAAGTTCGTAAGAACTCTATATCAAAAACACTCAACACACTGACTCTCTTTTATACCCTGAATTCACGGGGGCAAAAGCAAGAGAATAGACCTTCGTTGAAGCTCTTAAAACAGTATATGAAAGCAAACAAGTTTATTGGATGCAATCTAATAAACCACAAGTCTTTGCGTACAAGGCTAGCTTGAACACTTGACAGCAACCTCACTAAGGATGCTTCGGAAAAAGGATGTTTTACTTCGACGTGGAAGGAAAAGAGAGTTTATAGGGTTTCGAAGAAAGACTATGACTTGTCTGAACTTCAAAAGTATCGCTCTGTTCACAAAATGCACCTCTTGTACACTTGATATGAATGCTCGACTCGTAATTCGTCTGAGAACTTGACTTTCACTTGGCTTCTTCTTGAAGCTTCGCTATTTCCTATTCCACACTTCTGATCTAACCAAGACTTGTCCGGGCACTTGTTCCATTTGAGTCTTATGACTAACCAAAGCTTGTCCGGGCACTATTCCGTTTGAGCTTTATGAAACGCAGAGTTTGTCCGGGCACTATTCCGTTTGAACTCTATGACTAACCACAACTTGTCCGGGCACTATTCCGTTTGAGTTGTATGAAACGCAAGGCTTTCACCCTATGACTAACCAGTGAGAACAACTTGTAATATTGGCACTAAGCTTCTGCTCGTTGTGCATACTAGTAATTGTCTGCTATTATAAGTAAGATATGGGCTCCTTATATACTATATGAGAAATAATTGAAAGTCCGCTCTAAACCCCTTCGGAATCTCGGCATAGGTCTTCGAGTCATTCAGGCACTGCTTCCCGCAGCACCTGAGCTATTATTAGAAATGACCGCATGGTTGCTGAGTGAGCTCTTGGCACTTGCTGAGAAATCTACCGGATTGCCGGACCGCATGACTCGTTCCAGGCACACTATTCAGGGGCCGTCTCTTCGGATCGTTCTGCTATCATATGTCCATATCGGGCTGGATTGCTGCGAAGTGAATTACTACTGCACGAAGCCAGTTCCCTCGTAGTCCTAAGTCCTTGTCCTGCTGTGTCCCTTTTATAACATCTCTTCTTATCCTTCTATTGAATCTCCTTCGAACGACTTGTTTGTGCTTCAACCAATGTTGCAGATATCCTTAATTACTGAGAATGAAGCACACTTATGGCAGGTTTACTAGCGAACCTCCACGTTGGTTTAGTTCGACTCTGTCGAGTATCGTAGCAGAGCCTGGCCACAGGCTGCTGCTATGTCCTTCTTAGAGTCGTTCCTGGTTTCGATGCTTCCTTCTAGTATCTTCTAGACAAGTCGGATCTTCTTTCTAGGCTGTAATATCCCATGTTCGTAATCAGGAAAGACTGGTCTAATCGCTAGAAAAAGCCAAAAAGAGAGGGTGGAACGTTTCCAGCCCTATCATCTCCCCCACACTAAGATAATAACCGTCCCGGTTATTTGTGCGATTAATTGGTTGCCAGGCACTATCGATCGAAGAACGAAAACAAATTTTCGAAGCTTTTTGATGTAACGGGCGCCCACAACTAAGATCATAATTGACTTCGGAAAATCCGGGGCTGATGGTCACGTGATGCGGCCTTTCCTGTCCGGCCTCCGTCCGTCCTCGACTCCTTTGCCACCAAGTTTCTCCTGTGTTTTAAAACGCTTCAGATCTCCTTTGATTCTTTACCAAAAGGTTCGTTTGGCCGTGTACTACTTTTTTCGTAGCTTATGCGGCCTTCAGAACCAGTAAAATGGCTCAGAATTCAAAGTCCGCCTTTTTATAGCGCCTCTGATGTTTCCCACACGTTTTTCTTTTTCGCCCTCGACCACCACTATGTCGAGTTCCTCTAAAACCGCTGTTTCCATTCCAGCCGACATCAAACTCAACGTCCGTGCCATGGCTCAAGCCTCCCTCTTATTCCTCTCTGACAAAACCTCTGATAAATCTACCTGGATTACCAAGGCCTCTCGGTTCCTCGATGACATTCACCCTTTGCTGGTGAATCGCGTTTCTCTAGCTCATATCCCATAATACTAACTTCGTTTTCCAGGGCGTTCATGTCAAATTTCTGAAGTCCAAGGGTTTGGAAGATCAGGCTGATTTGCTGAGTTTCCGCGCCTGGGTCGAAACCCGTATTGTCCACGAGCTGGATTCCTTTTGGTACCCGACTGATTATGAAAAGTGGTTACTGCCTTTGTCTTCAGAGGCCATAGCAGTGCGTTTTTATCGATGTTTATGTCACCGATTTCACTGATATCCTTTCCAGAACATTCTGACTTTTACCAAGGACCATATTCGTCGTATGACCGACAGAGATTTCTCGCCCCCCATTTGTCTGACTCCTGCTCCTCCTGCCAAGAAGACTATCACGCCCAAGCCTTCTGGCTCTTCTTCCAAGGCCACTCCTTTCGTCGATCTCCCACGTAAACGAAGCATCGTCGTCCCTGATGATGACGATGAAGAGCCTGTCGAACCCGCCCCCGTTGTGAAGAAGGGTAAAAGCAAACCCAAGGCCACTGCCAAGGTAAACCAACTTGTGGCTTCGTCGTCTTGACTAATTTTCTCGTGCAGAAAGATCCTCTTCCCGTTCCTTCATCGTTGACTCGTTCTCGCACCACTGGGCGAGATAAGAAGAAGCGTAAAGCCTCGGTAAGAATTTATCTTTTCAAAATATTTTTGCATTGCTTATTTCTTCACAGGCGAGTCCCTCAGCTTCTCCACCTCGTGGCCCAGCCTTCAAGAAGAACGATGTAAGTATCGTTTCTTGTCTTGCTTTCGACATTCTTTACGCCACCTTTCCAGGGTCGACGCGTTGTGGTAAAGCGGGAGAAGGGAGTCGTATCTGAGAGTGAGGATGAGGCCAATGTGGAAGGACAATCCGAAGCTGAATCGAATGCAGTTTCGACTAGTAAGTCCCCTTCTCTTCTTTTTCCTTCATCCTCACTTTTATCCAGAATCTCGTCCCTTGACCGCCTTTGAAAAAGAAGCCGACGAACTCGTCGCCAGCCTCTACGAACCCCGCGAGAACGAAAGTTATTCCATGGATGGCCGAACTCTTTGTACGTGCCCAATGTACTTCTTTTTCGTTTTCGCTTATGTTCCTTTTTAGCTTTCAAGGTTTCTTCCTCCCTGGTTCAACGCATCTTCCAGGCCGACTTGCAACAATTCCCTGAGGCCTGTCATACTTGTATGCAGAATCCTCAACTCGCTTTCAAGTGCCAGCATGGCTCGAACGTCGCCAAGTGTTCCTCTTGTGCGACGAACAAGAAAACTTGCTCGCATTCTTTCGGTGGATCTCGCCTTGCTTGGCACGCTCATAACAATTCGTTCTTGGGAGAGATCAGTCGTGACAGTACGTCGCTTATTTCTTTGTTCCAATATATCTCTAATTTGGCTTTCCAGATATGAAGCAATTGCTTGCCAACGTCTCCGACTCCCAGACCGTCGTCAAGGCTGCTATGTATTCTCTTCAAGTCGCTTCCCAGCGTCTTCACGTCGAGTACGACCATCTCTACCAAGTCATTACTCGGTACTCGGTTGTAAAAGGCGTCGACTGGCTCAAAGATTCCATCTTTGAGTCCGATGCTCCTTTGTCTGAGCTCCTCGATTTCCTCTCAGAGCAAAAGCCCGGTCCGGACTTGATCGCGCCGCTCTCGTTCGACGATGCTGGTTTCGATGGTGCCGCAGGAACTCAGGGAGAGATGGACGTCGATGTTCTCAACGACGCTGAAGGGTCTCCAGTCGTCGAGGATGATCCTGTCCCTCCTTCTTCCTCAGGTACATCTTACTTCAACATTTTTCGCTTTTCTAACTTGTATCACAGCCCCTCCAAAGTCACCAACTGGTCCTTCGACGGAAAACCCTTCAACTGACGGTTCGTAGTCTGGTAGAAGGTTTATTGGAGCTGGGATGAAGCGTCGAGAAGTCGGGAGAAGCAATCGCGGGAAGGAATCCGTGGATTCCTTCCAAAAATTTTCTTTTTATGTTTTTTAATACGCGCAATGAATGTATCCGTCCACAGGACGTTAAACAAATTTAACATCGCTTCGCCTTTTTTAGGCATTCCGTATTCATAACGATCGCGAAGTAAACTAAGAACAATCGAAGAAGAGTTGTGGCGTAACACCGACTTGTTAAAATTCGATGTATGTAAGCACGTGACTTCTTAGATAATAATCTTTCGTTCACTTTTCTTCTGACTTCTCCCTTCCTTCCTTCTGCTTCTCTTCTTCAATCCACACCACATGTCCTTCGAAAAGTTCCAGGACGCCCCAATCATCGACTCTCGAATCGAACGGCGCGTCTGGGAATACATCTCGTATCGACACTTTCCCATATCTCCTCCAAATCCATTCCAGGTCCCTCGAATAACGGTTCGTATCCGGAGGGAACCTGAATCCCGTCCCAAATACACATGACCAGTTTTTATCGACCAACGTAAGCCATCCGAGTCTGGATTCGATCCATGTAATCTCGTGGATGCGATCGTGAATGGAATCGTACCAGGAAAGTGGCGAACGACCTGCGAACTTTTCCTGATGCTGATGCTTCGTATTATACTGGGTGTCTACCAGCAGGCTGAGTGGGTATGGGTGTAGGTGATGAATAGGGATGAGGCCAGGAAACAGCTGGTCTGAAGGCATTATGTGGGATATTTCGTTCTTGAATTTCAAGATTTGCGAGATACCCTAAATAGTGCTTTGTTCATCGATCCTATCACGTTGTCTTTGTAAAACCTGGGTCTTACGAAGTGTTTCTGGAATGCCGCGAAGCGTATTTCTGAGATGCTGTAATATTGATAAGCTTTTCGGCTAATCCCTATATGTATGCAAATCTCGAGCATCAACTTCGTTATCGCATTCCCCTTTCTTCGACTCTCTTCCTGCTGCTTCGATCTTCTTCCGAGTACCGATTATATGAAATTCGAAAAGAGTCCGCCTCCGTGGATCCACTTTTTCCTTTCGATCGATACTTTTTCAAGTTCCGATCAGGACTGATACCATGCGGTTTTCAATTCCAATTTCTTTCGGTACTTTCTTCCGATCTGATTTCTTCGTAATATTCTTGGTCAAGTTTGTCAGTGACATGCTTGGCATGCTCTCCCCCACACTAAAATGGAAACCGTCCCGGTTGACCAGGCTTGGCGCATTAAAAAGTGTGTTCC
Organism: Mycena floridula; assembly: GCA_029320655.1. Classification (NCBI taxonomy): domain Eukaryota; kingdom Fungi; phylum Basidiomycota; class Agaricomycetes; order Agaricales; family Mycenaceae; genus Mycena; species Mycena floridula. The sequence goes on from JARIHS010000001.1 coordinate 3,217,678, forward strand.
AGGCCACCGATCTTCGTAACTATTTTTAGATCCGTTAGAAAGCATTACCAACCCAACCAAGTTTCATTTGACGAAGTCTTCGAAGTGAGAAATTCCTCTGCACTATAAAAGCGGACGTGATGCCCCTTGATCCAGCACCCATCCTGCCCACTACCGTAGTTAGAAATTATCCCCATCATTATCGAATCACTTTTCTGCTTCCTCTATAAACTACAAATGGCCAATCGTCCTTCGAACTTCAACACCTTGTTTAACGATGCTGTTCATTACAAAGGGATTACTGCCCAGAATTTCTCTTCGAACACCAGTGCTGAGTGTATCAAGCCGGTCCTTGAAACCTATGCAAAGGCTACAGTAAGATATCCTCAATTCATGCCCGTTCCGAAGTCTGATTCGATCCAGGTTGCCCTTATTACAAAGGTTCCCAATCCAGACCGTAACAAAGCCATCGTCGGTCATGCGAATGAAGTTCTTTCTCGCTTCGCCGTTTTCAAGTCCAAGGTCCCTGACTATGACTATCCTGCAGAACATGCTTCTCTCCAGAAGTTCGTTGATGGTATCAACGGTGTCCATGCTTCTGAGCTCGTTCATCCACCTGTTCATGCTGACCCGAAGGTCCCTCAGCTTCGTGACCAGCCACCTCTGGCTGATGTCCAGATGTCTGAAAACGAACCAGTTGCAGTCGTACCTCCTATGGCTCCCAGAAAAGTACGTTTCAATTCTAAAGCATCTTCCTCAGAAGTTGACCCTTTCCTTTGCAAGGATCGCGCCAGAGCTGCGAAAAAGGCACCCAAGTCAGCTGCTCTAGTCGTAGATTCTGAATCCGACGAAGAGGGTAGCGCTTTCATCTTCGATCGAAGCATCAATATTAATGTTCAATCAGCCCCGCCCTCAGGTAAAGTCACTTCGACTAAACGACGCAAGATTAACACGGTTCGTTTATTCTAGACCACTTCATGGACCGCATGCTAATGATCATGAAATATTTCGAACTTCTCCAGTTGCACGAGGAACCCGCTCCTCGTGCTCGACCTCTGTCTGGCTTGAAGTTCCGAAAGTCGACTCAAGTAAGCCTTTTCCTTTCGTACTTTCAATTTCCCATTTCGAGATTCAAAGTGTTATTACTCTGGACGTGTTATCGTCGTTCCGTATCACGAACTTCCTCACATGAACGTTTGTTCCAATGCTTACGCACTCGCTATCAAGGTTATCGACAAGGCCCAGGCCAACGACGTTATGATCATCAATGATCCCTTCGACTTAGACGATTCCCTTTCTAAGAAGCCCTACTGTTTCTTCGTAAGTCGAATATTTCAAACTTCCGAAACAGACATGGACTTAAACTTAGAACAGTGCAGCCAGCATGGCCACGCTGAAGCCAACTGTTCCGCTCGTATCACCGATGCTCATACCACCGCTGTCAAGCAGGCTCGTCATCGTTTGGATACCTTCATGGCTGGAGTCCCGTCCCTCGACGCTATCCAGACTCGGATGGACGATCTTGCCCATGAGGCCGACATTGCCGCTGGCAAGCTTCAGTCCGTCGTTGTTCACTATGACACTTGTGTCAGCGAGCGTTCTCGCCTTCTCAAACAGTTCAATCGTATGGTCAAAGACAACCGTAACAAACTGCCGAAGAAGTCGGACACTCAGTTCCACCGTTCCTCTATCAACACAGCCGGTCCCCCTTCCCAGCTCGCTGCCGCTGATGATGACAATGCATACACCGCTGCTGATGCTGCTGTCGAGATTACTGAACCCAAACTCGATACTGCTGGCTGTGCCACTTCCAGCGAATCGGAGACTGAGGTTGCTTATTAATGGCCTTATCCGAATTAAAAACATCTGCTTCTAAGTCGATTTTCAGATATCTTCGAACCCCAACTCAGTCTATATATAAAATATTTCGACCCAAGTCTTTAGATCCTTAGAATCCCAACTTCGCATATATTTCCTTTCAGATAAACCCAAAATATTGTTTCCTTTTCTCCAGATAGCCCTTGTATCTTTCTAGAAAACCCTCCTTGCTGAATTGATTGTTTGCCCCCGTTTACTCTAGATCTTCATCTGAGTCCGGTTGTGACTGATCTTCTTCAACAAGTTCATCTTCGTCTTCGGAGTCTGAATCTTTCGCAGCCAATCTAACTCCTTTTAGGATCGGATTATTATTGTCATTGTATCTGACTTCATCACCGTAAATGGGTCCTTTGTTAGCAATTTCTTCTAACTTGGCTGCTGTGATATTGATAACTTCGTGAATATTATCCGGAAGTTTTATGTGAGGTCTGGCGAAGTAGGGAATGACCCTAAACTGCCCATACCATCCATGAAGTACATTGCCATTCATCTCAGCGACTATGACTCGCTTTCCTTCGGTAACTTTGACCACTATCATAGGTCCTAGGTAGCGGTCCTTCATTTTCTTGTTTAGACTCTTTTCCACTGTAGTGTTTCGAATCAGAACTAGATCTCCAGGTACGAAGTCATAGTCTCCAATAGTATGTTTGTGTTCTTCCTCATACTTGAGTAATCTCTCTTGTTTCTCCTTCGTGATTCTTTTCCTCATCTCATCGACATGGGTTTTGTGCTTCGCCAGGGCTTGTGCCCTATAGGCGAGTAACTCTGCCTGTGTCATAACTCCATCGGGCGGATGAAGCAACCAAGTTGCTTCGATAATGTCCAGAGGTATAATTGGATGCGCTCCAGTGACCATAAAGAATGGTGAGCAGCCAGTCAGCTTCCTAGTTGTGATTCGATCAGCCCATAAAACATGGGGTAGGAAGTAGTACCACATTTTCATGTTGCCTTCGCACATTTTTACTAAGGCTTGCCGTATATCCCAATGACCTCTTTCGATTTTTCCGTTTGCCCTTGAGTTGTAAGCTGAGACTTGAATTCCCCTGATGCCATACGTCTTCTCTATCCATTCTACCGCTTTTACGAAGGCGCCCCCGTTATCAGTGACAATCTTTTTGAGACAGCCCCATCGGGTGATTATTTCTTCAAATAACCATTGACCTATCGTCCTAGCGTTTTCATGTACCAAGGCCCTTGCTTCTGGCCATGAAGATAGAGAATCCCGTCCATGTACGATATGTGAGCATCCGTTCGAAGGGGTAGACATTTTCAATACGTCGACATGAAGAGTCTGGAAGATCGCCGGCATATGCGTAACCCTAGGAGGAGCTAAAGAAAGCTTCTTCTGTCGGATCTGACATTGATGGCAGGTCTTCACGTATTGGTTAACGTCCCTTTCGAACTCTGGCCACCAGAATCTTTCCCCAATAAGACCCGCTGTAGCGTGCATACCTCTGTGCCCAAGACTGTCATGAGACGCCTTCAACATATAGGTACGGTGTTCCTTCTCGACCACCAATTTATGTCAAGATTCAGGATGCCTTCGATACAGTCGGTTGTCTTTATCAATGAAGAAATGTCTGGCATATTGAATGAAATGCTTATAGTCTTTATCACTATATCCCTCGGGTCTAACGAAAGGGTCAGCTAACCAGGTTTTAACCAGGTGTAGCTTGTCATCCTGAAGTGTACCACTCTTCGTACGATGTCTTTCGTCGTACGGGAGTTGCTTTGAAGGATTATACCTTTCTTCTAGATCCGGTACAAGTGCCATTGCATAAATACAGGCTTGCTCGAAGGAGGCTCCATGTTCGAGCTCATCTTCTACAATAAGACTCCTTCGATTTATTTTCCATGTCCTTTCTTCCCTCCATGCCCGACCTGCTTCCTCCTTGAAGTCGTCGGTTGAAGTTGCTAAACTGTACTGCAAATAGCCACCTCGCATATCTATATTATGCTTGAAATCTTCGAACTCCAAAGGCTTTGGAACACAGTCTTCTGCCATTTTGAATTCTAGATCTCGGATAGGGTCTTCGAATTCCTCCGAATTCGAGTATTCCTCATCGCCAGGGTACTTAGACCTTCGTGAGAGACCATCCACATCTGCAAAATCTTTGCAAGGTACATGTTCCAATGTAAATTGGTACATGAGTATCTTTTCAATCCATCTGTTAATGGTGGCGTTTGGCCCCATTTCTGGATGTGTAAGCATACCCTTTATGTACTTGGCATCGACTTGGACTGTTAAGTTTCTTGCACCAATAATCCAGTACTTGCAGGCTTCCAGTGCTCTCATTAGTCCAAATAATTCTCGCTTCGGTTGAGAGAATCTTGCTTCTCTCTCATTCAGCGTTATAGAACCAAACCTGGCATATCGTTTTCTACCTGTCTCAGGATCAATCTGAAACATGATGAACCCGACAGCCTTCCAAGACGTATCCACAGCCAAATATATTCCACTTTCTAAATCATACTGTAGAGGAACCAGGGCTGGACAGTTCGAAACTCCATCTTTCAGCAATTGTTGACTGCCCTCTTCCTGTTCTCCCCATGTGAAAGGTACCCCAAGTCGAGTAAGGTTAATCAAAGGTTCGGCCTTTTCACTGAACTTTTCGATGTACATTCGACAGACACCACAAGTGCCCAAGAATGCTCGAACGTCCGAAATGTCTTTACAAGGCCCCCAATTTTCGATAACTTTAACCCTATCTGGAGTTGGCTTCCTCCCTTCGTAAGTACACAGATGCCCTACGACCATGAACTCGTCGTGACATATAATTGACTTGGTTCCTGAGAAAGTTCCACCACTGTATTTCATCCGTTGAAGCACTCTGTTGACGCCTTGAAAGTGTTCCCATATAAACCTCCGTATACCGGGGTTTTCTGGTATTGTTTCGTAACCGCCTTCAGGAAGCTCATACCGAGTCTTCGGTCCTTTTATAGGAACGTCATCGATGTATGGCGTAGTGATATGTGGGATCTCATCCTTCAATATATACGAGACGTCGTCATGAAAGATTGGAACTGAGTTTGTCCAACCCATAGGTAGCGTGACTAAACGAAGTGCCCCAAATGGAGTTTGAAAAGTAGTTAAGTCCCTTGAAGACTCCGCTAGAATCCTCTCGTCGAAACCGACATACAAATCACATATCCCTCCACAAGCCCTTCCTGCGTATTGTTCTGCGATAGCTTCCGTAGCTGGAGGTACTCCTGAGTGCTGAATAGTAACTTTATTCAGCGGTTCAAGACTATGAACCAGCCGTAAGCTTTTTCCATCCTTCTTGACAACACAAAACCATCTTGATCGGTAAGAAGAGTTCGAAGGTTCGTAGACTCCGCTGTCAATCTTCTTCCTAATCACATTACAGACTTCGTCATATATTCCCGGAGGAATTGGGATGTTTCTTTGAACCCAAGGAGTGTGTTCGAGAACTGGCATATCCACTGGTGGGAAAAACTCGTCCTTGAAACGCCCCCTTTCTGATTCTTCCCATGCGAAGGCCTTATCATGTACTCCCATAACATAGTCAGCTAGCTTTGCCTCTTCTGGTTGAAGGAAGCCCGAGTGATTTTTCAGAAATATCTCCCTTCGTTCCGCTGTGTACCTTCCTTGTGGAGTGAACTCAGGTGGATTCGTAGGAAGAGTGGGTAGGTCTTTCAAAGGATCTCCTGTGATATTTCTAATGATTCGAAACTTGTCTGGCAAAGCTGCTATAGCTGGTCAAACTTTCAAGGCCACTGGTTTGTACTTCTTCTTCGAAGCAGCAAACTGCGCTTCGACTTCGACCTCCTTCTGTTTCTTTAGTTTGTCGAAGTCTCGCTCAATGCGTTCCTTGAATTCTTCCGCTGTCTCATCTATGTCCTGTTCGTCTTCGATGATCGATGTGCAACTTCCTCGTTCTGTATTACTCGAAGGAGTTTCGGTGGGAGTCTTCGGATGGGTCTTCGGAGGCTCATCAACTTCCATCTTTGAGTCCTTTTCCGTTTTCTTAGGAGGCTTGTTTTTATCAGCCTCCTTCTCCTTGAACACCACTTCGTTCGATATTAGAACCTCTTTCACCACCTTTCTCTGTTCGTGTTTGTGTAGAAGGATACAATTTTTACAAGATGCTTTGTCGTGGGGAACACTTTTGGCTATAGGTGACCAATCATGTTCTCTTTTCAACCTTTCTATCTTGTTTGTTTCCTTCTTCAAATCTTGAGTGAAAGTCTTTGATGAACTTCGTTCGTGACACTGGCACATTCTTAAGACAGGATCATGTTCATACTCTGGAATAGTTCCGCTGTAATATGCTGAAAGCAATTTTGCTTCGGGTTCCGTTTCGATATGTTTCCTAGCAATGTCCAGGTACGCGTCTCTTCTTTCCTTCTTCGTGAAAGTCTTGCTGCCGGGTCTCACTACCCTAACTGCCCTCATGTTTAACGTATCATCAATTTCGAGTTCTATCGCAAGCTCTCCCTGTTCCTCGATCAGATCTTCGAGCTGCGAAAAACCTCTTCTGTTTTGTCTGACCCAGATGTGTCCTTCTCTTTTGTAGCAATGGACTTCTGTCCTCTCGCAAAGGTTGGCATGGTCATATGTTGTCCTGTAGCAGGATCCGTGATGGTGATCGTTTGATTTCCATCCGTACAATTTCTGACCCATGACTCCCCAACACAATCAAATGGCCTTCCTAAAAGGACATCGTAGGCTGGATCCCTCATGATATGCACTTGGAAGAACAGAGTGATCTGGTTGTCGAAGCAGAATGGTACATTTCAAGCCAACCCTAAAGTTGATTCGACATTTCCATTCGCGCTTTGCATATTGATTCTCACATCTGTAGTCCAGCATATCCCGAGCTTCATTGCTATTGCTTCCTTCATCGAGACTAGCTGCGAACCACTATCCATAATGGTTTCGCACTTGCTAACTCCATTGATCAAAGGAAACAGAGTTCGAAGGCTGTGGGATTCTCGGGCAACAAAGACTTTCTTCGGAGCTTCGCCATCAGGTACACTATGCAAATACTGTTCCACTGGGTCATTCACTATGTAAGATCCTTTCAGTGTGGTCAACCAGAATTGACTACCTCATAGTTGGCTTAATGTGCACATTTAAGCCACCTCCGAGGCCTACATTCAAAACATATGTTAGGTGAACATTCAGCATACATTTTGAACATTCAGAAGTAGATTCAGTGAATGTGTCAACATTCAGAGAAATATCTGATCAATATAGGGGTGGCTGAGGTCCTGTTTAGCACCAGAAGTGCATGTCCACTATATGATTATTGAATGTTTACAGAACATTTCTTTGTAAAAATAGAAATTGAACATTTTATGCAAGATCTCTGCATTATCATGATACATATCTAGTTTGACTGAAGGTTCTATGAATGTTCTGTGAATATAGTGTTAGACAAATGAACATTCACTTGATATGTTTGTGAATCTGTTGAATGTACATGAATGTTCTGTGAATGTTCTGTGAATATACAGTCGACTTGCTCATATGGAATATGGTCCTATGGAATAATTTTCATATTTCATAGCTTTTTCGAAATCCCCAACTTGTACAGGGAGAAATTCCACCATATGGAATACAGAATAATTCATAGACTTTTGAAGGGTCCCTATAGCCAAATATTCCATATGACAATGAGATTTTTGCAAATTTTGAGGAATTATCTACCCTTGACTGGGTAATTTTGCATATTCTTGTTCAAATTGCACTTACAAGAACTTTAATTCAAGTCTATCTGCCTTTGCAACACTTATTCATACCAAAGGTGTGAACAAGGTCATGAAATTGCCCCAAAATAGCTTAAGTTCTGGTCTGTGACATGATGTAACACATTTGTGACAACTCTGTTGTGGAATGAATCTCATATGGCATAGGACTTTGGCCGTCCCGACCCTATTCCGTATGAGCAAGTCGACTGTAGTGCTAGACAAATGAACATTCACTTGATATGTTTGTGAATCTGTTGAATGTATGTGAATGTTCTGTGAATGTTCTGTGAATGTTCAACTATATAGTAGAATATTGAAAATAGCTGTTTGTAGAATACAAGATTAGGCAAATGTGACATCTGATAGCTCAATAATAGAAGAAGTATAACAAAACTACTCAATATAGTAAACTTGAAAGTATCTACATAGATTGATTGAAAATTTACTAAATTAGGCAACTTCTAAATAAGGCAATTACTTGACTACTATATCTAGTAGCCCTAAGCTAGGGTTTGAACCGCATTTTGGCTCTAGTTCCTTCAGTTGTCCTTTAAAGGCTTAAGTGGTCACAGGAACTCTTAAAGCCCTTGAAAAGGGCTACAAGATACTCTTACAAAGTATCAACATTCAACTTGAACTCCTTAAGATAGAGGTTCAAAAAAGCGGACTTGGTATTAAAAGAAAGCTGGTTAACAAGTCTAGTCTTAATGTTAAGATATCTTTCTTAACTTTTTGATAAAAAGCCTTATAGCAGCTTAACAAGCGACATTTTTTAAAGGGTCATTAATAGATTTGGCAATCAACCTTATAGTCTGGATTCAAATCTCCAATAAAAAATTTTCCGAATACTAAAGTCTTAATAGTGCCTTAACCAGACTGAATTGGCTTAAGGTCAATAGAAGATTTAAAAGTCAACCATACCTTGGCTATCCAAATCTCCAATAAAAAACTTTTTACTTTAGGGCAGGGTCCAAGATCAATGCATTCAGGTCAATTGAAGTATTAACAAGTCCTTAATAGTCCGGCCTTAAAGGTTAATCCACTGATACAAGGATTAATTGAAGTCTTAACAAGGCCTTAATGCTCTGGTCTTAAAGGTTAACAAGTCCAGTCTTAAAGTCTTAATATTAGTGGATTGACTTTTTGGAGTACTATAGAAAGTCAGTCATTTGGTATGCAACTGGGGGACTTGTCTTAACAAAAATGTTCAATATATACACTAGTTTGGTTTGCCAAGGATCCAGCTTGATTGGACAGATCTACAGCTTGGAATACAGGGATATGTGTAATTTTGCTTTGGATTCTAGAATGCTATTTGGCCAATATCATCCTGCATTCTCATGGTATGGCCCTGGATCTTTCAGGAATGAAGGAGACATACAATAGGCATGTTTTTGTTAAGACAAGTCCAACAGTTGTTAAGTAAATGAAGGACTTTCAATAGTGAATACTGCAAATATGCGAAATTTGTATGGCCCCCCTAGCATGCAGATATCAATGGATCTTTCTATAACATTAGGAATAAGTTCATGTCATCCCTAAAAGACATTTCATTAAGCAAAGTTCCTTAAAGAAGCCCCAGATCTCAAGTGTGGTTCTAGGGTGAACTAGGTTTCTGAGATATCTGAGTGATTCAAGATCTCAAAATCTAAATTGCACTGAACACTCCAAGTTTTAAAGTAAAAAGACTGATATTAGAGTCCTAATGAAATACCCTAAAGGATAGAAGCATCAAGTTCAATCTACATGCTAGAGAGGCCATACAAATTTCGCATATTTGCAGTATTCACTATTGAAAGTCCTTCATTTACTTAACAACTGTTGGACTTGTCTTAACAAAAACATGCCTATTGTATGTCTCCTTCATTCCTGAAAGATCCAGGGCCATACCATGAGAATGCAGGATGATATTGGCCAAATAGCATTCTAGAATCCAAAGCAAAATTACACATATCCCTGTATTCCAAGCTGTAGATCTGTCCAATCAAGCTGGATCCTTGGCAAACCAAACTAGTGTATATATTGAACATTTTTGTTAAGACAAGTCCCCCAGTTGCATACCAAATGACTGACTTTCTATAGTACTCCAAAAAGTCAATCCACTAATATTAAGACTTTAAGACTGGACTTGTTAACCTTTAAGACCAGAGCATTAAGGCCTTGTTAAGACTTCAATTAATCCTTGTATCAGTGGATTAACCTTTAAGGCCGGACTATTAAGGACTTGTTAATACTTCAATTGACCTGAATGCATTGATCTTGGACCCTGCCCTAAAGTAAAAAGTTTTTTATTGGAGATTTGGATAGCCAAGGTATGGTTGACTTTTAAATCTTCTATTGACCTTAAGCCAATTCAGTCTGGTTAAGGCACTATTAAGACTTTAGTATTCGGAAAATTTTTTATTGGAGATTTGAATCCAGACTATAAGGTTGATTGCCAAATCTATTAATGACCCTTTAAAAAATGTCGCTTGTTAAGCTGCTATAAGGCTTTTTATCAAAAAGTTAAGAAAGATATCTTAACATTAAGACTAGACTTGTTAACCAGCTTTCTTTTAATACCAAGTCCGCTTTTTTGAACCTCTATCTTAAGGAGTTCAAGTTGAATGTTGATACTTTGTAAGAGTATCTTGTAGCCCTTTTCAAGGGCTTTAAGAGTTCCTGTGACCACTTAAGCCTTTAAAGGACAACTGAAGGAACTAGAGCCAAAATGCGGTTCAAACCCTAGCTTAGGGCTACTAGATATAGTAGTCAAGTAATTGCCTTATTTAGAAGTTGCCTAATTTAGTAAATTTTCAATCAATCTATGTAGATACTTTCAAGTTTACTATATTGAGTAGTTTTGTTATACTTCTTCTATTATTGAGCTATCAGATGTCACATTTGCCTAATCTTGTATTCTACAAACAGCTATTTTCAATATTCTACTATATAGTTGAACATTCACAGAACATTCACAGAACATTCACATACATTCAACAGATTCACAAACATATCAAGTGAATGTTCATTTGTCTAGCACTATATTCACAGAACATTCACAGAACATTCACGTACATTCAACAGATTCACAAACATATCAAGTGAATGTTCATTTGTCTAACACTATATTCACAGAACATTCATAGAACCTTCAGTCAAACTAGATATGTATCATGATAATGCAGAGATCTTGCATAAAATGTTCAAATTTCTATTTTTACAAAGCAATGTTCTGTAAACATTCAATAATCATATAGTGGACATGCACTTCTGGTGCTAAACAGGACCCCAGCCACCCCTATATTGATCAGATATTTCTCTGAATGTTGACACATTCACTGAATCTACTTCTGAATGTTCAAAATGTATGCTGAATGTTCACCTAACATATGTTTTGAATGTAGGCCTCGGAGGTGGCTTAAATGTGCACATTAAGCCAACTATGAGGCCAACTTGGGGGTTGACCATAGTGGATCCTTTTGGAATCCCTTGTAAGTTAAATGGAGCTACTGAATAAGTTGCTCGTGGTAATGCTGTGTCCGTGATGACGTCCGCCCTAGCGAGGAAGGTCTCATAGGTCTGAAGGTTTGTTGCAGCAGTTACCTCCTTTGTGGGTGGTCTAGCTGTGTTACTACCTTGTGCCTGAGATTGCTTCGTTCTCACTTCAGAAGTGATTCGCTTCGGCATAAGCTCTTTCTTGACTGCCTCTCTTAGTCCCTTTTCTCCCAACACATCTTGAATCTTGAGCGTGATTGGCACATTCATGATCCTCTCAATAATCTTGTCCCTGACAGTTCGTGCTTCAACCGGTGCAATGTTCCGAAAAGCCTTCTCTCTTCATTCTACATCTGGGATTGTAGTTTCCCTAGTTCTTGGAGGGCCTTCGAAAGGCACTCTAGTAACTGCAGGAACCCCTATGAAAGGCAACTGAGGAATAGCTGAATCAACCGTCCCTATCATACGGTCCTTCATCCTCCTGTTCTTGGGACTCTTCAACTTCTTCATCTACTTCATCTTCACTATCTTCCTCTTCGCGCTGACTTCTCATAACTCTCCCCCTGTCTCGCTTCAATGGTTTCGTTTGTTTATGATTTTTGTCCGCCTGGGACTTTTTTGGATTTAAGTCCTCCGTTCGTCGTGAAGGAAGCACGGTTCCAGACCTGGTGCTTCCCACGCTTCCCTTCATCGGACTCAATCGAAACCCTGACTTGCCTCAAGGCCGCCATTTCTTGACTTGGCTTGTTGCAACTGTTCAACTGGTATGTTCAACATGCTTGCAATTTTGGCCATTTCCGAAGTAGTTTCGTTCTGAAATTCCATCATAAAAGATCGCATCTTTGCTTTGAACTTCCCGTCCTCAGCGAGCTTGGCTTCTGCCTCCCTCTTGTTATCAGCTTCTATTTTTAGACTAGCTAATTGTTCTCTGAGTGCTCGAAGTTCTGACATCATGGGGTCTGATTGCGAAGATACCGCTGGTTGAACAGCAGTTTGACTGTAGACCGATGCAGTGGTTGAATAGTAATCGCCTGTATAGAAGTCATCGACTTCGTATCCAAACATATTTACTTCTGCCTTGGTCTTATGCCATTCTTCCACCTTATCAGCAAGGAACCGTCCTGGCAATTCTCTTGGAATCTGCTTTCCGTTTGGCAGCAAGACTCTTCGATCAATTTCCACGATCAGCTTCCTCCTGAGGAAGTCCTCTTTCTTCTTACATTCTCCAACTCGGTGTCCATCTTCGCTTCCGCAAAAGAAACACCCTGTGAATCGATTCGAAGACTCGGGAATAAACGTTGAAGATCGTCCAGTATAACTAGGCTTCGTTTGTGTGAAGGACTCAGTTAGTTTTCGTTCCATTTCGGACATCATTTTTCTCGTAGAGTTAATAAATGTGTCTTTCAGGCTAGAACCGAATTCCTCTAAGTCCTCTCGTTTCACAATTGTGTCATCCGTGCTTCTTCCTGACGGGTATCCTGTTCCCGTGCTTCTATCTTTTGAAGCCGATCCTGAACCACCACTAAATGCTGATCCTCGACTCAATCCTTCTTCCGGCCCAGCCAAAGATGCAGCCGAAGCGGCTGTCATGTTCTCTAGAATCCAAGTCCATTCGTAAGGGTCATCCTTTCTTCTCGAAGGCAGCGCTGGTCCCACTGCTGGTCCCGGTGCTGTTGGGTTTCCGATCAGACGGATTCGTACCTCCCTTGCGAAGTCCCTGTCCATAGCTGCCCAAATCTTGGTAGCTAATTCCCGATTTCCAACAACTGGATCAACTCCATCATTGAGTTTCTTCGCTTCTGCGGTGAACTTCCTTCGAAAGTCAATCGCCTCTTTTCGATCTTCAGCAGTGATACCTCGGTATTCATTGCATATCTTCGTAAGAGTTCGAAGACTTCCTTCCCTGAGCAACTCTGGCTCAGGATATGATGCAAGCAATTCTCTTTTAAACGCATCATAGGAATCCTGTGTAAAGGCTCCCCATTCGTTATCAGATACTGTATCAGCATATCGCCTGCAATGTTTAATCTTCATAGCGTCGTCCGTGACCGAGTGCTTGGTAAACAAGTCTTCGACCAGGTCTAAGAAACGATTCAGATTAATTGGTTCTTTGTAAGAGAACTTTGGTGCGTCTTTCGACGACGCGTCGGGCATTCCAACCATACTGGGATTCGTATGTAAGGATGTACTTGAAAGGTGTGTTTGTAGAAAGGGTGCACTAGAATGTAGTGGCCCTGGTTGTGAGATCTGTTGACTTGGGGAGTTCACCCTCGTCGGTATTTCTCTAGAAAGTTCCGGGAAATCTTCTTCAAGCTGACTTAACGGTGTAAGTGGGCTGTCTGTTGATTCTGAACCTTCTGGTACAGCTGTTCGGGATAACTCTTGGTTGGATCGAAGCTGATACAATTGCTCAGTTGTAAGGTTTAGTCGAAGATTTGACTCTAAAGCAGTTTCCTGCGAATGTCCTAACTTCGGCTTCTTCCTACTGGTAATTGGTACCGTGGATCGTCCTTCCTGGGAGTTCTTTGAAGTCCTTGGAGCTGGTTTTGTACGTTTGGTTAAAAGTCCCGGCTGTTTAGGCTTGGAGACTTTCTTCCGGGGTTTGTTCTTAGATTCGAGCTTCGAAGTTGAAGGTTCCGGTGATGGATCGCTTCTCTTTCGCTTGCTGGAAACCGTGTTGAACTTTTATGAAGCAAGGTTTTAGGTGCCTTGCTAGTTTTGTAGTAAGAAAAGGATCTGTTGGATCGAAATCTAACAAACTGTTTGGATTGCAAAAGATCTATTAAATCTGTTTAAACCCCCTCGCGGTGGGCTCCAGATAATAGGGCACTTAAGCGTGGGGTCGTCGATGCAAAAGGGTAATCAACACAAAGTTCGTAAGAACTCTATATCAAAAACACTCAACACACTGACTCTCTTTTATACCCTGAATTCGTGGGGGCAAAAGCAAGAGAATAGACCTTCGTTGAAGCTCTTAAAACAGTATATGAAAGCGAACAAGTTTATTGGATGCAATCTAATAAACCACAAGTCTTTGCGTACAAGGCTAGCTTGAACACTTGACAGCAACCTCACTAAGGATGCTTCAGAAAAAGGATGTTTTACTTCGACGTGGAAGGAAAAGAGAGTTTATAGGGTTTCGAAGAAAGACTATGACTTGTCTGAACTTCAAAAGTATCGCTCTGTTCACAAAATGCACCTCTTGTACACTTGATATGAATGCTCGACTCGTAATTCGTCTGAGAACTTGGCTTTCACTTGGCTTCTTCTTGAAGCTTCGCTATTTCCTATTCCACACTTCTGATCTAACCAAGACTTGTCCGGGCACTTGTTCCGTTTGAGTCTTATGACTAACCAAAGCTTGTCCGGGCACTATTCCGTTTGAGCTTTATGAAACGCAGAGTTTGTCCGGGCACTATTCCGTTTGAACTCTATGACTAACCACAACTTGTCCGGGCACTATTCCGTTTGAGTTGTATGAAACGCAAGGCTTTCACCCTATGACTAACCAGTGAGAACAACTTGTAATATTGGCACTAAGCTTCTGCTCGTTGTGCGTACTAGTAATTGTCTGCTATTATAAGTAAGATACGGGCTCCTTATATACTATATGAGAAATAATTGAAAGTCCGCTCTAAACCCCTTCGGAATCTCAGCATAGGTCTTCGAGTCATTCAGGCACTGCTTCCCGCAGCACCTGAGCTATTATTAGAAATGACCGCATGGTTGCTGAGTGAGCTCTTGGCACTTGCTGAGAAATCTACCGGATTGCTGGACCGCATGACTCGTTCCAGGCACACTATTCGGGGGCCGTCTCTTCGGATCGTTCCGCTATCGTATGTCCATATCGGGCTGGATCGCTGCGAAGTGAATTACTACTGCACGAAGCCAGTTCCCTCGTAGTCCTAAGTCCTTGTCCTGCTGTGTCCCTTTTATAACATCTCTTCTTATCCTTCTATTGAATCTCCTTCGAACGACTTGTTTGTGCTTCAACCAATGTTGCAGATATCCTTAATTACTGAGAATGAAGCACGCTTATGGCAGGTTTACTAGCGAACCTCCACGTTGGTTTAGTTCGACTCTGTCGAGTATCGTAGCAGAGCCTGGCCACAGGCTGCTGCTACGTCCTTCTTAGAGTCGTTCCTGGTTTCGATGCTTCCTTCTAGTATCTTCTAGACAAGTCGGATCTTCTTTCTAGGCTGTAATATCCCATGTTCGTAATCAGGAAAGACTGGTCTAATTGCTAGAAAAAGCCAAAAAGAGAGGGTGGAACGTTTCCAGCCCTATCAGCGGAACTTTCCATGATCTTCTGGGAGTGCGAGTACTGCATCTTCCTTAATTCGATCTTTGATTTTCTGGAAAGCCACGCTCTGGTCATGACCCCAAGAGAAGCCGGCTTTTCCCGTCAACTGCGTCAGTAGTTTCGCCACCTCGCTGTACCCGCGCACAAACCGACGGTAAAAGTTTGTGAAGCCCAGGAATGCCTGGACTTGTTTCACGGTCCTTGGTTCGGGCCATT
Source organism: Mycena floridula (assembly GCA_029320655.1). NCBI lineage: Eukaryota > Fungi > Basidiomycota > Agaricomycetes > Agaricales > Mycenaceae > Mycena > Mycena floridula. The sequence continues at coordinate 3,233,246 of JARIHS010000001.1, forward strand.
CCATCACGCCCTTAATCTTCACTGGATCCATCTTCATGGAATTGTGTGAAATGAGCACCCCCAAGTATTCTATCTCAGTGCTTTCAAAGTCACACTTTTCGGGTTTGAGATATAACTTGTGTTGTTGGAGCACTCCCAATACACGTTTCACTATTTTCCGATGTTCTTCCATTGTTTCCATAAAGATTAAAATGTCATCTAGATATACAATGACATGTCCCTCATTGATGAGTTCTCATAATATATCATTCATCATGTTTTGGAACGTGGCGGGTGAATTTGTAAGCCCGAAAAACATGACAAGAGGTTCAAACAATCCCCGGTTGGTTCTGAATGCTGCTTTCCATTCATCACCTTCTTTGATCCGGACATTGTTGTAGCCCCATCAGATGTCAAGTTTTGTAAAAATCTTCGCTCCCCGAAGCGTGTTGACTAACTCCGAGATAAGCGGCAAAGGATAACGATTTTTAATCGTCATGTCATTCAACTTCCGATAATCTTGTACCGGTCGAAGAGATCCGTCTTTCTTTTTGATAAAGAAGAACGCGGAGGCCATCGGTGATTTTGACGGTCTTATCCTTCCGCTTTGTAAGTTCTCCTCCAGGAATTCGTTCAACTTTTCCTGTTCAATCCGAGATAACGGGTAGATTTTACAATCTACAGCTTTGGAACCAGGTTTAAGTTCTATGGCATGGTCCCAGGGTCTCTTTTCTGGTAAGGAGTCGAATGACTCCTTCACAAAGACTTTGACAAATTCCCGATACTGTTCAGGGATCTTATCCTCTGTCATGTGTTCTCTTCCCTTCAATGCTTCTTCAGCCATCTCTTGGGCTTGACTTGCTTTAGCACGGATGTCTATTCGTTCATCCACACGTTCAGCAAAGTCAACAAGGAGAATGGATTCCCCTTCTTCGAGTGGTGCGTCTTCTCCTACTCCGGTCCGGAATTCCGTACCCTTCATCCCGCATTCATTGGGACAACGACTGAATGTAATTTTCTGGGTGCCCCAGTCTACTTCCGGATTGTACTTATTGAGCCAATCATAGCCAATGAATGCACGTGTCTTTCCTAATCCGGTTACCAAGAATTTGATCTTTTCCTGGTGGGCTCCCACACTCATGAGGCACTCTACATAATGAGTGATTTTCCCATTCGCGTTTTCAGTGTTATCCGCATTGAACGCTGTGATAGGCGCTGGAAGCGGCTTCATTTCAAAACCCTCTGCACGGGCATACTCTCTGTCGATACTAGTGGTGGAACAACCACTATCTAAGAGCGCCTTGATTGTTCGGGTCTTTCCGGTTTCAAGCTGGGTAAGCTTAATCGGGACCAGCATCTCACGATGGTGCAGATGCTTTTCTCGCTCCTTAATTAATTTTTGGAGTTCTTTCGAGAGTAAGTCTGGCTTGGGCTTCCCTTGCTTTTCCGCACTTTGGCGCCTCTGGGCGGCGTCCGAAATGGGACTCTTCTTAGGCGCTTCCTCTGACTTAACAGATTGAGCCTCCGCAGCAGCGCTGCCCTTTTTTGTCTTTTTTGACGAGGTTTTCTCTCCCCGAGCCTTTTTAAATACTTTCTTGAATGCACCCCACTCTTCGTTTCGAGCGTTGGTGCGCCGATTCTTCTCTTTAGTAATAAACTTTTTCTTTAAAATAACGACTCGGTCCTTAGCTTTCGCAGCTTCGGCAGATAAGAAATCGTGTATATTTTTTCGTAACGAATCATCTTGTACATAAAAACTATCTTCGGTCAGGGTCTTTTCTGCTACCGATCCGAGTACTTCGAAGTGTCCATAATTGTTAGAAACCGAGGCCGGCATCTGTTTGGCTAGAACAGGCGGCCCTCTTAAAAACCCTTCTCGCGGAGGTATGCCGCGAGGTCTTTCAGGATCTGAGATCCTGCCTCTTCCTTGTCGAGTTGCCCCGTCAAGGCTTTTAAATTAACTGTGCCCTTTCGGGACTTCTGCGGCTCCGGACAGTTCCGAGCCATGTGACCTTCCTTATTGCAATTATAGCAAAGGAAGGGAGGTTTCTTTGTTGACGACTTGTCGACGTCCATTGCCGCTGGAGCGGGCTTTGCAAGGTTTGGGGCTGTTCCAGTCCCCTGGGTCCTCTGACCCTGAGCTGCCGTGTTTGAATTCCCGGTCCGGAATGGTACGAAAGGAGCCTTGTGCTCCCCGCGAATTTTCTTCTTTTCAAGGTTGTTGGCAACCTTGCCGATGACATCGACGTACTCCTGATAGTCCGTCAGAATTCTTTCTGTCCCATTGTACATGGGATCTATCAACTCGCGGTTGACGTTTTCTTCGAGGAAATCAATCAAGATTGCCCCGTGGTCTCCCCGGTTTAACCCGGCTTCGTCGGCGAGTAACTCAAAATCAGTGAGATACTCGGTCCAGGATTTCTTCCCCTGGCGGAGTTTCCTTAACCGCAACAAAGCGGTTTGTTTTCAGCCATCATCATGGAAGGCCTTATCCAGCAAATGCCGGAAGTCTGACCAGAGCATTTTTCTGGTCACGTTGTTGCCTTGGGCATCTTGCGCTTGGCTAACTTCTTTGATCGACCCATCAAGTGGGTCAATCCAATCTTTTTCCCAGCAGCGGGCCCAGACCGCCGCAGGACATCTCTTTCCGTCCTCGCTGCAAAGCAAGGACAAAGTGAACCATATTTTCTTTGGAGCGGTGTCAAACTCCGTTGCGTATGCTCCGAAATATCTTTGGAGCTGTGAGAGGAAATCCTCATACTGGTCCTTGTCGCCAGTAAAGCAAGAAGGGATTCTTGCGTAGACAACTTTAGACATTTTTCGAGGAGGGTGTTGTGAAATTCGGGTAAGAAGAAGTGGAGGCAGTGTCTGCTGCCTGCTCGGTGATAAAGGGTATGAACTGGATCCGCTGGAAGACGGAACCGGCGAGGGTGTGCGAGTAACGGGCGAGGGTGCCCGATAAGAGGTGAACGTGGTTTGTGACTACCGGATTATAACCTTCCGGCGTAGGGAGCTGAGTTTTAGAAGCAGCTACTTCGTTGATGCGTTTCTTGGAACGCGGTGGTGAAAATGGATAGGAAGGGAACTACAGAACTTCTTTTGCGAGTGAAAACAGTCCGGGTCTTCTACGACACCCCCGATACTGCCGCCAGTGCCTCTCCGAAGATTAGCTACCTGGCCTTGATGCTGCTATGACCCCGAGTCGGACTCAACGTTACTCGAGAGGTACTAAGCGCGTTCACTATAGTGGAAGCTCCGCTGGTGCTAACAGCTACAATCTGCTGCGAAGGATGGGAGGTGAAAGTTTTGAGTCTGTACAGATAGACTCAGAGGGATATGGCGAGGTACCTCTCTCAAAGGGATTGTCGGTACGTGTGACGTTCCTGAGCGAGGGTAGAGTTGTCCAAATGGAAGAGGTAGAGAAGAGAGGAGGAAGAAGAAAAGAGAAGAGAAAAGCTTAGCTGCTTTCCGAAAGTGTTTTTCCAAAAATCAGCGGCTTCAACAGCCACGCCTCTTTCCAGTATGTTTAAGGAGTCCCGGAACCTGACTCGAAGGCGGAACAAACACTCCCGTAGGCAACGTCGGCGGTGAAGGTAAGAGTAATGAGGTACGAAGGTATGAAGAGGAGTCTTTCAATATGTTAGAACTTAAACTTTAAATCCTACTTCTCAGTGTCGTATAAAACGACGAGCACAGTAAGAAGTGCACTGAGTGACGATTCGGACAAGTATGTGGGTAGAGAAACGAGATTGAAAGACTAAGGAATACAATATTCTAACTACGGTTTAAATACTAGTAAACATGCGACTACTGTTCGTTTTCCACAATGCAAAACATCCTACAACCATGCTTTTAGCAACCTGTTCCCATGCCTTCTTTACTAAGTGCCTTAGGGTTTCCACGCCTGTTTCCTGTTTTACTACAATGCGCTAGTTGTCTGTTCACCATGTGTTGTCATGTCTGAATGCCTTGAGGCTTTAATCTCCGTGCCTCATGTTGTCCTATGACCTTTGTGCTGGATCAAACATGTCGTGCTTCTATCTCTTATCTTATCATCACATGTCTTCCCGTGATCCTATCAATCTAAGTCCTCGCTATCTTGACATACATCACTTATTGCTGCTTTATGAACTAAGTCCAACAACGTTGGTAGTTTTGCTGACGTTTGAGCGATGACAAGAACCTCGGGTTCTGACAGTGATCCTGCATCAAGTCCCCACTGGTCGTCTCCTGCAATACCTGCAGCTTGAGAATATTTAAACATTCTTGCCTCTAGACCTAGGCTTACAAACATCATAGAAAAACAACGCAATGGCGGGGAAACAGCAACGAAATTTTTGCCGAGGTCACGTTGATGTGGCTGTCATGTCAACTTGCGTCTCGCTGTGCAACTGTTCGCGAACATCACGTCTGATACCTCTATGGCTCAAATATATGGAACATGCTTGACAAAGTCATCTTCAGTTTCTTCCCAGCTCTTCGATCGACACTTCTCGACACTTCACCAACACTGAGTAAGTAGTACTTACTTCAGGACTCTTCCCTCGACACTTCAATTTTCTTCAATTTTCTTCGCGCACTTCAGGTGACACTTTAAAACATCTATGCCCGTTACTCGCGTATCTGACCATTCATGGCCTCGACCTTCAGGTCTTGGTAGAATTCTAGGACTCAAGTAGTAACACAGTTTTCCAATCAACTGAGCCTCGTATCTTGTGGGACAGTCTAAAAGTTCAACTTGAAGGCCAAAGTTCTATTGAGTATGAGACCCAGAGCCGAATCTATGGCTTTGGTCTAAACCTTTGCATTTACCAACATGGCTCTGTTCCCATCAATCGCCGTTGAAGCAGCCACAACAGTCATAGTCGCCGCTACCTGTGCCTTCTCTCTGGCAAGCCGAGCGCGATATTCCTTTGACTTTCTGGGAGAAGTATGTTCGTACATCAAGTCAATCTCTTCGAATGACATGCCTTGTGTCTGGAGTTTCGTAAGTCATGCAAAGGCAACGGGGAATAGAAACTTGCCTCGGCCACAAAAAAATACGTGAAAATGAAACATATGACGCATCCTACGCCCCAGATGAAAAATACTTTGGATCCAAGGCCTGCTGAACCGGGGGCTGCATTTACGAGAAATGGGCCTTGGACGACAATTACTACGGTGGACAAGATCATTAATGGCAACATACCGGCGTAGCTACTAGTGACTGATCCTAACCTGGAGAGGTTGGATCAGGTCCAAGTTTGAGAAGATTCGACTCACACGCTGGTCGCTAGTAGCCCTAAGCACCAAGAATTCTCTTGAGGCTGAGAACTCACCTGCTCCCATTGATATTCCTTTTGCGCGCAGTCGAAGCGGAAATATTTCTGTCGCGACGACAAACGGTGTACCTGCCTAGATCGGGTCGTCAATACTCGGAAAATGAGAGTCTGGCGGGCATACCCAACAGCAGAAGAAGAAGCACCAATAAGATGCAATGGCCACAATACCCAATTTGGCATTCAGATTGTTAGATTTTGTGACAGTGATTGACATTATTGCAATTGCAAAATGCGAAACCCCCATGCCGATGGCGCCAGTGAGAAGAGTTCCGCGGCGGCCAAAGCGCTCTACGACGAACGTACCGGCCATACTCGCGACTCTATCATTCGAGTCAGTTTCGGTGGGGCTAAGGAAACCAAAGTGACATACAACATAACAATGGTGATATAGATCCCCAACATAAAGGGATGTGGCAAGTGATTCACAACAAATAATGTGGTCTGATAGTATCCCACAAAAAAGACTGGTTCAGGTCAGTAAGTTCCGTCGGGAGAGAAAATTCTGGTGTAACGTACTTCCAGATAGCTGAGATAGAATGTCAAATCAAATGCAAAAAGGCGAAAACGAGAGATACCTGCTGGCAGACCTGGCAGCCAATTGCTGTCCACGTACGCAACGCCATCTTGTTCGGAGTATTCAACCTGAAACACTCGTGATAGCTACTGACTTGCGAGGCATGGTGTTCCATATTCTCCCGAATCGCAGTCAGCTCTTTGGCAACTTCCTGTGAGGTGGGAGAGAGACCGGTGAATCGCGCAAGAGACCGGGCAGCAGAGGTCTCTTCTCCCTTTTTCATGTAAAACGCTGGACTCTAAAAAATATGAATTGGACAGAGAAGCCTGGAGTTTCACTGGAACGTACCTCTGGCAGCAATGAAATGCCTGCAACCACAATCGCTGCGAAAACGAATTGGATGGCGATTGGGATGGTATAAGCTTGTGAGCCGTCAAATCCTGCTGTCGCATTGTTAACTTTTCAAGATGGATGAATGAATGTCGATAATTATAAAGGGAATGATTACCGATAGAAGCCACGAGCAGACCGAAGGAATTGAAGAAAATGAAGAACAAGACTACAGCGCCACGGAGGTTTTTGGGTGCACTAGGTCATATTAGAACTCTTCTTGTGTACTATAAGTATGAGCAATACCATTCGGATTGGAACATGGGAACAATGGAAGATATAGCGCCTAAATGAGGCGCATCGGAGAGTGAAAATGTAGCAGCCATCGCCACGTACCTACACCGAATCCGGCGAACAAACGACCTACGATCTACTTGGAGTGAGAAAGAGCTAGAGAGATGGCAGATTTACTGACGAAGAGTGGTATAGCCCTGGAAGCAGTCTGCATGGCGATTCCAACGGAGAAAACAGCACATGCGACAACAATACACTGGAAAAGTTCATCAGCTCGGATGGCACCAGGGAAACCGCTTACTATCTTACGACCAGCGATATCTAGTATAACCGTTTAACCAACGAAAGATAGAGAATAAATTGACTCACCAGCCAACTGAGCGCTCAGAACTGCGCCAAAGAATGACCCGACAGATAAAATCGCCAGCACGATGGAAAGTGTCGCCGATGAAACCATAAAGCCGCTAGGATAATGTACAAGGTCGTCGGTAGGGAAACCAAAGTCTCTCAGCCATGATCTCATTGCGATTATGCCGCCAATGATCCCAGTATCGTATCCCGCGAGGATGCCACCAAATGCCGAAAATATCAGCATCATTACGGTGATGGTTGTGTTCTGTTGAAGAGGTGGGCCAACTGGTGTATCCATCGTGGCCATGGCAAGGCAGCTGAATCCGGTATGGAATTTATAGTAGCTCTTGAAGCGACGTAGGATGCGATTACCGGCCTTTAGTGGCTCTGTCTATGAGGGCGAACAGTGGAGAGGGCAAGGAGTGATTCGGAAATGATTCCGAGGTTCTCTGTTCTGTCCGACCGAAAATCAGTGATGAAAGCTCTTGGCCGAACGCCAGGCTTAACGAACAGCTGTGACTGTAGCTCCAAGAGCACTGTCGGTCCATCAGGATCTCTGCAGCGCGCTCGGAGGCAGGAAGGGTCAACAAATCGCTGTTGAAGTCGATGCCTTCCTCTGCTGTGTTCATCATCAAAGAAGTTGTTCACGACCACTGCGCTACGAGATCTTGAGTAGGTCTATCCGGAATAACGACTGGCAGACTTGACTGGCCTTGCCGCACCGGGCTAGTTAATCGGTTGTATCGCCAACATGGAAGGAAGGAAGGAAGGAAATGGAATGTCATTTGGAGTGTTTGCGGCTTACGTCAGACTCTGGTTCATACTATTTCAGCTCCATTTAGACCTGGTCGGTCCAAGGTCGGTCTTGTTTTCCATCGTCGACGAACTGAGAATTGCGAGAAAAGGTTTCGGAACTGCTCTTCCACCGACACTAGAACCAGTCTCACACTCAGGTTGATCCCCTGTCATCAGTTGGCAGATTTTGGTGCGACAGTCGCTGGTTCGAGGCTACACGACACGAGCGTAAAAATCCTATTAGCCTACTGGCCTCTCTAGGATACCTTCTGGGCTCTTGCGCGCATCCTTTTCTGCCAAATCCAATCATACTTCTCACCTTGAGCGAGAACCTCGCCGGCTTTGTAGAAAGCGAGATCCACTCATGCGAATTTCGAACAAAATCAGAACGGCGAGAGCTGTTTTCTGAGAGTCACTGTTCAGTTTTTTACTCTTTCATCGGAATCATATGTTTAACGAAATTCGGAGATTTTCCCTCCGATGAACTGGCCACAATAGGCCCAAGTTTTGCAGCTTTCGCCATACTATTCCAAAATCTGGACTGCGCTCTAACGTAGAGTCGATTGGGTACCGACAGCTCCATTCTTCGAGAAATCTGGCCGAGGGACTGCTCTTTCCCAGAGATAGCGTCGCATTCAATTGTGCTTCGCTCGCTTCCTCGAGGCTGGCATTTCGTCGGACCCACACAAGTCGTCCTTTTCATCGACGCGATATTGCGGAAACTGCCAAGGCTGAAGGGATTATACACGGCTGTGCCATTCTGGTGCGCTTGGATTCACGTGTTTGAATCGACTGGCAATCGCGCTGAAATCCGTTTAATGTCCTCGTTGACCCTTATTTCCCCCATCGACGCCTCATTATGCATGGAGCGGGTGGCCATTTGCGCACTGACTTTTCGACAAATGGTCGTTTAACGGATCATAGCTGTCGCAAGTCAGCGATTTTCGTGAGTTTATTCCTCAGTTTTGACCCGAGCCCGTCAAGACTAAATAATGGCAGGTACTACAGCAACCAGCGCGCCACACAACTGGCACCATTCCATTCCAGTACTAGCAAAGGATGCCAGAAAACAATGTTCCATCAAGAGAAGGTCACTGGGACTGAAGACAAGACCGAGAAAGAGGTTTTATCAAGATGCGTTCACTGTCGATCAGATTATCTATAAAAACACATTCGTTTCAAATATAATAGTCCGATTATTCTATGGCATCAATTCCTAATACTTCTCTCCTTGACAGAGTGCCTCGGCCTTTGCTGAACGAGGCTTCAGAGAGAATCGAAGAGATTTGACGCGTCTAAAGCTCAAGAATGTGAGGACCGTAAGAATTCTAACCAAGACAAACTGACCGAATGAATGACTGCGTCAACTCTGCCTTCGGGGTGAACTCTTTACCATCTTTGCCGATCGGGTTGGTGATATTCAACGTGGCAAGAATGGTGGCCATGGAAATCCAGATGCTATTCTCAGCAAGGAATCGACCGGGACAAACGCTGCGAATGTTATCAGGACATGGAAAAGTTCATGAAGCACTCGCTTACCGACGTCCCCAACTATGTGGTGATTTAGAAGTGAAAGGAAAGATATAAAAGCCTTTACGCACCCAAAGTTGACGGGAAAGAAAGTCTCGCCGCCACCGCCCTCTGATGTGGGCATGAATCGTGAAGGATTAAAGCTCTCAGGATCGGAATATCTGCTTTTGTCGTGGGTCATGGCACTAAACTATTGTTAGTGAGGCTCAAATGAATCTAATAGATTTGCATACTAGATATTGGGGATGACTTCTGATCCTTTGGGGATGAACATTCCCTTATAGACATCATCTTCCATGGATCGATGAGGGACACCCAGAACCACGATTGGATTCCATCTGTAGAAAAACCTTCATTGAACGAGGAGACTGGAGGCAGAAAGGCGACATACCTGAGAGTTTCTTGCAAGACACACTCTAGATATGGCAAGGACCCTCGATCCTCGCATTCTGGGAGTCGATCTGTACCGACGACACGGTCGAGCTCCTCCTGGCACAGACGCTGACATTCTGGATGGAGAACCATCGCGAGAAGAAAGATTTCCATCGTGTTTTTCGTCTTGAGATTGTCGCACAGGTCAATACGAATGCAGGAGGTTATTGGCCTGATTTACCGTCTCAGCGCCTGCAGTGTACATGGCTAAAGCCACTCCTTTGATGTCTTCAAGATGTTCGAGGTCTGTATCAGCTGTCTTTTCAAGCTCTTCCGACAGTATACAAGCCTGTGCGTTTCCTTCTGCCTTTAAAAACAAATGTTAGCATTGATATCATTCGTACCACACAAGCGCAACTCACGATATGCTGCTCCAAAACTTTCACTGGGTACTCCTGGATCTGCTGGATGAGTGGCCGAATGACATTTCTAGCCCAGTTTGCATAGTAAGTTCCAGGGAACCAGGATGGAAAGCGGGCCACTGCGTCTTGGAAGTCAGATCGTGGTCGAAAACAAAGAGAAAAGCCTCACGAATTGGAAAAAACGTCGATTGCACACACTCCTGGAGAATTATTGTTCATATTTTCCGTAAAGCGCTCGAGAATGGCCAAGAAGGGATCGCCATCCGACTTGATATCGTATCCGAAAGCGATCCTGACCAAAATTGCGGTCGCAAATCTGAACAGAAGCGTTAATGAAGCGATGTATAAATAAGTGGTCACAGATACCGCGTTAAACATGGATCATAATTGTCCGCTCCATGTTCTAAAAGACCATTCACCAGGATGCGAGCTTCTCGAAGCTGAATAGGGAAATACAAGTCGCTGGTTTGACGGTTGAGATACTGGTGGAATAAGCGGCGCTGCTTAGCGAATCCTTTTCCATAAGGTAAAGTGGGGAGACTGGGTGGCATTTCCATCCTGAAAAAGTCAATGAACTGGAGATTTCAGTGGCAAAATTACGCACAGTTTCAAAAGGGTAGTTTGTGTTCGGCAGCTGTATATGGCGCTTCTTCTATCAAGGAGATCGTTGGCGACCTCCATACTGCTGAGAATGACGAGTTTTAGTCCAAAACTGCCAAAGTACATGACATCGCCTGGATTGTGATCAGAATCGTAATGTGGCAGCAGATGGGCCGCAGACCATAAGTTTTAGCCCAGGACTGAAAAGCTTTATGTGCGTCATGGGTGGGAAACAGACGAAAATGACCTATGAAAGGCTCTGCAGGAGGACCAGGCGGTAGTGAACTCCGTTTACGTCGTCCTTTGAACCATACCAGGATGGCAATAATCGAAAGAGTCGAAGCAATGGCAGCAGCCATGAATGAAGACATCGGAAACTGGAAAGGGCTGAGGATCTATAAATTTTCCAGCAGCTTAAATCGCTCACTAGCTAAATATGGCTGCTGCTCGAAATCCTTCGGCCATTGAGTAAAGATATGCCCAAATAATTATCGTCCGATCTGTCCAAGGTATTATTGCGCCTCCCGTTACGCGTTCTGGCGTGTCGAATGCCGACTATCGGCTGCATTGAATGAGTCGTCAAACCTCGAGGTAGTCTGTGGAAGCAGCTGGAAATTCGTCAAGGAAGCATGCAGGTGGCGGTCGATGCAGAGTGAGATTCAAAGTCCGACCCTGGTCCCTTGATCCTCTTCCTCTGATAAGAAACACATCTTCCTCATTACATTACTTGCTCACAATTTCAGCGGCGTTCAGGACGTCGTATGCCAACTCAGTTCCGCGGATTTGACATAATGGTCGAGAATTCGCTTAAAAAAGTCGGATCATGAGCAGGAAGGCTGTATCCTCGTCGCAATGTTCGACTGGCATCCATCTTCATACATCCTTGCGGCCGCAATATGGTGCATCATTGTGACGATCACCAAGTCGCGCCTGGCCGCCCGAAAGGTGCTAAACATTCCGCTCTCTGGCAGTCATTTGTTGACATTCGTGCAGTTGAATAAAATACCCTGCGTTTGTGGTCCGGGAGCATTCAATTCATGGATTGGCGCCTTTAAAAGCATCACCGGTGCTCCCAACATGATACAAGACGGGTATGAAAAGGTAAGTATCACCAGCCGCCTCAGGCTCGTCGCTACCACGGCATCTCACTTTTCTAGTATCGTGGCAAGATTTTCAGGATCCCGACACTGACCGGCTGGAAGATTGTCCTTACGACCCCAAAACAGGTGGACGAGCTCAGACTTGCTAAAAATGACGAGCTGTCATTACATGAGGCTTTAAACCAGGTCTTTATGCTCTTCATCAGCATTATATTCGATTGAACCACTGCATTAGCTGCTGCTGCTTAAATACTTCTTTGGCCCTGCGGTACACCGGGACCCTTACCATATTGATATCATCCGAGGCCCATTGACTCGAAATATCGCAGCATGTTATCCGGAAACCCGAGATGAAATGCTCAGCGCTTTTGCCTCTCATATCCCTCCGAGCAGAGGTGCTGTATTTTTTAATCCACTTGTTTCAGTACTCACTGACAACATCAGAATACGTTAAATATCCAGCGCTGGATACCACCTTGAAAATCATCTCCAGGATTACCAATCGGGGGATGGTTGGTCTTCCTTTATGCCAGAACCCCGACTATCTGGCTCTGGTCATCGGAATTCCTATTCGGCTCGTCAAAGCGAGTGTTGTCATCAACACTTTCCCCAGCTTTCTTCAACCGTGAGCTTGCTTCTCTGGATCGTTACCTATATACTGACTTCCACCCAGCTGGGCTGCCAAATTGTTCTTCAACTTCTCAGGACCCTTCGAGAAACTTATCGGTCCCATAATTCAAGAGCGCCTTGACAACGAGGAGCGATATGGCCCGGATTGGCCAGGAAAACCGAACGATATGTTGACTTGGCTCATCGAACAAACCAAGGATCGGCCTGAACGAAGAACAATCCAAGATCTCAGTCGACGAGTCCTGGTAAGCTTGGACCCCAGCTTCGTAGCTTTCTCTGAAACCTTTCAAGCTGGGTAACCTTGGTGCCATTCATACCACAACAATGGTCTGTAGCTCTGAATTTTACTAAAATCATACTTATTTATCGACAGGCGGTCACATCGGCCTTGTATGCATTAGCTGAACGTCCAGACCTCGTTGCATCCCTTCGAGAAGAGATCGAATCTGTCATTGGACATGAGGGATGGTCCAAGGCCTCCCTCGGTCATCTCACAAAGCTAGATAGTTTCATCCGGGAATCAAACAGGCTCACGCAGGCGGGAATATGTTCGTTTTCCCCCTTTTTTCTCCACTATGTATACTGGGACTGACTTTGAGGTTTCACAGTGCACATGCCGCGTGTGGTGGTCAAGGATTTCACGTTTTCGGACGGAACAGTGGTTCCAGCTGGACCTGGACACTTGATCTCGGTCGCTGGTCGCTCTCTCCACATGGATAATGAGCATTACCCCAATGCATCCAAGTTTGAAGCATTGAGGTTTTCAAAAATGAGAGAAGAGGAAGGAGCGGGTGAAAAATTTCAGGGTGTCTCGACATCCACGAACTATATCATTTTTGGTCATGTCAGTTTTTCCTCGCGCTTTCTTGTACAATTGTTCAACTTTTTCTAAAGGGCAGGCATGCTTGGTATGTACTTTTCATTCTCTGGATAGCTTTCCTCATACTCGGGCAGTCCCGGTAGATTCTATGCCATTGCGTCCATCACCTCGATACTAGCGCATGTGCTAGTGACCTACGATATCAAGTTCGAGGATGGGAAAAGTGCACCCCCTGATCTTTGGTTTCTGGATTTCCCCGTCCCAGATACCAAAGCACAATTGTTGTTTAGAACTAGAGCGACTTGAGCCTGTGGAAATGTGAAGAAATCTTGATGGTCTTGATGTGTCAGCAAGTCGCCGCTCCGGCTACTTAGCTTCATGGACTAAGTACACCTTTTCGCCAAAGGATTCTTTAAGGAACCAATGGTTACGGTTCAGTCGGGTCGGCTTCCGCCTCACTGATACAAGGTAATACAAGGTCCATTTTCACTTCCGATCCTAAATGGAGTCTACTTACATTACGGGAGTCAAGTGTTGGTTCTCTTTCATTTTTTCGTAATTGCTTTGAGTGATATTTCTATACAGAAATGGCTGATCCATTTGACTTCTACTTATTCGACTGAGCAAAAGCCAGGTCAGACTCAGACTAAGTATGTGACATTGTGACTGTCAGGGTCGCGTGACCGGCGCGCTTGTCCATGTTTGGTCTTGAGAGTCTAACGGACGTCTACAGCTGTTATCAAACCGATAGGCCACATCAAAACTCCTGCTCCTGCCAGTGGTGGGAGGTCAAATTTACCCGAGCTCTGACAACTTCTGCTCCTTCAAACATGTCAGCTTGGAGTTGTGACGGTCCGTGGAGCTAGGTTTGAAGTGGCCGATCACAGCAATTTGATAACAGCTGTAACATGTAACAGTGACGAGTGCTGTTTGTTGTAGGAACAATGTTTGGAATTCGGACTTCAACTATTTCTAGATCCAATAAAATCACAATTTCTATATGATTTCTGCAGGTCTTCCCTTCACATATTCCAGACTTTCAGCATCGATGTTGATGCCAAAGTGAGCCTGGAGGACAATCCGTTGCTCTTCTTTGCTTTTCACCATTACAATAATCTCATTTGAACTAATGACAGGCTATCCAGTGATTCACTGGGCATTCCTTCTGAATTGGTGGTACAACTCATTTCTTATCTGCGGCATGAATCCAGAGGCGGTGAAGAGTTTTGGTCGCTGGAAGTCAGATGCCTTCCATAAATACTGGCAAACTCTTGACGCTTTAGCCATTCGCCACATTGAGGACGTGGCAGCACTCAAAGGGTTTGTGATTCCAAGGTCCTCGAGCTTCGACTTGGTTGTGTTGGGTGATCTTATTGTTTGGTTTGCAACATGCTCTGGCCCTTTTCAACTGGGTTCTCACTTTACCTCTCTCTCAGACCTACTCCTTGATTCTTCTCCCCATTTCTTCTCATTCCATCTTCTCTCATATCAGTCCATGAAGAAACATGTAGAATCTCTGCACCAAGTTTAGGATGTTGTCTGTATCCCAATGACTTCTTTACAAGGAATTTCTATTCTTCCTTCAGTCATCTCGAATACATCCACTTAGGTTTTATTAATATACAATAAAACCTCTTTCTCAAGAAGTCACCCTGGACTTGTAAGTGCACGCTACAAGACCTGAGCCCTCGAAACTTATATACACCTCATAGCCTTCACATTCAGAGTGGTCCTGCCTCTGGTATAGCAGGCCCTATCATAGACCTAGGACATGTCCCTCTGACTCGTCAGAATCCTCGCCTCTCGTTCTTTCAGAGATGCTGTCGTTGAGCCTAGCCCTGTCACTTGCTGGCCTTATAATGCACCAACTAAAGACAAGACGACTCATTATGCCAAGTCAGCTCTCCTTTCCTTTCTTCTCTTTCCTTTAATTAGTTTATACAGGTACTGGATCTGGAGGAGGCAGGGTAGGATTAGTTTAGCACTGCGAGACATGTACTGTATATGATTTAGCAACATGGGCCCAAATGGGCCTAAATCAAATGGGACTATGATTTCATTCATACATTGTTGAATCTTATGAACAGAAGTGTTATTAAGAGCATACTGTCCCATTTCGTTCAATTCGGCAGTCACGGGTCACAGACCTCAAAATTTCGCCGAAATGTCACAGAATTCACTGGTCACAGAACCTGGCCGCTGAAAGTTCTTGACCTTTGTCCCAGCCAAAGGGGTCTAAAATTGCGCTTTTCGGCCTGCCGAAATCGATTTTACGCCGAAAAATTGCAAGGATCACAGGTCACTCGGCCAAAGTGCCGAAATTTTATTTCGGCGGCGCGGTCACAAGTCTCATACTTAGCCTGCCGAATTGAATGAAATGGGACAGTATCAATCTCTACCTGACTGCAAATAAATAAGACTCATTTCTTTCCCATCCGTGTAACTCTACCTACTGTACCTACCTTTTGCCGACTAACAAAATGTAATCACGAAATGACAATGACGCAATGACATCAATGAGGAACTTTCCTCTTTTTTTGTCCTCTCGCAAATTTTCTCAATCAAGTTGTGGTTCTCTAAGCCAGGAGCCTGCCGCTCAGCCTCACTATCAACAAGATGACTCAATTCGACTGGTCAGCCCTCTGGCTCTCAGCACGGAATCACCGATGCTCCCAGAATCTGGAACAAAATGCCGGTGGCTCTTGCCTTCTCCAGAATCAACTGGATATCGTTCCAAGGGGCTTTTTCTAATATGAAGCTGGTCAATATTCCAACGAGATTGATGCGCACTACCAGCTGAACATCGATATATTCGAGAAGGCTCGGTATTGGCAGTGGCTACAGAAGTCGACAGGTGCGTTTTCGCGTCGGCTCTTTTTCAAGCGTCTGAACTCACCGACTCTAGCCTGGCTTGTCAGATTCTGGTTCTGGTTCTCTGCTCCTCTACTCCGAGGCGAATCGTGAATTCTGCGCTTCAGATGCCACCGCTAAAGTAAATTATTCGCTGCCCGCTCAAGTAGATTTCTATTCTTCGGTGCCCCGAACACAATCTGACACTTCTTCAGATGACTCTTCTCGAGCATTTCAACTATTCTTCCGGATATCTTGTCTTCTGTTCTACCAGTAGACCTGCCGGTGTTCGGTGCTTTCGCACCACCGAGCAAATCGCGACTCTTGACCTGGTGTCGGCTCCGAGCTAACCAGGATGAAGGATCCAATCTTTTGGCACTCGGGCGCAAAAGCCCCATATCTGCTCCATATCTCGGGTGCCCAAATCATGTCTGTGCATTATAAGAGCCTCGTCAGCCAACTTTTCACCTTGCAATGTTGTCCCCGGAAGATTGTCTGTGAGTATCCCTCTTTAAATGTCATATAAATGGCTGACCAGTAACAGTCGTCTTCTTCCGTTGCTTTGCGGATTCATATCTCTCGTGGTGGTTCTCATTGGTCTTGTCTGGCCAGCGAAAACACTATCATCCTCCAGAAATGCTGGTTACATCATTTACAGTCTCCTGATACTGCGCCTGCTTGGGTGTCTATCTCTAATTACCCTCTCGTTTCCTGTGACTCAGAGTCAGAAAGAGGAAATGACCACCTCCAACATCTGGCCTGAATTTGTCTTATTTGTAAGGTTTCACTTGTCCAATATCTTTGGTGTACTGAAGCGATGATCACCAGACGTACACCTCATTGCTAGCCTGTTTTGCCTTGGTCCTGCCAGCAGCGAGACACTCGCTGTCTCGACATATGTCCTGGATCCTGTTCGTAGCCTTTGCTGTCGACTTTTTCGTCGAGGTCCTTCCGATGTTGGCGTACACTTCCGTTCGGTTCACCTTACTTCCCAAAACAATCGTCCTCTTTGTCATCGGAATTGTTATTCCCCTCGTTTCGCCTCGTCTTTATTTTCCTATCATGTCTAAGGTGTGATTTGTTCTATGGCTATCGCACTTTTCTGATTCATTCCAGGAGCAGACTATATCTATGGCCACCCCGGAGCAAACCGCGTCCTTTCTCTCGCTGGCCACATACTCATACCTCGACCGTTTGATGTTTCTGGCCTATCGGTCTAAAAGTCTCACTCGCGACCAACTTCCTCCGCTCGCTGATACAGATGCCGCTCTCTATTTGAGAGAGACCAATTTCCCGGCAAGTTCAATTACTTTTGCGTGTCATCAAGTCATAACGTGTTTCTAAGCATATTGACCGGTTCTCTGGCGCAAAGCGGCGTCACATTTTCTTTAGTTTAATGCATATTTTCCGCAAGGACTATGTTCTTCTCACTTTGATGCTCATTGTCAAAGTGCCTGCCGGTTTTCTGTCGCCCATCGCCGTGAATCGAGTGCTTGAGTGAGTTCATGTTTGATCCATGCTTCAAACTTATCATCAATGGTTCAGTTACCTCGAAACCAATGGTCGAGAAATCCCTGTAATACGTCCAGGATTCTGGATTTTGTTGCTATTCTTGGGACCAATCATCAACTCAATCGCCACCCAATGGTATGAATTCATCGGAGTACGTCATCTGTTTTTGGTTCAGAATGTTGCCAAACTCAAACTTTCCGTAGACCAGAGCCCTTGTTCGTGCGGAAAATCTTATCACCCAACTTTGTTTCGAGCATGCTCTTCGGACTCGGATTTCCACAGACCAGATTAAGAGAGAGGACTCTGACGCAGCAGACGATTCAAACCGGGCGGGCATGATGAACAACTTGATCACTACCGACCTCGCAAACATCACGGAAGCTCGATACTTTTTACTGACTGCTCTCAATATACCGTGTGTTTTCATCGATATTTCTCCAGCCCTATTTCCCATTTGACCTCTTCACGTAGTTTGCAGATTGGGCTATGCATAGCTTTCCTTTATGTTGTCCTTGGCTGGAGGTATTTACCGACCAATGACTGCGACCCACTGCTGACCGCCGTTTCAGTTCATTTGTGGGACTAGCCGGTCTCTTAATCGTTTTCCCAATACCAATTATGGTCTCCAAGCGGATTCAGGTCATTCAGGAAGTGCTGATGAAAAAGACTGACGCCAGGATGCAGACTGTCGTCGAAAGTAAGCTGTACCGTCCTTCTCAGATTGTTCAAGCCTCTTAACGTCGTTATCAGCTCTCAATCTTGTCAGAATGATCAAATTGTTTGGCTGGACGGAGCGTACAAAGGGAAAGATCTCGGACAAGAGAGACACTGAGCTTGATTTCCTTCGCAAACGCAAAATGATGCAGATGATAAATGACTTCCTCAAGTATGTGCTTTTGTTCATCCGACGCAGCCAACTGAAGGTTCTCAAGCTTTCTCATCCCTCTGTTAGCCAGTGAGCTTGGTTTCGCCTTGAATTTTACCCCGATCGAGTCTGACTCTCCTCAAAGTGATGCTCCCCACGTTCACAGTCTAGTAAGCAGGCTTTTGTGTATAATCTTCGTAGATTTCTGACCCCCTGTCTAGCGTTGGTGACATTGACCAAAACTTGTCCTTGTTCGCTAATCTTCCATAGACCCTTGTAATGAAACAAGAATTGAACGCATCAAAGGTGTTCAGCTCAATCACTGTGTTCGACCTGATTCGCAATCAGATCTACTTTGTGCTTCGTGACATTGTGAGTCGAGTCCACTTCGATCCACTCTCACTTACGGTTACCTACAGACCAAAGCCATCACGGGAAAAGTCTCCCTTGATAGAATGAATAATTTCGTGCACGACGTACGCTATTCTCTTCGTTGAAGCTTGTATTCGTTGACGGGCAGACAGGCGCCTCTATTGGATCAGTATTCTGATGACAGCTTAGAGCAAGAAGTGAATCCAGAAGTCATTGGCTTTCGCCAGGCGACATTCTCGTGGTCTCCCTTGGCTGAAAATGCCAGCAAGCAATTCCAGTTAAGAATCGACGATGAGCTTGTCTTCGAGAAGAATACTGTCAATCTGCTTATCGGACCAACAGGAAGCGGTTCGTGTTTTGATAGAACAATTTGACGCTCCTTCTAATTCATTTTCCAGGTAAAACATCCATGCTAATGGCTCTACTTGGTAAGTGAGCTATGAGGCGCAATATCGATTCTCACATTACCAGGGGAGATGCACTTCAGTAAATCCGGTCCAGGAGCTTATCATAGTCTGCCACGCAACGGAGGCGTCGCCTATTGCGCTCAAAATCCTTGGGTAATGAATGATACGATCCGAGCCAACATCTTATTTCGTTCTGGTCCTTTGGATCAGCCAAGATACGCCAAAGTATTGTATCAATGCGGACTTGAACCAGACCTTGCTTTGTTTCAGGCTGGGGACCTCACCGAGCTCGGTGAGAAGGGAATTACGCTGTCAGGTGAGTCGCCATTCACGTCTTAGGCGTCTATTCAGATATCACTAGGAGGACAAAAAGCGCGAATCTCTCTAGCAAGAGCCTGCTATAGTCAAGGTGTGCTACATCTAATCTTTCCGACTTGAGACTAATGACCGAATACAGCCAACATTGTTTTGCTTGACGACGTGCTAGCTGCGCTAGATGTTCATACAGCAAAGTGGGTAGTGGAAAAATGCTTACAAGGCGATATAATGAGAGGGAGAACTACAATACTCGTCGTGGGTTTCTTTTTCTGCGTATGGAGAGCATGACCACAACCATCTCACAGTCGCATCATGTCGGTCTCACCCTTCCCATTGCTGGCTTTGTTGTCTCCCTCGGCTCTGATGGACGTGTAATGAGTCAAGGCCGCGTGGAACAAAGTCTGATTGGCAACCTGGAAGCCGAGGCTCAACTTGTCTACGTTGAAGACGTCGTCGACGCAACTGAACAAACTCCGTCACGATCGGGCAAAATAATCATCGAGGAAGAGGTCTCAGAAGGCAAAGTCGGTTGGTCGACATGCAAGTGACTGCCTCTTTGGTTCAGAACTCAGTTGACGATATTTCACAGTCAAGCTTTATTTGGGTGCATTGGGAGGACAGTATCCCATAACCTTCTGTGTCGTCTTCTTGACCTCTATGGTCCTCACCAGTTCTGCACTCTGTCTTCAAACCTATTATTTGGGGCAATGGGCGGAGGCCTATGATGTTCTTCCACCAGATGAGGTTCCAATTTTCTACTATCTCATTTTGTCCATTTCGATCAGTTGAGCTGACTCGTGTCTCTTTTGGAAATTGGATGCTAACCTGGATCTCAGTGTTTTCCGCTCTTATTATTCGTGTTATAGGCTTTGTCGCGTATACCTTTGGCGGTGTAAGGGCATCCAAGAGTATCTCCAAGGCTTTGATGGACTCTGTCATGGGCGCGACGCTGCGTTGGCTGGAGATTACACCTTCTAGTAGGGTGATCACTCGAGCAACACAAGATATCAAAGCCAGTATGTAAATCAGGCTAGAGTTGATTCTGAATAATCTTAATCGCTCATCTAGTCGACATTGATATCAATGACGAGCTCTGGTTCGTTGTCGATCAGGCAGTTTCAATTGCTATCAGGTTCGGAATGGTCATCGCATCTGCACCGGCGGCTTTCCTGCCTATTTTGCTGCTCGGTCTGTTCGGATATGGGTTCAGTAGAATATATATTCGGGCACAGTTGTCCGTGAAACGAGCTTTCTCTGTTGCGAAAGCTCCAGTATTGGGACAGTAAGGCTGCGCTTTGTTTGTACTCTGTATCACTGGCTGACGCTAGTTTCGTAGCTTTGGTGCCGCTGTTTCGGCATTGCGTAAGCAGCTTTTGTCCTACGTTTGCTTCTGTTAACATAGTTTAGCTTCCGTCCGAGCCTATGGCGCTCAAGAATGGTTCATATCGGAGTCCCGAAGGCGACTTGATGGTTACACCCAAACGGGCCGCACTTATTATTGTCTTAGCCGATGGATAGGCTTGCGATTGGATGGAATATCTGCCCTGTTTTCAGCATCTCTAGCTAGTTATATGGTATATATCCAGCACGCGAATTCATCCTCTACTGGATTTGCCCTGAATATGGCTGGTTCGTGTCCATAGAACTCCTTGTGTCGAGGCTGATTCCTGACGCTAGTTGGTCTCACCGACTCTCTTCTTTGGTTGGTCACAATGTTCAACGAGCTCGAAGTCTCTTGTGAGTTGTTTCTGATAGGTTTTGGAAGCTCCCTCTAATTTTTATCTTTCCAGGCAACAGGTACGTTGAAAATCGGCTGGGATTGAGTGATAGCTTGATTTTTCTATCCAGTTTGGAGCGTATCCAGCAGTATCTTAGTATCGAGCAAGAGCCTTCATCTGACGTCGCGCCTCCTGCTTATTGGCCTGCATCTGGAGAGCTCCGCATAGAGAACCTGTCTGCGAAATACTCGGAGCATGGCCCTGAAGTTCTTCATAACATCTCTTTTACCATCAAGTCTGGCGAAAAAGTCGGAATAGGTGAGCCTTGGTCTCTCGAGCCAGATACAGCAGTTGACGAGAATCAAGTGGGACGAACGGGATCGGGCAAGGTAAGTTACTTCTCTGAGTCTCTGAACTCATACTGATGGTTCATCCAGAGCTCCTTGACGCTTGCATTGCTCCGCGGAATCCTTACCTGTGGCAAAGTATATTACGATGGTATCGAAACATCAGCTATAGCTCTGGAGAATTTGCGTTCAAGTATCGCCCTAATACCTCAGAGCGTGAGTAGTTGATCAACTTATCGTCCACAAACTGACTCTCAAAACAGCCTGAACTACTGGCCAGTACTCTTCGAGAAAACTTGGATCCATTCTCGATGTACGACGATGCTGTTCTCAATAATGCTCTACGCTCAGCAGGACTGTTCTCATTGCAAGACGGAAGAATAAGCCTAGATACTCCCATCGCGAGTGAAGGAAACAGCCTTTCCCTCGGTGAATGCCAGATCATCGCCCTGGCTCGTGCCATTGTGAAACTCCAAAACCAATCCAAGCTTCTGATCTTGGACGAAGGTCAGTCCAATATCGAAGTATTGGAGATGTTCTCATGTCTTTCGATAGCTACATCTGCAATAGGTCTGGTTGATTCATACGGCCTTGATCCAACTAACCGCTCTGGTAGACTATCAAACCGATGCTTTGATTCAATCTGTTCTTCGGAATGAGTTGGATGGTGTTACGGTCATTTCAGTCGCTCATCGCCTGCAAACTTGTATGGATGCAGATAAAATAGTTGGTACTCACTGCTCTCGCCTCGGATAAGAAAGACTCAACTTCTTTTTAGATTGTCATGGACGCTGGCCGAATCGTGAGTGCTCTGCTGATACGAAAACTTGCTTTGCTGATGCGACACTAGGCAGAGATTGGGTCACCCAGTGAGCTAATAAAAGCCAAAGGCAAACTTGCTGCAATGGTGGACGAATCCAAGGATCGTGACGAATTGCTAAAACTGGCGAATAGCAAGAATAGATAGATAAAGCGCCACTGTTCCATATCAGGATTACGACCTTTTTATCTGGGCCTTGAAACTTTCTACCGTGGCCTTGAACATCAAAGCAGTATTCGGATCCAGTGAATGCCGAGCGAATTAGAAGACCAGATAAGATAAGATAAAGAAAACCGCAAAAAAACCGATCAGCTTCCAACAGCTGTGGCGCATTCTTGGTATTGAGGTTTCCTCGCAAGGTAACACTGGACTCGGGAGTGTGGTTAACTGCGCTCGAGACAGGGAGCCATGGACGAATAATAGTCCAGATTTTGCCACGGGCTTCAAGAAAAGATACATTGCTACCATTATTCTAATGAGTTCAAGTCCGAACTTCGGTATATACGTATCATGCAGTTTCTTTCCCATTCTTCGTCATAATCTCCAAAACGTGATCAACCGCTGTTTTACGTCCGCCTGCTTCCCAACACAGTTGAGAAACACGAGAGGCACTTGCCCGGAATTC
The DNA here is from genome assembly GCA_029320655.1 of Mycena floridula. NCBI lineage: Eukaryota > Fungi > Basidiomycota > Agaricomycetes > Agaricales > Mycenaceae > Mycena > Mycena floridula. Next base: position 3,256,138 of record JARIHS010000001.1, read on the forward strand.
CAAGGCCTCTTTGCTATCTCCCATAATCCTAGAGACAGCTTTCCCAAATTCTACAGCCTCGACATCAGGCGCTGCATTTCGATTACCGTATATTCCCAAGTGATGGTACTCAATCTTGACCGCATTGGAATACAAGTCCATCCATTTTGCAAGGATGATTTGCGGTTTACCAGAGCTAGATGGTGATCTCAGCAAAACTCCAAAGTAGCCTTGGGACTCACTAGCAAGCCTCAAAGAATGAATTAGCGCCACCATGATGGACCGAACAAAGGACATTTGGATGCTGTAGCACTGAAGCAGGGTCTGGTCCAATCCAGTCCAAAATTCGGAAGCGGTCCCCAGGCTTAGTTCCATGCTTCAGGAACATTTCTTCAATTAAACTTTCAAAGCTGCCTCGTAGTTTCCAGAGGACCTGGGTCTGGGCTGGTAAATCTGTCAGAAGACCGCCCAAGATACCTCGAACGTCGGTTTCGGTGTACTGATGGTGTGAGCCCAGACAAATGAAGATGGTTGGAGCCTTGGAGAGCCACTGAGCAAGCTCGGGGTCTGCTTCGACTATGGGAATCGTATCGAGGACCAAAGGACCGCAACGATAGACATTGGCGGGACATATGAATGGAAAATCGGTGCAATCAAGAGAGGGATTTAGGTAGTCGACTTCTTTGGTGTATCCTGACACAATGTCGGGATATTCTGAGAGATTGTGTTTCTTGCGCATCATGGACATCTCTTTGGCCTCGGTTGTACTGAAGAGTAGCGAGATTCTGCGAAGAGTGACGTAGATGGACTTGAATGTGTCTTTCCAGGACAACGGGTAACAAAGATCGGAGGCCAGTCTGTCTAGCGTTTCAGCATCATTCGAGCAGAGGAACAAACGGAAACCTACGGGGGATAGCGCCAGAGCCAACCAGATTGAGTGCTCAACAGAAAGTCGAGGGATTGAGTAGGAACATTAACAATGCGTCGACGCTTTAATGCTCTGCAAGCGTCGTGCGCTGAATTAAACATGACATCGACGACAGTGATATCTGGGTCGACCTGACTAATGATTTCCGACATTTCTTGCATCTGCGAGATGTGGTCCTCCTCGGAGAATGCATGAATCGCCATCGCCATCTTCGGAACTGCTGAGAAGTCACTCCAGGTCGGTGGGTGGACCCAAAACTCGCCAAATGCCACGCCTGCCTTTTTCGACACGGACTCGGCATAGGTGGGTCCGGAAAGCGGATGAAATGTGACTGTCGATATGGCATTATTGGACTGAGAAACGACTTTGTTAACCTGCTTTTCGAGCACAGGAAACGAAGCTATGTGGACCTCGAGTCCGTCTCGCGTTAAGAGTTCGGAGAGGATAGCGAGAATGCTATTGGCCTGGCCAAGCTCGCTCAGCGTCAACAACAGGATCTTCGAGGGGATTGATGACATTTCTCTCCAATTGAAAGAGCAAAGAGCTAAGGTTTAATACGTGGCATACCCTGGGAATAATCATAAACCGACCAGTGGAGGTGACAGGCATTATCCTCAACGTACAGCATGATATAATAGAACATCATCGACAGCGATAATTTAGCTGATCCAATTGGGTCAGCCTAGAGCGGAAACAAGATAACGAATCGACGCACAAGCTTTCTTGCTGCTTCTGCCAGTCATCTCGAAGAGGGTATCACAACAGACAGGCGAGAATCGTGTACTCTGACACCGATCCGAATACTTGTGACACACCTGAAGGGGAAGACTTTTGTTCGAAAAGTCTATTCGCTTCGCAAGCTGGCCAGGATAGATCATTGTTAGAGGGAGGACAATTCCCTCCAGGCCAGTATGGTCAATATCATGGATGTAATGGTCTGAGAGCTACATACACAAGATCAGACATATAAATAGGCCATGGAGAATGCCGAGGACGTGACGAGATACGCAATGACTAATCATTCTGCCTGGAGAAGAAACAAATCTCATGAACTGAAAAACGGGGGATGCGTACGCTAGAGCAATCTTGGCCAACAGGAAGGAAGGAAGAGTGCGAATCAATGAGAGTGGAGTTGAAATTGGGCGACTGCCACCAAGGCAGAAATTCCTCCAAATAAGTAGAGTATGCATATATATTCTACTGTAATGACAAAAGTCTTCACTGCACCTGCTTCAATAACCATTGGATTCCTTTTCGAAAGTCCTGGTCAAATTTCAGAGCCTGCTTCACCTTGGGCAGGATATTCTAGAATCCATGCTGAACGCCCGGATACCTTGGCTGGCAATCAGGACCATTCGCAAAATCAACGAGCTGGACTCACATATCGATCTTCGTTGACACTCCCTGTTCCCTCAAGAACCGCTCATACAATAACCCTTCAGCGACGGGAAGAGAAGCGGCGAGACCTCCGGGTTCGTTGGGCTACCACCGAGATACTTGGATGTCATGTAGACAGCAGGGCCACCAAGAAAAACGAATCTTTGCACCTATCGAAGAATCAGTGGTGGATAAAGCCAATGAACATTATAACCCACTGATCAGGATATGCATCTGGGTGAATCAGTGTCGGGATACTAAGGATGTGTCCGGTTATGGGATTGGCTTTGAACAAGGGATCGTTTCGTGTACGATGAGCCATAGTAGCTGCATAACTGGCTCCAGCAGACTCTGCATCGAGGATGAATCCTTGTTGCAAAGACGCTCCGAAGAGCTTTGCGGAATTGACTGCCTAGACAACGAACCACATAAGCAAGAAATCGGACAAAATCAGGTGAGAGCAGACCCATTTCAGCGTGGCACAGGAATCATTCAACCCAGTCGGAAATGGGTGTTCAGGAGCTAATCTATCAGCAAGAGATGAGCCGGGTCTAGTAGCAAGGAAATGAAGACGAAAAACGGCGAACCTGTGATCAAACTGAACGATGACGATTTGGAGGTCTACACATGGACGTCTATCAAACCAAGAAAAAAGCCTGTTTTCAATCAGTCGACACTTTTAAATGAGCTTCTAGACATACCTCCACCGTAAACCAGAACTTGAAACACTCCAGAAGACGATATTGGCTTCAGGCAGCGTACTGGAATCTGGACCTTGTCATCGAGCTGGAAGATATGATCCGTCGAGAGATGAGCCTTGTGGTGAGCCATGGCGCAATCCCATTCTCTCTTGTCTGTCCTCAATCCTGAGGTGGCCCAACTGATCGCTCATTTTCCCAATTCCGAACCTATACTGTAACCGATGTTCAAACTCTACGTGATGTATTCAATGACTTCGTGCCTTTAATCATGGGAAGAATTGCTTTATGGATGTGGGCACTGCGGTATTTAAGGTATATCGCTCTCGAGTACTAGAGGGCCTGTCCGCAGGGACGCTGGCATTAGATGACCAGAATCAGAGGTTACTCGGTCGTTTCTGTAGCGAGAATTGACCCCTGCTTGTGGATATTAGTTATGACACCAACAGAGACACCTGAAAGACGTACACTGCCCAGTGAAGCAATCATCTTCATTGTCTTGCCTCTGCTGAACTTTTTCAAGACACCCGAAGGATATACTGTACACTGTGTTCAATCTGGCAGTCCAGGTCGCGCGAAAGGTCGGAACCGTGGTAATCCAAGGAGCCTCGGTCGGCTGGTCTAGCTGGCTTCGAGCATTAAGGCTGGCAAAACGTGATAGTTCGAACAGCCGCTGACTCAGCTAGGTTCAAGGAGATGTTCGGAGTTTGAATGACTTTTTCTCGTTGCGCTGAAAAATGTATCATTGTATGGGATTCAGATTCCAACTTTTCCTGAACTAAGACTGCCACATTCAAGCGCTACCATTCCGAAAGTGTTGTTCTCAAAGAGGAATGTCCTAATCAGGAAGTTGTGAGCGGACACCAAGCTTTACTGCGTGGGGTGTGCGGATTCCTCGGCAGCGGTGGGTGTTTGGCGGGTCGAGGGAGGTTAGCCGTGATGCCGAGAAATGCCGACAGGTCTACGCTGTTGCCGCCAAGTCACCAGTTTCCCCCCGGACATTATTTTTGGGAAGCGCTGTAAATTGTTCTGTCAATGAGAACTTCGGTATTCATCTTATACATGTACAGTCTCCTTCTCCTTTTTCTTCATAATCTCCAAAATATGATCAACCGCTGTTTTCCGCCCACCTGCTTCCTGACACAATTGAGCAACACGAGAGGCACTTGCCCGGAATTCCAAGGCCTCTTTGCTATCTCCCATAACCCTAGAGACAGCTTTCCCAAATTCTACGGCCTCCACGTCAGGCGCTACATTTCGGTTACCATATATCCCCAAGCGATGATACACAGCCTCCTTGATCGCATTCGGATACAAGTCCCACCATTTTGCAAGGATGATTTGCGGTTTCCCGGCGCTGGATGGTGATCTCAGCAAAACTCCAAAGTAGCCTTGGGACTCACTAGCAAGCCTCAAAGAATGAATTAGCGCCACCATGATGGACCGAACAAAGGACATTTGGATGCTGTAGCACTGAAGCAGGGTCTGGTCCAATCCAGTCCAAAATTCGGAAGCGGTCCCCAGACTTAGTTCCATGCTTCAGGAACATTTCTTCAATCAAACTTTCAAAGCTGCCTCGTAGTTTCCAGAGGACCTGGGTCTGGGCTGGTAAATCTGTCAGAAGACCGCCCAAGATACCTCGAACGTCGGTTTCGGTGTACTGATGGTGTGAGCCCAGACAAATGAAGATGGTCGGAGCCTTGGAGAGCCACTGAGCAAGCTCGGGGTCTGCTTCTCCTACGGGAATCGTATCGAGGACCAAAGGACCGCAACGGTGAAAATTGGCAGGACATGTTAATGGAAAATCGGTGCAATCAAGAGAGGGATTTATGTAGTCATCTTCTTCGTTGTACCCTGACACAATCGCATGATTGTCGAGATTGTGCTTCTTCCGGAACATAATCAGCTCCTGGCACTCGGTTGTATCGACCATCAGTTTGAACATGCGAAGCGAGACATAGATGGACTTGAATTTGTCTGGCCAGGACAAAGGATAAGAGTAGACGGAGGCCAGCCTGTCAAGCGTTTCAACATCATCCAAGAAAACGAAAAGAGCATGAAAACTGACGGGGGATAGCGCCAAAGCCAACCAGACAGAGTGGTTATCAGAAAGTCAAGAGATTGGGTAGGAATATTGACAACGCGTCGACGTTTCAATGCTCTGCAGGCGTCGAGCGCTGAAGTGAACAAGATATCAACGATAATGACATCCGGGTCGATCTGGCGAATGATCTCCGTCATTTCTTGAATCTGCGAGATGTGATCCTCATCGGAGAATACCTGGAAGAACTTGGCGTACTTTGAAGCTACTGAAAGGTCGGTGCAAGAGGTCGGTGGATGCACCATATACTCGCCGAACGACACGCCCGTCTTTTTCAACAAGGACTCGGCATAACTGAGCCCAGAAAGCGGGTGAAATTTGACTGTCGACATGGCATTGCTGGATTGAGAGACGACTTTGTTTACGTGCTTCTCGAGCACAGCAAACGAAGCTATGTGGACCTCGAGGCCGTCTCGTGTTAAGAGTTCGGAGAGGATAGCGAGAATGCTATTGGCCTGGCCAAGCTCGCTCAGCGTCAGCAACAGAACCTTCGAGGGGTTTGATGACATTTCGCTGCAAAAACAGGAAAGAACTGGGGTTTGATACGGGAAGAGAGGAAGCAGTTATATGGTAGCACACCCTGGAGAACAATAGTAAACCGACCAGCTGAAGTAACAGGCCACACATACAATAGACCATCAAGACCAGCGCAGTATACTTGAGCTAAATTCAAATTGGGTCAGCCTAATGTACACCTCGGAGATAAGAAACCGACCAGTTGATCGTTTCTGTGTTCGAGAATCGACGCAGAAGTGTTAATAGAAGCGACTCCAGCCTCGACGCTGAGAGAACCGTCGTTCTGGCTGCTTCTGGTCGTCCGTGTGCCAGAATCGTCTACTCTGGCTTGCTACTATACGGTCCAGAAACCTTCAGTGACACGTCAAGTTTCGTCGTCTCGTACTTGAACCAAAGTTCATGACAGGCGAAGAAAAGCCCGCGGAAAACGTTGGCAATTGGCCTTTGTCATTGTGTAACCAATAAGGCCAAAGGCTGCGATGGTGGACGAATCGAAAGATTGTGAGGAGTTGATTGAAAACCAGCGAATAACAAGATTAGATGGACAGAGCTAAGCTGTTTTTATACCAGGATTACGACCTCTCTGCTCTTGCCTTTAGTCTCTCTCCCATGGTCTTGAACGCAATGCGAAGATTGTTACCCACAAACCACTTGACCAGGTAGGCCAAGAGCCCCTGCATCGTCTCTACGGTCTCATATTTGACTCGACCATCGTCCAGGACGGTCAGCATCTGCCACCGGTCCGCGTAGAGCCAGAATTTCGGGGCCCTGCCCGTGACCCACTGTACGCGATGATTTATTGTGTCCACTGTTTTCGAGATAACATGGGTCGTATGCTTCTGAAAAAGACCGCCTGGTTCCATTGTCGGTGGAATATTGGTATGAATTCGCATTTTCTGGCCTGGTCTCGTTAAAGTTTGAGAAGCCAGAGCTTGGCCATTGTCGTCAATGATGGTTTGAGCGCGTCTGAATATCACAATGAGCTGGTGAATGGCGGGATGTGGCAGAATAATCACACAAAGGAATTCCTGGAATAGAGCGGTCAACCAAGCTTCGGATTCAAGGAAGAAAGAACTCGCACCATTCGCCATACGCCTGGAAATCCAGCATGATATTCCACACCTTTTCAATAGGTGCCTCAATGATCGTCGATGCAGAGACATAAAAAACTGCATTCTCGGCCAGCGGTGGAAGTTCGTACATGCTGAGTGAATGGATACAAGAGACGGCGAAGCAAGTAGGCCTACTTAGATGCCCTTGGAAACCCAATGGAGAATCGAACCACAACGTACTTGCTCAACGCCACTGAGGTAATATTATCCGCCGTGTCGTCCATAAAAGCCAATTGCTTGATGAGGCCGAGTACATCGTGGTTTCTACTGGAAAAGAGCAGAGAATTGGGAGAAAAGAAACAAAGCCCGGTTTGGAAAAATCTTCTGCACAGCCACCTGAAGGGTTGACGTCAGACTTGAACTTTTCCATCCGCAGTGCAGTGGGGGTACTGATATTTGGGTTTCCAAGGAGGACAAGTATAGCAACGAGGAATCAAGGATGTTTGCTCGGGCAAACTCTCCGTATGAATAAGTCGAATAAGTACACCTTCCTTCAAGCTTCTCCAACTCAACTGTGTTGACCTCGCCGGCGTCCAATGTCCTTTACTCTTCTGACAGAGACTTCTTCAAATCAGCAACATATTCTGGACACCATCAAGTTTCTGATACTTTTTCTGCAAGCTGAAAAGTTCCGACCGTCCACCCGTAGCATCGCGCGAGTGACGAGAGAAATTCAGGATTATGAAATGAATCTTAAATAGAACTCACCACTTGATCGAGTGAGGCGTCAAAGTCGAGTCGGGATGTGGCTTTGTGATGCATTATTCAGGGTTACACCCGCGAAACCGCTGGAACAAACTTACTCGGTGGAAGGAAATGGGTCTAGCGGTCTTCAAGGCAAGAGGATCAAACAGGACGGATGAACCAGCGGTCTCCACAGCGTCAAATCCGATGTAGTTTATTGTCTACATAGCATCAGGACATTGTCGAGTTACGCAAGACTGGAACAACTTACCACCTGGAAATCATGCCATGGTATCTGTCCTTTTTTTGGAGCTTCTCCAACACCAGTGGCATCTGAATCGGCTCATTCCAGTATCCGATGCATGACCTGCAGAGGATTAACACGAATTCAGAAGCCGAAGCGAAAAGACGACTTTTAATTTCTTCGTCGGAAGCTTGAAGGTCACGGTAATGGGCAGTACGTCTGGTAAATTTTCAATGGGCTCCGTCCTTGTTGTCATCATTATCCCCAGGAAGGATATTCAAAGACCCGTTTCGGGGTTTCAGCTTTTCCTTCGGTTGTTCCTGCTGCGATAGATACGAATGGGCCGATTGCGCTGCGCTGTCCATCGGAGCGGCGACTGGGGAAGGAATCAACGTGAGGTGCCGCAGGCTCGGCGGGAATCGGAATCGCAGCATGTGAATGTATAGAGCGAAGCCGCTCTATTTCACCTTTGTCTTTTGGGGTCGCCGAGGTTGTAAAGTCCGAATTCCTCTGCGACTCGTTCAGGACTATCAGGCCAGCCTATTGATCGTGCAGTATTCCGCATGAAATTATCGGCGTGAGACATGAAAGAGTCCCATTGGTCCATCTTCAAGGGTTTCGAAAACCTTCCATGAAGCTCTAGAAGAGCGAGGCCAGCACATCGACTGCGATGATTGAAGGGCGATAATTTCGTCTTGTATCAGCGTCGCATGACTCGCAGGCTTTTTGCGATCATAATTGTCGATTCGAAGGCAGGATAAACGACGAAGCATCCCGTCAAAGCCGTCTTGGGTCGACATTTTCTCCAGTCCATACGCGCGAAGAGAAATTCTGAAGGCAGTACTAGTCCAGAATTCGGTCCAGAATTCATGGGCTGCAGGGAAATTATCCGAAATGCCGTTTCAAAAAGAAAGAAACCAACCTACAGCGCATTCGCCCAACACGTCGTATGCTTCTTGACTGAACTTCGCGGCGTCCTTTTTCTCCTACAAGAAATCAGGAATGGAGACCGGATTTTGCTCAAACACATACCATCAGCTTGCTAAGAGTTGAATAGAAATACCCTCTGGAATTTTCGTTCTCGATGGCATTGACTAGGAATCGATCGAAATCAGATTCCAAAGGATGGCTTGCCACATAAGCTTCATTAACTTTCAGATGCGACATCTGTGTGGCGTCCTGTTCGGTAAGAAAGAATCGTGAGCAGGATACAGGTTGTTCAATAATGGTTCTCACTCGATAACAAGTCATATAGGGCTTGAAATACTCGGAATACGATATGACCTGGCGAACCCTGGCCCAAAGTAACCCGCCCAGCTTTTCTGCTCTTGTGTTGCAAGCAAAAAGCTGCCACATGAGATCGAGTCGTCAGCACGGTAAGCCCTTTCAATTGCAGCGGGAGTGAATAAGCCTCGACGAGCTAGGTCGTCAAAAAGCCTCGTCGAGGTATACTAGAGTTGATGATTATCGGATAACTGAGGAATCAATGAACACGATACAACCGATAAATAATGTACGCACATGATTTGTATCGTTAATGGTGGCGAAGGCTGCTCTCATGAGATGTATGTCCAGAAATGATTCAGGTACACCGCCAGAAGGGATGGTGCTCCGAGAGCGGGCTTCGATTCCTTGATAGAAAAGTTCAAGGTTGCTGCGCATCTTTTCTCTGAGAAGATCCTGGAGAACGAGTTGAAAATAGTCGCGGGACGTCGACAAGGCATTACCAGCTCGGAAATAGCAATCGCCCGCAGTCGCTGGAAATCAATGTTCGGGATCTTATGTCCCTCATTGTAAGCATCTAGAAAGTTATGAGCTGTGGCTTTTTGATAAATATAGTATAGATATTCTTACCGGCAAAACGTGTGCTCCAGTCAGACGGGTTCTCTCCGCGTCGACGCTTTATGGTTGGGCCCCTGGGACCTTGCCTTCATAGTTTTCTGACGGTTGCGGTAGAGGGACAACCCGAATGTTTTGAGGATGAGATTCGAGCTGAAAGATGGTATATCTTTTTGCCCTCCTTTATCCATAGCTTCCCAATACCCTTAGAAAACCTCAGGTCGGAGCAGTCACATTGTAATAATAAAAACTGGCAAATACCATGCATTGAACGCTGCCTTCCCCTCTCCGCAACAGTATTTTACACTCAGATCTGCCATCTCAGCGACAAATGGGCTAACATTCCAAGCTTTCCTTTGGCAGCCCAGGTCGCGCGAGAGCTCTGAGCCAGGGTAATCCAAGCTGCCTCGTTCGACTAGCCTATTTGGCTTCAAGCTGATCTTGAGAGATCAAGGGAGAGTGGTTCGAACGGTCACGTGCATCAGCTTCGATAGCTTACTCAGCAGGCTTGTAATCTCATAAAAAACCTTTGTGGTGGGTTCAGGGAGATGTTCAAACAGTTTGAGTGGCTCTCGTTGCGTACTACAGTCTACTCGGAAATCATTATATATCATGCAGTTTCCTTCCCCTTTTTCTTCATAATCTCCAAAATATGATCAACCGCTGTTTTCCGTCCACCCGCTTCCCGGCACAGTTGAGAAACACGAGAGGTACTTGCTCGGAATTCCAAGGCCTCTTTGCTATCTCTCATGATCCTAGAGACAGCTTTCCCAAATTCTACAGCCTCGACATCAGGTGCTGCATTTCGGTTACCGTATATCCCCAAGTGATGGTACTCAGCCTTGATCGCATTCGAATACAAGTCCCACCATTTTGCAAGGATGATTTGCGGTTTTCCGGCGCTGGTTTGAGACTATGTCAGCAAAAGTCACACAATAGCCTTGGGACTCACTAGCAAGCCTCGAAGAATGAATTGGCGCCACCATGATGGACGGAACAAAGGATGTTTGGATGCTGTAGCACTGAAGCAGGGTCTGGCCTAATCCAATCCAAGATTCGGAAGCGGTTCCTGGCTTCAGTCCCATGATTCTGGAACATTCCTTCAATCAAAATTTCAAAGCCGCCCGGAAGCTTCCAGAGGACTTGAGTGTGGATTGGCAAATCTGTCAAAAGACCGCCCAGAATACCTCGGACGTCGTTTTCGGTGTACCGATGGTTGGAGCCCAGACAAATGAAGATAGTCGGAGCCTTGGAAAGCCAATGAGCCAGCTCAGGGTCTGCCTCGACTATCGGAATTGTATCCAGGACCAAAGGACCGCAACGATGAAAATTGGCGGGACATATTAATGGAAAATCGGTGCAATCAAGAGAAGGATTTAGGTAGTCGTCTTCTTTGTTGTAGTGTGACGCAATCTCGGGATATCCTGGGAGATTGTGTTTCTTGCGGAACATCGTCATCTCCTGGAACTCGGTGCTATTGAGGACCAGTTTGATGAGGCGAAGGGAGAGGTAGACGGAATTGATCTTGTCTTTCCAGGACAAGGGATATGAGTAGTCAGAGCCTAGCCTGTCGAGCGCTTCAGCGTCGTTGGAGTCGGGGGAAGAACAAAGAAACCTACGGAGGATAGCGCCAGAGCCAACCCGATTGGGTAGACCTCAGAACATCGAGGGATTGAGTAGGAGTATTGACGATCCGTCGACGGTTCAATGTTTTGCAAGCGTCGTGCGCTGAAGTGAACATGACATCAACGACAATGACATCCGGATCGACCTGGCGAATGATCCCCGAGATTTCTTGCACCTGCGACATGTAATCCTCATCAGAGAATATGTGGTACAACTTGCCCAAATTTGGACCTAGTACCGAAAGCTCTTTGGCAGACATGGGTGGATGGGCCAAAGACTCGTCGACGCCCATCTTTTTCACCCAAGACCCGCCATAGCTCAGCCCGGAAAGCGAGTGAAATTTGACTGTCGACATGACATTGCTGGATTGAGAGACGACTTTGTTTACGTGCTTCTCGAGCGCAGCAAACGAAGCTATGTGGACCTTGAGGCCGTCTCGTGTCAAGAGTTCGGAGAGGATAGCGAGAATGCTATTGGCCTGGCCAAGCTCGCTCAGCGTCAGCAACAGGATCTTCGAGGGGTTTGATGACATTTCGCTGCAAAAACAGCAAAGAGCTAGAGTTTGATACGGGAAGAGAGAAAGGGCTTATATGCTGGGAAGCCTTGGAAATAATAGTAAACCGACCAGTTGAGGACCTGGTCTCTGTAGGAAGTTCAACAAGGATTCGGTCCAACTCTACCGACTAACCTCGTTTTCCATTGGCTTTGCTGCCATACAGAACGCTCAATGTTCGTGGCTACGAAAGTTGAAGTAGCAATTTAATTGAGTGGGCAGCGAACAATGGACTTTGGCGGCAGCATCTAGACTGGAGAACTCACAGCTCGACTCGGGCTACAGCGAAAGGAATCGACGAGTGGACAGAAAGCATCATACAAGCCTTGCTGCGGCTTGGAGAAGAAGTGGAGACGAAAACACCAGTTGCCCGATTATCTCTTTCCGTTATAATACGGTTATATTGCATCTCGGCTGCTCATCGTAGCTCGTCTCACTGGATTCCGCAGGCGACTGCACCGAATAATGACACTATCCCATCCAGAATCCTTATGCCATCGGTTGACGGCTGGCTCAATCGCTGCCGGAGCGGTTGAAGAACGGGGTCGCTGTGTGCTAGAGCTGATACGGTGATGGCTTAACTGAAAAATCGATTAGTGAGTGATACATCCACTGACGGCGAAAGTGCATGCCCATGATGATACGTAGGTCGCGCAGGAGTTCGGAGCCCCAAGTCACAACGGGGTCTCAGTCGGTTGTGGTCTTGACTACAAATTTGAAATTAAGGTTGGCAAAGATTGGCGAGACTGTGGGGTAGCGCTGACTCATCACCGTGACTATGCGTGACTTGATTGTGTTTTGGGCGTAAGATACGATACACATTGCAGTTAGACTGCGAACAAAAGAATGGATTTGGTTGTTGTAAGGTCAGGGAGAACATGATCCCGAACCTTCTGGATTATCTCATTGCATAGTTGAATTTAGACGGAAATATCCACGCAGCGGAATATCTTGCTGGGTACAACAGAGTTTCTCTGACATCCCTGTATGATGAGCCACAGCACCGATTGACGTTGGAACTAGGGTCAAGTTCAGATGAGATTGATACAGTTAATAAATTGTCCGAAAAATAAAAATAGCCTCATGAGTTTTCAGCCTAGGCATTATGAGGTATGGGATACTCTAGTTGAATCCAAAAATTATCTTTTTGAAACTTCGTGAGACACCTTGAGACACTTCGCGAGGCTGATGAGACAGAAACTCTCACGAGGCTGATCAGATTTTTCCGACATTATTACTCATGAATTTTTCCTGGGTTTCTTCGCGCACCCAACTGGAGTGCACCGGCTAGAAACTGAATACTTGACTGAAAAGCTGTGAAATAACGAAATCTCAGCACATCTACAACAGCGACTCTCAAGTATGATTGATGACTTGAGAGACCAAATAGGTGCTAGCCAATGCGAGCCCAGCTTGAGGCTTGCAGGGATGACATTCGATGGCAATAATCTGGGCGCTGATATCATTTGTAAACCGGAAGCAATACCGTATCGTCAGCTGAAGGAGAGATATAATGCTATTTGGAAGAAAAAAAGATGTGACCGAAAACGAGGACGTTACGTTGCACTGTTTAGCGAAAGATGAGAGAGGGATGAAAGGGATGTGACATTCTGCGACCGCTGGCTAACATGAGAAAGAAAACTAACTCACAGACCTAACCATAGCCAGCAACGCCACCGTCTCGGCATCGCACCCGCCGGTGTTGTCGTGTGACAGTCGGACAGTCACCTTGTCACCAGCGACTCTTGAAACTGACTGGTAGTTACCTGCAGAAATAATATTAGTTGCCTGCAATAATACAGGGGCAAGCCAAGGCACTGATAATCGTAGAGGTTTGAAAACGACCGATCAGAAATGTTTGATCCTCTGTGAGATATTTGGCCACGCATTCGATTTTGGCCAGGTCAGGAAGCATGAGAACATTCTGATAAGAGCATCAAGCTTGAAGCTCCAAAGGGGATTTCGGGGGCTCAATCATCAGAAGACCTTGTCGAGATTTACAGAAAACAAAAGCATCTCCTATAGTTAGAACTCTCTTTACTGATGCTATGCGAATATGATGAGATTTGCATTTCAATGAAACCCCATCCTCCGGTTGACTGGCAACCATAATTATTGGTCGATTGATAGCTTTTTTCGAGTTTCTAAACTCCCTCAGCCGACGGACTTATCGTTGCAATGGAAAATCTCCCAAGTTTCGAAACGGCCAAGAGCACCGGGGAATGCCGTAATCCCGGCCGGTAATTGCCGACTCATATAGCCTTACAGGCTGAATGATTAGCCCTGTTCCCTCCTCCCATGAGCCTCTGATCGTCGTCACTTAGTCCCTTTCCTTTTTTCTTCTATTCCTCAAACCGCCTTCCCCGCCGTCAACAAGGATACCGCCTGGAGTACGTCGCTTTGACCTTATCGTCGATGAGCCCCATTCGTGGAGCTTTAGCGCCCAAACTCGTCTGCTCCGGCAAACGCTTTTATTCGGCTTTTCTTCTGCTTTCATTGTCCTCTATCTCAATGAATTCTGACCATTATTCCAGATCTCGCGACCCTTGCCGGCCTCATACTTTCCGACCCGAGATACGCTTGAGCACAGCTCGCGACCTCCACCCTAGAACGAAGAAAAACCCTTCCCTTTACCCTCCAACAAGCACAAAGGCGTCCGCTGATTCTATCGCGTAGCCCAAGTACTAAAGCCTTGCTTCAAGCTTCACCTGCCATCATCGCATCATTGCATTTTCAATCACAATTTCAACTCGCATTTTGACTACTATGACTCTTCCAATTGCGCTTGCTTCGCCGCCATCGGCTGGCAATTCTCCAACTTCTGACGACAATTCTTCTCATGGGGGAGAAAACAACAACACCAACGGCTCGAACAGCAACAATATGAAACGAAAGCCCAGCAGAAGGGCGAACACCGCTGAACGCAGAGCCACTCACAATGCAGTAGAGCGTCAACGAAGAGAGACTTTGAATGGTCGCTTCTTGGTCCGTTAATTTTCCTCCATTTTAACGTTTTCCTTTTTCATTCTGACTGGCAATCCAGGACCTTGCAGCGCTTCTTCCCAATCTTTCTCAAATCCGTCGTCCATCCAAATCTTCTATTGTCAACTCTTCCATTGCCCACATCCATGCTTCTCGCCGTCACCGTCTTCTTGCTTCACGGGAGCTTCGTCTTGTCAAACTTGAGGCTGATGCCTTACGCCGCGAACTCAACGAATGGAGAGATCGCGCCAATATTCCTCGAGTCGAGGAGCCAGCTCGTGGCGAAGGCTTCAGCATGGTCCTTGGCGGAGAGCTCGAGATGCTCGTAGTCGGCGGTGTCGGTGGAGACGACGATGAAGAGTACAACGGTGGGGGTTATGATGACGAGGAATATGGAGCTCCTACTGAAGAAGAGGATTCCAGAATTCCCATGATGAAGCCCGCCACTGTCGCACCTCCTGCGCCTTTTTACCCACCACAGCGCCCTCAAGTAGTTATCGCCTCTCCAACAGCGATGACATTTGAGAATCCAGCCATGGGATCTGTCTACCCTGAAAATCATATTCAGTACCCTCAGCACTTTTCTGGACCACAGCACTATAGCAATCCGAGCCCCATTGTCGAC
Organism: Mycena floridula; assembly: GCA_029320655.1. NCBI lineage: Eukaryota > Fungi > Basidiomycota > Agaricomycetes > Agaricales > Mycenaceae > Mycena > Mycena floridula. The sequence continues at coordinate 3,271,402 of JARIHS010000001.1, forward strand.
GCTGAAAAGGTTGCTCATTGGAATCTTTATCAACAGCAGCAACAACATCATCAAATGCTCCAGCGACAACAGCAGAACCCAGTCTATCTTGCTTCTCTGGGTAGAACAAGAAGCGGAAGCATGGGCAGCGGTGCTTCAGCATCGCCGCCTCATATTGCTGGGACACTTACTCTCGGATCTTCTTCAGGCAGCTCCAGCGGTTCAGCAAGTCCAGTTCAGCATCCCTTCGACGGATATGGAGAATGGATGAACCCCAACCAGAAGATCGTCAATGTCGGCGGAGGAAATGGAAACGGAGCGGTTTTCGCCATGATGATGTGATCATCGGCCGCTTCGACATTCTCTCACCGAATCTTCTTTTCCTGCTTTTCATCCTCAATACCCATGCTGCTTTTTACCCATTTACCTGCTGTCCGGACACCATTTTTGCGCCGTAGCTCTAGATTCCATCGGAGCTACCTTGCCCGTCCAACCTCATTTTGGATTTCTGTTGTATCCCCATTGCAGCTTGCTTTCCGGCAACTGCTTTTCCCGGGCCCTTTGGGCCTCCCTTGACGATCCCTCCCTAATGCCATATCTATTCACTCTTTTCAACTCGAACTGATCACTTGCCAGTTCTTTTTTCTTTTTCTTTTTTGTTTCCGATAGAGCAAACGTTTCTCGACTCTAGGCTGGTCCTGAAAACCGCCTTGGTTGAACGTCGTTTGCTCACACACCTTCGCTTGCGGTCTCTTATTTATCACTGTCACTATTGAGCTCCTTTCTTACAAGGACACTACACTCGTTTATTTCCGTAGGGTTTGGTATGAGAAATTCCTTGCATATTGGAAATTATTTTTTCCTCTGTTGAGTAGTATCTGTAGATTTGCTGTAAAATGTAGAGACTGAGTTTTTCTTTCGAGAACATAGATTCGGTCAAGCAAAACCCGGTGGTGGCTTATCGTTTTACACGTGTAAAAAGAAGTATGGTCCGAGCTCGAAGCAATCTCAAAACAGCATGCAGCACAAAAACGGAAGCAGATCTCTATGTACGATAGGCTCTACCACGAGTTCAAGACGGAGATAGTTCCGTCAAACCTCGTCAAACTATCTTTGCTTTGCAGAGCGACATCTGATAGAAATTGCAATCAGCCGAAACCCCGAGCGGTCACCGGTCACCAACGATATAGATAAATCATGCAGTGTTTGACGCAACTCCGAAGTTTTGCTGACCGCAGTCAGACTCAAAGGCATCACAGGTCTGCAGAAATCCGAGCTAGAGAGAGGGGTTCCGGTCAACGGTCGGTCCAAGTAGAAATTCATGTGTGAGAATGTATATCCTGCTACATACGAGCTGGGTAACACAGGTAGGTATCGCGGCCATGAAACCCGCTCTTCGCGTATATGGTAGGTATGCGCCATCAAAGGGCCAGGCGGGCAATCTATGCTTATATAGCATGTCGGCGGCCGCACTTGAATTATTGTTTCCCAGTGTCGTCAACGTCCAGACTCGAGTAAGTATGCTGGGCCAGACTTCGTCGAGGCGCTGAGAGATGGATACCAGGGCGAACTGGGGCAATAATGAAGGCCGAGAATACATTCTAGAAGAAAAACTCGAGACCTTGGAACAAACACAGGTCTCTACTTGACTACCTTCCATCGCTTTGTCGACCGTTTCTTCCTCATCCAGTGGGCAAAACGGGAGTTTCGAGACGGCCCCGTCGTCAGGAAGGAAGCTGATGTATAGAATTTAGTCGAGTTTGATGCCAATTTGGAGAGCTTACCATCTTTGCGATACAGGCTCTTGTGAATGATATCTTTAGCATTCGATGACACACGGAAAGGCCACTGTCATACTTTGTCGTAAGTATTGGACGCGTACTCTTTCCGCAGCCTCCAGCCTTCTGAGCTTCCCGGGATTGTCGCAAAACTCGAACCGTGTCCCAGATCGGACAGGAGACCGTCAACTTTCCTAAATAACGTTTCTCGAGATAAGTAATCTTGTCTGTTGACAACCAGAGAGCCAAGTTGAGCGGCGGATAATAGCATTCGCTGGTTCGGCACTTGAATCAGTGAGCGAGACTCTTGAAACAAAAATAATAATCTGATCCACCTAGTCTTCTTCGAGTTCTGCTTCATCAGTCGATAATTTCGATAGGTCGTGCCCTTGTGTGTTTAGCATGTGGGGCATAATGTCGTTGGGACTTGAAGACATCCAGTGGGTAAAATTCATGTTCCGATCGCGACGATCACAGCCGTTCGCGGAACATCTTACCCGGAGATAAGATTCCCGGCGGCTATTACTCATCTTCTCGGCCGGCGAAAATAATACATTTTCAGTATTTTTTGGCGGGTGGGAGTCGCAAAGATATATTATTTTCCCGGGCCGAGAAGATGAGTAATAGCGACAAAGCATCTTATCTCCGGCAAAGATGTTCCGCGAACGGCTGTGGATGGTGTCGTGACTTGGGCTCGCATGAGATCACGTTGACTGGCGATTCTGGACTTACCATCTTTGCGATCGACCCAGTGATGCCTTTGGCATGCGACAGAGCAGTAATAATACTGCAAACATCTTGCAGATCGACGGATGTCTTTTGGTGTTCGGTCGCAGTGCACTGTAGCGAGAAGTCCAATCAGAAACAAGACGATTAAAGCTTAACACATACATTATCATTGGCACACAGCTGCTCGCATACTCTTTCCGCGCGCTCCTCAGAAGCTCGCAATTGGCCCTGAACTCGAACTAGGCTTCCCAGACTGGATTCCGCGTTTAATGGATGGATGAAGTGTCTGGAGGTCGTTTGTCTCAAATTTCTTCAATACGGCGCTGACCGCTTTCCAGGCGCTCTCAATCGCCAAATCCTTCTATATGAAGCGAAGTAGAGAGGTGGCGCCAATGACTGGATCGATACACTCTTCCCGGTCGGCTAGTTTCCAGCAGCAGCGGTCGATTTAGCATTGACAGAAAAGAATATGGGCGACTCGAAGGGAAAATATAAGGAGACAGTTCGAGATCGCTTAGACCATATGTCGAATTCGGTGTTTTCCGGATGGATTCGGTTCGTCATGAAGGTATCTGAGGTAGATCATCCCGATTTTGACCGAAGTCAAATGCTGAACAATTTGGCCTATTGGGATGTGAGGTTTTTCAACGCTGTTACAAGGATCGGAGGACGAAGCAGCTCTTCTTGCAAGGCGATTTCAGTGACGTCATTGCTGGTCAGTGTAAAAAACGGCAAAGTCCATTTTGACGCGAGGTGTCGTGAAACCTGCGTCGGTGGTATTTGCCGCCTTCTCTATAGCGTCGAGAAGCAGCAGACCTAGATCAGGAACTGCTTTCCTCAGCGACCCGAATTCGGCGGCAACACGATTGTTGGCGATCAGAGGGACATGGGCTTCCTTCCATGCATCAAGGTTGTTTTCCCGAAGGCCCATTATCCAGCTGTTGAGGACACTGGTGACGTAGTCCGGCGTCCTGATGATATCCTTCATGTGGCTATGAAAGATGAGGTGCGTCTGAACGGCATGACCGGGACAGGACGCCAGTAATAACCCGAAAAACCTGTTCTCTGAAGATAGAATGGTCGGCCTCATCGTTTTCCTGGGCCAGCATGTCAATAAAGTACTTGACCGAGGCCCAGATGCTTTTCATCGAAGGAGAATGACGCGGTGTGCCTTATTTGCGGTTCCATCTTCGTCTGCTTTGAGCAAACCGAGATACAGACAGAGCCTCGTAGGCGGCGCACGTTTTCGCTCTCAATGAAATCCTTGGCCATAGCTTCATGAAGGTTCGTCCATTTTGGTGAGCAGATAGAATCGAAAACGAGAATAATGGTCAAAGAGGCATGGTCTCCGACAATCTGGAATATAATCAGCCATATGCCGATCCCGGGAAGATCCATACCCTTTAGAGTCTTTCTTTCGATTCCCGCGTCGCCGTTCCGGTTGAATGCGATAGCACGTGTCGTCACTCCCAACCTCATTTCCGAATAAACTTTCGCGTCTCATTTTGCGGAAAAAGAAGACCAAAAAACGTTGTTTCGTATGGTGTCTTCGGTACGTCCTTGCTCTCTCTTGGAGGCACCACAGCTCTGACGAGCTCTTCCTCTAGGATCCTGCTTTCTGCATCTTTGCTTCAAGCTGCCCCTTGACACTATCTCGCCATTCTCCTTCCAGAATTCCATAGTTTGCCACGTCGCAATAAGCATCTGCCTCGAAATACTTCCAGCCATCCTTCATCACGCCTTCCAAGCAGGCTCCAGCAGTTTTCTCTAGCCAACCTCTCATCTGGATATTCTCTGTGCTCGTCTCGAACGTCACTTTATGGAATTTTCGCGTCTCAAAGGCGAATTCCATAACAGCATACAAGGCTTCTGTCGCTATGCCTCGTCCGTGGATATTCGGGGACACAATAATTCCGGCATGACACGAATTGTTCGCGCTGTCGATACGATTTAGACCTGTGGTTCCTGCAAAGACATAGTCGGCGTCTTCTCGAAGGTAGATGGTCAATGACACGCGGTTTGCATCTCAGGACCTTTTCTCTCTCAGAGTTCGTGCATCGCTGGAGCTGAAATGTGCTGGAAAAACTGGGAGATAGAGGAGAGTTGCAGGATGAGATCGTAGCAGAGCCATCTCCTCGTCCTCAGCCTCTGTTGGAGATACAAGCTTCAGGCGTCCAGAGGGAGACCAAAGTGTCAAGGACATCTCTCGGAGCGGTAGAGAGAAAGGGTGCGACTGACTCACAGCAGGACATTAGAAAGCAGCGGAGACATTTCCGGTTTATTCCGTCGCACGCTGGGGATCATTGATCCATACAACTCTCGTATGTTGTTCAGAAGTCGGGCCCCATTCCATATGTCGAATCTTGGCCAGGACCTCTATCTACACGCGCTTCAACACCTTTGGCTGTGGCGACCCAAGTCATACAGAGGTCTATGCTGCTGGTTCTGGGGAAATATTATTTTCCACACACACATTCAAGATCTCGCACGCCTCATTCAAGTTTTGACCGGTGAATTCAAAATTTCAACCGGTGAACTCAAAATTTCAACCGGTGAATTCAAAATTTCAACCGGTGAACTCAAAGTTTTGACCGGTGAATTCAAAATTTCGACCGCCTTATTCGGGTTTATTCGGGTTTGTTGGGAGTCCTATCGGAGTAGTGTGCCTGTTGAACTCCGACCAAATCTGAGCATCTGAGTTGGAATTTGAAAATACATATAAGTCACCACGAGGCTCATTTTGTCATCGTTCGTTTTTTCTCTTCGCTTTTTCCACGACCATCACACTCTTTTATCACACTACTTATTCTCAGCATGTCCAAGGGGAAGCGTCGGGCTTCACGTTCTCCTTCTCGCTCACCAGAACGTTCGCACGGAAAGCGTCAGAGGATGTCGACCTCAACGAGATCTCTCCTCGCTTCAATGACTGAAGCTAGAGATGAGACAATGAACGGCCTCAATAGCGCCACTGATTCCCGAAAAACCAAAGATGGAAAGTCCAAGAAGGGAAATCAGTCTGGTAAATCGTCGAAGGGCGGCAAGTCATTGTCCAAAGGCTCGGCATCCAAGGTAATTCCTTTTTCATTTGTTGACTCTAAGCTAATCTAGAATATAGGGATCGTCCCAGATGGTGACTGTAGGTGCTGTTGTGGTAGTTCCACAGCGTGGCGTGCAAGATGTCAGGCTTTTTTTACATACACCGCTTCTGGTCCTCATTTATATCTCACAGCTGGAGGAAATCTTCTTGGCACCAGACATGAACGCCATCCAGCGTCTCAAGGCCCGTGGAATGGCGGCTATTGATTACCGTCGGGGCTATGACTTCAACACCGAGATGTCTTCAGATGAAGTTAAGGACAAGGTGTATGAGTTGCTTCCTCAATTCGCCAAATACCAACACTTGGATTACACGGGGAGTCGAACATCTTTGGTCTCGCGGGGCCCTTGATCTCAATCAAAACGAAAAGGATATGCTTGGTCGCGGTTTAATCTCTATTATTGCATTGGGACAGCTACAGTGTGACCAGAAGCGTCGAGCCCTTGCTGGTCACCCTCCAATCGCCAACTTTCCTAGGGACACGGACCACTGCAGCCCACAAAGACATGTCGAATCTGTTCGAGCATTCAAGCGTACATGGCTTCGCGAGCTTCCCCTACGACTCCTCCACCCAACAAACCCAACAAACCCCCGATCCATCATGCAGTACCTCGAGACATTGGAGTTTGGAATTGGTATGAAATCTGAATGCCTTCCGAATGCCTTTCGTCATCTGCACGATACTGCAGCCAAAAATGATCTTTTTGGCTTCGAGGACCGAATCGTTCAGGACATTGTCCAATCGGTCAGTGCATTGTATCGTCGCATGTAGTCTATTCATTGACTGGTGACTCCCTTTCCATCCCTTTCAAGTCTCTCATTATATGATAGTTTCTACTTCCCACTAATCTCTAATCACATTCCCTTGGACATTCCTTGGACAGTAAATATCGTAATCTGTTATCCATCAGGAAGCATTAAGCACACCAACAATCTTACCAATTGAATCTATTTATGAAACTCAGAGTCTTTAGAAAGAAGACAAGCGAGCTTGCGAGCACTGTCTTGTGAGGTTTTGCGGCGTGAGAAGTTGGGAGACGTGCCAAGCATGTGAACGTTTCTGCTTTCGCTTCCGCATACCCAGACTGGTCTTAATCAATGGAGGGTGCTCTTCAAAGCTCATCCTCTGTCACAAAATCAAGCTCCTCTAACCCCACGATATAAATGCCAGTTCAAGTCATCCCACTTACGCATGACTTGGCCTTCTCAGAATTCCGTACTAATATCAGCCTCAAGAGTTAAGATTTCACAAAATTCACAATTATTAGTCAGGTGACTGCTGCAACAGAACACAAGCGGAATTCTAAGTTTCCGCTTGAGCGCTGTTGCACTCGGCCACTTGCGTCGTTTTCGCCAATAGGGGCCGCCGCTAAATCACGTTTTCCTCGGGATTACATACAAGATGGAATTTATTATTCCAGATATTTTATATTTGCGTGACTGCATTACAAACCAGAGGTGACATTACAAATCGAATATCTTTCTACAAGTCCGAGAGAAAAAGGGAAGAAACATATTAAAGGCCATACTGCATATCTAAGGAGAAAGATAAATAATGAGAGGAATAGATGAGCTAACAACGAAGGTGAATGACTTGGCGTCACGGCCACAGTTGATGTCGAGAAGGATCTGGGTGGACAGTGAAGTCGCCAAGGAAGAAACGGGACCCAAGCTTGTCAGCAATGGTAGCAACAGTGGTCGCTGAGCTCATTATTGTTATTGAGGCTTTGGTGAAGCAGGTCTTGTTGTCCCAGACCTTGTTGTATTGACCTGACACAGTATCGGAGGCATATGAGCTTTCTGGCAGCGTTTCGGGAGGAACTGGAGGAGAATCTTGAGGAGAGGCTGGTGAAGGAATATGGGTACATGGCGAGTAGATTTATTGAGGAGAAGACACGTCTATGCGAGCGAAGAGTCCAGTCAGAGCCGGGTCAAGATCAAATTTGTGCTGCAGGTGCTCAAAGACGGCTAGCATGCTTCTTGGGCGCAGATTGAAGATTATTCCTTGTTGGAATCAACCATGTTGCCTAAGAGAAGCAGATGAGCAGTGGAAGAATCGACGAACGAGCTCGAACGCACGAGTGAGCAGACAGCTCTCACGTGCACATAAACAGAAAATAATCAAGCATAAATACAAACTCAAGAATTATTATAATGCTGTGTCAGACCGAGCGCCGGAGGTCACGGGACTTAAGCTTTTTTTTGGCAGAGCCCCTATTGGCGAAAAGTCAACAGTGCACTCGGCCCGATCGGTCCGATGGTTCCTGAGAATTCCCTACTAACACCAACCTCAAGATTGGACGCGAAATTGTATCCGTCCAACTCCACTGCTCATTATTGACCCTTCACAGAGTGCCCCAGACAGTAGAGAACTGAACATTCGGCCCAATGAGTCTTGGCAAAGTTCACGCTCTATGATTTTCAATCAACAACTTGCCGTCAAAGAGAGAGGGTGGTTTCCTGGAGATCAGCGACTGATAGAGCACCTGTTGCTGTCAGAAATAATCTAAAATTGCTGTAAAATGTAAAAACGGCGCCACCGCAGGCTGTGATGTGACATACCTCAAATCACGTCATCGGCAAACTCCGAATAAGGCGGTCGAAACTTCGAGTAAGGCGGTCGAAACTTCGAATAAGGCGGTCGAAACTTCGAAAAAGGCGGTCGAAATTTTGAATTCACCGGTCAAAAACTTTGAGTTCACCGGTTGAAATTTTGAATTCACCGGTCAAAACTTGAATGAGGCGCGCGAGATCTTGAATGTGTGTGTGGAAAATAATATTTCCCCAGAACCAGCAGCATAGAGGTCAGTCTCTAACAGTCGTCCACCTTGAATTATTGATCAAACTGTAGCAGTCCATGTCAACCTCGCCAGTTCCAGGGCTTCCGCTATTGGGAGCCTCGACGGGGAAGGTCTCAAGGGTCACATGAATTACTCTCATCAAGACAATCTTGTAAATATCATTGCTCCTCACGTTGAGAACCGAATATAGCAACTATTAACCGGATGCCTCTTATCAAGTTGTCTATGCCATGCAAAGAGCCCTAGTATCTCAAGGGAAGAGGGATAACGATGGATTTTCCTGTCCAGTCTACTTTCCAAATCCCACCGATTAAGCTAGGATTAGCTTTTGAAAACTGGTTGATATGAGCCAGATTGAGTCCAGGAGGGAGACCAATTGGGTTGAACGTCAGCACCATGAGGGAATTGAGCAGTCGCGGGCTCTTGATCAAAAGATAGTCTTCGTGGAGAAATGATGACACTGGTTGGTGGTCGAGGTCCTGGTCATGTATTGTGAGCCAGAATTCTCTAATGGAATCTGAATGGAATGGCAACGTACACTGAACCATAAAATGCTGCTTCACAGCCGGATACACGAAGATAGTTGGGTCTGGAAGATGCTATCCTTTCAAGATTCCATTCTTGGCTGGCTGCACGCGAAGTGAATATTGCCGCGTCTTCCCTGTCAGCTTCTCTTGTCATTATCGCAACAGAATTCATTTGACGGGTTTGAATAATATTCAATGTGACGTGAACAAGGAAGTTAAGAAGTTTGGATCTTCAAGTATTCGGCACATCGTTCGGCGACCATGACGACTGGTGCCTGCAAGTGGCAGGCCGGAATTTGGGGGAAAACACTGGCATCTGCAATTCGCAATCCAGAGATACCATAAACCCGAAGCTGGTCGTCGACGACCCCCAAATGAGCTTCCTCATCCATGCGACAACTGGATGAGTAATGATAAGTCGATGTAACATTCTCGTTTGCGAATAGATCCAGAGCTTCGTCGGTATCGCTGACTGGAATCAATAGGTCTTCGAGAAGATAGCCCTCATGGCGTAAACCTCGACCTAATGCTAGGGCCAATCGCAGAACCTTTCGAAGAGGAACGCGATCTTCTGGCTCTGATAGTGTACCGAGGTCACAGAGAGGCTGGTCATGGGCATTTCGCGATGTGAGACGAACACTGCCCTTCGATTTCGGTCTCAATACGGTGCAAAGGTACGAGAATGTTCCGCTGGACTTGGCAAGACCGTTGAATTGGCGCTCGGTGGGATTGACTGGTATTACCATCACCTCGATATCGGGCAAATTCGAGGGATCGTGGCCATCGAGATCCTTTGCCGGGACTCCGACGACATGTGAGGTTTCGTCAAGAAGCGTCGAAGGGAGAACAATGGCAAGTTGCTGGACTTGAGTGCCAAATATGCCAGTCCCGGTGAAAAAATACTTGACGAGCTCCCGTACTGCGACCAAGGGATTGATTAGGAAGTTGGCGATGCTGTCTGCTACCGGTACTTTGTAGATTATGGGGACACTTATGTGGTCTTGCTTCGTAAAAGGTGTCGGTATGAGAAATGAAAGAAAGGTTACGAAATAAGCCTACCAGATGAGCACCAACACCGGGAAGATTTTTCACGACTGGAATACTATGCTGTTTCAGATGCTCTGCCGGTCCGACACCACTAGAGGTCAGATGAGTTTACGAAAGGACGTGTCGAAAGAAAAGCATACCTGAGCAGCAGAATCTGCGGTGTCGCGATGGCGCCAGCACAGAGGATCACTTCTCGTTCGGTAGAGACATGATAGTACTGAAGTGACGCGGTACTAAAGTCAGAGTCGAGATAAACCCCGACCACTCTGTTTTTTTGAATGTTTAAACGAGAAACGAGTGTTCTGGTGCAAATGTGGAGATTCGGACGCGATTTCACGACCTGCTTGGGTAGAAAGGCATCCGAAGTTGCATTTCGATAACCATTGGCATCGATGGTTCCATCAACAAGCGTACAGGAAACCACTGACGATGCTGGGTTGTTGGCCTCGAGTACATGAGGGATACCAAGGCTTGACGCGACGTCGATGGTCCTGGAAAAAAAGGTTATCCAGATTCAACAAAGTAACAGTCTCCTCACCTTGATACAGGCTCAAAGTGGATCTTGTTTATGCTTCGGGTTTGCCATGGACCTGTAAAGCGCGTCAATATATGGCAGATAATGGATGACGACACAAACCTGATGTGCCTCGATAACTGGCTCTGTTATTGCTGAGACTGGTCTCGCTTTTCTTGAAGAAGGGCTCGACATCGTTCCAACCCCAGCCTTTCCGTCCAGAAGCTTCCCAAGCATTGTATTCTCCCGGAACAGAGCGCGTATAGCTTGATGCATATCTCAGTCTTCAAGTTTCAAATTTTCAGAGTACTCACAGCAGCCCATTTATCTTGGTCGAACCTCCGAGAGCCTTTCCAGGACATGAATTAATGACAGTTTTGATGGCTTGCAAAGATTGGTTCTACCTTTCCAGTGACCATGGTGAGCCTTTTCCCGTCAACTGCAGTCAAGGGAGCTGACTGCCATTTGTAGACCGGGGCTTTCTGGTCCGTGAAGTTGCTGGAAAGTAAAGGAATAGCAGCGGTCCATCCTTCGACGACTGGACCACGCTCGACGAGCAATACAGAGACGTTGGGATCTTCGCTGAGCCGGGCAGCGAGAACACAGCCTGAAGTCCCGCCGCCGACAATGATATAGTTGTAGGATTCTTGCATAAGGTCCAGGCCGCGTAAAAGAGTAAGTGTAGCCTCACTGGCCAGGCAGACCAACCAGCATATTTACATAGTGGAGTGCAGATCGTGACCACTGTACTGATCGGTCACAAACCGATTTTTTTTACGGCAACTTCCGATGCTCGGCTGCTGGTTCATTCGAGCAACATTCGAGCTCAATTCCCCTGCTTTACGTGGCTTTTCCTCCTTATCTTTACTTACACAGACGCCACCGTCTTTCCAAGGAGAAAGACTTGAAAACGTTGGCTCGAATCCCGCTGCGGTGTTTGTGCCTTGACTAAACGGCAGGGGCAAGGTCATAATCCTCATGAGAGAAGTCCAGAACTGCAGGTTTAAGAATGAAGGATATCTTTGCGACGTTTCAACTGGGATTTCTTCCTGTATCCCATCCTCATGGATATCCTTGCATACGATGTCTACTGCCAGACGACGGAATTCATCTTCAGTCCTTCGGTGCTCACTATTGCTCTCCTCGTCTTGGTGATTTCTAGGCTGTTGAAGCTGCGGGCTGGAATAAAGGTGCGATTGAATGAATCTTTGGCACGCAAGCTGATCAACTCTTCCAGGCTGTGAACTCGATGCCTGGTTTCCGGACGCCATTTTATCCACTCAGCTTCCCAGGTGTTTTAACGAGCACTCGTTGGTTTTGGAAGGGTTATGATCTGGCGTGGGCGCGCCGTTCTGAACGTGAGCTATCATTTCTGCTCTTGCCAGTAAATTCTCATAAAGTTCTGCAGTCTACAAGGAGGGAGAAAGCTTCTCTGTCGTGCCATTCCTCTGCGGACCGGTTGGATTGTATACCTCTAATCTCGAGATAGCCAAGCAAGTCATTGTCGGCGGTCACAAAACCAGTTTCATCAAGCCAGAATCTATGAGTCGACCTCTTCTGTACGTTTCGACCCAATTCCTCTGCTTGTATTGACTTGCTGGACAGTATGTTTGGAATGAATCTCTTCGCCGCTGATAGCGAAACATGGAAAAGGCACCGCAAAGTGCTAAGTCCTGCGTTCAACACGGACCTGTGCGTCTTCTTTCTCCTTGCTTTGGCATTTGCTCAATCCGCTTATCAGCTATCGTGCAGTTTGGACGAAGACGATCCATACATATCGGGAGATGGTCAACGACGAAGGTTGGATCTACAAAGACGCTGTAGAAATCCCAGTCGTCCAGACCCTCACATACAAGGTGCTTCCGATACCCTAATCTGGACTACGATACTGATCATTCTTATCGCAGGTTGCTCTGCTGGTTCTGGGGACCTGTGGTCTCGGATTCTCCGTCAACTGGTATTTGTTTCGTCTGCCTCTTCCCGTGTAAGTCTTAAAATTCTTGCAAGGACTGAACCTTTGGCCCCGAAAAACGGTTCAATGACAGTGCAGCAATCACTGCGTATCGTCGCCAGCACCTTCATGTACGAAATATTTTTCCCAAAATGGCTCAGCGTCTTGCCTATCCCAAAGTGAGACTATTTCTCATTCACCTGCTTTTTCTTTCTTACTGAGACTTGTCCTAGATTGCGCGAATCCCGCTTGGCCTTTGATACTCTTCTGGCTTTCATGAAGGAGCATGTGCAGTATCGCAAAAACGAGATCAGCGCTGGTAGTCAACCCCGAGACAATGCATTCAGTATGCTGGTTCATGCTAGCGAAGCGGAGACCGAGAAGCTCAAGCTGAGCGACGAAGAATTGGCAAGACCAAGACCTTTATTATAATTGTCGCGCTGAACAATATGCAGATTGGCAATCTGTTTACCCTCTTAATCGTCGGTCAAGGTAATATTGTCTTGTCACCGCAACATGCCCGTCTCATCATCGTACAGAAAGTACCGCTCACGCGTTGGCTGCAACCCTTGGCTTCTTGTCCATCCATGACGAAGTTCAAGAGTCGATCTACGAGGAAATCATGGCTGTGGTTGGGCCTGACCGAGATCCAGTACGTTTTTCCTTGTCATACCGTTGAAATGTCTCATTCTCGAGCAGCTCTTCGAAGAATATGGCCAGCTAACGAAAGTTAGGGCCTCGTTCTACGAAGCTCTGAGAATGTTTCGTACGTTTCATCTTTTCGTGATCATCCTTCTTGCTTATCATTTGCAGCTGGAGGACACCTCATGGTTCGTGAGGCGACAGAGGACACTGTTATTCAGGTTCCACTTCCGTTGGATGAAGAAGGAACTACTAGACCGATGGCTATTTCCAAAGGCATGCAGATTGTGGTCGACATGGTTGGCGTCCGTAAGTCTACGAATCTTCTCAGTTGGTCCAGCCTTCTTATGATCAATTGAGAGAACAACCCTCGCTACTTTGACCGACCTGAACAGTTCAATCCGTCCCGCTGGTATGACCTTCCCAGCGAATCTGAAGCTTACACTGCTTTCAGTCTCGGTGAGTCTTCTATACAAATATCAGTGGCTGTTTCTAAAGAAATGTCTTGTAGGTGGACGGGCCTGCATTGGCAGACGCTTTACAACCTCGGAAAGTGTTTGCTTCTTGGCCATGTTACTCAGGGATTGGCGGATCAAGCCGATTCTGAATCCTGGTGAAACGAAAGAGGCTTGGAGAAATCGGGTCATGGATGCGTCTTTATTGTTGGCTTTGGGGGTCAAGTCTATCCCATTGAGGCTCGAGAGGCGCAAGCAGATGTAAATCAAGTGTTGGTCCTGAGTGCTGTTATAGATGGATAGATCGAGAGAAATTCCTGAGCATTTTACCGTCTTGTTTGTCTTGTTTGTCTACAAAGTCTCGTACACTCGGCTAAAGCCGCTCAGGTGAAAGACATTGGCAGCCGCTTGAGAACAAAATTGTCTTTTGGATCGAAAAAGTCTAGCTGATAGCCGAGGTGAGCCGAATCTTTGCGTCTCCACGAACAGATTAACAGGAATCTTCTCTGAAAGTCAGAATATCTAAACCAATAAAGCTGCTTCACTCTCTTTTGAAGGGGTCGTCGCATTTTGTTCCCAAAAAAAGTGCGGAAATCAAGGAATGAAATGAACAAAAAGGCAAGACGAGACAGCAATACTACTCCGATTCTCAGTAAGTTACGACAATTCGATATGTATTTGCGATGAAATCAGAAGAGAGAAGGAGTTACCAATACTTTCCAAAGAATTCTCGGCGCGAAGAGGACAGTTTCGGCCGCAAGCATGTGTCTGACATGCCACAGTGCCGAGGCGACTTCCTCATCCTGAAGGGGACGTTGAGATCCAGCTTGAGGAATAGAAGGAAATACTGACCTTGGTTGCAGCAGATATCATCTTGAGCTCGAACCAACGGATAAAGCGTCCAGTATTCTTGGTTTCTCCCATCATTGGCTCGCAGGTCGACGATCCGTAGTCTATAAACGAACAAGAGCTATGTCATGTTGTTAACAAGGATGCATACCGTGCAATCTTGTGGCGTCCCTGTTAAACTTGTTTGAAATGCACATTTCCCACTACAGTAGTCGACTCACCAGAGGGATTTGGTACGAGGAGCGCTTTTCTTGAAGTAGCGCGTCGAAAAGTCTTTGGGGAGGCTATTCGCACGAGAATCGATTGCATGAAGAATCGAGCTTAACGTCAATCCATTGAGAATGCTCTTGGCAAAACCTTGCCTGTAGAAGGCTCGTGAACAAGTCCCGCCAGTTTCAGATGTCAACTTACCCATGAACAGGATTCAACTGAAGATTGGCGTCACCCAGGGCAATGAAGTTGGATGGCAATGCGCCTTTGGGTATGTTGTGGTATTGCACATAAGATTGAGCCGCTGAATTAACCAATCAATAACCATTTTGAAAGGCTAAATTAAAGGAGGAACATACGTATTTTGATGATATCGAATGATGGGTTTCCGCTTTCACAGAGCAGAGTGACAACTTCGAGAAACCAGGACGGAATGGGTTCGCGCCCTTGAAATGTTGAGAGAAAAGGGACGACTTCAGGAGCCTTTCTTGGCAAAGGTCCGTCACAGGCATCACCGAGAATCAGTTGCACTGACAGGACTTCGATTTAGCCCAAAATATAAGTGATGAGAAAGCTTACTGGTATGGTTATCAGTTTTGATGAGGGCAATGAAACAGGACGTCTGTTTGTAATGTTCAATATACGTGTAAACCGCAAGTGTCCCAATCGCGGCTTCAGGGATGGGGAGCCTGACTTCTAGAGCATTTGGAACTGTGAAGCAGAGGGTGACATATCGTAGGCTGGCATTGTAAGAGTGACGGATATCGTCCGGGATTGAAAAGCCTGCCGATCTCAGCCACTTTAGTCCGGCTTGAGTGCTTCCTGTGCAATCTGGTGGGCTGAATGAGCTTGGTATATTGACTTCAAGAATGAAGGCTTGCCCACGACAAGTGCAGGATTCAAGCTGATTTGAGTACCATCGAGCTTGCGAACAGTGAGGGATTCAATGGTTGCTTTGTCCGTCGACTGTACATTCTTCACGATCCCGTCTATGACCGCAATATTCACGGATTGTGGGCCTTGAAGAAGCAGCTTTTGCAGAACATCTTGGGCGTTTGCTCTCCGGAGAACCAAGCTTCGAGGAAGACCGCCAGAAGGGTATTCACTATACGGAGCCAATAAAGCGACCCCCGAATAATGTAGTTGTAGATCGGCTGGAACAATTCTGAAACGACCTGTCAGTTATGGAACACTGGTCAACGGCAAAGTTTGTACTTGCCGACCACCAGCAGCACGCATTTCATTGTCAAATGTAGGCCAGAGCCGTCTTGCGCCGTCTAAAAAGAGACTCAGGAAGGCTGTAAATCTACGTCAAAGTCGTGGTATGATCTTATTGGGACTACTGACCATGAGCAGCATTGTATTGGAGGATCCTTGTTTTGGCTTTGTTCATCTCTGGGTCAACGAGAATGACATTCTCGAAATGGTCAGCACAGATTCGGGCAGCGACGATGCCAGCAATGCTGTGATCTATCATGAGACGAGAATATGGTTGTAGATTCTAACATACCTTCCACCACAGACAATGGCTGATCCAGACAGCTTCTGGGCCCTTGGCTGTCCCAACTTGTCGAGTTCACCGATCCACTCAGCTCGTGACTTGCAGATCCGCTCCCATAGCAAATAACCTGTAACAATGAGACAGGCAGAGGAGGCAATCCAGGCTGAGGTTGAAGACATAGCAGACGTAGGCAAAAGCTAGCCGCGTGCTCTTTTAGCAGGTCCGTTCAGGTCCCAGAATTGCTAAGCAGATTGACGGATACGGCGGTATGGCTCATCGCAGAAAAAGACGTGGCGGACTCGGGAGGACTCGTCTGGCGAATGAGAAAATCCGAAATCACGCGTATATTATTGATCGGACCGGAGTTAAGTAAATTCCCAAAGCTCTCATTGATATACACAAGCTTTAGGTTCCTCCCTCCGGTAGGATGGCTCGCTCTGCTCGCTACCTACCTCTGGGAGGAACCACAGCTTGTTTTCCAACTCTGCACCACCGCCCTGCGGGCGGCCTCAGGCGGCGTCTGCACCTTCGGCGCTTTAATGTGATTATGTCAGTTGAAATGATTTGTCATTGATATTGATTTGTCACGAATTAATCAGCATCACCTGACCGATGTGTTTTATATGTATTGATTGATTGATTGATTGACAAGCTTTAGGTTCCTCCAGGAGGAACCACAGCTTGTTTTCAGCCAAATGTTGTGCCGCCGCCCTGCGGGCGGCCTCGGGCAGCGTCTGCGCCTTCGGCGCTCAACTTGATGCCGAAATGATTTGTCAAATAATTTGTCAGCGAATTTATCATATAATTAATCAGCAGCATGTGACCGAGGTGTTTTATATGTATAGATAGATAGATAGATAGATTGATTGATTGATTGATCGGACTGTCGGGACCGAGAGTTCGAGTGGAGCATAAATTCACTGGCAGCAGCTGGCAGCTCTCATTTCTAACAAGTACTCGGTTTCTTCGTATCCAATCCAAGATAACACTCTTGTGTTGCATTGGATCCACAACCCATTTTGTATTGATTTTGGACATCATTTTGAGCTGTCCTCATTTTTCTATTATAAATTATACATGTGCGTCGGAGCCGCCAAGACACTCGCTCCGAAAACGAGTCGGCCTTTTGGCGTGAGGCTTTCTGAAGACATTTCTATCTGATTAATGGGTATCTACTATCTACAGGCAACAGGGCATTTCAGCCTGTAGACATTATCATACTACAGTTGAAATTGAGTGCAGAAATTGGAAGATTGCATGGCTTAAGTGTTATGTCCGTGGTGGGTCAGAATTATTCAAGTTGGTTAAGGTGAGCTAGCTTGGCATAGCTGTTTAGTGTAGTTGTTAGCTGCCCTGTTTTGTCATGTCTATATTGCCATAGAGTCAAGGGTTTGACTTCCAACACTGCTTCCTTTTTCTGGGCCTGCAGTATGAGGCTATTTTTCAACAAAAATTATTACTTCAGGATTTAATGTGTGACTCGCTGGTTTGGACACAAGTTTGAACTGACATGAGACCTCAAGTTTGTCATGGTTTGGTTAACTCACTTTTGACTTTTGACTTTCTGCTGACCTGATCTTCGTGACATTCTTGGCTTCCCACAATCTAGCATCCTTATTGGGCTCCGTTTGTTCCGTTTTGATGCGCCATCAGTCCTGCCTGGCTTAGACGATGGACAATACTTCCCTAGGTTTGAAACTTCAAGCCCAATAATGCTATGGTGCTGTAGGTCTGACAGGGTGAACCATAAATGGAAACCTTCACATATAAGATGGTTCACAGAGCTCAATCAAGTTGAGAGAAGTTCATTTCCTTACACCCCTCATGGATCTGCCAATTTTGATTCCAGAGGCCCTTTGTCATTATGCTCAACAGCTGGAGAGTGTGACTGTTCCAGCCTCTTCTTCTGTTTCTTTTCTCGAATCAACTCAAGCACCGGCATCCACTGGCAGTGATACTACTGTCATATATATGATAGGGCAGATCACTGATGCACCAAGAGATGCTGCCAGTCCGTCAAGTCCGTCTGAGAATCTAGCCTAAAAAGGATATTTGACCAAAAACAAATGAGACCTGTCAGAGTCATTTACAGAGCAGCTGTTCAATGTCATGATCAGATTTGATGGATGACAGAACCAAATCTGCAAAAGTCATGTTTCTCTATATTTTGAAGTCAAAAGTGGAAAACATCATGAAAAGTACAGACCAGAAAGTAGAAATATGGCCTCAAGCCCACTTTTGTGAGTGGAAATCAGTTCAAAAGTACATTTTTTATTTTTTGTGAAATATGCGCTCATACTGCAGTGCCACAGTACCTTGACTTCAGCTTCCATATTTGACTCAACAAAACAATTCCAACTGTGAAAGGGACTTCGAAATCCCTGTCATGATACCTGGGAACCAAGACCATTTACCGGCAGATCCTCAATGTTCTGACTCCAAAAGACAGAGAGAGAGAGAAAGCTTAAGCCACACATGAGAATATATCGACTTGAATTTCCGCATTTAGGACATAACTTAACATAACATAACAACCACAAGCACGTTACTTCAGCCGAAATAAATTGTACCAGGATGTAGCGCCATATGAGGAGCTTGAACAGGTACAATTTTGAGCGAAAGAGGCAAGATCTGAGTGAGCTGCAGGTGATTTTGTGATTTGCGAACCTCGTTCAATTTGGCTTTGTTTATAAGGGAGGTTTACCCTAATGGCTGTTGCTTCGCTTCGCTCGCAATAATTTAGCCTTTGGGATATATATCAAGTACTTGTACTATGCAAGACTATAGGGAGCTTGAGGAGCAGAAGCGGACCCTTGGAATTTCGTCTCATGGATCAGATTTGATGACATCGATGCTGCTGCTAGTTGTCAGTATGTCTACGAAAGGGAAATGAACTACCCAAGTACTAACTGGGTGGTAACTGTATCGATAGAGCCTCCCATTGTTGTAGATTTTGCTCTAGCTCTTGCTGTTTTCTCGACTCGATGTACATCTAAGGATTGAAAGTCAAATCATACTGATTCTTGAGAGAATGTACCGACCATGACACGAACTTGTAAGCGACGGACTTTTACGTGACAGTCATTGACACGCAAAGCGAGATGTATGAGGCCTCGAGGGTGCTTCCAGCGCCATGATGACGAGAGCATGAAAAGGTGATAGCTTTGACAGATTGAGCTCTCAAGTCGGAGCCTAAAATGACCACAAAATCTTTCAAAGACTCGGAGCACGATAAACGTAAACTCACTGGGACAGTGTCATCTGAAATTCGAGATTTGACCGCAGATCGAGTGGAGAGCATATATCCAAGTCAATTCGTCGTTGAATACTGGTCAACTCCTTGTCAAGCTTGTCAAGTGCGTCTGCCGGCCAGTATCGCAATGATACAACAGTAGCAAGAGCTGAGATGACAAAGATTGAGACTGTTAGATATGTCAAGAGGGTTGAACTGGAAGGCTGGATAGACGATGCTGCTTCAAGGGAAGTGATAGCTCCAGCCATCTTAGGTGGTTCACTGATGGTCTGAATAACTCCAGAGTTTTCCCATTTATATGACCAGGTCTTACCCCTTGATTAAAAGATTTCTATCACAGTACATGCGAAGTGACTCGAGGCCAATGGTTCATCAGGTTGTCTGGCACAATCTATCAGACCTCGGGCATCACAGCCCCGATTTCTAACCGCGATATAGCTGTGGAACGCTCTAGTACAGGAAAAATTCATGCGAGTCCCGTTGAGGCGATGCCTACAGCCTTTGGTGCTGTAACACCATGATGGCCGCTGGATTGATTCTGCCAACCACCATGATTGCCAGTATATATTCCCAGCTTACCGGATGACTCACAGAAGACTGATAGTCTGAACGCTAGACTCGTATAGCAGGGATCCAACATGGGATTTGGAGTCGAGATTATAGCAGGATCATTGAGCCATTCAAATCGAGCTAAATTGAATGACTCACCAGCGATGATTGCCAGCCATGAGATATGATACGAAAAGCTGCGCGGTAGCCGGAACTTTCGAGATGACCAGTCTTTCGGGACTAGCTTGCATTTCCCGGACCATTCCTGCATCAGAAGCAATTGAATAATCGAGCTTGCCCCTGGGTCTCGATGAAAGTCCACACCGGACGTTTCAATAAGTTGATATTCCCCAAGTTAAGGTTCAAATATAACTGAATAGGAGTTCCAACCCAGGTAATAATGAAAGGAAATCTACATCACAAAAGAAACTAGAAGCATGGTAAAGTGAATGAAGCACACGAGCGACTACGGACAAAATATATGTAGAGACTTGATACTAAAGACTTACCGGGCCAAGATTTCCTCAAAACGTGGATCCAGATGTGGAAGATATCCCCGACAAAAGCTGTAGAGATCTCCTTTCGCGCATGCCTCTTGAAGCGCAAGAGGATCGGCTTTTGTCAATACCTTGCCATAAATCCGCTTCAGTTCGATGACCGAATCGGGATTTACGCACCCTGCGAACCCGAATTCGTCCAAGTTCGAGTTCATACGGTGCTCTTCGAGAGGATCTGATTCAACAAACACCTTCAGATCCCAGACAGACAGCTGCGCGACTTGTGAATCCGAAAGGAAGTCCTCAAGATGGTGGATCCCAAGCGCTAAGCGGTCAGGTTTCAAGTCTTTTGAGTCCATCAGCTCAACCAGAGTACCCAATTCATACGAGTGTAGAAACTCGTCGAAAGTGCAACGTCCTCGGATTATATCTCCGTCTGCTTCGACCCCGATCAACTCCTGGTACAGAGAGCCAAGCTTGCTGGCCTGGGTCCTTGAACTACAAACGCAGAACCCAAACTGACGCCAGGCAAGCAAATGAGGCCCAACGTGGAACCCTTGAACCGTGATTGAATACATCCACATGCAAACCAGTTTTCCTGGACTGAGATCGTTAAGATCTACCTCGCAGTCTTCAGGATGTAAAAGTTGACGTGCAGCAGCTGCCATGCGAATCTGACGGTTGGTACTGGTATATTTCTCTGGAGACTTTGAAGGAGCGTCAAAGATTGATATGTTATACTTGAACCACATGAGATCTGCTTGATCTCTCGGCGGGAAATCGGTAAAGATCCGAGTGACGTTTTCTGCAAGTACCATGTTGATCTGCCAGCGATGGAGATCTGTAGTTGGAATAGACATGTGCATGATAAGATCCATATAAATTCGTAATAAGTGTGCTTGAGAGGAATATGTAGGCAGCCTGTCGAACCCAAAGTCTTCCAGAGTTTGAGAGTCATCTGGGAGACGATTGTTCAAGCATGCGAGTTCTAACAGTTCGGCTGTGTTCAACATCGACGGATGAACACAGTCGAACTTGTGTGACTCCCATGCTCCACGTTCGCATGAAATGCTGCAGAAGCGGCTTACGCCACATCTAGAGCACTTACGCGAGGTCGTGAGACAGAAGTCGCACTGATTGGTAGTACTTGCTGATAGCGGAGAAGCGGACTCGTCACTCAAGTCCTGTTTCTCCTCTACCAGCGAACCTTGCCTTTGGTCACTGTCGGAACTAAAACTAGCACGTCAGGACTGAGAGCTGGAACATGATGATCCTGAACTCACATATTTAGGAAAGTCTCGAGTGACAACGCTCTAGGTGTTTCAGAACCGCTGCTATCAGTATTTGGTATGATATCTTCTTCAAGTGGAACAGAAAGGGCTCGAGGTGTTCCAGAGTCAATACTGGTATGGTTCGAAGGTCGTGGAGTAATGTCAACGACGCTGCTGGGATGCGTCAAAGTACCCACAGAAGACAACGGAGGAGGATTCATCCAAGGTGGAATCCTGATTGATTGTTCTGTGAGCATTGTCTGGAGATCTTGGACTGCTGCTTTCAGTCTCTCAACTGTCCTGGATGTTAAACCGATGACTGAAGGGATTGTCCATCGAGGAAATAATCGACCATGGCAGCCTCGAGTTGTAGCGCCTCTGTATTTTTGCAAGAGATGCCAACACAGGAAACAGCTTCGCTTGCTGCATCCCAGGTACAGAGCGGACCCGTCCATCACAATTTCCTTCTGAAGAAGGAGAAGCAACATCTGGATTTCGGCATGGACATGTCGCTCTTTCCGCTGAACCGCCATAAAGTCGGAGGTCGAGTCCCTTGGGTGAGATTCTGGTCGACGTCCTATCACAGATGATATACGAGAAATGGTCTCGCGAAGTGTAAGAGGAGAAGGAGGAATCGACGGTCGAAATGTTTCCCGTGAACATTCAATCGTTATGGTATGACTGCGCCACTTTCTTCGAGCAATGTCAACGAAGGTTCTTCGAGCTGTCTCAAGCTGGCCCATCCAGCATAATCCAACCCAAAGTTTACGATGTATCTGATCGCAAATTTGGTGGGTGACTTGGCGATCATTTGATCTTCGAGTCAACTGGTAACTTTTGTTGACAAGAGCGGCGTATCCGTCCCCGTTGGTCAAGCTCAACTGATAGAGTTCGAGGATTGAACAATAAGGCTCGGTCTGCAGGAGGGAAAGTGGAAGACGCTGGCGCCAAGTTGGAATGTCGGTCAGCCACAGCCTCAAATCCGCGGCATATTCAGCCAGTCGAGGGCGATAGAAATCGAGCATAGCTCTCCAGAGTTCGTCGCTAGTGGCATGGAAGGCTGAGTGCATCAGTTACCGAGAATATGGCACGGAATTAAGGATACATACCAGAGATATCTCCAGCCGACGCCACAGCGTTCAACAGTATCTCCAGCTTTTGAAAAAAGATTCGATCCATCTCGTCAAACCCATTGTTCATAGTAACCCAGATCCTGACCTTGACCTTCTCTTCCTTCAACGCAGTGCATGAAACACGTTCTGCGCCTTTTTGACGAGAAGCCAGCTCTGCGAGTCGATCAAGAAATCGTCGGGTCAAAACATCTAGATGTGATATCTCTGGCCGACTGGTGCTATCGGCGCTGCCTCCGGCTAGCTGAAGAATATCGTCGAGGGTGAATCGAGTGGGCGGTTCCAGGGTTCCATCATTCCTCAGAGAGAGAATGCTGGTCAGAGCATTGAAGAATGGTTGATCAAGTCCTTCGTGCCAGTGGAATCCACTAACCATGAGTATACTGTCAAGCTCTTAAACACGTGCAGACTCGTTCACACCAAGTCGTCAGCTAATATTCCTTTTCATCTCAAAAAGCGAGCCTACATGCAAACATACTTGACATATCTGAAGTTGAAACAAGACTGTAGTCGGCAGCCAGGCAAACAGCTTTTGAAATCGTAAAAAGAATAAGGACAACTGAGAGTTTATAAGAATAACCAGAAAGAGAACAGGGCGCAAGGCCAAGTCTGATGATATCAATAAAGTGGGACGGTTGAATGTGGTAATGTGGCGATAAATTAAGAAAAACCCTGCTGAATAACCACTGAGAGAAAACAAATAAACGCACCAAAGCAACCACAAAACCAAAATGCTACAGAGTTAGAAAGTAAGTTGGTGTTCGTAAGCCAATAAGGTATACGATGAGCATGATAGGAAGCTGAATGGAGTGTCTGTGAAAAATGGACGTAAGTCATAACAGATGTCTGCTGCATCTACCAATTCATGCTGCTTCCGGTTAAGATAGGGGCAGAAATGGCATTCGGAACAACATTTCTTCTTGTCATCGTCGCTGGACTGGTTCTATGATGCTCATACATCTCATCATCCTGCTGACGGACGCTGCCGCCATGCTGAGTTCCGCCATATTGCGAATCAAAGCCGCGAAGCGAATCTTCAGCAAAGTAGAATGATCTTCTTCGCTGTCCTCCAACACTGTCCTGGTCAAAGTCACGTCCTGTAGGCGGGATACCAGGTGAATGGACATTTGGAGCGTCAGAAAGCCTGTGATGACGAAGCTCACGACGTCTCTTGATAGACCTGAAGACCAGGAATCCAAGGACAAGAAGAGCAACGGCGCCGAGAGCAGAAACGACTCCAATGATAGCGTCTTCTCTGGATTTCCCATTATTCGTCGAGGCACCACTGTTGCTGGCGGAAGTGACTGAACCAGTGCCCCCGTTTGGATCAGGAATACTGGTGACACTGAATCCAGAAACAACATGCTGGGCAAGGGCTTGTGCAACAGCGTTCGGGGTGCCAACGTAGAATTGAGATGTGCGAACTTTAAGCTGCTGGGCCAGAACGTTAACCTGGTCGGAATCGATGTATCCCATCCAGACGGTGCCAAGTTCCATGTAATCCTGTGGACCCTGATACGTAGCTGGGATCACGACCTGCAATCCGAAAGTGGGGACATCGGCAGCTGAAAACCGATTTAGTTGGGACATAGATTGGAACAATCAAGACTTACGATCAATACCAAGAGCACTAGCGACAAGCACGGGTGTGAACCCAAAGATTTGAGCGCTCGAGGTCGAATTCTTGACCACCCATGCCCAGTTCAGAGCATTATCGAACAAGATGCTGACCATGGTCTGACCAGGAGCTCCTTTACCAGGGCCACTCTGTCCATAAATTCTAGAAGGAAGATCGGATGGCAGGGGTGCTGCTGTCACAGTTGCCCCAGGTGCAAGGGAAGCCAAAGTGGTGGTGACAGCGTCTGGGTCAGACATGCTGAAAGTCACCGTATCAGAGACCGAGTTGAGCACCAACGAAGGTTGAGCCAGGACGAATGAGAAATCAGAGTTGACCGATACAGGAATATCAGAGCTCGCCGAAGAGGCGTCCGCGGTCGATGAGACGCTGACACCAGAATCAGTGCCACTGGGGAAGGTAATCGTGCTTGATGGAATGGCCGTCGATGAGAAGGAGTCCCCTGTTGTGGTCGATGAAAAGGGTCCATCCGGAATCGACGATGAAAAGGGTCCATCTGAAGTAGACGACGAGGGACCAGGACCAGAGTCGACACTAGAACTGGAGACAACAGCACTGGTGCTGATATCAGAATTAGAAGAAGATTGGTCTCCACCAATAGCGCTGGACAGCTGAGAGATGATGCTGGATAGAATACCTCCTCCGTCGCCGGTCGACGAGGCGCTGCTGCTCGCAGGGCTATCGGTGATAGTCGACGATTCTGCTGCCGAGGTTATAGTGGCCGAAGTAGCTGAATCCGATGTCGGTTCTATGGCGCTGGACAGCTCAGAGAGAATGCTGGTAAGAATACCAGTAAGTCCACCTCCATCACCGGTCGACGAGGCGCTGCTGCTCGCAGGGCTATCGGTGATAGTCGACGATTCTGCTGCCGAGGTTATAGTGGCAGAAGTAGCTGAATCCGATGTCGGTTCTATAGCGCTGGACAGCTCGGAGAGAATGCTGGTAAGAATACCAGTAAGTCCACCTCCATCACCGGTCGATGTCGAAGACGCTACGGTAATGGAATCTGAGGAGCTGTCGGACGTTGGAGTGCTCGATGAAGCGCTGTCGGTGCTCACTGAACCACTGTCGGTGCTTGCTGAACCACTGTCGGTGCTGCTGGCGCTGGCGGTGGTTTGAGAGACAGGTGGAAGCAAGGTGATAGTAATTCCACCAGAATCTGAACTGGATTCAGCAGAGCTCGAAGAAGGGCTTATTGAGGAACTGCTGAATTCAGCTGAGCTTGAGGCCGAGGTCGTCGAGCTTGAGCTTGAGCTTGAGCTCGAGCTCGAGCTCGATGAGCTACTAGAGGCTGAATCTGAGGACGACGGTGAATCTGACGGGGTTATTGTAAAGGTAATTCCATCAGTCGAAGGGTCATCTAGAAGAAATACAAGTCAGGCTGGCGGCCAAGCTGAGAGTCACGGACAACAAACCTATCCGACGTTGGTGGCCCATCGACCTTCTTGCAAATGAATTTTCAGTTGATCCATGAGCGGCATTGACCAGGTTGAAGCAAGCAGCTATAAGAGCGATGTAATAAATATTGAGTAGCATGGTTTTTCGAGTATTTTGGTGGACGATTATGTGAATGCTGAGCGTGAAAGAGCGTGGGGCTGCTAAGAGCAATGAGCGGATCAGGGGACAGGTCCGTCTGTACAAGCCAGACGTCAACGATGAACGACCAACAGAATGCACGGGTGGGACGAAGGTAAGGAGGCGATGTGGTCTGGCTTTTCTCACATCGAACAGGTGACCTCATGAAACAATTTCCCAAAGCGGTCCAACCAAGGCCCAACTGCCACATCAGATTCACACTCGGAATAATGTAGTATATATATGTAGCGACCCGGTTTCAAATGCTACGGCGCCTGTAAAACTGAAAAGAAAAGAGAAAAAAAGCAACCAAGGTATATATGCCACTTGCTCCGACAGCAAATGCAAATCCGTAAAGTGCCATCACCGCGTCTTGTTGCTAGCCAATAAATTGGTCTCTGCGGGAGTCCGACCAGGCGGAGACCCTTTTCTCGGAAACTTATTGGACACCGACGAAGCAGCTGCTGAAACGATGAAAGCCAAGCTAGCTGTCAAACTTCGGAATTGAATCGACATCATCATGATTCAGCGACTACCTGGCGCTCGCGGCTCAGCTCACGGGCAAAAGGTTTTCCATGAACAACTGCTGATGATTCGTCCTATCGTGTCAATCTGAAAGGAAGAGCGTCGGCCACAGCGGCTCACGATTACGGATAGAGAGGGGCGATCTCCAAAAATTCCAAGGCAGATCTTGTCCGAGTCGTACCTGCCGCCCTTTCCGGGGAAATAGTGAGCGCTCATCTGTCGACCGACAAGTAGACACCGGTAGGGTTAAAGAGATTCGATTGAGGTAAGAGCGTATGATCCTGTTGAGAAATGGTCAGAATCAATATCCTGAAGATCGTCATACATCACCCACCAAACTACGACATTCACTGCAGGGCTGAACGTATTAGAATTAGTATGATAGTCGAAAGCATAAAGAGCGTAGAATGCATAAATCCAAAATTGCAAGTGTGACCATGGAGAAACTAGGGAGAGCGGGGTAGTGAATCGTCGGGCAAGGAAGAGTAAACGAGCGTGGCGGGGAAAATAGAGAAATTAACCAGATCCATCCCGTGTATTGCTGGATGGCGCTCAGTCACCTCGGGGCAAATGTAGCAAGCTCCAGCTGGCCATTGCTCATTCTGCCTCGACCTGGTCGATCCCCATTCCCACATACCAATTCCTGAGCCATTTCTCCGCAGACCCATATTCCCGCTTGGTTTGCTCCAGAAGAATCGTGATTTTTTGCAGCGCGTCTTCTTTGGTGATATCCTTGCTAGCGTCTGCATTCTTCAAGACGCCATAGTTCTGGATCTTCTCGCAGGAGCTCTGAACTTTGGATACACCCAGCGTAGCAGAGGAGCCTTTGAGGAAATGACCAAGAGATGATAATTTTGCAAGATCCGTAGTTTTTCTGTATGGAATTCATCAAATGGTTATGCATGCGATAGTAATGGGACGTACACGGCACTGTCCATGTTTCCAAAGGTTTCAGCAGCCTGTTTGAAGTATGCGGCTACCATCTCTCTTGAAAATTCATAAGTCTTGTCCTCTTCGTCGAGGTCCAGTATCTGCTTGAATGTCTCCATATCGATGGCACTGGGGTCTTCCTGACCAGGAATCAGCTCGAGATCGACCAGAGAGGATTTTGCGCACCTCAAAGGGCTCTTCAGCAGACGCTGAATCCGGTTGCTCTTGCGTCTCTGTGGTAGGCGAAGCTTTGGGCTTCGATTCTGCTACAGCATCCTGGGACCCTTTCACCGAAGATTCGGTAGCCGGGCTTGCTGCTGTCGTCAAGACTGGACCGTCTTTGACAGTCTGAGTTTTCGTTTGGGACATTAACGACTCGGGTACAGCGCTGTGGTCGCAACAGGGCAAACCTTGTTCATCGATGAATCTGACGTCAGTCAGCTGGATAACCGAGTGCCGTTACATGCCGGCGCGGCGTTTGCCGATATTTTATACATCATGCGTGATTCTCGTGTCCATGACGCAAGAAAGGCGAGTCTCGAGGATTCTCCGGCCTTCCAACTCGGGCTTCAAGGCCTAGATCGCTCAGCGGACCGAAGAACTTTGTACGCCACACGTCATACCGAACCGTCCTGTTCTCAAGCCAAGTTACGTTGCGGTGGTTACGTGTAGCTGTCCTCTATTTGTGGTACGGAAGAATCACTGGCGAAATGACCGCAGTGTCCTTGATAATTGGATTGCAAGGTTTCTCAAGGCCTCAACCAATCGAGATATTTCTTCGACTCCGGCCCTAACATCATCCCACTCCAGTACTTTGGGCGACGATAGCCTGTGGCAAGAGTTGACACGCTTCCTGAGAGACATCTACAAGTTTGGAAGAGCGGGAGATCAAGTACTCTGACAATATTTGTAATACATGACCCAGACCAAACTTATCATGGTGTGCGACAAGTCCGATACATAGGGCGTGGGTTTTTTACAGCATTGCGTAAAAAAGCTGACGCAAAGTGACGCAAATGCTGAAGCATGGCTTACGCAAGAGTTTACGCAAGGTGAAGCAAGGGTGAAGCAAGGGTGCAGCAAAGTCAAACAGTAAAAAACCATGTTTGAGAAGCATTCATAGATCATAGAATATGCTTTTTTGAGTGCTATAGACCAGCTGAGACAGCTCATATGTATTCTAGAAATGCAGTATTCAGTTCTTGGGTGATGTGACCAAGGGTGACAATGTGACAAGGTCAAACTCGTCCTTAACCTTCATGTCGTGCCGCTGTAGGCTCTTTATCAGCATAATTGATACCATTCCCATGCTAAAATCTACCCATCTATATCAACAGCGGGGATTTTTTTTACCATGGATGCACATCTATGAGAAGAATGCGACCCAGAGGTTCAGGTACCACCATTTTCCGAGCTCTCTCTGTCTTTTTAACTGCAAAAACAGGTTGGTCCGGATTACAAGACCCCAGTGGGACTGGGAAAACAGGTCCAATCACTGCAACCAAGGCCACGAGCGCAGCCGAAAATTGCCAGGAACTGAAAATAGTATTATTTATGTCATATTGTAGTGAATAATACCTCAATTAACAGTGTTTCTCTCAATTTCAACCCCCGGACAGCAAGTAGAACTTATGGAAATTGAAGCAGACCTCACGCAGACATCACGCAGACTCAAGCAAGAGTCACGCAGACCCAAGTAACACTTACGCAAACCCCGGGTAAAAGTGAAGCAAACCTGAAGCAAGCTGACGCACAGGTGAAGCATATGTAACGCAGAGTGAAGAAGCAGTTGAGAATGAAGATTAAGGTATTACAAGGTCTATAATACCTTGTTTAACAGCTGCTGACCCCGATATTCATGTTAGATGTCCTCATTGAGCCGAACAATCGGTCCTGACAGATTTGCTGATAGGTAGTGGTCTCTGTCAGCCATGAAATGCTACTTTCAGGACATTGATGGTATCTATCAATCATCCTGGAACATCTACAATGTTGATTTACATCCACAGCAGCCAAAAAATAGCTTGTATTGAGAGGAAGCTGACGATGACTATGCTGACAAATATGTCCCAAAGGGGAAGTTGAAGCATCAAACCATCACTGAAGCAAGCTGAAGCAAAGCTTACGCAAACTGACGCATTTGCGTTTGCGTCAGTGATTTGCGTGAAAATACCATGTCCCCGATACATACAATCACATAGAGGATGTCATTCAAGTCAAAGCACACAGGACCTTCGTCGAAGGAGCCAAGGACTCCAAAAGAGTGACCGATGTGGCATGCCCAGGCTACGTGACAATGACTGCAGTTGATTCTGAGGAACAGAATCGGCGTCCATCATGGCAGGTGAAGGATTCGAACGCGCCGTCACAGCTTACCATGGCACAAGTGACCGGCCATTCATGTACATCGTGTTCAATGCTCGAAAAAGTAGTCGAAGAGCTGAAGCTTCCAGGCAGGAAAGGCTGAAAATTTAGCCCGGCAGTCGGCGCCAAATACGGCCGCGCTCGCAGCTGCTCATCAACGGCCACTGCTGCGGAGGAGAAATCCGACGCAGAATCGAGGTCGAGAAACGTTTCACCACTTTGCTCGCATACTGCCATGACCTCTGGAACCTGATCTTTTTGCCTCTGTTTACACCTTTTCAGATTCGGAAAACGATGAATGAGAACTTAAGGCGGTTCACCTGGGCATGTTTCGACGGCCCAATTCTCATTTCACCGTCTCCAACCTCGACATGCCGTCGACCAGGATAAGGCGGTGAAAGATTGATTTTTGGTGCTGGCTTTTTGCGTCTGCAATCCCGCTGTTAAATAGATTTGTATACAGCTAGAGAACCTTGCATTTATCATTCAGTTCCGAAATTCTGATTTTCGAAGACTTGGCGCTCACCTCTACCAACGAGCTCATCGATGCACAACGAGAATGACTGGAAAAGGCCTATCCAGAACGACTGACAGGAAAGGAACATTCGGAGCCTGCGCGAACGAATCATTCAAGGCGACTGCAACGGCGGTTCCAAATTAAAGAAAATCGCGATCCTGGAAGGGTACCGTAGTCCGAGTCAGGGCATCTGAGTCGAGCTATAAGACTCGGGGAGAAGCGGGAGCTCTACTGGAGAATTGGCTTCAGGTGTACGTCACGGCACGCTTGACAATCGCAGCTGATGTCATTTTCGTCGGCCCGGTGTGAGCCTGTGAGGGTCTCATTCGTCTTTCTTAACACCTTCCTCGGCGACGTTGGTATAGGGAAGGTGGCTGAAAGACTGGTTGAACACGAAATTCCTTGCATTCTGTTCTAGCGTCTTCATATTGACGTCAGCCTTGCCCGGTTTACTTGATAATAGATATCTCAGCTGGTGTCGTAGCGATTCTCTTTACGCTCTATGGTCCCTCTTGTATCTCGGTGACGACAAACGCAAATGCCCTCGACTCAACTACGGTCTGTTTCCGCAGCTTCCAGCAATCACCCCCTCCTTTCTGCTCCTCAGACAACCTTGCTTGCAGTCGGTGTGAACTTTAATAGGGTAGGGCTTTCTCTTGATAGAGGCTGCTCTTCGTAGCCTAGCGCCGTTGCGAACAGGGAGATCAATTGACAATGACCGTCCCGTTGGGACACCGCTAAAAGGTCAGTCTTTCTTTCTTGAGATTCTTAGTGCTCAAAGTCAATAGAATGGACTTTGTCTGGTAGCTCCGTGAAGAAAAAATCCACTACGACGCCGACTTTCGTCCAACTCGCTCTAGGATCCGACTTGTCCGCGTCGGATCCCATTCCACCCATTCCATTCCAATTATTCCTTTCCCCGACGAATGAAGGTCTTTTTCGGAGACTTGGTTTATGTAAAAGAGGTCGCCATCTTTATAGCAAAATTCTTCGTCCCAACATGGTTGACTGTACAACATTTCAGCAGCCTTCCAACGATGGCTCTCTCCTTTTCGTCGAAATGTTCGATTTTCGCGCAGAAGATAGTCCACACCGCCCAGTTTTTCGATATAAAAGCCCTCTGGACACCAGTGTACACGATGTCTCCTGGAAAGTGGCCTCTCGCGCTTAGTGATGTGCCGGCTCCGGCCTGAAGCCGGAAGCCGGGCCAAGCCAGGCCAGAAAAAGCCGGGCCAGGCCAAGCCAAGGTGACGGCCTGAGGAGGGCTTTTGGCTCGGCCTGGGATTTTGAAAGCCATCAGGCCCCGGCCCAGGCCGCGGCTTTTGTGATACGGCTAAATGCCAGCACTTACCAGTAAAGTATGAACTTTTTGACTCTGTTTTATGTTAATCTGCTCACATTCAAGAGATATACAGTATCAGCATGACATGGAAGCACCATCCGAGCTCGAAACTAGTCTCTCGGCAGAGGGAGTGATGACAAATCACCATGACCTGTCGTAGAACCTGTTTGTAGAGTTGGAATTCACATCGTGTTGAGTGCTGGAGAAATTCTTGAGCATATAGGTGAATAGTTTACCATCTTTCAACAAGTCTATATCTCATTATCTGCCTCTAAAAGCGTGTGAAAATACTGTCAAAAGCCGTGGCCTGAGCCGATGCCAGGCCGGGCCAAGCCAGAGCCTGCACTCACGGCCTGGCTTGAGTTTTGACCAGGCCGGAGCCGCCTCAGGCCAGGCCAAAGCCGTCAAAGCTGGGCCAAAGCCAGGCCGGCACATCACTACTCGCGCTTTACACAAGGCTAGCAGATTGGTGTCAGTAGCGACTGAAGGACTTCCGCATGTCATTGGAATCCTAGGTGGATGAACAGGTATGTCGCTTCTCTTCATTTGACCCCTTTTTGACATCTTTTACAGACAGCATGACCTATATAGCACTTATCACTGGCATCATGCGTGCTGGCGGTGTCCCTTTTCCCTTTTCACCACGAAACTCTCCAGCAGCAATTTCGCATCTCCTTCGCACATCAGGCTGCAAATCGTGGTTCATCAGTAATGAACCATCCACTCTAGATTTGGCTCGTTCGACGTATGATGAACTCGACTACGAGGTCACAGAGCTCACCATACCCCAGTTTGATGAGCTTTTTGAAAAGGATCAAACTGACTGGACACATAAGATGATGTGCGAGTATGGAACTTTCCCTAGTGAGTGCCAAGTATTTTCCGTCTCTCTGAACTGTAGCTCATGCTCATGTCTTATCAGCCAAAGGTGATATCGACCCATGTGGAGAGGTTCTGTCTGTTCATAGGCTGCCTATTTATCGTATTTTATTATCATTAACTGTCAGAATTTTGCTCATGAGATGACACACATCATCGGCGCTAGCCTCATTCCCTGGATGGTACGAACCTTGCTCCGATGTTGTCCATTGACTGATGTTCAACAGGTTATATCTGGACTGATTCTTTCCTTCTTCTCGCCTCACGAAGGGGCGGCAGCCATGCTAATGTTTTATCTAGGATCATTGATACGAAATGTACATTGGCTTTTTCGAGTTGCCAGTTGTTCTCTGTGCTTACTTTTCTACCAAGAGCTGGGCCAGTGATATGAAAGAGTACAGGTTTTAAAGAACTTGAAATCGATTGTTTGTGTTTTCACGGTGTCTCCTGGTCTTGAACTCACAGTTTCTAGGTTTTTGGTGGCGGGCCGCTCAAGCAGATGTCAGTAACATGCTTTTGCGCGAAAAGGTCAATATCTCCGCATCGTATGGAATGTAGGTCTCTTAAGATTCGTCTTGTTACTGTTGTGGCATGACGCTTATCTTTTCCAGCGCGTGATTCCCACTTTCGGTCCTTATCATTGGATTGATGATTCATTTCTAGGTCAACCACCGAAGGAAGGCTAGGAATGGATGCAGTAAACCTTCTTCAGGATGTCCTCTTTTCAATGCTGATCTCCCTCCCTTCAGTTTTGTCTTTATGTTCAACCCGCATTCATTCCGATAGAGGGCGATGGAGATATGCTCCGATTGGTCATCAAGGCAAGTCAACGACTACAGATAGGCCGATTCTAACTAAGCATCGTCTGTAGCAACACCCCAGTCATACATTGGCTGTCTGCAACCACCTTATCGACGGCGTTGGTGCCATGGACACGAACGAGCTTGTTATTCGTCACCCTGAAAACGAAGCTCTGTTCGAAATCTTTGGTTGTTTTGGTCAGTTGGTTTCTGAATTCTGTTCCGTTCCACTAATGCAATCGTTTAGATGATCAAATCGCGCGCAGTAGCGGGGTGAGTATCAATGCCTTGCTTTGTTCTAGGAGAAGGTATGTTTCACGCCAGAGATGAATCCCTCATGACTGGGAGTTAGATGAATCCCATTCCGATAGAGACCATGTTGATCAAAGATCCATTGATCGACAGCGCTCTCGTGTTCGGCAGCGATTTCAACCAGGTGTCATTATCATTCCTTCTTCCGAGCAAGTTTTCGATCCTGCGGACAAGCAGCGCCTTGAAGAGTACAGGAACAAGATATGGTATACTCTGTCGAGATATTCTTCATCTTGGATCTCGCCTCATCATTCGCACATTTTCAGAGAGAGATCTGATTATTCGCTTCCGAAAGTTCGCTCTGCTTGCAAATGCTAGATGATTCTCGTAGCACATCCCAAGAAGCCTTTCGAATATACTGCTAAAGGAGCTCTACGACGAGCAGCAATTTTGTCTGCATACGAAGGAGAAATCGCAAATGCATACAAACCAGTGGACGAAACTTCTCAGACAGGCAGTACCATAGCCATTGGCGGCAGCATTGAAAGTGTCACCTTCTTCGTTCGTGGTCTTCTGCATAAGCTCGTCAAACCTGGTATGCAGGACACCGACAATGCCTTCGAACTCGGTGCTGACAGGTAAGTTTTCTTTTTGGCAAACTCGAAGCACAACTCTAACCCGTGACAGTTTGACTGCCATTTCTATTCAAAATTCCATCCTGTTGGCTCTCAAAAAGGCTCAAGTACCGAATGCCGCCATTCGAGCATTGCCCTCGAACCTTGTATATAAATTCCCGAACATTCATGCTCTCAGTGATCTCTTGCATGTAACAATCGTCGACTCTGCTGTATCAAACAGTCCAGCTGAGACCCAGGATGACAACGACAAAGAAATATTTGACCGGAGCGAGCCCTCGCTGGCCACAATGACCGTGATCAAGCTCAGAAAGGGTAAAGGCGAGACTCCTCACATCGCTCTTCCGGGTGTGCCAAGTTTACTTGATCCTCTCACCTGAAACAATCTAATCATTTCCAGGTGGTGTGTTACGCTGTTAGCAATTATTTTATCTTATCGCGGAACAAAACGGAACAATCGGACAAGTCAGATAACCCGAACACATGGTACATCAATAGTTTGATGTTTTGACATTTGACATGACGTGAGAAAACACATGGACAACACAATAGCACATTGGAAAAGCGCGACTACGAATACAATTACATGCGTCTAGCAACATGGAAACGGTATTGTGTTGAACAGACAGTTATACACGCGTTATTGTATTGTACAGTATAAAAGGACAGTAGTTTACAAGATGTACTTTAGCTTTTTGATTTTCTTGAATTTACATTCTCTTTTCAAACTCGAGTCTAACGCTCCTCTTACCGAGCGGCCACTTTGCCCTTGTTGGCCTTTAGTGTGGTTAAGGACAAGATTAGATTTGAGTTTAAGTTGTCACATAATCAAAAAGCTAACTCATACCCTCGTACCACTCCTCCTATCTCCTCTTTTCTTTTTAACCATCATCGTCGAAGTTGCCTACTGAAAGTGATCGCTCTGCTCCTGGTGGCCAGGTTCCGGGGCCCCTAAAAATTACTGGAAAGAGGCATGGCTATTGAAGCCACCGACTACTAGAGAACACTTTCAGGAAAACGATCAGACTTTGTTGAGTTCCTCTCTTTTCTTTTTCTTACCCGTCCTTGGACAACTCTACCGTGCCCGACATAGTCATTCGTCGGGACATCGACTCTCCACCCTCGTACCTTCCGCCCTATCCTCACAGGGCAATCCAATCCTCCTTCCAACAACTCCCAATGCAGGGAGTATAAATAACTGTTAGCATCACTGAGGCTTCCGTTATTGTGAACCGCCCCAATACCCTTAAAGAGTAACGTTGAGTCCGACTCTTGAGTGGGAGCATCAAGGACAGGTCGCTAATCTTCGGAGAGGCACCGTCGCCGGAGTTGCACGAAAGTAGCAGCGGCAATCCGGTTTCACACGCAAAAGAAGTCTTGGAATTCCCTCCTACCACTTTCACCTCTGCGTTCCGAGAGACGCGTTTTAAGGTTCTTGCTTACGTAGAGTCCTTCTAGTGTCACAACGAAAAAGGCTCTATTTTCGCGTAGAACTTGAGTAGCTGCTCGATAACCTCAGCTCCCTGCCTGGAGGTGCCAACCAGGTTGTCACAGTCCGCGAGCACCGGATTTTAAACTCTCTTCACCATGTATTTCGGAGGCCACTTCAGGACATCCCTTCTTGCAGACACACCGCCGCCATCACCATCCTTATCACCGCTGTCAGAGCATACCACTGACAATACATTTCATTCCCCGCCTCTGATCCCCGAAATGGATCAGGATCAACCAACCGCTGGCCCTAGTGGTCAACAAGGACCTATCAGCTTGCAAGAGGCTCTTGCAGTCAACAATAACCTCCAGAGTGAAATGGAGGAATTGAGACAACGTCTAGCAGCTGCAGAAGCTAGACAACCGGTTCCACAGCCGGAATATTTTATACCCCAGCCAGCGTCACAGCCGGCTTACTTCCCTCGACCGGCTTCCCCACCGGTCCAAGCACCAGCTCAGGTAGTGAGCAGATCGTGAGTAGCCCTCGCAAAGGAACCGCCGCTCTTCACGGGCGACAAGTCGAAATGGGAGAACTTCTCCCGATGTCTGGTCACCTATATGGTGGCCTATCGAAGGGAATTTCCGGACGACGAGTCCCGGATTTTCTACACCCTGTCCCTCCTAAGAACGGAGGACGGGTCAGATTGTGCCGCTTCGGATTGGGCCCAAAGCTGGCAAAACAACAGGATTGTTGACTACAGATATGTCGACAATGACACTTACAGTTCATTCCTCGATGAACTGAAAGCAACATTCGAGGACTGGGCTGTGACCGAAGTAGCCCAGCAAAAGTTAAATACGATTCGACAGGGCCAGCATGAGGCTCTTGGTGACTTTGTCACCAGATTCGAACTCTTAGCCGACAAAGCCGGCTATAGTCCCTACGAGCCAGGTCGGCTGTGGGACAAATTCTTGATCAGCCTTATGGCTAGATCGGTTCACAGATCAATTGTGAACCAACTCTATATTGGAGGGAGCGACGTTCCCACCAGTTACATCAACTACCGTGACCGGTTAATAAAGGTTGACGGTAACAACCAGGTCGGGAAGGCCATGACTTCTGACCAAAATATGTTTTGGAAGCCTGCTGGGGCTCAAAAACTGGGAACCCAGGCAAGTTCAAAAACTGCCGCCACAGGATCGTCGGGGACGGCTCCGAATCTGAACAAATCGGCGCCTGCCCCAATGGACGTCGATAGATCCAAGACGAAGGGGGAACCCTTCCTTTGTTACAATTGTAACAAAGAGGGGCACATGTCCCGGAACTGTCCAGAGCCCAAACGGCCAAGGAAGTTCATCGCCCGGGCCATTTTGGCCCAAATCAAGGAGCTCCCAGCAGATGATGCTGAACTTAAGACGCTTGTTGAGGAACTCCGAGCAAAGGGTTTTTAAAGTGGTCGCCTCCTCTAGCCAAGGAGTCCATGACCAGTTCGTCTTTCTCCGGGTCCTCTTCCCCTACAAAGAATTCTTATGCTGTATTGGGAACCCTCGAGGCCGAGCCCGAGGAATTTGTAAATAAATATGACACTTCTTTACGACAGTCTATTGTAGAATTTCTTAGCAAGTCCTCTGAGGAGGCAAAAAATCGAGTTATATTATTAAAACGAAAACATGATATTAAATTAAAAAATCAACGAAGGAACACTGCCCAAGAAGAATGGGGCGCCTTCAAGAAATTATTTAAAACGGCTCAGGGAGAAGAAACCTCGTCAACAAAGACTGAAAAGGGCAGCTCTGCTGCGGAGGCTCAATCCGGAAAGCCGGAGGAAGCGCCTAAGGTGTCTCGCACACCTGACAACGTAAAACGTCGGGAAAGTGCAGAAAAGCAGGGAAAGCCACAACCCAGTAAACTGGCATCGGAACTTCGTGAATTACAGAAACAGCGAAGAGTCGGACATGAAATGTCAGTCCCAATTAAACTTACTGCCCTGGACACCAGAAAAACTTGTGCTGTGAAAGCGCTCATGGATAGTGGTTGTTCAATCACTTGCATCGACCGTGGGTACGCTAAGGCAGAGCAATTTGAGATGCATGAACTCGGAGCACCTATTCTGGCATGAAATGCCGACGGATCTGAGAATGCTGGCGGGCGTATTTCTCATTACGTCGACTTACGTATGGCCATTGGGGCACATGAGGAGAAGCGACGCTTCCTTGTCACGAACTTAGGGAAAGCACGTATATTCATAGGCCATGATTGGCTAAATGAACATAACCCTGAGATCGATTGGCGACGTGAAAAAATTAAATTCAGTTGCTGCCCTGATACATGTGGCATGAAGGGACACGAGTTCACCGGGATGGGAGAAGACGTACCACCCGAAGAAGGGGAATCTATTCTCCTTGTTGATTTCGGAGAAGCCATTGATCTTCGACTCAAATCTACATCCGCTCAACGGATGGCTGAAGAAGCCGAATCGAGCAAAGAACGCATGACTGAAGACAAAGTCCCTGAACAATATCGGGATTATGTTAAAGTCTTTGCAAAAGAATCTTTTGATTCACTCCTGGAAAAACGGCCATGGGATCATGCAATCGAGTTAAAGCCGGAGGCTAAATCTGTAGATTGCAAAGTGTATCCATTATCTTTAATCGAACAGGAAAAGCTAAAAGAATTCCTGGAAGAGAACTTGTCAAGCGGACGAATACGACCATCCAAATCACCGATGGCATCCGCGTTCTTCTTTGTCAAGAAAAAAGATGGATCCCTGCGCCCGGTACAAGATTACTGGAAGTTGAATGAGATGACGATTAAGAATCGTTATCCATTGCCCCTTATCTCCGAGCTCGTCAATAAGCTTCGAGGGGCCAAGATTTTTACAAAGCTTGACATCAGATGGGGCTACAATAACATACAGATCAAGGAAGGTGATGAATGGAAGGTGGCATTCAGAACCAACCGAGGTCTATTCGAACCCCTAGTCATGTTTTTCGGCCTGACCAATTCACCGGCCACATTCCAGACAATGATGAACGATATACTCAGAGATCTAATCGATGAGGGACACGTCATTGTCTATCTGGATGATATTTTGATATTCACGGATTCTATCGAAGAACATCGTCGAGTAGTAAAACGTGTGCTAGATGTGTTACAGAATCACAAGTTGTATCTCAAACCCGAAAAGTGCGAGTTTGAACGCACTGAGATAGAATACTTGGGAGTCTTAATCTCGCATAACTCGATGAAGATGGACCCAGTCAAAATTAAAGGCGTCATGGAATGGCCTGAACCAAGGACCGTGAAACAAGTCCAAGCATTCCTGGGCTTCGCGAATTTCTACCGAAGATTCGTACGCGGGTACAGCGAGGTGGCGAAGCCACTGACGCGACTTACGGGAAAATCCGGATGGACATGGGGCAAGGAGCAACGTGTAGCTTTCCAGAAAATAAAAGATCGTATCGCTGAAGATGCTGTGCTCGCACTTCCGAACGATCATGGCAAGTACCAGCTCGAAGCCGATGCATCTGAAGGAGCAACTGGAGCTGTATTAAGTCAGCTACAAGAAGGCCTATGGCGCCCGGTTGCTTTCATGTCACACGGCCTGACAGAGACAGAGCGGAATTACGAGATCTACAATAAAGAGATGCTCGCGATAATGCTCGCTCTTGATGAATGGCGGGCATTGCTTATGGGTGCTGATGAAACTTTTGAAGTATTTACAGATCACCAAAACCTACAATACTTCAAGAAGCCCCAGAAGCTTAACCGTCGTCAAGCACGTTGGGTAATGGAGTTGTCACAGTATGACTTCACTCTTTCACATCGACCTGGAGCGCTTAATAGAAAAGCAGACCTGCTATCTAGACGTGCTGACCATGATCAGGGAAAAGATGACAACAAGGACGTCACACTCCTAAAGCCAGGATACTTCCGAGCCACAGAGCTTGAAATCGAGGGAATCGATAAGGACCTAATCAGTCAAATCGAATCTGTCACGTCTATTGACACCTTGGTTAAGTTGGCACTTGAGAAATCCTTACCGGGTTGGAAGAGAGAAGGCAACTTGATCTTCTATCGGGAATGTATTTACGTACCGAGGAACGACAAGTTACGGGAGCAAATCATTAAGCTCCATCACGACACTCCGCTTACAGGACACCCAGGCAAAACAAGTACACAAGAGAAGATCGAAAGAAACTTCTTTTGGCCCCGATTGGGAAACCAAGTACGGGAGTACGTTCGCACATGTGAAGACTGTCAGCGAACTCGAGTCAAGCGGTCGAGACAAGGGATGCTTAACCCTCATAAAATAGCTAAGGAGCCTTGGGAGGAGGTGTCAATGGACCTTATCGGTCCCCTTCCAGAGAGCAATGGCTTTGATGCCATTCAAGTGTGGGTGGACACATTTTCAAAGATGATCCACGTAGAACCCACAAACATGGAAGTAACGAGTGAGGGAATCGCGCGCCTAACACGCGACCGTGTCATCAGATACCACGGCATTCCCCGAAAGATAATTTTGGATCGCGATCCTTGTTATGTGTCCAAGTTTATGCGAGAGCTTAACAAGCTCCTCGGGATAGAAATGAACCCGAGTACAGCATATCACCCTCAGACGGACGGTCAGACGGAACGAACAAACCAGGAGATAGAACAATATCTCTGGTTATATGTCAATTTTCATCAGTCAGACTGGGCTGAATGGTTAGCGCTAGCAGAGTTTAGTCATAATGACAAAACTAGCGCTTCAACAAAAGTGACGCCATTCTTCGCAAACACAGGACGACATCCGTGGAAGGGTCACGAGGGAAAGTCGGACAATCGAAACGAATCCGCCCAGCAGTTTGCTGACCGAATGAAAAAGATTCGGGAAGAGACATCAATGGCGCTTGAAAAAGCGCAGGCTAAAATGAAACGAAACTATGATAAACATCGGAAGCCTGCACCGGAGTTCAAAGCCGGAGATAAAGTTTATGTAGAAGCCATGAACCTTGATACAGGTCGACCTTCTCGGAAACTTTCAGATAAGCGTCTTGGCCCCTACGAGATAGTAGATAAAGTGGGCCCTTCAAGTTATAGAGTTCTACTCCCGGGTAATACTCGGAAGTATAATGTATTTAATGAGGCGTTACTTACGCCATATCATGAGCCTCCCGCTCACAGAAGGGATGAACGACCACCACCAGAAATCATTGATGATGCAGAGGAACACGAGGTTGAGTCTATTTTAGACTCCTGACGACGTGGTAAGGGATATCAATTCCTTATCAAATGGAAAGGCTACCCAACAGCCGAAAACACATGGGAACCAGAGCGTAATCTCACAAACACATCTGAATTATTATCAAAGTACAAACGAGACAACGGCATTCTTACCCGGGCCGTTCGAATTCATATCTCACCTCCGATTTTACCCCACTGGGAGTTGGGACAAATACATCGAACACTTTATACACAAGGAAAAAGCGAAGCCCTACCATTGTCGATATCTCTTCAATGCATCAACTGGTGTGTTTGATCGAATTCATGGTCATGACTTAGACGAAAAGCGTAAACTGGATCTCTTCCTAGCTGACGAGGACGTCAGCCTTAATGGGGGGGTAATGTTACGCTGTTAGCAATTATTTTATCTTATCGCGGAACAAAACGGAACAATCGGACAAGTCAGATAACCCGAACACACGGTACATCAATAGTTTGACGTTTTGACATTTGACATGACATGAGAAAACACATGGACAACACAATAGCACGTTGGAAAAGTGCGACTACGAATACAATTACATGCGTCTAGCAACATGGAAACGGTATTGTGTTGAACAGACAGTTATACACGCGTTATTGTATTGTACAGTATAAAAGGACAGTAGTTTACAAGATGTACTTTAGCTTTTTGATTTTCTTGAATTTACATTCTCTTTTCAAACTCGAGTCTAACGCTCCTCTTACCGAGCGGCCACTTTGCCCTTGTTGGCCTTTAGTGTGGTTAAGGACAAGATTAGATTTGAGTTTAAGTTGTCACATGGTGGAGGATTTGTAATGCACTTCAAAAACTTTCCCCGGACCTTTCGAACAGCAGTTTGGGCGATCCAAGCGACAGAAGAAACCCCTCAAACCTCTTTGCAGGATCAGGCTGCATTCTTCTACAAAAAGATCAAGGCGAGTCAACGAATATGAGCTCCCAGTTCAGTATTAACTTGTTTTCTAGGAGGAGCACCCTCATGGACCG
The DNA here is from genome assembly GCA_029320655.1 of Mycena floridula. Lineage (NCBI taxonomy): Eukaryota > Fungi > Basidiomycota > Agaricomycetes > Agaricales > Mycenaceae > Mycena > Mycena floridula. The sequence continues at coordinate 3,313,301 of JARIHS010000001.1, forward strand.
TATCGACTGGCATCATACTCATCCTCATCGCTCCTTTTATTGCTACTCACGAAGCTCTTTGAAGACAATGGCGACAAAATTGTCCAGTCGCCATGCTGGACCATTTCCCCATTGCTTTCATTACCGTTCTACCGGAAAATACCCGATTCGACGCTTCAGACCCGACTTGTAGAGCGGATTTCATCCGACTGAGTGGCGGAAGTATGCTTGATGTGGTGCAGCCTGACCACAACTCGGGATTCACATTGGAGCTCGAAGCTGCTTTCCATGGCAGATCGATTTCGGAGTTCCATATGAATATCTACCGTCCGATGATAGCACGGAGCTACGGCTTGGTGTTCGATTTCATCGCCCAGTTTCCTGATGAAGAATCATCGGTTCAGTGGATGTGACAAGTCAAAACCCCGCTTGTCGTATATGTTGCTTCCCAGGGTATCCGTATAGCCTCAACATCAGGCTCTCATGAGTCAGAGGAACATGTCCCAGGTCTAGTATCTGTACCGCGATTCGAGAAACATCCGGAGTGGTAAACGAGGACCTCGGAGCCAGGCGATGCTTTCCAAATGTCAAGATTATTCCAAGCGAGGAACTCATAATGACTTTTTGGAAAGGGAAACATTTGTTTTGAATATCCAGAAGGATTTTTAGAGATAGAGGTGACCGTGTTTCGTAGCACTCGAAGTAGCAAGAGATTCAGGACTATATATAGTACTATTGTGCCAGTGACCTGTCTTGAAGGTTGTCAATGTTGAAATACTGTATGTTGACAGTGTTCTGCACGAAGTTCAATCATCCGATTCATGGATTCAATCAGTGCCCATCATGCGACTCTGTACGGGCGTCTATTGCTGCCATTTCGTGCCCTAGGACCACCAGCTGGTCCAAATGGCATCAGACGAACGAGATCAGCAAATTCCTGGCCAGACTCAGAACTCGAATTCTAGGACGGCCATTAATGATGTTCTGACGGTCACAAAGGCGGTCCTCACCGTGAGCATGGCTGCTCTCGATGGCACCGGATTTCCTGGAGCTCGGATGCTGCCTTGGCTCGCCTTGCAGCTCATTGAAATCTACGAAGTGAGCAATAATTTTATGCATGTTTAGAATCATGATAACTGAACTGAATCTAGACTTTGAGGGCGAGCCCCGAGAATTTGCGATCCCTTGTCGCCGGTATATCCAAATTACAAGATGCAATCATCCAGCCGCTTGTTGACCAGAAAGTCAAAGAATCTGATGTTCTTTGTGCACGGCTGGAAGAACTTGACCGGTAACTTGTTGAAAAGTAATCATGCCGACTTTTACTAAAATGTCAATAGAGTTCTCCAGAATTCTATAGACAGACTGTGAGCATATCTCAACGATGACTATTCCATTATGTGACGTTTCATCGACAGGGACAGAGTTTCTGCGGCCATCAAGTTGACAAATGAGGAGGTCGCGGCAGCCATTGGCCATTTCATGGTCCAGGTGCAGATTGACCTTGTGGTTTCCATAAAAGAGATTCCGACTAAGCGTGAGTTGTTAGAATACTCGAATTTTCTGTGCTTATACATATTCTTAGATGATACAGCTATTGAAAAGCTCGCATATAATAAAGGTGCTCGTTATGATGCTGCTTCAGCGACAGGTTGTTTAGAGGGAACTCGAGTTCAGCTGCTCAACATCATACATTCATATTTCGGTCAGATGACCTCCCGACCATTCATGTGGCTTCGTGGGTCTCCAGGGACTGGGAAATCCGCCATTGCAAAGACAGTTGCAGCAAACCTATATTCACAAAGTTTGCTGGCCGCTTCATATTTCTTCGACAAGCGTGCAGGTATCGGTTTACGGGACTTTATACCGACCATTGCATGGCAATTGGCATCATACAGCATTTCATATCGAGCCAACCTTGGAGAAGCATTGTGGAAGGATCCTGCAATAGCATTTGCGAGACCAGAAGCCCAGGTCTACCCCCTCATCATTGATCCTCTCCGAAATCCAACTGTAACCATTTCACCGTCGGTTATAGTTGTCGATGCCTTGGACGAGTGCGGAAACCGAGACGAATTAGAATCACTCATGGATATCCTTTCTGAATGTGTCAACCTTCCGACACATTTACGCATATTTCTCACCAGTCGACCTGAACCAGAGGTCATCCGGGTCATGGAAGATGAAAAGCTCTGCTCTGTCGTCGGGGTCGAGAGCATGAATCATATCGATGACCAGTCAACCAATCGCGACATTGAGGCTTTTGTTCGGCATCGCTTCAAACGTATCAAGTCGTCTGGCTGGAAACCGACAGAGGATGACCTGCGGTTATTTGTTGATCATTGTGGTAATCTCTTCGAGATTGCTGCCATCAGGCTTAGAGAGATTGAAGAAGCCAGAGGTCGCCCAAAGATGCGGGTACTCAAAGCCATACTGGAAGAAGGGACGAATCGAATGCTTCGTCCAGAGCAGCGCCTGGGATTGGAGTATGAGCAAATTCTCCGAGAGGCCTATTCTGACGACGAAACCGTGACACCGGTTTATCGACGTGTCATTGGAGCGCTTATCACGCTCCACGAGCCATTATCTCTAATTGCTCTCACCCAACTTCTTGATATCGACGTCGACGACGGATTTGCTGTCCTGGAGCCTTTGAGCTCGATTATTGAGTGTCCGACAACAGGTGTCGTTCGTCTCTTTCATGCAAGCTTTCAGGAATTTTTGCTTTCTGAATCTCAGGATGGCACAGCAATCTCGTGCTCCAAGTTCCATTTCGATAGCCCTCAACATGCTCTAGGGGCGAAATCTATCACAGCTCTTGCATGGTCCCATGATGCGCAACTGATTGCTTCGGGTACCTCTGAAGGACATTTATACCTATGGTCGGCAGAAACAGGAGAGCTTCTAGATGCAGCATTCACCAAACATCCTTCGTCTATTCAAGTACTTGGTTTCACCACCGCTGGCCAAGTAATATCCCTTTCCGACGATCCATTATGTTTGCGCCATGTCATCGGGTCGTGACCAGAATGTGACTCTATTCCTTTGCCTGCTGAAAGCTCAATGGTGCCATTAACAGGAATGCACGACGACTTTATCGCAATCCCCTTCGAGAAGAAGATATACGTCTGGGACATGAAGAGAATGATTCTCGTTTCCAGCCTTCTTCACGACCTCAAGGCTGCATGCCCAGACCGCTGGCCGCTAAAGGAATCTGTTCTGGACTCGGTGGTTTTCACCGCTAAAGGCCTGTTTCTGGTGGCAGGAGGAAGTCTTCCGACACAGGATGAGACCTTGCAGTCGATTGTTTTGATCTGGGATTGGAAAATGGCAGCTCTGGTTCATCGTCTGATCATTCCTCATGAATTGCATGGGTTGGTTGTCTATCAAGATAACAGTCTGCCCTGGAACTCGACAACGGCAATTTCAACGGTTGTGTTTCTGGCCTTCAGTCATGGTTGGAATGATGCAATTGTCATTAACGAGACCGACACTGGCTGTGAGCCTGTTGTCCTTTCCAACGGCAAAGGCCTCAATGAATACTTTGAGAACATTGCAGATCTTGAATGTTTCAGCTACAAACACAATTCGGGCTGTGCGATGACAAGGTTTCAGGATGGGATTAGCGGAAATTCGAGTTGGAATTGGCTCGAGATTGATGTGGATCCAGAGGCAGCTGCATTTTCACCGCACGGAGAAAGCTTTGTCGTTGGAAGCTTGGGTGGGACAATAGAGAAAGGTAGAACTCGAGGCGAGTTGAATGCGACCAGGCGCGATATCAGTGATGTGGCAGCCTGCTCTGACTTGTCCCAGGACGGGTCAACTCTTGCCATCGCATATGAAAGTGGACTACTGGAGATTGGACCGGTGAAGAGTGTGCTTGCTAGGAGACAGCACAGCGGCTGGACTCTCCAGATGGATCCTGTTCGATTGATCAGGCTCACCCCATAATGGCAGGGTGATCGATCATGACTGGTAGTATAAGCCGTTTCATGATCGATCCTCTTACTTCACTAAAGCTGAGTTTGAATTCACTGGAGATTGATCTCCAACTACAAGCCTTGCTCTAGTCCGCATTTGGATAAGTACTGGCTCAGCTCAATATGGTCAGGGAGGCACGCTAGTTACGGGATGTTAGATACAGAGAAGATGCTTATCCCAAGATTGTGACAGGCCATCATGCCAGCGGAGTTTCAACTTGACTGTATAGTTTTGGAGACGGCCGCAAGCCACCAAATCATTATTCGGGTCCTCGGCGGAGCAAAAAAAAAGCGCACGGCAGCGCAGAAATTTTGGAATCTAGCAGAGGAAAATCCTGGCTCCCAGGCCCACATTCATGCATGAGAGAACATTATTCTATGACATTAAAAATTCCGACAATAATTGTGAAACACAGCCTCGAGCTCTGTGCAGCACAGCTTGGATTTTGCGACCTGACAGAGCACAGTCCATTCGGGCAGTCCTAATCTAGAAGACCGTCACCGGGGAATCGCCACGCGAAAGAAAAACCGGATAAACAGGAAAGGAAAGTGAATCATTGTGCTCTAAATTCCCGCATGAAACAAACAACCTGTGGACATCTTGGTTGCAATTTGGAATTTGTTGGAGATGGAGACGTCCCGGTTAGCTCGTCGTTCGGGGTTGGATCGAGCATCCGCTGAAACACATCAGCAAAACCTTCGGATGGTTTCCGAAACACGGACCGATATAGCCGACATCCGCTCAGAGTCGATGAACAGGAATATCCTACGTGAATCAATTAATATCTTCCGCTGAGTGGCAGCCACTGGTGAACATGAATGAATCTCCATTTTTAGCACAGGTCTTATATCCCTCTGAGATTTTCCTTCCAGAGATATCCTAGAAATAGTCATCGAGCAATATAATCATCCGTCGCATGATCCCTGGACATCACATGGACTCGAAGGATGGTAAAAGTGTGAGGGATACTGGCCTGAATACTGGTTCATTTTCCCCGCATAGTGGAACTATCCCCTCCCTCAATATGTGACATTCTCGGAATTATCAGAAACCAGGAAAAACATAGAATGGGGTTGCAGGCACTGAAATGGTCCTCCAAACATGAAAAATCTCCGTAAGAGCCATTTGTGTGCCTCTGGATATCAGAAACAGTTTTCCTAAATAATAATGTAGCATATTCTTGAAGGTCACTGATATCTAGTATAACCTCTTACATGCAAGTGGGTCGCTTTTGAGCCCCTGTTTTGAAAAGTGGTCCGAAAAGTGGTCAAGATGCCAAATGGCTGGGTTAAAAAGAATAGTTTATATCACTGTATTAAATTCCGACATTTATTGAGGTATCTGTCCATTCCTTCATGCTCGAGAGCCAAATGTTCCCTTTTGGAGCTTTCGTCTGACCGTTTCAAGAAGTGGTTCAAAAAAGTAGTCAAACTGCCAAATGGCAGGGTGAAAAAAATCGTTTATATTACCTTATTATCTTGCTACATTTATCAAGGTATCCATCCATTCTTTCAAGCTCGAGAACCAAATGTTTCGCATGGTCCGTGCGCCAAATGCCCGGGCCGGTTCCCCGGCGATCCAATGTTTTTCCGCAGGTCATTCGATGCCACTTAGGGCACTTAATACTACCTCCACATGTCTTCAATGTGACTCTGATGTGTAACTTGAAAGACATTCAGTAGGTATGGCTCTGCCATGTATTGAAAGATTTCTCCATTTTTATAGGATGAACCTAGCAATCCACAGCTCATTGAGCAATGCTGGCATGAGATTTCATCTCTCCATGCCCAGTCGTCATTGGATAAGCAGGTAAGCGGCCCCACATCGATTCATGTCGTGTGAATTTCACAATTTTCCGGTGTACAATCATTTTGTATTCTATACTTGTAGACCCATTATTGAACAGCTGGTTGGATACATGCAGTACATAATACACTGAGATGCTCAATCATTGTCTCACATACCATGCTGGCCGCCCTGTGTACGGTTCCGGCGGCAGTTTCGATTATTCAAGCCGTGTGAAGTATTCATCAAAGGTGACCAAATCCGGACACTCGACCGATATCTAATCGGGTCTGCTAGCGTATCGCAGCCGTTTTGGGAAGGGCGGGCGCTACAGGTTTTCAACCGTGGAAAAATCCATTGCACGTGGGCTACAAACTGAGGATCGATCCCGTACGGTGAACTATGACTACCTGTCAGGATCGATCACGACTGCACTGGAACTACCAGTGGCATGATCGATCATATGGGCTTTATGGGCTCTCAGATCTCAGGCTTCATTTCACTCTGGACAGTGTTCACCAGGTTATATGTGAAGACCAGGACCACGTGCTTCGAGTGATTGATTCTGGAAATACCGTCTGGTCTAGCTCGACACACCTTTCAGCTGGCGTCAAACTTCCTTTTGTCGGATTCCTCGATGCGTACTACGTCACTCCAGATCATAGACGTCTAGTTCGCCAAGCAACGGTTTCTCAATCCACTGATAATACTGTCGACGTCGCCTTTCTTGTGGTCAACATTGCTAGAGACAACACCATCTCGCACACCATTATAACATTACCCAAGGCCAAGGGCTCCTTCCGATATCTTCCACAGGCTGGACATACTCTCTCTGGCTATGGATACCTCGGATTCTCTCAAGACAACAATTTCGCCGCCTTTGTTTCTGATTACGCCACAGTCTGGAACCTGGATGATGCTAGCGAACCCACCTTTTCCTTTCCGCTTCCTGAACCCCGGACACAGAATGTTGCAGTCTTTGCTGCCTACTATAATCTCATTGTCTTCAACAGGAAATCCGCTTCGGAAGGACATACAGATTCCGACTTTCTTCTCGTCAGTTCTGGGGGATGTACGGCTGTCGAGACGATGCCCAAGACTCAAGGCTTGGTCTGGCCGAATTATCCTGGGGGCTTGGATGTCAGTCAAACATCCCAGCCAGAGGGTTACATCACCATGGACAAGCTTGGCTATTGTGTCTACGATGGGATCTCTCACATTTGGATACCACCGTCACAGCGACTTTCAGAGCCCATCGGGCATGACCCGCCCGTGATAACACCTCATCCACTGGCTGGAGTTTCCAAGACTCGGGTGCTGCTGGGCGGCACTCGAAATCGTCCTCTTGATCTTCAAGGCGCTGGGTATTGGAATCGGCCGCTTGTGCTGTTTGATTTACCGGGGACATTGAGGGCCAGAGAATAAAGAGATACACGACAATAGATATGTTTCACAAGGTCACTCTCGAATTATTGTGCTGGGTATCATTGATATTACATCCATGCGAGCTATGGTCCATTCACCACTTCTTCAAGCCTTCTTCTGACCACCCATCCGAAAGCCCAGACGACCTAATGTTGATTTTCTGGCTGTACCTTCGATCACCTCGCCGTCCCCGATACCAGCTCCAGGCTTGACTTGTTTCACGTCTTTCTTGGGTACAACTTCTTTGCCTTTCTTCCCTTTGACTCCCTCGTTGAGATATGTTTCGCCCCTCACCCTCAAAAACTCTTCCAGTAATGCCGCATTTCTCGAATTCGCCTTGTATATCGCGAGCCCGATGTCTCCTGCAAAAGGGACGAGCCCGATTCCAGCGCTGACTGCATTGTTCATCAACATGTGTCTGACTAGCCATCCGGGCAAGTCTGACAGGGAGAATGAGCTTTTCAGATGAAAACTATAGAAAGAAGTACGTACCAGCTTGTTGAGCCTTTCGGACGACAAGGAAGTAATTCAGTGAGACGTCTGCAATGTCGCCTGCTCCAGGGATAACACCAATGATGAAAGTCCAGCCGAAACGCATCCCGAAAACGGAGAAGCCTTTATCAAGGTAATGAGCGCGATTTTTGACGGATTTCAGAATCTTTTGGTCGCGAGCGGAGAGGCCTGGCGGAAGAAGGCGCTGAGGAATAAAATCAGACGAGATAAACGTGACCAGAGGAAGATTCAAGGACCTTGCGTCGCTTTTGTCGACCTCGTTTGTCGGTATATGTCTCGTAGAGTGGATCAGCCGGAGCATATTGCTCGAGATGCTTTTCGAATAGTTTTTTCCCGGCAGACTCGAGGAGAGAGGTCATAGTGAAAGATACGAGACTTCTCAGTTCCAGTTATGCTGGTGCGAGGATACAAGGCGAGAATGAGGATGCGTCACGGAGAGCACCGTGGCCTGGTGATCTATTTCTAGACATGACGCCGATGACATCGTTCGCGTCGTCGCGTCTCCAATAATATTGGGTCCACAGTCAATAAGAAAACAAGCTAGTGGTGGTGTCTGGGTAGACAGGGTCGTCGTGAAATCGTCATCGAGGCAGAATTGAAGGTCATACGGGAACGTGACGGGAACTGTTTCCTGATGTAACCAAACGCGTCTCTTGACAACATGCCATCCAAGGCAAGAACAAAACCAAAAAAGCCTATAGAAACGACGTTGGCAGCCAAACCTGCAGCCACATTCTCCCTCAGGACCTTGGTGGGTTGTTCAACATGAAGGTTTTGCTCGTCGTTCAAGTTTTTCAGACAGTCTATTTCTCCTCTTTGATTGCAGTTGCAGCCAGCCTATGGATTTACTTGGACCAAAAAGAGCCGGATGTAAAACCCTTTGACTTGGGACAGCCGCCGCCCGCGTTCGAGGTTGTCGAGATACCAGGCAAAGGCAAGGGCGTCCTGGCAATCCGAGACATACATGTACGCGTTTCTTCTCAACCTATATTCTCTATTCATGTTTCAAAAGCAAGGAAAACTTATCATTCGTGAAAGGCCACTCTTCATTGTCCCCCATAAAGGTCGATCCCCTTGTTTTCTAGTTCTAGATGTACGCTGACCTTGGATCCAGTCACTACCTCTCCCACAGAGCTCCTAATGGACCGTCTCAGAGAATTGAGCTCCTTTGAATATCAGTCCTTCTTCAATCTCTCATATGTCAACTTTCCGTCTGGCTTGGATCCCCAGGTCCACCTCGACCAGCTTGCTCTGGCGATCTTTCAAACGAATGCTGTCGCCGCTGGAGACGGCGTTGGAATATTCCCCGGCATGGCTAGGCTGAACCACGGTTGCTCAAGCGCTTTCAATGTCGTTTATTCATGGCGTGAATACGAAGGCGCACTGGTGGTCCACGCTATCAAGGATGTCAAAGCTGGAGAGGTACTGAGCTAAGCGACAATACATCGATTGACTAACGGCCGTCCCGATAGGAATTGCTCACAACCTATTCGGACATGAAGCGGCCACGGAACCAACGACGGTCCATTTGTTTATCCATTGTACACGGTGATATTGACTCTCCTTTAGGGAATATCTTTCGAGTATTTATGGGTTCACCTGCACATGTGCCGTCTGTTCTCTTCCCGAAATCGAATCGCAAGCCTCTGACCAACGCCTCAGTACCATATCTGAGCTGTACGAGCATTTTGCTCTTTGGGGAAGCAAAGCTATCACTGGGAAGGAGGCCATAGCCACTGTTCACCAAATATGGGACCTCGGATCCGTTGAAGGGTATTGGAGCGAGCGTGGAAGTCTTGCAGCTGACGCTGTTTGGGTGGCGTCAGCGCACTCTGAGTAAGGTTTAGCTCGGGTTTGTTACTTTTGCTCACCTTGCTTTGTGTAGTGAAAAAGCAGCGAGATCTTGGGCCAATGTTGCTATTCGATGGTATGGCTATGAGCTTGGAAAGGACAGCGTCCAGGTCAAGGAGATGCTTCAAATCATGGCAAATCCAACGCGACATCAAGCTTGGGGATCTCGGGAAGCTCTAGACGTGGGACTGCCCAATCTCAATGGTATATCCCGGCTCTCTCTCATGAAGTTCAGGCTGACAAGCATAATCATTCAGGCTGACGGTCGGACGCCGACTGCGTAAGTGAAAACGACACATCAGCTTTGCACCCGACGTGACCTACTTGGTTTCTTTCTTTTGACCGTTAGTTTCGGTTGTGAGGTAGACCTGGAGCACTTTTATCAGTAATACTTTGAAATAAAAAACCATGGTTCGATGTTGTCGGACGAAATCGCGGATGAGATCGGTCGGCGGCAGCGGAGGTCTAGAGTTGTGCCACGTTGAACCAAATAAACATCGGCCCTTCTTTGCTTCTCTCTTTGACTTTAAATACCCCGTCTCTTGGTCACTATCGGTATTTTATTCCTCTTCCATAATGTCCTCCGACCAAAGCTCACCAATCACAGTTATACCTTGGGCTGTCACGTCTGCAATGACTTCCAGCTCATCGTCCGATGTTGTTGTTCTCGCTGTAGGGCTCGTCCTCGCGGGCCTCTATCTCTTCCGGGATCAACTATTCGCCGCCGCCAAACCAAAAACTGTCCCAATTCCTTCCAAAGTCGCCAATGGTTCTGGAAACCCGAGGGATTTCATTGCGAAGATGAAGGAAGGCGTACGTGGCCACTGATTGTCCTCTGTTGATCACCTTGGTTGACGAATTCTGTGCAGAAAAAGCGGCTCGTCATTTTCTACGGCTCACAGACTGGAACAGCTGAGGAGTACGCTATCCGTCTCGCGAAAGAAGCAAAGTCCAAATTCGGTCTCACCTCTTTGGTTTGTGACCCAGAGGAATACGACTTTGAAAATCTCGACGAGCTTCCAGAGGACTGCGCTGCCTTTTTCGTCATGGCTACCTATGGGGAGGGAGAACCGACGGATAATGCAGTCCAGCTTATGCAGAATCTGACCGACGAATCTTTCGAATTCAGCCGTGGCGAGCGCAAGCTTGAAGGGCTCAAATATGTCATTTTTGGATTGGGAAACAAGACATACGAGCATTATAATCTTATCGGTCGACAGGTTGATGCTGCTTTAGAAAAGATGGGCGGTATTCGTATGGGCGAACGAGGCGAGGGTGACGACGACAAGAGCATGGAGGAAGACTATCTGGAATGGAAGGACGGAATGTGGGAGGCTTTTGCGACAGCTATGAATGTCGAGGAAGGTCAAGGAGGCGACTCTGCGGATTTCACGGTTTCGGAGCTCGACTCTCATCCAGCTGAAAAGGTCTATCTTGGTATGTCATGTCGCTTTATTCAGTGTTGGCTTTCTTTAATCCTTTTCTAGGTGAGCTCTCGGCCCGAGCACTGACGAAAACCAAGGGCATTCACGACGCTAAAAATCCATATCCTGCCCCGATTGGTGTTGCTCGCGAACTTTTCCAAAATACCGAGGAGCGAAACTGTGTACACGTCGAGCTCAACACCGAAGGCTCTGGAATCACCTATCAGCATGGAGACCATGTCGGTGTCTGGCCATCCAATGCCGATATCGAGGTTGACCGGCTGCTATGCGCTCTGGGTCTTTACAGCAAGAAGGACACTGTCATTGGTATCGAGTCTCTGGACCCGGCTCTTGCCAAAGTGCCTTTCCCAGTTCCGACGACCTACGCCACAGTTATTCGCCACTATATAGACATCAGCGCTGTCACTGGTCGTCAAGCCCTTGGCTCCTTATCTCGCTTTGCTCCTTCACCAGAAGCTGAAGCAATTCTGAAGGAACTCAACACCAACAAGGAGGAATACCACACGGTTATCGCCAATGGATGCCTCAAGCTTGGCGAAGTCCTTCAGCTCGCTGCAGGAGATGACATTTTTGCTGCTCCGACCCCCGAGAATACAACAGCATGGTCAATTCCATTCGACATCATTGTGTCATCTATTCCCCGTCTTCAGCCTCGATACTATTCCATCTCATCCAGTCCAAAACTGAACCCGAATTCTATCCATGTTACATGTGTCGTCCTGAAGTACCAGTCGATTGCTAGCACCAGGGCCAACACGAAATGGGTCTATGGTCTAGGATCCAACTTTTTGTTGAACCTCAAATATGCGGCCAACAATGAACCGATACCTTTTGCTAGTGCAGGAGAGATTGCACACGCTGCTCCACCGGCTTATGCTATCGAAGGGCCTCGAGGCGCCTACAAGGTCGACCAGATCTACAAGGCTCCAATTCATGTTCGACGATCCACCTTCCGTCTTCCTACAAATCCAAAAAGTCCTGTCATCATGATTGGTCCTGGGACAGGTGTCGCTCCATTCCGTGGATTTGTCCAGGAAAGGGTCGCCCTTGCTAGACGGTCCATCGAGAAGAATGGTCCAGACGCCCTGGTAGATTGGGGTCGCATCTCGCTCTTCTATGGGTGTCGTAGATCCGATGAAGACTTTTTATACAAAGACGAATGGCCACAGTATACGGAAGAGCTCAAGGGCAAATTTGTCATGCATTGCGCTTTCTCTCGGGAGCCTCCATACAAGGCAGACGGCAGCAAAATATATGTCCAGGATCTCCTCTGGGACGACCGGGAGAAGGTCGCCGACGCCATCATCAATGGCAAAGGTTACATTTATATTTGTGGAGATGCAAAGAGTATGAGCAAGGCAGTCGAGGAGACTCTTGCCAGGATTCTTGGAGAGGCCAAGGGTGGATCTGCTGCTCTCGAAGGTGCTGCTGAAGTGAAGCTCTTGAAAGAGCGGTCACGACTTATGTTGGATGTTTGGAGCTAGAGGGCAGGCTAATTAATCCTTAATTTCTGTCTCGCATATTCACTTTCTTTTACAATCCATGAATAGAGGCTAGATATTTATCGACGCGTCAGTCTGCTGAGTCATTGCCTCGTTGTAAAAACAAAGTTGAACGTGTTTATGGAATTTGCCGAAAACGCTTTGTTCTTCAAAACCGTTTGCAGACAATAGCAATGTTTTTGGTACTTAAGGCGCGCTCAAGTGCCACTTGCCTTTCTTTCACCACCTTAACGTTACTCGATATTCATGGCTAATATCAGAAGACACAAGCCGGCTTCGACTCTTCTTGCTCTCAAACATGTGCTGGTCCACAACCTCACCAGAAATCGACCCGTCGTTGAGGAATCTATCCTGGATAGAATTCTCACCTTTGTACGTTCTGTTCCCCTGTTATATCCCAGTCTGACCTCGAGTCTAGGTTCCGAACCATCGTAAGAAGCGGCTCAGGTTAACATGCAAAGCACTGAACGAGGCTGTGAACCCGAAGCTGTTTTCTACAATCTATATCTCCTTCACGTCGCCCCGAATCAGTCAAGCATTCCGCTTACTGAAAGCCCTGGATGAGAGCACGACGAGCATTTCCGAGCATGTCAAGGACCTGAGGATTGGATTCGAGTGGATTGTTGGACAAGTGGTTGATCGAGGAGAGACTGCCAAGAATCCGAATCTGCTGGATCCAGATTCATTTCCTATCATGAAGCATATCGAGCCTGCGATGATGACCTTGAGGGCACTGGAACGCGTCAGGTCAGTCCTTCACGCGTCCTCTCCTCCACGCGCCAATCTCTCGACAGTTTTCAGGTGTTCCCTCTCAGTCCAGCTCAAAAGGCCAACTTTTTTCCAACTGTGAAATACATTTTCACTGGGCTTGGATGTTTACCACTACTCTCAGAGGTTTCGCTCTCGTTCAGTATATCGCTGCTCTCCGTCGAGTGGCCGCTGTTATTCCTCCAGCGACTCCCCCAGCTCCGAAAACTATCCATCTCAGCCCGTCCGACCATGACGGCGGCTTGGATCGAAAAACTTGTAGAGTGGACCAAGCTGGAAGAGCTCACATTGGATAATCAAGAGCGCGACGATCCAATGGGTCTTCCAGACGCTGTAGTGATTCTGAATTTCAAACCTCCTACGCCCTGGACTCTACATCTTTCCGGATGGGCTCTCGATATTAATCACAGTTCACTCGCCAACATACGGTATCAGCTCCGGTCCTTGCATACCTTGCATGTCGGAGGGCTCAGCGCCGAGTCCCTGGAAACGCTCTGGAAACATATGATATATGAATGCATTTATCTGAAGGATATTGCGATTTCCACGATCAACGAAGACTTTATCAACTATCTGAAGGGCTACGAAGGCCTCGAGAAGCTCAGCATGACCCATTTACATTTCCACGATCTTTTTGCACGCGTTTCAGCGCAGCTTCACGCTAAATTTCACGCCTTTGCGCTGGCGAAGCACACGAAATCGCTGCAAGAGCTGACCATCAGTTCATGGGACAACATGGATTGGTCTGTTCATGAAGGAGACGACACTTTATACGATTCTAGCATTCTTGCTTGCCGAAACCTCATCAAGCTCAGCATGTCGGTTTGCGAAATTCCAGCTTTCAAAGCGTCACATTGGCCTTTCAAGGCGGAATCCATCATCGTAAGCTGTTGTTTCCTCTGAAAATTCCATTGTATATTGACGTATCTTTGATAGCCCATGGTCCTCAACATGGTTGCCAAACTGCCAAAGTTGAAATCTCTCACTCTATTCGACATTAGTACTCGCTGGCGAAAGAGGCATCCTCGAATGGCTGATGACCTGCTGGATCGGCTTTCCATGACCTCTGAAGACATGCGTACGATGTGCAAGTGCTGCTCGCTCGACATTGACAACATTCGAATTCGATGTACCTGCAGCTCCGTCGCCGCCGAAGCCGTTCGCGTCAGGTTTCAGCAGGCAATCATGAGATGGTCTTGTACCGAGCGCCCCGAGCGGTATGACCCTCAGCTGGAGCTCAACTTCTGGCCTGGACCAGACGTTTCCTATCGTATTCGTCGCGTCACAGCGAAATGGAGAACCCCGAAACTTGTTTTTCGTCCTCTTCTTCCGCCATTCACGCATCCTAGCGCTTCAGCCGAAACGCTTCTCATCGACCCAGTCTCACCCAAGAAACCGCTCCCCGACCTTCCTGTACGTCCTGTAGAAAAGCTTGGTTGGAAGATTTTTAGAATGGGATACTTGATTGGTTATCTCTCAAGGGGAAACAAGGAAGGTGCAACAAAACTGGGCTAGAAGTACTAGCACCTTATTTTATGATGTCACGACTGTTTCACAGAAAGGGTGGTATTAGAAATAGCAGACATCAGACAGTCTATTTTGTATGAGGAGAGGTCGCATGAATAAGGAGGATATAGCATCGAGTCCATATAATGAGATGTAGAAACGACTCTCGATAATGATAGAAGGGAAATTGTAGATTCGAGCTATTCAGCGCCACCAGGATCCAGCCCACCATCTAGCGAACTGTAAGCCACTGAGGGTAAATTCTTGTATTCCAGGGGCAGTCATGGATTGAGGGTGCACGTGGATTCCTTCGCCTTCAGTTTCTTCGACATGGGGCGCAAAGTAGAATCCTGCAGCCAGAACAAGATAACTGGATGGTTGCGTCAGACAAAGTGAACAGCTAGGCGTAAGTAGACAAACCTGAGAATGAGAATACTGCCTCGGTGATAGTTACTTTTGGCTTCGATGTACGTGTAAGTCATCAAGAACATTGAAAGAATGATGACGATAACATCCCATCGAGGGAAGATTAACCTGCAATGAAACATGAGCAAAGATCAAAGCCAGAGCAGGCAAACCGACGTGAAGGTATTCGCCACTTCTCCCATCTTCTCAGGTGCCCACCAGGCTGAGAAACCGACCATGGCTGGTATCTGCAACAAGCAGACCTGGAGGGCATATGCAGAGCCAATCTCCATACTGTGACATTGGTAAGAAATGTCGAGACAAACTTGGTGCCACGAACCTCAAGGCAATGTTGCCGTTCAATGCAAACGAGATGGCATTCATAAACTCGGTGGTGTTTGGGACGAGAGCAAAGATTGTGATACCAAGGAACTTTTCGTCGATACCGGAGCCTTCAAGAATGACATCGACGACGTCAACGAGAATCTCTGAAAGGGTCGTGAGCATAATTGGACCATAAAGAAAGCAATACTGACCTGCAATAACAGCATAAAGGGCTGTACAGGCCAAAAGTACACTAGCACTGGTTGTACGACTCCAGGATGGTGCATCGTGTCCTCCATGTCCTCCATGATCAGCTTCTGTGGCGGCGACTGACCTGACTCGAGGGCCATGCTGCTGCTGATGCCTTAAAGCACTTACTGTAGCGACAGCCACAGCTCTCGTGAATTCGTCAGTCGTCATTGGACCAACTGTTCCCGTCATAGAATCAGGCAGCTGCAAGGTCTGCATGTTCGCGAGACCAGCAGTTTTGACACCATGATCAACACTTTCCAACACTGGCGAAAATCCAGAAGCAGCGGTTGTATTCTGAGGACTTGTGGCGTAAGATACCCTTCGTGGCATTGGCGAGGTTTTGATCGCTCCTGCAGATGTCGGAGCAAATCCAGGAGATACAACAGGTGCAGGTGATACTCCTGGGGTATGTGGTCGAGAAGTTCCACCAAGGTTCGTAGCCGTACTGGCCTTGTGAGTAAGGCCGGTGTTTCGGGGCAGTAGACGCTGATAAATCGAGGTTCTCGGATTCTGAATCTGTTGGTTCTGGACAGGAAGATCAAGAGGCTGGTTAGCATGCAGAAGCTGCTGAGGGTTTTGCCAGATCTGCGTCGCATGGGTCCGAAGAGAGAACCATAGACCGATGAGGTATGACTAGAGGAAAGTCAATCAAGGAAAATACGCTGTCGCGAGAAAACATACAAAGACAAGGATGATCGCACAAAGGTACATCAAGGTCTTGACAGTCGACTGGTAGAAGGGATCGCTGACGGGATCAGGATGTTCGTAGTAGCAATGATTACACATCCAGGGTTTATCGGACGGTGTCATTGGCGCAGAGGGAAGTGGACATCCTGAGCAAATCAGTTGGAACTGAAAGCAAATCAGCATCGAAACGTCGTGAAAAGGAAATGACGCACGTTGCCGTAGGTCTGGTAAAACAAGGTCGGTGTCAAAGCCCCGATAATCGCCATGATCAACATCATACTTGTAACCCCAGCACTTTTCGCGTTGAACGACTGTTCTTTCCGTCGCAGAGCACCGCTACACATGCTCATTCCCGGCATCAGCAATACTCCCGCGAGCAAAGATCCGACAATGGAACCTTCGACGAGATGACCTTTTCCTTGGGTCAACATCAACGAGTAGAGGATGATTTCGATGATGGAACCAAAAGTTGCATTGATAACAGCGCCCATACCGATGGAAGATTGAGCAGAGATGGAGGCGACAGCCATGCCAATAAAATACGACAACGGGATTACACTGAGCAAACTCAGCAGGAAGATCAACGCCTGGCTCGCGACGATAGAAAGAAGCCAAGGGACCGGTTTCCCTTCTTTCTCGTATCCCTTGGCAATGTCCAACAAGACGATTCCATCGAAAATGACGAAGAAGACGAGGGGAAGGAGATTGATGAAGAGAATGTTGACACCACCCACAGTATACTTGTAATACTGGGTCCCGACTGCACGGTAAGTGCAAAGTAAGACTTTGCCTGAACCATGTGGCGGTGTTTGCCCTTCAGCAATTCGTGGCTGTTTGACGGAGAAGAGACGAGGCCGGTTGACTGAGCCATTGGCTTCCACAGTAACAGCGCCATCGGAGCCACGTTCCGGATCCTCCAAACCGGCCACTACGATAACATTGGGAGCTGAACAAAATCGGATTCGTTCGGCCTTGTACCAAATATGCTGAATTAGAGCCCAG
This sequence comes from Mycena floridula, assembly GCA_029320655.1. Taxonomy (NCBI): domain Eukaryota; kingdom Fungi; phylum Basidiomycota; class Agaricomycetes; order Agaricales; family Mycenaceae; genus Mycena; species Mycena floridula. The sequence continues at coordinate 3,330,726 of JARIHS010000001.1, forward strand.
TTGAGTTTCGCCATCGGGATGGTGATGACGAGACCCCAGCAAATTAGGCAAACAAAAAGCATAATCGGGGCAATGAGGGTTATAAAGAACAGCCAGAAGCTGATCTTGCCCAAAAGGTCGGACCATGATGAAGATTTGTCGGAGGGAATTTCGGCGGAGGATGACGATGAAGCGGACCCATGAGGGAGCAAGCTGGTACCGTACGACTGCGTTTTGTGGTTATTGTTGAGTAGCGCAGTCTCTTCCGAGGGAATAGAATTCCACGAAACCGACTGGATATGCTGATATCGAGTTTCTGGGGTGATGGTTGGATTCTCGCTAAGGGGAACACCTCTGACGGTGTCACCAGCGCCGTCTTCACGAACGGTGTCAGTGCTGTGGACCTCGTTTTCCTCGTCAAGCAGCTCTTCATCATCTTCATCGTCAACGTCTCCTTCAACGTATTTGCCAAATGGCCATGCAAGATACCAGCCCAGGCCAAAGACGAGAGTCGAATATCTAGGACCTGTTGTTGGAATAATGTGGAGAATCGCTGCTACTAAAAAGCAGACAAGAGCCATCCACCAGCCAAAGACCACAACCCAGAATATATTTCCAGGCAGTAGATGACGCTCCGCTTGGGCAGACGGCACCGAATGTAAAGCTTCGTCTGCATGTCGAGTTACTGAACGCGATTTCTTGTAGAGAGCTGGCTTCCATATAGGTAGACCGAATGGATGTTCGACATTGATGAGAGATTGACGCTCTTTGAGGGTTATGGGATCCTCTGTCGCATTGCTCATTGCTGAAGCAGCATCATCATCATCATCTTCAGCGTCTGCGACATCTGCTACTACGCGTTTCCCCAAAGACCTCTCTCCATTGAGCTGCTCGTCCTCTTCGCTCAGTGGCTCATCGTCACGAAAGCCACGGCTGCTGATGCTTGTGCTTCGAGGTCCCCGACGGCTCCTGACGGAATGTGTCGACGAGCTTCTTACTAGAATGGGTGTCGGAACCTGATGATGAAGACGAGTTGAAGGAGAAGCTGGTGGGTGAAAGCTGGAGCCATAGGAACCGGGCTGGAAGTAAGAAGTTCCCTGATTATGGTGTAAGGGGGTCTCCGCACTGGTCCACGGTGGTTGAGAACTTTGGCTCATAGACCTGTGAAGATGGCTCAGCGGCGTTGGCGTAGAAGAAAATCCATTGTCGAGCTGGTTGCCATCTTCCGAAGAATTCGCCATGGCGGTAAAACGGTGGAAATCGGGTCCCCAGGCGATTATGACAAATCAAATGCTTTGCCCACGCCTCACCAGCCACCATCCATCCATCGTCCTTCACAACGACAAGGCAAGGCAATACAAACCAATTTCTCTCATTGAAGAAGATACTCTAACAATCAGGCTCTTCCAATTGTGATATGTGAACAGCTTTGGTTTGTAAAGAGTCATTTATTGCTCAAATGCCAGTTAAGCAAAATCACGACAGGTGAAGGTGTGGTCGGTTGATGATGCTGCGAGGGAGAAATGATGAACTTATACAAGGAAACCTGTAGTGGACACCAATATTGAAGCACCAATGAAGCACTGCTCAAGAAGAGCCAAGCTTGAGCGACGAGGAACGACAACTTTGGTAAAACAAAAATCAATGTCATTCGTTGCTAACTATTCTGTCGTCACGCAGCTATCCATGGTGTCAGGGACCCAGGACTTGGACAGAGAAAACTGGAATACTGATGTCGAATTATGGCGCAGATAAGTATCTCCTGTAAAGTTTGCAACTACAACAATCCAAGTAGAGTCTCCAGCAGGATTTCACTTAAACTAGATTTGACTGTGAATGCAGGACCTAGTTCGGGTCTTCTTTTAACAATTTCCTCACATGTTGTTGGACTTTACATGTTGTTAGCTGAATTCGCAAGGAAAGAGTCTTAAAGGAATTTGAAGAGGAAAGAGAAGATGATGAAGCATGACTCGCTGAAGATGGAAAATCCACAAGAATTCTTGGTAGACGGTTGGAATAAAACCAATGCTGCTGCGGCCAGGTCCAAGTTCCTAGAAGATATTGATGTTAGTCCTGCATGCTGGGAATGCTCAAAATCTATGATGGAGGGTCAGAGATTTTTTGCAAAAAAGCTTGTGCTGGGTATATCTACTAGGCTTGTAACCAGCCTCTCTACAATGAAAAGATCTTGAGTTGAGGTGTCTTTCTCGGTATATACTTGGAGAGACTGGTATCATGGCAATTACTGGTCGCATGTACATGATTTAGCAGGCTATCTCTGTTATCTTTACCAGTGTCCTTCGCTGCTGTAAGGAAAGATTGGTGGGCAAAAATTGTGTCGGATAAAAAGGTCAAAGTGTTCCAATTGACAGGAAACCCTTCTTGTGGTGCAAACAATGAGGGTCCCACTAAAACTACCACAGCCTTTATACCTAGACTATATTGCATAATGGTTCATACTTGCTCATAATTGTGACTCCTCACTGACTCCAAAAGATGTAAAGGTGACTAGAAACTGCAGCTCCTGTGAACTGAAGGTACTGCAATTGACTCTAGTCTCTCCTAGACAGACTTGTTATGATCAACAAGTTGATGTATAGAGTCTATTGGTTACTGCGGGGTCATTACCGCTGCAGAATTTTCTGACCAATCATAGGCATGTGCTTCATGTAAATTGCTCAAAAGTCACGTCAAAATGCACTTAAACTTGAAGTTGAAGGAATGTACAACACAATGAACTATTTAAATAGGCTAACCTAACCTTTATTGAGAAATAAAGAGCAAGAGAACTTCTTGAGGCTGCAATGTGGCAGAATGGCCTAAAAACAAAAAAGGTCCTTCTGGCACAGAATATTAGCTGGAATCCATCCATAGCACTGTATAATATACTAAAATGGGACATAACTGAAGAACTGTTGTCTTGCAACATTGTGAAAGGCAGGAGAACTTACCATAGTGCATGAGTCAGGAGGGATGATGTGTGCTGTTGACTTATGGGAACTTTTATGATTACCTAAAATCACAAAGAGGGACCTGTGGTAAACTCAAGACTAGATTGACATACCCAGTAACATTACAAAATTGTTAGATTTCCTGGGGCTGGTTCCCCATGCAGTCTCTGTGCTGATGGGATTGAGTAAGTAGACTTGGAAACCCACCAACTAAGAGCATACAATGTGTCGAAGTCGACCGAAACCCAATCTCTAGGAGAAGGCTCTGCAAAAGTGAGAGAAGTAGCACAAATTCTGGAAATTAACAATGTGGACTACTCTGAATTAGACAAAGTGTATTGAATAAAAGCCTCATGAATAGCTGAAGACCCTTGCATGTAAACAGCCATAATTTGAGCATGACAACAAAGGTAAACCTAAAAAACATTTGATTACCACCTTCCCTTTTCACTGCTTTTAAGGGAGTCTGGAAACCTTGTTCTATGTAGAACAAGAAAACACTGAATTCAGTCAAAAGAGTATGAACCAGCTTTATTGCCGAAACTGGTAAGCAGAAAGAAACAAGAGGAACTAAGTCACATGAATGTTTGTGATGTGTATGTAAGTAAATATGTGTCAGCATGTTTACACCCCTCCCCCAATCTAAAATCTCTGCCTCAACTAAATCGCCAATGAAGAAAGAAAAAAATGTAAGTAAGTATCCTAAGCAAATAAAAGCAAGCATGGGTGCATCAAAACCCAGTGGGAAAAAGCTACCGGCTGCCTGGAAATAAGAAGTTGAAATTCTACTGATCCTCCAGGTGTTGAATCAACCACTCATCCAGCACAGCCGTGTCTTTCAATTCAGATCCCAGCAACCACAGATCCTGCTCCAGGCCCCATCCTTTCCATGACACTAAAAACCTCCTTCCTCTCCCATAGCGTCTCGAATCCAAGATTCTCTCCAGCATATATTCCAAGGTACCGTCATTCATAATTATTGGACCCGGACAATCTTTCTTCCTGCTCAGAAAACTCTCATCATCATTCTCCAAAAACAGCAACAACTCAGAACTATGAAATGTTGGACAAATGTTAGAATGTGTTGGCAGTTCTAGTGTGTATGTTGATGTCTCTGGATGTGCATCAATAACCTTGCACGGGCCATCATATCTTGGGAAAAACTTCGCCGCCCTTTTCTCGCCTGTCTTCTTAAACTCATGTCTACAATTCAGCGTACACAGTCTCACATGGTCCCCAATCTTGTACACTATCTCCTCCCCCCTTCGCTTGTTCGCTTGTTCTGCCTACACCATCTTTGCTTGCAACAAATTATCGTGTGCCTCTAACATATCCAATTGTAACTTTGCAATAACTGACCTTGCTCTCATTGTCGCATCGTCCTTGGCCACCTCCGCTGGCACAAGTGGTACCATCACTCTCGGAGATCTTCCCATCTTCAATTCAAACAGAGAAAATCCCGTTGACTTGTTTACTGTGTTCATTATATCAAACCTCACTTTCGGTAGAGACTTAACCCAACCCTTTTGATTTCTTTCCACATGATACCTTATACATTGCACCACTGTCTTATTCATTCTCTCTGATGAACCATCTGTCTCCAGGTGATACACCATGCTCATTTTCAGTTTGACTCCCGTTAACTTGTTCAGAGCCTTCCAAAACTTTGACACAAACAATTTGTCCCTGTCTGTGATCAACTCAATTGGCAACCCATTCTCACAGTACCAATGCTGGAAAAATAACAAGGCAAAATTTTCTGCCATCAAAGTCGTCTTCGTTGGTACAATCTGCACATCTGCCCCCAATCTATCTGTCATCATCACCAAATAATCAAAACCTTCATCCTCTGGCAAAGGCCCCACAAAATCGATAGCAACCGACTGAAAATGACCTGTCCGGCACAGGCAATGGATGCAAGGGTCCAGGCTTTCTTTTCGTAGAACTTTTATTTCGCTGGCAATCTGGGCATCCCCTGCACATAACTTTGCTCCAAATCTGTGCACATATTTGGCCAATAGTACTCGTCTCTCAGTGATGCATATGACTTATCGAACCCAAAATGACTGAGACAGTCATGCACCATCTGGAAAAGAGTCTCTCTTAACCCTTCAGCTCTGGGGATGATCAATCTCGACCCCACAAACCACAAACCACAAGCCACTCTCTTCCTTGATCCCCACCATTCCGGTACTCACCGACCGTAATTTCGCACACCACGGGTCCTTTTTGTACCCAGCCTTTATCCTTTTCAAAAGCTTCTCATCTGCTGTGATTGACACTACTGGGGCAATCACTCTCTCTGCCTTGAAACCAACTTCCTTTAACCATTGCACACTCTTCCATACCTCTGCACTTGAGCGCACCAAGGCAATCCTGTTGAACTCGTTATCTTCCTCCGACCATGTCTGTCCATCATCTGTCAATGCTTCCTCTCTTGAACCCGGCATTCTTGACAAAGCATCTGCCACTGTATTGTCTTCACCCTTCACATACTCAATAGTATAATCAAACTGTGACATCAGCTCCATCCACCTGGCCTGTCATCTCGATAGATCTTTCTGCATATCAAAATTTTCCAAGGTCTGATGATTCGTAAATACAGTAAAATGTGAACCCAGCAAATCTGTTCTCCATCGCTTTAGTGCCCTGACAATTGCTAGAAGCTCCTTCTCATGTACCGGATAATTTAATTCAGCCTTCTTGAACGTCATTGAGTCAAACACTACTGGCCTTGCTGACTCCCATGTTTCCCCCCAAGACAACACCGCTCCTGAACACCAGTCTGATGTGTCTGTCATCAGCCAGATCTTGTTTTCACCTGGCTCATCATGATTTATCAGTTGCCAAGCATTCTCTTCCAACCACAATCTGTTTCACACCATCTAACACTGCCTGATACCTTGAATCCCATCCCGGCACAACTTCTCCAACTCTTTCGTTGCCAACTCATTTAAAATCCTTGTATGATCCGCCAACTGTGGTAAGTAATTGGCAATATATTGAACGACACCCAAAAAAGCTTGAACATCCTTTGTGCATCTCGGTACTGGCCACTTCAGAATCTTCTCAACCTTCGGCTTGTCCGCTTCAATACCCTGATGTGAGAGATCCTTACGGACGGTGTGGAAAACGAGTCAGAAATGCCGCATCTGAATGAACAAACACACACAACACCACTAACACCTCAATACATGCTTTATATCCTCTTAAGTAGTTCGGGTGTCGAATAACTTCAGTTCTCGGAACAACTCACTTCGTTGCGAAGTTGTCTCGGACTTGTCTCTTTTGAAAGAGCAGGTTTTTGTTTCTAGAAGTTTAAGTGCTGTTAACACTAAGGGTGGTCTCTTAACACTAGAGTTCGAAACTAGAGGTTCTGTGTTCAACTAGAGATCTTTGCTAGACTAGAAGCACTTGTAATGCCAATTCTTTCAAGACTAGACTTTGTTCTGATATCTGGTTTCTTAAGCTCAAACTAGAGTTCTAGACCAAGAGACAATTATATTCGTTCCTTTGTCCGCTTCCAGCAAACAGGATTGCTCCTGCACTAGATCTAGACTGGGGTACAATGCTCTACTATTTTACTACAAACTGCAGGCCTTATATACTTTACAAAACAGATGATAAATAAGATATGAGTCAATGTCCAAGCACTGCCGAGGTGTTTCACCGAGGCGTATCAATCAGCATTAAGTGTACAAAAATAGAACTTGTCAACCTGAGACCCCCTATGTGGAGTCCAAGCCGATCTGGTATAGATGAAGAATCCTACTTGGTCAGAACATTCTGTCCTCATAGTATCTTCTAATAGATGTGTGTCTTGTTGTCTTTGCGGTCAAAAACTGCTTTTAAGGAACGTCATCCGTCCTTCCTATAGGTCTTTCGTTCTTCAGGGGTTGTCTTTGTCTGATCGTCTCGTTGCTTATTAACAACAGATAGGGTTCGGATAGAGTTCCGGTCATGTAATTTCCATGACACAGGTCCGGAGCACTGTGCTGCTTATGCGCTCACGCTGAGTGTATGTCCTTTCCTTTGTGCAACTCGTCAAGTCTTGAATAGACATCTTGGTTCATAGTTCTTTGTCATGTATTCAGCCTAGGCCATTATGTGGACAATGCTAGTTTGTTCTTCTGATAGATGGCAACATTGCCTCATTGGTCTCTTATACACTTTCGGGGCTGATAAGTGCAAAGCGGTACGACCAAGGTCCATGCGTGTTGGTCTTATTGGCAACGTGAAGCTTTGTTCCAATGCTCCTACATCGTCCCAGCAGTCCAAGGAGATGTCAAACTGCCCTAGTTTGATAGAAAACAAGGCTGAATTTTGTTATGCCTCATCAGTGTAGCTGTAGTCGGCCTTGGCGTTTTAATTTTTTCCTCCACTCGCCTACAATTGAACATCGAATAATGTCCGACAACACACAATCCAACAACCCACACCAAGCGTATCGAGACGACCTTTTCAATACAATCAAGGAAGCTCAAACTGAGCTCGCTACTGTCAAGGCCTGGGTCCTGACCCACTCGGACAGCTATGTGGCCGCCGTTGTTCATGGCACTGTCCAGAACTATCTCATTGACAAAGTGATTGAGCTTTTGAGAGCCCACCCTGGGTACACCAGCCACTTGCAAACAACTTCAGAGGCTGAGAGGGAAAGCGAAATATGAGACTATCTGAGGGTATGTCAAAACCCATAATCCAAATTCCGATTCAATAATAATGACCTTTTCAGTGGTTACAAGGCTTTCTGGACGAAACCTGGCAGCACCGGCTTGCCGACATCAGTGTTCCATCAGAACGTCGCAAGCTCGCTACTCAGCTGATGAAAGAAGACTATGAAGGTTTTCCTTTGGGTCAGGCCTACTGCGAAACATTCGTCGCGACACGTCCATTGTGGCAGACAGGAGACCAGTCAGTAAACCCATTCCTGCCACACTTTCACTTCATTAAATGTTTTACGCCGCTAGAAATGTTCACATGGAGCATATTTAATTGGTAGCGAGGCATCACAAGTGATATATCTTTTTGATTTCTATCCTTTTCTATCCAAGCATAAAAATTTGTGGCCCCCACTCTAGTTAACCGACCATCATCCCTTCGCCGCAAACCACAGTATAGACTTTATGTGTTCCCTCTTCTACGACGACCTTTGGGAAGACAAGAACCATGTCTTTTTCCTCATCACAAACCACATCACTGGCACCAAAATACATTATTATCGATCGGTAGGTAAGAGACTGCATTAATGATTAGCTGAAATTCATCACATCAAAGATAATACAGCGCCAAGATGTACCACCGGATCCACAGGAAATTGGGTGAACACAGCAGGACGAAAGTCAGGTCGTCGGTTCTGGAAGGGTGCCACCGCCTTCAGCGCCATCCAAAACATGTTTTGCAACAGAGGTCCCGTCTCTGTTGGATGGACACACACGAACCAAGGATGATGTTGACTGGGTTGCATATCCGGTCCATCGGTGAAGCAGCAAAACATGACATAGTCGGGGGCAACCATATCTGACTGGCTAGAATTAAGGTGATCTATTGTTTATCTTTCGTTGACAGAGCAGAGGGATATGTACTTACCTCTGAGATTTATGCAGGAAGAAGTTGCAGGAAGATTTCAAGGTGGCATTTCCCGAATTTCACACCTTTTGTAATTTATTTTCGGCCATCCCTGCTTAGCATGTGCTTCAATAAATTGTCCAGTTAGTGGCTTTTTCTTTTTCCAAACCAGCATTATCTTTCATGGCTCATCACAACAGTGGCGAAGCAGGACCCGAATTGACCAAGGACCAGCGATATCACCAAAGGCAAGTTTCTTTTCTGTTTTTTTTTCGGCGTCTTGCTCATTGGCATGCAGTCATCTCGATCAGAGACGAGAGGCCGCTCGAAAATATTACCAGGAGATGCTGAAACCTCGTCATGAGCGCCAGCGTCGGCAGGAGTGGGAATGCCAGCAGCTGCAATATGAGGCGTCTGTCTGCATTGTACACCCTCATATTGGTACAACGACCTCAGATCTGGAGGAAGACGTCTCTGAATGGCAGGCTTTCGCTGGTGGGCTTGATAGGGCACAGCTGTCACAGATTGTGAGCGCAGAGGAAATCGAGGAGCATGTCGATGCTGGGTTCACCCTTCGTCAAAGGGTACAGAATCTGTTCAGCCGCTCAGAGCTTCCCAGAGACCCGGGACAGCTGGAGGCTATTTATCGTCGTTGCCTTGACCTCCAGGCAGATATAGACGACGAAATTCACCAGCTGGAACAGGAAGAATGTTAAAAACCGTAGATCTTGTTGCGTACTTTTTTTAATGCCACAAGTTTTGCCAGATTTCATTCGCATTGTTGGGGGCTAGTATGAATGACTAGCATTTTAGAATGTTTCAGACTACATTTCTTTACGCAAAGCTCTGAACACCAATGCACTATGTTGGACCAAACTCTCTCAAGGGGCTCTCCGTCTGTAAGGCTGCAATATTCGTATGGACTGTGACATTGGAGAAGACTGGTGTTTTGGGCTGGGGTCACTGTGGTATAGGACATGATTTGTGCTTACCAAGCTTGGGCTGAACATTGAAAGGCCTTGGGTTTGTCTGGCGATAGTCAGGCGACGTGATCAAAAATTATTGCGGGGCTCTCTGAGGTGCAAGAAGTCCGATTCCCCTCGTATTCTTTGTCGTCGCTATCGATAATACCTTGAATCTGTTTCCAGGGTGACCCCAGGACCGTTGCAGCCAAAAGCTTGCTCAGAAAGTGTGATTCATTGTCAAATGTTGGAACTGGAATGGAGTTCCAATGAGTGACTGGAATGCCTCGGACTGTGCCCGAGAATGAAATATCATGCAGTGAGAGGCGTTACACAGTGAGATGAATGAATGACAAGGGGAAAATACCTAAAAAATCGATTCAAGTTAGTGAATGTGACTCGCATCAAAGCTGTGAGTCAAGTCAAGACAGTCACTGAACCTGTTTTCAAAGTCATGTCTGGCTCAGGGACAAACATCCGACAGAGCCTTGATTAGGCGGAAACCAGGTGAGCCAGTCGGTCTCAGTGCGATACTCAAAGCTGGAAAATACAGCTAGTGCACATGCACTTCTGTTTTCAGTCCGCTCTCATTCGTTGCTCTGGGTGCTTGTTTTGAGAGATGCGTCCATCTGTCTGTCTCTTATGCCAGTAAGGTAAGGAATGAATTCAGGGATTGCAAGGGGTCAGGTAATGTTCACCAATTCCCAATTTTCGTCGATGAACTGTCTCAATTCTTGTCAAAGCCTTGAACACTTCATATCATGTTCTCCGGATGCCAACCGCATTGATTCTTGTCCCTAATGCTTCAGCTGCGGTGGGTCTCCAGTTTTCTCTTGACTCAGAGGCATTTAACGATTGGACAATACAGGCTTTCATTTGGACAGAGGTTTCAAATCTCAACTTTGACTGTGGCTCATTTTGATGAAGATACAGAGGTTTTGGCTGTGACTGCCATCGTGGTGGTGGCAGACAGTGAACCAAGCGTACAATTTATCATTACTGGAGAAGGCATTACTGAAGGAAAAGAGCTGATTTGATGGAGTTATAGATTCACACTCGGCTGGCTCATTGATGCCGATTCAATCATTTATCCGCAATGTCGCGATCGGTTTAACACCGTGATATCGGATCTGTTTCTTCCTCATTGCTACTTGTCTAACCTCCTTATTTTTCCTTTGCGTGATGCCAGGTCGTTTTGTTCTGGTGGCTCATGCTGGAGCGACAATCGGTGGGGCTGGTCAAACGACTGGGACATACAGCACGATGTACGTGGTTTGTCTTTCATATGATGAAACCTGCTCGTTTGCTGATTTACTGTGATAAAGGCCTTGGGTGAAAAATGGTGTTATGCCTCCTTTTCCAATTGCCATTGAATGCTCAAACGCCACCGTGGCTGAGACTCTTCTTCACAGCTTGCAACCAATGGCCGACAGTTATCGATTGAACCCCAAGGTTGCCCTGGTGCTCAGGGCTTTGGAAGTGAGCAACAAATATCACGCAGCTTGTTCGTTGATGAATGCGTCCACTGAACGATTCTATGTCGTCTTGTTGGGTTCAAGATGCGGAGTCTATATCACCAGGTATGATTTTTCAGTCGCTGTGGCTCTATCTCATGCTTCTTGCTTTTTCCAGAGTGTCAGCTGTGGATTCTCTGAACAACAGTGGTGAATTCAGGGCTGCTCGTGTGATGTTGACCTTCGAGGAAGCTCTGCTCTGCATATGTACCAATGGAGATCTGCTGTTGACGTGTCTGACGAGCTCTGACATGATTGACGCTGCTGAGGATATTTTGGCTCAGCGGGTCCTCCAGCAGGCTATTTCGACAATCACGGCTTCGCCGGCGCGGTCCCCACCTGCTCGGTCTCCAGGTCCTAGCTCAATGCCTGCCGCAAAGGCTGTAGAAATGCCTCCTCTGGACCTGCCCATGATGCCAAAGAGATATGGTGTGAAAGCCAAAGGTGTGTTTTGCAGTACTCCTTCTTTCCCTGACTGACTGGTTGCACCAGCAAACTGGTCTCCTCCTGTTCAATCTAGTCCAACACCTCTGGGTTCGCAACCTTCTGTGGTGAACAATTACATCACGTTGGGACCTCATTTTTGGTCATCACCGAGTGCTGGGTCGCCGAAAACTCCAAAGAGAGAGCCAGATATGGATTTCGCTCAGCATCCGGCATCCCAAAAGACTCCAAGGCGAGAGGCAAACATGGGTCTGGGTCCGGAATTTGTGCCGCTCATGGCTTCCCCGGTGTCATCACTGACGAGCAGCTCTGGAGGGAATTTGTCATTGGAAGAGCTGTTTGACCTTGACCTTGGTTATTGGTTGAACAGGTATCTCGATGTTCATGATTGGACAGAGCTGGCGTGCCATACTATGATGAGCTTCATGCGAGTGTGCCAGGAGCGCCACGAATTCGTTGGGATGATGCGACGACAAGGGGTACACGAAGAGCATGCCAAATTCCTCTGGGATTTGTGGCAAGCTCTTCCTCGTGCGACGCCGTCTCCCTCTCATGTGTAGCACATTTTTGTATTTGAAATTTTGTATTTCCATCTGCACCGAATCAAGCGTTTTTTTTGCTGATATTTTCCGTTTTTTTTAGCGACATTCCTTATCCTGGGCATCCATATGGAGGGCTTACTCGAGATTACAATGAAAAGATGTGCTCCGAATCAGTTGTAATTTCGCTACATAGATACAAGAAAGATCGAAACTGATGAGATAATCAGCGGACTTCAATTTGGCCACTGTTTCCTGTCTCTTTTCTTTTTATCCCCCACAAAATGTCCGAGCCAGAAATGCCGGACGTCTCCTCAACTGCTCACAATGTGGGAGTTGCTGGTGAGGACGGTTCTGGTCCACAGGTCACATTGACTGCCGAAGTGTCTTCCACCCAAGTCGTTGTCGGTCCGAGAAAAAGAGGAAACAAGGGTAATTTCTCAGGAGAAAAGCTGGCATTTCTGGAAAAATGGTCAGATGAGTTTAGGGCTGCAACGAAGAAAGGTCCCTTTTGGCATAAATTTTTCGAGGCTTGGGGTCAGACGTTCAACAGCCCACCGACGATTCTGGATGTCACTACTGTTGAGGGGGAAGAGCCATTGGGAGAGGAGCTGGAGGCAGCGAGGAAGGCGGCCAAGGTCAAGCGAGAGGCTGAGACCAAGCTGGAAAAAGAGGTCAGTTTCGATATTTTGCTTGGTTCGTCAATGCTGAAATTCAACGACAGCGGCTGAAATGCTGGTTTGCCAATAACCAGAGCAAGGTCAATCGCACTTAGAAAAACCCTTTCGCACCTTGGTTGGCTCAATTGAGCGCACATAACATGGCTCTGAGGCGACACGAGATTACCAAAATCTATATGAATCTCGAGGAGTATGCGCCAAAGGTCACCAAAGCTTTCGAAAGCTGCTACTGGATACCGGCCACCCAGAAGGACCATGACCTCGCTCTCAGTTGTCGGGTTAGATGCGCCAAGGAGCTGCTAGCCAAGGAAGATGAAACGGTCAGAGATGAGATGAAGAAGAAGCGAAAGGCGGCTTACAAGGCCGACAAGGAAAAGCATCAAAAGTTTTTGAATGCCTTCGGCATGAACACAGACCTGCAGATGGCTGATCAAACTTTCTTCTTTGATGAGGAAATGCAAGCAGAGTCAGTGATCCACATTATGATAATTGCAGCACTTACTTTGAGTTTAGGTGCGGTGCAAATAGTGCCGCTATCGTACAACCTTTGCTTAATGCGCTACACCATATGATGGGTGAATGGTACACCGTGCTGTCAGGATGTCCACCAAAATCGGCAGACCCTTCAGAGAAATGGGTGCTGCGGTCGTTGCATGTGGGAAGAATTCCTGGGACGTCGCAGAATTTCTTTGGGTGGAACCAAGATTCCTTTAGGAATCAATTCATGCCGCTGTTCATGAGCTTTCTGTGGGCTGTGGGACGTCAGTCAAATATTTCATGGTTTTGGTTTGATAGTGACTGACTGGATTTTCAGAAGCATAAGGTGCAATTCCCAAGGCTATTGGAGCACCGTCAACAGCTCCTGTTGTCGATGACAGTGCTGAAGCGACTGCGGGGGAACCGGCTGAGACGGGCGGCGAGAGGGGGATGGGAAAAGCAAAACAGAAGGAGAAACACCAGAAGAAGAAGAACAAATGTGGCAGTGGCCATACAGCATCCAACCGTCATTTGGATTCTGAGTCCAGTACCGACTCTGGTGACAGCAAAGGTGAGGACGACGATGACGAGTCTGCAGGCGACGAGCTGAGCCCTCAGTCACTCCCTTTGCGAGACACGACACCGGTCCTTCCCGATGGCATGGTGGTGGGAGAGTTTATGGCGAAGGAGCTCAAGCTGCTCAATGTCCAAACTCGGTGAGAGCGCCTGGCCAAGTTCTCGAGGATGGCCAAATACGAGAGGGGTCGAGAAGAAAATATGGCGAGAAATCGCCATTTGCAGGTGGAATTGGGATTGAAGATGGGCATTGATAATATGCTGTCGGTGGCGAAGGGTTCTGGAGAGAAGTCGAAAAAAAAGAGTGGTGGGACGGTTAAGGAGCCAGCGATGCCTGTTCGCAGGTCGACACGAGGTGGAGGAGCGCCAGTTCAACCTCCTTGTGGCGCCTCTGCAATTCCTGGTTCTCCAACCGAAAATATGGCTGCTTCATCAACCGTGAGCGCTATACCAACCGAAAATCTTCCTGCTCCGATAAATTCATCATCATCGACTTCTGAGACCCCATTGATGCCAACCAAAAACATTCCTGCTCTGACAAATTCTTCGGCGTCGACGTCTGAAAACCCATTGCCATCAAGCACAGGTCTCATTGATATATCGAAATGGCCTTCTGTGCCTCTTCAAGGTGAACCCGATAGACCAAAGTGGATGATGGCTATTTGGGCAAACATCGAGGATGTCCCTGGAGAGCTGTGGAAGAAATTAGTGATGAAATGGGTGAATTTGGAGAGGTCATATGAGTTTGTCAGTCCCAATGGGCATGCTTTGCCAGCAGCTGGGCGGCCAGACGCTATTCGCTGGTGGTCTGGACGCAGAAGACCTGCGAATCATGTTCCTCCAGACGCTGAGAAAGTCGTGGAGTTCGCTGAAGCTTGGTGGACATGGTGGATCAGAGTGAATCTGAATTGGCGGACAAAAGATGCGGAAGGAAAACTGGTGGCCGGCGGTACTGGTTCATGGGACATATTCATGAGTGCACCGGGGGTCAATGGTATCGTGAGCATCATTGCCACCCTGCGCTGGTGGTACCTTGCTGGAAGTCGGTCTGTTACAGAGCCAGCCTGGCTTCAAGCCATGAACGACATGCTTTGGGTTTTGGATCAGATTAATTCTAGGTGAGCTCCTGCTGTTGCTTTTTCCCCTGAGGAGACTGACAACAGACCTTTAGAAAACACAGACTTGAGACGACAGAAGAGCAGGGTGCAAGCAAGCACTGTAAGCACTGAATAAGGTGATGACTTGCTCAGAGCACCTACCTACCTCTTGCGGACTGCTTCCTTTGTGCCATATGTACTTAGTTCTCTTTGAGATGCGTCGTGAAATATACATCATCTATTATTTGCTGTCGGCTGGGGCTGGGACTTGTGAAGTGAGCCATGGGCATCACATGACCTGAGAGATATTGCCGCTAAGACATTATTAAATGTTGAGGTGACAAATCACTGGAGATATGTCACCGATTCCACCTTTAATGTCAAGTGTGACTTCTGTGACTGTGCTGTATGTCTGGCAGGGCGGCATTGGGGTCAGTATTCAAATTCCGAGCGCTGCTGCGCTATCCGAGCAAGGATATATTGGGTAGGTGGCTGTGCTGTGATATCTCGCAAATCTATGCAAAACAATTTGTGGGAATACACATTAATCTATGTATTGTTATTACAGTATGGCTTGAGCGCTGAGGACTCTTTGAGGACCCAACACCCTTGTCATCGTCGCCCTTGTCTTTATTTTGCTTCGACGAGTCCATGGCCATCTTACCACTAGGAGAAGCGGCGAGCTTGCCCTTCGAAGCAGACGACAAAGCCTTGCTGGGACTAGGTTTGGCTCGATGAGGAGGACCAACTGGAAGACCCTTGAGACTGGCGACGTTAACAAAGTCGGCTATTGAGAACATCGGTTAGCAGCCTCTTCCTCAGCGTCCATCTCGGCCATCATCCGAGCAGCAGAAAGCGTAGGCGGCATAGTCTCAGCGGCAGCAGCAAGTTGCTTCCGCTGTTGAGCCAGTCGTTTCTTCTCCTTCTTGGCCTTGGCTTCATCAACCAGGCATTGTGACTCGGGAGTGTAACGGTCGCTGCGGTGAGATGATTTGGCTGCTGGAAGCTGGTGTAATGATGCTAGAAAGACCAAAGTCAGAATTTTTGAGGAATTACTTAAGTTAGGAATTGGCACTTACGAGTGGGAGAGCTCTCCAATGGAGAAACCTTTCGTTGTTTATGGTGACGCTTGGCTTCAGGCATAGGAGAGTCCGAGGCGTCAGACTTGGAAGATTCGACCAATTTGCATTTCACCGATGGACGAGTTGTCGACGGGGACTTGGCGATGGCAGTAACCGACCTTGCCCATTGCCTGGGGAGGGTCGACGTCCTCACTCTCCTCCTCTATCTCACCAGACTTCGCATCCTCATCCGAAGTCGAATCCACCGGAGGAGCTAAAAAACCTGAATTAGAGACCCAAGAATAAAATTGGGTATTAGGAACAAAGATATACCAGGAGCTTTGGATTTGCCGGAAGGCTTGTTCGACGCTTTGATCTTGCTCGATTTGGCAGTAGAGGTTTTGACGGCTTTCAGAACGACCTTCTTTGGCGCAGGAACCTTTGAGATAGGTTTCGCTTTCGATGCAGGCTTCTTTGTTGGCGGTTCGACCGCAACTTCTTCATCAGACTCAGCAGAATCGTCGGTGCCGGAGTTACTGGAACCATCGGATTCATCGGCGGACAGAGCGACTGACACGGCAAGCTCATCGTCTGAAGAATTAATAAGTAAAAACGGTCGTAAGACTGACCGGAATGGAGAAACCTACCAGACTCTTCCTCCTCAGACTCCTCAGATTCCGCGATGGCAATCTTCTTGGCCGCCGGAGTCTTTGGTTTTGCCTTGGGGACCGCAGTTTTGGGAGTAGTCAAGGACTTAGATGATTTAGGGAGAGCCTTGGACTTGCCAGGGGCGGTTGATGTTTGAGACCGAGTAAGTCGGGTGGAACCCGGTTCTTCCGTTTGGTCAATGTCTCCCTCCTCCTCCTCCTCGACGCTATTCTCCTCCTTGTCAACAACTTCTTCGACAATGTCGTCATCAAAAGCTACCGATTTGGAACCCGAACCTTTGTTTTTACAAGCCTTATGACCTCCTTTCTTGGCATGAGAAGACTTACAGACCGCTGTCGATTTGCGGGCCCGAGTCTTGCGAAGGCAATGGAGTGCCGCTTGGGCTTTACGCTTAGAAGGCTTTGCATTGGCTGGACCACTAAAGGGGGCTGGGTCGAGTCGAGCCTGACGAGACAGAAAAATCTGGAGTCGAGACCGGCGCAAAGGTGTTGGTACCCCACGGGCCTCAAGACCCCAGTAGTGATAGGCATGCTGCATGTGGTACAGCAGGTTGTCCTGGTTGAGGAACCGAAGTGCGGGACGGATGGTGGCCATGAAGAATTCGTATGGGATCAATGTCAGGATAGGCAGCCCGCTAGCCAAAGAACCGAGTTTGATGTACAACTCAAACCATTTTTGTTTGAGGCCTTGGAGCTTTTCTAGCTCATCCACAAGCAGAATGGAGTGAGTTGTCGTCCGAGTTTGAAGACGTTCGACTTGTTCCAAGATATTGGCGAGACCTAAAAGACGGGATTAAAAACAGAAGTAGTAGTAAAATGGTGGTAACTTACGATGCATGTTTGCCTCGTTAGAGTCATACAAACGAGATCACTCAGAGAAGACGTCGCCGATCCAAACTGTATGGGCGCAGTTGACGTTGCTTGAGGACTTGCAAGTGAAACAGGCCTCACCAAGTTCAAGACTTGGGGCGCAAGGAACACCAGCTGATTCGCATTGACTACAAGCGGGAGGAGCCTGAAAATAAAATCGGAATTTAGACCAAATTTAAAAAGGTCAAGAAAGAACAAAAAGACTTATGGGACGACCCGGATGGTCTACCAAGTTGGCCAAATGGGCAAACGAAGGAACCACCAAAGCCTTGATCCGTGGCTCTCTCGACGCTTGATATCCCTCAGGAATATTCTTGAGGTCAACCAGGTGTGATGTATCCTGAAAAAGGGAAAAGTGAGAACAAAAGACAAGGACTAGGGAAAGAAGACGTACTCGAAGCTGCAGGAGGTGAACTCCAGCACCATCAGGGCGATGCTGTTTGGTCCAGCATGAAGAATCGCCATCGTCGTTGGGCTCGGGTCGCTAGGTGATGTTGAGAAACCGCAGAGGCTGGAGGGCGTCGAAAAACGCTCGAAGGCACAGCCTCGAAATCATCGTCATCATTAGACTCTTCACCATCGAGAGAAAGGGAGCGAGACCCTCAGCGACGATGTTCATCGAGGCGCTGGAACTCGAAAAGCGTAGACAAGAGGTTATGGGCCGTCATACCAGGCCCGCAAGGAATAAGTTGACCATTGGATGATAGTATGTCGGGACGGTGGTACTGAAAATGTATCAGTAAAAGAATCAGGAAGCGGAAGGGTGAACTTACAATATTCTGCAAATGATTACGTTGGACATGAAGGCTATGATGAGCATCCCCATAGTCTGGTTGTCTAGGTGGAAGAGCTCGCCAAGGACCTTTGGCATGAGTATTGACCGGATCTTCGTCGTCGACAAGTAAAAGACCGGCCGAGAGCTCAGTGATTGAGTGAGGAAGTAGATGGATTGGAATGTTACCCTCCTCGAGGTAATCAAGGACGGTGGTCCGGAAAAGTTTAGCATAAGTACTCTCCGGGAAGTCACAGGTGCAACGAAGCCCAGAGAGCACCCAATCATTCTGAACCTGCTGCAAAGTGGCATCAGACCTAAAAACAAGGACAAAAAAGAAAGGCTTACCATGCATTCGCAAATTTGAGTCAAACAAGCGATGCGTAACGACACATCCAACGAGGAAATGAGTCACATCCAATTGTGGGTGGCGGCATAAAGGATATGGTTGAGGTCGTTGGCGACCAAGGGCAACGTATCAGCAACGTCAGGGGCCATGGGTTGGGCCATGTCGTTTATGGCATGATAGGCTGCTTGATGAGCTAAGGCTGCAGCCCAGCGAGGATCATCCCAAAGATCGAGGTCTTGAGGGATCCAAGCAGGAGGCTCAGGAAGTAGGTTGAGGTGCATAGAAAAGCTATCTGAAAGGATAGGTGCTGGCGAACAAATTGCTGATGACGATGCGCGAGACCCTGCAGAAGGGATGGGCAAAGGGGAAGGACGACGAATGTGGAAGTCCTGACCAGGCTCCTCGCGAGCAACAGACTTTGGGGGTTCCGGTACGACAGGATCAACGTCGATGTTCGGATTTTCATCCCCTAGAACGTCTAGCTCCTTTGAAGGGACCTCGTCGAGTAAGAAATCCAGAGTGGATTTTGGGTTTGGAGTCAGTGACGGTTGTCAAACTGGCGAACCAGGATTAGAAGAGTCGGGACCCATCGTAGCCACAGGGGGAAGGCTAATAGCTCGTCGAGAGACAGAGCTCGAAGCAACGGGGTTGGACGATGGTTCGTTCGACATAGTGAGAATAGTGGGGGAAAGGAAGGAAGGCAAACGGCCTTCAACTTTTGTGTCGGCATCTTTCTATGTAAGCCATCAGACAGCAAACGAGAAAGTAAATGCCAATCCCATGTTTACAGAACGATCTCAGTAACCAAGAGATCGCCTGAGGAATTAAACCCAGGGTAATGTCATATTGATGGGAACACTAAAACATGTTAAAATGAAATGTGAGTTAAGTGCCCGTGTCACCGGAAGACGCGGAACACTCGATTATACCAGAAGGGACACTTTAATCGTGAAAATCCATGGGAATTTCATGAACTTAAGGAAAATTGTTGATCGATGATCAGGGCTTGCAGATCGACCAAGTTGCTTCCACTTGCTTATGTTTGGACCGATCATTGATGCAGAAATAAGGCCACGGGTGCAATTCTGGAATACGACTAGTCTAGGGCTTGTACCCTTCAGTAAAGCTAGGATGGACACAAGATAAATGCTATAAAAACACTCTCTTAAGAATCAGCAGGGCCCAACTAGGGGCAGTTGGAATTAAAGTGTGGGGGAGATGATGAGGCATAACAAAATTCAGCCTTGTTTTCTATCAAACTAGGGCAGTTTGACATCTCCTTGGACTGCTGGGACAATGTAGGAGCATTGGAATGAAGCTTCATGTTGCCAATAAGACCAATGCGCATGGACCTTTGTCGTACCACTTTGCACTTATCAGCCCTGAAAGTGTATAAGAGACCAATGAGGCAATGTCACCGCCTATCAGAAGAACAAACTAGCATTGTCCACATAATGGCCTAGGCTGAATACATGACGAAGAACTATGAACCAAGATGTCTATTCAAGACTTGATGAGTTGCACAAAGGAAAGGACGTACACTCAGCGTGAGCACATAAGCGGCACAGTGCTCCAGACCTGTGTCATGGAAATTACATGACTGGAACTCTATCTGAACCCTATCTGTTGTTAATGAGCAACGAGACGATCAGACAAAGACAACCCCTAAAGAACGAGAGACCTATAGGAAGGATGGATGACGTTCCTTAAAGGCGGTTTTTGACCATGAAGGCAACAAGACACACATCTATTAGAAGATACTATGAGGACAGAATGTTCTGACCAAGTAGGATTCTTCATCTATACCAGATCGGCTTGGACTCCACATAGGAGGTCTCAGGTTGACAAGTTCTATTTTTGTACACTTAATGCTGACTGATATGCCTTGGTGAAACACCTCGGCAGAGCTTGGACATTGACTCATATCTTATTTATCATCTGTTTTGTAAAGTATATAAGGCCTGCAGTTTGTAGTAAAATAGTAGAGCATTGTACCCCAGTCTAGGTCTAGTGCAGGAGCAATCCTGTTTGCTGGAAGCGGACAAAGGAACGAATATAATTGTCTCTTGGTCTAGAACTCTAGTTTGAGCTTAAGAAACCAGATATCAGAACAAAGTCTAGTCTTGAAAGAATTGGCATTACAAGTGCTTCTAGTCTAGCAAAGATCTCTAGTTGAACACAGAACTTCTAGTTTTGAACTCTAGTGTTAAGAGACCACCCTTAGTGTTAACAGCACTTAAACTTCTAGAAACAAAAACCCGCTCTTTCAAAAAGAAACAAGTCCAAGACAACTTCGCAACGAAGTGAGTTGTTCTGAGAACTGAAGTTATTCGACACCCGAACTACTTAAGAGGATATAAAGCGTGTATTGAGGTGTTAGTGGTGTTGTGTGTGTTTGTTCATTCAGACGCGACATTTCTGACTTGTTTTCCACACCATCCGTAGGGATCTCTCACAGCGCCGCCAACGAGCCCATTCCAACCTGACCAAACTGGCACCAGTACAACCAAAATCAGACCTGGTTGAAGAGCTTGCCATGTTCGAAGGCTTAACTTTAAACAATGACAGGAAGGAATCGAGTTCTGCAAATCCACAACTAGTTGTGCCACACACGGCTAAAACTGATGTCAAACATGGATCATGATATAGCTATAGGAGAAGATTGGAAGTTTATCAGACAGGAAAGTGGGCGGAAACTGCAAGAACTTGGGATCCAGGCCAAATCAGAAAAGGTTGAGCTCAAGTGCCGAATACAACTTACTGAAGAAGAAGAGGTATCAGCCACCCTGTGACCGGAAAATGACACAACAACAATCACCGAGGACCTTGTCAAAAGGTTAACCAGTGCTGCCGAACTGTGCCACAAATGGTTCAGTGATGCTCAAGAAATCATACAAATAAAAGTCATGTACCAAGATGAGACTTTTGCCATTTCGGCATTAGTGATTACCTCCCAAGAAAGGGGAGAAACATGTCATCCTCAACATGGACTGGCTGAATCGGAATTGAAATTGGGACACAACTGTTCAGGTCCTGAGCATCGACAAAGGAGAGGCTGATGCTGTAGCAGTGAACGCTGCAGTACTGCTCGGACAGCCAAGTTCCATCCTCATATTGGATGTGCCAGCTATTGACAGTGGTGACACATTTGAACTCAATAGTGAAATTCAGGTGTCGGTAGACAACAGACCAGAAATGATCTCGAGGCATGTTCATAATGCTAGACGAGAAGATACAGGAATGTGGGTGGCTCCCGAGTCCCAGGGTCTTAAAAATGGACTGGGCAGTCCATGTCATCACCAAACAAGCAGACATAGCCAGGAGAACCGATGAAATAAACAACTGGTCAGCAAGAAAAGGTACAGAGTTAATCTGGTACCTTGAAGACAAAGGAGTCAAATCCAAGCATAGAGAGTCGATAGCCAACATCCTCTCGAATGCTGGAAAAAACCCCAAAACGCGTCCTGAAATTCAGGAACAAATTAGCATGTTCTTTGCAGCGCCTGCCGGAAAGACCCGAGCCCTGCAAAGCCGGGTTGCAGTCCTTAAAACAGAAATCCAGAGGGGAATCCAGAGATAGACGGAAACAGTGGAATGTCAAAATCCACTGCTTCTGGGCATAGTCAACCCAGCAGAACCTGAGCCATGGACAGGAATCAAGCAAGAAGATGCTCACTGTGCAGGTCAAATGCGTGATGACAGCACCCTGATACAGAAAGGAAGCGCTACGAGTCAGAGTAAGTATCTTGCACACCCGCATGAGCAAGAACTTACTCGGACTGAATCACTAGGACTGCAAAGCGCAAATATCCAAGGAAATAATGCGATACGAGACCATGTGGGGGTTGCCTCATTGCCCAGGTCCAGAGGTAAATTAGAGCCCCAAATTTTAGAAGCACCAACAGCAACCCTGCATTTTTCTTGTGCATTGTCTGATGTAGCGCAACATTGGAAGGAGCTGGCAAATTTTGAGGCCTCCATTCAAGCACGAAAATTAGAGATAGAGATGTCCAAGCAAGAAAGGAAGCTCACCTTGGACTTGTCAGAACCCGAGGTCTCTGTCATCGTTCAGACGTCAGCAAAACAGCCAATGTTGTTGGACTTAGTTCATAAAGCAGCAATGGCTGACATATGTCAAGAAAACGAGGACTTAGACTGATCCGAAAGGATAGTTATTGTGATGACACCTGATGATAAGATAAGGAATAGAAGCATGACATGCTTGACCAGCACAAAGGTCATGGGACAACATGAGATGTGGAGATTAAAACCTCAAGGCATTCGGACATGATAACACATGGCGAACAGACAACTAGCGCATTGTAGTGAAGCAGGAAACAGGCATGGAAACCTGAAGGCACTTAGTAAAGAAGGCATGGGAGACAGGTTGTTTATAGCATGGTTGTAGGATGTTTTACCTTGTGGAAAACAAACAGTAGTCGCATGTTTACTAGTATTTAAACAGTAGTTAGAATATTGTATTCTCTAGTCTTTTAATTTTGTATCCTTTACCATTCTACTGTGCTCTAGCTCCTCCATCACCCCTCGAGATCGAGAGTTCTTGATCGAGACTGAGAATTGAGTATTTTAGATTGAGTTCTCACATATTGAATTAAATTAACTGTCCCTTTTTGGGACCTCTGTGGCTCCGGACAATTCCGAGCCATGTAACCCTCCCTGTTGCAGTTGTAGCAACAGAAGGGAGGTTTCTTTGTTGACGACTTGTCAACATCCATTGCCGCCGGAGCGGGCTTTGAAAGATTTGGGGCTGTTCCAGTCAAACAGACGCTGGCCTCAGTTATGAATAATTATGGACGCTTTGAAGCACTTGGATCGGTTAGCAATGGTCCACCGACCAAAGATAGTTTTTATGTACAAGATGATTCGTTATGAAAAAACATACATGATTTCCTATCTGCCGAAGCTGAGAAAGCCAAGAACAAAGTTATTATATTAAGAAAGAAGTTCATAACTAAGGAAAAGAATTGATGCACCAATGCTCAAAATGAAGAATGGGGTACTTTCAAGAAAGTATTTAAAAAGGCTCAGGGAGAGAAAACCTCGTCATCAAAGACCAAAAGGGCAGCATAGCTGCAGAGGCTCAATCCGATAAGTCAGAGGAAGCACCTAAGAAGAGTCCCATTTCGGATGCTGCCCAGAGGCGCTGAAGTGCCGAAAAGCAAGGGAAGCCCAAGCCGGACTTACTTTCAAAGGAACTCCAAGATCTAATCAAGGAGCAAGAGAAGCATCTGCACCATCGTGAGATGCTCGTTCTGATTAAGCTTACCCAGCTTGAAACTGGAAAAACCAGAGCAGTAAAGGCGCTCTTAGACAGTGGTTGTTCCACCACTAGTATCGATAGAGAATACACCTGAGCTGAGGGTTTTGAAATGAAACCGCTTCCAGCACCTATCACGGCGTTCAATGCGGATAACACTGAAAACGCAAATGGGAAAATCACTCACCATGTTGAGTGTCTCATGAGCGTGGGAGCCCACCAGGAGAAGCTCAAACTTCTGGTCACCAGATTAGGAAAAACACATGTATTCATTGGCTATGATTGGCTAAACAAACACAATCCGGAGATTAACTGGGGTGCCCAGAAAATTATGTTCAGTCATTGTCCCAACAAATGTGGGATGAAGGGTACGGAATACCAGACTGGAGTGGGAGACGATTTCCTGGAGGAGAACTTACAAAGCGGAAGGATAAAACCGTCAAAATCACCTATGTGTCACAGATTTACTCCCTATACATCTAATCTCTCTTCGCCTCTTATCTAAACTCCCATCAATCTTATCTGTGACATATAATCATTATAACTTCTCATCAGTCCAGGATGGATACCATCAATTGTCTGTAACATTGGGGATATGCACAGGTCTAGACTACCATCACATCGTTATGGCATACCATGTGAAAGAGATCAGTCATCCATTATATACATCAGTCAGCGCCAAGTATACTGCTGACTGATGCTACTACATATCAATAAGCGCCAAGTATTATTTATCAGTCAGCATAGGGTATCATAGGTCTTAGGTAGTATCTGGGGTCCTTAGAATCCATGTATATAAACTGAGGGTCTGAGGGCATAAGTCCTCAGACTCAAGAACATCTTTGTTTCATAACAACATCTCTGTTGCTCATCTGATTCAAAACCTATTCCCATAACAAGAAACATTAAACCTCTGAACAGGTAAGTAGCAGATTTGTGATACTATGGCCTCCGCATTCTTCTTTATCAAAAAGAAAGACAGATCTCTTTGACTGGTACAAGATTATTGGAAGTTGAATGATATGACGATTAAAAACCGTTATCCCTTGCTGCTTATCTCGGAGTTAGTCAATACACTTCGGGGAGCAAAGATTTTCACAAAACTTGACATTAGATGGGGTTACAACAATGTCCGGATCAAAGAAGGAGATGAATGGAAAGCAGCATTCAGAACCAACTGGGGGTTGTTCGAACCTCTTGTCATGTTTTTTGGGCTTACAAATTCACCTGCCATGTTCCAGAATATGATGAACGATATTTTACGAGAACTCATCAATGAAGGACATGTCATTGTATATTTAGATGACATTTTAATTTTTACAGAAACAATGGAAGAACATCAGAAAATTGTGAAACATGTATTGGGGGTACTCCAACAACACAAGTTGTATCTCAAACCCGAAAAGTGTGATTTTGAAAGCACTGAGATAGAATACTTGGGGGTGCTCATCTCGCACAATTCCATGAAGATGGATCCAGTGAAGATTAAGGGTGTGATGGAATGGCCTGAACCAAGGACCATGAAACAAGTCCAGGCTTTCCTGGGCTTCACAAACTTCTACCGTCGGTTTGTGCATGGGTACAGCGAGGTGGCAAAGCCACTGACGCAGTCGATGGGAAAAGCCGGCTTCTCTTGGGGTCATGACCAAAGCGTGGCTTTCCAAAAAATCCAAGATCAGATTAAGGAAGATGCAGTACTAGCACTCCCAGAAGATCATGGAAAGTTCCGCATTGAGGCAGACACATCAGAGGGAGCAATAGGCGCTGTTCTTAGTCAAGAACAGGAAGGTCAATGGAAGCCAGTGGCATTTATGTCACATGGTTTATCAGCGACCGAAAGGAATTACAAGATCTACGACAAAGAGATGCTCGCAATTATGCTCGTGCTTGAGGAATGGTGCGCCATCCTTATGGGGGCAGACGAGATGTTTGAGATTCTCACAGACCACAAGAATCTTGAATACTTCAAGCAGCCTCAGAAACTCAATCGCTGACAGGCACGTTGGATCAGGGAGTTGTCTCAGTACGACTTCAAGCTTACACACAGACCCAGGGCCCTAAACAAAAAGGCCGATCTATTGTCAAGGCATGCAGACCATGACCAAGGAAGCAACAACAACGAAAACATGGTGTTACTAAAACCGGAATACTTCCGAGCCACGGAATTCAAAGTCGAAGCCTTCAACAAGGAATTGATCGATAAGATCAAGACCACGTGAAAGATAGACACCAGCGTCAAACTCGTGTTAAAAAAGTCATTACTGGGGTGGAAGCAAGAAGGAGACTTGATCTTCTACAAGGAACTTATCTATGTTCCCAGAAGTGATGAACTGAGAGAGCAGATCATTATGCTCCATCATGACAAACCACTATCAGGACATCCAGGAGAGTTACGCACATAAGAACTTATTGAGAGAAACTTTTGGTGGCCCTGCATGGGTAACCAAATCAAGAAGTTCTGCGAAACCTGTGAACCTTGCCAACAGGCAAAAGTGAAGAGGTCAAAGACAGGACAGCTTAACCCGCACAAAATAGCTGCAGGACCCTGGGAGACGATATCAATGGACCTAATTGAACCCCTCCCAGAGAGTAATGGCTTCGATGCCATACAGGTGTGGGTAGACACCTTCACCAAATCTATTCATGTCGAACCTACCAATATGGAGGTCACCAGCGAGGGAATCGCAAGGTTAACACGAGACAGGGTGATCAGATACCACAGAGTTCCCCAAAAGATAATTTCAGACCGAGATCCCCGATATGTCTCTAAGTTCATGTGAGAACTCAATCGGCTGCTTGGAATAGAAATGAACCTGAGTGCAGCGTTCCATCCTCAGACAGACGGCCAGACCGAACGGATGAATCAGGAGATTGAGAAATACCTCCGAATTTATATCAATTGGTGCCAATCAGACTGGGCCAAATGGCTTGCACTGGCAGAGTTTAGTTACAACGACAAAGTCAATGCATCCACAAGGATGTCGCCTTTCTTCGCTGATCATGGTTATCACCCATGGAAAGGGATTGAAGGGGCTGCAGGCTCATGCAATGAGTCAGGAGAAGAGTTTGCATCTCAGATGAAAAAGGTTCGAGATGAGGCAACAGCTGTGCTGGAAAAGCGCAGAAAAACATGAAAACATGAAAAAATACTACGATAAAAGTCACCAGCTGGCACTGGAGTTCAGTATCAGAGATAAAGTTTATGTTGAGGCTAAAGATGTCAACATCGATAGACCCTCTAAAAAACTTAGTGACAAACAGTTGGGACTGTACGAAATCCTAGAGAAGCGAGGGAAAGCTTCATACAAACTAAAGATCCCAGGGATGGACAAACATTATCCCATATACCATGAGTCACTCTTGACTCTGTACAAGGAGCCTCCACCACACCAGAGGGAATTATGACCAGAGCCTGTTATCATTGATGGAGAAGAGGAGTACGAAGTTGAAGAGATTGTCAAATCTCAGAAAGGGGGTCAGGGTTATCAGTACCTGATCAAATGGAAGGACTATCCGATGTCTGAAAACATGTGGGAACTAGAGAGTAACATCTTACCAAACGCTTCCGAAATCCTTGCCAAATACAAACAGAAGAACAACATCAATATGACTTCTGTTTTGGTACGAGTTCCAGTTCTCCCTTTAGGATATTGGGATTATTTGGTTAAACGATACAAGACCAAAGAAGGATCCCAGTCTTACCCAGAAAGGAAACTCTCCAACTGGATAACAGGAGAAGACATTAAGATTATGGACGACAATTTACGAAATAACGACATAAATATCAGAAAAACAGCAGAAAACACAACTCCAGTCAACGAGGACATTGACCTTGAAGGGAGGGTAATGTCAGAACCCGAGGTCTCTGTCATTGTTCAGATGTCAGCAAAACAGCCAATGTTGTTGGACTTAGTTCATAAAGCAGCAACAGGTTACATATGTCAAGAAAATGAGGACTTGGACTGATCCGAAAGGATAGTTATTGTGATGACACCTGATGATAAGATAAGGAATAGAAGCATGACATGCTTGACCAGCACAAAGGTCATGGGACAACATGAGATGTGGAGATTAAAACCTCAAGGCATTCAGACATGATAACACATGGCAAACAGACAACTAGCGCATTGTAGTGAAGCAGGAAACAGGCATGGAAACCTGAAGGCACTTAGTAAAGAAGGCATGGGAAACAGGTTGTTTATAGCATGGTTGCAGGATGTTTTACCTTGTGGAAAACAAACAGTAGTCGCATGTTTACCAGTATTTAAACAGTATTTAGAATATTGTATTCTCCAGTCTTTTAATTTTGTATCCTTTACCATTCTACTGTGCTCTAGCTCCTCCATCACCCCTCGAGATCAAGAGTTCTTGATTGAGACTGAGAATTGAGTATTTTAGATTGAGTTCTCACAGGACTCCGGAATGGGTATTCCCATTGCAATGGCAACAAACAAGGACCCAGCAGTGGAATACAGTGGGATTCCTGAGGAAAGAAACCTGTGGAAGCTGAATGAGAGCTGTAAGTCCAGCCAGATGTTCGGAGAAATTATAGTTAAAAAACTTACAGCAGAGGATCCAGGGTGGAATAAATTTTTCATGGCAACAAGAGAGGCTGGAAAAGCTTTTCTTCAGCCAAACAATTTGGAAATAGTCCAAATTGACTCACCAATGACCACATCAAGCGAACTGGTGCCTTGCATCCTCGAGGTACCGACTAGAGTAGCACACAAACAGCGCCAAATGTCTGTTGAGGAATGTGGAGTTGATGAGAGAATCTTATAACCCAGGGATTCTTGCAGAGACATGAAGAAATGCCCCAAGTCGACACCAAGGTCGACAGTAAAAGACAGAGTCAAGTGCACTTCAGGCAACCTACCTGAGAGGCAATTAGGGGAATGAAAGTGTCCCATATGCCCTGCTAATTGCCCCCAGAGTGCAGAATATTTCTGGGAAAACTTTTGCCAGAATGTTTTTGAAAACTTTTCACATTATAGAATAATTTTGCATATTCATGATAGCATTTTTGAGAATGTTCACTGTCACAGGGTGTCTGGGGTCCTTGATCTAATAGTCATGATGCTTTATTCTCAAGCATTCCTTTCAAGAGAAAATGTTTCTAGAGAATATTATCTGAGGTTAAGGTTAGGGTTAGCTTCAAATTAGTTAGAATATTTTCCAAAACAATTGTCCTACAATAAATGAATATTCTCAACAATATTTCTGTCATGGAGGTGTCTGGGGTCCAACTATATATATCACCATAAAAACTTCTCTTATCTGTAAATAATTTACCAGCTGAAAAATATTCACTGACCTCCTTGGAAAGCTTTACTGAAAACATTTACAAGACCAGCTAGAGAATATTCACTGAATATTCTATGAATGTTTTGTGAATGTTCTGTGAATGTTCTGTGACACTTATGAATATTCTATAAATGTTTTGTGAATGTTCTGTGAATGTTCTGTGACACTTATGAATATTCTATAAATGTTCATAAATGTTCTAACCCTTTGGAAAACTTTACAAGACCCTCTGGAGAATATTCACTGAATGTTCTGTAACACTTTGATGACTAAAAAATGTTTACACTCAAGTCCAATATTTGTGTTGACCTGCACTTGAATGATGTACCAAAACAATCTATATCAATCAGTGAAGTCTTGCTAGATTAGGAGATTGTTCAATATAGTAATAATAAAGATTTCAATCACCAATCCAAGTTGATTTTAATTGATTGATTGAAAATTACTAAATTAGGCAGTTTCCAAAGAGGGAAGTTATATTATGATCATATCTAGTAACCTTAGCTTAGGGTTTAAACCGCATTTTCACTCTAGTTCCTTCAGTTGTCCTTTAAAGCCTTAAGTGGTCACAAGAAGTCTTAAAGCTCTTCAAAAGGGCTATAAGACACTTCTATAAAGTCTTAAGATCCAACTTGAACCCTTCAAGATAGATGTTGAAAAATGTAGACTTGGTTAAAAAATTATTGAAGTGTTAACCAATGTAGACACTTAACCCTAGGCTAGGGCTTGGACCGCATTTTGGCTCTAGTTCCTTCAATTGTTCTTTAAAGGCTTAAGTGGTCACAAGAACTCTTAAAGCCCTTGAAAAGGGCTACAAGATACTCCTACAAAGTATTAACATTCAACTTGAACTCCTCAAAATAGAAGTTTGAAAAAGCGGACTTGGTATTGGAAACATTTGTTAACATTTTAGGAAAAGTCTCAATAGTGGCTTAAGGTGTCAATATCTTAAAAGACTCAATAGAAGATTCATCAATCAACCCTATGGTCCGGTCCTTATTCTGCAATAATCTTTTTTCTTTGAACCAGCCCTAAAGTCCAATATGTTAAGATACCTTTCCCAACTTTTTAACAAAAGCCTTGTAGCGAATTAACAAGCAACATTTTTTAAAAGGTCATTAATAGATTTGGCAATCAACCTTATGGTCCGGATTCAAATCTCCAATAAAAATTTTCTCTCAATACTAAAAGTCTTGATAGTGCCTTAACCAGGCCGAATTGGCTTAAGGTCAATAGATGATTCAAAAGTCAACCATACCTTGGCTATCCAAATCTCCAATAAAAACTTTTTTACTTTAGGGCTGGGTCCAAGATCAATGCATTCAGGTCAATTGAAGTATTAACAAGTCCTCAATAGTCCAGCCTTAAAGGTTAATCCACTGATACAAGGATTAATTGAAGTCTTAACAAGTCCAGTCTTAAAGTCTTAATATTAGTGGATTGACTTTTTGGAGTACTATAGAAAGTCAGCCATTTGGTATGCAACTAGGGGACTTGTCTTAACAAAAATGTTCAATATATGCACTAGTTTGGTTTGCCAAGGATCCAGCTTGATTGGACAGATCCACAGCTTGGAATACAGGGATATGTGTAATTTTGCTTTGGATTTTAGAATGCTATTTGGCCAATATCATCCTGCATTCTCATGGTATGGCTCTGGATATTTCAGGAATGAAGGAGACATACAATAGGCATGTTTTTGTTAAGACAAGTCCAACAGTTGTTTAGTAAATGAGGGACTTTCAATAGTGAATACTGCAAATATGCGAAATTTGTATGGTCTCTCTTGCATGTAGATTGAACTTGATGCTTCTATCTTTTAGGGTAGTTCATTAGGACCCTAATATCAGTCTTTTCACTCTAAAACTTGGACTGTTCAGTGCAATTTAGATTTTGAGATCTTGGATCAGACACATATTTCAGAAACCTAGTTCACCCTAGAACCACACTTAGGATCTGGAGCTTCTTTAAGGAACTTTGCTTAATGAAAAGTCTTTTAGGGATGATATGAACTTACTCCTAATGTTATAGAAGGATCCATTAATATCTGCATTCTAGCATATTTGCAGTATTCACTATTGAAAGTCCCTCATTTACTAAACAACTGTTGGACTTGTCTTAACAAAAACATGCCTATTGTATGTCTCCTTCATTCCTGAAATATCCAGAGCCATACCATGAGAATGCAGGATGATATTGGCCAAATAGCATTCTAAAATCCAAAGCAAAATTACACATATCCCTGTATTCCAAGCTGTGGATCTGTCCAATCAAGCTGGATCCTTGGCAAACCAAACTAGTGCATATATTGAACATTTTTGTTAAGACAAGTCCCCTAGTTGCATACCAAATGGCTGACTTTCTATAGTACTCCAAAAAGTCAATCCACTAATATTAAGACTTTAAGACTGGACTTGTTAAGACTTCAATTAATCCTTGTATCAGTGGATTAACCTTTAAGGCTGGACTATTGAGGACTTGTTAATACTTCAATTGACCTGAATGCATTGATCTTGGACCCAGCCCTAAAGTAAAAAAGTTTTTATTGGAGATTTGGATAGCCAAGGTATGGTTGACTTTTGAATCATCTATTGACCTTAAGCCAATTCGGCCTGGTTAAGGCACTATCAAGACTTTTAGTATTGAGAGAAAATTTTTATTGGAGATTTGAATCCGGACCATAAGGTTGATTGCCAAATCTATTAATGACCTTTTAAAAAATGTTGCTTGTTAATTCGCTACAAGGCTTTTGTTAAAAAGTTGGGAAAGGTATCTTAACATATTGGACTTTAGGGCTGGTTCAAAGAAAAAAGATTATTGCAGAATAAGGACCGGACCATAGGGTTGATTGATGAATCTTCTATTGAGTCTTTTAAGATATTGACACCTTAAGCCACTATTGAGACTTTTCCTAAAATGTTAACAAATGTTTCCAATACCAAGTCCGCTTTTTCAAACTTCTATTTTGAGGAGTTCAAGTTGAATGTTAATACTTTGTAGGAGTATCTTGTAGCCCTTTTCAAGGGCTTTAAGAGTTCTTGTGACCACTTAAGCCTTTAAAGAACAATTGAAGGAACTAGAGCCAAAATGCGGTCCAAGCCCTAGCCTAGGGTTAAGTGTCTACATTGGTTAACACTTCAATAATTTTTTAACCAAGTCTACATTTTTCAACATCTATCTTGAAGGGTTCAAGTTGGATCTTAAGACTTTATAGAAGTGTCTTATAGCCCTTTTGAAGAGCTTTAAGACTTCTTGTGACCACTTAAGGCTTTAAAGGACAACTGAAGGAACTAGAGTGAAAATGCGGTTTAAACCCTAAGCTAAGGTTACTAGATATGATCATAATATAACTTCCCTCTTTGGAAACTGCCTAATTTAGTAATTTTCAATCAATCAATTAAAATCAACTTGGATTGGTGATTGAAATCTTTATTATTACTATATTGAACAATCTCCTAATCTAGCAAGACTTCACTGATTGATATAGATTGTTTTGGTACATCATTCAAGTGCAGGTCAACACAAATATTGGACTTGAGTGTAAACATTTTTTAGTCATCAAAGTGTTACAGAACATTCAGTGAATATTCTCCAGAGGGTCTTGTAAAGTTTTCCAAAGGGTTAGAACATTTATGAACATTTATAGAATATTCATAAGTGTCACAGAACATTCACAGAACATTCACAAAACATTTATAGAATATTCATAAGTGTCACAGAACATTCACAGAACATTCACAAAACATTCATAGAATATTCAGTGAATATTCTCTAGCTGGTCTTGTAAATGTTTTCAGTAAAGCTTTCCAAGGAGGTCAGTGAATATTTTTCAGCTGGTAAATTATTTACAGATAAGAGAAGTTTTTATGGTGATATATAGTTGGACCCCAGACACCTCCATGACAGAAATATTGTTGAGAATATTCATTTATTGTAGGACAATTGTTTTGGAAAATATTCTAACTAATTTGAAGCTAACCCTAACCTTAACCTCAGATAATATTCTCTAGAAACATTTTCTCTTGAAAGGAATGCTTGAGAATAAAGCATCATGACTATTAGATCAAGGACCCCAGACACCCTGTGACAGTGAACATTCTCAAAAATGCTATCATGAATATGCAAAATTATTCTATAATGTGAAAAGTTTTCAAAAACATTCTGGCAAAAGTTTTCCCAGAAATATTCTGCACTCTGGGGGCAATTAGCAGGGCATATGGGACACTTTCATTCCCCTAATTGCCCCTCAGGTAGGTTGCCTGAAGTGGTCAAGTGCCAGGTAAACACAACCAAACAATTTCGGCAAAGATGGCCGAAAGCAGTGGCAGTGCTGCCAGCGCTGGCACTCACTGCAACAACCACCACCATGGATGCAATGCCAAAACTGAGACCCTCAGAAAACCTGAATCCAACTCAATTGATGGATTTTGGGTTCACATGGACTCCGAGATCATGGAAAATGGGGTCATCCAAGGAAAGCTGTTAGCGGCTAGCTTGAGATTCATTTGCATGCTTACTCATGATGGAGACGTGGCCTACGGCACCAGTTAAGACCATATATTCCGAAAAATTGCTTTTGCTCCCCATTCAAAATGCAAAGTCATTGTTGGTTGCCTTTTTAATGAGTACTCCTGCAATTTGGAAGCTGAAATGCCTGGCAGTCTCGCCGAGCCAAGCGAGGGAATGGCAAAGGCTGTCGGAAAAGTTGAAGGGCTCACTTTCATTCGCCCATCGAGAGAACTAAGGTTCGTTGTCAAAGAAGGCAGCGACATCAGAAACGAGACTAGTGAAGAGGAAGAAAGTAGAACAGCAGAGAGAGAACAAGGCGGGTCAGAGTCAACGCAGTCGTCGAGTGACATGGCCACAGTTGGACATTCTGGTACCAAGGAGAAGAGCGAGCAGTACGAAAAGAGAGAAATAGGAGAGAAAAATGAAGAGAGTTCCGACAGCGAAGGATACCACGACGCTCGTGAGTACAGTACCAATGATATCATGAGCTGGCGCACTGACATAGAACTTGCAGCGGAGCTCGTAAGTCGAGCTAGTACTGCATCCCAAAGCCCTGTTGGGACTACTGGATCATCCTCGCCACTGCCACAAACCGGAAGCGATAATAAGGTTGGAAACGATCCACCCTGTATTTTCGGCATATCTAGTAAATATGACTGTCTTTCCTGATTACGAATGGGACACTATTTGCCTAGAGAGGAGTTCCGACTTGTCTAGAAGAGTACCAGTACCAGTGCCGATCATGAAACAAACACCTAGAAGGATCCAGCAACAGCGTCGAACGGCGCTTTGCTTGAATACTCGATGGGAACAGTGACAACAAACGCAGCGGTTCTACTAGTAAACCGACTGTATGCGGGCTGCACTACTTGGTCGAAACATAGGATAAATACTCAATGCTCGAGAAACTCGGTAACTTACGCTGTGATGTACACCTCAATGGGACGCGCATAGCTAAGTAGCCAAACAACAAACAATAACCCGCCCACATGTGATCAAGTAACTTGGTGAAAGCCAGACAGTACAAAGACACTGTTCCATATGAAGGCTCAGCACGGATAAAACAAAGAACAATTGTTATAACACATGTTCGAAGCCAGTGCTATGCGAGTACAGTCGAGTACGAGGGAAGCCTGCGCTACCACGAGTAAAGCCTAGAATCAGCAATGAATCAGCTTTACTCAAGGTAGCCGGTTTAGGACGAGGATGACTAGGGATCGGCCTGATCGGGAAGAGCTACAAAGCAGCGAGCCTGATAGGGACAACCTAGTCTTGGCAGATGACTGAGTCGAGCCCAAATGGGAAGACTTGTATAAACCAAGGTCCTGAATGGGACTTGTATTATCAACGCAGCGGACTCTGGAATAATGTAAAAGTACTATAAAACTAGAACGTTTGTATCTTTAGTAGCCAGTGAATTGTACCCCACAAAGCTCAGCCCACAAGCAGAGTCCGAGTGGAACATTTATCTCATTTTATTGTGGTACGCGAGGACGTGGTGATCTAAGGTACAAACCCAGTGATAGTGCTAGTGTGTACGCGAGGACGTGGTGATCCGAGGTGCAATAAAATTGTGTTCGTCTGAAAAGACATATTGAAGTCGTAGCCCGACACCCATTGAAGCAGTAGCCCTGCACCCATTGAAGTCGTAGCCTGACAAAACCATTGAAGCAGTAGCCCTGCAACTATCCCCTTTATATTCCTTGCGAATTAAAACCATTTACAAAAACCGTGCAAGGTTCACTGTCAAAGTGAACTGAGTTGAGTTTCTGTCTGCGAGAGACCAGTAGTGCGTGATCAAAACCTTACAACTTCGTTGAAAGGCTTTCTCTTTCTTAATAGCTGCCCGAATTACTTAGGGTGTTAAAAGAGAGTTAGTGTGTATTTGGATTATTAGTTATAGATCTTTATAAGATCTGTTTCGAAGAGCCCATTTGCATCGACAGCCCCACCGAAAGGTGCCCTATTATCTGGAGCCCACCACGAGGGAAGCTTTAGATTTAGAAATCATTCACGAAGAAACTACCGTTTCTAACCAAACATCTGCGAGTCTGTCCTAAAAACAGCGACTTAGCGAGGCATTCCAAACCTTGCGCAAGCAATCATCATTGATACCAGAAAAAGACGTGTTAGAGTGCCTTCAAGGACCTCGTCTGTCGATTCCAATCAATCAAACCCTTCCGAACCGGAGAAAGGAATTCCTGCCACAAAGCAGGAACTTCTAATCAAACCGTTCAGACCAAAACCTCGAACCACGCGAAACTCGTGTGACATTGAGGAAGTTGAACCTTTTGCGAGTACTAGTTGACTGAGAGGAAGAGCAATAAATCGGCCAGCGATTATAATCACTGAGCAGAGCTTGTTGTCCAATCTAGGCGAAGAGCAACTCCAAAGAATCAACGCGAATCGTAGTGCAGCTGCGAACGCAATCCCAGTCGAAGAAACTATCACGACCCCTGAATCTAGTCCAAGGGCCAGTCCAGTGAGATCAAGAGAAACCTCTAAGACTTTACCTACAAACTCGAACTCCCAAGACTCATTGCCACGCAATTTGTCTACCACTCCAGATAATACTCCAGAACATAATATAACTATTATGGCAACTCCGAACCCCCCCTCTCCGCTGGCGAAAGACGCACCGCGTTTCGTTCACAGCAAGGCCATCGAACTCAACAGATTTGTTGAGCAAGTTGAGTCTATTTTCACAAAGTGCAACATCGGAGATGATGCCCAGAAGATATCTCTGATAAAGAGTTACGCCGATACAGTGTCCAAGAATGAGTGGGGTGCTTTCGATGATACATCGTATGCCACATTCAAGAAAGACCTGCTTCGTAGTTACCCAGATGCAGAGCTTCTGAAAATCGGAAGTCTTGCTGCACTGAACAGGATAGTCGCAGACTATAATGGGATGTTGTTGACAGACCGAAGAGAAATCCTCGATTTCCGTCGAAAGTTCATGGCTGAAGCTAAAAAGCTATCTTCCGGAGCTACGACTATCGTAGGTAACCACGAGTTGTGAAGCAAAATATGGGGCATTCTAGGACCGAGCTTGGCTATGGAAATACGTACCAGAGTATGGGTTAAAAACTCAACAACAGTACTTCCGGCCAATACTTCTCCGAGAAGAAACAATGACCCGTATCTTTGGACCGAGATACTCGAACAATTGGATGAAGCATCCGCCGAGATAGCCAGAGACTCACATACAGTATTTGACCGCTGAGTTGAACACCCAAATTGTATTTTGGCCTACAGATTGGCCTCAGTGGCGGAATACAATTTATGGGTTTGGAGAAAGCCTGGGGGATGCCCTCTTCATGTTTGTACCAAGTTTGGTAGGAATCGTCCCAGACATCATGGAGATATTCAGTAATTAGAGGTGTTCATGTGAGTGATATCTGAGTTTGGAATATTTTCACATATATTGACAGTGCTATATCTCTGTCATTTCTTGACGGATTTGTATAAAAATTGGACGTACTTTTCTGCATTCATATTCACTATTTTCTGGATATTTATTCCATACTTAATTCCCACAGTGTGCTCTGTTTCCACAGTGTTCAAGTGAGTGATCTTGTTCAACTGACCGGTCAAATACTGTAGTCAGGCAATTCGGGGAAACACGTTTGCAGAATCTAGTGCGAAGGTTGTGGCAGACATGGCAAAGTCGTCTTACGACTCGCCACAGGTTAAGCAAGAAGAAATCGAAGAATTAACCGCGTCACTGAAGGATACCTTCAAACTCACCGCTAAGCAGTTAATGGCTGATATGGACAAACACTTGGAGCAAGTGTATACCAGCCAGACGCAGCAGCAGCGTAGTGCGCCACAAGTATCGTGGAGCGCGCCACAAGTTCAACGTACTTCCGACAATAGACCACCGTATATGGGGTGCTTCTACTGTGGGAAGGAGGGTCATCGAATCGGTGACTGTCCAACGAAGAACGATCATCTTTGCATCGGTTACGTCAAGGAGATCAATGGTCGAATTGGGTTACCTAACGGCAACATGATTCCTAAAGACTTACCAGGCAAAAATCTGGCTGAGAGAATTGAACATTGGAACAAAGCCAATGCGCAAGTCAACATGCTAGCCGGATACTGTATGGAAGATTTTGGAATGACCGGAGGAACGCCGATCGAAGAAGATCGAAGCTACGAGGCCTATATTCATATGGAACCTAGTTCTTCGATACGATCGGCACCGACAGTTGAGCCCAAAGAACTTCAAGACATGCGAGCGATACTAGCTCAAATAACTAAGAAGGCCGAGCAGGAGAAAGCTGCTCAAGAAAAAGTTGAAAGCGAGAACCAGTTGTGACAAATGGTTGAGACGTACATACAAGAGTCTCAGAGAAATCAATCATCGGACATTGCGAAGGCCGCTAGTATGTTAAACATTCCAATGCTACATTTGGAACAGTTGCTAGGACAGAAC
The DNA here is from genome assembly GCA_029320655.1 of Mycena floridula. Lineage (NCBI taxonomy): Eukaryota > Fungi > Basidiomycota > Agaricomycetes > Agaricales > Mycenaceae > Mycena > Mycena floridula. The sequence goes on from JARIHS010000001.1 coordinate 3,368,762, forward strand.
GCGCGCAGCAGTAATCTAGAGAACAGCTCGGGTTTCGAATAGGTCCCATGAAGGGAGGCGTTGGTAGTACCAGGTCTGGTACAACACTACCAACAAGCCGAACGGAGGACCTAAAATTTAAAAAGTCTAATGCAGACAAAGACCCCGACTGGAGATCCAAGAACCGTTTGATTCCTTATGTTGATATTGTACGAACACCGAGATTGCGAGATAAGAGCCAAGAGAAAATTATAGAAAAGCCAGAACAAACAGTCGAGACAAGCGAAGAGAACACAGAGGAGGTTCAGTTCCCTTTCGTTGGCATACCAGCGATTAAACAGGTACCGTTCGAAGGCCCACCTCAACCAAGAGAGACGTCGATCCCCGAGGTAGAAAAAGCAAAGGAAGCATCCTATCGTAATCAAGCTCCGGTGGAAAGACGATCCTCAAAGGAAGAATGGCTAGAGATCGTTATGAACACTCCAGTATCTCTTAAGTTCAAGGACTTAATGGCAACAAAAGAAATGTGGGAACAGTTACAGAAAGAGGTTACACCGAAACGGATAGAAGCTACCCCAGGAGGGAAAGCTACGTTGATTGCGGACATCAGGACACACGAAGCACCAGTTATATAGGTGCTCAAGGATCCCAATAAATCAGATAACTTTGAATCCTTTCTAATGCGAGAAGATGTGATTACGACGGAGTCATTACCACCAGCGATATATACAGTGTCCCAGTTTGCCCTACAAGGCATACCAAAAGGGTCATATGTGGTACAGGATCCGGTGGAAATGTATCTCAACAGTCTTGAGCCAGGCGAAGTACCTAAGCAGATACTGGTAGCTCGAGATTCTCACTCACTACGGACATTGTACCCAGTAATTAACAGGGCATTTCCGGTGGAAACAGTCATGGATAGTGGTTCGCAACTTGTCTCGATAAAAGAAGAGGTTGCGAATAAACTAGGCATATGTTGGACGCCCTGATGTGAAAATCAACATGCAAAGTGCGAATGGAAGTGTTGAATCGTCTCTAGGACTAGCATGGAATATTCTGTTCACGTTCGATGGACAGGTAACATACTACTCCCAAATACACGTCATGAAGGACCCAGCATATTCCGTACTACTCGGAAGACCATTTGACGCAGTAGCAGAGTCATGGATTAAAAACGACCATCAAGGGGGACAATCAATAACGATTACTGACCCAAAGACGGGAAGTCATTTGATGATGCCAACCTTTGAACGAGGGGTTCCGAGACCGATACTCAAGAAGGAAAACAAACCGGATATTGAAGGGCAGACCCCGGCAGTATTCCAGTCGGTTTTTCGCCACTCGATGAGTTGATCAATGATCAAGGAGAATTGGCGCTTGAAATCCTAAAGAACAAGTACGGAGAGTACGAAATTGCGAGAGTCTCAAGACCTCTTAAAGATCGGTTTACACAAGCTGAGTTAAGAGATGCGTACTTGGATGCATCAAGGAATGATTTAGAAAGGGATGATGACTCTAAATTGTTGCATTCGTATTACACCAGGACGGTGCCAGAACACTTGTTACCGGGATACGAAAAGATGTTTAAAGTGCCAAGTAAGAAGGCGAAGACTCCGAGCAAGCAAACATTTGAAAAAGAATGGCAACGAGCAAAAATGAAGCTAGATGATCTTAAGAAGTACAGTCAGTTTGCGCCATCGGCTAAGGAGACGAAGCACGATGCGAGCAAATGTAAAAACTGTATCCTACTTAAGAAATTCGAGCAACAGAAAGTAGCTCGGGAAATTGCTAAGTCAAACAAAGCGGTAGAAAGTGAAGATCCACTAGAAGAGGCATCCACGAAAGCAGAACCTTCAGCCAGTGAGGCGGATACCTCGGAAGTAATATCTACCGAAGAAGTATCTCCGGTAGAGGATAAACAACCTCTACGGTCGGAACCGGAAACTCAGGACAAAACTAACTCTGATCCATCATCAAAATCGTCGATCATAAAAGATACACCCGACATTGATGAGACAGAGGAAGAATTTGAACAAAGGATACGAAGAGACTTGGAAAGCATTGAGCGAGTAAACATCGCATCAATGGCGCAGTACGCGGCTTCCAAAAAGAAGTATAAACCAGTGGCGTTAAAAGTGAGACCAGCTTTGGCCGAGTTACCGGATAAATTCAGGATAGTGCGAAAGATAATAGGGGATCCTTTGAAGGATCTGCCTGTCTTACCTACGAATCCTCCAGAGTTTACCCCTACAGGAAGGTACACCGCTGAGTGTCGAGAGATATTCTTAAAGAATCACAACGGCTTCATGTGGCCCAAGGAACATAAGCTAGCGGATCATATAATGAGCATGCATAATGAAGGTTTTGCTTGGGAAGAGTCGGAACAGGGAAAGTTCAAAGAGGAATTCTTCCCGCCGGTAGATATTCCAGTTCTTGAACACACACCGTGGGTTCAAAGGAATATTCTGATTCCACCTGGGATATACGATGAAGTATGCAGAGTAATCAAGTCGAAGATCTCGGCGGGTGTTTACGAGCCATCGAATTCATCATATAGGTCTAGATGGTTCTGTGTGGTGAAGAAAGATGGAAAAAGCTTGAGACTAGTGCATAGTCTGGAGCCCTTGAATAAAGTTACTATACAACATTCAGGTGTTCCACCAGCTACCGAGGCAATTGCCGAACAGTACGCTGGACGAGCTTGTGGAGGAATATGCGATTTATATGTTGGTTTTGACGAAAGAATATTGGCCGAGTCTTCCAGAGACCTTACTACGTTTCAGACTCCTTTCGGAGCATTGCGATTAGTCACTTTACCTATGGGATGGACAAACTCGGTACCAATATTCCATGACGATGTCACATATATATTACAGGAAGAAATTCCGCATATTACGACACCATACATTGATGATGTTCCGATAAAAGGACCAAAGTCAAGATACGAGTTACCAGGCGGAGGTTATGAAACAATACCTGAAAATCCAGGGATACATCGTTTCATTTGGGAACACTTTCAAGGTGTGAATAGAGTCCTACAACGAATGAAATACTGTGGCAGTACCTCAGGTCCTAAGTCAATCATTTGTGCTGGAGAAATCATGGTAGTAGGACATCTATGCACGTACGAAGGAAGGAAGCCTACTCCGGACAGAGTCAAGGTTATAACAAACTGGGGTCCGTGTAAGGACGTTTCAGATGTTAGAGCTTTCCTTGGTACTTGTGGCGTAGGGAGAATGTACGTAGAAGGCTATGCGATGAAATCGGAACCACTGGTAAAGTTAACCAGGATAAACGAGGAGTTTATTTGGGGACCGATGCAGGAGGAAGCAATGCAGAAGCTCAAAGACGCTTTGAGCACCTGTCCGGCTTTGTTTCCAATAGACTACTTTCTAGAAGAAGGTATATACATATCGGTGGATACATCGTGGCGCGCCGTCGGTTTTATCATATACCAAATAGATCCGGAAACGGGGGCAAAGTGATATGCGAGGTTCGGGTCAATAACGTTGAATGACCGAGAAGCAAGGTTCTCACAACCAAAACGAGAACTATATGGCTTAATGCGAGCATTGGAAGCTAGTAGATATTGGATTATCGGTGCGAGAAACCTCACTGTTGAAGTGGACGCAAAATACATCAAAGGAATGTTAAACAACCCGGAGATGGGTCCAAATGCTACTATCAACCAATGGATAGAAAAGATCTTGATGTACCAATTCACACTGGTGCATGTCCCAGCCAAGGACTTCGCAGCAGTGGATGGATTGTCGAGATGTATGAAGCAGCCAGGCGACGAAGAGTACGAGAATTCGGAGGAATTTGAGGACCAAATACGGGTCCTAGAGTACCACAAAGACCCTGACTGCGTAAATAAACCTTTAGAGTTCAACAATTTCAAAAACGAGATTGACACTCGAGGGGGGTATTTCCAATGCGCCACATCAATAGATGATTTCGATCAAGAACGGGACAGAGCTAGAGCAGAGAACGAGGCTTGGAAGCAAGTACACCGAGGGCAGTATGTAGAAAACATAATGCGGAGCGGTGGAAACTTCCAGCTGGCACAAACATTTGCTCTAAGAATGATACCTGATCTGGAGGAACGAGTGAATCCTGAGAAATGAGAACAGTACGACGAGAGACATCGAACCAAGACAGGTATTTCACAAGACGTGGAAATACCTAGAATAAAAGCTTGGCTCGGCAATCCGTTTGTAAGGCCCGAAGGGATGAACAACAAAGAGTATCACAGCTTTGTTAGACATGCGAGGAGATTCTTCCTGGACAAGGAAAATCGGTTGTATCGAAGGAATGCGGAGTCAAGACACAAACTAGTAGTAGAAAAGGAACATCGTACTTATATGATGAAGGCATCTCACGATAGTCTTGGACATAGAGGATTACATTCCACCGCGAAACTAGTTGGAGAACGATTTTGGTGGCCTGAGTTCGAGAGAGATGTTAAGCAGTTTGTCAAAACATGTCACATCTGTCAACTCAGGCAGCGCAATTTACTATTAGCACCACCAACTATAACGCACACTCCCTCGATATTCCAAACACTTCATGTCGATACTTTTATGATGTCAGAAGTATCGAACCGTTGTAAATATGTGGTACATGGCAGAGACTCGTTGACATCTTGGCCAGAAGCAAGAGCACTCGTAAAAGAGAATGCTCGAACGATAGGTCAATGGCTGTTCGAGGAGGTCATAACACGTCAGGGGTGCCTGGAGAAAATAGTAACCGATAACGGTAAAGCGTTCAAAAAGGCTACGGCATGGATAGAGAAAACCTACGGTATCGCAGGAATTCAGATATCACCGTATAACTCTCAGGCAAACGGGAAGATTGAACGAGGACCTTGGGATGTAAGAAACGCACTATTTAAAATGTGTGGTCCCTGAGAACATTGGAAAATGGTTCTATTTCTTGCCCCATGTACTATGGGCGGACAGGATAACGATGCGTAAAACCACGGGTTGTTCTCCTTTCTTCATGGTTACGGGAGCACATCTGATATTGCCTTTGGACATTATCGAGGCCACATGGTTACTACACCCACCAGATGGAGTAATGATGCGAGATGAACTACTAGCTTATCGAGCTATAGCACTAGCGAAGCATCAGATTCACGTGGGTGACATGCGAGAGAGAATTACGAAGGAGAAGCGTGAAAGACTTCTCAAGTACGAAGAAGAACATGCCGCCACAATCAAAGCATACGACTTCAAGTTGGGAGACTTAGTACTCGTACGAAATACTACGATAGAAAAGCATCTCAACAAGAAAATGAAGGCCAGGTATATTGGACCCTTGATCGTAGTGAAAAAGACACTAGGGTCGAGATATATATTATGTGAATTGGACGGTACGGTTCTGGCGGGACGATTTGGACAATTTCGAGTGGTACCGTATTTTGCGAGAGAAAGTCTGGAACTACCAACAGATATGGAAAGAAACGTGTTGGCCGCGGCCAAGAAACTCGAAGAGTTGACGGTTACGGAACCCACGTATGGCGATCATATCAAACAATTGAATAAGGACAATCCTGTATTCGGGAAAGTCAGGTTCAAGATTCCAGTAGACAAGGAGTACGATAAAGCCGACGATACATCAGAGGTATCGGTTGAATCAGACGACCAAGAAGAGTTAAGCAGTGATGAGGAAAAGGCAATATAAATTGTTACTGGCGCAGCAAGGAGATTACTATGAGCTAGTTAAGGACAACTAGAAAACCGTGACCCCGCGCATAGTACCTTTGGCAGAGCCCTCTTCAGCACTAGCCATAGCATCTTCTTCGGTGTCAGAAGCAGAGGCCTCGGAAGCGTCAGGGTTGGAACGACAACCTTTGACAGGAGAAGTAGCACGAGACGCAGCGACAAGTCCACGGAACTTGCCCTTCTTATAGACTTCTCCTCGGTTCTGCAACTCCTTGTTGATACGAGAGGTTTCGGAATCAGCCTGATCGAGTTTCTGAAGTTCGAGGACAAGGCGAGCAGAAGCCAAGTCGCGCTGCTTGAGAAGCTCCTTGCGACGAGCCATCAAAGCGGCATCGGAAACGCCATCGGCAGTATATTTCTCAGCCTCTTCACGGCTGCGGCGAATATCTTCGATGGTAGCCTCGGGCATGGCGGAGTCTTCCTCATCCGAAATGACTAAGGTCAGATTAGAAAGGGGGTTTCGACTAAAAGAAAGAACAGTGGCGAACCGACAGTAGCAATGCTCGGGTTGGCGCTGCGAGAACGAAGACCTTTGAAAACAGCACCAGGTATTGGCATTGGCTTTCTCAACGACCTGTAAAGCACAGGAATAATTCGTTGAGTCAGTATCAATACCAGGGACGTGATCAAAGGGAAGCAAGAGCGTGAAACCGCATGAAATCGGCTAAAAACCGTTGGTGCAAAGGCAAAAGAAAGAAGATCAAAAGAAGATACTCACAGAGGTGTTCTTCGGGATCTTCATAGTACTAAGCATAGCCGCATCAATAGGTTTGGGAGCACATTGCTGAATAAAAGAAATAAGTTCGGCAAGGTACCCCATATCGAATGGGTTAACTAAAAACGAACCAATTCAGTACGATGTCTCTTGTGGCAGGATTCAGTTTTACCAGGGTTGGAGCCTACGTGCACATTAATATGTGTACCACCGGACGATACAACTTGACCACCTTGATCCTCATCGGAATCTACAATTGTCAGAGACTTTCCGGTCTTTTTGGGACGCTAGAAATAGCATAAGAAAAAGACAGGCCAAGTTAAAAACATAGTACGACTGAACTTTGGTAGTGGCAACGGTCGGGTAAGACAGAACGGTCAGCAACTTCTTCTTGAGGAGCCATTACAACATCCTCCTGAGGAGCAGGACCTCCTTGAGAAGAACCAGAACTAGCGGCGAGAGTTTTGGAAGCGATTACCGCCTCATGCTTGGCGAAGGTATCGAGTTCGAGAATAACCGGGGAAGGAGCCTCGACAACTCCACGGCTGGCAATAGTGTCGACGTACTTGAGCACTGCAGCCACATGGCCCATCAGGGTTTTGTGACTGCTGGGCTTGGGGACGTTCTGGACAAGGGCGAGCTGTGAGAACCACGAGTCAAATAAAGTACGAAGGGCGTAATGAATGAATTTACCACAGTGTCGGCATAAGCCGCAGTAGTAACAGCCAGAACGTTGGGCGGGGAATTCATCGAAACACATTGTGCGACGGTCTGTTTAGCAGTACTGGCTGTGTTGAACAACTGCGAAGTGTTGGCATTGGAAGCAGCAACCATAAGAGGCGATAAGAGTTAAGATTCAAAGATGGGACAAGATCAATAAAAGATGGGACCTCGATACCGTTATTAACAACGACGAGACTGCCTTTTATATCGATACGTCTCCTCGGAGAGCCAGAACGCTTAGAAAAGACTGCATCAATAATCAATGGCCAGATCGGGAACTGAACAATGTCAGCGAAAGATCGATTAGGAAACTGATTATGGATCATACTTTGGAACATGTGTATACGGCCGCCGATTTACCGAGCAACCAGGGACGGTTGCTAAATTTTTCGTGAAGGGGAGAGGGCGCCAAGCGCGTTTTACTGTAACAAGAGAACATACGGATCATATGTTACAAAGAATAGTCCTGTTTAAGACAGCCGCAAGGCTACTTACACGGGCACATCTAGATCTAGCCGTAAAAGATGGCAGCATGGGGTAACCCAGCAAAAAGTCTTTTACACACCGCTGAAAGGCGGGAATAGACAAAATTGGCTATGTGCGAGGAGTCGTTGAAATCAGACTTTCAATGGCCGAAACATGAGATCATGTACATCTCAGGGACCCGCGGAGGTAAATAAAAGGAAGCAAATGAAATGAACGATCACTGCTTGATAAGATCGAAGATTTATTTGAAATCACCTGATTTACATGACGAAAATGGGGACCGAATAACGGACAAGTGTACCACCAATGAAGACCGATAAAATAAGCAGAAAATAGAACATAAAAGGCTCGGGATAATCGAAAGATTAAGAACCAAGAACCATTATGAACGACTTCGTATTGGTCATCGCAGACTCAGACACCGTCTACGAAGAGATGTACGATCTAAAAGGATGCGAAGGTGTCATACCGATCTCCAACATTCTTCCATATCCGCTCGGAAACTTATCCGGAACTCTATACAATCTGGTTCACCAGGTTCAGTACTCCAAGGAAGTAATCCGATACGATGGAAAAGAATGGAGAGGTGCGAGTTGGTTGGAAAGTCGGATCACTTGGATTGCAGCCGTAGGAGGCAACAAGGAGATGTACAGAGAAGCGAAGCTTTCCCTTACAGCCGATATCAACTCTTACACCGAGGATCTTGCGGAAAAATGGATTAAGGGAGAGACATTGTCGATTAGAGATGTGTTCCTGGACCAGGTGAAGCGGACCAAGGAGATCAAATTGAAGTTCGTTCAGGACGATGGTACGGGGAGTCTTCCAGAGATACGAAAGAGAGCAGCAAAGAGCAAGAATTCCTTGATCCACATGTAATGGTAACAGAGGCTTTAACAAGTATCTAAGGACCAGATAAATCGGGATTAAGAAGATATGTTATAATATACATATATGCGAATCGATATAGCATCGAAGATACGTGACGAAAGGTGTGGCGTGAAGAACGACGCCACGGTTACGAGGTTTACCGTGATAACTAAGCAATGGTCAGAAGGAATGACTAAAAACGTCAGCAAGGACACATCATCCAGATGAATAAGCAAGGTTCACGAAGATATGTGTTCAAGCTACGATAGGCGTGGTAAAAACTACCAATCGTAACAAAGACACAAGGCAAATGAACGAGAAATACGACTTTGTAAAAGTTTGTCGCAAGGTGGAAATACGACACGGAAAACACGTGACTTGTATTACCAAAATGGGGCAGACGGTGACACAAGTGCTCCTCGAGGTCGTTAAACAAAGCAAGCGATATTCGTGCGGAAGGATTTAACTTAAAAATTCACATGAAAATTCCAAATCATGAAAACGAGATTTGTTTAACGTCCAAGGGACGACAGTTCGAAATACAAAATAATAATAAAATTTATTTTGCCCCGCAGGGCCCCATCCCGACACCCATATCAGTAGCTGTTTTGCAAAATAACCTGAGAGTCCACTACTGATCTTTTGCAAAACGATCCAACTCGACTCGAGCACAGCTTATTGCATGTTGTAGTATAAAACCACATGACATGGTGCCGGACAAACAAAGAATCAATACATATAAAACACCTCGGTCACCTGATGCTGATTAATTAGATGACAAATTATTTTACTGACATAATCAAGTTAAGCGCCGAAGGCGCAGACGCCGCCCGAGGCCGCCCGCAGGGCGGCGGCGCAGGGTTAAGGCAGAAACAAGCTGTGGTTCCTCCCGGAGGTAGGTGGCGAGCGGAGCGAGCCATCCTACCGGAGGGAGGAACCTAAAGCTTGTATTATATAATTAATATTGCTTGGTCAGCATCTCAATGGATGCAGAAATGCAATAAAAATAATTTGGCACCAGTGAGATTTGAACTAAAAACCCTAGGGTAAGTGCAAACAACTAGGCACAAACATTACAAACTTGACACTGTAACAACTGAGCCACTGGGGCAGATATAAGTACTGACATCAAGGCCAATATATCACCCATACAACATCATGTAAATACACTTTTGGCATTTCTGAGGGCTACTCCCTTCCCTTCTGGACAAAGGGAAGTTGATGTGTGACAGTTAGATATTAGTATACCAGAGCTGAACTAAGGAAGATTATGTAATTTCCCAAAAAGGAAAGTCATCGGATTTGGAAGCGCAATGTCTTATACTGGAGTGAATTTGTTAAGGTTGATTAGAGAAATGTTGCTAGTTAACCCAGTATTAACTCAGACATTTTTTACTCAGACATTTTTTACAAAAAAATGTCTGAGTTAATACTGGGTTAACTAGCAACATTTCTCTAATCAACCTCAACAAATTCACTCCAGTATAAGACATTGTGCTTCCAAATCCGATGACTTTCCTTTTTGGGAAATTACATAATCTTCCTTAGTTCAGCTCTGGTATACTAATATCTAACTGTCACACATCAACTTCCCTTTGTCCAGAAGGGAAGGGAGTAGCCCTCAGAAATGCCAAAAGTGTATTTACATGATGTTGTATGGGTGATATATTGGCCTTGATGTCAGTACTTATATCTGCCCCAGTGGCTCAGTTGTTACAGTGTCAAGTTTGTAATGTTTGTGCCTAGTTGTTTGCACTTACCCTAGGGTTTTTAGTTCAAATCTCACTGGTGCCAAATTATTTTTATTGCATTTCTGCATCCATTGAGATGCTGACCAAGCAATATTAATTATATAATATTCTTTGTTTGTCTGGCACCATGTCATGTGATTTATACTATAGCAGGCAATAAGCTGTGCTCGAGTCGAGTCGCAGCGTTTTGCAAAAGATCAGTAGTGGACTCTCAGGTTATTTTGTATTATTCTTACAGTATGGCCTGATCCCGACTCAACGACACTTCTTGAGCTCCCTCGACCACCACCTAAGTACCCGTACCAAAACCCTCCCTAAAAAGGAGAAGAATCAAAGCCGTCAGGCGATGATGAGGAAGGTTGAGGTCCGGAGACCAAGGGACCGGGAAAGGAGACGTCCGACGAGGTGTTGAAGTCGAACTCCGTACCAGGAGCCACCAAACGAGGATCTGGAAGACCCAGGGCCAGGTAAATCGGTTGACGTTGGATAGCGTCAGCAGGCGGTGCGGTGGGTGGCAGTGGTGGCGAAGGCATTGACGCTGGTATCGGCGAAGACGCCTCTCCCTGAAGCAAGTGACAGATAAGAGATGAACGAATACCGTACATCTCCTATCGCGAAGGCTGATGAGCGAAAAATGAAATAAAAGAGAAAAGACGACGCACCCCTGGTTGGACGTCGTACGCCCAGACAGCAGTCCCAGATGGAGGCGTCAGCTGCGGAAAAGAAGCGAGCTCGACCAGAGCGACCGAAAAGATGGTGCGGACGAGATCCATCTCCACGGTTTCGTGAAGTTGTAGCTCATCGAGACGAGCACAGTGAGGGACCTAATAGAGAAAATGAACGAAAATTTCTATTAAAGAGAGAACCGAACTGGGGAAAAGAAAACGTACCATGAGGTCGTGGAAACACTCGACATAGTCGAGGATGTCGTCAGGCCAAAGGAAGTCGTTGGTCTGAAGGAACTGGTAGGCGACGAGGAGGAGCGCAGCCTCGTAGCCAGTATTGCGGAAGAGGTTGTAATCAGCCTCGGAAAGCTGAAAGGAAGGAAACGACGTAGAATCGTCGTGCGAGGATTGCGAAGCGGTAGCGAGAGGTGACTGCGACATGGCGATTGGCAGTGGCAAGTCAGAAAAAGCGATGTACGCACACGTGACATGGCCACAAATAAAGAATTACGGTCGGATCTCGGAACGAGCTCCGACTCGTAATTCTCAGTAGTTGAAGTCATAGACGGCATTATTCGGCGTCTAGAAAACGAGGAAAAATTCGGGAAAATTGCCTAAAAATGCGAGAAATCGATATTTGACAAAATTGATAACCGTGCGGAGTAGTAATTGTCCCGAAAAGGCAAAACTCCGATTGATCTGACAAACCGGGACCGGTTATCAATTACCGCAGGTTGTGGGCTAAAAATATGAAGTACGAGGCACGTAGTGAGGCAGTTGATACAAGGGCTCGAGCATAATCGCATGATGGGAATGACCAGGGGGTCATTATTATTGTGTGGGGGAGATAATAAGGTTGGAAACGATCCACCCTGTATTTTCGGCATATCTAGTAAATATGACTGTCTTTCCTGATTACGAATGGGACACTATTTGCCTAGAGAGGAGTTCCGACTTGTCTAGAAGAGTACCAGTACCAGTGCCGATCATGAAACAAACACCTAGAAGGATCCAGCAACAGCGTCGAACGGTGCTTTGCTTGAATACTTGATGGGAACAGTGACAACAAACACAGCGGTTCTACTAGTAAACCGACTGTATGCGGGCTGCACTACTCGGTCGAAACATAGGATAAATACTCGATGCTCGAGAAACTCGGTAACTACGCTGTGACGTACACCTCAATGGGACGTGCATAGCTAAGTAGCCAAACAACAAACAATAACCCGCCCACATGTGATCGAGTAACTTGGTGAAAGCCAGACAGTACAAAGACACTGTTCCATATGAAGGCTCAGCATGGATAAAACAAAGAACAATTGTTATAATACATGTTCGAAGCCAGTGCTATGCGAGTACAGTCGAGTACGAGGGAAGCCTGCGCTACCACGAGTAAAGCCTAGAATCAGCAATGAATCAGCTTTACTCAAGGTAGCCGGTTTAGGACGAGGATGACTAGGGATCGGCCTGATCGGGAAGAGCTACAAAGCAGCGAGCCTGATAGGGACAACCTAGTCTTGGCAGATGACTGAGTCAAGCCCAAATGGGAAGACTTGTATAAACCAAGGTCCTGAACGGGACTTGTATTATCAACGCAGCGGACTCTGGAATAATGTAAAAGTACTATAAAACTAGAACGTTTGTATCTTTAGTAGCCAGTGAATTGTACCCCACAAAGCTCAGCCCACAAGCAGAGTCCAAGTGGAACATTTATCTCATTTTATTGTGGTACGCGAGGACGTGGTGATCCAAGGTACAAACCCAGTGATAGTGCTAGTGTGTACGCGAGGACGTGGTGATCCGAGGTGCAATAAAATTGTGTTCGTCTGAAAAGACATATTGAAGTCGTAGCCCGACACCCATCGAAGTCGTAGCCTGACAAAATCATTGAAGCAGTAGCCCTGCAACTATCCCCTTTATATTCCTTGCGAATTAAAACCATTTACAAAAACCGTGCAAGGTTCACCGTCAAAGTGAACTGAGTTGAGTTTCTGTCTGTGAGAGACCAGTAGTGCGCGATCGAAACCTTACAACTTCGTTGAAAGGCTTTCTCTTTCTTAATAGCTGCCCGAATTACTTAGGGTGTTAAAAGAGAGTTAGTGTGTATTTGGATTATTAGTTATAGATCTTTATAAGATCTGTTTCGAAGAGCCCATTTGCATCGACAGCCCCACCGAAAGGTGCCCTATTAGCGACAACATGGATACCAGTACCGACGATTACACAGGACAATATCAAGGTCCAGCAAACTCGATGGGTGCAAGAAACTACTCCTGAGCTCCATTTGAACACTGATAACCCTTTCGCTCCTGTCATTTTTTGAGGACAATACATGATGGCTGAGATGTTCCACCTTGACCAAATGTACCAAGAGCAAGCCGAGTTTCCTGACAGCGTCAAAACTCTGAGCTCAATGAGAAACGCTGAGTTCGTTCATTTTCCATCGTTGGTGCAAGACTTTGCTGGGTACTGGGATCACAGCAGCATGACTATTGATGAGACAACAAATCCCAGGCTCGAGCCCATCGTCCAACAAAGGAATCCAGACCGCATTCCTGGGCCAGACCATCCTCTATACAGTGCTCATGCTGTTTGTCAGACCATCGTCATTAACAGATCGCCATTGATGACTTACCCACCGTTGATGACTGACTATCAGCTCTGGATTGGTCAAGAGCAGGCGCAGAAGAGGGAAACAAAACAGCTGGGAAAGGACATACTCTGGGCTTGCCGACACGTCAATTGGGGCATGTCTTACATTCATCCAGATATCGAGGACTATTGCCTGGTTGATGCAGATGACAGCATCTGTTGTTGAGAGCACAAGAAAGATGAGTTTCTACACATCCAGGAGTCCAGTTGGAGAGAGAGTACACCACAAATCGATGAACTTCCACAAGTTGACTTCACCTACTCATACCCATGGTCTTCTCTCCTCAACCATACCTTGCTTGAGTTCATCATTCCCATTGACGCAGATCTTGCCGAAGCAACATATAACGAAACGAACAGGAGTTGATGCACCTGGAACGTGTGCCCAATCCTCTGCGCCAGTATCATCAGCTCTCCAGTTCAGCGACCATGATCCATTCCTCACCTCAAGCCTTCTGGCTCAGACCACTTTGCCAGACTTGAGCCGACATCCAAACACTCATTACACTTCTTGTTCGTATGTTATGACAGAAGCACTTCTGCGAGATCATCAATTGGATTCCTGAAGAACATTCGGTAAAGCATTTTCTGCACCACCATTGTGTCTTCTTCAGAATCATTGATAAAGGAATTCCAATGACAGTTCAAGGCTTCAACACCGAGTGCGAGCACATGCATCCACCATCATCGAGACTCAATGAGCCATCAGCTCACTGCTACAAGCCTTGTAATCCTCTTCTCCTCTTGGAGGAAGATGAATTTCTCTTTCATGCCATCCAGTTGCTTGAGCATTTCAGTATGTTTGAAGCATCAAACACAATCCGAGGAATCCATGGAAAACACATGCTGCACCAGAAAGATGTGTGATGTCTTTTGCACCATGGTTACCTGGACTCGTTAGATCATTTTGACCATTTTGGTCAACGAACTTGGGCAAGAGAAAGAGTCGAGCAGAGTTAAGGTCCTCGCAATGATGTTCTGTCAAGTTACCTGGCCTCGGGCCGGTATGTTTATATGTTTTCTTGTCGTTTTCATCTGTCTTCACCGCCTTCCTATCATCATTCTTGTACCAGTGCTGCTATGTGATCACTTGGTAAGAATGATGAAATACTATTTCCTTCATTTCACTGACTGCATATTCAGCTTTCCACCTACCATCCAGATACTAGTGCATCTGCACTTGCAATTGGTAAGTAACCTCTGTGTTACTTGGAGTACAATCATTGAGATTCTTTCCAGTTTTCCATTCATTCTATCCTCTGTCTGAGAACAAGATCTATTCCCTCCAGGGATCATGCCCAAAAGCCAGACCCTGCACCGCAGTTACCAGTCACTTCTGTATATCAAATTTATCATCATTTCAGTTGTCTTAGTCCTTGTAATAAGATCAACTATCAATTTACTCTTCATTGTACATAAATATCCAGCAAAATTCAGAAGAAAAGAGCTAGAGAGAGGTAACACTGAAATTCCTTCTGTGGGCTTAGTAATGGCACCTGTGCCAGTACAGAAACAGACACGAGTGTCACTATGGGACGCATATATGCGAAAGAGACTTGAAGTAAGGTTCTCTGGGGCAGAAAAGAGTTCTAAAGTTCCCTGCGGCCAGGAGAATTGGAGAAATAGCAAGCCCACTATGCACAATGCACAAAATCAGGGACCAAGTCTCTGGAATCTCATGTCCAATAACTCCAGTAACTGAACCACGACATCCTTTGCTTAGAAACCATGGATCTGAAGTAGAGGATGAATTTAAAGTTCCCTGAAAACAGGAGAACTTGAGAAACAACAAGTCACCTAAAGGAAAAATCGAGGACCAAGTGCCTGAAATTTCATTCCCAACAATTTCAGCAACTGGACCTCGATATTTTTCCATTGATGACTATAAATTTGAAGAAGGAGATATAGTAATATGTCCCACAGGCGATGTTCGAGAGAAAACAAAGCCTGAAAACTGACTTGAGGCTTACAGTGCCTACAAGAAAGTCGCTAAACGGGCTATACCTGTTTCAGGAGTTTTTCCAGAAGAGGCTAAAGTACGAAGAACAATACCAGGAGATCCCATGAAGACCATGGAACCACTTACGGCCTTCCCACCAGAATTCGAGCCAACAGAACGACTCACGAAAGAGAGAATGGAAGACTTACAGCTAATTGCAGTACCTAAGGCGCAGCATCATTTTTGATCAAAATTTGATGCTGTGAAAGAATAAATCATAGCATGCTCAATTCATATTGTATTGGCCTCAGAGTAGGCTCCAAATTTTCCTTTTTCATTGCTTTAAATCATAGGATAGATAGATAGCCCAATGTATCTGAGCAGGTTTAATCATGCCATGGGCAGTAAGTACAATTATCTGTTCTGGAATTTTCTACAATGTTTATATATGTCTATAAAGTAGTTAAGGGCACTTAAAACATTGCCAATGAGCTCTGACACCTTGAAAGACCCAAACTCAGTAAAATTGTACTTACCACCTATGGCATGACTAAAGCTGCTCAGATACATTGGGCTATCCATCCTATGATTTAAAGCAATGAAAAAGGAAAATTTGGAGCCTACTCCGAGGCCAATAAAATATGAATTGAGCATGCTACGATTTATTCTTTCACAGCATCAAATTTTGATCAAAAATGATGCCGCGCCTTAGGTACTGCAATTAGCTGTAAACATAAATAAGGACAATTTCATTTGGCCAGAGGAAGAGAAATTGTTCCAACACATTCTCAAACTCAATGAACAAACCTTGCCTTATGAAGAAAAGGATTGTGGCACCCTAAAACGATCCTATTTTTCTGACTATATCATGCCAACGATACCCCACGTATCATGGGAATATCGTAATATTCCAATACCTCCTGGAATAGCTTCAAAGGTAATTGCATTGTTAAAGAGTAAGATACAGGCAGGTGTCTATGAGCCTAGCCAATCATTGTATTGATGTCGATGGTTCTGCGTAGTCAAGAAAAGTGGGATTTACGAATTATACATGATTTGCAACTGTTAAATCGTGTCTCTATTCGTGATACTGGATCTCTACCACACATGGAAGAATTTGTTGAACAATATGTAGGCATGGTATGCTGTACGATGTTTGACCTCTTCTGGGGTTTCGATGGTCAAATAGTGGATGCAAAATCTCGAGATTAATGGCTCTACCTACAGTGTTGACCCACTCCTTCGGCCAACCACCTGTATCTCAGTAGACTATGCGCTGACTGATTATTCCTTTTGCCCAAATATAATAGTATAATATATCATATTGTTTGCAAAATTTCAGGCCGCTATGGCCCAAGCTGCTGTGGCCATTTAACTGATTGTCCGAAAATTCATCAAAATTTATCAGACTCTGACACTTCAATTTCATCCAAGACAGTCCAGAAACCCATTATCTTAATTCTTATAGATAAGATACATGGTCAAACACCTGACAAGATGGATAAAGAGGTTGATTAGATATGGAGTCATGGGCAGTCATAAGGCGTAGCCTCACACAGCCTTGCATAGCCTCGCACTGCCTTGCATAGCCTTGCGCTGCCTTGCATAGCCTCACACAGCCTTGCACAGCCTGGCTCAGCATTGACTCTATCATGACTAGGTCTCTGGGTCCGGGTGCATAGCCTTGCTCAGCGATGTCATAATGACTCAGTACCTCTGGGTCCAGACACACAGCCTTGCTCAGCGCTGTCATGATGACTAGGGCTCTGGGATTCTAGCGTACAGCAATGACTTGGTATTGACTCATATGACTCAGCCCTCCAGGTATATAAGTAGAGTAGTTACACCCTTGTACTTTAGTCTTTAGATTCCTTCAATCTTACGACTCTTGATTTGATACTTTGAGACCTGAGTGACATCAGAAGTCGTCCACTGGGTCCTGGTCGCCCTATAGGGGATTCCAAAGTTCAATCTAGTTTTGTCTGTGACAAAATTAACCTAATTGGGTTTATATTGAAGGAATTACCAGAACAAGACCGGGTTTATGGGTGAATTAAGTTTTCTAGACTTTTAGCCTTGGGTTTATACATCTTTTTACCCATTGAAGTTGGCACATCTAGTCAAATTTGATGTGTTGAGCACTGAAAGAAGAAAGATGGCGACAAAAGTGTGACACTGATGTGATTTCCCTTTTGGGATGTTTTGCCGCAAATTTTTCAAGACAGCCCAAAAAGCTCAAGAGAAACTAATTTTCTGCTCAAAAGAAGGTGGATAGGCATTGACAGTCATCCAAGGGCTCGAGAGATGCCAGATCGACACTAGAAATGTCATGAACTTTACATTATCAGTCGCATCAGTCACATCCGTCATTCTGGCCAAAGGACCGAAATGCATCATTTTGGTACCTAAAAGTCGCTTGCACTGTAGAAGTCATTGAAATAGCTCTCTGGCCACATAAAAAGGTAGAATATGTTCAGAAAGACATTTCAGAACAATAATATAAAACTATTTTGGGTGTACAGCCACTTAATCTAGTCTGGAAGCCTGATTACATTCCATTGGCCAAAGGAACGGGTCAACACTGTATGGGTTATACAAATTCACCTGCAGAGTTTCAACACTGCATGAGTTTTGTACTACAAGATGAGATCCCAGACATCACAAACATCTTCATTGATGATTTACCTGTCAAAGATCCTCGTACTTGGTACCCAGATGCAGATGGAAACCCCGAACTTCACCCTAAAAATAAAGGGATCAGAAAATCAATTTGGGAACATGCCAAAAATGTTCATCAGGTAATGCACAAGATTAAAAGTTGTGGCACCACATTCTCACCAAAGAAAACTGAGATATGTCATGCAGAAGCGATAATTGTAGGCCACAAGTGCACCTTTGAAGGACGTTTTCCCAGAAGATAAGAGAGTTGAGAAAATCATCACTTGGCCCTGACCAACCACGACCACAGAACTCCAAGGGTTTATAGGACTCTGTGGAACAGTGAGAATATGGATAAAGAATTATTCCTTAGCCATGAAGGCCCTCACTAAGCTGATTGGTAAAGAGAAGTCAATCACGTGGAATGATGATGCAGAAAGAACCTTCAATAACATGAAGGATTATGTCACCTCGGCTCCTGCACTGCATCCCATCAATTATGACTCAGAAAATCCTGTCATAATCTCAGTTGACACATCATATCTTGCTGTAGAGATGATCCTGTCCCAGTGAGATGAGTTTGGTCAGAAACAACCAGCGCAATATGGATCAATAATGATTGGCGATGTAGAAAGTCGGTATTCTCAGGCTAAGTTGGAATTGTATGGTCTCTTCTGAGCTCTTAGGGAGTGGAATGAGCAAACTCTCTGTACCTTTGGAACATGGTATGGGCACTAGAGATGACAGTCCTGTACAGCACAGTAGATATATATAGTACTACTACAACCTGTCCATATTCGGAGTGTATCTCAAAGCTGTTACCTTTTTGGGACATGAGGCAGGAGGCGGACAGCGAGCACACATGTAATGAGCGCCTTTCCATTTCTGGCTGATCCAATGTCAGGAAACAGCGAACGGACATGGTCCCACGTCTACCATGATGACGGTAACCATGCACCAGATAGCCAAGGACTAGTAAGCTGAGGACTCTGTGGTGAAGTTGATATTTAAGCACATTTATTCATGAGTAGGAAATCTACATCAAGCCTGTCAAATTAGACCAGTCTTTGGGGTCCCATCACATGTCTAATATGATGTGATATTTGGGACAATTAGGTGACATATGGTGGCAGCTATACGTTAAAAGAATTAGATGGGACCAAGATATGTGGCAACTTTGCTGCATTCCGGGTAATACGTTATATCAGCCAAGACAGTCCAGAAATAGCACTGTTGACAGAAGAAGGGGATGAAATGAATACCAATGACGAGGATCCAGAAATCGAAGCTCCAGAAGCAGGATCATCAGCTTCTGAGTCAGAGCAGGACGACCAAGGGTTTGGCTCAGAAAGCAGTTAAGGCTTGATACCAATCATGAGCAAGGCACAATATGGTCAGAATAATGTCATTGGAACCCCATATTATTCAAAGCATAAAGGTAGGAAGAAACGTACTTTCTTCTCGACCGCCATGTTGCTTTGGAACAAAAATCGAAACCTCCAGCCCACTTTGCTCACTGGCGAAGGACCTTTCTTCCTTTTCGAGTTCACAGCTAGTAAAAGGTTGGATGCAGTTAACAGGCATATAGATGACAATCAGCACAGGAAACCCAATCGCCCTCCTACCTTTGCAGTCAAGAAAGCTTACTGGCAGTTGCAGCCATATGCAAGCTCAGACACAAAGGAAGGACACTTTCCTATACACCAAGGAGTGTATCAGTCAAGAACATGGGCAGTATTTCCTCATGCTTGACAAGACAAGTTGTCCAGCGAATGTACTTACCACAGTCATCACATATCTGCGAAATAGTACTTGGCTGTCCACCAAGGAAGCAGCTGAACGAACTTGGAGAATCTTAAAAGAAACTGGTGAGTCTGTCAGCAGGCATTCTTCTAGACGATCAGTAACCTTAGATGAAGGAAAACGAAAGGTCAAGTCAGATGACCTGGAATTGGTGGAAGTGGAATGCAAGCTGCTACCACAACCCCTGAACCTAAATCCAGGAGAATCTAGGCTCAGAAGTTTCATGGGTGATAGCACAGTCGCACTCTCACCCATGGTCTCTCGACACAATCTCAACTACGCTTTTGCATCCTCTGGCATGTTAGTATCCAAAACCATTGACTTTCCTGCTCCATACGACATCCTTGACATTCGCTACAAAGTCAAGGAAGGCAACTCTGTCTATACACCACTGCACTATGGCAATGGAATAATCGGCGCTGTCAAAGGTTACTACTGAGGATTCCTAGTTGTTGCAGTACAACACGACAACCATCATCCTCGCAATTTGAAAGCTGATTATCCGACTCACCATTTAATTGCATGCCACATGTACGAGACGAGTCCAGCACAGTGAATTTGATGTTGTCTATCAGAAATGCGACCTCAGCCTGGGACATTAGGATATTATTTAGCCAGTTCACCAACCAGCCAGTCCATCGTCAAGATCTGGACAGTTCTGTGCAGGACACTTCAATGGTGGAAACAGAATTATCCCATGTCGACGATTGCATACAACCATCAGCGACGACTTGACTGCCTGTATCGCAGAAGAATGTTGTATGCACTGGTATTACAAGATAAAATGGAGAAACTGATGCTCAAGCTGGAGGCAGATGCAGAAGAGGAGTCATAGGAGTATAATCTGTGTGACTTGAATGCTGGAAATATTCTGTGGTAGACAAAGGAAGGCTGGAGATAGCCTGAAAATATAAATCATCGCTTCTTTTATATTCGCAACCAGATAGAACTATAGCCAACAGACCAAGTGGCTAACAGGTGACATGGCAACCAGACTGACTGACCAGGGCACGAGACCTTATCAACCAGGCCGCTAGAGATAAGACATGACAAGCGGATCACAGAACTACATCAGCTGTCACATCAGGCCGTGGACCGGACCGAGTAGTCAGACTGTCAAAATAGCTGGAGTAGTGAAAACTATAAATAGGAGTTAGTTGATGATACAATAATAGTTAACAGCAACGGTAACACCAGACCTTTCAGACCAGCAAATCAACATAGGACAACAAACAACTCGAAACATAAATCGAGAAATCAGTAAAAGCTTGTGAGGGAGGATTATCAACTGTCAGATCATAACAGCCAACCTGCATGAAAATGTAGGAAAAATAATAAGTCACAAGAGGGAGATAGCAAGCATTGACTGATAGAACAAGTAAAAGAAGCCTCAGCACACTGGACTCGAACACCTGACCCCATTTCTCGAGAATAGAAATGTGTCAGGCACTAGAGACTGTTATGCTAAGTGCTTCTGGGAAGCACACACTAGATACAATGTACGTGGCACTCAGTGTACTGTTAAACAATTGTCCCAGCAACAAGACAATTAACGACACATAATACTTGGGTTCAGTACCCTGGGAAAATTCTGTAGAGGTGCAAACGACAGTCAAGATTTTGTATACAGGGCTCAGGCTAGTACGGTATATGCTACGCCAAGCTGAAAGGCAAAGACCTCTAGCGAAAAACTGTCGAACCACCATTCTGTAGCTGCTGACACAGAAATATGTCAGGGAGCAACATTACACCTTTTATGGAACCGTTGATAGGGCTGGAAACGTTCCACCCTCTCTTTTTGGCTTTTCTAGCGATTAGACCAGTCTTTCCTGATTACGAACATGGGATATTACAGCCTAGAAAGAAGATCCGACTTGTCTAGAAGATACTAGAAGGAAGCATCGAAACCAGGAACGACTCTAAGAAGGACGCAGCAGCCTGTGGCCAGGCTCTGCTACGATACTCGACAGAGTTGATCTAAACCAACGTGGGGGTTCGCTAGTAAACCTTCCATAAGCGTGCTTCATTCTCAGTAATTCAGGATATCTGCAACATTGGTTGAAGCACAAACAAGTCGTTCGAAGGAGATTCAATAGAAGGATAAGAAGAGATGTTATAGAAGGGACACAGCAGGACAAGGACTTAGGACTACAAGGTAACTGGCTTCGTGCAGTAGTAATTCACTTTGCAGTGATCCAGCCCGATATGGACATACGATGGCGGAACGATCCGAAGAGACAGCCCCCGAATAGTGTGCCTGGAACGAGTCATGCGGTCCGGTAATCCGGTAGATTTCTCAGCAAATGCCAAGAGCTCACTCAGCAACCATGCGGTCATTTCTAATAATAGCTCAGGTGCTGCAGGAAGCAGTGCTTGAATGACTCGAAGACCTATGCCGAGATTCCGAAGGGGTTTAGAGCGGACTTTCAATTATCTCTCATATAGTATATAAGGAGCCCGTATCTTACTTACAATACCAGACAATTACTAGTACGCATAACAAGCAGAAGCTTAGTGCCAATATTACAAGTTGTTCTCAATCAGTTAGTCATAGGGTGAAAGCCTTGCGTTTCATACAACTCAAACGGAATAGTGCCCAGACAAACTCTGCGTTTCATAAAGCTCAAACAGAATAGTGCCTGGACAAGCTTTGGTTAGTCATAAGACTCAAACAGAACAAGTGCCCAGACAAGTCTTGGTTAGATCAGAAGTGTGGAATAGGAAATAGCGAAGCTTCAAGAAGTCAAGTGAAAGCCAAGTTCTCAGACGAATTACGAGTCGAGCATTCATATCAAGTGTACAAGAGGTGCATTTTGTGAACAGAGCGATACTTTTGAAGTTCAGACAAGTCATAGTCTTTCTTCAAAACCCTATAAACTCTCTTTTCCTTCCACGTCGAAGTAAAACATCCCTTTTCCGAAGCATCCTTAGTAAGGTTGCTGTCAAGTGTTCAAGCTAGCCTTGTACGCAAAGACTTGTGGTTTATTAGATTGCATACAATAAACTTGTTCGCTTTCATATACTGTTTTAAAGAGCTTCAACGAAGGTCTATTCTCTTGCTTTTGCCCCCACAAATTCAGAGTATAAAAGAGAGTCAGTGTGTTGAGTGTTTTTGATATAGAGTTCTTATGAACTTTGTGTTGATTGCCCTTTTGCATCGACGACCCCACGCTTAAGTGCCCTATTACCGTACCAGCAGTCAGAGCAGGTAACCAGTAGCTGAGCATGCACAGCCAGAATAGATCTGGAGTGTTATAGCTGCAGGAAAGGTGAAGGTCAGATAATACAAGAGATAGAGAGGCCAATTCTGACCATCAAATCAAGAAACCAATACTGCAGGCTATGATGGCTAAAACCGAAGACACATGTCGAAGCCCGGTACCCTGGCCAACGAGACTAGCAATAGACAATAGAGCTCTGAGAGAGACTGAAGCAACGATACAAGCTTGTGCAACTGCACCAAGTATTTGCAGAGGAGGCATATTGAAAGAAACAAAGCAGGTTCAGTCTGCCAAGCAAGCTTTGAGTCAATAACAGCAGAAGCTGCAAGAAAGGAATGTCGTAAATCGAACCTTATGGCAGAAGCAGCGACTCAATACAATGTCTCAGAACAATGTGTAAACCAGCACTTTAATTTGACAGGAGGGACTAAAATTAAAATAATGGGGCTACCATAACGAGACATCTGAAAGGGTAAAAATTAGACCAACTGTCGAAAGAGATGGAACTGGTTTCAACCTAGTAGGGCCATACACTAGGAAACAACTAGTCAAGAGTCGACCAAAGCAATAAAGAAAGCTACTTACCCACAGAAACTGGCAATTGATTGGGTCAGTGAATGGGAATAGCCAGCTCATCTAACACAAGGCGATCCTGCACTGATCATAAAGGACATGTTATAAAACTGGGATCAAACAGGAATCAGAGAAAGACAGAGTCCATAGGGCCAGCGACGCACAGGTATAATTCTGCTCAGAATGAACCACAGCCAAGCCAAGAAAGTGTCTCCAGCCCCAGAAACGATATCTGAATACAACAATAAATGTCAGATTGCAGACACCACAGAACCAGCAGGCGACATACCGAGAACTTGATAAAAGCCATGACCAGAGTAACAAGCCAAAGTCGCTGAACATGGTAATCACTGAGGAGTGTCAGCTATGCTGAAGAGAGACGAAGGATGCAGAATGGGGACTCACCTGAAGTTCAGCAGGAGAGAGTTACAGCCTTTATACAAAATGACAGCAGAAGCAGAGAAGAAGCATGTTCTAGGCTGTCAGGCATCTAAAGCAAGCTAAATGGAATGGTGGCACTTTAGAAGCATGAAAGCAACCTAAGCATGCACCCCCAAACCATTATGCCGCAATGCTGAACAATTAGGACCATTCAAAGGCTGGTAGCAATCAACACAAGAAGCAAGGATCCATCTCAGAACCAAGCAAGCTGGATCTTGCCATCCGATAAACATTGATTTCAGCCAATAATGCATTAACTTCATCACCAACGTGCTTGAAGGCAACCATAGCAACTGACGTAACTAATGGAAATCAAGGCAAGAGAATTTTCCATAAGAAGCGACAGACACGATTAGAGCCTTGCGAGTCACAGAAAGGACAACAACAATAGGAAAACTTGTGGTTAGAGGCCAGGCCTTATCGCTGGCAAATACGAGTCCTCCATTAGGGGGGAGAGAGGGAAAAAGAGGAAAAGAAAATACTCAAAGCTACTTTGACAACTGATGTGTCATTGTAATGAATATAATGAGAATGTTATGTATTCCATGTATTATTCTACAATCTAGCATACACATAGACTGATCCTTTGTACCCACTACCTACAGTAGTGAGTTTTGTAACAGTGAATTCATCCAACTTTCCCTCATATTGTGAGATTCCCCCATTGACCTGACCATCATTATACCAAACATCATTATGCTGTGTAATGATTCTTGAGCCAAAGTGGAAGTCTTGGAAATAGATAATTCCTCAAAGTTTCATCTTTCCAGACATACTGTTCATATTAAAGTCATGTACAACAAATATCTTTGGACACTGATCAAATGTTTGTATCTGTATTGTGCTCTGTCTACATTGAGCACATTGAATTTGATCTCTAAGCTGCCAGTCTTGCAATCGAGTATTTATTCACTTTCTATTGTTTTCTGCCATCTGCACAAACAATTGTGTCAGTGGGGTAGATGTTTGATATCTACATTCACATGATGGAGTAGCATGTCCTATTGTATCAGAACTTGTAAGCATAACCTGAATAACATCTATCAAATCTGTTCCAGAGTCATGTTATGTCTTGAAACTTGGATAATGTTTTGAGAGAAGAGCTTCAAAGCTGGACTGATAGCAGTAAAATTGGCAGACCAAACACTAGGACAATATGTCCAAATATCTGTTAGAACTGAACATAGAATCAAATGCACAGCTCCAATTGACATTGTCTCACTTGTATCCTGCTGGACCTTTTTGACCAACTACAACATCCAGAAGTCTCCTCTTTTTAAAATCCTTTGCTTGAATTAAATCAGCTTCAATCTCATTTGCTTTTCGCTTCAATGGTTTGAACCAACTACTTGAGAAAATTTAATGGCAACTTTAGGCTTGGTGGAGCTCTGACTGCTTTGGTTTGGATTTTGATTTGCTTTTCAAGTAGCTTTTCTTCTTTGATTTTTGCTTCATCAAGTTTCATATTAATATGTGATAGATCATCCACTTTGTTCATGGGATCTGACTTTGACCATTGCAAGTGTCTTTCACATTTGGAGGAACATAGTTTAGAACCTAGTGACACTGTCTTTATCTCTGGATATTAAGCATCACCTCCATAGCTACTTCAAATGCTTTATAAACAGTTTATATGTGTTATACATACAGCTGTTATCTGACACAACATACTAGATATAAATATTCACAACTAATGTGCTACAGATAACACTATATATAGTATACTGACACATGAAGTCATAAGGTTTTGGTATGAACATATATATCCAATTCAAATATAAAGACCTTGAGAAGCACTGTAAAAATACCATTAAAGACTAATATAAACCACAATTTCTGTTACATAAGACATTACAACATGCTCTTTATACTGTCAATACTGGTCTAAACAGTACATGGATATGATCATTTGATTGCTATGGTAAAATCAATTTATTCTACTTGACCAATACTATAATATTGTGTTCATAGTTGTAAAATAGCTGATATATTATTATAAAACCGATAAAATAGCCATATTTAGCCAAACTATTGTTCTACAAGTTGTAAGAATATTCTCATTGGATTCAGAGCAAAAAAATATGTAGGGTATGTCTGCAAATTGTAAACTAAAAATTATGCATATGTGTGGAATATGTAAAACAAATGTTGAGTCAACCCAGGAATATGCAACCTGTTCAACACATCTCCATAACATTTATTGCCTGCTTGGTAGAGTGGTTAAGTTGTCTTTCAGTCATGTGACTTTTGCTGCACCCAGCAACCTTACAGTCTGAAGTTCAACTCTGCCACTAGTCATTAGTTTGGCAGTGATTAGTCATGCTAATAGCCGAAATAGACAAGTTTTTCCAGCGAGCTTGCTGGAAAACATGCCAATTTCAGATAATCCGGCCCGGTGGCCCACCCGGACCTGCGGACCTTGACCTTTCTGTGAAATATCCAGTGAATGTTGAAATATACTTCATTTCTCTTTGTTCTTCATATAACATGGGGTTTGTTGACCCTCTGATTTCAATGGTGATGGTCTGGAGATCTGAAAGATACAGGATTAGCCTCATTCGCAGTTGTTATAGCTTGATATCCTGAAAAACAGTTGTTTCTCTTGATTTTGACTATATTCCTATGCTTTTCCTTGTTATGTGATTCTAACAGTGCATATGTTGCATCTGATTTACTATTTACTTGCTGAATATGGAAATTGAACCTGTCAATAACTCTGGAAACATTAGCCTAGTTGCACCATTTGAAAGATTCAATATTTTTGGTCACTGATGAAGGAAAGAAAGAAAGAGAAGTATACTTTCCAGCAGATCCACTGAAAAGTATGGGTTTTGCAGGAAATCTGGCCCAGCAGCCCTGCAGACCATGCCAATTCTGTGGCTCTAAATCTCCACCAAAGCTTCAAAGTGGTTTGTTTTAGTTGATTCTTTGTGCATCCTGAGGTTTTCTAACCTTGCAATTTTGATGTTGATGGTCTGGAAATCTGAAATACACAGTGTCACAGTATTAGCCTAATATGTCAGTTTTTTAGATTGATACATTTAAAAGCATAGAGTACCAAAAACTTGAATGAAAGGGTTAAGTTGGCATGAAGTCTTTCAGTTCTTCATGTGTACTGGGGTTTTCTGACTCAGGTATTTTGATAAAAACAACGAAAATGCATCAAACCAGCTTATTTCATGAGAAACAGCAGTCAATGAGACTAAAATTGTGAATTGTGGTGCAATTGTTCAGCAAAGTAAAACTTCTCTATAAAGCATATCTACTTGTATAAGATTCTGGGTCTTACATCCAACCTGAGGCTCTAAGGCATGGTGTGGATTTTCTGCAGATCATCCGCTGCCTACCACAACAGGTTTTCAAAATTCTCAGTTGAAACCACCAGGTGTGAGGTAAATACCATGAGGCAAACTGCATCTGCCAGCAAAACCTTAAGGTATGGCAGTTCCCTGCAGCTCAGAAGAACCTGAACTGACATGGTTGTCCCAGCACTTTCCCATTCAGTCAACAACTAACTCTACAGGCATTTCTCATCGAGTTTGATATTTCAGAGAGGTTGTTGGCCGAAGCAGAGGAAGAAGTGCTCAAGATTTGGTTTGTTGGAACTTTTGATCCATGGCTGATGTTATTGGCTGTCCAATATTATGTTCCTAAGCGTCAATCAGAGTGGATACAACAGGATATATGGAAGATTGCAGATAGGTTCATGGAGAACAGAAATCCATGGCTACATGAGTTGGAATTTGTTCTGGCAGAGTTATCGTATATTGATTCTGATTAGATTAGTCACATATTAGGTTATGTCCTTTGATATGGTATCAATTTAAAAAGTCTTTTCTGTAGTAGCATGTACAAGAAAAACAGCAAAAAACAGAGAACATCTACAGATTAGTTGTAGGATAAATGAATGAAACAAGACAAATCAAAATATGTCATAAAGCACATGATAACACAAATAAATGTTGACATAAAGCTATAACCAGAGATAAGTATAAATGGAGATATGCACTGATGGGTGTCAGTGTCGATTGGCCATCTCTGAGGCGGTAAAGATGAGTCTTATCCTAAACAAGTTTAGGGACTCGTAAAGGCAACATAATGATTTTTACTGCAGTAACCAAGCACCTGCTATGACTGGGGACAGTCAATTTAAAGTTCCCTACAAAATGTCCTGCAGAAAAGTTGTTTCTGCAGAAATAGTATTAGTTGGCAGGAGCTTGAGCCTGCAGTAAAAGCAGAGCTTATGCAAGCATGGCATGAGGCGAGCACAGCATGAGGTGCACAGCCATATAAAAACTGTCAAACCATGAGAACTCCGTGCCTGTAACTGAAGGCAGTGCTCACGAGGTCACTGCAATGACTACGGAAGCCATAATGACATGTAGCTGCATCAGAGGAGTCATGGCGCATCATGAGGATCCTTGATGGACCCTGAAAATCCCCCACAGTGCTGCGGAAGCATAGAAATGAACAGCCAGGAAACCTCTGCTAGGCTTACTAAGAGCCTGAAACACCAAACAGACATTATTAAGCATTCAAGGTGGTCTTGAAACACTTGAGAGGCTTTAAATTACTTCAGCACAAGAGAGTAATTTTAGGTCCAAGTGTTAATAAGCATTTCAAACACCCCTGAAACACTTGAACAGCCTTGACTTACTTCAGCACAAGAGATTAATTTAGGCCCAAGTGTTAGTAAGCTTTCCAAACGACCCTGAAACACAGACACGGCCCTGGATTACTTCAGCACAAGCTGTAAATTAAGGTCCATATGCTTAAATAATCTGTTTCAGCTGGACCCAAGCTGAAGGATCACTCCCCAGCACCTCTACCAAAATACCTGAGCAGCACAGAACATGTTATAGCATGTTAAAGTGAGACATAGGACAGTATGAGACAAGGTGATCTCCAAGAAGCAAGAATAACACGTCATAATGGATCAACAGTGGACTAGAGCTTATTAGATGTCCATGGCAAAATGATTTTTTTTGCCAGGAAAAGGCCCCAAATTGCCAGCTCCACAACCGCATGTCCGTCCCATCAGCCAGATGTTCTAATTCATGTGAGGTGTCACCCCGGATTCCACGAATGTCACATGAAGCTAAAAATGCGCCGCATATGCGAGATGCGAAGAATAGAGTGTTCTGTGCTTTGTCCCAGTATTGTTTCATGCACTCTAGCTAGTAAGTCAATATGTCATGGTCTTGGCGACCATCAGCTACCATTTCATGCAGTCAGTGTGGAGTAACACGATCACGTTTGAGCTTTGCGATGATGTAACATTTTTGCTACTCGATGCATACAGTGCACGTCATAACCAACCTTGAGGTATAAGTAGAGCTCTGGAACGTCTCTCCCACTTCACAAACTCACAGCATCTCATATTATTATTGAATAACTTTTCCATGCCTTTCCATGCCAACTCCCAATTTTCTGAGGAACTAGAGCACCATGCCAGGGGGAATCTTGAACCTGGGTATGTGGAAGAGCTCTAAATATTTTCTATATGTTGACTGTCATTCACAGTCTAGCCAATCTCGTCGCCAGTGGTCATTTCTGGGACCATCATTATGGGAATGTCTGTCCCCCTGGTAAGGACCTCGGACCTGATCCTTCACCTTTGACAATGAGAGCCCACTACAATGGGCTTCCTTATAGTGTAATGCGATGCTCACCTAGTCCCCTGACCCCTGTCCTTGGCTATAACACTTTGCCATTGCCTACTCTTCGTGACTTGACTCTGAGTCCAGAGCTTGACAGAGCTCTTCCTCCTGTTCATGCTCTTTTCCCCAAACCTCTCCCTGAGACTCGTACACCTCTTTCCAGCATTAAAGTCGACGCAAACTTTGGTGTCACTCCTCCCTCTGTTCTGACTGCGCCACAGAAGAAAGGAGTCGACGACGAGACTCGCAAGCTTATCGGGCAAAGCTATAGCAAGCCTGGTGACAATTTTAGTCCCTCTGTCACTCACAAGGCTCGAAAGTTCCCCAGCCCAGCTGTTGGAGGCAAGGGCATCTTTCATGGCCCAGTCTTGATTGAGCTCTGTCGCATTGCCATCGGTCATAACATTTACATGACACCACATGGCCAGAAGAGTGCTGCATGGGAGGCTGTCAAGAATGACTTGCTGAAAAGCCAAGTCGGAGCTTGTATGCCTCGGGATCTCAAAGCTCAGGCTGTCACAAGGTTGATGGTTTGGTGGCATACAAAAAGGTGTGTTCATCAAAATAATCTTCATTTTTGATACTAACTCTTTTTATCAGGATCCTGATAGCCAGGATACTCATGCGAAATCCGTTGCCTCGACTTTGAAAGATGGAGGATATGAAATCACTATTCAGTCCATAGTCAAGGGCTTGGAAACACAGTACGATGAAGCCAAATACAAGAGCGATGGGGCAAAAGAAATAGCCAAGAAGGTATGTCATCAATCACTTACATATCTTCCTCAGCTCACAAATGAAACAGAAGCAGGAAGAAGACGAAGCAGGTGGTGAACTCATCCGCAATGCTTCTATGCGCAAGTTCATCAAGAGGACTCGGTCTGACGAGCCTGTTGCGGGATCTTCCTCAACTTCGAAAGCTGTCACAGTCAAGACTGACGATGAAGGTGATGAGCGCGCTGCAAAGCGTCGCTGCAGCAGGATTCGTCGAGAAGGGTCTGGCTCATCATCCACAGGTCGGCTGATTAAGATTATTGAAGAAGATATGCAGAGCCGCAAGGAATATCAGGAAAGGGCTGAGAAACAGGCAGAGGCTGCTCAAAAGCAAGCCAGGTAGTGGACCTTCTCGGTGGCTTCTTGGCTCTCAAGAAAGAGCAGAATGCCTGCAAAGATTAAATAAATAGATAGATATCAGAATCTCAATCTTATCTTATCGCAATCAATGTGGCGTCAATCTTCAGCAAGTCGATTATACAACCGAATACTGGACTAAAGCTCAGAAAAATACTGTTCTAGAGAGGGTGGCATGCAATCAAAAGCCTGTGCTGTTTGAACCTGATAATATCTCCCAACCGGCGAGGAATAAACCCTCAATTTCCACCATGCATTGAGGAAAAAGGCCACTGACGAACAATGTCACCAAATCCATGCTCAACTTCCATGCAAACTGTGGACATTGCAGTGTTCCATGCCTTTTCATTGTCGGTCCTTTCTCCAGCACCAGTGTAAGGGCTCATAAGGACAGGACTGCAGCCATATGCAGGATCACCGAAGAGTTGGAAATAGCGGAGATGCAGTGGTGTTGTGGCATTTGTTCCAGGTCTGAATGTGTGAGAGTAACACCAATTGATCAGGCCTGATGCAGCGAGAAAGTGATTATTGTTTCGATGACCTTCAATGGGACCAAATAAAAGACCTATCAACTCATTGGGGAACTTGGCTGTCTGAAATTTCACAGCATGCTCCTTCTTGTATCCATTATAAGCCTGCCTTTGACTGCAAGACGGTCTGCACATGGCGCGAATGGTACAGTCAAGAAAGCCCCAAATGGTCGTAAGCGGTGCTCCAGACCTGCCAATCATATATTTAGCTTAAATATTGCTCCACATGTGTCAGGACTATTTTCGTTGGATTCCCACACTAAAAGTACCCTAGGTCCGTCTCCAATATGAAGCAAAATAATAGCATAGTCAATAGGTTATGCTGCTATCCTGATACCACAGCAGATACTACAGATTCACATGCTCAGCTGCAATTTCTAGGGCACAAATATTGTATGCTACACATGAGAAATTGATTGGTAGAAAGCAATGACAATGTTCCTCTTGCCAAAATGCAATGAGAGTTTCTCAAGTGTTATTCAGGGTATGATCAAAACAGAAAACTGCTAGGATTCATATTGGATTGGATGATGTTGTATATGATGATCTCATGCATAATAAATGAAACGAGGACTTGTAAGATATTTGAAGAGCAACTAGACAAATAATGTGTAGTCATTATATTACAACCGGAGATAAACCCAAACAGAGATCTGCACTGATGGTGGTAACACTCGATGAACCATACTAAAGACGAGTCTTACCTAAACAAGTTTAGGGACTCGTAAGGGTAGCCAGTAAGAAATTGGCCATGAAAGGCACAATGTCTGGGGTTCAACTTGAGGTATGTCTACTCGTCTCTTACCAGATGTAGTCATTCTCATTTATTATCAGGCTGTGCAAGTTTTCCTTAAGTTGTCAACTGACACCGTCAAGGAAGTTTCTTGGGCATCTACAGTGCAAACAATGTTGGATAAGGTATTTTAGGGGACCTACTGTCTCAGCATCTTTTTGCAAAGCCAGTCCAGTCATTATGAATCAAACACTATACAGTTTTCTTGTTCTGCGGTTTAGTATGGTTCATTGAGCATTACTGCCGATGTGAAGGGACTAGGAGAGAAAGAGGTCAAAAAGAGAAGAAGAAAAATATACAAAAACACACCAGGAGAAACAAAACGACATTGAATTTTGCGACAATGAGTATGGTGACCAGGAAGGTGCGTCACACACTGCATCAGTAATATTGCCTTGTTGTTGAACATACAAGCTTGATGCTGTGCAAAGCAACATTGGCATTTTTCATCAGGCTGCATCACACAATCAGTTGACAAGTGTCAGGATTTCTTTGTTTTGCACAGTTTGACTTGACCAGTCACATACAGAATCAGTCACAGATCCTAGGAGGTTCCAGTGACGGAGGGGGAGTCAGAGTAGGAGAATGGACGTGTTTTCCTTTTCTTTTTTTCAATGCCAGAATTTGAGGAGGTGATGGAGTTGGACTCAGAACAGGAGAAGGTACGCCTTCCTCTTTCTTCAACTTGTGGGTAGAGGCCAAGCCTAAAGGCAAGAACGAGTCCCCTATTGAGTTAGGAAGTGTGCTCAGAACACATGAATATAATTTTTTTATTTAGATATGGTCAAAACAAGTACAAATAGAGAAATTCAGGCTATGACCAACACAGAAAACTGCTAAGATTCATATTGGATGATGTTGGGTAAGGTAGATGGCTTATTAGTGCTATCAGGTAAAGCGGTTCATAATAGCAGCTGGAAGAAAAGAGGAAAGAATGGAACAATCTTATAAGAGTAGTCAGATGGACACCTCATGATAAGTCCAGAGTCTGGTTCCAGCCAATAGGACACTGACCTAGGCCCCATGACACTATTCACAAGTATATCATTGGCATTCTGATCTAGGCTGAGTTCTCACATGTACCACATGTCTGTCCTGATTCAGACCTCATGAAAAAGATACAATACCATTTGCGCTGATGGAACAGCTCTACTGTACCCTCTTATATCTTGGTTTCCACAAGCGACATCGGTCAAAGATCTATCTTGGCTTGCAGGGTTTCATCTCTTCTTGTAGTTGTAACACACTGTCTTTGGTCTTAGGAGTACCTTCTGGGTTGATAAGTACTGACACAAAGCATGGACACTTGTTAACACTTGACATTCTTACTAGCAACCTTGAAGCTCGGTTCTAGCACTCCATCAATGTCCCAGCAGTCAAAGAGATGCCAAACTGCCCAGTTTGATATAAAAACAAGGCTGAATTTTTATATGCCCCCACCATGTTTGAAGAACCAGTCAGCACCTTACAAGTGGTTAATAAAAGCAAGTTCAGTTACCAAAGTTAGAGATGGCTTCTTGGGACTCTGGCTGTTCTTTGTCAACCTGCATAATTAAGTTCTTCAGCTGGAGTCCTGGGAGCTAGAGTATAACTTCAGCAATTTTCATGGCAAGGTCTTCATCATGACTGGCTTCTTTGTCGCTTTCCTTTTTCTTGTTGCTGTCTTCCTCATTGCTGGTTTCCTGTGGTGGAGGTCTTGAAGAAGCCAGCTCTGGGCCAGAATCTGAATTGTCGGAGTCGGAGTCTGTGGAGCCCACAACCAAGGCAGACTTGAGCTTTGCGAGCAG
This sequence comes from Mycena floridula, assembly GCA_029320655.1. Classification (NCBI taxonomy): domain Eukaryota; kingdom Fungi; phylum Basidiomycota; class Agaricomycetes; order Agaricales; family Mycenaceae; genus Mycena; species Mycena floridula. The sequence continues at coordinate 3,402,862 of JARIHS010000001.1, forward strand.
CGACCATGGAAACAAGGGTGGAAGTAGGGTTGGCAGTCTTCTCTTGAAGAGGCTTCTATAGATTATCATAACATGAATGAAGCCAAGGAGTCTCACAAGCAATTTGATCTTGTCAGGAAACTCTGCATATCAGTAAAAATGAGATACCCAATGAAGAAGTTGATTCAAAGGGTTGAAATCATTGACAAGTGCTCTAGCAAGCAAGTCACTACTGCCATCAACTTTCAGATAGTCATCTTTGATAGCTGGAGAGAGGCAAAGTGGTGGGTCGCAAGAATGACTTGTGGGTAGAGGCCAAGCCTAAGGCTGGCAAGAACAAATGTGTACATGCCAATGCCAATGGTAAGTGACTTTTTGCAGTTCCAGCTGGGTTTGAGTTTATTTTAGTCATGAGTATGCTTCAGTATTGAGCATATGCCTTCTTAAGCTTGATTACATATCCTTGGCTTTGTTCGGCACATTATACTAACATTAGTATTGAAAATATAGACTGGACCACCTTCACAGACAGCAATTCATATCACCTTCTTCAAGTCACTTTCAGTTTCAGTCTTGCAACATCTTCTACTGGAAGGTGGACCCTCCCTCCTGTTGATGAGCACTGACCTTCCAAAAGTCATCAGGTCTATATGACCTCAAGATTTTGCCTCTAGATTTCGACCCTAAATACAAAGAATTCAAGATTGTCACCACTGCCCAATGGTGACCAGTGGCTGCAGTCCATAATCTGGGTTTGATTGTGAGGTTGGTGGGAAATGCAAGGAAAGACTGGTTCCTGCATAGCAGGTCATACAGCAATAATTCATGGCTCCAAGAATTGAACATATGCTGATGTGTATTTGCCTAAGGAAAGAGATGCTGATGGATACTCTGATAAATATGGTGACAACTCAAGCCATGAATTATTGCTGTATGACCTGCTATGCAGGAACCAGTCTTTCCTTGCATTTCCCACCAACCTCACAATCAAACCCAGATTATGGACTGCAGCCACTGGTCACCATTGGGCAGTGGTGACAATCTTGAATTCTTTGTATTTAGGGTCGAAATCTAGAGGCAAAATCTTGAGGTCATATAGACCTGATGACTTTTGGAAGGTCAGTGCTCATCAAATCAACAGGAGGGAGGGTCCACCTTCCAGTAGAAGATGTTGCAAGACTGAAACTGAAAGTGACTTGAAGAGTTTCCTGACAAGATCAAATTGCTTGTGAGACTCCTTGGCTTCATTCATGTTATGATAATCTATAGAAGCCTCTTCAAGAGAAGACTGCCAACCCTACTTCCACCCTTGTTTCCATGGTCGCTGCTCGCAAAGCTCAAGTCTGCCTTGGTTGTGGGCTCCACAGACTCCGACTCCGACAATTCAGATTCTGGCCCAAAGCTGGCTTCTTCAAGACCTCCACCACAGGAAACCAGCAATGAGGAAGACAGCAACAAGAAAAAGGAAAGCGACAAAGAAGCCAGTCATGATGAAGACCTTGCCATGAAAATTGCTGAAGTTATACTCTAGCTCCCAGGACTCCAGCTGAAGAACTTAATTATGCAGGTTGACAAAGAACAGCCAGAGTCCCAAGAAGCCATCTCTAACTTTGGTAACTGAACTTGCTTTTATTAACCACTTGTAAGGTGCTGACTGGTTCTTCAAACATGGTGGGGCATATAAAAATTCAGCCTTGTTTTTATATCAAACTGGGCAGTTTGGCATCTCTTTGACTGCTGGGACATTGATGGAGTGCTAGAACCGAGCTTCAAGGTTGCTAGTAAGAATGTCAAGTGTTAACAAGTGTCCATGCTTTGTGTCAGTACTTATCAACCCAGAAGGTACTCCTAAGACCAAAGACAGTGTGTTACAACTACAAGAAGAGATGAAACCCTGCAAGCCAAGATAGATCTTTGACCGATGTCGCTTGTGGAAACCAAGATATAAGAGGGTACAGTAGAGCTGTTCCATCAGCGCAAATGGTATTGTATCTTTTTCATGAGGTCTGAATCAGGACAGACATGTGGTACATGTGAGAACTCAGCCTAGATCAGAATGCCAATGATATACTTGTGAATAGTGTCATGGGGCCTAGGTCAGTGTCCTATTGGCTGGAACCAGAAGATCATCAGCAACAACAAACATGGTAGCTATACTCAAAGTCTTTCCAGAGTTTTGTCTGTGGCAGGCACTGGCTTTAGCTGGTTGCAACATAGGTAAGGTAGGTGGCTGATTAGTGCTGTCAGGTAAAGCGGTTCATGATAGCAGCTGGAGGAAAGGAGGAAAGAATGGAACAATCTTATAAGAGTAGTCAGATGCACTGCACATATGATCCAAACTGTAATGAAATCTGAGCACATGTCTCACAACACCATTCACAAAGATGTCACTGACATTCTCAACAATAACCTAGGCCCCATGACACCATTCACAAGTATATCATTAGCATTCTTGATTAACATGATCTGTTCTGATTTGTGTATCAACGGTATGTCTGTCCTGATTCAGACCAGACCTCATGATAGAGAAGTCTCTGGTTTCCAGTCTTTTCACCCAAAAATCTCAGAAAAAGCACTTTTATAACCCTATCATGTCTGAAAATGCTGAGGACATTGTTTCCAAGGCTCTTAAGGATGAAATATTAGACCGTCCCCAGCCCTCTTATGGTTGCTGCTTGAGGCAAGCAGCTAGCCATTGCTGCTGGTCATGTATGTTTAATTTTTGACTGTTTTGCAGCATCTTGTTACGATCAGCTGGGGCCTTGAAGTGAGTCTCATTCTAATGGATACTAGCATCCTTAATGAGCTTGTTTATCAAGGCTTTTCTTCAGCAAGGATCTTTGAACTGCTAGTTATTCAACAATGATCAGACCAGCCAATTTCCATGTATGCATGCAGCAGTTGACAAGTACATTCCAATGGGACATGAAGTCACGGAGACTAGGCAAAGTCGGAGCCAGGCGAAGGGGAGTCAGAGAACATGAAAGGATAGTATATGGCAAGTCATGATATTGGTTGGAACTCATTGAGGCAAGGTGTACTTGTTCTGATGGCAGACATCCTGATAATGCTGAGGCCAGAACTGTCCACTATCAACAGGAGTCTGAGAGCACTTCTTATAGTTTTCGGGCCTGTGAATGATGTCTTCATTCACAGTCGCCATGTTGTCAATTACTTTTCACTTTGAATCTCGCTTTCTGCATCATTTGTTTGCACCTGACAACAGAACTTGCAAGAGAAAATTTGGATGCTCATATACGAGATACGAGTACAGCCTACACACCAGTTCTGGCATCTCTTATTCCAGGCCAGCCATTGCTGCTTTTGGATGAGCTTCTTCCATGCAAGCAGCTGAAAAGATCCAATGAAAAGTGCACTTCAATTGTGGCATCTCAACTTCTATATCCAAGTCTTCCACAGCTCTGATGGAATCATTTCTTGTACCCATCCTCATTATATTTTATATCATCAGAAACACAGAAGAATTCAACCCACTGCACTGCAGACACTGAATTCAAAATTGTCTCTAGACTCTCAAACAACCAACTGTCATCTTTTAAAAAGGTGTGACACTTTGGAACTTTGGGTATAGCTACCATCTCTTGGCTCATGCATCTTAGATAAAGCGGTTAGCAGCTGGAGAAAAGGAGGTTCAGCCAATAGAACTGCACATATGATCCAAACTGTAATGAAATCTGAGCACATGTCTCACAACACCATTAATCAACAATAATCTAGTCCAAATCGTTATGGACTCAAACTGTGTCCGGGCTGTGCCAGTGAGGAGGACCATCTAATTGCCTTGGCAGATGATATCTGGATGCTCAAAGACTTTGCACCAAAACTCTGTGTCTCCTATATAGTTTTGAGATTCATCAAAGACAATGCAGTCTGTGCTCCCAGTCATAATCTTCAAACCAGGTGGCAAGAATAACCACCAAACGAATGTTATCCAAGTCCATGGGAGTGTCCTGGACTACCTGTTCAAATCACATTGCATGTGAAACAAGTTCAGCATTCAACCATACACAAGTAGATCCCACTGTTCTTCAGCCACATACTGATTGATTTTGCTGATGAAGAGAGTGGGTTGAGCCATGATGTCATTGAATGCAGATAGGAATGAGACTCTCTAGACCATTGTTGCATAAGACATGTTGCAGAAGAAGCAAGTAGCTCAGCTGCAAGGATCTAGATGGCGAGCATGCAAGAAGGTGCTGACCATTCATCAACTGAACCAAGGTTGACGACATGGAGACTCAGCATCCCTGCCAAAAAGTTGAGCACAAGAGCAAAGCTGGCTTGAGATGCACAGTGAGGAATTCAACCGAGTGATCTTTAAGGCCAAAATTGAGAGCTGCTAGCTGATGGTGGAATAATGCTATACACTAAAACATTCACAACACTCACAGGGCCTGTCCTGGTCCACAGCACATAGAAATGAATGTCCTTGAATGGACAAAAAGTGCAGCTCCCTCTTGCTGTTGTTCTACTTTGGACAGAGCATAGAGAAGAGCAATGAGAGCAACAGACAGGAGAATCTCAAGGGTGTGCAGAGAACCCCTGAGAGATGAATGTACTGTGTATAGATCATCAATAGTAAAATGACCGCTGATGGTGATGACCTTTTCATACACCAGCTCGTTGTAGTTGATGGGGAGAAGGTTGTTTTCAGCATCTAGTGATAAAGCATTTGATGCAGGATGTTTTTGCCAGTCACTTCATCAAGTAATGTTGATCGTCCATGGTCCAGTTCTGGTCCTTCTCAGAGTTTCGGAAAAAAGAGAGGTCTGGGGCATCGTCCTGGATGTCGATGTGCCGAATTGCAGGCCTTCCTCTCGCGCAGTGCTGCAAGTTTCTCCTCTGACATGCCCATTTCCTCTGCTGACTTCTTTTTTGAACAACAAATGACCTGTTGTTTCACACATATGTCAGCAAGTTCTCACAGCATGATACATAATAGAGAATTTACTTTTATATACAAATAATGACCTGTTGTTTCACACATATGTCAGCAAGTTCTCACAGCATGATACATAATAGAGAATTTACTTTTATATACAAATTGGTATGGCTAAACTAACAATTGTTTTGGAGAATGGCATGTGTCAAATGTAATAGGTGGCTTACAAGAGGAACATGAGATCTAATGCTGAAAAGCATGCTGTGGAGCGGACAAGGGTGAATGCTGGAGTGATGCTTGGGGTGAGAGGGTAGGTAAGAGAATGTAAACTAAAGAATGACACTTGAATGAGTAATATGAGATAGGGGAAGGGGGAGAAGTGATTGTCTGGTCGTGATGCTGGATTGTGGTTCTGTCGAATGTGTATTGGGGGGTGGTCAGGTTGCAGAAAAAGGATTGCTGTTAGCAGATATTGATTCATCAGGTTGCTGTTGAAAGCAACTGTATAGAGAAAAGTCGGGAAATATCATAACTGTGCTCTTGAGTTCTCATGGTTAGTTTGTGTAAGAATACTGTCCATGAGAAAGGAGGGAGTCTGTGAAACCCCCTCCTCCTCATGTGCCCAAGGCACAAAGAAAATTCCTTATTAATCTTGTGTAGTTCCTTGGAATGCTTCTTCGGAGAGACAACCACTGTTACTGGCTTGAGGGCTTAGTGGCATAGTAAATCTATAATACAGATAAAGCTTGATCAAACCTGCTTAATTCCAAGTTTTTGAAATCAAAAATCTTGAGAAAAGGCTGGGAACTGGTCGAGTTACATGCATGTTATTAGATTCCGGTGTTGGCTTGCAAGTTTAATTTCATTTTCATCCAATTACTATATATGGCTGGAGGACCTGATGCATAGCCAATACTGAATCTCTCTGCTTAATAGTGACATATAGGGTCTTAACATTTGACTCCTATGGAGATTACTTGAGGAGCTGTCATGGTGTGAAAGATGTTAGAGAGGTCTGAATGTTGTCTGAAGCTCAACAGTTACAAAACAAATCTTCTCTAAAATAGTTGACTGGAAAGAAATTGCCTGGTTTAATCAGTCAAAGTCTCTTGATAGTGGCCATGTCTTCTCCTCTGTTGCAAATCTCCAGTTTCCTGTTGATACTTTCAGCTGAGAAGTGGCTTAAATGTGCACATTGAGGTTGACTATAGTGGATGGCACTTTCAACAATCAGTTAATATTGAACCTAGCTTTGGGGTTTTTCTGCCAAAAGGTTATTGTCAGCATCTTTGCTTGATCTCTTTACACACAGAACTAATGCAATGGAGAGAGACTGATGTCCACAAGGCAGTGTTGTGAGGTTGAATTTCCTTGAGACCTAGACTCTGTCTCATATTATCCTCCTGACCTTTTGTGCTGGATCAATTGTGTTGACTTGTGTCCTTCCCTAAGCCTCATTTCCTGATCCGTCCTCATGTTTCCAAGTACTTTCTAATTTCTAGGTCCAGGATAAACCTGAACAGGTTTGGCTGTGTATTGGCAGTCTTGCTAACAATCATTGCACATCTTGTTAACTACGTTGGACAAAGGAAGCTTCCTCAATATGCAATATGTGGAAACCTTATTAAACCAATATTGTGTCAAGGCATGTGCCAGTCACTGTGCCACAGCTAGTATGCTTGCTGTGATAAGTTAAAGTCTAGTTTCCATGGGCTGTATCATCAGTCAGACCATAAACAGGTTTGAGATACATACCATTTCTCTATTGAGCAACCTATGTCATAACATGATGAAAGGGAATGCTTGCTCTAAGCTCTGCACCTGTTTTTGTCTGACTCTGCCCCAGCTACCAGAACTGGAGGAAATGCTTGGGTAAATCTGCAGATATGAGATGGAAACATAAAGGACTTCTGTGATGAGAAAAGTTTAGCGTGCATTCATATAATTTACAGTTGCAATTGAAGGCTGTTGCAGGAGACTGTGGACTGGGAAGCAGAAGATAGTGGTTGTACAGTTCAGAAACCTGATGTCGGAGGAATATGTGAAGATATCCTGCTCAAGTACCTGTGTGATGGTTGATGCTGATCATGGCAACAACAGCAAAATGCTCAGCAGCTGGATGTGGATGATTTTGCCTGAGATAGGCTGTTAGACTGCAACTGCCCAAACATCCAGAGCTCAAGGCCTTTCTGGAAGGTTTCAACCTTTCATATGAAAATAGCTTGGATTTCTCATTGGTCAGCCAACATTCCTCTTTGCCAGTGAAGTCAATGTTCTGAAGATTCTGAACAGGCAAAACTCTTTGCTCTGATTCAAAGATGGTCCGATCCATCGGGTGCTTTTTCTGCAGGAGAGGTTTGTCATCCAAGTCAATCTTGATAAACTGGGTCTGTGCAGTTTGTGGTTCAGAACAACATACCTCGGCAGCCAGGTTGCCTTCTTAGGACTTTGGTCTGAAAGTTGAGTCAGTGGATGCAGTTGACGATCCAAGAAAACATACCTCAGCAGGATCTTATATGAGGGACATGCTTATTTGTTCCTTTTCAATATCCCAGAAGACAGCCCAGGTGGTGGTAACTTGTTTTTTGTGAGGAAATCAGTGGTCTCATTAGAGAGAGCTGGTTTCCTCCAGATGCTATTGAGTGAAGATGATGAACCTCAGTAGCACTAAAGTTGGGATCAAAAGAAAGGAGTAACATGTGGACACTTGGTGGTCTGTTGTACTGTCTTTGATATTGGGTTCTGAGGAGGATAAGGATAGTTGTATGATGTTGGTAATATGTTGCTGGATAAAGTGGATAACCATTCAGGCCATCAGAATAATATAGTGTATATCTGATCTGTTGGGTAACCATAGTAGTTGCAAATTGTGCATTGATGAGCTGAGTTGGCGTTTCCATCAGTGCAGATATGTATTTGGGTTTATCTCTGGTTGTAATATGATGACTACACATCATCTAGCAGTTTTCAGTTACACACAGCTTTCCATTGCACTTGCCACAAACAACATGACTCGGAATCCTTGGGCTGTTGCTCATTTTCCTAGTGCTGTTCCCTGATCCACTCTCTTCTTTACCAAGATACTATAAGTTTTAAGTTGAGTTGGAGCATGACCGGACATTGGAAGGTTGGAAAACCCTGATGATTGCAATATCCATCATGATGCAGTTTTGCAGCAGAAGCGAAGGCTGGAGTTGCAACCTCTGTGGTTTGAGTGATGAGCCTGGTGCTGGAGGCCTTTCAAGGCAGATGGTTCTCCAAATAGATCTGCAGGTGCTGAAAGCACTCAAGCACGATGGATTGCTGGAAGAATGGCAGAGTTAGCTTCTTGCTGTCATCTCCATCAGTCAACAGCTACAGAAAGATTCTGGTCTTCCTTGGCTGCTGGAGGACCCATTGCATTTTCCACTATGTGATGTTGATATCAGATAGCTTCTTTCCAGCCAAAATGTCCTGAAATGAAATGTCACAGACCGAGTCCCACCACCAGCTCCAGCCATGAAAACCAAGAGCACAGACCAAGAGCTCTGTTACAAGGCCCAATTCTGGAACATGTGACAAAAGATCCAAGAAGGCCAAAAAAAAGAAATGATGTGACTTGCTCTTCTCTTGATTATGCCCTACAATTTCACTTGGCACAGGCTCTCTGCCAGAGCTTGATGCTCAGGAGAAAAGCTCATTAGCTGAACCAGAGCTTCCGAAACCTGTAACTGTCCAGACCATGGTTTGGCAAGCAAGACTAGAGCACAGATTGCGAAATCTCAAAAGCTATATGCAACTCACAAAGACAACGCAATTCTCATGACTGTATTTTCAGTGATGCATAAAGGTCAGTTATGAATTGAACTTGTCAGTAAATTTCACCAAAATTAGGGCAAAATATTGAATGCAGATAGGAATGAGACTCTCTAGACTATTTGATGGCTGGAGTGGAAAATTTTCTACCAGGGCCACATAGGATGCAGAGATGCTGATCTTTAAGGCCAAAATTAGGGAGATTATAGACTGAGTGCAGCAGGACTGGCTGTAAATATGATTTGAGATTGAATTATCACAAGGCAGAAAAGACACTATGAGAGTCATTCCGCATTTTCTCTGTTGGTTATCGACCCATCTTCAGCTATAGGTAGCCAGCATGCCATCAACAATCCTTCAGCACTGAGCTTCCTTTCTCATACAAACAGCAGCTTCATCTTAGCCTGTTTGTTCTTTCAGGGTTCTAGGAGATAGTTCTTTTCTTGCTCTGGAAAGGACAGATCACAGCCATGATGGGCAGTGTTACTTAGAGAATTGCAGATGTGTTGGATGGGCAAATATGATCTAGTGCAGTATGGCTGCTCTTCCATTGACATTGAGAAGATGACTTGCTGCTTATTGCTTTGAACCTAAGCACTAGCTCAATACTATGAGTCTTTACTTTTCATTGCTGGTCTCAGTGTCTCGCACATGCCTTTGAAGGTGTGTGAGCTAGTCTTAGCACACTAATGGATAAACACCAGCCATGTCCTTTAAGAACTTCAGAGACTGCTCAATAATCCCAATGTCCAGAACAGGGATGATGTCCAAGTTTTGGTAGAGAGCAGAACATGATCATTGCAGTGTGGACTTCAACTGGCAAGAGTTTTGGTGGTTATTTCAGTTCAGACTGGGGAGTTTTTTGCAAATGGCATTGCATCACCAGAAAAAAAAAGCACCTGAATAAATCTGACATTATATTAATGATGTGCAGACTTTCTCAAAGTCCTTGTAAGCCTTGTTGACCTGCCTCTAGAATCAGACATCAGATGGCCCACCTTGGTCAACCTAAAAAGTCGAGTGGTGTGAGAAATCACAAAAGGCTTACCTCATCACCCTGAACAGCAGACTTTGCTTTATCTCAATTCACTAGCTTTTATGATTAACACGATATCAATTGGCTTATCGGCAGCAGCATCTTTTTTCTTCTTTGTACATTCCATCATCTTGTCTGGACAAAGGCCAGGGACATACATGTATAAATATTGAAAAAGTAGCAAGTTATGCACTGATGCTCATGCAATGCTAATATAATGTGCTTCTGGAAATGAAACCCTTCTAGAAAGTACATCAACTTTGATGGAATTAATGGTGCTGGAAGATTACAATTTCATAGGCTGAATATCTTTAACCCTCTAGTAAAGGGCGCATTTCTGTCAGTCTTAGGCTTACTACCCACAAGTTTTTTCTTTTAGTCAGACCTCTTTGTGCCTATATAGATTTTTCAACACAGTAAAGTCATAGTGTATATATTCTGGTGTCAATTCCGGAATACAATGCTGGTTCGACTTAAGTTAGTGGCTGAAATGCAAAAAATGCTTTGTGCATGCAGTGGTCCCATACAGGAACTAGAAACCTTTCACTTTGACTGGCCTGCTGGTGTTTCAGCTTTAAAGACCGCTTTGGATAATATCGCCTCAGCTTAGCAAGTAAATGCCTTTTACTTTTTTACCCAAACACTGATTGCCCTCGAATTTGGACCAAGCCTGTCACAGACAGTATTCACATCCCAGGAACCTAGAAATTTAAGGCTGATGAAGCTTACTGCCACCCCACCCTGAGTCATGTTGTCCCTCAAGGTGTGTTATCCATTTTTTGAGGTCTCTGGTTCTATGCCCATACTGTTTCACTTACTGCTATCCTAACTTTGTCATCATATTGCCCAACTGAGGATGATCAAATCAAGTTCTGAGCTGCCCATCACATTCAAAGCTGTTGGGACTTGGAGCATCTGGACCAACGAATGATCATCTGGACCGCCAATGACCATACAGAAATCATACAGAAATCAGGATGATCATTGAAGTGAGTAAAGGGATTCCTGTAACTGTGCTATCATGATGGCGAAGAGGTATTTGACTGGGATCTCGCACAAGAAGGAAAAGAGACCTATAATGCTGATATGGCTCACAGACCACTGGAATTGGGAATTGCACCCCCTAACAGAGACAGGATATGCTGACACCAGCGAAATGGAACCACCATTGATTGGGATGAACAACATTACTCACACCATGTGGAATGATGCCATCCAGCTTTTTGTGCCTTGATCTGCTTTCTGGTCGAAGGTGTTTGTCTGGGCAGTCACTGTCACATCAGGTGATAGAAGACTCTTCCAGTTGGTCCTCCTCGTCGAGCCAAACCTAGTCCCAGCAAGGCTTTGTCAGTCTGCTTCGAAGGGCAAGCTCGCCGCTTCTCCTAGTGGTAAGATGGCCGTGGACTCGTCGAAGTGAAAGAAAGACAAGGGCGACAATGACAAGGGTGTTGGGTCCTCGAAGAGTCGTCAGCGCTAAGCTTTGCCCTGGCCAGACTTTACATTTTTCTTTTTATATTTTTCAATATCTACAATCTTCGTACCGCCTGTTTAGACAGATCTTCGGACTGTCCTGTTTATCTTAGATAGACCTGTATGGGCCCCCAATCAACTGTACTTTGTATGATTTTCGATCAGTCTGTTAAGAAAGGCTCATATATGGAGGTACGAGCTTCGTTCTGAATAATACTAGTCAGACCATTCCTGTCTATCGTAGTCGTATCTGTAAGCATTGTCCTGTGCCTCTATAAGTCTGCCTTGTTCCTCTATGTGTTCGTCATATCGGACTTCGCTTTCATCTTTGACTTGGAGTCCTCCATACTCCCAAACAAACTCATCCACCAAATCAGCGAAATTCTGCTTTGTGATTCTCGAGTCAGGCCCCCTAATCAAAGCGAAAGTGATTGGTTTACGATACCACACCTTGGTGAGGTCCTTCGTATTGTCGTTATGAACGACCTTCCAGTCATACCTGAGTTCGAGATACTTGAAGTTGGTGATTTCCTTCAACCAGGTTATACGGTCAAAGTAAAATTCCTTGATAGCCATTGCTCCTGTTGGAAAGACCAACGAATGGAAGCGAGCTTCTTCCTCTGAAGTAATTGCTCCTTCATTCTGCCGTAAGATCTGCTGAGGGCTGAGAGCCAATAGTTCTGTGGTAGCGGGCATGGTGGTTGTGAAGATGGGTCTTGCCTCCTCGGCAAGTCTCCTAAGTTCCTCTATGTCTCAGATGGATTATCATGCCGTCTTCCACTGTGCCTTTACTTTGTCCCAGATTGACGCTTGGTTCAGAGTTCAAGTAGAACTTCGATTAGCCGAACGTCGGAATGATCTTGTTCTTTCCTGCCGACCCTGATACTTCTGCCGGCTGAGCTCTAGCTCGGCCTGATTGCGTTATGGTCATTACTGATTCGTTCTAGACAAAAGCTCCTTGCTTCTGGGTCTTAGTCCTGCCATTTCTTTTACTACGACACATGTTCATGAACTCTTTCTCGCTATCGAACAGCCTACTTCTGTAGCCGCCCAGATCGCTTTTTATACCGCGTGTGCCACTTGGCTTCCTCAGACCAAGGGTTGGCCTGGCCACTATCCGATATTACCCGTCGACAATCATCTTACTACTGACTTGCAGTACCTTCTGACCTTGGGTCCTTATGTGACTCAGGCTCAGGTTATTGGGCCGGTTTCTTATGCACCAGTCTCCATCATTCTTCGCTGTTTCCATGAATTCTACAACTTAGCCGCAGCTCATGAAGAGATCCTAGAGTCCAGCAGTGGAGCCTCAGGAGCACCAGCTTCCTTGCATGGAGGTGATCCCGTGGAGGACTTCGAGTATGACAATGCTGCAGATTATGATCCTTATCCTAGTGTTGTCTCTACTCACAGGGTTACCATTTATTAACTGGTCCTGTGTTATTTTAATGTCTGTGGAACGACCTTAGTTACTCCTTAAATTACTTCATTAGGAGTCCTATAAAGTCCAGTTCTAGGTTCGAGACACTCTTAGCTTTCACCTTTATGCCTTTTTCTCCCCGACCTCTTTTCAATCTCCTTCCCAGGCCTTCCACTGAGGCCGAGGTAGATGCTTTTTACTTGTCTTGCATGTCTTGGTTGGCGTATGAGCCCTCCTGGCTTGCGCAAGGACTTAATTCACCAACTCCGCTGCACAATTGGTGGATGGCTGATCTGGTAGTTATCCATCTCAGCGGCCGTCCTATTACTATGCGGCTTATCGCTGGGTCGTATCGTTATGTCTCTATGGCTCGTCTCTCTGTGTACTTCAACTTTGTCTTTTCTGAACTGGAAGACTATGCTGAGGCGCACCAATAGACCTTTTTATACTAGGTTTGTCCTTATCCTGGGTCTGTGGTTCCTAAACTTAGCCATTTTTTAGATGGGTTTGCTTCAGTATTATCTGGTAGCTTGTAACATACTCTTAGTCGTCCTTCTTGAAATAATTATCTTATTCTTGGAGGGAAGAAGTTTCGAACATGTTGCTCTTATTTCTCCTGAAGTCGTTTATGACTTTATCTGTTGATCCGCTTTTTACTTGGCTGATCCACTTGTTCCGTTAATTTGGAATCCAAGTTGCTGACGGACTCAGTGTCCTGTGCGGCCTTGTTCCTGAGACGTTTAGCTGCTCACTCCTCACCCTCACTTGAAATTCAAGCCTCTGGCTTGAGCACTGTGGATGGAACCAAGTTCATCCGAGATGACTACCTCTGCCAACTCCTAAATTTCTCCTGGTAGTATAAAAGCTTGAACAACGGTGCCTAAGTCCCTTGGAACTTTTGCACTGTCGCTCCCTTACTTCTTTTACTTTCTGCTCACCAGCCTTTCCAACCGTTTCTGATGGGACCTCCGACTACTGCCCCTTTCAACCCTCAGGATCCTGTGACCTTTACTGGTGCTATCAATGCTGCCAATTATTTCAGCATTCCAGCCAATCTCAAAAGTCACATTGATCCTCTCATCGAGGCTCATCACACTCAGGTGGCACCCAGTTCGTCCCCGGAGGACTCAGCCCTTGCCAAAATTCATTCTGCGTTCACCAAGGCCCGCAGTACTATGGCCTCCCTTCTCAGTATCAAGATGACCCACAGCGTAATTGCTCAGGCTATGGCTACCAAACTTGAAAACATTGTAAGTCTCCAAATCCCTGTCTTCCTTGCTCATCCTGACCCAAGTTTCACAGGATAAAATGCCTGGTGGCATCAAAGCAGCTCTCAAATTTGCCTGACAAACCCTCCAACGAGTGAGAGGTTGTCTACATCCTTCAAGACTCTTGTCGTTTCTTTGGTACCAGTGGCGACGCCATGAAGAACCTGAACTCGGTACATCCATGTCCCTTCCAGGTTCAAATTCCCTTACTTATCTTTACAGGTTCTCTCCTCCTATGCTCTTGAAAGGAGACTTAACAAGTTTTAGCCTTAAAACTAAAAACTTGCTCAGAGCCTTTAGTAAGTACCGCCTTCTTCTTTAGACGACAAAGGAGTTTTCACTCCCCCATGCTTGAGCAGCCTACTTGTGCCACAGTTCGCGTTCTGGCCTATTGCACTATTCCTGACTTCGACCTCAACTCAGATGCTTACAAAATCGTACAGGCTCTCGATCAGCGGAGGGATAAATCCATCACCCAGTCTTTTCACAAGAAGCCGTGATTCGATAATTATACCGCTCATGCAACTCCCGAAGCCTGTATGTCGATATTCCTCAGTGACTGTTACCTCAGACCTCACCAACTTTTACAGCTCGTGATGCCGAGATTGCCAAGACCGATCATATTGCTTTCAACGCTCACAACGCAGTTCGCAACTTGCACTTGACCGTTCCTCTTTTGGAAGGCATGTCGCAACACCAGGCCTATCTCATGGCTGAGATCCAAGCTGTTTCGCTTGTGATCAAGACCAATCTTGACTTGCGTAAAATGTACATCGACAAGTTTGACCTGATCACTGCCCAACTCGAGAACCCAAGTGCTACCGACCGCAATGGAGACCCTGTCTTGTCCAATGAGGCTTCCGATCCCACTGTTCCTGAAGGTGGTGCGAGTGGTCTGGCTCCCATGGATGAGGAGTATCTTTGTTCAGGACGCCCAGGTTTATACCCGATAATCTCACATCCTTTTCTTTTTACTAGACATTGTCGCCACTATGCTGTAATACCATCTTGGCATTTAGCAGCTTTGGTCCACTATGCCGTAATAGCAGTATTCTCAGAGTAGCGACTTGCTAGTTTCATTACACTCATTAGTGTCCTTTATCAGTGAATTCATCGTTTTTAGTGACTTTTACTGGCTGTTAACTATTCAAGTCCTCTGCGCCTAAGTCACTATCTATGTCTTCACCTGTCTTCTGCCTGTGAACCTGCAATTTCACTGGGCTTTCTTAACTTGATGCCAGACATTTTGGGATCTGGTCGTACAAGTTCATCTGGGTACTCATCACCATATAGCAGCTCTTCGCTTTTGTCTAGCTTCAAGAGCCCTTTGGCTGATAAATCAATGAGCTCATGTATGTCTTCAGGAATGGGAATCGATTTTCGTGCCAGATATGGAATGACCCAGAACCTTGCGACTTTGTTCTGCAAGACCACTCCGTCCATATCTGCGATAATATAAGACCCTCCCCTTGATCTACGAATGACTATCATTGGTCCCAAGTATTTGGCTTTCATCTTTCAGTCCAAATTGGTTTCTATGGACGAGTTCCGAATTAGTACCAAATCGCCTGGGTTAAAACGCCAGTCTATCATCATCCTTGAGTGCATTTCCTCAAGTTTCAATGCTTCCACCCGCTTGCTTTTATCAATGCAGTCATGCATATCTTCGATATGTCTTTGGTGTTTCAACAAAGCCAAAGCTCTTGCTCCAATGAGCTCCATCCTAGTCATCGGTCCATCTGGTGCAGAGACTAGCCAAGTGGCTTCCACTATGTCCAAGGGCAAAACCGGATGTGCTCCAGTCGCCATAAAGAAGGGGCTACAGCCCTTTCTTTTGTGTACTGTTATCCAATCTGCCCAAAGAGCATGGTGTAAAAACCAATACCACTTGCTTTCGTCTCCACCACAAGCCTTTGCCAATGCCACTCTTAGGTCATAATGGGGCCTTTCAATGGTCCCATTGGCCTTAGAATTATATGGCGAGATCTGTATGCCTTTAATACCATACTTTTGTTCAATCCACGCCACAGCTGCTTTATAACTAGGCACATTATCGGTAATAATTTCAGCCAAGCAACCCCATTGACAGACGAAGTCTTCAAAGATCCATATTCCCAGGTCCCTAGCCTTTTCAGACTTGAGTGCCCTGGCTTCTGGCCATTGTGAAAGCTCATCCCTCCCATGTGCAATGTATGAATATCTGTTACTTTTTGGCATCTTCATATTGTCTACATGGAGTCTTTGGAACAACGAAGGTGTTTCCGTTGGAACTGGCAGAGTCCTTAAATGCAAACTCTGTTGTATCTGACATGGGTGACAAGTCTTTACATAATGAGTGACATCTCTGTCCAAATCAGGCCACCAGAAACATTGTGAGAGCAGTTCCCTAGTAGCGTAGCCTTCTTTGTGTCCTAAACAATCATGACTCGCCTTCATCATATACATCCGGTGTTTAGGATCAACCACTAAGCAGTGTTCATTCCCTGTGTCCTGCTTGTATAGACGGTTTTCACCATCTAGGAAGAAACCACTTGCTACCCGACGAAAATGCCTGAACTGTTTTTCATTCATCCCTGGTAAGTCTGTTAAAGGGTCTTTAAGCCATTTCTTTTAGGCTCGTAACCAGCCTCTCTGACGCAGCAAGAGGCAAACCTCTCGTCAGAGAGGCTGGGATCACTGGCAAATGCCGTGGGTGATGGAGCTTGGCGTGATAGCAATGAGTCATGGCTAGGAGATGGGAAAATGTCCATGACATGAATTGTATTATATCATATGACACGGATCGGCCATGTCATCGCCTTGTGGTTCCTGCCTCTCATTTCGTGGTCGGTTTGCAGCATTCAGAGACACGATAGCCATGGCATTGCCTCAGAATAATGTCAATAAATCCATTTTTACTCCATTACCTTGCGATAAAATGCCCCAGAGCTGTCCCAAGGCAACGAGTATTGCCGGCGGTCTCGAGCCTTCAATTTTTCTTTCCAGCCATATTCCTTTTGCAGATGGTTTATCTCCACCCCAAAACCAATCCTCATCCATATTCATGTCTCCTCCTCCTGTCCCTGTTCAGTCTAGATACCGTGCTGCCCCAGCATTGGCAGGCGGAACAAATCAGAGCGATGACGTGGGTCATGTCTGTCATATCGTATAATATTGTCTGTGTCATTACATTTTCCCATCAGTCAGACATGACACATTGTCATCACGCCAAGCTCCATCACCCACGGCATTCGCCGTGACACCGGACTCTCTATCGAGAGGCTTGCCCCTCATAGAGAGTCGGTCACCAGACTACATTTCTTTATTAAAGGAAGTCAAGCATCATCCGCTTTTGCAGCCTCAGTTTGAGTTTCCTCAAAATATGGCTCCTGCAATGCAGAGTCATATTTCTCTTCTAAATCTGGTATCAACTTCACCAACAGAAGGATAGCCTGTATAATTGGTATCCCTTTCTCGACTTGGTCTTGCACTACTAGATTTCTGTGGTTCATGATGTATGCTTCCGTTTCCTCCTTGGTCTGTGCGATTTCCTGTTGGAACAAGCTACCGACTTGGCCAAACTGGAACGACTGGCATCGATCTGAGTAGTCATGCCCAACTCAGTTACTAATTGTTCCAACTGCAAGAACCCTCCACGAGTGTCTATATCTTGCTTGAAATCTTCATACTCCAGTGGAGGATCAGGCCCCTTGTATTCCTTGAAGTCTACTGGGTGTACAGGATCCCAATCTTGTTCCAAATTCTCAAATTTCTCATCGCCTGGCTGTCCTTTGTGTCTGGACAGCCCATCTGGCCCAAAACCTTTTCCTGGCACATGTTCCAGTTCAAAATGGTACATGAGCATCTTTTCTATCCAGCGATTTATAGTAGCATTGGGGCCAGCCTCAGGGTTTTGTAACATCCCCTTTATGTACTTGGCATCAGTTTGTATGGTTAAGTTCTGTGCTCTGAGCAACCAATATTTAGCTGCCTCCAAGGCTCTCATAAGACTGAATAGTTCTCTTTTTGGCTGTGAGAAATTTCTTTCTCTACTGTTCATCGTGATTGAACCAAAACGATTGAACTGGGGCTTCCCAGTCTCAGGATTAATCTGATAGATATAAAACCCTATCGCTATGTGTGATGAATCTACTGCCAAATAGATCCGCTATTCATAGTTAATTGGTAACAATGCTGAACAGTCTGCTAGAGCCTTTTTAAGTCTTGCCATAGACTCCTTTTCTAATTCTCCCCACTGAAATGGCTGGGCTTGTCATGTTAAATCTACTAAAGGTTCTGCTATTTTAGCATAATCTTTTATAAACATTCGACAGACTCCACAGGTTCCTAGAAAGGCCCTTACGTCTGTAAGGTCCTCACAGTCTCCCCACCGTTCTACAACTCCTACTCGGGTAGTAGGTTTGCGGCCTTCATAGGTACATCTGTGGCCGACCAATACAATCTCAGGCGCACAGAATACTGACTTCTTCCTGCTAAAGGTTCTGCCAGCATACTTCATATGCTGTAATATTTGGTTGCAAGTCTGCATATGCTCCCAAACAAATCTGCGTATTCCCGGATTCTCAGGGATCGTTTCGTAACCTCCTTTACCATCCTCATATCTTGTCGCTGGTCCCTGAATGGGGACATCATCAATATACGGGATTGTGTAGGCTGGTATTTCATCCTGTAAGATGTATGTAACATCATCATGGAATATCGGAATGGAGTTGGTCCATCCCATTGGCAATGTTACAAGTCTTAACGCCCCAAAGGGCGTCTGAAAAGTTGTAAGATCACGAGAGGCTTCATCCAGGAGTCTCTCATCATATCCAACATATAAATCACAGATCCCTCCACAACTTTGTCCTGCAAAGTGTTCTGCAAGTTGTTCTGTGGCAGGGGGAACCCCAGAATGAGCAATTGTCACTGCATTCAATGGTTCCAAACTATGTACTAATCACAGACTTGAGCCGTCCTTTTTAAGTACACAGAACCACTTGAATCTGTACGATGCATTAGACCTTTCGTAGACCCCTGCATTGATTTTCTGTTTTATGATAGCGCAGATTCTTTCATACAAGCCTGGTGGTATAGGAATATTCCTTTCTACCCAAGGCACATGGTCTACTACCGGCATTTGCACTGGCGGAAAAAACTCTGGTTTGAAACTCCCTCTTTCCGAATCATCCCAGGCTATTGCTTCCTGTTGTATGTCCGACAGATGATGTATCAATTTTTGTTCTTCCGGCCAGAGGAAATCCCAGTCATGGATTTTCTCCACTACCGCCATGCGCTCTTCTGTGTATCTTCCTCTAGGCTTTGGTTCTGGGGGATTCAGACTCAACTCTGGCATTTCCGCTAGCAGATCACCCGTAATGTCTCGAATTATTCTTCCGCCTGGGATCCCTAAAGGTAGATTGGCAAATAAAGGCTTGATTTTATCTTCCACTTTTTTGTACTTTTTCTTCCCTCCGATAAAGGTACTTCGTACATCTGCCTCAGTTGTTTCCTGAGGTAGTATTAGTTCCTGTGCAAGGACCTCAGTCGTTGCACTCCCTCCATCTGTAGCTTGGTTTGAAGCTCTGTCTGTCTCGTTTTGTTGCTTCCTCCGTTCTGAAGCAATCCTTTGCTTGTCCTCCATACTAAGTGGCTTGTGACATCACTGACAACACTCCTGCTTAGTATAGACAAACTGTTGATACTCGCTTAGTTGGGGACTATAAGTGCTAGCTTCGGAAAGATCTTGCAGCTTTTGCTGCATCCTTTCTCTTTCTACTTTGAAGCTGCCCATGGTCCTTTCCTCCTTTCGCATTGAGTACCAATTCTGGTTAAAGCCTTTTCTAGGCCTCTGTTCAGGTATCAGGTTTTGAAAAAATACGCTTTCAGGGTGTTTTCATCATTTGATTCTTTCGGAATTGCTTCCTTAGAGGCATCCAGATAAAGATCTCTAACTTTGGTTTCCAAAAATTTCGTCTCAGAGTGTCTAGGTCGGGCAAACCATTTTATCTCAGGATTTCCTTTTCCGTCTACTTCGATAACTACTGCAAACTCTCCTTGGTCTATTTCCAATTCATTGAGTTCTATTGAAAAACTGATGTATTTGCCTGATCAATGTTTTTCTTGACCATTCTTGGCCCTCTACCCCTTTCGAAGGTAGGGACCACTGCTCATTTCCCTGTATTAGGACACTTAAGCTCGATAGTTTGACTTCCATCTCGCTTGTTCTGTACCCCACTCTCGGTTACAACATCAAATGGTCTTCCAAGTAACACATGATATGCTACTCCTCTAAGGATGTGAATCTGAAGATATACCGTGATCTCTGCTATAGTAAATGGCACATTACAGGCTAAACCCAGACTCTTTTCCAATTGTTTATTTGCACTTTGCATATGAATGACGATAGTGGGGTCCCAAGAGATTCCCAACTGCAACGCTGCATCCCTCATAGAGACAATCTGCGAGCCACCATCTAACAAGGCCTCTTCGTGATTTGCACCATTTATAAAAGGGTGGATGGACCTTAGTCCTTCCGACTCTCAGGCGATAAACACTTGTTTAGGTTCCTCACCACTTGGTATAGTGGCCAAGTATGTCAAAACAGGATCCATGATTACTATTCCTCCCACAGGTACTCCATGGTATGGTACAGTCTGCATGTATGCTGAAGTTACCCTAGGCAGGTCCACGATGTTGATGGCATCATCTCTTAGTGTCTCTAATTCATATGGCTCTTCCAAGTCTATTGTGGGAAGGTCTTCAGCAAAACGAACTTGTTTAGGGACGGACTCGGTTCCTTCCTTGTCTTTGGACATTTCTTCATCTGGAGAGTCTTCCTTCATCTGTACCCAAGTGACAGTCCCTCCTTTTGAAGATCCTTTCATGGGATGCCTTTTCCTTGAAACTCCGGATTTAAATTCTTCTCGAAGTTCTGCACTGGTGCCTAATAACTCACGATTAGTCGTTGTTATTGTAGCATCCAGCATCTTATGGTAAAGGCCTTTTGTTGACTTCTCACTTTGTAAGTCGGCAACATTCTTATTTACTGTACCTTTTGGTAAAGCAGGTTTAAAGGGGCGTTCTTCTGGAATTCTCTTTGGAGCTGGCTGAACCGGTGGGACTTGGGTATAACCACCTTCAGGTTTGGCTCCTTCATTTTGGTTCCGCAAGGTAGGTAACTTTGGCTCCTTCGTTACCTCTGGTCCACTCTTTCGAGCTGGCAGCTCAACATAAGCTCTGTTTGGTTTCCAGTTTGCACTGGCTGTCCCCAGTTTTCCTTTAGATTTCTCCAGCAGCACGGAACCTGGGTTGCCTTCTGCCACCTTCATCGAACTTAAGGAAAAACCGCCGTGGCTCCTGGAACTTGTCCGTTCCCACCGGTCTGCCCCTGCTCTGCAACATTCAGGTGCGGTAAGACTGACTTTCCATTTGGATCAAGACCTTGGCTCAACCTTTGTTGAAAGGCTTTATAGCTCTGATACTCATTCCAGGCTTCATCATTGAACTGCATTGTTTGTCTGGCTTGGACCATTGGCGTTCCTGGACCTGGGACTTGGTATCGCTGTTGTACCATTTGTGCTTGGTATGGTACATTGCTCACAGGCTGAGGAGCCATCGGCAACTGCTGTTGATATGGTCCAACTTGCATAAATGCCTGATTCCTGTAGGGTGCCCATTGAGTATTTACAGCTTGAGGCAACCCCGGTGCCATGGACATGGCCAAGGGCTGGTTCATCATTGCTACTTGTCTTTGGTATGCATCTGCTTCTCGAGGGTCTGAGTAGTACATGTCCGCTTGTCTAGCAGCCAATTCTTGCTCATAACTCAATTGCTCCGAAGCATTGCCCACTGTCAAGTATGACAACATCTGATCTTTTTTATTATTCCAGTTATTTATCCTCTCGACTTGGTTCTTTCCAGGCAGCATTCGGGAGATGGGTTCGCCGTTCAGTAGAACAATTCTCCCATCTACTCCAATCTTAGCTTTTCCTTCACTAATCAACTTCTGCTGTTTTGGACATTCCTTTGCCATATGTCCCGACTCTCTGCAAGCAAAGCAGTCCACCCCACCTTGATGGTTGTGAAACTGTCCTTGATAAGGTGGTCATTGCGCATAGTTAGGATTCTGCATTTGAGATTCCCCAGTAGCTGAAGGGTTGGATACTCTAGTCTGTTTGAGCATCTTAACTACCTCCATCTGAAAAGCTTCGGCTTGTTTGCCTTGAACTGCTAGTGAGTAAGCCACTTTGCTGCGAACCAAGTCTATATCTTCTTCCTATTTCCAGGAAGCCTGGTGATACTCCTGTTTAACAAGGTGTTGCCTATTGTACCCAGATTGCTCTTGAGTATAGGCCCCATAACGGTTTTTCTTGGTCATTTCCACCGCGGTGTTAAGAAGTTCCTCCCAACCCCAGCGATCATTTAAGTGGTGTTTAACCTTAGCCGCTCCAGGAGTATTCTCCTCTATAGCGTCTGTCTTTTGTTCTAGCACTTTCTGGAATCCTTGATCCAAGCAGCTCATGATTCCTTGACAAACACGTTGATTAGAAATGGGATTGTCAACCGACTGTTCTTTCGAGTACTTGAACATATAGGTTAGTTCAGGATGAAGTTGTCTATCAAACTCCTTCATAGCATTATAGTTGGTAAGTTTTATAAGTGGCCCTTGATTAAACAATCTTTCGATTGCTGTCTGGGACCCCATAGTTTCTTCCGCTAACTCCAATGCATACTCTTCTTTGATTCTTTGAACCAAAGCTTTATAGTCTGGTGTGGTATAACATTCCCACGAACGCCAAAGACGCTTAGTCTTCTGATCTGCATATGAAGTCAAAGCTTCGCATCTTTTTGCCTCATCAGTGATACCTTTGTCATCTAAGAGATTTGTGACCAAGTTAATGAACGGATTTAGATTATCTATATCTCTGTCCCTGTACCTGGGAGCCTTGGGCTCATTGTACCCGGGCATCATCTTTGAAGACATGTTTATTCTAGTTCTTTGTGTTTGGGAAATATTCCATTGGCTGTTCGAGTTTGAATTGCCCAAGTTGGCTTCTGGTGTAGAAGCTCTATAAGGTGGTAGCGGAACCTGAGAAGCGGAAGGTGAGTGTAGAGCATCAGACGATTGGATGAAACTCGTGAGTCGCAGCGGTTAGACTCATGAGAAAAATTGCGAGTTTTGTCCATTCGCGAGTACAAGTCTGGACCAAATCCAAACTCGTACTCGTACGAGTTTGGATATCTGGAGAAAAAGAAAACCTTGGATACTTACCAAAATACTTGTACGAGTACTCGTTAGAATACCTGTACAATTAGTCACAAAATGTAACAAAAATGTCACATGAGTTAGTGCTAAATCAAGTTCATATTGCGACTAGAAAAAATAGAAATAGACTAGGCAGAATCTTCCTTCTGAGTCGATGGAGGTGTTATTGCATCAGCAGCTTGACCTTTCCCCTTCCCACCATTCTCTGGACACTTGTGCTTCTCATTGAAGAACTTGGTGCAAGCCGCCTCATCGACCAGCCCAGGAATAGTTGACCAAGATTAGATCAAAGTTCCTGAACAGACAGACTCGTCGGAAAGCACATACCGGTGCTTCGAGACCATAAGCCCACTGTGGCTGAAGCCACGTTCGGTGTCACAAGAAGTGGCTATAACAAGTAATCAGTCGAAGTTACGATAAGACACAAATCAACACCTACCCGGACAAGACAACAAGTCCATCGCCATGTGAGCCAAGGGATCTTCATCACCATAGTTGTCGTACCACCATTTGATCAGGTTCGACGTGTTGCCTGTGGTAATAGGGCCGATGTTCAGATAGTTGGTAAGCGCATCACCAATAGTCACTGGTGCCATGTTTAAGGAGGCAAAGATATCATCCTAGTATTGAGTTAGCAGGTGGACTTGAACAACCTAAAGCACGACTTACTTCATCGACAGCCATTGGCCTGCGTTTCACCTGCAACTGGAGCGACAGGCTTATAATAGGTCTCCCAGTGCTCACAGACAATATTGACAGCAGCATCGACCCACTCGGTAGGCCAATCTGCTTTTTCAGTGAAATATGAAGTCTTCCAGCAGGGATGCATGACTGAAATAAAGCTCAGTCCCATAGCAAAGCAATAAATGACACGTACTCATGGAGGCGCAATAGATAATAGAGCTGTCGGTCTTGCCATAATACTTATCCATAAGCATAAAGGCGCCAGACACGGCATGATGGACAATGAGGTCGATGCCCGAATTGGTGACTTTGGCCTTTAATTGCTCCTCCATGATGTCAAAGAGCGGTAGAACCTCATGAATGAGAGGTCGGTTGGTGCGTTCGAATCGATTGGTTGCTGCAAGGAATATCTGTCACCAAGTTAGATCATTGAGCGAATAAATAAACGATGACTTACTTTCAGAACTGACTGTAAATCTCTCAAGAGCGTCCAGTCTTGTGGCGTCAGCGCAAGCTTCCTCAAGCTCTGCTTAGGGTCACTACGGGAAATAAGTCTATCGATAGCGCTTTGCATTGCCAACATTGATTGAATCGTGACTGTCGTGGAATTCCAGCACGTGGAGACGTTGCGCTGTGAGAGATCCTTACGGACAGTGTGGAAAACGAGTCAGAAATGTCGTGTCTGAATGAACAAACACACACAACACCACTAATACCTCAATACACACTTTATATTCTCTTAAGTAGTTCGGGTGTCGAATAACTTCAGTTCTTGGAACAACTCACTTCGTTGCAAGTTGTCTTGGACTTGTCTCTTTTTGAAAGGGTGGGTTTTTGTTTCTAGAAGTTTAAGTGCTGTTAACACTAAGGGTGGTCTCTTAACACTAGAGTTTGAAACTAGAGGTTCCGTGTTCAACTAGAGATCTTTGCTAGACTAGAAGCACTTGTAATGCCAATTCTTTCAAGACTAGACTTTGTTCTGATATCTGGTTTCTTAAGCTCAAACTAGAGTTCTAGACCGAGAGACAATTATATTCGTTCCTTTGTCTGCTTCCAGCAAACAGGATTGCTCCTGCACTAGACCTAGACTGGGGTACAATGCTCTACTATTTTACTACAAACTGCAGGCTTTATATACTTTACAAAACAGATGATAAATAAGATATGAGTCAATGTCCAAGCTCTGCCGAGGTGTTTCACCAAGGCGTATCAATCAGCATTAAGTGTACAAAAATAGAACTTGTCAACCTGAGACCTCCTATGTGGAGCCCAAGCCGATCTGGTATAGATGAAGAATCCTACTTGGTCAGAACATTCTGTCCTCATAGTATCTTCTAATAGATGTGTGTCTTGTTGTCTTTGCGGTCGAAAACCGCCTTTAAGGAACGTCAACGGTCCTTCCTATAGGTCTTTCGTTCCTTAGGGGTTGCCCTTGTCTGATTGTTTCGTTGCTCATTAACAACAGATAGGGTTCGGATAGAGTTCCGGTCATGTAATTTCCATGACACAGGTCCGGAGCACTGTGTCGCTTATGCGCTCATGCTGAGTGTACGTCCTTTCCTTTGTGCAACTCGTCAAGTCTTGAATAGACATCTTAGTTCATAGTTCTTTGTCATGTATTCAGCCTAGGCCATTATGTGGACAATGCTAGTTTGTTCTTCTGATAGACAGCGACATTGCCTTATTGGTCTCTTATACACTTTCGGGGCTGATAAGTGCAAAGTGGTACGACCAAGGTCCATGCGCGTCGGTCTTATTGGCAACGTGAAGCTTTGTTCCAATGCTCCTACATCGTCCCAGCAGTCCAAGGAGATGTCAAACTGCCCTAGTTTGATAGAAAACAAGGCTGAATTTTGTTATGCCTCATCAGCGAGGATCAATGCTATTGTGGCTAAGGCCCTTTTTGAAAAGACACTCTACCATCTATGAACTTTGTCCAAGGACAGCATTGCCCATCACCTTTTTGGTGACGATGCTCTCACTCACTGACCCTGAACACATGCCTCAAAAGCATCTCAAAGTTATGAATCTCTAAACTTGTTTAGATAAGACTCGTCTTTAGTATGATTCATCAAGTGTTACTGCCATCAGTGCAGATATCCATTTGGGTTTATCTCTGGTTGTAATATGATGACTACACATTATTTGTCTAGTCACTCTTCAAATATCTTACAAGTCCTCATTTCATTTATTATACATGAGATCATGATATACAACATCATCCAATCCAATATGAATCCTAGCAGTTTTCTGTCTTGGTCATATCCTGAATAACACTTGAGAAACTCTCATTGCATTTGGTGAGCAGAACATTGTCATTGCTTTCTACCAATCAATTTCTCATGTGCAGCATACAATATTTGTGCCCTAGAAATTGCAGCTGAGCATGTGAATCCATAGTATCTGCTGTGGTATCAGGATAGCAGCATAACTTGTTCTGCATGGAACCTATTGACTATGCTATTATTTTGCTTCGTGTTGGAGATGAACCTAGGGTACTTTTAGTGTGGGAATCCAACGAAAATAGTCCCAAACACATGTAGAGCAATATTTAAGCTCAATATACGATTTCTGCAATTTTGCCTTATAATGTATTGCTTGTTCTGCTACTGTTAACACAATATTTCAACAAATTAGATAAGTGATTCTAAGGTGGTTTTATCGTGGGAATCCAATGGAATTAGACGCATAACATGCAGATCATTATCCAGCCTAATAACAAGGACTTTTCAGCTTTCCAGCTTGAATAATTTTCAAAAAGACTTGCCATTTGACCTAATGCGGTAATTTTCAGATGATGAGACTATCACCATTGGATTCCCAGCATAGAAAGACCCTAGGATGCATCAAAAATGAAGTCAAAGCAAGTGAAATTGACTGTCTACTGACTGATCTGCAACTTTCTGACTGACACACAACTTTTGACTCATTGTCCGGCTATTGAATACCCATCAATTTTTTTTCTCAGCTTTTTTTTGCGAGAAGTAGCCGGTCTCGCAGAAATATGCTGAGAAAGAAAATTGATGGGTGACTCAGCAGGTATCCAAGAATGTTGCCAACATCAAGATTTGAACCACCAACCTCTAGGCAACAATGTTGCAGCAAAAGAGACATGCTTCATAGATGTGTTAACCACTATACTAGGAGACAACAGTTGAGTTTTACCAGATGCCGCATTTTTGGGCTGATTAGTCATAGTTCTTGGTAGCAGCATTATCAGAACCTGAGGTTTCTGTCATCGTTCAGACGTCAGCAAAATTGCCAACGTTGTTGGACTTAGTTCATAAAGCAGCAACGAGTGACATATGTCAAGGAAACAATGACTTAGATTGATTCGAAAGGATCGATTATCGGAATGATATGAGAAGATAAGATAAGAAATAGAAGCACGACATGCTTGATGCAGCACAAAGGTCATAAGACAACATGAGGTGCGGAGATTAAAGCCTCAAGGCATTAAGACACGATAACACATGGCGAACAGACAACTAGCGCATTGTAATGAAACAGGAAACAGGCATGGAAACCCGAAGGCACTTAGTAAAGAAGGCATGGGAACAGGTTGCTTAAAGCATGGTTGTAGGATGTTTTGCATTGTGGAAAACGAACAGTAGTCTCATGTTTACAAGTATTTAAGTAGTTAGAATATTGTTGTATTCTTTAGTCTTTCAATCTCGTTTCTCTACCTACATCTTTGTCCGAAAAACCCTCTCCTTGCACTTCTTACCGTGCTCATCATCTTTCGACGTTGGGGAATTAGGATTTAAAGTTTAAGTTCTAACATATTGAAAGACTCCCCTTCATACCTTCATACCTCATTACTCCTACCTTCATCGCTGATGTTGCCTATGGGAGTGTTCGTTCCGCCTTCGAGTTGGGTTCCAGGACTCCTTAAATAATCTGGAAAGAGGCGTGGCTATTGAAGCTGCTGATTTTTGGAAAAACACTTTCGGAAAGCAGCTAAGCTTTTCTTTTCTCTTATCCCTTCTATCCTCTCTTCTCTACCTCTTCCATCCGGACAACTCTACCGTCGCTCGGGAACGTCATGTACCGACAATCCCTTTGAGAGACGTACCTCGCCACATCCTTCCGAGACTATCTGTACAGTCTTAACACTTTCACCTCCCATCCTTCGCAGCGGATTGTAGCTGTTAGCACCAGCGGAGCTTCCACTATAGTGAATGCGCTTAGTACCTCTCAAGTAACATTGAGTCCGACTCGGGGTCATAGCAGCATCAAGGCCAGGTAGCTAATCTTCGGAGAGGCACCGGCGACAGTATCGGGGGTGTCGTAGAAGACCCAGACTGTTTTCACTCACAAAAGAAGTTCTGTAATTCCCTTCCTACCTCCTTTTCACCACCGCGTTCTGAGAGATGCATCAACGAAGTAGCTGCTTCTAAAACTCAGCTCCCTATGCTGGAAGGTTATAGTCTGGTAGCTAACCACCATGTTCACCTCTTATCGGGCACCCTCGCCTGTTACTCGCACACCTTCGCCGGTTCCATCCTCCAGCGGATCCAGTTCATACCCTCTATCACCCAGCAGGCAGCAGACACCGCCTCCTCTTCTTATCACCCAAATCTCCCAACACCTCCCTTGAAAGATGTTGAAAGTCATCTATGCAAGAATTCCTTCTTGCTTTACTGGCAACAAAGACCAGTACGAGGATTTCCTCTCTCAGCTCCAGAGATATTTCGGAGCCTACGCCATGGAGTTTGATACCGCTCCGAAAAAAATATGGTTCACTTTGTCCTTGCTTTGCAGCGAGGACGGAAAGAGCTGTCCCGCGGCAGTCTGGGCCCGCTGCTGGGAAAAAGATTGGATCGACCCACTAGATGGGACGATCAAGAAAGTTGTCACAGGGCAAGACGCCCAAGGCAACAATGTGACCAGAGATATGATTTGGTCAGACTTCTGGCATTTGCTGGATAAGGCCTTCTGGGATGATGGCCGAAAGCAAACCGCCTTATTGCGGTTAAGGAAACTCTGCCAGGGGAAGAAATCCTGGACTGAGTATCTCACCGATTTTGAGTTACTCGCCGACGAAGCCGGGTTAAACCGGGGAGACCACGGGGTGGTCTTGATTGACTTCCTTGAGGAAAACGTCAACCGAGAGTTGATAGATCCCATGTACAATGGGACAGAAAAGATTCCCACAGACTATCAAGAGTATGTGGGAGTCATCGGCAAGGTTGCCAACAATCTTGAAAAGAAGAAAATTCGCGGGGAGCACAAGGCTCCTTTTGTACCATTCCGGACCGGGAATTCAAACACTGTCGGCAGTATACCTCTCAGCCTCTTCATGCCCTCAACAGATATCATCAATGGTAGCCTTGGGCATGGGCGTGTCTTCCTCATCAGAAATGACTAAGGTCAAATCAGAAAGGAAGTAATGATGGTGTAAGCATGCTTACCACTGATTACTTACATACGCGACATTACATATGTGATGAGATCACGTTACTTATCTTTTTCCTGTTCCATACTATCATCTTCGTAGAATAGAGCTGGTTCATATTCTGTCTTGAGCGAACTTGGTGTTTTCCGGTCTCTTTTAGGACCGGTTTTCCACTTTTTTGAATATCAATGCCAGTGTCTATTCTGAACAAAAGATAACGAGCGGAATGAACAAGCAACGAGTGATGTGAACGAATCAGACAAAAGATAACGAAAGAATCCAGTGACAGGCTTAATTGCACAGAAACGACAGCGAACGACAGAAATTGACAACAGTGAGGTTAAGAAAAGTGTAAAGGCCACCGAAAAGCAACGTAAAGAACCCGTAACACCCCAAAGAAATCACTCAGAAGCCATATTACGATAGCAGAACACGACCAGGGAACCAGGCTTGGACCCGTACCACGATGACGAGCTGTGTGAACCGAAGACTGGCTTTCTCTCGACATGCAGTGCTGGTCATAGCGACAATAGACGACGTCCAATTCTCGCTTTTCTTCCATATTGAACTTTTTCAATGAGAAGGCAGCCCAGACTTCCTGGTCTACACGATGCTGGGCGGTTCAGACCCAAGAATTCCGACTTCACATTTCCTTTACCTCAACGTCCGGACTTTTGTTGACGACATCATCATCATCCGAGATCCTGAAAATTCCTTTGAACGCTGGATTCGACAATACAGATGAGCGCATCAGGAACGACTGGCCGACTTAGAGCAAAAAATTTAGAGGTACATATTCCTCACCGAAAAGACTCGAAAATGACACAGAAAATTAACGAACGTGGATTGCAGGGTTTAGCACGGACAAATCTGTGACTGTCACCCATACGTCGACGTTGAGCCACCGAGAAACAATTCCCCAGAAACAGTAGACGCCCAGAGAAATCCTAGAAGTTCGTCTCCCTTGCCGACAATCACCCCATCCGAGTCGTCACCCAGAACACCAAACCATAATATTCCAACGCCGTCGGTAACAGTGTCTCTGAATTCTCCCATTCTGTCCCAAACAACATCCTTGAGCTCGGGAGACTCATCTGATGAGGAACCCAGGCCGAAACCCTTGCCCATGTCACGAAATGATTCTCGAATGGCGGAGCTGATGCAAGCTAACGCCTTGAAATGCTGCGAGATCCCCGAGGGAGAGATTAGCCCCCAGTTGATGCACGAATTCACCCAGAAACAGCGCAACTGGTTCATCGCTAAAGAGATAAAGAAGGAGGACCAGGCAAAACGCTCCTTTGTCGCTTTCTCCAACAACAGGAAGCTCAACAAGTATATCGACAACAACCATGATCATGACATTCAAGGCATTTGTCGTGGACTTGAAAGTGTATGCATTGGATGAGGACTGGGCCAAGAAGGTCCTGACCGAGCTGATGAGCCGAAAGTTGAAGTCGGGGAGTTTTGCGACGCACAGTCAGGACATGGTTTATTTGAACCATTTGTTGGAAGGGACCCCAGAGCACCAGGACGATACCCAAATGCGGAGTCATGTCACCACCAGCGTGCCGCCTGAGCTTCACAGTCATGCTTTTGGTATCACAGCAGCGACATATGACGATTGGAGCTCCCAATTGGTGAAGCTCATCAAGAAAGATTATGAGCTGAGCCAACATTTGGCATTAGCGAATCCAAAGGTTACAGCGACCATCCAGAATGCAGCCCCATTGAACCAGTATCTCCAGAATGCATTTCAGTATCAGCAGCCTCAGCACAAGAACTCGAATTATGCATACCAGTCACGATCGAATCAGAACAATTATCCAAACCAGAATTCCTTTGCATCGAACAACCAAGTTTCCTTGAACAACCAGAATCGAAATCCGTATGCATCTGCGCCACAGTACCAGAATCCGAACGCTCGCTATAATCAGTACCAGAATCGTCCCCAGGATAACGGATATGGAAATCGTCCAACATCGTCTTTCCAAGGTTCGGGAGTCCGTGGGCCTTTGCAGCAGGTCGATAAGGCGGCACCGAACTACGATTGGCCACCATCCTTGAAGGATCCTGAGCGAATGGTCTTGATGGATATGGGAGGCTGTCTTGGATGTCATCGGGTGGATGTACCTCAAGGGCATCGAGCTCACAACTGCGACACACCAGAGCATTTATGTCCACATGGCTCAGATTACCAGCCAGTGACGAGAGACAGCGCCATGAGACAGTTATCAGCTATGCGCGACAAACGACCCCGAGAAACGAACCAACCCGCCAATAACATGTCCCTGTTGGGACCAAATCCCAAACGAGCCTGACCTGTCGTTTCTGTACTCCCGAACCAACCAGCCAACGTTAGAGCCTTTTTGGAGGGGGGAGGACCGAGTCGTCATTGTCGAGTGTCAGGAGAACCGCAGCGATGTAGAGCCTCGTCTGAGGGTCCGAGACAGGAGGGGCCCTTTTGCGCCACAGTTTGACAGTGATGATGAGAGAAACGGCCACCCAAATGTGTCCATGCCTGTTGCCATGTTGTACGACAAATTTGGGGAGAACAGGGATAGCGACGATGAGAATGACTGCACGAGACGAGACAGCAAAGATGATGAACTCGATTCGAATAAAGTGAGTCCGATTCACAGCGAGCACCTGCAATGGAAATGCCTGTTGGCTGGACCAAAGTCAAAGGTGCCACTGGAGGTTCGAGCGCTTATTGACGATGGCTCGTTTCTAGTCTTGATACAACCAGAAATTGTGAATGAGCTGGGTTTGCAAAGGAAGAAATTGGAAGTGCCCGAACATGTTTCCGTAGCTTTTGAAGGGCAGAATAAATCGTCGATTACATTGTATGACTACGTAGAGATCAATCCGTCTACGATTAAAGCAGGGTGGACGTCAAGGACTGTCAGAGCCATTGTGGCACCGGGATTATGTGCGCCATTGATACTGGGACTACCTTTCCTGGAGCACAATCATGTGGTAATCGACTATGCGGCGAGAACAGCGACAGACAAGAAGAGGAACGTCAATATATTCGAGACAATGCTAGTCAAGGAAGAGAAACCAAAACCGTTCGAGAAGCGTAGACGAAGGGAAGCCTTCGAGAAGGAGTTGGACAGAGACGTTAAGAAGGGGCGCAAGGCATTGGTTAGCGAATTGAAATATATTACAACGATTAGAAGGAGGTTGCTAAAATGTGAGGAGGTGAACGTGTTTAACCCGATTGCTGCAATTAGAGAGCGGGTTGAGGTTCTGGCAGAGTGGGACAAGATGCGTCAAACAGAGAAGAGACTCATGGAGGAGTTTAAGGAAGTTTTTGAGCTGATTCCGCACACGAGAGACTTACCCAGCGATGTTAAAGTGAAGATTGTATTAAAGGATGTTAACAAAGAAATTGCCTCAAGATCATACCAGTGTCCAAGGAAGTTTAGAGAAGCATGGCACACATTGATACAACAACATTTGGACAGTGGGAAGATTAGGCTGTCTTCGTCACCATACACTTGCCCGGCTTTCATTATTCCCAAGGCAGATCCGAATGTCCTACCAAGGTGGGTAAACGACTACAGAGAATTGAACAAGAACACAGTGACAGACCAGCATTCCTTGCCTCGAGTGGACGATATCCTGGCTGACTGTGGGAAAGGAGTGATATTCGGGAAGATGGACACGACAAATAGCTTTTTTCAGACAAGAATGGAGGATGAGTCCATACTGTTGACAGCGGTATCAACACCTTTTGGATTATATGAATGGTGCATAATGCCTATGGGTCTTAAGAATGTGCCGGCGGTGCACCAGAGGAGAGTGACGGCTGCGTTGAGAGAACATATCGGTACTATATGCCATGTTTACCTGGATGACATCATTATCTGGTCGAGGTCGGTTGCAGAGCATGAGGTCAATGTGAGGAAGGTCTTGAGCAGTTTGTGGGAGGCCCAACTTTATGTGAACACACAGGGAACAGAACTGTTCAAGTGTGAACTGAACTTTTTGGGACACACAATATCGATACGGGGTATTGAGGCCGATGATTTGAAAGTTGAAAAGATCTTGACTTGGCCAGTGCCCAGGAGCGTAAAGGACGTACAGGCTTTCTTGGGAGTAGTGCGGTATATCGCTTCTTACCTTCTGCAATTGGCAGAACATACAAAGGTCCTAAATGAGTTTACGACGAAGGAGGCAGAGCGATGTTGGCCAGAATGGTCAGCACAGGCACAGAGAGCGTTTGATGGAGTCAAAAAGGTGGTGGTCGGACGGCAGTGTCTAATGATGATTGATCATGAGGAGCCAGGAGATAAGAGGATCTGGCTTACGACAGATGCGTCAGGCCATACTGTAATAACAATACAAAAGATACCGTGAACTCTTGGGCCAGACTTTGCAAAACAAACTGTGAATTCACCAGCACTACCACCTTCCTTTTATATTCTCCCCCCTTGGGCACTGGCACGCTCAGGCTCCATCGGACTTTCAAGTTAGCAGTGATGCCGTGCTAGCAATACTCAGCTGTAACTGGGGACTTATCAGAGACTGTCACGCCTGATGTGATGCCTGTGATAAAGACATGTTGCTGAAATAATCTGCCAACATGATCTCCACTGTCATTTTCGGACACTTTTACCTGCATGTATTTGAAAAAAATTACAATGTCCTAACGCTACTCAATTCTAGTTTTTTTGGCAGGACGCTCCTCTTTTCCACCCTGTGCCTGGCTTAATAAAGAAATTCAGTCCCTTGCTCATCAACTGACAAATGGAACATACTGAGATTCTATGAGCTGGTCCAGCACCCAGCTCATGTCTGAAACAGCCTCCCGCCACAAAGGATCCTTCTCACCCCCAGCTCCGAACCACCAACGTAGACACATCAACGGACTGAGAAGCCTGTTGATCCCTGAAATGGCTAGGACCTCCCATGAACCGTCTCCATCTTGTCCCAACAAGTTTCCCTCTTTTCTTCGCCAGACAGGATTCACCTCTCTCCACCAATTCCACCATTGCGTCCCAAAATGCGCCACATCACGTATCTCAGGCGTTGGAATCCTTTTCCTCTTTGTCCACCACTCAACTTCCATTGGACGAATTCTGGCCCCGCCCAATTTCACTTTGTCATGTCCGGCTTGAACAAATTCGAACAGCTTCTCCCAAGTATGCCACTTCTGTACAACATCATCCCAGAAAGGCAACTCCACAAGCGTGAGATCTGCCTCCACCTTTGAAACCCATGCTGGAACCTCGATAAGTGGCAATGGACTGGAAGTCGTAGGAGAGACGTCTCGTGAAGGGTCCGGCGCAAGGTTTGGATGGTTTGGGCTCAGCAGAGGAATTTGACCTGAATTGACAGGTGAGGCTTCTCAAGAAGGCGCTGGTGAAGGATTTTGACCTGGCAGAGGTGGGGAATCCAAGCGCGAAGGAGCAGGTGACACCGCTGGAGATGGTTCACAGCGAGAAGTGCCTCCAGCAGTCAGATTACGGCTGGACTGGCGCCGAGCACCATTGTCTAACCCAGACGTCTCTGTCTCTCTCTTTCGCTTCCTCTTCTCTTTCTTCTGCTCTCCCTCCTTCAACCACGAGAATGTCTCACCCAAGTCATCCATCCCTTGACGAATGCCCAAATCCCTGATCAGTGCTCTGTTTTTCGCCATCTGGTTTTCTCGCTCCCATTTGTGCTTCGAACGAGCCTTTCAGACAAGTTCACCCATCCTTTTATGTCTCCCCGCATCGTCCATGATAGCGAGCTCTGCAGCTAAGGCATCGCACATAATGACACCCTTGGGTAAAGAAGGTATATCACCCGAAGGCGCCTCTTCATCAGCTCCCTTCTCTTCTTCGCTCAACGAAGGTCGCGACCTTTGAACAATGTTTTTTTCCTCTCTTGACAGGACCTGGTGCCGGTGTTTCAGCACCGGCTTCGAATGATATGACATCGCTAGGCTCTTCATCGACTACACAGCCCTGACCTGATCCAGATGCGATGGCATCCGACGTCTTTGAAGCGAAATCGGCCAAACCAGACTGGCCACTGGCACTGTATTCGCTGGTGTCTTATATCATTGGTCAGATAATATCCAATGATAAGGCACTCAACTCACTGCCAAAGGCCGCCCACAGATATTTCACATAGAAGCCCATCCATTGTTTGCAAAACACCGCCGGTCACCATTCCGCAAATGATTTCGGCGCCTTTCCTGGGGTTTTTCCAGAATGGAAGCTGAAGAACTTGTCAGAAAGCAAGACCCTTGGTTCAACAAAAGCCTCACCTGAACAGCGTCCACTCGGCATCTATGTCCTCCCTGTCCCAAGGTGGAGCTCCTCCGACCAGTGTAAAATGGCACCCAGTCGCATGCCACATTATGTTCAGCAGTGGTTGGGCAACTGTTGCAAGATTCTTCTGACACCTGTTCATATTCAGCCCAATATCTTTGTCGAGACTTGAGAGGTAACAAAGAAAACTCACTCCTCCTGAAGCTCTTTGCTGACAAGATTGTCGTTTGACTCTTCGTTGCTGATGGCTTTCTTGAATTCCATGTGTTGCTCCAATCATGAATCGAAATCTTTGTCTCTCACGGTTTCCACGTCTTTCTGCACCGATTCCTCCTCCTTGTCAAACAGTTCTGCCGTGATAGCCACACGTCGCGTTAAAGCCAGTCTTTTTCTCTCTGGCAATTTCCGAGCACCTTCACTGTCACTGTCACCGTCTTCCTCTTCCTCTTCGCAGCTCATCATCCTCCTCCCTGTCCCATATCTCTCTCGGTATGCATCAGCGACCTTTGCGGCATGCTTGTCCATTGTCATATAGAATTTGTGTGCTTCTTGACGACGAGGCAGCTTGTGGTGCTTGCTGAGCCCAGCTATCCATTCGGCAAAAGGAGTCTGAGTGACTCTGTTCTCCTTCGTCTGTCGATTTGAAAACCACCTTTTCAGCTTCTAAGGAGTCCCTCAAATCATGTTTCAATAGAGAAGAATAATACCGCATACCTCAATGAACGCATTTTTGGCTTTTGCGTCTGCAGCAATCATGCCGGCAGTGAGTTCTTGTGCCAATGGCATCCACGGATAAGCCACCCACCACGCTTTGAAAAATCACCCCAAAAGCCCTTTTTCTTTCCTTCCTTCAACCTGTATTTTCCAAACCAGAGCTCGAGCAGCTCGAGTTCTTTCCTGGAGAAGTTCCCTTTATTTCCGCGCTTCAGGGGACCTGTCTTCTCTTTTCCCTTTCCTTTATTCGACTTTTTTCCTTTCTCCTCCGAGCCCTGCGACTCTCCAGCATTTTTAACGTCCTCTGTCCTGACCTGACCATTGGAATCCGGCTTGACATTGGAAATCAGCTCGATGTTCACAATCAGGTCGACGTTGGAATCACCAGGGGCAGTGGCATTGGTGTTCGACGACATATTATTGGGAATGAAAGGAAAGAACAGAAAGTGGGCGACCAATGAAACAGAATCATGATTCGACGCTGTACCGTGAACCGGCCACCTTTTTTTCCTTGATATATATTAGCTGTTGCTATGCTGGTAGCAAAGGTGGTACCTGGAATTCACAAAAAGGAGATAATATTACTTCTATAGGACTGCAAAACACTGTAACAATGATACCTTTTCTTTTGCCGCCATATCTTAGCAGTCATGAGCTTTTAGATCCCGCTGCTCGATGGTGTTTCCTTGAACATGGTACTCGATTGATGGGTCCCATTCATCCTCCATCTCCAGTGAGATAGCGATCGGCAGCACGAAAAGCACATGGTTATTTGGGTCGTATGCTGCAACTGAGAACTTGATGTGGGTAAAGGGCCATGGTTTGACGAGAAACTTCAGAACTGAAATCACAGTCAGCAAATACCCAAATGGCAGCCAAAAACATTGACGCACCTCAATATCCTTCGGGAAAAAAAGCATCACCCTCAGGCTTGGCAAATCTATGTGGTGGTCTCCCAGCGACAACAGGACCGGAAGCACCACTGGAAGGAAGTATTCTGCATCACTGATCTCCAACAGATATCGATCTCCAACAGATATCGATATCCAGTTGCTGGAAACGTCGGTTGAAGTCGGAACCCATGTTGGGCACTAATCAAGCTCAATCACTCGAACTCCGGGTAGAACAATGGACGTAAAAATCCAGCTAGATGATAGTCTGCGACCTGTAAATATAATTAGTGTATAATCTGGCACCCAACTGAGATTCAACGAACGATATTCTCCATTTCACTTGATGCTCCAGATGGTGGTGAAACAGAAACCTGGACACACCATCAATCAGCTGTTGATCACTCACCTCAATCCCAAGGAAGCCAAGCTGACACAGACGGTGTCGGCCTCTGCCAGCTTGATGAGCCCTTGGGACCCGGAGATCTGGCTGAACCAGACCCTTCTCTTGCTGCAGACACGTCTCCCGCTGACCTATTACCAGGCAAAGGTATCCCTGGTCTTGATTCTACTGCATTTGGACCCAAGGGATCCTCAAAGGAATCAAAATCCTCAGCCGATGCGTGAAGATGGAGCGACAGACAAAGCTGACGCCAATGGGTGAGGGCTTCTTGAGAAGACCAGAATTTTTCCACTGTCAATTCTCCTTTCTCAGATTCACATATATGCCTGTCAAAAAATAATCAGGATGAACTTAGACATTGCGACGATAAAATTGCAGTGCTTACCAGTTCCGATAAATGCCTGCTTTGGGACCGGTGGCCATGACATACCATCTCAGGTGATTAGCTATCACAGGATGCACAAACGGTGTGCAACCATGTCTGGGGTCGTCATCCAAGGAAGCGCTCATGATGGAAGCAGGCAAAGAAAGTTGTGCCGTAACCCAGGGATCCTGGTCCAGACATTCCGTACTCCCATATTCCACTGATGCTGTTCTTTCTGTCACTTCCTGGATGTAGACTCTTATAGTACACGCCACTTCAGTCTCTGAACATCACTTTTGAAAAACTGGCCCAATCTGAAAACCAGAACCAAGAACTTTTTTCCCCCAACCATGCCGCTTCATCAGATAGCGTACCTCACAGTCTGGCCATTCTCGAGCGCCCACATCTCAGTGACACCAGTCAGCAATCTAGCCAAATAGAGGAAGGTGCCTTTGAAAGCTTGTATCACAACTTTCAAGGTCGCCCTGTCTCTTATTCTTCCTCGCCACAAACCCAGTCATCATCGTCTGTTTGAGACCTAGACAGGCTGACTTTTGCGGACAGAGCTCAGACTTCCACCATTATCATCTCTGAAGACATCTCATCTTATTTCGACTCTCACGTTACCTCAAAATCCTGCACTGGCACCAACAAGGTAAGTTTCCCAAAAAGTGGCGCACTCGTCTGACACTCGTCTGACAAAATTGCCACGGCCGCCAAGACCACACTAGTCATTGATCAAGCTGAGGACATGGCAGAAATTCAAGTTTTGATGGCCATTCATTCATTTCAGAGAGCAGCTGAACAACCATACTGATATATTTAATGCAAATTTAATGTTCACCTGCTACACTGAACCAGTCCAATTCAAGCAGCCCTTGAATGAGTTCTGTGTTCAAGTCGAAACACCGATGGTACACAGCCTGAATCTGGCCCGGCTCGTTTTCCAGTCCATGGCTGCGAAAGACACTCTTGAGCCGAGTTCGCAGGGCAATACCGGTGCAATGATGCTGCTTGAGCTCTTCCTCTGGAATGATTCCACCGAGAAGTTTCCAATCCTGAGGACCCCAAAAATTTTTCCATTCTGCAACCTTGGTCTCCAAATCTGTCACTTCTCGAGCCACGTCTCCAACATTGTAGGTGCAGACAGATTCCTCGTCGGCCTTGGAATCTTTCCTCAGACGCTGACAACGTGATTTCAGGGTATTCACATAATACTGGTGTGCATTGGCCCATCGCTCCTCTCTGTGACTGAAAAACGATTTCCGGTCAGTTTCAGAGCAACCAAGACTGTAGAACTCACTGAGCATGATATAACTGATCTTTTGTCAGGTCCTCGTTCAAGGACTCAGTCGCGTTGGGCATCGAGGTAGACTGGGACATTGACTCAGAGGTCATCCAAAAAATTCCAAAACAAGGTTCGAATCGGCTGTAACCCACTGGGCTTCCCCCTTGGAGACGAGTATGATTATGATCCGATGGTGTTTCTTACTTTCTTTTTGACGATTGTCTCATGGGGGAAAACCAAAGAATAATTACAACTGTCTTCTGGTTTCTCCAGCGTGCAAGGCCACTCACAGAACCCAACAAATAGTCAGAGTTTTCAAGGAAGGCCCGATTGAATCGTATTGGAGCAGGTTATTTTTGATGGAACTCAATAGATTCTGACAGTGATTGATGGTCGTTTAATACACTGTGCACGAGTTTTGAGGTCAGGAATCACAATGTGGCAGTAGCCCAGTCATGGATCTCAGACATTGATATTCTACTATGTTCAGTGGCCCAAGCTCAAGCCATCCAACTGCATGAGGACATTCAGGTTCAATTCTTGAACGAATATGTCCACATCATTTTGATTCCAATTTCCCAGGTGGATCACTGATACCATCTTTGATGTTCAGTCAATCAGATGTGCACAACATGTACATCACAAATGAAATCTCTCCAACATCGTCGTCGCGTGTCAACAGAATTTCAGAATGGCTTGAGCATTGTTCAACGTTAACTACAACTTGGAGCATAAATAATGTTCTGGGACATCGTGACACCATCCTGGTTCCATCCAGAGATAATTCATCTCAGCAAAACTGAAAAGTGGGTTAGCTCGCTTGCCAAAAAAGATGTAGACCGAGAAGTGCACTGTTCGCCCTTGTAAGAGCAGAACTGAATGTTTGACCAAGCTCTTTCAGCAGATTCGCATTCAGTTGTGTCAGTCCCAACGCCATCAAATGAAGGCCAGTGACTTTCCACAGATTCGCCTGGGGATCCACTGCCAAATAGATTGACGGCAAGGACCTTGCTGTCGCAGGTCGCCTGGTGGGCATGGGCAGTAAACATTGACTGCAAGAGAGTAAGTGAACGGAAGAAAGGTCGAGGAATAATCGTACTTGTATATCTTGGAATCGGGACGTTCAGGTAAAAAGCAAGGAGGAAAAGAGACGAGTAAGTCCAAGTATCTCCATGTGAAATTTGAAAGGACCTTTTGGATCATCTTTCTTCCTTCCGCCCTCTGTCTTGAACCAGCCAATGTCTTCCAATGATATGTCTTCCAATAAATCTGGGTCCAGCTCACAATCAAGCTCCACATCCAGGTCTTCGGTCGAGTCAGTCGCGGATGTTGACAGTAATAGGGTTGGAAACGATCCACCCTGTATTTTCAGCATATCTAGTAAATATGACCGTCTTTCCTGATTACAAATGGGACACTAATTGCCTAGAAAGGAGTTCCGACTTGTCTAGAAGAGTACCAGTACCAGTGCCGATCATGAAACAAGCACCTAGAAGGATCCAGCAACAGCATTTGAACGGCGCTTTGCTTGAATACTCGATAGGAAGCGTGACAACAAACGCAGCGGCTCTACTAGTAAACTGACTGTATGCGGGCTGCACTACTCGGTCGAAACACAGGATAAATACTCGATGCTCGAGAAACTCAGTAACTTACGCTGTGACGCGCACCTCAATGGGACGCGCGTAGCTAAGTAGCCAAACAACAAACAATAACACACCCACATGTGATCGAGTAACTTGGTGAAAGCCAGACAGTACAAAGACACTGTTTCATATGAAGGCTCAGCACGGATGAAACAAAGAACTATTGTTATAATACATGTTCGAAGCCAGTGCTATGCGAGTACAGTCGAGTACGAGGAAAGCCTGCGCTACCACGAGTAAAGCCTAGAATCAGCAATGAATCAG
Source organism: Mycena floridula (assembly GCA_029320655.1). Taxonomy (NCBI): domain Eukaryota; kingdom Fungi; phylum Basidiomycota; class Agaricomycetes; order Agaricales; family Mycenaceae; genus Mycena; species Mycena floridula. Next base: position 3,443,894 of record JARIHS010000001.1, read on the forward strand.
CTTTACTCAAGGTAGCCGGTTTAGGACAAGGATGACTAGGGATTGGCCTGATTGGGAAGAGCTACAAAGCAGTGAGCCTGATAGGGACAACCTAGTCTTGGCAGATGACTGAGTCGAGCCCGAACGGGAAGACTTGTATAAGGCGAGGTCCCAAATGGGACTTGTATTATCAACACAGCGGACTCTGGAATAATGTAAAAGTACTATAAAACTAGAACGTTTGTATCTTTAGTAGCCAGTGAATTGTACCCCACAAAGCTCAGCCCACAAGCAGAGTCCAAGTGGAACATTTATCTCATTTTATTGTGGTACGCAAGGACGTGGTGATCCGAGGTACAAACCCAGTGATAGTGCTAGTGTGTACACGAGGACGTGGTGCTCTGAGGTGCAATAAAATTGTGTTCGTCTGAAAAGACATATTGAAGTCGTAGCCCGACACCCATTGAAGTCGTAGCCTGACCAAACCATTGAAGCAGCAGCCCTGCAACTATCCCCTTATATTCCTTGCGAATTAAAACCATTACAAAAACCATGCAAGGTTCACCATCAAAGTGAACTGAGTTAAGTTTCTGTCTGCGAGAGACCAGTAGTGCGCGATCGAAACCTTACAACTTCGTTGAAAGGCTTTCTCTTTCTTAAATAGCTGCCCGAATTACTTAGGGTGTTAAAAGAGAGTTAGTGTGTATTTGGGTTATTAGTTATAGATCTTTATAAGATCTGTTTCGAAGAGTCCATTCGCATTGACAGCCCCACTGAAAGGTGCCCTATTAACGGATTCATCATGGTGAGATAATATTGCAAGATTGGTAGACACTGTATTGGTGCTTACCTCGAGGTAGCTGCCAATGTTCTATCTGGAAGGTCAGGTTATCTGCTGCTCCAAATCATTGAGGTAGTGCCATTCCTCCGAAGCAGAGACCATATATTGACATCGCCTATAGCTTAACCCTGGTTCAGACGAGCCTCCAGCGACAGACGACGAAGAGCTGGGGAAAGATTGAGAGCAGGGGGACCAATAAAAAAAATACCTTGTTCATTTATTCCATAAAGTTATGATAAAGTCGACTTGCGGGGAACTGAAGCAGTAGCAGTGATGATATAATATATTTGGCAGTATTTGCACCTGCACGTGAAAGCCAGAGCCAGTCTGTCAGAATGCTTATTGTCATATTTTATTTCTCCGTCTCTTTATTTATTTCTGTCCCTGGTCTCCAATGGCCAAGCCAGGTGCCTCAGCAGCCAGTTTGAAGGCCTCGACATGCCGTCACGCCTCCAAAGCTCACAGCAAGTGGACGACGCGAAATTTAGTGGCCATGGATGGGGGCATTCCAGGACCTCGTTTTTCTGTCCAGACGCTGTCAGCAGATCGTCAAAGGGTGGCTCAAGACATTGCTTTTACCCTTCCGCCGTCGCCCGTGAAGAAAAGACGCATTGAGGAGAGCAAGCAGGTTGTCGAACAGCATTTTGACAATGACCAGCTGGATATCGAAGAGGCATTGTCTTTTGCTGGAGTTTATGGGCAGTGGAATGAGGAACGAGAGGTTCATGTCGACAAGGACATCAAATCCAAGAGATATATATCTTCAGTGCGTCTGGGGGGCTTTTCTTTGGGTGGAATTCACAGCTGATCATTCGGTTTTCTTACAAAAAGGACGAACCGCTGAAGGCCTGGACGCCTTTCCGTGATGAACATCTAGAAATAATGGTCTCCTTGGAAGCCAGCGAGTGGATGGAGAAACCCTGTATGCACTGTCCAGACGGTATCGCTGGTACGGCTCTGTACCACTGTGACGACTGTTTCGAGATGGTGCCAGTATGTCAAGTGTGTTGTGTCTACGAGCATTGTCAGATGCCGCTTCATGTCATCAAGGTGCGTTCCAAGCATTTCTCCTGGTGTTCTAGGAGGTCAATTTCTTACCGCAGAAATGGAATGGCTCCTTTTTCAAGACGGTCTCTCTACAGGCGCTGGGTCTTCACATGCAGCTGGGTCATGTGGGAAATTCTCCTTGCCCTTCGCGCAAGGAAAACCCAGTCGAATTCACGGTCATCGACATGAATGGAATCCACTCAGTCTCAGTGGATTATTGCCATTGTCATTCGGGTGCTACAACAGGAGCTGAATATAAGGAGATCCTGCTCAATGAATGGTTCCCCGCTACCCATATTGAACGGAGAACTGCAGCCACCTTTCGCTGCATCCAGCAATTCCATATATTGACTCTGACAGGCAAGGTGACCCCGTTTGACTACTATACTGGGCTCCAACGTCTGACCGACAACACTGGATGCAAAAAATTACTGGTAAGTAGCTTGTTGAATAATTGACTTCGTTGAATTGATGAGATATAGGACCGATATCGGGAATTTTTGCATATTGGTCACGAATTCCGTCATTTGAGGGCATGCAAGCGTGGCGGCTGAGGAAATGACGGGGAGAGAAAGATTGCAGAGACGAAGCCAGGGGAGCTGGGCATTCAATGTCCTGCTTGCCCACGTCCAGGAGTCAATCTCCCTGCCGATTGGATGAATGCAGAACCAAAAAGAAAGTGAGTGCTGAAAGTGCCTGGATTTTTGCTTTCACTAATTGCCTGCTCGTCTCAGGTTCATTTATACACTGTTCTTGGCTATGGATGCCTGTTTCTGTCTGAAGCGGAAAATCGTTTCGAACAATGTGAAAGACCCAGGCCTTGGGATGGGCTTCGCATATTTTGTCGAGGACAAGGTTTACCAGGCATATTGCAAGACCCTGGGCGATCAAACTGAGGTTAGTCTTGTTACTTTTTGCAAATTTTGCCTGATCATTACAGTTGAAAAGATGAGCTCTTGCACAGGACTTTCAGCAGTCGACCACGCAAATACCCGGTTTTCAAGGGGTTACGCAGGTGACAGGAGTCGGGCTTGGCCTTTGCGCCCGACATGAGCTGATTGCGGTGAATGGCATTGATGATATGCAAAAGGGAGAGAAGTGCGTCTTCATGAACTGCTTTTCGCTATACATGCTGATGTTGGGACCAGATATGGGAACATGACATATATTTTCACCTCTCTTCTATGTCATGTTTGTCTCCTCCTGGCGGTCATGCTCTCGTACGACATCAACTGCCAGTTTTATAAAAACTTTGCAAAACAAGTTCAAGACCTGCCACCGCTGGTTCGCTTGGACCTCATCCTCAAGTTGTTTCGGTTTGCCATCCTGAAATTGCATATAATGGGGCATGAAGTAGCTTGTCAACGTGAATTCAACCTCAACTACATGGTAGGCATTGGACGAACAGATGGCGAAGGTGTCGAAAGGCCATGGGCAAGCATTGGGCCTGTGGCGACGAGTACACGGGAAATGGGACCAGGTCATCGCCATGATACTCTGGATGATCATTGGCGTGACTGGAATTGGCGTAAGATTGTTGCTTCGGGTGAGTTTCATTTGAATTTTCGCTTCTTGGAGTTGCAGTTAACCTTTGTTTGTAAGGTAAATTGCTGAAACGACGACATGAGGAGGCCATGGAGGAATTAGCGGTGCAGGAAGAAGCGTTTGGCAAGTTTTCCTACAACCAGTTGGCAGAGCTGCCCGAATGGAGAGCACGAGTAGAGGAGTGGGAGCTTGATTCGTCGAAACCAAATCCATACAAGCAGGAAGGTTCCAGTGAGTGATGAAACTTTGTGATGAAACTTCGAAAATCTGACTGAAAACTCCAGCTATTATGCTGCAGGAAGTCCGTCTTCGATTAGCTCAAGATGAGGCAGTCCTCGCCAGTGCTGGTCTGCCTGGCGTCCATGACATATCACCAGCTGAGTTCATGATCCTGGCTTTAGATCTCGAAGAAAACCAGTGAGTTTTGGGTTGTTTTGAAAGTTTTTAGCGCTAAAGCAGTTTTTTAGGCGCTGTCTGAAGCAGGAGGTCATGAAGCACCAAGCCAACAGATCCAGAACAACCAAGCAGAGCGCTGACCTCATTGAAAAGCGAAACAAGGTCACTCGTCAAATCTCTCGCTTTTGTCCAATTCAGACGATGTACATGGCCGCCACAGTTCAAATTCTCACCGAGTTGGGAAAGGCGGTCGGCAGGGATGGTATGCCTATCGCGGCTCCAGCTGCAGAGGATGTCCCTGTGCTGTTTCCTTCTGACTTGACAGCAGAGCAGCGGTCAAGAGGGATTTGGCCTGGGCTGGAGGAGATTGAGATGCAGCTTCGAGATGCACAGTGTCGGGATGCTTTGGATCAGCTTCGGAACCAGCTGATTATCAAGGCTCGACTGTTGACCTACAAGTCGATTCATGCGCAACACCAGGGCGCGACTACTAGGTCCCAAGGTCTTTTGGAGCAAAATGAGGCTAAGATTGCAATGTCTGCCATTTGGTATCAACAAAGCTGGGAAGCAAAGCAGAATTTGGTCAGTGGTGTCGTTGAAGAAGTTGGGTGGCGCAAGCTTGATGTGAGTGATATCCAATGCATGACGGATTTGACCGAAACAGCGAAAGAGCGGAAAAAAAGGGAGAGACGCAAAGGAAAGAGAAAGTGGGATGTTCCGACAAATGTTGAAGATGCTGCGGACAGAGCGGGTTTGGTTTCTGGGGTTTCTGAAGGGCGGAGAAAGCTGTCATGGATATGGACAGAGGCTGAATTGTCAGGGCTGATTGATGCTGCCAGTTTGAAAGATGGTAAGCTCTTTGTTCTCTGGCAGAATGTCTTTGTTTATCTGGTGTATCAGGTCTTCGTGTGGAATGGTCGAAATGCTGGGCAAGGGTTCGACGATGGCGAGAAGAGAATAGCTTGTTGTCCGAGGAGATGCGACGGGTTTTGGTCTCCTTGGAATGGAAGGCCAAGTGGTGGGAAGAGCATCAAGTGGTTCCAGGTTTCTCAGGTCAACGGGCAGCAGGTGCCACCGCATTAGCGGCCAGACAGGCTGCTAATTTCAGAGCTATTGCGGATAGATTCTGTACACTGTGGAGAGGTTGGAACATCGAAGGTCAAGCAGGGGACTCAGCCCTGCCGTTGCAGTTACTGGATGTTTCAGAGGACGTGGATATACCGCTGGAACTGGAGCGCGAAGAAGAGGAAGAAGACCAGAGGGTGGAAGAAGAAGGGCTGGATCTGGGCCTCGACAGGTGATCTACAAAAGGGTTTATCTAATCTACAAGTCTCTTATCTTTATCTTTATCTTTATTCTTTATGTGACGATTCTAGCCGGTGCCGTGGTGCTGACAGCTTATTGCAGTACTCACATTTATGCTGCTCATACTAGAAAGGTGCCGAGTCGCCGCGCATCTCAAGTTGTTTTGCAAAAGAAGCCCTGGACAGCTCACGCAATACTTTGCAAAAGGTGCTTGGTGATATCACGCAATATTTTGCAAAAGGGCCACAGTAACGGGTGGATGTGTCGGATTGGTGTTCCGGGGCGGTGTTGTCATGGGGGGAAAATTGGGAAACGGTGTGCCCAGTTGCATTTGACTCAATGACTTTCAAGAAGGCAGAGTTAAATTATCCCGTCCATGAAAAGGAGTTGTTAGCGATTGTTCAAGCATTGAAAAGGTGGCGAGCAGATTTACTTGGTACACATTTCACAGTGTTTACAGATCATCATACGCTGCAGAATTTTGACACACAAAAGGACCTGTCAAAGCGGCAAGCTCGATGGATGGAACTTATGTCGCAGTTTGACTGCACGATTGAGTACGTGAAAGGTGAAGATAACAGTGTGGCAGATGCTCTGTCTAGAATGCCTGGTACTAAGGAGGAGGCAAGGGTGCCATCGGATGAGGTTTGGGAGGAGGAGGAGAACGAGTTTGACCGAATCTGCACAGTGAGGAGACAGGCGGAGCCCTGGACGGTAGTCCAGATATTGAAGGAAACAGGACTCATCAAAGAAGAGGGCATAGTGGCGGCCACAATGTCAGTTGCAACAGATGAGAAGTTACTCAGAAAGATCAAGGGAGGTTACAAAAACGACCCTTGGTGTAAGAAATTGATCTCAGCGGCGACGGGCATGGTTGGGCTCAGAGAAGACAATGGATTGTGGTACATCAGAACGAGGCTTGTGATTCCCAGGGTTGAGAATTTGAGAGAAACACTGTATAAGATGGCACATGACTGTTTGGGACATTTTGGGTTTGATAAATGCTATGCGATGTTGAGGGATGAATATTATTGGCCGAACATGAGATCGGACTTGGAGAACAGTTATGTGAGAAGCTGCCCAGATTGCCAAAGAAATAAGAGTTTGACGAAGCGGAAGGCAGGGCCGCTGCATCCACTGCCGGTACCAGATGGCAGGTTCAAGTCAGTAGCGATGGATTTCGTGGGGCCGCTGCCAGAGGATGAAGGTTTTGATTATTTGGTGACCTTCACAGATCGAATGGGGGCCAATATCCAGATTGTTCCGATGAAAATGACAATGACGGTGGAGCAGTTTGCATTATTGTTCTTTCAGCACTGGTATTGTGAGAATGGGCTGCCAGAGGATTTCATGTGCGACCGAGACAAATTGTTCATGTCCGCGTTCTGGAAAGCCTTGACAAAGCTAGCAGGTATCAAGATCAAAATGAGCACGTCTTACCACCCGGAGACGGATGGAGCCTCTGAACGAACAAACAAGACAGTCGTACAGTGCATTAGGTATCATGTGGAGAGGAACCAGAAGGGTTGGGTGAAATCATTGCTGAAAGTTCGCTTTGACATCATGAACATGGTTAACAAGTCAACTGGGTTTTCTGGGTTTGAGTTAAAGTCTGGTCATTCCCTGAGACTGATGAGACCCTTGGTGGAGGCGGGTAGCAGTGGAGGACGACGCAACAGCTCAGGCAAGGTCAGTGTTGACTAGACTGCAGCTGGATGTTTTGGAGGTGCATGATAACCTGCTACAGGCGAAGGTCCAACAGACAGAACAGGCGAACAAGACTAGAGGAGCAGAAGTGGTCTACAAAGTGGGTGATCGAGTGAGGTTGAGCACATTGAACCGGAGGAATGAGTTCAAGAAGAAAGGTGAAAAGAGGGCCGCAAAGTTCTTTCCCCGATACGATGGTCCATATAAGGTCATAGCGACACATCCGGAATCATCGACGTACACCTTGGAGTTGCCGGCGCACTCGAATATTTTCCTGACATTCCACGCTTCAGAGTTGTTGTTGTTCCAGGAGAATGATGATGAGTTGTTCCCATCTAGGATGAAGGAGTGTCCAGGCCCTGTGATTATGGAAGATGGATCATTGGAGTATGTGCTGGAGCGTATACTTGATTCAAAGAGGTATGGGTGGGGTAGACGATTTCTGGTGTCTTGGGAGGGATGGGGACCGGAACACGACTCATGGTTACCAGGGTCTGAACTGAAAGACATGGCTGTATTGGATAGGTGGTTGGAGGAACATCCAGAGGATAGTTAGCTTCTTCTTCACACATCCTGCAGCTGGTAGCTTTTTCCCACTGGGTTTTGATGCACCCATGCTAGCTTTATTTGCAGTACTTACTTACTTATATTTCTTTTTCCACTTGGCGATTTCTTTTGGTTGGGAGACTGGGGCGAAATTTTTGTTTGGGGGGGAGAGTGTAAGCATGCTTACCACTGATTACTTATATACGCGACATTACATACGTGATGAGATCACGTTACTTATCTTTTTCCTGTTCCATACTATCATCTTCGCAGAATAGAGCTGGTTCATATTCTGTCTTGAGCGAACTTAGTGTTTTCCGGTCTCTTTTAGGACCGGTTTTCCAGATGGAAGATAAAGAAACATGGTGCACTGACAGTAGCAATACTCAGATTGGTGCTACAGGAACAAAGTCCTTTGAAAACAGCACCAGTATTGGTGTTGGCCTTCTTGATGATCTGTAAAGCATGGGAATAATTTGTAGAATCAGTATCAATACCGGGGATGTGGTCAAAGGGAAGCAAAAGTGTAAAACTGCAAGAAATCAGCTGAAGACCACCGGTGCAAAGCTAGGATAATAAAAGATCAAAAGGAAGACTCACAGCAGTATTCTTGGAATCTTCATAGTGCTGAGCATAGCCACATCGATAGGTTTAGGAGCACATTGCTGAATGAAAGAAATAAGTTCAGATAAATAACCCATATTGAATGGGTTAACTATAATGAACCAGTTCAGTACAACGTCTCTTGGTGCGAGAATCAGTTTTACCGGGGTTGGCTCCTATGTGCACATTAATATGGGTACTGCTGGACAATACATCCTGGCCACCTTGATCCTCGTCTGAGTTGACAATCATGAGCAACTTTCCAGTCTTTTTGGGATGCTAGAAATAGCATAAGATGAAGACTAATAAAGTGGCACAGTGACGAACCTTGTTAACACCAGAAGTATTGACATGGAAAGGATTACCAGCGAGAGTTTTGGAAGCTATTACTGCCTTGCGTTTGGTGAAGGTACCAAGTTCGAGAATAACTGGGGAAGGAGCCTCAACGACTCCACAGCTGACAATAGTTTTGACATACTTGAGTACTGCAGCGACATGACCCATCAAGGTTTTGTGACTGCCGGGATTGGGGACATTCTGGACAAGAGCAAGCTGTGAAACAAGAGTCAACAAGAGTATGAAGAAGCGCAATGGATGAAATTACCACAGTGTCGGCATATGCTGCAGTAGTAACAGCCAGAATGCTGGGCAGGGAATTCATCGAAACACATTGTGTGATGGTCTGTTTAGCAGTACCAGCAGTGTTGAACAACTGTGAGGTGTTGGAATTGGCAGCAGCAACCATAAGAAGCTATAAGAGTTATGAATCAAAGATAGGACAAGATCAATAAACGAGGGAATCTCAAGACCATTAAAAGCATCGAAGAGACCACCTTTTATATTGATCACCCCACTCAGTGAGCCATAAAGCTTAGGGACAAATGTATCAATAATCACTGGCCCAATCAGGACTGACTGATGTCAGCGAAAGATTGATTGGGAAAAATGATTATGGATCATGCTTTGGGACATGTGTATGTGGCCACCAATTACTGAGCAACAAGGGACGGTTGCTAAATTTTTTGCAAAAGGGAAGAGGGTGCCAAGCACATTTACCGTAACCAGAGATTGTACGGATCATACGTTACAAAGAATAGTCCCAATTAAGACAACCACAAGGTTCCTTACCTGGGTACATTGGGACTTACCTGTAAAAGATGACAGCATGGGGTAATCCAGCAAAAAGTCTTTTACACAGCACTGAAAAGTGGGAATAACCTAATTTGGTTATGTGCAAGGAGTCGTTGAAACCAGATTTTCAATGGCTAGAACGAGAGATCATGTACATTTCAGGGACCCATGGAAGTAAATAAAAGGAAGCAAATATAACAAACAATCACTGCTTGATAAGATCAAAAATTTATTTGAAATCACCTGATTTACACAATGAAAAGGGGACTGAACAACAGACGAGTGTACCATTGATGAAGACCGATAAAACAAGCAGAAAATAGGACATAAAAGGCTCGAGAAAATCGAAAGATTAAAACATGAGAACCATTATGCCCGACTTCGTATCAGTCATCAGAGAATCAGACACAGCCTACGAAGAGATGTATGACCTCAAAGGATGTGAAGGTGTCATCCTGATCTCCAACATTCTTCCCTATCCTCTCAGGAACCTAGCCGGAACCCTGTACAATCTGGTTCACCAGGTTCAGTACTCTACAGCAGTAACTCAATACGATGGAAAGGAATGGAGAGGTGTGAGTTGATTAGAAAGTCGGATCACTTGGATTGCAACCATAGGATGCAACAAGGAGATGTACAGAGAAGCAAAGCTTTCCCTTACAGCTGATATCAACTCTTACACCAAGGATCTTGCGGAAAAATGGATCAGGGGAGAGACATTGTCGATCAGAGATGTGTTCCCGGACCAGGTGAAGCGGACCAGGGAGATCAAGTTGAAATTCATCCAGGAAGACAGTACGGGAAGTCTTCTAGAGATACAAAAGAGAACGACAAAGAGTGAGAATTCCTTGATCCACATGTAATGGTAACAGAGGCTTTAACAAGTGTCTAGGACCAGATAAATTGAGATTAAGAAGATATGTTATAATACACATATATGCGAGTCGATCTAGCATCAAAGATATTCGATGAAAGGTGTGGTGTGAAGAGCAACACCACCGTTATGAGGTTTACTGTGATGACTAAGCAGTGGTCAGAAGGAATGACTAAACATCAGCAAAAGACACGTCATTCAGATGAATAAGCAAGGTTCATGAAGACTTTTTGCCAAAGTTACGATACACACAGTAAAACTACCAACAAATCCTAACAAATGAATAAGGCAAATGAACAAAGAAACAAAAACCTTCTGATTCACCAAGCTAAATCTGTTCCACAAAAAAGCGAGAAGAAGTGCAGCTTGTAAGAGCTAAAATGGTGAAAACAGGTCTCGCATGACAGGACCTGGGAAGTTGACGTCGAGCCAAGGAGGAGGAGCAGCGACAGAACCACCTGGTAAAGCAGGCTGGTTCGTCAGCTCTTGAGGAAGGGCATCAACAGGTCGATCCAACAACAGCAGCAGTGGAGGTGGCCAATCCAATGGAGTCAGGTATCCTGCATTGTATTGAAGGAGTGAGCATATGATGAATGAGTATAGGATGGCCTGTTCCTGAATAAAAACATAAGACAGAGAAAAGGAGGAGAAAAGAGCGACATACATTGGGGACCAAGGGGACTACCCAGACTTCAGTGCCATTGGGAGGGGTCAATCCAGGGTAATGAGAAAGGTCTTGCAGAGTTTGCTTTGCAAACTCTCAGCAATGATACATCTCTGTGCTGTCCTGAAGGCCCAGCTCGACAAGATGACTGCAGTAGGGGACCTATTAGTCACTAAGTTAGCAAACTGATAGGGATAAAAGGGAACCAGGGTGGACATACGAAGATTTCATGAACATTCTCAATGAACAAGAGAATGTCTGCAGCCTGAAGAAAGCCTTTGTCATACAAGAAAAGGTGGTCGGTGAGGAACAAGGCGACATTGTAAGCAGTGTCACAGAAGAGGTCAAAGTCGTCATGAAGAAAGACATGGGAACGAGGTTCATCATAACCATTTGGGAAGCGAATGTGGACGTATTTGGTGTGATGAGCTGATGTAGAAACATCAGTCGAGGATGTTTGCGAAGTGGAGGATGTTGGCTGCGACATTGTGCTTGCAGTGGCCAAGTCAGAAAATGTGATGTATGTGTACATAATGTGGCCACAAATAAAGAATTATGCAGCGGATCTCAGAATGAGATCCAACTTGTAATTCTTTGTGGTTGAAGTTATAGATAGCATTATTCAGCGTCTAGAAACAAGGAAAAATGCGGGAAAAATTCCTAAATATACGAAAAATCAATATTCACACCAGGGGCAAAACCCAGTGCACCTGAGTTCAGTGCACCTCTGGTTACACCTAGTCTGTACCTAGGTCGCATCTTGCAGTTTACCTGCCAGTTTTTGACAGGTTCTTGATCAGCTGAACTGATGTGGGGCTATGTGGGAAAACTTTGAGAAAAACTTTGTCTAACTCCCATTCAAGTTTTAATTTATTTTCCCTTAGTTTAAATGTCCTGGCCTCCTTTGTCAGTAATTTTTTTTGGCATTTAACCCTAACCCTAATCAATAGGGAGGATTGAAGAAGGGTAGAGAATGCAAAACATGATTGATCATGCGGAGCTCAAGCAACAAATCTCAGATTTGACAGTTGCCATTTTGAGAGAACAATAGAACACATGTTTGATGCTGAGATGCCAATGAAAGGCCATGAGAACAATGCAATGTGTAACTCAAGTACAGACTAGGTGCAACCACAGGTGCAGTGAACATGGTGCAGATGACTTTGCCTGCGGTGTCAACGAGATTGATAACTGTGCAGAGTAGTAGTGTCCTAAAAAGGCAAAACTCTGATTGATCTGAAGATGTGGAACCGGTTATCAATTACCACAGATCGTGGACTAAAATTACAAAGTACGAGGCACAAAGTGAGGCAGTTGGTATGAGGACTTGAGCATAATCACATGATAGGAATGACCAGGGGGTCATTATTATTGTGTGGGGGAGATAATAGGGTTGGAAACCCACCCTGTATTTTCGGCATATTAAGAGTCCCTAAACTTGTTTAGGTAAGACTTGTCTTTTTTAGTATGGTTCATTGAGCATTACTGCCATCAGTGCAGATCTCCATTTGGGTTTATCTCCAGTTGTAATATCATGACTATACATTATTTGTCTAGTTGCTCTTCAAATATCTTACAAGTTCTCATTTCATTTATTATGCATGAGATCATGATATACAACATCATTCAATATGAATCCTAGCAGTTTTCTGTCTTGGTCATACCCTGAATCTCCATTTGTACTTCTTTCGACCATATCTAAACAATTAATCTTATATTCATAGGTTCTGAGCACTCTCTCTAACTCAATGAGGGACTCGTTCTTGCCAGCCCTAGGCTTGGCCTTTACCCACAAGTTGGAATACCTCGCTAAGTCGCTATTAGGATAGACTTGCGGATGTTTGGTTAGAAACAATAGTTTCTTCATGAAAGTTTTCTAAATCTAAAGCTTCCCTTGCAGAGATAATAGGGCACCTTTCAGTGGGGCTGTTAATGCAAATAGAGTCTTTGAAACAGATCTATGAGATCTATAGCTAATAATCCAAATACACACTAACTCTCTTTTAACACCCTAAGTAATTCAGGCAGCTATTAAGAAAAAGAAAGCCTTTCAACAAAGTTGTAAGGTTTTAATCGCACACTGGTCTCTCGCAGACAGAAACTTAGCTTAGTTCACTTTGACGGTGAACCTTGCATGGTTTTTGTAATGGTTTTAATTCACAAGGAATATAAAGGGGATGGTTGCAGGGCTACTGCTTCAATATGTTGTGTTGTTGGGTTATGACTTCATTGGTTGTCAGGCTACAACTTCAATGGGTGCAGAGCTACTGCTTCAATGGGTATCAGGCTATGACTTCAATATGTCTTTTCAGACAAACACAATTTTATTGCACCTCGGATCACCATGTCCTCGCATACACACTAGCACTATCACTGGGTTTGTACCTCGGATCACCATGTCCTCATGTACCACAATAAAATGAGATAAAATGTTCCACTCAGACTCTGCTTGTGGGCTAAGCTTTGTGGGGTACAATTCACTGGCTACTAAGGATATAAATGTTCTAGCTTTATAGTAATTCTACATTATTTCCAAGTTTGCTGGGTTGATAATACAAGTCCCATTCAGGACCTCACCATATGCAAGGCTTCCCTTTCAGGTGTGACTCCATCAGACTCACTGCTTTGTAGCTCTTCCTGATCAGGCCAATGCCTAGTCATTCTTGTCCTAATCCAGCTACCTTGAGTAAAGCTGATTCACTGCTGATTCTAGGCTTTACTTGTGGTAGCAGACTGCTTTCCTCACACTTGACTCTACTCACATAGCACTGGCTCAAACCTGTATTCTAACAATTATTCATTACTTTATCCATGCTGAGACTTCAATACAAAACAGTGTGGCTTTCACCAAGTCACTTGATCACATGTGGACACATTGTTGTTTGTTGTTTTGGCTCCTTGACTCTGCATCCCATCGAGGTTCGCTCACAGAGTAAGTTACCGAGTTTCTCAGGCATCGAGTTTTTATCCTATGTTTCGACCAAGTAGTGCAGCCCACTTACAGATGGTTTACTAGTAGAACCGCTGCATTGTTGTTACATTTCCCTTCGAGTATTCAAGCAAAGCACCATTCAAGCACTATTGCTGGATCCTACTAGATGCTTGTTTCATGATTGGCACTGGTACCGATACTCTTCTAGACAAGTCGGAACTCCTTTCTAGGCAAATAGTGTCCCATTCATAATCAGAAAAGATGGTCATATTTACTAGATATGCCAAAAATACAGGGTGGAATGTTTCCAACCCTATTAGCACTTTACCAGCTTTGAACTCAATCTGTGTCGACTCTGAACCATCGGGAGAGCACAGCCAGCCATAATCTGCAGAAACAAAATCAGCAATCATCAATGAAGCACCTTCTCCCTTGGCCTGAGGCACTGCCTTGTCATCCATATGGACCCAGTATATCATGTGATGATCATAGGTGTAGAAGGTAGACTCATCATGAAACCAGATAATCATGATCTGGTGCCAACGATATCATTCTTTTTAACCATCTCTGTGCAGTTTTCACTGAAATTCCCTTCTTCGTCCCTCACTTCACAACTGACATAGTCACCAATGTCTTTTGCCTTGATGTATTTGCCGAGGCTCTGGTTGAGTTGATTATGGAATGTTTTATCAAAATACCTGAGTCAGAAAACTCCAGTACACATGAAGAACTGAAAGACTTCATGCCAACTTAACCCTTTTATTCAAGTTTTTGGTACTCTATGCTTTTAAATGTATCAATCTAAAAAACTGTCATATTAGGCTAATACTGTGTATTTCAGATTTCTGGACCATCACCATCAAAATTGCAAGGTTAAAAAACCTCAGAATGCACAAAAAATCAACTAAAACAAACCACTTTGAAGCTTTGGTGGAGATTTAGAGCCACAGAATTAGCATGGTCTGCAGGGCTGGTGGGTCAGATTTCCTGCAAAACCCATACTTTTCAGTGGATCTGCTGGAAAGTATACTTCTCTTTCTTTCTTTCCTTCATCAGTGACCAAAAATATTGAATCTTTCAAATGGTGCAACTAGGCTAATGTTTCCAGAGTTATTGACAGGTTCAATTTCCATATTCAGCAAGTAAATGGTAAATCAGATGCAACATATGCACTGTTAGAATCACATAACAAGAAAAAGCATAGGAATAGAGTCAAAATCAAGAGAAACAAATGTTTTTCAGGATATCAAGCTATAAAAATTGCTATATGAGGCTAATCCTGCATCTTTCAGATCTTCAGACCATCACCATTGAAATCAGAGGGTCAAAAAACCCCATGTTACATGAAGAACAAAGAAAAGGAAGTACATTTCAACATTCACTGGATATTTCACAGAAAGATCAAGGTCCACAGGTCTGGGTGGGCCACCAGGCCAGATTATCCAAAATTGGCATGTTTTCCAGCGAGCTTGCTGGAAAATCCTGTCTATTTTGGCTATTAGCATGACTAATCACTGTCAAACTAATGACTAGTGGCAGAGTTGAACTTCAGACTGTGACAACTTGACCACTCTACCAAGCAGGCAATAAATGTTATGGAGATGTTTTGAACAGGTTGCATATTCCTGGGTTGACTCAACATTTGTTTTACATATTCCACACATATGCATAATTTTTAGCTTACAATTTGCAGACATACCCTACATATTTTTTTGATCTGAATCCAATGAGAATATTCTTACAACTTGTAGAACAATAGTTTGGCTAAATATGGCTATTTTATCGGTTTTATAATAATATATCAGCTATTTTAGCCTTATAAATATATAGTTGTAGTGAATAAATCAATATCTTGTTCATGTTGGTTACAACTTGCAGTTGTTCAATCATGCATCTTCCATAGCTTCAGTAAATATGCCATATTTCCAGTCTGACCCACCAGCCCCCAATATCAGAACTCGTATTTGTCAGCCTAAGGCTTGGGCTCTAGCCACAAGTTTTGGCATGTTCTCCTGTAATGTGGTGAAGGTATAATCACAATGCTCACGAAGGTATCGCTTCACAGCACCCCAAAAGAACTCAATAAAGTTGAGTTCACAGTGAAACTTGGGAAGGAAAATGCAGAGATGCCTGGCAGCCTCAATGACTTCCTAAACGAGTGACTTCTGCTCCTGGAAATCAGGCTGAAGATCAAGAATCTGCTTTGCACAACAATCAGTAGCATCAGCTGAACACTTCTCACTAGTGCCGCTCTGTGTCTTCCTGCACTGCATTTTCAGTGACAGTTGGAAAAGGCTGTGCTCCACAAGGACCTGTTTCATTCCTTTTGGCAGTCCAGAATGGTGAGCAGCATGCTCTTCTGGAGTCAGCGAGAGACGACCACATTTCTCAAGAATGAAATCTGAGACATGAACAATACGTCCTCAGCTTTTCTCACAAAGGGGTTGCTCACCTTCACGTATCCAAACAAAACTAGCCTGGTCATTTGCATGAACACAGGTTTCATCATGGAAAATCGGATAATAAATCTTTTGACCTGGTGGTAGATCTGGTGGGTTTTCGGTCCTGCAATCAGTATCCACATATTCATAACAGAACCTAATTAGCTGCAATTAGAAATGGTCTTCAAAAGATAGAAACTGAATTCATACAGAAGGACCTGGGTCTCGAGATAAGTAATTAATGCTTCTTGCACCTTGACAACATCCTTGTGCTCATGGCCATCAACGTAGACTCCTTTCATGATGTGAGAAAGCCAAAATCTGAGTTTCTTGAGCCAATGAACTGCAGTGCTCTCGCTAATCTTGCCCTTAATCTGCAGCTTAGGAAATAGGAAATCATTGACATAGCGCTGCATTTTTGCAGGTCGCAGCTAGAGGAGACCATGATATCATCAGCACCAACAGAATTAACATTGATTGAGTCTTATCTGACCGTTGAATCCACCTTCTTCAAAAGGCAGATCACCTTTGACCCAAATCTCAAGGGCGGAATAAACACCAGGAATTGTGAGGAAGCTCTCGTGTTTCCTGCCTTTTCCCTGCTGTGTCTGAAGTAAAGTACCACTATGCTGCATATGTGCTGCCATCTGACAAAGCCTTCGAGCATAATATTTTGTCTTGCAACATTTTGCTGCCACAGTCTCGCTCGCAGTCGTGGCCGGACTCGAGACTTTACCCAGCTTTTTCAACAAAGCAGGTCGCATCAAGTTTGATGCTGATGCAAGCTGCTGCTTCACAGAGGCTTTCCAGAGTGAGATCTTGAAGTACTCATTGTTGTACATTTTGAGTGCCTCAAGATTCACAACTGATTCAAAAGCTTTTGAATCAGTTTGAATGGTCTTCTTCTGCTGAAAGTGCTTTTTTTGCTTCTTAATTTGACTGCAAAGCAGCCCATGAGCAAGTTTGAGCTTCTCCTCATCAAGAGGTTCTTGGCCAGCATCATCATTTCCATGGACAGGAAGGTTGTCTTCTGCATCAGAATCCGGAGTCAATATGTGAATTTCCAGGATTGTAACTGGAACTGGAACCTCCGAAGGCTCCTCTGTCAGAAGATGGCCTTCAACTGGCAAGGATGCTGATTCTTCCATGGGGCTTGAAGACATAGATGGTGTCTGGACCACCAAATTGCTTTCAATCATCTTTTGGTGCACTTCAATAACTATGAACATGATAAGGGAAAAACATTTTACATCTATGTCAGAGTCTGACTCTGCCTGTTCCTCTTTGATAGCAGGGGCAGGGATTTTTTTTGCCACCTGAAGGATTGCAAATTAAAATTAGATCATTTCACACAAAATACACAAACAGAAAAGATTGATGCAATACTTGGCTGCATCTTTCTCGCACAGCTTTTCTTTGTCTTGCCGTTGTTGTCACGCCATACCGTCATGCGAGGTTTAACTGGTGGATGTTCTGTCGCTGGGTGCAAGTCTGCATCAGCACCGGTCCATTTTCGGCTGCCAGAGGGTGGGAGATTGTCCTAAAGAAGAAGTTAACACATCACATCTGCATTAAATGAGATTGATGTACCGGTTCTACATCTGCATCAGATTCTTCGCTGGATTCAGCATTGGTATCCTCTTCGCTGGAATCTCTGTACACAATGCTCTCATCATTACTCCATTCATCCTTGTCTCCATGCTGGAATCCTCATCACGGTCCAAGTCAGAATTCTCTGGAACTGCCATATCCATGGGCTCGGCATAGGTTGGGTCTCGGCTTTCTTCGCTGCTCTGAAGGCATCTTTTCCTTGCTTCTCAAGCCTTTGCTACAGTGGCTTTTTTGCTCTTCTTTGGCATTGTGAGAGCTTGTCATGGGGCAGGGGAAATGGGTGCTGATTTTGTTTTCTGATGGCCAAAAAAAGTGATACAGCATGGGAAGAAACATTTTTATGTGCTAAATCGTCTTATTTCAACCGGTTTCATGCCGAGAAAATTATCAGAAAAATTGTAGGAAATGTTCCAGCTCTGGCAGACTGGTAGTAGACATGTGCCGACATATGAGCGCAGCTCAGTACAGATTTCAGGGTCATCAAGAAGCGAAAAGACCTTGTGTGAACCTCTGTCAGATGTTGGAAGCTCTCAGGAAGCCAACCAAGTCGATACCCATTTCCACATCATATGACCTCCCCAAGTGGCTGCAAATCCTTAGCAGCAATTGCAGAAGCATCCATCTTCCCCTGCCCATTGTTGACCATCATATGGAGGCAGCTCTGGATTGCCCATGATATGCTTGAAGGCTATTTTGGCCAACAGCAAATACCTCTCATCTTGAGGCAATCAGCTTTTCAATATCACAGAGTGCTTTCTCCTGCTTTGCTTTTTTCTCCTCTTTCGCTCTTCTTCTGGCCTCAAGAACAGGGACATCAAGCTTGCAACATTTTGGAGGTGGTGCCACTGTCTGTTGCTCATCCAACTCATCACATTTTTCAGTGGGCTCATCGTCTGACTCTTCTTCTGGTTCATCTGAAATATAACCATGAAAGATGAAGTCCTCATTGACCTTCAGCGCCATGTTTGTCACTTTCCATGCTAGAAGACCTTTTCAAAGTTGTCTTCCCATCCCTCCTCATCCAAATCTGAAATGACATGACTCACACCTCCTGTCCAGCCAGTGTATTCAATGTCGCTCTCTGGCTCTTCTCCAAGGCCTGCTTCAAAGAATTCATTGGCATTGACCGATACAATTGGTGGTCAAATGTTTTCCGCTTTTGCAGGCTGCTCAACCTTATGGGCTTTCTTTGCAGTTCACGCCATAGCGGCACCAGCCATATTGGTCTTTTGAGAACAAGGCATGATCATTACAGAAAGTGGGGTACAGAATAAAGCTGATGGCTCACAAATCATTACCCTTAAATGCCCAAATACTTAACTATGCACAATTGGAACTGGCCTGATTTATCAAGCATGGGACCTTCAATCTCATCCCACCATTCTAGTTGGAAATCCTTCATAACAGAGTCTAAAAAGAGACTTGTGGTGGGTAGAGGCAAAGCCTAAGGCTGGCAGAGATGAGTCTTATCTAAACAACTTGTGGGTAAAGGCCAAGCCTAGGGCTGGCAAGAACGAGTCCCTCATTGAGTTAGAGAGTGAGCTCAGAACATATGAATATAAAATTAATTGTTTAGTTATGGTCAGACAGAAAACTGCTAGGATTCATATTGGATTGGATGATGTTGTATATCATGATCTCATGTATAATAAATGAAATGAGGACTTGTAAGATATTTGAAGAGCAACTAGACAAATAATGTGTAGTCATGATATCACAACCGGAGATAAACCCAAACGGAGATCTGCACTGATGGTGGTAACACTTGATGAACCATACTAAAGACGAGTCTTACCTAAACAAGTTTAGGGACTCGTAACCAATTTTATATGGGGGTTTTCAGACCTTGGGAATTTGATGAAAATGATGGCAAAGCCTCAATATGGCTTGTTCCATGAGAAACAGCTGTTGATAAGGGGTGAAATTGCAAATTGTGGCGCAATGACTAAGCGCAGCACCATGCCAGTGTTACCATCATATTCCCACGATAAAATGACCCCAAAATGTGCTCTAGGTCAGTTGAAAATATCATGTCAATAGCAGCAGAAAAGGCAATATATTATAAGCTGAAGCTGTAAAGTGCTGACTATAGCTTAAATATTGCTTTACATGTTTAGGGACCATTTTCGTTGAATTCCTACGCTAAAATTACCCTAGGTCTGTCTCCAACTTGAGGCAAAATAATTGTGTAGTCAACAGGTTCCATGCAGAACAAGTTATGCTTGTTAGAACTTAAACTTTAAATCCTAATTCCCCAACGTCGAAAGATGATGAGCATGGTAAGAAGTGCAAGGAGAGGGTTTTTCGGACAAAGATGTAGGTAGAGAAACGAGATTGAAAGACTAAAGAATACAACAATATTCTAACTACTTAAATACTTGTAAACATGAGACTACTGTTCATTTTCCACAATGCAAAACATCCTACAACCATGCTTTAAGCAACCTGTTCCCATGCCTTCTTTACTAAGTGCCTTCGGGTTTCCACACCTGTTTCCTGTTTCATTACAATGCGCTAGTTGTCTGTTCGCCATGTGTTATCATGTCTTAATGCCTTGAGGCTTTAATCTCCATGCCTCATGTTGTCTTATGACCTTTGTGCTGGATCAAGCATGTCATGCTTCTATTTCTTATCTTATCTTCTCATGTCATTCCGGTAATCAATCCTTTCGAATCAATCTAAGTCCTTGTTTCCTTGACATATGTCACTCATTGCTGCTTTATGAACTAAGTCCAACAGCGTTGGCAATTTTGCTGACATCTGAACGATGACAGAAACCTTGGGTTCTGACATTACCCCCCCTTCAAGGTCAACATCCTCATTGACTAGAGTTGTGTTTTCTGCTGTTTTTCTGATATTTATGTCGTTGTCTTGTAAATTGTCGTTCATAATCATAATGTTTTCTCCTGTTGTCCAGTTGAAGAGTTTCCGTTCTGGGTAAGGCTGGGATTCTTCTTTGGTCTTGTATCGTTTAACCAAATAATCCCAATGTCCTAAAGGGAGAACTGGGACTGGTACCGAAACAGAAGTCGTGTTGATATTGTTCTTCTGTTTGTATTCAGTAAAGATTTCAGCAGCGTTTGGTAAGATGTTACACTCCGGTTCCCACGTGTTCTCAGACATCGGATAGTCCTTCCATTTGATCAGGTACTGATAGCCCTGACCGCGTTTCCGAGATTTGACAATCTCTTCAACTTCGTACTCCTCTTCCCCATCAATGATAACAGGGTCTGGTCGTAATTCTCTCCTGTGTGGTGGAGGTTCCTTGTATGGAGTTAAGAGCGATTCATGGTACACAGGATATCGCTTGTCCATCCCTGGGATCTTTAGTTTGTAGGAAGCTTTCCCTTGCTTCTCTAGGATTTCGTACGGTCCTAATCATTTGTCGCTAAGTTTTTTAGAGGGTCTATTGATGTTGACATCTTTAGCCTCAACGTAAACTTTATCTCCGATATTAAACTCTGGTGCTGGCCGGTGACTCTTATCATAATATTTTTTCATATTTTTCTGCGCTTTTTCAAGCGCTGCTGTCACCTCATCTCGGACCTTTTTCATCCTCGATGTAAATTCCTCTGCTGACTCATTGCATGAGCCTGCAGCCCCTTCGATTCCTTTCCATGGGTGATAACCATGATCGGCGAAGAAAGGTGACATCCTCATGGATGCATTGACTTTGTCGTTGTAACTGAACTCTGCCAATGCAAGCCATTCGGCCCAGTCCGATTGGTGCCAATTGATATAAATCCGGAGGTATTTCTCGATCTCCTGATTCATCTGTTCGGTCTGGCCGTCTGTCTGAGGATGAAATGCTGTACTCAGGTTCATTTCTATTCCGAGCAGCCAATTGAGTTCTCGCATGAACTTAGAGACATATCGGGGATCACGGTCTGAAATTATCTTTCGGGAACTCTGTGGTATCTGATCACCCTGTCTCGTGTTAACCTTGCGATTCCCTTGCTGGTAACCTCCATATTGGTAGGTTCGACATGAATAGATTTGGTAAAGGTGTCTACCCACACCTGTATGGCATCGAAGCCATTGCTCTCTGGGAGGGGTCCGATTAGGTCCATTGATATTGTCTCCCAGGGTCCTGCAGCTATTTTGTGCGGGTTAAGCTGTCCCATCTTTGACCTCTTCGCTTTTGCCTGTTGGCAAGGTTCACAGGTTTTGCAGAACTTTTTGATTTGATTACCCATGCAGGGCCACCAAAAGTTTCTCTCAATAAGTTCTTGTGTGCGTAATTCTCCTGGATGTCCTGATAGCGGTTTGTCATGATGGAGCATAATGATCTGCTCCCTCAGTTCGTCACTCCTGGGAACATAGATAAGTTCCTTGTAGAAGATCAGATCTCCCTCTTGCTTCCACCCTGGTAAAGACTTTTCTAACACGAGTTTGACACTGGTATCTATCTTTTGCATGGTTTTGATCTTATCGATCAATTCCTTGTCAAAGGCTTCGACTTCAAATTCCGTGGCTCAGAAATATTCCGGTTTTAATAACACTACATTTTCGTTGTCATTGCTTCCTTGGTCGTGATCTGCACGCCTTGACAATAAGTCAGCTTTTTTGTTTAGGGCCCCCGGTCTATGTGTGAGCTTGAAGTCATACTGAGACAACTCCCCAATCCAACGTGCCTGTTGGCGATTAAGTTTCTGAGGCTGTTTGAAGTATTCAAGATTCTTGTGGTCTGTAAGAATCTCAAACGTCTCATCTGCCCCCATAAGGATGGCGCGCCATTCCTCAAGCGTGAGCATGATTGCGAGCATCTCTTTGTCATACATCTCGTAATTCCTTTCAGTCGCTGATAATCCATGTGACATGAACCCCACAGGTCGCCATTGACCTTCCTGTTCTTGACTAAGAACAGCACCTATCACTCCCTCTGATGTGTCTGCCTCAACGCAGAACTTTCCATGATCTTCTGGGAGTGCTAGTACTGCATCTTCCTTAATCTGATCTTTGATTTTTTGGAAAGCCATGCTTTGGTCATGACCCCAAGAGAAGCCGGCTTTTCCCATCAACTGCATCAGTGGCTTCGCCACCTCGCTGTACCTGTGCACAAACCGACGGTAGAAGTTTGTGAAGCCCAGGAAAGCCTGGACTTGTTTCACGGTCCTTGGTTCGGGCCATTCCATCACGCCCTTAATCTTCACTGGGTCCATTTTCATGGAATTGTGTGAGATGAGCACCCCCAAGTATTCTATATCAGTGCTTTCGAAATCACACTTTTTGGGTTTGAGATATAACTTGTGTTGCTGGAGCACCCCCAATACATGTTTCACTATTTTCTGATGTTCCTCCATTGTTTCCATAAAGATTAAAATGTCATCTAGATACACGGTGACATGTCCCTCATTGATGAGTTCTTGTAATATATCATTCATCATGTTTTGGACTCATGAATTCACCTGAAAAACATGACAAGAG
Organism: Mycena floridula; assembly: GCA_029320655.1. Classification (NCBI taxonomy): domain Eukaryota; kingdom Fungi; phylum Basidiomycota; class Agaricomycetes; order Agaricales; family Mycenaceae; genus Mycena; species Mycena floridula. The sequence goes on from JARIHS010000001.1 coordinate 3,466,943, forward strand.
GCTCAAACAACCTCTGGTTGGTTCTGAATGCTGCTTTCCATTCGTCACCTTCTTTGATCCGGACATTGTTGTAACCCCATCTAATGTCAAGTTTTGTGAAAATCTTCGCTCCCCGAAGTGTGTTGACTAACTCCGAGATAAGCGGCAAGGGATAACGATTTTTAATTGTCATGTCATTCAACTTCCGATAATCTTGTACCAGTCGAAGAGATCTGTCTTTTTTTTTGATAAAGAAGAATGCAGAAGCCATTGGTGACTTTGACAGTCTTATCCTCCCACTTTGTAAATTCTCCTCCAGGAATTTGTTTAGCTTTTCCTGTTCAATCCGAGATAACAGGTAGATCTTGCAGTCTACAGCTTTGGAACCAGGTTTAAGTTCTATGGCATGGTCCCATGGTCTCTTCTCTGGTGAAGAGTCGAATGACTCCTTCGCAAAGACTTTGACAAACTCCCGATATTGTTCAGGGATCTTATCTTCTGTCATGTGTTCTTTGCTCTTAGATGCCTCTTCGGCCATCTCCTGAGCCTGTGTCGATTTTGCACATAGGTTAACGTGTTCTGCAAAATCTACAAGGAGAATAGTTTCTCCTTCTTTGAGTGGTGCATCTTCTCTCACTCCGGTCCAGAATTCTGTACCCTTCATCCCACATTCATTGGGACAACAACTGAACGTAATTTTCTGGGCACCCCAGTTAATTTCCGGATTGTGTTTGTTTAGCCAATCATAGCCAATAAACACTCGTGTTTTTCCTAATCTGGTGACCAAAAGTTTGAGCTTCTCCTGGTGGGCTCCCACGCTCATGAGGCACTCGACATAGTGAGTAATTTTCCCATTCACGTTCTCAGTGTTATCCGCATTGAACACTGTGATAGGCACTGGAAGCGGTTTCATCTCAAAACACTCTGCTCGGGCATATTCTCTATCAATGCTAGTGGTGGAACAACCACTATCTAAGAGCGCCTTTACAGCTCAGGTTTTTCCGGTTTCAAGCTGGGTGAGCTTAATTGGGACCAGCATCTCACAATGGTGCAGATGTTTCTCTCGCTCCTTAATCAAATTCTGGAGTTCTTTCAAGAGTAAGTCTGGTTTGGGCTTCCCTTGCTTTTCCGCACTTCGGCGCCTCTGGGCGGTGTCTGGAATAGGACTCTTCTTAGGCGCTTCCTCTGATTTAACAGATTGAGCCTCCGCAGCGGCACTGCCCTTTTTAGTCTTTTTTGACGGGGTTTTCTCTCCCCGAGCCTTTTTAAATACTTTTTTGAATGCACCCCATTCTTCATTTTGAGTCTTGGTGCGACGGTTCTTCTCCTTAGTAATAAACTTTTTCTTTAAAATAACAACTCTATCTTTTGCTTTTGCAGCTTCAGTAGATAAGAAATCATGTATATTTTTATGAAAAGAGTTGTCTTGTACATAAAAATTATCTTCGGTCGGTGGACTATTGCTAACCGATCCGAGTGCTTCAAAGCGTCCATAATTATTCGTAACCGTGGCCGGCGTCTGTTTGGCTAGAACAGGCGGCCCCTTTAAAAAACCCTTCTCGCAGAGGTAGGCCACGAGGTCTTTCAGGATCTGAGATCCTGCCTCTTCCTTGTCGAGTTGCCCCATCAAGGCTTTTAAATTAACTGTCCCTTTTCAGGACTTCTGTGGCTCCGGACAGTTCCGAGCCATGTGACCCTCCCTGTTGCAATTGTAGCATCGAAAGGGAGGTTTCTTCGTCGATGACTTGTCGACGTCCATTGCCGCCGGGGTGGGCTTTGAAAGGTTTGGGGCTGTTCCAGTCCCCTGGGTCCTCTGACCCTGAGCTGCCGTGTCTCTGATGGTGATTTGATGGCTCGTCACAAGGAACTTCTCAAGGAACGTGACTTGGCTTCTGCCCGTCTCGTCCTTGAGCTTCAGAAGCTCGATCAGGCTGATGCTGAGACCATTTGTATTAACAAGGAGTTGCAGACCCGCAGCGAGGTCTATAAGAAAGGCAAGGGTGTTGCCTGAACCAGACTTGTCAGTATTGCTCATGCTACTTCTCCTGTCAAAGGTTGTCGCTCTAACCCTGAGGTTTCTGAGGTGTCAGTGTCAGGGATCCTTGTGGACAGTGTGGAAAGCACATCGATATAAGAATGAACAACACACACAACAAAACCAACACACCAATACACTCTTTATATCCTCAGTAAGTTTGGGTTATAATAGAGATGGTCCAAAGTACAAACACTTGTCTATACTCAGTGTCTTATGTCTGGTCATCTTTGAGAGCTTTTAACTGGGTTTATAGCTTGTTTAAAGTGTGGTAACACTAGGGTTTGTGGTCTCTTGACCAAAGCATGATTTGCACTAAGTAACTTGACTAGAACTTTAACTAGAACTTGACTAGAGATTTCTCTTGTGGGACTAGAGGGTGCACTAAGCAACTAGACTAGACTAGACTTGGTTCAAACTTGTTCAATTCGTCAAAATGTTGGTAACTGAGTCTGAGAAACAAAGTAATATTATCCACAAGTCAGCTACTAGCTTCCAGCCTTGGTCAGGCAGTCACTTGTCACTAACTGGGTTCAATGCCCTACAATGTTCTAGATATTTACTACAAACTTAGAGTCTTTAAATACTGTCCAGAAACGATAACATAATACAATTGAATCATTCACAGGAGTCTCTGAGTCAGATTGCCAAGGTAGCCACATGACATCAGTTATCCTGCTATTAATAGTGCAACCGGGTGAAACCTCCTCATAGAGTCTCTTGCTGATCAGGTATTTTGAGAAGTGCAGACAGAAGACAATTACTTTAGTCCCTTCTGTACTCTCTTACATGATTCTCATCGCCTAGTCTTGTTGTGTCAAAAGTACGTCCCTTGGTATGAACAAGTGTGAACACCGCTGTTCTTCTTGTAGTTGTAGCACACCGTCTTTGGTCTTAAGAGTACCTTCTGGACTGATAAGTACAGACACAAAGCACAGACACTTGTTAACACTTGACATTCTTACTAGCAACCTTGAAGCTTGGTTCTAGTGCTCCACCAACGTTCCAGCAGTCAAAGAGATGCCAAACTGCCCTGTTTGGTATGAAAACAAGGCTGAATTTTTATATGCCCCATCATCTCCCCCACACAGAGATCTCAATTGTCCCCAATTGAACCTGATTGATACTCCAATGTGTAATTGTAGCGGTTTTTCTGTTGTTCATCCTAGCTTTCCTGAAGGGTATGAACCCTTGACTAGTCATGTTCAATCCTGTCTCGTCTAATGCAGATCACTTATGCAAGTGTTTGGCAGTATCATCGATCTTCAGCAAATCCTGTGGAATGGACACTTGTCCGGGCTCCGGATCTGTGGTTAAAAACATGATCTTGCTTTAAAACATGGAGTTTTTCATCTTTTTCAACCAGCCAACTTCGCCATCTTAGGTTATTAGGTCACCCACATCTGTTGCCACAAGCTCCCCTTTTTATAACCAGTGGTTAAAGAGCACGGAGGTCTGAAAACTGATTTCCATTGATGGCAATCTATTTTTAGCAAATCTCGATTTTTGTGACTTCTCTTCTTTAACTATTTTCGTCAATGCCTTGTGCGAGTTCTCTGCATTTGATGGTTTCCCATGACCCATTTTTAATTATTAAATAGCCTTGTCCCCATCAAACTTTCCGCTAACTCCCTTCTTTCTCGTCTCTAGCCTTGACACTTGTCGCTGCTACCACTCATCATGCCTTCCGTTCGCACTTCCTCTATTGCAAGTTCTTGCCAGGTGTCTCCCCATGCCGAGGTCCTGTCTGCCCCTCAAGAACCGCTTAATCCTGAAATCATGGTACTGCCTGTCGTTCCGTCGTCGCCTGTGGCGTCTTCTTCTCCTGCTGCCACTGATCCTGGTTCATCTCTATTTCTTAAATCTTTGTTCTGGACTTTTTACTGACTTCATTTGCCAGTGGCTGAGCCTGATGAACTCGAAGGTGACAAGGAAACTCCCCTGGTTAAGGAGGCCAAGGTCAAGAAAGGGGGTAAACCCTCTTCACCTTGTATGTCTCACTCTTTCCTTTTCTTCGTCTCTCACTTCTTCTTTTATCTGCTTTACTATAGTGCCAGCCCCTGGTTCACCTATCAATGAAGCTCAACGTGAGCCTAGTCTGTGGCCACAGTCGCTGTCACCTGGTAAAATTTTGTCAATACTCGCTGTTTAGCTGTTCCTTCTGGTGGCTCGCCAAAGCTGACTTCGCCAGCCATGCCTGCTTCTAATGTTTTGAGCAAGTATCAACTGTCAGCTTCTCCTTGTAAGTCCCTTTCTCATCTATTTCTGCCATCCTAAGCGCTAACCCTTGTGCATCAAGCACCTGTTTCTCCAAAAACGCCTGCCCCTCTGACTCATCATGATCCCCACTTTTGAATTCACTCCATCCGTCAGACAGTGTATCCTGTGCAGCAGGTAGCGATTATTACTACTATTGCCACAATGCTCATGAGTATCCTTGCTGGCTCTTGTCTTCAGAATTGTTCTAAACAACTGTCTTTAGCAACAGCAAAACAACTTTGCCATCACTAATGCTTGTCAAGAGATGGACTTTCCTGAGACCAGTTACATATGTCAACTGCACTCGGCCGTTATGCACTGGTTCTGGGATTCCAAATTCCCTGAATCTCGTCTTCCTTCCAACGTCATCAAGATCTCAATGGGCCCTTATCTTGAGGACTTTGACCTCGCACTTCTCAATAAGTCGCCAGTGCCGAATTACAGAAATGCTTGTCAAACCGCACGGATCAAGTCCTATCATGCGGAAGACATCATAAGTCCATATCCATAGCAAGGACACTTGTCCTTGCTCCTTGACTTCTGCTCATCTTTTGTTTTACAGTATCATTGTCCTCATGCTGTCACTCCTCAAGGCATACCTTTCTTTGGTGGCCCTATTCATTCCAAAGGGTACATCTCTTTATTAGGTGAGGATCCTACCACCAACAATCTGCTCTGTAAGGCTGTCTGTCTTGGTGAGGCCTTCTGATGAGGATTCAGGAGATGAAAGGAAGGAGAAGGAGAAGAAGAAGGCTGATCCCCTTAGGCGCAAGAAGCAGAGCCATTCCATAGCTTTTGCTCATGATTTGCTCCAGCTTGGTCAGTTTTCTTCTGACTCCGAGGACAATCTCATTGATGGCCCATCTCCCGAGAACCCCTGGAGAGGTGGCACCGCTCCGCCATTGACTGAAGAGTGCTGTTGATGGGGCATATAAAAATTCAGCCTTGTTTTCATACCAAACTGGGCAGTTTGGCATCTCTTTGACTGCTGGAACATTGATGGAGCACTAGAACCGAGCTTCAAGGTTGCTAGTAAGAATGTCAAGCGTTAACAAGTGTCCGTGCTTTGTGTCTGTACTTATCAGCCCAGAAGGTACTCCTAAGACCAAAGACAGCGTGCTACGACTACAAGAAGAACAGCGGTGTTCAAATAATGGCTGAGACTGAATACATGATGAAACCCTGCGAGCCAAGATGTCTGTTTAAGACTGGAGGACTTAGCACTGTGAAACGGCAATGACTCCTTAGTACAGACTAAGCGGAGCTCTAACCGGACCATTGTCATAAGAATTACATGACCAGAGCTTTGACCAATGTCACATGCGGAAACCAAGACGATTGTGTAATGATCAGGGCAACCCACAAGGATACCCCTATATAAAGATGGACCCACAGTGTGGACAATTGTTTATACCAAGGGATGTACTTTTGACACAAGACTAGACAAGGAGAATTATATAAGAGAGTACAGAAGGGACTAAAGGACTTGCCTTCTATCTGCACTTCTCAAAATACCTGATCAGCAAGAGACTCCACTAGGAGGTTTCACCCGGTTGTACTATTAATAGCAGGATGACTGATGTCGTGCGGCCACCTTGGCAATCTGACTCAGAGACTCCTGTGAATGACTCAAGAGCATTATGTTATCATTTCTGGGCAGTATTTAAAGACTCTAAGTTTGTAGTAAATATCTAGAACATTGTAGGGCATTGAACCCAGTTAGTAACAAGTGACTGCCTGACCAAGGCTGGAAGCTAGTAGCTGACTTGTGGATAATATTACTTTGTTTCTCGGACTCAGTTACCGACGTTTTGACGAATTGAACAAGTTTGAGCCTAGTCTAGTCTAGTTGCTTAGTGCACCCTCGAGTCTTGTCAGAGAAATCTCTAGTCAAGTTACTTTGCAAATCGCACTTCAGTCAAGAGACCACAAACCCTAGTGTTACCACACTTTAAACAAGCTATAAACCCAGTTAAAAGCTCTCAAAGACGACCAGACATAAGACACTGAGTACGGACAAGTGTTTGTACTTTGGACTATCTCTATTATAAGAAACCCGAACTTATCGAGGATATAAAGAGTGTATTGGTATGTTGGTGTTGTTGTGTGTGTTGTCCATTCGCATACTCATATATTGACGTGCTTTCCACACCGTCTGCAAGGATCCCTCACACCGTCACTTCTTTGTATGCCCGCTTCTTTATCCTCACTGTTTCCCACTGATCATGGTCTTAGTCCAACACTCAGAAGGTGCCCTTCGATGGTGTTAACCTTCCTCACAGCTTCGTCTGGACCCGGTCAGCTGATCCTCTGCTGTTGGTGGTTCCAACAACACAGCAACTCAGGTCACTTCATGACGAAGTTGGTCCCTTCGTAAGTCATTCTTGCTTGATCCCACTTATGCTCACCTTTTTCACCTGTCTAGACTGTCAGAGACTGTTTGTGCTGCCTTCAACTGGATCTGCCTTGTGCTGCCAGCGCTAATCCTGGTGGCGCTTGCAGTCAGTGCCTCTCTGATCGCAACTTTGGTCTCTGCTCACATCAGATGTTCTTTGCCGATGTTGAACACTCGTTTTCCAAGACATATCAAATCGTCGAGGCAAACCTTCATAGTAAGTGTTAACACCAAGCAAGGACACTTGTCCTTACTTTTTGTTTTGCATATTAACATCTCTTCAGAACTTTGTCACAAAGCCATCGAGCTGTTCTCCGTCAAGGCTCGTGTCTCTGCCACCCATGTCTTGGCTTACCAAGGTCAAGAAGAGCTGGAAAGTCGTCACCGTCAGTGGCTTCAATTATACTGACATATCGCTCTCTCTTCCAATGGTGGCACACTCTATACCGTCTTCAGTCACCAGCAGTATGATGACATCATCGAACTGGTACTTGAGTTGTACAAGTTGGATGACATTGTTGATGCTATGGAGGCCGCTTATTCGCACTTCAATCTCACTGGGTCTGGGATTCTGCAAACATCCAAGACCAAGAGTGGAAAGCCGACTTGCTTGCTCAAGTGCAATGTTTTCCCTCCTAGCATAACCGATTCTGATTCTGACGACTATAATAGGGCACCTTTCGGTGGGGCTGTCGATGCAAATGGACTCTTCGAAACAGATCTTATAAAGATCTATAACTAATAATCCAAATACACACTAACTCTCTTTTAACACCCTAAGTAATTCAGGCAGCTATTAAGAAAGAGAAAGCCTTTCAACAAAGTTGTAAGGTTTCTATCACGCACTACTGGTCTCTCGCAGACAGAAACTCAACTCAGTTCACTTTGACAGTGAACCTTGCACGGTTTTTGTAATGGTTTTAATTCGCAAGGAATATAAAGGGGATAGTTGCAGGGCTACTGCTTCAATGGTTTTGTCGGGCTACGACTTCAATGGGTGCAGGGCTACTGCTTCAATGGGTGTCGGGCTACGACTTCAATATGTCTTTTCAGATGAACACAATTTTATTGCACCTCGGAGCACCATGTCCTCGTGTACACACTAGCACTATCACTGGGTTTGTACCTCGGATCACCACGTCCTCGTGTACCACAATAAAATGAGATAAATGTTCCACTCAGACTCTGCTTGTGGGCTGAGCTTTGTGGGGTACAATTCACTGGCTACTAAAGATACAAATGTTCTAGCTTTATAGTACTTCTACATTATTCCAGAGTCCGCTGTGTTGATAATACAAGTCCCGTTTGGGACCTCGCCTTACGCAAGTCTTCCTGTTTGGGCTCGACTCAGTCATCTGCCAAGACTAGGTTGTCCCTATCAGGCTCGCTGCTTTGTAGCTCTTCCCAATCAGGCCAATCCCTAGTCATCCTTGTCCCAAACTGGCTACCTTGAGTAAAGCTGATTCATTGCTGATTCTAGGCTTTACTCATGGTAGCGCAGGCTTTCCTCATACCCGACTTTTACTTGCATAGCACTGGCTCAAACATGTCTTATAACAATTGTTCTTTGTTTTATCCGTGCTGAGCCTTCATATGAAACAGTGTCTTCATACTGTCTGGCTTTCACCAAGTTACTTGATCACATGTGGGCATGTTATTGTTTGTTGTTTGGCTACTTAGCTATGCGCGTCCCATTGAGGTTCACGTCACAGCGTAAGTTACCGAGTTTCTCGAGCATCGAGTATTTATCCTATGTTTCGACCGAGTAGTGCAGCCTGCATACAGTCGGTTTACTAGTAGAGCCGCTGCGTTTGTTGTCACTGTTCCCATCAAGTATTCAAGCAAAGCGCCGTTCAACGCTGTTGCTGGATCCTTCTAGGTGCTTGTTTCATGATCGGCACTGGTACTGGTACTCTTCTAGACAAGTCGGAACTCCTCTCTAGGCAAATAGTGTCTCATTCGTAATCAGGAAAGACGGTCATATTTACTAGATATGCCGAAAATACAGGGTGGATCGTTTCCAACCCTATTAACGAGTTTTCCCAGCCCAAGGCTTCTAGCTCATCTGCACTGAAGAAGAAGCAGTCTAAAGCTATAGTTGAGGAAGAGGAGGGCAACGAGAAAGGGATGGCTGATGTGGAGGACGAAACTCCCAGACCATCGACTCATGATCTTCAACCTCATCAGGGAGGCAGTGTGGCAACTGCTCCTTGTCTGGTTCCAACTCCAACCAGCAAGCGGTCTGCTCCGGTCTTCGACTCTTTGGATTCTGAAGCTTCTCTGTCTTCGAAGTGACAGAAAACTGGTAAGTTCTTTTTGCCCTTGGCATGGACACTTGTCTGTGCTTCACACTCATCTATTTGCTGACTTGCCCTTTCCCTCCTCTGTAGGTTCCAAGGACAAAGGCAAGGCCAAGGCTACCGTTATTGAAGAGGATGAAGATGCTCGCTTGGCTAGCCCTGTGCCAGCTAGTATGCCAGTTTTGTCAAGGGTTGAGGAGGGGCACCTCATTGTCGCAGTGTTGCTACAGCTTGCTGCCCTCCTTGTGGTAGACATCGTTGATTGGGTCTGCCAGGACATTTTTATAAAAATATCTTAGCTTACAATCGTCGTAAGTAGCCAAAGGACTACAATTTCCCATACTCTTAGCTAGAGTCATTGGGAAAATATATAAATTTTCTGTATTGTCTTTTCTAGAGGGATCTGGGGTAAAATTCAGATGAAAGATGGCTGGTGTATGAACGATGTGTATTGCTGTAGTAAGGACAAGTGTCCTTACTCATGCTAATCTGACCACTCTTGTCACTCGTAATTGTGCTCCATAGTAGCTTCCCTAGCTCCATACTCTGTCCAATCTTCATCCTCTGAGTCTCCTTTCTCGCCATATTTGTCTAGGGCCTTCTGTAGAGCTTTATAAAAAACTCCCATCATCCCTTCGACTACGTCTTTATCCAAATAGAGTCTCAGTCCCATAATCTGGTGAACCTGGATTCTTCTGGATGCCTTGTGAGTGCTTTTCTTATTGAAGAAGAACTCAAGGTCTCTGGTGGACTTGGTACATGCGAGTTCCCAGCTGTCAAGTCCTCTGACTGTCTTCCAATCCCTAGTAACTCTTAGCCAAGTGAATCAGTCAAGATAAAACTTGCAGAGCCCATGAGGCGTCATAGGTACCTTGAGCTCAAGGAACTTAGTAACCTGTTCCTGAGTCAGGCTGGAAGATTTTGTCAATTCGTTTATTGTCTTTTTGTCAGTGCGGTTCATGGTAAAGAAAGGTTTAGGAGTAAGGACACTGGTCAGTACTTTGTGGTATCCACCCCTATGCTTATGTTTTCTCCTAAGATGTCTATTAAGACCGGAGTCTTGTGGCCTGCAACTTCCATTTGCCTGACTGTGATGTCTGACACCGAAGCTGCTACCATTAATGCCTTGTACTTCTCTATCCCAAAGCCTATCGATCATTTCACACTCGAGGCCTTCTTCTGAGACTGTACTACTTGGCTGCCTATGATGGGTGGCTGGTTCGGTCAATATCCTCTTGAACTGGTCCGCAACCGACACACTATTGACCTCCAGTATATTACCTGAAATGGAGCTCTCATTACTCAGGCTCAAATCATCGGTCCTCTTCCTTACGGTTCTCCAGCCTTTATCTTGAAACACATTCAAGCATTCTATGACTTAGCCTTTTGCTGTGAAGAAGGTCTTGAATGGGAGGAACAACACGCTGATGGCCTGTCTTTATGTTATAGTGGGGTTCTCTCCTGGGGAGAGCAGGTCGCAATGTGGGAGGCTCAGGCTGACAAGCCGCTTCCTTATGCTCCTTGCTATTCCTTCGATGATAGAGATTACATGGATCATGAGGCTAACGCTGCAGAGTATGCCAAGTATCATGTGGGTAGTATCTTAACTTATTAGATTCGTTTGCACAAAACCTTAGCATAGACACTTGTTACTGCTCTAGTTTAATCCAGCATCTGTTTCATCCATCCTAATTTGTCTTCGTAGTGAATAAACCTTCTTTCACCTACTTCGTTTCCTGAATGCCTAAGTTCTTTACTCCTAAGCATGACTCAGTGGTCGCTTTCCACTATTCCGAGCCAGAGTTCGTCATTTGTTCTGTTGCTTTAGCTGATCTGTAATTTCCTGCAGGCACTGAGCCCTTTGCATGTCTTACAGAGCTAAAATTAAACCTTTTGGCTTTATTCGTCAGAATATGACGTTTTCCAGAGCTATCTTTAGACTGGGACAAGACAGCCTAGCGAGCCCTTTGCATGTCTTATGGAGCTAAAATTAAACATTTTGGCTTTATTTGTCAGAATATGACATTTTCCAGAGCTATCTTTAGACTGGGACAAGACGGCTAGGCCATCTCCTCTTCCCCTCACAGAAATCTAGAGCCTCCAGCTCATGACCTTTATGAGACTTTTATCCAAGATACCTCCTATACCAAAGGAGTATAAAAACTCAGCAAGAACAAGTGTCCTTGCAGTTTCTCTTCATACTCCATTCCTTGTCCTTTCAAGTGTCAGACACCTCTCAGTAACAGTTTTCAATGTCATCCAAAGATGTCCAAATGTCCGCTGCTGAACCCAAGAAGGTCATTTCGTCGTGGACTGAATATCTAGCCATCCCTTCTGAACAGAAGGAGGAGGCTTTGATCAGTAATCGTCAATCACTTCGTCTTCCCAAGCCTTGATTAACATAGCTTTCTCCAGCCATGAAAACTCACGTAACTTGACTCTGCACCAGCAAAAGCGTCAAGGGACATCCACGTGAAGCCCTCCACACCAGTCTCATTCAAGTTTTGTTGACCATAAATGGGGCCATTCCCTTTATGCCTTACACCGCTATTGGGCCATTTGTTGCAGGGCTACTTGATACCTTGGTACACAGACGTTCCCTTGATCCTAGATTACTGTATTAACACTGTGTGTCACAGAACCAAGGCCAGCCTGGAGGCATTGCTGCCACCACTAATTTTGCTGATAAACCCTCTGACATGCGTGAATGCATTCATCGCATCAAGGAGATCAATAAAACTTTCAACGTTCCTGGCACAGGCGCAACCACTATTGGCATCATGTGTCCTTGTCCTTACTTCATGAGCATGGACACTTGTCCTTGCCCGTGAAAACTTCTAACTCTTCTGCACAGGTTGCTCATGGTTATTACAACAACCGTCTTTCGCAAAAGACTGCTGAAGCTGAGGCCAGACCCAAGGCTACTGCCCCTGTTAGTGGAGCACAGGCCAGTAAGCCAGCAAACCCAGCAGTTCAACCTAACAAAGTGCCACCCTGTAAACGTGCCAGGGCCTGTGCCACACCTGTTAAGTCTACTACTACTGTCATTCTTCAAATAATCGTAAGAACTACAGCTCGCATTCCAACTTTTGCTCATCATCCACAGAAAAACGGTTTGCCTTTATCTGCATCTTCGAACTTGACTAATATGGTATGTTTCAGGACCTAATCCTGTTCAAACCACCACTGACTGGCTTGCCCAGATGACAATTTTAGCTTTGCTGCCAGTACCCTTCAGATCAGCTTGTATGTCTTTTTACCCTGACTCATGGTGAGTTATACATCTATTCCTAGACTGTGAACCCAACCCATTGTCCAGTACTATCATCCTATGGTTCGAGAACTGGACTACTGCACGGTTCCCGGTCTTGATCTCCAATCTGATGTTTATCTTATTGTTCAGGCCCTTGACTCACGTCGTAACGAGGACGACCCCAACAAGCATGTTCGTCTTGGTGAGTATACCACCAGTCCCAACCCTGCAGCTTGTAAGCATCAATTATCTTTCGCCTCAATTCGTAACACTTAGCGAGGACACTTGTTACAGCTGCCTTTCCAGACATAGCTGCCACAGATGCTGTCACTTTCACTGCACACAGCAAGGTCCGCAACTCCAGGAGCCAGCCCTTTGTGCCCATCTCAGCCATTTGCTCTGAGACATCCAAGCCAATGCTCTTCATATCAAGAGTCAGCTTGACCTTCATGACATCCTCGTTAAACAATACCAGGCTATTCACAACCAACTCAACAATCCCAGCCTGACCAATCACAACGGTGATCCCATCACTGACAAAGCCATTTCTGAGGCCACGCCTTCCAATGTCGCTGTCGAAGAGACTATGGAAGATGAGTTTCAGGATGCCAAATCTTCCCATGAAGCTATCCCCATGGATGAAGATATCGAGGAGCTGTTCTAGTGAGTCCTCAGCCCAGTAGTTCCCTATACTTTTTGTTGTTCTATCCATCTCATACTCCCTACATTTGCATACAGTATTCCACACCCTATCCCTAGTCTAGGCACTTCGGCCCTCTATGCCTGATAGATATACCACCTGCATTGTGTCGCAGTTTCCGAGACTTGTCTTGTACTATCACCTCTACTTATACTTGAAAATTTGATGAAAACTTATACATGGCTCACAGACACTTGTCGCTACTCAAACAAAGTCAGCTTCGCCTAAGTCCACTTCAATTTCTTCAGCATCGTCTTCTACTTCATCAGGTTTTAACAGTTTAATCCCTGACATCTTCGGATCTGGTCGAACCTTGTCTGGTTACTCATCTCCATACATCAGAGTAGTACTTCTGTCAAGCCTCAGTAGTCCCACAGCTGATAAGTCAATGAGGTTATGAATATTATCAGGCAAAGGAATGGATTTCCTTGCTAAATAAGGAATGACTCTGAATCGAGCCACCTTGTTCTGCAGCACTGTTCTGTCCAACTCCACTATGATGTATGCACCACCTCTTGAACACCTGATCACTACCATGGGTCCCTGATACTTGGGTTTCATTTTTCTGTCAAGTTCTGCCTCAACCAAAGAATTCCTCAAAAGCACCAAGACTGCCAGTTTAAACCTATAGTCTTTAATCGTCCTAAAATGGTCTGCTTCCATTTTCAAGGCCTCTGCATGTTTAGCCATATCAATACGACTGCGCATGTCCTCTACTTGGCTTTGATGCTTGGCTAAAGCCTGTGCCCTTGCTCCAATCAACTTGGCCCTTCTGGTGGAGACACAAGCCAGGTTGCTTCGACAATGTCCATGGGCAAGATCAGATGAGCACCTGTTACCATAAAGAAAGGGCTACATCCCTTTCTTTTGCATACAGTAATCCGATCTGCCCAAATGACATGGTGTAGAAACCAGTACCATTTGCTAAGGTCATCACTACAAGCTTTCGCAAGTGATTTCCTCACATCAAAATGCGGTCTTTCAATCACACCATTCGCCTTGGAATTATAAGGGAAGATTTGAATCCCTTTTATTCCATACTTCTGCTCAATCCAGGCAACAGCCACTTTAAAGCTAGGACCATTGTCAGTAACAATTTCTTGTAAACAGCCCCAACGACATATTATATCTTCAAAAATCCACAGCCCAAGTTCTCTAGCCTTTTCAGTCCTGAGAGCTCTAGCTTCTTGCCATTGAGATAATTCATCTCACACATGAGCTATCCAAGTGTATCCATTACTCTTCAGAGACATTTTCACGTTGTCCAAATGGACTCCCTGAAAAAGTGATAAGGTATGCCGTGGGGGCGGGGTTTTTGCAGATACCTGTTGGTCAGACCACGAGAAAACCTGGCGGATGCAGATTGCAGGCCATCCACAACCATGGGAAGCAGGGGTCAGCAGATCGCATCCGAGACTTCCAAAAACATCGCAGGTATTGGTGGGTATCGCCATCCGTGGGGTCCACAGAAAGAAAAAAAATGTACAAGTTCAAGTTATACAGAATACATGGAACTAATCCTCTACTCTCCACCTTGCTCCCTTCTTCTTGATGTCACTGACAATGTCTTCCTTTGGAACAAAGCTGCACTGGTGCCAGGATCCCAAAACAGTTGCAGCACGAGTGCTCTCAGTGCTTAACAAGTGACGGAAACAAGAGACGGTTGCACTGCCCGCTGAGAATGAGCGCTCCATATGAGTTGACATCGCTGTAAATGATGAGTCCGAGAGCACAGATAAAGAGTCGAAAGAAAACTTACCTGGGGCAGAAAGATAGTCCATCGCCATCAGTGCCAATGGGTTAGTATCTGGGTCCATTGCATGCCAGTATTTAAGAGGGTCATTGACTGACAGTTCAGGGTCCTTGGCCATGTAGGCATCGAAAGGATCAATGATTATTGTTTTTGCTGCCCTCTGCATATATTGGTTATGCACACCCTGCTGTCAACAATGATAAGAAAGCATATAAAGAATAGAGACATTGACCTACACCAGACTGTTCTCTGAATATGGGTGGTGCAGCAACTACAGGCATCAAAGACTGATATGATTCTTCCCAGATAGACCGTGCGACACGGACAGCTTCATCGATCCAGTCAGGTTGCCATTTCTGGTCAAGAAAATACTGTTTCTTGTACGCTGGATGCATAACTACCAGGGGTCAGCAAGGAAAATACAGGAATAAGCTAACTTATGCATTGCTGTCCGATACATGTCAGATTCATCTGTCCTTGAATAATACTTGTTCAATGTCGCAAGGCCTTGGGCGCAAGCAAGACAGACTGCAGGATGATAGGTTAAATTGTCACGACCATCATCCAGAGCCCGGGTAAGATTGTCAATATGAGGAATTACTGAATGAATGAGTGGAACCGCAGACTTGGATATTTCTTCAGTGACAAAGAGGAACAGCTATTAACCAGGTTAGATTTTGAAAGATTCAGCATGACGACAGACTCACATCAAGAATGGGGGCCAATTCTTTGAGAATATGCCACTCATCTGCTGCAAGTCGAAAACGTCACAAACGAGGGCTACCAGATTTATTGAACTTGCTGCGGTTACAAACATCATCAAGGACCTTCTCAAGATTTATAGTGTGCATGAGCATATTGGAAGTTGAGTTCCACCGAGTAGCGACTGGGCGGATGAAAGACACTGGTGGACTGATGGGCTCTGGAAGCTCAGCACAGCCTTGGTGATGCATCGCATAACGAAAGGTTGTAAAATGCTTTGATGGATAGCTGGGTCATGTGCTGAAAGTTTCAGTCGCTTCTAACTGGGTGAAGAATATCCTTACCTTGTGTATCGTTAACCGCACCTCTTTGTCGTCATCTGAGGACACAAAAGGTGTTGTCGGATCTTCAGAAATCTCAGCGTCAACAGCTTGGATCAATTCACAATCATAAACATGTTGTGCCTGTTCATCCTCAGTCAACTCATCCTCAGCCCCCGTTTGGCAGCTTGGCATGCCAATGAGTCCTATCAAGATTTTTCTAGCCATGTATCTGATGACTCTTGTTTGCCAATGCCTTGCTCAACATCTTGCCAATTCTGCCTCAGCTTGTCGTGCACATGCTGCTCAGCAGATCATCAGCTCTCAGTTGCACACTCGTACTCGATGAGCACCACAGATTCAGGAGGCGCTTCATCTGGTTTGTGACTCATGTTGGCTTTTAACAGTTAATTAATTATGCTTCTTTAGTTAGTTCCAGCACTGCTGCAAGTTCCCGCCCTTCCACAGGGACCCATCCATGTCACTGCAGACAGGCATGTAGACCCTTTCTCGGACGATGAGGTCCCAGAGCTTCTTGCGGTATTGGACTTGTAGATTAGCTGCTGTGAAATGTATATCTATGTTGAATTGGTATTATAATCATGATCCCCATTGTCAATGGTCATTCAGAGCATCGAGTCTGACTGGAAATAATAACAAGAATCATTATTGAATGGTCGGTTACCTGTAGGTATTTATATGGTGGATGAATTAGCAGTCATAGATACAGATGGATATAGGTGACCGGTGAATACCTATGATACCCATAGGTTTTACCTCGCGGATGCAGATGAAAATCCGGTAATACCATGCAGATCACGGGATCAGTTTGAAAATTTGAACACCTGTAGGTGCGGATGGTGGATGACCTGGCGGTCCATCCACAGCATGCCTTAAAAAGCGATGGAGTTTCTGTGGGGTATGGCAGGTTACATAGTAGCAGGGTCTGTCACTCTTGGCAAGCATGACAGGTCTGAACATAGAACTTGATGTCCTTGTCCAAATCTGGCCACCAAAATTGTTTCCACAACAATTCTCTTGTAGCAAAGAAGCCTCGATGGCCCAGGTAATCATGCCTGGCCTTCATCATATACATTTGATGCTCTGATGAGACCACCAACTGGTGTTCTGTCCCAGTATCTTGTTTGTAGAGTCTGTCTTCATTATCAAGAAAAAATCCACTAGTGTACTGCTTGAAATGAAGAAACTGTTTTTCATTCATTCCTGGTAACTCGATAGTTGGGTCCCTTAACCATCTCTTTATGAGTGGGATCCATGCATCGTTGGCTTTCGCCTCCTCTGAACATTGATCCACAAAATATGACTCCTGAAACTCAGGATCATATTTTTCCTCCAAGTCCGGTATTAACTTGGTGGCCAGCATTACTGCGACTACCTCAGGGACACCTTTCTCAGTTTGATCAAGAACTACTAAGTTTCGTCAGTGAGCTTTCCAAGTAGCATGGTCTTCCTTAGCCCAATTAAGTTCTTGTTGAAAACAATCAACAGACTTTGCTAACCCAGTAGGGACACTTGTCCCTACTTGGTGTGGTAAACCCAACTCGAGCAAAGCCTGTTCATACTGCAGGAAACCTCCTCTTGTGTCGATTTCATCTTTGAAGTCTTCAAATTCCAATGGCGGATCATCGCCTTTGTACTCTTTGAAGTCTACTGGATGTATCGGGTCCCAATCTTCTTCAGAATTTTTGAACTTCTCATCTCCAGGCTGTCCTTTCTGTCGAGAAAGTCCATCAGGACCAAAGCCCTTACCAGGCACATGTTCTAGCTCGAAATGATACATCAAAGTCTTTTCAATCCAGCAGTTTATTGTAGCATTAGGCCCTGCCTCAGGATTCTGCAACATGCCCTTGATGTATTTAGCATCGGTTTGGACAGTTAAGTTCCTTGCCCCGAGCAGCCAATATTTAGCTGCTTCTAGAGACCTCATCAAACCAAAAAGCTCGCACTTTGGTTGAGAGAAGCGTTGTTCCCTGCCATTCATAGTTATCGAACCAAAACAATTAAACTGAGGTTTCCCAGTATCTGGATTGATCTGATAAATATAGAATCCAATTGCTATGTGTGATGAGTCAACTGCTAAGTATATTCTCCACTCATAGTTTATTGGTAATAACACCAGACAATTGGCTAGAGCCTTTTTGAGCCTCGCCATAGAGTCTTTCTCAACTTCTTCCCACTTGAACGGTTGGGCTTGTCGTGTCAGCTCTACCAAAGGTTCAGCAATCTTTGCGTAGCCTTCAATGAACATATAACAAACTCCACAGATTCCTAAAAAGGCTCTAACATCAGAAAGGTCTTCACAGTCTCCCCAACATTCCACTACACCTACTCAGTCTGTCGTGGGTTTCCATCCTTCATAGGTACATCTATGCCCAACCACGATAATCTCTGGTGTGCAGAATACTGATTTCTGGCACTTCAGGCAACCTACCTGGAGGGCAATTAGAGGAATAAAAGTGTCCCATATGCCCTGCTAATTGCCCCCAGAGTGCAGAATATTTCTAGGAAAAATTTTCACATTATAGAATAATTTTGCATATTCATTATGGCATTTTTGAGAATGTTCACTGTCACAGAGTGTCTGGGGTCCTTGATCTAATAGTTGGAAATATTCATGATGCTTTATTCTCAAGTGTTCCTTTCAAGAGAAAATGTTTCTAGAGAATATTCTCTGAGGTTAAGGTTAGGGTTAGCTTCAAATTAGTTAGAATATTTTCCAAAACAATTGTCCTACAATAAATGAATATTCTCAACAATATTTCTGTCATGGAGGTGTCTGGGGTCCAACTATATATATCACCATAAAAACTTCTCTTATCTGAGAATAATTTACCCACTGAAAAATATTCACTGACCTCCTTGGAAAGCTTTACTGAAAACATTTACAAGACCAGCTAGAGAATATTCACTGAATGTTTTGTGAATGTTTTGTGAATGTTCTGTAAATGTTCTGTGACACTTATGAATATTCTGACCCTTTGGAAAACTTTACAAGACCCTCTGGAGAATATTCACTGAATGTTCTGTAACACTTTGATGACTAAAAAAATGTTTACACTCAAGTCCAATATTTGTGTTGACCTGTACTTGAATGATATACCAAAACAATCTATATCAATCAGTGAAGTCTTGCTAGATTAGGAGATTGTTCAATATAGTAATAATAAAGATTCCAATCACCAATCCAAGTTGATTTTAATTGATTGATTGAAAATTACTAAATTAGGCAGTTTCCAAAGAGGGAAGTTATATTATGATCATATCTAGTAACCTTAGCTTAGGGTTTAAACCGCATTTTGACTCTAGTTCCTTCAGTTGTCCCTTAAAGCCTTAAGTGGTCACGAGAAGTCTTAAAGCTCTTCAAAAGGGCTACAAGACACTTCTATAAAGTCTTAAGATCCAACTTGAACCCTTCAAGATAGATGTTGAAAAATGTGGACTTGGTTAAAAATTATTAAAGTGTTAACCAATGTAGACACTTAACCCTAGGCTAGGGCTTGGACCACATTTTGGCTCTAGTTCCTTCAATTGTTCTTTAAAGGCTTAAGTGGTCACAAGAACTCTTAAAGCCCTTACAAAGTATTAATATTCAACTTGAACTCCTTAATATAGAGATTAAAAAAAGCGGACTTGGTATTGAAAGAAACCTGGTTAACAAGTCTAGTCTTAATGTTAAGATATTTTTTTAAACTTTTTAGCAAAAAGCCTTATCAATCAATACATATAAAACACCTCAGTCACCTGATGCTGATTAATTAGATGACAAATTATTTTACTGACATAATCAAGTAATTAAGCGCCGAAGGCGCAAACGCCGCCCGAGGCCGCCCGCAGGGCGGCGGCGCAGGGTTAAGACAGAAAACAAGCTGTGGTTCCTCCCGGAGGTAGGTGGCGAGCGGAGCGAGCCATCCTACCGAAGGGAGGAACCTAAAGCTTGTAGCAGCTTAACGAGTGACATTTTTTAAAGGGTCATTAATAGATTTAGCAATCAACCTTATGGTCTGGATTCAAATCTCCAATAAAAAAATTTTCTGAATACTAAAGTCTAGTTCATATCATCCCTAAAAGACTTTTCATTAAGCAAAGTTCCTTAAAGAAGCTCCAGATCCTAAATGTGGTTCTAAGGTGAACTAGGTTTCTGAGATATCTAGGCACTATTAAGACTTTAGTATTCAGAAAAATTTTTTATTGGAGATTTGAATCCAGACCATAAGGTTGATTGCTAAATCTATTAATGACCCTTTAAAAAATGTCACTCGTTAAGCTGCTATAAGGCTTTTTGCTAAAAAGTTTAAAAAAATATCTTAACATTAAGACTAGACTTGTTAACCAGGTTTCTTTCAATACCAAGTCCGCTTTTTTTAATCTCTATATTAAGGAGTTCAAGTTGAATATTAATACTTTGTAAGGGCTTTAAGAGTTCTTGTGACCACTTAAGCCTTTAAAGAACAATTGAAGGAACTAGAGCCAAAATGTGGTCCAAGCCCTAGCCTAGGGTTAAGTGTCTACATTGGTTAACACTTTAATAATTTTTAACCAAGTCCACATTTTTCAACATCTATCTTGAAGGGTTCAAGTTGGATCTTAAGACTTTATAGAAGTGTCTTGTAGCCCTTTTGAAGAGCTTTAAGACTTCTCGTGACCACTTAAGGCTTTAAGGGACAACTGAAGGAACTAGAGTCAAAATGCGGTTTAAACCCTAAGCTAAGGTTACTAGATATGATCATAATATAACTTCCCTCTTTGGAAACTGCCTAATTTAGTAATTTTCAATCAATCAATTAAAATCAACTTGGATTGGTGATTGGAATCTTTATTATTACTATATTGAACAATCTCCTAATCTAGCAAGACTTCACTGATTGATATAGATTGTTTTGGTATATCATTCAAGTACAGGTCAACACAAATATTGGACTTGAGTGTAAACATTTTTTTAGTCATCAAAGTGTTACAGAACATTCAGTGAATATTCTCCAGAGGGTCTTGTAAAGTTTTCCAAAGGGTCAGAATATTCATAAGTGTCACAGAACATTTACAGAACATTCACAAAACATTCACAAAACATTCAGTGAATATTCTCTAGCTGGTCTTGTAAATGTTTTCAGTAAAGCTTTCCAAGGAGGTCAGTGAATATTTTTCAGTGGGTAAATTATTCTCAGATAAGAGAAGTTTTTATGGTGATATATATAGTTGGACCCCAGACACCTCCATGACAGAAATATTGTTGAGAATATTCATTTATTGTAGGACAATTGTTTTGGAAAATATTCTAACTAATTTGAAGCTAACCCTAACCTTAACCTCAGAGAATATTCTCTAGAAACATTTTCTCTTGAAAGGAACACTTGAGAATAAAGCATCATGAATATTTCCAACTATTAGATCAAGGACCCCAGACACTCTGTGACAGTGAACATTCTCAAAAATGCCATAATGAATATGCAAAATTATTCTATAATGTGAAAAGTTTTCCTAGAAATATATCTTCTTCCTGTTTCCAGAAAGCTTGGTGATACTTCTGTTTAGTCTACTGTACCCAGATTGCTCTTGAGTATAAGCCCCATAACGGTTTTTCTTGGTCATTTCCACTGCGGTGTTAAGAAGTTCTTCCCAACCCCAGCGATCATTTAAGTGGCGTTTGACCTTAGCCACTCCAGGAGTATTCTCCTCTATAGCATCCATCTTCTGTTCTAGTGCTTTCTGGAATCCTTGATCCAAACAGCTCATGATTCCTTAACAAACACATTGATTAGAAATGGGATTGTCAACTGACTGTTCTTTTGAGTACTTGAACATATAGGTCAGTTCAGGATGAAGTTGTCTATCAAACTCCTTCATAGCATTATAGTCGGTAAGTTTTATAAGTGGCCCTTTGTCAGAATCCGAGGATCCTGTCATCGTTGAAATGTCAGCAAAGCCCACGTGGTTTTTGTCTTTGGTACACAAGGCAGCCACAGGAGACAAAAATGAGGCAGACCATGAGGATTTAGATTGATCGACATGCTTGATCCAGCACAAAGGTCATGGGACAACATGAGGCATGGAGATTAAAACCTCAAGGCATTCAGACACGATAACACATGGCAAACAGACAACTAGCACATTGTAGTGAAACAGGAAACAGGTGTGGAAACCTGAAGGCACTTAGTAAGAAGGCATGGGAAACAGGATGTTTGTAGCATGGTTGTAGGATGTTTTACCTTGTGGAAAACAGACAGTAGTCGCATGTTTACTAGTATTTAACCAGTAGTTAGAATATTGTATTCTTTAGTCTTTCAATTTTGTACCCTTTACCATTCTACTGTGCTCTAGCTCCTCCATTGCCTCTCGACATCGAGGATTCTTGATCGAGACTGAGAATTGAGTATTTTAGATTGAGTTCTCACATATTGAAAGACTCACCTTCATACCATCATACCTCTATCCTTTTCTTTTCTTCCTTCTCCTTCTAGAAAGTGGACGCTGCCTAGAAAGTGATTGCTCTGCCATTGGAGCCGGGTTCCAGGGCTCCAAAAAATTACTGGAAAGGGGCGTGGCTATTGAAGCCGCCGATTTGGAGAACACACTTTCGAAGCAGCTAAGCTTTTTAGTTTTCCTTTTCCTCCTTTTTACATTCTTCGTACCATTTTCCTCTGCTCCTCATCTCCTCTGCTCTTACCTCTTCTGAGTACCAGTCAGATAGTCACAGCTCAGACCAAAGGCCGACCTTTTCATACCAATCCCTTCTGCCCTATCCTCACAGGGCAAAACAACACTCCGACACGACGCAACGCAGCATCGAAAAATAATTGTTAGCATCAGCAGAACTTCCACTATAGTGAACTGTGCTTAGTACCTCTCAAGTAACGTTGAGTCTGACTCGGGTCATAGTAGCAACCAAGGCCAGATTAGCCAATCTTCAGAGAGGCATCGGCAGCAGTATCGGGGGTGTCGTAGAAGACCCAGACTGTTTTCACTCACAAAAGGAGTTCTGTAATTCCCCTCCTACCCATTTTGACCACCACGCTCCAAGAGGCACATCAACAAAGTAGCTGCTTCTAAAACTCAGCTCCCTCTGCCAGAAGGTTATATTCTGATAGTCACATCATCACGTTTGGATCATATCGATCTCAATCGTCCACACCCTCGCTGACCGCTACTCCAAGTGGTTCGAATTTCATACTGTCACCTATCACCCCGCCACCAAGTCACATTCTTCTCCCACTGGACAATATGTTGAAAGTCCAGCTTGCCGCAGTCCCTGCTTACTTTACAGGGGACAAAAGTAAATTCGATGTTTTCCAATCCCAGCTTCGAAGGTATTTCGGAGCTTACAGAACAGAGTCAACACCGACTCTAAAAAGATATGGTTCACGCTGTCCTTGCTGCGAAGTGAGGATGGAAAGAAATGTCCCTCAGAACTCTGGGCCCAGAACTGGGAAAGAATTCACATCACCAAGGATGGGGACATTAGGAAGCTTCCTGATGAACAGGATGCAACTGAAACATGAGATCTCACTATGGCAGATCTCATGAGACATTTGAGTCAGTCATTTTCAGACTCAACCAAGAAACAAACCGCATTGTTGCAGTTAAGGAAATTCCATCAGGGAAAGGTGTCCTTGACGGATTATCTGATCAACTTTGAATTGTTGGCAGATGAGGCCGGGTTAAGCACGGCCAACGACGAGGCAGTCTTGATAGACTACCTTGAAGAGAATGTAAACTGGGAGTTAACAGACCCGCTTTACACTGGGACAGAAGAAGTCCCAACAAGTTATGCAGAATACGTCTATGTTCTGCTGAAGGTTAAGTGAAACCTTGAAAAGAAAAAGATCCAGGGTGAAAACCGGTACTCTGGATGGTTCCCGGCCTGGAACTCAAACGGGGCGGCTCATGGAAGCCAAAACACCACACAGGGGCAGGGAACAGCCCTGAATTTGAACAAGTCAATTCCAGCACCAATGGACATCGACAAGACCTCCATGAAGGCATGCGAGCCCTTCAAATGTTTCAACTATAACAAGGAGGGACATATGGCCCGGAATTGTCCGGAACCGAAACAGCCTCAAAAGGGGAAAGTTGACTTAAGAACTCTCAAGAGTCAACTCGACAATGAAGATGCAGGGTCTGCGACCCTAAAAGAACTTGCAGAGTACCTTCGATCAAAGGGTTTTTAAAAGGGCCGCCTTCTCTAGCTGAGAAGACACTGGCCTTGACTGATAAATTATATGGACAATATATGACACTCGGATCTATGGAAACAGAACCCAAGACCCAGGAAGATACCTTTTATGTACAAGATGATTCGTTACAAAAAAATATACATGATTTCCTTACCGCTGAAGCTGCAAAAGCTAAAGACCATGTTATTATTTTAAATAAGAAATTTAAAACTAAGGAAAAGAATCGTCACACCAATGCTCAAAATGAAGAGTGGGGTGCCTTTAAGAAAGTATTTAAAAAGGCTCAGGGAGAAAAAACCTCCTCATCAAAGACCAAAAAGGGCAGTGCAGCTGCGGAGGCTCAATCCGATAAGGAGGAAGCGCCTAAAAAGTCAAAGTCCCTGACGCTGTAAAAAGGCATCAAGCTGCAGAAAAACAGGCAGGCCCTAAGCCTGACCATCTTCACAAGGAGTTGGCGGAACTCCTAAAAGAGCAGAAGCGGCATCTGCACCATGAAATGATGGTTCCAATCAAGCTTACCCAGACAGACACTGGAAAGACCCATGCAGTGAAAGCACTCTTGGACAGTGGTTGTTCCACCACTAGCATCGACCGAGAATATGTTCATGCGGAGAAATTTGAGATGAAACCGCTTTTGAATCCAATCACAGCATTCAATGCAGATAACACTGAGAACGCAAATGGGAAAATCACTCATTACGTAGAGTGCCTCATGAGTGTGGGAGCTCACCAGGAGAAAATCAAACTCTTGGTAACTGGGTTAGAAAAGACACATGTCTTTATCAGCTATAATTGGCTGAATAAGCACAACCCAGAAGTAGACTGGAGCACCCACAAAATCACATTCAGTCGTTGTCCTGATGAGTGTGGGATGAAGGGTACAGAATACCGGACTGGAGTGGGAGAAGATGCACCACTCGAAGAAGGAGAATCTATTTCTTTGTAAAGGAGTCATTTGATTCTTTACTGGAGAAAAGACCATGGGACCACGCTATAGAACTCAAGCCTGGTTCCAAAGCAGTAGATTGTAAAATCTATCCGTTGTCTAGAAATGAACAGGAAAAGTTAAATGAATTCCTGGAGGAGAACTTACAAAGCGGACAGATCAGACCATCAAAATCACCAATGGCATCCGCATTCTTCTTTATCAAAAAGAAAGACAGATCACTGTGGCCAGTACAAGATTATTGGAAATTGAACGACATAACGATTAAAAATCGTTATCCTCTGCCACTCATATCAGAGTTAGTCCATAAACTTTGAGGAGCAAAGATTTTTACAAAACTTGACATCTGATGGGGATATAACAATGTCTGGATCAAAGAAGGGGATGAATGGAAAGCTGCATTCAGAACCAACCGGGGGTTGTTTGAACCCTTAGTCATGTTTTTTGGGTTAACCAATTCACCCACCACATTCCAGACTATGATGAATGACATCTTAAGAGATCTCATCAATGAGGGACGAGTCATAGTGTACTTAGATGACATTCTTATTTTCACTGAAACAATCAAGGAACACCATCAAGTAGTAAAACATGTGTTAGATACACTCCAGAACCATCGACTATATCTCAAACCAGAAAAGTGTGATTTCGAATGCACTGAGATAGAGTACTTGGGAGTTCTTATCTCACACAACTCGATGAGAATGGACCCAGTGAAAATTAAGGGCGTGATGGAATGGCCTGAACCAAGGACCATGAAACAAGTTCAGGCATTCCTGGGCTTCACAAACTTTTACCGTCAGTTTGTGCATGGGTACAGCGAGGTGGCAAAGGCACTGACACAATTGATGGGAAAAGCCAGCTTTATGTGGGGTTTACCTCAAGCACAGGCTTTTCAGAAATTAAAAGATCGAATCAGAGAAGATGCAGTACTAGCACTTCCTGAAGATCATGGAAAGTTCCGAGTAGAAGCAGATGCTTCTGAAGGAGCTGTAGGTGCTATTCTAAGTCAAGAACAAGAAGGCCAATGGCGCCCCATGGCATTCATGTTACACAGTCTGACAGAGACCGAAAGGAATTACGAGATCTATGACAAAGAGATGCTCGCAATCATGCTCATGCTTGAGGAATGGCGCGCCATCCTTATGGGGGCTGATGAGACATTTGAGATTCTAACAGACCATAAGAATCTTGAATACTTTAAGCAACCACAAAAGATCAATCATCGACAAGCTCGATGGATTGGGGAGTTGTCTCAGTACGACTTCATGCTCACCCATAGGCCAGGGGCCTTGAACAAAAAAGCAGACTTATTGTCGAGGCATGCAGATCATGACCAAGGCTCTAATGACAACGAAAACATGGTATTACTCAAGCCGGAATATTTCCGAGCCATGGAGTTTGAAGTCGAAGGCTTCGACAAGGATTTGATCAGTCAGATTAAATCCACCAGCAAGATAGATACAAGTGTCAAGCTGGCGTTAAAAAAGTCGCTACCAGGGTGGAAGCAAGAAGAAGATCTGATCTTCTATCAGGAATGCATCTATGTTCCAAGAAGTGAAGAACTGAGGGAGAAATTTATATCTCTCCATCACAGCAAACCGTTAGCTGGTCATCCAGGGGAACTATGTACGCAAGAATTGATAGAAAAAAACTTTTGGTGGCCCCATATGGGAAATCAAATTAAAAAGTTTTGTCAAACTTGTGAGCCCTGTCAGAGAGCCAAGGCGAAAAGATCAAAGACAGGACAGCTTAACCCACATAAAATAGCTGCAGGACCTTGGGAGACGATTTCAATGGACCTTATCGGTCCTCTCCCAGAGAGTAATGGCTTCGACGCCATACAGGTGTGGGTGGACACCTTTACCAAATCCATTCATGCTGAACCCACCAATATGGAGGTGACCAGCGAAGGAATCACAAGGATAACAAGAGACAGGATCATCCGTTATCACGGAATTCCCCAAAAGATCATTTCGGACCGAGATCCATGATATGTCTCAGGGTTCATGCGAGAACTCAACAGGATGCTTGGAATCGAGATGAATCTGAGCACAGTGTTTCATCCCCAGACAGATGGGCAAACCGAACAAATGAACCAGGAGATTGAGAAATATCTCAGAATTTATATCAACTGGCATCAATCAGATTGGGCTGAATGGCTGGCATTGGCTGAGTTTAGTTACAACGACAAGGTCAATGCATCAACAAGGATGACGCCATTCTTCGCAGACCATGGTTACCACCCATGGAAAGGCACAGAGGGATCTTTTGGCTCAAACAATGAGTCAGCAGAGGAGTTTGCATCTCGAATGAAAAAGGTTCGAGATGAGGCAATGGCAGCGCTTGAAAAAGCACTGAAAAATATGAAAAAACATTATGATGACTGTCATCGACCAGCTCCAGAGTTTAAAATTGGAGATCAAGTTTATGTTGAGGCCAAAGATGTCAACACTGACAGGCCTTCCAAAAAACTTAGTGACAAACGATTAGGACTGTACGAGATCCTAGAGAAGCGAGGGAAAGCTTCATACAAGTTAAAAATCCCAGGGATGGACAAGCGCTATCCTGTGTACAACAAGTCGCTCTTGACTCCATACAAGGAACCTCCACCACACCAGAGGGAATCACGACCAGCCCCTGTTATCATTGATGACGAAGAAGAATACAAAGTCAAGGAAATCTTGAAATCTCAGAAATGAGGTCAGGGTATCAATACCTGATTAAGTGGAAGGATTATCCAATGTCTGAGAACACATGGGAACCAGAGCACAATATCTTACCAAATGCTGCCAAGGTCCTTGCTGATTTCAAACAGAAGAACAACATCAATAAAACTTCTGTGTTGGTTAGTGTTCCAGTATTACCAATGGGAAATTGGGATCATTTGGTCAAAAGATATAAGACCAAACAAGAAACAAAACCTTACAGCGCACAAAAATTCTTTGATTTCACCACAGGGAAATTCATTATGATTCTTGATGACAATAAACGAAATAACGACATAAATATTGATCAACTTCAAGTCGACGAGGACGTCGACCTTAGAGGGGGGGTAATGTCAGAATCCAAGGATCCTGTCATCGTTGAAATGTCAGCAAAGCCCACGTGGTTTTTGTCTTTGGTACACAAGGCAGCCACAGGAGACAAAAATGAGGCAGACTATGAGGATTTAGATTGATCGATATGCTTGATCCAGCACAAAGGTCATGGGACAACATGAGGTATGGAGATTAAAACCTCAAGGCGTTCAGACACGATAACACATGGCGAACAGACAACTAGCACATTGTAGTGAAACAGGAAACAGGTGTGGAAACCCGAAGGCACTTGGTAAAGAAGGCATGGGAAACAGGATGTTTGTAGCATGGTTGTAGGATGTTTTACCTTGTGGAAAACAGACAGTAGTCGCATGTTTACTAGTATTTAACCAGTAGTTAGAATATTGTATTCTTTAGTCTTTCAATTTTGTACCTGTGCTCTAGCTCCTCCATCGCCTCTCGACATCAAGGGTTCTTGATCAAGACTGTGAATTGAGTATTTTAGATTGAGTTCTCACATCCTTGATTAAACAACCTTTCGATTGCTGTCTGGGACCCCATAGTTTCTTCTGCTAATTCTAATGCATACTCTTCTTTGATTCTTTGAACCAAAGCTTTATAGTCTGGTGTGGTATAACATTCCCATGAATGCCAAAGACGTTTAGTCTTCTGATCTGCATACACAAAGCTTTGCATCTTTTTGCCTCATCAGTGATGCCTTTGTCATCCAAAACATTGGTGACCAAGTTAATGAATGGATTCAGATTGTCTATATCTCCATCCCTGTACCTGGGAGCCTTGGGCTCATTGTACCTGGGCATCATCTTTGAAGACATGTTTATTCTAGTTCTTTGTGTTTGGGAAATATTCCATTGGCTGTTCGAGTTCACATTGCCCAAGTTAGCTTCTGGTGTAGAAGCTCTAGAAGGTGGTAGCGGAACATGAGAAGGAGAAGGCAAGTTGGATCAAGAAGATGTTTTAGGGACTGAGTTTTGAGCTATTAGCTTCTGTAAGCGTTCAAGTTCAAGTTGCTCCCTCCTTTTTCAGATTCTATCTCTTCGTTCCTCAGCTTGCTTTCCTACAACTTTTCCTTTGGTTTCTGGGTCTAAACTCGAAAGCTTAGGCTTTGAACCTTGGGACTGAGTCTTTTTCTTAGGTTTCGCTTTAGATGGTCCTGGAACTGAGTTCTCAGGATCAATGCTTAATTCCTCTGGTTCAGAAAGTGGAAAACTGCCACCTGTTCTGCTACTTTGCAGAATAAAGCTTGGGTGCTCTAAAGAACCTTGTCCTAGGAACTTTTCTGAAGCTATGTTGTCTTAATAACTGACTTTATCTGATACACCCTCATGGTGGGCTCCAGATGTGAGGGATCCTTGCAGACGGTGTGGAAAACAAGTCAGAAATGCTGTGTCTGAATGAACAAACACACACAACACCACTAACACCTCAATACACACTTTATATCCTCTTAAGTAGTTCAGGTGTCGAATAACTTCAGTTCTTGGAACAACTCACTTTGTTGCGAAGTTGTCTTGGACTTGTCTCTTTGGAAAGAGTGGGTTTTGTTTCTAGAAGTTTTTAAGTGCTGTTAACACTAAGGGTGGTCTCTTAACACTAGAGTTCGAAACTAGAGGTTCCGTGTTCAACTAGAGATCTTTGCTAGACTAGAAGCACTTGTAATGCCAATTCTTTCAAGACTAGACTTTGTTCTGATTTCTGGTTTCTTAAGCTCAAACTAGAGTTCTAGACTGAGAGACAATTATATTCGTTCCTTTGTTCGCTTCCAGCAAACAGGATTGCTCCTGCATTAGACCTAGACTGGGGTACAATGCTCTGCTATTTTACTACAAACTGCAGGCCTTATATACTTTACAAAACAGATGATAAATCAGATATGAGTCAATGTCCAAGCTCTGCTGAGGTGTTTCACCAAGGCGTATCAATCAGCATTAAGTGTACAAAAATAGAACTTGTCAACCTGAGACCCCCTATGTGGAGTCCAAGCCAATCTGGTATAGATGAAGAATCCTACTTGGTCAGAACATTCTGTCCTCATAGTATCTTCTAATAGATGTGTGTCTCGTTGTCTTTGCAGTCGAAAACTGCCTTTAAGGAATGTCAACGGTCCTTTCTATAGGTTCATCGTTCTTTAGGGGTTGTCTTTGTCTGATTGTTTTGTTGCCCATTAATAACAGATAGGGTTTGGATAGAGTTCCGGTCATGTAATTTCCATGACACAGGTCCAGAGCACTGTGCCACTTATGTGCTCACACTAAGTGTACATCCTTTCCTTTGTGCAACTCGTCAAGTCTCAAATAGACATCTTGGTTCATAGTTCTTTGTCATGTATTCAGCCTAGGCCATTATGTGGACAATGCTAGTTTGTTCTTCTGATAGACGGCAACATTGCCTTATTGGTCTCTTATACACTTTCAGGGCTGATAAGTGCAAAGCAGTACAACCAAGGTCCATGCACGTCAGTCTTATTGGCAATGTGAAGCTTTGTTCCAATGCTCCTACATCGTCCCAGCAGTCCAAGGAGATGTCAAACTGCCCTAGTTTGATAGAAAACAAGGCTGAATTTTGTTATGGCTCATCACTGGATTCCAACGCGACTTCACTATTGCCATATTGGATCCCTAGAAGGCAGTCTCTCCATCCTGCTTAATGGCACAAAGTACTGCTTCTTCTGTCTAGAGATTGAGAGCATACTTTGTGCAATTTGACCAGTGCTGGAGAAGTTGCTTGGCCTAGGTCCTATGGAAGAGGAATATGATTGGTTGACAGAGGTAATAGGCAAGAAAGTAGGGCTGATACTGGCAGGTCCAAAATGCGGAATTTGGACTGACTTCCAGAAAGCGAGTGGTTGAAGCAGAATGAATTGTTGTGAATGGAAACCCAAGTCAAGCCCAGAACCCAAGAGGTCACTGTTGAACATTTACTGAGGGCGCTGCACAGCGCTGCCTCAGCTTTTGAGAGCTCATCGGTAGCAACATGGAAGAGGCGTTGAGGCAAACAAGCTGTAGCACACATGCTGCATCTTGCATAATTCAGTCGGGTCCAAGGCTGAAGCTCGGAAGACAATTATTGTGCTGAGCTGTTGTCCCTTGCAACAGAGATTCCTCAGTCAAATGACAGACGAAACTCGTAAAGTACAGCCAGTGATCTCTATGGAAACCATGGCTCAAGTGGCATTGACACTTGTGAGCTAACACAATTGAGTCTCGAATGCGGGCAGCCAAGAGTCTTTGACTCAAAGTCAACTTCTTCTGTCCAAGAGACAGAGAGCCAATCTTTAGCTTGAGCTGAAGGTCTCTCCTCCAAGTAGAGATGGGGTTGACTTTAAGCTTAGAACCTTGCGCCACAGATTCCGATGTTGGCTCTGAATAGCTACAAAGGTGTAGCCCAAGTTGTCGACAGAATGGAAGGAAGAGCTGCACTTCCAACATGACCACTGATAACCTGATGTGTCACGCTGCAGGCATCCAGAGATCATGATGGACATTGAATCTGAGGGAAAGGACAGCGGCCAAATCCAGTTCTGTGGGTAACCATGTGGAGGCAGATGGAGATTGGTCATAAGACCAGGATTGCCAGCCAACAGTGTGTTCACTTCAGGGAGCAACTTTTAGTCGCTTCTCCATCAGGACCTGTTGCACAAGGAGTATTGATTCAACCATCTATGAATAGCTATGCTGAGCTGACTGCTTATTCAATCCAGAGGGCTGAGAACAGAATGCATCCAAGAGAAGTGGTATGCTGCTAGGAGTAATTGCAGCCAAGAGAGAGTTTTGTTGAAGAGGTGACCCAGACTGTAGACTCAAAAGCACCTGCTTCTTCTGTCCAGAGACTGAGAGCAGGGCCATAGGCTTAACGAAATAAAAGACTGTTATGTGTCAAGGATAGGTCACAGTCTATTTGCAACTCCAACAATGGAAGTAGAGTCGAGATCCAAATCATGTCTACAGGACAAACAAGATATTGGAATAAGTCACGAAAAATGGTTCCTGTGCTGTGACTTGACAAGAAACATGGATTCGAGGCGTCGAGATCAGTGCTGGATCCCTGCAATAGATAGAGTGGACTCGATGACCTATCCTGGGCAACAGAAGATCCATCCATGTCAAGGATGTGGCTCTACCAGAACAACAGCTGGAAACAGTGTTTTCGCTCTCAGAGTAATCTTTGGTTGAACAAAATGCCAATACAATTACATTGTAATAGATAGTCAATAGATTCAATCCTTGCGGAATCTGGGGACCACGAATGACTGGCTTGATGACTTCAAGCATACAGAAAGTCCAGCTGGATTCCATTCCTGAATAATAGCACAGCTCCACTTCTTGTGTCCAGCAGATAGAGAGTAGAGCTTCACCATTCCCCAAGGTCTGAGATTCATTGACATGCCATCTTAAAGCCTCAGATAAACAGAATTTCAACAAGAATAGCATAAGGTCTGCTTCTTCTGTCCAGCAGACAGAGAGCAGACTTAATGTTATTCCAGTGAAGGAGAGATGGTGTAAGTCTGAGATTCAATCAAGGATGGCTCCAGCAGTTTAATTGAATGACAGAGCAAGGCTACTGGTTGATGAATCTTGCGATCCTGAAACGACAAGGATATCACCAGGAAGACACTAGCGCAATCATAAAGCAAAAGCCGTCCCTAGCCACCCAAAATGTGAATTTTGAGAAGCGGTAAAGGTGTGCTGAATCAATTGTTTCTCGGTGAGCTTTATGGCCTGTGGGATGTCAAATTCAGCAAGCAGAAGTCGAGCCATGTTGGTGACCAGACAGAGGCAAATTGAACAATTTGTAATGAAATGATAGGACCGAGAGACCATGTCAGCGCTAGCAGAATGACTTGGCTCAGATTTCTGAGAGTGCTGGACAGTGCTGCTTCAGCTCCTGAGCCTTGTCGAGGGCGAGGACATCAAGGAGGCAAACAAGGAGTTGACAGCATGTGTGAAAGAAGTATCAGATATTGAAGCTGAATCTGATATTTGACCTGGTCTGCAGCTATGATGAAAGAGATCCTTTAGCTCTTGAATGGGACCTGCACACTGGACAGAAAGCACAGCTTAGGCTTCACATGAAATATAGAGACTGGACTTGCAGCAGTTGACAAATGTCACGGAACACGCTGGCACCTTTCACAGGTGATAAGGATAGATTTCTGCTTCTTCTGTCCTGTGGACTGAGAGCAGAAATCTATGCTTAACCAGAGGTAGGGACACAGAATATCCATGGTCAAAAAGGTGTTCTTGTTGTCCAGTTGTCCAAAAACAGCACAGGAATTGAGTGGGTAAAAAGTTGATAGATCTACCGCAGTCAAAAATGCGAAATTGAGGACTGGGTAAAGACATGAATTATCGAGTGATATACAGCTGTTTGTATGGCTCAAGGGACGTTGACTCCAAAAGGCAGAAGCTGGAATAAAACCTGGCTTGTTGGTAGCAAAACGAAACCAAATTGACATTGGTAATGAAACATCGGTGTTGATATGCTGACCAATTCAGGGTCTATGAGGTCTTCCGAGCAATGACCCAGGTTAATCCAGATTCCTGAGAGCACAGAAAGTACTACTTCAGCTCTGCAGTTCCTCCAACAAGACAACAGTAGAGGAGGTGAGCAAGCTGTAATTGCATGTGGTGCTGAATCCCCATGGCTGTCCTTGAACTCTGGAATGGGACCCTCATGGTGGGCTCCAATGTGAAGCAAGGTCCAAGATCCTGGTAGAGCTGAAGGACGAGTCGAGAAGACAGCTGGATAAATGATTAGATAATGAATGAATGTAGTTGAACCCTTTAATAGCCTGTATCCCTGGCAAAAGGGATTGTTTGACCCATCGACAAGGCTTGTTAACCATGAGAAGTCCAAGCAGTTTACAGGTGCTCAGCCATCACAAGTGTCTATAGGAGCGACAGACTTGGGTGAGGTGATGACGGTTCAAGGTAAAAATATCATGCTTATCTAATACATCAATCGCAAATGAACAAGTCCAAGATCAGCAGTACGATAAACCTATGGCTGCTGCCTCACAACAATCTCTCTACTAAATCCTAGGGCATGGTAAAGTACCATTCAACATGTCATAAAGAGAGAAAGTTATAGACAATGATCATATCAAACCACTAAAGTCTATCAGAAGTGTCAAGATCACTGATGGGCAACGTAATTTGATATGGGAGTATGGCATAGGGGGGAAAAGGAAGCAAGAAAGTACTAAAAGACCCCCAACCAAGAAAGGTGTATAAGTGAGCCAGGCTCATTGGTTCAACTCAGCAGTTTGTAAGCAGATCTCTCAGATCCAGATTGGCAAAAAGGCAGATAGAGAGCCTGGGAATTATTATGTAATAGGTAGGTAGAAATAGTATAAAAGGGCCAGGGTGCCCCAGCTAAAATATATCTTCTTTGTTCCCTCCAAGTGAGTGGGAAGACCAAGGTCACCAGCAGTAGGTGAGTGCATTAGGGACCATCTGGGTTGCCTAGTCTCTTACTCTATTGTCCAGTTAGCAGCTTTTCAGTAAGTCTGTTTTCTGTCTGCTCATCGTTGCTCACAGTGACCGACCTTGTTCAGATAACTTTTCTTCAATTCAAGTCCAGTATTCAGTATTCAGTATACAAGTCTTTTACAAGCTTCCTTAAGCCTGTTTAAGCCTTGTCAAGTTCAGTAAATCAGTAAAAGTTCAGCATCAGTCAAGGTCCCCATCAGCAAAGACAATTACAAGTTTATTCTTGTGGTTATCTTATTCAACAACATCACCACTGTCAGTAGAGCTCTGAGACCTAAGAGGTCTTTCAATTCTTATGCTTCCTTTAAGACACTAAGTAACATCAGTTGTCATTCACTGGGTCCTGGTCACCCTATAGTGGATAAAACGAAGGCAAATCAAGTGTTGATCTGATCATTGGGATCCTCTTTAATCTGTTTGGCATCATCAAGTTCATCTCTCTCATCATCACCCTCATCATTCTTGTCACCATTGTCATTGGGATCATCAAAACTCTCAGAGACAAGCAAGAAGAGTTCAGTAACCCTCATAACCTCCCCCTCATTCCTCCAATATGACAAGTGGTGAGTACATTAACTGCTCGTTGATCAATATTCTACAAGTATACCTAGCTCAACAAACAAACCACAGGCTAATCCATTGCGAGATCAGCTGTGGGAAGTGTTGTATCTGTTGGGTAACACCAAAGTATGCTACATAGTCACTGGACCATGCCAACATATGAAAGAGGAGCACAGCATTCAATTCTTAAGAGAGAACCCAAGCCAGTCTCAGAGGAAGAACCGGCCTCTGTACTCAAGTCAGGTTTTTGCTGATCAATGATTTGATTGAACTACAATAAACTGGTTATTGTCAATCTTCTTCAATGTAAGACCCAGAAATAAACAATGGATCAACAATTGATGCCAAGCCAGTTCTATTTACCAAAAGTCCAATGAAGACTTTTCCTTTTATTCCTGGAAGCATGTGGAATGGTGGAAATGTAAAACAAATCACAGGTTTCACAACTACTTCACAACTTTCTCTCTTTCCTATGTTTATCTGATCCATTGCTTTCCATCAGCCCTGCCTATCTGATGATACATCACTTCCAAGGATCAAATACAACTTTTCCAATTTCTCCCTTCTCAAAAGCAGCATACATCTCTTTAGCCTGATCAAAACCAACAACACAGTCAACTAAACTTGTAGAGTTGCCAACAGTTCCAAAAATATCTTGGCGCTTGACTGGCATACTTCATTAGTCAACATCTCGACAGAAAGCAAGAACATACCTAACAGGTCAAAGGCCATCGAGAACATCGCCCGAGCCGGACAGCGACCAAAATCAAATGATATATTCTTGTTATAGAGTTGGCGTCCTGTGAATGGCATCTCTGGGGCTCCATGAACGCCTACAGAGACAATAGCTCCAAAAGGCTGAACAAGATCATAGGCAAGTGTGAGTGCACTATTACTGCCAACAACCTGCCCCAAGCTTGAGCTGATAATAATGAGGTAATGCAGGAACTAACCTCCACCACTGCAGAGCAGCCAATACCAGAAGTCCATCTTGTTACTGTGGCTTTGGCATCATCAGCTGACTGTACCAGGAATTCACCAGTTCCTGTGCCATCAGCTGGGATGGCCTCGTATATAGCCTGCATCTTCTCTCTACGAGATGCAAGAGGATCTATTGCAACAATCCTAAATGGAATCTGCTTGGTACACAGCATATCGAGAAGGCTAATGCTGGCGCAGATCCCGACGGGCCCCAACCCAAGCAATGCAAGTGTCAGAATCCTGTCTGTGTCTTGCAACGGGGTAGCTTCATTGAATTCCGAGTTGGGAAAGAAGCTCGATGGCCACGGAAGTCCTGTGATGACTGGAAGGACTTTGGGGTGGTTCAGAGCTTGAATCGCAGCAAAAACTCCAGTGGGTAAAATGTCCGCAAGCAATAGCAGCGAACTATCTGCAATTTTGTCGATTGTAATAGATTTACCAAATGTGGAAGGATTCGAGAGATTGAAAAGGGTACCTCCAGCTTTGGGGACGCGAATGTACTGTGCTTGGCCACCTTCGAGAGCTGGAGAGCCGAACAGGGCACCTGATGGGCAGCGACAAGTATATCCGAGACGACAAACACTGCTCGAATACTCAAGACTTGATGTGATCAAGCAGGAAAGGTACTGACTGACATTCGCCACAGTTCACTGTGAATGGCGCAACAACTTTATCTCCGACTTTCAAGGTCGAATAAAGACTCGGGCGATTTGCGGCATCCGGTCCGAAGCTGGACCCAAGTTTGACGACTTGACCAATGAATTCATGTCCGCAAGTATGCCTAGAATCGGGGTCCATTAATCTTGAATAGATGGCGGAACAATCAAGACCCACGTCTTGTCGACACCGCCGTGACCGCGATAGACGTGAAGATCGCTTCCTACAACGACATTAATAGGTAACAAGAATGCCGAGATGGTGAATACCGCAGAGTGCTGCGAGCTGCAAGAGATCAAGTAATGCTATTCGGAAGGACAAAAGAATAGTGCAGCTCACGGTTACTTTGACGATAGCATCATCTGAGTGAACAATCCTGAATCAATCAAAGTTTAGTCGCTGTCAGACAAAGAACACGACAATGACAAGGAAGACGAGTTCCGCGGTCTGATAGCACCGAGATCCGGATTTCGCACTGACCTTGGGAGCTCGAGAGATTCAACACGAATATCAAAGGATGGTGGGTACCATCGGATTGCACGGTGAGTGGTCGCTTCAGACATGGAGGGGGATACAAAGTGTCGACGTGGAAGTCCAGTCGTACGAAAGCTCGGCAGCATTACCGAAAGTCAGACGATACCATCACGTGTGAAAGAAGATTACGACGCGATACGCTCCAGACTCCAGACTCCAAACTCCAAACTCCAAAGCTATGAGAAGACTGGTTAACATTGGCATGCTGGGAAATACTGTTACAATGAGAAAATAGTCCGTTACCGAGAAAGAATATGACAATCCATCATCAACCGCTGTATCTCGACTTTTTGCCCAGAAGAAGAAGCGCAAATGTGACAATGACAAGCAAAGACAGTGCTACACCAATCACAGCCATTGATATACGTGCCACAGGAAAGTGACCGTTAACCAGGGCAGATTGAACAGTGAAATAACGTATCATGCCTATCGGCCAGTGAGAAAAAGAAGGCATATCTATCACCACCAAGACACGCACCAATAAAGAGGACAATGAGGCCTATCAATACAGTTGTAGCTCCCAGTGGACGAGCAACACGTTCCAGTTGCGCATCCAATGGCGCGACTGAAGCGATGGCGAAAAGCTGAACCAGAGCTGAAAAAAGAGCTTAGCAAAAAGTGAAAAAGGAATCTACAAATCACCCACCAACGCCCGCTGATGCTATTGCAAGACTTGTTCGCAAATAAGCCAGATATGTACGCTCGACCGCAAGATGGTCTCGCGCGACGCTGCCAGAATTTTGGAGTCGCAAGGATAATATATCCAACATGTAGTGAGGAAGAGCATCTGGACATGGAGCATCGGATCTGAAAGGAGCAAAATGTTGTGTAGGAGATTCGGGTGAGGAATTGGAGGAAAATGAATCAGACTCTCGAGCTGCAGACTGCTGAAATGAGTCGAAGAGTTTTGACAATTTCGGCTTGGGTCTCAGAATGCGACCCTTTGGAGACGCGAATACACGTGTGTTTGAATAGGATTTGCGCCTTGGCCTTTGAAGAAGCGGCGCAGATTCTGACTGGGCAATGGCAGACATGCTGGCAAGAAAGAAGAAAGGAAAGATCCCAAAGGGGAACTCGGCACGACAGAACTTTGTCTCGGCACATGATCGGCTAATCCCCGACGCGACAGTACGTAAAAAAACGTAAAATAAGTAATTATGTTCGCCGTCCGGACCACCGAGCTTGTATAAAAAGCAGGAGGCCTAAAATCGTGACTCCAGCACCTCTTGCCACCAACCACCATCATCTCTACCATTTCTATCCCTTTTCTCAGCATTACTATGTATTCTCGCAGCTTCTTCCTCTTCATCGTCGGTTTCGTTGTGGTCTCAGCGACCATCACTGTCAGTCATCCATTTTCTCGCTGTTCTGGACGTTGGCTCATCTTATTTCTAGCCCGCTATTCACCCTCCGGTCGGCATTCAAGGCCCGCCATCGTATCCCAAGGTGAGATTTTATTTCAATTCGTGCTCGCTGTTTCTGATATTCCTCATAGCAATTCACCGACGCAGTCCGCGAATCATCTATCAAACAGGTCTGTCTTTTCGCTGTCCTTTTCATTGACTTCGCTCATTCTATTTATTTTTCAGATTGTACCGATTCCCGGCAATCTTGTCCAAGCCGAAACCCATAGCCAGCCTGTAAGTTTCCTTTCTCGCCTTTCCGACATCTCCATGACGATTTCCTTAGTCGAGAATGCGTCGTATTGTCGGAAACAAGGTATTATTATATTTGACTGTTCTTTTTTTTTCATCATCGATGATGACCTCCCCAGCTTGACACAGTCAAAGCCGCCATTGCTCCTGCCGTCAAAGGACTGCCCACCATCCCTGTCATCGTGAGTGACCTAACTATGAACATTATCTTCCTCTGTAACTTCGTATCGCAGCCCATAGACGCAGCAGCAGTGAGTAGTTTTGTTTCTCCTTGGCTGCTGTTATTCGAGTCTTTTCTCAGACGAACAGCGTCCCGATTCCCCGATCTCCGGATGTTCAACCCAAGAGCGATGTGAGTACTACCATCACGAATCCTTTTCTCTCGCCCTCATTTGCGTTAACAGGAAGAGAATCTTGTCGCTGCCATCTCCCGAGATGTCCAGTTTGAGACCAACGCGGTTCGTGTCTTTCGCTCTCTATTTTCGCATCGCTGACTCTCGAACAAGATCCCTTCTGTTCCCGACCTGCCTGTTCCCGTCCATGTCACGTCTCGTATGGTGAATTTCTTTTTCGATCCTCTTGCCATCGCGCTGATTATTTTTAGCTCGTGAACCGTCAAGTCGGTGTTATTTTCCAAATATTCTCATTTTGCTAAACCGAGTCAGGATGAGTCGCTCGAATCCCAACGCCAGGCAAAGCACCCAGTAAGTTTTCCTTGATTGACGGTTCACGCTGGAGCTGACGCGGGTGTGTGTATTCCAAGCAGCACCACATCGGCAAGCACTCGACTGCCTAGTCCGTACATTATTTTCTATTTTTATGGTATTTGGTGGTCAAGATAAAACAGTTGTATTATACCCGCATCATCATCATTCTTTCGAACACAATCAATCTGCATGAGGACTCGGCGCGAATCAACACGTTGTAGTTAGTCGGTGATCCACGAACTAAACTTGAGCCTGACGCGTGGATGCAGCACGGATTTCAGTACTTATTTGCCAGAGACTTGAAACAGATTCTCAATAGAACGACCATGTTCACCTTTGCTATCTCTATTCATCGCTCGTTCGAGCTTGACCGCGAGTCCTCCAATTCTACTCGAAGCTGGTTCAACTTTGGCATCCTGGCAATTGCGACTAGGCTACTTGTCTTGTGGCGTTGGATATCTTCATCCCGTCTCAGAAATTCAACTTCGCATTCAAATCGACGACGCTTGAAACGCAGTACAAAGCCGAGGCGACGTTCAAGACTCAGAACGTGTAAACCTCGCCGCAGCACAGCCAAAGCATGTCATCTTCGCCAGGTGCCCAAAAGGCATTTCGAAAATGCGACTTGCATTTCGCGAACGAATGCCTTGCTTGTCCAATACCATTACAGCCTCGTTCGCAAGCTATCATTGCGAGAGAATGAGGTCAAACGACTCAGAGTGGAATTGGGGTCGATGGAAGAGCAGATGCGGGACAATGCTTTCAGAGCTTTTTGTGACCGGTTGTTGATGTTGAATAAGATTTGGAGGTACGAGCTGAAAGCGGACGAGGGTGGTAGCGCCGCAGCGCTCAAACAAGGAGATCCACTACTTGCAGTGGTTCATCGATAGTTTATGAAACATTCTACAACAGTTTCTCGTTGATTATAGCCAGATATCGTGTACCTTTGAGCCGTTTGTCGGCGATAAACGCGTCACGAATTTGAGGCGTTTGGATCACGTGGGGGTCCGGTAATCCCGCCTTCAGCTTCTAGCCTTCTACTCGGTAGAAAGAGATATAATCTCTTCGAGTTGCGTCCGCAAGGAGGCCTACGTAACATAGCGTCAGTCTAGGTATCGATTGTTGAGATAACCCACTTTATCTTGAAGAGACCAGCCCGGCATCTGAGAAAAGACATGTCCCAAGTTCAGTACTAGTCCCTCGCAGTGTTCGGTCTGGTCGAGCGTTGAAGCATTTTCATCTGATCGTCTGCTGATACTGAGCCCTGAGACAACGATACCCTGAAAAAGTGTCAGATGTTTGGACAGAGTTCAGCTCAAACGACTTGCACAGTTGTTTTCCGCCCTGGCAGCTCTCATATCACATATCGACGTGTTTTTACAGTCTCCAGTGCAAGCGACGACCTTGGCATCTTGGTGGAAACTTTTCTAAAACTTCATGCCAGAACCTGTCATTCAAATATCAAACCAGCTGCGAACGAGAATCTAGCGACTTACGCAGGACTCGGCAGTTCATCCGGCAGCAAGCCAACAAGTGGTCCGTAAACTTCTCGGGCATTGTAGTAGAGCTTACAAGTAGCCGGTGTACG
This sequence comes from Mycena floridula, assembly GCA_029320655.1. Lineage (NCBI taxonomy): Eukaryota > Fungi > Basidiomycota > Agaricomycetes > Agaricales > Mycenaceae > Mycena > Mycena floridula. The sequence continues at coordinate 3,508,010 of JARIHS010000001.1, forward strand.
AGTCAGAACAGAGGCCAGGAAGAAAGAAAGTCCCCACGTTCAATCTGGAATGAGGTATCCATCATATTCGCTGTGAATCAGGGTCAGGTTGTCGATGAAACATTTACCTTGAACATACCGCTGTATAGTCGAGCATCCATAATCTAATAGGTATCGGGATCGAGCATCGTAGGCCTTGAGGCTGGGTAAGCCGTGTAAGACCTGGAGCAATCCATGCAACGCTTGTGACAGTGTTCGCATTCTGATCACTGTAGTTTGAATATGAGATCTCAATCTGGTCCTGAAGAGCAACCATGGTTAATAAAACGTCAAGCGATTCCCAGCTGCTTACCCGGTGGGTATGACGGATAACATTCCAGCGATAGATTTGCGGTATCTCTGGACTACCTGCTCAAAGTAGTCGGTTTCACTATTGAGCAATTGCAGGCCGCCGAAGACCAGGGCCAACGCGTATGGATACAGGGACACATGCCTCCTGGACTCGAGGATACCTTGAATGATCGGGTAGCTTGTTTCTGCTGGTTATAGATGGATGCTTACGCTCTACTAGTCCAAGAATGCCATTGGAATTACAAATAGAAACTGGTTGAAAGAGCATCCGTCTGCAACAATATCAGAACCACTTGCTTGTATTGTACCAGTAGACCGTATTTATTGATATGATTCTAAGCGTCGGTGAGCCTCGGATTAGAAACCAACATGAGTTATACCTCAAATTAGTACCCTGAACGACAACTGGATGCTTCCAGAAGAATGTGATACTTGCTCAGAAGCAGCGGCACCGATCCAGTCCCAGTCCTAACCGGATTTGGTGACAATTTCAATGACGATGAAACAGTACTCACCGACCAGTCCTCTTTTTCAATATCAAAGACCCATTGGGAATCCAAAGCGTCCAGTGCAGTCTTATTTCGCGGGAATGGATTGGCAGGCGCATTATCACTTGGGATCAGTCAGCGACAAGCAGCAAAGTCAGACCAGAACACACTGATTTCCGAGAGCACGGTGCATTGAGGTTTGCAGCCATTTGCTGATTAAAAGTAGCCAGGTCGTTTGTTACTTGGCTGTGGAGGGATGAATCAGTCACCAGTCAATAGATGGGACGCTACTCACTCTTGAGTTACAAGTAGCTAGAAGATTGCAGGCGAAAAATGAAGATAGAATACCTTCAACGACATCTCCAGTGAATATAGAGAACCCATTGTTCGTAGCACCAATCTGGCTCAGCATGGAGTTAGGCTTTGTGGCGTATCACAATGACTATCTCCAACTTGTTACAGCATCGGTATTTGTCGCATAATTCCGACAGAAAATCGGTTTTGTGCAATTGGCTTCTGAATCGACCGTGTACTGTTGATCAATATGGACATTGGAGAAGTGTACCACTTGAATGGTTTCCGTCCGGTCGACTTGAAAGCCTTCGGATGGACGGGCGCTGATTTCGGAAAAGAAACAGTATAGGCAGTTGCTGCAGGTGGTTGACAAAGACCGAAGAGAGCGTCGCACAGCTTGGTCGCTGCTTCACCATCAGCGGATATGGACCGTAGGTCGTGCGCTAAAATTGGGTCCTGCTTAGCGACCAGGCCTTGATATACGTCCACATCTTGCACCTGGAAAGCGGTCAGTCTGGTAATCGATAACTGTTTATCACATACCTTCAGAGCGACGCAAATGGCACTAAAATCTTGTATGAACACTTGGTCGCTGATTTCTGCCAGGCATTGTAACAATCAGCACAACCGACAGCGCTTTCTAATGCTTGAATGAGATCGTCGACCAGAGTAGGTGATGTCAGGCGAGCAGGCCATAAACTAGCTAGAGAATAGGAGAGCAACATGTTGGTACATGTTAGAACATGTTACTAATAGTAAGAAGAGCAAGAAAAAAGAATGACTTGGACTTGGCCGGCGGCCCGCGGGTATCAAGTGGGGTTTCGCAAAATCAGATGTCAGGTCACCCCATGAAGAACACATACTATCATTAGCCTGGATATGATACTCTTGATCGGGCGGTCTAGATATGATAATCTTCATTTAGCTCCGTCGAGGCCCCGGTACCATCCTAGGAAAATCAGCAGATATGAATAAACCATGAAAGAGTGTACATGCAGGATCTTGAAGCAATCCACTCAGTGAGCATCAAATGAAAAATGTAAGAGTCCTGAGAATTTGGGCGAAAATTAGTTCCTTGGTCACTGTCTTTGACTTGACCATGTTTTGGGCCGAATTCTCTTTGAATGCTCGAGATATGACATTCAGACAATACAAGAATTTTTTATTTGAGCCAAAAGTGATGTAGAAAGACCTGGAAATGAAGATTATCACAAAAAAAAATAGGGTGTGACACTGTGTGACAAAATTATCATATCCCAGTCCTGGTGTCTCCAGCGGATCCCAGCATTGGAAAAAAATAATTGACTCATATTTGAGATTTCCCTAGTCTATAGTCCATATTCACCAAGTTTGGTGACCACTGCTATCCGCGTTGAAGAGTTCCCAGGGTCATTATCATATCCAGGCTAATGATAGTAGTAAGTAGGGTCCATTCAAGTCTGTCTGTAAGCAGCCGCTGGTGAGCTCAGATAGTCGTAGCATGGATGAGATCATACCAGTCCTAGATTCTCCTTCCTTGTTCATCGCATTCATTCGCTCACAAGCTCGGGTATGCAAGGAAATACGGCCGAAGATAAAAAATGAGCGACTTTAGCGGTCTTCAGCAATGGGCCGTGTTGCAGTGCTTTAAGGATACAGGTGTTCAGTTACATCTACTCTATTGAAACAGAAAATCAAACCCTATTTTGAGCCATCTGCTTTAAACGCTCTCGTCTTGCTCTCACTCCTGCTCGAAGTCGATCAAGCACTGGAACAGTTGTCTCCCAGGATATGCAGGCATCTGTAACAGAGAGGCCCCATTTGAGGCCTGCTGGGCCAGAGGGAGGAATATCCTGACGCCCTTCGACGAGGTTGGATTCAATCATGACACCCATAATGTTGGAAAAGGTGTCTTCAGATTCGAGTTGCCGAGCCTGTGAGCGGAAGTTAAAGCGAGCCTTGAAGAGCAGCATAGCACGTACAATGTCGTCAGCTACCTCGACCTGTTTTTGATGCTGCTTGCTGCTGTTACCGTGACTGCAGTCGATCTATGACATTTTACGGTGAGAGCGGACTTGAATAACAAGAAGCGACTTACCATCACTTTGGGTATCAGCCCAGCTTTTGAGATTTTGGCACTCGCATCGCGAACGTATTCGGCCGCATAATTAGGACCTTGGGATCCCCCACGAAGAATCACATGGACATCTGGATTGCCCTATCAAGCAAGCTCAAGTCAGAAAACATGGGTTTAAGCAAACCACGTACATGGGTCTCGATGATCGAACTCAAACCCTCTTTGCCGACAGAAAGGAAGACATGTCCCGAGCGAGCGGCTCGGCAAGCATCGACAGCGATTCCAACACTTCCATCGGTGGAATTTTTGAACCCGGTGGGCATGGACAAGGCAGAGACCAGCTCGCGATGCACTTGAGACTCTGTCGTTCGTGCACCAATAGCGCCCCAGGATACAAGATCGGCAGTGTATTGCTAGAATCGATATGAATGGCCAAATTTCATTCGTTGATGACATGACTAGACGTACTGGGGATATCGTATCCAGAAACTCGCAGCCCACCGGGAGACCCATTTTTGCGATGTCGACCAACAAGGACCGACCTAAACGGAGACCCTTGTTGATCTGGAAGGTGCCGTTCAAGTCGGGATCGTTAATGAGCCCTTTCCAGCCGACAGTGGTCCGTGGCTTTTCAAAGTAGACGCGCATAATAATGAGGAGATCGTCTTTGCATTCTTCAGCATAGCCTTTTAGAAGCTTTGCATATTCCAATGCTGCTGGTACGTTGTGGACTGAACATGGTCTAGGTTTCGCAGTTAGCCAATAATGGAGGTAAGAGACAGAACACACCCAACGACGACCATGAGTCGATCATCATCTCCTCGAAGGATGTTTTCAGCAGCGAGACGACCTTGGAGAACCGTCTGCGCTGCGAGCAATGTTCTAGATGGACAGAGATCAGCAGAGATCCAGTCGGATGATGCTGAGCGACAGCTACAGTGGTAGATCCTCTTGGAGAATTTGAGGTGGAATCAATGGTCTTGTAGCCTTGACTCGGGTGTTTTCCATGTGGCTGAGGGCATCTTTGAAAGACATGGCCATGTTGAGCTCGACTGAAAGGCGGAGAGATGAGAGAAGAAGTAACGTCGGTGAAATCTGACTCGCCTGGTGATGACATTATTTTAGGATCAGAGTAAAACTGTTGGAGAGTTGCCGGCATATGTAATTTTTCGCCCAGCGAAGTTGCACGTGGCATCCGAACCTTGCACGAACCGTCGACATGGACTTCAGTGGATTCAGCAATGCAGAGCAGGCTCATATGAACAAGGTCATTGAAAAGCGCCAGGTGAGAAGCTTCCTCTTCTCCTATAGCGCTTCTAATCAAGCTAGATGCAAGACTTTTTGAGGATGTACGCAACAATAACAGAAAAATGCTTCAATACGTGCTGCAACGACTTTACAAGCAAGGTGCTCGGCTCCAAAGAGGTCTCTCTTTTCCTTTCAAAAGACTTTTCTCCGACGCTCATTCCCAACAGGAAACATGCGTGATGAACTGCACAGAAAAGTTTTTCAAACATTCAGAGAGAATAGCGCAGAGATTTGGCGAAATGAACGCCGGTATGTCTGTCCTCTTTCCTTCAGTTGTGCATTTGAGCTAAGCCGGAGTCCATAGAGGCGGCAAATGCTGCCCAGAACCAATAATCGTAGCTTTCCCCTTGTCCTATCATCCACTTCTTGCATGTTCTACGCGTAAAATTGCATCCAGCATTCAATTCACCAACTGTGGTCAGTAGGTTCACGTCCGATTATGACTTGAAGACGCTCGATAGGTATTACATTTCTGCTTCTTCGATACATCAGGATTTACTTGCTCAGAATCAAATGACAACCTATATGAATCTCATTCAGCGGTCAACACATGCGAGCGGGAGCTACTCACAGGCCAGCCACTCGAAAAATCGAGCCGGTTGATACCCAAGAAGCTGCCGCTTGGGGTGTAGTAATCTTTTGGAATATGAACACAAAAAAGGACAGAATCGCCATGAACCTACGGTAGACCAGAATTGGGCCATCTAAGGGGTGACTCGTGAGCTGGAGATTTCACAGAACAGGTCAGACTTACCGCTGTCCGTCATGAGATCTTGGCCTCCAGGTCCAACGATCTGCTGAGGGTAAACAGCAATACGAACTAAACAGAGAGCACTGACGCTGTCATGAGTACCCAAGACAAGAGTACCACCGCCTGGAAGAGGATCGTTTCAGAGTCTTTCACTGAGCGATTAGGTTGAAAATGCTCACCGGAAGTCAGAGCGACACCAGCTTGATCCACATAAGAACCAGTCAAGCTAGGAAACATCAGCTTCAGCGACGCCTGAAAGAGATCGCGCCAACCTCGAACTGCGACCAACTCTGATGTTGTAGGTGCTGGCAGTGCCTTGGCAACAGGCGTCCCAACTAGTGAACAAGTAGTAGAAGCTTCCAAACTTATAAATGACGCTAGCTTCGATCGCGGTAGTGCCGCCAGTGCGAGTCGCCAAAGAATTGATGGTCGAACCCGATAGTTTGCCAGTTGACGAGCTGATACTATATTAAAGTTAGAACAAGCATTAGTAGAGAATATACAACCAACTCACGGGACACCTTTGATACCGGTCCAGAAGGAACCTAATGACATGTACCAAGTAGACCCATCGATAATGAGGCTGAAATGCGATTAGAGGGACAAAGCCTCTGGCGTGATTCTGCTTACTTGGGGTCAATGGCCTAGAAATGAATTAGAAGAATAATGAAACGAAGGGGTAATTCACATTGTAGTTGTTCGCACTGGATGTCGAAGTGACGAGGCCGCTGTTCGTGAAGCTTCCTGAGAAGAGTTGGACCAGAATGCGTCAAAAACAAGGAAAAGGACAAACCTGGCAAACCAGTCGTAGATTGGGCCATAAAGATTGCAGACTGCGGTTTGGGTCAAAATTGAGCAGCAAGAAATAAGAAGTGACCCACATTTTGAGATCCAAAGCTCGACGCGGCATAATACAGCTAAAGAGTCTTGAGGAAAGCCTTCATGAATGAGACTGAGTAGACATACAATGAATTTCCCGTTGACAATGGTACAATCAGGAGCCCACAGAGCACCGTTCGAAGTTCCAGTATATTGATCAGTCCAGCTTGCGCCGTTTGGCCAGACCAGACCACGGAAAGTCCAAGCTATGCGATCAGTAGATGTACGAATCTCGATTCCAACACCGGTGGCTGCTCGAATGAGCTTTGGATATTGAAACAGCGGTTCGCTTACAGAAGACGAAATAAGTGCCACTCGCATCTTTACAGAGCGAGGGGTCATGAACAGCGGTGTTTCCTGTCACTGTACCAGGTCCTACGACGGCAGTAGAGGCATTTCCCAAGGAAACAATTGCGGCTGCAAAAAGCAGAGAGAGGAATTTCATGATGATAAAATTCTGGCTAAGTAGACGCTTTTCCCCCGCGCTTTTATACCGTCCCGGCTGCTAATGGGAACAGTAGCCATTTTTCCGAGTTAAGTGAAACAGGTGGTAGCAGGTGGTCCTCTGCGGTGTTCACCAGACTATGAACAAGTCCACATGGTGGTCAGGCGGTCCGAGAGTAACCGTGGTCTATGAAAAAGTATCCTTGGAGAGCCTTGAGATCGTAGAGAATGGAACTGCTCTGCTGAAGATGGTTTGCTGGTCGGTCCGGCTTGGTCAAAAGTGAAGGCAAAACAGGGTTTCCGATTTGTAAGCCGGTTCCGCTTGAACTCCTTCCGTGCGATGAAAAAGGCTCGGGAGGCGAAAGAACAGGTAATCCTTTGTTCTCTAGGATAGAATCTTCCTGAAATATCCCAGGGAAATGCCGCCTTCAAGCTGGGCGACTATCCAGCTGCCATCGGCCATTATACGCAAGCTATCTTGACGGAAAAACAAGAGCCTACATTCTATCTCAATCGTGCTGCTGCTTATCTCAAGCTAGGCAAGTACGTTCCCCAGGTCTAACGTCTCTGCGGCACTTGCTGACGCGTCTGTGTTCAGGCATGTAGATGCAGAAAATGATTGTTCCAAGGCTTTGTCTCTGCAAGCCCAAAACGCGAAAGGTCTATACAGACGTGGTCAAGCTCGTATCGGGCTAGGCAAGCTGAATGAAGCTCAAATAGGTTTGCAGAACGTCTTTTTCTCTAAGCTTGTGTTCATGAAATACCTAGACCTTGACGCAGCATCGAGGCTCGAGCCGGGGAATGAAGCTATCAAGCAAGAGCTGCAAAGAGTTGTGACACTGTTGTCGAAAGGAAAGAACAAGGCACGTCGTTCAGGCCCCGATAACTATTCGAGCGTTAACCTGCTGCAGGTCGTCGTAGAAGACATCCCTTATCGTCGGCGGATACCTATAAAGATTGTGGAGAAGCCATCTGTTGCTCAAGCAACAAAACAAAATCCGAAGCCAGTGCCAAAAGAGTCGCCTAAACCATCTCCTACTGCTCAGAAACCAGTCTCCGATGCGATGTTGCAGCCCGTATTTTCTCGAATTCTCTCACCCGAGCCTTCCAAGGCCCCAGTTACGCCGCCAGTTTCGGCTCCTTCAGCTCATCCATTACCTAGTGCAAGCTCCTTCCAGGAAGCCAAGCAGGCTCGCGAACAAAAGAATCCTAATCGTGTCGGCGGCGGCATATTTCGTCCATCTGGGACGAACACCATCTTTAAGCGAGATAAACCTGCAAAACCCGCCACAGGACCAATAGCCGCCCCAAAAACATTATTCGAGCTCAACAGAGCATGGGATTCTTCCACCTCGGTCGACGAGCGATTCAGTTTAATCACTGCAAGTCGTTCAAAACCTCTTGTTTCATTCTACTGACCCGTTTCATCAGTCAATCCCAACGACCGCATATCGAACCTTGTTTGGCTCATCTTTGGAGCCAGGACTATTGGTCTCTATTCTAGAAACATTCCAGAATAGACTACAAACGAGTCCGAACGACGCCGATGTCGTTGCGACCTCGTTAAACGGTCTCGCTCAAGTTCCTCGCCTGGGAACATTATTGATGTTTCTCAGTCCGGATGAGAAGGAAACTGTTCGGACGGTCCTTGGCAGCATTGGGACTGTCGATGAAAAGTGGGAGAATGTACTCTAGTCTTCCATTGTAGTACAGAGGCTCAATCCAGGCTCGAGTGATCATCCAAGTCGTTACATGTTGACCTGGACCGTCTCCTTTTCATGTCGAAACTTTTGAACCGGGCAATAAGTTCATCTTCTCCGAGTCCTCCTGCGTCACCGTCAACAACATTGACAACATCGGTGCGAGCTTCGGTACAATCAGAGGTCAATTTAATGCCGAATACTTCTGTCGTGTCTGGGATCCAGCACTCTGAGTCTGAACATGGTGATAAGGTTGAATAACAAGGCGAACAGAATGATCGTACCGATGCCTGATTCTGTCCAAATCGCATCGCAGTCATGACAGTGCGATTCTGACTTGGTGTTGGAAGAGGGCGTGAATTGAGACAACTTAACAGGCATATCGAAAAGATCTCCGGAAATGGGATAGCAAAAACGACGGCCCTATAGCAGATGTGATGAGTATCGAGCAATTCCAATCATGTTGAAACACTGACAATACGCCGCCATGCTGAGAAAAGGCGTCAGGTCGGGATTTCCTCAATCGATGATGCAACTCACAGCGATAAGAAACACGGTCAGGTGGCCGACCGACCACAAAGCGGTCGCTGAAAATGTACTGAAGACCCGCTGGAGTGCTGTCCCAGCGTCTGAAATCCATCAGATAATAGGCATACCACGGATTGTATAATTCAAGGGATGCAGGGCCTGTCTCTTCAGATTATCCTGGGAGCAAAAATTAGCACCCTTCCACTGCATGGATCCATACACTGTAATTCGCCATCAAGCCTTGGAAAAATGCATGATATTCTGTACTCACATATATCGAAGCAGTAGCCCAGCGGAGATTATCGCATTAGTCGTTAGATTGTCGCAAATCGCAAACTGTTCGCTCTAATGCCCTGACAAAATGTAAATGGCGCACTGACACTCACAATGTTGAGGATCTAAAAGCGGGGTTTCGTTAAGGTCGAAACAGAGCGGTTGAGAAAAGAACTAACATAGACAGTTTTGTCTTTGTAGAAGATCTGGGGCCTAGTCTCCAAGTCAGTCTCGAATAACTTGAAAGGTATAGTCGGTTCTGATACCCGAAACGATACAATCTTTTTCAATCAAGGAAGGTGAGCTGAATGTCTCGCTGGCTGTGTGTTTGAACTTACGCCACTGAATAATAGATGCCACCGCAGGCTATACTCAATAGAGAAAAGACAGTCAGAGTGGTCGTAAGCAGTGGAAATCTCCCTTGGGTCTGAAGATGCAGACGATGCGCGGAAAAGAAGTGGACGATCAGAGTAATGATTCCCTGAGACAAATATCAACCATCCATAGGTTCCACAGAAAATCAAAACGTACATTTATCGCAGGATCTGGTTTCGTTCAATAAAAATGGGCCCAAATCTCGCTAGATTCCTGTAGCGACTTACTGATTGAATACACTGAAAAGGAATCTGGGATGAGTATGAGGCAAGGATACAACGCGTGAGCTCACGATGAGAAACTGCGTCGCATGTATAACTGACATCGCCTGCAAAAACATATGAGAGCTAGATTTTCTCGAGATGAAGGAGCGCACCATATTGACGGATGAGCACGGTGTCCAGATATACGACCAGAATCATGGTGGACATTGTGGACAAAGTGAATAGAGTTAAGGGCAACAACTTGAGCAAGAGCCGGTCACTGGGGAGATTGACGTGAGCAATTCGGCCACAGGCGAGATGAAAAGCACTCACGTCCTGTAACGGTTCAAATGAACGTAGAGCTGACCCGCGAGGACGCCATGAAGGGTCAAGGTTATAATAAATCCCAAGAAGCGAGGACCATTCCTGAAGACATATATGAGCATAGAGCCAGGTGATTTTTAAGAAGACCTAGTACGTGTAAAGAGCGGCGTTGACCATGGGACCAGAAGAAGTTGAGTGAGACCAACATGACGGAGCCGCATCTGAGCCAGGTCTCAGTTTTTGCTACTCGAGGAGGGAAGCAGGAGACGATGTCGTCATCACAAATTGTCATCCTTGACAGTCATCTTCATGGACGACGCAGCAAAGGGAAGTCAAGCCACAATTTCATTGGTCGCATACTATCTGGAACGCGAATCTGAATCTATGCTGCCTGCCTGTTCGGATCTTGGCCCGCTACCGCACCACTTCTTGATGTCCACTCTGCTGGTTCTTCAATCGCCCGCTACACTGGGGTGACACCAAGGAATTTGACGACACTGCATGATAATTGAAAATTCTGGCAAATGGCCGACCAGCGTCAATCAAGGTTCTAGGCGTCAAAGGATACTTACATCCAGACAATCAAAGGAAACAACTTCATCAGAATCCGTTCGTACTCCATACATCTGGATGAACATTGACTTTAATGAATCTATGATGATTCAGTGGCGCCCAACGTGTTTATTGAATTGGTTTCTCAAACCTCAGCAATGGCATCGTTTAGATTTCATCACGCGATACATATCTCAGTGCGCTGGAAATATCGGATCCTGTTTGGTAGTAATACTACTGATTGCGGTGGCGCTTATTGGTAGGCTCTACCTGAGAGGGCGACCTGGCTGCTGAAACGATATCTTCCAGACCCTGAATGAAGCGGAATTCGCTCATGGTTGATCTCCATCGCCGCCCATGGAAAAATTTCGTATCACTGCGACTCTGTCGGGCGTCGGGTACTAGTGTCGTTGGCTGCGATAGGCCAAATTATGTGATGAATTCAGGGATACGACTCCCCTTGAAACTTTCCCGCAAACGAGCTTTTCAATATCACCAAAGATTCAGATTCATTGCATGACTCTACCCGTGTGTTTCTCGTCGCCCATCTCATGATCTTCAAATACCGGGAACCCAGAGCGTCGTTGTGTTACAGGTTCTCCGAGGAAACAAGATGATAGGAAAGGCATCGGAATCGAAAAAAAATGCTAATTGACGCTGACCTGACTTGAAGAGCATCCAGTACTGGCCAAATTCTCGACGGCGATTACTTAGTACTCGTCTCTTAACGATGGTCGTACGCCGCCCCCTAGCTTACGGTCTCTGCGGTCGAGCCAGCTCTCAGATATCCTTTCACTTTTTTCCCCCGACTCCGACTCGATCCAAGCTTCCGTCCGGGAACAAATGATGGAGTTGTGCCCATCGCGCTGCTGGCGCAAAGAGCATCAAATTCCAAACCAGCACTGCCTTAGCGTGTACCTGTTTGAGCTCGGGATCGTGAACCAAGCATCATCCGCATAATTTTATCGCCCCAGACCAGCTTCAAAAAGTACTTTGAACGTCTTGGACTCAAACTTTTGGCTAGTGGTAATCCAGCTCAAGTTGATAGTGTGGAAACTCCGCGGATGCTAACTGTCTCGTACTCGAATTCTGGCTTTATTATTGCTGTCTTTTTTCCTGAAACTCTTCCATTTAATACAGGACCATCTAATCATGTGGGCATTTCGGGGCGCTTGACCAGTGGGATCTGGTAATGATTGGATTTCTTCCCTTGAATGTCCGCTGTCTCCATCTCTAGAGCAGCAGATTCTCGCAGCATACTGCTCAAAAAGAATCGGTTCAAGCTGATTTTACCATCCGTGCTGTCTCGTCGGTGGTAGTTCATCCGCGAGGGAGCGGGGCTGCATTGTGTCCGAGACTAAATTTGGTTAAATGAGTCGCTTTGATGCCGGCACGGAGAGCGCACGGTCCTGCTTTAACCGTGTCCTTCGGTCATCGGAGGCGGAATTAAGCTGGTTTTTTCTCTATTCTACGAGCTTCACTGATGCAGAATTCCATAAGAGTTATCACTGGATAATCTAGCGTCTGTGGGTCTTATTACTCAACGATACTTTACGGCGATTAATACTAGAACTCATCCGGCTTTCAATAAAGCCTGATATCACGTCCTCCGTTTCTTCCCTTTATGACATAGAACCGGACCGGTTATATCGAGTTCTGGCTTTTTGCCTTTGTACAGTTTCTGACAATCGATTGACGGAGTCTTGTTCTCGGAAAGGCCTGGTTGAACCAACGACAGATCTTCCTTCAATTATAAACGTTATCTCGTTCGATTTCAATTCCTCTGGGACGAGTACGGGTGAATCGGAAAGCTCTGAGAAGGCCCAAGTCTCTACTCGCGTCCGGGGAGTACGTAGGATCGAAGTTGAGAAGCAAAATACCCTGCATGCGGTCCCGCAATTATTAGCACCGCCGGCGAGAGTTGGTCGAATGAATGGAACGACCGGAGAGCATCGAACAGTCGGAATGAAAGCGAATCGAGGCCGGGCTCTCCGTCAAAGGGCTCTCCGTGAACATTCCTGCAATCAAGCAAGAAAGAAATCAGAAGACGAGTATGGGAGCGGACAGCGCGAGCCGGTGCTCCAAAAGGGTTATCGCGTAATTTATCGAGATGCATCTCATCATCATCTCGATTCCGGACATCCCTCAAGAAGATGGAAGCAGAAGAAGTGGTCCGGGTGCTCATACGGCACCCCCCAGTTGATAGAAAAAAAAACATGAGTTGATCCTCGAGGAAGATGGCCTAACGGATTAAGGGTGAATGGACCCAGATTGGTTAATTGTGATGCTTACCAGGTGGCTGGAACAAAGGGACGATACTGGGCTGGAAGAAACAAAACCTTTCCGTAAGATGGGAGACCACTTTTGTCGTAAGAGATGCTGAATACATATTATAATATTTAATCTGTATGGGTAAACACGACCAGCAATGGTATACAAAAACAGCGACGACAGGAGGATCTAAAAGAGCGGCCGTTCCGGCGGCTAAATTAATAAAAGAAAATGCCTAAGTAAACGCGTGAACATTGTACGGGATAAAAAAGCAAAGACGATGAAAAGACTGGGTGCAAGGTATACCACGCGAAAATTGCATGACTAGTCCATGATAGATAGATAGATAGATAAAAAAACGAGAGGAAGAGCCCAAGATTACAGCGTAAAAATGTTTTCGAATTTTGCGTCCGTCAATGCGATAAAAGGCAGGAAAAAGTTGTTACAGGCCATGAACTTTTTTTTTTGGCATCGCGCGTCGTACGTTCATGAGGAATCGCATCGTCACTGTGGCGTAGCGTAGCCTGAACCGGGCGCTGAACCTCCAGAATTATTGTTATGACCGTCGCTGAAATAATGCTGAGACTGTTCCATAGGAGGCTGAGGAAGTCTCGGACTCGAAGACAGATAGCTGGTCGGATACATCTGGGACGGGAAAGAGGGGCTGCCGGACATTGTCGGCGGAGCAGACAAAGGCTCGCTGCTGTACTGAGAGTGAGAGACCGAAGGACCATAAAGATTGTTCATGCTGGAACTTCGTTGGTAGTCGACCGGACCAATCTGATGGTGATGAGATCGCGCCATCATGTGTCGAGAGCTCCCATATTCATGGCCTGGGGTGCCAGGCAAAGACTGAAGGCTCATGGGATGGTAAAGCTGAAGACTCTCAGCGGTCGTCGGTAATGAAGCTCGTCGGTCAAGGAGACTGTGAAGAGCTGGATTGCGCCCACCAGAAGGGGGAAATGGAGCGGTCGTCGTTGGACCAGTCGATGGTCGAGCAGGGGCAAGGATACGACGTCTGGCCTGTGAGAGAAAATTTTGAGAACCAAAAAGAGAACAAGAAAACAAAAGACGAACATTGATCATCCAGTTGGAAACCTGGCTCATCGACAATCCAGTGGCATGACAGAGCTGCTTTTTCTCGTCCTCTGAAGGATAAGGATGATCCGAATGCCTGTGTAACCAGGCCTTCAGAAAATCTGTTGTCTCTTTGGGCAGCTTTCCCCTCTTTCGCTGCGGACGGTCTACAAGAGACGATGTCGGTAGAGACTGTGGAGAGCGAGAAGGAGAATTGCTGACGCTGACTGAAACGGGGGAAGGACCCATGTTGGAGGAAGGATATTGAGGGGTTCCAGGAGACAGGACAAAATCCGAGTTGGGAAAAGACCATTCGCTCTTTATGCCAGGTCTCCGATCATGATGACCCGAGATGCGAGCCGAGCCTGCGAACAATTGCTGTGCCTGTGACATTGGGGCGCTAAAAGACGAGTGGCGTAAGCCGTCGTCGTATTTAACGGCCGGGCTGGAGAGCTGACCCGGAGTAGAACTCGGTCGGACAATTCCGGCAGGGCCATTCGACCAGCTATCTTCGGAATAAGGGGAGAGCCCGGCTGAACGGTGATAATCTGACGACAGGGGCGAACCGAAATTCGGGGAAGAAAAGTTCGAGGTCGAAGAGGTCGTAGGATAAGGGGAATCAAAAGACGGCAATCCGAAATTCACATCGGTTGAAAGACGAGGTCGACCCAAGTCCTTGTCGTTTGGTGGAAAAGTGTATGTAGCCAATGAAGACTGAGTCGTAGGTGCATAATTTTGTCGTTGAGGATAAGGAGCATGGCGAACTCGACTTTCTGAATGAAGAGTCGGCAATGAAGCGCGTCGAAGGTCGCCCCGATGAGTTTCCTCGAAGGTGCTGAAGATGGAAGGGAGCTGGAGACCGCCTTTGGGTTCTGGATCCTCAGACGACGACTTGTCTTCGGATTCCCAGTCAGTCGAACGAGATTTTTTGGGCTGAGCACCCGGCGAATCAGCAGGCGTCAGTGACCGTTTCTCTCCGCGGGAGAGAATGCTGCTGTCAGCTGAAGTTGTAGAAGTGGACATGCGTCTCGAGTCGTAATCAAGATCAGAATGCGCTGGACTGAAAGGAGCATAACTGAGGGTCAGAAGGTGAGCCAGCCGCGAAAAAATGGTGCAAGAAAGGCTCACATTATGGCTGGAGATTCTGAGGGCGACAAGTCTTGGAGATTAAAAGAAATCTCGTGCTTTGGATCCGACCTTGGGTAGACAGCGGTTGAGGGAAAGAGCAGTGACATCGGATATGGAAGACTTACAGTGCAAATTGAAGCTGGGCGACGTTGTAGGAATTAAGCTGGTCTCCCAGCGTAGTCGGCTTGTCAATCATAAAGAAATAATGCAGGGACGGAGGGAAAAGGAATGTGATGGTGTAAAGAAGGGACGGCTATTTATTGAAAACGCGAAAAGTTACAAGAGTCGCAAGCGAACAATCGATCTATTATATAATCAACATAATTAAATATTTTTTCTCTGTGACATCCTAATTAGGAAACGGAGCACCGCCTTTGACGCCTTTGATTCGATGGCATTGAACTGACTCGTTTCTTCAAGTCCCGGCGTCGGCAAACGACATCAAAGAGGTCAGTGAATCCACAGCGACCAACTTGACGAGGATGGCTAAATTACCCGCATTCGACTTGATAAAGTTCCAGGCACCTGGCATGGGCGCCAGCTTGATGAACTGATGCAAACCAGTCCGGTTCATACTGATAGCCATCCACAAAATCCAAAAACTTTATCCCAGGTAAATAAGTCGGACATGGTTTAGATCTCCAGCAGGCACGCAAATCCTGGAAGAACAACGGCCTCATCACCTCGGCCTTTTGCCCAGAATCCCCACTAGTAATTTCTGAGCTTTGATTCTCTCCTTCTCTGCGACTTCGATTCCGTCCAGCATTCTCAATCGAGGACAGGCCTTCATTACCAGTCCACGATAAGCAAGTCTTCCAACATACACATCGTCCGGAAGATCGCGCCGGAACTTGCTGTCCAATTCGAGCCAACCAGCCTCCTTGTCCCCGAAATCATTCTGGTTTTCAGAGGGTTGTAATGCTCCAGGGACACCTCTGACCATCAGCGGAAGATACCATCCCAGAGTACATGGGTTCATCCTAAGACAAACAAACCAACGTCAGAAAAAATAAAATCAAGGCCCACTTTGGCGGCAAACAAAGTGAATTCCGACAGGCGCAACTTGAACACTCACCGGAAATCCAACATTTCCAGATCTGGCATCCGCTGTAATAGACGGATCAATCCTTTGGTGCCTTGTAATCGGGACCCGATAATGGTGAGCTTTCTCAACCTGGTCAGGCCTTCGAGCGGCTTGACTTCCCTCCAAAAAGTTGTAGTTGAGGTTCAGCACTCGGACATTCGGTATGAGTTGGGCCAAATCATCCGGCAGCGAACTAAGTCGACAAGCAGCGAGTTCCACATAGAGCAAATTGTAACAAGCCTCTGAAAGAAATCCATTGCCGAGAGGATTACCTATAATTCAGGCACGATGCCATTTTAGTCCAAAACCAGTACACTCATTCGGTTTCTCACCTGAAAGATACAGACGCTTCACATCGCGAACATCACGAGCCAAAAGGTTTCTGGAAGATAGATCAGATACTTTCAGTGCTGAATAAGAAATCTTACAGTCCCCGTCCACTCTGATTTCTCAGGCTGAGGTTCTCGAGTTTCGTCAGGCGTTCGAGCCTTACGAGACTGGTCAGCGAATTGTTGTCCAGATACAGAGTCCGCAGATTCGGCATGAGAGATAGATTCAGTTTCGTCAATCGATTCCCACTGGCGCGCAGAATTTTGAGCCTCGGCATCGGGCTCTTGATCTCAAGCGACCCAACAGCATTGTGATCTTGATCACCGCCGAGTGAATCAATCAGTCCCCATTCTGACTGTCTGACAAGGAGAAGCGCTCACCGATATTCAAGGCAATAAGGGAAGCCAGTGAGTCAAGACCGGACAAGTTATCTAAGCAGTTGTGGCTGAGGTTCAGCATCTCTAGACGACCCCTAGAATAGCCGCAGATGGAATATCAGCATCATGTGGCACTCATTCCACCTCGGGAGAAAAGAAGATACGAACCATCTATATTGTGAAAGATCCACCGCTCGTATCTTGTTCCCTTGAAGGCTCAGCTTGACCAGAGCGTCCATGGCCTCGAGGCCTTCTAGCTGCGTGATCTTGTTCGAGTCTGCTCTCAGCTCCCGAAGATGTCGCAGGCACCGAAGCTCTAGTGTCCATTCATCATTGTTGCCGCATAAAACTTGAGGAAAAGTCACTCACGGTTAATTGAATCGACCTGATTCTTGCTGATATCCAGGCTCACGAGGTGCTTTAGATGATTGAACGATGTAACACTGGTCAGACTAGAAAGGAACGGCGATCCCAAAGTTTGGATTAACGAAACGCCAAGCAAAATCTAAAGTTGGACCTCACCTATTAGATGCGACAGAAAGTGTCCGTACTGAACCCGGAACACCACTTAACCATGACAGCTGATTTGAGTTCCTACAATCCGATATGTCAGTACGCCGATGCGTTTAAAACAATGAAAGCCGACATGTTCAAGGTATCCAGACTGGGGAGAAACTCCTTCAAACGCGCCGCACTTTCGATGTGTTTCCCAGACAAATCGATACAAGTCAATTGTTCCCAATGCGGTTCAAAAGGTTCCACATCGGTGATGACCTGAACAAGCTGATCATGAGCGACACCGAAAGAGCACTCCGTCAAGAATGTGGCATTGGCGACCGAACGATTGGTGCCAGGCGAAGGCTTGTGCGACTGCGACCTAGAGAAAACGCGCTTGGAACCGCCCTGCTGGCGTCCAGATAAAGGTTGCATCTCTTCAGGTCTTCCGGTCGCACTGTATGATTTGGACGGCGACTCGTCTTCTCCGGAATCTGAACGGTTTCAGAATTCGGACGAACAAATTTTCATCAATGAAACTCACCAGAATCGTCCAAGGCGTCCATCATATCCGCGATTCGTTTTGACCGAACAGACGGCACGAAACTGGGACCTGGAGAATCTTCGGTGGGATCCCGACTTAGACCTTGGATAGGCCCATCCCGTTTTCCATCAGAGAAGCTGACTGATCTTCGATGACCATTGCGGCGCAAAGGGGTGCGATATTTCATGACAGAAGTCGGAGTGGCGCTATGGCTCTTTAATGCAGACTTCATGGGGGTAGTTGAAGGAGTTGTGCCTCCTCGAAGGGGTGAAGCATTGAGAGGTGTCATTGCAGGGATGGATAAGGCTGGAGGAGATGGCAAATCCGGGGAAAGAGGGTCATCTTCGGATTCAAAGCCAAGTTCCTCTATTGGAAGTCCTTCTAGAGGATCATTGGGGTTGTCCTCCGAGTCTGTGGTCTCGTCATCGTCGGTCTCGACGCCAGTCATAACGTCGACTATTCTGGCTGTAGGATTGTCGGTTTCAAAGCTCGTCAATTCCATCTCTTCTTCGTCGTCCATCTCTGTATGTTCTTCAACGACACTCAGCTCATGAGGACGTGTATCATCCCCAACTGAAGTTCCATCTCGAACTCGAGAATCGTCTCTCAGACTCTCGATATCCTCGAATGGATCTTCACTGGCGTCTTCCACTGGCAAATATTCTCCCATATCGTCTCGACCAGCGGCAGCATGGGCGGTGCTCTTGACCCATTTCATCATGACCTTGTCGAAAAACATATTGCCTAGTCTCTCTGGGAGCACAGGGACATCGCTTGGAGCAATGGTCCGGATCTGTACTGGACCAGCATGCTTGACGAATGAAGGCGCACTCCCAGCCGTCAATGTAGTAGTCCCTGAGGCCGTACTAGATGAAACAAACCGATTGAGGTCCTCATTGGGCCCAGAGCGAACTGAAGAAGTTGGATTTATAAGGGAAGGGTTGAGCAGTGTCGGATTAATGTGGTGATCCACTCGAACGGAATTCACGACAACAGGCTCGACGTGAACCACCGAGGACATTAGTGGATGTCGCTCATTAAATGAAAGTTTCGAAGCAGCGTCGACGATATCTTGGTCTATCGTATAAGACCGTCTGGGTGGTCGCCCTTGACTGATTTCGCGGTATGATTTCCGGGATGGACTGGACTGGAGTGATGAAGAGCGAGATGAACTGGGAAGGGAGAGCTGTGGATAATTTTCCTTGTCGCCGGGCGTATCGTCGTGCTGAGTGGACTCGGACGAATCTGTTGTGCCAGAGAAAATTCGTTTCTGGCCCTTCATATCATTCTTTATTTGCTGCATCAATGCAGCAGCCTGTTCACGATACTTTGAAGAGGAATACTTCGCTGTACCAGCATTGGCAGCAAGATTTCCAGGATCTATGTCTTTTCGGTCAACAAAACATATAGATCTAAACAAGTTTGCTTACATTTAGACTCCTGGGGAGCGGAAGGCGTCTGCTGCGCGCTGACGGTGGTGGAAATGGTAGAAAAATCGCGAGCTTCTCGGATTTGTTGCATCAGAGACTGTGAAGCACCGACATAATCTTTGCCGTAGATCCTAGGTCGCGCAATAGAGACTGCAACTCCTTCAGCATAGTCGGTGGAAGGACTGAGCTTTACTCGCTTAGAGCTTCGAAGGTGAGAGAAGCTGCTGTGGGAACCAGTCGCCTCTGATACTCGCGACAAAGCATGAGTGAATGTGGTCGGAGATGGTGTGGTTCCAGAGCCAGAAGGTGTATTGACAGCAATAGAATCAACCATGGCTGATAGGTGATCCCTGGTGAAAGTGTCGTACTGGAACTGGAATAAACGAAGTGGTGGATCAGTCGTCGGATGAGCTGAGGAGCTAGGAACAGAAGGAGGTGGACAAGGAGTGCTTTGGGCTTGTGGAGCACTGGGATTAGGGTTGATAAAATCATCGCGTGGTGCTTGAAAAGTGAATTGACAGCCAAGACTGGGCTTGCGACCGTCAAAGGAGACCATATTCGGGAGATCCGTCTCCAGGATCTCATCCGAAGCCTGAGCTGGTTCTGGTCGTTGATGGAGGTTTATTTGAGCTGGAGGAGGAGAAGGCGGCTCGAAAAGCCGTTCTAGCGGCAAAGGACTGAAGAAATCCTTAATGTTGCCCCTCTTGTTTTTGGCTTGGCCTGGTGTTCTAGGAAGAAGTGGCGCAGCAGCAACGCTCTGGTGAACTAGAAATGTACCGACAGCTGGATTTGGAGACGGCGGTTCGCTGTCTGAATCATCGAGATTGGTGTGGATTTCGGAAGCAAGGGGAGCAGTAAGTGAGATAGATTGAGGGAAATTGTCGTCGCTGTCATCATCCTGGTCTACCCATTCATCCTGGAGCTCGTCTGTTTGCCATGCTGGAGTCGCCGCCATCGACAATGCAAGTAAACTTGGTCCGGGGTCAATTGGTCAACAGTTTCACGTGACCGTTGAGCTTGTCACTATTTGGCTACCTCCGGCTGCGGTCTCTGCTGGTCAACTTTGCGCATGAATTTTGCATCCAAAATCTTCGGTTAAAATCTCGAGAACCTATCTTGGATGATAAATGACCGTCAGATTCTCCGAAATCTTTCATGTTCGCGTGTCTATCTGTCGCCACTCTGCCTCACTCTCTATCGCTCCACGGTCTTTCAGGCTATGCTCAGAAACCAGTCTCAGCTCTAGATAGAACCCTCCTGGCAGCTGTCAAGTCCTCGAAATCCTCAACAGTACCAGTCCCAAGTCATGATGATCGCACCCAGAGCCGGAGCTCGAGTATGCCCAATTCAAGCCAATTCAATGATTATCAATGGCTCAGATTCTGTGCTATCTTTCTGTCCAGTCTAATATTGGATACTCGAGTATCTATCTCGTCAATTCCCTTTCTCCTTACTTGGTACGTCAAGTTCTACTTGGTCCACATGATTTGGTACCATCCGAGGAACATTTCGGTTGTGAGCACATATATCAAGCTTGCGGCTCCTGGCGGGAATCTCAGGAGATCTCAGGAGATCTCAAGCTCCCAAGAGAATTTTCTTCTCAAGTACTTTTGTATATACTTCGGTAGAACTCGTCATATTTTTAATTTTCCAGATCAGCTAACTTTGCGCAAAGCGGGTAACTGAAACGCTCCAAGGACCAAGCCAGTGTTCAGAGCTGTCGGTACTGGATCGCACAACTGTCGTCGGAGAACTCGCCGACCCAGCGAAAACCTTACTTTCTCGCCCGACCTCGACCCCGCCAAATTACTAATTGGACGCGGGATCTTAATCAACCAAACAAATTATGCAAGCTCTCTCGTGCCACTGCGGCTCTTCATCCAGCTGTATATCGCTTCCCTGAAGACTGCGACCGTAGTCCTGGGGCATGTTCCCGTTTGTTTATTTGGCCACAACAATGATAATTATAATGATGGGGTTTTTTTTGGCTACCCGACTCAGTGGGGTGCTTGGAATTTGCAGGGTTCTTTTTCTCAGTGGTCTGAATTTTACTAGGACAGTAGTACGCCTCGCTCGTCCCAGATGGTCCCTGACATGATTAATGAGATGTATTCTGTTCTCCAGCAGTTGCGCCATCTGTCAGTCACCTCCACCGTCTCTTCTATCCAATCTGTGAAGATTTACCTCGCATAGCCTGTGGATTCAAGAAGCGCTGTCATATAGCGGCATGTTGTTTCGGCGGTTAGAATGTCAATCTGCTCACTCAGCTCCATGCCGGCTGTTTACCAAGAGCGGAACATGTGCTGCTTCACAGTCCAAGATCGTCAGAGCACAACAGACTTGAACACCTTCTTGGAGCTCAATCCAACACCAAAACTCCCAACTAGAAAACAACTCCGGAGTCGTACTTCACATAAAGGAAATGGGCTCCAACGACCCAAATGATCGTGAAGGATCAGAGCGCACCTCCGGACATGTCTTCAATTCTTCTCTAGCTTCACGTATCATCTTTCAGTCTCCGTTTAGAAATAGATCCGGGGCTCCGGGCTATCTCAATCTCGATCTGTGGCGCAAATGACTGGGTCGGATATCCTCGGGGCTCAAAAGTGGGGAATTTCACCACATGGGTATTCCTTGTAACCAAAAACGTTGACGACAGCTCGACATACACTTGATGCGCTCTGTGGAGTGAGTGATACATAGTCATGAATATTTGTTCTTCTCCTCGAGTTTTTGTGTTCCTTTCTATCGACGGCAGAGCCGAATCGTATCGATCGAAGAGACTCTCAGTATAGTTGTGTGGATTCTGCCAATAATCCCATCCCTGACGAATGTCCGCCGCCATGTCACACTCTTCAAGTCACGCCAACTGCAATCCAATGTTGGCATGAGATTTCCACGCAAACGATCTCTACGATCAGCCCTTATCACGAGACAGGCTCATCATTCCATCCTCCAGGATGCAGTGCTATTGGATACATATGGGACTCTAATCTCGACTTTATGGGACTCTCGATGATCACTCTGCTTGAAGCACAGCAATATTGAGCTTAGCGACTATCGAGCAATCTCTTCCAACTCACAAAGGCAGCTTCTTTCATCAAAGTAAGATTAACCTCGGATCCTGGATTTGCCTAGCTGCACTCTTGAACTCTGACAGGCTATTTAGCCGCGTTTCAGAATCCGACATTCGACAGCAGATTTGAAAGTCGTCTCATTTGTTAGGAAAATCCTAGGGAACCATATCTTGGACGAAATAATTCCGCCGGCAAGAGAGTCGGATCGAAAGGTGTCTTCCCAGGAGATCGTGACAGAAGCGCTCCTATGTTCGAGTCGCATCGCGAGATCCCGTCGGCAGACGCCAACTTGCCTAATTTTCAGCTCCTGTGCCAATCTGGACGCTTCGTGGCTTGCACAGGAGTAGAAATCACATCTTGTAGAAGGAGTCGATACGCCACATCCTGATATATGCTCATTTATGGATGGATTCTTTTCTTGCACCTATAGATGGCTATCTTGACTGATGGACAACTTTGCCAGAAAGGCTTGAGTCCTGTACATTTCCGGTAAGACGATGGGCGCTCCTTCTCAGCGGCATTGCAATATCGCCTGCCAAGTTGCGATCCCCGACACGGAATTCGGAATTGTCCTGACCTGACGCTTACACCGTAATACCATGTCACGCCTTTAGCTTCGACGTAGGCACAATGTGTACCACGTTCAACTTGAGACTTGACAGACAGGAAATGCCCACGAAGAACAATTAACGGACCAGCGGATGAATCTGCGGCTCTGGCATATTTATTTCCAGGGCCGTTCATTTCGATGGCAGTGCTTGAGAGTGGAGATATCAGGACTACTTCATAACTTCCATCTCAAGTGTCAGGATTTGCATTCTTCCCTCTTCTCAAGTTTGGACTAGATTTCCCGTTTCATGGTCTCGCAACAGCATCGCCTCTTCGATCAGCATCAACAATATACTTGACAGATGTAAACTTAGATGACTTGAGTCGGTTCAGCTCAAGTTCGCTTGACCTGTCAATAGTGGCTTGCCTCAGGCCGGGAAGGTTCACATGGTTTGAAAGTTGTGATGGCCTTTTGACAGGGATCAGATGCCTTCATTTACTTCCTTCCTCAACTCCGTCTCCGCAGGTAATCAAAAAAAGAGTTGAGAAGACATCCGGCGACTCAAATCAAGAGTCATCGCGTTAGCGAAACCAAAAAGGTTCGGTGAGAGTCACTTTCTAGGGATAAGTTCTGGCTATACAGGACGGTTCCGCCGACGTTGACAGTGATAGGAAACGATCATTTGCAGCGGGCTCGACAGGCCGGCTTTCGGCGATCACTCGGCAAAGGTCTCTGATCCACCGTTCCACGGCCATCATTCCAGTCTACGCCTCGAGGTTCTGGATTCTGGCTCGAGGCGCCGGATAGCGCACAGTGACCGTTGACTGCTCGACACATTATTAAGAGATACACAGAGGAAATTTCCGGAATTCAGATAATTCGCGCATCGCGGTTCAAGTTAAGAAACAGCGTCATTCTACTTCATTCTATAGACTCTCTGAGCCATGGTGACCTGCTATCTTGGTACATAATTGTAAAATGAAATTGATTCAGAGTTCGCGGCAGGATCTGTTTGCCAAGTCTTCTAGAACTCACTGTAGAGCACGCCTAGGCTGAAGCGCGACCATTGACAGCAATTTGGTGAAGTCAAAAGCCCTTCAACCTTCTGGTTGAGATTCTGTGTGTCAATCTTTTTGACTCTAGTACGCAACAGAGTCTTATGCTAGGCTTTAGACGATGGGAAGTTCGAGACAGCATTTTCGACTCCAATTGAAGCGGTATTTTGCTCGAGACGCAAGAATGGTCGTAAAACGCGTCCAAAATGCACTCCGTAAATACAGTGAGGCAAGGGCTCAGACGGAATCCGTAGCTTTCGGTCATTCTTTCGACGATTCTTCTGGAAGGAGCGGAGCCGTCTTGTCAATTGAATGAAATCTAGACAAAGGCGTAATTAGCAGCCGCGGAACCTATTTCGGCTCAGACGCATCGATCAAATTCGACCGATTCGACTGGAGTTCCCCGAGTCGCACGGCGCGCATCATGAATCCACTGGTCGTCCGAGTAAGATTTCTGGACGGCGTCTCGTTGGAATTATATGCTGCCTAGGTAGTATTGAAATATTGAGCGCGAAACGTACAGCTATTTATTTTCTATTATTGGGCATCATACTTCATTATTGTTCTCTGCCGAGCCTTACCCCAAAAAAGCATCGGCTAATTTACCTAACTCCGTAAAAAAAAGTCCAGACCGGCTCTTTTATAGCTTCTTCCTGCTTTCTGGCACAATTCACTCCTTTTCCCTCTGACTACCCACCTCAGAGGTATTCTACATCGCGTCCTACATTCCACAAGCTATCAGCGCTCTGAATCTGATTCGCTGGCACTAATTGTCTTGCGCGGTCGTCGTGCCTCTGCAACCAGTGAGCCATAATTCGTTTATCTTTCAAGCGAAATGACTGAATCATATACAGATTCAATGACTTTCAGGTTATGGCAAGACAAAAAAGCTGTTTCGAGGTTTGGCGTCACGTCGACAGCTTTCCAGCTAGGACTGACTTTCGAATCCAGCATCAACTGCTTGGAACCACCCAAAATTGCGCCTCGCGCTCATAAATTCTGTTCTATGCCGATAGAGATCCCAGAGCGAAGTAGGGCCAAGAGGTCTTCTTTGCGGTCTTCGCCGATTACACGTCGAGCAAGGTCCCCAGAGATGATATTCGAAATGTCGCCCATTGCGACTGAAAATCCACGTTCACATGAATATCTCTATCCCATCGGTCTATCTTCATCCCAGAGCTTTTCGACATGCCACTCGACAGAGCAAAAGCCACTCATGTACAGCTTTCCGGTTCCGTCTCCTCCCCACGATCCCAGCCCTCTAACTCCATCCAACACTATTCAAGAGCCTAGGCTGAAACCTTGGCCTCATCGCAGACTCTCTTTGCCCTCTAGAGACGAGGAAGACCATCTTACATCTCCCAAAAAGACAGCAGCGACCCATAAAATTACTGGCTTTACTCCTATCGTCGAGTCTCACTCGGAGCCATGTACTCCGAGACCTGTTCGCGCAGGTCGTCTCTCCCCGCCACCGATGCCCTCTTCTTTCTCTTCGTCGCCTTGGATCTTGCCTGGTTCTCGAGATGCCTGGGAAGACTCGGATGGAACGGAAGGAAGCTCTCCTAGCGCGTTCGAGTTTGACAAGTACATCGTTCGTAGGATTGAAAAAGAGAATCGGTCCTTGCGCAGCATGCGATCCTCGATTCACCCATAGGAATTCTTTCCATTCATCATTCTCGTGTTTCGTTTCAGAGACTGATACGCCACATAATAGATACATTCATCGCATATTCTCATCGAAATTGGTCCCAACGCATTATCATCATCGTCTAGAAGTAGTACCACCCATTGTCCAGTATTATCATCCGCATTTGTTCCATAGAAGTAGCACCTCGTATAACTAGTTTCCTAGTAAATCAGTCCAAAAGCGGCAAATAATGATGTCATTTCGAAATCACGGACCTAGTCAAGTCTTTCGTCAGAGTCGTCACCACTCTTTCTCCAGACCACAACATGCACGCTGTCACTGTAACCGTTTTTCTTGTTCTGTTGACGAATATTCAGCTGATATCCTACACAGGTATCCAACATTAATGAGACCACGAACGAGAAGCAGTTGCGCGATTTCTTCGAGTAAGCAGTGCCGATTTCTTGCTCAAATATAGTGCTGATTGCTCTTCATCGCAGGTTCTGTGGACCGTAAGTCGATTCCACTAGGATTTCCTCAGAACCTCATCATTTTTGGACCAGGATTGAGACTGTCGACCACAAAGGCTCCACTGCCCACATTAGCTTCAAGAATCCTTCTGCTGCCAAGACGGCCTTGATGGTACGATCATGAATACTAGGGGTAATGGAATGATCATGTCTCTATAGCTGAACGGTGGCACCCTCGACGGACACCAATTGGACGTCACATCCGAGAAAGATCACCAGGATGTCGACGAAGATCACGACGGCACTCCTCTGCAACAAACCGACAAACCGCGAGCCGGAAGTAGGTTTTCTCGCTGTTTTATGCTTATTGGGCTGCCGGTTAAACCAGAGTCTAGTCGCAGCTGAATATCTTGCTCGTGGATATGTACTTTCCGACAATGTTCTGCAGCGTGCCATTGAGCTCGACCGTACGTTTCCCAGCTATGCTCCTTGAATCTCCTGACCTTGGGTCTCAGAACAGCGTGGTATCTCGAAACGATTCTTGGCATATATCAAGTCTTTGGACACGACCCTCGGAGCCAAAGCTTTGGGACCCGATCAGACCATTTCTGGCAAGGTTCAGTCTTCCGTCAGCAGCGCCTCTCAATCCGCCAAAACGATGGATGAGCAGAAAGGATATTCCAAGACTGCTGTCGAGGTATTTCTCGTTTTCAGATGTCGTGTGGTGTGACTCTGACCTTGTTTTACAGTACTACAGCAAGGCCCTTCAGTCTCCTTTTGGTCAGAAAGTCCTCGCATTCTACACTACGACCTCTAAGCAGGTTCTGGACATCCATGAAGAGGCTCGCAGGATAGCCGACGAGAATAAGCAGACTGCTACTTCGGAACCTGCAGCACCAGCTGCTTGATGGAACTTCAGGATGATTAAGAAACGAAAAGGACTTGTTATTGTAAGAATTTCTGTACACGAAACATGAAATACGATTATTCCTTCGCTTATCATCAGTCGGCCGATGAGCCAATGCTGTTCGTCGGCCGACCGCTAAACCGTTCCGCTACTTAAGCCAGGAGAACTGGGACAAAACAGGCATCTATACGCAGAATGTCCTCTCAGAAAGCATCCAACATAGACGAAAACTCGCCAGACGCCTCTGGCTGGTCAGCCAAGCTGTACAACCATAATGCAGCTTTCGTCTATTCTCCCACCTTCACTTCTCCAGTCTTGACGCTCCTCGAGGCGAAACCTGGTGAAAAGATAATCGACTTTGGTTGTGGAAGCGGAGAGGTGACTCTGGAGATTCGAAAAGATTGTTCGTCAGAGTCCTGGAGGCTTGGTCTTGGGAGTTGACTTTAGCTCGAGCATGGTGAGAGAAAGAAAGGTCATCATACCCTTACTCATAGTATGTCCAGATCGACAAGGCCAAGGAGAATGGTCTAAAGAATGCTTTTGTCGCTGATATACAAGCTGCCGAGCTGACAAGCAACCTACCAAACGACAAAGTTGAATATGATGCGGTTTTTACCAACGCTGCGCTGCATTGGTGCAAACGAGACCCCAAGACTGTCATCAGAAACGCGAAATCGATGTTGGCTAGCGGTGGTCGATTCGTCGGCGAGATGGGTGGCGCGATGAACGTCATAGGTAAGTGAAATTTTATCGTCCTTCACTGCGCTTAGCGTATGCCAGGGATCAGAGGCGCATTGCATAAAGTTTTGAGCGAAAGAGGCCATGATCCAGTAGCATTGGATCCTTGGTACTTTCCATCTATAAAGACCTACGAACATCTCCTCGTTTCTGAAGGATTCGAGGTCCGGAGCATCGAACTTGTTCCGAGGATAACTCCACTGGCAGCTGGCCTTCGAGGCTGGCTGAATGTATTTGTTCGCAGCTCCGTTTTGAAGGATTTCGAGGACACGGAAGCAGCAGCCATTATCGAGCAAGTGGAAAATATCTGCCGAGTAGATTGTCAGGATGAATCTGGGGACTGGTCGATGGTTTATATCCGATTGAGGTTCAGTGCCATGTTGAAGTAGAAGAATGGAGTTGAATTTGCTTTGTCACCCACGGACCGGGAGTCCAATGCCATGAACCTGACGTGGCTGCAGCTTTCATGTCGGCCTCGAAAAAGAGACAAAATGGATCCGCTGCTGTATCCGAGACGATTCCTGAGCCTGGACTGCCTCTAGTGGCTTCCGCTGTCGTTGATTACTCGGCCGTTCGTCTATCCTTTGCTGCCGTTCTGATTCTATCGCTGAGCTTTCGAGACAGATTTTGAGCATGGTTCTCGGTGGCTGCTGTGCGTGCGTAACCGTGTATAATCTAGTTCTGAATTTCCTGACCGGAACCGCAGGAATGTACTTGCTTATGAGCAACTACTCATGCTGAATCCTAGAATCGGTTCTGCGCTCACTTTCTGTCAAATGCTCTTCATTACCACACGATATCTCCCTTCATTTCTGTCCTTCACGCCATCTCCGCGTCTTAAACCACGTCAGGTCCCATTGCACCGATGGGCGGTCCAAGTCATTGTTATAACAGCCGGTTCTTTGCTGAACAACTGGGCTTTTGCATTCAACGTGCCATTCACGGTTCTTATTGTCTTTAGATCCGCCGGTGAGTCGTGAATTGATTGAAATCTGAACACTGTTGACCTCGACAGGTTAGGTCTCTCTGTTTCGATGCTCTTCGGGTTCATATTCCTCAAGAGGCGGTATACATTCATTCAAGTCGTACGCACTTGACTCTTTGGATTGTTCATTCCCTGATAATCTACAGACCTCGGTCCTCATAGTCTCAGCAGGCGTCGTGGTGGCCACCCTGGCAAGGCCCTCAGTTTCGTCAACCACATCATCATCTCCAGCCGATATATCTAAATATACCATCGGAATCATGATGCTCGTCGTTTCTCTTTTTTTAACAGCAACCCTGGGTCTTATTCAAGAAAACACGTACAAAAAGTACGGGCCGTGTTGGCAAGAAGGTGTATTCTATACAGTACGTCGGCCAGCTCAGTTTTCTCGCACCCCATTTACCGGTCCACGTAGCACTTCTTATCGCTCCCAATCTTTCTCTTTCTCACCTCGGATATCAAGCAAGGGATATCGAGCCTCTCCAATTCTTCTGATTCGTCGCCTCTTGTTACCTGGTTGATCCTTGGAAGTAATTTGGTCTCTCAGCTGGTCTGTGTCTCCGGGGTCAACCGATTAACTTCTGTGAGACTCCTTCGGCCTCTTGCACAATACCTTCCATTGACCTGCCTTCAGCGCGTCTCTTCTGTCTCGACGAACTTGGTTCTGACTGCTCGAAAAGCTCTCAGCTTGTGCTTCAGCGTCTGGTGGTCCGGAAGCCAGTGGAACTTTCAACTCGTGGTCGGGGCAGTCATGGTTTTCCTTGGCAGTGTGATGTTCTCTCAAGGAGCAGAAAAGGTACAGAAGGGCGAGAGCAAGAAGGACAAATGATGTCGACTAGATATCGCTAGATATTTAGATGCCAGCTCACTTGTACTTCTATAAGCAATATGGGTTATTACAGTTTACTCGGAATTCCTTCGAAGATTACTGTGTTCGAAATTTGATCAAGTACGACCCCCATCTCCCCACATTTTTCTCTCAAAGTCTACTCTGAACTTCCATCGCGACTCGTTTCTTCGACAGACCACTTCAAACGAACTTCTCGAACATAACCAAAAAGTAGAAGAAGGTTTCTCAAAGTCCCCAATACGCGAAGATAGCGTCAAGGTGAAAAGTTGACTGGAAAGAGCCAGTGCGCACTTGACAACAAAACAGCAACATACCAGAAACAATGGAAATAAAGAATAACAAGCTCGTCCAGCTATTGCACCATCAAGAAGCAGAAGCTCTGCCTTGATGAAACTGGGAAAGGTGGCGCGGCTGTACAGAACATATTTGAATGGCAGGGTTAGCTTGAAATGGACTGGACTGGAATGATGGACCAACATACCAAGTAGAAACAAAACAAAGCCTGGAGCTCATTTAGCTCTGGTTTTCAAAGGTTGGCATCGGGAGTTGTAAGCTCGACCGCAAGGAAAGGTGGCTCCGTAGAGTCGAGCAAGAATGATGATGAGCATCCAGGGTCTGATGGAGCAGTTTATCCTGGCTCCGAAGCAAGGGACTCGCTGGATCTATATCGTACATTTGCCAGCGGATATGGTGACATCTCAAGAGCAAACTGGCTGCAAAAACATAAGCAAGAGACGAAACGATGATAAGAAACTAGCATACATTGGTAGGCTAAAGTTTCCACTGGATTGTGCTCCACCTGGACGGCTCAAGGAACCAATTAGTCATATTGGTCTCTTCAAAGGATTCATGTCTTCAGCGATAGCACCGGAGTCACCCGAGATTACGCCTCCGACAGCTCCTCGTCTGCCAAAGGAAAAGGAAAGAGTCCCAGAGGTTGAGAAGACCAACTGGTGCCCAGATCAGCACAGCGACAGTCAACAGTAGAGATGACGAGGCTCTAAAGTCTTGCACCAATTGTGAAGACATCCCTGGATGATCAGCAAACGAAGACAAAGAATTAAAGCAAGGCGACGTACCGAAGCAGCTGAAGGAAACTGCAGACCCAAGAATCAAATCACGAAAATACAGTTGGTAGCAAGGACGCATAGAACGAAGCAAGCCAGATTGAGAAAAAAGAGAGACAGAGAAGAGCTGAACAGGTTGAAGGTGGGGAATCCAGAGAATGGGCTTCTGAGTTAAGTCGAAGCATGGATCGTGGGAAAGGTGGAACACGCTCCCCATCGTAACACAGAGACATTGAGCAATAGTGAACGGAACTCCCAGGAGAATCGGATGGGAAAGAGAGAGAATTTGTTCGACTTGAGCTCCAGGCTGCCGGTTGAACCACACTTTCATCGTCATCCATTCCGAGCAGCCTGCTCGGGACTGATTCCACAACGAATGTAGAGATCAAAATAATTGGATGCAGTTCCGTCAATGTCGTCAAAACTGTTTTGGTGGTTTCGTGGTGAAGAAAGACGAGAGCAAGACTGTCGGGATGTAAACGAATTGAGGCTCCAGTGGAAGACGACGAGGCTACGAGCAGAAAAGGAAGACAGATTTGATTGAAGCTGACTATCGAAGGCGAATGAAGCAGTCTGGCGGTGAGCAGCTGGATGGAATGACCAGGTAGAAAATGCACTCATTGCGGGGCTTGCTTCCTGACCTGCAGTAGGAGCCGAGTGATTTGGAGAGAGATGAAATGGAGACTGGTGACGAGAAGAGGCAGAAGCAGAAGGCGTCGAGGAGAGGGCTTCACGCTCAATAGCCGATTTGAACAGTTTACTGGGTCTGCCGAGCGACGTCATTGGTTCTAGCTCCATGGCGGAAAGACAATCCGTGAATCGATTCCATGAGATAGGCGAGCCTGAAAGGTTGAAGCCCGGAAGTAATATTGATGTCTGCGTCGAGGTCAGATACAATCGATGAAGATAAAAGGCAACTCACTGGAACAAAATAGTCGTCGCTGTCGACATCCTCGGCGTACCACGAATCCCGAACCTCTGAGAGCACATTATCGACAAAGAGCAGGATAGCGAGTCTTGACAAATGTTGTCTTGAAACTTCGGGTTCACGCCATCGAAGAATCTGAGATTGTGCCAAGTTTTCGTCGTAGGCCTCGGCGAGTTCGATGTCCATCCCTCTGATGTCGTCCTTGAGAAGCTCCAGTTCCTCACGAAGCGTCGCAATGCAGAAATCAACTCGCACTGTTCCCGAAGCTGCTCCTTGAGCGCAACGTTCTCCGCAATGAGAGCTGCAGCGCAAGTTTTATGACTTTGGATGCTGAGAGCGAAATCTGGATGTTCTGTTCCAGCCACGGACAATGAATCGAAGCTCTGAGAGAAATAAATGCTATCATCGGGATTAGCGACAAGGAGAACTTGTTTCGGCGCGAAAGAAACATCAAAAGATGATTTTGGAGAAGATGAAGAAGCGAAAACAACCGGGGAAAGGGTCAGTTCGTCGTTGTCGGTGTCGAGATTGACGACGCGCAACAGGGACGCAGTGTTCAATGGCGCAGTGAGCCCTGCAAAAGTCGAAGCAGGAGAGGGAGGAGGAAGAGGATATGAATGAGAATCCTGGACGCATCAACGCTACTGATAAGCTCAACGTCGACCTCGAGCTCGGGGAGGACCTGGAGCATCGATTGCCGCTTGATATCGGAGCTCTTTGTGTCTTTCGGTAGTGCTTTCTTGTTCAGAAAATCAGGTTTTTGAAGATCTTTTCAGAGACCTAGCGAAATGCATCGTGGCCGTAAAGTTTCAAGAGCAGTCTCAGACCAGTCAGCCGAGTATGGTCGGAGACAGCTGAGACACGGCCGAGATATAGAATAGTGAACCTTGCGATTTTCGACCGCTTTTTGTCCTGAAAATGAGGATTCTGAGCCAGCACGATGAATAAAACAAAGGAGTTTTGCTCAACTTGACCAAAATGTAGACTCTGCAGCTTCTAATATCACAAATGTGCTTGCCGTCGCGTCGCATATCAAGACGATCGTGGTCGAGAATGACAGTGGTGGCACGTGGGACGTCCACGGTTGTCTTCCGAGGCGTTCTAGCCAAAACTATCAGAAAGTATAACAGAACACCGGCCGCCCTTGCGGTCCCAGTCTTGCCAGTCTGTACACTTTCACCAGAACAGCTGGCCAACTATCGCGTCGAAACAGCTGCGGTTGCCTCCCATAGCATTTCCGATAATCTCAGTAAGACACCTTTTCCACCCAGAACGGCTAGAAAAAATATAGCAGAACCCCGATCTTCACAGTCCCAGTTTTGCCTGTTTTTACACTTTCACCAGAGCAGCTGGCCAACTATCGCATTGAAAAAAGCTCCCGTTGCTTCCCATTCCATTTCCGACACGCCTTCCGATGCAATCGAGCCTTTTTCTGAGCTTGTCTCGCCTCAGTTCCCTCATAGGCAGCCACGTTTACGCGCTCCTAGACAGAGCAAGCAAAAGCTTCAGGATCATTCTTTAGCAATGGATAATAAGAATACAGGTCAGCTTCAGTTTCTGTCTGGAAACGACATCATGATGTACTGAGAGAGTAAGTAGTGCTCGCGCCCATTTATTCGAACACCAAAGACTGCCAATAGCAGCTATGGATGGCACCAGGAGCAGATATTTTGTAGTCTCTGAACGAGGAACTTGAAGTGAAGAAGCAACCAAGAGGCAGCACACGATACAGTGGTGACCAACGTGCGCCTTTAGGTCTTAGGGATCATTATTGCATAACACTGCAAGGAAACGATGAAAGGGAGATGGATTTGAGGTGCCTTGCTTGATATTGGCAAGAATGTCAAAGTTGACGTTGGACGAAAGACTAATTGTCACTCCAAGTCTGGCAATAATTCGCTCTGTATACATGTCACAATTATAGAAAACTAGTAATTGAAAGTTCTAGAATGAGTGCTCGGTGATCAGTACAAATGATATTGAGTGTAGAGGGTAAAGAAACAAGTTAAAAAGAATTGCCAAAACCATTCATCATCGTATACGCAAAGCCGGCTTCGCAGTAGTCTTCGCCTTTGATTTCTTGGGCGACTTGCGAGGCGCAGACTTTTCCTCGACGATTTCAATATCGCTGTCGCTGTCCGCTGCTGTCTCTGCATCGTCTGCACTGGGTGTGGCCGGCGCTTCCTCCGGCTTCTTCGGTTCAACCTTGGCCGCTCGGAGCGCTTTCCACTCTTTCGAAAGCGTCTCAAGCTGACCCTTCAAACTTTCCCGGAATCCCTCCAGCTTGCCCGAGTCCCATTTGCTACAGCGCTCCTCCATCGAATTATTCTTCTTGTTGGTGGAAAGAGTGATGTATTCGCAGAGTCGCTCGTGGTTCATCGCAAAGGTCTTGGCAAAATGAAGTAGATAGACTCCACAATCACAGTAATTGGGCTGAGCTGGCACCTGGGCAAAGAAAGGTCAGCGAAGAATACCCTTGAAAAGTAAATTAGACGAACCGGAGCTGTCTTGCCTGTTGCCTTGGATGTATTCGAAAGATGTCTTCGCTGTTCTGCCTCCATCATAAGGTATTGCTGCAACACTGAGATAACCTTGGGATGTCGACTTCCGAGAGAGTCGAGGGTGAATATGTACGCCCTAATAGGCTTCAGTATGGCTGGCTTGAAAAGAAGTAGAATACTCTTACGGTGGTTCGCGGTGGAAGGGTACAGGCTCCTCAACGTCGACATCCTATATCCATCGCTTGTGACTCTGGTGACTGTCTGCCACCTTTATCAGAAGTCGCATTCTTGCCATAGAATCTGGTGGGTGGAATTGACTTTGCTTCAGCGGATCTCTCTGACGCAGTGGCATCGTGGTCAGACTTGGCGATGAGCAAAAGTTCGTCGTCTTCGTCTTCCAAATCCATAATTGACAGGGAATTATGAATGGCGGTCGAGTCGATAGCGATTCCAGAAGATGGGTTCTCGAACAACAAGTCTTTGGCGACCTGATTCTCGCTCGAGTGGGGCGACGAAACACCATCGACCACCATACGATTATCATCCATCGGATGATCTTCACTCGGTGGTATCGATTCTGGAGTCGGCTCTTTCTCT
The DNA here is from genome assembly GCA_029320655.1 of Mycena floridula. Classification (NCBI taxonomy): domain Eukaryota; kingdom Fungi; phylum Basidiomycota; class Agaricomycetes; order Agaricales; family Mycenaceae; genus Mycena; species Mycena floridula. The sequence continues at coordinate 3,542,603 of JARIHS010000001.1, forward strand.
GAGACACCAGCCGTCGAAACCCGGGATCGAGTGGCTGGACTAGGGATGACGATAGGTGGCGGCGGAGGTACCAGCATGTTCGCTGGATTGTAAATGACAGCAAGATACCAATGCAGACTGGTCGATGATGGTCAGGTTCGGCCACCTGGATACAGAAGAGACGTACTTCTCATTGATAGGAATAATAATAATCTTCTTCTCAAAGATGTCAATCTTGGCCGTCCAACGCTTTACGTCGTTGTAACCTTCGCTGAGACTAAGAAAGATCAGAAATGTCACGGTATGCAGAACAGACGCTGACTTCTTCTTGTTCAACTTCTTGTAGAAGAAAGAGTTGAAAATATGTATTTGCTTGGCGAGCTCGGGGTTTTCCGTCTCCAACTCTTTAAGCCATAGCCTGTGGATAATGTTAACACAGATGACCAGACTGTAGACCTGCACTCTCACTTCAAACCAAATTCGATCAAGGTGTCGTTCAGAAATTCTCCAGGGTCAAGTCGAGCGAGATCAGCGTTTGTGATGGGCACTGCTCCTGGTGTCTCTGGAGGATACACCAGGATTCTGCGACAAATTAAAGCAGCACAATAGAAGAAGAACAAACTTACACCTCATCTGGGTCCATTGTAGGCGGTCGTTTCCGTTGTTTTTGTCGAGATGAACGTCGACTCTCCTCTGGTGGCTCGATTGGTGTCGGGTCGTTTTCACTAAAAGAGTTTCCGTTAGAATTGAGAAGACGAGGCTGAATTCTACGTACGGGGCGAGTAAAGGCGGGGACGATCTCCGGGTTGCCCTAAAATCGAGCGACGGGGTAGGTGGGGACAAAGCTGAAGATCCTAGGTTGACCGACTGCATCGTCTGGTTCCAGATAGCGAGACTCGCTCCTCCGCTGGCAAAGAGGAGAAAATCGGACTTTATTTCAATATTGACAAGGAAATAAGCTCACCCTCTGACAGTCGCACATTCAGTGATATCTTTCTTCAGCAGTGCTGAAAACTTTTCATATGTGGCCATTGACAGCGGAAAGGACGGCGAATTGTTGTCGAGTAAAATTGTTATTGCGCCCCGTCCGTCAGTTTCGCCTGAAAGTCGCGTAAGGGAAGGAAGACAAAGCAAAAAGAAACCAACCCTGTATGAAAGTATTCGGATCCCCTGGAATCTGTCTCCCATTTAACGGCTTCATGGTCTCGAACCTGATGACCATCTCGAATTTCGGCGAATGTTCAGACACCTCGAGCATATCAGGAGACCGAAACAATACTATGCAACTGGCTTACCGTGACTGAATCAATGTCGAGAAAAAGCAAAGTTGTCGTGTGAGATGAAGGCTTTGAAGGGTCTCCACTCTTTATCTCAATCTGCTTGTTTCCCCAGGTGAGATAATAGGGACCTTCTCTCAATTCGCAACCAAAAGACCATTTCTTGATGGGTAGCGTGCTGGTGGCCTTCGCTTTCGCCCTTGCCGTGGCCGACATGGATGAAGCGGGAGGGAAAGGATTCGGGGCGTTCTGCAGATTCTGTAACGAGATCAGGGATATGGATAGGTATGAATCCGCGAAAGAATTTACCGGCTTCATCCCTGATGCTATAGTCGGACGTTTACTAGTCTGGACTTTACTCATTGGAAGCTAAGCAGACCAGAAATGAGAAATTGAGTCAATTAGAAACTTGCACTTGCCTCACGACGTTCGTACTGTCTACGTCGCTTTGACACTGTTCCTACAGCAATGTCCTGCAATTGAGTCGTCGGGGGACTTGAGTCTATCGGGTCTGAATCCAAAGCAGAGGTGGACTGGAGACGTGAAGGTCCTGGTGCTAAATCGTTGGATGGTGAACGACATCGTTTGCTTGAAGTGGCATGGTTTGGGTCACCAAGCGGTCGTCCAAGATCTTCTTCGTCTGCGTCTATACAAATTATTTCTTCCGAGAATTCCGGGGCCAAAGGAGGTGGAGCTTTCCTGTCTAGTAGAACATCAGCCAGAGACCCATATTTACGGAATGCGACGCACCGCTGCCCCGTTTACCGAAACTTGTCCTTGCTCTCTTCGAAGGTGGCCCCTGCGAATCTGTTCTTCCAGCGCCAAGAATAGTTCGGTTCGGCTGTGTATTTGGGTTGCCAGAACCTCTCCTCGGTGCATGAAGATCATTGATTTGTCGTCCCCCGAGAGGATTATGGGCCGTTGGTCGAGGGTTTCGTGTCTGTGGTAGAATTGAGAGGTGAAGATTAATGTTTGGATTCAGAGCGTACAGGAACCGCTATAGGGACAGCCGGTTTCTTCCATCTAGCAAGCAATTAATTGTTGAAAATATAAAAATCGGCACAAGACTTCTTACTTGCTTGATGACGGGATAGCAGACGCGTCTCGGTGTTGATGCTGGGTATCCAAGAACTGTAGACCGGATATTTCGCCACGATCTGCCGGCGTAAGTAGCATGGTAGGCACGACCGCGAGCGATTCGGATGAAGAGCAATTATGACACGTGATCTACTCTATATGAGACATTCTGAAATTCTACAGTCTTACTTACTGGTACAGGTCTACAACAAATAATGATAGTTTATAACAACAAAGGACTAGATCCCGAGGTGATTTAGTTTTCCATATCATCCTCGGGCTCCTGACTAACACCGTCCTCATTCCAAATCAGCAAAAACTGGTCTTTCTGAATCGCCGCATCTTCCACAGTCGAGATCGGCTTCGTCGCGAATGCAAGCCGATTCCACAGAATCGTTTTCTCGTGCTTTCGAGTCACAGCCTTGTCCCCCATGGCGCTCTTCTTCCCAGCGACATATTTCCGACATTTACTGTTCATGGTGAGAAGGTTAAATGTGGAAGAACAAGTCGACTCACTCTTCTGATAATCCATAAAGTGTCTTGAGATGCGTCTTCAAAAGCATGACGATTGCAATGATTACAGAGGTCCGCATCAGCGAGATAGTTGTCTCCGGGCTCATGGGTTGCGATTCAGGGCGATTATCGATGTCCTAAGGTTCAAATCAGAGACCATTCGCCCCATAGAATGTGAGTGAACACACCATAGCGTCGCTTTCCTTCGGACCCCGGAGATGCGACAAAAGATGCGATGGTGAAATCGTCTCAAGCAAAGCAACTCCAGTCGTCGAAAGTATCTCGGTCAGATGGTTGACAACTGTGAAAACTTCTTCCTGGGTTTTGTACTCGAATGCGCTAAAGTTTTCCGCCATGTACCGGATAAAGTCGACATCGTTTTGACCCACATCCGACGGTCGTTCGGACAAAGTCTTGACAAGAGATTTGAGAAAGTCTTGACGCGGCGTCCGTTTCTCGCGAACCAAAGAGTACCAGCGTTGTAAAAGAGCCACAGGATGCGGTTGAAGTCGATAACCTGAGGACTATTAGACATTAATCGCACGGAAAAGATTGCTTTACCTTTAAGCAGCTCCGAATCTGAGCAGAGCTTCATTTGATAGTCGAAAGACGCACGAGCGCTGAGAGTATACCGGGTATTAAGAAGTGAAGTATGTTTAACGTGGAGAATAGAATGGAGAGCGGCCGCTCGGTTGCATAATGCAGGCGTCGGGCTAGTTTCCAATGCTATAATGACCGGGAAAGACTGAAGAATGGTTCAGAGGCAAACCGCTTTCGCAGCCATGTAACTTACCTGTAGAGGATGGGCCAGCCCTTGCTTGATCGTGAAGCTCAAGATATCAAGCGCGGGTGCTTGAATCGCCGGAATATTTGACAAGACCGCCTCCAGAATCGGTCCAACATAACGTTGTACTATAGCAGAGCTCACCCTACAGGTTTAGTTAGCACAGTCATACAAAGCGACATTGAATTACCCAGAGTCTGCGAATCCATCGGTATTGCCAACAAGCTCTTCCATGTTGACGTCGGCCGATTTCGTATTCTTTTTCGTGGCAGATTCTGAGGAAAAGCGCATTAGTTCAAGTCCATCGATTGAGGCTCTGAACTACCTTTTTCACGTGCCGAATGTTTCAAGGATTCTGCGATGAGGAAGTCTTGCATGATCTTGAGCAAGCGTGCGCGACCTTCTTCCTCTGGCGATTGGAAAATCGCATCCATCAGTCCAGCGGACGTTTCCAAAGTCATCAGCGTAGGTTGAGCTCGGAACAAAAAGCCTGGGAGGAATCAGTCTACAGTAATGCTGAAAAGCTTGGCTGAACTCACCTAAACATTGCAAAATGCGACCCCGTAGAACCGGATGTTCAAATCTCGCATGAAGCTTCAACATACTGTTGTAGACATGTTCGGTTATCGGGCCCTAAGAATTGCTCAGAAAAAGCCGAGTGAATAAACCAAAAAACCTTACCGGAGCTATCTTGTCCACCTCTGGCTGAGTCGGTCGCAAAAGGTCAAAGTTGCAGTGTTCGACCAGTAAACACATGATGAAAATGAGGATGATTAATCCTTTGACCTCTGAATCAGCTAACGGCTGATCTGGTGGCCTCCCAATGAAAGAATGGACGCGATCTGGATCTTGTCAGCAAGTTGGACAGTTCAAATACAAATACGCACAGTTGACCGACTTCAACAATGCAACTGTTCGCGTGAAATCATGGGTCAGATGCTGTACGACGCTACACAGACAAGCGACAATCTCTTGGAGACCCTGGAAAGAGAGTGAGAAATAGACGAACAAGAAGAAATAAAACGAACCAAAAGTCCACCGGCTTGAGGTGGCTTTATGATCATGGGTTGGAGTATGGCCTGAAGCTCTTGACCGAACTTGACTGCTGTTTTCGGAAGATGAGGGATGCAAACTCGATATGTCTTGAGAATGTAGTCCAAAGTCGCGTAACTGTCACTCTAAGAAAAGTTGAGTTCAATACCAGTAGAATACAGTAAAGCTTACCGTGTTGGCACTCTTCAGATACGGCAAGAGAGTCGAGGCATTGGAACTTGTTAATACGGCAGGGTATGCAGAAGCAAAGAGGTATATTGTTCTGATGCAGTTGATCACAGTCTAACTTGAAAGATCAGTCAAGTCGAAGGTAAACCAATTGTCACTTACAAAACCGGGAAGGTCTGAGGCATCGAGCAGCCCGTCGATAAGTGTTTCGCAGATTTCAGTGTACTGAGTGTGCAAGGCCGCTGTTTCACCGTCTGGCTTGCCGTGAATGATTTTATGCAACATGTCTTCCAAAGGAGACTGTCGATCCTTGAAGTTTCCGGATACACCCATAATCACTGCGACCTTGGAAAGTAATGGTCCTTTGTCATGGGTGTTGGTTTTGACTTTCGCTGTGGCTGAGCCAGTAGGAAACCACAAGTCTTCGATGGTCTTCATGGCCAGATCCCTGACAGTTTCGTCTTCGTCGACCATGCGTAGCACTAATCGTGTGCCGATATCGACCTGACGAGCGGTGTCTTCCACAACTGCATAATATGCTTTGAACAGCTTGATAACCCGTTTCCTGACACTGAGACCGGTGTCCTACATCTCATTCAGAATAGTTCAAAGAAAAACAGGGCAAGCTTACTGCGATACGCTCACGGATCTGCGAGTAATAGTCGCTCGCTACCTCTGGCCTGTCCACCATGTATTTCCCAATCAATTCGACTGCGGCATCACGGACTTGAGGTGAACTATCGAGTAAATGGCTCTCGATTGCACGTCGCACGTTAGGCTAGATTCGAGACGTCGGTCAATGCCACAACAAGCAAAAAGGCAAACTTACCGTTGACAGTATCGTCGCATCACTCGTAACAATTTGGCCCAGAGCGCGCAAAGCTTTGGTACGGACAAATATTGGTGGAGCATGCAATGCGAGCAAAACCTTGTTAAGTATCGGCTGGAATGAGTTTTTCAAACTCTGAATTGAGCCAATCTCTTCAGCTAAGCGGTCGACTCGCGCCGCTTCATCGAGGGTTCTGGTGGAACCATTAATGCATAAAGGAATCTCGGGCAAACGACGTACCCCATATCGAAAACATCAAGCATTTCTGTCCATCCATACCTCTTTCAGCGCAAGCTTGATCTTCTTCCCGAAAGATGGTAGCTTTTTCGTGTCCTGCGCCTTCAAGCCTTCGTCGTTTGGATCTTCCATCCAGTTATTGATGTTTCTGAGGGCCACAGCAAGCTCTTGTCCCAGAGTTGCAGCAGTGAGCTCTTGAGCGCTCTAGCAAGAAAAGTCAGAACTAGAATGTCATCAAGAAAAAATGGAAACTGACATCGCTAGGTCTGGTCACCATGCGAATGCTTGGAGAGATGTGAAGCAACCTCGTGGTGGACGTGCAAGAATCTATCAAGCTCTTTTGCGTCAAGGTGTGAAACAATCTGGAAAGTATGTCAAATCGAGTTCAAAAGCATTGTCGACTCATACTTCTTCTAAAGGCTTGATCGGCTTGCCATCTTGTCCCTTCTTCAGGATCCCGGTCCGAATGCGAGCAGCGATGGTCCCGAGATGGTCAAGAGCGATCGTCTTTGCGGCATTATTATCAGCTTGTGCAGATGAAGTGCCGACGTCATCCAAAGAAGTCAACTGAGTAAAAGTTTTAGTCCAGATCCTTGGGTGACATTCTCGAGACTCACCATATACTTGCAAGCGATCCCAAGAAGTAGGCCAGCGGCAGGCCACTCTGGCCAGAACAGGACGGAGAGGAGATCCGCGATCAAGTGTTCAAAGATTGCGCGATACTCAGCCTCATTAGAGTTTTTGGTGGTCTTGCCTTTGCCTGACCGTTGATTGAGGAAGAGCACGATACTCTTTGCCACGGTCGTCGCAGACTCTAAACCGGTTGAATACATAGCGATTTCCTGTAAATCACAAAAACATGAGTCGCGCCAAGCAATTCCAAAAGTCAAACCAACCTCAAAGTCATGTTCATCCAGGAATGGCTCTGCAGGGATCTCAGACAGACTGCTTTGACTTCCAGAGAAGCTTCCTTGTTTCATGGCGAACTTTTGCCTCCTTGCTGTTTCGATATCCTTGGCTTGAAGACGGACATCATGCGCAGAGGTCTGTACGAGCTGGAGCAGCAGCGCAGAAACTGTACGAATAGACTGGCCATTGCGAAGTCTATGCGCGAAAGAATCAGATCTACATCCAAGTCATGCAAGCTTTTGACTAACCGGAACTGTCCCGCCTTCTGCTTCGTATCTGAAAGCTTGATCAAGGATGACAGGATCTCTTCGATGATCCACGTCCGCTGCCCTTTGTGGTGGGTGAAGATCTGGGTGATGTTCAGACCTTGACCTTGGCGATGGCAAAGCAACTTACACTACGAATCAAACTCAGAGCCTCAAGTCTCAATCCTCCCATAGCGGCCTTGCCGAGTGTCTTGGTGATTACACTCTCCTTGTCTTTTTTGGCACCTTTTCCACTCTTGGTACCTTCAGACTCGGCATCGACGACAAAAAATGGATCAATGGCAATGTAGATGGCTTGTATGATGATGCTATCGGACATTGCCACCTGGGCGTCAGTTGAATCTCCAGCGTTGAGCAGAGCATTGAAATGAGGAAGCAAAGAGGATATCGATTGAAAGAGCTCCGAAAGAAGCTGGTTGCTTTGCTCGTGATGATTGGAAGCGTGGAGAGCACTGAGAAGAGGTGATGAAGCAGACTCGGACGAAGATCCGGCTTCGACGAATGGATATATGATCTTGGTCAGCTGGTTTTTCGCGGCCGCCAGGCAAAGTGTTATGAGGTCTTCGGAATAGAGCTGTAATGGTAATATTAGAACTTGCCAAGGAGAGACACGAAACGACGTACATGTTTATCAAGTCGGTCACTCCCAAGCAGTGCAATGCAGCACTCTGCTGCGAGAATGCTGTCTTTCGCAATTTCCATAGATCGAGCCATTGCAGCGTAATCCCGACCAGTCAACTGTTTCGACTCTTCTTCAGGTTCGTCATCCATGAGCATCATTTCGACATCTTGTTCTTCCTTGTTTGCAGGCGACTTTTCCTTCTTCTTCTTCTTTGCAGCACTCTTCTTCACAGGGGACACGCTCTTGGCCTTATTTGACGATGCAGCAGAGAGTCCAAACGGATCACAGCCTTCTCCTGCTTTGACGCTCCGTTTCACGATCTTCAGAATCCTGCTGAGCATCGTGGGGTCTACATCTCTCATGCGACCTTTTCCCTTTGACCGAGGGGTGCCAAGGGTACCGCCAGCCAGAGCGCTACCGCGTAATCGTTTGGTAGGTCGGGCGACATGGCTTATCGATTTAATCAGCTTCCTGATTACATTCGGGCTGAGGAGAGGTTCGCTCGCATCGACGGTGAGAGGAGAAAAGTAGCTCAAGGGATCTGTCGATGTCGAAGGAGTAGAGAAATCGGGATCGGAAGGGAGACAGTCTTCCGCTTGGACAATGTCTTCAAGAAGCGATATCAGTTTCTCTACAGGGGCTATTATGGCGTCAGTAAACAGCGTCTAATGCAGTTGTTGGAAACTGACCTCTTTCGTCCCGATCTCCTGTTCTACGACCTGTACCTTTGCTCGGGCTGATCGCAGAATAACCACCAAGGTCATCGGGAGAACAGTCTACCCCATTCATCTTTCTCGAGGAAATTGGAGTCATCCAAGATTGTTTCGGTGGAACATCGATATATGCGAGCGTCTTTTTGCCCGTCGATCTGGACAATGAGGAGCCAGGGGTTCTGCTAAAAGTGGTACTTGGGGTCTCTGGTACCGAAGTGACAGGAGATGAGGGAGCAACAGTTGTGGGTGTAGAAGGGAAGCTAGCCTTAGGAAGCTGCCCGACTGAATGTATGCGCTTTATACTCGGTGAGAAGAGTTCAACGACGGGCTTTCGCTTTCGCGGTGTGACTACGCCAACGGTAGCCGCCTTGACTGGTGAATGAGAACCGCTACTGCTCGATCTGGAACCAAGTCGATCCAGACTTGGCTGGCTATGACTTTTGTTCTGGGTATGTGACGAGCTTCGAGGTTCGTTAATGCTGAAGTCGCGAGTTTTCCGAGCAAGGAAGCTGTCGAAAAAAGTGTTCGAATCTTCTGGCCTATGTACGACAACCGGATGATAATGCTGCTGTTGCTGTTGCTGTTGCTGATGCTGCTGATGCTGCTGATGCTGCTGCTGCTGCTGCTGAACGACTGGACGACCCAGAGCAAAGGCCAAAGAGGAAGAGGAAGAAGTTGGAGAAGAGGCCATGCTGGAAAGGGGAGGCGGAGTAGGGTATGCCGTTGTCGGAACAGAATGCTGAAAAACAGATTGAGCAAACCGGTTTGTCTCAAAAGTTGACGCATGGGATCTGTTCAAAGGCCATTGAGCCGCTGGAGGGTAAGAATATGAACTGAAGGGTCATTGGTCAATAATAAAAAAGGTAGAATAACAGGAGAACATTGAAAGCTTACGGGCCAGCTTGGTCTCGAATGAGACGTACAGATTCATTTCTGGCGCTCTCCCAGTAACCAGAATCGTTGGCCGATGGGTCGGTGCTGGCCAAATATGAGATTTCTGAAGCATATTCAGTGTAAGGCGGCGGGTTCCCCTGAGGGTACGCGTAATAATTTGGCTGTATAAACGAAGCAGGCGCTGCTGTTATCGCCATGCTGTCCAGATGTCGAGAGACTGTAATTGTTATCAGACGCGATGAGCAGACGAGAGAAAAAATGGGTACCATGGGACGATGGGGTAGCCGAGGCCATTGGAAAAACAGAAAGAAGCCTCTGAGCCTCCTGAACAGAATCTACTGCTCTTCTATTGACTCCAGAGCCTGATCCCTGCTGGGTTCGCCAGGGCTGGTTCGACATTGTTGTGGTCGGCGATGCGACGCGCAGTCACGCGTGTCACCTGTCACAGGCCTCCTCTTCTTGCCCTCAAATGGCGGCAACGCCGACCAAGCGCGAGCTGCTCATTGTCTGCGTTCTACTGGTGTCTCTTCTCTACCTCTTCTCTCCTACGACTCCACAAGGTCTCTCGAGACCGTCACCCGCAAATGTCTCGTTTCCAGACTCATCCGTGGTCCAGCCAAGCCCCCCGCGTATTTATCAAACTGCACTTTCTTGGAATTCTGGCCCTGTCCCCCAAACCAAAATACTCGCCCATGTTCCAGGTATGTTACCCGATGCTCATTGGCATTTCTAACTGTTCTACAAGGCTGGACGCTCTTCGACCGACTGTATATGCTCGACGGCGTGATATACGTCGTGACAAACGAACCAGAGAAAGCTCCCAACACGACTCTCATGTTTTCAAATGGAATTTTTATTCTACCTGGTCCAGAAGCAATCATTGAACGGTTTCCAACTGAAAAAGACATTCGAATTATCGGTACAAAGGAGGCCAAGACTCTTTTCGGCTCTGGGGCAGTCATCGTTGACGGCGTCACTGTAAGCATAGTAGTTTACATCTCGAGCTCTGTGTAATCGATTCTACAGTGGCTATGCAACGATCCACCACAATTGTCCGTCTTTTGCTACATTTCCTCGGTCTGATAATCTAATCTTGCTTTACAGCATAACACATTATTACCATTGGGCAGCCGAGCTCTGGTACGGTTTTTGGAGAACCTACAGCTCTCTTGATCCAGCAATCTCTGAAAATGGCACTACCATCCTTCCTCCTCCACGACGACTCATAATGAGCCGTCTCGATGCATTCCACTGGCGAGACTATGCTAAAATGAATCAGTGGGCTGTTCGTTCAGCATTTCCTGGTATTCAGATGGAATTCAAGGATGATTGGCGCGACAGGGCCGAGATGAGTAAGGTCTGGGTCTTTGACAGGATCCTTGTTGCAGATAGGAGCGCAGCGATGATAGCGTGGAATTTTGCAAGATTCCAGCGTACGGCAGCAGCTCCTTTTGGTCTGCCGGGCAGCATGTATTGGTGGCTCACCCTTCGCAATAAAGTCGTCGAGCTCGCCGGCATTGACGCGGAGGAATACGTGTCAACGTTAAGCAATCACCAGATTCTCGACATTGCCAGCGACGTCGCCATCCCTGGTGCCCCAGTAATCACCTACATTTCCCGCCAGAAATGGGGCCGACGGATGTTGATACCAGCAGATCACGAAAGACTTGTCGCTGAGCTGTACAAACTTCGAGAGATATATGGTTACGAGGTCAACGTCGTGGATGCTGAGAATCTCAGTCGTGTTGAACAGATTAGGTTGGCAGCAAGGACCACTGTAAGTTTATATCGTCCATCTGGTTTCTCTTATTCACCTCTTCAAAGATCATGATGGGTGTGCACGGAAATGGTCTTACGGCCCTGCTCTGGATGAAGCCCACTGCTCGCACCACGGTCATGGAATTCTTCTTCCCTGGTGGTTTCGCACACGATTACGAGTACACCGCAAGGGCGATGGGAATAACCCACTATGGATTCTGGGGATCTCAGTATGGATAGTATCCTTCTTCGTCGACTGCTTACTCATTATTGCTTCCTCAGGTACTTCACGAGTCCTGGGTTACCTGTCCAAAGTTATCCCGAAGGCTTCCAAGGTCCGTACAAATTCCGCTGCAAGCTGTCTGTCACTGACAAATCATTCTCATAGGAAACGAAATACCTATCGACGGCGTTGTGGTGGCAAACCTCATTGTCCATCGTCTGTCGTTGAAACGAAGAGGTAGACGACTGAAGAGTCGGTCTAGCATCAGTCCTTCCCGCTAAGTTATCACTGGATATAGAGGGGACTACCTGTCGAGGGTAGAAAACTTATTGTACGAGACGCAAGAGAGTCCATAATCTACCTGTATTTTGAACTATCATTTGTACCCGGTACGCCACAAACACACAAACATTGATTTCATTCCACAAACAAGTATGTAGATGGTCGTAAATTGTCCAGGTTTATCCTGTATTAACTTGGTAATATCCGTGGAGAGGTATAATTAACAATATAAAAGCGACAGGCGGAAACGCTATCCTATGAGCTGATAGCCGTCAGTGCCATGCGATTGGTGGAAATAGCGGGACTTACTGCAAGCAGCACAATTGCAACTACAATGACAAGCACGATCATGAGGCAAGCCATCCTTCTGCCAGCCTTCCGTTGGTAATCAGCCGCAGTATGAAGCTCATCAGCTCCTCTCTCCGTGTCCATGGCCACCGACGAGATGTTGGACTCGATATTGTCTAGCAATAAACCATCAGATTGACCAAGTATCATAAAAGGAGAACCGCACCTATCATTTCGCCCTGACTGGTCACCAAAGTCCCCAGGTCCCTGAATATCTCTGCCAGCTCGTGAATACCGGTTTCAATTTCGCGAATATCACTCTCTCTTTCGTGAATGAGAGATTCTTGATACGCTAATTCATGTGGTGAGAGCTGGCTTTGAAGAATTTGCGCTTGACGTTGTTCAGGAGATCTAGCATTCGCGGCTTCCACGTCTGGTCTGTATAATCATAAGCAGAAACATGAGTTTTATGGTCGGTGACATACTGTTCGTCGTCTACAGCCAATTTCACGCCTGCCACCACTGTTCTCTGACGCTCTGCGCTAACCTGCTGCGCACGTTGGAACGCCACAAGCGACAATTGGAGGTCATGAGAAGTCTTCTGGAGCGAAGTCTTTTGATGAGGCTATAACGAATGGAATAAACGACAGTTCTGGAATATAATTTCATGGACATACCAGCGAAGCCTGCGCTGTCGTCAGCTTCTTCAGGTCTTCTGAACCACGTTTGGCCATCGCTCGAGTGCTCTCAGTCAGGTCGTGTCTGGATACCGGGATTGAGCACAACTCTGTCATGTAAATGATTAACATACAGGCTCTTCCGAACAGCGGCAGAGTCCTTTGTGGTGCCCAGTTGATCCACTAATTTGAGGATTCCCTGAACATTGGCGTTCATCTTGAAGACCTGGAGAGACAGGGAATTCTGGAGAGAGATGAAGGCAGCATCTTCTGGTGATTGTGGTATTGAAGAAGATGCTGAACGTTGAGGGTGTGAGGAAAAGGTCCCAGCCTCGATATCCTGAAAGCTCATTGTTTTGGTCAAGGTGGGTGATGCCACTGATGGCTGTCCTGTCACGCGTGACAGTTCTGGCACAACCTGCTTCCCTCCATAAATTATAATGGCCAGTAATGACAAGGTGAACCTGCGACGACTCGTTAAAATTCTGGACAAGACAGTTTCTGACCCTGAATGGAGCTGCGCTGATTCCGGGCTTCAGCTTTGGATCAAGGCTGCGAACACATTGGAGGTACGTGTCGATTCTAGGACACGCAGGGAAATCTAAGGAATTCAGCAAGTGAAATATGCTCGCAAGCTACTTGAAGATGTCGAACTATACGACGTGGAACCGTCAGTCTCTCCTCATTTGAGCTCGTTTTCCACTGACCGTTTGCAGAAGCCATGACAGTCGGTATACAGATATGCGACAGAAGCTGAACCGTGTCGAATCCATCATTCAAGACGTAGAGAAGGTTAATTTCAATCATATACCTCGACTTGTTAATTCATTGCAGTTCAGCGCACGACTCCACAGCCCATACGGCCGAAACCTTTACTTCAAGACTTGCCTATACCGCAGAACCCCAGAAGCAATCCTGAATCACAATTGAAGGATTCTATACCTCCTGCTATTGTGCTACCCGACGGGGACCTTCCCAGTGCATCGCTTCCTCTTCCAAGTGCAGAATACCTGCTACTTTCACCGTCGGATAGATCTTCGTTTCCTTCAGCGACTTCCGCAAAGAGCTTTGCTTCACCGACACCATCTCTCCTTACTCCTACTTTTACTCCGACGAAATCGACGACCACAGCACTTGCTTCTGCTTCACTCAACCAGCGACATGCCCAGAATTCCAACACGGTGCAACAAGAGTTGCAGGACCAGCTCGCACTGATGGCCGCCCAGCTTAAACGAAATGCCCAGCATTTCGCGAGCAACCTGGAGAAAGATAAAGCAGTAGTTCAGGAGATGGATGAGAAGCTGGACACGAACTACGACGTGATGGTGAAAGAAAGGATCCGGCTTCGAGACCACAAAGGAAAAAGTCGTTCGACGACTTGTCTGGTCATGATGCTGGTATTGGTGGTTCTCGCTTTGTTCATCTTCGTGGTGTTCATTATGAGAGTGACGTGATATTATTGATTTCAATCCATTCAGTACGTTGTGCTTCACTGACTGCCTAATTCTCCCGACTGCATATCCTGGACCAAACGTACGTTTGCGCAAATCCAACTATTCCAGCAACAAAGACACTCGATTTGACTCCGAAGTCGATGAAGGGGAGATATTGCTTCACAGTCTCGAGCTGGGGTCGGACTACAAAATGTCTGTGGAAGCAGAAATATAAGGGACCTGGGCAACACTGCCGAATTGCTTGTCGTGGATCGGCCATTTGGGTCAAGACGCAGCGGTATTCGTCATGGATGAGAGCCTGAAATCGCCTCAAGAAGTCACTCACTAGTTTCTTGGTTGTTGCGTGGCCTTTGAGCGCCTCGTTGAGCAAGTTAGCTAAGCTCCTCCTGACCGCTGGTTTGAAATGTTACCAAATGACGGATCAAAGAAAAACCTCGTTGGGATCTTCAGGCACCATCTGGATTTCCTCGTGGCCACCTTGCTCGAATTCGGCTCGTGAAATGTTGGCGCCGCGCATGAGGAGGTCAAAGGTGAACTGAACGCCGTGATTACTGTATTCAACAGTATTGAAAAAAGATTTCGGAATCGAAATTTATTATTTGACATGTGATGGATCACGCAAAGGGCCACCACGGCCACCTGCCGATTCAGATCCCTCATTTATACACTCTACATCAACCTGAAATTGTTTCAAACATTACCATCCAAGCCATTTTTCGATATGCCAGTGGAAGTCGACTGGGAGCATCTTAAAGGCTTGGACCCCGAGTTTTTTCATCGTAACGATTTTTTTGTGATTCTCAGCCGCTCCTTGTTTGGTATGCTTGCATCGTTCTTCACTGGCCGTCCCTCATCGAAGTTCCCAGGATTTCGCTCCGGTGATCATGTCACCTTTGGAACGATGTGTAGCGCCTTCGCAACCGTCTACGGCGCCAGAAGAGTTGGGACTGAGATCTATTTTATGCCTGACGGCCTTGCCGACCTCACTCAATCAGTGCCTTTCAATGTCAAGGATCGTCGACCGCTGGCGGAATTTGCCAAGATATACAGAGTTTGGAGTGAGTGATCCCTCTTGTGAATGATTTGCGGTCTTCGATTACTTTCTTGAGCTTCTGGTGGATCTATTACATATTGTATACCAGGTCATCTCGCGATTCTTATGCTCTTTCACACAAATGACAGAGATTTCAACGCTGACTTGTCCGCAGTCCGTCGCGGTGCTTCTTCACAATTGGCACGGTCCACCGACATCTTCCTAAATGCTCAAGTCCTTCGATCCTGCATCCCCAGCAAAACTAATACACCACTGAAGGAAATCTCTCGTACACCAGAGATCTCGAGACCTAGGAGTCCCTCGGTGCCCGCTAAAGCAAAATCTAGCTCCAAACCCCCGTCAAGGCCTGGCACACCAGACCCATCGATTCGTAGAGCTGTCTCCGTGCGTAGCTCTTATTTGAATGTTACATTGTCATGATATATCAACCAGCCTTCCGCGGCTCGGGATGCAAGGGCTGAACGCAACACTAGTGGCTGCTCACCCTCTCCGTCTCAGAACAGAGCACGAGTAATATTTTCAATTTCTTTTAGACTTGCATCTAATGTCAATTGTATAGGCACCGGATGCTCCTGACCGGTGCTGGAATATGTATCGTCGCTGTGCAGTTAGCGGAAAACTGGCATTAGACGGGGCGCTTACACGACCAGCCGACATCAACATGGCCCACCTTTATCAATTCCACTATCAGGATCAAGTAACAGCTAAGCTTCATTTTTCGCCTTGAACTGCATCTCATTGATAAATAGTGGGTCGCGGATGGCTTGTCACGATCATGCAAGGACCCTGGGCCCGAGGACATGTCTGAAGCCCATCGATACCTTGGCTACCACAAGATTTGCTGCCTGAACAACATGGTCCCGTTAGAGCATAGCATCCACGACCTCCATAACGACTTTCGCCTAGCTTTTGATCGGCATGTATGGGAATACTTTTTCTATCTTTTGGCTCTTTTGACATTGTTGTCAAGGATGATAACCGACTCGTCGTTTTCACGAAGGAGCGCGCTGAACTTGCTGCCTTGAAGCTCAATGTCGATCAAATCCCTGAACAGTTCCAGCCCTCGCCAGATATTCTCCAGAGCCAGCTAGCTCAGTGCGTCGTCAGGCGGTGCCTCCTTGTATTCAAGGACAGCTCGAGTTCAACACCTGCTAGCCTTGAGAGTGTACTGGAGGAGATTGCAGCAAGGGATGAGGAGAACATGATGCGCATGCGGAGTATATCAGTTGGTTTTTCTAAGCGGTCCCGTTTCCAGTCAGCGTCTGGACAAGTGTTACCGCAGGATCCTAAGATGGGAGCCGGTAAAGAACTTGAAAGTCTATTTTCTGCATTATTGTCTTATTCAGAAAAACATTCTTGAGTGAATTTATGTCGATTTCTTCAACATTAGCCGGACGAAACATGACTTTCTAGACCCCAGCGGCATAACAAAGGCTTGAACTGATCAGGCCAGGGAGTACTGTGTTTCAGGCTATGCCAGGTGTGTGTGATGGAAGACGCATCGGCCACCTTGGTCAAGACGCAGCGGATGAGAGCCTGAAATACAATGACATCGTCTCAAGTCGCGAATGAAGTCACACCCACTGATGCCTTGGTTGTTCTCCTGAATATTATCAAATGACGGTCTGGGTTCAGGATCCCATGAGACGGTCCGCGGTCCTTTCTTGCGTAGCAGGCAAGAAAACTGGAAAAATAAAGTTGGCCAAGGCAAAAAGGGTCGTGTCGTCATCACAACTGAGGATTTCTCGACATAGCGTCTCTTGACCTTGGCGGGCGGGCGTATGAATTGGGAGATAGCCGAGAAGACGAGCAGCGATTTTTTCGGTGAAATAGTCTGTCAGAGAGGTCAACGTTGACGCCTCCAAAGCGATACTTGAACGGTGGCATGCATGATTGAAATTCAAGGTTGGATGAAGGGAGATTGTGGAAGGGCGAAAGAGCTTGAAGACGTGAAGTGTTGAGGAAGATGTATCACAGCGCCCCGCGGCCCATTTCACGGCCCGCGATGATGCTTCATCTTGGCGGCCGGGAAAATAGAAAAAATGTTTGCCGGCCGCGAAGATTTGAGCGAAGATTCCCGCCGCAAATGTCGGCCGGATCAATTTTCGCACTGCTGTTGACGGCCGGCAAATATTCTTTTTTTTCCCAGCCGCGAAGATGAAGCATCATCGCGGGCCATTTTCACGGCCGTGAATGAAATCCGTGTGGTCGTAAATAAAACTAGTCCGTCCCTGCCTCCCTCGGATCCGTATCCCTTTGTAGGCGGGCTGGACGAGGGCAAGTTAAGAAAAGTGTTTATTTGTTCGGCGCTTAATGAATGAATCTCTGTAGAGAGGAGATGATTGGTGGTGAAGACTGGACGACAATGCAAGGAAGGCGGGTCGCATGAAGGGGGTATCAGTAGGAATTAAGAGCGATTGTCGCTTCGTCGATTGCTGTAATAGCAGAAATAGTTGAGACAGAATAAAATTGTCCGGAAAATGCACTTGAGTTCGCGTGAGTTAGCACATGTATGAGGGGTAATGTCACTGTCCTGTAGGACACGAGGGAGTCTGTGAAACTCCCTCCCCCTCGTATGCCCAAGGCACATAGAGTAATCCAAATTTTAGTCTTGTGTTACGACAAGCAAGCGATTTGTTGACTTGACAAAGGTCATAAGTTGAGGAACGTGTTTCGATTTATCGCTGAGTAGGTTTCGGATCTGCAGAGAGCGAATGCCAGTTGATTGGCGAAGGGTCTGACGCTCTTTGGTGTAACGGCGACAAGTGAGAAGGTCGTGGGAAACGGTTTCTGGGACCTGGCAGCAGGGACAGAGGTTGGTATCCGAAGCTTTTATACGGTGAAGGTGAGCGTTTAGTGAAAATGAGCCGCGGGCCGCTGTGTATGACCAAAATAGAATTTAAAAAAAAAAAAGTGAAGTCGCTGCAAACTCAGGCCAAAAAGCAAGTCCCAATGATCCACGTGACTCAAACCGTCTTTGTTCACTGTCGCTGTACTGCCACTCAACTTTGACTGACTACAGCCAAACCACCATGGATGATTTTCTTCAACAGCTACTCGGAGATAATAGGGCCAAGAGACCTCGTGGCCTGAAGCCTGCTTTTATCAAGTTGCACCCTTCCGACGATGGCACCGGCCTCCCTGACGCCTTTTTTGAGCGTAAATGCACTTTCATTCATCCAAGATGTCTTCTCACAACCTTTAGATCCCGACAGCTACAAGAAAAATGTCGGACCTGATGGTCGAATTCGGTCCTGGGGCTTTTATCCTGTATGAAAGTTCATTGTTTCCATACCTTGACCGCATTTTGACTGTATAAAACGCAGTACATCCCAGAAGGCAAAAAGGGTGCTGGTTTTGAAGATACTAGCATTGGACCGGCGCTCATGGGTAGAAAGGTCCGTGTTTCTCGTCCTTGTCGACATGGCTGCAGTTCATGAATGACAACAGATGATGCATCAAATGACTTATGCGCCATTGAGCCAGTTGACCAAGCTCATACGGCCAGAGGAGCAATTCTTGAAAGCTGTTATGGCACGAAAGGTGACATTCATTTTTTTTATCTCTCAATTCACTCATGCTGATCCGATCATGACAGAAACGTGAATTGAAAGGAGTTGACCTAGGAGACCTGACCAGACGCGACTACGTCCTCAGAATCCATATGCCGTCGGTCACTCATCTTGCAAGTTGTGCATTTTTTCCTCTAACACGTTTGATTTAGTGAAATACAAACCGAAAGCGGTGAAGACAGAATCTGGAGGCGTTTTGTTGTCTCTGGTGGAATGTCTCTCGGTGTCTTTCAGGACAAGGTCTTGGCACCACTTATGGGATGGTGAGTGAACTTTTTCCTCTGGCCCCAATATCCCTCGACCACCAAATCTTCCGAAGGGTAAGAAACTTTCATGTACACATCCTGACGGATTATCGCGATGGAACACAGTATGGACCCAAGGCAGGTTTTCACGAAGCGGTATTATCCGTAGAACTAAACCCTTGCTTTCAGAATAGCGGTTCCGTCGACATGATGCATATTGATGCTGTAGGTTCTCCTTTCAAGCTTGCATGTTCGAAAGTCACCGAGGTTTCAGTCTGGCTATGGTTTTCTGAATGAAGACGAGTTCTGTGTTGCCCACGTTCATGTCCAAAGTCGGAGACGCCATAAAATACGAGTATGATCTCGGCGACCATTTCTGTCACGATATTGTCGTCAGTTCACTCCATCTTTGTATCGATATCATGGTCTCAGACTTGTCACTTTCTAGGTGGAGGAAATCGCTGCGCTACAGGAAAGCTATGGTGCTGTTCAAGTCCTAGGCGGATCGGGTATCTGTCCAATGGAAAATGGGCGCGGAAATGTGACCTGGGCCGAAAACCTGCAAAAGCTGAAAACCGGGAAACCCAGCGAACGTCAAGAATTGCTTAAAGAAATTTACTCCATGCCAAACTACACTGATCGTCGATGGCATCTTCGCCCCAAGTTTGATCCCGGACTACTTTGAAGTCGAAGAAACCTATAGGGCCGTGACGGCTGCTTTGGGAAGCAAAGGATCTTTTGCCCCCGGGGCAAAGGTCTTCAATATGCCATTGACCCCGGAAGGGATATCTGCGGGATCTCCTCGAGCAAATGTCTCGCGCAAAACAACAAAGGAAATCACCGTACCCGAGACGGATTCGATTGCTGGAGGCCACTGGGAGGAGCTGAAAAAGGATGGTAGAGACAGTAGCAGAAGCACAGCATGCGCTGCTTGCGGTAGTCCTCATGATCTTAAAGCATGTTCAGGCTGTCGACAGCGGTTCTACTGTTCGGCTCCATGCCAGAAGGTATGTCCCTTTCGTCTGCAATGTACATCGTTGACTTTCGTCTAGGGTCATTGGAAATCTACTCATAAGCGGGAATGTGAAGAGTTGAAGAAGAAGAATCAAGTTTCTGTTTGAACAGAGACAATCAACCGAAATGAACACCTAGTCTATAGAGCCTAACGACATTATATTCCACAATCTTTTAATACAAAACGGGAGAATAATTGAGCCAGGTGCTGCAAAAAAGGATTTGGCTGCTTTATACAGTCGGCGACGCATTTTATTCCTGGTGGTCAAGACGCTGCTTCGGATGAGAGCCTATTGTATCCGCGCGCGCTTGAAGTTGAACGGTACAGAGTTATTTCGTTCGATTGTTCCCTTGGGTAGAATATGTATCATGATCATCTATTACTCTAAAAATCGTGCTGGATACTCGAAACGAATTCTTCCTTTTCGAGCAAATCAAAATGACCCGCTTCAAATGGAATAATCTTGACGTTTGGAAAGCATCGCCTGGCTCCGAGGTCCTCGTTTACTTCTCCAGACATCTCTCGAATCACAGTACAAACACCCTCAGATGCAAAGTAGACGATGAGCTGGGTTTTGACTTGTCGCATCCACTGAACCAATTGCTCTTCGTCGGAAAATTGGGCGATGAAATCGAACACCAAGCCGAAGCTCGGTGCTATGGAAGCGTACAGAGTGTGCACGTACAAAGCCGAAGTCGGTCTGCCGTCGAAAACGGCTTGGAATTCTGAAATGTCCAATCCACTGTCAGGCGGCAACAGGCGAAGCATGCTTCTGCCGCTGAGTCGGATGAAATCTGCTCGACAAGTCGGGTCTGAAGCGTCGAATCGAATATTTTCCGGTAGCGCGGTAAAGAAAGCAGTGGGGAAATGGTCCATCATGGCGAGCTGGACAATTTCGTCTCCATTGTCTTCGAAGAGCTTAGCGAGGATCAATAGAAGCAGTGACGAGGACGAATATGCTGCCAGTCGATACGGTCCACGAGGGCGCTCCTCCTGGAAAACGAGTTAATACTCAAACTGGGAGCTCATATTCATTGGCCTGCCTTGATCTTTTTGTAGAAGAATGCGGCCTGATCCTGCAAAGAGGTTTGAGGTGTTTCCTTTGTCGTTTGGATCGCCCAAACTGCTGTTCGAAAGGTCTCGGGAAAGGTTTTAAAGTGTAATATAAATCCTCCGCCGCCTGGAAATGATTAGATTATTTCAGCAAAGGGGACCAGCAGAATTGACATACCAGGAAGAGCGATCAGAGGAATCTCGCCTTTGCCCTTTCTGAGCTTGACCACGGTTGTGCTGGCCAGCGAGGCATCGCTCCAGTCAAATACTTCTTCTTTTTCGTCGTCGTCGTCCTGGGTCTCGGCCGGGCTGCTTGATGCAGGAGAGTCAACGCTGATTGTTACATGCAAGAGATCGCTGAGAGCATGAATGCTCGGAAATCTGTATACAAAGTTCGAGGGCAATGCGCGAATGGCGGCATTCGGTATTCGAGACTTTTTGAGCGCCAATAAAATGGAATTTTGAATAGAAATGGCGGTCAAACTAACACCAGGGTCAGGGTTGTGCTTCAAGTTTGCCCAGAAGAGATACCTACCTGTCAGCACCGAGTTCAAAGATATTGTCAGTGTCCTGCGCACCAGGTTTGACAAGCTTATGCAGAAGACCACGAATGAAGGATGTGACACTTTCAAGGCTGCTGCCAATGGCCATGGTATTGTCTATCTGAGAAGCTTCGTCCACGGGCTTGTATGCATTTGAGATTTCTGCTTCGTATGCAGACAAAATTGCTGCTCGTCGTAGAGTTCCTTTAGCAGTATATTCAAAAGGCTTGTTAGGATGTGCTACGAGAATCATCTAGCATTCGTGAGCAGAGCTAACTCTCGGAAGCGAATAATCAGACCTCTCTGAAAATACGCGAGTGACGAGGCGAGATTTCGTTGGTATCGGCTACAGTTTTCCTAAAAGACAGTCAGCTGGAGCTAGACAAGAAATTTTTCGACAGAGTATACCATATCTTGTTCCTGTATTCTTCAAGACGCTGCTTGTCTGCAGGATCGAAAACTTCCTCGGGGGAAGGAGTGATAATGACACCTGGTTGAAATTGCTGCCTCCCGAACATGAGAGCGCTGTCAACTGACGGATCTTCGACCAACATGGTCTCTATCGGGATGGGATTTGTCTGACTCTCAGTCATGAGTTATTCATCCCTTGGGGCGTGAAACATACCTTCTCCTAGAACAAGGTAAGCTTTCGTTTGAAGTAAGAAAGTCATTGTTACTCACCCCAGTACTGTGCGTGATTTGATCATCTAAATGGTTTCATCATTGGGAGAAAAGAGCATTCGTGAGCCCACTGACCAAAACGACCTAAAGATTTTAAACAGTGCCTCGTTTTGGGGGTGACGAATAACAAGGTCATTCGTGTCCAGGGCACCGACGCCGTCGATAAGGTGGTTGCAGACAGCCAGGGTATGACTGGGGTTTTGCTACAGATATTGCCTGGTTAGAATAGGTCAATCTGTGGTCGTCGACTTACCTTGATGACCAATCGGAACATATCTCGGTCATCTTCTATAGGAATGAATGCGGGTTGAACATGGGGGGAAAACTGAAGGGAGAAAGGTATTGAAGGATGGCATTCTGAAGAATATTTACCTGCATCCATTCCCAGCCTTCCTTCGGTGGTTGGCCTACAAAATCGATGATGAGTCCCATGATATTGATAAAACCAAAGTCAAACTGGGATCACGTACTCGGAAAGGTAAGCGTCATGCCACCGGTCTCCGTCCTGTTGAATGCATGAGAACAGTAACAAGACGAATCTTCAGAGACCTACATTCCATAGGATGAGGAAATGTTGACCTTTTCGTGCAGCAACATATCACCCACATCTGGCTTGAGTGGTCCCCCACCGAAAACCTAAAGACTGTGAGTTCAAGACCATTAGACATGGTGAAAAGACAAACAATCGACTTCAAGCTTTTCAAAACTTGTACTCCTTTGGGATCACTGGCCCAGCTCTTGTTGAAAAAGTAAGCACAGAGAACTCGGAATAACTCGAGATCTACACCTCCAGGAATGTCGGAACACAAAAGGCCAATGTACATTTCGTATCAGTGATGTTAGATAAAGCATTGTCCGGATTGAGCATAGCTGCCACCCCTTCACGAGGCGAGTAAAAGGAAAGGATCAGTCCAGACATGACCTGCCGAATGTCAGTCATTGGACAACATTTGAGCAAGGATCATACCATCCAGGAAATTAATCCAGCGCCCATAATATCTGTCATCTCACGAGTAAGATTCCGATGGCTAAATGGAAACATACGATAAATGGGCAGTCCATGAGCAGACAGAACCTGTCCACATGGCTCGACATCGCCGTTGGCTAATAAGACATGAAACAAAGTTCAAAGAGATGGAAAATAGCGCTCACTGAGGAAAGTTCCATATTCACGCATCATCTTATGCGTCCAAATGACGACTTTAGGAAGAAGAGTGGTTCCAGATGAATGCAGAATCAGACAAGGACCTTGAGGGTCAACAGCCTTCAGTACTGGCAAGGGCGTCCAGTCAGCTCCCTCCTTTTCGAAAAGCTCATCAAACTGGGGCATCGGAAGCTCTATGACCTCGTGGTCGAGTTTATCATACGTCGAACGAAGCCAACTCTAGAGTCGATGGTTCACTGCTGACGAACCAAGATTTGCATCCCGATGTGCGAAGGAGATGAGCAATTGCCGCTGGAGGGTTTCGTGGTGACAAGGGAAAAGGGACACTGCCAGCACGCATAATGCCGGCGATAAGTGCTATATAGGTCATGCTGTCTGCAAAAGATGTTAAAAAGTAGTTGAATGGAGAGAAGCGACATACCTGTTGATACACCTAGGATTCCGATGACATGCGGGAGTCCTCCAGGTCGCTGCTGACGCCAATCTACCAGCCTTGTGTAAAGCGCGAGAGGCCGCTTTCCAAGGAATATCAGTGTACACTGTTGTCCAGAGGGCTTTGATATCGAAAAACTGGGTGGCTTGGACTATGTTCTGCGCGAAAATCGAACATTTCAACGAAAGCGAGAGAGCCATCGTTGGGAGGCTGCTGAAATGTTGTACAGTCAACCATGTTGGGACGAAGAAGAATGTGCTATGAAGCATCGAAATGGCGACCTCTTTTAAACCAAGTCTCCGAAAAAGACCTTGATTCGTGGATAAGAGGAATAATCGGATGGAATAAGTGGAGTGGGATCCGATGCGGTAGTTCGGAGCCCAGAGCGAGTTGGACAAGCCGACGTTGAATGCATTCGGAAACTATTTTTTCCTTCGTAGAAGGGACCAATGTATATGGAATCTTTGATGTTATGCAGAGCTACCAGACACAGTCGATTCTTTTGACTTTGAGCACTAAGAATCGCAAGAAAGAAAGACTGACCCTCTAGCGGTGTCCCGATGGGACGGTCATTGTCAACTGATGTCCCTGTTCGCAGCGGCGCTCGGCTACGAAAAATAGTCTCTGTCAAGAGAGCTAAACCTTCCACATCGACTGCAAGCGCTGCAAGCAAGGTTGTCCGAGGAGCAGAAAGGAAGCGTGAATGCTGGAAGCTGCGGAAACAGACCGTAGACGAAGTGGTTGAGTCGGAACATTTGCGTTTGCCGTCACCGAGATTCAAGAGGGACCATAGAGCGTAAAGAGAATCGCTACGACACCAATCGCGGCGACACCAACTGAGACATCAAGTGAACCGATCAAGGCTGCGTTCGGCAGCGTCAATACGAAGACGCTAAGACAGAATGCAAGGAATCTCGTGTTCAACCCGTCTTTCAGCCACCTTTTCTATACAACGTCGCCGAGAAAGGTGTTGAAAAGACGAATGAGAGCTTCAGAGGTGCAAGTTCTGCTAGTCACGGTGAAGGGTTCTGAAATCATGAAGGAAATCAGGTCATATGTAGTACTGCTTACAGTCGGCGGATTGGTCGAGGTTGATTTTTGATTTTCTATTCTGGGTTTCCGGAACTCCAGTCGGCGGATTGGTCGAGGTTGATTTTCGATTTTCTATTCTGGGTTTCCGGAACTCGGCGCCCGGCTTCGGCTCGCGCACTATTCAAAGTCGTGATTTCACTGCAGTTTCTGACAAACTTGAACCATCTCATCGACTAGATAAACCTCTGGAAACTGTGCAAAGATCAAAACACGCAAAATCAACGCAAAATCAACCATTAAGAGATCCGGAATTTGCCGGATTACATGTGAGCCATTATGTCAAATTAGAATTCTTTGTCGAAGTTGAGTTTTGCTGAACTTGGAGTCTCACTGCGGTAAGTAGATGAGGTCAAATCCTGGGCTGTATGTAACAGCCAATCTAAAATCCAGTTGAACATAGCCAATGACCACTAGAATGTGCCCACCCAGGCGGCCGAGACCGCGCCACAATGCATGGCAAGGTCTGTTGAACTTCTTCAATGACACATGGTTATTCTGCATAAATATTAACTAGTCCTTCAAGATAACAACAGCACCATGCACACTTATGGATTGCAACAGACTCGACTCAATATTTGCATCGGAAAGCGCTGATAAGACAAGCGAGCTTATCTTCGGCAACTTCCGATTATCTCAAAATGGTTCATTTTGCTGGTATAGGGCGCTTGTGTGGCGAATGGTCATTATTTTTATAATGGATATTGTGTTTAAAGTGTCTCTGTATCAGTCAGAAGACATGCACTCAGGCCATTTGAATACCCCGAGAGCCGAAGCCGGGCGCCGAGTTCCGGAAACCCAGAATAGAAAATCGAAAATCAACCTCGACCAATCCGCCGACTGTATACTGCTGGCCGAACAGAGAAGTGGCAACTCACCTAACCCAACGCGCAAAGGCGGGTTTCACGATGCATTTATTCTGCAGACTTGGGACTCTTCAAAGCTTGTGCATCTGGTATAAAAGAGCAAGGAAGGCTTTGGACTCATAGACGGAAGCAGGTTTTTCGATGACGGTCAAAATCACGGCGGTGATTTTTCAGAAATGCTATCAGCTGCAGTTGTCATCCAACCCACCATCGTGTTGCAGTCAACATTCTGGCACGACGCGCCTGAAGTCTCCGGCCATGGTTAGAGACTGAAAAGCTGCCGCTTCTTTCCGGGTCTTATATGTCGATTCGGATGAACGGGCTACGTGACGGTACAGGGACCTTCCATAGCCTTCCATTGAGGAGCTTTCACCCCGACTTCCTTCATTTGGATCCGCCATTTCAGCCCCTGGTTTGTTCGCATAGACTCCGGATAGTCCTCACCAAAACGATCAGAATATCTCCAAATGAAATTCTCCAAGTGGTGAAGCTGCAGCTCCATGCATGATGCTCAAAATCAGAGTTCCATATTCATTGGCTCTCGGATGAACAATCTTTAGGCTGATCTATGTCAAGTGATTTATAGGCGAACGCCTCGAAGGAGATTGAGACAAGCGTTTGCTTTGGCGAGTCCAGCTATGGGCTGTGTTTTCCTGGTATTCGACGCCTTGTTCGCCACCAAACTCGAGATCTTCCTTCGGTGAGACAAAACAACACTTCTGTTCAACCCGCTGACGTGGGAAACCCCGTCCCCGATGGATGACGAGGCCGTAACGACGTCGACGGGTCGTTCCGCTTTGGGAATTTGAGGCGCATCAGAGGGACAGGGACCGGACGTAAGTAATGGGCCCGTCGTGACGCGTCTTGACGGCCGCCGACTGGGAACACGTTGAAACAGGTCCCAGACGTATATCGTTCTCGCTCGTCCTAGTAGAAGCGAAACAAAAGGCTCCTGGTGAGTCATATCGGCGGAATCATCGCTTTCAACCTCCGCCATATTGCTTTTCCAGTCTTCCTGCGGCGTGTTTCACCCTGAATCCACAGCTGAGGATTTTATATACCACATTTCATGCCAGGTAATACGACCCCGATTGCGAGTTGTATGAGTTGACAGTATACTTAGTCGAGTCCGTCACCCGTCGACGGAGGGTGAGGAGCCCCACCGCTGACATGCAAACTCAGACCATTTCAGTCTCTTCAGCGACCACCTCCTTGCGTCCCGGCCCTTTCACGCAAGAGCAGATCAGGCTGCCACATAAAACCGCTATCATCATCACCATTAAACCTGCAACCATGATTCCAACTCCAGAGCCGACTGGTCTCAGGTCTGTGCTCAAAACCGTATATCATGTTTCACCAGCACCAATCTACCGATTAGATTCGCGAGAATTGCATGAACCATCGAGACGATTCCGGATAGCATGGCGAACAGTTTGATTCGTCTCTGGAAGCCAAGACGAACAAACACGGGACTGTACAACTTTTTGACGATGTTCTGAGCTCTCAATCTACGCCACGTTAGTCGGCCCGATTCAGTACTCAGTCGCCAGGACCGCCACAATAACTCCATGGCTCTCAAATTGTCTTGAATTCAACAGACGCAGATAGTCTATGACCGGAAGAATGCCCAATTCAAATGAGATGACCTCAGGGCTAGTACAACACTCACAAGCGTCAAGCTACGCGCTTCCGATTCCAAAAATCATTATCCAAAGATAATATACAGTATCATAAAGATACATACAGAGGAAGACCGAGAAAAGGAAAAGCCTGAGACGGTAGCAGAAAATAGTCCGTATAGAGTACAATCGGCTTCGGAACCAGGAGAAAAGGGTATATAAATCATTCGGGTACGTAAAGTAAAAGAGAAATATCAAGAGATCACCAAGACTTGGAGTGGTATAAGGACTATTCGGATATAAGCGGAGCGAGAAATGTCGAGATTCATGGAGGCTTCAAGTTCGAGAAGGGAAGAATCGAGCAAAGATGGATGGAGAAGATGGAAATTGAATATTGTTTCTTGCGAGCTTGGAATGTAGACCGAGGAGATTGAGAGACGAAAGGGAAAAAACCAACAGATGACGAGTCTGTCGGCCACTCAAGCAGTCACTGGAAATGGAAGTAGGTCGTCATCCCACTACCACCCCTCCTGCAACTTTCGCCTCGTTCGGGTCTCTCGCCAGGTTTGGTCGACAGATATTTGCTGATTCGCCGAGGCGACTTGCTGAAGAGGATCCAAATTCTCGTTGGTCGGGCCGGAAATTTTGATCTTTGATGGTCCCAGAGCAAGGAAATGCGAAACCAGATGGTTGAGACCTCTGCCGCGTTGGACATAGATTCGACTAAGAGGCCGTCTCTCGGAAAGTGGAGGAGCAAGATTGGATTCCGGTAGCGGGCACAAAAGCAGGAGCTTCAGGATTCAGAGTGGCTCTGTAGCGATAATAAGCAACTATTCAAGTAGAAGCAGCGACAAGAAGCTCACCTTGGGGTTGTTCGACTCGACGGCGGCCTGAGTAGAGGGTCTAAGTACCAGCTTGTCCTGAAAGCCGATTAGCTACTGAAGAATGGAAACATGAGTCAACCTTACCTCACTGTCATCAGACATATCTGTTACGACAGTGTCGGTAGAGCTATCGGCGGCCGTCTGAGAGAGAGGTTAAGGAAAGAAACAAAAACCAAGGCTTGAACTTGCCTCAAATGTGACATCGACATCGACCTCGACTGGCACTACACTAACATCACCGTCTGTGATAGTGCCATCGACTGGTTCCAACGAAGAGAAGTCGTCCTGAGAATCGGTCATGAGAACATTATCGTCCCCGTCGGTGGAAGATACGAGTCTGGTTGCCTAAACAGTAGGTCAGCAATCAGACCAAAGTTGAGACAAAGAACTTGCCTTTGCCCGATGTTCCGATTGATAGCTATTTCCCAAGACGAAGGAGTTGATGGTGGTACAAGGCCCGCGCCAGAGAGCCGATGAAGAACAACATCAGATTAGCCAAAGGAGTAATCGAAAGAACATTGAGACCGAACTAGAGACGAGATGAGCAAAGAAACATGGTTGAACAGTGAACTCACCGAATTGAATAACTATATCAACCGTGTTCCAAGTCCCAGTCGCCTTGTCGAGGACTGTGTTAATGGCGAGCACCCACAACCCACTATACAGGAGGATCAAGGTCGAGGTGGTCATCTTTTCTTCGAAAAAGGTAGTAAAGTCGGCTTCCTGAAAGCGAGGTCAGCTATCGAACGAGACGATATAGAAGAACCACTGACCATTTGCAAGTCTTTCCAAAGAATGACACCCAGAGAATCGCCTGTGGTCAAGATCATTACATTCATGGCCCGCGCCATTAGGCCGTAGAATGCAAGAATGCAAGACAGCAAAAGCAGGATAACCTGAGCCGGAAGGGAGCAGAAGACCTGAGTCGAGAAAAAGAGGACGGAGCGGAAGATGAAGTCGAGGACGACCAGGACGATGTTCGGAGTAACCAGAAGGGATAAGAGCATTTTCAACATTATCGGTTTTGAGCTTGGTCTTTGAAGCAGGCGAAGAAGCACGAGTTATCTTGATAAAGAGAAAAGCGATGGTGAAGAAGACGAGAAGACCGAAGAGAAACAATGCGACTGTTGTTGTTCGGATTGCC
The DNA here is from genome assembly GCA_029320655.1 of Mycena floridula. Classification (NCBI taxonomy): domain Eukaryota; kingdom Fungi; phylum Basidiomycota; class Agaricomycetes; order Agaricales; family Mycenaceae; genus Mycena; species Mycena floridula. The sequence goes on from JARIHS010000001.1 coordinate 3,571,968, forward strand.
AGTGTCGATCATAGAGGAAGAAGGTTGGACGAAGGTGTCGGCCTGAACGGTAGAGCTTGGGACAGGCTGAATAGGCGGCCCAAATTTCTCAGTGAGATAGAGGCCGCTGTCTGCAGGGCAAACCCGACTTTTCCAGTAGGAGAGAGCAAATTCGTCCAACCTCTTCTTGTTGAATGCTCTCAGCCGAGCATGAGCGTGAATGCAGTCGTCGATAAAGGTGGAAGCGAGGTGGATGGCCATATTCCGAAGGAAATGTTCGAAGCTAGACGCCAACGACATGATGGTTCGAGTTGAAGACAGTTTAGAGGGGCAAAGGTTTTTATACCTTCAGACTGGCTGAGACCTGACAAAGGGTCTAGTAAGACATTCAATCAACGAAGCGCGTGCTCGTGACTCGACGCGTCGCCCTCGTCATCCATGGCAATGGCAGAAATAATTTTGGAGAGAATTTGTCGAAGGACATGGTGGTCAATGGTGGAAAGCGTGACGATTCGTGTTCATTACTCATTATTATAAAGTGTCGATCGTTTTCTTCTTGTGCAACTTGCACTTACATCGAATTTTGTGGCTAGGCATTGCGCATATAGATGTGCCAAACTGCTGTGTCGATGTTATTTTCTGGCGAGCAATCCAGCAGGGACTTGAGGAAGTGAAATCATCATCGTTTTATGTAAGCCTCTAAAAGGCGCTCTGAAAATCAACCGTCACCCGCTGCGACTACTACTTATGGACGACGCCGAAAGCCAGTGCACTCAAGAAACGCAAGGTTCATTCAGCAAACCAAAAGAAGGTCGCCTTGTATGGTTAAGTCCTGCAATTCCAGCGACTCTTACTTTACTCTTCCTCGCCGGGACTGGTAGCGCTCTCTCAACTTTTGCAAATCTATTCGGCCATGCAATCCTATCGGTAGCTTTTCCGACAGAGTACAACATCATTCCAGCACGATCTTCAGCCATCGTCGGAGCTTTGGGAGGTTCCATCTCAGCCATTCCATTGGGCTTTGGATATTCTTGTCTCTTGCGCTTTGTTGCAGCCTCGAATCCTTGGTTGAAGCTTTCCATTCGCCTTTCTATTCCTGGTGTCACCGCTAGTACCAACCTTCTCTCAATATTAATTCTTCGCAGTCGGATGAATGGGCGATATTTCATGGATCTCAAATATGGCGCTCTGGAAGGTGCAATAGGGGGAGCAGTTATTGTGGCCATTAGTGCGGTCTTCAGACTTTTATGCTGGGCCTGCGGGGTAGCGTTTACGAGTTAAGGTGAGTCACCGTGTTATATTCAACTTTTCTCCATCAAACACTCGCAGGTGCCTCGAGGGTTGTATATACACATGTTTATTTCTTTATTTTGGCAATTTAGAGGATTTGGGATCGGCAAAAGCAACGGGAAAGCATCAAAGACCTTGATCAGATCAGGCAGAAAGGCGAAACCCGGTTACATCCAGAGCAAGATTCTATTCCATCCATTGGTTGCCTGGATTCTCTAAACTATACATTCTCCTTGCATTCTCCAAATCATTGTGCGGCGGCATATCCGAAATTAGATCCTTCTAATCCCCTTGAAACCAGTGTAAATTGCTGAGCGGCTGCGGTGATTCGCTTTGTAGACTTGGAACTAGACAGAATGAGTAGGAAACGAACTGCTCAACGAAAAAGACATACCCAAGAACTCCACGTATAAATCTGTCTTTTTCTTCTGCTGATGCCCTCGAATGCGACAACTCATTCTAAACAGTTCATTAGCAGGATCCAGAGAACAAGGAGAGCGAGTACTAACAGAAAACAAAATTTCTCTGACCCAGACCTTGCACTGATCCACCCAGCGCTTCAATAATATTCCAAATAATTCACAGAGATTGGGCATGACACTCCGGGGTACAGCTCCTGCTATACCACTTAATACAGCGGTCAAAATTGGACGACCATGAGGCTCCAACAGCTGATCCCGAAGAAAGGGTACTGTGTTCGGATCCGCATGCGATTTTTCAACAAGTTTCGACTACAGATTCACATAGTCAGTATCCTGGTCTAAAGCGGATTTGAAACTCACTAAAAAAGTCGTTGCCTCGATCTGGGAATATCGCTCTTGAAGCATGAGCCCTCGTAATGCGCACTGAAGCAACAGATCGAGGGCTCCTGGAGGTAAAGTATAGAAAGCTCTGACGTATCTGTTCGCAACCTGTATTCATGAGCCATCAACCATACATAGCAGCGTGGTCGTTGACTTACTGGATCCATAACAGAGAAGAATTCTCGGACAAGATCGGGATTCTGGAATCGATATAAGTCAAAACCCCAGGAATGCATGAGAGACTGACATCTTCCATGGCATTGGGTGCCGCTAATGAAGGTAACACTGCGCTCAACAATACCGGAAGTGCAGCATCAACCACTGTTTTGGCATGCTCCTCGAGCTGTTTCTGCTGAAGTTGACTAGCAGCCTCGACCTCTGGATTGTCCTTTGGGAAAAAGGGTGGCTCGGGGAACAGCTGTCCGAAAAGCATACGGGCCAAAGGTAGCCAAGGTCCTGGCACCTGCTGCTGTATCGTCCGACAAACGAGTTCAAGTAAGGGAGCTGGCGGTAGCGATATCAATGTCGCATCTGAAGGCAACGAAGTGATCGCTTTGAACAGGTCGCTCACTGCCTGCAAGTCATCCGGTCAACATGGTGAATATGAAACACAGAGAAGACCGACCTGTCCAACTCCAATGGCGCTACAATAAAGTTCCATCGCTCGGTTCACAGCAGCCATAATAGCCTCTCGCAATCTGATTGTTCGTGGATCCTCTCTGGCTCGAGTGATAGCTTCGATCTCCTTCATCCATTCCAAATCGAAATCATCTTCCAGCTCTACCATCCCACCAGTGCTTGAAAACTGTGCCCGAGTTAGTCCTCTGGCGATCCCTGTGAGAGTCTCCAAATGGAAAATGACAAGAGCAATGGCCTCGGCTGGAAGCTACCAAAGACTGTCAATGAAGAGCCAACTATGACCGGTTTGACATACCATATTCGGAGAATTGAAAGCTTGCGCCATCTTCTGAACAACAGGGTTCACCATAGCCTGACATTCACGATGAAATAACTATCACTTGAAAGTCAATAGGACGAACCTCGACAGCGGGGATAGCTTCAATTGGTGGAAGCGCCTGGACGACACTCGCTATAGACTCGAGTACCTTGCTTTGTTCTGATTCCTAGAGTAACCAGTCAGCATATCTATGGAACCTGAATTGTTAACATACCGGAATATTACCAATTCCAGCATGTAGTTCGGAAAATGCATTGAGTTGTGGTGCCAGCGCCTTTCTGTTCGAATCACACAAACGTCGAAGTGCATTGGTAGCTTGCAAACATAGAGTCGGATCTGTCAGAGCAGAGATGGTATATCCGACAGCACAATTAAGCTGTTGCGTAGTATCAGCTGTCTCCGGTTGAGCTTTGAACCAAGAAGCATAAGCCGCTGTCGGATATCAGCACCTGTCAAGACAACATGTTGGAGAACTCACCGATCAGATTCAAAGTAGTTCGTCGAGCTCGGCCATGGCCCGAGGTTGGAAGACGACCGATGACGTCCGGGTTGAATATTCGCGCCATCTGAGGAGTCTGGGTGATGTCTAGCGCTTCCTGGATGTAGGCGAGACAGTGTAGGGTGGCTTCAATCTCCTGCAAACAGTTATGAGAAAGGAAATGGCGACACCCGACGAAGACTTGCTTCCCAACCCTGTTGTTGACCAGGTTGTCTCGCTGCCAGACGATCAAGAACATCGTTGATCAGGTAGTTCAGCATATCGTCACGAAGCACATAGTATCTGAAGCGATATTCAGCACAATCTCTTGTCGTTCGTGGCCTTTTCACGTACGCATTGATGAGCGTATCACCAAGATCTCGACGATATCTAAAAGTAATCAGCATTCGACCATTGACCACTAAATTGCACCATACACTTGAAATTTGTGAACCTGATCTGCCCAATCATTCAGCCCTAGCTTATTGAGAAATGAAAAGCTCACCTTTGGACCATCCGTGAGCTGGAGGAGGATACATGACTTTTCTCCTCAATGCCACCACAACCTCAACGTATAACCCCTTGGTCACTGTATTCCGCGTCTCGAGATCAAGAGGCATCGTCCCATCATCAGAGTCATCTTCACTCCATAATGCCTCTTGGAAATGGTACCAAAAACCGTGAGCCCTTTCACTGACTTCCTCGTCGATGCCAAAATAACCCGGAAATCCAGTGTAAATCAGCATGAGACGGAGATATGTCTGACATAGCTCTCCTCGTCGCTTCGAACAGCCTTGAACTGGTTCGAGCGATGTCACATTTCTAGCAAGATAGGAAATGGAGTGTTCACCCAGCTCCCGCAAGAGCTCGGAAAGCGCATGAGAAACCTCGTCGACTGTGCCAGATTTCAGCGAAGCCTGGACGATTTGAGAGCCAGTTGCATCAATCCAGCAGAGAAGTGGCTCTGTGAAGCTCCTAGAGCCAGCGCTGTCATAGAAGGAAGAGCTTTTGATGAACCCAAGGAGAGCGTCACACGCAGAGACAAAGTTGGTCTCGTTTTCGGGATTCAATAGACCGATAATTCTTGGAATGAGGGGTGTTGTATTACTGCGTGTTTCGTTCAGCAAAAGCAGAGATCGAAAGAGGACCTTACTTTGCAGGGAGGTGTGGTAGCCAGGCGGTTAAGCATTTTAAACCAGAATCAATTAAGGACTCCTTGGCTTGTGGATTGCTCATCGATGCCTCGAGAATTTGTGAAACCAGGCCTAGTGCATCGACAAGCGTGGAAACCATGACACCTCTACCAGAGTTGAGCATGGAACCAGAGCGATGAGGATATGCCTACTTGCTAGCGCCAGTCAAATTAGCGCTGTCGATATTTTGAACGACGACGGTGAGGAATTCCAGGATGTGCTCGTTCGGCGCACCTGCACCGGAGAAAGTGGTTACGCAGTACAGAATCCAATTGGGCCATGCGTTATGCCGAGGGACCAATCTGAGGGACAAAGAAGAAAGCTGCAAACGATGAGATGCGAAAATGGGACAACAAAGGAAGCACACAGGTGCTGAAGAGTTTTCGAAGAATGCTCATCATCTTTCCGGTGGCCATTGAATGAGCTGTGAGCTGCACGAGAAGATCACGCAAAGCCTCGGTATTCTCCTGGGGAAACGTGTCCCTGAATGAGGATGATTCAGAAATCTCGAGGACATTGGGCTGAGGCGACTCACCAATCCCGAGCAATTTTGATATCTGCGGTATGAGCACCGAAGAACTGAACATAAGGGTTCTCGTGGCCAAGGAGCGGAACCACGAGGCCCCAGGCTTCATATTTCTTTTGCAATTCTTCGAGTTCTCCTTGCAGGCGATTAACCTGTTCCAACTGTTCTGCCGAGGCAATTTGTGAGGGATTGGCCTGTAGGATCAGCTTTTGGCGGATGAGCTGAGCAATTCGGAGGAGAAGAGAACACAAAAGAGACCTGGGCAGTATGCTGAATATCCTGGTCCGATAGTGTAGGCAGGAAGCTGAGGTCGACCATGGTGTAGTCCAGGAAAGGTATCATCACGTGGTGAACGCGTTATTTCACACGCTCGAAGAAAACAATCAAGTCAGACGAGCAAATATGTTCTATTATTGTACGTGGTATATGTATTGTATCATTTGAGGCGTAGTAGTCAACAGGTCGATTTTGCAGAGTATGTATGCTATTCCAGGTAACGATCAAAGAAGATCGGATCCCGGATGACTCTTCCATGATTCGGATTATAACAAAGCAAGTAATTCCCGGTTAGCAGGCAGTGCCGCCGCTTGTTGGCGACTGACTGTCTAGTCGACCATCTATGTATAATTCAATCGTTGCATGACGAGATACGTAGCAGTCGTGCTGCCTGTCCGTCAGCCGGACTTGACTGTTGCCGAATTCCCACGCGTTTCCCTATATCAGCGGGCGATCCGATTTTGATTTAGGTCAGGCAGGCCCACAAAAACGACCATGGCAGTCATTATCGAAATCCCCACCGAGCTTCTCATCGAAATCTTCTCCTTTTGCGCAGCGGTCGAGCCGTTGGCTCCATTGACTCTGCAGCTTGTTTGCCACTTGTGGCGAGATATAGTACAATCTTCGCCTAGTGTGTGGCAAAGAGTCGAAATGCACGACACCAAGCGCTCCATTTCAGATTCTCATGCTCAAGCCAAGACCTGGCTGTCCCTCTCCAATCCTTTACCTTTCGAGGTCTCTGTCGACGTCCAATCTCCGGATACCATCCTTCCCCTTTTGTCGCCATTTCTCTCCGACGTCGGTCGATGGACCTCACTGGAAATTACCGGAGAGACAGAGGAATCCTTCTTATTTTCAGATTCCTCTCTCAATCTTCAGTCATTGGATCATCTCTACCTTGCTGTCGCCGACGAGCCAGCTGAGAAATCATCCGAAAGCTCAATCTTTACACCATTTTCGCCACTACACCCTGATAAGCTCGCCATGAGTCTCAGACTCAGCCAGATGCCCGCTACTGGCTCCCTAATGCCTCTTCGATTCACCACTGTCAGCATCGAGGAAAAGGATGGAATTCAACACATCCAGCCGACCGAGATTCTCCATTTCCTTACGGCATGTCCAGCTCTCCAAAGTTTTGACTTCCAAGGGTACGGAATTCATGATGATGACCATGACACGAGCTCGGCTTCAGTGGTTCGACTTCCCGAGTTGGTTTCCCTTGCCATTCGCTGCACTTGCACAGTCCGTGCTCTTCTCTCCTTCATCGGCTGTCCAAACCTTGAACAACTTTATCTTGGTGTCAGTTTTTTCCATTTATTTGGTTCGTTCGCGATGCTCACTTACTTCACAGCATCTCAACGTCGATTGGTCGCTCCCTCGCTCCTTTGACGAAGATGGCGACAGCGATGACGAAGCCCATGACCCATCACGCTCGCCTTTTAGCGACCAAGCAACTGGAATGGGGCTACGGAAACTGGTTAAATCAGCCAGGAAGTTGAAGCGGATTGAGATGGATTTCGCAGATGCCAGGACGAAGGATTTTGCCTATATTTTCGACCACCTGGAGCATTTGGAAGACTTTTCCATCGTCGCTTCAGACATGTCCGACACTGTTATCCGTCTCCTGCAGCCGGATGAGCATTCTAGAGTCAGGCTCCCTAAATTGCGCAGCTTGGAGCTTATCAATTGTCCGAGGATATCTGGCGATGTCGTTGTCCAGGTTTTGTCGGAAAGAGTCAAGATTACAGATAGATTGACTCCGAACGATACCTTGCAGGAAGTCGCTATTGTGGAATGCGATTTGTTCGGACAAGAGCACGGACATACTTTACGCCAGGTCCTGGATGGAGGAAGACTGCAAACTCCGATGTAACCAATTTTGATGTACAACATGGATGTATTATTTATGTACCAGTATACCAATCCAAGCAGGCGATTATTGGATTAGAGTGATGGGGAAGATCCCGACTTTCTGCTTTTTCGCAGCTGTGAGTCTGAGGCCCGGACTTCACGTGGCTGAAATACCTTTCGCACTGCCTCAGGACTCACCTCTCAGAACAGGACACGGACAACGAGGCCAATACGACAGTTAAAATAGAGGTCAGCCTGCTGTTAATAGGCCTCACTTCTGTGTTGCTCATGATGTACAGCTCCTGGTTCAACAAACACAGGTCGGCCATTTTTACCCTCTATCGTTCTTTTTCAACTTATTTTAGGTCGCTGGACACAAAGGTAGCTTTCTATCGTCTTTCGCATGTCCATGGATTCATCTCTGTCTAAAGGATTCATTACAGCCTTTACTCGACCTCTGGAAAAGGATTTGTCCCATGAGCTCACCTAGCCTGGAGACGTCAACGGCCGAGTTGACTCTAACGACCCCGAAATCCCAAATCCTGTCGTTTCCCTCACCAGGCTCGGGTTTTGTCGGACCCAAAGCGCCTGAATTCGTTGTCCGTCTTGCCTTTGTTTCTCCTATATTTCGCCCTAACAAAGTAACAGGTCCGTATTCCTGGCCGAAAGAATTCACGAGGTCTAGCATCGCCCGGGGTCAGCCCCGTGGCAGCGACAGACCCTCCATTATCTGTGCCAAGCGAGCCAGAGGAGCCTCCATTAGCGGTCACAACCAAGTCCGAGCCTTCAATTACACCAACAAAGTCGACATATCCAAATAATATCTCACCAGCACCAACACCACAATCTCGAACACCGACGACCCCTTCTTTTGCCAATTTATCCTTTTCTTCATCGCGCCCAGCACCACCAAGTCCAGCTGTCTCCAGAAGAGCCTCCAAAATCTCTTCATCGCGCCGGGCTTCCAAAGTCTCGTCTTCCTCGAGACGGAGCAGTCTAAGTCGAGAGCACAAAAGATTGAGTCGAGGGAATTCAACGAAGAGAGGCAAGCGAATATCGTCTTCCACCAAGCCATCTTTTGGTGAAGGATCGATGGGACCGCCAGCCATCGCTTTTACCATAAAAATTCGGGATTTTGGATTCGACGACGCAGACGACAAGCATCGGGGTCTAGGCCCTGATGTTCCGAGGGCGAATGAAGTGGCACGGTTGAACAGAGCGCTGAATCGACATGTTGCTCGACTTTCGACGGCTTCTTCTGTTCATTCGCATGTTGAAGAAGAGGACCAGGACGATATGGATCTGGATGACAGTTTTGGGTTTGGGAGACTGAGCTGGTCCTTTGCGGTGCGGAATCAGGTGCCTAAGGAAGATTTGGAGAGAAATTTTGATTCACCTGTGGACGATGATGAGGAACAGGACGAAGGATTTGAAGATGAAGAGTACCAGGATGCTGAAGAATACGAGGATGAGGAAAAGGAGCTGGTACCTGGTCTTTATCGGGCATTGTTTGCCTTTGAACCAGAGGGAACTTCCGAGATGCGACTGGTCGAAAAGCAGGAGGTGACTGTCGTTGGTCGTGGAGGTGGAATTGGGTGGGCTGTTGTCGTCGATGGTACAACAGGCGATGATCAGACCCCTCGGCATGCTTTGGTGCCAGAGAGCTACATCGTACTTGTCAAGGCCGATTCAGATTCAGAACCTGCATGAAAGCCTTGAGCGCTGGACGCCATATGTATCCACTAAGTAACCTGTTGTACTTGCGCTGTTCACTTATTTTATTATCATTTTATTATTATATCATTTGGACTTGGTGTCAATCCCGGTCGTGGGAATAAATGCCACTATGCGCCCTTCCCTTGCCTTGCTCAAAACTTCAAGGTCTGCCTGGAAAGGCGCGTAATTCTATCTCGATTTGCACGCAGGTTCATCAACTTCCTCTAGGTCCTTATTTTGTCGCCTTTCCGAATCTCAAGGAAGCACTAGACAAGAATGTCGCTATAAAGACACAGGCTCGGTCCTGTACCATTCTGCCCAATTTCGTCGGGTATGTTTGTTGATCCAGCGTCGAATATATCGCTCATTGGACGCAGGATAAAATTTCTGGTTCACAATGGCAAGGATTATAACCCAGTGACGGTGACCCAGGACATGGTTGGACACAAGTTGGGCGAATTTTCTTACACGAGAAAAAAATTTCATTACAAGTACGTCTTTTGGCTGCTGGAAGACTGGCTATGTGCTCATTTCTGTCCGAAGAATGTCAAAGAGAAAATAGATTATCGAATTATACTTCCTTCTTCCACCGAGAATTACGCTCCTGCACTAGAGAATCGAATTCTGGCAAATCTTTGTATTTCTAGGATTCCTCTCCTGAATCCCGAGCTGGCAAGAAGGGAATGCCTCCCCATCCCTTCACGAACACAATCCCGAAACCGTCCTAGGTCATCACAGAGGAAGGGCACTTCGCAGCGTCCCTGCTCCCTCAGGGCAGCTCGGGTCTCCCAGTTCTACCAGACCAACAGTATGTCCGCTTCGCCAACACGGTCAACGAAATCCTCTTGCTATAATGACCATGGCTTTCGGGCCAGGTGGATGATTGGACAGGACGCTGTCGGTACGACTGTTGATATGCTTTTTACCGTTTCCTCGTTGCGGACCACTCAAGCAGCTGCTTTCAAGCTTTACATCAGGTTTAACGAGTAAAAGAGAACCTTCCTCGACTTATTTCAATCTGGTATAAAGAGCATTACAAGGTACGTGTACGTACGTACATGTTGGCACAAAATTATCGACTAACGTCGAGCACGGTGATCTGCTGGTTTCTCCGGCTGTGCTCCTGGTTTCTCTTGTTGCGCCTGGGACTGTGCAATTTTCTAGCAGGGCCAGCTCAGTGACTATTTCACGACTGGCCGTGGAAACACACTATTTTCAGTTGTGTCAATGTCGACAGAATTGTGTCCAGAGCCGCCTCTGTTAATTCGCCTGCCTGCTCAGAGTCAGTATGCTTGCAATGAAATAGGGGCAATCGTTGACTCGCCGATTCAGCAAATTCCGGCCTGGAAGCCGCCTCCTTCGTTCTGTTTTCATCCAATTGAGCCTGCGACGGCTGCGCGCGACTTGGGATTCCTTTGGACGATCTAGCGGGACCAGTGTCAAGTCGGGCATTGGCCAATGGGTTTCGGCTGAACCAAATGTGGGTGATGTATCCGCCGAGAAACCAAAAGATACGACCGCCTTTGTGGTGATGAATATGCGAAGGCATGTTCACTGACTTGATCTGTAGCCCATTCGCTTCTCGGCGAATCAGGTGGCGTCACCGGCTGCTTCCTGTTCAGCTTCCGGTCATCCATGAAACATGAATTTCTCTGGACCTTGAAGCAGTGTCGGCCAAGTTAAACAACTTTCCTACATGGAAAAAAGTTTCACTACAAGTATGTCTATTCTCTCCGCTCATTGCTGTTCAAACTTCAAAGGATGTTCAAAGAAACCAGATTATCGCATTCAATCGCAGCTTCTTCGCCGTTCTAATCGCTCTAGCTGAGAATTATGCTCCAGTACCAAGCAATGCTCCGAATCCTGTGTATGTCTTTTCCTGAGGAGAGGTCTGCTGATACCTTGGTATCTAGACGCCAAAGAATGCGGTGTCATTCGAGTCACACATCTACTCGGCCGTCACCTGTACACCTTTCCTGTAGCCCTTATAAACGACAGCCAGTGGAGATTCAACAAATTTACCTCATGCTCACTGAGAAATCGTTACCAAGAATGCTACCGGGCGGCTGCTCAATGCACTTCGGACTTGGAGGTTATCGACAAATGGACCTCTGGCCGCATTAATGCAGGACCTCTGCGGCCTGATGCGATTACTTTCAAAATCGCGAGGGACAGGCTTTCCAGTTCGGTTGGGAAGCTCAAGGGAGCCATTGAAGCCCATCTCCCTGAATATCTTCTTTATAACGACCCTGACGAGGACGATTTCACCCTGGATGGATCGACAGAGAGTTTCGGCACTGATTTTGATCCTGACGAGGTCAGTCGCATGACTATTTTGATTACTTCGTTTAACAAAACTGGATCCACAGACAATGGACCGTTTCGTCAAAGGCTGCTTGATGGAGAATCGAGTAGACCCTACATGCATCCAGTATCAGTATAGTTCTGCCAATCTATGGTCAGAATATGCTGAACAGTATGCTGCAAGAGAATCATCTCGAGTTTGCCCGTATCGACTTTCCTGTCAGAGTCAAATACCTCTGGAATACCATTCTAGAGCCTACAAAGCCGACCTTGACACCCTTCAGCGGCTGTATCGGCTTCCAGGGCCTGAAGACCGACAGCTCGAGGTCGCACGACACAAGAAGGAGATGGACCGGTTGGCACTGATGTTTGCACAGAAAGCAAAGGAAGAGGTTCGTGAAATTAAGCAGAAGAGAGTTCCGTCAAGCTCGAGAGAAGCAGCGACACGACCCACACCCCAAGCCAAGGTCTACCAGTCATTCGGCTGACGATCGTCGTCGTCGTCGACCAGAGCAGTGGATTCCACAGCTCTCCAGTTCCAAATATGGCAGCAGCATTCCAGCTGCACGTCCCAGTACCCCTTCTCGTCGACCTCCAACTTGTCCTAATACTGTTTCTCCAGATTCAGCCATGCGGTATTCTCGCAATATCCATCGATCAGCGCTCTCCCGGTGTCAGTGAAGACCGGTATAAGCACTCGTTCGAGCGCTTCCTATGCGAGCCTTCATTCTGATGCAACAGTAGCGCCCGAACAGAGTCCAACGAGCTGCTCAGAAACCCAGGCGGCGTCCTGACGAAGACGGGATTCTGGATTCAGTATCCGACATGAGCTCGATTTGGGGCAGCGGATACCAGCAGTACTCGTTTATTGGGCAGCTCTATAAGCGACAATATCAGTGTCTCCGGTCGTGACACAGTTCTGCCACCTACAACAGCCGCCTCTCGTTTCTCGATGTCTTCCCAGGAAGAATGGGATAATATCAGCATAGAGCAAATAATCAGCGATTCAGAGACTGAAACTGAAACAGGCGCCTCACCAGAGTCCCGTTCGAGTTGGGCTACTTTTGCCACAGAGTCGGAATCATCTGATTCCGACGAAGAGACAGAAGTACCGTTGGTTGGAAGCCATGTCGCGCCAGAAGCTCAGAGACGGCAGTTTCAGCTTTACGAGCGCTGGGGACCTCCATCCAGGAATTATGTTCCTTCGACAAACAGAAGGGACAATCAGAGCTTCGCTAGTCATTCATCCATCTCACTTGTCGAAGTTTCAAGTTTCGCGGGAAGATGATCAGATATCCTCCGTATTGTTCGCCATTAATTGCTTTCTATGCTTTTCTTCCCGCTGTGTATCAATTGCCGTTTTACTTTGCATGTCTTCTTTGATGTCTGTATCCAACTAGAAATGTACCACCGTAGGAGATCTCGAACCAGACTGGAACGATTCAAATCAAGTTGAAGGAAGCACCCAATGATGAGGGATAGAATGGAATCGCGCAGTTTCGGATTCAGACGGCATTTGCGACGTAAAAAAAAGTTGAGGTATCTAGGTACATGGGTATATGAAAGAAATCATAATCATAATCATAGCGAGTCCGAGAGATTGGGAAGAAAATAGTATGTGTTTTATTGAGCACCTTTACAGCTCGTCTGTAAGTGTCGCCATACCACGTCCCTTCTGGAGAGCAATTTTTGGCAAGCAGGACAGGGAACAGGAGGTTCTTTCTTGTGAACAGTGCGCTGATGGCGTTTCAAGTCTGATATGCGATTGAAGGTCGTTTCTTTGGGACACATGTCGCATGGGACTCGGCAATTCGATTTGAGTTTCGATGAAGGATGTCTGCTCTTCTTTGCAGGCCGGTTGGATTTGGCTTTCGATGAAGACTTGGACTTGGACTTCCTGATCGGCGGTGGAGAAGCTCGGGATTCCTCATTGTCACTGGCATTGGAGCCTGATCGTTCGTGACATTGGGCAATTTGGGTCCCAGGCCGAATGTACCTGATATGCTCTGCCATCGCCGCAGAAACTGAGGGCGAGTCGCAGGAAGTTGGACTCGAAAACAAGGAGGACGAGGACGAATCGCATGAACTGTAAATGTTTGATTTGTCCATTGCCACCCAATTAGTATCGAATTCTGGCAGTTGGTGGTAACTTTCGTCCAAGAGGGTAGCTGGGCGGACTAGTTCCGTTGAGCAAGGTGCCAGGATTAATATCGTACAGCGACTGAGCTGAATAGTTCATTAGGCAGGACCATGTCGCAGGCGGTGAACCGAAATCCGAGTTGAATCCATCCATCGGCGAGAATTGATAGGGCGTCCAGTTGCTAGTGGGCACGACATTCGGAAGGTCGACAATATTCAACCTGAGATGGGCAAATTGTCTGGGGCAAGGCGCTAGGATTCTCATCCATCGATTGAAAGGAATTGTCGATCTTTGTGAACAGGTCCCATGTGGCCTGCTGGACAAAACCTAGTCGTTAGCTATTGTCTGTGAAGCAACGCAACAAAGACGTACCTGGAGATAATTACATGGCTCAAGTGCAAGTTTGACGCTACATGTTGGACCAAAGTCATGGAATCCAAAGTCGAGAAAAGAGGGTATGAAGGAATACATGGCGGCGGCGGCGGCAGCAGCGTGAAGAAGAATGCAACCCAGCACAGGCACTTTATAGGCTTCAGCATCCTGTTGAGGCTGTGAACAAGGCTCGAATTGGGCTGCTTTTTGGCGTCGGGGAAAGAACAAGCGGAGAACAGCTTTTGTTAAGGGATTCAGGGTCGCAGACAAGGATTCGCTTAATGATATGGTCGAATATGATATTATGGACGTCCATTGGAGCCTTTCACAGCTTTTGGAATCAAGGTCACTCGCACAACCTAAAATCCCGGACTGGTACTGGCGTCGACCTGACTTTTTTCCGCCTTGAGGTGAAGCAAACCACTCAGATTAGCAAGCCTTACTTATTTTCCTGTAGTTCAATTAGAATTATCCGACTGTGAAGATTACAGTACCCACTGTTCTCAATGAAATGAGCTCTGCAGATAGGACCAAGGGCCCGGCCCGGCGGAAGCCGCCACAGTGAACCGAGTAAGTTACCAGCCTCGAGTCTTTTGTTCTCCGAATCCCTCAACCATATGACAACATCCTCTTTTGGCTGCGGTAAGGACTTCTCGGATGCGTTGGAAATGATTTTTTCGTATATGTTGCGCTCAAATCTCCCTCAGCACCAATCCAACCCAACGAAGAGCTGTTTAACTTTCTTGCAGGCCGCTTCAAGGCACCAGTCTGGATTCACAACTCAATAAGTAACTGCGCTCCTTCAAAGCCAGCTTGGCGAAAAATCAAGCTTCAACCCTCGTTACGCAAATGTAACAGAAAGGACGCTCTTGGGCAATTTGGAAGACTTCTATTCAATTCGAACTGTGAAACCACTTGAGCCTAGCTAGTCGGACCCTGGGTATCGCCGGCTCCAACGACATGTTAAAAAGCGCTGGAAATCTAATCAGCATTTTGGACGACAATACCCATAATTAATATTCTTGTGACCTCTGCTGCATTCATGCTGGTAGCTGCTGTCGCTCGCCGCTTGTGCCGGCCATCAAGACGGTACTTATCTTCCTGGTCCCAAAGGTCTGCCTTTGGTCGGGAACATCGCAGATATGCCGACTACTCAACAATGGTCTCGATTCGCAGAGCGGCCGTCAATACGGTGGTATAACCTACCTTGATGTGCTCGGAATGCCCATAATCATCTTAAGCGACCCGAAATTTGTTGTGGAAATGCTCGAGAGAAACGCGAGAAACAGCTCTGCTCGTGTCGTACTAACTATGGGCGGCAAACTCTTGGGCTTCGACGAAAGTCCGCCTTTGATTCAATCCGGCAACACATGGAGCCAGTACCGACGTTTGTTCATTCAATTCATGGGTTCTCCAGCCAAAGCCCAAAGCCCCGGTCATGTCGCCCAGCATGAAACGAATCTCTACCTGAAGAACATTCTTGATGATCCCTCAGACTGGGTCCAGCACACCTACCAGTTCGTGCCTTATTTTATCCTCGAATCCGTATCTGAGCTCATCTCTTTTTGGAAGCCTCTCAGCATCAGTATCTCTGAGTCTCACATACGGATATTCGACAAAGCGCGAAGATGATCCTTTCATCAAACTTGTCAATGCTGGTACAGATCACTTCTCTGAAACCACAGCTCCGAATGCATTCATGGTTGATACATTTCCTATTCGTGAGTCTATTTAGTCAAGTCCCTTCTTGACTGAACAATTCTCGCAGTGCGCTTTGTTCCCTCGTGGTTTCCGGGCACAGGATGGAAGAAGAAAGCAATCCGATATCGCATAGCATGTCAAGCTATGGTAGATGTTCCTTATCACTGGGCGAAAGAGCAACTGGTAGTAAGTCTTGACTCAAACTTGTTTTTGCTGCCATTAACTCTTCGATTAGACAGCTGGGACATTCAGCCCGTCATTTTTGTCTGAAAGATTCTCCGATAAACAAGTTGGGCCTGAGGAGGAGCATATCATCAAATGGGCTTCAATCGGAATCTACACCGGTGCCGCTGATACTGTACGTCTACTCTTGGATCTGCTTCGACACTTTGTAACATGCTCCTAGACTGTCGCCGGGATCCAGAGCTTTGTCCTGGCGCTAACCAGACACCAAGCAGAACAACAGAAAGTTCAAGCTGAGATGGACAATGTCTTGGAGACAGGATATCTTCCAACATCAGCTGATCGCTCCTGTCTACCATACTTTGAGGCTTTCTTCACCGAAGTTCTACGTTTCTATCCATTCACGCCTCTCGGTATACATCTTTCTTGGTACTATCGGACCACAGTTGACCCTTCCTCTAGCGCTTCCTCGTGTGACGACCCAGGACGATATACACGACGGTTATTTCATTGCCAAGGACTCTGTCATTATCGCGAACAGCTGGTCAGACAGTCACTGGCCTTGAGACAAGTGCTGACTATTCTATAGGCAGTTTCTGCGAGATCCCAAGACATACCCGACCCAGAGGTGTTTTGTCCAGAAAGATTCATGGTCGGCTCAAAGTTGAAGGATCCCAAAGACTATGTTTTCGGCTATGGTCGTCAGTCAACCTTGCTCTCCTTTACCTCATAGAGTTCACGAAACCTGTTTTATAGGTCGGAGATGTCCGGTATGTAATGAAAGGTCTCAAGTCTTCCCGATTGAACATTGTAAAAGGGATTCACTTTGCTGACGCGTCAATGTGGCTGGCCTGTGCTTCGATTGTCGCAGCTTTCGACGTGCGCCCTCCTTTCCAGAAAGGAAGTAATTCCACCAGCAAAGTTCCTTGACAGTGCTATCAGGCGAATGACTTTTTTTTGGCTGGGGGCCGCAGAGTCAATTCGTGCTCTCTGAAATGCGATGAAGAAGGATTGAATTGCTTTTTCCGTATCATAGGTAGTTGCAAAAGACTAAGTATACCGAATTTCTTGTAGACAAAAGCCAATTTTCCAAAACTCATTACCGCCCAAGCGCGCTATCTCTGTTGATACAGTTCTTATTTCAGCTATGGTACAATGGCCAGGCAGCGGGTCCTGAGACTCCTGAGGCTCCCTGAGGCAATGAATGAGCAACGATCGTCGTATCTGATGCGGTATTTCGTAACGGGCGCCGAGAGCGTCACTTTGACAACTCTTTGACACTGCGCCACAGTATGAACGAGACAAATGTCTGTTATTCTGAATAGACAGGATCATGTTCAATTGGAGTCTTCTACCGCGCAAATCCTGCTTGAACAGATTCTGTTTTTTCGTTGTTCCGTCATGCTACATATGCACTGCCTTCTAGGCTAGATACTGTACTTCTGGTGGAATATATTTCCATCTGCTCTTCCTCGTTGCCATGAGCTGGGAAAAAAAAATTAAATACAACTATTGGCAGTGTGATTGGCATAGGATTTGACGCTGTTTCGCAGCGGTTCGCCCGCGATGACTGGAGGAGACTGGAGGATGAGCAACAAGTCCGTGGGAAATATTGACAACGGTGCGTTTGTCAAGTGTGGCGTAAAAGATATGAAGGGAGTATTAGTACAGAGTTGTAAAAGATACACACTAGTATTATCGTATGCTTTGATCAGCACTCAGGCTCTACTGGACAACTCGGAATCTCCAGCTTGCATCCTCAAGCTCACGTTCCCACTTGACCTGTAGAAGAAACGTAACCTTGACAAGTCGAGTAAAATAGTTTGAGAGATATTCCAACAAGCTGCGCTGCCGTTTCCCATCATAATCGAAAAAGAAATAAGTGTTCCAGGCTCCATTCGACTCGTTGACAATAAAATGGAGCTCTCGAAGTTTATTCCGAATCGCCCAAAACTGGGGTCGAAATAGACTACGAATGATGGCTTCGGGTTGAGTTTGTGCCTTTGGACGTGGTACGCAAGCCAGTTTTGTCAAATCGATGCATAGAGATATCAGATTTGGATAATCTGTTCCGAATGACATGTTCAAGGACAAGTCGTGGAACACTGTCATCGATCTGATGGATAGCGTGCTTGGCGGGGAGACTAGAGATATCTGCGGCATCGGTATGACCTGCTGAGGTGGTCGGATAATCAATTTCTCCAGTCGAGGCGCACAGCTGACTAGAATCACAGCCAACGATAAATCGCACTGGAGTACGCGTAGAAATGGAAGGACAGGCGGTTGGAGATGATTTTTATATAGTGTGGCGGTACTTGGGATATCGACTCGAAGTTGCAGGATCGAGTGGTTTAAATGCAGATATTCCAATAGGGTATTTGGATCGATATCTGGTGAAACTCGATGGAGTTCGAGAATATCAAGGACCAGGACTGGTCGAAGAGTCAAAAGACGATGGCCGAGCGCCCATATGTCGGTGCGAAAGATTCGCACCGTTTTGGGAAGCAAGAAATGTGTCCAGACTCCTTCTGCCGGTTGACCTCCACCCGTAAAGAGATCCAATTCTGTCACGTACGATTTTTGAAGCACCTGCTGCACGATCCAAATATTGGGACCGTTGATAGATAGCCGCTTCAAAGTCTTTGAAGTATATGCAGCCTCGAATACCAATACTGAGGCGGGAATCGTCGAGGTGTGCAAAGTCACAAGGCGGGGCATTTTAGATAATGCCACGGAGTACACCATGAAATCGCGGTTGACGAAGGCCGATTTAAACTCTCGTTTTGAGAAAGCAATGGTGCATTCACAAATGCGAGAGGCTGCCGCCACGGCTGAAGGTTGTCCAGCGTTGAGCAGCCTGCAAAATTCGAGATGGGCTGCGTCCTCTTCCCATTCAAAGTTCATCTTTTTGAACATGTATCCCTTTGCCAATGAAGCAAAATTGCGACAGACCAGTGCTAGATTCGCTAGGAAGCGCTTGCATGTCTTGAGGTCCATCTCATCGTTTGGCTGGAAGTAATGTAAAATTTCGCGATAGAGCTCGGTTGAAAAACGACCTTGGGACCCTGGCTGTGAAATGAGCTTGTTCAGATCGACAAGGAGAGATTAACATACCCATAATTTGCAAATCGGGCGCTAAAGCTAACCGTCTCGAGTCAACTTGATTCTTGGAATCTACTGGAAAGTCATGAAGACGTCTTTGATATGTTTCACAGTGTGCTTACATCAAGAAAAGTAAGACCAACGTGAGTTTCAAGCTAAATTCTTATTGAATCCACAGATAGCCGCTTTGTGGTCCACTGCAGCACCGAAAGGCAGCAGAAAAGAGCGGGGATGTAGATGAAAATCGGTACGTCGAAAATATTCTGTTTGAAGAACGGTCACCCAGCCAGATATTCGAGAGGCCGCTCTGGAGATCTGAGTAATGTGAAAGATGTGAAGAGTGAATTCGTGAGAAATATTGAGCTCTGAAAGATTTTGTATCCGCGTTCCCACGCCTCCCGCGCTGCTTGTTCAGCACTCACAAGTTATGTGCGACTGTCATAATTCAGCCTTCTGCCAGACTCTCGTCACCAACTTGTGGCGGCTCGATATCTTTTCTATTTCACCTCGTCGATACTCCAAAAACTACCGCAATGACCAGGTTCTTCACAAGCCCGGTCCTCTCGATCTCGGCTGTCCTGGTCTTTGGTCTAAACTGCTTTATCCATGGCAAAACGGTTGATCTGGGGTATGCCACTTACAGGTCCGACCTGACCATTGCGGATGGTGTCACTAGCTTTCTCGGAATTAGATACGCCGCTTCACCTGAAGGAAACCTGCGCTGGAGAGAGCCTCAGCTTCCACAAAGCATCTCAGGCATTCAAGACGCGACGAAAAATCCGACCCAATGCTATCAAGCATCTCTTTTTGGCTCACCTGGACTTTCTACTTCCAATCCTTATAGAACGACACTGAGATCTGGTCCACAATTCCGCTCTTTCCAGCCTGAAATCTACAAAAGAGACAGTCCCAGGTACATCCACTGAAGATTGTTTGTTCCTCAAGTAAGCATGTCGCGCCTCTTAGTGCCCCTCTCATGTTTATTGCAGCGTCCATGTCCCGACAGAACCGAAAAAGGCGCTTCTGCCAGTCATTGTATACATCCATGGTGGCGGGTAGGTCGCTGTCTCGGTTTTTTGGTCCTTCGAAGCTGAGATGATTCAAGTTACGATGCAGGAAACATCAGTCTCTATCCTGTACAGGACTTTGTGAAGGATTCTGGTCACCAAGTAGTTTCGGTCAGTATTCAATATCGTCTTGGAGTTTTTGGTATGTCGTTTCTCCATCCAAGCGCGAAACTTTAGACGTCCGTTTTCAGGATTTCTTGCTGGAAACAGAGTAAGGAAAGATGGAGCACTCAATGCCGGATTGTGTGAGTTCTGGTGATTTTCGATATGAAACGAATCTGATATGTTCAGTGGACCAAAATTTCGCTCTGCAGTGGGTTCAGACACATGTATGTTCTCATTCCAGCTGTCATTTCCGTGTTCCGCGCGCTGAAGTGGAACAGATAAAATCGTTTGGAGGTGATCCTAGTCGGGTCACCATTTGGGGACAATCTGCCGGCGCTGGCTCTATGCTTCAGCATCTGGTAGCACATGGAGGAAACACTCAGCCAACGCTCTTTCGTGCTGTCCTGATGAACTCTCCTTTCTTGCCTTTCCAGTATCACTATTCTGATCCTATTCCAGAGGTAAGTTTGATCAAGCTGATAATCTTCTTCACTCAACCCCAATAGAAAGTCTACACGGATGTCGTTTCGTCGCTCAAGTAAGTGCTCCTCTATCGAATCGACATGAACTTATTGGGAGACAGCTGTACGAGCGCCTCTGATACTTTGAATTGCCTTCGGGCTGCAGATCCACTTGCCTTGCTCAACGCTGATACTGCAATCGGAAAAGCAGGTGCTAAGGCAGACATTTATTTGTTTTCTACGCTAATCTTTACAGGTTTTCTTTGGACGTACACCTTTGTGCCAGTCGTGGATGAAACTTTCATTATCGAGTCACCGACTTTGACCCTCAGTCGTGGAAGAGCCAATGGGGTGAGTTAATCACCTCAGGCAGACTGGTAACAGCTGACCTCGAGCATTAGAAGGCACTTGTGGTGTCTACGAATACCAACGAAGGGACATTCTTTGTTCCAGCTGCTACCATTATCGCGGAAAACTTCACTCTGAGGTCATACACGACTGAACTGTTTCCTCGCATGGACGAACATCATGTGGAACATATTCGAGAGTTGTACTCGAATACTGGGACTGTCCCAGAGCAAGCTGCCGCTGTTATGGGTGACTGTGCGGTATTCAGAACCTTTTACTTTACCTCTCTAATCATGTCACTCAGCCATCTTTGCTTGTCCAGCTTATTATGCTCTTCATGCTTTCAAAGAGTCTGGCTGGAAGGTTCGCCACATCTAGAACATCATAAATCCTTATTGACTTATCCAAGGCCGCATTTGCGATTCCACCTGCAGTTCACGCGCAGGATCTGTCATACGAATTCTCGACGTACGTGTTCGAGTTCGTCAGCCAATGTTCTGCTAACAAGGATATCAGTTTTGGTATTCCTCCAACCTTTGCGAATGCGGATTTCCAGGCAGCTTTCCAGGCAGCTTTCCTTTCGACAGCGATATCTCTTGACCCGAATACTGCCCATGGGACGATTGCACCAAAGTGGCCTGCTTACATTCACGAGAAGGAGATGATTTTCAACAAGACAGAAAGCGACCAACCTGTTGTACATACCACCGAAACCGATGAAGACTTCTTGAGCCGCTGCGCGTACGTGAATTCCCTTTCGAAAGCATGAAATGCTCAAACCTTTTACAGCTTTTGGGAAAGTGTGGCTGCTATAAACTCGCAATAGATTGTTTCATTTTTTACGATTAACATCATTGAACATGATCTTTCGTATGTCCTCAATGATATCTCTTGCTTCGTCCCTTTCTGTCACAGCCAGCTGGAGCTGTCTCTCCAACAAATCGACATAGTGGTTGCAGTTTTCGTCTCCACATGGTTGATATTCAATAGCCATGATTTTGGTTTCTGCATCAGCAAGCTCTGATTGAGATCTTGTCATTTCGTGTCCCCGCATCTTGGTTTCCAGGACGAGAAACCCTGATTCTGTCAAAGGGAATTTGAGACGATCCAAGCCGAAATAGATCGAGTTTGGTGATGTCGTCGAGGAAGTATCTGAATATGCATATTCCGGAGACTCTGGTTCAATCATAGAAGGCAGGGTGAGGTCAAGAAGCCTTTCATCTACTGTATGAGATTGTCAGCTGAATCCAGGATCTATTTCGACAACTACTCACATGCCGAATTGCGGCTGGAACATATGCTGTGGACATCGGTGTCAGCCAAAGTCGGTGTAGTGGGTGTTTCTTCTGCAGTAAGATCCACTGGATAATCACCGATTGAGTGAGATTTCAGAGGTTTCAAGTTGAAAACTCACGCAATGACTCGAGGGGGTCAAACTCTGGCGATGAACTTCGTAAACTCTCTTCGCGCTCCTTTTCTTCTACCGGTGTAATGGTACTTGTCTTGAGGGGTGATACGAGAGAGACCGAGGCTGGTTGGACTGGTGTCGTTGGCTGGGGTCGACTTCGGCCCTTTCCAAGTGAGAAAAGCCCATCTGCGATTTTTTCCCATTCCATCAAGAACCAAACCATCAAGACTGTGGCCGTATCTTCTGAACCTCCCCAAGAGTCTCTACCTCTCTTTCCGAAAATCCAGCTGCCAAAGATCAGTGCGAGATTTTCTCGTTCAGTGTCGACCTGGTCTGGAAGAGCACCAGCAGCGAGACGGGATTGTAAGATCTGATTTAGGAAAGCCAGAAAGTAGACAAACATGGAGAGATTGGCAGAGGGTAAGAGGCGAAGGAGATGTTGAACGAGGATCGTTTGAGTGTGTTCGTTGTCTTCGTCAGTCCAAAGTTCGAGCCGAGCGCAATGCGGCCAGTATCGACATCCGAGACAGGGTTTCGTCAGTCTCGCGAGAGAGACGTACGCCATCTTTTGTCTCTCTGTTACCACAGATCTTGCTTCGACCTACTGTAGGAAGAATGCACCAGCTCCAGATAGTCCTCTTCATACCCTCGACGATGTCGGTCGATCCCAGAATAGGTTCTGGAAGTAGCGAGAAGAATCGGACTACAAGAATTGATTAATAAGAGATGGAAGAGAGCAAGTCACTGACTGAGCAGCGCATAGATGTCCTGCTCAGACTCGTTTCCCAAAGAAACATCGAAGCCATAGTTTGCTGATGAGTCAAAAGCCTCTTGAAGTTCAATGACCCGAGCCGAAGGAGAATCTTCAAATGCGTAAGCAGAGCTCGATAGTCCTGTTCGTCGAGTAAGCTATTGTGAGCGAAAAAAGACTTTATTGAAGACATACCAAGACGGTAAAGTTCCTCAACACAAGCAAAGACCAGGATTGGAAGATCATGCTCGTAATCTCCAAGCAGGACAGTCGTACAGGCGTACATTGATACCTGTCTGAGAGGACTGCCGAATACAGCTGTGGGGAAATCAGCCTGGTTCAAGAGAAAAAGCTAGATCCATACACAATCCAAGGTTTCCTTGCTGCTTCCTCGATTTGAGGGCCTCCTTTTCCTCCTTCTCCATCAACTCCCTTTCATGAAGAGCACATAAATCGTCTATCAGGGCCTCCTGAATCTGAACTGTCTCTGGACCAAGGATGGATTTCATGTGTCGGATCAACAGCCGTGGATCTGGCTTTGAGAATGGTCGAGGTCCAGGTTTGATGAGCACTGGTGCTGTGGGTTGACTGATAGAGCCACGAATGGGAATTCTTGTTGGGGTCCGAGGTCCTGTTGGAACAGCCATTGGCCCAGACGACAGAAGAGGCAATGGTGGAGGTTTAGCACGACGCGGTAATCGAGAGCTTTTGGTAGGAGATTGATTGAGGCCATATACGGCCGTTTCGATAAGTGAAGAACTCGAACGAGAGCGGTCTCTTCCAGAGGTTGGTGCTGATTCAGGCTGGAGAAAGTGAGAAGACTGAGCTTGGAGGTTTGTCGATGAAGGCATCTTGGAGAAACGACGAGTATTCGGTGAACGTATTTTTTTATCCATGGGCAAGAAGGAGGAAAGTGAGACAGGAGAAGCTGGCCGACTGAAATGGTATAAGGAGAAAGCCGAATCAATATTATGTCACTTGGCTTCGCCTCGTGTTTTCGTTAAGCACATGTGACCGCGTGCCAAACATCAACTTGGATTCGCTTTTCGCCTTTTTCCACCCATTATGTCGACAATGCTTGCGCCGCCACCGCCAGCTGCAGGCTCCCCCAGTTCACCATCATCGGACGATTCCATCGACGACCTTTCCTTTGACTATGTCTGGGACGACGACGGCAATTTTGTTCGAAAGTCAAAAGGCTCAACCAAGTCGAACCATTCAACTCCACCAACCCCCTCGGATTCAATAACAGCAGTAGATGCAGAATCCCCCCTTTCAAGCCTCAAAGGCCGACCAAATTCAACCTTCCTTCACCCAACAGCAACAGAACCACTTTTGTTGAATTCTCCAGTTCGACGCGGATCTCTGTCCCGTTCAGAAAGCGCTTTTCCTGTTCTGCTCGGACCCGCGACCGCCACATCAGACAGAGACAAGGAGCGGATACAGGTCAACGCTCGATCTTTTCACCGCGTGGCATCGGGGCCAGCAAATCTCAATGGTCGTAAGTCAGGTTGAAGAAATTCTATTGTTTTCTTATTGAATAAATACGTTTATAGCTAGCAATGGGCTTCCCAGGCGGACATTTCCTCGTCGGATAACTTTGGAAGAACAGCAGGACGTCGTCAAAAAGAAGAATGCCGATGAACTGCGTGTAAAGCTTGCTTCCTCGGAATACTATAGTCAGAATCATTACGAAGAGAAGGAGAATATGCACAGAGCATCAACGAGCGACGTACCAAGCGTCGAAGAAATGTACGGTGACCCTCCTTTTTCTCGTGCCACCACATCCACCTTTGTCGCCCGTTCATCATCATCTCTTTTTGGTTCCTCTTCTGGTGTTGACACATCCCGTCTTGCCTTTCCCAGTCGAACAGGTTATTCATCGTCTCAACGACCACTGGTTGACAGTCACAGACCACGTCAACTCGCTTCCAGTACGACCGCTGCAGGTTCCAACAGACCTCAAAGGATTCTCAAGGGAACAGGGAGACCAGCCGGATTTGAAAGGATAGCTGAGACGAGCATCGATGATCTGGCTCAAGCCGATGCTTACGGGTACCCTTCAGCGGGAGACTCTGCTCAGAGCGGTGAGGACACCGATATTGGCGAGTCGTCTTTCTGTTTTTCTCGCAATTCATGCTGACCTTTCAAAAGGCGAAGACGACTATCCAGCGCCCGCTGATTCACGGTCCTGTCTCGAGGCAACATCAACGAGGCCAAGCTCTGGCAGAGACTTTGGCTCTCAACCATTCAGGC
Organism: Mycena floridula; assembly: GCA_029320655.1. Lineage (NCBI taxonomy): Eukaryota > Fungi > Basidiomycota > Agaricomycetes > Agaricales > Mycenaceae > Mycena > Mycena floridula. Next base: position 3,597,236 of record JARIHS010000001.1, read on the forward strand.
GGAACACGACCGAGAAGATCTGCTAGTCTCAGTGATGCTCTCAGTACGTGTCATTCTTTGTCTGTTGTATCGCTTTTCAACATTTTACAGGCTCAGAAGACTATTACCGCGAAACAACTCGAGATGAGGCAGGACAGTCACGTCCATCACATCAACGCGAATATGTCCGTCCTGGGACCAGTCTAGGTATTCGGGGAGATATACCAGCGAGACGGGTGACAATAGAGGAGCGAGACAGACAAACCAATGATACACGCGCCGAGTACAAAAGTATGTCTTTTGGCTTTGCTCCTTGAAATTGTTACTGATGGTCGTGAAAATCCAGAATACGAGGCAGAACGTGAGTCTCTGGTTCGTTTCCCTTGATTGATTGCTGATAATTATCTCAGGTCGTTCAATTCCATCTTCTCATTCAGAGCGGCAGTCACCTTCTCCGACTCATGGAAATCACGAACCAGCTCACGGAGTCTCCAGACCAACACATACTCATCGTCGGCGGGATTCTGACACTTTACGCAATGTACCATCAACTTATCTTTCTGGTTCTCCGACTGTAAACGACCATTATGGTGTCCCTGCTGTCCCGGCTCGAATGTCTCCATCAGCCAAGGGTCTAGCTGCTAATATCAACGTGAAACACCGGCGCAGTCCAACAGCTCCTGAAGCTCCGACGACCAGTAGCACCCTGTACAATGGAGCTGCAAGCGGTCCAAGGACGACCTGGGCAGCAGGCGATAGGTCTAGCGGAGAAGTGCAAGCAGCTTTGGTGGAAAAGGATCGAGGCAGAGAGCGGCCCAGAGCTCAGACTCAGCCAGAACAACAAGTACCAGCGGCGAGACCACCTGCTCCTCAAGCAACAAGGGCGACGCCGACACCTCCTACAGCGGCACAAGTGGAAAAGGACAGGGCTCGTCCTCATTTAGTGGTATGTTTTTTCTTGTTTCTTCTCTTTTTTTGACTAAATTGTTGCTGTAGGTCAACCGCAAGGCATATGCTCGTCTGGATCTTTTGGGCAAAGGTGGTTCTTCGCGTGTTTTCAGGGTGATGAACCCGGCCAACGAGCTTTATGCTATCAAGCGCGTTTCGCTGGACAAGACAGACCCCGAGACAATGTCGGGATACATGAACGAGATTGCTTTGCTCAAGCGGCTCGACGGCAACTCGCGAATTATCCGGTTAATCGACAGTGAGGTCAGAGCTGGGCCTGGTGGAACCAAGGGCCACTTACTTCTCGTCATGGAATGTGGAGAGATTGATCTGGCTCGGCTTTTGAGCGAGAGAGCTGGTCTAGGCGTGGATATGGTCTGGATTGCGTATTATTGGCAACAGGTTCGCTTCTTAATCTTTCTGTGATTGATTATATTCATGTTCGATAGATGCTGCAAGCGGTACACGTCATTCATGAAGAGAAGATCGTTCACTCGGACCTCAAACCTGCCAACTTTGTACTGGTAAAGGGTCAACTGAAGCTGATTGACTTTGGAATCGCCAACGCTATTGCCAACGACACGACGAACATACAAAGGGATCATCAGGTACGATATCCTTGCTTTTCACACTTGTCTTGCTAACGAAACGTCCAGATTGGAACTGTCAACTATATGTCTCCAGAAGCGATTGAGCTTCCTGATGGCATGCGTCGGCTCAAAGTCGGGAGGCCCAGCGATATCTGGTCACTGGGATGTATTCTTTATCAGATGGCGTATGGCTCTCCACCCTTTCAGCATCTCTCAGTGTATCAGAAGATGAAAGCCATTCCGGACGACTCGCATGAGATCGACTATCCAGAATATTCAGTACCTTCTGCTGCAGCGAAAGGGTCGCCCAAAGCCGAACCCAATCAAGACCAGCTCAAATGGAGAGTACGGAGCGATGTCATTGCCAACATGAAGAGCTGCTTGTGTCGGAATCCCAAAGAGAGGAAAACGATACCGGAATTGCTCAGCGAAGATTGGTTGGCTATGACCGAGCATACTGGTACGTCTCGCGGTGATTTCTGTCTACACAAACTGAGTTGATCATCAGCTGAATCCCCAAAACCTTCCGCCGGGCCGTCTTCTACCAAAAAGGAGGATCTACTAGCCCACGATGAGACCATTATCAACCCTTATTACATGCGACAATTGTTAAAGTATGGGATTAGCCTCGGGCAATCCGATTCCTGGTGATATGGATGATGAAGCTTTGCTTTCGGAGGCTGCGGTGAGTCGCTACTAATTCTGACTCTTTCTTTTCCCTGCTCATGATTCTGAACAGCGCCTTGTAAACGAGCTGAGAGCATTGATATTCACTCCCCCAAAATCTGTCCAATAATTGGACCCACTCTCCCTGCATTTTTCTTCTTTTCTTTTATCACGCATAAACCCCCAATCCCTCCCCTGCCATCTATCCTTGCCATAATTCTTTCCTTCGTTTAGACGCTCGATTTCTCGTCATTGTTGGACCGCAGCAATTTGTTGTTTCTTTGTAGTTCCTGCCCCAAAGGGCTGTAGCATCACCAGCATCGTGTTATTGTACCATTCCTGCTATCTATTGCTTTCGAGGCTCTGTCAGTCTACTACTTGTGATGCAAAGGTAGTCGAAAACTGCTAGTGTGTTTTCTATCTCCCTTTCCAAGCTTTTGACGAAGAAGCAGCATGATCTCGGCTCTTGTCTGCAACGTCGGAATCCCAGTACTCTCTGTCTTGATACCCCAACACCGCTCCGGCACTTTTTCCTGTTCCATCCAGTCGACTACATGGCTGTTTCCAGATTCCCTCAATGCTTCTGACCAAGCCAGCCAATCTTTCTCCTTGAAAATGACTGGCCGCTGGATCCTATACTCGGAAGGGACACTCAACATCCACCCTGAAACACCATTTTTCGAGAATTTCGAGGGCTTCGACTGGGTAACCCCCACGGGTCATGATGACCAGAGCGACACGAATACTGAGACCGTCGAGTCTCAGTCCAGATCTCTCTAGAATTCTCGTGTACTTTCGTCCTTCCCTCCAAGCTCGCCGTTTCTCGAGACCACGCAAGAAAATTGTCCAGCTGACTATGGTCGGTCGAAAAGCAGTCCTGTGGATTGAGGCCACTGATCTGAAAGACGATTTGAAAATGTGAATAAGCTGGTGGGTTGAAACCTCTGTCGATAGTCTGGCTGACTGGGCGAAAGCAGCAGTCCAGTCTCTGATGCGAATTTGTCGTCTGTAGCCATGATATTTCACTTTGGCATGATAATTCGTCCATGCTTCGGCGGCTGTCATCCTGGGCTTTGCAGTGACGCCATGTATGGCCAAAACTTCTTCCTTCAACGACTTTATGCCCAACAAAAGTCCATAGACGTCGCTCCAGATTTGGATGTTATTTTTCTGCATCGAGAGGAGAACCCTAAGGGCTGGGCTGGGATTCCTCGTTGGAGACCGGTAGATGGCTTGTAGCATGAGGTTCGAAAAGAGCTCATTATGGGACTGGTGGAGAAAGCGGTCAACACAACGGTCAACTGCTCCCCATTGGCTGAATCGCGAAAGCTGGGCTGTTAAGATGACCAAGACACCAAGATCCTCGAGTTTTTCAGCTTGGATATGCTGGTAAGCTGTTGCCGCGTCTTTGGTTCTGAAAACGCGATAGACCAGAGTCTTTTCGGTATCACGCCCCAAGGCGTCGATAAAAGTCTCATAGGGCGAGCTGGGAAGACTTTGTCCGGCCAAGACTTTTATCCAAATGCCTCCAATCTCGCGGGCCAGAATACGAACAAATTCGTGGGCTTGTGGTGGACGAAACTCGGTCGACGAGGTCGGAATGAGTGGAGAGGCATGCGGTCGGATTGGTTGCCTCTCATTCGGAGAAAATCTCGAAAAAGTGCGAGAGTGGTAAGAGGGTAAAATTGCTGTCGAGAACTTTGGGGCAAGGCAAAGGGCCAAGTATGCGCGTTTTAGCATGTGCTGTTGTCATCTAGACAGTAGAATTGAGTATTTGAGTGGACTTTGACGACAGAAACATGCCTGGACATTATTTTCGGTCGACCTCTCTTGCTCGCTGTGATTGGTCGGGAGCGGAAAATTTCGTCACACGGGTCACAGTTCCTGCTTTTCTCACCTTGAACGTCAACTGCTACCTGGCGCTCGCCTGAGTTTTTCTTTACTCTACTTTACTTCATAACTGAATAACCTCGAGCAATGGGGTCACTTTCTATTCGCAATCCGCAGAGAAAGCGCACTGGAACTGGTTTTGGATCAGGCATCGGTCACGGTGGACATTGTCAGCGATTCTCGCATGCGCAAGTTATCGTAGCCAAGGCCAAAGGAATGGCTCCTCTTCCTTCCAGTACCGCTGGAATACTTATGAAGCAATCAACTTCAAAGGACGTGGTCGCGTCGACCTCATGATCCATTGACGGGTAGGTGTTATGCATCTCTGATTTCTTTGCAAGAGCATTATTCTCGTCTATCGGTTACAGCGCTTCCTGAAAATAATGTCGGGGAAATACGACCTGTCGGCATTATTATTGGCCGCCTTGGCATTTCTCGGCACTCCCAACCCTCACCGCTACAGCAGAGTCCGCACATGTTTTATATAGTTGATAGCATGAACTGCCGCTCCAGTGAGTCTCGATATTTTCCATCTAGGTTTCTCTTCGCAAGAAGGTCTTCGGTTGGACCATAACTCGACCACCTCAATTGGATTCTCTCGACTAATCTTGCTGAATTCCATCAAGAGCCTAGCATCGTGAATCCCGATGATTAATGGTATGAAGCCTTTGCTCGCAGATACACTGGGCGGATCATATGGCGGCGGTGTCGCTTCAGCAAGCTGGTGACGCCGATCGGGACTTGATATAGCATCGCTGGGAGAATTATGTTGACGATGATTCACATTGTTCATGGCGATGGAAGAAGCGTAAACATTGCTCGACGCTCCAACGAAGGGAGTAACCTCGGATTGAGCAAGTTTTTGTTCTGTTGTTGTGAATATTGGAATAAAGAAACTAATCGGTTCACTCACTAGTGTCTCTTCGACGCATGAAATACAATATTGCGATACAACATAATATTGTGAAGACCACAGCACCGAGCACCGCGCCAATCATCGCGCCAAGGGGAATCTGGGGCCCTGAACATTTTGGTACTGATGTAGTTGTCGTCGTCGTCGTCGTACGTCGATGGACGAAGTGTACTGGACATAATCAATGACCAAAATGGGACCGTCGATTGTGTTTTCGACCAACAAGGTGTGATTCCTCTGCGACAGCGGAGGTGAGGCGAAAAAGGTCTGTTGGTACAGATCCGAAGCTCCTGGGACTCCACTAAAGGTCGCAGGAGCTCCTCCGTCTATAGTGTAGGCGCTGACTGGTCCTTGGGTTCCAGTGGGACTTGATCCAATGGACTGGATAGTCCCGTAGACCGTTATCGCGTTTCCTGACCACAGATTCGTTTTTGGCAATTGCGAATCGTCAAGACCCACTGACCTTCAAAAGTAATTGTCGCTCGAGCATTGCGTTGCCTGGAACCCTGAGTTGTAAATCGAAATTCTGAGGAAACTCCCCCGGGGACCCAGTCACCTGGGACTGCAGAATATTGTATAGCAGGATCTCTGTCGTCGAGGAATGGCATGTCGACAAGATGGTGGAAGTTGAACGTGGAACAGCGTATCAAGCAAGGGAGACAGCTTTTTTCTTGGGCGCTCGAGTTGGTGACTGCGCAGTCACCGTTGGTTGATGGCTTCAGATAACCTGGTGGCGTGTATCGAGAGCCTCTTGAACATCCGAACGGAACTGAGTAATGGGTCTCTTCTAGACTGTTGTGATCAAAAGCCTAAAGGTCCCTAACAAGATCAGGGTAGGCCCAAAGCGGGATATACTACGACACTCTTACCAGATCCCTAGCGGCGAACTCCCTCACCGTAAGTATTATTCAAGACAAGCAGCAAAGATTCACAGATATGTGTCCATTATAATCCATGTGAGAAGTATACAATAGATGAATAAATTAATTGATATTGCCTTGTAATTATCTAAAAGTGTATCCGCCATGGACCACAGTCCCAGTGTCCTTTTTCAACTGTCCTTGTCAAATGTCGCTTTCTTTGCACGACCCCCGACTCAGCTTCTCGACTTCAAGGTCAAAAGCTTACTCATCAGTCAGTTATTAATTTCCACGCGTACAAAAAGGGCATGATGGACGACGGCTACTCCGTAGTATATGGCTTATCCATATCTCTATAGCCAGGACCCATGATCCACCAGTTGGTAGACAGGAAATCGGTACATAACCTAACTTTGTCTACTCCATAACCCATACGATGGCCGAAAATTTGGCGGGAGTATGGTAGTATATGGTAAAAGCGTTTCGAACGACCATTTTTCGGAGGAACTCCGGGCTCAGGGAGAGAGTGATATGGGTAACTCCCGCACCTTCGGATTTGGCAACAGGAAGCACAGCTCGTAGCCGAGCTTACCGAGCTGATACGCGAATAAATTCAAGTTCGCACTACACGGCATGATCGCCTCAACGGCACGATGCCGTTCTCGAACTCCGCCACGGCTTAATGACTGACCAAATTCAATCTCCTTCATTGCGAGGCATCTCAATCAAAATTCAATCTATAATCAACTCTGCAGCTGCGAGATGAAGCAAGGAAGGGCTTGCCGCTGATTGAAGAGTCGGTCACCAGACTAACTAATGGGCCCTTGTCTCTCCTCCGAATGTGACTTTGATCTTGCTTTGATCCGAATCAGAAGCCAGACAGGAAGAAACTCTCAAAGGCAAAGGCATGAAGTAGATCACCCTAGAATAAACCTTTTGATGAACTCATTCACAAAGGCATTCACCGCTGCGGTCATCATACTTGACCAGGATTGTGCCAACCAAAACTAGCATAAAATTTAGCTGTGGCGCAATGCTCCAGTGCGACTGAGCCTTGCCATAATCTCGAGCAGAAGGAAGGCTTAATTCATCTAACCAGAACGAGAGCACCATGCCATGAATGCCTCCAGCGGGGTCACCTGAGCATGCAACCTTGAGTCCATAACTCCCATGTGTGGTGGCAGTAATGCTGCTGTAGACCGAATTTGGAATACATTTACGCATTTGAAGAGGGTGGTATCAGAATTTAACCTGAGAACGCTGCATATACTTGAAATAGTGCGAGGACTTTTTTTTACGCCAGCGGAGTTACACACGGCATGCAGCCGTCGCTTATTGCGTCCCGAAACCTGTCGTCCGATGGCGGACACTGAAAACCATGATAAAGCCGATCAAAACTGAGCTGTCCTTTCCCTGTTGCCATACGGAAAGACCAGAGTTAAAGAAACAAGATACAGTAAGGGATAATTTGGATCAATCTAGCTTGCAAGTAGACTCAGCTTTTTCTCTTGTTTCCTCCTCGGACTCGAAGCGAGGATCGAGAAGGTCCATTAGGTCAGGAACTCGGAGTGATCGGCCCGGAACTTTTCTGCTGACTCTTCCTCGGCCTCGAAAAATGCGCAAGCTCTCAGATCCATTTGCTCAACATTTGGTCGAACATTCAAGACAGACAGGTAATCCTTTCAGCCTGGTAATCATCTCTGTACAGATGCAACGACAAGGCCACTGTCAATTTCAACCGATCTCGGCAAAGCAGAACAAGGTCGACGCGTCACCATAGGTTGTTCGAGTCACCATAAACTACGGAAGCTGTACACGGCTCCAATAGATGTCTATATTCGACCCATCTTCAAGCGAATCTTGTCTGCGACGCTGAATCCCGTAAAAAAGCTGTCTCCGCCTTGTTCTCCCCGCCAAAAACCAGCCCAACCCGACCTTGTTCACAGCCTCCTCAGGATGCTGAAGCCTATAAAATGCTTGTGCTGGGTTGCATTCTTCTTCACGCCGCCGTCGTCGCCGCCATGAATTCCTTCATCCCTTCTTTTTCCGACTTTGGGTATAACTGGGACCTCGGAGCTAGCACCAAGGTTGAGATCGACAGTTGCAATTACCTGGAGGTGTGTTCTTCATGTCTTGCTTCGTGGACAAGAACTAACGACTGTCTTTTGCAGTTCCCCACATGGTCCGACGTCCCAATGGAGGATTCCTCTCAGCGGATGAGGTCCGAGAAACCCGGCGTCTTGGTCAACCAGACAATTTGCCCAGCCCAACTGTCTATCGTCGTCGACTATAGCTTTCACAGACTGCCAGAACCCAATTGGGCGCCACCCTCGCCATTGATGGACGAATCCGATACAGAATCCAATTCATCCGATGATTCTTCCTCGTCATATTTCACTCCAGCTTCACATTACCCTTCGTCGCGCGCTTCCTCCATTGCAGAGATGGAAGAGCAGAGCAGATCAATTCCATCTTGGACATCAGTTGCCCTAGGTCGTGTTCGATCTAGGTCCAATCCCTCTTCAACAGCACCCAGGAAGAACCAGACAAGGTCTTCATCGACAACCAAGACCAAACCTTTCTCGACCTTCATCTGCTGCGGACAAACTTTCACTCGTCTATGGGACCTTGGCAGACATAACAAAACCAAGTCCTGCATTGCCAAAAACGCTCGGCTTGTTCGCTCTCATCCCTGTCCTATTTGTTCCAACACTTTCGCCAGACCAGATGCGCTATTGCGACACCAAAGAAAGACTCGGTCATGTAAACCTCCCAACAGTCCTCTATAAACCACATACCATTTTCTCTTTTCCAAATCTCTCGGTCTCATGATTTGCTTCCTGTTCCCATTAAAATACCCTAATTTTCCTCTTTCTGTCGTGCTATCCCCAAATTCGAGTCCCTTTATTCCTCCTACTCGTCAACCATTCAGGTTTTCCGCTCGTGCACTAATATGGTGGTGGGTTCATGTTTGAGGCCATGGAGCGGTAATTCTGCTGAATACCTGAAGTGCTCCCAGCGCTGGAGGGAAAACCTGAAGTGCTCACAGCGCTGGAGGGAACATTGGCCCCAAATGGACGAACGAACTCTTCCGAAGGTGCCGAGTCTGCTTTTTTTTGGTCAACTTGCATACAGCAACGAATAAGTACTGTAATCCACTCACATGTCTCTTTCCTACGTCGGAAAATATATATCCCAGCAATGCAGGCCAGTAATGTAAAGACTACTGAACCGATGACGGCCCCAATTGTGGCGCCAAGTGGAACCTGCGTTCCAGAGGAAATTTTGCAATTCACGGATGAAGATGGTGCATCCGAGAGCCCAGTACTAGCGGTCGGCGCGACAGATGATGTGCTGACTGGGGTGTACTCGAGATAATCGATGACCAAAACCGGCCCAGTGACACTGTTTTCCACTACCAAGGTATGATTTCCTTCCGGGAGTGGACCCGATGCGAAAAAGGCTTGTTGATATGCAGCTGAAGCTCCTGGGACTCCCCTAAAGGTCGTAGGAGTTCCTCCATCTATCGTGTAGGTGCTAACTGGCCCTTGAACATTGGAACCGATTCCCTTGGCTTCGATAGTCCCATAGACTGATATGGCAGTACCTTCTAATGGCATGAGACCTGTCGAATTCGCAGTAGCTTTGACCACTCACCTTCGAAAGTGATTGTCGCTCGTGCATTCCCTTGCATGGAAGCATGAGCCGTCGATCGAAATTCTCCCAGCACTCCGCCATTCACCCAGTCACCGATAGAATACTGTATAGTGGGATGAGTGTCGTCAATGAATGACATCTCGAATCACAAGCTGCAAATGCTGAAGGGATATGTAGAACTCGTCAAACCGCGATGTAGGTAAGGAGACAATAGAAAGTTATGGAAACTATTTCCCGATCAGGCAGCGCTTGGTTATTTCAAGGTGACGAGCGTCGCGAAGAATGTCATGTGGAGATCAAAACTATGTCCAAGTAATGATGATTCAAACAGATCGTAGCCTTGTTACTATCTCGGGAACCTGGGGATCTGTTACAGGTCTAGACGGTTCTGCTCCCGTTGAATGGGGATGTATATCGAGCGCTGGATGTTTCATTCTGAATAAGACTCTTTCTATCTGAATAGGTTCCAGACTCGATAGTTCTACGATCAGACAAGCACGGCCTAGCATTGCCCTCGTCACCACTAGTCTACTTGGGCTGAAAATTATGTAACCGATTCCAGGTGGAGATCGGGTCGGAGCTGGAATTCGTTCGAAATACGAAATCGGCAAGGCTCCTAGAAATAATGTTCTCTGGGGATGTATTGTTCCTAAGGAGGAACATCCTAAAACCAGGAAGTTGAGTGTGCGGATTTCTCGGCGGCGGTGAGGGTTGCGCGGCTCCAGGAGATTTTTACGGCATTCCTCGCTCACACACGGCGATGAGGTCAGCACACTTTAGTCACATTGTCGGATTCCTTTTATGGAAATCCTCAATATTGATGGTCTTATTATCTTACTTTAGTCGGTCACGCTGTGCATGATCCGAGTGCGCGAATCCCGCCTTTCATCGTTGTCGGACCGACTCGGTGGAGTGAGGGCCTATCGTGTCTGGCTGGCACAACAAAGTCAGCCAATTGAACATCATGTTGTGACTGAGCAAGTGGAGTGTAGGCTCGAATCCAGCCTGCCTATTTAAGGTGTGACCACCTGGTGTGGGCAGGCAGGTTGGTGGAACTCCATGATTTATCGGGCTGGGACGCTGGAGATCGAAAATTAGGTCGGGCCGTTTTGAAGCTCCTCTTCAGCCTTGCAGGATGTGAAATCTTCTGATAATTAATCGCACTAAAGCTTATCCTGGAAGTAAAATATAATGTTTTCAGCGGTCCACAACTCGTTTGGGCGATCTCGGCAAAACGGCATACCGTGGTTTTCAATCTCCGGCGGCCCAGCATGATAAATCATGGAGTTCCACCAGTCCAAGTGGAGTGGCGCACTTGTGGCGCACTTGTGGGGCATCAATGTCTGTGTATCCTTTGAGCACCGCAGTAAGCTATTCTTCTCTTCTTTCCCCTTGTCAAAAACCCAGCAGTATTATTCTGAGATAAGTCACTCAGACTCCAGAGTCTTTAATTGGACTTTCTCTGATATTGATCTTTTCTATGATTCAAAGTTTGTAACCAGATGCCAAAGCTCAAAGATCTTCAGCCTGGGTCCCTAGGTTCCACGGTGGTGCCGAGAACTGCTGAGACGGCTAACGACAATGCCGACCGGTCTATGTACAAGCCGTCAACACGTTCGCACAGAGGGCTTCGTACGGAGGATCGAATGTCATTTTCCTGTTGGGGAGTCGTTACTAGTAGTTTTCCCTCAGCAGTACTGTAATTTCAGGAAGTGCTGTAACCCAGTTACCGGTCATGTGCTCTGTTTTGGGAGGTATTATCCGCGGCTATGCTCAATAGATGATCAATCTCTTGGAAGCTGCAACATTGCCACAAGCATCAAATTTGAGGTGATTACAAAGCATTGTATATGTGGCGCATAACTAAGCGCCGCCGGCTCACAAAAATGAGACATTTACATTGTTCACTTGTCTCAAGCAGGTGTTTCATTTTGTATCGCTGTAAGCTTTAGTTCAAGCTAGTTTGAGATGATAAAGCATGTGTTCTGCTGCAGGCAGTGAAGAAAACTCAATAAATGGGGGCCAGAGGAGCCAAAATACCATTGTCCTTTCAGACAATTGAATTGAAGTGATTCCAACCATTATTTGGTTTTGGTTCTCTGTTGGCGGCCCAAACGGAGGTGAGATTGCATTGTGTAATCACTCTCACACACTTGACTTGGTGCTGCCGCGAGGTGAGGTTAAGGTAACTCTGAGGTGAGTACTGGATCCGGCACCTCTGTGAGGCGAGACGGCTCAGAGGGGGGTACACTCGCAAGGTCATTGCCTTTTTAAGAAGCCCTTTCAAACTCAGCCGGAGTCCATCGCGAAGAAGTCCAGTCCAGTAGAAATGTGATACATGATGAAAATGGACCTCTAACAAGGCTGAAAAAAAAGAGTGACTAGTTCAAGGACTGTTACAGATCATGCTGCCTTCATCTTGGCTTACATTCAACTGCCTCGCAAATCGAAAATTCGGTTAATATACGCAACAGAGAGCTCATACCGGACAGCTCTGATTATATTGCACCGAGAGTATCTAGCTATTCCTGCTTGCTTGGGGGTAAAAGGACTCAATTCACTGAAGAATGGTATTGCTGAGCAGAGTTTGTATAAGGATACAAGAAAGGCAGTGCCATCATGAGGTACCTGGTAAACCGAGGTGAAGTGAGGTGAGTTATATATTTTACTAATTTAGAGCATGAGCCGAGAGGTCAGCTCACCTCCAAGTTACCTCACCTCGTGGCAGCGCTCAAGTCTTCCTGAAAGTCCCTGTTCAACCCCATTGGCAAATGCATGGCGTAGATGACATCATTCAGGCAACCTTCTCTAAAACTTCTCTGTTGTTATGTTGTTCATGAAATCTTGCATCCTGCAGGTGGAAATTTATTGAAAGTCTCTATTATCAATCAGGATAAATACAACTACAATGGTCTTGTATTTATTCCTCTCACCAACTAGCCAGTCCTAGCCAATCTTCAAGTCATTCTTCATGGCCCTACTAGCTGACTTGCTCTTAGCGCCTCCTGCGTGATTTGGAAGCAGGTGCAAGTTTGAGGTTAGAGTCCAGTCGCTTTGATGAAAAGTTGGGCTGTTGCCAGCGCTAGATGGGACAGAATAATGGAGAACTGAGCTGAATGGGCGAGTAGCCTCTTTGGGAAGTACCAAGGAGTCTGCTTTTTGGTCAACTTGCATACAGTGACAAATAAGCAATCCATTCACCTGTCTCTTTTCTATGTCGGAGAATATATATCGTGGCAATGCAGGCCAGTAATGTAAAAACTGCTGAACCAATGACGGCCCCAACTGTGACACCAAGTGGAATCTGTGTTCCAGAGGGAATTTTGCAATTCACGGATGAAGATGGTGCATCCGAGAGCCCAGTACTAGTGGTCGGCGCGACAGATGATGTGCTCATTGGGGTGTACTCAAGATAATCGAGGACCAAAACGGGCCCAGTGAGAGTGTTTTCCACTATCAAGGTGTGATTTCCCTCTGAGAGTGTACCCGATGCAAAAAAGCTCCGTTGATGTGCATCATCTGAAGCGTCCGGAATCCCACTAAAGGTGGCAGGTGCTCCTCCATCTATAGTATAGGTGCTAACTGGCCCTTGAGTTCCATTAGGACTTTTTGAAATGGATTGGATGGTGCCATATACAGCGATAGCAGTTCCTTTGATTGATACTTGAGATTCGTTGAATTTGGTGTCGCTATCACTTACCTTCAAACCTAATTGTCGCTCGTGCATTTTGTCGCCTGGAATTATGGGTCGTCAATCGGAATTCCCCTTCACGTCCGCCAAGGGTCCAGTCTTCAAAGCCTTCAGAGTATAGGATTGAAGGATCAGTGTCGTCAATGAACGGCATCGCGAGTAATGTTGCATATAAGCAGGAAGACGTGGGGTTACACTGGTTCAACTCTGATCTACAGCTCTTTATAAAGGATGCACAAATCAATCACTGGACAACCAACATTATCATTGATCATGCATCGCACTTCAGAATGAGTAGCTCCCGTCAAGATGCTTAAAAATAGTATTGATCGTTGCTTGATACCTGCACTTACTTGCCACTTGCCACCGATACAAGGTGAGATGGAATACGTCTTGATCGCTCTCTAATACAGCCTGATATTTCATACAAGACCTACACACACTTACACAGCTTGCATCAAACCTCCAATCCGCGACTGATATCTGACCGCAAACGCAGTGACTAGGCAGGGAACATGAGGACGGCGCGTTGAAAATTAGCTGAGGTGTATCAAGGTTTATAACAGATACTATGTATGGATATAAAGTTCGGAGACTACCTTCCGACTACGCAGTGCTTGGTACCTGGATATGTCAAGCGGCGGAGCGGGCCCGCCTAAGTTGGACCCGACAAAGCTCCGTTTTTCCGGATTTTTTCGACGAACGTCTGCAAAATTGGGTCTACACGAAGAATCTCTTGTTCAAGATCAGAGTCGAGGACGCTGTGGATATCGAAGCGCGGGCCGTGATCAATCTGATCCCTGCGGATTCAGACAGTTCTAGCATCAGCAGAACACCTATCCGGCCCATCAATCACGTCAAGTTAGATGGGACATGTGGCCCGTATGCAGTGTCTAATTAGAGGGCTTTGATGCCATCCCTCTAGGTACCATTAAATATTGTTAATTATGAGGGACTTTGCCACAGAGTTCTGCTGAGTCGGGTTTCGGCTATACAGTACCTGGTTACCCGTGATTGAGTCAGACGGGCGCCCATCTTCACTGGTTGTTCCAGGTATCGGATCAGCCCAAAATGGAAGGCGGTCGTTACACGTCCGCTCGCTGTCCCGCCTCCCGCCTCATGTCCCAAAAGGGTAGTGACTTTGAGATACGGTTAGAATATGGACACTATTGGCTTGGGAGCTCATGAAATCATATTTCATGTATTGAATACACTGTTGAGAGGTATTTCACTGCTGTATTTGTAGCACAGGACATGTTGTGGTTGGCCAGACAGTTTGCTCATTTCCCTATTGGTAGTGGGACTGGGGGAGCTCTGAATAGGCTTGAAATATTTCAATGTACTATTAGCGGCATATTCAGGTCGGCCGCCGACTTTCCAATCGCTATATTCCTCGATTTTTTCCATTATAGTGATATGTTGTAGCTCTTCAGCCTGAGCCAATGAGGCAGAAAGCCGCTTACAGGCAATTTAGACCCCGTATACAAGTAATTCAACGTGGAAATATCATTGACGCAACTGGACCTGCGACTTGAGGCTAGCTTGCGATGAACTGTGGCGTAGAACAAATAGAGCCAAATACCATCAGATCCAGGTGCGGGATGCTTATAGCTCCTGGCTTGCAAGCCGGACCTGGTTTATTTTAGTCGGATATCATCTCGGCACACAATGGTCTGTATAAGATCACAATAATTTGACAATAGATCGCTATTTTAGCTGGGAATAACATGAAAGATACTGGTGTAAATCTGCTCATGTCATTGTACCTTGATATGTGGCTGAGAGAGCGGTATAAACCTTCGGATATTGTGCTTGTATGGTGATAAAATACTTTCCATTTGTCCTTTCATTTTATCAAAGCCTCAGTGTGACAATAACTTACTGATTGTTGTCTGACTTCAAGGTCAGGTTAGAGAAAAACCGGAGGATATAGAAAGGCTCTGCAAATGTGAGGGTGATACATATGGTGGAGACGGATGATAGGTCATTATTCAGAGCGGTTTTATGGAGTTTGGAGAAGAATAGCACTTGCCATTCATGTTCCAAGGACATGAATAAGAGAGATATCATTATCTGTTATGATTATGACCATACAGTACACGCAAAACCTCATATTCGAGTAGAGGAATAATCTATGTAAATACTCCGACAATAATAATGGGGCTTTGGGCCATGAATCGACCTCTGTGGAGGTTCCGGAGGCGATTTGATGGTATTTGGTGTTGTTTGTTTTACGCCACAGTTTGACACAAACCTCGCCTCACGGTGCCACTGGCCCAGCGTTCCGTCCATTTCAGCATGAGATGGTTAATAAACATAGAAACTATGACTGGTATGGAGTATACAGGCCCATTCACTCCAGGCCAATAGGTACAGTATTGGTTCCGTTCGGAATCCAGCAGGCATGCAAGTGCTCTTCCAGTTGGCGGTCAATGTTCAATGAATAGCACATATAATAGAGAGTAATTTGCGTCTATACTTGCCCTCCAAAGTGCGGATGCTGAGAGCGAAATTAGCAAACTGTCTGGCCAACCACAACATATCCTATGCTACAAATACAGCAGTGAAATACCTCTCAATAGTGTATTCAATGCATGAAATATGATTTCATGAGCTCCCAAGCCAATAGTGTCCATATTCTAACCGTATCTCAAAGTCACTACCCTTTTGGGACATGAGGCGGGAGGCGGGACAGCGAGCGGACGTGTAACGACCGCCTTCCTTGGGCTGATCCGATACCTGGAACAACCAGTGAAGATGGGCGCCCATCTGACTCAATCACGGGTAACCAGGTACTGTATAGCCGAAACCCGACTCAGCAGAACTCTGTGGCAAAGTCCCTCATAATTAACAATATTTAATGGTACCTAGAGGGATGGCATCAAAGCCCTCTAATTAGACACTGCATACGGGCCACATGTCCCGTCTAACTTGACGTGATTGATGGGCCGGATAGGTGCAGCAGAATGGCAATTAATTATTGTATTCTCCCGGTTGCGTTGAGTCTCTCAAGCGCCAAATGAAGCCCATGCATAGGCTCGTAACCAGCCTCTCTGATGCGGCAAGAGGCAGACTATCGAGGTTCTTTCATAGAGGGTCGGTCACCGGACTAGCCCATGGATGCAAGACGGGACGCTCGTATCCTAATACATGACATCGCTAATATCCTAGGGAACTCACTAGTGTTGTAGCCGTCGCTATAGTGTCCCTGCAATGTCCCTGTCACGGTCGTGGTGAATCATATAATTACATCCCACAACTTTCAAACACGCGACGCAGAGGGTAGATACGTCCTGAAGATTTCACTTGAAACTGGCTGCCAAGATAGTGTTCTGGAATCAAATATACTCCCATCGAGAGATACTTTGAAACACTGAATTTTCGAGGATGTATCGATTCTGTAAACAGGGCTCTTTGTTAACGTCGACTTCAGGCCCTGTTCCTCGAATTTCACGAGGATTGGAGTTGACTGACGAATTTTCAGGTAATTCTTTCTATCTGAATAGGCCTCAGTCAGAATCGACAGTTCTCCGCGGGAGACCCACTTGATGTATGTTTGCTGCAGATAGTCCAAACAAGTCGGATAATGAACGACTGACACTGGCATAGCGTAGAGTCGTCAAAGATCGCATGGTCGGAGACTAAATTCGCGGTTTGAATAAATCGGCAATCGCGTGCCCTAGCTGACGTCATCGCGGTCCTGTTCAAGCTCAAACCCTCTCTCTCTTGCCATTTCGACCATGTTGCTCATGAAAATCTCATCCTGCAGCTGGAGATTCTCAACAACTTCTATTGAAAGTCTCCCTTCTCGGTCCGGAGCCGCCAATAATACAGTGAATAATACAAAGGTCTTGTCTTGGACCCTGCTGAATCTCGTCATAGCGCTTGTTCTCCCCGTCATGAAGCGACCCAATCTGTTCATTCACAGCCTTAACATGAATAAGATGCTGAAAGGTATAAAATGCTTGTCCTCGGGTCCAATTCTACAATAGTGCCAGACGCCGCCACCGCCAACATCATGTTTGCCACCGAAAATTTTCTTCTATTCCACTTGACAGGCGGAGTCTGATTCTGTGCCATACCTTGCCGTCAACAAAGGGACATAGACCCGCCGCCAGAATGGTTCGACAAACCCAGGGATTTAGATGTCCAGGTCATAGGCAGCAGCGACTTGCATTCATTCGACCTCAATACAGACCTCGACTTTGCCATATCTGGCAGAAATCTGTCTTCATCCCACCTTCCGCCACCGTTGTATACATCCCTCGAGTTTGCAATTGCCGCCCGACCACTACTATTCGACGATTGTTCCTTTTCTCTATCTACTTTCGACACAGCTCCTTTGGAATCCATTCCTTCAGAAGAATTTACGCAACCTCTTTCTCCAATCTTTCAAGGTCTATCCGTCGCTTCATGTCCGGGAAATTTGCAGAAGGAGCTGTTGGCCGAGAGACTGGAAGAGGTCAGATATGGGACAAAGCTTGCGGAGACGTCGAAGCGAAATCGCTCAGAGGAGCTGGAGACGGTAGAACCACATTCTCAACGACCGCGATTGTCCAGCCCATCTCGCAGCAACAAACCCTGATCCCCGCGGGACAACAATACGACTCTACGAGAACGTCATAGCTCGATTCCTGTTGCAGGACCATCCAGAATTCCACAGACGCTACCATCCACCTCAAAATTTGAACATCTTCCAGAGCGAACAAAGCGAAAGTCCGAAAATTACGGTTCAGCCAGTTCAGCGACGATCAGAAACGGACACGGATACTTTGTGTTCATCCTCGTTGCTCTGATTCCTTTGGACGCCATCAAGACATGCAGCGGCATGTTGTATCGATACACCTGGATAAAGAAGTTATTTGTGCTAGCTGTAAAAAGTCGCATGCTAGAAGAGACGAGCTGAATTGACATAATTGTCGGGGACCTTGAATTATTATTCATGTGCTTTCCGTTCAATCACAAACTGTTTTCCAGCAGACTACAATACACGAACTGATAAGCAAAAAGAGTATGGTCTCCAGACAAAAAATCGAAAAGATAAGGTGTTTTCCATATAATAGATGGAGCAACTGTATAGATAGGGAAGAAAGTGAAACGCCTTTACTTGGCTCTCGGATACTGATCATATCCAACCTCTCTGTCAATTGTAACTTTGACCCCAATGTCACCAGGTTCGTGTCCGACATGGCTTGGCTTGACATCGCCCTCTGCCCATTCAGCTTCAGGCTTGGATCGCATATCGTCCAGGGTGTAAGTATGAGGAGCGACATTCGAGGCGATACCCTGACCAGAGCGGGTCGAAATGACATGGGTGGTCCTGGAAGTCGCAGAATTGGCTGTGGTACCGCTCAAGGCGAATGAACCGCCTTTGACAAGAGTTCCCCTGACGGAAAGAACAATTCGCATGGTCATCGAGGTGGTCAAGACAGCCGCCATGCTGGTAACAATCGTCTGGACGGGGTCCTCCGGACCTGTTGGTTTAATGATGAACCAGAAGAGCACGTTGACCATGTTAACCAGCCATATGGCCCCGTAGAGATTGAGCCCGTCGCGAAGCATCAGCTTCCAAGGGGTCAAGGGTTTGGCAGCGAGCGAGTTGACGGAGCGCTTGAGAGCCAGAATGAACTGTGGCAAATCTAATTAGAGAAATATAACGAGATTTCGGTGCCAGGACTTGCCGAAGCTGTGTAGAGCAAGGTGGGGCCGACCCAGTAGATTCCGACCCAGGTTGCCTTGGGACCAGCGATGCAGCCTTGGCCGACATCGAGGGGTACAGCTGGTGAGAACGGGTCAGTCTCAATGTCTATTTTCGGCGCCGTGTCTCACTCACATCGATAGAAGCCACAGCAAATGGCCGTAACGACGACCTGGATAGCGAACAGCGAACCCATACCAGCAAGGACTGCGCGGCTTTTCTCGTAGATGGCATGGATACGGATAACATGAACCGCTGGAAAATTGTTCAGAAGAGTTTAGCAAAAGACCGGGAAATTTACGCACCGCTGGCAGTAGCCATCAGAACTGCAGTGCAAATAGGCTCGAACAAGTAAAACTTGGCGCAACGCTCTTGTGAAAAGGCGGTATCGAAAAAGGCCACAGCGACCACTGCGAATTCGATGGGCATCCAGAGACGCATAACATGGAACAGCACTTTAAGAGTTGGCCATTCGGGGGTCTTGATGAGACGCCAGGTCCTTGGGCTCAATACCAAGGTATCCCATGCCGCTACGGTCAACGTGCAGACAAAGAGGTATTTTTGAGCTGAAAGATGAGGAGGTAGATTCAAGGAAGGCGGCAGTGGTATGTTCGACATGATGATGGCGGTCTTGGAGAGGAGAGACGAGATCATGTGCTTTTATCTGTTCCTCAATTTGAAATTGATCAGAAAATTACCTTTTTAGGTTTCTGCTCCGTCTCGCTCGGCCCACTGCCACCTTTCTGCCTGGAGGAGCCTGCTGGCGAATCGACCATGGCCGCGACGTCGACGCCTCCAGCAAGAGCATCTCAGAATTCGGGAGACACCTATCTGTGAGTGGACAGTTTCTCTCTCTTCGGCTGCAATTCTCTGCAATTGTGCCGAAGATTTATTTCCCCATTCTGATGCCGATCTGATGTATTCTTATTTCAGCTTCACATTTCTGGGTGCTCTCTTCCTCCTCTTGATCCTCGGAAGCTCCTTGGTCCTTAGAAGCTATTACTGTGCGCGGCCTTTGAACTTTCACAACATTGAAAGTGTTATCGTGGATGGCGCTTTTTTCATGGCGGCCGAGGTGGATGCAGAAATACCGCCACGCATTCCAAAGCAACGGCCGAACAAGAAACCCACCCTTTTCGAGGTTCATATATGTTCCGTGAGAGAGGCTATCTGGACCAATTTCATGGTTCGCCCATCTTTTTCTTCCGTCCATCTATGATATATCATTCATTCCTTATTTAGCCCATCGCAGCACAGCCGATTAAGATTCCACCATTGCAGTCGTCATTGTTGCGTCGCGAACGTTTCCCAGTTCAGGTTACTGTTCTCGTGGCCATGCCTCAACCTAGCGGCAGGATCATCTCGGGCAGCTCTTTTCCCATCGTTGAACTCGGTATCGCACAGCTGGCTGTATAATGACCATTGATATTCACTTTTTCTTGGACTTGCAAATGTAGCATACATTGAGCATACATTTTCACGTGTATACCTAGCGTTTTGCTTCTTGGTACGTTCACTAACGTGAATTTGAAGATACAGTAAATATGTATCATTGTAATAATATATATATAACTTGAATTTAGTTCGCAATCTGTACTCCAATGACGCTTCAAGCTCTCCAGCCGCGGAAATCACGGTCGCATTTCTCACAGATGAATTCTTTTACGGGATTATGCTCTTGGGACATCTCCAAGTGACGCTTCAAGTCTAGTTCACGAGTGAAAGTGGTTGGTATTGAGAATACTGTAGTTTTTCGACCACAAGTTCGTCACACGTCACACGGACCTCTGAACTGAACTGAAAATGGCGTGACATCACACCAAATTTTAAGCTCTGAACTAGAGATTGTGACATTCCCACGCACCAAAAAAGGCGATTTTCCTTCAGAGCGGTTCCAAAAAGTCCAAAAAGCCATGCAATTCAGTTTTTCAGCTATTAACATGTTCCAAAGACACAGAAGCAAGGTCAATGATGCTGTATGACACAAAAAAAAATGACGGTGAACTGATATGTCGGTATGTCACACTCTATCCCGAGCTTTGAACTGAAAAAATAGTGTGACATGTCATGTGACGAGCGTGGGAATGAACTTGTGGTCGAAAAAAGACAGTACGGGCATCTATCCGACCATTCGCTGTTGACCTTTGCGCCTTGGTCGGTTTTTTGTTATTGGAGAAATATATGTCATCGTTGTAATTGGAGCTGATGATTCTTGCACTGCGGCGTCGACGCAGTGTTGGTTTTGATTTCCGACTGTTGCTTGCGGGACGAGATGGCACCGGTGTTGAGCTAGAATCTGATCCTGATCCTGATTCTGATTCCGATTCTGAAATCAACGGTGAATACCCTTGAATACCGTCTGGGGTCTCTGGATGGACCTGCAACGGGCCTTCGTCGTTTTGCTCGCGCTCGTCTCGCCGACGAAGGTGGCGTCGATTCTTTAAAGCGCTTTCGCTTTGTTGTCTCTGGAAAATATGCGGATGCTGATTTCGATGGTGGCGTCTGTGGAATTCTTGATGGCCTCGCAACGGGAATCAAGCTATGATGGTCTCGTGGAGTTGTCCCATGCGGAGCAGGTTTTGTTGCTGCGAGATGGGTTAGACAATCGCGGTCGTTGAGAAAGTGGTTCTACCGTTCCCAGCTCCTCTGAGCGCTTTCGCTTCGATGTCTCCGCAAGCTTTGTCCTATATCTGACCCCCTCCTGCAATCTCTAAGCTAATGGCTCTTTCTGCACTGAGCTGAGTCCACAAGAATTGGCAAATGACAAGGACGGACCCTTGGAAGTTGGAGAAAGAGGATGTGATTTCTTCTGGGAAATGGAATCCGAAAGAGCTGCGGCGATAGTAGGTAGAGGAGAAGAATTATCATCGAATCCATATGCTGCGGCAAGATATGCATTCAACGATGGTAGAAGCGGCAAGCCTTGGCCAAAGTCGGAGTCGGTTTCAATCGGGGCTTGAATGAACCCAAGTCTCCGCTGCCCATGACCTAGATATCTAAATCAACAGGTCTTTTGAACCATTTTGGTGGCGTATCTATGTGTTGTCTTTGTTGCCGACAAAGCTTGGTACAGGAACAGACTTGGTGTGTCTCGCTGATTCCAGTACCGATGGAGAGGAAAAGAGAGCTGTCTGTAGCATGCATGATGTTGGCGGTGGCGTAAAGATAGTACTATTGAGGAATCCGACAAAAGACAAGCATTTTTTACCTTTCAGCATTTTGTTCATGTTAACGAACGGGTTGGGCTTTCGGACGAGGAGGACAAGCGGCGTTATGACAGAATTCAGGGCCCACGACAAGGAATTAGAACGATAAAAAAGACCTGACAAGTTGCACTTGTTCGTAGACCTGAGCCTTCCTAAAAGGACGGCTGCATTTCATGAGCAAAATGACAACCTGATATAATGATTTTAGTAGTCCTTGTGTCCTCAGTTCAGCCGGACGTTCGAAATTTGGCAAGTTGTCCATAAGTAAATGCCTGGCGAAGCGAGACGAAAGTGAGCGTGGGGGAGCAATCACGTAATCTCACCAGCGTAAGCGGGTTTCGGCGATTCAAGCGGCAATTCAAGCGGCAACATAATTATAAGTGAATCAGGGCGGACCACCCAATTGTCCAAAACCTGTTCATTCTATGTTTAATAGTATGTTTGCAGTGCTTTTCTACTGGCTATTAGCCACATAGATGTGCTCTTCATGTATCTCTTTTCACGCCTATGTCACACGTAGTTGATATCATGTAAGCAATTCACTACAATTTCCTTTCCACACCTCCACTGTGCTTTGGGTACAGTTTATTGTTATATATATTGAGCTATTTCTTTTGGCTCTTTGTGAACTGTAGCTTGGCTATTGGTCTGCTTTTCAGGTTTGCTCGTTATCTGATTTTACATTTTTGGGCTCAGATGAGGCTGGATTACCATAGTTTTCTACCATCCAGCAGGTATATCAATCCAGAGTTGCACTTTGTATTGATATACAGCCTGTTAGGCTTATTTCTGGCTTGGTGAACAGTCTTAACATCTCAAGGCAAATTCCTGGCGCCCGACAGTCGTAAGCGAGCCAAGGGGTGCGCATCGGTCATCTCGGGGACACGGGGTTGGGGGGGAGGGGTGTCCCAGGCCCTTAACAGAATAAGATTTTTGTCTGATATTTCAATGTAAGTAGTATTATTTGAGCTTTTAGTATATACAATTGCACCTATTGCCATTATAAGAGGTCACCAGCAAGATCTTGCTTGTGTAGGGATAGTTTCTGCCAGATTTGGAAGCTTAGTCATCATAGCAGTCATCGGTATCATGTCATCAAGTTGCCAAACTTCACCTGCTGAAGTACAAAACCAGTGAATAATGTCACTTTAAGGCTCATAGACATATATCATGCATTGTAGACTGTTTTAAGACAAATCCAAATGTGGAACTTCGCGAAGGATGTGGGGATAGGAAGAAACACGTGATTTCCGTGAGAATATTCTTCCCAATATAGTAGGGCGGTGGGGAGGGGGTCCAGAGGCCCTTAACAGCGAAAATCAACATCATGTCTGTGAGAAAAAAAAAGCATAACTCTTGAAGCGAGCAGAGAAGACAAGCATATCCAAATCGCGAGCAACAGATGACCGAGACGACTTCAAGAAATTTGGATGAATAGTTGCTCAGCGACTCACTCGGGCTTCATATCTGCCTATTGAAAAGTCAACCAATGAAATCAACAAGGCCGTGAAAATACCTTCCAGGAAGCAAGGCGTGAACAAGCTGCAGCAAATAATTTGATCAAAAGTCAGTGAATCAGATATAAGAACATGTACCTGATGAGAGGAAATGACGGCCGTCACCCAGCAAACCTGTCAGATGTCAGGAATGAAATAAACGGAAAATTCGATAACATACAGGAAGCTCGTCAATACCTACAGTGGATTAGAGCATATAAAGGAGTGTTAAGCAAGCCCATAGTACCGGATAGACAAAACATGGCCATGGACCCCAAAACTCTCGTTATCCTGTTGACCAGCTTGGATAAATGAAAGGACGGACGCTACAAGTTTTTCTGGGTGTATATTTGCTCATACTTGCGTCCCAGAAGCAAAACGGCTTGCTGACAAATGAGCCATCCAACCACATTTGGACCGAGAGCCTCAGATGAGTCCTAGGGCTTTATCTGGAGCTAGGATTATTAGCCGCTAGTCAGAGAGAGGGTCCGTTTATGTTGACCACCTGTGGACAAATTTGTTATGATGGAGATGTAGAGATGTGCTGATGTGATTGATGGGACCGCTGATGTATTTCAGTTGTCTGTAGTCTCGGATCCCGACGTCTGAGGCCAACCCGGATAATTCCGGCGGAGTTTGAAGTTCTAGCTTAACTTTTTGAATCTCCGCCGGATCAATCCGGATCCCCGGATAGCGAGCCTCAGCGAGCTTCACCGCCAAACGTCTGGATCCGAGACTAAGTTGTCAGTATAATATATCCTATCCTATCCTATCTGTCAGAAAAATCTGATCAGCCTCATGAGAGTTTCTGTCTCATCAGCCTCGCGAAGTGTCTCAAGGTGTCTCACAAAGTTTCAAAAAGATAATTTTTGGATTCAACTAGAGTATCCCATACCTCATAATGCCTAATGAGACAGGCTGAAAACTCACGAGGCTATTTTTATTTTTCGGACAGATTCCTCCGGAAAAATTCCACGCTGATCATTCCATCACCTGTTTCACAGCCTTCCACAGATGTGCTGTTTTGCTGATGCAGTGCCATAACATTGACCTTTGTATATAAAACGGTCGTTGATCAGAGTTGGACCAGTGCTCAAACGTTGTTCCCTCATCTTCTTTCCTGCTTCTCCGTGACATCACTTACTCGCGATGCCATTTATTGACGACGCCAATCCTTCAATTCTATACTCCTCAGGCATTGGTGACTGGTTCACTGGTGGAATCGAGGGAGAGTTTCGATTCACGACTCATGGTTCCGGGCAACAAAATGCACGAGCGACGATTACTTTTGAAGGTGAACTTACAACTAGTACAAATTCACTCTATCTCAAGATATGATGAAAGGAACTGCTATAGCGGTCTATGGCAGTGTCAAATCTGTTGCAAACAGTGACAGTGGAACTCAAGGGCCGGTTAGCACCTACACCATAGATGGAGGTGCCCTTGCGACCTATACTGGAGTCCCAGGCACTTCAGATACGCATCAGCTAAGGTTCTTCGCATCGGGTCCACTGTCAGAAGGAAATCATACATTGACAGTGGAAAACGCCCTCACTGGGCCCATTTTAATCCTCGATTATCTCGAGTACACCCTGCTGAGCACATCCGATCTGGCTGTCACGACAACTGTATTCTTAAACTTGCCATCTTCAACTGGAATTGCTTCAACTTCAAGTTGTAGTTTGCCCTCTGGGAAGCAGGTTCCACTTGATACTACAATTGGCGCCGTTCTCGGTTCAGCAGCACTTACATTGCTCGTTTGCATTGCAACCATGTACTATATCTTCCGACACATGAAAGAGAGAGGTCAATGATTCACTGCTACTTGTGTGTAGATGCTGACATAGATTGACCAAAAAGCGAGCTTCTCGGCACCCATTCGTCCATTCGTGCACTTGGGTCCCAGTTACACTCTCCCCACCAGCCCTGAGAGCAGCTCAACATTCTACCAGGGTGACCGTCTTCCAGCCTTGAACTTGAACCCGCCTCCATATTCGCATTCAGGAGTTGTGTCGAACAAGTCAGCTAGTCGGGCCATGGATGGAGTAGAATAATCAACTTGAACCTCAGAAGAACAATGTACTTATATATAACTTGAATGTTGTATTTGTGTTCGAGGAAAAGAGAAACTGACCATATACTAGTATTGAAAGCAACCGAAGTACCAAAATCGCCAGGACTGCCTCATCGCTGCCGAAATCAGATTGAAAAAGACTGTGGTCCAGAGGTGTCACAATTGTAATGTTTCCGAACTACTCTTCGATCATTGCAATGGAAGAGAGCGATGAAGATGAGGAAAACTCTGATGACAATTATAAATCGGTTCATCACGGTCCATTGGCGACGATGCCACCCCCTGCATCCACAGGCTCTGGCAGTCGGTTCAAGCTTTCGTCAACAACGGTAGCCAATGGCACTGAAAAATTTGTTTGGCTGAGCGATGTGCCACGATCCCCGGACAGCCGAGAGGAATGGTCGAGCCATCTGGCGGGTTAAAAAAGACGGGACGTTCGTTGAGTTCATCGTGCACACTGCAAGTTTAAGTTACAACCAAGTCGGAGAAATGTGAGATGAATGAATTCATGGTGGCGGCGGTAGTGTAAAGAAAAATGCAACCCAGAACGAGTGTTCTATGCTCCTGCATCTTGTTGAAGCTGTACAAGGTTGAATTAGGATGCTTTTTGGCGGCGAGAACAAGAGAACAAGTAGGAACAAGTCGATACTTGATCGATAACACCATTTTGTTATGGGATTCAGGGTCGCAATTAGAGCCTTGTACAGCTTCTGCAATCATAGTGACTCGAATAATCATTCGTGATGGACCTGTGTCGACCTTGTTCTAGTTTCGTCCGTATTTGGTTGAATTGACAGTGGCCATGGCGTTGACCTCTGTTCATCTGTACATATTATTATTAGGCTTGAAGAATTGCCTGTCTTGCTTCAAATGAGCCTTTATTTTGAATTATGAGGCAGGTGCTGATTGCAAGAAATCAGGGTTCAGTCACAGTGAAAAGTCGGGCGACTATGCCCGACTATGACCGACTATCGGCGACTCCGCACAATCCAATCGACCACGGTCGGCGACAATTGGAATTTGTCTGGAGATTCTGGATGTGGCCGACTATAGTCGACTATTAGCGACTGTGGTCAGTGGGTTGGGTGTTTGCATGTGCAGGAATATGAAATCATATAAATTGTATATTCCGCTTACTGAATACAGTGTTGTCGCTGACTATCGACGGCTAAAATCAAAGAAACTCACAAAGTCTCTGTGCTGATAAATTGCTGTCGCCCCAGTCTGATGTGGTGCACAAGTCGACTCTGCTGTGATGATAGATCCTGGGAAGGAATCAGCGCAATGAATAGATGAAATGAGAAGCAAACTGACCAATTGTCGTCTCTGCTGGAGGGAAATCAGGCTGAAAATCAATGTCAGATTTGTCGAGAGGAACCAGGAATTCACGACAGACCTTTGAATCCCATCGTTCCAACGAAAAGTCAGTCCCACGGTCACCAAGCAGGCAAAGAGAGATCTTGAAAGACAGATGAGCAAATAAAGGATTTTACGCCCAGGAAAGATACCTTTTCTTGCCCCAGGGTTCGAGAATTGTCCTAAAAGCAATATCAGATCATAATTGAGAACAAGGTATGACATACGTTGGATCTCGGAGGTGGTAGCATGCCAAGGACAGATACAGCGGAAGGAATGGATGAATAGAGCAAGAGAGTGCTATGGAATAAATTCAGAAAAGCAATCGCGCACCTTTGAAATTCAATAGAAATGGACCATATATCCTCAATTCGCATCTAAACAGCCCAGGGAGCCACACGTTCTCTATAGAGAGAGCAAAATCAATGTCTCTGAGAAGGCATCAGATAAGAGAATGAAAAAATGCGTCTATTCCACAGCGGCTCTGGTGAGCATTGGATATAATAGGATGTAATCGATGGCGATAGATTCAGAGATCGAGGGAATCAGGCAATTATTGGAGGCGCTAGGGCGAAAATGGTGAAAAAGGACACAGGCCTGTTGATTGAGCAAAACAGCAGTAAGGCCAAATTCTTTCAAGGCAAGAAACGAGAGAATATGAAGGCCAGATCTAGAAGGCACGATGGAATGAATATGCTAGCTGGTGCCAACTTTCATGAAAGTCTTGAACAGGCGCACCTGACTCATCAGCGATGGACTCGTAAATAAATAAGTGCGCCTGGGATCAGTATCAGTACATGTAATTCACAGATATCAACTTTCAGCTTGGTTTCAATAGACAAGATGATATATGTGTTTTGCCTGGGACTTGGTCAGCTTCGAGCCTTGGAGGACAGGTTCTTTGCGTGATGAGAACTACCTTCAAGGTTCTGGAGAAGCAGAAAAGCTGGGACAAGTCCTGAGTGTTTGGAAAGTAGACTCTGAAGACTCCAGTAGAGAGAGAATCCGACTATACCAACCAGAGCTGAGCTCACAACAGCGGATTCTTTCAACGGAGTCCAAAAGAGTCAGAACCCCAGACAGAGTGAAGCTCAGTGTCAAATCCGTATTATTCAATATTTGTAAGGGATCCATCTGAGGCAGTAATTAAGTGTATAGGAATGCCATGATCAAAACGGAACTTTTCGAACAGTTGCGCCAACTCTTCGACATGTTTTCTCTTGTAGGCTCGCGATGTGCTCATGGGAAGAATCTCTTCCATGCGCCTCCAGTATAGGAGGAACGCCAAAGAGGTCCATCCACCAGTAGCTGCGACGATCTCGGGTGGAACGCCTGCAAGAAGGAGTTCCACTGCACCTCCGATCCGGAAGCTGTGACCGAGGACATGGGCTAGCATCTCAGCCTTCCATATATTCGTGCAGAAAGCCATGAAATCATGTTTGAGAAGGAGCTTGTACTGGCCTGGTGAAGTTGAATATGAGAACATTGATGCTGATCCAGGTACTGCGGCGTTCACGGTACGGTGATTATCGAGGGCTCGGACACCGCATAACACGTCAGAGCGACCTGCGAAGATGCATTTTCCTCCAACCTCTTTAGTGGTCTTTGTCCAAGGGAGAGGAAATGATGCTGATGAGGTGCCATCAGGAAAAGTCCGAAATGAGACTGGGCATGAGCGCAGTACATGAAATGTCGGACTGAAGCTGGCTGCTGACGTGACTAGGATCTCTCCGAGTCGGCGGCATCCCCAGAAAGCTGCAGTAGTTGCTCCCCAGATTGCGGCATAAAGTGGGATCGTTAGATCTAAGGCTCTGCGAAGGGCCAGAAGGTGCTCGATGGATATTGGGGAACGAAGTGGGCGCTTGTGTCTGGTTCCCTCCTTGTTTGCAGTCGTTCAGGCCATTTGAACCCATCTGTCATCTCCATACCATTCGCTGTGATTGATATCATGCCAGGCATGCAGACCGGACAGCCATCCTTTGATAGTGATACCGGAAACTGTACCCTTCTTGTCACCGATGAATGCGCAGAGAAGAGCATATGAAGCCAGCATACGAGATGATTCTGTAATGCTGAACTTATCACAGAATTGAGTGAAACGGAGAAGGCCTGCCCCATAAGACACTTTGGTTGCTGGAGCAAGTGCGCCACTGATAGCTGCCTGGGCTTTATTGACGAGCTCAGCTGGCAGCATCTGTGCAAGATTGAGCTCATGAGCTCTACTTGCTGGAGTGGTCCAAGAAATGAGTCGATCTGCGGCTGCGACAAAGGGACGTAAAGGGGTTGGTTGGATGGAACGACCTTGTTGCGGCTTTCTTGGAACGATTACATGTGGTGTATTCAACTGTGGTGGGTGACGTGTGGTAGAATATGGAGAATAGAGTGACAGGGCCTTGTTCCAGTGAGAAGTTGTTCGCTTTGGCAGGTTGTCGACATTCAAGGGAATGTGGGTATTGTTATTTGGAGATAATGTACAAGGTGGAACTGGTAAAGTCTCGTGCAACTGGAAGAGTTTAGGGTATATGAGAGGTTGACAGCGACGAATAGTTCGAGAAGCTGTGAGACGCGGTGAAGATAAGCCGACTTTATCTTCCTCAGTAGCTCTCTCGATAGCACCTGCTACCGAAGTTCGATCGAGTTGTGTCCTAGGCAAATCTGTCAGAAAGGTAAAGCCAGAAGACCCAGAACCTACTCAAACATGCGTAAAGATTGAGCGAAGCTCCAACGGGAGCTCGATAGTGCAGTCAAGGCGATCTTCTGGACGACCCACATCTCTGCGTGAGATAGGGTCGGCCGGGTTCTCTTCAGATTTGATGTAGACAAGTTCGGGAAGGATGAGAGTGGAGGAAATGATGGAATATGTCCGACGAACAGATAAGTTGATGTTAAAGTTGCTGCTGCGGCCTTTGCCGTGGGCCCCAATTGCACCGTCATTATCCGAGTAGATTCGGAGGTGACAGTCGTGGTATCCGAGGGCTTCTAGGTAGTAGAAGAGAAACTCAATGGTGAGAGTTTCTAGCCAGCATATGTCACGACCAGGGATTTTCCAGTCCTTGGCCAGACGGAATGTGGCCCACTTCCCTCTTATCAGGATGCCGATGCCCCATGAAGTCGAGGCATCAACGTAAAGGCCGAGGTCTTGAACAAGACCTTTTGGGTGAAGTTGTCTTGTAAAGGTCGGGTCCGAAAGAATATCCAGCCACCAACCGAGGTCGGTGATGACTGAAGCCGGTGGATATCTAGGAGAGTGGGGATCTCTCTCGAATGATGCCGCAAAGTTGGAGATGGAAGGAAGGTGAGAGCGACCAGCTTCGTAGACAAAGGAAACATGGCATAGTGAGCCGTGGATCTTGTCGACATCTAGAAGGTGACAGCGGTGGCCTGAGAATGCGTCTATGAAGGTTCGGACCCGGTTCCAGAACTTTAGTCGCTTGTTTCTTGGAAGACTGACGAGTTTCTTCGGTATGTCCCAGAGGAAACCAATGAAAGTGGTGATGAAAAGGAATTCGTCAGTTCCTTTATCGAGGTTCCATGGTACCCGTAGTGGTGAGATGCAGCGCATTGCTTCAGTACGGTCATAATCATACTGATAACCATCTGAATGGAATGCTCCGGTGGCTGTGGGAAATCGGAAGGCTTTGAGATCGTCTTCGTATTTGATGAGAGGACGAATGCCCTCCAGCCGCCAAATGTTGACGGCTGCATTGGCAATCATGCCAGCATTACTGCTAGCGGAAGCTGATCTGAAAGGTGTACAGTGGTCGATAAAGAATTGACCGAGCTGGCTTTGAAATACCAGGAAATGCTTGTGCGAAGGATGGACTGGGCAAGTACGATGAAACTTTTCTATGTCGAAGGTACAAGCTTGTGTACCTTCTGGCGCATTCGCAATCTACCATGACAACATGTCAGAATGATTTCAAGTGAAAGGTATAATGACAGGGAAGATGCGCAAATCATTACTCCATTGAGTAAGATTTCTTGGAACGAAAGTCTGTCTGAGCGGGACCAGACAAAGTACGAGTCATTCCTTTGAGGGACGTGACTTTGAGCGACCCCTCCAATCAATGGTGGGGTGACAATGGAATGGTCCATTGTCTGTACGAAAGATAGCGCCAGAGGTGGCAAATATCTCCAAATGGCTCAAAGCCCATTTCGAAAGGAATGCACGCACTAAACGCAAAGCATCCAAAGGTGCAAGAGAACCGAGAGGGGAAAAAAGGAAACAGAAGAGACGAGAACTCACAATTTCGGCAACTTTGGAGGCGGTGTCAAATCTTATCGGAAAGTCGTCCTTGTTGATGTATGAGTTGATCAAAGCGAAGAGCTTGTCACCCTTTGAAAGGTTTCGACAGACTCGTAGTTTGTCAGGAACACCCGGTTCTTGGGTTTGTGACGCGACGATGAGCGGTGAAGAAACGAAGTGTCCTCGAAGAATGGCCTCTGTTTGCTGTTGCGAAAAAGGGCCTGAAACTCGACCCGCCATGATCTCTTTGGCACAGTAGTCAGCAATAAATCCCATGTTGTTTGTCGTGGTTGAATGATTGTCGAAAACTTTGGTTTGCGTTAGGAGCAGCATGTCCCCGAGGGGAAAACCACGGGTTAGGTTATTAGCCAGGAGAGAGTATTGTTGAGTGAGGTTATGCTTCACAAGAAAGGACTGGAATGCTGAGACACTGTAAGGCTGATGTATGCGACTAAAAACTTCTGGGAAGATATGCAATGAAGGGTTGAAAGTCGGCCGGAGATGAATGGAATCTGTGAAATCATGGTACACCAGTGAAGGAGGGTCTGAAATTGAGAGAAACCTATTCACTGGGTCGCCCACGGCACTGCCACGAGAAGGCGTGGTGGGTGCCGAGACCACAGAAGGAGCATTTGTGGATGTGTGAAGGTCCAGGCGTGCATGCGAGCTTCCCCGATGGACCCCGTATGTTCCATTGAATACAGATCCTCTGGTTTTCGGGCGTGAAGATATCACGGTCATGAATTCGGACCCAGGCAGCTTTCCCAGTGTCATGGAAGGTGACTGGACCTGGTTTGTCGAAATGGTGGTCAATTTTGTGACCTCTCTCGCCACAGGCAATGCAGCACGGTGGGAGAGAACCGGTTTTAGACTTTGTGCTGCTTGGTGGAAAGGGTGTCTGGCGAGAAGGACTGGGGTAAGGTGAATAGCGGCTCGTCTCTCGTCGACGATCATCTCTGCCCGAACTCTGCTCTTGTAGTTTCGAGGTAGCGAGAGCCTCATCTTTAATCTCCTTCTTCAGCCTTGCCCTCTCATATTGTGCAACATAATAGTCAACACAGAACTTGGTCGGCTGTGAGACGTACTGCTTTCGAAGCCGATATTCGACGTCTTTCCAGAAAGGGTAAAGCTCAATCTTATCTTCTTGGGAGTCGAAGAATGCCCTGTGGTGTGTCCAGAAGGAGGCGAAATGACCAGAGTCGCCATCCTTGTCACGAGAAGCTTGGAATCGTACATAGTTTGAAGAGGATTCTGACCACTGCCCAAAATCCAATGAGGCATCGTTACCGAACTTTAGCGAGAGCTTCACGACATCAAGGATGTAAGAGCCCTTTGACTCTCCAGGTAGAGGATTGGATTTTATTGTAGGAAGTAGGGCGCGACTGTCGTGTATGTAACGAAGATTATTTTTTTTTTTTTTTTTTGTGGAACGTTTGGTATAGCTTCAGGAGAAATCGACCAGCGACTGCTTTCACCGACCAGCGGATCCAGCCAACAAAGTTGTCCCCCTCTGCCCGTATAGATGTGACGAAGGTCACAATGACCTTCATCTGCTGACCACACCGAGGAAATACGCATTCGTACGATACACTTCTCATGCGTTGAGGAAGAAAGGAAGGGGGATGGGGGTATGGTCGTCGGTATCGTAGATGATTTGTGGGATTTCTACTGGTTTCTGAATGCCAACTTGACGAACCACTTCATTTTCCGTCGACCTGTTACGCCTCTTTGCCAGCATGAGCTCATCTGTCGACGGCCTAGCAGCGGCTGCGTCTTTGCGAGCTCTCTCTTCTTCCTGCATCTCTCTTTTCACTCCTGCCAACCAAGCTAAGACGAAATTCAGGGTGTAAGCCAGGTGTCTCGCTTGGATTATCGGGTCTGTGAGCATGTCGAGCTCTTCGTCCGGGATGGTAATCATTGACGCGACATCCGAACCATCTTTTTCTGCTGGCTCGCGGAGGTGCTGGATATGGGCGGCCATGCAAGCAGAGTTTGCTTTTTCAATGTGAAAATTCTCCTGCAATTTATCTGCCAGAGAAAGCAGAGTGAAAGAATGGGTGAGAGCTTGAGAAATGTGGGTCTTCCTGCGCCTCGGGCCAGAAGGAGTGACTGGTTCTCCTGTCATCTTGGCTGCAAGACAGCTGCAGAAAGACAAAAAGAATTCCAAAGGCAAAGGAACGACAGGCACAGAGACCCAAACTGACGTGACGGGAGAAGCGGAGACGCGGTCAGTTGACTGGCTGCTTTTGGAAATAATATATTTTATTGCGTTTACAAAGCAGCCAGCGGTCTCAGTTCCGTCTGGCTTGCTATCGTATCCTAAGATAAGCTAAAGGTCGTTCCTCCCTTGGCTTATCGCGGATGGAGGCAAGGGATGGTGGGAATTTGATCAAAAATATTTTCTTCCACAAGTCCGATACATGACATAATGAGACAAAATAAGAAGGGCCGCGCGCTAGCTGGTCAAGCCACCGACCCGAACCTACCCAACACGCAACTCCGTAGTCGACCACAGTCGTTTTAGTCGTCCGCACGCAGTCCCAGTCGATCATAGTCGCCCGACTTGTCACTGGGAACGTTCAGCGCCCAATCGCTGCTCGCAAGACAAAACATCCAGAAACTTGCTCGAGCTCTGAATGGCGTCTGGGCTTTGACGATATATCATCATGACAAACTCTGAGGTGCGACGCTGAGGCTCGTCGGATTCCAACTAATAGTTCAGCCCGTTTGATTCGCGAGAAATCAACAAGCTCCCTGTCTGCTAAGGCTGTCTGGCAGATTTGGAGCTACTAGTCGGACCTTGATTATTGCCGCTCTATTTACGTTACAAAGCGCTGGCAATGCCTTTCCTCAGCACGATGGACGACAACACCCACATTCTTGCGACCTCTGCAGCATTTGTGCTGGTAGCTGTTGTCGCTCACCGCTTGTTCAGCTCATCAAGACGGTATCCTCCTGGTCCTAAAGGTCTGCCTTTGGTCGGGAATATTACGGATATGCCAGTTTCACAGCAATGGCTCGAATTTGCTAAAATGGGGCGTGAATACGGTGGTATAACCTACCTCAACATCCTTGGAATGCCCATAATCATCTTAAACGACCCGAAATTTGCTCAGGAGATACTCGAGAGAAACGCGAAAATTAGCTCGGACCGTGTCGTTCTGACTATGGGTGGGAAGCTTCTGGGCCTCGACGAAAGTGCACCTTTGATTCAATACGGAGACACTTGGATCCAGCAGCGACGCTTGTTCACTCAGTTCATGGGTTCCCCAGCCAAAGTACAAAGTTTCGGACATGTCTTCCAGCATGAAACGAATATCTACCTGAAAAACATTCTCAATGCTCCGTCTGAATGGGTCCAGCACACCTACCAGTTCGTGCATTATCCTCGAATCCACATCTGAGCTAATTTTGCTTGAACAGCCTTTCAGGATCGATATCACTGAATCTCACATACGGATATTCAACAAAGGGCAAAGATGATCCTTTGATCAAAATTGTCAATACTGGTATGGAGCACTTCTCTGAAACCACAGTTCCGAATGCATTCATGGTCGATGTATTCCCTATTCGTGAGTGCATCTATGTTCAACTTCATCCTCCACTGAACAATCCTCGCAGTCCGGTTTGTTCCCTCGTGGTTTCCTGGCGCAGCATGGAAGAAGAAAGCAATCCGATATCATGCAGCATGTCAAGCTATGGTCGATACTCCTTATCACTGGGCAAAAGAGCAACTGGTGGGTTAGTCCAAATTTGTCTTTGCTGTCCCTGACTCTTCGATCAGAAAGCCGGGACATTCAGCCAGTCATTTTTGTCTGAGAGATTCTCTGACAAACAAGTTGGGTCTAGAGAGGAGCATATCATCAAATGGGCTTCAACTGCAATCTACACTGGGGCCGCCGATACTGTGCGTATGCTCTTTGATCTGCTTTAGCACTTTGTACTTAACATGCATCTAGACCGTCGCGGGGATCAAAAGCTTCTTTCTGGCTCTAACCAGACATCGAGCGGAACAACAGATAGCTCAAGCTGAGATGGACAGCGTCTTGGAGGCAGGATATCTTCCGACACTGGCTGATCGATCCCGTCTACCATACTTTGAGGCTTTCTTCACCGAGTTTCTTCGTCTATATCCATTTACGCCCCTCGGTATGCCTCTTCCTTTGTACTCTTGGACAGTAATTAACCTTTTTTTGAGCGCTTCCTCATGTCACAACTCAAGAAGATGTATACGGCGGATATTTCATTCCCAAGGGCTCGGTGGTCATTCCGAACAGCTGGTCAGACATTCACTGGCCTTGGTGGAGATGCTGAATGTTGTACAGGCAGTTTCTCCGAGATCCCAAGACGTATTCCGACCCAGAGGTGTTTCGTCCAGAAAGATTCACGGACAGCTCAAAGGTGAAGGATCCCAGAGACTATGTTTTCGGCTATGGGCGTAAGTCAAAATTGCTCCTCTCTACTTCATAGAGTGTTCACGAAGCTTCCTTCTGCAGGCCGGAGATGTCCAGGTATGCAATGAATGATCCAATATCTCCATAATTGAACATTGTAAAAGGGATTCACTTTGCTGACGCGTCAATGTGGCTGGCCTGTGCCTCGATTGTCGCAGCTTTCGACGTGCATCCTCCTTTGAAGAATGGAAAGCAAACAATTCCACCGGCAAAGTTCCTCGATGGCGCGATCAGGTGGGCGATTTTCTCTTGTCGGGAAGAAGTCTTGCTGATTCTGACCAGTCATCCGGCACCTTTCGAGTGTATCATTACACCTCGACCAGGGGCCGCAGAGTCAATTCGTACTCTCTGAAACGCAACGAAGAAGGATTGAACTGCTTTTTTTCATATGTAGTCGCCAATAATAATCAATAATAATGACTGCCGAATTTCGTGTGAACAAAAGCAAATTTCCCTTCTTCGAAAACTCATTACCGCCCAAGCACTACTGTCTCTTTTGGCACAATTATTATCTCAATTATTGCCGAACAATGGCCCAAGCAACACTACAACAGGAATTCTGAGACACGCCGAGGCGTACAATCCAATCAATAAGCGGTCCTGAAAGTCGAGGGCCCTGTTCATTTGGTCGTTCAATGATACTTCAACCGTTGAGCTACCAAGCTGCTCTTGGAATTATTTGCGACGAACTGGATATGCATGATGTGAGTTCAATGACTGGCTTGTTGCCGTCGGGTGCTCCAGCTAATCATGCCCGATTCAACGGTACAAGGCCACAAAACCGCTTGCTTCTGCGGACCAATTGTCTTTTCACCGACAAGTCTCGTTGGCCCAGCGATGCCCAGGTCTAAATTATGCTGCAAGAGCCGTTTATAACGCTTCAGCCATCTCAGGCTGATCCCATCGCAGTGAGTATACCAGTTCTGCCGATTTTTGAGATCAAAACCCAACCTTGCTGCAGATTCAGAGTCGGTATTCTCGACTGACCTGCGGAAGGCTTGGTCCCTTCCATTTAGCGCTTAAGCTACCCAGGACGGTTTCTCGGTCTTTGTCCGTTTTCCCTGTGCGATCTCGAAAAATATCTCCAGTAATATTGTCCAATTTCCGTGCCACCTTTGGAAGCCTCGGCAACCGTGAGGGCTCCTTTCGCTGACGATAATACTCTGCCACCATCGCTGTAGCAGGCTGTAGCCCGTCCTTATATTCGGTCTCCGCATTTGGGAACAATGCGCCATTTCTGACTCGGGACTTGGTCGCCATTACCATATCGAGATCGTCGTGAGATCATGGCCAGACAATGAACAATTCGGGCCCATGAGGCTTGTTGGTTTGTTCACCTTGAACCACAACCACGACTATAGCGTTGACTTTTTCTGCCGCCTTGGCCCTTCGTTCGTCGCCAGTAAGTCGAATTTGCAAAAGTCGACTGGTAGATCCTTTACTGATGATTGGTATAGTGTCTTCGCTTTTCGGCACCAGTCAGAGCTCTCAGTCGCAGGAGTCGACCTCGCAAAACTTGATTCCTCAACCTCCAGTTGCGGCAGCTTCTTCTGCTACGAAGAAGACATTGGAGTCTCAACGTCTGGGTCTCACAGCGTCGCAAGAATTAATGCCACCGCCGCTTGAACTTTCAGGTATCTTTTTCAGTCTCGCTGACTTTTCGTTCAGTCGCTGATTTATTTCATTTTCCAGTAAGGCCTCC
Source organism: Mycena floridula (assembly GCA_029320655.1). Lineage (NCBI taxonomy): Eukaryota > Fungi > Basidiomycota > Agaricomycetes > Agaricales > Mycenaceae > Mycena > Mycena floridula. The sequence continues at coordinate 3,634,662 of JARIHS010000001.1, forward strand.
CGATACGACACCGTCTGGTTCCATTGCTACTGGTACCAATATTTTGGAGCTGCTGTCTGGTAATTGAATTCATTGTCTCCCGCTTTTTTCGAGACTGATTTATTTAATTTTGTAGCAGTATCGGGACTTGTCCCGACACCACCTGGATCTCCTACAAGAAACAATTCAACCGTCACTGCATTGTCGGGTCCTTCGTCCTCGGCGGCCCAATCACCGACACCTGCGAAATGGAACTTGGACGACTATAAGGGCACTCAAGGCATGAGCGCTTGGAGTTGTCTGAGGAGTGTGCAAAGGAACAAAACTCCCCGACCACCGAAACCTCCACTGGACCCAATGGATTTCTCATCCATTTGGTCTCATCGTAAAACCATCTATGACGAGCATCCTGAAGTTTTGGTGCCTCCACGTATCATTCGCATTCCACCTGGAGTTTCTGTGCGACCAAAACCACTGCGAAGAGGAAAGCGCGGTCAGACCTCGGCGCCTGTCGTCCAGATTCAAAATCCCGTCGTCCAGGTCCAGAATCCCGTCGTCCAGACTCAAAATCCCGCCGCTCAGGGTCCTGCAAAACCACAAAGGCTACAACGGGTCCAGACATTCGTCAATATCACTTGCGAGCCTGTCGACGCTGAAAAGCCTAGCGATGTTTCTCTTCAGCAGACCGTCACTATCGCTCCAAAGCAGCTTGTCGATGTTCCTGTCGAATCTGCTGATCAGTCCGTCGTTGTTTCTCGCCAGAAATCTGTCACTACTGCTCCTGAACAGCCTAACAATGTTTCTGCTGAACAATCTGTCGCTGTTTCGCCTGAGCAACCCGTCGCTGCTCCTCGCAGAGTTCGAAACGGGCTACCGCTCCAGCGCCACAAAACTCACCTTGATCTCGGAATCATATCGCAACCTCTACGCGGGATAAAAGACAAAGAAAACATTCAGCAATGGCATCAGGCTTATCAGATGCACGTTGCAGTTTCGCAGCGAGACCGTAAAAGGTTGAAAGCGCTGGGACAGACACCCAGTACGATAAACTCGCCTGTTCCAAAGGTTGGAAACGGGTGTTGCGAGTCGACGTCTGGTAGGAAGAAGAGAGTACGAGATGCTGAAGATGAGGGTGAAGGCGTTCCGGTTCGGAAATCGGCCAGGATTGCTGAACGGGAAGCCACTCGGAAACTTGCCCTTCAGTAAGCAATCATTGTTTTATTCAAACGGACATTCTTTCCATAGCATTGTAATTATCGGAAGTACAAGTAGTGTAACAGTAGTGAAAGCTAGAACGAAACGAACGAACCTAACCCAATATGATTTGTCTGTTTCAAATTTGCCCTTTTATGCGCAATAAACTTCATCCTGACCGCCACGAAGAGATAATGCTTCACTCATTGTATGTAAAACGGGCGGCACCAATTCCTTTCCTTCACCGTCCTTCCGCTACCGAGTGGGCCAAAGATCAGAAGACGCGCAGCATAGAACGTTGGACCACTTGGATCCGCGCGGACGACTCCGGCCAACTCTCAGGGCACTTGACGTCAGTCAAAAATTTTGGAAGCGACGAACCATCGGAGTCGACCCCAGAAGAGGATTTCGAGGAAGACCATGGCAGAAGACGTTATTGCGGGGATTGACGAGAAGACAAAGTAAAATCATAATACAAGTAAGGGCTTTTATCGTTCAGCGAACGAACATTCGAAGTAAATTCTAGGTCGTGATCACCATTCCGCTATCGTCCAGTCCTTCGGGACAAAGACACCCAAACCCCAAACTTTGAACTCAAAACCAGATAGTAGCAGCTGTGATCCGCTTGACTGTATCGTCCCTGTACCGAGCCACTACGAATCGAAAAATGACCTCTGACGACTCGAGCTGAACGAGATAAAGCACCAAGGCGCTCGTAGCATTCTGGCTTCCTGACTTTCCTCGTATAGCGTCGGACATTTATCGTCAGCTGGACCGCCGTGCTGAATGTCGCCGTAAAACAGATGTCGTTATATTGAAATGGTGCCAAAGAATTCGACAAGATCCATATGCGATACGTGGTCGGAATGGTAGGCTCGAATGTCGAGTGTCGCGAGACAAGGCAGTTGGAGAGAAAGGTGAATAAGGAAAGGTATCAATCGTCTCGGGGAAATTCGACTCGCAGCCGTTCAAGAACTGGAAGGATGAGAGGATGGTTCAGACAGCCCCAATAAGTTGCGCAAATACATCAATTCAAATCGCCGAATCTGCGAAAATTCCACTGCTTTTTGGTGCAGCAGATACTAGGTTGAAGCGAGAGATGGAAGTCGAGATAGAGTTATGAGTGGATCGCCGCGAAAGTCGTGGTCCGGCATGTTGACGGGCCATGTCTTTGATTCGGCCAAGCAGCGAGACTACGCAGCAAAGGGGCGTTCCGGAAGTAGGTGAAATGCGGAATGTGCGCTTCAAAGGCTCTGAGCCTCAATTTTGAGTATGCGGTCTTTCACCGACTGCAAACGAAGTCGTAAGCAAGAGCCTCTGGCCGAATATCTACCTCTTCCCACCGAAGAGATTGAGAAACTGCAATCCTGAGAAGACTTTGGGTGAGATTTCCACCATGGCAGAGTTCGAGTTGGAGAAGATGCGTGCGTGAACGAGACAGAATCTCGCGAAAGATGCGAGGTGCTGAGGAATGAGCTTCTGGTACGATGATCTTGATGTTAGATCACATTGAGGGTAGAGAATGCACTATGGCAGCAAATGACAGCCAGAAAGAAATTTCGATTCGATGTCGTTGTCCGGGTTTTTGTGCCAGCAGGTCGACGACTGTTCATCCCATCTGGTTTTCAGTGAGCGAGACTGTCAGAGGCATTGATACGCGACATACCCAAACTGATGCAAGACCCATGGCGAAATCAGCGTCAGCCCACATTTCGTCGCCGTCCAGAACGTCGTCCACGACTTTGCGCGTCAGTCTCGTTCGGGTGGTCATCTAGCTAGGTTCAATGCAAGGCGAATTGAGAAGAAAAGAACAATACAGACCTGTTTCGTGATCGCAAAGTCTTAGGGACGGGTATTACATGGCTGTGCACCCAAGGTTCGTCTTCTAGGGTTGCGCGAAAAACCTATAGTTTTTGACCGGTCACGTTTTTGACCGGTTATTTACCGTTATTTACCCGGTAAAATACCTACCCCCTCGAGAGACCAGATTCAGGATGTTCTTTACCATCACGTGTCGGTTCCTATGATGTCACAGTCACAGAGAACAATGAATTTTCAAGTCGAAGGCAAGAGACTCTCCTGTTATCCACATTCAATCAACTTTACCAACCATGGAAATTCCACAAATTCCACAAGACTTTATCGATACTGCATTGCTTAGCCACCGATCCAATTCCGCCGCGGCCCTTCAGCGCTTCCACCTTTCGAATCGGCCCTCCACTAAATCAGAAGTCCTTGCGCATAACCGAACTACTGGCCGATACTGTTGCAATGGATAGTGAAGAGCAATTCTTGACGTGTCGAGCATTATTGAAAGGATACCATAGAAAACAATAATTTCAGTCTGTCTTTCTTGTAGGAAGTAGCAAAATATGTAACTTCCCTTTCATCCCACAAGAGTAGACTGCAGCGCTCGGTCAAGCGCTGCGAGGGCTCTGGCCTCTGGCCTCTGAGGCTAAGCCGCGTGGGAAATATTTGTGAATCACGTGTATTTCGACCGGTGAAAAACCTAGTAAATAACACCCCTTCTGTGACCCCCCGGCGTAAAGAACCGGTCAGATACCCTCAGGAGGTTTTTCGCGCAACCCTATCGTCTTCCGTGTGCACATGACTTGTGATTCTGACAATGTGAACAACCAATGATTTTGGTGGGTATCCTGCTCCCTGCCGAATTGCTCGTCGGCCCAGCAGCTCAAGCTTGAAGATAATTTATCGTGTCCATGAAGGAGGTGGACTACATAATCACGAAACCAGTTCTTTTTGCAAGAGGTGGAAAACAGTGACCAAGCAAGTCGGAAACAAGCAGCGAGATGAACTTCATTCAATGTGACCAGCCTTTCAGCGGCATTTTCACTCGATGGCAACACCCTTCTGGAATACTGGACGCCATTTCGTCAGCACATTTTCAACCTGAGAATGGAGCGCACTCACCGGTCTTATATGGCTTTCACGCCAGACCTCCAGGACCAGGACAGGCAGTTTACCGGCAGCATCCAAATCGAGATCTCGCGGCAAGAATTCATTTAGCAAAAGCGTGGGACAAAAACAACTCGCTTCGACCAATTCCCAACGTGACTTTCTCCTGCCATGAGTCTGCCATGACGCCCTGAATACCCTCAAAGCCCCACAAATCTAAAAGGTAAATGACCGTAATCCTGAAGATGGAAATCAAATGGACATAGAATTTGAGTACTGTAGACTAGACCCCCAGGCAGCGCGCGCCTGACATTAATTTTTCGTCCGGTTCTACTCAGCGGGAAGTCTGGCATGAGGGGTTACCAAGGAGATGCCAGACTGGATGCGCCACTTTTTCTTCCAAGCAATTTCCTCTCTTACCTCCAGCTGATTCAATTCTTCGATGTCTGTCAACGGCTTAAAGTTGGTCTAGCTCCCCCGCTGCTAGTACTGATGAGAGGCACCATCGTCTGGCCTTTCCTTCCTTTCAACCTCATCGGACATTGTCAAACCGACGGATCCCATGCCTGCTCAGCCTTGCTGGCTCCTTCAGTATTGCAGTCCTGGAGCGTGAAATCGGCATATCGGATCCAACGCCTGTATTTTCATCGCGCCACTTCATGTCGATCTCGCTCTTCCGTGTAGCGTCTGACGAGCCCGGTACACGCCAACATCTTTTTCTGCCAACCAGAGTGGACTCGAAGAGGATCAAAAGCGGTAACATCCGAGTCGAGGCGTTTGCCATCCTACGCACTCGAATTCTCGGGCCTGGTGAAATTCAGTACAGACATTTCCTTGGTTTCGCGTAATCTTGGTCATTGCCTTATATTAAGCGATGTATGCGACCAGCATTCTGCAGGACTCTCGCAGAAGGCCAGATGTCACCACGACGATTTTCTCGTCGAAGAAGGCAATTTGGGTATCAGATATAAAAATTCATTGTTTTCAAAGTTGCAACAGACAGATAGTCAATGTGGAGATAGCAACGTAGTATCACACAAAGGGATTTATCGAGACTGATTGATATTTCAACTGTATTGGCGCTTTGGGCCTTTTTTTAGTTTCGAGTTCATTGTCTTTAGCCGTCGGAGTTTGTGAAGCACTTGTAGCACTCTATCGGTCGCTGGTACTAGAGTCTCGCCACTAGTACCAAAGCAAGGCTATGAGAGACTCGAGCTAATCTGCGAGTTCAAATTAGCGCCACTCCGCAACATTCATCAGTGTTATTTTTATATCTCAGCAGTATTGCTGCCAAGAGAAATCAATATTCAATTTACCTAAATACAGTATCTAAGTGTTTTGGAGGAGCCGTTTCAATTGCTTAAAGAGTTACAGAAGACTGTAGAATATAGAGTTCTTATCCTACAGAGGACTTTAGGAATATGATGGTAGTGATACATTGAGGAATGCATTTAAGAGACTGCAGTGTGAACAAACCATCTTGAACATGCCCAAAGACTTGATCCCCTTTGTTTCTGCAAATCTTGCCACTGCTCCCATTGTGAGCCTGCTTTATGGGGCTTTCGTCGTCCTTGCCATAACATCATTGGCTCTTGGATTACATCGGGCCTGCAAGCCAAGTCCGACAGTTCCCAAAGGCAACAAAGCAGCATTACGCAAAGCTCGACTCGAATTCTTCAAGAAGCCGCTGACTGTGGGCAGTATTGCACTATTCTTTTCCGTCACAGCGGTCGGTGAAAGAATTTAACTGTAGACTGAAGTCTCTGACCCTTTCGGTTTCAACAGCACTGGATCAATACATTCATACGTCTCTTTGATGCATTTGTGAACTTTCAAGGTGACAAGGCCCCTGTCGCATACTATGGTGACCTTTCCGGAACTACCAATGTCGTTAGAACTGCATTGGTGTTGACAACCCTGATCTTGTGTGATGCCATGATTGTAAGTTATCTTCATTGAATTGCAATGGGATACTTAGTGCACAATGGCAGATCTACCGACTTTATGTTGTATGGGGCTATAACAAAATTGTCATCATTTTTCCAATCCTGTCTCTGATGAGCCTCATTGGTGAGTAAATCATTCATTCCATTTAGAACTGCTGGTCTCAAATCCAGTGCAGCTTGCAGTGTTGGGATCGTATACCAGTTCACTAAATTTGTGCCTGGAATGAATGTCTTTGTCTCAGTCGCAGGACGTTGGATCAGAAGTGATGCAGTCTTTACTCTCTCGCAAGTACATCTCGCGGCAGTTGGTTCATTTCTCATTGTATATCTTGTCTACAGAACCAACATCTACAGCACAGGTAAGCCGTTTGTTGACTCGGTGATTCTAGTCATTGATCTAAACACTAGTGATGATTTCATGGCGCATTTGGTCAGTCAATCGGATGACTGAATCTCTCATCAGGGGTACAAGCAGCCTGATGGTATGGTTTACATGAACACTGAATTATGTTTGGTCCTGAGTATTTCTTAGCGAGTCCTTTCAATCTTTGTTGAGAGTGCTGCACTCTATACGTGAGACCTGTACTCTACCCAAAGCACATTGACGCTAAATTGAATTAGGACCTGGACAATTGCGTTCATCATATCATATGAGCTGCGCTCAAACATCCAATTTCCAATTATCGATATAGGTCCCTCAATAGCTGGAATCTCCTTCATGTTGATCAATCTCCGGATTGGACTTGGTTGGGCTCAGCAGGCACCGACCACGAATGCTTCCATATCCAGGATGCAGGGGACTGGTCGCTATCAACTTGGACCGATGTTTGCAGTCAATATCAGCCAGACTGTTGAGGATAGTACCAACCCTAGCCTGGAAGATCAGGATGAGGGCCTACCCAAGAAGGAAGAAATTGGCATTGATGTAGAGAAAGGTGTCTGATCTGTCTGTGCTCAAAATGCAGCATATCTTACTCACTTCATTTCTATATTTTCTACCTATATTTATTATTGGCTTTCAAGTTGCAGTCCTTACTTTGATATTTTATACATGGCAGGACCTTTCAATATCTTGATCTTTGTTTCTCTCACTTGTGCCTTGCTGTGATTATGAGGCCGACAATCTCTAGTCAGTCCCTGTTGTAACTAACTAAGAAAGGTCCAGGACACTAATATGATTGAAATATCAATGAGACTCTGTGAATAGCAGATTGGATCTCCTTGAACACTTTTCTTAAATATTAACTCAAGGATGATCTATCATTCAAACTCAGGTTAACACTTCAAGGCTCGAGTTACCATGTATGTCTTATGAATTAATCTGTGGCACTCGCTGGACCGTGCTGGTGAATTCCTAGAATCCTGATTGATGGACTTGAGTGGCAAAGATTGAATTATAAAGTATTTCAAAGTCAGATATGGTATAATAGGGAGCAAGTAGAGAACACTCAATGAATGGCAAAGTAAGTAAGTAGAATATAGAATACCACATGTTCAGATGTTGTCTGCAATAATTCCAATTTCATTCTTCCTGGGCATACCGCAGCTCAAATCCTGATTTTCCAGGTCAGCGTGACTGTCCAGTCTGTCCTCAACAGTACAGCTGATATTCACAGCAAGTGATCGAAGTTGATATCTGCCATATTCCGGAATCCTGGTCAAGGATCCAGCTGTCATAGGTGCTGCCTGCTGTGCCCAACCAAGTCCAATGCGGAGATTGATCAACATGAAAGATATTCCAGCTGCGGCAGGAGCGATATCGACAATCGGAAATTGCAAATTGGAGTGTAACTCGTATGAAATCAAGAAGGCAATCGCCCATGTCCTGATTAGATTCAGGAGTCAGTTTGATCTGTGGGATAGTCTCACGTGTAGTCTCAACAAAAATTGAAAGGATAGTCTAACACTATTGTAAGTTCGAGGGTGAATAGAAATGGTTGACTAGACCTTACCATCAAGCTATTCCCAGTGCTGAGTAGAGATGTGGTCCTCTGATTGATGGACCAAATGCGCCAAGAAATCATGGCTGAACTAGTCAATCACGGTTGCCACAGACTCAACTAGCAGCTCACAAGTGCAGTAGACATTGGTTCTATACATCAAATTCACGATAAGAGATCAATCAAGTTCTGTGAATGGAGATACTTGCATGAGAGTAAAGACTCCGTCGTTGGTAATCCAACGTCCAGCGGCTGAGACAAAAACATCCATCCCTGGCACAAATTTAGTGAACTCGCATACAATACCAATAGTGCAAGCTATATTGAACTTGAGTCTTGAGATATGTTTCAAATGAAATAATTCACATACTGATGAGGCCAATCAACGACAGTGTTGGAAAGATTATGACAACTTTGTTATAACTCCACACGATATAAAGTCGGTAGATCTGTATTATGTAGTGAGGATCCATTCACAATAAAACGAAGGTCACACACGATCATTGAATCACACACAATAAGAGATGTCAACATTGTTATGCTTCTAACAATGTTGGAAGTTCTTGAAAGGTCACCATAGTACACCACAGGCACTTTTCCATCTTGGAAGTTCACAAAGGCATCAAAAAGACGGATGAAAGTGTTGATCCAGTGCTTTGGACATCAGGGAGAGATTTATATAGGTAAGATTCTACTGACTGCTGTGACAATCATGAAGAGAATAATGCTGCCCATGGTTAGCGGTTTTTTGAAGAACTCTAGTCGTGCTTTGCGCAATGCTGCTTTGTTGCCTTTGGGAACTGTCGGACTTGGCTTGCAGGCTCGATGTAATCCAAGAGCCAGTGATGTTATGGCAAGGACAACGAAAGCCCCATAGAGCAGGCTTACAATGGGAACAGTAGCAAGATTTGCAGAAATAAAGGGGATCAAGTCGGTGGGCATGGTCAAGATAATTTATTCAGAGCACTGGAGTCTCTTAAATACATTCAGTGTATCAGCTATCATATCCCCAAACTCCGCTGCAGGAGAAAGATATACTCTATAGCCATGACACAAGAACTTGATGAAACTTCTTGGCTCCTGCCAAAAGCTGTATTTGGTGAAATTAGTGATTTACTAGTACTAGTAGTAAGCACATCCTAAAATATTGGGATAAATGTGTTGGAGTGGCACCAACTGGTGGTATGACTCCGTCCTACAACGGACTCTAGTAGTATTGTCAGATACAGTACTAGAATAACTCAAGTATATGTACAAACCCCGACAGGCGGAAATGATGAATGGAACTTGGTATACATACTAATGGTGCAAGCTATATTGAACCTGAGACGTATTCCAAGTGAAATGTGACACACACTGATGGGCCAATGAGAGCCAGTGTCAAAAATATTTCATAACCCCATACAACAAGATCTGCAAGAAACATCATTCAATTTCCGTCTTTCTCCATCCATCTTTTGCTCGATTCGCCACTTCCCGGACTTGAAGCCTCCATGGATCTCTCGATATTTCTCGCTCCGCTTACACCCGACTAAGTAGTCCATGTACAGTCCATGTACCCTTCTCCTGCTTCCAGTGCCTCTTGATCTTTCTCTTCTACTTTGCACACCCGAATGATTTATAGACCCTGTTCTCCCTGGTTCTGAAGCCGATTTTATATACAGACTGCCTTATGCTACTGTCTCCAATGCTGTGGCTTTTTCTTGTTTCTCGGTCTTCCTGCGTATTTACCTTATGAGACCTTAGATCGCTGCCAGTACCTGGTCGTATACAAACAATGATTGTTGCAATCGGAAGGTGTATAACTAGCTTGACTCAACACGTGTTTCCTGTGTGATCCAACCTTGTGTGATCCAAGATAATTGGAGGGCCTTTCTACTGTGTCCCAAAAAGCCGGTGCTAACAGTTCGGCCTGCGACTACTAAATCGGGGCCATTATTGTTCTCTGGCCTTGTAAAAGAAGCTGTGAATAGGAACCCAGCTACTTTACAACCACTCCATTCTATGAACCCAAAAAACAGTTTCCAATGCAAATCCCTGTGGTATCGCGACCAAGCCATCCTTCAGCACCGATCAGCCAGGACGAAGCAAATGCCACTTCGCCAGTGAAACTTTCCAAGATACAGCATCTTGGATTGGCCATTCTGGTCGTCGCCTATATCACACTTTGCGACGTCGCTGGCACCTGGTTCGAGGACACAATGGCAGCAAATCAATTGGAATTTCTGCAGCGACTGGTGCTGTCAGTTCGACCATCTGGACAATCCCTGCCGTCCTGCGATCGCTGACTCGAAGCGGAAAGGTTTCATCCATAACTTGACGAGCACGATTGCTCAAGTCTTTATATCGAATGCGATTGGGATCAGCGTTTTGAAGAGCTTGGGGCATCCGGTTTTGAGTTTCCAAAAGTTGACATTCGATGGACTAGCAGGAAAGCGCCGATTATGGTAGCAATACTTGTGGTTGGTGCTTTGCTGGATGCCAGTCGTGTTACAACATTTCGCTTGGTATCAGGAAGTCTAGTTTCTTGTTAGCTTTAGACTTTTTCTTGTACCGATATATGAACCTGTCATTGTGCAGTAAATCTGTCTGTGGCGATAACCAAGCACTTCCAGCGCGTCAGAGCATGATGACCAATGTGGCGTAGACCAAGGTCGAAGTCATTGACAACAGAATAAGAGTAGTACGATAGAAAGCCGGTCTGATTCGGACAAGGAAATGCGCTCAGTTGTTCTATAATAGCGCGCTCCTTGTCCTGAGCGAATTGCCATGACCACTGATTGTGGCCACCAACTGTTCTGTCTATATATTGAAATGGATGGCATTAGAAAGTATAACAGTCAAAAAGCTCTGACCATACCCTATTCCACAACCGGAATGACTGCGACGACCCCAAACTAAATCTTCAAGGCTCAAGTCACTAAACCGACAGAAGTAACCATCGTCTGCGCTTTCATTTTAGCCATTTGTGCTCTCGATGTCGGCTTGACCACCTTGTGCAATGTCCTTGGCCGCCTGGTTCTCTTCAATCACCATAAGACGGCACTGAAGACTTCAGCGCTTGTAGGAGCAGTCGGTTCGACTGTTATGCCGCCTTTGTTGTTCATCGGTGAGCGGGGCAGAGAGATCCTGATGGTGATCATCTTGATCATCAACGCTGTGGCGAATGTATTTGGTGGCCATCCTGGCTGAATATGGATACACCGGCACAATGCAGTCAACTGCCGAAGGCATCGCAGGGGTAGAAATACTATTGGCGGTTCTATTGGTGGGAATAGCAGTGGTGTGGATGTCAGTGTTATGTGGAAGCTAGCTTACAATTACTGGCGCATGAAAGACGCCAATGAGAACGGATACCAGGAGATTGATGCGACTCTCGTTTTTCTTTTTTCGGCGAACTTTTTTCTGTACTGTACTTGTCAGCTTGTTAGCTAGAAATGGTATTGTATCTTACAGCGTTTGTGAGATCTGGACCCGAGCAATGGCCCTTCGAACATAAGGAAACACAGCCATAGCAGTTTGAACTACGCATCGCAAAAGCTTCTCTTAATCTTCTTCGACGCGTTAGCCTGAAAATCACTTCACATTATGTTCCACGAACACATATCCTCTGGGCCATCGAAGGCCCGAGAGTCGTGGTTCTGGCTCACATTCTCCTCTCCATGTGAACCAACCGCCTGCCTATGATGCTGGCTCGACAGCCTGATTCGACTGTGAAGCAGACCAGTCAGCAGAACCAAATAATTATGCAGCACCACTAAATGCCTCTGCAATCAGTAATAACCTTCGTCCTGGCCTCTCATTGGTAGTCTCCTGATGCCGACCGCTTGGTGCCTCGGTATTAGCCCTTGAGCCAGTGGTAATTCTGAATGGCATAGCTGGACTAGCTATTCTGCAGGCGTCCCTACTATGAAACTCCGACTTTGAGCTCTATCCGTGGAGCTAGAGCTTCAAGGACTTGGAGGAATTATTTTGGCGATTCAGGGAGTCATTGTGCTGGCCATTTGTGGTTCGAGCGGTGGTGGTGGCGCCTGTGCTAGTGCATCCTGCATCTATTGAAGCGTTTTCATGTATAATTAGAGACTACTGCACTGGTATATTAGTCCACAATTCTGTTTTCAACGACTAGACTCTCACCTGACCAGACCGCTCTTCTCCGATGCAGGACGACAAGGATGATGACTAGAACAAGGCCCTGGTCGCAGAATATCCGGAATACCTGAGCAGTCTCGATTACGGGCTCCAATGCGGAAGAGGCTGGGAAGGAATTATCCGGAGCTTGTGTCAACAATTCAAGGAGGCTGGGATGGTGGTCGGGTTGCACCAAATCTCTGGCATGCTCTGGTAGCTATTAGTCTAGATGAGGACAGCATGCGAAAAATGTCTACAGAAATCGGGCAAGCCCTATGAATGGCACAGCAAAAGACTGGGATTGATTGGAAGACGGAAAAGAGCCAACAGCGGTGCCGAATATTTTTAAATAATACATTGATCTTACAGAGCTATTACTGTACCGAACAAGCTTATGGTTCGTACTTTTTGCCATCTCTAATTGTCGTTCGAGTATGTGGAGGATTCAACACTGCTTGATGCAGTGTGCCAATACCATGAAGGATAACAAAATCAGCAGGATCGCCGTCAGAAACCACCAGATCCTTCGCACATCGGTCACCAATTGCCATCTTCGAGGTCAAGGTAACAGCACGCTGGTGGATTTCAGACAGAGTCGAGCAAAAAGACGTAGAGCGTACCAGGAGTATCCGAATATCTTCCAGGGTTGCAGCTTGAAATATAGCTGTGCCCAGAGTACACAGCGCTAATGGATCTGGAGAGCCTTGAGGGGTGAAAGCATTCTCGACATTGTTCACGCTCATAGCGACATCAATGCCATAAGATTTGGATATCTGGGTCACTCTAAGTGTGCCTCGAGGTGCTCCAAGTGGTTCGTGGGCTTTGTTTCGGCCTTGCATATATAAATCAGAGTTGGGAAGGCCAACGATGGATAAAGGAATCCGATTTCCGATTAGTCGACTGAGACTGTGCCATTCTGAATCGGAAAAGAGTTGGAGACGCGTCGCATGACCAATAGTGATACGTCTCTGCTGCAGAAACGAATTCGACAAGCCCTTTGCGTGTTGAATGACTGTGTATATCAAGGGTTCAGAATTAGGATCAAGGTTATAGTCAAGGTGAAAATCGATGTGATGATTGTGTCGAGAAGCCAAATCGAAGATTAAGGCAATATTCTTCTTGGCTTGGGCGACTATAGGCTCCGTATATGGTGCTGAACCTAGAGCTTCGACCTCCGGTCTTGACATGGCCTCTACGAGAAACTGATAGTTTTCACCAGGCTCGGAATCTTCAGCGTCGCAGAAGAGAGGTTCCTGAGCAAATACTTTTGAGAGGGTTTAATGTCGCACTAAGCCAGAGTTACCTGCTATTTGAATGTAACAAGAGTCTCTAAATTCGTCTTTGAGATCGCAGGCCATGTCGAGACAGGTCTGGCCTACGAGCGAATCGACTTCAACATGCGCTCGCATTGAGGTGACACCGTATTGAAGACTTTCCCGGATGAGCCGACGTCCTCTATCCAAGAGATCGTCCTTGTTGTTCCGAAAGTTCGATTTAGCGGCAGCCGTGACCCGCATAGCCTCTGAAAAATCTCTATCAGAGGCTATTTAGCGTCGTGAAAGAGCTGATGGAGCGGCAGTACCCAGTCACAAGCTCACATCGGTCTAGAATAAAGCATTTGTCAAGATGAATGTGTGAATGGCAGAGACTGACGTTGAGATCAGAATTTTTGGCAGAACCACGATTGAAATAAAGCGCACGATGGTAGCAGAAGGCCTCCTTGAGCATCGATTTCACCGGCGGAAGCTATTTGTTGGGAATTTTGAGGGACAACCTTGGTTATATTGGAGGAACATTCAATGGTAAAGAGCAGAGAGGAGAGATCTGGCTCGGGATACGGCATTCGAGCATTTATTATCGTGGAAGCCATGGATGTTTTCTGCATGGTTGTCATGGTGTGACATAGGTCACGAGGCGTGACGCACCGCTTCGTCAGCCTTTGGCTTTTTTTTCTCTTCTCTCATCTCTCGGAGCCGCTAAACCGCGGCGATGCATGTATACCATCCTCAGATGAAATTTCCATCTCAAGATTCTTGTCGGACCCTTTTTTCGTGTCCAATAGCACTCTGGGCTCTCGATTAATATATCTCACCAATTGAAACTGTCGTCAAAGATTGAACGCCAAGGTCCTGGTGCACGATGAGTTTCCGGAAACGATTTCGGCCACAGTAATTTCTTTCACCTTCCTCATCCAGTCCTATTTCAAAACTCGAGCGATGCTTATCCGCCACTAAACATATTCCATTCAGTCCCTGGATAACCATTTTCCTTTTCCATCGTGGTCGGTACGTATCGAAGCACATTATTTTGTGCTTTTCTTTTCATCTCAAAACGAGGGTTCCCTAGATGCTACGTACAGTCTGGCTGTTAAGGGAACATTCATAGAGTGATGGCGCAGGACGACGGAATGAATGCATCACCGGTCAGTTTTCTCTACCGGAACCTCTTAACAGCTATCTTCGTCGATCCACCCTGCGTCTAATCCCTGAAATATGGGCTTTCTTGGCTCTCTTTATACAGGAGCAGAAGTCGAACTTTTAATTTGCGCCACACCATGCAATAGCACACAAGAAGTCTCGGCAGTTTTGGTGGGGTAACTTACGATATTCCTACAGCATCCGTCGTCTCTGTCATCCAAAAGGTGTGTTTTATGCTCCTTCGGGTGACCACACGCGAACCTCATGCTTTATTTTCATGTCGCCTATAGGAATATGTACAGGTCCGAGTCCATAGGCTCTATAGTAACATGGCTACATTCTTGAACGTCCTATCACTCGACAGGATCCTTTTATTATCGTCCCGACATTTCCGCTACAAGCTGGCATTTGATTGACTTTTCTTGGAGTCGAACTACTATAATCGGTATTTCAACCCCTTGCGCAATTACGAACTCCACCGAACTCCACTGAGCCCGGATCAGGCGCGTTTACACCGTCGACCAGGTCTTCTCAGGTAACTGTGGCCCTTTTCTATCGATCCCCAGAAAATGACCCATAGTAACGCAAGGACTACGCCCTGAACTTATCCCACGAAATTGGATGACCTTCCCGTGAAGCTTCAAGCCTTAGGCTTCTTTCTGACATGCGCTTAATATGATTTGGACAGGCGGTTGTCTATCAACTCATAGATCTCACACAGCGATCCAAGATCACGAGTGCTAAGCGCCAGGGCTGTTACCTGAAGACTTGACATCTGAATCTGTTCTGTGGCAACCTGGCGATTTTCAGCCGCATCGACGGATATTCGTCCCGCGGAGAAGTACTTTGCAGTTGATATGGGGAAACGGCTGACTGTTACACGACAAGAAACCAGTCTTTATCCTTCTTTCAATTGGTCCCTGTCCTCATGCCCACAATTCAGCAAAAGATTTCCGGTAATCTACCCAACCTAGGACCAAGTGGTTCCCATCCCTCCTGGTGACTTTTCTCTTGCTTCAAGGTTCGACACGTAACACTAAGAAAAGCCGGACTCCCTGCGAGAATGAGGCACCCTCAGATGACCAGAAAGGGAGCTATGGGGCTGAATCCATTCCAAATTCAACTGCAGATTGTCCGCGATAAGTCCCACTCGACCTGTTCTTCCCGCGAGTACTTATTTGCATCCCTGAACATGTGGTTGAACGCGCCCCGAGGGACAAAGCTCACCCAGAAAACAAAACAAAAAAAGTTTAAACCTTATTCAAATGTTTGTATTATTTTCGTATTTCTTCTCGAGCACGGACAAACGGCGTATGTATGCAATGAAATGTAAAGGTCCACGAAAAAAAATGCAGCGAAAGTTGTAAAAATGCTTTGGAAATACAGTGCAAAAAAAAAGCGATAGCAAATTTGGAAGGATACAGAAACACGAAAACGAAACAAGTATTTGTCACTGCAGAGTCGTCGTCCTTGTTCGTAAAGTGTCGTCAAAGTTGAGAAAACCTTCCTGCTCGTAAAGCGTCAGGTAAGCATTGAGGTGGACGACGCCCAATCTGGCGATCTTTTCTGCTAGGCATCGAATCTCGGTTGCAACCGGTTCAAGACCAGTTGGAGGACAATCTGAACTTGTTCGTCTAGAAGGCGCGACAGTGCTGCTAGTAGACTCGCCTTGCCAAAGGAGAGCCATTGGGTCAGCACTGGCATTCGAACCTCCACAGCCTGACCAAGGCCAAGCAATCCGAACGACTTCTGCAAAAACAGCATCGACAAGCCGGGCTCGTAAAAGTGAGCTCACAGCAGAATTCGGTTGAATATTGGTATTGGCCCAGCGTGATGCTAAGTTTACGAGCTCTGGATCCACCGAGGCCAAAGTGGAAGAATTGTTCGAGGGCGAAGCACGTCTGGCGACTTGCAGAACAATGTCTTGCTTGAGACATCCAGCGCTGCAATTACCAGTCAATGTACCACAACCACAAGAGAGACAGTCGCCGATTCTCGAGGGGCCTGTTGAACCAATTGTTATATCTCGAATCTCATTTTTGAGGTCTACAAGCGCAGACTCTGTCGCTGGTTGAGATGAAAACGACGAAGAAGCAAGTCCCCGATAAAGCATCAGGAACATACCGACGGCTTCAAGGTCTTGAGCATCTGTACTAAGAAGTGCAAGACGCGAATGATCAAGATAGGCTGTTTCAGGATAACAGGCCGTTGGCGAGGGAGAGGGGTAATAAACCGGACAAGGGTCATCGGGAACAGGAGAGCTCGCCGACAGGGACACCGTCGAAGGAAAGGAAACAATCGAAGGATTTGAAGGAGGGTAGAAAACGAGATTGACAAGTCCGCTGAGCACAGAGACGTACATCTGCTGATTTCGCGAGAGATCTGAGAATCGTGGTGTGTCGGGTAAATTAGACATGCGGATATTCTGTCTCTTCATCATCGTAGCATGTGCCCTTCCGAGCCATTCCCTGGTTATCCGCAAGGAAGATGGAGATTCACGAGGTGAGGTGTCGACGGAACTGTCGCTGTCGAGAGAATTGGAGCATGAAATTTGATGAAAAGCCTTGAGCTCATACTGGCCAGAGGACCGAATGAGAAAAGGCCGTAGTGTATGCAGCTGATGATTAGCTATGTCCTAAAGGGAAAGTCATATTAAGAAAAATGAAGGACACGCCCGAAACTCACCAGCTTCATCAATTCTAAAATCTCCATACACAAGCGAATAGCCCTTACGGTCCGTTTCTTTCTGCTCTTTCTTGGATCTCCAGCAGCGCGAACCATATCTGCTACCATGCAATCCCGCATCGGGGCGCAATGTGCTTTTAGGACATCACCAATGGCTGTAAATACGCCTGAAGGCTCGAAAAGATCACGCGAAAGCTCTTGGTGAATAAGTTCAGGGTCGAAAAGAGTGTGAATGTATGAATCATGTAGTCGCGGGAGGGGATAATGTCGGTGAAGGAGTCTGGGCGGCAAAGCAATCTAGATTGGCTTGCGGTTGTATGACCACCGAAAAGACCTCGAGGAATTCTTCGAGAAGAAGCTGAATTCGTGATGGCATGCGAAGAGTAAGGACTGCGTGAACTTCGCTTTGCCGATGTCTGCGGCGAGGAGCTGCTACACTGGCAGTTTTCATTGCGAAGCTTCATATAGGCGAAAATGGGGCCTTCATCTCTTGGTGGGATCTCTGTGTGCTTGCAGACACAGACCAGAGAATGAGGACTACCATTTGTATCGAAAGAGACACATGTACACCCTGACTCGAGTTCACGGGAGACGGCTGACCAGTACCGGTCTGAGATGAAGAGTTTCTGCTTGGACTGCGTCGGTCTAAAGGTGATTGCAGGGTCGAACAGGATGTCATGACCTGGATAAAAAGATAAGAGCCTGCGGAAATTAATGGAAAGCCACACACGAAGCTGAGGATTCCTGAATATTGCGTCGAGATGAAGCTCCTTCAAGGTATGACGGTTGACTAGGGGATGGGATGAAGGAATATGAAGTGAATTTGGATCTATCGGGATTGTCGAAAATAATGGAACTGGCTCCCGTAAAAGGGAACCGGTGGCGGGTCCTGGGTCGTTGTTCGACTTGACGATCCCAATGTCCTCTACGTCGTTGCCTAGTCGATTTATTGGAGGCCTTGAAGGGGGGAGAACTTTTCCCTGTGGGGATTGACGCCGCATATAACGCCGCGAAGAGGGTAATGAAGGCTCCAATTTCACTCTCTTTGGAAAGCTGAGCTCCTCTGACAGGGGATGAGGCGACGTTGGAGAGGACCAGGAGGCCAATCGCGGCTGTCTGGGGTCGAGCTCATCGTGGTCGGCAGCATCGGCGGCCTTTCGTTTACGGAGAGGGATTTGCTGGGCGTCATCCATTGGAGGAAGGAGGAGCTTGCTGATATCGGAGGAACTCTTTTATAAAGGGGAACATGTGTAATGAAGCAAGCCGTCAATATGTTATTATCAGCTCGTGGCTTTTCTGTTATTTCCATTAAGTCCATCTGACATCCAACTCCTGGTCTGCATTCTCCATTTAGGGCCCGCGCGAGTTTCCGGCCCTTTGAGTTCATTCACAAGTCTGACATCTATCTGGCCCAGAGTCTGGCCACAGATCTTGATTCAATGCCCTGATTGAAAGCGGTCCAACATTCAATCTCAATACAGTTTCAAAGCCGAAGACATGCGAACCGCTCGGGAGTCCCAAGTCAGCGCCCATAACTTCATTGAACGGAAGCCGGAGACCTGAGGGAAACCCAGGAAACCCATGAGAATGGAACCGAAGTTCAGAGTGAGCTCATGTTTAAACCGCGCTGTGAAATTGGGTTCAATAAAAGGAATGCTCGGACATCTTTCACACAAGTCTCTCACTCTGTTGTATCTGGCACCCACCATCATATAAATTGCGCCACCGGACGCGTCCCTTGATATCCTTGAACTCGGAAATACAGGACAGAAAAAGACCATGTGGAATTTGCCCATCTCGATCACGGATCACGGTACGGACGCATTTTTTGGATCGTTGGCCTGTTCTGGAACACGAGTGGAACAAGTCTGCTCTAGTCTGCTTCGGTTCAAAAGATGCAAGACTCCCGGAAGCCCTCGGTAATACTTTCAATTGCATCTATGCTCTTCAAGGTCTTGAAATTTCAATGATGGACGCAATTCGATATGGATCGAATCGGGTTGTGTCTGTACAATCTTAGGAGAGACCTGCATATGTAATTCAACGCGACTTAATTTCATTTCACCTCTACGCTACATCAAGTCCATCTACTCCTTTGTGTCTCTGCTGATTTTCAATTAACATGCCCAGCATGGTCGCAGCGAAACGAGCGTATGATCCAGTTTAATCAGTAACAGCAGAGCGATAGCATCCGCGTCATAGCTCGTCTAAAAGACGTCTAACTTGATTCTGCGGAAATGGGGACATGTCTAAACACATATCTGGACACACCGTCATCTTGGAGGACAGAATCTCTTTCCAGCTTGTATCCTTTTCGTCTAGGCAGCCAAATAGACCAGATGTACCAGTAGATCACCCCAAGGAGTGATGCCCCAATAGAAGCAACAGCATGAGACTACGGTTGACTTGAGAACATGATAAAAGTGTGCGATATTCCTGCAACTCACCCAATAAGGTAATCGCTCATAAGTCTCCGAACCCGGTGCCGGTGGTATGAAAGGTACCAGGACAAGAAATACGTTCGAGAGGAAGAATAATCCAACGATAAACCTCGGAGCACGAAATGGTGGATTCCAATCCCATTCTCGAAAGGCTTTCGTATAAAGTAAGACCAACCCGAGCGCAACAAACGTGTTGATAAGCGCTGCCGAATACGAGGACACTGTAAAAAGGGCAATATATCAGCGATCTACACATTTTGGTTTGTCGGAAATGGATACTTACAGCTCAGCATGAATAAATAAGCGTCTCCAGGTGGCGGAACGACTACAAAATAGCAGGATATCACATAGATAGCGAACATGCCAGAAAACGGAGCATTGAATGGCTTGTTGCTCGCGAAGAAAGCGGGAAAAGGCAAAACACCTTCACGGCCAAGCTCCTGGATGACTGGCTCGAAGGTTGGCCAAAGCAAGCGAGGATCAAAAGTGGAAACCAACCTCGGCCAAGGGTAAATTGTACTGCGAGGTTATTGCCTAGCACCGACAGAGCAATGGATACGCTCAGCACCTGGAAACAGTAACATTAGAAGCTATTCCCAAAACTTGTTTGACTGCTTACTTTTTCCGCAGCGGGTCCAAAAAGGTTGCGGAAGAACAATGCGCTGAATTCGAACTAAGTAGCGCTTCGGGCATAAATCAATCAGCTCACGCAACGACACGACGACTGCTCAAAATATCCGCCTTGACATTGTTATAAGATCAGCCAGAGATGAGCAAACCCAATCACCTTGGATACAACGGCAAAATATGCAATGTTGACGAGAAGATACAAGGCAGTGACCGTGATAATCGCCAGAGGCGCTGCACGCTTTATCGTTTTCACAGGATCCCGCACCTCCGAGAGAGCATAGTTGGCATTCGAATATCCGATAAATGACCTTGAGAAGTAAAGGTTAGTAAAAGCTCATAGAATGAATGAAATGCTTTCACCAAATGACATTATACATCCCAGTGACAAAGCTGTTAACTCCGTTGCCGCTGCCTTCCCACATCTTGCCCCATTGAAAGTTGTTTGGAATCTCGTAGCCCGGTTGAAGCTTGAAACCTGGAACATCAAGCAAGGAGAGCAAACCGGCGATTGCAATGGCTGAAATGATAGCAATTTTGAACATGCCGAGCACATTTTGTACGCGAAGGCCGAGTTTGAGAAAACAGCCATGAAGAATTAATCCACCGGTCAAGCACAGGATGGCTAAAGTGCGGATGTTGAACTTGGTCGGCGATATATCGAGAGCGTGAGCAACATCTTCTAGGAGCATCAGAACACAAAGTTGTATGAAGATGAAATCGGGTACTCACACTCGCCAAAGACCAGGCTATTGGGCGCACCAGAACCCTAATCAAGGATTCATCATGTATGCTTCATATCAGCTGTTCCAAGGCTTACCATTATCAAGGCATACACCGTGAAGACACCTAATAGAAGATTCAAGATTAATGCTCTATATTAGGCTTTCAAGGCTCACAAGTAACCAGAAACTTGGGGCGTCGATATATGAATTCCAGATAGTTTTTCTCTCCTCCATTACGAGGTAAGCCCTAGACAAGCAGTCAAACATTTACTGTAAAACAGGCATGATAGACTCACAGTTCCAAGTTCGACATAGACAGCTGTTCCTGCGCACGCAAACAGCCCGCCAAGGCACCAGAGACATAATGCGACACCAACGCTTCCCGCAGCCTAATTCATCAATGACTGTCTCCGGAGAGCGAATAATCGTTGTACCTTCAAGATAACACTGGGAGTAGCGAATATGCTAACAAGGATTTCAATGAAAATCCGCAGCAAGGTGCTGGTCGGCGCCTACCCTGTGCCTATAATTCGATTGAAGATGAGGAACACGACGCTCGCGATTCCTAGGAAATAGTGAACAAGCGCAGATGTCGGATCAACCTGACCTTACCAAGCTGTCTCCTGGAGTCAGGTATACGGTCAAAAGCTTTCTCCATTCGTGGCTGAAAGAAGCTTGTGAGGTGAAATGCCTGTATGATTTCTCGCTCACTGACGATCGTCAAGAGTCTTATTCCGCGTAGAAGAGTATTGAGGCGGAGCCTCTGTGGCCTCTCCCAATAAATGGTCAGTTTCCGAGTTCATGGTTGGTGATTACTGAAGAGAATGGCCCATGGCGTCAATCTGAAAAGCAATGGCGAAACGTTGTCGGTTCCGCATGAACCGGCGGCTTGTGGTCACGAGGGTGAGAATATATTCCCCCCTTTGGGCCATCGGGCAATCCGCGAATCTTCAATTTCCTGTGTCAGGTGTCCTTTTCATCATTAATTCATTCTTTGAATTCCCTACCCAAATCACTACCATTCTTCAGCTCGCTTTGTCCAATATATGCCTTGTTGTTGACCTAGTGCGTAATGATATAGTGCAATTGACAACACGGACGAGAGCATTGAGATACACGAGCATTAGTTCATCATTTGGGCTCGATGCCACGCAGGACAGAAGAATCATTTTTTCCTTAACCAAATCACGATCGGAAAGATCGCCACTTTGAAACCGCAAATCCTTCTCATTTTAATCCACCAGTTGTCTCCTGCCAATAATGCATTCCGCGCTACTGGAATTCCCGGTGTAAATCTGGGTCTCCGTGTGCCGCTTTTGTTGCAGCAAGGATGATTTTGGCCATCCCGATTTGGCCAAGCTCGATTGACCGACCAAGCTTAGTCCAACTCCATTTTCACTCCTTCCTTCAGACAAGGCTTTTCAGAGCCTTTCATTTCCCTGGATTCCCCTCGACCTGGCAGCCCACGGTCCTGAGTCAACTGTGTTGCTCATAAACTCGAGTATTGTAAGTTTAATCTACATGATCCTGCCTTTTGCTGACGCTGCCGACTTTCTTTAACAGAATTCCTCTGCAAGAGGAAATCTGGTCATCCCCTCGGTCAAGATCGAAGCAAGTAAGCTCGAAGCCTAGTTTCTCATGCAGTGCAAAGAGATGATGGTTCTCTTCCTTCTGCAGGTGCAAACCGCTGGCTTCTCATCTCAGATCTGCGACAGGTGGGCTGATAGATGTAGCCTCTTATCTCGACTGACCATATTGTTTCCAGTTGACTTGCATTCATACTTCTCAACATCATTGACGTTGCATCGTAGAAGAGCTCTATAACCCTATTTAACCGCAAATTAGGCCACTTGGAGAAACTAGAAAATCCCAGGACACGGCGTTCAGGACGTGGACCATGCCGAATATACTTCCTTCCTTCCTTCCTTCCTAATTCCGGACTTATCTACGTAGGTTTTCGTTCAGCGTTTGATTGTTGTTCATCGCTGAAATATCTGTTGGCCCTTTCTGGATCACCGTCGCCTGGGAACGAATCCAGGGTACTGTCTAGTTTATCGTGATCCTACTAGTCTTTGACATGTTTCTACAGTTCCAATCGACCAGGGATATCCTTCCAAGATCATCGTTGAAGATGACAAACCGAGAGAGACGCCAGCCCTGGCCAGTGTCCGAGCAACAGTACCCATTCCAGAAGATGTGGATTTGAGTGAATCTGTGGCCCGGGATTGAACGCGTTGGTATCGTATGTCTGACCCAAAAGCATTCTTTCAAGTTGCTGATATATGATCGAGTGCCAAAGCCCTTTTCTTTGATCAGATTCCTGGTTCAAAGTTCCGCGTAGGGTTTTGTTATTTTTTCACGATTGCTACGGTACTCATCATTTCGAGGTGACGCCGACAGACGTCATCTTTGCTGCAGACCTTAGTGTCTTCGGGACGCATCCTATCCTGATTTCGGAGACGATGATTCCAGTTCAACTGTGGAAGAGGATGATAATGATTCACACTCAAGGGTCACTGTTGCGTATGCCTCCAGTTCTATGCCGAGCTTGGTCTAGCCTTTCACTTCGTTAGCTTTGAAACGACTGCTGGAGCAGGCCGAGGCGCCCTCTCATGAGCTTGAACCCACACTTCTGCACCCAGTAAAAAAATACTTGAAGGCCGAGTCACTCAACTCGGCAATGTCAAAACGGCCATTGTCAGATCTGGCGATGCCCCATCTCACGGTAGACTCGTACGAAGGGTACGACGATCCAGCAACCTCACAAATTCACGGACCAAAGCAGCTGCCATTGTCGCCGAGCAATTTCAGCTCAACTCGGACCAGGATTTGAGCAAGACGGTTGACATTGTGATAGAGGACATCGAAGCGGTCAAACTGGCAGCAGGTTCTAATAACCCCAAAAGGTCAGTCAGACTCGTCTTTTCCATTGTTTTACTCAAGAACTGATGCGAACAAGGCTCGTCTCGCGCTTCTGTTGGATTGCTATTGCACAGAACTTTGGGACAGGTTACCAAAAAAAGCTTTGTCTTTTCTGGCTCCTGCCTCCAAATCTGTCGACAAGGTTCGTGCCGTCAACTTGACTCGTAAACGTGCTCTTAGCAGAGATGCAGAATAACATTGCCTCATCGTCGAATATTACACCTCCGTCCAAGAAGCGTGAGGTCAAACAGCCAAACCGACGGAAACTCTTTTCGCCCGATACTTTTACTAAAAGTGATTATTCAATGTTTCATATGTGATCTTCCTGCCACCAAAAGAGACGGGAATAAAGAGCAAATTTGTCGCCTCCACGTCAGTGATCTTTTTCGCATCAAAACCGAAGAAAGCTTTGAAGAAGTACATTCAACCCTCTGAATTCCGACATTCTCCAACATGGGGATATTTTAGTGGTTCCCTGGCGGCCAGGGGTTCATCTCCGACGAGAGAAATTGAACTGCTCCCCGGGCCGTCACGATTGCTGCTGCCTAGCAGGAGGCAATTACTTTGGGCAACCAGAAGGCACGGGATAGAGAAGCCTTGCAAGCGAATATGATAGTCAAAGTATGGTCCCATGTCTTCTTATTGTGCTTGACTGACCATTTGTTCAGCGGCCAAAGCAATTGAGGATGAGGCTCCACTGGATGACGTTTAGACGCCGCAGTGTCTCGCCCAGAGTATGAGGCTCGTTCCAGGCCCACCAGTATCGCCGATATGCCATCCATGAATCTGTATGTCAAGGATCCGACCACCTGAGCGACGGGTATCTCTTTACTCTTCTCCAAGACCAGCCATCAGCGAACACAACCACAATTCATCGAGGACCATCGTTTTCGCTTCATGGCCGTCTCACCCGGTCATCCAACGTGTAGAAGGGGGTCGGTGACCCTCACTTGCTGCAGTTGAAAGGCGAAGCATTGCAAGCTGGACAGCGAGAATGACTCTTATCGGCAGGGTTACACCTTCAGGATCGTCTAAGATGCTGAATATAACGAGTCGGACGTAACTCAGCGTAAGTTTCGAATTAATTCTTTGGTCGTCACATTGACAGAATACTCAGTCCGTCTACAGTTGATTAATGCAATGGGACGGACCTGGAATTGCCTCCTCTTTAGAAAAAATGTCGCTGGATTTTAGTTCCACGTGAGATAAACTCGTGTTGACAGAGCTGTGACACATGAGGCCTGGTTCCGGGACACATTGCGGTTTGCATGAAGAAGCCGCCTATCTAGTCGAATCATTCGAGTAGACAAAGATTGAACCAGCGATTCGGGTCGTGTGCCCACGAACCGAGATCTTCGTTTGTTTGTCGTTTTCCAGGAAGCTTTCGTCACGAAAAAATTCCGGAGCGCGAGCCGAGTCGGGAGCGGTAAACAAAGTCCGACAAATCAATCTGCTGACATAACACGATAGCAACCTTCCTGATCTGCGAAATTTCCTTCTTGTCTTATGCTGCTGCGATAAAGCGACCAACCACTCATTCAAAAACTCTCGTTAAATGCTCTCTCCTTTTAAATTCTCCAAAGCCCTGGTCTTGGCAATTGTTGCGCTAGATGCGACTCTAGCACAAGCTGCTTTATACGTGAGTTGTAATTTGTTTTCAACAGTCGAGGTCTCATTGCTCTACCTAGGTCGTCGCGCCATCCTCTTGGTTCTACATGTTCCGGTGGGCAGAAATGCACGGTAGAAATGCATTGTCGATTTCGCTCAACCGACTAATGCCATTCCTAGGTTGAATGGTTGGACGATGGCCAGAGACCACTGCTTTCCGCGGTTGGCGTGTCCTACGTAGGACTCTACACCGGAAAACAGGTCAGCAGGCTTCTCTTCCTACTTATGCTACTAAAATCTCTATAGAAACTCGTCCAAACGATTACACCAGTTGATGTCTCTGCATCGCTTTCTCTAACCTTTGTGGTCGGTTCACCTTTTGTCGCGACCATGGTGGTCTCTGATTCGTTCTACCAGCCTAATCCCGAGGCCGGGCCCAACTCGGATACCTAGTAGGTCTCGTTTGAACCTGCAATCTGTTGTTCGCTGACACGATTCGACAGTTACATTGGCTTCACTTCAGTCGCGAAGATCAATGGCTCTTCTACACTCAATTTCTCTCCCTTTTTCAAGTGCGTCGATGGCTATCTATTGCTGTTCCTTCACTGACAGTAACCAGGCTCGACCAGATGTCTGGATCGTTTGCATCGCCTCTTGCCGCTGCGACTTCTTCGATTCCAATACCTTCTGCGATCGAGCAGGCTACCTCAATCAAACCCACAGGAATCAAGACGATAACAGTGGGCACTCTTCATACGTCGCTCCCTTCGTTGACTTTCTTGTCTTCGACTCGGGTGGCGTCGTCATCGGCGACACCTACTACAACAATTTCCATCAATTCTTCTCCAAGCTCGTCGGCATCGTCGACGTCGGCTTCTTCCTCAGCTCCTACGAATTCTGCTGCAAGCTCTCAATCAACCAGCAGCGCTGTCTCACAAGCATTATTGCCACAATCAATAGGCCTTGGTTTCCTTGGTCTGATTGTGTGCACGCTCTCATTTTTATGACCGTTCCGCGATTGCTTTTGATTCTCGGTCCTCATTGTGACACCTGTACTTTTTCCGACGCGTCACCTTACTTGTTCCACCATTTGTCGCCAGACTGATATCTCGATTATTATTTCTTAGAATACCCTTGTAACTACGCTCTGCGCTACCCAGCATCCAGCTGTATGCATCCCATGATTATGTTGCAGAATCAGAGCTCCAACTTCTGACAAGTTCAACTTTCCGAGTCGGACATCACGTGTCTCGACTTCTTGTTCATGGCCGAGCAACTAACCCCAGTGAGAAGTCGGGCGACTATGGTCGACTGGGACTGCGCGCGGACGACTAAAACGACTGTGGTCGACTACGGAGTTGCGTGTTGGGTTCGGGTTCGTGGCGGCGTCTTGACCAGCTAGCGCGCGCTTCTTGTTTCGGACTTGTGAAAGAAAATATTTTTGGTCAAATTTCCACCGTCTCTTGCCTCCATCATTCCATCGTGCCTTGCCCTTAGCGCTGTTTTGCTCAACCAACAGGCCAATAATCGCCCGATTCCCTCGATCTCTGATTCTATGGCCATCGATTACATCCTATTATACCCAATGCTCACCAGAGCCGCTGTGGTTCTCGGAGACATTGATTTCGCTCTCTATAGAGAACGTGTGGCTCCCTGGACTGTTTAGATGCGACTTGAGGATATATGGTCCATTTCTATTGAATTTCAAAGGTGCGCGATTGCTTTTCTGTTTTCATAGCACTCTCTTGCTCTATTCATCCATTCCTTCCGCTGTATCTGTCCTTGGCATTCTACCACCTCCGAAATCCAAAGTATGTCATACCTTGTTCTCAACTAGTGATCTGATATTGCTTTTAGGACAATTCTCGAACCCTGGGGCAAGAAAAGGTATCTTTCCTGGGCGTAAAATCCTTTATTTGCTCACCTGTCTTTCAAGATTTCTCTTTGCCTGCTTGGTCGACCGTGGGACTGACTTTTCGTTGGCACGACAGGATTCAAAGGTCTGTCGTGAATTCCTACTTCCTCTCGACAAATCTGACATTGATTTTCAGCCTGATTTCCCTCCAGCAGAGACAACAATTGGTCAGTTTGCTTCTTCATTGCGCTGATTCCTTCCTAATATCTATCATCACAGTAGAGTCGACTTGTGCACCACATCGGACTGGGCGACGGCAATTTATCAGCGCAGAGACTTTGTGAGTTTCTTTGATTTTAGCCGTCGATAGTCGGCGACAACGCTGTATTCAATAAGCGGAATATACAATTTATATGGTTTCATATTCCTGCACATGCAAACACCCAACCCACTGATCACAGTCGCTAATAGTCGACTGTAGTCGGCCACATCCAGAATCTCCGGAAAAACTCCAACTGTCGCCGACCGTGGTCGATTGGATTGTGCGGAGTCGCGGATAGTCGCCCGACTTTTCACTGGGGGCCGGAAAGCCCACATACTTGAAGGAAAATTATCCGAAACCAGTTCCATCTCCCGGAAAAACGATCCATCTTTACCGATTTCGCGTCCAGGATCGTCTATACGAGCTCCAGCTTTCTGCTCTCAGTACAGCTTGCTCGGAAACAACTACTCGGGAGGAAGCTACGGCATTTGCGCTCTCTGATTATGCTTGCTGAAAAGGAACTCCGACGCGACAAAAGGGCCAGAATTTGGATATGTGTGGGAAACCTGCCGAAGATTTTACATATTTGTCCCAGACACCTTCATTTGTCTATGATCCTTGCACAGTCGTATGTAGTTCTATCTGCGATAAGGAGGCTCAGAAAGGAGTGGTAGCATTGACTGCCTCTCCAATGTGAAGAAACAATGTATGAACTAGTCGAGATCTTCCAAGCTGCGTTTCTTCGGATCATTCCATCCGACTTTGAAGTTGGCTACGGGATGACGGGCCATATCGACAAAGCCTTCTCGAGGTACATTTTGGAGTGTACTTTCAGTGTTACCAGCAAGAAACTGCGAGAGGCAATTAGCGTCAAGATAACCAGATAATGATCCGGACGTACTGCGACGGGTGCTACAAGACCGATTTGTCCTACAACACCGAGCTTGCCGTAGGCTTTGCCTGCTTTACCCATGAGTCCCAGTGGCTTGGCTGGCGTAACAGGGTTTGGCGGCGGAATCACTCGTGCAGCTGGTTGACGGAAAGCAGTACGACCAGCTCCACGTCCAGCTTGTCTCAAAGTCGTTCGTCCAACTTGCTTGGCGACAGTGGTGGCTGCTCTGACAGCAGGGCCGCCCCGAGCCTCGAGCTCAATCTCTTCACCAAGATCTCGCTCATCAAGACTTCGCTTCCCCTTTGCTTCCTGGATTCTGTCGAAGAAATCTTGAGAATGGTTCCCGCCGTAACCTTCACCTACACCAGCCATCAACTAAGGATAATACTTTAGAGCCATATTCGAAATTAAAATTGGTGAAAACTTACCGTAAGGCCGACCCCAACTGTGGTAGCCTTTTTTTTGAGTGCTGCATTTTGGGCTATCGATGGAGGAGCAGGGGCATGGACTAGGCGAATTATTGGTGGTGGTCGAATTGGAGCACGTGCGGCACGCATTGAACTACGACCAGCTTGATTGGCGATACGAGTAGCTCCCCTGATTCCGGTTCGAATTGTGTTCGGGCCGACGACACGACGTTCCAATCTTTGGCCTGCTTTTCCCGCTCTTGCCTCTTTGGCTTTGTTCCATTGTTCCTCCACTGTGTTCTGGATCTGGGCTCCGGCCGCGACAAGGACCGCTCCTTGCAAGAGCTAGATACATCGATTTGAGTTCTGTGATATCTAACAAAAGAGAAACAATGCTTACACTCTTGGATTTCGCAAATGGTGATGGAGCTTTAGCAGCCTGAGCAGGATGTGGTATCACGATCTCTTGAATCTTGGGCTGTACACCATATCCGCGCATGGTTCGGTCTCCTGTACGCGCGGTCCGAGCACCTGTTCGAGCTATGCTCTGGGGAGAAGCCTGGGCTACTCGGCGGGCTCCAGTCTGGGCTGCCGTCTGCACGGCTTTTGCCCCTGCCCTGACAATAGGATTACGAGGTTCAAGCCTTCTTCTAGGACTAGAGTTAACCGTTAAATCTGGTATTAAACAATAGCACTGACGATTCGGGAGCTGCAATAGGAGCAGCAGAAACGGCACAGGCCAATGCAACGACCACAAGCGGAGCTGTGATAGCGACCATGGTTGTTCTTGAGATGTAGTAAAACGAAAAGAGATTGAGGCAAGGTTTGAATAATGACTCTTTCGAACAGTGGACCAGCCGACTGTGTTTCCAGCGGAAAAGTGGGGGAAAAAAACCTGAAGTCAAGACTTTTATACCTTGCTGCGACCATCGGCAATCCCTCGGCTAAAGTCTATGGCAACGTATCGATCGATCACTAGAATGAGAGCTGCATATCGCGTTACTTACTTGGCATTTTTCTTTCTCGACCTAGTGGCTGTGGCTGACTAGCCATCGCAAGTTTTTCAAGCTCCTCACAGTTCTTCAGGCTCTATAGAGGATGTAAATGTGGCCTGACGGAACACATCAATAATCAAAGTTTGCCGATCCATATCTTTGATTAGACGATGACACAGCAGATGAAACAGTTGGAAAAAAGCTGAGGCAGTAGTGCTGACTGAAGGGCTGTCCAGGTCGGTCGATCGGTCGTAGGACTCCTTCGGTCGTCGATATTGGATACCTTTCCGTGGGCATTACGGCCCTAGATTATTTTTCTAAATCCCATAGCCGAGACATGCCGGGATGCCGTCCGGCGTCGGCTACGTTTGGGGTATGTTGAAGTTTCGATCACCGTCGTGTAGATTATAATCTGGATGAGGGGTCGAACCCCCTCATCCAGACTAAATTCGTGTCTGTAAATTAGCCGAAGTCTCTTTTAGGACATTTCACCAGGATCAAATCTAGATTTGTCACACGTCTGGCCTGCTTGCAGCGCTCAGCAATAGATCTCAGCTTGTCGGTGCACAATTCACAAGGATGATGTTTGGTTATGGTTTGAGACTTGTATATCTGCGTATATCGCATTGAAACCTTCTAACAAGCCACAAATCAGGTAAAACTCCGCCAATAACAATCTTCGGATCAACTTCATTATTCAACAGATAATACGGACCTCGAACGCGTCCAACGTCAGGGTACGCGTCGAAAAACACGTCATTTATGTTTCCAAGACATTTATCTCTCGCAGAACTACACTATGATATTGCGAGACTCGCAAAATGACAATTGATAGGTCACTCTTGTGGTGCGATCTCGAGAAGATGAGTCTGCTATCTGGGCCAAGATAGCTATCATAGATTTATTCTACAAAAGCCGTTTCTCTAAATTGGTTTATGGTTTAGAAACATGATCCTAAATTTTTCAAACTCTGTCTGCTTATTATCTAGAAAAATAATTTACAGCCGTAATGCCCACGGAAAGGTATCCATTGGCTGAAAAGTTCATCAACAAAATTCCTTCTCGAAAATATTGGCCGGACACCGAGTGAATTATCCCCGGAGTATTCAAGCTCCGCGACGACGGCATACTTGTCCCGAGCTCTCATCAATATCATCAATCATAGTGCAGCTCAATAAAGCAGAGCATGGCTCCGATGCTGAGGGGCCATATTGATTACCATAGCTTCCATTCCAGCTTGCAGATCTGATTCCTGTCAATATGTATTCACCTATTGCGGGGGGAAATGGATTCGGCCGGAGTCTGAATTCTCGCGGGGATAATTCACTCGGTATTATCTTTTCACAATCGACCGACCTGATTATTAATTGGACAGCCCTTGATGAGAGGGTAGTATCCAGGAATCAATAATATGTAGTCTTGAAAAGGAGCGGTCTTGACAAAAATCTGAGAAATGTGAGAAATAATATCAAGCTTTTACATACTCACCTTGATTTTCAGAAAGAAAAAACATCCGTTTGTTGGTCTTGGCTTTACTTGGCCCAAACAACGTTTTCACCGAGCCCTACCTCAGACATTCAAAAGGATCAGGCCAATATCAGGCTCAATTGCAGAGATTCAAGTACGATAGTAGTACGATGCCTACAAAAATATCAGGATATGACATGAACAGGTACTTCGCCAAGTCCGAACAGCAAGATTGACCAGCTTGCGTTGGAAGAGATACCGAGCAGCGCCCTATAAGGGTTACGAGCAGACAGAAGTGTACTGGCTCTACGGTAACATGCTTGTCCCATAGCAGTTTCTCCAGTTTGATCTCAATCAAAGGTGCACCGTGTAGGAAGTCTTCAAATTTGGGCATGGTATTGTCAGTGCAATGAAACCTTTAACCAACCTTTAACGGAGCGAGACGTACCTCAAGAGAAACGAGACAAAGGAAACATGGTACCTCCTTGTAAGCGCCAGCGCGTCCAGGAATTCCTTTGCGAATGATTCGAGGAGCCAGCCAGAGGAACAGATGATAATATACGAGGGCCGTATCACGGTTCACGAACCAAAGTGACGTGGATGGGAGAGCCGATCTCATGAAGCAAGAATCAGTCTGGCTGCTTCATTATGAGAATGCGAGTCGTATACAGGATTCAGAAACGCACCGGCGCCTGTTTGTAGCCGCGACATTTTGTGTCTGGTGAAAGTCTGTTTGGACCCGACTTTTCTTATTACCGGGAGCGAGAGGCTGACTACCGCTGACTTGTAAGTTGTGAGACTAGTTTGGACCTTGACCGAGGTCCGAGGTGAGGATGAGATCGTTGTGGTCAAGCTCTTTTCTTCAAATTTTCGTTCAGAGAGAGTGCATTTGGAATGGTTTCTGGCAGAAAGAGCGGCAGTGCGGGAACGGATCTCAGTGGAACAAACTAGGTTTGTGTAAATGCCTGGACTCGAGGATAGCGAACAAGTTGGTTCGGGTCACGCGCCGCTTTTTTTGTTTCTTTGCTCAACGTCAACGCCGGACTGCTATAGCGATGTGCTTCATTTCTGTCTCTTCCAAGGTTCCAAATATCAAGAAATCCAGCTATCACTTGGATATTGTCCAGAAGCAGTGGTAGGCAAAAGGTTGGAGACTTTTTGGAAGGACGAGGTGGTGGTGGACGCGATTGTTTGACTGGAGAACCTCTGAAGATCATTATCAAGGTGTACTTATTCCTCTTGTCCCATGGTTGGCTTACTCGTCTTTGGCAAGAAGAAAACCGACATTTGCACGCTCCAATACTACGGCAATAAGCAAAAACATGGACGAGTTTCAGTCAGAATTAGCAAGCTCAACACCCGAAAACTCTGTTGCCACCCTAGCTCCTGCCATGAAATCTTGGGACGCGACTTATCCGGGACCTTATCCTTCTCTCCTTCGACCACTATGTCAAGACTTATTTTCCCTTTTTTTCTTCTTCCTTCGACCGCCATCAAGGTTCACGAATCGTCGCCGAGAACAGGACAACAGTGGCAAGGTCAGATGTGTGCGGTAGCGTCGACAATGAAGAGTACCGGTGTATTCCTTGTTCGGTCGCTATCGCAAGATGTTGTCAAGGGCAGCAGGGTCTTTCACCGACGGGTGTCTGATTCTCCACGAAGAGCGCATCTTCCACAACCGAGCACCTCGATTTGCTTCGTATGTCTTCTTTTCTTGTCGCCGTTGACAGTTTTCTCATTAAGATTGCTTTCCGCTGCTCGTGACCAAGGTGTATATACCTGATGGCTCATTTCTTCCCTTTCTTTGTTGTCCTTTTTCATGAGTCGCGTCGTCGTCGCTCCTATGTTCGTGTCGTTGATCATCATGCCAGTTTCTTCAGCGTACTATTCTTTCCCGGCTCTTCCTGTTCATCCAGCGTCCCGAAGCAAGGACGTGTACGCCTTCAACCTATTCCAACTGTCTCTATGCTTTCTTTTCGGTGGGTTTGTTGAGGCCATCTCCTGCCGCGTATCATAGCCAGATGCAAGGTCGTTTTCGACTCTTCTGGTTCATCCAGCGCCCCGGACATTATCACTGTCTTTACTTGGCTCGATTCTATCTCTTCCCGACGCTGTCTTGTTACGATCCCTCGAGTTCATCGACGCCATTGAGGGACATTGAGGACAGACAGCTTCGACCATCCGAAGTCTCCATTACCACCCCCTTGGCAAGCTGACCTCTCAGTCCAGATACTTTCTCTTCGACCCCGAGCCACTTTCCCAGCTTCCAGCTGGATGAGTTCACTGCTTGATTTCCTTTTTCTTTTTCTGGTATGTCTCTTGGTTCATCTTTTCAAGTGCTTGTGCTAAACGTCTTGTACAGATGTCTTTGGGTAGCTGAGTTATTTCACGTCGCCTTCGTCACAATCCCTTGTTTATCAGTGCCAGAGGAAGGCAACACTTTGTGGATTTCACCGAGCATGGTCGGAGTTGCAGTGAGCCGAGAAAATGGGAGAAAAATTCGAGAAAAAAATGTAGGGAGGCCAGTGTAGATCATCTGGGATCAAGGAGTAGAGAGATCAGAAGCAATGGAAAATAGTTGAAAATTCAAGTCGTCGATTGTGACGCACCGTGACGATGACAGCTTATCTTCAGGCCGTCATTCTGCAACTTGAGCACAATTCTTCACCATATTCCGGTCATTCTTTGCTTTCCCAAACCACCTGTGCTGCTCAACCAATCGATGTGACTGACAACCAAGTATGACTGTTTCAGAGTCATGATGTCCATTTATTTGCGGCGCTTGTTTGCAGAAGCTTTTTTCCTTTGACCAACCACCATGGGAGGCAACGCGTTCAAAAAGACTCTCCCAGATTCTGCATTCCCTCGAATTCCTCCCATCGTTTATGCTGCCCTCAAATCTCGTCTTACCAGAAAGCTGGCAGACATTTTTACTCATGTCGATGTTCCAGCAGAGGTGCCAGAAAAAGTCGATCACGGTGATTTGGACATGAGTGTGACTTGTCCTCAGTTTCGAGTTACCAGGAAATCCGGCTGACGACCTGAAAATTATCGCCCAAACCGTTGCCGGGGTCATCGGCGCGGTTGAATTGATTGCTATGCCTGGAATTTCAAACTATGCTCTAGCTATTCAAACTGGTGAATGTCAGCTCTAGGATGTGGAGGCGAAGAAGCAAAGCATAGACTGGAGTCGGATGATATCTTCTATCAGGTACATTCAATGGAACTTTGATATTTCTTTCATTGACGCTATCCAGATCGATGGACATGTCTGTTCAGACAAAGCTGAATTGGATAATGTAGTATTCTTCAATTCCTATGGTGACCTGGGAATGATGCTAGGGCTACTTGCCGCGAATGCTGGTCTCAAACTTGGTTCCAAAGGTCTCAAAATGAGTCTCGCGATTCTATCAACCGGCTTAATCTCATGTTCTAAACAGTATCCCAACCGACCATACGAACCAATCTTCCTATCCCAATCCTTTGATGAAATATTCGATTTTTTCGGTCTTTCCATGACAATACGGAGAGCCGGGATTTCAATCCAAACTCGAAATTTTCAAATGGGTCGGCAGCTCCATGTTATTCGATCCCTTGTCTTTCAAGTCTTCGGGAGAAGGTATCACGAAAGTGAAAGCAGATCGTCGGATGTATGCCGAGTTTGTGCAATGGGCGAATGAGCAAGCAGTGCACAAGCTCGAAAATGACGCTTCTGTCGCCAGGGATCGCGAGATGAAAAGCAGAGTGCGTGAAGAAGCTCTGGTCAGATTCAACAAGAAGGAAGAGCACGACGAAGTTCATCGCATAGCAAACGATAAAGCCCGATTGAAGGAAGTTTGGAATGGAAGACGGGTCGGGGAGATGATTGAGATGCCAGAGAATTCGAAGAGCATCAAAATTGTAATGGAATCAGTCCGTTCAGAACCTGGCTGGGAGCACAAGTTGCTCGAGTCCTACGATGAATTAGGTGACGAAGGCTTAAAGAGGATTGTTCTCGCTACAAAGATTCGAGTCAAGATCCAGTTGATGATGGTCTATTCCGTCAACATGTATGGGCTTCATGGTCTTTGATACATTCGAATCGTAAACGGAACTGTATCTACGCTTGACATAGAGAAACGACCTGTTGGGCTGCAGCCATGCAAAGGTTGCGATCTGCGGCTGCCCTGTTGAAAGGTTGGAAGCGCAAGCAAGAGAAGGAAAAATTGCATACCATTCCGTTTCCAACAAAATTTCTTCCACTTCATCAGTTTCGCGACCGATGTCCTTGCTTTGCAAGGTGAGATAAAGATACTCGGCCGTTTCGCTGCGAATCTAAAACGACACCATGAACACTGTATTTGAGACAGCAGGATTGTTTACCGTAGGAAATTGATGAGCAAGAAAGTCGGGTAAACTCTTCACACAATCGTCGTAGAGGAGATGAAACGAGAGCAA
This sequence comes from Mycena floridula, assembly GCA_029320655.1. Classification (NCBI taxonomy): domain Eukaryota; kingdom Fungi; phylum Basidiomycota; class Agaricomycetes; order Agaricales; family Mycenaceae; genus Mycena; species Mycena floridula. The sequence continues at coordinate 3,670,508 of JARIHS010000001.1, forward strand.
GTTCACGACACTGAAAGCGCAATCAGAACTGACAAAAGCAAGATGACAGACCATTACGCTTTCATAGACGCTAGAATTCGCTGGATGTTTTTCAGCCGATCAACATTGCGAATTGCAATCGACATCAAAGTTTCCAGCCTGGATTTTGTTGTCAATATGGATTGATGCAAGGGGAAACTGGGACAGACGGCTTCACAGTGGAATCATCAGAAAGTCGTTTCAAGGCGTCGGCCTCGAGCAACACGTTGAAAGTCTGAAGTGCTGGAATCACCACTGAATTCGAGGTCAAGTTCGACTTTGCATGTTGAATGACATCTGAGGCGAGCTGGAAAAGGTTGTAGCCACCGGCGTCAGCTGCGGTTGGAAGGGTCTGGCTATAAGCGATCAGACTCGTGGCTAGAGAGCGATGCTGTTTGGTTCGTCAATGATTTTCGTCGAGCGACGAAATCGGACTTACAGTGCTGTCTGTTCTACTGCCAAGGCTCAGAATGACGCCACTGAGCACATCTTTCCGATACTCTTGTATCCGAAGGAGTTGAATGGCCTTCGGGAATAACCATGCACCATCGTGCCATCGGATGCCATCAGGCTCACTGAGGTTGGTGTTAAGCAGAAGCATGAGAGCGAAAACTGGGACCAACTTTGGGAACAGTTCTTTGAAAAACAGCGATTGGTGAAGTGTCCAGCGAGCGTCCAGGACTGTCGGGGCGGTATGCAAAAGTTTCATAAGCGCCTCTCCAGCCTCTTGTCGAACATGATCAAGTCTTTCCAGTCCTTGTTTGAGAATCCCACCGACAGCCATATGGTATCGAGAAGGGGAAAGATATGTTTCAAAATTGGGGAAACTGTCAGCATGGGACATGAGCAGAATCGCGATAGATGTTAAGCCACGGATACAAGCAATGCGTATCCAGGAGCCAACGTCGCCACGCTCATCAGTAGTGTAATCAGACAGGCCGTCGACGAGAGCACCAAAAATTGAGTCGACCCTGTCTGCAGCCAAGTCTGTCGATAGCAAATCAGATATGACGATAATCAAGAGTTAGCTGCTTACGGTCCGGAAGACAATGAACAAGATTTGATATCATGAGAGGAAAGGCATTATAACAGTTGCGTCTAGCTTCTACATTTGCTTTCATTTTTGACTACAAGCAAACCTCAGACAGGGTCAGAGATTCCAAAGCAGAATATACATACCATGGGGCCTACGCATTCTAGCAGACATTCAATGCTTGCTGGGAGACATTTCGGAAATGTATTGTAGTCGACGACACCAAGGAGTTTTCCGAGACTCGGCTGTAATGCGAACGAAGATCCAAGCTCCCGGATCAATGTGCTGTCAAACAGTAAGCCAAAAAAAAACGGAAGGTCAAGAAATACTGCTTATCTAGTGATGACCGTCGAGCAGTCTACCAACTTGCTTATTTCCGCCATTGCAGCGACTCCAGCATCCTGAACTGTGTCCTTTCGATGTTTGATCCCACAATCGACTACCTTTCTCCAGTCAGGGAAAGCTGACTTTTGCTGAAGGTTGATTTCCGTCAAAGTTATGGTGGTCGCTATCAGACCGCAAGCCGCTGCTGTTACCAGCTCGTTTCGAGGAGCTATAAGAGTCGCTGGACGGGCGCGAGCAAGTTGTTTGAAGATCTGAAGCTCGATGAGCAATGTTCGATCACAACAGCAATACGTACTTCTTGCATTTTCTCCTCCAGAACATCTCCATGGAGGCCACTTTCCCGATATGCAACTGATATTTCTGTCAGGGCAAGCAAGCCTCCGTGGAGATCGGTCAGGTCAACAGATTCCAACAGAATTGCCTGTCGATTCGTTCAAATCAAGGTTTTCAGATGAATAATTTGACTTACCGTTCTAGCAATAGCCTGAGGACCCAAGCCAGACATATCTTGAAGGCAAATCAATCGGAGCGACTGTGCTCCAAGTTCCCGCATAGTTATGTCCCAATGTCTGAGGGTGACATTGATAATATGGTCGAAGAGGAACATGCGATATTCAGAATGTCTATATAGCAAGCAATATTAAAACAATCTTCTCATGAAGCAAATAAACATACTCTGCGACTTGTGGTGCAGCCACCAGAAAGGAATTTCGACGGATACCGACGGCGTAGAAATCAGTTTTGCCAAGGGTATCTATGCCATGAGGGAAAAGATTCTGTTGTCTGTCAGCAGAACTTGAGAGGACAAAAGTGATGACTCACGGTTCTACCAACATATTCCTGGAAGGCAGCGCTCGCAGCTCTTCGGATATGGATTTCCCTATCGTAAATGGCGACGGTAACAAGTCGACGAGCGAGGTTTTCAGCGTGAGGAGCCAAATCAGAAATGGCTTGAGTCCGAGCGAGAGCCCAGAGCACATATGCTGCCGAATCGCGAACATTGGATCCAATGGAATGGGCTCCTTTACGTAGATCAAAATACAGCGCCTAGAAAAGTGTCAGGTAAGAGAGGAAATAGATGATGGGCAGCACTTTTGATAACCAGTCTAGAAGCTCCTGTAGTCGATTTGGCGCAACCAGTGATCTACGGGCCATCTCGGCACAGGCAAGACAAGCGCCATGCCAAGTTCCTTCTGCAATGGCAGGAAGATCATACATGCTGGCTGCTGTGATGGAATGGATATCGAACAGCGCCATAACAGTTTCGAGCACCTGGTCGGCGAAATCGGAAGGAAGTCTCTCTGCTACACGAGCGACGCCCTTGGCTGATGACCATCGGACAACAGTATCCTGGTCGAGCTATCAGACATTGTTCACGAGGGGGCTCAAAGTATACCTTGTCTTGTAAAGTTGAAAGCAGTTTCTCCAAGATCATTTCAACCTCTTCGGGCACATCGATACTGATTTCCTCCTGCATCGGTTCAGGAACAGCTCCAAGTGAAAGCAAGGCTAAACAACTATTAGGTGCGGCTCTTTTGGATGAGAGATATCTTGCCTTTTTTGCGATTTCCGCCACTACGTCCAGGAAGCATACGCAAGGCGATTCGGGAGGCCAATTTGGTTCTGAATTTCCGTACGATGGTGTTACTGCCAAGGGATGATACGTCGTCGGCCTGAATTGAGTATATCGAACAGACGTGGCAAGTTTCCTTGTATCTGCTCGGTCGGGGATGATTTCGTGACTTCACAGAGAACCTGGAAGACACCGATTGACTAAACAATGGATTGAAAGACAGCATGATGGGCTTTGATGGAAAGGTACCATAAACGGATCAAATGGCCCAAGCAAGAGCTCTTTGGCCCATACTAGGAAGTCTTCAAATCTGGACATCATGTCTTTTCTATTCAAAGTCACTGACATGTAAACCTCAAGCAGAAACGAGGCGCACCTCATATATAAACGAGACAAGAGAAATGCAGCTCCTTCTCTTTCAAGCCCAGCGCGTCCGAGGAATTCCTTTGCGAGCGATTCGAGAGACATCGCGGTATGACCCTCGATCTCGTCGAACTGGGCGAGATCGAATGGAATCATGCATATGAGAGCCAACCAGAGGAGAACCGAATATCTGAGGGCCCATTGCGCGGGTTCACGAACCAACGTGCTCTTCATGAGCATGTATTCCACAGCAATGGAAAGATCGGCGATTTCATGAGGGAAGAATCTGGCTGCTCCGTATAAGAAGGAGCTTATGGTACTGGATCGACAAACGCACTGATTGTTTTGTAGCCTCTACATTTGATGTATCCGTAGAGCAGGAGTGAAAGTCTTTCTATTCTGGCTGGAGATGGCGAGACCTTGTCCGAAACTGAGGACTTTGCGTGACTTTTGAGACAATCGACGACGGGGACGACCAGGCTCTCTAAAAATGGATCCAGCAGGAACGATTGCTCTTGATAGTGATCCAACTGAAGCCTGGTCAGCTGGCTTTCGTTGAAGATGAGCAGAGCAACAGACGATGTTGGTCATTTTCCGGAGTAGCTGCGTCTCCTGCTTGTCTTCCTCAGAGGTAGGCTCGACATTGAGATCAAGGCTCAAGAAAGAATTCTGGGATTCGACGAGTTCTGCATGCTTGTCGAATGTAGCAAAGAGCTTGTCTTCTTGAGTGGACATGCTAGTCGCGTCAGCGTGTGAAATTCAATCGGACCGTCTTTCTTCCCATTATGAAGGTCGAGTATCGAGGAACAAAGAGAAAACGCTACGAGCCAAAGGAGGTCCGCAATCCTTGCTATTCTTTGTGTTCTAGTCTCATACAGCAGCAGAAAGACATTGGGGAGAAAATAATCGGAAAACTGGCATGGTCTCTTTTGCCGCAGTCCCTCCACGACTAACGACGAGCTCAGCACCATGAACTCAAGGAGGTCAAAAAGGCTTCCAAAAAGTCAAAGACGTTCGAAACCCAAAAGCTGGTCAAGAAATTAAAAAATCTTAGGCAAGATCCGTATGTGTGTATGCCAATTATTTTCATAACACAATTTTTAGGCTGAAGAAAGCCATTCCTACCGAAATCAACGACTGCGAGACCCAATTGGAAGAGCTCAAGGTAGTTTCTCGAGGTGCACAATCTTGACGGCGCTGAAGACCCACAGGGCATCAGCCATGATGCGGTTGCAACGACTGCATTACGTTCGAAACTCACAAAGGACAAGGTGCTTGCCGAGAATGAACATATCCAATCCGCCCTAGCACAGGAGCTTGATTCAAATCTTCTTGTTTCTGCAGACCCTGGTTCCGCAGCTGCTCGAGTTCAGGCTCGACTTTTAAGCTCGAAGCTTATGGCGATGAGCATATCAGCCGTCGTCGATGATCTTCGAACCTTCTTGAGCCCGCCGGTGGACGATGAAGACATGGAAGCAGAAGAAGAAGTCCGGCCTACCAAGGTCAAAAAAGTGGCGCGCCCTGCCGACGACGAGGATGTAGAGATGGATCTTGGTGAAGAAGAATTTCTTATGGATGATGAAGAGGAAGATGATGGTGAAGAAGACGACTCTGGCACAATAGGTGACGACGAGCGTGAAGATGATGGTTGGGAATCTGGTTCTGTCGCGGCGCACGATTCTGTCGCTATGTCCGACGCTGATGACGACGACGACGACGTCCCGATGGTAGCATCGACGAGCAAGCTCACAAAACCAACCGCGACAAAAGCTAAAGCGACTGTGACTGCTTCGACTTTTTTGCCTTCCCTAGCGGTCGGCTTTACTCGCGGTTCCAGCGACTCGGACTGGAGTGATGCAGAAGCAGACCTCGTCGACAGCGCACCCAAGAAAAATAGAAGAGGTCAGCGAGCTCGGCAAGCGTGAGTTACCTTCAAGTATCTCATCTTCACTGGTTGACCTTATGAGCAGGATATGGGAAAAGAAGTATGGCAAGAATGCCAACCACAAAAAGAAGGAGATTCACGGAGATGAACGAGCGTGGCCGAAAGCGCTGGCCAGAGCCAAAAGGAAATCCTCGTGCTACCAATGGCGAACGTCGAGATCGTCGGAACAAGCCAGCCGAATCTCAGCAACATCAGCAGCCTGATTCAGGTTGGTCGAATAACCGTAGCAATAATCCACCAGCTGCGAAACCTCGAGAGCCTCCTCCACGTGCAGCGGCACCGCAACAAGAAGAGCGACCATTACATCCATCTTGGGAAGCAAAGAAAAAGCTGAAAGAGAGACAGAATGCCGCGATAGTACCCATTCCTGCAGGTCGCCGGATAGTTTTCTAGGATTGAACTACAAGAATACACAAGAAAAATGTACATATTACAAAAGGTCTATTTTGGGGATAAAAAAAGCATAGAACGTCCATAGTGAAGCCTACTGGTCTATAGAGACCACTGTCCTTGTACAAGAATGACGCTTGCCACCGTTAAGTCGACAAGGTCTCGAGCACCACATCTCACCACATCTCCCACATCTTGGATAATCGTTTCCAGGCTTTCCACAAGTAGCACATTGGGAAGAGCGTGTGCAAAACTTTGAGTTCCTGCTCGAGTTCGGCCAATGCCGCATTCAATTTTGGTTTCGTCGGTGTCTTATCGTCAAATATATTTGTGAGATTCGAAAAGGTTGTGGAGGACTGGGATGTAGAGCGACGACTGATAGAAGGTATGCTCGGTGGGATCGAGCTCACTGGCGAGCTAGCCAGCGATGAATCCTCTGAAATTGGATCATAGTCAATACGCCACACGAGCTGTGAAGGCTTTTGACGACGACGGGGCATTCCAGTCAGATTGGGAAATATAGATGTGGGCAATGAAGAGTCTGCGAAGAATTTGAGTGAAGGAAAGGCAGAGCTGGTAGGAGTGAATGAGCCATAGGCTCTGAGAGACTGTGTCTGAGCGGTGACCGCGACGCTGGCAGGCGGCACAGATTTCTTCAGGTGGGAATTTGTTAGATAGTTGGAGATTGTAGATTGAGCGCGTCTCCGGGGTCTGTAATTGTTATCGCTCTGGTCTGATAATGAGTGGAGCAAAAAGGCAAAGCAAACTGAGATACTGACCGATGCTATGGCTTCAGAGGGACCCGCTATCTCTGAGGACATGGGCGTAAACTGGGAGAAAAGTGGCTCTCCAGGCCTAGATACATTTATATATCCACGAATCAGAATGAACCAAGAATGAACACACCGTGTATTTCAGGGTGGATTTCAGGAGTCACCAGGCCCAACCGTCCCGTAATTTAGCCTCAAAGATAACGAGTAAGGTCCACCTGGCGCCTACCAAGCTTTGCAAAGGTATAATCGTCCTTAGAGCGATAATCCAGGTGCACACGACCAGAAAAGAGCGGAGTTGTACATCGGATCACGCTTTTTTATACCCTTATTACCAATTGCATTCGAAACTCGCGCCCGCTTGGCCCTGTGACGGCTCTTGGCATACAAACTTCCCTGGTAAGCATTCGTGTGTTAGCCCAGTGCAAGGAATCGTCTTGGAACGATGTTAGTTCAAGTCACTTGCGCTATTTACTCTGTCCGGTTGTAGGACCCAGTCCCACAGTTGGACCACTTGACAAGTCCTGCGTCCTCGGGAGCATTATGGATGACAACTGAAGCCTACGGTCGTATGAGCTTCAGGTCCTTGACCAATGTTTGGCGCTAGTGGCTTCTGGATCCCACACGGTGGAAATAGCGGCGAAGAATCTCTATTAGAAAGTTGTATGAGTCGATAAGGAGCCCTTTAGTGTCCGAGATAGGATCGAGGAACCATACTTCGCAGAATCTGTACTATCTGCATCCTAATGAGGCGCCTTGCAATTATCTCATCTCTGTTGGTTATCAGATCACTGTCAGGCTCGAGTAATAATTTATCGTTGACCCTGCCAGCGGCGCGTCCATTGGCTTGCTTGAATGTTGGCTGCTGGCTTCAGACCTGCAGCGAGAAGCCTGACTCGAGCTCTGACTGATTGCAATCTGATAACAGCCAGAAAAGGTCTGACTCGAATCAATTATTGCTTTTTCCACTCCGCCATGGATTCAGTAACTCAGTCGTTGACTGCTCTGTCCATTAAACCCATAGCTTCAGCCTCTCACCCGGAAACTAGCTCCCCAGCGACATGGCAACAGGCATTGTCAACAAGCTCGTCGACGCCGGCTTCCTTCGAGCTCATCAAGACTCTCGTCTACAAACCGAAAACTGCCAAAACCGCGACCCCAGTTCCCGTTGTCGTGATCGCTCGAGATGCCACAGAGACGAACTCTGGCGCGATTGGGAAGAAGCTCAATCTGAAGGAACTGAGGCTGGCTTCAGAGGACCTCTTGACTGAATTTTTTTCTCTCAACAAGGATTCCTGTGCGTCCACTGCCTCTCCCATCTCTACTCTGCTGATCTTTTTCAGTGTCTCCATTGGCTCTGAATGCAACAACATTTCCGAAAGTGGTGACTGTCTTGGACTCATCCATTGCATCTTCATCGGCCGTCTTCGCTCTCCATGCTCTCTCATCCGATACCACCATCTTCTTATCTGGAACTGACATCGTTGCATATCTCAAGCATCTCGAGACCGACAATGTCAAGATCCAGGAAATCGATTTCCAGGCCCTGTCCTCAGCTGCTCCCGCCACCGCGATTCCTGCTGCAAAAGAAAAGGAAGATGCAAAGATCGAAGGAGCTGTCCAGATTGCAATCGGTGTCAAGAAAGAGGTTGACTTTCCGACCTGGTACACCAATGTCAGTGGTCTGTCTCTAGCTAGGATCGGCTCATTCTCAACATTTCCTAGGTGCTCATCAAATCTGAAATGTTGGATTACTACAGCGTTAGCGGCTGCTATATCCTGAAACCCTGGTCATACAGCATTTGGGAGGAAATTCAGGGTGAGTTGATGCTGCTGCTTGGCCTCGTTCGGTTTCTCATTCATCGCAGCCTGGTTCAACAAGGAGATCAAAGAGTTGGACGTCCAAAACTCATACTTCCCCATGTTTGTGTCTGCAAAAGTCCTGGAGAGAGAGAAGGATCACGTTGAAGGCTTTTCTCCAGAAGTCGCCTGGGTGACTCGCGCGTACGTGGCTATCCTTAATCTCAAACCCCTTGTCTGATGTCCAATTAGCGGAAATTCCGACCTCGAAGAGCCCATTGCTATTCGACCAACATCAGAAACAGTGATGTACCCATACTACGCAAAATGGATCCAGAGCCATCGAGATTTGCCTCTCAAACTCAACCAGTGGAATAGCGTTGTGCGATGGGAATTCAAAAATCCTCGTAAGTCCGTCCATTCTCCGCCACATTCATTTCTGAGCCAATATATCAGAGCCATTCCTCCGTACCCGTGAATTCCTGTGGCAAGAAGGGCATACTGCTCATCTGACCAAGGAAGAGGCCGGAATCGAAGTTCGTCAGATTCTCGACCTGTATCGACGGGTTTACGAGGAGCTGTTAGCCGTCCCAGTCATTCCTGGGATCAAATCCGAGAAAGAAAAGTTTGCTGGTGGCCTTTACACTACGACTGTCGAAGGCTTCATCCCGACGACTGGACGTGGTATCCAAGGTGCAACATCCCATTGTCTGGGCCAGAACTTTTCGCGTCCGGAGATGTTCAACATTAGCGTCGAAGACCCGTCCGATCCTTCAGGCAAGATCTATGTCTGGCAGAACTCTTGGGGTCTCTCGACGCGAGTCATTGGTGTGATGGTCATGATTCATGGAGATAATCAGGGTCTGGTATTGCCGCCGAGAGTCGCCTCTGTCCAGGTCGTCATTGTTCCCTGTGGAATTACTGCCAAGACTTCGGATGAAAGCAGGGCTCACATCAATGATACCTGCGCGAATCTCGCAAAGAGCTTGAAAAAGGTTGGCATTCGCGCGAAAGCCGATCTCAGGGATGGTTACACTCCTGGGTACAAGTTCAATGACTGGGAACAAAAGGTATGTTGTATTGTTATTATCATCATCGCGATGAATACTTAGATTCCCCAGGGTGTCCCATTGCGCCTCGAAATCGGGCCGAATGATATTGCGAAAAACCAGACTTTGACTGTTCGTCGCGATACTGGTGTCAAGGCCCCGATCTCGCTGGAAAACTTTGAGCCAACGGTGCAGACGATGCTCGATACGATCCAAAATGATATGTTTACTCGAGCTCGAGACGAGTACTTTTCTCGTATCAAGCCTATCACCAAATGGGAAGACGTTGTCCCTGCTCTGGACAGCAAATGTGTCGTTGTAATTCCCTGGTGTGAGGTAGAGGCTTGCGAAGACGATATCAAGGAAAGAAGTGGCAGAGCGTCAGTTCATTTCTTTAAACATATATATTCAGCCACTGATTTCTCCTAGTTCTGAGCCTCAAGATGAGCGCGCTCCTTCTGCTGGTGCTAAATCTCTCTGTATTCCATTTGACCAGTCCCACTGGGACCCCATTGTTCCGGGCCAAACGAAATGTGTCGCTTGTGGGAACGACGCGAAGAGGTGGACCTTGTTCGGTCGGTCTTACTAGAGAGAGAGATAGAAAAGACGAAATGTTGATTTTACTGTAATTGTCGTTAGAACTAAGACTACACCTAAATTGCTCGACGGTGCAGCAGAAGCTACAAGCAAAACCCGTGACCACGACGCGTCACTGCTTTGTCGATGTCCGACTGTCTCTCAAGGAATTTCAGTCATGGCCACGAATTGCAGCTCCCATTTTGCCACTTCTCTATTACTGGCGTGTCCTCCTCGCAATGAAACAATGCCAAGGCCAGCTCCTGTATGTAGGTAGCCACCCTATTGGTCACGACAGGACAGACGAGCAACTAAGTACAATGGTGGCCTGGATTCTTTTGCTCGCTGTTCTCGTCTCGCAAGTCTATGCCCTCAATATCTCGGTCCAACTTTCTCCGGCGTCCTCTCCCTTGATCTCTCTGAACTTGGTCGGTTTCTCGCTCAAGCAAGACCGACGGGCAGATTGGGCTGGGTCTCTCGACTCGGGGAAGAACACTTTCTTTTACAACGCGCGCACCAATTTGGCTGGATTCACCGGTCAGCCGTCAACGATTCGAATTGGGGCCAACTCTGAGGTAAGACCAATTTGGCTGGATAAGCGTTGCATTGATGATGGCAGCTGGCCGAACACAATTCAATCCTTCTCTTACTGTGAGAATGATTACACACGATTTGCATTCCGTGCATCTCGGTGATGAGCATCTTGGTAGAGACCCGTGTAGTGTGGGGCTTGGATCTTGGAGGAAACAATGTGACGACTGTCTTCTAGACCCGGTCCATCTTGAAGCATTCGCGTCCTCGGCTGTAAAGAATAACATCATCCTGGAAGCTTTTGAGATTGGGAATGAGGTATATTTCGTGAGGTCTTTTGCAAGTCACTGATTTCGTTTATAGGCCGATTTGTATCCCATCAATGGTCTTCGTGGTACGACTTACCCAATGGCTCAATACGTCGCCGAGTAAGCTTGGCATCCTTTCATTTATCCTCTTTCTCATCTTCTCATGAAGCTGGACTGCCCTCGCGAAAAATGTCACCGCCACTGCTGGACTGACAAAAGCGGGAGCGATCAAGTTTTGGGGATGTGCTTTTGGAACTAGCTCAGGATTTTCACCCAGATCTGCATTCACTGCTGGTTTACTCGCATCTACGCCTGGTTTATCATTCCGATATCTCAACATCGGTACAGCGGTTCATTCTGTGCAGGAAGTCAAGGACTGCTTCAGGATCCCATGACTAAGTCGTATATTCGAGAAAATTTGACGTACTTTGGAGCTGACATCAATGCTACTACTCGCACCAAGGGACTCGAGTACGTCCTGGGAGAGAGACGAATAGTTATTCTTGCCATGGAGCTCTGGGTGTTTCTGATACAGGCGAGCTCCAATCTACTTCAATTTGGGTATGTGCTGATTATCTGGTAGCTGGTGCGACATTGTGGGCCCTCGATCATGTCCCTGTTCGCGTCAGTTGCCTTTAAGTCTTATAATCTTGCACTGACATTGTATCCAGTTCACAGATGGATATCTCGCGTGTTTTTCCATCATGGAATCGGGTTCAAGGTGAGTCATTGCAGCTCCTTCCTCTGCGTCTCATGTCTGTTTTTTTAACATGGTCTGTTCTGTCCACTTTTTCGGATTTTGGCATCTAGCATCCTTTACAAGCTACAACCTGTTACTCTTACACGCTCTATAAGAGATGGAACCACGTTGGACACTCCCCTGGCACCTCATGTTCAACCTCAATACTACGCTGCGATTATTGCTGGGGAAGCTATTGGTAAAACTGGTAGCGCTCGGGCAATGGAACTCACTATTCCCAACCCTCGAATCTCTGGCTACGCGTTTTATGAAGCTGGGAAGCTTGTCCGGGCACTGTTCATCAATACAGAGGCTTTTGTGGCGTCATCGGTTAGTCGCACTATTGTTCATATCGAATTGTCTTTTGCTGGAACTGGGACCAAACTGAAGAACAAAGGTATTCATTTTTTTGCCATAGCGTTTTGATTGAGCTCATTGAACCGTTTTAGATATGCGGATGATGTCTCTGGACTGAGATGGGGCGGACGAACATATGAGACACCTGATGCTTTCTTTAGAGGGTCTTTGTCTGTCACCACAGTGCTTGTATCAGCAGGACTGGATATTCAGCTACGCCTCCACATTCATTTCGACACAATATTCATTTCGCATTCTGCAAGGGTATAGAGGTCTGTTGGGATAATATATCAAAATAAATGATACAGTTCAATGTTTGATTAGGAATAATTAGAGGCTACTCGACCTGCGATGGTTTCGTGGTCGTTTGTGATGATGATGGTGGTGCTTTCGCTTTGGTATGATAATGACCGGCGGCTGCATCATCATAGGCTGCTGCGCTGTCATTGGGGTCATTGGATAACCCTGGCCTTGGTAACCCATTGTCTGAGGGTATCCTGCGCTATAAGGCGGCGACTGCATACCCATCATCGGGCTCTGCATCATTGGGCTTTGCTGCTGCATCATCGGCTGCTGCATCATCGGGCTCTGCTGCATCATCGGCTGCTGCATCATTGGGCTTTGCTGGTAAGGATACTGTGTTGGTACAGTTAGATTTTGCTGATATGGATAATGTTGCTGCTGATAAGGCATCGACTGCATTCCCATTGGACTTCCGTATGGAGTCTGCTGCATTATCATGGATGTCGCTCGACGTCTTCCCATCATGGGTGTGCCAGGCATGGGAGAGAAGGGGAATAGTCGGATCCATAGTATCCAGAGCCTTCATATCCGTAGCCTTCATAACCGGGATGAAGGAAGCGTTCAGCCTCACGACCGATGAATCTGTCGCGCACACCACGAAAGCCTTCGCCGCGCTCTGAACCTTCGGTATTCACGGTCATCTGTGGACAGTTCAATGAATTGAATACAGAACAGGATTATTCAGGACTCACAGTTGCCAGAGTTGGGATGAGAATATTGGAAAGACATGGTAGTTTCTTTTCACGGAGGTCTAGCTTATAAACAATTGGAGCGCATGATAGCTGCGTGATGTCATCGGAAAACGCGGACGTCATCCGCTTCTCCACATGTCCACTCATTTTCCGGGACACGGATCAAAATGACACAAGATTTTTGATGTGGTCCTTCCGCACTTCCATCCCATGATCCTTCGGACTTGGCACAGTGGGCAATGATGTATCATGTATGGAAACGACTTCAAGTATTTTGGGACGTGGAAAGATTCTCACAGTGAGACCTACCTTCTTTCAACAGCTGTGTGCTATATCTTGAGTTTGTTGCGAAATCTCAACCGCAGCGCTGACAACAAACATCTTGATGGGTTCTACATTCACCATGCATATTCACACAGAAAACACTGCCCTATCGCTCAATCTCCGCGAAAAGAAGCGTGAAGCAGAGCTTTAAATCTTCCCGCACTGGCCTGTAGATGATCATCTTTCGTTCCTGTGGTGTCTTCCCTCTAGCATGATGATAAGACTGTCTCCTGACCCAGCAGTGGGAAACTTCAGCTCCCGCCATAGTTTTTAAAGAAGATGTTCATTTGCTATGATCTTCAAATACCCCTTTGTCCATCAATCTCAATCTCATGGCAAGTGAAGCCGCCGCCGCTACTCTGTTTGTCCATTTCCTCGAATGGTGCTAGCCTGAATTCACGAATCATTCATAGATTCCTCAAGTTTCTCATTCAATACTCGTCGATAGGTATGATCTATCACAGCGACTCACGTTGGCCATTTGAATTGACGCTGCCTTAGCTTTACTTTACTTCGACTATATTCTCACGTCGGTCAACAATCCTCTCTGGTGTACTGTGTGACTCAATTCTGTCAACAGATTCGGCATGGAAGTCAAATATGTTTGGCGATCAAGATTCCGTCTATCGACCATACTCTATGTATTTTGCAGATACGCATTGGTAGCCAACATCTTGTATCTCCTCGCAATTTCAAACAAGTTGAACGATAGTTTGACGGTCAGTACTCCTTCGGTCAGCTTGAATTTTACTGACTTTCTTTCAGTGAGTCAATACCACAATCCGGCTCGTTTCAACTGGCTAAGGAAGGTGAATTTAGCTGTGATCAATGGTATAAAGTCATTGGGTCACTCAGTGTACTTGGACGCCTGAGTGTTGTGGTGACGATGACCATGAGAACTTGGGTTGTCTGTGGACGCAACTATGGCATTCTAATTCCTCTCGCGCTCCTCGGAGTCGCCTGTATGGTATCAGACATCGTGAGTATCCCTGGCGTCTATCATATTACATTTTTCCAAAGTTCTTCAAGTGGCATTTGCCTCACCTCAAGTGTTCTGGCTCTTCAAGCCTCCCAATGTACGTCTTGAAGGATTGGGTTAACTTGTTTCTACTGAGTGCTTGATTAGACGTAAACCTCCTCGAGATCCGTTCGGCTGATGTCTCACCTACTCTACAGAGATTCTGGGGATTCTTATGGTCATATTCGAATTCATTTCAGCATTCTTGACGACTTTCCGAAGCTTTCAAGCCTTCAAAGTCGGTGGAGCATGGAGGGATCAAAGAAACGGGATATTGTTCTTGATATTTGAACAAGGTGAGCTTGATCTCTTTCAATACCAGTCAGGTTTAACATTGTCCGGCTAGGTCTTTGGTACTTTTGGTCTGCATGTCTCTGTCAATGTCCTCAAAATTCTGACTGAATCGCGCATACACAGTGTTATGTTCGTCCTGACCATCGCATCTGTGATTCTCAATATTGTGAGTCGAATGTTGGTATTTCAGGGACTCGTTTGACTGTTTCATAGCGTGGCAAGTCAGGGTTGCTTCAAAGCCTTCTGAATGCACATTTGCTCCCGTACGTCATTTTCACTTGGGCAAATTATAAAGCTCATAGCTTGAAAGACTCTCTTGTCTTCTTACTGCTCGATTTCTGCTCCATTTACGCGAATGGGAAGACGATCATGCGGGGCAAGTAAATCCTTTGGGCAACCCACTTAGCACCGTAGAGTTTCAAACTGGCTCGACGGGAACTATTTTTTTATCGGTGATGGACGAATTTGGAAGAGATCCTGTCCAAAGCGCGGTACTTGCACGCAATCTCGAGTCAAGTTCCGATGCCGAGGGCTGGATCGAAACCGAAAATTTTGCCAGTACGTCTCGAATATGATGAGGACGAATCATGAAATATTTAACTAGACTGTAATTATGGCTCGTGTTCACATATGTACGATATCCCTGCAATTGCAATGTATTATATGCAAGTTTGACATTCGTCGCGTCCTCTGACTGAGGAATGCTGATCAGGTCCGGGTCGGACCGGGTCACTTGATCAAACTTGTTGAAAAAAAACCTCCATCTGCATCGACAGCCGTCGAAACCTCTAACTCTGTCCGCTTGCGTGCAAGGAGCTCACCATCAATGAACCCCATTTGTCCAAATATATTCACGGAGAATTGTCGCAGTTGCTCTGGTGACCACTGACATCAGCTGATAGCTCTGAATCAGTCTCAATCTCGCTTGCGCTCGCCTCGAACAACAAATCTCACTCTTGGCGGTCAGGGGCTGCTCGTGACTACCCCGCGTCCCAAATGCAGGACCGGAATGCAAACAAAAGCTGGGGCTTAGACTGGCTTCTACCCAAGGCTCTTCAGGAACAACCCAATATCGCCTCGACCTCTTATACGCCTCTTCTCCAAGATATGGACACAGCAACACGTCCTTCGATTGACAAGGACGACCTCGAGCATACTCACGAGCATCTGGAGACCAGCGGGCACCCAGGATATGTCTTCAAGACGCCGGAAGAAAGGAGGGTCGCTCTCCAGGAAGCTCTGACGGTAGATCCTGGGGCTCAAACTTGGAGCTTCCGCGCCATTCAGGTAATTCTTGATCCATTTCATCGGCTCTGGTTGACCTTTTCCGCAGTTGTATCTTATCACTCTGGTCATTTGCTGCTGTTCTGGGGACTCTGGTTTCGATGGAACTGTCATGGGAGGTATCAATAGCATGGCAAGATAGACTTTTTATGCCATCTCTATGAAAGACTGACGGCTGTTCATCAGGCGCAGTACCAGAAATACTTTAACATGACTTCTACGGGCGCGAAGACAAGGTCTGAATTGTTCGTTCCTATCATATTTCACGCTAAACGTTTGATCAGCATTGTCTTTGGCATCTACTCAATGTGAGCTTCGGTCGCATCTTTCTTGTGCCTTGCTCAGCCTTATCGTCAGTGGATCTGTCTGGTAAGCTACGAAATGGAATTGTCGGGAAAACTCTACTGAACCAGACGTTCAGTGGGACTATTCCGGCCTGTAAGTGTTCTGCCTGTCCCGAAATCAATGGCTGAGAGCTGCTCCAGCGTATCTTCCTGACAGGTTTGGCCGTCGTTTTGCAATGTTCTTTGGAAACCTTGTCCTGGTGTGAGGCCACATTTTATCTCACTTCTCTCGAACCTGACATCCTGCTTCAAGGGTTGGAGCAGTGTTAACTGCTAATGCACAGAATAAGACCATGTTCTTAATCGGGAGGTTCGGATTTTATGAACCGAGACGTATTCCTTCTACTCACTTTTTTCGCAGATGGCTCACAGGTTTGATTTTATGAACCGAGACGTATCCGGTCCTCACTTTCTTCCGTAGGCATTGGCAGTGGATGCGCTGGAACTTCAGCCAAGTCTTATCTCGCCGAGATTGTGCCACCGCAAAGCCGAGGCGCCTTTATGGGCTTTTTGAACTCTTTGTGAGTGTCGTGAATCATATTGTCGACCAAGACTGAATCTCATATCCAGCTACTATGTCGGCCAAATGACTGCTTCGGGTATGATGGTTGCGACTGGACGATGGGACAACGACCTTAGCTGGAGACTGCCGCTCTACGTTCAGGTAAGCAAAGCTCATGCATCGTTGATGATTTAGCCGAAACATTTAGGTCGTCCCGGCTGCACTGAACATCCTTTTCAGTTTTCACTTGCCCTGAATCGTATGTGGCTCTTTGTGAAGCAAAACCTGAACTCAAATCATCCATGCAGACCTCGCTGGCTGTACAGCATTGGCAAGAAGACCGAAGCTAGGAAGATTTTGGCCAATTTGCACTCGGCCGATGGCGACCCGGACGCCAAATCTCCTCTCATCAACCTGGAAATGGAGGAAATTGAGGAGAAGATCGCTCTCGGAGGCGCCTCCAGTACGAGCTTTGTCTTGAAAACGATCACGTACTCACATCTTTTCAGAGAAATGGTGGGATTTCAGGCCACTCTTCCGTACTCGTGCCGATAGATATAGAGCTTATATGGTCATCTTAATCGGTGAGCCATCTGGAATCGATGCTCGCTCTCGTCTGACTGGTTCTGTATCCAGGCGCATTCGGCCAACTTTCTGGGAATGGACTGATCACCTACTTTTTACCTGTTCTCCTCAAGAATGCAGGGATTCTGTCACAAAACAAGCAATTGACATTGAATTTTGTAAACAGTATAACATCATAGTGAGTCTACACCTTTGACCACTAGAATCTGACTAACCGAGGTTTAGTATTGGAGGTGAGAATGCTTTGATTTATGTAGCTGACATGTCTCAGACATCTTTTAGCTTTGACTGTATGAATCTTTCTTCCTCTCATTGACTCCAGTTGATTCTCGTTGTAGGGCAGTTTTGTTATCGACCGATTTGGCAGAAGAAAGGCGCTTTTGACGTCAACGGCCACCCTTGTGGTCATCCTAGCAATCGTCACGGGTCTGCTCAGCAATACTGGAGTACAAAGTAGCGCAAGAGCTAACGCTGGTATTGTCTTCATCTTCCTCTTCATGGTGCGTCTGTCTAGGATTCACATTAAGCCAAACTAACAGTTTTAAAGGTTGTATTCAGCTTTGGTTGGACACCAATGCAAGCATTGTATCCCGCTGAAGTACTGGGATATGAGGCGCGCGCTAAAGGTCTTGCCTTTTTGAACATCGGTAATCAATGTCGTCTCTCTTAACGAGCGAAAGCTGACATTGTCCAGTCTCTCAAGTTGCGACGTGTATAAACACCTTCGGATTGCCTGTCGCATTGGGCAAAATTGGGTGGCATGGCAAGTCCTCAAGCATTGCAGAGTACCAGAGAATAACTGACATCCCTAGTCTACCTCATCTTCCTCCTTTGGGACGTCTTTGAAGTTGTGATCATATATCGTACGTCAGCTCTCATAGTTGATGATCTCTTCTGACTCTGTTGCAGTGTTCGTGGTGTATGTGAAACACTCCATTTCACGATCTCCTCTAACTCTATTTCAGTGAAACCAAACAGTTCACCTTGGAAGAGATTTCCGAGATATTCGAGGCGCCAAATCCTCGCGCTTATTCCGAGAAGCTCCAAAAGTTGAAAATCGAGAATCAGAATAGCCGAACTGTATGACATAATAATGTAAGTAATGAGTGTACTATGGCTTCAACAAGTTCTCTTTCGCTGAATCACCAGTTGGAAATTATTATCTTGGCTTGCTTGAGATTGCTTGCGAGTCGTAAATTCTTTCTCAACGCGGACATCATTAGACGCCTTGATCACGCTGGCCTATTGTCAGCTCACAGCCTCTCTCATGCCGTGCCTTAGGCTTACAGCTCTTGCCTTCTACAGCCTTCCGCTTTGAAAGTTTTTACACCATCCGATCCCGTCAAATCTCTTTTCCCATCCACATTGTCAAATTTTCGACCATGGTTGGTTTCTCGCCTTTGGTGGCTTCGGTGCAAGCTAATGGTCTACAAAGGGTTCAACAATGTCAATGCCAGGTTAGAAGAACTGCGCATAATCATGGCTTGTCCTTAACATTGCTCTAGACGTCACAAAAACGACGGAATCTGGTGATAATGCTCGGTTCTACTACTCGACGTCCTGTCTCCAAGGCTGGAGAATATGCACGTCGTTTCGCAATTGTAATCTTTGACGATCCTGACCGAATCGATTGAATCTCTAGCCATGGAGGATGCTCATACAAACATCCTGGATTTTGATACCGGCGAAACTGAAAGCCCTACGGGATTTTTCGGCGTTTACGACGGCCATGGAGGTTCGTGACAAAGAATGTGTCTATGGAATTTCATCAACTGTTCATGCAGGAGCAGCGGTCGCGAAATATGCTGGCCAGAATCTTCATAAGCGACTGCTGAATGATGAACTTTATAGAGCAAAGCAGTATGAGGCTGCGTTGAAGCGGACATATTTGGGGACTGACGAGGATATACTGGCTGGTCGATCTACTCTATTCTCTTGGGATGCGCTCTCATTCGATTTCAGATCCTGTGATCAGTAAAGATTCCTCTGGATGTACTGCAGTAGTCGCCCTTTTGCTGTCCAGCACCATCTATGTGGTACGATCCTTCCCGACATCATATCCATCGTTCTTGCTCATCAGATACAGGCCAATGCTGGTGATTCCCGGTCAATCATCAGTGTAAAAGGTGTTGCAAAACCTTTGAGCACAGACCACAAACCGAATGATGAAGGTGCAACAATTTTCTATTGCTTCTCTTCTTCTGCTAACCGTGAACCGGAAGGCGAGAAGAAACGAATCGTCGCTGCAGGAGCCTTTGTTGATATGAATCGCGTGAATGGTGGGTTTTCCGCGGTCCTTGGACGAGATTCTATGCTGAACAATACCAGGGAACCTGGCCTTGTCCAGAGCCTTGGGTGATTTTGGCTTCAAAGCGAACCCTTCTCTGCCGGCCGAGCAGCAAGTTGTTACCTCGGATCCCGATGTGGTTTGCCATGAGATTGGAGAGTCGGACGAGTTTTTGGTTCTCGCTTGCGATGGTGTGTTCTGAATCTAGCTTCGACATTATAAAAGTTGACCATTATCAGGAATCTGGGATTGTCTTTCTTCTCAACAAGTCGTTGATATTGTGCGTCTGCTGGTCGCAGAGGGCAAGACACTCAACGAAGTGAGCGAAACAATCTGCGAGCTCTGCGTCGCACCGGACACCAGTGGTGGTGGTCTGGGCTGCGATAACATGACTGTCACAATTGTCGCGCTTCTACAAGGGCGTACCAAGGAAGAATGGGCAGCGCAAATCAAAACCCTTGTCGAGAATGGGCACGGCTATCCCACCCCGAAGAGTCTCCCGACCTTGTATTCAGAGCAAAGAAAAGCCGCATACAGAGAGCGGCTAACGAAGCGCGAAGCCGAAAAGATAGCAGATGCTCAGCTGTTACCCATAGGGACCGCCGAAGATTAGACCACATATATGAAGAAAAGCAACCTTCTTCTAGTTTTTATCGATGTTTAGCAAGGTAACCTGTTTCAATTTCAGGTGAGCTGCTCTCTGACTCTGTCTGTTCTAGCATCACATTATTTGAGCTTGCGCTGCCATATTGTATTTGCGCAGCGTCCAGGACAGCCGACATGGGCCGACGAACAGCCCAGGGGGTATTAATTGTAGTAGATGGTGTATATATTCCTGTTCTTGCGCAATTTGCATTGCTGTGAAAAAACTTGGCGAAAAAAAAGGCTTTGACATCTTGGCTTACGCGCTTAGGCAGCCAAACAAGTGCAACGACTTGACTTCTGCCACAATCTCTTGTACTGCGACCACCGCCGCCGCTCTGGGATTTATTCCCTCTTTTTTGCTCTGGCATCCGTCTGATTCAAGGCTTTAACGACTCGATATTTTCTCACTCATCCTGGACAATCGTCGCTCTTTTCCTCATCGATTATCAGGAGTTTTTGCATAGGGGATTACCAAGAGCTTTGCTGTCATGGTGCGCGATTCTCTCATCTCCTTTTCACTGGCTAACGCTGTCTGAGCTATCAGGGTCAAACGCTTTCTAGTCCAGGTTCGTAGATTGACCTTGTATTTCTGTGTCGATTCTAAAAGAGCGGCCCTTATCCCAGCTACGGAGAAAACATCGTCGGAAGGATCCAACAGTCGGTTTCACTATGGCATATCGGAAGTCCAAGGCTGGAGAATATGTATGTGCCCATATTCTTTTGGTTGAATTCTGTCTGAATTCTTTACAGCGATGGAGGATGCTCACACGACAATTCTGAGCCTGGATGGAGACGATGTAGATGGTTCGAATTCCTTCTTTGCTGTTTATGATGGTCATGGTGGTACGTGTCGTCATCTAGTCATATTCAGCCATTGACGTTGGATTCCAGGAGGAGGTGTAGCAAAATTCGCCGGCGAAAACGTCCACAAGCGGCTTCTGACTGAGGAAACATACAAGGAGAAAGATTACCCTGCCGCATTAAAGCGAGCATTTCTCGGAACAGACGAAGACCTCTTGGCCAGTGCGTTGTTCAATTCGACATGTCCACGGCTCCAACATGACTCATTTTTTAGATCCTGCTACTGCCAGAGACCCTTCTGGTTGCACCGCTGTAGCGTCCCTGATTTCTGGAGACAAAATATACGTTGTATGTCTTCTTCCGTCGGCGTCTTTTGCCCTTTCGCTCACTCGGTGATAGGCCAACGCAGGTGATTCGAGATCTGTAATCAGTGTCAAAGGCGTGGTGAAGCCATTGAGCTTTGATCACAAACCAACCAATGACAGTAAGCTGTTTCTCTTTCAATGTTGGAATATATATTTATAACCACAAAAGGCGAAAAAGTGCGGATTACAGGAGCGGGAGGTTATGTAGAGTATGGACGGGTCAATGGTCGGTCCGGTTTTGTCTCACAATCAATCATTCCGCTCACTGGCTATCACAGGCAATCTCGCTCTTTCGAGAGCCTTGGGCGACTTTGACTTTAAGAAGAACTACAGCATGACCCCAGAGACGCAGATCATCACTGCAGACCCTGACATCACCTGTCATACCATAACAGAAGAGGACGAGTTTTTGGTTCTGGCTTGCGACGGTATGTAATTTTTCTCACTCTTGCTAATTTTCTGATTCCAATGCGATTTCAGGAATTTGGGATTGTCTAACTTCGCAACAAGTTGTCGATTTCATCCGCCTGGAGGTTTCAGAGGGCAAGAGTCTCACCCAGATCTGCGAGGACATGTGTGACCACTGTCTCGCACCTGATACGTCTTCCGGCGCCGGTATCGGATGCGACAACATGACAATCCTCATTGTTGCTATCCTTCACGGACGGACAAAAGAGGAATGGGCTCAGTGGATCACGGACCGCGTCAAGAATAACTATGGTTACTCTACCCCCACCACTCTTCCTTACCTTTACGCTCCGAGTCGTCGTTCAGCTTTCAAAGCGCGCCAAGAGCAGCATGAGCGAAGACTTGCCCAGTACAAAGACGACCCCAATCCTGGCTTGGGCGCCTTTACCCGGATTCTGGGCAGCAATGGTGGAATTTCATTCCAACCTGGTGGTGCAATTATGAGCGATAGCGGGGATCTCATGTTTGGAAAAGAAGAGGACACAGATTCGGAAGATAGTGGAGATGACCAGATTCCAGCATCATTCAAAGCCCAGTTGGACGCGCTGAGGAGGTCAATGGACGACGAATCAGCCGATGTCGAGATGGGCTCGGAAGAGACCCACAAAGCTGACGCCGAGACCACCCCAGAACCTGCTTCTCCTACAACAGAGGCCTCGACTGCTGCAGTTGCTCTGCCGAATGGTGATGCAACAGCACCTATTCCGACAGTAGAAGAGTCTGCAAAGCCGCTTTCTGCAGAAGCAACTAGCGCGATGGCGACAGCGTAATCTCTCTCAAGTTGGATCATTTCTCCTCTTCCGGGTTACTTTTTGCCTATCTATTATTCGTCTCCATTCGCTGATCTCCTTGTAAACCACATTTGCATGCATTAAATGGCATAGACGGTCGGCACAAAAACCTTTTATATCCTACTCTACACCGTCATCTCCTGTAAGCCCTGTGCATACTGTAATCATGTACAGCTAATTGGTGTTTTACGAATCTCAGTATTTTTTCTATTCTCGGAATTTCAAGGAGCGATGTTTTTGATCAACACCAATTCTCTTTCCAAAAGACAAAGTATTGCATTGTCTTTTCCATCGTTGATGAGCCCGACGCCGAGAAGAGAGCCGCCTGATCCGTCACCGACTTTGAGAATGGCTTGCTTGGCCCATTTCTCTTTGACGGGAGATGCTCGATATATGTAGACGTTTCCGCCACGATCTCGGACACCGCTCTCGAACGCAAATACTGCTTTTGAAGGAATATGATACGTGAAGCGGGTATCTTGCTTCGATGCTAGAACAAAAGCAAGAGCGGAATAAGTCGATGTATGATTCCATTGGGAAGCTTCTTCCACCGATGAAGTGAGCTGAAACAACGTGCCGTCGACGTCGTTTTTCGAAATGACCGAGATGGTACCGTTTTCACCGGGAAGCGGGGTCGATAGAAGCTGAATAAAGTTGTGACCGCGATCGTTGGACGCCCAGGCAGGTTGAGATCCGTCTTCAGAAACCCAAGTGACGAAAGCTGATCGTCCGATAGAATTATCGACTGATTCATCCATCTCTCCTTCTGCCATACTTGGGACACCTCTGCCTAGCCCTAAACCGCTCGCATCTTCTCCATCCCGCAATGCCTGTGTATATTTTTCTAGCGACTCACGAATGTGCCACAGCTCTGAAGGATCTAGAGTCTCTGGGACGTCGATGTCCTCGGGTTTGGATTCTGAAGTAGCAGAGGTACCAGAAGACGCAAATACATGCATCCACTTTGTCCCTTCATGCTGCTTGTCCAAATACAACGTGAGGAGACCGACCGAGTGACCGCCTTCACGGTCCCAAGTCCAATAGCTCGTCGACGGTAAGATTCTAGCCCAGAGCTCCTTTGCACTGTAACTGATGTTCGAAGCTTCATCTCCGGATATCTGGAGATCCAAAGAGTGAGCCGTGAATTTAACGTGAATGTCGGATTTCGAGGTCGTGGAAAGAAGAGCGAATGCAATTGTGACTGAATCTGTTGTTTGGGTCCATGAATAAGGTGGCGGACGTCCAGAGTCCAGCTTCTCTTCCTTCTGAGGGATAGGAGCATACTCTGAAGGTCTGGGTTCGTAGGAAGGAGGTTCTGGTGCGTCGATTTGGCTGTACATCCCGCCACCCAGCAGAATGTACGAACTTCGGGATGAATCATAAGCTGTATATATTGGAACGTCTGGTCCTCGACGTCGCCAGACGATGTTCATCGAGCTGTTTTCAGAAAGAGGTCGAGCAAATTTGGCGGCCCATATGTCGAAATCGATGACCTTTTTCTTGCCAGCTTCTGACGGAGAGTAATTTCGAGACGATAGGATAACGACTGCATCCGTTGAAGAAACTGGATGAGCCGAATGGATTCGGAAAGGAAGTGAGACAGGTAGTTGCTGAGCGGACAACAGTTCGAATGAACCTGTCTCTGGTGCCGCAAATGTATAGAGGTTTCCGCAACCATCTGATACAAAGACCTCTGAAGGCGACAGAAATGCTGCTGATGGGTATTCTCGATGAACGTCGTCGATTCCGGCCGTCTGTATCGGTTTTGGTAGTTCGTAAGCGATGCGGAAGGATGGAACTAACTAGGATCTGCATCAGAAAAACCAAAAAACCAAACTTCAAAGCTCACCGCTGCAATATCAATGCAGATCACATTCCAGTTGACGTCGACATACAGGGCTCTGCCTGCAGAGGCGACAGCAAGATGATTGTGGGTGATTCTACTTTGGATTTCTTGAAATGCGAGAGGCGACCGAGTCGACGAGGTCGATTGGGAAACTTGGTATTGGAGGTCAAATCTTGCAACAAAATCATCCTGAGCAATTGGATCCAACCTGTAGCCTTCAAATCTGGGATTGAGCAAATTTCTGAGTGGTCTGAACGACATTGTCACTGTAATGCCTGAGCTTGTTGTTGTTTATTCAAGTGCATTCAAAATTTAACAAGTTCAAGAGTCGAAGGTACTACATAGAGCTTTTCCAACACCTTCCTGCTAGTCGCTCTTCCAGTGACGAACTCAAGCTTGTCGTCTGTCTGCACCACTAAAATGGTGAGATTGACGTTCAAGTGGCCTGGACTGTCGACAGCGTCCGATGTGGAGCCTGGTTATCTGACATTCAAGCGCTAATGCAGACCTAGATACCAGATTCGCCTGTCGTTCAAGTCTGGTGTTATTCCAGACAGCAAAGATTGTCGACTATATCCGATGGTCATTTCCATTTCCCGGAAACCCCAATGCATCTGGTTCAGCATATCAGCTACCGTCACAAATCTGCGACCACCGGAGGGATAGACTGGGATTTCCCTAGGGTACTGCGGAATCTTGAGGATAACGAATGGCAATGGTGGCTCGAATGCGGTTTCTGAGTAGACCATGGAAAGGCTGAGACATGTAAATGGTGTCGTGATATGCCAGGGAGGATCTCTCAAGTTGTAATTCAGAGATGGAGGATTCGAAAATGCTAAAAGAGTATGTGCCTTGGGTGGCGACGGTCGTGGCCACTGGAACAGATGCTCGAGGCTTAAAAAAACCTCTAACATAATTCCATGGCGGCCGTCGAGAATGAGCTGGACGCTTTACTCGATAGTAGTTGGGATAATAGGGTGGCGGTGGTTGGAAATATTGGGACCAGCCACTGCATATTGGATGAGCCTCTCGGTAGTTGTATCGTCGTGACATTGTAATCGTTGCAGAAAGGTAGCCATGACTGTCCCTTTATAGTCCGGACGCTGCCGTAGCTGCTGTTCACCAAAAGGGCTTGTAGAACAAAAGTCGCCACAGAGCTGCAGGCTTCGGGATGCGGGGTACCCTAAATTAGGATATCTGAGACCATTCTACAAATGTATTTGGCGCAGTTACGCGCTAAAAAGCTGTCGACGCTCGAAACAAGGCTGTAGCGGACATGACAAGGAATACGTTGTGGCGACTGGTA
Organism: Mycena floridula; assembly: GCA_029320655.1. NCBI lineage: Eukaryota > Fungi > Basidiomycota > Agaricomycetes > Agaricales > Mycenaceae > Mycena > Mycena floridula. The sequence goes on from JARIHS010000001.1 coordinate 3,696,160, forward strand.
TTGAGTCAGACAATGGGTCGCTGACAATGAGTCAGCTCTGGATTGATTACTTCTTGAGAAAACAAAGAATGAACAAGGAGAACAAGAAGGAAAACAAGAGCCAGGGCTTACGGAAACCATCAAGAAACAAATGCGCCTAAATGCGCACAAGCAGCGCTAAGAAGCTGTGGCGGTGCCGGCGTCAAGTCTCGGGCTCCGAGAAGCAGAGTAACGGATCAGTCAAGATCAAAAAACAGACAAGGATGTAGAATAGAGATGATGAACGCACGGTCGAGAATGGAAGAGAAATGCATCCAGGTCACTGAAATGACTCTAATACGATTAGTAAAGTAGTACAATAAGTATCTGCGCAGTCTGTCGGGTTCAATCATTATTGTTAAACGCTGTCGCCGATTCTGTCAAATCAGTTCCCGGGTACAAAGTCGGGTTTGCCCCCCAAAGAGCCAAAGATGTCTCCGATATAATTGGGAGCCGGAACTCCCGCTCGGAATTTGTGATCCCAGCCTGCCAGAATGCCTTGAACCACGGGAACACCTGCGACAGCTATATTTGCAATTGCAAGATCAAATCCTTCAGTCCCAAACAAACCCATGAACAGATTGTCTGCAGCACTCTCTCCGGGATATTGGCGGTCGAAGTCCGAGGCAGTCCGCATAACGATGATTCGAGAAAAGTCGAAGCAGACCGGATAGAGCTCCTCGCATCAGAGCATTCAGAGTCGCATTGTCCTCTTGTTGAGTTGAACAATAGATACCGTGATGGTTGGTGAATAGCAGTGTCGTATTCTCGAAAGCCTCTGACAGCAATTCTCCTGACCAAAAGGTATCTGATGTAGCAGTGTCGCAAGCGACGACAGATGGAGGAGCGGCACCTGGGCCAAAACTGCTCGAACGGCTGTAGTTGGCTCGAGCAGCCTGGGCTCCAGGACTGTCTCGAAGCTTTGCAGTTTTTGCAAAGTTCACGGCAAGGTCACGGAGAGCAACATTGACCTCGAAGACTTCTGTGCCGTCGATAAACGTCGGGAATTCGCCGGGCGACGTAGTCCCTTGCGGGAAATAGCCATAAGGAAAATTGGCGGGTTTTTCTCGTGCATCGATTTCGTGTTGGAGACCGACTTTTATTTGGGTTAGCAAGTGCATTATGCAGATAAGAATTTGAAAGCACCTTGGACGGCATAACGAGCAAAGGTTACTGAACCCAAAGTTCCCAGTTTGGGGCTGATTCCAGCAATGCCGGCGATGAGGAAATAGGTGAAGGTAAGATCAAAGCGTGCTGAATATATTAGGGCTGATATCGTCGAAGCGGCGTTTATCTCTGCTTGCCCAGTAATGACTTGACAAATCGAGCCGTCTTTCGTGCAATGGATAGCAGAATAATAGCCTGGGAGAGGTGAAAGGCCTGGAATCGTGATGTTCTTCTCCAGCAAGTTGAATTGGGGTATGCCATACCAGGCTTCAGCTTCAGATGCGAACTAGAAATCCGTCGATTAGCATGAGGTCATCCAGAAACAGGCGCGGCCACGCTACGCACCATATCAATGATGAACACTTTTGGCCGGATTTTAACGATGATACCGCCAGCACTGACGCATAGAAGCATCGAGAGCATCCAAAACATTGCAAGAAGCTTTTCCATAGGGAACATGGTGAGGCTGGAAGAGGTCGATAGAGGGTCTGGCAAGAGTCAACAGCTTCCGTGGCCACGACTTAAGTTGCTGGTCGGTGGCTTTGCGCAGGTTTCGTTACCATCATCATGCTGTTACTCGGAGATGTGAAACTGTCAGATATGGCCGTGTAGGGGAGGGCTTGGTCCTATCAAACAGGTGAATATGATCAGAATCGGGACCAGAAAAAACCTACATCTGCAAAGTACCTGGCAACATTATGTCACTTTCTGAACTTATGTCCGACTGTAAATCATAGAGATGGGCCGCTCAAGAGGCTATGCACTGGCTGTGCGAAACGGTGGTTATACAGAAAAAAAACCGAACATCATGTTGAACATGGCGCCCAGAAAGAAGGGTATCACGTGCTGCGCAAAACTCAGTTTCCTACTTCACACCGATGAGAGAGCTCGGTTAAAGTCCAAGTTCACTGGCAACTCTTGACAGCTCCACTTTTTTGGCGAGCCTTGGTGACGTCTTGGTGGAATATAGTCAAATTAACAACGACAGGCCAGGAACACAGGGACCTTTTCTGCATTGACGCCACTCATGACTCGGTCCCGATGTCTGCCTCGCATCTGTTCAGGTTGTTAACATACTGTATACCGATTCTATGGTGATCCTACAAGGTCTCCGCAGTCTTACTCCTTCAGACACAAGATTTCGACAAAGTCCTACTTGTCATCAGAAATCGTCGTCAAGGCAGACAACTGTCAAACTGTGCGTCGTTTCTGGCGAGGCAGGGTCAAACATTATATGCAAGTAAAGCAAGCAACCAATTGAACAGCTATGTATCTCTCCCTCTGAACTTTCCTGATAAAGATATCTGACTCGAATGGATGTAGAAGAGTCCAACAATATAGAGGACTGTAAGCCGATGTCATATACGCGCCTGCGAATGGGATGATCAGGCAGATCCCTGCAGATCCGCACAACTTTCGGTGCTTGGCCGTCATAGCTCCTTGATTGTGCCTGGACCGTTGATCGGTTCTGGTTTCATTTGCCAGATTTCGTCGGACATCCTCAAAAGCTCGACGATTAGCGTTTTCAACGATTTGTTTAGCTGTGAAGACCAGGAAATGAAGCCGCAACATCACCGGTCCTGATTCTTACTCCAATCGCCTTCGGCTCCAATTCCACCCTCTGGTCTCTGTGGTCGATGATTCGGGCAGTCTCTGGTTACTTAGGGATGCAAGCACAACGCGTGCGAGGACAGGTCCCCATTGGCATCCAATGACTCTGGCAGCGTCCAAGAGCTTTTACTATTGATATCCTATCAGCTCCACTTGGGGATTGGCCGTACATGATTTTTTCGTGCGCCTGTCGAGAGGCGACATCGTCGGCATTATCGTGGCAACTAGATCTTGATGAACTCGATAGTGGCCCTGAACGACTGCTGAACACTGCGTTGTACTTACCTGTACATAGATCGCGAGTAACAAACTTTTAGAATGCACTGAATACAGATATTATTGTTGCACGAAACCCATAACCTGCCTTGATCCAGCATCATACACTGTTGAAATGCAAGAAAAATCTAATGTCGCTTCCCAGACAATTTTCCCCTCCAAGTCGCACCAGGCCCAAAATCCGGGTGCCCGCCGAGAGATCCAAATATGTCTCCGATATAATTCCAGGTCTCGACACCATGTTGAAAGGTATCTTTCCAGCCATTCAAGATGCCGTGAACCACTGGAACACCGGCAAGGCGAATGTTCGACAGAGCTAGCACGAAGCCAGGACCTTCGACGTCAAGTCCAGAAAATAGGTTGTCCGCTGCAGTCTGGCCAGGGAACTGGCGGTCGAAATCCGAGCCTTCGACTTGGTCAGTTTCTCGCCATGTCATCCAGGAATAGACTCACCAGTGCGCATGATAATGATTCGAGAAAAGTCAACAAGCCCAGACAGAGCACCTCTCAGAAGAGCTTCGAGAGTCGCGTTATCCTCTTGTTGACTGGTGCAATATACACCAGTCCCGTTGGTCAATATCTGCGTCGTGTTTTCAGCTGCTTCGGCGAGCAGTGAACCACTCCAGAAAGTGTCTGAAGTAGCGGTGTCGCATGCAACTACAGATGGTGGAGCAGCACCTGGAGCAAAAACAGGTACCGTGCTGTAATTTGAGCGAACGACCTCTGCCGCTACGCTATCCTGTAGCTTGACAGTTCTCGCAAATCCCATAGCAAGGTCACGCAAAGCATCGTTGAGCTCAAAGACTTCTGTTCCATCAATGAATTGAGGATATTCGCCTGCGGAGAGGCATAAGCTTACAACCATTGTCAGGCGGTAATGTACCTGGAGAAGTGGTTCCATGCGCGAAATAACCAGAAGGAAAATGCTCTGGTTTTTCTCGAGCATCGAATTCATGCTGCAGTCCGACTTGGATAGCAAATCGCGCAAACGTTACTGAGCCAATCGTCCCACTTTTTGGGCTGATTCCACCGATTCCTGTGACGAAAAGATAGGTAGAAGCAAGATCGAACTGCTCTGAATATAGTAGGGCAGTTATCGAAGCCGCAGCATTAATTTCGCCTTGTCCAGTGATCACTTGACAAACAGACCCGTCTCGCGTGCAGTGAACGTCGGGAAAGAGAGGTGAAAGTCCTGGGACCTTGATATCCTGTTCTAATAGGAATTCCGGTATATTATGCCACACGTTGGCTTCAAGAACGAACTGTCGAGCACTTTCCTGAGTGAATAATCATGGAAAGGCAAAAAGCTGACTCACCTGGTTAATGATGAGGACTTTTGGCTTAATTTTCCTCGGCCGGTCAAGCAGCAGCAGCAGCAGCGTCGGGACCACCCATCTGGTTAGCTGGACCATCGCAGGACACGACAACAGCACTGTAACAGTTTCGTAAACCAGTTGAGAGAGAAAAGCGCTGGCGAAACCACGCGCAATGGCATCATCCATTTTTCCGAATTTTTGCCGATGCACGAAAAACCTTCCGGGGGTATTTGACCGAGTAAAATACCGGAGGCCCCTCCGAGGGGGTGTAATTTACCAGTTTTTTTGGCAATCACGTGCGGAATTCTCGGCTCTACGGCATCAAATGTACCATTTGAAATTTCATTCAATTCGGCAGTCATAGGTTGACATACGTCTGGATACTTGTATCATGGGTGCCTTCGCTGTTCTACTAGGGCTCGATCTACCTTCCCCTTGAGGGTCGCGTTCGTCGGGGTTCTGGTCTAGCGGTACCGGCTGTCACTATGTGGGACCCTAACTGTCTCTTTCTTTCTTTCTTTCTTTCTTAGGTCACAGTCATCTGAAAGTTAGCACTTTGCTGACAAAGATTCAGTTCTAGCGGGCCGGAATTCTTTCAAGTGTGCTGAATCCATCTGCACAGACCTAAGCCCTCTGGGCAATATTTTCAAATTTCGGCAAGGTCACAGGTCACAGTGCCTGCCAAATTGAATGAAATAGTACAGTATTCCAAATTTCCTGCTAAGGATATGGATGGACACCATGAAGCTCAAAATCTGTAATGGATCGACTCAGCGACCGATCTTTCCTTATCTCTAATATTTCTTATCATTTCCTTGTCATTTACTTACATAAATCTTTTGCACATGATTCATTTGTAGTCTGTATTTGGCAGACCATCTTTACCTTTACATTGCCAACACCTTCTACAGAACCTAGAGAATATACATCTAGTCTTGTTCTGTTTGGTGTGATCTTTGAAAAGGCTCAAAGACCCCATAACCCCTTACAAAATCCCAGAGGGATTATAGGACATTTGAATCTACAGTTCAAAAAGTAGTTAAGGCTCCAACCATTACTGTGAGAAACCGTTTCATAACTGTTATTATTGTTATTTTTACCATTAAGTTATCTGACTGGGCCCAATGGAAAACTAACAGTTAACTACAGTATTTGATAGGTACTTTGTACACCTGAATAGCATTGGCCACTGTAGGAATCACTACAGATGTATATTGTGATAAAATACTAGTGCTAGATATGAAGGTTTCTGTCCAGTTTTTAGGGAAATCCATGTGGAATTGACTGAGATATGGATATTTTAAGATTGCTCAAAATATTCCAAATTGGGATATCACCCATTTGTACACCAGTAATCATGGAGTATCTCAGTGAAAACAGCTCAGATTGCCTTGAAACTTGATATGGACATGGTTGTACATTCCCTGAACCTTCCTGGACAATATGAGATTTCAGTGTCCAAAGTACCCATCAAATACTGTAACGGTTAACGGTTGGGCCATCAAGTGTCTCGACCGTGTGGCATTTTCCTAATTTAGCCACAAGGCTGTGCAATTTTTTTCTGTTACCATGATGGCAGATTCTGCGCCCATGGTGTGAAAGATCCAGCTGAATTATCACAGACAGTAGAGTTTCAGTTTCCGGTCATTTCCCAGATGGCTCGCAACTTTCTTGCTACTCTGGCTACTAGTGTTTCTGTCGAGCGTTTATTCTCAAGCACACGACAGCTTTATGATGAGCGGCGGGGATCTATGAAGGCAGGCACCATTGCAACATCCATGCTCACCAAGTGGATCAAAGATGGCCTGTTCTTCTTTAATTAGCCTTTATCGCATGTACCTCTTTGTTAAAAAAAAAACCCTGACCTGCTTCAACCCCATGACCTTTACCACTAACAGTTGGATAACAGTTAATAAACTGTTTGTTAACCATTACTGTTAGGTTAGCCCAGAGCCGCTAACGATAATGAAATGGTTGAACCCTAAAAGTAGTAGAGAGTATGAGAATATTGTTGTTATCACTGTCAGTGTCAGTGATCTGGTGGCTTGAGTCACTGACAGTTCAAGATAAGTCCGAGAGGCTTAGATAAGGTTTGGAAATGGTACTTGAGCAGAACAATCTGTGGTTCTGATGGCATAGCCTGAACATATAGAGCATGACAGGAGCCTCCAAAGATCTTCCAGAGTACTTCCACTGTAATATAGAGCAGGAATGAGCTGTGGCGCTATAGCACGTGACAGTAAAAAAAAAACCTATACAGTTGCCATTGGGGTCTGGAGGGGTAGGTATTTTACCCGGTAGATAACGGTAAATAACCGGTCAAAAACGTCATCAAAAACCCCAAAGGCCTCGCCATCAAAACTCGTGCTGTTCGGCGGAGTTTGTACATGGAATCATGTGCTGTTATTTGTACAAGCTCCGGGAGTCGGATATTGCAGTCAAGGAATTAGACGACCGCGGCCTTTCTCGCTGCAACGGCCACTACATTAAGCTTTCTCTGAGATTCATGAAACGATTTTATGATTTTTTTCCTGCCTCAAAACCAATGTTCCCCGTTCAACTTGACTCATTTTCATGCCTTCGAACAGCACATGGTTACTAGGTTATACAAAACTCCGCCGAACATCATGAGTTTGATGGCGGCCTCTCGATAATCGATTCTTTATCAGCTGCAATTCCGCTGCACAATTATTTCTTTCTTATCCTTCAGATATCATCGAACCTCTGTTAGAATTTCCGAGCCAGCTGCTGCTTTCTTCTCTAGAGTTGCTCTGCGTTCCCACGTTCAGCCCTATCTCCGCTCCGCCTATCAACGCCCATTGACGTGACAGTCAGACATAGACATCGGCAGGCTTCAAATATTCATCAGATTCAATGTTCATCATGATAGGCGTTGATCAAGTGGTTAAATATGCGGTGTCTATCGAGGCTTCGAGCACCTCTTTTCTCCAGTTAATCCATGACGCCTGACGACGCTGCTGTTATCCAGCGAGTAGGTAAAGATTTGCGCTTTTTCTTCCCTGGAGCAAGAGGCTCACTTGTGAGACAGGTCACGATGTAGTGGTCGGTTTCGTTTCCGTGCTGAATGAGACGATATGGCTCAGTTGCGTGTCAATCCTTCCCTATCTTCAGTATCTCAACGAAATTTTTTTTTAGCTATCTATACTATATTGGTGATCAAAGCCGCGACTCTCCTGCTGTAAGATCATCTTAACATTCCATTTACGACTTTCTTCATGTTTTTTCAAACAGCAACAAGAAACGGCGCTATTTCAAGGTCTCGGTGATCACCCTGTGTGCTATCCTAACCATGTATTCAATCGCCATCGTCCTGTGGTCTTTGGATTTCACGAATTTCATCGTTGAAGCACGTATAATGCTCATCGAGGCAGAGCCAAATGTCGATCTAGCTGAACGGCTGGCCGCTGCGGATGCATTTGTTTTACGGTTGGCGGCAACGATAGACGCTCTTTATGGCTATCTGGTGAGCACGAGAGTCTTTCTGGCCCTCCCAAGTCCCTGATTCGAGTCGAACAGTCTGTAATCGGAGATGCCATCATCATTTATCGGATTTTTATGCTTTGGGGACACAGCAATCATCGATGGGTGCTCATTGCACCCTGTGCGCTTCTCGTAGGCTCATTCGGTTAGCCCTGCCATCTTCTCGATGTTTTCGAGGATCTGAACTTCATACAGTCGCTACTCTACTGTTGACATATTGTGTCGGCCATCTGGGATCTGCGATAGTCCTGGGGGCCTTTGAGACACCTCAGTTCTGTCGGAATGTGCAGACCGCGACATATAGCATGGCTGCTGCTACGACGCTGATTGCGACAGTTCTCATTGGCATCCTGACTTGGTGAACCCTAAACGTCTTCCTCGAGACCTCATGTTTATTCTTCTCCAGGAATTATAGACGTTCACTCAGACCGCTAAAAGCAGGCGATGATGATGAAGGTCCAGTCGTTCACAAACGACGTCGGTCGCAGGCCGAGAATATCTTGTTCCTGCTGGTTGAATCAGGCCTGCTCTACTTTTTATTCTTTGTACGTCGACCTTCCTTCTTTTCTGTCCCTTAATAACTGTTCCACAGGCCATCCAAGTAACTGGTACAATCCCTCCAGTCCAAAATTGGCTTCGTAGCCATTCAGGCTTAACCTTTGCGGAGAACATGTTTTTGTGGTGCAGTTCAGTGATAGTTGTTCGTCATGCCTGTCTAATTTCTGGGCCTCGCTGACTGCATTACAACAGGGAATTTACCCAACTGCCATTGTTGTTCTGTCACATTCCAAATATTCGGTGCTTGACACAGCTGCTGCGACTGAACTCACGACCTTCCGATTCGCTGCTGGACCTCATCAGCCCATCGTTGACTACGACAGGATTTACGACAGATAGCTCGGCTATACAGCGACATACCCGAATTGCATTCAATACAACCAGAGGGACGGAGGTCATTGAACTTGATGGACTTGATGCCTACCAAGTCACCCGAGGATCCTGCAGAAAAGGTTTAATGGTCAGATACTTTTACATATTTATGACTTGACATATGTAGTGCTTTTTTATATGCCATATCGGATCGTGTGGTTGACTGTAACAGTACCAACTAATATATCTGTATCAGGATAAATGCTTGAAAGGCAGCGCTTCAGACAACTTGGCAAGTCCACGGATTGAAGGGTTTGTCTTCCCATCCTTTCAAGATTCAGACCTCGATTACCTACAAAAAATGGACCAAACGTTGCATTATGTTACACTCCGTGAAAGCCTACAGGTCATTAGTTATCACCTCCTTCTTCGCTTCTTGACTCCTGCTCGCGGAGCTCCCTGGCTATCTCAAGATCCTAGAAAGTCATTCAACACTGACCTCATGAAAAACTTGAAATTACCTTGCATGGAGCAAACTCGCTGTTGGAGCGTATCCTGGGACCAAATCTATAAAATACAAAGGGAATCGGAGCAAGGATTATGCTGAAGATCCCAATCAAGGTTGTAGCCCAATTAATTCCAAGCTAGATAGTCTACATCAAAAGAGTTTCAGCGATCGACGCAAATCAAGACTTGCCTTCGTGTATAACTGATTGGTAAAAAGTGGAAATGCAGAGGCAGCCAGAGATCGAATGACAATATTGGCAGCGAAAGCAGACGCGCTAAAAGTTGAAAAGGTATCTATCATGTAACCCTTGCAAGAAATCAGAACTGTCGTCGCGAAAAGGAAATGACTCACGTTGAAGGAGATAAAGATGGTGCAAATACTGAAGCCGATGAGTACGAGACTCATTGCTGGGACATACCAGGGCACCGAGACGTATTGCCCTGTCCATCCCAGCCAGAAGGTCCCGACAACAAGCAGCGGCGATCCAATCATTGCCCCGAAGAGCCGCTGCTCTGGAGGCGGAAAACCTTTCCATTTCTCTATTAGAGCAGGATAATGCCGAGAGCACAGAGCGTTGACGAGCCCCCCGATAGAACTTCCGATTCCGACGCCGATGAAAGCCAGACCAGACTGAGCTTTGGTAAAGCCTCTGGTTTTGATAAAGATGATGGGTACAGCCTCGAACACTGTTTGAGTCAGTACCAGACGATGGAGGAAAGAAGAAGCGGTTACGTAGATATAGTACGCCGTAAACCAAGGAAATGTATAAAGTTACGAGGACCAGTATAGGTTCAGATCCAAGCATCTTGATAGGCCTGTATATGGTCCTCTGAAGAAGATGTCGCAGAGACCAATCGTGTCGCTCATGCTCGGCATATATATCCTTGTAAAGTGTCGGATTTGCTGACCGTAGCCGTTTTGCCTATGGAGAAAACGTCAGCTTAAGGCCTAAAGGCAATATCTAGCTGACGCGCCTTTTTGATCAACAATACAGGAGCGAAAGTCTCAGGTAGGAGAAGAGTGAGCAGAGTGCAGACACCGGCATATATCATCGAGACCCAGAAAACCCATGTCCAGTGTAAGCCACTGTTAGCAATACTGAAAAAAAATCAATATCGGTCTGAGAAAAAAGGGAGGTAGTCTCAACAATCCTCCGACAATCGGACCCATGACTGGCAAAGAAAGAATTAGTCTTTCTTTTATCTTATGACATCTAGAGCCACCTGGACCGAAAAAGACACATGCCGAATATAAGCTGGCGGCAGACCCTCTTCCAGCGGCAGACCACAAGTCCGCAATTAAACCTGGGACTCAGGTTAATTGATATTTGGACGACAATGGGAAGCACTCACCACCACAAACTGTCAATGGCCCAACTGCGAAGAAACCAGCGAAGAATCGAGTGATCAAAAAGACTTGGATATTCGGGGCCAAGGTCTGGCCGAGATATAGCACCGTGTATGCGGCCAATGTCATCGAGAATATAGGTTTCCGACCCAATAGTTCACTACCAGGTCCCCATACCAGAGGCTATGGATACTTTTAGCGATTTTCGCGCAATTGTAGGAATATAACTGACCCCGAATATATAACCCAGCAAGAAGAGGCTCGTCACCAGATTGGCTACCTCTTTAGGGACCTTGAAGGCGTCCACAATGTCTGAGGTGATGGTTGTAGGAGCCGATGAAGCAAATGTACTGGTGATTTCAGTGCAAATCCAAACTCATTATTGCAGGTCGCACTCACACATTGACCGTGATGAACGAAGCTAGGCCAGTGATTCCCCATTTACGACGCGTCGAAAAGTTTTGAGGGTTGGCTGGATCGTTTGGACCATCCCAAGTTACCAAGTTGCTCACCTCAGATTTGGCTCCAGGAGAATTGGCCATGTCATACTAGAGAACCACCAGATCTGACAAAACATTATTTGAACAAGCCGAGCGGGGTAGAGTTGACGCGACGTGCGAACAATAAACTTCATTCGGATCATTTCGGTCGAGTGGAAGTCGTCATTTCTTTCAACAGCCACCTTCTAACTTCTTGGGTCTCTTCAAGAGCTTTGACTTGTTCCTTTGCCATGCTCTTAGGTCCCCATCCAACCCGTCCATCTAGCCAAGGGCCAGCTCCACTCAAATGACAGCCTCCGGCTTCTTCACAATTACAATCGCCTCCTAGAAAACTCGGCAGTGAATCGTGGTCAACGATTTCCAAAAGGGCCTCCTTGTAATCGCTGCTCAGAATCTCTACCTTGTCCGCGGTCTCCTTGGATAACCATGGCTTTATGACGGACCAAATGAAAGCAAAGGAAGATGGAGCATTAACAATGACCAATTGACCCATGCTGGAAGAGGTTCAACAGAGGCAACTGGATGGAAAAGGTATGAACTCACGTCTCTGGATAATAGTCTTGAGATATCTGAAACGAACTGCGAACCATAGACTTCATCTGCCAGAATTGACTGACTCTACAAGACATTAGAAAAGATTCAACGAGAGGGCAGGACCTACCCAAAGCCTTTGAGGTCGATGATGACGAGGCAAGTCCCGATATGTTTATTGGCTTGACGAGCTGCTGCTGGAATAACTTCACGAACCAGACATTCTGCGTTGACCAGAACGCTCCGCCAATGTATTTCAGGGGTGCATTGTGTATAGAGCTTTGAGAAATCGAGGTCTCCGAGTACCTGGACATTTATAGGACGGCCTTGCTAAGATGATGATGAGCGAGACGGAAAAGATATAATTAAAGTGAGATGGATAACCTTGTCGGTCTGTCGAAGACGAGGAGCTCAGCGGAATGAAGGGTCAAATAATGGCGTGACGAACTTTGTGGTACCTGGGCAAACGTTAACAAGGCTGAAATGCAGGATGTTTAAATGACTCACCAGAGAGGCCAACAGTCAAAGACAGCTTGTCTTTCTGGATACTGTTCGCGGGTCAGTCGATGCGTTGTTCGTCAACCGAACAACTTGCATCCCAAGGATCCATCTTTCGATATAGCTCGTCAATTCCTATCCCTTCTACTGTCTTGCGCCAGAGCTGGCAGTCCTTGAACATCTTCTTCGCTGCTTTCAGGTCAAGCTTCCGAGCTCGTAGAAAGCGCCTTGAATTCTTGAGACAGGTATAGGTGACCAGGATAAACCAACGTACAGCAATGTCTCATCGTCCGACCCAATCGAATCCCCGTCGTGCAGTATATCTTCGTCATAGAGCTGTTGCCTGAAAATGGCCACAGTTTCCAATTCATGGTCGGACATGTGCTGTTGAAATGCGGGACCGGCGGCCGTGTGGACGAGAGAGCCGGATCGATTCGTTTCCCACAGTGTCGCGAGTTGTGACTTGTCGCATCATTTTCTTCAAGTCCAAAATCTGCAGCTCGTCAAAGGTTGGCTCCAGAGTCACCATGAGTTTCCTAGAAATGCCTAGAAATCATTCAATCATTGGAAATCGGAGAGCGGCGACCTCCGGCTTCCCGATCTATCATCACGGCAAAGCCGAGGCGATTGACTCATCAGGGTCACGTCATTCTTCGGATCTTAATGGAGGCAGCAACTTTGTCTGGAGATGTTTTGGTGGGGGGAGCGTTGAGATTGTGGAGGAGGCGGAGTTGTTGCGTGCGTGGCGGAGATGTTAGATGTTGTTTGGTATCTCCGCGTAATCTTATCTCCGTGCATCCGATCACCGTGCATCATGATCTAGCACATGATCTCGGGATTTGGGATCGCAGGTGCTATGACTCAGATTTTGAACAAATATCGTCCAGCAAATTACCTCGGCTGGGCTCTTTCGATGATTGGATTTGAATTGCTCACAATGCTCAGGGCTGATAGTATCAGATTGTTGCTGGAGCGGGGACTGGTTTCTTGTTTACTGCCAGGTCTTTGCTGTTCTGACACCTCTTCTTGTTGAAAGAGTTGCTTTAGCCCTCGGATTTTTCGCCTTTGCTCAGGTACGCGTATTTCGACATTTTCCATCAAAACCGCTGATATTTGTTCATAGACCTTTGGTATCACCATGGCTTCGACGACCCTTCAAAACACACACTCTTCAACTCTTCCTGCAGATTTCGTGGCGCAATTCCCCGAGGGTGCCCAGATTGCATACGCTGCGATTCTCATCAAGAATCTGCCAGAGCCTCTGAGATCAGAAGGTCATGACCGGTGTCGCGGGTTTGGGTTTTTTTGACTTTACCATTCTTGCAAGACATTCCGATATTGACACATCCGGACGAAAATATCGCCCTCCAGCAGGAGAAAACAAGAGTGAACACGAAGGAGGTACGAGAGAGGAGGACTGTTTTATTTTGAATGTCCTTAGATTATTATTTACCCTACTGTAGTAATGTAACTACTGCACTATATTTTAGTATCTATTCGCATCTATCAAGCAGCGCCCAGATGATCTTGGTTATGTACGTGCTGGCCAGGATAAGGCAAGATGAGAATGAAATCAAATTAGAATCTATTAGAATAGTAACTGAGGAAGAAATTGAAACTACCTCCGGAAGCTAGTCGTGAACTGTGGCGCAGGTTGCATTTTGCACCATGAGACATCAAAACGACTCAACGGTTCTCAACGACATGAGGCGCATCAGACCGATCGTCGGGGATCATCGTTCACATATGTACCCGGAGCCATGATTATCCTTAGGGTTCCTGATGATCACTTTCAGTCCCCTGACTTTTGCCTCTCCCTTTCCCTTTAGCGACTGGTTAAGTTATCAACGGAAAATCAGACAAAGTCGTCCTGGTGACTCTTCAGTCAGTTGGTCGGGTCACGCCGCAATCAACTGGACTCGTATATACCCAGAACATTCAGTAGAAAAGTAAAGGAGAAAGTGCAGAACTATGGCGTAGATCGATGGATCGATCGGTGACGACAGGGACTTCCTCCTCGCGACTCCTTAAAACCAGTGAGACATTCTCTTTCAATGTATAAAAAGACTCGTCATTCTAGGAGCTGTGCAGTTTCTCCTCGAACCTTATCACCTATCCTACTCAAAACAGCATGTCTTCCACATTCGACAACGATGTAGGTATCCATCAAACTTGACCGTCATTTTACTGACGCCACTGTTCCAGAATATGACCAGTTTCATCGCGGGACATCTTGAGACTTTCCCAGAGGTTGCCGACGATGTAAGCGTCTTAGTTAGATGCAACTGGAAATACTAATTCCCATTTCAAGGCTTCCATTTCATCGTCCGACGACTCCTCCGAGGAAATGGTCAGTATTGAGTACCCCAGATTCTCTGAAAAACCCCTCTCTGCTTGTCTAGCTCCTTATTCCAAACGCGCCGACGGTCGTCCCGAGTTCGAGGATCCATCTGCCGAATCCCGAGCTCGTAAGAGGGAAATGCTTTGTCCATCTGCACATCATCCTTTCAAGGACACGATTCCAAAACAATTCTGGGTCATCGCGGAGGAAGAGGATGGTGTGCGACGTCCCATGCTCCGTCAAGTCAGCTCGAGTCTCCCGGTCATCCTTGTCCCAGACCACGTACCAAAGGGAAAGTCTGTTCGTTTCGCCAACATGGTCAACGAAATCGAATTCTACGATGAATATGACCGAACTTCTATCGAGGTCGATCTTTCGGGCCAGGTGGATGATTGGCCGAAGGAGGAAGGGCATCCCATTTTTGAAGATTCGCCTTCTATGGTGAAATCAGGCCTCGGGGAGAGTCAATCTCAAGAAGCGACGCCACAGAAGGCTGAGAAGAAAACAGTAGCAAAGCGCAATTCGTTGCGAAAAATGATGCAAAGGCTCAGCTGGAAGATCCAAAGGACCGTGTAACTTTGTTTTCTGTATTTTTAACAGCCTTGCATTGTATAATACAATCAGAGAACTCTGTAGAAGTTGCGAACTAAGAGTATCTGCTCACGTCAACGGACTTGAACTTCACCAACTGGTCTTGGACTCGAACCTTTGCAGCGAGAACAATCCTCTTTAAGCCTTCGTCACCTAATTCATCGTAGGACTCGAGCAACTTGTGCTCCCAGCCAGGTTCTGAACGGACTGAATCCATTACAATTTTGATGCTCTTCCAACGCTCTGGCATCTCAATCATCTCCCCGACCCGTCTTCCATTCCAAACTTCCTTCAATCGGGCTTTAACGTTTGCTATGCGATGAACTTCGTCGTGCTCTTCCTTCTTGTTGAATCTGACCAGAGCTTCTTCACGCACTCTGCTTTTCATCTCGCGATCCCTGGCGACAGAAGCGTCATTTTCGAGCTTGTGCACTGCTTGCTCATTCGCCCATTGCACAAACTCGGCATACATCCGACGATCTGCTTTCACTTTCGTGATACCTTCTCCCGAAGACTTGAAAGACAAGGGATCGAATAACCTGGAGCTGCCAACCCATTTGAAAATTTCGAGTTTGGATTGAAATCCGGCTCTCCGTTTTGTCATGGAAAGACCGAAAAAATCGAATATTCCATCAAAGGATTGTGATAGGAAGATTGGTTCGTATGGTCGGTTGGGATACTGTTTAGAACATGAGATTAAGCCGGTTGATAGAATCGCGAGACTCACTTTGAGACCTTTGGAACCAAGTTTGAGACCAGCATTCGCGGCAAGTAGCCCTAGCATCATTCCCAGGTCACCATAGGAATTGAATAATACTACATTATCCAATTCAGCTTTGTCTGAACAGACATGTACATCGACCTGGATAGCGTCAATGAAAGAAATATCAAAGTTCCATTGAATGTACCTGATAGAAGATGTCACCCGACTTCCAGTCTATGCTTTGCTTCTTCGTCTCCATATCCCAGAGCTGACCATTCATCCACGTTGAATAGCTAGAGCATAGTTTGAAGTTCCAGGCATAGCAATCAGTTCAGACGCGCCGATGACCCTGGCGACGGTTTGGGTGATAGTTTTCAGGTCTTCAGCCGGATTTCCTGGTAACTCGAAGCTAGGACAAGCCACACTGATGTCCAAATCACCGTGATCGACTTTTTCTGGCGCCTCTGCTGGAACATCGACATGAGTGAAAATGTCTGCCAGTTTTCTGGTAAGACGAGATTTGAGGGCAGCATAAACGATGGGAGGAATTCGAGGGAATGCAGAATCTGGGAGAGTCCTGTTGAACGCGTTGCCTCCCATGGTGGTTGGTCAAAGAAAAAAAGCTTCTGCAAACAAGCGCCGCAAATAAATGGGCATCATGACTCTGAAACAGTCATACTTAGTTGTGAGTCACGTCGATTGGTTGAGCAGCACAGATGATTTGGGAAGGCGACGAATGACTGGAATATCGTGAAGAATTGTGCTCAAGTTGCAGAATGACGGCCTGAAGATAAGCTGTCATCGTCACGGTGCGTCACAGTCGACGGCTTGAAATTTTTTTTCAGCTATTTTCTATTTTCCATTGTTTCTGCCAGTGTATCTCTCTATCTACTCCTTGATCCTAGCCGATCTACACTGGCCTCCCTACATTTTTTTCTCGAATCTTCCGAACTTTCTGCTCCCATTTTCTCATTCTGCCAAGTCCATGAGGTCTTGTAATGAACAAGGAAGGGAGTGTGACAAAGGCAGGGCGGGAGCATGAAACAATTCGGCCATTCGAATAGTTCTGTACAGGATGGTTAGAATGGGAATTGGAGAAAGCCGACGAAAAACATACCATAAGAAAGAGAGAATAGATGACGGGCTTATCCGGCTGGAAGTTGGAAACAGTGGCTCGGGGATCGAAGGTGAAATATCTGGATTGGACGAAAACGTCAGCTGGAAAGAAAAATATTGACATACCAAAATTCGAAAGAAAACGGATTAGGAAGCGCGTCCAACTGTTGTTCCTCAGGGTCGGCATCAAGCTGGGCCAAGAGGTAGTTGGAAAAGGTTGCCCCCAGAGTGAAATGATTCGGTGGCTGACAAAACATCTTCGCCGAGAGAAAACAGGCTACAGGATAATATGGAGATCGGCGGATAATGCACTTTCAGCTAGTCGACTAGGCCCCAGGCGATGGATGAACAATGGAGGGATCTTGACAAGGTGCCAGCTGGGTACTGAAGAAGGGATATCGGAAGGAGTATATCGGAGACGGCCTGGCCCATCATGGCGTTTATGAACCGAAGGGGATCGTGATAAGAAAGCCTCAAAGGAAAGCTGAACGGATATGTCAATGGGGCGCCTCAAACCAGAAAGAGATCATCATACCAAACAAAACAGGGTGCTGAAGGGGGATTTTGGATGGTCGAAGTTGTTTGTCCTCAATGGCACTGATGAACTCGAGGGGATCGTGACAAGACAGCGACGGAGAGAGAAGCCAGAAGGACTCGGTAAAGACAGTGATAATGTCCGGGGCAATTGATCAACGATACGCGATGGGAGACGGGTTCAACAAACTCACGAAAAGGAAGAGAAGTAGAGGCAGTTAGAATAGGTTGAAAGCGTACATGTCCTTGCTTCGGGACGCTGGATGAACAGGAACAGCTGGGAAAGAATGGCACGCTGGAGAACTGAGCTGGCAAGATGATCGACGACACGAACGTAGAGACGACGACCACGCGACTTATCAAAAAGGACACAAAGAAAGAGAAGAAAAGGGCCATCGGGTATATACACATTGGTCACAAACAGCTGAAAAGTAATCTTAATGAGAATACTGTCAACGTCGACGAGAGAGCGAGACAAACGAAGGAAAGTGGAGGTACTCGATTGTGGAAGATGTGCTCTTCATGGAGAATCAGACACCCGTCGGTGAAAGACCCTGCTGCACTTGACAACATCTTGCAACAGCCAATCGAACGAGGAATACACTGGTACTCTTCATTATCGACAAGAAGCTTGCTGCACACATATTTCTGTCCTTGCTGCTGGTGTCCTGTCTTCGCCGCTGTTCGGCGACTAGTCGTGAACCTTGCCAAGAAAGCGTCAGAGCAGTCGAAGGAAGAAGAAAAAAGGAAAATAATCCTTGGCATGGTGGTCGAAGGAGAAGAATCAACCGCCAACGGAGTTTTCGGGTGTTGAGCTTGCGGCTGAAACTCGTCCATGTTCTTGCTTATTGCCGTAGTCACATTGGAGCGCGCAAATATTGAGTTTCTTCCTTTCCCAAAGATGAGTAAGCCAACGATGGGACAAGAGGAATACACCTCTTCAGAGGTTCTCCAGTCAAAGATTCGCGGTGCGTCCACCACCTCGTCCTTCCCAAAACCCTCGACCCTTTTGCCTACTACCACTTCTGGACATTGCCTGGACAATATTCAAGTGATAGCTGGTTCTTGATATTCGGAACCTTGGGGCTGCAGAAATGAGGCATATCGCTGGTCGCAAGGCCCGAAGTTTGGACAACGAGGTGGAGGCAGACGCGTGACCAACTTGAACGTCGACCAACATGTACCCTTGCACTTTTGTCAGTCCAGTCACTGAGCCCGATAGGTAGCTTAAAATTCGGCTCCATGCTTTTCGAATTCTTGACCAGCGAATCTGATGCTCTTATAACAGTAGAAGACACCAACTGCTAAACGATTCCATGGTCAAGCAGCTGCTCCAGAATCTGCCATTTTCGCTCCAGCCCTCTCCAGCTGTTCACAATTGGCAGCAAAAATGTGATCGCTCTCCACGGGTCGAACCTTTAAATTTCTATTTCTCATCAACGCCTCCAAATCTCTACAACTTGACTTTCGATACGACTTTTGGCTTTTCTGACGCTGGGTCCCAGACGCTAACTACATACATCAAACAATACTTCAAAACCAGCAGCTGCAAACTCACTGCTGAAGATTTTTCTTGAGCCCTAGAGCTCGAACGTGTACTAACCTGGTCCCCATCTTACTCTATCACTAGTCTCCGAGTCGAAAACCAACCTCAACCCAAAATTGAGAAACCGTGATTGATTTCTCTATCACCTCCTTCCTGTGCAATTCCTGTGGCATCAAGTGACCCATTCAAACTTCCAATGGCTCAACAAGAAGCATGATTGAGAATCTGCCAGGAATTCACATGAAGAATTATTTCAATTTGGATCGAGAGGAGGGCTGTAAGGTAACGTATACGTGTTGGTACAATTGGATATTATCGAATGATATACTCTTAGGCCAAACGTCGAGGAGGTTGATCTGTTGGTTTCTCCTGCTGCGCCCTCGATTCTCCGATTTTCTAGCAGAGCCAGTTCAGTTTATCATCTCACGTCTGGCCGAGGAAACGTACGGTTTTCAGTTGCGTCAATGTGGACAGAATTGTATCGAGAGCTGCCTCTGAGAACTCGCCAGCCTGGCCAAGGTAAGTATGTTTGAAATGAAAGACAGAGGATCGTCGACTTACAGTTGCAGTAACTTCCTCCCTCATAGCCGTCATCTTCTCTTTGTTCTGCTCCCATTGAGCCTGAGACCATTGGGGATGCTCAGTGTGGTTTGGGATTGCATTGGACGGTGCATCGTGATACTGGGCATTGGAATGTCGGTTTCTATCACCACAGATGCTTCTCGGACTCGGATGTCTCATGAACCAAGCGCTGGTGCCAGCACCTGCGAGAAACCAGAAGATACGACTCGGACCGCGTCTGTACATATGAAACATGTGGGGAATATGGGAGGACATGATGCAACATCTCTAATTTTTCAGCGACTAAATATCTGTACCGTGAAGAGCAACACGAATGTTTTCGGCAAGCCGTCAGCCGGATGTGTCATCGGCATCTCTGACGTTGACTATTCGGATCAGCGGCGCATCGGCGCCGCAGCTTCTCACAAGTTCTCACATCCCTGATTTTTTTCTCCCTCCATCTGTCGTCCTGCCTTCGTCCATTCGAGTCGACCTCGAAATTGATTCAAATCATGATAAATATCTCCAATGCAATGATTCTTTCGCCAAGAAGCTGATTGACAAGGCATTTTCAGACTGATTCATGTCAGTCTCAAACACCATGTCTGATAGAAATCGACGACGACGACTATAAATCGAGGATCAAGGAGAAGTGAGCAAGAAATGGGATTCAAACAGTTTACCCTCTTATCTGCTTTTCTTTTAGTCCCAGTCTTGGCAGGTCAACTCGATGCAAGTTCATTCAAGTTGACCTTGAGCGGGTACAACTCCAACATTGCCAAGTTGGACGATATCCTGCCCATTGTCACGATACCCAAAGTACGTCGAATGACAGGAATGTTATAATAATCTAACACCTTTTTCAGTTGCTCGCTGACACGAATCATGCAAATCCTTCCGTAACTGTTTCTGCCTCCAATTTCCTTCGCGCATACACCTGGGCAGATGAAACCGGCTACGACGACGTCAACACTGAATCCTGGTATCCCCAGGGCATCACGACTTCTGCCGATGCTCTTGACACCGGTATCTACCAGGACAAAAAAGTCATTCTGGTCGATTGGTACGACCATACCGATGCTGGAAAAGGAGTACGGATTTCATTCATCGACCGGACTTCTTCTTCCGTCAGATACCGGAATGCTCTTCTGGTGACTCCTTTTGCAGACGCGGACGGTAACCCATCGTTTCGCGCTGTTCCAGTCCACGGAGGTGGAATTATGTGGTACGGAAACAATCTTTATGTGGTTGACACGAACCATGGAATCAGAGTGTTCGACTTGGACCACATCTACCAAGTCAGCATTGGAGATGGAATCGGGAGAATCTCCAGCACCGTTTACCAGGCCTACAACTACAAATATGTCGTGCCGCAGTCACGAACCTACACTGCTGCAACTCTTCCGACTCCAATGCGTTGGTCCTTCATCTCGCTGGACAGAACAACGACACCAGATTCTATTGTAGTTGGTGAATATGCGGTCGACGATACAGTTCCAGCACCCCGTTTCGCTCGATTCAGCATCGATTATACCACTCGTCTTTTGTCAACGAGCACCAGCGTCGCGACAGCAACTTGGGCATACCAAGTCGATATTCTACGGATGCAAGGTGTTACCTCCATCAATGGCAAATTCTTCATCTCTAGAAGCAATGGCGCCAGCACCAAATCCGACCTCTTCACCTGGGTACCAGGAAACGCTGCAACAGATCATACAGGCGCTCTGCCGCCCGGCGCTGAGGATTTGAGCTACAATCATAACGCAGACGAGCTCTGGACTCTGACCGAGCATCCTGGAAAGAGATATATCTTGGCCGTGAAAGCCAGTTCATTCTAAAGTAGCAGCACTCCATGTCTAGTCAGTCGTATTATTTTAGGTCATCCATCATCTTCATCGTCTGAATCGTCAAGCGGTATGAACCGTCTACCTTCCCTCTGGAAACATTGTCAATAGACTGGATATCGAGAAAAAGAAATACGTACAAAAGGCGATCTCCTTTGTCTCAAGGCAGTCGATGCACTAGAAGTCGCGACTATTGGCAAAAGAGGCACCGAAGGTTTCGTGGGCTGGTAAGTCGGGACTGGCGGTCTTAGAGTCGAACGACTGGAAAGAATATTGGAAGGAAAGATTCCGTGTGGTCTGTGGTTAGGTGTCGGCGTTGTATCTCGAGCTGGACGCTCTTTATGTCCAGTATTGGGAGGTCGAATGAAAACTGAAGAAGGTGGCAGACGTGCTTCTCGCCCTTGAGACGAAAGCCCATGATGAGCTGTCGCTGGTAGAATCGGTGCTGTGAATTTCGCAGAAGGGGGAGCCCTCATAATTGGTGCAGCATTGAAACGCTGGGAAGCCGTTTTAGCTGCAGGACGAGAAGGTGTTTCCTCGACATGACGGTTGCGCTGCGACCAACCATTGACGACATTGTTGGACGAAGTTGACATCTGATCAGCTTGGATTCGAGACATGGAGTCGTGGTGATGCGAAGATCTCAAAGATTGAGCTCGTCCAACTCTAGATAAGGAAGGGGATGGATTAAAGATGGAAGATGTGTGATCTGGGGAAGCATTTCGTGGAATGGAAAGATCGGCAAGAGGACGTCGTGGCCTGGGTTCAGCCGGAGCGACTGTTTCTCTTCGCTTCGATGGAGGACGAGATGATGATGGTTTTGTTGCTACTTCAACTGATTCCACTGAGCCTTCATCTAGCCTACGCCGCTTTTTCGAAGATTTTTCAATGGAAGTCGTAGATGGTTCATCGTGTCTTATGCGCTTGATTCGTTCTGGAGGCTGCATAGTACGTGAAGGTTTGATAGTAGAGGCCGGTGCTGGCGCGATTTTCTGCAGTGAATCGGAAATTTTACTGCGAGCAGCATCTATGTGAAGAGGGACAGCCTGAAGCAAAGGAAGTAAAGGAGTGAGTGTAGCAATTATCGTAGCCTGTTGGTCCTGAAGATTTTGAAGGGCTTGAGCTTGTGTTTGGAGAGTCTGAGCAAAGGATTTTGTGATCTAGGTCGGGAATCAGAAATGGAGAACAAACAAATGCGGAATAAGCACTGTTTGAAGGGCATCTATGCGCTTATCTATGCCACCGGCGCGTTTATCGAGACATTCCATGCGCAAATCCAAGCTTTCATGCATTCTTTCGAGATCGTGAGCTTGAGCAGGTTCGCCAACAGTTTTCTGAATTTGGGTTTGACTGCGGTTGACTGGAATTTCCGTCAGCGATGACACGATCTGGCATACGCGGAGGAATAGCTCACCAAGGTCGTACATTTCATGGTTCAAGGTGTCGTGTTCCTTTTCGAACAATTTCTTGACCGTCGTTATCTCCTTTGCGGCTAAATCTACACCATTTGCGACTTTATCGACACGCGCTGAGAATTCTTGAAAATTGGCCTGGGTATCATGAAGCAAAATACGAAGAGAGGTCGCATTTTTGTCGACAGGTGCCAAAGGCGGAAGAAGAATTGGGGCTGCTTCCTCTGGATTTCTGTAAAAGGTATGAGCAGAGAAATCGAAAAGAAATCGTCTCCTACGGTAGCTTGTCTCTGCGACCCAGATGGCCCCAAAGCATGGTAGTAACGCTGGAAGCCATGCCAAATTTGGCACGTGCCGACGCGTCTGGCGCCACAAGCTCGACCTGCAACGCAAGCATTGGTTATAAATTAGGAATAGTACAGTATTCTACGCGATTAAAATGTATTTAGTGATTCAGACTTCCCATTGAGCCCCATAGATTGAGATATACTCCAATTGTTGATTAGTTTTTCTCGTCACTTCCAGCGCTATTTTACACAAGCTGAGAGTTGCTCGATGCTTGGCCGATGTGAGGTAGAGTTCCGACTGCTTGCGGAACTCTCGGTCGACCGTAAAAGATTTAAGACCAGGAGGAAGCTGCAGTTTTCCTCGAATGAGAGCGAAAAGAGGAGCCTGCAATCTCCTCAACGACTGCAGAAAATCTAGATAGAACATACATACCCAGCTCGTCTTCAGTAATTTTTGTTCCCTGTCTTCCTCGAGCATGAAATCCTGAACGAAATAAGGAAAACTATTTGTAAGTCACAGGATGGGCTCACGATTATCCGCTGCTTGGTTCGCTGCAAAGGTTGCTCGAGATGGAGTATCTCAGGAGGGTCGAGCATCCGTAGGAATCTCTGCACCGCTATCCTTTCTTCAATCTCAGCCTGCGACTTCGTCTTTCCTCGAACCGGCAGGTGCTTGACGTCCCACTCAAATGATTCCCAATAAGCATCTCTCTCTTCGTCATCCAAATGCTCACTAGCCTCATTGCAAGGCGTGATGATTTTTAGAACCGGTATTCGCTCTTCCAGAGCCGTCTCGTTGACCAGAATAGACAGACTCTCGAGCTGAGGGAATCTCTGGTCTAGCTCGTATTCGGAATCAGGCAATGAAGGGTGAACTGCGATATCGAGGTGACGTAGAGCCGTTTGAGAAAATGCATAGTCTGGCGAGGCGAGATGCTCAAGGGTTTCCTGCATCTCGGACAGCGGCGTAATCTGACCATAAGGTGTGAAGCGAATAGATTGAATTTCGCGTCCCGCAATGGCTTCACATTGGATTGCAAAGTCAGATGGCCCGGAGAAATGAAGGAGATGAGGCATATATTCGTTTGGAAGATGGAAAACGCCGGAAGATTTCGGTGGTTCGGTGACTGTGAGATCTGACAGCTTGGGACATTTCTGCAGCATGGTAACGAGCTGGGAGTCGTAAATGTCTCGAGGACAAATCTCGAATTTGGTGAGAGCAGAGAACTCGGGCATGATAGTCCGATGAGTTAGCCAGCGGGAGGCGACCTCTGGGTCGGTTAAGGTGAGTACCTGAATGGATTCCGGGGAAAAGAGCTGTTCAATATCGCAATCGGAAGACATTTCTGTCAAACCTTCGCATCGAAAGGTATGCAGTGGGAGATTGACATCAGCTCTTCCTTGCAAAATGCATTTGACAAGGCTGAGGGTGGTGAGCTTCGATAGGTCTCCGAGTTTCCTCCAAATGGCTTCGTCGACGTGCATGTCACAGAGGACTATGCTATGGAGCGACTGGAAGTGTGGCAAGCAGCCAAAGTATGCATCCAGCGCACCGAAATAGGCTGTTCTGAGCGGGCCGGTTGCTGAAGTATGGAGAAATGGTTGACCGAATGCATATGAAGTCTGAATAAGGGCGCAGACTTTGGGATTGGCTGCAAGACCGGCGAACTTGTGCCTCTCGTGGCCGAAGCTCCGGTAGAAATCGGGTCCCGAACGACCCAAAAGACCGATTGTATGCATGAAGAGCTGCTCTTGGACGACGTCAACGAAAGCCTTGTTGGACTGGGCCAACGAAGCCAAGGTGCCCACGTCCATTTCACTGCAACATATCCGCCATAGTTCCAGTGGGACGATGTCCAGTGGGCCAGCCTGCTTGATGGAGGATGCCATGGAACTGCGAAACGAGTCAAAGCAAGAAAAGACAGGCAGTGGAGAAAAACTGACCTGCAGATGAATGCAGTGGAAAAGGGACAAATGGAGCCTTTTCAGGTGACGACGATATGCAAGCAGGCAATTTACATAAGTGGTCGCCTGGACTGGAGGTCCAAGTGTGAAACTGGCGGACAACAACACGTTTTGCCCTGAATATTTGGCCTAGCGTCAGGATCGATCGCCCGGTGAGAGTTTCAAATTTGTTGTCCTAAATCGTTAACCGCGTCCTTGAATAATGCAGACTATTCAAGGGTCATTGAGCTCTCTGTGAAAGCAGCTCTAGAGGTAGAATTTTGTGGAGAGCTACTCCACTCGGATGATATATAGAGGATGACAACGGTCTTCGGTCACTTTTCTCAAGGACTCCGGCGGTTAGAAAGATCCCGATGCCGGCTACTTATTATCGAGTAAAGCTAACGAAACGTGCTTTACTAAGGTCCAGCTAACTATATGTGGGCTGGCGAAGTCCGAAAAAGGTTTAATATACCCGCTATAACCCGAGACTAGTTATCCAGCGCCCAAACCGCTGCCAAAAATAAGGTCAATCTTGGACCGCTTGTCCCAGACAACGATTCCGTCGGTGGTACGCTTGAAGTAGACAATTCGGTGAAGAGGTATCTGAAACAGCGGTCAACATTCAACGACTTGGTTACCAAGTTTCGCATGAAATACGTACAAAGGCCTCATTTTCCAGCTCTCGCGACCATGCGCTCAGAGCGCACTCTTTAATTCCAACAAATCGGTCTTCGTAACCGATCACAAAATTGTCTTTGTTGGATGTTGGATCCCAAAGCAATCTGTTCAGGACATCGGTACTTGTTCTCAGTTTCGTCGGCGACGGAACATATCCACTTCGAGTCTTCTTCGCATCCAGTAGACGTTTCCTTTGAGAGGCAGACAAGGGCGACATTGACTCCGAAGGGCTATCGTCAGCCGAAGCTGGTCTATCCTCTTCCTCTTCGTCGCTGTCGTCATCCAAATCAACGAATACTTCTGGCCAGGTGAAAGGGTCCACAATGATTTGTTCCGGGAGATTGGACCGCTTGACGTGAGATAGGGAAAGGAATGTACTCTGTGAGGGATCAGAGTAGTATTTGTCCGAGTGCAGCTCTTCTTCGAATGTCCAAAGGCATCGACTCAGTGAAGATTCAGCAGCAGCATTTCTGCGCAATTTATCCTCGACACTCGATTCGACAGCCTTGACCGAAGGTGAAAGTCCGAATAGATAGAAGCCATTGAGGTCTCCAGCTTCAGAGTCGGGAGAAGAACCATCAGCGAACCGCTGTGGCCATAACCGCACGTTGATCTCTGGAACAGCAGCACGAAGTCGTACAAGAAGCTGTCAAGCTCTGTAAGCAGAAGCATAAGGGTCCTGTATACAAGACTTACGCTAACCAGACGGCTCTCTAACCAGCCCACAAGTTCACGTCCCTTGACGGCGCTTCTTCCCCAGAACTGGACGTCAAGCCGGATGAAAAGCTTGTGACGATCCAAGAAAGCCTTTTGGGGACCGAACAGCGGATCCTGCAGGGCACAGACCGTCTCCCAGGACTGACCTTCATTCAGCAGCTGATCAGCATGCTTCAGGGCTTGAGATAGAACCTCGACCGAGCTCTGACTTGCATGGAATGTCAAGTTCGAAAGAGGCCGTTCGATTGATAAAACGACCATCGGCTCTTTGTATGTTGTCCGTCGATAACCCTGTCCTGGAGCATTGCTTTCTCTCCCAGGAATAGGCCATACCATATCTTGATCCCATTTCCAATTCCCGTAAACAGCGAAGAATTGACGAACAAGATGATGTGGTTTCGCATTCGGAGGAAGGCTCAGGACGATACGGGTGAGCAGAAGGGTTAAATGAAATCCGCCTAGAAACCCGAACCTAGCTCCGGAGAGACCTTGAACCGTCAGGTATTGTTTCAGCGCACGATGAGCGACCCTGAAGGTCGAAAGGTCTGGAAGTATCCGCTGAAGAGTAAGAATATCTCGGAAAGAGTTGAGAGTGACGAGACTGGAAGCTGGCAGGAGCAACAGAGGTGAGTTAGAGGGAATGGAGCCAATGTCTTTCCACCTTTGCATATTTAGATAAATGAATTGCAGTGGCGACAAGAATCATACCTAGAACCAGTCAATTGCCCGGCAGGACAATACTGCAGATCCACCTTTACTCCCATCACGTCGAGTTCCATCCGAGGAACAATTGCATTCTTGATAAACCGCTTCAGCTTCAGCACACCAGCTGAAGAGCGAACTCGGCTCTTGGCAAGTGACCAGAATATCGAAGTTGAGATATTGCCGACCGCGAGGCAATCGACATCGGAGGCACTGGTGAAACTGCCCAAGGCGAAGCTGCCAATGGCTTCAAGATGTATTTGCACGTTGGAAGAAGGATCAGAGATTGGTTGACAAATGATTCGTTTGATAGTCTCGAAGGCCTGCTGCATGTCCTGTGTCTGTTTTGGTGTCGCCAGGAAAGAGTGACGGTCCGCCAAGGCTTCTAACTCTGCCGTCGAAAGCTGTGTATCGGGAAGAGGCATAAAGCTCCGAGAAATCGGTGTTGATGTTTCTGAGGAAGCCTCTCTTTCGTTGATTGAGAGAGTAACCTTGAGCGCGAAATGATCACTCGGTGGTGGATCCGCCTTCCCAAGAACATTGGTTTCCGCTACAGACCATTCTCCATCCTTCTTCACGTAGACTCTATCGTATCTCTGCGCCTCAAAGCCATCTCGAATGGTGGCAGAAGCGAGCGAATTCGTTGTGGGATCATAAGTGACCTCTGAACTAGCGTCGGAGAACAAATCGTCTGCAGGTGTCGCATTGCTTGATAGTGGCCAATTTGTATCCCCTGCAATGATCCAATCATCTCCAGGATGATTGGTATAGAGGTGAGATACTAGGGCATCCAGCTCTGACGTCTTTTGCTCAAGGGGCGAGACGGCACGGCCAGCCGTGAGGTGGATAGCGGCTACAATGAGCTTACGAAGACTTGGGTTGGTGAAGGATGCGAGAAATACCGGTTTGTACTTTACACCGACATCGAGTTTCGTCCATGTGAAGGGGAATTTGGAAAGAATGAGAATATTCCTTTCATTTTCGCATACGATTGATGGGTGACGACTGGAGAATGGATAGGTGGAGGATATCTCCGCAGTGTGAAGTAAGAGTGGTAGAGATTCGTCTGTCACTTCTTGCAGACACAGAACATCGGCATTGGCATCGACGACGGTCTGGACGAGACCTTTGAGACGATGGAAAAAAGGGAAGGCGTCGTCGTGAAGGATATTGTATGTGAGTAAGGAAAATGTCGAGGACAAAGCCGTCGTCGAGACCGGGATACCTGACAGCGTCCAGCTTCCATCAACAAAATGTGCTGTGGGATATGATGGAACCAATGAATAGGTGGATATCGACTGGCCGGAAAGGAAGAGTTCACGGTGAAGCTTCATAATTCCACCATCATTCTCGTCCTTTTTTATGATCATGACACTGTGAACAGGCCATTCAAGGGAGCTGACCGAGTCGAGCAGCAGCTTGGCCTTGTTCAGCAAAGACTGTATGGCCTCTGGTGATTTGTAGCTCGCTTGTCCGACCGTGACATGAGCTTTGAATGGCCGGCCCGAATAATTGAGCGCCTTAGCCAATGGCGCCCAGAGCGCTTGCAAAGGAGCATCGTCGGATGTCGTCAAGTGAACGCTCTCATACCCAGCGAGTGAAAAAGTTCCGACTTTGTCAAGCCGGAAGCTGAATGGTTGAATTTCTGTGGCAATTTGTCCAAGGTTGGCCACTGTGTCTGAGAATGTTTCGCCTTCAACAAATGGGAATTGAAGGGTAATATGTGCCGTCCAGCGTGCAGCGGACTATTGGGAAATTTCAATGATGCGTGTGAGAAAAATGGGAGTGTGCTGTACCTTGTCATGGATCAGACGAAATGGATTCAGTCTCTCTGCGATGCTCGCCGGAGGAAGCAGAACAAGGGCGGTCTGATACGAGGATAAATGGGCAGACATTGCTGGAGAAGTAATATTTGAGAGTCTGTGGGCAATTCTTATTAGCTTCAATCGATGCATTCCGATAAATATCAACTCGCATCTCATGTCGAGTCAGACACAATGAGCGACGGCGGCTCCGCGTGACTCTCGAAAGACAGCACAATCAGTCTCACTGACTCCAAGTAGGGGCAGGTGCCGTAAGAAACATGGCGATGAAAGGCTCCGAGACAAGACATAGCAGTGGGTTAAGCGGAGGTTAAGGAAGCGCTGAGCGCTGCAACCACGGTGTCACATGTCACATCTTGTCACAATGAAACGATCATGCCCGGCTCATGCATGCCCGGTACCTAACTGTTAGCT
Organism: Mycena floridula; assembly: GCA_029320655.1. Lineage (NCBI taxonomy): Eukaryota > Fungi > Basidiomycota > Agaricomycetes > Agaricales > Mycenaceae > Mycena > Mycena floridula. Next base: position 3,725,519 of record JARIHS010000001.1, read on the forward strand.
AAGGTCTGAGGTACGAATACCAAAGCGGTAGCTAAGGTAGACGACCAATGCGAGCCTGTTCTTCCCATCACGTGCTTCAAGTCTGAATCCAAATTCAGACGCGAAGTTGAAGTTTTCCTCATCTCTTTGTCTGGCTCGCATTGTGCTCCAGATTGCTTGGCTTGCTCAGTCTCGCCTCTCTGGATTTTTTTGTGCACCTCAGCATTTCATTGTCAAAGGACTCCATTTCCTTCAACTTTTAATCATTCGCACAATGCTAAATCTCCCAAATGCAGGCATTCCACCTCCAATCCCAGATTCTTTCGACTGGAAGGCATGGTTAAAATTCCCACCTGTTATCCCTCCAGAGAGGAATTGACCAAGTGCTCGCTGCGCATGTAACACGTCTTCTGGATTGTCCGCTGGTGTAGCCAGGAGACGGAATCTGGAGAAGTAGCGGGGAGAGATTCGTGACCCATGGCTTCAGAGGTCCCAGGAGTTATGCTGGAGGCTGGAATGCATGCCTGTGCGTCTTGGCAAAGTTGGTACTTCTACTTGATTGTGACTTCAAACTAAGGAGAATAAGGATACATACAGGTCAATATAACATTCCCACAGATCTGAATCACCACTTCATTCTTTCAAATTCCACGCCGGTGGATTTAGACCTCGCATTTCCCATCCAAAGCAATCCATTCTTCACTGTCGACCCTCGAATCTGAAAATGTCGAGATCCATTGGAACGGACCAGCTCATCGCCCTTCACCCATACATTATGTAGCTCTCCACGGTTATTCAAGTCTCGTCGTACTAATTCCTATGGTATAGGACCAGCTGTCTCCACCCCTATGAACTTTGTCATACTTCTCCTGAGTCTTAAACTGCAGGTATTTGAGACTTTATCTCTTCCTTCAACCGCCGCCATAACAATGTCGACCACGCCACCCCCAGACCTCGCCCAGCAGGAGGAAGTTTAGTCGAAACGCCTGCATCTCAGGCTTCTACCCCGAGAAGCAAACAGGCTCGCTCAGACGCCGAAGAATACATGCCCACAGATCAACCCACCGAAACGCCGGCGAAAGATGCAGAAGATGAAGCGAGGTACTTGGCAGAGACGAAGCCAAGTCCAGAGCGGTTATCAGTATTGCATCGAGCGAAACATTTCGATTTGGTAGACGGGGAAGAGTTATTCGAAGATGAGGAAGTCGATGAAGAGTTTGTCGACGACGATGGACAGAAGAAGAAGCAGAAGCGTCGGTCCCTCACTTCTCGTGGGCGATGCTATCTCGCCTTTCTGGCTCTATACATGTTCGCATGTAACATTTCGCTTCTTGGCGGAGGTCTCCGCACCAATGATGCTGCCCATGTCATGGCTCAAGCCTTCAAAGGCACCTTCATGGTATGTGATAACAAATAAGCTGGTCTGCTTCTAACTGACCTTCATTGTAGGAGAGACTTTTGGCAAAGGCCTGGGATGTGGACTCGATATGCATCGATTCGTTTTGGAATATTTTCTACTGTGGGTTCTGATCGCTTTCTCTTTGTATCGTCGTTCATTGAATCCAGTGTCGCCGGAGTTGCATCGCATGTTCGACCGCTCCATGTGGTTGTTATTTCCGACCCTGGACGTACTCAGGGAATTGCAGGCCTGGACCAGAGCAGACAAGTCGCGGAGATTATCCCTTTTTGATGTGAGTGAATCCAGCTCGGATAATGCCAGATGACTGACACTATGTTTTCAGAAGTTCCCAACGTCGGATGCCGTCGGTAATCCAAAGACATGGGAGTACGCCTTCGCACCTCTTGTCGATTTTTTGGGACACGAAATCCGATTCCCCGATGAATATCCAGAAAGGGCTCCCATCGAGACTATCACACCAGATCAGTTCGAGCTCATCAAACGATCTCTTCATCCCCACCCCTTTACCGACGTCTCTCTAATCAAAAGCCATGTTCATCCCGGTTTTGTCGTCGTCAACGCTGCCATGAAGTTGGCCCAGAGGCAAGATAAAGCTATTCTGATGGCTCGACATTCTGAGGAAGCCGCGTTGGTCGAAGAAATATTCCGAGACTGGACGGAAGACAACAAAGAGTGGAAGGATCTGGTCAATGTCAAGTTGGACTCACAGGCAAAGGCGACTCAGAGACGTGACGCTGAAGTGGAGGTTGCACGAAAGGCGGCATTGGCGACAAGGGAGTCGAGGAAGGCATCATTCATCACCGATCCTGCTCCAGCTGAGAGTACTGACTCGGAAGGAAGGAAGGAAGGAAGGAAGTTTATTACGACTTTGGCCGCGTACCGACCGCCGGGCCCGGGAAATGCCTAGATGTACAAAGTAACTACATCATGTCCCCGGGACGTAACACAATCATCGGGACGAGCTCGCTCCAGTCAGCCGAAACATGACCATCAACACTGTAGATCCCACACAATGGTGCTACGCCTAGTTGCCGATAAACCCCTCAAACCTCCGATATGAACATAAGTAACTTTTGGAGCACCATTATCAGGAGCTAGAACCTTGGGATGCAGTGATGCGCCATTGGTATTGTGGCAGTACAAACATAGGTGTCTCGTCATAGACTTTCAGGACCTCAAATGCATATTTTGCTGTGAGTATATTGCTTGCCTGCTTCGATATAATGTATCTCAGGTACCCAGCACCATTATTTCCTGGACCAAATCTAGCCGGATTATTGTTAAGTCGGTAGAAGAAAGTAAGGAATTGGGAGCGCAGGGCTACTAGCTCAGGCTTTTGGCACTCTAGCATTGCATGTTCGGGAGTCTTGACGTCACTTTTGCAGAAGCGGCAGAGGCGTTCAGCATAAGGTACGACATACCTGTGATTGTCGGCCCAAGTTAACTGCGCAACAGCGAGAGAATGTTCTCCGACTATCAACCTGGTGAGAGCTTTTCTGTGACGTGCATTTCGGACGTCAAGCAAATAGTGTCACAGCCACAAGGTCTTGTACTTGGGAGAGCCATTGTCCATCGGTTCCAGTCTTCCTTGAATTAGGTAAGTCCGGCGGTAATTTGTACCAATCTGTTCTTCAATCTGGAGTCTCATTGAACAGTAAAGCTCATCCCGAAATCGCCGTACTCTCTTCTCCGAATCAGGCAGATCCAGTGGAGGTAGCGAGAGAGTCGGATGCAAGATGGCGAGAACTGATCTCACGTCAGAGACCCAGGACTGATGACCGGCTCTGTCGAGAAGGATGCTTTCATTCAAAGCTCCCCTTACATATGAGTCATTTGGTCGCGAGAGCAGGTAGCACAAGAACCTGATTACAAGTTCATATCTTCGGTATCTCAGAGGGACTAAACCGGTCTCGGTGAAAAGAATGATGTGACTAGAGCGGCTCTGCACTCCAATGAGTCTCCGCAGGAAGCTGTGTTGCACATTTTCAAGTGCCTTAAGGTGAGTACTGCTTGTATCAACGGCGACCTCACATCCAAAGGTGAGATGGGGGTCAATACAGCCCATGTATAGGATCTTGTGTTACGCTTGTAACAATCTTTTATTTTTATCGCGATCAAAGTTTATCTTATCGTGATCGCATCATGGAACAACGGACCGATCGGGTATGATCGGACAACAAGAAACCGAACAAAACAGGCAACGATCACACATTATGACAGTTTGACATTGACGTTGACATGACGTGAGAAAACATGCGTTTACAGACACAAAGGCAGACAATAAGCGGCATGGTAATGGTACGGTGTTGAACAGACAATTATACACGCGTTATTGTATTGTACAGTATAAAAGGACAGTAGTCTACGAGTTGTACTTTAGTTTTTCGATCCTCTTGAATTTACATTCTCTTTCGAATTCTTAGTCTAACGCTCTTCATACCGAGCGGCCACTTTGCCCTTGCAGGCTTCGTGTGGTTAAGGACGAGATTAGATTTGAGTCTAAGTTGTCACATAATCGAAAAACTACCTCATACCATCGTACCTCTGCTTCATACCTCAACAAACCCTCTACCCTTTTTTACTTTACATTTTCTCTTCCTTCTTCGTTTTCCCAACTCCTGGTCAGACGACTCTACCGCTCCATCGCCTCTCGACATCGAGTGGAATTGATTGAGACTCGGAATTGAGTTCTGAGACCAGGTCGAAAGAACGTGATCACTCCGCTCTTGGTGCCGGGTTCCAGGGCACCGAAAAATTTCTGGAAAGAGGCGAGGCTATTGAAGCCGCCGATTACTGGAGAACACACATTCGGAATTTCGTTTTAGGATTTTTCTGTTTCTTTTATCTTTTTTACCCATCTCGTCTCTTTTCCACTTCGTACCGTGGACAACTCTACCGTCGCTCGGAAAGCCAAAGTCACAGGCGATCCTTTGAGAGACGTACCTCGCCCTTCCCTTCCAGGACACGTTCATCGTCCTTTCAACTCCCATCCCCCGCAGCGGATTATAGCTGTTAGCACCACCGAGACTCTCACTATTGTGAACAGCCCCAATACCCTCATAGAGTAACGTTGAGTCCGACTCTTGGGTGGGAGCGATAAGGACAGGTAGCTAATCTTCGGAGAGGCACCGTCACCTGAGTTGCACGAAAGTAGCAGCGGCAATCAGGTTTCACACGCAAAAAGAGTCTTGGAATTCCCCTCCCCTCATTTTCACCTCCGCGTTCCGAGAGACGCACTTTTGAGTAGCTGCTCATAAACCTCAGCTCCCTGCCTGGAGGTTCAAAGACCAGGTCGTTACAGTCTGAGAGCACCGGACTATAAACTTCATTCACCACGTATTCCGGAGGAAGATACGGAATAAAATTCCTTGCGAATACACCGTCACCCCTGCCATCACCACTGTCGGAACATACCACCGACGCCACTTTTCATTCCCCGCCCCTGATTCCCGTTATGGATCAGGATCAACCAACCGACGGCCCTAGCGGGTCAAACCCACCTTTTTCCCTCGCCGAGGTCCTGGCGTTAAATAGTGACCTACAGAGACAGCTGAACGAAATGAGGGAACGCTTGAGAGCATCACCTCAACCCAGACCCCAACCGGCTTACATGCCAATTTCAATGCCAGCCCAGGCATCAACGGGCAGATCGCGAGTAGCCCTCGCAAAAGAACCGCCGAACTTTAACGGCGACAAGACGAAGTGGGAAAACTTTTCCCGATGTTTGGTCACCTATATGGTGGCCTACGAGAACGACTTTCTGGACGACAAGTCCAGAATATTTTACACGCTGTCGCTCCTAAGAACGGAGGACGGATCAGACTGTGCCGCTTCGGATTGGGCCCGGAGCTGGCAGAACAACCGGATTGTCAACTTTTCATATGTTGACAATGATACCTATGGTTCCTTCTTCGAGGAACTAAAAACAGCATTCGAAGATCGGGCTGTGGCCGAGGTGGCCCAGCAAAAACTCAACGCCATTCGGCAGGGTCAGGGAGAGGCCCTTGGTGACTTTGTCACCAGATTCGAACTCCTAGCCGAGAAAGCCGGCTATAGTCCCTATGATGCAACTCATCAATGGGACAGATATCTAATCAGCATTCTTGCTGGTTCGGTTCACAGATCTATTGTGAGCCAGATCTACGTCGGAGGGACTATCATCCCTCATACGTACATGGACTACCGCGATCGGTTAATCAGGATCGACGGTAACAACCAGGTCGGGAAGGCCATGACTTCCGGCCAAAATCCATTCTGGAAGCCCGCCGGGGCTCAAAAGACGGGAACCCAGGCAGGTTCTAAAACTGCCGCCACAGGATCGTGGGGACCGTCGGGGACGGCTCCAAACCTGAGCAAGTCGACGCCCGCTCCAATGGACGTCGATAAGACGAAGACGAGGGTAACACCCTCTTTCCTTTGTTACAACTGTAACAAGGAGGGACATATGTCCCGAGACTGTCCGGAGCCCAAAAAGCCGAGGAAGTTTATCGCCCGGGCCGTTCTGGCCCAAATCAAGGAGCTTCCGGCAGATGATGCCGAGCTCAAGACGCTCGTCGAGGAACTCCGAGCAAAGGGTTTTTAAAGCGGTCGCCTCCTCTAGCCAAGGAGCCAACGACCAGTCCGTCTTTCTCCGGGTCCTCTTCCCCTACGAAGAATTCTTATGCTGTGTTGGGAACCCTCGAGGCTGAGCCCGAGGAATTTATCGAAAAATATGATTCTTCTTTACATCAGAATATTGTAGAATTTCTTAAAAAGTCCTCCGACGAGGCAAAAAATAAAGTTATCTTATTAAAACGAAAAGTTAAAACGAAAGAGAAGAACCGTCGCATCAACGCTCGAAACGAGGAGTGGGGTGCTTTCAAGAAATTATTTAAATCGGCTCGAGGAGAAGAAACCTCGTCAACAAAGACTAAAAAGGGCAGTTCTACTGCGGAGGCTCAATCCGGAAAACCGGAGGAAGCGCCTAAGGTGTCTCGCATTCCTGACAACGTAAAACGTCGGGAAAGTGCAGAAAAACAGGGTCAGCCGAAAGCGGAAAAACTGACATCGGAATTGCGTGAATTACAAAGAATGCGCAAATCCCGAGAAATGTCAGTTTCAATAAAGCTTACTGCTTTAGACACTGGAAAGACTCGTGCCGTAAAAGCACTCATGGATAGTGGTTGTTCAATCACTTGCATCGACCGTGCGTTCGCTAAGGCAGAAAACTTTGAGATGCATGAACTCGGATCCCCCATTCTGGCACGAAATGCAGACGAAACTGAGAACGCTGGCGGGCGTATTACTCATTACGTTGATTTACGAATGGCCGTTGGGGCGCACGAAGAAAAACGACGATTCCTCGTCACCAACTTAGGAAAAGCACGTGTGTTCATAGGCTATGACTGGCTGAATGAACATAATCCTGAGATTGACTGGCGAAATGAAAAGATCAAGTTCAGTCGTTGCCCTGATACCTGCGGGATGAAGGGTCATGAGTTCAGCGGGGTGGGAGAAGACGTACCACTCCAAGAAGGAGAATCTATTCTCCTTGTTGATTTCGGAGAGGCCATTGACATCCGACTCAAATCCACGTCCGCTCAACGGATGGCAGAAAATGCCGAATCGAGCAAAGAGCGCATGACTGAGGACAAGATCCCTGAACAATATCGGGATTATGTTAAAGTTTTTGCAAAAGAATCTTTTGATTCACTTCCGGAAAAACGGCCATGGGATCATGCAATCGAACTAAAGCCAGAAGCTAAATCGGTAGATTGCAAAGTGTATCCGTTATCTTTAATCGAGCAGGAAAAGTTAAAAGAATTCCTGGAAGAGAACTTGTCAAGTGGACGAATCCGACCATCGAAATCACCGATGGCATCTGCGTTCTTCTTCGTAAAGAAAAAAGATGGATCCCTACGCCCGGTACAAGATTACCGGAAGCTGAATGAGATGACGATTAAAAACCGTTATCCATTGCCTCTCATTTCTGAGCTTGTCAATAAGCTCCGAGGGGCTAAGATTTTTACAAAGCTTGACATCCGATGGGGTTATAATAACGTACGGATCAAGGAAGGTGATGAATGGAAGGCGGCATTCAGAACCAACCGAGGTCTGTTCGAACCTCTAGTCATGTTTTTCGGGTTGACCAACTCGCCGGCCACATTCCAGACAATGATGAACGATATACTCAGAGATCTAATCAATGAGGGACACGTTATTGTTTATCTGGATGATATCTTGATATTCATGGATTCCATGGAAGAACATCGTCGAATAGTGAAACGTGTGTTAGAAGTATTACAAACACACAAGTTATATCTCAAACCAGAAAAGTGCGAGTTCGAACGCACTGAGATAGAATACTTGGGAGTCCTAATTTCACATAATTCGATGAAAATGGATCCAATCAAGATTAAAGGTGTCATGGAATGGCCTGAACCAAGGACCGTGAAACAAGTCCAAGCTTTCTTGGGCTTCGCGAATTTCTACCGTAGATTCGTACGCGGGTATAGCGAAGTGGCCAAGCCACTAACGCGACTTACGGGAAAATCCGGATGGACATGGGGCGAAGAGCAACGTGTAGCTTTCCAAAAGATAAAGGATCGTATTGCTGAAGATGCTGTGCTCGCACTTCCAAACGATCATGGAAAGTACCGACTCGAAGCCGATGCATCCGAAGGAGCAACTGGAGCTGTCTTAAGTCAGTTACAAGAAGGTCTATGGCGACCAGTTGCTTTCATGTCTCATGGTCTGATGGAGACCGAACGAAACTACGAGATCTATGACAAAGAGATGCTCGCTATAATGCTCGCTCTTGACGAATGGCGAGCATTGCTTATGGGCGCTGATGAAACTTTTGAAGTATTTACGGATCACCAAAACCTACAATACTTCAAGAAGCCCCAGAAGCTCAATCGTCGTCAAGCACGTTGGGTAACGGAGTTGTCACAATATGACTTCACTCTTGCACACCGACCCGGGGCGCTTAATAGAAAAGCAGATCTGCTATCTAGACGCGCTGATCATAATCAGGGAAAAGACGACAATAAGGACGTCACACTCCTAAAGCCGGAATACTTCCGAGCTACAGAGTTTGAAATCGAGGGAATCGATAAAGACCTAATCGGTCGAATCGAATCTGTCACATCTATTGACACCTCGGTCAAGTTGGCTCTTGAGAAATCCCTACCAGGTTGGAAGAGAGAAGGCAATTTGATTTTCTATCGGGAATGCATTTACGTACCGAGAAATGAAGAATTGCGGGAGCGTATCATTAAGCTTCATCACGACACTCCGCTTACAGGACACCCAGGCGAAACAAGTACGCAAGAGAAGATCGAAAGAAACTTCTTTTGGCCCCGATTGGGAAACCAAGTACGGGAGTATGTTCGCACGTGCGAAGACTGTCAGCGGACTCGAGTCAAGAGATCGAGACAAGGGATGCTTAACCCTCATAAAATAGCTAAGGAGCCTTGGGAGGAGGTGTCAATGGACCTTATAGGTCCCCTTCCAGAAAGCAATGGCTTTGATGCCATCCAAGTGTGGGTGGATACATTCTCAAAGATGATCCACGTAGAACCCACAAACATGGAAGTAACGAGCGAGGGAATCGCACGCTTAACACGTGATCGTATAATAAGATATCATGGTGTTCCCCGAAAGATAATTTCGGATCGCGATCCTCGTTACGTGTCCAAGTTTATGCGAGAGCTTAACAAGCTCCTCGGGATAGAAATGAACCCGAGTACGGCGTATCGACCTCAGACAGACGGTCAGACTGAACGGATGAACCAGGAGATAGAACAATATCTTCGGTTATATGTCAATTTTCATCAATCAGATTGGGCCGAATGGCTGGCGCTAGCGGAGTTTAGTCACAATGACAAAACTAGCGCTTCGACAAAAGTGACGCCATTCTTCGCAAACACGGGACGACATCCGTGGAAGGGTCACGAGGGAAAATCGGACAATCGAAACGAGTCCGCCCAAGAGTTTGCCGACCGAATGAAAAAGGTTCGGGAAGAAACGTCGAAGGCATTAGAAAAAGCGCAGGCTAATATGAAACGAAACTACGACAAACATCGAAAGCCTGCGCCGGAATTCAAAGCCGGAGACAAAGTATACGTAGAGGCCACAAACCTTGACACAGGTCGGCCTTCTCGGAAACTCTCAGACAAGCGTCTTGGCCCCTACGAAGTAGTAGAAAAAGTGGGCCCTTCAAGTTATAGAGTGTTACTTCCGGGTAATACCCAGAAGTACAACGTATTTAACGAGGCGTTACTTACGCCATATCATGAGCCCCCCGCTCACAGAAGGGATGAACGACCACTGCCAGAGATCATTGATGATGCGGAGGAACACGAGGTTGAGTCTGTTTTAGACTCCCGACGACGTGGTAAGGGATATCAATTCCTTATCAAATGGAAAGGCTATCCAAACTCCGAAAACACATGGGAACCAGAGCGTAATCTCACAAACGCTTCTGAGTTATTATCGGAGTTCAAACGAAAGAACGGCATTCCTACCCGGGCCGTTCAAATTCATATTTCACCTCCGATTCTACCCGCAGGCAGTTGGGACGAAGACCTCAAACGCTTTGTACACAAGCAAGAGGCAATGCCATACCACCGTCGACACCTTTTTAATGCATCAACTGGTGTGTTTGATCGTATTTATCATCACGACCTAGATGAAAAGCGAAAACCGGATCTCTTCCTAGTTGACGAGGACGTCAACCTTAGAGGGGGGGTAATGTTACGCTTGTAACAATCTTTTATTTTTATCGCGATCAAAGTTTATCTTATCGTGATCGCATCATGGAACAACGGACCGATCGGGTATGATCGGACAACAAGAAACCGAACAAAACAGGCAACGATCACACATTATGACAGTTTGACATTGACGTTGACATGACGTGAGAAAACATGCGTTTACAGACACAAAGGCAGACAATAAGCGGCATGGTAATGGTACGGTGTTGAACAGACAATTATACACGCGTTATTGTATTGTACAGTATAAAAGGACAGTAGTCTACGAGTTGTACTTTAGTTTTTCGATCCTCTTGAATTTACATTCTCTTTCGAATTCTTAGTCTAACGCTCTTCATACCGAGCGGCCACTTTGCCCTTGCAGGCTTCGTGTGGTTAAGGACGAGATTAGATTTGAGTCTAAGTTGTCACATCTTGCCTTGGAAAGGGGGTAGAGATCCGATCATGGACTCGACATGAAGGACAGCATGAGCAGTTCGCCTCGCTTTTTTGGCTTTTGACTCATAATGTGGTTGTGCAATACTTGAGAAACCGGCAGATGTCAAGCAGGACTTGAGTGAGAATCCGGAGTACGTATATTGTACTGCGAGCTCCACAACAGATTGGCCCAAGGTGAATTCTGGGAAGTTTCTCGGTTTGTGGCCGTGATATGTCACCAGTGACTTGATAGCATTGACGACAAGGAAATTCTTGCAGCACCAGACGTAGAAAGCGTACATTTTTTTCTGTAGTCCAAGCAGTGACAACGCTAGAAGGAGAATATCATCGGCTTGTTCTAAATGTGATATCAGGATACCTCCGAGGAGGATGTCATCTCCAGTGACTTTGATGAAAAAGTCGGAGAGGTACAGGATCCAAAGCGCCGGGGAAGCTGTATCACCAATCAGAACGCCGACGGACGAGGTGAATGGGTCGGAGGTTTTATTTTCATGACGGACTACATAGACCATTTTGTTGTAGATCATACGGAGCCAATCAACCAACGGCCCTTTCATTCCCATTCGGTCTAGTTTCAACCAGAGAGTGGCGCGGTCCGTGGATGGGAAGGCATTACTGACATCAACACTAGCAACAAAGAGGGTATTACCCATTGCCTTGGCTTTCTCAATAGCGCAGCGAAGGATAAATGCATTATTGTTGGTTCGGAAACCCTTTCGGAAGCCGTTTTGTGATGGTGGCAAAACGCCTCGGAGATCTGCCCATTTTACTAGCCGGCGAGTAATAAGCAGTGTCAGAAACTTCAGGAGACAGCTTTCTAAAGCGACAGCACGATATGATTTTGGGTCCCATTTGAGTCCTGCTTTCTTGAGAATGCCAATGAGGATGTTCCAGATCCAGACTTCAGGGTTATCGCATTTTTTGATACACTTGTTCACCAAAAAGGCTAGAGAGGCTGGATCCATTTCCTCAATCTGTCTATAGCTGACATCGTCAAACCCTTTTGCACTTTTAGCTGGGTGCTTGTGAATTTCTTCCTTGGCCTCCTCAATTTCTTCTACAGAAAAATCAGCGCCGAGAAGGTTTTCTTCGCCCGGGTCCGTTGTGTGAGTAGGAATTAGACTAGCGGCAAGTTCATTCAAGCGGTGAAGTGACTTATCAAAGGCTGGTGGCGCCGGGACACTGGGGTTCATCCTAGTACCAAAGGTTTCTGCGAGCTGGGCTGCAGTGACCTCTGACCGTGGTGCATTCTTGCCCGCAAAATGCCTGAATGTATCCCAGAAGAGTCCAATATCAACTGTCGCATCAATCATTTTCTGCAGATTAGCCTGCTTGATACCTGATATGAGCGAGCGATTACGATGGGACCCAAGGAATTCCGGCTTGCTTGCCTCATTTTTCGAATATCTTTTCAGACCAGGATCAGGCAGGTTAGTCGTGACCTTTGGTGGCAGTGTAGAGTGGGTACTCGTTAGAGGATATTGTGGGCCAGGATCTGCAGTCAAGTCTCTTGGAAGCAGGATCCGATATGCCTCTATTGCGAGTTTCCGAGCGGCTTTGCGGTGCCCATTAGAGCCAGAATTCTTCAGATGTTGGAAGTGAACGGGCCCAGGGCGACTCAGTAAGTGCTCTGAGATTTTCCGGATGAGATCACCATTGGTTACTGTCCATCCGCTCGATTTCGCCGCGTCAATGTTCCATGTAATGGTATCTAACGCGTAAAACGAGGGTGAGAAAACAATCACTGGGGTGTCTCGTGATGGGAAATTCTCCAGAGCAGCCAAGATTCCGGCCAAGTGGGCTCGATTAATTGAGGCATTGAGACCATGGAGACGAGCACCAAGGTTATATCTGTTGTTCACACCAAGAAAAATCCCAAATGACGAGATGATTTCTCCACTCATTAGGCGGTCGCAGTGAGCTTCAACATAAATTGCTGTCGGGGCAATTTTCTGTTGTGACTGACATTGGCCATAATATTTCCCAATGGTATCAAGTTCACTGGAATCTTTCGCAGCCTTTGAGTGTATGGTCTGCATGAGTAATCGATCAAGATCAGTGTTTGCAGGCAATGGCGGTGGAGTCCAGCGCTTCCTTTTATGGTCCGAGCCATATGGCTTTTCCAACGAAATGGCTGGTATTGCCAGCCTGATGGCAACTGGCGCATGGTCTGACCAGTCTGATTGATGTTCACCAACAGCGAGAGCTGTCGGAACTGACTTCCTCAGGCTCCGAGTTCGAGCCAGGACATTCGCCGACGCCAGCATCCAACATCCCGTCGGACAGCAGAATCGGTAAGAAGAGACCCAGATCCAGCTCTTAAACTATATCAGATTGTAGACTACAGCAGGTCCTTATTGTAGAAAGCAGCAATATGTAATGCATGTAACTTTGGAACTTGGAAGATGAAACGAAGAGTTCGGTGCACGTGACTCTGTCCATCATTCACCCAACCATGACCGCAGATATTCGACTTGAATGGCTGACTACAGCCTGCTCAGACGAAGAACTTGATCCACTGGAAGAGATAACTCTAATTCCGCTCGATTACAAGGCGCAAGTCAACAAGGTCGCTTCCTGTATTGACAACAATGAGTGGCGCGCTGATGATCCACAGATACACAGCATTGAATTCTCTTGGGGAATCCCCAAAGATAGCCTCAATCTCGATTGTCCGCTGAATAGACTTTCAGGTATGCATCATTCATTCCTTTGACGCGAATGAAACTGAAGCCCCTCCTGCAGTTCGTTCAGATCTAAAGCAGCTTCTTCTTCGTGGACAATGTGCCCTGGTGCCCAAGCTCGCCGACCTCCGTGAAATGGAAATCGCTCAGGAGAAGAATGCACAATGCGCTTTGTCTGAGCGACAGTCGTACTTGACGGTCCGTGGCCCTACCGTCCGAGAAATATTTGAACTGACAAACCCTCAGCAATTCCCGCATGAATCGTCAGAGCTGCGGCTCTTCTCCCTTTCCAAGTCCATAAGGCCCTTTTACGTTCGCCGGATCGACAAGTCGGGCCAATCGACTTACGAGCCATTTGATATCGATGACTGGGAGAATTCTCCCCGTATCAAAGCGACCGCTCACCCATTTTTCATCACTTATTTCGCTCATGAATCTCTCATACTTGCCAAGCCGAGCTCAAATGCTCCCTTCAACGCATATGGTATTGCCTTCAGCGTATGGTTACTTTGGACGAATGCCGCGCCGAAATCCTTCATTACTGTACCCGATGTCTGGAAAGAGCACCGACATCCTCTCAGCGACAATGGGTCATGTGTCCGCCGTCGACTGAAGAAGCGAGAGCCAGAAATACCGAGTTGTGAAGATTCAGCGGCCATAGCTAGTGGTTCAGAGACTTCCCAGCGTCTCTCCGAGGAGAATTTGCAGAGCCACCAATCCAATTTCAGGCCAGCCAAACGACCTAGAGATTCCGCTTCGTCCGTCCCCGAATCCAGACCATGCAAACGACTTTGTTCCGATGCAGTTTTCAACGAGGGGTCCTCGCAAACGCTCGACTGGCTTTCCAGTCTTCCTGCCATCTCTTGCTTCGAAAATCTAGTAGAAAGCACTATTGTCCCCGACGATGACGACCTTGAACCTGTTCGTCTTTGTGACGAGGCCATATTATACGGCAAGAGGATTCACAGTATCCAGGCCCGAGGGACATGCCATCGGGATACTCGTTTTCATACCAGTTCACATTGGGCTCTTGAAAAATATAAAGTGCGTTTATGAAATCACGTTGGATTTGAGAAGACAATGAGGTGGTAAATAGATGTTACAAAATGATATGAGAAGTTCCGAATGAGTGCTACTGATTGACTCAATACGAACTCTATCGCTAGACTGTCTTCTTCAACCAGGATGTGATATCCTTCAATGCTTGACTCCGCTCTGGCTCAAACCATGTCATGGCCAGAATATCATGCGTAGCGTCCATGACCTCGTTATATCTAACTTTGTCCTTCCCAATATCTTCACAAAGCCGATCCCGAAACGTCCTAATCGAATCGCAAGCGATTTCAGCTTCCCCAACGAGAATATAGGTAGGAGGGAAACCAACAAAGAGATTCTCGATTGGTTTGAGTTTTCGTGAGCCTGGACTGATCCACGGACTGGTAATTGCTGTATCGGCTGGTAGTTTACCGAGGAGACTACGATGAGAGTAGCCCAGAGCAAAGAAGGGGACACCGTAATCGCTTGCTTGATTGCGACGCCACGACGAATTGGGCCCATCATGGGTCAAGCTCCATTCGACGCTGGGTAACAGCAAGATCAGAGCACCCGGAACAGGCAAGGCGAGCGTTTCGGGAAACGTGTTTTTGCTGAGATACAGTACCAGACCAATCGCGAGGTTCCCGCCTGGTAGACATAGTTAAAACGTGCAAGCAATCAAAAGAAATGCTTACCGGTCGAGTCTCCAGATATAATGATGTTTTTGGGCTGATATCCCAAAGTATGCACGAGATAATTGTAGCCCGCGAGAGCGTCCAGCAGTCCAGCAGGGAATGGATTGAGAGCTGGATAAGGGAAGGACGACGAAAGACGATACGAGCACGAAAATATGCGCTTTATTCGTGAATAATGTTGCAGAAAGCCATTGGAGACTGGAAAGACCGGGGGAGAGGCCTCTAATGCTCCAACATAAGCAGAAAGTCTGAGATTGACAAGTAATAGAGAGGATTTTCAGCTTTGAGCATTTCGGGATGTTGTTACAACGAGACTGGACAATATTGACTGACGACATCGAGAGGAAGTTACGAGGCGGTCACGCGATCCTGGATAGCCGGGCCGGTCAAAAAAGTTCGCATTTCGAAACCCGGCCCCTGGAGAAAACATCATTTTGAAACCGGGGAAAAAACACTTTTGAAACTGGATAAAAAACACTTTTGAAACTGGATAAAAAACACTTTCAAAACCGGACAAAAACCAACATTGAAACCGGACAAAAACCTGTGTCCAACTGATTTCTACACAGTTCTGCCCAGTTTGACAAAGGCTCATGGAGAATCTTGTTAAATGCCTTTAATTTTTGTGCAGAATGAACAGCATAACTCGTTGTAAACGATCATGTCCGAGTCTCCTCGTTGTGGAATAGACCCAAAGATGCTGATATTGAGGATTGCCGGAAGTAGTGAGGAGTGCTAAGCTTTGAACAACTTGGCCAGTCGAGTTTCGAGATCGGCATGCGTCTTGCTCGTACTCAAAAACAGCGGAACCGCCTGAGCCACCAAGCGATGGTGCATCTTAGACCTTTCTCAAAGAACTCTGTCCAAATTCGAAAGAGACAAGCAGTCGTTTGTTGCAAAATCGACACAGGACCCGTCAAGCTCGTGTGGTGGAACAAAGTGCTCTTGCTTCTCTTTACCAGACACTAGCAAAGCCAGCTTGCGAACGATAGCACTGTTGGGAGTCATTAGGTAGAGATGTAGCAAGAGCTGGTGAAAGCGGCTTACAAGTACACGTTGAACGATCACGAAAAACTTTAGACTGCTTCGCTTGTTTAGCAACGAAAGTGCCAGAACCTCACCTTTCTCGCCCATACGGATCTCCATTAGATAGCAGGAACTGATATTCGCGTCCTTGAAACATGACGCCGCTTCATGGCTCCTGGCTAGAAGTATGAAGTATGAACGAAAGGCGCGAGTTCCAGCGCCGATATCAGCGGAGCTTTAATATTTGTGCCGATCGCCGCATTTGGTAGTTCCCGAAACGTCGGCTCATAGCGTCGCTTTCCCACGATCTTTATTTTCTTCGCGTCTCTCATTGCACAGAGGAATTCAAGCGTAGATAGATAGATATGTTTCACTATTCGGAAAAAAACTCTTGGTCGACCCAGGATGCCCAGGTATCACCCAGAACATCGCCGATGGTGTACCCAACTGAGCTGTTCAATGCAGTAGCAAAGGGCGCTCGAGGCCCGACTGAACCCGGCCCAGAGTTGTTAAACTCGGCAAAGAGAACTCTGTCAATGTTCGGCGTTGCAGTGGACCAACTAATGTTCTGTTCTCAGTGGTACTAAAGAACATCGCTAGCGGACTCACATTTCCCAGCCAGCTTGAGCAATCGATGAATCCATCCAAGTGTTGCTGAAAACAACTCTGGAACAAATTGAGTCTTTCTTTTGCATCATTCTACCAGACTCACTGTGCCCATTCAGTCCAAGGCCGTCCCAAGAAAATTTTACCGGTCAAAGATGTTGTTGCAGAAGCCGAGGCGACAATCTTGGACTCGTTTATCACGACTGAAATACTCGGTGAGTCCAGAAGTTTCGTAGACCATTCCATATTCACATAGATCCACATCAATCGCAGCAAAAGGACCAATGGCCGTGATGGCTCCGGCAGCAACGGGTGCAATAGTGCTTTTATGCATGAAGACTCGAGCATGTTGACCAAAGATAAAGTCAGTCGCGCCTTCTACATAACATCCGGAGTAGAACTGAGTGCCGTTAAAAGCGTAGAGAGTGTCCTGGTACCTTTTCAACTCATCGTAAGTCTCGGCCAGAGCTTTCCACGGAAGTTACCCGTAGAATCCGACGGCATTAAAGCTCAAATCGGCGCCATATGCCGAAGATGCCAAGGCCTGATGTCCGATACCATATGTGTTTCGCAGATTGACATTGTACAAGGCAAAGTTGTCTTTGTGAACTCGCAAAGTGCCCGTTTCGTCGTTGTTGCTGGCAGTTTCCGCAGACGAAAGATTGAAGGCGATGTTCACCGTGTTATTTTCATAGTTGACTATATTTTCGGTATACCCTAGAATCTGGAGAAACAGCTGAGGAAACACGATGCTTGTGAACCTCTGTTCAGCTGACCGTTGTCTTTCCAGATCGAGCAACAGATACCTGCTCGAAATAGGTTCCTGTACTTGTTAGGTCAGCGGGAAAAGTGCCAAGAAGAAACCCACCTGGATAGATGAATACGATCTGACTGGATGTGTCATTGGGCAAAGAGTTGACTGCCGCTTGGATCGAAGTAAAGTCGGCTGAAATTGTAGCTTCAGAAACAGTAACTGCGCCCAGAGGCGGCGAGGTTCGGGCACCAGCACCAGCCACCAGTGTAATGTTTGTTGCAAGTGCAAAAAGCCAGAACAACATCGAAGATGGGAGCAGGAAGCCATTGTGCTTTCGCCACCTCATTATATGTACAGATCACCACGGGCCGGTTTTCATCACGATCAGCTGAGCTCTTCAGGGCAAACGCGTCAAGGTATTGAATTAATGCTAGCAAAGGATCAAGGAGCATAAGCCGTATCGACCCATGAAGCCCAAGTGCTTCCCAATACAGCATCGATGGTATAACCCGAAGTCGAGGTCAACTTGGTCGCGAATGAAGCCCGAGTCCCTGCAGCACCGGTACCTGTGGGATGTCAGTGACATGTCGCTGGATAAACTCTTTTACGCACCCGTATTGGCAAATTCAGCAAAGGTGACATCCGCAGTGTTGGGCGTCGCTGTGGACCATATTTCCTATTTCATCGCCGTGTCAGAAACAAGAAACACCGAGAAAAGGAAGAAAACAAACCCAGCCAGCACTGTTGATCAAGGAGCCCAAACTGCTTGAAATAAACGCGACATGAGCAAACTGGGTCCATGGTCTTCCCAGAAAGACTTGGCCGGTCAAACTACTTGTAGCGGCACTGCTGGTAATGAGCCGTAGCTTGGTTGAAAACGACTGGATCGATGTGTCAGGAACAAGAATCGACAGAAGAGAACGACATACAAACACTGTTATCGGTCGAAGCAGGTCCGTCCGCAGTAATGGCCCCTGGTCCGACAGATGCAATGGTATTCTTGTGGAAAAAGGTCCTAAAAGAGCTCAGAAAGCGATGGCCAGTGGCTTGCGTCGAGCTGACCTAGCATGTTGACCAAATATATAGTCGACAGCCCCCTCTATGTAACAGAACCCAAAGAATTGGTTCCCGATTTCTGATAGAACAGTGTCCTGGTAGCTTGCAAGGAAGATCTGTCAGCAGAACATCGGTGGCAATATAGAGGGCTAACCCAAAGAAAGCGACGCCATAATAGCCTTGATTGTTTCCGTAGGCACTGAGAGCAAGAGCTTGAGAGCCTTGTCCAAACTAGAGGAAACTTGAGAACATGTTTGTTATTAAACTGTGATAACTCACAGTATTCCTGACATTGATATTATAGAGCGCAAAGTTGTCTTTATGGACTCGCAGGGTACCGCTGTCATCATCATCTCCTGCAGCAGTGGCAGAGAGAGAATGTGTCAGAGTGACTGAATTCGCTGTCCAAGTGGTCGTGTCGGTCGTCGACCCCATAATCTAGAGAAACAATTCGTATCAGAAGGATGAAAAGGTAAGAGACAGCCCACGGTTAGTTTTCCTGTCCTGGTAATGGAGACCTGTTCACTATAAGTGCCTTGAATGAGAAGTAAGTGAGGGCTGTCCTATCAGAGCGAATTGACTTACCCGGGAAAATGAAGATCGTCTTGGTACTGGTGGCATCAAGAGAGTTTACTGCAGACTGAATCGTTTTGAACTCTCCACTAGCGGGTGTTGGTCGAACGATGACAGCTCCTGCGGGAGGAGTTGTACGAGAAGCTCGTTTCTCCAATGGACTTCCCTGAACTGAAAGGATTCCAACGAAAATGCTATAAAAGCAAACAAGTAGTGCAAGCCGACGGAAAGCCATTGTGAAGGTGAAAATTGCATCGCCATAGAGAGATTTATAGCTCTCGCCGCAAGATGGTCTTATGACACCGGCCGCGGCCCGTGGCAAGGTATTCTAGGAAAACCCGTAAACGGCAACAATCACTTGGTGCCAGCCCCCTCGCGCAAACAGTTCGGATAATAAGTTGACAAAAATTGAGTGTTGGTAGCGGACCGCGAGCAAAGAGAATTGGCCACATGTAGAGGTGATCCGGGACGGCTGACTGAGTGACCGTCAGCCTGACACGGTCAAGGGAAGAAAAATCCTGATTGCTATTTGCAACGGATGAATCATGTTCAAACTGAACATAGGATGCTACATCCACAGGAAGCCCGTCGGAGATTTGAGATTGACATTCTGGGCAACTGCTTTCAATCCTTTGCCTCCGTCGATTCGCTCAAAGACCTTGACTCCCCCAGCATATAAACCTCCAGCCACAAGAAACTTATCATCCGGACCACCAAACTCCATTCCTCGAAGGTGTCGCAGACCTGTTGAAATTTCTGCGGCCCATGTGAGACACACGCGGTCCTCGAAAGCTCGAATATCACGATCGTGTCATGAATGGAATGGTCAGGGCTGGTTATTATTGGATCGATTCTGTTCGAGATGTAGATGTATTTCCGAGGGTAAGTCGCATTGGGCACAGGAATCAGGATTTCTCCGCCCAGCACCTCGCGATCCTGATATTCTGCTGAAAGCGTCGATTTGGGACCACAGACTAGAACCGGTTCTGCGGGAAAAGGATCCAGACGGTGACATGTAATGGCGTTTCCCAGCTCATGGAGAGTCAAAACATAGTCGTCTGTGAGGTGCCTCGAATCAGCGAGCAGCCTGGAAAATGAAGGGATTGTTACCTAGCAGGGCAATGTGCCTAGGACCCATGCCCGAAGCATATTGTATAAAGCCAAGTGGTTCCCCGAAATCAGTGGCCGAGAATCGCCAAGTCCTATCTGTTCCAAGGTCAGGAACCAGAAGCTCTTGACCTCGAAGGATTACTTGGTGAGGATGAGGCGATTCTTGACGCTGTAAATTCGGACCACTTCCATGCAGCTGGGCAACATTACCCTTTTGAATAAAAGGCAAGGTAGTGCTGACGGATAGGGCTGCGACTGTTCCACTAGGATACTGTGTTTCGTGAGTGCCAGAGTTGCACAAAAGTTAAGGGAATCGTACGTTTGCAACAAAGACCTGGTCGGCAGATGCCAGGACAGAAGAAGGCCCATCTCCGCCACTGGATTCCTGAGCCAAGATAGCGCCGATGCCTTGGTCGTTGTACTTGATCGCAACAACCTGTCCGTCTGGCTGCTTCAGCGCTGTGAAAACGAGAGACTTGTCGATTGGATGACGGGTGAGCCACGAAGGCTGACATCCAACAGTCAAGAAAGAAACCAGCGATAAGGATCCATCTACCGGGTCGAAATTGATGGTGTAAACGTCGTCGGTGAAGGTCGCGGCAAGGACCTTGAAAGGCATGACCGTCCGAAAACCCGAAATGACCTCTTGCTTTTCTCCATGACCTTCGGATGACGGCTGCGTCACCCTGTCTCACCGACAATGGAACTATGGGGCTGAAATATCGGCCGAAAATCCGAAGCTGTCGGCTTATAAGGCAACAGGCAACGCTCGAAATCATTGCTCAACAGTTTAACAATGGCTGCTCAAGCTCTTCTGATTAGGAGGTCGACTCGATTATCTCGCTCGTTCTCCGCGTCTCGGGTCGGTAACCAATCGAAGGAACTTCCTCTGGCAGGTATACGGGTTCTGGAAATGGGTCGTGAGTCGCGACTATTGATTTGCCAAATGTCAGCTCAATCTTTGCAGAACTCATCGCCGGACCATTTGCTGGCCAGCTACTTGGGTAAGCCGCGTATTAACAGGCTTTTGTCCATAAATAAACTTCATTTCAAGACAATTCGGCGCAGAAATCATCAAGGTCGAACCCCCGAAGATTGGCGATCCTTTACGCGTCTGGAGAGAACTGGATGTTGATGGTACATCTCCATGGTTTCGCTCGATAGCTCGAAACAAGAAGAGTGTCGCGATTGACATGAGAACTGAGCAAGGCAGAGAGCAAGTTCCTTCAATTCTGACCTTAACCTTGAACTGACTTGGCATACAAGACTAGTTCGAAAACTCGCTATCAAGAGCGATGTGATACTGGAAAATTTCAAGGTATCAGTCTTTCACTGCGATCTTTTTGCGCCTAAATTAAAATCTCCAAGCCAGGCAGTTAGTCTCGAGTAATTGTTCCAGTATCTCAACTGATTATCTTTCAGCTCTCGAGAAATGGAACCTTGATCCCGCTTCGCTTCATCCACACAATCCCTCTCTTATCTTTACCCGCGTCAGTGGTTACGGTCAGACAGGTCCATGGTCAAAGCGTCCTGGTTACGCTTCGGTCTGCGAAGCAGAGTCTGGCTTCCGTTATATCAACGGATTTCCCGATGCAACTACTGGCGCACTGGATGGTCCGCCCGTACGGCCGAATATTTCCCTAGGGGACTCTGTAGCTGGCTTGAATGCGGCATTTGGGACAGTAAGTAAACTGTCAGCTCTGTCGTTTCACTCGTCTCATGAGCTCTAGGTGCTTGCGCTGTTCGCCAGACAGTCCAAAGGAGGCAAAGGCGCTACTGTCGACGTTAGTATTATGGAGAGCATGCTGAACCTCATGGAAGGTATCATCCCAGAGTATGATAGAAAAGGAAAGGTCAGCACCCGTCTTTCAACAGATTCTCCCGGCATCAATTTTGGTAGATCCGTGGACCATCCGGCTCCTCCGTAACAGGAATTGTACCGACCAACGCGTATCCTGCTCTTCCAGACCCTTCAGCACCTGCTACACCCGTCTACGTTGTCATAGGCGCGAATGGCGATTCAATCTACAACAAACTGATGACTGCTATCAATCGGACCGACCTAGTTGGCCCTTCGTTTGCTCAGAACCACCACAGAGTCTCGCGTCAAAAAGAGATCGAAGACGCAATTTCAGCTTGGACGAAAAAGAAAACTGCAGAAGAAGTCGTGGATACCATGAATTCGGCCGGTGTCCCAGTTGGACGTGTCCTCAATGTCAAAGACATTGTAGAAGCAGAGCAGACAATTGCACGAGGATCTGTACAGGAGGTCTGGGTAGATGGTCCAGATGGAGGCGAGGGATGGAATGTTAAGATTCCAGGGACATTCCCTGTTCTTCAAGGCTACGATACTACTCCTAGATGGGCTGGTCCAGAGTTGGGCCATCACACAGATGAAGTTCTGATCCAGGAGCTTGGCCTCAGCGAAACCGAAATCAAACTGTTTCCGGGACGAAGGTATCATAGGATGAGCTAAACTAGAGCACAAGTACAATATTTCAATCTAATACGTAGAGCAATAGACAATGTGTCCCAATGAGACGAAAAGACCACAGAATATGCCTTCAAAGCCACAAAAATCCAGTTGGCTTCTCGATATCTTTGCTATACGCAACTTCTTTCAGTCCTCGACCACCATCGACTCTTTCAAATACTTTAACTCCTCCACCGTTAGCTCCACCAACTACAAGCCATTTATCGTCTGGTCCACCGAAAAGCATGCCTCTGGCGTGATTCAAGCCAGTGTGAATTTCGGCGATGAGCTCGAACGCGTCTGAGGTAGAAAAAATAGCGATGGTGTCTCCTTCAGGAGAAGGATCATTCCTGTTGGAAATATAGACATAGCCAATGGGATACGACGTGTTGGGAAAAGGAATCAGAATTTCCGCGGCGAGCATTTCATGAGGCTGGGAAGGAGGGTTCGACATCGTAGATCGAATCACAGAGTCAGAAGGTTTGTCGTCCAAAGTAGGCCAAGGTAGACGTGAGACCTGGCTCGAGAGCTCTAGGAGCGTGTACAAGAAACCCTCTATACGTACGTTAGTACCATTGAATGGTAAAGTAAAAGGACTTGCCATAAATTGCAACATGCCGAGGACCGCTACCACTGGGGAATTGGATGCTGCTCTGAATATTCCATTGACCAGTGGCAGCTTTCTGGACACGATAAACACGGTCGCCGCCCAAGTCAGCGACGAGAACTTGATTCTCTCCTGCTTGGAATACTTGATGAGCATGTGAACATTCTTGTCGCTCAGTATTCGGACCCGAGCCTGTAAAACTGTGGGTCGCGACTGGTGTAAAATACGGTGGTGCATCCGATGTTGACAAGATGGAAACTGAGCCAGAACCATACTATGATCGTTTGAGCAAAAATAAACTTTCGAAGATGGAAAAAAATTGGACACACATTGGCCACGAAAAGTTGGTCAGAGCTAGCTAGAATTGAACATGGATAGGTCCCTCCGCTGCTGGCTTCGCCAACCACGCGTCCGACACCATCTGAACTGTACTTGAGTGCAAGGAACTTTGCCTTCCCCTTGTTCGAGGCATGCAAAAACCAGGGACGCGATCCACTGGATGAGATGTGATCCAAGATGGATGAAATCCTGCATTGACTGACGATGAGCGAGTCAAGGATGAAGTGGCTGGTTCAAAAGAAAGCGTGTAGATGTCGTTGGTGTAGGACGCGACCTAGAATTTTGAAAGTCATGGTTGCCGATAAAGGATAACGCGACTAGCGCAAAGGCTTTATACTGAAAAATACCGATAAGGCCCCGAAGCGAGATTGGCTGTAGCTCTTCTCAAGTCCGGGATATCTCCAGGACTTGGTTCGTCTGCAACAAGTGTCAGCAAGTGTTTCTCGAGTCTCAGATTAACGAATTGTGGCTCTATTTCCAGATAGCAAGCCCCGACTTTTCTCCATCTTTTCAGCCACATGGCGTCACGAAGAATCGCGGACTTATGCTGGCACGTCCGTCAAACGAAGGCTTCGAAAAGACACACAGGATCGTAGATGCATCCACGCATTATAACTAGTGTTGACTTGAGTAGAAAATTGAACGATAAATGCGAGGAAAACGGGAACAGTCTTCGGAAGCCGGTTCCAGATCCCGGGTCGAGTCACGACGACGATAATTTCTTTATTCGTTCCACACTGTCGAAAAAGGCCACATTTGCCAGAATAACCAAGTCCAACGGCGGCCAAATAGCTGGTATCAGCGTCCAGTCCTGGTTGTCCACCGCCAGCATCGAGGAAGACGGCGACATGAGCCCTTCGGGTTGGAATAAGGATCGTTTATTGTCGGAGTGGCCCCAGGCCCTGGAATTTGCGCAAGCTCAGCTCCTGAGCAGCTCTACAAATATCCGAGTCCCATTTCTTCGCGAAGAACTGTTCACGTTGGCCAAAAATGAAGGTATGGTCTTTGGTGGTTCACTGAATTTCCTATTGATCTACGATTTCTCTGCTTTTCAGACCTTGATCTTTCCAAGATATTGGATATATTTCACCTTCTTACCCTCACCTATACACGATATGCAGATTCGGCATCGAGAGAGGCGGTGGAGGCTGTGGGCATGGAACTAGTTCGGCGCGACGAATGTCGGGGCACTGATCAAGGTCCTGCCGACGAAATGAAGCTTGGGGTTGCTGAACAGATTCTGGGCTGGTTGTCGAACGAGGTGACGCGTCTGTCGCAGCGAGGATCATCTAGGTGCGCTACTGACCGGCCTTGACCCAATTTTCCAATCTTTTCTGACTAGTCTGTTCCAGCTCTTACGCTCCTGCCGATATCTTTGTTCTCCTCAACTGGTCATGCGGCTTGTATTCGGTCTGTCTAGCAACAAATCCCACATTTGTAGAGAGCAATGCCTGGCCGATGCTTGTTACCACAATGGCCCGACTTTTCGATATGATCCAAGATTCTACCCAAGCAAAAGCTTCCCTCAAGTCAGGCGGTTTGATGCGTGTTCGTCGTGTACTGCGTTCAGTGTGTCCCTTTTCGTCACACCTGCAAGCAGGCTGATGGATGAAAATTTCATAGGCCGATCGAAAGCTACCCACCCTTATCGCCTCTCTGTTGGCAGCTAGCAAGAACGGCCAGACTCCCCTCAGATTCATCCCGCTGGCAGGCGTCTCTGTATCGGTGTTGATTCGATTAAAAACTGTGCCAGAGCCTACAAAATTGGCTCTCGGACGATCTCAAAGTGCGGAAATTTCTCTTCAGATTTCGACTTGCTCACTCGCGTCCAGAATCAGTTGCTCAATCTCTATTTGACGGCTGTCGTAATGTCTAAAAGTACTGTACCGGCTCATGTACTGGTAAGTTGTATCAAAGAAATGCTGACCGACGTTGATCGCTTTCAGACGAGCTTTGACGATCTCATCCAGACCTACGTCTCACCCAATGACTTGACGAATACCATTCTGCCAACGATTGAGCGAGGCCTTCTTCGGTCCCCGGAATATGCCCTAGAAGGTAGCGAATATAGGTCGAACAAATCGCACTCTAACTCATTATCAGTGACCTCGCATTTCTTCCGAGCCTACGATCACCCACTAGACAGTGACAGCTTTCGTCGAGTTATGGTCCAGGCTGTCAATAGCACGAAATCCACCAATGCAGTCGTTCGGGCTCACGCCATAGATCTGTTCAAAACCATCCTCAAGGATGCTGATTCCGGAGTTCAACCAGCGGTCGATGAGATACTGGCGCTCCCAAAAACTGGGAAAACCGTCGGCCCAGATCATCGAGTTGCATTGTATACAATGCTGGGTTATATTCCTTGTTCCCAGTCTGTCTCACCGTCCATTGTTCAGACTGCAGTACCTTTGCTAGCTAAAGAAACGCATGAAGGTGCTATTGCGGCCTTATCGGCGGCATTACCCAGCCATATTGTCCTTCTATTCCAATCCAACAAGTCCTTGTCAACAGAGACAATCTCTTTGATTGCGAAAGAGATGACGAGTTCCAAACTGCCTACTCGAAGAGCCTTTTGTGCCTTGACAGGCAATTCATTATGGGGTGAAAGTGTCGTCACAGATGCAGCGCTGTCGTTCGCAAAATCTATTCTCGTGTCGCTGGAAAACAACCTCAAAACAGTTTCGACCAACCCCTTGAATGCCAGTCCTGTTGATGGTTATATCGCCTTGGCAGTCTTGCTTGGCCCTATTGCTGGTTCCAAAGCCTTCGGTAAGCCGTTGCCCGCCTCAAAATGTTTGTTCCAAGATCTCATCAGCCCATTAGATGATGTCCTCTCCCGAAATATCGTCATTCAAGCCATACCTACATCTACCGTCAAGCCTTCATTCCTTATCTGGGACAAGGTATATCAAAAGATTTCCGAACCCGACGATCAACGATGGCTCCTCAGAGCTTGTGATGTTGCCTTGCAGTTTTTCGCTCAGGATGTCGCCAAAAGTCGCACTTTAGGGTTCGTATCCACTCTTTAGCTCTAAAATTGTGCTGATCATGATGTTAATAGGAATCAGCTGGGTTTGATCCTCGTTTATCTTGCGGTAAATGGCGCCACACCCGAAGTTCGTCGCAGTGTGTACAGCGTCGTGGAAAGTCACACCCGCCATAACCCTGGGACCGCCAATAAAGTCATACGTGAAGCCGTGACCTCTTTCTTAACCCACCCGATACAGTCAAAGACGTCTGAGGAAGAGACTCGTTGGAACAAGCATCCGCGATTATCAGCGCTCTTGCTCAGTTCCGTCTCATTTGATGAAGGAACAAGTGATTCGATTCGCGAAGAAGTTGTGGTTTCGTTGTCGATTCTGGCTCATCATGAAAACATCTGTACGTGAAATCTTGTATTCCTGCGCTTGTTCTGACTTGATTTTCAGGCGCCAACTCTCGACAACTGTGGATTGATCTGTGTCAAAAGGCCAGCATTGACCCTCACAAGCTCGTTAATCAACACATGGACAGCTTGATCGCCCTTGTCCTGGAGGCATCACTGGACCTAAAGGTCAGTCACTGAGCCGAGTTTATCTTGGGTCGGAATCGCTGATGTTCACCTTTAGGCTGGATTCCCCGAAGCTGCCCACAAGACAGTCAGCGTTTTGGCCTTTGTATCACCAGAAACCGTCGTCCCACGTCTTTTAGAGCAGATCAAAGTGGACATGAGTTCCAGCATTCTCAACGCCATTACTGACACGGATATCAGCATTTGGATGACTCCCGAAGGCACAACATTCGTTGATGGTAAAAGTCATCTGCACTAGATTTGACCTATGCTTACTCTTTTATAGTCCTGACGTCGACCAAAGGAGATGTACAGAGAAAAGGCAAGAATTCCGAGATTGAGAAGTGGGAAGCCGATCTTCGCCAGTCTTTGGCCAACAAAAAGCCATCGGGATCAATGACCCTGAACAAGCAGCAGCAGGCCGTTTTCCAGGCACAACTTGAGAAAGAATCCCAAGTTCGTCGGCATGTTACGACGGTGAAGCAGCATCTCGAAAGAGGGCTTCAACTTATCCGAAGTTTGGTGACTGCGAATGTACCAGAATTTCGCGATCAATTGTCTTTAGTATTGACTTTACTGTTCGATGCCTCTG
The DNA here is from genome assembly GCA_029320655.1 of Mycena floridula. Taxonomy (NCBI): domain Eukaryota; kingdom Fungi; phylum Basidiomycota; class Agaricomycetes; order Agaricales; family Mycenaceae; genus Mycena; species Mycena floridula. Next base: position 3,753,215 of record JARIHS010000001.1, read on the forward strand.
CGGATCGTGGTGCTGTGCTTTCAGGTCCGCTGGTTTTTGAAACCTATTTGGTATGTAGATCCCTGGAAGACCTGGCTCAGAAGTTTACTGCTTCACAGATCCTTTCGCAGTGCTGCTCCGAACGTTTGGACACTTTTAGGAAATGGGCCGGTGTTGCAGCACTACGAAGCTCCAGGCCATCCATTGTTCCTGAAGAATTGAGCGCAGAACCTCTCGGACGTATGTATCTCTTATCTCAAGTTTTGAAATTGCCTTCAATGTCTTCTAGTTCTGATTCTGCGGGTACTGCATCGATTACGGTTCCAGTCAGAACAATCACCATTTGATCCAGCGACATTTTCTTATACTTTCCCTCTGCTTCGATTTGTGCTGTTCGAAGGTGGAGTGGCATCGGAAGATCCAGAAGAAAGTCTTGAACAGGTCGCGGTGGCTCTTGATATCATCAAGTTCCACGTTGGTGAATGTCTGCAACTCCGCTTTTGCTGGTGCCTTTGCTTATCATTTTCTAGTCTCTGGAGGCGCTTTCCCTAGGAGCCAAACATTAGAGAGCTTGGTCCATGTCATTCGTCAACAGCCAAGGCTGAGCAAGGAGGCTTCGTCGACTCTTGTAGATCTTGGTCAGGCGATCGTTGCAGTGGCGACAAGGAGTGACATCGATGTTCTGCTACATGGGACATTGCTTCAGGAAGTCTATGTGAGGAATTCTTGCCTTCAGGCATTACAGGTAACTCGAACAGTCCCATGCGATGTCATCTAACAAGTTTGCAGCCGTTCGACCTGACAGATCTTGATTGGTCACCCGAGCTATTAATAGCTTCTCACGATGCCGATGAACAAAACGCGAGATTGGCCAGTCACGTATGGGACGACAATGGTCTCGACATTCCGGAACAGTACCTTGATGAATTAACCCCATATCTTGGTATGTGTTCCTTTCTTTCCATTGGCATGCACTCAGATTTTGTAGGCCATGCAAACGCTTACGTCAGATCCAGTATCTCGGCCGCTATCGCCGATGCTGTTGAGCACTGGCCAGAGACCGCAGAGGGCACCGTAAATGCTCTGCAGGCAGAATATCGAGATAAAGTAGGTGGTCACTATCGGGCCCAACTCAAGCTCAACCTTTTAAAAGGCCAAAATCCTTGCTCCCGAATATGATCAATATGTCAGTCTCTTTCTTACTTCCTCAAGGTGTAATGTCTAACTTGTGCAAAGGGGATGGTCATTGCTCAAAGTCTGGACCGATCTGACCCTTGGACCACTCGGGTAGCCATTGCTCGCTCATTCGAGCTGTTGGTACCCTTGTTGCCCTCTTCCGAAGTGGTACCATTTTTCAAGTTTCTCATCGAAGACCAAGCTCTTGGTGACCGGACCCCTGATGTTCGCAAGGGAATGCTCTCCGCTGGCACTGTATCCATTGATCTCCATGGTGCAGCACATCTTGCCGACTTGATCTCCATGTTCGAAGAGCATCTCGGAAGCTCAAGTCCCGCCACCGATGCAGGAGATCAAATCAAAGAAGCTGTTGTCATTCTTTTCGGTCGTTTGGCTCGTCATCTTCACAACTCTGACCCCCGAATTCCAACAATCGTCGAGCGACTAGTCGAAGCTTTAAAGACACCGGCAGAACAAGTCCAGATTGCAGTATCAGAATGTCTGTCACCTTTGGTGAAAGTCATGCGACCTACGCTAGGCGCCTTGGTCGACAATCTTTTCGATACATTGTTCACATCGCCAAAGTATGCCGCTCGTCGGGGATCTGCCTATGGCCTGGCTGGAGTTTTGAAAGGGACAGGGATTGCTGGGTTCAAAGAGTTCAACGTCATCAGTCGATTAAAAGCCGCTGCTGAAGAGAAAGGCCAGTACGAACCCCGTCAAGGCGCCATGTTCGCTTTCGAGACCCTTTCTCATACCCTTGGTCGACTTTTCGAGCCCTACATCACATACGTTCTTCCTCTTCTTCTCGGTTGCTTCGGAGATGCAGCAGTCGACGTTCGAGACGCTACGCAAGATGCAGCTCGTGTCATTATGAGCAACATGTCTGGATATGGCGTGAAACTCATCATGCCTTCTCTGCTCTCGGGACTCGACGAAAAGCAATGGCGAACAAAGAAGGGATCTATCGAACTTCTCGGGATGATGGCTTACTGCTCACCTCGCCAGCTTTCAGTGTCACTTCCTATTGTCATTCCTCGCTTGACTGGAGTTCTGACAGATTCACATACTCAAGTTCGAACCGCAGCCAACAAGAGTCTGAAGCAATTTGGAGAAGTCATCAGCAATCCAGAGATTCAGTCTTTGGTCCCTGTCTTGCTCAAAGCGCTAGTTGATCCCGCCAAGACACCAAACGCGCTTTCATCTCTTCTCAAAACATCATTCATGCATTATATCGATCATTCATCTTTGGCACTTGTAAGCAATTCTCAGCAGTTGCTTTCGATTTCTAACTGGTCCCTAGGTCATTCCAATCTTGCAGCGTGGTCTGAGGGAGCGTGGCGCCGACACCAAAAAGAAGGCGGCACAGATTGTCGGAAATCTTGCATCGCTGACCGATTCCAAGGACTTTGTTCCATATTTGTCGGAGCTACTGCCTTTGGTACACGTCGTCCTGGTGGACCCTGTACCAGAAGCTCGCGCTACTGCTGCGAAAGCTCTTGGGACACTTGTGGAGCGATTAGGAGAAGTTCACTTCCCCGATTTGGTACCAGGCTTACTTCGCACGCTGAAGACAGACACATCTGGCGTTGATAGACAAGGAGCTGCACAAGGCCTGAGTGAGGTGCTCTCAGGTCTCGGTATGGAGCGACTAGAAGGACTTTTACCCGACATTCTGGTCAATGCTCAATCTCCACGTCCAACTGTTCGAGAAGGTTTCATGTCGCTCCTCGTTTTCTTACCAGCAACATTCGGTACTCGTTTCCAGCCTCATTTACCAAAGATTATCGCTCCGATTCTTGGTGGACTGTCGGACTCTGAAGAGTATGTGAGAGAAGCGGCCATGCGAGCAGGACGGATGGTCATCACGAACTATTCGAACAAAGCCATTGATCTTCTCTTACCGGAGCTCGAACATGGCATGTTTGATCCTGGTTGGCGTATCCGGGTACGTACATGTCGCTCTTTTCTTGAATCGGCGACTGACCAGTATTCCAGCATTCTTCCATCACTCTTGTCGGAGAACTTTTGTTCAAGGTTTCTGGGATCTCTGGCAAGACTTCTGATCTTGAAGAAGAAGATGTCGCTGCTGAAGCAACTACCGCTGAAACTTCTCGACGGGCTTTGGTCGATGTACTTGGCGTCGAACGTCGGGATCGACTGCTTGCCTCGTTGTACCTCGTTCGAGGAGACGGGGTCGCTGTTGTTCGAACCCTGTCGCTACAGATTTGGAAGGCGTTGGTGCACAATACTCCAAGGACTGTGCGAGAAGTTCTTCCAGAGCTCATGAGCCAAATCGTCGTATTAATAGCCAAAGATGACATGCAATCGCAAGGGGTCAGTCAAGCCATTTCTCCTTATGACTCGAATTGACTCTTTCGACGTTTTCACAGACCGCTGCTACCTGCGTTGGTGAACTATCTCGCAAGTTTGGCGAAAAGATTGTCGGCGAGATGATGATAATCCTTCGTGACAAAATGGCATCCTCCGAGCCCAATGTCCGAAAGGGCGTCTGTCTCACTTTGGGAGAGATCATGTAAGATTCTTTGGTTGTCTTTCTGCAATCTTGCTCATTTGGTTTGCAGGGAAAACACCAACGATGCACAAAGAGAAGATCACGAAGACGAAATCATCTCGATGGTTCGCGTTTCCTTGGTCGACGACGAGGCAGATGTGCGCGCTGCTGCTGCTCAGACCTTCGATATCCTCCAAGAGACCATCGGAACCAAAGCTATCGACCAGACAATCCCAACATTATTGGAAGCGCTGCCGTCAGCCTGGCAAGGGTTCTGGAACAGCTCTACAGGCGTTGCAGGAGGTCATGAGTGTCAGTCCAGGTTATTCCCTGCTGAAATAACTTTACTGATAAAACCTCTAGGTCCGAGCCAACACTGTTTTCCCGGTCTTGATACCGACCTTGACAGCTTTGCCGATGACAGTTTTTCAACGCTCGCGCTTTGGCCGCCTTGGTCACTGTCGCTGGTCAGGCGCTAAGCAAGCGATTAACGGTGATTCTCGGTGCTCTGGTCAGAGTCATCGAAGAAGACAAGAATGAAGAGCTGTTGGTTGCTGCTGACGAGGCTCTTCGTGCACTTCTGGCATCTATCAGCGACAATGAAGGTCTGAATACTACTATGATGGTCTTCCTTGGCTGGTAAGTGAAGGGTTCATTCATTGCCTGTAGTCTAACCTAGTCCATTTAGGACGAAACATGATACAGCCGAAGCGACGTATCAGTGGTCTCAACTTTTTTGCCATCTTCTGTGCAGAATCCGATAAAGTGGATGCTTCGCTGTACCGAGTTGATTGGATCAGACAACTCATCTCTTCCTTGGACGATTCCAATGTTGCGGTCCATACATCAGCCTGGAATTCTTTGGACATCTTTGTCAAATCTTTACCCAAGGACGAACTCGAGCCACTTGTTGTTCCTCTTCGTCGCAGCATAGAATCGACGGGAGCGCCTGGAATTTATGTTCCAGGCTTTGGGCTTCCCAAGGGTGTTTCTCCGACTGTTCCGATCATCATTGCTGGTCTTACCACCGGAAGCAACGAACAGAGGGAACAAGCCGCCTATGCTATCGGAGATCTCGTCGAGCGAACAGAGGAAAGTGCGATTAAACCATTTGTGGTGCCATTCACTGGTCCACTGATTCGTGTCGCGACCCAGGCGGCAACATATCCGCCTTCAGTCAAGACAGCGATTCTGGTTGCACTCACGACAATGCTGGAGCGCATTCCGACTTTCGTCAAGCCATTCTTCCCACAATTGCAGCGGACATTCGTCAAGAGCGCCAGTGATCCAGCAAGTGTCATTGTGAGGACCAAGGCTGCTCTGGCATTGGGAGCTTTGATGAAGAATCAGCCCCGAGTGGATCCGGTTATCACTGAGCTCATTACAGGAGCCAGGTCCCAGGATGAAAATATCGCTAGTAGCTTGGTCTTGGCTCTGGCAAATGTCATTGGAAGCGCCGATGAACATGTTGGAGAGCAAGCTAGGGAGGCTTGTATCGAACTGGTGACAGAGGCTCTCCGACATCATCATGAAGGTTTGTGGTCGATTTTCAGCTTTACCCTGGTCTAATATTTATTTTTACAGAAAACTACCTGCGATCGATAGCAAGACTGACAGTATCACTCTCGGCAAGGCCTGAGATTCTACGGCCTCTGGTCCAGTAAGCATCATCATCTTTTTTTCTTCGCAGAATAATGACAGTTCTGATTCGCTTAACAGAAATTACATGATCGCAGGGACACCACTGACGATCGCATCTTCTGTGATTGTGTTAACCTTGCTCGCTCCTGATGAAGACGTTTCAGTGATTGATGAATCAAATGTCTTCTCAAAGCTGGGACTCTTGAAGAGCGTGGCGCAAAAGGTTATTGAGAGTGCTGGCTGTGATCGTCCATCGGTTGCCAAGCCAGCCAGAGAAGCTCGAGACATGTTGAGAGGGATGGAGAGCGATGATTTAACTGGGTTGTTCTAGTTCTACATCCTCTAAGGTCCTATCAATTTACTGAACAATTTGCTAATAATTGTGGTTGTCGTGGCAGCGTTACTCGTGACGATATGATCTCAGTTTGGCGATCGCCGAAGCAGGTGAAAGCGGGACCATGAGGTACTTATCAAATGGCAAAATGCATACCTTTCTTTTTCTGCAGTACTTCTATGGTACGTTCCAGTAGCTCAAATAGAATTCACTACCGTAAGTGGCAATCGATGATGAAAGATCGGAGCATATCATCTTTGCACATCTGTAACATCAAAGGCAGATCGCGCTGGGAAAGTAGATCGCGGCGCCCACGATCTGTAACAATATCCTCGTGCGCCGTCGGGGCCGCGATTTCCTCTTCTCTAAATTATATCTTTGAATATAATGCAGCTTTGACATTCATTCTTCCTCTCTATGGTTCAGGATGGAGAGCTTTTTCTCAAAGTGTTACGGGACACTTGACCGACAAGACGATTTTCCCGCACTTCTCTTACTGAAGCTTACTGATCAAACTTGGCACAAACTTGGAACATGCAAGCGCATACAAACAAAGCTCGGTGGCCGAAGAAAGATATAAAACTTGCCTTTCATCCAACTTCCTTTGTCCATCATGTCTTCTTCCTCTTGGTTCCAGACCGTTCTTCATCCATCGCCTTGTCCGGATTCATCCTCGCCTGATTCATACACCTCTCCAGACTCATCCAGTCAATCTTCTTTCTCGTCTCGTCACTCCTCTCCTTCCGAGGACAATGACGAGCAGAACAGCGTCGCGAGTGCACCTCTTTCGGCTCCTAATTATTATCCATGCACAATGACTGGCTGTCAAAAAATTTTCAAGCATCCAAGTGCTCTTCGAACGCATCTTCCTACTCATACAGGCGAAAAAGGTATTTCTTATCGTGGCTTTTTTTAATCGCGCTAAACGCCATCCAGCATTCCAATGCAGCTACCCTGATTGTTCGAAATCGTTCAATGTGAAGGTATTTCTTTTTTTCCTTTGTTGAATCGCGCTAAACGTTCGTAAAGTCCAACCTGAATAGGCACTATAGTCGCCATTCTTCAGTGAGGAAATCGCCAACGCCCGTGCCAAAGAGGAAAGCAGCTACGCCACTGCCTGAAAACGAGCGTCCTACATGTCCTTTTTGTCCAAACAAGACATTCAGCCAAAAATGCAACCTTCGCGTGCATTTAAGGCTTCATACTGGGACAGAAGGTTTGTCTTTCACACCTTGAATTGAGCCGTCCATTCTGAACCGCATTTCTAGAATTCAGATGCAACATGTTCGGTTGCGACAAAGTTTTCAACCTTAAATCCAATTTAAGCCGCCACCAGCGAAACTCACACCCGCCAGCACCTCCAATTTCCGAATTTGCCCCAGATCGTTTCCCCAGATCGTCCCAGATGGTCGAGACAAGTTTTCTGCCTGCAGAAACTCCTGTTCCTTCAACTTCTCTTCGCCCAGCATCTTTCCCTTTGTGTCCCAGGACTCCTTTTGCTGCTCCAGATGTTCCGGCACAACTTAGATTGTCAGAACAGCCACGCAAATGTCTACTTTCTTAGTCTTCGAGTTCTAGTTGAGCTGGATTGTTTTTGGCAACAAGTACCATAATTTTCTTTGTATAATTAGTGAACTGTAATGTCTTTCCGAGTTGTTTGGTATAATCTGCTTTCTTTCTCTCTTTGTCATAATTACTAGCAATAATAACTTGTCATAACAGTGAAAAAAATTCGGACCGAAAAACGTGTGGCATTGCTGCGACGGTGATACGGTGGGTTAGCTTACTGTCAGCTTGTGACGGCTCGGCGGCCGACTCCACATGAATGCTCATTGCTCACATCAGTCGTGAACAATTTTATCCGGCTTGGAGGGCTCTCAAGACGTACTTTACGGAGTAAGGAGAGCTCACGGCAAGCTCTCATGGTTTTCACCCTCATCGCTCTCTCCTGCCGGTTTTTGGAACCTGGTTTCGATGGCACCGCAGATCGTAGACGGACCCTTATCCTCCTGTCCTGCTCAATATATCGATCGGAAACTTTGCGTGATTTGCCGACCATCGACAAGCCGAGAGTCCGTAGGACCCTGGACAATCTTGATCCGAAAAATCCGGACAGATTTCAGATTTTCAGGAAGACGTGGTCTCATGATCCGGACAAAAATTCTGTTTGGAGTCAAGGCCTGATCCAGTCTAGTCTCGAAACCAAACGTGATCAGCGGTCGCCGGTCAGGCTCCTTCGGGCTTGCCAAGACTTGCTATCCGGAGGAGTTTGGGTTTGTTTTAGCAGTGAAACCTCTTATTTTTTTCAAACTCCGCCGGATCAATCCGGATCTCCGGATAGCGATCCTCGCGAGCGCGAGCGCTATGTAGCGAGCTTCACTGCGACACGCCGACATTCGTCTAGTCATACTCTACATTATGGGCAGCTATAGGAGGTTCCAGGCATTGGTTTTCCTTATCGTTTCTTCGCAGGTTCATGTTCAACTCGCTGCATTGGCAACCTTTTTGGTTATTGAGATCTTTGGACTGCTTTGAGTATCTACAAACAGTAAATTGTGTGCTATAAACATGTAGTAGCCCAGTAGTGATTTGGGGGATTTTTTCTAGCCCTCATCCCTCGGTCCGGACAAAAAATCGCGACTGGACAATTATCGGTTGACTTTTGATCATGGGGCCTCTAACCTCAGTATTTACTATTCCGTGATTTTCACCAGTTTTATCATCATCAAATCTGTTGATGTTGCCAACGAAGATCTTGACCCGGCGATCGCTGTTGCCCCACATTCCTATGATCAATCTGCGAGTCGTTTCTATGCAAGTTCTGCTCAACGCATCAACTCCTGAACAGAACCGGTTGCCACGCGTCTCCTCCACCATCATTACATCTCCACATTCCCTCCGTAGATTCTAGTCAGGTTCATCACCACTGTTCAGGTTTTCAAATCTATGTCAAAATCGTCGATTTGAGTTGTTTTACACGGGGGAGGCCCCCGCGGACCCCTACGCCCGCCGCGAGGCCTACTGCATTGGGCTTTTGAGACCAAACCGCACAGAGATCAAGGGACACGGAGATACGCATCGACAACTATCTCCTCCCTCCTCCTCCCCGCCAAAATATCTACGGGCGAGTTTATTTTCGGTCATTTGTGGCGTAAATGTAGAAGAATCGGACAAAATACCTTCAAGCCCGATTCGATCATCGAGCACCATGTCATTCAGATTTCTAAGACCCGCGATTTCCTGTGTGGACTTCTTTCAAGCCCGGAGAAATGGATAGAATATAACCGAACGTGGGTACCATCTTCTTATTTTTGAGTCTGCAATATTTGAATCCCAAAGACTCTCAGCAGCGATTACCATGTCGAGCCTTTATGGCTACGACATTAGTCCCACCAATCACTATTTTGTCAATATCGCTGAAGATGCTTCGAGGAACTTGGCAGAATCCGTTTTTCCTGGTGTGTAAGTATGCTGTCAATTCTATATCAGCATTGCAATATCTGCCTGCTTGGTCCTGGCTACAAGGTTCTAGATTTCACGAAATCGCGGCTGCAACACGAATTCTCACTCGCACCATGGTCAACAAGCCATCTGAATTCACAAAACAGCATATGGTCGGTCGACTCTCGAGTCTGTTGGCAATTGATCTAATGAATTTTGAAGTTCGAAGATCGTAGACCCTCATTACATCTTCTGCGACGCCAGGAAGATGGGTACAGTGACGGGCAAGATGAAGCTACTCTCAAGATGGTAGTAGCTGCAACTTCTTATGCTGATGGGTAAAGCTTTTGATACGTATTCCAATATTATCTGAACACATATTATGCAGGCGGTGCTAATACGGTCAGGCATCCTTTCTTCAAAGTAGAACAAGGTTCACATCTTCATCGATGGGAACTAACTTTTACGCTTTGGCTCAGAATCCAGAGATTCGTAAAGCGCAAGAACAAGTGGATCTCGTGGTTGGCGACGACCATCTCCGACATTTGGAGATCATTTACCCTACATCGAGGCTATAGTGCGGGAAACATTTCGATATCGACCTGTGCTTCCTTTGGGCGTGCCTCGTTCCAATACTGAAGACGACATCTATGATGGTTATCATATTCCTAAAGGTAAGGATTGGAAGACTTCTGAGACTCGATGACAAGACCACATCCAGGTGCTATAATCTAGTCTAATGTCTGGTGTGTTCGTTGTCTTGAAGCATCGTGGCTACACTAGACAACACGACATCCGTAGTAATTGTAATGAATCAGAATACATGGTAGCTACTTTTAAAGATCAACCCTGAGAAGAGAGCTGGTGATACGCCTCGAGGGCAGTCATCCTCTTGCCCGGATCCTCCATCTGCAGATGTTTCGCTACTTGTACGACGAGGAGTCGGTACTGGTCCGCAGCAATCAGATGAACCAAATAAGATAAAATTGCCCCAAACCCATAAGCATCCACCTTGTCTAAAAACAAGTCACCGTGCTGGACTTCCGGTGCGCTGTAGCGTTTCGTTGTCGAGATTGATCCATTCCATCTTCTTGCCATGTTGGAGGTGACGATTGCACTTTCAAAATCGAGCAGATACAGGGAATCACCTTGTTGCGCCACGTTCTCTGGCTTGAGGTCGCAGTGTGCGATCCCATGTTTGTGACAATACAACACGGCTGATAAAAGACCTGTGATTGCCTTGCGCGCGTCGACCAACCTCTGGCTCGGCGGTGATACGCCGCTATACTCGGTAACCAGCAGTAATCGATTCCACTCGTTGAAGACAGTAAATACTTTGACGAGATTGGGATGATGCAGTTTCTTCAAGATCTCGACCTCTCGGCGAGTTGTGTTCTTGACGAAAACATGTTTGCCATCGTTGGTCATGGCACTCATAACATTGTATTGCTGTGAAACAGATCAGCGGCGGTGCCAGCGGAATAAAGTCGTAGCATACTATGAGATTCAAGGGTTCAAACCCATGCTCGGCAAGTATTGCACCATCAGCGGTGGAAAATCCATGTTCCAGCTCGGTGGGTGACAAGGGTTCGTCCATGGGTTGGGCTGTACTGTCGTTTCGCCTTCTCTTTCGTCGGGGTGGACCTGGGGTCTGAGTCTGAGTCGTTTTCGTCTTGTTGGGATCAGTCTGTTTTAGAAACCTGCGGAGGTCATCATGAGATTCTGCTTCGGGTTTATTGGTCGACAAAAGGCAGTCTCTCTTATGAAGCCATTGGTACAATATGATCAGGAAATTGATAGTGTCATGCAAGGTGCGGAGGTCGAGCGTTTGAAGATGATACCGGGTCACCTCGGGATATTCGAAAGGCGCTGGCCTCTCGACCTCGAACTTGAACCAAGTCAGTATGGCCGCCTGCAAGATGAGCGAGGTACGTTTACCAGGTAAAGAGAACATTTATCATTTTGGTCGACATAGCCACCAAGGACTGTGTGAAGAGATTGGTCACCTTTCCTGTAGATGACATGAAAGATTTTTGCGAGAGATGATGCGAAGCACTTCATTCTTGCATGATCATCATTGGTGCCTGCTGAGTAAACTTCGATGACCATACAAGGTAGCGCCGTCTGTTGCTCCGTGACAGTGATATTGCCTTTGGCCTGCCAGCGGCCGTGAATGCGATTGAAATTGAGGCGATCTACACCGAGGCTCGTGCGAGTGGCGCATCTGACAGGCGCAAGCTTATCCCTGAAAGGAGATTTAGTGGACATAATCGCCGGAACATCAAGAACTTACTCGTGAAGTGTTAATCTCTTCAGGTGTTGCGCCCACAGCATGATCATCCCATGAATCACACCCGTTTTCTGAGTGCTTGTGCCTTTGGAATCCGTGATTTTTTGGAGCATGTTGCTGGAGTACTGGACAAATTGAACGATGGAGATGGCCAGGGCATCAAGGGAAGAGGATATGGCAGGTATTCGGGCGGATTCAGTTGCAGGCGCGGTAAGATCTCCTTGGGTCGACCGTACTGAAGCTTGGACAGGTACAGGCAAAAGTGCAGCCATTTGCAATCTGGCATCGTCCGTCTGGCACTTTGCTTGACAACTTGGTTCCAGGTGCTCCGGTCGTACGATGAGAAGGTGAAGTCGCTGCTGTGATTCACAATCCGTGATTTGCTTTTTATTGACTGCCTCGCCATCGTCGGGGTGAAAGGTGTCTCCATTTGCATTTGACCTCCGGATGGTCAGAGCATCAATAAGCGAGGTATTCAACGTCAGGTGACCAAATGACGAGACGCAAGTGTTGGCTAGGTAGCACTCAGTATTTAGAGACTAAGAGATGCACTGTCGTCGCTCACCAAGAGCAAACCAGAGATCGAAGAAAGTCCCAGGATCAGTGATTGGGAGATGTTTGACACGCAAGTTAAGGCTTTGGCGAGCCTCCAGGACTGAATATTCCTGACGGTCTTGTTCTCGGCTCTCGATAGACCACTGAAGATGGCCGACGTAGAATACATCAAGGAAATGGTCAGGGTGGTCCGTTTGGTATTGCTTGACGACGGATAGATCTCCTAGCTTTGTGTCACCGCTACAGGTCTCCTGATAGGTCTGGGTCTGGAATATGTAATTTATCGTGAACTCTAGTAATATCGTTGAATAAGGCCCGCTAATTGAATTAGTTACCTACCAAGCGGAGGCATGGAGCTCATTTTCTTTAGCAACCGAGAATGTCCGCTTTGTCTTATATAAGCCGTGATTTTCACGTGTAGTGACTGGCTGTGACCTGCTTTTCCTGTCGCAAGTTCGATTCTCGTCAGATGGACTTATTTACACTTTTGGCTCGGAAAATCAACCGCTGTGAGGAGTGGACGGCAGGTCTACAACAAGCAGCTCATAAGTTTCTTGTGCATTTTACTACTTACATTCATCTGTCAATATGCAAGAAACTTGGCTCTCATGGTTCTCATTTTGAACTTGAACTCAGTCTGATATTCAAGTATTCTGCGGGAGCTGGAAGGCTGGCCAGACTCCTGTTCCCGTTGCGGTTTGTTCTTGCCGCTGGCCGGCCCTTGCCCCAGTCATGGTGTATATTATTAAGTTATATGTAATCAAACATCAATGACTCCGCAGCGGCACCGCGCAGTCAGACTCTTTTTGTCAATCGTTTACAAAAAGAGTACTAATATGAGATCACTCCTGCTCGAGCTGCAGGCTAGCATTGCAACTCGAGCAGCAGTAACCTCAAACATGCATGATCACGCATTCTGTATACATTCCTGCTGGACAAAGACTGGTGGGATCGGATGTTTAGTGGCGAAGGAAAAGAAAACGTGAAGACATACTGAAGTACAATCTTCGGAGATGTCTGCATCAAGGGGTATCGTTAGTCTTGTATGAGAAGACCAGAGACGCTCACTGACCTAAGAAAACCTGGTGACATACTGAAGCACAAGACTTGAAGGCATCTGCATCAAGGGGTATCGTTAGTTTTGGCTGACAAGACAAGAGATGTCAAACAAATGAGTTCGACAGGAAGATGGCTGGCCCAGCTGATTAGTAAACTTGTAGAATAGTGATTGAGCAAATACCAGTGAAAAGAGACAAAGCGATTGCAATAAAATATGCCCCCGAACCAAAAACCATCCCGGGGACCTTGACACTACTAGAGAGTGTTCTGAGGCCCGAAGCATCATGCACAGACGTCTTTGGGGGGGCATTCAGGGGATAAAATCCCTACAGCACTAGCTCTATTTCAAGGCACCAAGACCAGTTAGAGCCCTCGCATTCGGAAAGCCAAAGCTGACCATGTAGTAGAATATGCATAAGGAGGAGGCTACCTCGCCCAGGCAGCGATGTGGCTCGCTGTAGCCACTTTTGTTTCTGTTTTCGACATTGGACCAGCAAAAGACTCAAAATGGCAGTGACATTTCATTATCAAGCGCTATTCTGACGGAGCTACCAGGTGAGAGTCAGACTCAAGTCTAAGGATGCTCTTTGACTGATTACTCTAGTCAACCTGAATATTTCGATTGCTCAATTATGCCTAGGTTAGGGACGGCGAGAAATTTGATTGAGTCAGAGTTGAAGTAGCACTCGGGACTTGTAAACTTTTAGCTTGAGTTGGCCTTATCTGTATGTGACTGCATTCGCACGATCTGTTATTTTTGCCACGCATGCCTTTCAACTCGCGCGTAAGGCACAGGCTGAATCCTCCCCCGCCCAAGATGTCCCAGCTGCCCAATGAGCTTTGGGTCCTTGTTTTTGAGCAGATTGACTCGCCTTCCACGCTGCTGGCGGTCATTCTGACCTGCAAACTGTTCCACAATCTGGCCATGGCTCCACTATATCGGTATGTAGTTTCTCAAACACCAGTCCTCTAGCTCGGACGTTAACCTTTCTCCATAGGCATGTCCATTGGAAGCATGAAGCTGATCTGCAGTCTCCGTTTTGGCTTCACCAGGACCAGACAATGGTCAACTCCACGACACTTTCGGTCACCATTCGCGAGCAAACAGCTGGTCCTGAAGAGCAGGCGGATCTCACTCAACTCATGATCAACCGAATTGAGAGCTTCACCAAAATTCATACTCTTACTCTTGACCATGTCTGTCTTCCACATCCTATCACCAACATGATCCAGTCTCTTCCAACTCTTCAGAAGCTGATTATGAAGAACTCATTCTTTTCTTTTCCTCGTCTTCCAGTGGTCGACCTCACTCCAGTTATTCCACCGCCTTCAGAGCCTCTGAGCATCAAGGAATTCACGCTTTTCACCTGTTTGCGTGATTCTCATCGCATTGATCCCCAGCAGTATAACCAGATAATGCGGTCATTTATCCGTGGTCCCAATCTTCGCGTCCTCCGGATCGACTGGTCCTCGGCATCGTCGCGATTTCTCTCCAATCAGCTCGAGGGGCTTGATTTACCCCAAGAGCTCGAGACCGTCGAGCTCAGGCTGCCGAAAGCCAAAGCATGGACCGAGGGCAGTGCTTTATGGACTTTGCTAGAGCCACTCCAAACATTTCTATCCAACTGCAAGAAACTTCGAAATGTTATTATTACAGGTCATCTGCCCGCTGTCGTGCAGACTGTCGAGCTTCCCAATATCGAATCCTATACCGGAAACATGGCGGCCACTGCATTCATCGCTAGCGCTGGCCATCTCAAAGAGATCGTCGCCACCGACGATGACTGTTTCACAAGTGCTGCCACCACTTTTTTGCAAAAGTTGGCAGACACTGTAGGTTCGAATATTCGATCTCTAGACATCCGGGTTCTGGCATGGGATATGGAGATTATATATGCTGTCATTCAGCTTTTCCCTAACCTGAAGCATTTCTGTATCAGGTACAAGCGTGGATACCCTTCAGAGGCGAGTTCTCTTTCTGCTTGATCTCCAGGATTATGCTGACTCTGCTATAGGACGTCCTCGTTGCTCTGGGCCCGCAATATCTGACCCGTTTGCCTTGTATCGAAAGCGTCCATATCTACAATACTTTGGAGCCTATACCGCGGCCCAAAGAGCAATCTCCCAGTCGCTCTAACACCTGGATCTCTATCCGTCGTGAAAAGCCGTCTCTAGTGGTCTCATTGGACTATTCGCGTGAATTGGGACCATCTGGTGACGACGAAGAAGTCCAGGACTTGCTGATTCCATGGAAGAGATATTGCAAAACTTTGAGAGAGGTTAGATTTACCAGGGATTTTGTTTGGCGAAGGGCGTTTGACGGCGATGCATGGTGCAAGCGACCGTTCAATGTTATTGTCGAAGAGGAATATGAAAAGAAGGACGAGATTTTCTGAAAGAAATCGGAGGAAAATTGTACACAACTGTAAACTTAGAACAAGCGCCCTCGGACTTTGACCATGTACTTTAACGGGGTTGAGCAACCCATTCCACCCAATGAGCGCTATCAGCTCAATCTCAAAGTCCTGCAACGGCGCGAGCCATCCATAACCTCATTTTTCCACCAGTTCAGCCATGTTTGCGTCTACCACCACGATGGGGAGAAATGGGAGAAACAAGGGTTTGAAGGGACCATGTTCCTTTACGAACGGTGCGATTATCTGCCGAATTATAACCTTGGATTGCTCATTTGTTGGTTACAGAAACAGCTATCCACCCTATGGGTTCTACATTCTCAATCGAATGGGCACGACCGACTACGACCAGCGGCTATATCCCGAGGACGACATTGGCGTCCATGGCTCGTATCTGATGTTGCGCTCATATCCAGATTACACAAAGGCCAGACTGAGACGAATCCCTCCAGACACAGACATCTTCTCCGGACGATACATGATTCCACCGAATCTCACCAAGGAGGACAAGGAGATTCCTGGTGGCCAGTCGGTGGTTATCGGACTATGGGTCTTTGCTGGATGGCCAGCACCAGCAGACTCCTTGATCGATGTAATGCACAGACTGCATACGTATGTTCGCAAGAATGAACGTTATCCTGACGAATTTAGGATGCCAGTCAGTTTACCTTCGCCTCAGCCCACGGACCTTCAGGCGCTTCTAGCGTCTCTCAATTCACCACCACAAGTGAGATCCACTGGAGAAATGTCCTTTGAGCAGCTCGTGGATGCCTTGCAAGGAAAACCTGACGGGGGCCATAAAATGTATCAGCACCAGGTTAAAGAGAAACCGCCACCTCCAGAGCAGCATACAACACGTCCTCCAAGCTCTTCAGTCTTGCTAGATCAATTATTCGCCGAAGCCGCTGCGTCAGGTTCATATCTAACTGCAGCTCCGGCGAAGGAGGAACCGCAACCCATTATTCATTCACCCCAGCCAACGAGTTCAGCATTACCTCAGATACTGAACGAAGAGGTCATCGACAACCTCATGGGATTCTCATCGCATCGAAAATCGCCTGCAGCAAAAGTTGCATCTAAAATCGCTTCGACGTCCAGCCGTCGAATCGCCAAATCCAGTGGACCATCATCTATCACGGCCACCGTGAAACGAAAATCTTCGAATACATCCACGGCAAATTCTAGTCGCTCCCTTCATTCACGCCAGTCTCATCCCAGCTCTCGTGAAGGAGACAACGAGTCCGAGTCGGATTCAATATCTGACCGGGATCCTGTAACTGTCGATGATGAGGAAGATTCTTCATGTTTGGTCGCTGGGGACGATACACCTCGGGCGCAAATCCACCAGACATTCCATTCTTCCTCATCTGGGAAATCCCAACACGAACCTCCACTTATTGCATCGTCAGATGTCTGGTCCTCTGCTCCAGCAGCAGCACCGCTATTCTCCGCTTCCAGCTGGATCGAGGAAAATTTTGATGAGGGAGACGACGAGATTGTCGAGCTCGATTTTTCGGATACGAGGGCGTTGAGCATGCTGGGCTCGTCTTCGAAAGAGAATGGTGTCAAGGGGAAGAAGGGCAAGGGGAAAGCAGGACCACCAAGTGTCGTTGCCGCTCCTGTAGTGGTTCCACCAGTCGCACCCCCACCGGAACCACCAAAGCAAGTAGAACCTCCAAAGCAGACAGAGCCACTGAAGCAGCCTCCGGTCAGTCAGTCGACTGCAGCTGTTGATCCTGCAATAGTGACATCAAGCCTGATTTCAACAATAATATCGGTCAATGGAGCCCCTCGACCAGGGATTGGGAAGAAAGAGTTTATGAGGGAGGTTCTGACTCTGATTCATGTATGTTCTTTTTATTCTCCAAAACGCAGAAACCTGACTCGGTTCAGACAGACCCTTCATTCGTCGAGCGGCTATGGAGCGAATATTCAGCCCAAGCTAGCTCATGATCTTACTGGATGATCACGGATCCGAAACAATCTCCATCACGGTCTTTTCTCTATATTTTTACTACATCTACGAGAGCGATGCTCCTACTAGGCTTGGGGCGATACATACACCCTCTTTTGTACGGATTTTATGTACACTGGCGGTCTGCGGGTTGACCCATGCAGCTTCTCGGGAATCCAGCGTGATGAAGCCTAGAAGGTTTTGTCAATTCTGATATGGGATATATAAAGGTCGCTTGACGAACCTGGCTGAATAGTTTCGAAGATCTTCTTCTTGGGATTGAGCTGCGAGAGAGGAGCGGCGTTCTCAAAGTCGGCGCCCTCGAAATACACTCGGTCTCCAGGTTTTGAGTTTGCTGGCGGTTGAATGAGTTCGATGCCAGCCTCCTTGCCGTCTTTTGATGTCGCCTGGGCCAAGTCAGTTGGGTTTCAATATTTATGGCGACCATGACGAACGCAAAGGACCATGGCAAAGCTCTTCACTCCTCGCATGTTGGCAGGTTTGAGATTACACTAGAAATACATTAGTTTGGATGTTTTGCGAGTTTGCCGGAAACTTGCCACTGCGACGAGATATTTGTCGCGCATATCTTCGATTGGAATGTAATTAACGAGACCGGAGACGACCTGAAAACTTCTCAGCAAGAGAAGACTGAAGCTGAAAGTCACAATACCGTTCGAGGACCTGTCTCTTCTCCAATATCGATTTGCTACGAATATCAACATCTTGTTTGCCAGCTTGAGATGTAACCCTGACCTCGACGTACAGACCATCCGCGTCCGGGTGCTTCATAACTGTCGAGTTATAGCAAGTGAAATCAACTGCGAGGTGACGACTTACTGTCCACAATATGGCCCACTCGGAGATCAATCATCGAAGGGACAGGTTCGCCATCATCGACTGGCGCTGCTTTTCCTCCACCTCCTCCTCCAGCTTTCTTCTCCTTCTTCCCGCCATCCTGGGCAGCCGTCTCTTTCTTTTCCTTCTTCTCCTTCTTCGGTGCTTTTTCAACCGGTTCGGATGTCGAGGGTACAGATTTGGGCTCGTCGACGACAGCAGACGCTTTCGGGGCCTTTTCCTTCTTCTTTGGAGGTTCGGCAGTGCGCTCGAGCTTTGGTGCGTCTTGGAGGTTGAAGGAGACTAGAGGAAAGATATTTGACGCGTCTGAAGCTGTTCGCACAGGCGAACATGACTGGATGTGGTCGAAATAGCGGGTTATGGAGGGATAAGAGTAATATTGCTGTGGTGTATGCTTGGACTGGAATGACTAGTTGGATTAGCCTCCAAGGGATTATGCAACGGACTTACGATGACAGGATGAAGCGCACCGTACAGAGCGACGTCTGCAGCCGTCAAGTAATTACTGACAATGTAGGTCCGTGGTACAAGTTCCTTGTCCAGATCCTGCATAATCCACGTTCAATCCGACGTGCAAAAGTAGAGGAAAAGACTGGACCTTGATATTGGTATCCTTGACCAGATCTCCCTGTCCGACCTTCTCAATCCAGGCAACAACTTCTGTCTGGTCTTTTTCGATGTTTCCTGCTAATGAGGCGCCATTCTGAGTTACAGATAGCACAAGATCCTTTATGGGCGACTGCAGTTTTGTTATAGCTGCTTGGAAGGCCATTGGTGAGAGATGAGTAGGAGATGGTCGTGGTAGGAATCGATGCCAAAAATGAGTCAAAAAACTCATCTTCAGGTGGCTCACGTGAGAGGCGTAGTCTGGATTTAAAATTATACAACACTCTACATTGTTTCCTCAGTCTAGATCTGAAAACCGGTCCCTCGACTCGAATCGAGGAAGAGGGCCTGGTACCGAGGCTACCTTCAGTCGTCGTACTTGCCTTTGCCACCAGCAAAGTTGTTTCCAACTTTCTTCATTAGAAACTCCCCATAAACCACGGGTTCGTATTGCTTTCCATCGTCTTCTTTGCCTTCCAGAATCCTCGACGCTGCCTGCAATGGTTCCACCTTTGCAGTGAAGTTTGGCTCAAAGAAGAAGGGTATTCTGTGGTCGACAGGTGAGCCACATTGAGGTGAAGGATCTAGCAGCATAACCTACGATACGCTGGTGAAACTTGTCAGCTCTCTAATGTGATGTTCGGTGAGCGATAACTTACCGGTAATTTGAACCTCTATGTACAACTCGATGAAGAGTTGAGCGATATAGACCCTTCGTCCATATCTCCCACACTGCGATGATATCAGCACAATGGATGAATGAAGACGATGCAATTCTCACTTTCGCCGATGTTGCAAACTACACAGCCAGGAATCGGATCGGCGTTGAGCCATATACCTTCCTCAGAGCCCTGTTCGTCGGGCAAACCAGTCAAATCTAGGGATGTTGCCAGGTCTTTACGAGGCAAGAAGACTTGAAGAGCGGCTGGTGTGGGATCAGCGTACAAAAACCTGAGCAAGAAGATATCTTCACAATGGCAGGCATCGAGGAAGCTTGGAGCCTACGTTAAGCAACCATAATCTTTGTGGGCACCGCAAGAGAAGCCCTCGTGGTCGTTTGGAAGAGGAGGATAGCCTGTTGGAGGTGTAAAAAGCTGGAAAATGACACCATGAATCGAAATCAGACCTATCATCCGCATAACCCAGAAACTATCGTCGACTTGAGCTCTTAGGGTCTGCCATTCGTCATCGGTCATTCCAAGACCCAGTGCCATGCTGAAGAAAGTCAGATCTGCATTCCTGGAGGAGCAGAGGCACTGACGCTTCCATGACGATTAATCCGAGAGCCTTCATCTTCTCTATCCATACTTCATACTTGTCGCGGAAATCGGATACGCTGGGCCATTGATTTTCGCCCCATAATGGCCTGGATTTATCGGGAACTACAGGTTTATACCAGTCAATAGCTTCATGGTTGTCCGCTTTTCCATTCGTAACGTTCTCATTGAGCCTCGCATATCCTGTCTTTGCAATCAGTCGCGATCCAAGAAGCAAACTTGGACTAACCGCGAGCATTATCTTGGTTCTTGAGCGACAGTTTATCCTTTTCATCTTGAGACAGTGCAAAGAATTCCCTGGCTAACTGTGTAAGTCGCTCTGGTTCACTAGGATCGACATAGGACGAGATGTCGAGATAGAAGAATCCGAAATTGACACAAGCAGAGTGAATTGCAGATGCAACTGCCGCTCGAGATTCAAGAGTTTCAGGAGACTTGCCGGTGTCGAGAAATGGTGCAATGTTGATGATAGGCAGCCCCGGAGCCATCGAGGAGGTCAAGATAATGGATGTGACTGATGTGACGCTGCAATCTTATCTCAAACAATTTTTTATTCCTCAATTCTCGTATCTCAGCTTTACAGCATGTAAAGGGCCTGGAGCGAGCGGCATATGATCTGCCATGGTCGTGCTGATGTTGGTGTAGAGCTCCAGGTCATCCTCAGGCAAAGCAAAAGGGTATGTCGCCTGGATCCCTCGTAGTGCCCGAATGACCCACCAAGCGCACGACCAGGTATGTCCATGTGTATCATATCCCTCTGCTTCTGCACTGAATCTCTCCAGAATATCCAGCACTATGTCCTCTGAACCTCTGATTACTCCAAGGTCAACAATACCATAATAGTAGGCATCGCTGACTAGCCTGCCCTCCAAATGATGAGTCTTCCAGACATTATCTTGTCGATTAACAGCCTGGAAGATAGACACTCTGCCGGAGAGTGTGTTTTGGAGGCTGTTGACCACTAGGGCCATATGTCGCGCGCCTTCTAGATTCCAACGGGAATTGTACAGTGCAATTCCAAGCCTGATTTTGGTCGACATGGTGAAAATTCATTGGCATTGGCATTGAGAAAGGTTGGTAGTGGTTCAGAATCAGAAAAGCCAAGGCCGGTGAAATTTGAAATTGAATACCGAAGAGGTCAAGAGCGAGTGACTCGAACTTTGCTGGGGCGGGGGACGATGACTCCTATTCGGAGATGACATCCGACCCGGTTGACAGCGAAGAGAAGGACTGTAACCATCGGGCATGTCGGGTAGGCAAGTCGAGACCGGTGCGAAGACAAGCCGGCCGTATTATCTTGAAGTTTCCCAGCACATGACAGGTTTTCTTTTGGTTTCAAACGTGTTATATCACATTATATCATGTTTCAGTTGTCGGCACTCATCATGTACACCTGCAGGTGTTTCATTATTATCCATGCTGGAGGAATTTGCTCGCATCCCCTCAAGATACATCTGGCAGTACCTTCTCGGGACAGTACTTACTCAGTCAAGACAGTCTGCCATCAAACCCTTGTCCGTGAGCACTTTTGGGTGCAATACAAGTATGTTGTTTGTTTCTGCCGATTCCTTCAAGTAGTTGTATGCTTCCTTTTTCCGATACTTTCTGGCGGTTCACATTTCACACCTCGGTGACCTAAGACTTTACATGGTTTTATGTATAAGGCTTTTACTCATGTAAGTCAAGCGGACACTGAAATTTTCTCTATGGAGGAGAACACAGGAAAGACAACACAAACAGATGATTACAGGTAAAAAGTCCGAACCAAAAAGGCTTGAATAAGAGGCCACATCCGTCATCGGGATTCAAAGCACAGTAGCCAGTGCCCAAGAGTCTTCTCCTTAAGTATTCTGTATGAATCAAAAGATCAGTCAGAGTGAGAAATCAGTGATTCAATCAGTATTGAAGCACTGTGACTGGGAAGTCTTCACGGATACTCACATTAGTTGCTGCCTGCTTGTTATCTGATCCATGACTTTGAACTGATGAGGCTGGAAAAGCTGGAATTACCATTGAGAAGCAGATTGTAAGATGCTGTCTCTCAAGCCTCAGGACTCAGCGTGCACTTGGAGCAGCGCTTGCGTGGCGCAGGTTGATCAGTAGCCGGCCGGCCAAATGATGGGACGTAATATCGAGACTTTCCGCGCTTCGACTTCCCTGTCAGTCGGGTCGGAACCTCAGCCGAATAAGAGTGTTCCACAACTTTGCTCGTGACATCATGCGTCACAAATCTTGTGGGGTTGAATTTCTGCATCTTATTCTTGCCAAGCGGACGCGATTACAGCGTCGCTGTTATTTGAGTCCCGCGACATTGCCTGAGTTGAAGCAAGAACCTGCCAAAATGATTTGTCGGCGGGCGCTTACAATTGGGCGCTTATGGTAGAACTTGGAGTTCCGATAGGTACGAGGGTCCTCATCCATCTCGAGCTCTGGTTGAAATGCACGGCTGACTGACTTTGCAAGCCTTAGGACCACCTGGATATTCGATATTTGGATGACGCTCGGACTGGTCGTGTACGGTGTCAGACACTGACTTGGCAGATTGATCATGCTGATATCTTGGACCTAGCCAAAGTCGGGTCGCTTCTCACGACACCACATGCTATCTCCCCGAGCTTGGGCTGCATTCAAGGCTCATCCAGGTCTGAGTGTGAGAAACAAGAGTGGCGCAATATTCTTTGGGCCAGGCCACATTTACGCTGTATCCGGCGCTGAAACAGTATTTATAGCGCAGAGATGCAACCTGTACAAACTCATCCGTCGTTCCCGGGGTTCTCCATCTTTTTCTCGACCTTCATCCCACCTAGAATCCCTTTCACCTCGAGCGGTGAGCTGACCGGGTCCCTTGTTTCCCTTTTGTCGTTCGTATGACTGGGATACCTTTCCAAGGTCGAATGTGATTGATCGTTGGTACGCCTGCCCTTGTTTCTCCTGGATTTTCGCTGAGATACTACCTAGTATTGGCTTCAGCAAGGCTCCTTGTAATGCCTGGCGGATTATGTGGCCGCATTGTCGCCTCAGAAAAATTTCAGTATCTCTAGGCGAGCCTCAATCGACCGCTGCGCCTTGAACGACCTTCGCATATCGTGCCAGGTCGCAGCGCTGGCTCTGATCATGGACGAGAGCTGATGCAGAATTCGGGAAAGATATTATTGATGGCGCGATGTGAGCACTCTGTTCATTATTCGTGGTCTAGCTTCACCCCCAAAACCCAGTCTGATATGTTCTATTCCGCAGCTAATCCCCAGACCCGATGTTCATTTTTATATGATGCTTCTGATCCAAGGCAAGTATAAGTTATAAACTTCCGGGATATCTAGAGCTCACCATCTAAGAGTAGAACTGCTGGCTGGCGTGGGATTGGCAAATGCCGCCGGTCTTTCTCCAATGTCGCTGCAAGGAATCTTTTCGCCAATACCTTCTGTTGCATCCGAAGCAGATGCACTGTGGGTCAGACTGGCCCGTGTGCCTCGGCGACTGAAAGTGACGGTTCAGGTCGGCTTCGCGATTGAATCCCTGGTCGCAGTCTCTGCAAGCAAAGGGTCTGCTCGGGACCGGGACACTCGAGGAACTGACATTGACCGGATTGATGTGGTGGTCGGAAGGAGCTGCGATCGATGCGGGATATGTTCCAAGTCGTGGCCTCGTGGTTTCTTGCGGCGGCGTAGTCTCCCTCGTCATGCTCAAATATTCCTCCATATCCTCCGACTCTTTCAATATCGGAGAATGTCGCGAGACCCACGGCTGAGCAGCAGCGGGGCCAGGGTCTCCTTGTCCTTGTCCATGGGTAACTGGTACCTTATTGTTGCATGGAGACCGGACAGTGTCATTCACTGGGAATCCGAAGTACTGTACGTCTAAATCCGAGGGGTGGTCAATGTCCAGTGGATGGTATGAGGACCAGCCTGTCTCCCCAGTAGTATTCTGATGGACGAGATTTTTAGCAAGGTCCATCGAAGGATAGTATCATACCTGATTGCCATTTTCGAGTAGGCTATCGGCGACAGGCTTTCAGATTCATTGTCAGCTGAGTTGAAGCGAAGTCATCACAAAATTGAACCTCTGGATATGTTGAGGTATCGTCGAACAGGATGGAGTCACCCATTTTTTTCAGTTCAAGTTCATGGTGTGGCAGACGGTTCAAATACTGGTAGATGTAACCACGCCGCCTGATTATGAAGAATAATTGGTCCACGCACGAGTTTCTTTAAATTGCGGCCTCGGAGGGAACTCGAAATGAAATCGAAGTCCCGACCGACTGGGAAAATTTGGAAAATGTGTTTTTTATAATTAGCTTAATTAAATAACATTCATCGTGGTTAAACGTCAAAACGTTAAAGTACGAATTTACTCGAGTCTTTCTGTTATTTCTCTACTACTGCTATCGTACAGCCCTTTTCCGGCTTATCGCATCGTCCATCTGGTCCTCCTCGTACTCTGAAATACATTTCTAGGCTCCATCGGGAGCTGTACACGCTATTCTTCGACCAAGATGAAGAACAGAGATATTTCTTGAAATAAACTTTTACCTTCGCTGAGATGTGGCTTGAGTTGGATGTGGCCCGCTGCCGGGTGTCGCTGCAAAGTTCTGGTGGTTCAACGCATCTCTTTGGCTCTGTTGTTTATCCAACACGATAGAAAAAATACCCCAGACACATGCCAGAGCCAAGGAATGCTTGAAATGTGCGAGTTTCAAGTAAAAACCTCAAATCATCATGTCCGACGATGAGATGAACATAGATGTCATCGTGTTGGACCGTGCTGTCATACCATTGTTCTCCAGGGTCAAGCTGGTCGAAGCGAAGGAACAAGCAGCTGAGTTGTTCTAAAATGAACAAATACGGAAACCACGATCTACAGAGTCTAAATGGGCGATTCTTTTGACGCCTCGACGATGACCAGGCTCATGAAGCAGCAAGAGGAATGTTGTCGGATCACAACAGACGGATTATATCACGCAACCCTACGTGGGAACTTCGTTGCTATTCTGATTACAAGGCGTGATACTGTAGCAAAGTTCAACCAGATCTCGTTTACTTCACAATCTGGCACCGGGTCACAGACGTCCTTGCTAACCCTTTAGGCTCGAGTTTGAGAGATCTCCCCAAAAATATTTCCCAGCTCTGAATTGTTCTAAAATGAACAAATACGGAAACCACGATCTACAGAGTCTAAATGGGCGATTCTTTTGACGCCTCGACGATGACCAGGCTCATGAAGCACCAAGAGGAATGTTGTCGGATCACAACAGACGGATTATGTCACGCAACCCTACGTGGGAACTTCGTTGGGCTATTCTGATACTAAAGTTCAACCAGATCTCGTTTACTTCATCATCTGGCACCGGGTCACAGACGTCCTTCCTAACCCTTTAGGCTCGAGTTTGAGAGATCTCCCCAAAAATATTTCCCAGCTCAGACAGCAAGTTTCAGGGAAACTCCTCGTGGGCAACGTTCAGTACGTATGAGCATTGAGGATCGACTAAAATAATCGCCGCTCTTGGATCAGAAAACTCGTCTCTTCCAAGAAAAGTCAATCTGGATCCATGGAACATGAGGAAATCCCGCGTTAATCTTACAGGCTGTTACACACTGTTATGATTTTTACAAGATTTTTAGTTCCGGTGATTTGGCTGCTCCTCCGGGAAGCTTCGGATGCTCTTCTCCCTGAACGATAAGCTCTAGTAGCTCTTCTTCAACAGCATTCCTCGATCAGCTCGATCGTGATTCAGAACTCACAAGCCAGAAGGTCTAACCTTTGGTCCCTACTTTCCCGAAAGTCGTGGCGAAAGGCTCTCACCGTCCCACGCCAGCTTTTTGTGTTGGTGCTATCCGCAAGCTGACGACAGTATTTTATGATGCCAGTTGCAAGGTAAATCTCTTTCGACTCTCGATATTTGGTCTCACCGCCATTGTTCAAGCTTAAACATGCCTGGGATGCCCTCATTGATGCCGGGACCGACAATAGCGTCATTATTGAGGCTCAGTAATGGATGAATAACGTCGCGTATGTCTCTTATTTCCTTACGGATGACTTGCCAAGCTCGCCAAAACAATTTACAGTCTCAACAGCGTCGGAATCGGAGGTTTCTCGCACGACTTTGTAACCCTCGACGGTGAAGAATCCCTTATCTCTAGCGCCCTAGAGTCATTCGGAAAGAAGTCCGGCGATGCGCCCCTTGTCTATGCTGCTGAATGTGCACATTTAATCAAAAGCCGTTTATTTCTTTTTGAAGGTCTTTCCGATGGAAATATAATTCAGCCGGTCACCGCGTTTTTGGTGACTTCCCCCGTATCTTTTCTTCATTAGTGGTGTTTAAACGTTACATGAACCATAGCCGGCCACCGCGTTTTTGACCTCGCACCGCGTTTTTGACCTCGCCCCGCGTTTTTGACCTCGCCCCGCGTTTTCGGCAACTTCCCCCGTATATTTTCTTAGAAACCTAAGATAGTAGTAAGATAGTACAATACGGTCATGTATCGCACTTGTTTCATGTCTGTACGTACGTACCTGTGACCTGTCGGCACCTTGAAAAAATTCTCATTTTAAGTTAATCCACAAGTACAGGAAGACCACCAGCTGCTGGAGATGTATACCATGCAACTAGCTCCCGCACCACCACCTGCTCAATCTCTGAGCCGAATCCAAACAGTTCATATTCATTTGCTTCCAACCACTCTTAGTATCTTCAGCCGCCTACACTCCGGGACCATCCATTGGTGATTCGTCACCTTCAGGATATCAAGTGTGAAAATGGGTGGGTCAGCATTGGTAGGGTGATGAAGGCGTCGGTGCAGAGCACTCACCCATTGCATCAGTAAAAGGGAAGGGGCGTCTTTCCCAAGATATGTACCTTTCTTGCAAAGACGTCGCGGTCTTTCACAAGACGTCCAGATACGTCTTTCACTGCATCTTTCAGAGGTCTTTCACAGGAGTAGGAGAATCTTGTAGGACTGAATTTGGCATAAAAATGTAGCATTGATGGTACAGAATACAAGATATACGTACGTACATGAGGTGTATGATAGGGATAATAGGTATATGGAGACATGGAACAGAGGGAGGTGCTGGCATATTCACC
This sequence comes from Mycena floridula, assembly GCA_029320655.1. Classification (NCBI taxonomy): domain Eukaryota; kingdom Fungi; phylum Basidiomycota; class Agaricomycetes; order Agaricales; family Mycenaceae; genus Mycena; species Mycena floridula. The sequence goes on from JARIHS010000001.1 coordinate 3,780,395, forward strand.
GAGAGCTGGGTGACATTGAGGAAGGAATTCTGCAGGTAGAAATGAACGAACGACTTACAGATCTGGTGTATGACCTTTGGCATGTCTGGTTTGGCCGTGTCTCCTATCGTCTCCGCATTCCAAGGCATCTGCAATGAATACTGTTGAAAATGGAGGGAGAACAGAATAAGCAGCACGTACCGAAGCAACCGACAAGAGAATTCACCATCAGATAGAGTATGACATTGGTCTGCCAAGGAATAATGACCGAATCTGGTTAACTAAATCAGATGGAGAAGAAAGGAAGCGACAGACGATACGCACTGAAAGGAAACCTGTCCCAAACGCACACTGTATGACACGTCAGAAAAAGAATATTTCATGGTTGAGATTGGAAATACCGGGAGACATAAATGGTGAGCTGAAGCAATATGATCATTAGAATTCGGTCAGGCCAGGTGCCGCTCAGATGCAACCAGAGTTTGGAGCACATTGCTCACTCCACGACAAGACCCACAAACTGGGCGACAAAATGTCCATCTGGCCTGACAAACGAGGAAAAAAAGAGGATAATTACCCAGAGATGCCCTGAGCAGGACGAGGATAATTGGGGGGCGAGACGATGGATGCGTAGGCGGGGAAATAAAAAAAGTTGAACCATCAGCACGTGATGATGGACTTGAACGAAACAACAATATCCTCGTCACACTGTCACATGTGTGACCTGAAGACAGCTTGGTCGCTTGTCTTGGGAGCAGACTGACTGTACTTTATCTTCAGAGGGTCTCTAGGCTTGCTTCCAGTGGCCATTGAACAAATACCGGCCAAGTCGCTCTGATGACCACTCACAAGCTTTTTCTAACAAGATTACTGATATATAGTACACACAAGTCCGACAGAAATCCCTTGCCTACTGTTCTGACATGAAAACGAATCTGCCATTCTGAAAGACACCCAGCACCCAAAGCCGAGAAAGACATCAAACTTGATGGAAAGACGTGAACAGATGCTGGGATCGTGGTTGGAAGCAGGCGATGTGACATATTGTGACAGAGAAGCAAAGCGGCCCGGGCTCCGCAAACGATGAAGGTCTGAAAATACAAGGCTGTCAAGATAGTTTTCAAGAGGTACGGGACTTGTGGTCAGCATGTTCCATAGATGAGCTAGTGAGTATCCAAAAACTCGGAGGAAATTACAAAAAAAACGCGGTCAGGACAAAAAAAAACACGGTCAGGACAAAAAAAAACGCGGTCAGGACAAAAAAAACGCGGTCAGGACAAAAACACGGTGCAAAGGTATGGCACAGCAAACCCGAAATTGCTGATTCGTGACATTCCCGGGACCTTGATTAAATGTGCACATTCAGCAGCATACTTGTCGGCCAGTTCATGTTTGTTTTCGCGCCGGTCATTCCTCTTCTCTTGAAGCTCCCTATCGGACAAACCAAGAAGGTCAGGGAATTGAAGGACAATCTGAGCTTGGTGGGCCAAGATCTGCTTCAGAGGATGAAACGGGAGAAGAGTCTTGACTCTTCAAACTATGACACGGAAAAGTCGGTCATTGGTGTCCTTCGTACGTTTCATGAGTTTTCAGTCAGTTTTTATGCTTACCAAGTCGGCACAGTCAAGTCTGAGAGTGTAGATGCTACGCTGGCCATGACTCCGGTGGAGATTCAGGCCCAGGTATATCTTTGACTGAAGGAAATGTACATCATCTAACAAACTTGTCAGATGGTGAGAGTCGAATCTCCGAAACCTGGCTGATGCTGAGACCCTGTAATAGAACACGATGCTTCTTGCTGGATATATCACTACGTCTAGTGAGTGATTCCGTATCTTGATGCTACCTGCTGACGGTGCCCAGTCAGTCTCACTGTGAGTTTCACTGGCGACGCAGGCTAAGAGCACCTCAGTAGGCCTTGATCTCTCTGAGCCAGCAGCTGGATAAGCAAGACAAGCTCAGGAATGAACTTGCCCTGTTTGGTGCGACAGACCCAATGTATGATCAGCTCATGTCTCCTACCGAGTTACCCTACTTGGACGCGGTTGTACACGAGATTTTGCACCTTCATCCACCTTTGGCTGATACTTTGCACGATGTAAGAGCCAGAGATTGTCTTCCGAATATGCTCTGATGGTTCATAGGCTGCAGAAAACGACGTCCTTCCTCTATCAAGCCCAATTACCACTCGCACCGGAGATGTCGTTTCAAGTGTCGCGATTCCCCAAAGGCACAAGTGTTGTCCCGATTCGTACACTCAATACTTCCGAGACTTTCTGGGGACCCGATGTCAAAGAGTTTCTCCCTGAAAGATCGTTGAACCAGTCGAAATCAGACTCTTTGCGGTTTAAAGAGATCCAGGGCTACCGACATTTACTCACTTTTACCGCTGGAGCGAGCGAATGCATTGGGAAGCAGTTTGCTCTTGCAGAATTTAAGGTTTGTCTACTTTGTCTCTGGGGAACAGGGATATTGAACACTTTCTCTCCAGGCGGTTCTGGTCGTCCTATCAATTCGAGTTTCCGAATGGAGATTGGTCAATCTCGCGGTGTCTTGTGGAAGCCCAAGGTTGAAGGAGAAGAAGGTTCAGATGTCCCTTTGCTTGTGCGTAGAATATTTAACTGCTCAAAGGCTGGTGGGATTGAATTTCTGCATCAGATTCTTACCGCTGTGGTGTCGCTGTTACTCAAGTCCTGAGTTGAAGCAGGAACCTTGCCAAAATGATTTGTCATTTTGCATCGGCGGGCGCTTACTATATCCGGCACAATTTGGGCGCTTGTGATAGAACTTGGAGTTCCGGGAGGTACAAAAGTTCTCATCTCGAGTTCTGGTTGACATGCACGGCTAACTGACTCAGGAACTACTGGATATTTGATATAACGTAGGACTCGGACTGGTCGCGGTGTCAGACAGCTTGGCAGATTTGATCATGCTGATATCTCGGACCAGCCAAAGTGTGTCACTTCTCCCGACACCACATGTTCCTGCCTGCCAGCTTGGGCTGTGTTCAAGGCTCATCCAGGTCTGCCGACACTGCCGATTCAGAGAAGTAACAGTGGCGCAATCTTTTTACGCCAAATTTGCACTGTGTCCGGGGGTGAAGCGGTATTTATAGCGCAGATGAACCAGTGCAACGTCACCTGTTTGTTCTCGGGTGCTCTCCATCCCTTTCTCGACTTTCATCCCACCTAGAATCCCGTTTCACCTCCAGCGGTGAGCTGACTGGGTCCCTTATTTCCCTTTGTCGTCGTATGAGTGGATACCTTTCCATAGTTAGATGCGATCAGCCGTTGGTATGCTCTGCCTTTGTTTCCCCTTGATTTTCGTTGATATACCTTAGCATCGGGCTCAGCAAGGCCCCCTGTATTGACTGGCGGATTATGTGGCCGCAATTGCGACTTGTTGTTGCCTCAGAAAATTACAGGATCTCTAGGCGAGCCCCAATCTTCAAGACCTTCATAGATCGTTTTTATCTTGCGCCGGGTCACAGCGCTGGTTCTGGTCATAGATGAGATGCAAAATTCGGGAAAGACATCATTATTGATGGTGCGCTGTGAGCACTCTTTTCATTATTCGTGGTCTATCTTCACCCCCAAAACCCAGTCTAATATGTTCTATTCGCACCCAGTCCCCAGACGCAATGTCCATTTTTATATGATGCTTCTGGTGATCCAAGGCAAGTATGAGTTATGAACTTCCGGGATAACCAGAACTCACCATCTAAGAGTAGAACTGCTGTCTAGCTTGGGATTGGCAGATGCCGCTGGTCTTCCTCCAATGTCGCTGCAGGGAATCTTTTCGCCAATACCTTCTGTTGCATCCCGAGCAGATGTACTGTGGGCCAGTCTGGCCGACGTGCTTCGGCGACTGAAAGTGACGATTCAGGTCGGCTTCACGATTGAATCCCTGGTCGCAATCTCTGCAGGCAAAAGGTCTGCTCGGGACCGGGACACTCGAGGAAATGACCTTGGCCTGATTGATGTGGTCGTCGTGGTCAGAAGGAGCTGCGATCGATGGGTTGATGAATTCTGAAAATGTTCCAAGTCGCGGCGTTGTGGTTTCTTGCGGGGAGGGTGGCGTAGCCTCCTTCGTCAAGCTCGAATATTCCTCCATATCCTCCGACTCTCTCAATATCGGAGAGTGTTTCCAGACCCACGGCTGAGCAGCAGCGGCACCAGGTTGTTCTTGTCCAAGAGCAACTTGAACTGTCACCTCGTTGGATGGGAGTCGGACAGAGTCAAATCCGAAGTGCTGTACGTCCAGATCTGAGGGGTGGTCAATCTCTGGAAGAGATATCGACCAGCCTGGCCCTGTATTAGTATTCTGACGAAACATTCTTTCTAGCAAGGTCCATTGAAGAATAGAATCATACCTGATTGCCATTTTCGAGTACGTTCAGCAAGCTGTCGTCGAGTTGTGGGGGTGACAGGTATCTGGGTCCGGTAAGCTTTCAGATTCTTTGTCAGCCGTGTTAAAGCAAAGTCAGCGCGAAATTGAACCTCTGGATTGGTTGGGACATTGTCGCACAGGAACAATTCGTCCATAGTTCAGCTCAAGTTTGGTGTCAGCAGGCGGTTCAAATAGTCGTAGATGTAACCACGCCGCCAGTTTACCCTTGATCATGAGGAAATATTCGGTCGACGTCAACACGAGTTATCTTCAAGTTGCGGCCGAGAAGGTTAGGAAACGCAATGAAATCGCAGACCGCATTACCGACGCCTGGGAAAAGAACATCATGGTTCCATTTGGATGCGGACCGCCCCAGGTGTCACCGCGATCAACGCATCGCTGTGGCCCTGTTTCTTATACAAATCAATAGAAGTAAACAACATGCCGGAGCTCAGGAATGCTTGAAATATGCGAGTTTCATGGTGGAGAAGGCCATGTCATAGGCAAGGTTGTTTTGTGGAGACCGTTCAAAGAAACTTTCAAGGACAAGGTTTACCTTTAGAGATGTCCGAGGACCATGACCACAGGTTTAATGCGGCCGGTTGCTATTTGTAACAGACGCCTTGGCCAACCAGCGCACGAAAAAATGACATGGAATTGATGAATATCTCGTATTTGAGGTCATTCCTTCGATGCACTGACCGAAACTGCACTTCTCCACTCTTTCAGTACTTCAGCTCGTTAGGTAGTTTTCCCAAGAAGGCAATTTCCAGGGCTTTCTTTGGGGAGGAACATTGAAATCTGCAGCTTGTTCTTACTCCGGTCCATCCAAACGGAGTCAAGTTGGTCTTTGACTGTACTTAGTTCATCAAAGGCGAGTCCCGAGTCTGAAAAAACAGGGGCTCGGAGGGGCTCGAAAGATCTCCATATGGTCGATCCAATACGCAGATCTACGTAGGGCGTTAGAGGACCCTGGACAATAGCCCAGGGGCTTGATCCGGAATCCGGACAAAATTTGAGATTTTGGCATAATATGGGTGGTCCAATCCGGACAAAATTCAGATTTTCAGGAAGACATGCCTGATCTCAAGATCCGGACAAAAATTCCGCTTGGAGTCAAGGCTTGATCCAGAAGTCCGGACAAAGTACTAGTTGGCCCTTGAATCAGTCATATATTATGGGTCACTATGGTGCAGGGGTCCTAGGCATTGATTTTCTTGATTATTTCTTCTGAGGTTACATGTTCAACTCGCAATCTTTTTTCAAAGCCGGAATAGCATGATGTGTACGTCATGTCATAGTCATGCCCTCGACTCTAGAACCATCGGGACAGTGACCGGTATTGTTCTCACAACAGAAGCCGCGACGACACTTGAATCTCTGCAAAGTGGGTTTCATATGTTCAAGCAAGCCATGAAATTATCCAGGAAGCGTAAAGGGCTGTCAGAGGAAGAGTTGGACTGAGTCGAGAAAGCCGCTGGACTTACTCATCATCTGCCAAATTGGAATACAAGTCTCTTTTGAGCGGTTATTGAGATTTTTGGACTGCTTTGAGTATCTACAGACAGTACATCGTGTGCTATAAACATATAGTAGCCTCAGTAGTGGTTTGGAGGATTTTTTCTAGCCCTGATCCCTCGGTCCGGACAAATTTTCAATTTTCGCCGAAGGCCTGATCCAAATCCGGACAAAAAATCGCAAAAGCCCGATTTGGCGTCCGGACAAGATTTGGCCGAAAAAGGGCAACCGGATCAGGCCCTTGGGCTATTGTCCAGGGTCCTGGCGTTAGCCGCTTTTGATACACTAGCGACGGTTGTAACGCCGATGCTCTCTGATGTTCCTTGATCCTTACATAAAGTCCACTGCCACGATTGTCCAAATACTTGTCACAGAGTATTTTAGGCCGCTGGGATCTTCGGAAGACACTGGATCACTATGTAGTGGTAGTCTATTAAATCTTCACATGCTAATTTATACCTCTGAATTCTTTCAGAAATCCTCAATTTCTTTTCATAGCTCTGCGAGGAGTTTAGAGGTCGGAATTTGAAATGCGCCATGGAACCAATCTTGAAAAGCAAATAAAGGCCCGGCTTGCGCGCGTGACGTGACGTGACGCTGTCACATGCCTCGATAGTTTCTAATATTGCTAGCGAGTCGACGCGATCAGTACAGTCTCGCCGCTATTTGATGTTCAGAATCAGAATCTCCGTGATCCAGATCCCAAGCAGTTGGTTGACAGCCTGACTGACAGATAGCTGTTATTGCGCTTCTTGGGCGCCGGTGAGCTAGGGAAGTTCTCATGTGCGTACTATATACCTCTGGTGGATGAATACACAGCTAATCAAAAAAAACTGGAGCTTACAGTGTATTTGCTCTTTTGTCAAGCACAGGCCTCATTGCGCAAGCCTGGCAATCCTGATTTTTGATGTTTCACACCTGGCTAGCGTGTCACTCATCGCGATGGCATCACTTGTATTACTTACCTTTATCTAGGATGACACTGAAAAGATTCATGTGCATCTCTAGCGGTTGTATTTATCGAGCAGATGGGGGCTGTAGAAGTCCGCCCGTTGTTAGGGGAAGTTCTCGACACCTTTCCCCAACCTTCACCATCTTTGGAATCCGCTTGACCTACCTTGAGCCGCGAGCTCTTTATTTCGCTGTGTCGTCACATCACACAGGATATTTAATCGAAGAGGGCGACCGGCGACAGTGTCAACCTTTTTAGAGACCTACGCGATTAACTGCACTTAGCACTACCGTTTCTGCTCCTAGAATTTTCCTGGATACCTGGCGGCGGTGTCCTTTTGAATCACATTTTCCCTCATTTTTCATCCAAATTTCAGCATCTACGGAGCAAAGGTGAGCATCCGTTATGATGTTGCGCTGTATCTACCAAGCGCTGGCTAAAACTCTTCCTAATATGTGCGGGCTCAGACAGCACCAGTAACTGAAAGTCACCCAGGAGTTTGTAAGATGATATTTATCGTGTGAGTAATGAATCTTTACAGTCTAAGTCGATCTAGAGCCTAAAGTTTGGCCAGCCTGATCCTTCTATATACCAGCTACAAGTGCTCTGTTAAGCAAATTCAACAACCATTTTTCTACGGTGTTTTATCAGGTATAACTCCAAATTCTTATGGATACTGAATAACTCCCCATTTACGAGCAGGACCTCTAGGTGGTTTCGGATCGCCAGGTCTGCAGTCAGTCTCCCTCTGATGGCGCAGCACGGAATCCTTTCGCGTATACTCTGTGTTGCATCCCGGGCAGAGATGCGGTCCATCGCCAGACTTGCCCATGTGCTTTTTCGTCACGAAGTGGCGGTTCCGATCAGGCCGTCGAGCGAATCGCTCACCGCACTCGGTACATTCAAAGGGTTTGCTCGCGATTCCAGCCAGTTTGTTTAAGGAGCCGGCATTAATGGTATTGTTGTTAGACTGGTTGCTGTGGTTGGAGAGACCTGGGATAGGCGAGCTGACGAATTTTGGAGCAACTGGCAGGCTAGACGACTCAACTCGCCACTTGACAACTGATGGCGCTGATGGCATGCTCCTCGACTCTCTCTTCAGACTCGGAGTAAGGGATCGTAAGACTCGCGGACCAGCAGCAAATGGTACGTCGGGACCATTGGTAATGTTCGATGAATGTGGGACTGAAGGATAGAGTACTCTCATGTCGAGATCCCCAGGATGGTCGCCTAGCACGGGTATGTAGCCTAGGCCACTACTAGGATCCTAATAGACGAGTCGTCAGAGAAGTATGTGCAAGAATGGCCACATTGATACCTGGCGAATGCGGCCATGGCCGAGCTCTCTGGGCAAATCCTTGATGGGTCTTGCAGCCTTTGCCAGGTCGTGTTAGTCCAGTTGAAGCAAGGTCACCACAGATTCAGACCTCACGAACATTGAAGCTGGCGTTTGGGACCATGGTCAAGGTGAGTGCAGAGTATGCGCCTCCATTTCGGCACGATTAAATGCTTGAAAGAGGCCCACGCCGCCAGCTTCACCCACACATGAAGAAATACAACTTTAAGTTGACGTCTGGCCCCGAGTTATGAGGTCGCTCGGAGTTTCAAGTCTTCGGGTTATGCCCGAATGGGGATTGATTCGGATCTAAGATCACAGCTTGATCCCACCGAGTATGTATCCCCCGTGGAAACCTTGAGTGAGGGAATCCCAGCGGTTCATTTGCATGAAAAAATACATTGTTCAAGTGGAAGGAAGTACACCGTAAACCCGCATACATTAGCCGCAGGGACTGATATCCTTGGAATTGACCGCTCGTGACCCTCCCAGTTTGAAATTCCCACGAGACTCAAATGCCGACACTTATTTTAGACTCTTTGGAGCGGTTGGGACGGTACCGTGCCTCGCGGCTCGTGCAAACTACAACCACGTCATTTTTACCGAGGTCCAAAGCCAGGTTGCCTTGTGACGAGGAGGCCAAGGTCTCCTGAACTTCAGGCCTCGATTCGATGAAAGCGTCCCGGCTCTCCTCTGTATAGCACCGTCCTTACCGAAGTGAGGTCGGTCGTGAGTCTTGGCCGAGGTGGCTATGTAATAATGATTTTCGTCCCAGCCTAATCCCGAAGCTGTTGAAGACTACAGTATCGTGCATTTTGTCACCGAGCAATTCATTTGAATTCCTACGCCTCGCGACTGCTGGTCAGTAGTGGTCAGTGAAAGTCTCAGTCAGAGTTATCCCGCAATTGGCACTGTCTCTGGTGTAGGAGATACGATTAATGCCCGGCCGAATGTCCCGAATGCAAATCATTCTAGCGTCCTTTATTGACAAAAAACCGACATTCTGTTTGTCTCACACCCCACGAAGTATATAACAATGAAACAAATCTGTCAATGGATTGGGAGATCAGAAGTTGATGCTCGATAGATTGTAGTTTTGAGCAGACCGCTTTAAACGGTCGGGGAGTTCCATGGGCGTGTGTGCTTGACCACGCCGCCATTTCCGCCTTACTCGAGGAATCCATTGGAAGATGGATTTATCAGTACTTCACGGTTAATCGATGGTCAATCCACAGCATTACGGCTAACTTCTGACACCATTTGATCCCACGTAGCGGGTAGCATGGTCGTTTGGGGAAAACGAATCCTTCCGCCGAGGGCACTTCTGATCTCTTAGAGCCGCTCAGACTGCTCTTATCCCTGATGAAGATTTCGAGGAGGATAAAATAATGCAGGCGATGGGAATTCCTTTTTATGTGACCTTGATGTTGAAGAGCGGTTATAAGCTATCTTGATACTTGAGGCTTCTTCTAAAACCTCCTTTTCCCCGCCTTTCCTTCCAGCCAAACGAGTCGGAGAAGCCGTTTCTCCGTTGGAAGGAATGAGTCTACGGTTATGGGCTGATCTTCTCCACAGGCTGAAGTTATTGAGGACATGTCTGACTCTTCAGGCATTATCTACTGCACAGCAGGCTCGATGGAAAGATAAGATCAGATACACTGCTCGGCGTTTCCCGGCGCATGTCTCGTTCATTCCGGCATCTTTGATTGTCAAAACCGACATTGAAATATACACTTTCTTCTCAGCGTGGAGTCCCTGTGTCTTCAAATTCGTACTCAGCAGTACTCTATAACAGTGCTCTAGCTAATATATAGACGAAGCATCGCATTGATATTCTTGTTCAGCTCTGAGAGCAGTTTATCAAGCGTTCCAGTCGGATCGACGCCAAGTACCGAAGAAATGAAACCTCACGATTGAATGGGACATCGGACTGGAATCGAGCAGGAGACAGGACGTTTGGGTGCATGTTCAAGTCCAGTTCAGTGGTTTAGAAAGAGACGGCTTTTCAGCCCTTAACTACGCCGCCTATTGCGATGTCAGTGGCACTTTGAATCTTCTCTGGGCGCCTCGCCGATTTCTTTTTTTTCAAGTCCCAGAACTATCGACGATGGCTCGAGGCTTTGTGGAATAACCATCTCCAATGATCCTCATCAGAGAAAAATTATCAACGACGAGTTTACCAAGCTTTGTTTGAGTCTGTCTATTCTGAGAATGAGACATTTTTACCCTGGTTCGATGACTTGGATTTACCCTCACCGCTCATCAGGTGTTGATGCTGTCTTGCATGACATTCATGCTCAGCGTTGATGGGATCGGTACGCATGATCATTAGTGGATCAGAGTTGTAAAATTGTCCAGGACGCTCTTTGACCCTCGCGGAGACTGACTAAAAGAGTAAAATATTTCTCAAAGGAAATCAAAGCAAAGACGTGGTAAGTATGCCGGCGTGCTGTTGTTCTTGATTGAGCGACACCAGTCAGAATTGCGCCACAATATCAATGTCACCTTTTTGAAATTATTCATTACATTCACCAGGATCATGAGCTATGTTTTATTTCTTTCTTGTAATCATAGCATATTTTCCTTCTGATCGCTTTCAGAATTATGATTTTTGTCAATCATAATCGGAATCGGAAAGATTACCGTCGTCACTGATAACCGGTAGGGTTCCACTAGGCCACCTCGTTGCTTTTTGTATCTGAGCTGGCGCTCCAGATGCCATTGATTTGAAGGCGAGCAGAGTATACTATCAGATGGTGAGTACATTTTACAAGAGGAAACAGTACCGGCCGTCGCATCATTGCCTGCATTATGGAAAGGAGGGCCAATGGGAATCTGGAGTTGAGCGCAGACCTGGGCAAGGCTTGTGTTATTATTTCCGTTGCCCTCTAGAGCACCGAACAGGTTAGTCGTGTCAAAGACGAAGATCGAGGCGCTATCGTTGGCCATTTTGTCAGGATGGATTGGCGCAATATCATCCAATTTGGCTTGAATGGATGTCGAGGTCAAGTCCCTATATAACCATTAGTATCGGTCATCGAATTTCATGTCGTCGTACTTCAGGTCCTGATGAGAATCATGGAAGACGAGACATAGAGGACCGTCGACCATCCCTGCTTCGCATACGATCAATGAGCCCATTGATTCGACCCTTGAGAGCCTCTGTGCTGCTCAACCAATTGACCTGACCCACAACCAAGGATGACTGTTTCAGAGTTGTGAAGCCCATTTACTTGCGGCGCTTGTTTTCAGAAGCCTCTTTCCTTTGACCAGTCACCATGGGAGGCAGCGCATTCAACAAGACTCTCCCAGATTCTGCATTCCCTCGAATTCCTCCCATCGTTTATGCCGCCCTCAAATCTCGTCTTACCAAAAACTGGCAGACATTTTCACTTATGTCGATGTTCCAGCAGAGGCGCTAGGAAAAGTCGACCACGGTGATTTAGACATCAGTGTGGCTTGTCCCAGCTTCGAGTTACCAGGAAATCCGGCTGTAGACTTTGCGATTCTATCAACCGGCTTAATCTCACGTTTTAAACAGTTATCACAATCAACCACACGAACCAATCTTCCTGAAACAATCTTTTGATGAAATACTTGACTTTTTCGATCTTTCCATTACAAAACGGAGAGCCAATCCAATGGGTCGGCAGCTCCAGGTTATTCGATCCCTTGTCTTTCAAGTCTTCGAGAGAAGGTATCACGAAAGTGAAGGCAGATCTTCGGATGTATGTCGAGTTTGTGCAATGGGAGAATGAGCAAGCAGTGCACAGCTCGAGAATGGTGCTTCTGTCACTGGGGATCGCGAGATGAAAAGCGGAGTGCGTGAAGAAGCTCTGGCCCGAAAAGTCGACCTCAATGGAAGTTTGGTCATATTCATCGTAGGATTCGATTTCGTTGACCCTGTTGGCGAAACGGACGGACTTTCATTTTGGTACGTGGTCTGGTACGAAGATGACCGGAAGACTCAAGCTGACTTGACAGAGTCGCGCATCATCCTCTTCTTCTGCGATGACCCAGGATTATTTTGGAACCGTGCATTTCCCTCTTACGAGCTCGGGATTCGGCAGATGGATCCTAGCTCAGAATTCGGCAGAGAGATCCTAGCTCGGAATTCGGCAGAGAGATCCTCGAACTCGGCGCGTTTGGAATAAGCTCGGAGCTAGACAAGTAGAGAGGGTTTTTTCAGAGAATCTGGGGTACTCGATGCCGACCATTGTCTCGGACGATGAAATGGAAGCTTTTAGATGGGGATTAGTATTTCCAGTTTCATCTAACCAAGACACTTAGATCATCGGCAATTCTCAAGATGACCTGTGATGAAACTGGTCATATTCTACACTGCAATGACGGTGAAATCCGATGGATGCCTAGTTGAATGAAGACATGCTGTTTTTGAGTTGAATGACGAGTCTTTTTTATACATTGAAAGAAAATGTCTCACCGATGAAGGAAAATATCGCACTGGTTGAAGAGTCACGAGGAGCAAGTCTCCATTGATTAATCGATCAATCTACAAATCTGCACTTTCTACTTTGTTTCTATACTGAATGTTTTGGGTATACAAGTCCAAGTGATGTATACGAGTCCAACTGATTGTGGCGACCTGACTGACGAGTCACCAGGACGACTTTGGCTGATTTGTCGTTGATAACTTGACGAGTCCACTTGTCTGCACCACAACCCACCGATAGACAACAGAGTGTTGAGAAACAAGAAGTCGCAGAAGCAAACGACGCAAGATGGCTGGATATCAAGGTTGTTAGTTACAAGCACAAAAGGATAAGGCAGAAGAAAGAGACAAACCTAGTTGAAGACCGGGTACAGGTCAGCATTGGGGAACTCCTCCTTGATAATGGGCCATAGCCAGAACATCGGGGTGGCATAAGTGATATCTGACGGGTCTGTTATGCCACACCCGCCAGTAAGGAGGCCACCGATTTCACCAGCACCAGAGGCAATGATCGACCCAGAGTCTCCGCCTTTGGAGAATGGGCCTGAGTCATTGTCGTATGGTAGGATTGCCCATTCTTTCGAGTCTTGGTGAGTCTGGTTGGAAAAGTACTGGCGCACATAAGAGAAGAATCCATTGGGATGACCAATTGTGGTGAGGGTGGTCAGGCCGCGCTTGATGACATAGAGGCAGGCTTCGTTATTGTGGTCCTTTGTGTCGGGATGGCGCATTTGATGCTCGGTGAGAATGTTCCTGAGCTTGAGGAGCCGTCCAACTGGGTATCTGAAGCGGTGCTGCTTGTCCGGCTTGGGATACTTGGTGAGAATCTCCCCGGGGAGGCGTTCAGCTGGCTGCTTGTCGATGTGAGAATTCATCCTCTCTGTAAACGTGCCCATGCGGATCTCCGTCCCTGAATATAAACAGTTAAATCAGATGCCTTTAGTGAAGAAGATCAGGACGCACCCAAGTCGATAACATTCCCCCTAAAGTTTGGCAAAAACCTGGCCTTGTCAAGCTTGATGATGCAAATATCTTTGGTGAAGGGACCGGCAGTGATAGCAGGCGACCAGACAACATGACCGATTATACGCTGGCTCGGTTTACCAAAGTCCTTCTTCGTCTTGTCGTGGAGCTTCAGTAGTTTGTTGATCGCGTGATTCGTCCTCTTCAACAGCACCCGTTTGTCTTCCAGGTCCATCGCGGCATCTTCCTCCTCAGAGGAATCGGTATCGTCTACCGCTTCCTCCTCGGACCTCTCGATCGAATTCTCGTAGAACTCGGCCGCGTCGACAAGGGTGTTGATGTGCCTATCAAGCGATTGGAGGTAGGCGGCCCACGTCTTGGTACCCATGAGGAGGACTTGCTTACGAGGACTGCTGGGGTGGTAGGTGTAGTCGGAATTGTCCTCATCTCCTGGGAAGAGAACATGACGGGCCGTAACGCCGTAGAGCTCGTCGCCGTCCTTGAAGTAAAAGCCCATAGTGCCCTGAATATAGGGTGTCTTGGCGGCAGCGATAGAGAGCCCAAGGGCAGTAGTCAGCGGATCAATCACATATCTGGTTGGATGCGTGTCCAAGGCTGGCTTGTAAAGCTTTGCACCAGCTGAAGGCCTGAACACCGATTCCCGAAATTCAATGTCGACGTCTGTGATGCCCTCCTTGTCGAGGAGTGCGAGTATGAGGTTGGCAGAGTTGAAAGCATCCTTGCCGGCGAGACTATCGGGAAGAACACCGATCCAGATTACGACGGGACTGGTAAAAGCAGACGTTTGTTGGTCCGGGACTGTCCTGAAACGGACGACGTCAATGGTAGAAAAGCGGACCTGCTGCTTGTCGAGAATGTCACGAATCTTGGGACCGACATAGTCCCATTTGTCGCCAAGCTTGTGGTCAAAGACTGGACAGAGGTGCTTTAAGCGACGATATGCCTCTGGTCCCGTGGGCATCACAAAGGGATCTTTCGATGTCCGGTAGACCAGCTTGGGAGGAGAATAGGAGATCCCCGAATAGTAAAACATGGCCTCGTCCTTGGAGATGACGTGGAGAGGAGAGCCGGAAGAGACGCTCGAGGCGTATTCGTCGTAGGGACTGTGGTCGGAGATATCCGTATCGGTGTTGGGATCATGTCTCTTCTGCTTGCCAAAATGATGTTCGTCAGTTGGATTCACTAGAGGAGTTTACGAGCGGGTCAGCATAAAAGGACAGTAGTGAAACGTTGAACAACTCGCCTGTTTCAGTCGAATAGATTTCGCTGAAAGAGTCAACGACGACTAAAGTTCGCTGAGAATCGGTCGAAAGATTCGGGGTGTCTCGTTTGGCCATGAGGAAAACTGAGAGCCTCCTTTTACTGGTATAGTCGGAAACAAGGAATGCTGGTTCAGCGTCACACGTTTGTGACCGAGTGACATTTTTTTGGCTTTCAAGACGATGGGCAGGAACGACCGAGGTTGCTTCTTTCACCGAGTTATACCGCTCTTACTTATCCGAGGATTTTCACATTTTTCAATCTCACGCCTGGGCATGGGTCGGACCTGTGATCCGCCAAGCAAACGAATTCGGTGCGTAAATCTCGCATGGGATTGTTCTAAAACTAGAAAAAAATTTGACAGATGCGACGCGTCGTCCCGATTGGACTAGCCATCACCTTTTATCAGTATTCAACGAGTCGAGCACTCTGCCCTCATTTCACGGTAGCCCCAAATGGCACTCGCAGTTGACGATCTCGACGAATCTAAATCAAGGGTCTAGGTGACACCTTGACGAGATTCCCGGCACCCTGAGATTCCGCCCTGGACCGCAACCACCGTTGTCTGTCGATTCCTCCATTCTTTGTCTCGCTGGCGCTGGAAACAAGACCTGCGAGGACCACAATTGTTGGAGAATGATACTAAAGCAACCAAACTTTACCAAATTTGGGCGTACCGTGGACCCTTGGAACAACCAGAATCATGGTGACGGATCCAAAGGTACTCGTTCGATTCGCTTCGCTTGTGACATTCGCTGACGCTCATAAAGGCTGTACCTCATTTCCATACTCGAGAAACATACGTATATGTTCAGAACAGTCTCTCGAGGGTCGCAATAGCGGATCTGGTGAGCCTGTCCAATCTGCCTGGTTTCTCTGGGTTAAACCTCCATCTAGTTTGGCAAGGGCATACTATGGGCAGAAGGAGACATCCATCGATGTTAGCGAAAGGCTCTCACGCCAGATTCCAGTGTCGGTGCTGTCCGCAAGCTGACGACAGTACTTTATGATGCGCTGATCCTTTGCTGATACTTGGATCCCGCCATAGAACACGATGCTTCTTGTCCAGTCAGTCTCACTGTGAGTTTTACTGCTTCAGGCGACCCAAGCTAAGAGCACCTCACTGGGCCTTGATCTCTCTGAGCCCAGTAGCTGGATAGGCAAGACAAACTCAGGAATGAACCTGCCTTGTTTGGTGCGACAGATCCGACGTATGATCAGCTCATGTCTCCCACCGAGTTACCCTACTTGGACACGGTCGTTCACGAGATTTACGCCTTCACCCGTCTTTGGCTGATACTTTGCACGATGTAAGAACCAGAGATTATCTTCCGAATATGTTCTGATGATTCATAGGCTGCAGAAACGATGTCCTTCCTCGGCGCTCCTTGCAGCAGTCTCCAAGCCAAACAACAATTATTCATAAAGGATGATCGGCGAGTCTTGAACCTGATGCTTCTAAACATAATCTTAGACGAGATGCTCGGTGCTATCATTTGCGAGGAACCAGAGTAACCTATCAATAAATCTCCAGATCTTGGGCGTCTGGCGTTTGGTCAAGAGCCCGTTATAGAAAGTGTCTGCACTGATGCCTAAACGCTTGGATCTTTCGACTCCTTGGGGTTTGAACGCAGGGAGTTAATGTTAGTTTTTTCGTACTCAAGTCCCTTGATTAACCAGACTCAATGTTGATTTTCTATGATCGTCTGAATGTTTTTAGGTATAAATTATGAACTTGGATATACTACATGGGAAGCTGATTTACGAATAATAACTCTGACTGGCTTGGGATTTTCAAGTGTGCAGCCTGTCTTCCTCGCATGTCGCTGCACAGAATCTCGTGGTGTATGCTCCTTGTTGCATACCAAGCAAAGATACGGCCCAGCGCTAGACTCACCCATGTGATTCTTTGTCAACAAGTGACGGTCCCAAGCAGACGACCGAGTGAATCGCTGGCCACATTTGGTACACTCAAGGAGAAGAACGTTGATCGCATTGTTGTCAGGCTGGTCCTCATGGCTAGACCGTCCAGGGATGGGTTCTGAAGAGGTCAGATGAGTTGAGTCGCCGTCTGTGACCCTGTTGATGGCTTTTTTTTTTTTCGAGTCTTGTTTCAACTTCAAGCTTTTGGATCTCGGAAGAGAGACCGTGGAGAAGTCGCAGCGCCAGGACGAACTGGTACCGAGATAAGGTCTGGATAGAGTTGCTGCATATCGAGATCTGTGGGGTGGTCTCCTGGAAGTCGTCTATACCAGTCAGGAGCCCTACTAAGATCCTGAAGGATGGCTACATTCACATACCTGACTAACATTTTAGGAGGCATTGAGTAAGTAGACCTGGTTATATCCCGAGAGGTACATAGGATCAGCAATGTCTTATCAGTCGAAATCAACCAGTGCCGGCAGGAACCAACCTGTCGATTGAACGAGCCATCGACACTAGACTCGGACATGAGATTCATGTTGATAAGCTCGTGTGCAATCGTGGTTTAGTACTGACCGCTTTTATGCCGGTTGAATAATGCCACATATGTACTTAACCACACTGCCATTTCCACAGACGATTGGAGCGAAAAGCCCGAGTAGGACTTGTTGATGCACTCTAATCATCAAGATCTGTCAGCCCCACACCCACATATTCACTAAAACGACCTCGAGTTGACCTTGAGTCCGCTGTTCCCGCTGCCATCCAGACCCAAAGCAATCAAGCCCGTTGTACACTCAGCCAGGTTGTTTTCTGCATGGTGCCTCAGTTTCATAGGTCAGTGATCAAATGCAAGGCTATCAAACTATGAAGGGTGTAGGTTGTATGCACAGAAACCTTCCATTTAACATTTGCACCTTTTTTGGCCATGAAAACATTGAATTTTTCCGCCCAGAGATAAGATTCGGATCTCTTACAGAATGTATCCTCGACAAGCCGTGTATTCTTCTTTCTTTTTTGAAGGTTCGGTAACACGCGATGGTACATGGATCTGTATCATTATCAAGTGACATGTCCCTTCGAGTTTGTATAATTCTCACCGAAACTGACATCAAAGGCACGTTTCGATTCTCGACGCGGTCAATCTTCTTTCCCGTTCTAGAAACTTCTCGAGTCCATCTCAATAAATACTTGAGTGCTGCGGGGACAGTGCGGCAGGTACATGATGACCGGCGCATGTTCTCTCACGTCATATCTCCCACCATATCCTGCGAGTCTCTCTATGTTGGAAGAAAATCCAGCTGAAACCGCTTCTCCGCTCTTTCAGTCCAGCTAGTCAGGGAGCTTTCCCAAAAGGCGCTTTTTTGGGAAGGAACCTTTGCAATCTGCAAGTACTTGCTCCGGCCCGTCGCAGCTCATCCTTTCCTTAGAATTAGGATGGGGATAGGATTCTAATAACAAGGCTACTAGTACCTTTCTCCATCTGAATCTGATATAGGTACCTGAAGGGTCTCGAGTCTAATACAATAAGGACTCGGGGAGGCTCGAATGTTCTCCATACGGTCCGCCCGATAAGGAAGGACGGCCGGATGATTTCGGTATAAGAGGGTCTGAGGGTGTAACGAGGATGTAAGGCAGCTTTTCCGTGATCCTATGCGTTTCTACTTCTCACTCCACCTTGACACTTTCCTTCGACGACTTAAATCTCGTATGACATTTATAGTTCCCGGCGCAATACATGAGAATTCTTCTAATTCCTTACTCTTGTAGACCAATTACTTTTGACGTGAGCTCTTATTGTCTTCGCAAGACTATCGTGTAGACATTCTCGTGACAATATATTTCAGGCATCTTCAGAAAACGATGGATCACAAAATTTGTGTTGATGATAATTACTCTCTCAGAACTCTTGAGAAATCCCAGTCCCTTCAACTTATAAAGCTCTGTATTATGAAGAGGTTGGAGGTTGGAGTTTGAAATGGGGGACTCGACATTCTCCTCATTCAGTGTTTATGTTTCTTATTGCTGGCGAGCTGATCTGATTGCAGTCTCTCTGTTATTTGCTCAGGCGACCTCCGTCATAGTCTAGAGTTTAAACAGCTGGTTGACAGACCGCTGACAGATATCTGTCATTGCGCTAATTGGCTGGCAGTGAGCCAGGAAAATTTCTCATGTGCGTACCGGCATATAGCTTTCATCACTCGATATTGCTTTCAGACTCGTAAGTTTCAGGAACATGACTTCATCCTGGTGACTAAAAGCATGTTTGGAAAGCATTCTGATACTTCTCACTTGCAAGCGGCGGCACTTGCGCTCTTTTGATCATTATTCAGCATCGGACGCCACAGATGTGATGGCCGGTCACAGCAGTGTCAAACTATATCTGCTGAAGGCAGTAACATGAGCAGAATCAAAAGATCTGGGTATGCTGGCAAAAGGTCAAGAGATATCTCATGACACAAGTGGGTCATGGCAGGGGTATCGCACAATTATACTTGGGGGCCTTCTTCAAGGCTACCAGTGTGTCATGACAGCACCCCCGACCGGCTCCAATGACAGGCCAGGCCGAAATTGATCGACATTGCAAGTGAGAATGGCGAGTAGTCTTCTCCGAAGTCTTCTCAAGTTGAAATTGAATCATTGATCAGGTTGAAAGCAGTCGTTGGACATCTGATGAAGGGTTTACAAGTAGCGATGTACACAGGAATACCTTCCAAATCATATCTTATGTACTTCTCCCGCCATATAGCCTGTTCTTTCGAGAGAGTACGCGCATGCCAGGGTTTCGACGCGGTTCGGAATTCTTTGTGGCCGTGAAGCAAACCCTTAAGTACATACAGCTAGGTAACTTGGTTTCCAGTCCCATACATATCCTGCATCCCACTTTCTTTTCCTTTTTGTATTTGTATTTCATCGCTGAAATATTTAAGCAGACAAACCACTACTACCGAGCCAAGCATTGATGTCGATGCATTTACAGCACTGAAACTGTATTAATAGCGCAGACAGGAACTATATATGGAAGCTCACCCGTTGTTTGGGGCTCCTCGACAGCCTTTCTCCAACATCTTCGGAACCCGTTGACCTTGAGCGGCGAAATATTTTCACAGTATACTTCACAGCAGAAATCGGCGGTGCTTATCAAGGGTGTTTGTTATTCATTCTGGAGACCTTGAAAACAATTAACTGCTGGTATGTACTCCCTTCCTTCTCCTACAATTTTGACTGATCCCAATATCTAATGATTTCATTGTGACTCGCATTTTGTGAGATCCCCTTCCCGTTCATTCAAATATCAGCATCCAAGCATCCGTGTATCGAGCGCTTCCAGGTCAAATTATTGTCACAGTTCATTATGACCTTGCACTACATCCAGTGCTGGCTATGATCTTTATTCTGTGTGGACTTTGAAAGCAGCAGGTTCTGGCAGCCTGAGGTGTGCAGAAATGTGGAAAGATGTTCTTTGTCAATGTGAGTGATGGTTATATTCATTCAGGGTGAATCTACAGCCCAAAGTTTGGCTAGTCTGATCCTGTCTATTACCAGCTTCAAGTTTCTGGGTTCCAGTCATTCAAGGTATAATCCCAAACCTTTATGGATAATGAGCAACTCACTATTTACGAGTAGGCCCTCTAGGTGATTTTGGATTGCCAGGTTTACAGCCAGTCTCCCTCTGATGTCGCGGTACGGAATCTTTTCGCGTATACTCCGTGTTGCATCCTGGGCAGAGATACGGTCCATCTCCAGCCTTGCCCATGTGCCTTTTCGTCACCAAGTGGCGGTTCCAATCAGGCCGTCGAACGAATCGCTCGCCGCACTCGGTGCATTCAAAGGGTTTGCTCGGGATTCCAGCCTGGTTGTTCAAGGAGCCGGCATTGGTGGTACTAATGCTAGACTGGTAGTTGGAAGGACCTGGGCCTGAGATAGGCGAGCTGGTAGATTCTGGAGCAACTGGCAGGCCAGATGATTCGATTCGCTGCTTGCCATCTGATGGCGCTGATGGCATGTTCCCCGAGTCTTTCTTCAGAGTTGAAAGGGATTGTGAGACTCCCGGAGCAGCAGCGAATGGTACATATCGACCATTATTGATGATTCTAGATGGATCTGGGACTGAAGGATAGAATATCTGCATGTCGAGATCCTCAGGATGGTCGCCTAGCACGGGTATGTAGCCTAGGCCACTACTAGGATCCTAATACATAGATGAGTTGTAGAGAATTATGTACAAGAATGGCCACATCAATCTACCTGGCGAACACGACCATGGTCCAGGCCCCTGGGCAGATCTTTCATGGGTCTTTTAGCCTTTGGAATGTCGCGTTAGTCGAGTTGAATCGAGGTCACCACGAATTCACACCTGATGAACATTGAAGCTGGCGTTTGAGACCATGTTCAAGTTGGTGGTGCAGAGTATGCGCTTCCATCTCGGACGTTTAAATGCTTGTACCAGGCCCACGCCGCACTTGAACCCGCACCCGCACTGGAGGAAAGGCAACAAGTTTAACTTGACGTCTGGCCCCGAGTGATTTCGTCGAGTAGCCGGGAGTCGCCGGGATTCTTGGACTCTTGCTATGGCCCAATGAGGCCCAATGAGGCCCAATGGGGTGGTGAGAGCTTTGAAATCTAGTCACGAACCAGTCTCTCACGGAAGACTTGCCTTTTGGGAAGGATCCCGGTTTGCGACTATATGGAATGTGATCGATCTCATTGAATATGCTTGATTGACGGAGGTCATGAGCTTGAGCGGCCTAGTAGTTGTCCTTAAATTCAACGGGTCAACCAGGTCATTCTCTGTTTATTCAGCATTATCTGGGTTCCAGTTGGACATTTTGAGCGGGCTTTTCTTCATGCATGAACATACACGTTTGGTGCTGCAATCAGTATACTGAAGAGGTGGTTGAAGGAAAACTCTAAAGCAGGCTGTTGTGACCTCCTCCAAACGGCTTTCCAAACGGGATTACCCCGAGTCAGGCAACCCGTTAGCATTGAGGACCAATTAGCCGATTGATGTGGCTGTGCAGGTGTCCTCAGAATTGCTCGCTTGTAATCACCCGACATCTTGTTTCACTTTGACATTTCCCGAACCTCGAATCTGGGAACTGGGTTGGACCGTACCTCGTGCAAGCTAAGCTATGACGAATTATTGCCTGAGGTCCAATTCGCCGAGACAAGCTGCATAGCGATGTGAGGTCTCTGGAAACGACAGCCTCAATCTGATGAAACTTTGAATGACTTTTCTTCCACCAATACTAGAGGAGGACTCGGGAGATTAGCTTCTCCTCTGCTCGACTATGCAATACTCAGCCCAATCCTAAAGCTCTTCAGGTTCAAGACCATCTGATCGTGCTTTACCGAGTGATTCTGATTGAATACACCGACGGTCCCCGAGTATTCCGAAATACATACTTATCTTTCTCCTTCAGTCCAGGGCCCTTGATTGACAAAGAAAATCAGCATTTGTTCTTCTTAGAATTCAGTCCCTGGGCGGCCAAATTGGTCCCAGTACAAATATACAAAAGTGAAACAAATCTGTTGATACAACGGGACATTGGCGCTGGACTCAGAGAAGGTGTTTAAGTGGATGCTCGATAAGTTGGGCACTTTCAAACGACCAAGAATAACGCATATTTCACCACGCCGCCTTTGCAATTTGCGTAACGACTCGAGACATCCAATAAGGGACCTGAATTCACGAATCATATCCAATCCAAACCCTTACATGATAGGTAACCGATAACTCTGACAAGGCATCCGTCCCACGCGGTGGTTTGGGAGAACGCATTCTTCCGCCGAGGGCCTTCGGATCTCCTACAGCTTTTTTCCTCATGGTGACCTCGAGGGATGATATCTATCGTGATGCATTCTATCATTAGTATCTTGTTACCTTTTGAATCCACTTTTTCCCTCATTTTCCTTCCACCCGAACCTACCCGACCCTCAAGTCCGATGAAGTCTCAGTCGAATCTCAGTGTCATTATCAGGGAATGCTGTCACTTTCGAGGTGCTGATTGGGATTCTGGAAACTTTTAAGTTTTGGCGTACTTGGATATTTGAACCAGGCCAGTCAGATGATTCAATTTGCCGGTTCTTCGTCCGAGACTATAGAAGCTGTAACATTCAATCATGAGATGCTATTTTGCCGTTAATAGAGACTGGCGAAGCTACGAAGAACCATTAGGTGCGGATGTGAGCCGTCGGCTAATTACCAAGTCCTCGTTGCTATATGAGCGCATCAAACAGCGCATCAAATTGATCGATCATCGGCTTACGACAATAAGTCGATATTCCACGGATCTTTTCCCTGTGCTGCCAAGCAGTATGAAAGTAGCTGCTCCATGGACGACTGGTCTTCTCTTACTCGCTTCATTTACCCGGAACATTTTATTGCTCTTGTCTTGTCGTAGTAGGTACATTCTCAACGCTTTCAAATTTGATTTTCGTCAATCATAATCGGAATCGGAAAAATCACCGTCGTCGGTGATGACTGGCAGGGTTCCACTAGGCCACCTTGTTGCTTTTTGCATCTGAGCTGGTGCTCCAGATGCCATTGATTTGAAAGCGAGCAGAGTATACTATCAAATGGTGAGTACATTTTACAAGAGGAAACAGAGTACCGACCGTCGCATCATTGCCTGCATTATGGAAAGGAGGGCCAATGGGAATCTGGAGTTGAGCGCAGACCTGGGCAAGGCTTCTGTTGTTATTTCCATTGCCCTCTAGAGCGCCGAACAGGTTGGTGGTGTCAAAGATGAAGATAGAGGCGCTATCATTGGGCATCTTGTCAGGATGGATTGGCGCGATATCATCCAACTTGGCTTGAATGGATGTCGAGGTCAAGTCCCTATGTGAACCATTAGTTTCGATCATCCAATTTACGTTGTCGTACTTCAGGTCCTGACGAGAATCATGGAAGACGAGACATAGAGGACCATCCCTGCTTCGCATACGATCAATAAGCCCATTGATTCGACCCTTGAGAGCCTTCTTGGGAACATCTTCAGAGGTCCCGAACCCGTATTCCTAGTTCATGTCAGCCACTTTTCGCGATAAAGTGCGCATAGATTCACGTCTCGATGACCTATAGTCAACGCGGGTTAGAGAAATAACGATGACTAAGAAATGGATAAAGACCTTGTACCCATTGTTTATTCGTGTATTGTCGGTGCTCCTTGATGATCCAATGTCCATTCTCGACGATTTCTTTGCTATTCTCCCAGAACAAACAGCTATCTGCTGTTGTGAGAATGGAAAAGAAGATCGACATGTAGATGGACTTACATCCGACCTCGAGAATCAGACTGTGCTCTCTTTCCCAGCCCTCAAGATCCAAGGCCATCCAAGCCCCACGTCGAGCTTGTAGAAACTCACGAGCTACTTCAAACTCCAACTCACGAGATGCGAGAGTTGGACTGGAGCTAGACGATGTCAAGCGCTTGTTAATCTTCTTGATTCCCTGGGCAGTGTACTAAGCGCGAAACCGAGAAGCGAACAATAGATTGGATTCACCTTGAGAGCAGCGCGAACTTCTTCACTAGTCTCGTACACGACCGAGCTGAGCGTCAACATGTTCGACTCAAGGACTAAGCGTTCAGAGTGCGGCAAAGGGATCCTGGTTTTGACGAGCCCAGTGGCATGTAGCCAGTAGAGAACGTACTCGATTTGGAGCGAAGAGAAGAGCAAACGGAATTCGCCGTCGGTTTTGAACTTTCCTAGAAAGAGGTCACTGAAGCAAGGCAGTGTAAAGTCGGTGAAACCTGCCACAGTAAAGTCTGACTCCGTTGAGGCCGTCTTCATGCAAAGGGTGATCTGAATGAACCAGGGCTTTCGAAGCTGTACATATACCATGTCAGCTAAACGATTTTCTCTTCAATACCTTGCAGACCGAGCATCGCCGTGACTTGCTCCCTATGTTCGCTTGAGAGAGAGTCGGGCCTGAGAATGTTTAACGAACTTGATCGATTCTGGCCCAAACATTCTGGAAGATGGCCTACCATTTGAAGACAATGTCAGTGTAGCGATAATATCCTGTGACTGTATCTGGTGCCATTATTGATTCATTAATGAAGATGAAGGGTTCAGCGTCACACGTTTGTGACCCAGTGACACTTTGCTTTTACGACGATGGCGAGGTTGCTTCATTCAACCGAATACCGCCTTTACTAACTACGCTTTACCATAGGAGACATTTATGCGAGGATTTTCACTGCAATATTGGCCTAAATCTTCAGTCATACGCGTATGATGCTCCAGTGTCGTCAACGCTCATTTTCCTCTGCTGTAAGGAAATCATCAGGGTCGAGCTGCTTCAGGACTTGTGATCCGCCAAGCAAACGAATTCCTGGCTGGTCACGGTGCTGGTGCGTAAATCTCGCATGGGATTGTTCAAAAACTAGAAAAAAAAATTGACAGATGCGACGCGTCGTCCCGATTGGACTGTCCATCACCCTTTTCACTGTTTAAGAAGTCGAGCACTATGGGGACACCACTGGCTCGGCGCGGGGACCAAACACTTCACTTCTAATTGACTGCAGAACGCCGCGTCAGGCCCGACCATCCTATCACGGTAGCCCAAATGGCACCCGAGGTCAGTCGGCCTCACGAATCTACATCACGGGTCTAGGTGACACCTTGACTGGGATCAATTCTGGGATCCCGGCACCCTGAGATCCGCTCTCGACCGCAACCACCATGTTGTCTGTCGATTTCTCCACTCTTTGTCTCGCTGGCACTGGGATATGGCTCTTTTCGAAACTCATTCGCAAATTCTTGGACCGAGGAAACGAGACACTCCTGCGAGGACCTCCGCGAACCAGCTGGATATACGGTTACCAACCGCAATTAATGGAGAATGATGCTAAAGCAGCCAAACTTTACCAGAGTTGGGCAGCAGAATATGGTCCTGTATTCGCTGTACCGTGGACCCTTGGAACAACCAGAGTCATGGTTACGGATCCAAAGGTACTCGTTCGATTCGCTTCGCGTATGACATTCGCTGACGCTCGTAAAGGCTGTAGCTCATTTCTATGCTCGAGAAACATACGTATATGTTCAGAACAGTCTCTCGAGGGTCGCGATAGCGAATCTGGTGAGCATATCCATTCTGCTTCATTTCTCTGGGGCCTAAAACCTCTATCTAGTTTGGCGAGGGCATACTCTGGGCAGAAGGCGATGTTCATAAAAGGTGCTTTTTCAGGCTTCACGGGTATCTCGGCTGATCCACGTCGACGTAGGCAGCGCAAGGCTCTCACGCCGGCTTTTAGTGTGGGCGCTATCCGCAAGCTGACGACAGTATTTTATGATGCCAGCTACAAAGCAAGTCTCTTTCAACTCTCTCGATACTTCATCTTAACATTGTTCAAGCTTAAACATGCCTGGGATATCCTCATTGATGCCGGGACCGATAATAGCGCTATCATTGAGGTTCAACAATGGATGAATAACATCGCGTATGTCTCTGATTTTCTTGCGAAAGACTCGCCAAGCTCACTAAAACATTTTACAGCCTCGACAGCGTCGGAATCGGAGGTTTCTCGCACGACTTTGGAACTCTCGACGGTAAAGAATCCCTTATCGCCAGCGCCTTAGAGTCATTCGGAAAGAAGGCCGGCGATGCGCCCCTTGTTGGCCAGTTCATGTTTGTTTTCGCGCCGGTCATTCCTCTTCTCTTGAAGCTCCCTATCGGACAAACCAAGAAGGTCAGGGAATTGAAGGACAATCTGAGCTTGGTGGGCCAAGATCTGCTTCAGAGGATGAAACGGGAGAAGAGTCTTGACTCTTCAAACTATGATACGGAAAAGTCGGTCATTGGTGTCCTTCGTACGTTTCATGAGTTTTCAGTCAGTTTTTATGCTTACCGAGTCGGCACAGTCAAATCTGAGAGTGTAGATGCTACACTGGCCATGACTCCGGTGGAGATTCAGGCCCAGGTATGTCCTTGACGGAAGGAAATGTACATCATCTAACAAGCTTGTCAGATGGTGAGAGTCAAATCTCCCGATTCTTTGCTGATACTTAGACCCTGCGATAGAACACGATGCTTCTTGCTGGATATATCACCACGTCTAGTGAGTGATTCCATATCTTGACAGCTACCTGCTGACGGTGCCCAGTCAGTCTCACTGTGAGTTTCACTGCTTCAGGTGACGCAAGCTAAGAGCACCTCAGTGGGCCTTGATCTCTCTAAGCCAGCAGCTGGATAAGCAAGACAAACTCAGGAATGAACTTGCCTCGTTTGGTGCAACAGACCCAACGTATGATCAGCTCATGTCTCCCACCGAGTTACCCTACTTGGACGCGGTCGTTCACGAGATTTTACGCCTTCACCCGCCTTTGGCCGACACTTTGCGCGATGTAAGAGCCAGAGATTGTCTTCCGAATACGCTCTGATGGTTCATAGGCTGCAGAAAACGACGTCCTTCCTTTATCAAGCCCAATTACTACTCGCACCGGAGATGTCGTTTCAAGTGTCGCGATTCCCAAAGGCACCAGTGTCGTTGTCCCGATTCGTACTCTCAATACTTCCGAAACTTTCTGGGGACCCGATGCCAAAGAGTTTCGCCCTGAAAGATGGTTGAACCAGTCAGAATCGGATCTGTTCCGGTTCAAGGAGATCCAGGGCTACCGACATTTGCTCACCTTTACCGCTGGAGCGAGAGAATGCATTGGGAAGCAGTTTGCTCTTGCAGAGTTCAAAGTTTGTCTACTTTGTGTGTCTCTTTATCGAACCGGGATATTGAGCTCTTTCTTTAGGCGGTTCTGGTCGTCCTCATCCGAAACTATCACTTCGAGTTTCCCAATGGGCCCGAGACCGAAATCGGTCAATCTCGCGGTATCCTGTGGAAGCCCAAGGTTGAAGGAGAAGAAGGTTCAGATGTCCCTTTGCTTGTGCGTAGAATATGATTATTTCCACGACGTATGTAGGTAGGTAGGTAGGTGGGTAGGTAGAGTTGAATATTTAGTCGAATAGCGGACTCTTCACCCGAATTGACTCAAGCTGAACTCTGTTGCTGCTGCATTTTTCTTCCTTCATTCATGACACTCAAAAAGTCGACCAGCTCCAATTGACAACATCAACATTTCCAGGCTGCGCAAGCACTTAAGCTTCCGTTAAGTCCTTTTTCGGCTACGAATCCTGAACATGCATGAGCATGTCATGAAGTCAGAAGGCCTTAGGCAACCTGGCGACTGCTTACTGAAGGCAAGCATCTCGCTCAGCCACGCTTCCACGGCCTCTTTATTGATGGATTTTGACAGTGCTGCGTTTGACCAGGATTATGATAAGGATAAATGCATCCCAGCGCTGACCGTTCTGACCAGTCAACGTCAGCTGTCATGTAGAAGATCAACAAAGACTCATTCATCGACATTTTTCTTCCGCATAGCATGTCGCCAGCGCTAACACTGAGCTTACCTCTCTGTCTTTCAGCTGGGGCTGTCATTTGGCTCGTGTCAAAGGTTATTCGCAGTTTTGTGGATCGAGGAAATGGGACAGCCTTACAGGGACCTCCAAGGATGAGCTGGATGCATGGCTATCAGCCACAGCTCATGGGTAACGATGTTGCAGCCGCTGAGCTCTACCAGACTTGGGCAGCTGAATATGGTCCTATATTCGTTATACCGTGGACCCTTGGAACAACCCGAACAATTGTGGCAGATCCCAGGGCTGTTGCTCATTTCTATGCCAGGGAAACATACGGGTATGTTCAGAACAAGGTTACAAGGATAACAATGGCCAATTTGGTATGTCTGTCATTCTTTATCTGCAATTTGGCTGAAGTTTCTTTGTAGTTCGGAAAGGGCATACTTTGGGCTGAAGGAGACATGCATCGGAGGTGAATAATTCTTTTGAAATGGCGTATCCAATTCTTCACGATGTTTTCAGACAGCGAAAAGCACTCACTCCTGCTTTCAGTGCTGCTTCCATCCGGAAGCTCACTCCAGTTTTCTATGATGCCAGTTACAAAGTAGGCATCCATCTCGAGCACCTATTGTCTTCTAATCGTTGGACCCACAGCTCAAGCATGCTTGGGATGCTCTCATTGACGCCAGCTCTGATAACAAGGCCATTATCGAGGTTCAGCAGTGGATGAGCAATGTTGCGTAAGTCTGACCGTCTGTACCGTGATCTCAGACTTGATACTTTGCTAGCCTCGACAGTGTAGGCATCGGAGGATTCTCGCATGACTTTGGAGCCCTAGATGGAAAAGAATCGCTCATAGCGACCTCGCTCGCTTCGTTTGGAAAAAAGATCACCACACGGCCACCAATTATCTACAAGCTCACAGGTCTACTCGCACCAGTCATGCCATATCTCATGAATCTCCCTATCGGACCGATGAAAAGAGTTGGAGAACTGAAGGTCAGTTTGAGCTTGGTTGGACAGGATCTTCTCCAGAGGATGAGAAGAGAAAAAGGACTCGATTCCTCAAACTATGACGGGGAGAATTCTGTTATCGGTGTCCTCAGTGCGTTGAAGCTTTCGTCGACTTTTCTTCTCTTCATAGTTCCGCTTGACAGTCAAATCTGAGTCTGCAGACACAACGGTCGCCATGACACAAACAGAGATACGAGCTCAGGTATTACATTCAACTGGCTGTCGCCGCCTGCTCTAATTGTGTTTTCAGATGGTTAGCATTCCAGACAATCAGTGCTTTTCTATTTCCTGACTCGCGACAGAATACGATGATTATAGCTGGCTACATAACGACGTCAAGTAAGGACCTATATATCTTCCATTCATGTCCTTGCTGACTTGCGCAGTCAGCTTAACTGTGAGTCTTCTTGGGTTCTAATGCTCTGTGCTGAGGATTTCCGCTATTACAGTGGGCGTTGATCAACCTATGCAAGTACCAAGATAAACAGGAGAAACTAAGGAAAGAGCTCGCAATGTTTGGTGCGACAGATCCGACATACGACCAGCTCATGTCGGGATCTGAGCTTCCCTATTTGGATGCCATTGTTCATGAAGTTTTACGCCTTCATCCTCCTCTCGCTATGACTCTACGTGATGTAGGTCTATGGATAATAAAACAGATACCGATACTGATATTTCCCTGTACAGGCCGCAGAAAACGACATACTTCCTTTAGCAGGCCCAATTACAACGCGAACCGGCCAAGTCATTTCACAAGTCGCCATTGCCAAAGGTTCTGTGATCGGTGTCCCAATTCGCGCAATCAATACTTTCGAGACGTTTTGGGGACCCGATGCTAAAGAGTTTCGTCCTGAAAGATGGCTCAACGAGAAGGGTTCAGAATCTTTACGGTTTAAGGAGATCCAAGGCCACCGTCATCTGCTGACATTCACCTCTGGAGCAAGAGAATGCATTGGGAAACAGTTTGCTCTTGCGGAATTCAAGGTCTGTCCATCTTTTTTCTTTGCTCCGCATGTTGAACTTTTCCACAATCAGGCGGTTCTGGTCGTCCTCATTCGTCACTATCAATTCGAGTTGCCCAATGGCCCTGAGACGGAAATTGGTCAATGTCGGGGGATCCTGTGGAAGCCCAAAGTTGAAGGAGAGGAAGGTTCAGATGTTCCTTTGCTCGTGCGTAGAATAGAATGAATTTTGCTCTATGCTACACCCGAGACAACGGCAGGACTTGTCATTGTGAGCTTGTCACACGAAATGACTCAGCCAGAATCGATGAACCAGGATCCTTCCCAGCTCTATTGCCTTCAGGCCGCACGCCGAGCTTTGAATCCACAAGGAGCACATTGGAGCACATTGTTTAACGCCACGGTGCTGAGACAAAAATGGCGCCTGAGGCCTGAGCCTTGATGATGGTGAACACTGTGCTAGACTGTGCTGCTGTCTCATTTTCGTCTCTTCATTGACTATCAAATGGTCTCGATTCACCAAAACAATCTTCCCGTCGGCATCTCTGGAGATTAATCGGCGCCGAACGGAAGGTCTGAATTGGCACGGGGTGAGAGAGTTGGACTGAATTGAGCTACTAGCGATGGTTCCGAGGTTTTTTCTCTGCAACCACCACCACCATGCCACCAGCTCTAGCGCTGAGCTTTCCAACGCTCTGTCTCGTAGCGACCGGGATATGGCTCTTGTCGAAAGCAATGCGCAAATTCATGGAGAGAGGAAACGAGACAGCCTTGAAAGGACCTCCAAGGACAAGCTGGATGTATGGATATCAGCCCGAGCTCATGGCCAACGATGCTGTAGCCGCCGACATGTACAAGACTTGGGCAGCTGAATACGGTCCTGTCTATTCGATCCCTTGGACTCTTGGAACCAACAGAATAATCATTACCGACCCGAAAGCAGTTGCTCATTTCTACGCTCGGGAAACGTATGGTTATGTGCAGAACAAGTTTGTGAGAATAGCGATAGCCAATTTGGTATGTCTCTTGATGTTTTTGTTCCTTTGGCTGATATCTTTGCAGTTCGGAGAAGGCATTCTTTGGTCTGAAGGGGACGTCCACCGCAGGTGTGAACAACCTTCAATTCTAGTAACCACCATCGCTTATTGTGCTCCTCAGACAGAGAAAAGCTCTCACTCCAGCTTTCAGCGTGGGGTCGATCCGCAAGCTAACTCCAGTCTTCTATGACGCGAGTTACAAGGCAGGTTCACGACAGAAGATCGTGAAACGAATACTGACCGTTTGATTCCAGCTCAAACAAATCTGGGATACTCTCATTGACGCAAACTCTGGCAACAGTGCCATTATCGAGGTCCAACGATGGATGAACAATGTCGCGTAAAGCTGTCTGCCTCTCATTCGTCTCGCAAGCTCAAAGTTTCTACAGCCTCGACAGTGTAGGTATTGGGGGATTCTCGCACGACTTTGGTACTCTCGATGGCAAGGAATCCCTTATCGCAACCGCCTTGGACTCGTTTGGGAAACAATCTACAGCACGACCGCCGATGATCACCAAGCTCGTGGGCTTGCTGGCACCAGTTTTACCATATCTTATGAAGCTCCCCATCGGAAATACGAAGAGAGTCAGGGAATTGAAGGCCAATTTGAGCTTGGTTGGACAGGATCTTCTTCAGAGAATGAGACGAGAAAAGGGCCTCGGTTCCTCGAACTACGAGAATGAGAGATCTGTCATTGGAGTCCTCAGTAAGTTGAATCTTCTGTCGACCTCGATGACCCTCAACTTTCAACAGTCAAGTCAGAGGGCGTGGATACAGCACTTCCTATGACGCAGACGGAGATCCAGGCTCAGGTATTATTTCTGTCGACTATTCATCTCAACGCTCTGATACAGTTTCTTAGATGGTCAGCATTCAATGTAAAGTGAACTTGTCGACTTTTTGACTCGCGACAGAATACCATGATATTGGCTGGCTACATCACCACATCCAGTGAGTGCATATCTATTTCTGTTTACACACTTCCCAACTTGAGCAGTTAGCTTAACCGTGAGTTGAACGACCTGTCACTCTGTCTTGTCGACTTCATCGTTGCAGTGGGCTTTGATCAAACTCAGCAAGCACCAAGATAAACAGGAGAAACTGAGGAAAGAGCTCGCAGCTTTTGGTTCTACTGACCCGACGTACGACCAGCTCATGTCGGGAACTGAGCTTCCCTATTTGGACGCCATTGTTCATGAAGTTTTACGTCTTCATCCTCCTCTTGCTATCACTCTACGTGATGTTCGTTTATATTCATGACAAAAAGCTGATACTGATCATTCATGCAGGCAGCAGAAAACGACATTCTTCCTTTAGCAAGCCCAATTACCACTCGAAGTGGCGAAGTCGTTTCACAAGTTTCTATCGCCAAAGATTCTGTCGTTTGTGTTCCAATTCGAGCAGTGAACACGTCGGAGACGTTTTGGGGACCTGATGCTACAGAGTTTCGTCCTGAAAGATGGCTAGAAGAGGATTCTGCTTCGCGCTCGAAAGAGATTCAAGGACATCGTCATCTGCTAACATTCACCTCTGGAGCGAGAGAATGCATCGGGAAACAGTTTGCTCTTGCCGAGTTCAAGGTTTGTCTCTTCTCACTGCATCGAACAGCAAATGTTGAGCTCCTTACCCTGTAGACTGTCCTTTTTGTTGTCATTCGCAGCTATCATTTCGAGTTTCCCAATGGGCCCGAGACGGAAATCGGACAATGTCGGGGTATCTTGTGGAAGCCGAAGGTTGAAGGCCAAGAAGGGTCGGATGTTCCATTATTGGTGCGACGTGTTGATTGATTCAATCATTCATTCATTATGTATGTCTGTTCTTTGATACACGTCACTTTCTCTTGGCGCAACCGTTGCTCTCTTTTTACAGAACTGCTCTCCCACTCATCAGACTGGAGAGGTCAGACGATCTAAAAGCCAAGAGTTGCCTTGACCATTTCATCCATCCATCTTTCGATGGTTGACTCGGTCGAGCTTGCTGCCACGGGTTGCTTCTTCTCACTGAGATTTGCTGCACTGCCCACCGGCGTTCCGCAACCGATTCGTCGTCATTTATCACCGCGATTAGACTGACATCCAGGGTGTATCATATATATATACTGATGACCAGTCTTTGGTCGATGTCTTTCTTGCTTCTACTCTTCAAATGGCCCCAGCGGCTGGTAATGCAAGGCTGACATTATCCATGCGGGCATGGAACTCTAGGAGCTTAGAGTCCGGTGATTCGTCGATCAACGAATTGCAAGCTACTAGTGGCTTTGGTTTGGGAAAGCTCGAGTGAGTGCCACTGAGTTGCAGTGAGTTCTCAGCTAACAAGGAAGGAGTTTTTCGACCGAATCGGGATGTTCAATTACCACAGAATGCCACCCTGATATTGTCCGCAGTCAAAGACCTCGTCGTCGTGACGGCGGCCACAAGAATGGTGACGGCAGCGGCGACGATGACGACGATGACGACGAGGACGACGACAAAGACGATAGTGACGACAAAGACGATAGCGACAACAACAACAGCGGAAAAGGTGACAAGCAAGGCAAGTCCAAGGGTGTCGGTGATGGCAAAGACCCTAAACCAGGAAATCCACAGAACAGGTATTTGGTTTTTGTCATGCTTTAAGATGGATCCTGATTCCATCTGATAGCCAGAGTTCAAGGTAAGGATTCAGAATACCAGATGCATCCAATTACAGCTATATTGTCAGTGGATCTCTTCCGACACTACCAGCACTGGGACCAGTAGTAGCCCCAACTACAAGTTCAAGCACGTGAGTCTTCATAACTGTATCGAATCTCAGAGTACTGATCGTATCACTTAGCTCCTCTAGGTATGTACTGAACTATGGTCCGAGAGTCTGCGTTCTGATGCCTGCTAGTTCTGCTAGTTCTTCTGTTGTCACAACCTCGCCGAAGCCTTCGCTCACGTCAACCTCGAGTACAAGGTCTTCCGTCACGTAGGTGGTCTTCACGCTGGAGCTTCAGACACTGATGTTCCTCAGCACTAGGGTATCCTCTGAGTCTTCTAGTGCGACCACTAGTCATTCATTTATTTCTATCATCTCTACTGCCTCCAGTCCGACTCAGACTTCACCATTGTCGCAAGAATCAATTGTCGGTGAAACAGAGACTCCAAGTTCGACCTCTGTTTCGCCGAGTGCTTCGCCTGTAGCGACATTGGCGCGTCCAGCTTCCCGGGTTACACTCATCGCTGGAGTTACAACTGGAGTCTTTGGTTTTCTTCTCGTCCTGTTACTTTTGTTCTTCATCATCCGAAATCGAAAGAATCGACGAGAAAAGACAACGTTCTTCCGTGAGCGGATGGTACGACAAAGGCGTTCAACTCTGGCCCCAGTTGAATATATTCGTACGACAGACAATGACTGAAATGTAAGGACTTGTAGATAAAGAGACAATTGTAGCTGGTACCAAATTAAACATCACCCAGGAAGTGAAAGCCTTTCCAGAGAGAAACCGGCCAAGGCATTGACCTATCGTCTAATGAGTCCCGACCAATCCAGTATATGGATTCGATAGGGCCATATCCATGTACACTATGTCGACAAAATGATTGACAGGTGACGGTTTCGACATTTCTGAGTGAATACTTGTTCAAATGGCTTGAAATAAGTTGTAGACCTCGTGAATGAGGGTACCCGGTCAAAATGGTTACCATAAAAAGGAAATCCGGGGGGAGTCATCGCGTTGACATAGTATATAATCCCATATAACAAGATCCAGCCCTCGGTTGTGCAACATCTCGCAGCGTTCGGTCATCTCGGCCCAATCGATTGTTTCTAGATTGACGCAGAGCTCGAGGTCCATGCCAACGTCATATTTCTTGCCCCCATTCAAGTATAATGCCCAAGCGAGGCGCATTTCCACATCCTTGACGATCTTTTCAAGCTGGCCCTCCTCGATGTGAAGATGAAGTTTTTTGAGTTTTTTGAGCTCGGTGACCATTCGACCATCCTTGAACTGAAGGAAGGAGTAATCTGATTTTATGCCCAGAGACATCTCTTCTATGTTGGAAAGCTTGTCGAAAAGGCGAGAGGTGGAATCTTGGTCGTAAACGATGCCGGTTCGCAAAATCAGCTTGCGAATTGGAGCCTTTGAACGATCGATGAACTCATCGACGGCTACAGCAATGTGTTGGTCGACCTCGGAAGATAAAACTGAAAGCGCTTCCAGGATTGGAGCGCAAGTGGCGTTTAGTATCCTTGTAATCCCGTCGCATTTTCCGCTGAGACTGAGTCGACGGAGCTGGGTAGTAAGATCACTGATCACCGCAAAGGGCTGTAGTGGCGAATTGTCAGTCATGACTGCAAATTCACATTCCTCGATGACTGTCAGTTGGCCTAAAATGGCCAGAAGAGAATGGGATGAATCTTGGAGGGTGACATGGGTGAGACGATAACATGGAAGAACGAAGCAAGAGGGAAGATTGGTTCTCTCAAGCTTCGCCGCGGTTTGGAAGGTCGGATCCAATGGTGGAAGTTCATCCCTGGAGTTGGTAAATGATATGGTGATTGTTCGGAGTAGAGAGAGTCGTCCTTCAGTCAAGGAAAGAAGTGGAAGCAAAGATGTAGGGAGCTGTATCGTCGCTTCTTCCCAGCGATCGGCATGAGCAATGAGCTCACCAAGAAGTTGGCGTGATGTCCCGGTATTTATGGCACAGAAAAACTCTATAGTCAGTGGCTGGAAGCCACTCAACTCGAGGTGCCGTCGCAGAATGGAATATGAAGGCTTTCTCCATCCAAATAGGTCCAATTCGTGGTCCACCGCGATACAACTCCATATTTTTGGTGAATTGAGAGCGACTTCTCTCCAGAAGCTGCAGACTTGGGTCAGAACCCAAGGAGCTTGCATCGTGGCCAGACGTTCTGGATATGGATGCATGAAGCTCTCTGCGTCGCTCTCCTCTGAATCAGTCAACTCGGTTCCCGGTGTCCACGAATCCAGGTCATCGTTGTCCTCCTCTTCAGCTTCATCAAAGACAGAGGATTCATCAGAATCAATGTCAGATGCTGTTCTCTCCGAATAAAAATCATTCTCTTCTTCCATTCCTTTGTCCGCCAAAACACACTGCATGAAGATCGTGCCCAGGATTTCTGCAGGTAGACGACGGCATCCACCGATTAAAAGTCGACTATGCTGCTCAGAAAAGTCGAGAAATAGAGGGAGAGCATCGTCGAGCTCTTTGCGATACGCGTCAATGCGATTGAGTTCGGTTTTGATAGCGCTGATGGTGGCCCCAATCGTTTGAATGAATTGACCCAGGGATTCTGTGTCCACTTGGTCTGCTGAGATGTTGGAATGTAGAAGATGTTCAAAGGGAGACTCGGGGAGCTGTAGATCGAGTCGACCAGCCATGTCGACCAGAGGTTGAAAGGAAAAACGCAAGCCTGAGCAGGCTCGAGCGAGCCGATCAAAAAAGTTCGAGACTCGGGGTCAACATTCTTTTACAGCACTGTAGGACCCTGGACAATAGCCCAATAGGCCTGATCCGGTTTGCGATTTTTCCGTGATTCCTGTCCGGACGCCAAAATCGGGATTTTTGACATTTTTGTCCGGATTTGGATCAACCATTTTGCGATTTGGACCAGTAAATTTCCTTTTTGGGAACGTTTGTAAGCCAAAAAAGTTTCCCGCGCCCCCAAAGGGCGCGGATGGGCACAATTTTGAGGTATCTGCGAAATTTTGTCCGGATATGGAACAGGCCTCCGTCGCCTGGAGGCTGTTTTTGTCCGGACTTTCACCAGGCATACCTTGTCAAAATCTCAAATTTTGTCCGGATTCCGGATCACCCAAAATCCACATTGTCCAGGGTCCTAGCACTGTTCGTTTTGATATGGAATCCATCAAATTTTTTTTTTGCAAAGCTTGGTAATCGTCAACTCGGAACTCCTCGGACCGCAGGTCGGACTTGCGCTGGCGCACATATTGGGAAGTAATCGGGACCGACAGTACTCCGTTTTCGGTCGCATTGCGTACCGTTCCCGCCTTCTTATCTATCAGTGATTGCAGAGATAGGATATTTGTTAGATAGATCACTATAGTAATAGATAGACACATATATTATATATTTTATGGCCAGTTTCTTCAAGTTCCATGCGTATCTGGCTCCTGATGCAGACAAGGCGGGATACAAGCGGGGCGGCGGCCACCCAAAAATGGTGAATGTCGCTCGAAGCCGCCGGACATGAGAGAATCCGCCCGATCCGAGTGGTCAGGAACACGCTGCCGAGATCTCCGAGTTGACGATTACCAAGCTTTGCCAAAAAAAATTTTTGATAGATTCCATATAAAAATGAAAAGTGCTGTAACATGCTTTTACCCTCGATAACATAGCTCCAACTGGATTGATTAGGCCTTATATTTCTGTGAAATCTTTGTGCTCATTTCATCGTGTTGTATATGCTACTTATGGTGGAGGTATATCTTCGTGATGCCAAGTATTCTCGAGCGCCTTCCTCTCGTCCAGCGTAAGCATTTCAGATGGATCATCCAATCGTGCGAGGTAGAATCTACAAAGAATCTCTCCGTCTCGTTCCGATGGTGAAAGTAGAT
Organism: Mycena floridula; assembly: GCA_029320655.1. NCBI lineage: Eukaryota > Fungi > Basidiomycota > Agaricomycetes > Agaricales > Mycenaceae > Mycena > Mycena floridula. Next base: position 3,818,123 of record JARIHS010000001.1, read on the forward strand.
ACTGCTTTGAAGCATCGAGAAAAGCGCTCCGAGCTTCCTCTTTGTCACCAATCTTCATCCAGGCTCGTCCCAATTCCAAAAGTGTATGCGCAGCGAGCAGCAGATTACCCTCTGTCATATAGTTGTCCAAAGAGTCTTTCAAAGACTGGACAGCCTGTGAATACTTGCCCTGTGTGATGTACAATCTCCCAAGGTAATGAAGCGGGCCAGCGATACTGACTCCAAGCTCCTGTGATTCCTGCTGAGCCGTCATGGTCCACTTCTCTGCCTGATCATAATCTCCAAGGATGTAGGTCACAACACCCAAAGACAGAGCGCAAGAAAGAGCACTTGCTGAAGGTTTTGGAAACAAGTCTCTTGCACGAATGAGATCTTTCAGGGCCAGTTGTGGATCGTGTCGCAGACTTACTGTTCCAGACTGCAAAAGACATTCCGCAATATCAAGGTCTGTGGCGCCATCTCTAGGTGTTGAAGTTTCCCTTCGCTGGAAGAGGCGAACAAGCCGATCTCGACGTCGAAGTTTTACAGATCCAGGTGTATGAATCGATTCGTATTCGAGACGAGCTTGGTCGATCAAGGGAAGAAAGTCGGCTTCAGCGCCAACATGAATGAGGCTGGAGACAGTAGCGATATGGAGAAGCTTCCTTGCCGCAAGTCTGAACTCTGATGCATCCAGAAAGGCTTGTCGTGCAAGTTTAGATTGTTCCAGCGACTCTGTGTAACGATTGAGACTCAGGAAGACCAGGGCGTACATATCCAAGACCTCTCCAAGATGACAAGGTTCACCTCCTTTCGCAAGTAGCACTGCATGTTGAATCAACTCGACATGTGGCCTGGTCTTCCATCGCTGGTGCTCGATGAGAATCAGAATCGCATGAATGACACGAGGGTCAGGCTTTGTCGTTGCACGGAGAATGGATTGGAGGTTGATTTCTTCCGCTGACCGCACTGCTGAATGCTCTTTGAAGGAAGGGTTATCCATAAAAGCATTATTCTCGTTCAAGAAATCGCATGCGGTCTGGATCATGGACGTATTCACGTCTTGTGAAAAGCGCGAAGGATCGAGAACATAAGATCGAATTGCCGGAAGGACGAAGAATGTTGTGCCTCGACGCTCCAAAAGTGACGATTCTAGTAAAGCGCGTAATGCACCAGGAAGATTGGATAGATATCGAGCCCACCGCTGTTTCAATGTTGCGAAACTCGTGCCAGCAGGTAAGGAGGAAATAATTTCCAGGAGACGTAAGGCCTCTGGTTCTTCCTTGACTGGATTGCTTTCGACAGACATCCGGATGGAAATGACGACACTGTTCTGTGGATCTGAGCCTGTACTGGGTCCCAGCATGGCTACACCGGTCAATATGTAGCTGGAGATGAGCTCGTCGGTCGTGCAAGAGGTACTCTTTCCTTGTCGGGCCATGAGAGTAATTGCCAAGGGCATATGTCCGAGCAAGTCGAGCAGTTCTGGAAGTCGAAGGTCGGAGGCTGATTCAGGATGAATTTCCGTGTAAACTCGACGTGAAGCTTCTGGATCAAGCGCTCCAATCTTTCGCTCCAACCAAGGAATCCCCTCACAAGGAGCCACAGTCGCCCTGATGGTCATCAGAACAGCAACATTCGGAATCTCCTCGATGTCCCGAAGGATCTGTGCGACATCTTGTCTTACACCCGATATGTTCCAGGGCGTTTCGAAGTTGTCGAGCAAGAGTACGACTGGTCCTGAGGAGCGTAGATTGGCAAGGATAGCTTCATGGAGACTGTTTGCGCTGCTACTGATTCCCAGTGAAGCGCCGAGTATGTCGATAAGAAGGGATACCGAGGTCGCGAGGACGCATGGTACCCAAATGAGATTGTCCAATTCGAAGAATGCCCTGATCTTCGGATGCCTCATCACCACGAGCAATGCCGATGTTTTCCCATTACCACCGGCACCTAGAAGACATATACGAGCTCGTTTTGAGCTCTCATCGTCGGGATCTTGCGTCAAGACGGAGACAATGTAATCGACCTCGGCGTCTCGTCCGTGAAAGAAAGCTATACCAGCTGGAATGTAACCTCGAGCGCCCTTGAGAAGTTTGGGTGATGGTTTCCCTACAAAAGGTTGAGGAAAGCACAGCAAACGAAACCGAAGAAGCTCACCAGAAGAGTGAATATGGATTATGGTATTGCTGGTCGTTGTGTTATGCGAGAATGCAGATCCATGGATGACGCCTAGAAATCTCTGAGGAAACGAAGAGCAATCAATGCCGCTGCTCACCAATGTTGGTATCCTGCACTGTGATACTGGTGCCCGCTGGGGACGGCATGCGACAGAAAGCCAAGAGCTCTCAACCGTGAGATCATGTCTGCTGGATTCAGCGTCGATGTCAGAAGTATCCTTGGCGGCTGAAGGTCGAGCATTCAAGGTGACACGTCGGATATTTCCTCCAGCTTGAACGGAAGAGACAGTCAGGGAAGAGTTGTCCCGCAATGAGTTGTGGAAGGCCGAGACCAAACTTCCGTCATGTCGATTTAAACGAGGATGTATCCAGGCCAAGAAGTTGAGCGATTCAGAGTGCATCCATTGGATGCTCCAAATGAATGGTCTAAAATGTCTTGAGGAAGTTTTGCTAAGCATGTGATTTACATTCGTTTTACTTTTACAACACAGATTCTGTCTCATATTTCGACCTTTGCAAAAGTCCTACGCAAACAAACTGGCCAAGGCTGTGAACGCGACTCTGAATTCGAGCTGATTGAGCGCAACGTGGAAAAATTATTTTGTCCGTCAATGGGCGAAGCCGCTCTCTGGTATAATTCATTGATGGGCCCGATGAGACACCAGAGAACAAGGGTCAGCCCGCGAGATTGGAATCTCCCAAGTCGCTTTTCTAAACCTTCCCAGTCGATATCCGGATTGTCAATGTGAATCAAAACTTCGAGCTCCATGTCCAGTTTGCCCCTTGGATCGTCGTCGTCTAGGAAGAGGGCATTTGCGTATCGAGCTTCCAGATTGTCGACGACCTTTTCAAGCTCTCCATTCCGGATGTAAAGATGAAGTCGATTGAGCTTTGGTAGACTTTGAATGAGACCCTTGTCCCGAAAGTTCAGGAAGGAAAAGTCTTCCTCGATACCGATCGACATCTCCTCGATCTCTGGGATCTTTTCAAACAGCGTGACGATGGCATCACTGTCGTAGGTTATTCCAGAGCGCAATATAAGCTGGCGAATGGGAGCTTCTGAGCGGCTTATCAGCTGGTAGACAGGGTCGGCCAAATTGTCCGTCTCTGAATGTAAAGGCAACACCGAAAGAGTTTCGAGCTTTGGGGCAATAATTGCGTCGAGGATCCTGATTGTTCCTTCACCGTTTCCGGAGAGATAAAGACGGCATAACTGTGAGATGTTGTTGACCGTCACTAGATCGCCGAGAGTTGGAGAATCATCTTCATTGACTCTGAAATCGCATTCTTCTACAGCGAGTGCAAGTGCCAATATCTCCAAAAGTGTAGTCGGAGCGGCTTGGACCGTAATGTGAGTGAGGGGAGCCCAAGGAAGGGTGAAGAATCTCGGAACATCGGTGGTCCTGAGACTGGGACAGTCTTCCAGTGTTGCGAAAGCTTCTGAATTCTCAAGCTCTGCTGCATCCCTTGGCCTGGAGAAGTATATAGCGACCGAACGAAGGAGAGAAAGTCGTCCTTCCGCAAGTTCGAGGATCGGAATGAGGGATACGGGGAGCCGGATATTTGCTTCCTCCCAACGGTCTGAATGGATAACCAGTTCGCCAAGAAATTGGCGTGCAGAAGCAGTGTTGACGGTGCACGAAAACTGGACGGACAGAGGTTGGAATGCGCTCAACTGGAGCTGTCGCTGGAAAAGGGCGAATGAGGGCTTTCTCCAACCAAACAAGTCCTGATCAATATCCACGACAATGTTGGTCCATATTTCTGGCAAAGACAGCGCTACCGTCCTCCAAAAGCTGCAAACTTGAGTCAGCATCCATGGGGACTGCATCGTTCGCAGTCGTTCTGGAAATGGATGTCGGAAACTCTCCGAGTCGCTGTCGTAGGATTCGACCGATTCATCATCTTCCTTCTCCTCCAAAAGATTCTCCATGTATTCCTCCGTGATATTTTGGTCCTCCGAATGACTGCTGTCGTCGGTAAACTCGGGTTCAAAATCTGGGTCGTCTGCCGCCTCTGAATCCGAGGCAAACTCGTCAAAGACGGAATATTCGTCTGAATCGACGTCAGAAAGTGTCCCTTCAAACACTTCCGAATAACTAACTTGCTCTTCTTCTTCCTCTTTTTCCACCAAAACACACTGCATGAAAATCAGAGCCAACACTTCTGCTGGAAGACGGCGACAAGCACCGACGAGAAGTCGACGATGAAGCTCAGCAAATTGCTCAAAAAGAGGCAGAGTATCATCGAGCTCTTGACGATAAAGGTCGACGCGACTGATTTCTGTTTCGATGACGGAGACGGTGGCTTCGAGACTTTCGATAAAATGACAAAGAGAGTCGGTGTCTAGCTCATTTGTGGAGACGTTGGAGTTAAGAAGATGCTCAAAGGGAGATTCTGGGAGCTGCACATCGAAACGGGGTGCTAGTGCCATGATGGTGATATTCAAATTTGGGTCACTCGTCACGAATTTTGAATTGTTTTGCGACCCGACTTTGAAGAAACTGCTTTCTGATTATAATCGAACTATGTGAGAACAATGTCCCCGAGGATATATTGTTCCCAAAGAGGAATATCCTAACCAGGAAGTCAAGTGGGCGGACGCCAACGTTTGTTGCGTGGGGTGCGCGGCTCGAGGGAGGTTTATCCGGCATTGTTGTGCCGAGAAATGCCGAGACGGCCAACAGCAATCCCGACAGGTCTACACCGTTGCCGTGAAGCCACTAACACGGCTTCTTACGGTCCATGTCAATTTCCTAGTTAGTTTCTCCTCGATACTTACAGTATTATTTCAGGCAGTATTATTCTTTACCATTTAACGATAAGGTCTTGACCAGCGACGCAGAATCGAGGACAGTTAGTCCTAAAGGTGGTCAATGCTCGGATCTTTCTGTCAAACACAGGCTTTCAACCAAACATCGTCCTCGATAAGCCGGCCAGGCACCCTTGTCCAAACCAGAACGATCCTACTCCATTGCGATCTCGTGGTACAGGTACATACCGACCTAGAGATGAATGATGAAGATGAGGTCGCCCAATACAGTTTAATCAGCTCAAGAGCGACATTTGGGACAATACAACGCGGGTAAAGCGGTTTAGCGTAAGTGAGCTCGTTGACATCGGGGAATTGTAGCGTCAGCGACCACCTCGAAACCTATTTTCGAAGAAAATTCTGTTCAAATTGTCAATATATGGCCACAAGTACACCGATGAACAAGACAAACCTGGCTAGCTTTGGATCTTTGAGGCGTCTATTTGACATCCTTCAAATGTCAGGCCTTGGAATGACTTTGTGGAGGATCATGGGTGGGAAAGATGCGAGCCCGAATCTATGTACGACGTTCAGCTGACCAGGACAAAGAAGGTATGCCGGAATTGTTATTTAAGGAGATTGCGCAAGTCAAACTTACACGGTACTCCAACACCATGCCAGCTACAGTATTTCCTCCCTTTCCCGAAAATATCAATACCCATCCTTTATTGGTCATTGACTATGCATTGATCAAGACTGGCGATGCAGGCGAAATGGACAGGCTTTGGGAAGCCGCCACAAAACTTGGATTCTGGTAGTAAGTGTACTGCTTTCCGGGTAGAGAACTCGTAGACTGACCTAGATAGCCTGAAGAATCACGAGGTCGACTACGAGGCTAATGAGATGTTCGAGATGGGCGCCGAGACAATGAGATTGCCACTGGAAGAGAAGATGAAGTTTGAGCAAGGTGACGATGGTATGAGCTTTGGGTATGTGGAGCAACCGAGAATTTTGTTCCCACTGACTTTTCCCAGATACAAGTGTGCTGGAGCGAATGCTGTCGATGCCTCTGGAGAGTAAGCCACCCTGACCACTGCTATTGCTTTGCCGTTTGACCATAAGAAGACGCGATTCAGTCGAATTCATCAATGTAGCAAAGGACGATGCTGTTGCTTGGCCAAAGCAAGCAAGAAGGGCATATCCTTCGACCGTCAATGCTCGAATGGACAGCACCATTGTTCCATTCGTGCGCAAGTCGTTGGAGGTCAATCATACACTGCTGCAAGTGTTCAACGACCGGCTTGGTTTACCTGCAGATGCATTTAGCAAGAGACACCTGCTAAAGGAGTTTAGTGGTTCGGAAGCCAGGGTCATAAAAAACCCACCGCCTGCGGCCCACAATTCTGAAAAGATTGCCATTGGAGCTCACACTGATTTCGGATCCTTGGTATGCGAGCTATTTGTCGTCTTCGTTGCTTGAAGTTCTGATTATATGTCAGTCCTTCTTGCACAACCGTCTCGGTGGTCTTCAGGTTCTCGTGCCTGGGTCGGAGGAATGGCAGTATGTCAAGGTGATTGTCGTTGCCTTCAAGGTCGCAAAAAGAGCTGAATTGTCGCCAGCCTCTTCCCGGACATGCGATTTGTAACATTGGAGACGCCCTCTCTCTGTTTAGCGGCGGAATTCTGAGGTCCAATATGCATCGAGTACTGTAAGCTGCTCTTTTCTCGGTCAGTCCTTCTCTGTTCAATGATTGGCCACAGACCTCCACCGGGAGACCAGGTAACTCACGAGCGTTGGTCTCTCGTATTCTTTACGCGTCCAGGCGATTCGATCAAGCTTCGGGCCTTGGCTGAGGAAAGCCCTATGATTGCAGAAGCAGTCGCGAATAATCCAGACAAGGCCAAATTCGAGACTGGAGCGACGTCGATTGAATGGTTTACTCGAAGGATCAAGAACCAGCGGATTAAGAATCGTACTGGACCTGAGACTTGGATGCAAAGCCGCGGCACAGAGCACAAGGTCGCTGCGCGTTGAACGAGGCAGTTTTATCGTACATTGCCGCGGTATGAGGTTGAGGGAGAGTGAGGAAGAGGTTGTCGGAATTTGAACTTAATAATAATAATAAATATTCCTTTTCTTTGAACCACCACAGTTGGCTGTTTTTTGGACAAAACCGCGCCGGCTCAAGACTGTACATTTGACTGGAGAACCTTTCAGAATTATTATCAAGGTCAGTTCCCTTGTCTGAGTTGGCTTCTCGGCCTTTTTCGAAGGATAAGACTGCCTGGCATGGCTCACATTTGCGCTCCAGCCTAGTCCTTCACGACAATAAGCAAGAAAATCGACGATTTTGGGCCAGAATTAGCAAGCTCAACAACCGAAAACTCCGTTGGCGGTTGACCACCCCTAGATCTGCTATAAAACCCTGGGACACGACTTTCCGAGACCTCATCCTTCTTCGGAATCTTCTCCTTCGACCACCTGTCAAGACTTATTTTCCTCTTTGTCTTCTTCCTTCGACAGTCATCAAGGCTCACGACTAGTCGCCGAGGGCCCAAGAATAGGACAACAGGAACAAGGCCAGAGATGCGTGCAACAAGCTCGGCGACGATGAACTTTGAAGAGTACCAGTGTATCCGTCGTTGGGTTGGCTGTTGCAGGATGTTGACAAGTGCAGCTGAGTCCTTTACCGACGGGTGTCTGATTCCCCACGAAGAGCACATCTTCCACAATCGAGTACCTCGACTTGCTTCGTATGTCTCCTTTTCTCGTCGTCGTTGACAGTTTTCTCATTGAAATTTCATTCCAGCTGTTCGTGAACAATGTGTATATACCGGATGGCCCATTTTTTCTCGTTCTTTGGTGTCCTTTTTCGTAAATCGCGTCGACATTGTTGCCATTATGTTCGTGTTGTTGATCATCTTGCCGGGTAATTCTTCGCCATGCCATTCCCCCCCACCTCTTCATGTTCATCCAGCGCCCCGAAGCAAGGATGTGTACGCTTCAACCTCTTCCCACCATCTCTATATTGTTTTTTCGGTGAGTTTGATAAACCCATTTCTTATCACACCTCGTTGATCATTGATCAGATGCAAGATTGTCTTTCGACTCTTCTTGTTCGTCCAGCGCCCCTGAAGCAAGATGTAGATCGCACTATCTCTGTCTTTACCTATTCCCTTCGGTCCTCTCTCTCTCCAACGCTGTCTTGCCACGATCCCTCGAGTTCATCAACGCCATTGAAGACAGACAGCCTCGACCATCTCATATCCCCCCTTCAACACTCAGCTGCGATGCTCGTCAAGATTCTTCCAAGTTCATACAGCGCCTGAAGGTGATAGCCAGCTATTTAGTACAATTCCCGCCACCGTTTTGGTTCATCTCTTTCTGGTTTGAGGCTACCTATTGACTATCTCCTTAAGTTATCTTTCGAGGCTTTCTCTTCACGATCCCATTCAGTCCATAAGCGCCATGAAGGGTCAGGCAGTCTCCGACATCTGCCTTCTCTGTCCAGATACATTCTCTTCGATCTGAGCCATCTTTCTCAGCTTCCAGCTGGATGAGCTCGCTGCTCAATCTTCTTCTTCTGGTGTGTCTCATGGTTCATCTTTTCAAGTGCTTATTATTCTAAATGTCTTGCATTGTATAGATAGATCATAGCCGACTCGTTTCACTTCGCCTTCGTCACAATAGAGGAAGACAGGAATTCCTGGATTTCACAGAGCATAGTTGGAGGTAGTCGACGGTTGGCAATGAGCCGAGAAAATGCGAGTGAGGCCAGTGTAGCTGGATCAGCTGAGGTCAGGGAGTAGATGCAGAGTAGAGAGTAGATTCACTAGGACCTAATAATCTTGGTCGCCTAGCAATGATGTGATATCATGTGCGCGCGACAGTCGGCCTCGTTTTTTCGAAATTCCCGGCGCAGCCTCGAGGCATCAGAGACACACGTGAGCGTGATTCTGGTTCGAGTTTAGTGGGTTCTCATCGGTTGATTCGTCTCACCACCAGGCATGAAATCCAAGGTCAAGAAAGCCCTCAAGAAACCATTGACCTCTCTTAAACATCGAACATCGACTATTTTCAGTAAAACCCTCCATGTTTCCAGTACCAGTCATGCCGTCGCTGCTGCTACTACTGCTGGATCCCCTTATCTCGCGGAACGAACCTCTCTCACCCTCTATACAGCTTCAACGACATCTTTTGTCGTCGTAGCATCGGTCTCATGTACATCAGGTCCTTCGACATTGGACGATTCCGAACTCAGACATCACGTCACCGCCGACGACGAGCCCTTGACGGCCAGCAAAGACTCTGAGCGACCTCTCTCGCAGGATTTATCCTTCAGAGACATTGCTGCTGTTCTTCAGAAGATGAGACAGCAGCTTGACGCGTTTCAGGATGAAGTCGGAGCTTTGAGAGCGCTGAAGGAGAAGGGAGACACGATTTACAAGGATCATATAAGGGTTCTAACGGAGAAGATTATCGATTTGGAGGCCAGATGTCCACCGGAAGGTGGTCGCCCCAAGTCGGAAGTCCCGTCTCTCGCATGGATCGACTCGGTTGAGGTATCGTAATTATTTCTTTCCGCCTGGTGTTTTTCTGAGACCTTTACAGAGCTCAATGGCGCAACCATTAACACCTCCTCATGGTCATAGACCTTTGTCTGGCTATGACCCAAGGGAAAGGTGTCTGTTATCCGCTGACAAATTATTGGCTTCTGGAGCCTTCGACTCAAACGAGAGTTTGCCCATATTTCCTCGAAGCATTAGCCAGGTCATCAACAGTGATGAGCTGTTTCCTCTGTCTCTGGCCATTTCAACGACAATGTCGATACCGCGAAACACCAACAGCGTACCGTTTCCTGCTGTTTCTCCCACAGCATCCTTCTTCCCGAGGTTCTCCATTCCTTGCTTCGCCGAGGAAGAACCAGTGGAGCTTCCATTCCATGCCACCGAAAGGGTCTATCGACTCTCCATTGTGACTCATATTCCCAGACGATATCAGATTGCTGGAGGAATTGATACAAGAGCGCTGTCGTTGCCCGCTGTTTTGCCCAGTCAGGCTGGCAGTTTCGCTCTTGATATGAGCTCGGCTGAGGCCTCTGTCTGTGATCCAGACGACCAAGATGACCCCCAGTCATCAAGATCTTCGTCAAGGTCGAGCCAGTACATCGACGAGGAGGAACAGAGCGACGACGATGTGGTCGAAGCTCTCGACCCTGAATTCATGCCGACGCTCACTCGGACGTGTAGTCGAACCCTTTCGTCGACTTATTCACGTGTACCGTCTATCACAGTGACCGACGCAGAGCTTTCACCTCATATCGATGTCGTGTCCGACTTTGACACACATGACCGTATTATTTCGTCGGTCTATTCTTTCCGCGACTCTGCCTCGCCAGTTTCAGATAGCGACGATTTCTTCGCGCTGTCATCAAACCTTGAATTGGCCCGACCATATATGAAATTTGTACCAGATACCTCGTCATCGATCAATTCCAGCCCGCTACGGATAGCATTACAGCGTCCAATGTCGAGAATGTCTAGCCCATCTCCATCTCCATCTCCTCTCAAAATTACACTACGACGACCTGCAGGAATGTCCCTGCGTAATTCAACCATCGAAGCAGCTTCGTCGGTATCTTCTGCTGGAAAAATCACACTTCAGCGACCTGTCGGGATGTCACCGCGACGACGAGAGCATGCACATCATCAACAGAATTTCACTCGAGCCGTATCACCTTTGCCAATGAGAGCTGCTCAACGAGGAGTCATGCTTTCGGCCTATGACTCAAATAGGGCTGTCGAGAAGCCCTTGCCTCCTTTGCCGCCTGGCAAAGCGTCTTGGAAACTTCGCTCTGCCGCGCCGTCTAACCCGAAAGTTGTGATAAGTCCTCCCAAAAGACTATCGGCCAAGAGCAAAACGGGCAAGGAAAACGTAACCCAGGCTCGACGATGGCGGTAGTTGACGACATGACCTTTTCTTGGATATATCTGTACTACTTTTTTGCTGGCTGTACTTGTTCACTGCATGGGACCCTTATGCGCATAGTTAGACATCATACATATATGGAAAAAATGGAAAATTTTATGGAAAGCGGTTCAAGTCCCCCGACGATCGTCGCCTTTGTGATCGTTGACCGCGACGAGATCATCGCAGCAGGACTCCTTTTTCTTTTGGGGTCTAAATCTATTCCAGGGCCGCGACAGCCGAGTGCGACGTTCGGGTACTTGGAGCATTTCAACTCGAAGGCGGATCACAACAGCGCCATGCAATTCCTGGGCGCGAATAACAGGTCATGCTGCACCAACCGGACCGAATACCCCACAAACCCCACAAAAGCTCCGGCCAGGCACGGCCCGATGGTTTCGGCTAGCGCAATATATTTAAACGCGACCAGGGCCAACTTTACAAGTTTCGTCTAGTTATTTCCCCTCATGACGATCCCTGAGCGAACACCCTCCCCTTCAAAGTCGGACGAGAAACCCAACTTGGTGCAGATTGAAAATGCTGATCCAGATAAAGACCTTTCATGGGCTGATCGAGACGTCCCCGACTTGGACCATCCAACTGGTTTTTTTAGCCGAATGCTCAAGAGAAACCCTTCGCCACAATTCATCGTAGATGTCGGAAAAATGAATACTGTACCTCTCGACAAGAAGGAGGTCAAGCGCATTGAAAGAAAGATCGACATGCTTATCATGCCTGTTCTTTCCATTTGCTACATGGTTAGTGCTCTCTCAACTTGTTATCACGCATACATTGACGCTTTGCACTAGTTCTACTATGTGTATGTTTTTCTTCCTGATATTTATCCACTCTTTTGACTTTTGATGCTAGCGACAAGACGACGCTGTCCTACGCAGCGATATTTAATATCAAGAAGGACCTCAACCTTGGAAAATCAGAATACGTGGGTCTTGCTCATTCCTCAAGTCGAAGCGCCGCTGATCTCTCTTCAGAGCTGGTTGTCTAGTCTTTTCTACTGTGAGACAAGTGCCTTTGCCATGGAACTCATTCTAACGATACCCCACAGTCGGATGGCTCGCTTGGGCCATGCCAGTAAGTGGTTTGGCAGGTCCTCGACATTCTAAAGCTCAATAGCCCCGTTAGACCAATCTCTTGATGCAAAAATTTCCTCTCAACAAGTACCTGGCTGTAAACGTGAGAAGCTCATCCTCTTGTCAATATGCTGCTCACCGATTTTGACCTGATGACCTAGATATTCTTCTGGGGAGTTCTGCTCATGGCCCAGGCTGCTGCCAGAAACTTCACGGAACTCGCTGTGTTGCGAGTACTCTCAGGTGCCGCAGAAGCTACAGCTGACCCCGTACGCATCGGTTCCATGGTCATCTGAATCTTGCTAACCTGACATGTCACTCACAGGCCTTTGTATTGATAACCGCGACATGGTACACGAGAATTCAACAACCTTCAAGAATTGGCTACTGGTATATGTGCGTACCACGATCCTTTGTCCCTCTGGCCACAATTTACAGAGTCTAGATCCAATGGAATCGGAATAGCGCTAGGCGGCCTTTTTGGATACGGAATTGGACATGTACGTGTATTGTTATCTGGATCTTCCATTTCTCATGTCCACAGATCAAATGTATGATATCTATTCTTTCAAGTTGCGCTACTCAATCAGTATCACAGCAAGCATTCCTTCTTGGAAATACGAATTCCTCATCATCGGAGCTCTTTGCTCCCTCTGGGCCGTCATCATCTTTATATTCATTCCCGACTCCCCTTACCAGACTCATTGGTTTACTCGCAAAGAGAGACTGATAATAGTCAGTCGCAAAAGGGACGACATGAACGTGACGGACAACCGAGAGTACGTTTTCTATTCAATTCGCAGGACGCTCTATCTTACCCAGGGTAGGTGGAAATCCGATCAAGCCATTGAGGCCTTCATAGATCCGAAAACATATCTCTTCTTCCTTTTCGGATTCACGGCCAACGTACCAAATGTGAGTTTTGAAGTCGTACCAGAGTCCTTTGCTGATGTTTCATAGGGCGGTACTTCCAACTTGTGAGTACAAGATCGCTCAGATCAAGTCTAGTGTTAATTTACTTTCAGTGGTACTCTCATCGTTCAAGGGTACTGCACTTTATTTATATCCATTTCTATATTCTAACGTCAATAGTTTCGGGTTCAACACTTTCCAGACCACCCTCATGCAAATACCTTATGGAGCCTTGATTTCATTGATGATTCTCCTCACGATCTTCGTCAACTCGAAGATGCCAAAGGGTTACCGGTATGTGAATCTCCTCGACTCAGAGACCATTAACGAACTGGACCCAGAACTCTCTTGATGGTTTGTACCAATATACCCACTGTCGTTGGCTTTGCTATGATTGCATGGGGAAAAAGAAAGGCGGTGAGACTTATCGGATATTGTAAGCCCTTTAGATGTTTCATACGGGAAGATCTTATCCCGTTCATTACAGGGATGACTGGAGCCTCCAACTCGACCTTCGTTCTTGGATTATCACTCGTATCTGGTAATGTGGGTGGACAGACAAAAAAGGCCATAGCCAGCGCTGCGATATTCTTGGGAGTTGCCACGGGGTACTTCTTTTCTTTGAGCCCTTCATATCTTACATTCTGATACGATGCACCAGAAACATCGTGGGCCCTTTCCTGTTCAAGGACAGTGAAGCGAATACTGGATATAAGACCGGTATTATCGGTTGCATGGTTTCTCGCGCTCTCGAGGTACATCCTCTCTCAATCATTTGACTCGGCGTTGTTCTGAAGTATCGGACAGATTGTTGTTATCCTCATCTTCCGATTCATCTTTGTGCGGGCCAACAAGAAACGCGACAAAGCTCTTGCTGAAGGACGCGTCGAATATGACGAAGCGACCTCCAGCTTGGCAGACATTTCCGATTGGAAAAATCCTGCCTTCAGGTTTGTTCCAACTGCTGATCTCGATTCGTTACTGATGTTCGCGACAGATATATTCAATGAGCTTGTGACGAAATTTACGCTGTATTATACTATTTCACGACATGTACGAAACATTGGCTTTGCAAAAAGTGGACTTGAATCTGAAAAGTCGTGATAACCAAACAAGCCACGCGCGTGGGTCACCACGTGATGCGAATTTTTATTTTCGCGCTCCTCTATGGTCCATGTCCCGACGCCAGCCTACAATGCCAAAGGCAGACAATCCAACGGGGGCTCCAGGAAAAAAGGGAAACCCAAGAAAAAGTCTAAATCTGTGGCTGAACCCGAGCCCGACGTGAATTCTCTGATCCATGTTCCCAAAACGCAGGAAGAAAAGGAACAGGACCGCAAGGAGAAGCTCAAGCAAGAGGTTCGTCATGGTTATCTGTCTTGTCGCACAGTTTTACAATTACTCTACAGCTGATTGCACAAGCCGAATCCAAATGGACGAGCAAGAAGAAGAAGCGACTAGAGAAATATATTGGAAGTTTTCTCTGCAGTGTCACTTCATTGTCTAAACCCACTGTAGGACAAGAAGCTGCTCAAGGAGGAACGAGTCGCCATCCTGAAGAAGCTCTCGTGAGTGCCTCCTTCCCTTTTTGCCTGCTAAATCTAATGGATTTCAGGGAAAGTCAAGCTCAGCTGCCCAGTTCTGTCAATCTACATTCGTCTTCTATGCTGGGAAGCGGAAAGACCTTGTCTCACCGAGAGCTACAAGAGAAATCCGAAGACAAGGAGGTCCGAAATGCTCTGGATGGTAAAAATCGGAAGAGGAAACGTCGGGGAGACCAGTTTGTTGTGTCAGAGGCCTTCGATGAGGACGAGTCTGAGGAAGATGAGGAAGAAGCTGTGGATGTTGAGATAGTGGATTTAACCGACCAGCCGAGAGCGACGCCAGCCGTGGGCAGCGCACTTCGGAATCCTCTAGACTCAGCCAGGTCTGAGCCCAAAGCGAAAAACCAAAAGGTAATCAACTATTTATCATTATCTATGCAACTGACATAGTTTAGACGGCCTTTCCGAGCTGGAAAATGCACCAGGCCCCAGAGCCAGAGGTGGAATCCGATTCATCCTTCGATAGCTCCGATTCAGAAAATGACTCGGCAGCGGAAGAGGACGACGATGAGGGCGACGAAGATGAAGCCCCTCAAAAGCCCAAAAAGAGTCTCGGATTCAAGGACTGGGCCGTGAAGCAGCTGGAGATAGCCAAGGGTTATGAGAAGCGCACCGAGATTGCTCTTGAACCACCACCGACAGAAGATCTTCCACCACCGACGAAAAAGCAAAAAGTGGCTCATCCTCCGGGTCCAATGATTGGCCCTACTGGCGAAGAGTTCAAATTACCATCCACATCATTTGCTGAACAGTTGACCAAAGGCGGTGGACCAGGCAGCCAGTCGGTCACTGTCACTCGACCTCCCGACGTCGATGAATCGCGACTGCTGCTTCCTATCATATCAGAGGAACAGCCAATAATGGAGGCTATTTTGCTACATCCCATCATCGTCATTTGTGGAGAAACTGGAAGTGGAAAGACGACCCAAGTTCCTCAATTCTTGTATGAAGCTGGATTTGGTACACCTGGCAGTGGTACGTTTTACATTTCTCTTCGATTCTTCGTGCTCAAAGTCTTGCAGATAATCCTGGCATGATTGGAATTACTCAACCTCGACGTGTTGCAGCAGTTTCCATGGCCGCTCGTGTCGCTCACGAATTATCCTTGACCTCGTCGCATGTCTCTTACCAGATCCGATATGATGCTACAGTGTCGCCGAACACATCCATCAAGTTCATGACAGACGGAGTTTTACTTCGAGAGCTGGCCACCGATTTCTTATTGACCAAATACTCTGTCATCATCATCGACGAGGCTCACGAACGAAGTATGAATACGGATATTCTCATCGGTGTCCTCAGTCGAGTGACCAAGTTGCGAGAAGAAATGTGGAAAGAAGGGAAAGAGGGCGCAAAGGTACATTCCTTTTTCGTTTTCTTTCTGTTCTGTTCTTTTCTCATCTCATCTTCAGCCATTGCGTTTGATCATCATGTCTGCCACTTTGCGCGTAGCAGACTTTGCAGAAAATCGAACCTTGTTCTCCACACCTCCGCCTGTGATCAATGTCGCTGCAAGACAATATCCTGTCACTGTTCATTTCAGCCGCCGAACCTCGTCAGATTATGTTACAGAGGCTATCAAGAAAACAGCCAAGATCCATACGCGTCTACCGCCAGGCGGGATCCTGATCTTTCTGACCGGTCAAAATGAGATCACTGGAGTTTGTCGGAAACTTGAGGCAAAGTTTGGTGCGAAGGCTCAACAGCAGCGGCAGAATGACCCAGCTGCATTGACTGTCGGAGCTGCACACGGCAAGTCCCTACCTTGCTTCCGATTCAAATGTTGTTTAACCGAACAATAGCCGATGTTGAAGTTGAAGATATTGAACTAGGAAATGACCAGGAGTTGGCCTTTGACGTCGATGCCTCTATGGAAGAGGAAGACCCAGAGGCGCTCGATACCGATGATGAAGATGATGCACTAGAGGAAGCTTTAGGCATAGATCTGGCAGCTTCAGATGGTGCGACCGCTCTGTTATGAAAATTAAATCGTCTCCTGATCTTTGTTTAGCGCCGATGCATATTGTACCTCTCTACTCTATGCTTCCAAGTGAGAAGCAAATGCTAGTCTTCAAGCCCCCGCCAGATGGAAGTCGTCTTGTGGTTGTTGCGACCAATGTTGCTGAAACTTCTCTGACCATTCCTGGGATACGATATGTGGTCGATTGTGGCAGAGCCAAGGAGGTAAGTTAACATCTCAGCTAATCCTTCTCGATTCTGACTAGTGAACAGCGTCGGTATGATCTTGCCAACGGTATCCAGTCGTTTCAAGTCGGCTGGATATCAAAGGCGTCTGCTTCTCAGCGAGCTGGACGAGCAGGACGTACAGGTCCTGGTCATTGTTATCGATTATACTCCTCTGCGCTATACGAGCACCATTTCAGCAAGTTCACCGAACCAGAACTTCTTCGAGTCCCGATTGAAGGTGTCGTGCTACAAATGAAGAGCATGCACATTGATACCGTTGTCAATTTTCCATTCCCGACTCCGCCAGACAGAACTACTCTACAGAAAGCCGAGAAAACCTTGAACCACTTGGGAGCTCTGGCCGGCAATTCTACCATCACAGAACTTGGTCGCATGATGTCGCTCTTCCCTTTATCTCCTAGATTCTCGAGGATGCTTGTCAGCGGCCAACAGAAGAAATGTCTACCGTACGTTATCATTGCAGTTTCGGCTCTCTCTGTTGGCGATCCCTTCTTGCACGACGAAACTTTGTCGACGGAAGAAGATCTCGACGAGGTCGAACTTGATGCAGAGCAAGCTCATCTCACAAGCTCAGCATTACGAGCAAAAGAAGCGCTCAGGCTTCGCAGAAAAGCTTTCTATCAATCCCAACATGTAAGTCATTACAGCTACTCTTGATTCATATAATTGAAGACATTTTAGCTGCATGCTTCTCTAGGCAATTCACTCAGCGACGTCTTCAAAAGCCTTTCTGTCGTCGGCGCCTATGGTTATGCTACGGATCAACACAAATTCTGCAACGAGCATTTCGTACGAATGAAGGCGATGGAGGAAATCCACAAGCTCAGGGCTCAGATTAGCAATATCGTACAGGCCAACTTTCCTGGTGTTGAAGCTGGTTTTGAACCTCGACTGCCTCCACCAGACGACATTCAGCTCAAAGTTATCCGCCAACTTTTGACTGCGGCTTTCATCGACCAGACTGCAGTTCGCAAGGATCGTGTTGACCGATCTTCATCTGGAACTCAATACTCGACCTGCAGAGGCGTCCCATATCGAGCCATTGGAATCGAGGAAGATGTTTACATTCATCCTTCTTCAGTTTTGGCCAATGGACCACCGCCTGAATATGTTGTTTTCTACGAGGTTGTACGGACTTCGCAAGTCTGGTTGAAAGGTGAGCAAGGTCTTTGACAGAAAGATCAGACTGTTGACCAGCTCTTAGGACTGACTGTCGTCAATCCTGCTTGGTTATCATCTTTGGGCAAAGGCTCATTATGCACTTATTCGAAGCCAGTAAAAAACAGTGCCGGCGTTTTGATGGTTACGCCCCGATTTGGCCCGGATGCTTGGGAGCTCCCCGCCATCAAAGCTGACGTGTAGCCCGCCCTTACTCTCCGTGTGTTTATGGATTCCATTGGATAAATCAGAGCAATATATCTGTAGACTGCAAAGTCGAGTTACTTGATGACCAAAACGAGAAGTGTATTGTGACGAGTGTGACTTCCGGCCGAACACCCAAAGACAAAAGACGTTTAACCCAAATGATGTCCAAGCTCCCCTGCGACCACCGAAAAGTTTCATTTCTACTACGGCACCGGGTCAATCTTTCTGATCAGCTCTGTGGGAGGAATTTCTCTGTTCATATTATCTAATATTAATGTTCTCACCAAGAAACCATAGCTGCATTTGACTTGTGACTGCTAACAGATTTAGGTGCTCCCACCAGAGCTAGTAACTCCCTTCATGTAGTCTGTTATGAAACACACCCATCAAGCCGTAGTTCGACCTTCGACCTAATCGGGACGTGATTCGTCAGCATTTGATCATATTGCAGCTGAATTCCACTTGTCTGGACGTGTTTATGTCTTGATTTAGTAAACCAAATCATCATAAAGCACTGAAAAAGTTGCCCTGTGTTGTGATTTTGGCCATGGAACAGCTCATCGAAGATCTGAAGTGTCTCAAAATCCTGCACGTGACACGAACCCCGAACTACGGTTTGATGGGCGTGTTTCAGATCAGACTCTATATTAGCAGAAACGACTATCTTTCTTCTAATACTAGAGGCTGACTAGGGAGACTACCCTTCATGTGCTTTGTGCGGGCCAGACATCAATCGCCACAGCACAGCCACGACGGAATGATGCGATCATCGATCTTTGTATGACGTCGTGGCACCTAGAACAGCCTCCGACCACATAAAAGGGTGCAAAGGATGGATCATTCAGTTATCAGCCATGGCCACATTCCAAGATCTCGCAACAGCCACAAAGCTGGTGATTTTTCAGCACTTGACACTCGTATCTCTCATTCGAGCCAGATGTGTCTGCAAAGAGTGGCGCAGTCTAGTTCTAACCTCAGACATTTATCCTATCCGCCGAACATTCTACGAAATCTACCTCGTTCTCATTCAATCACCTGAATTCCTGAAGAGTCGCCCATATGTTCTTCAACAATTGGAGCGAGGTGTTCAGGAGCGTCATGAGGCTTTTAACAGACAAGGCTTCATTGACGCTGTATTAAAGCAATATCCACACATTCCAGAAGATTTTTCTCTCTGGATCCTCGAATGGCCCGAACGCGCTGTTATCGGGTCCGTATGGCCAAATCTGCCATTCGAGGAAGTTCCCGAGGCGATTCTCTCTGGAGCAAGCAGAGAAGGATGGAATTTTCTCGCCAATGAGCCTGTCTGTGTCTTTGAGTTGCAATTTGGTACCACATATCAGGATAACGTTCCTCCTCGGGGGCCCGCTCTTCCCATTTGGGAAACCCAGTGAGTGACTTTCAGTCCTGAAGCAAAATGACGCTGACAGTCGTACTAGGCTCAGAGAGGCAGCAGTATGGTTGTCCCTAGATGACGACGAAGATCGCAAGGGCAAGGTATACCGGGTTACTGACATGGTCGCGAACGAGATAGGCCCCATCGCCGCCGATCTTGACCCCGGTGACGTGGTACCCACCCCACAATGTGAAGTCTTTGCAAACTGGACCGAGTATTTCACGGAGATGGTACACATGATGAATGAGCGTAATTGGGTGGAAGGACGTTACGATACTCGCTATCATTTCGAGAGATATCGCATGATTGGTGGCGACCTCGATAGTCGGGTACCCAGATGGGCTCCCGATGTCCAATCGGAGCCGCTTCGCAAGCAGGGTCGCAAGAAAATCCCCAGAAAAGAATTTAGAGATGCTCGGTGGTTCACAATTGAGCAACTCCACGCAATCAGAGCAGAAAAGGATTCCCAGGAATATCCTATGTAGTTCCTTGATCCAGACGATTAATTCTTTATCTTTTTAGCAATCAGAAGGAACTTTGCCCGGCATATAACTGGGTGCCGATTCGGCTTGATTGACGATATCTCTTTTACCTGTCTCTTCCAAGTTGAAGTACAGTAGTATGAAAATTCCACTCTTCGTTGAGTGCCAGACCTAGATCTGAACTCCAGTCTGCTGTTCAAATTCTGCTCAGGCTGTATCAACTCTCTCCACGAGCCCTGAGTTCTGTTCTTATGGCAAAGATGATCCTCATCTGCGCATCTTAGCCTCAACACACTTGTATATCTCATACCGACAGAGAGCCTGTGTCCAGGTTAAGAAGGATGCACATCGCGTCTCCGGAAAGTCGACACTAGGGAAAGGAATGAGCCCTTCGAATGGAGAAGATTTTCCTTTGGAATAGTTTCACGCCACAATAATGCTAAGCCGTTTGACAAATCCGATACTAGATTTTTGAGGCGAAAATGGGGCCGAGATTTACAGTATCAAGTAACATAGCCACCCTTTGTAAAATCACTGCTGGGATGAGTGGTTATTGAGTCGCTCGTCGTAGAACGTTCACTCTTTTGTCCATTCTACGACTCACTCAGTCTGTCACGCTTCAATTTTTGTGCAATATCGACATCGAGGTAGGCGTCCTAACATTTGACCATCACCTGAATCTGACTTTATTCGCTCAAAGGTGCACCTCAGCTGGCGCTGTGCTCTTTGTAGTGATTACACGTCCTGCCATCGCCCTTTATTCAATCGGCAGAATGATCCCAGGAAGGCTCCGATACGAGGAATCCATAGGGCCCTGGGCTCTGACCCCCGTAGCTTACTTGGTGAGACTTCTCTCACCAGTTACATTTGCTTCTAATATCATCCAGCTGTGATTGCCGAGATTGAAATACTATACATCACTATTAGTCTCTGTGATCTGTCAACACCTTGCGGCGCCCTGAATGCTGCCTCTTCTCCTCATGCGTCAAGTTCTGGCTGCACAAATAACAGACTCAGTCCTTCGAACCACATCTCTCTTCAAAGAAACCCTCTGACTAGTGTCGAGCCTCAGATTTCAGCCCACGGTTCCAACAATAATATTGATCTGGATCCGTCTCTCTATCACCACCATTGTTCCCTTTTTGTCGTACACTGGAGCTGTTGACAGTACGTCTCATGATTGATATATTGATATGTCACTTGGTGTTCATCGTTCGTAGGCATGCTGTGATTTTCATTCATAATTCACCATTCGTCGCTCGTTTCTCATCTCGCTAACAGATTCAGGTACTGATCTGTACTGCCACGAGAGCCAGCAATTCCATTCAATGATTCATGTCTCTAGCTTTGTGCGGGCCAGACATTAATGGCCACAGCACAGCCACAACGGAATGATGCGATCATCGATCTCCGTATGACGTCGTGGCTTCTAGAACAGCCTCCGACCACATAAAAGGGTGCAAAGGATGGATCATTCAGTTATCAACCATGGCCACATTCCAAGATCTCGCAACAGCAACAAAGCTGGTGATTTTTCAGCACCTGACCCTCGTATCTCTCATTCGAGCCAGATGTGTCTGCAAAGAGTGGCGCAGTCTAGTTCTGACCTCAGACATTTATCCTATCCGCCGAACATTCTACGAAATCTATCTCGTTCTCATTCAATCACCTGAATTCCTGAAGAGTCGCCCATATGTTCTTCAACAATTGGAGCGAGGCGTTCAGGAGCGTCATGAGGCTTTTAACAGACAAGGCTTCATTGACGCTGTATTAAAGCAATATCCACACATTCCAGAAGATTTTTCTCTCTGGATCCTCGAATGGCCCGAACGCGCTGTTATCGGGTCCGTATGGCCAAATCTGCCATTCGAGGAAGTTCCCGAGGCGATTCTCTCTGGAGCAAGCAGAGAAGGATGGAATTTTCTCGCCAATGAGCCTGTCTGTGTCTTTGAGTTGCAATTTGGTACCACATATCAGGATAACGTTCCTCCTCGGGGGCCCGCTCTTCCCATTTGGGAAACCCAGTGAGTGACTTTCAGTCCTGAAGCAAAATGACGCTGACAGTCGTACTAGGCTCAGAGAGGCAGCAGTATGGTTGTCCCTAGATGACGACGAAGATCGCAAGGGCAAAGTGTACCGGGTTACCGACATGGTCGCGAACGAGATAGGCCCCATCGCCGCCGATCTTGACCCTGGTGACGTGGTACCCACGCCACAATGTGAAGTCTTTGTAAACTGGACCAAGTATTTCACGGAGATGGTACACATGATGAATGAGCGTGATTGGGTGGAAGGACGCTACTATATTCGCTATCATTTCGAAAGATATCGCATGATTGGTGGCGACCTCGATAGTCGGGTACCCAGATGGGCTCCCGATGTCCAATCGGAGCCGCTTCGCAAGCAGGGTCGCAAGAAAATCCCCAGAAAAGAATTTAGAGATGCTCGGTGGTTCACAATTGAGCAACTCCACGCAATCAGAGCAGAAAAGGATTCCCAGGAATATCCTATGTAGTTCCTTGATCCAGACGATTAATTCTTTATCTTTTTAGCAATCAGAAGGAACTTTGCCCGGTATATAACTGGGTAGACCTGTGTGACACCAGGTGTGACATCCGACTTCACCCTGACCGTATGCCACTACCCCCTCAAATGGGAACTGGCTTTGTGTATCGCTATGCTCGTCCAGATATTGAATTCACTTCATCTTTCCGCTCGAGTCTCAGGGAGAATTATCCGTCCGCCGAGGATTTGTTTCGACCCAGGACGCAAGCTCGTACCAGGATGTGGTTCTGCCTTTGCTGGCCGCCTTTAAATCAGCTGGACATTGATGCCGCGAATCGTATCTTTGGACGGCTCGATCAGTGGGACTTGGACGAGCGACTCGTTGCGTCCCTCGCTCAACTCCATCGTCATTCCGACTTACGCACCGAAAAACAGGCTGAAATGAAGTCCCTGGGATGGGTATTAGATCTTGGTCAGTATCATAACCAATATCTATAGATTTGAATTGTTCATGAGCATATAGGACTGCTACCTGGAGCACCTGCGATGTCCCTTGAGCCTCCAGAGCCCATATCGGCCCAAGAGCTCCGGAAAGGCGCAGAAAAGGAGATGCAGGAGTTCAAGGAATTCATCTTGGCCTTCGGGGAAGGCGACCTCGACGGGATCATGCATGATGGCATCGGTGACATGAAGATTACAACAGATATGGGCATTCCACAGCGGTCAATGCTGCTGCATAGGCTGGGCCTAACCTTCACGTTGGATGTGGAAGAGCTTTGGATTCCGGAGAGAGCAGCTACTTTGTGAGCAATTTCAGACTTATTCATTGGCGTCGTCTGATGATATTTAGCCGGATCTTGGGTCCGGCTGGGTCAGGGAAAACCTGATGCGCGTACGAAGTGCTGTGCTTGGTTTGGGGATTCTATTTCTCTTTCAAGCCTCTGAAAGAGAAAGCTGCAAGCGGTTCGTCCGATCTTGACCGAGCTGTGAACTTCCTTTGGAACTTCCAGGGCTGGCAACAAATCTCACGCTCCCAAGCAGCGAGCAAGCGAGTCTGGCTCATGGTCATTTGTGGAAGAATGCTTGTGTTTCATGAATATCTGACCTTACTTCCGGCGAATATATCAGCCCTGGACGCTCGTCGGAGATGGGTTCTTCTTCAGGCATGCCCACCTAGCTCTATGGCCAATCCCCGTCGAGATATCTTTGCAACCGTCTTTGAATGTCTTAAAACGGCGTCACTGGCGGATTTGTCCGACCTCAATGATGCGCTGCTTATCCAGATTGCGGCACTCATAGAGGAAAAGTTTGGCGAACATTCCATCAAGCTCAAGGTTTTCCTTGACGAAGCTCAACAGGGAGCGACCCCAGTCCCTCCTTTCCTGAGACACGCGTCCCGGGGTGGGGGAAATTGCCTACAAGATTTCCTGGATCAGTTACGGGGATTGCGATTCTTCGACGGATTCGTTATTAATGGAACCGAGTCTTGCCTTTCGCTTCTGGAAATCAAGGACTTGAAAGCTTCCCCGTTCCACGCTTCAACGGCGACAATGACATTCTATCTGGATATCGATTACCAATCGAATATAACTCGAACCCAGTATGTACAGTACATAACCGAATCTAGCCAAATGCGTGGGACCTGAGGCCTGATGGGCGGTCTCGACTGGCGCGTGATCTGTCCAACCCTTACTCAACATCAAAACTTGGACTCTTTCAGAGCTTTCCTTTCATCTCTTCGAGAGAATTTCCCGCTTGTTAACGATCATGGCCATAACCCATGGCTCACACTGTCCTGGTTTTTCCACGCCTGGCGCCCTCTCAACATTATTACAGGGTGAAGCCTCGCTCCGGTGCAGTAAACAGTTGATATAGCCGGATGTCCTCGAATGGCTTGTTGATTCCCCCGGTGAACACCACCGTCATTCCGATTTGGACACCGAAAAGGAGACTGAAACGAAACTGCTGGGATGGATGTTGGAGCCAGGCGAGTTGACCCACGATAATCCTCGATTTATCACTGAACTCGGTGTCAGACTTGGAAATGTTTGACGTTCAGTCGCGAGATGGAATGGATTCAGGTGCGTTGATCCAGAGATTTCTTGGTTATCATTCAACTCCTCTTCACAGCATTCGCCCAGCTCTCAATCCATGGTCAAAGCTGACGAACTGGAACCCTTTCTGGTCTCTACCGTTAGCACGACAAGCTGTACGAAGCTAGGTGCACCAGCAAGGAATTTCAAGTCGGCCACCTTCGGACGAGAGATGCTTTCTTCCATAAACCAAATCTCCATCCACTCTCCCTTAGAAGGTATCGACTTTTATTTGGCTCATTCTCGGGGTCATTGGTTGATCCATCGGTTTCCCTGTAAATTAGGTCGGACGTACTGAACTGTAAACCATCAAATGACAAGTGTTTCGTCTCACTTTCTATCCCTTGACCGACGTCTGTATAGTGAAAAGGCAGATAAATTTTTGTGACTTGTTGAAATCGTCTCCTCCCTTTTTCAAGTTGTTCTTGACGAATGATAATTCGACCGACTGAATTTGCTAATATAACGGATTTTGGAGCTGTGCCGCAAAGCTCAGTCCACACGTGTGATTTTGGACCTGCTCCTGAATCTCATCATCTCATGTCTTCAGCCAACCTCAAATATGATTCTGGAGTCAAAGTGGCTGAATCATTTCGTTCAGCTCTGATCAAGGCTTTCCCCGGCTCTGCTGAAAATATGCGCAAAAGGTCTGGGACGGTACGGTATTGGTTCTGTCTGAACTGGCCACCTCTGCAAAAACTGGAAGGGACCTGGACATGGGAGCAAATTGCTTCACGAATTTCAGCGCCAGATCATCTCGGTCGCTATCTCGTTCAGATACTCACTGATTTCCACAATTATGGTAATTCTGACATGGAAGAGCTGGATGAGCTGAGAATGCTGGGATGGGTATTGAAGCTCAGTGAGTAATCAAATATATATTCATTTGAATCGTTAATGAACTAGCTAGAAGATATATCTGAAATACCCAACCCTTCAGAGCCCATACCAATCATAGGCCCAATTAAAGACGTGGAAAAAGTCCTGCAGGAGTTCAAGAAATTTCTCCTGGTTTTAGGGGAGGGGGTCCTCGATGGGATCATGGATAACCAGAATGGCTGTGACCTGAAGATGGTCATAAACACGGGTATTCCACAGCGGCCAATGCTGCTGCATAGGCTGGGACTTAACTTGGACGAGCAAGCGCATCGGATTCCGAAGAATCAATCTACTTTGTGAGCACGTCAGAGTATATTCATTGGCGTCGCCTAATGATATCCAGCCAGATCTTGGGTCCTGCTGGGTCAGGGAAAACACGATCCACGTACGAAGCGCTGTGCCTGGTCTGGGGATTCTATTTCTCTTTCAAGCCTCTGAAGGAGAAAGCTGCAAGCGGTTCCTCCGATGTTGACCAAGCTGTCGACCTCCTTTGGGATTTTCAGGGCTGGCAAAAAGTTTCACGTGTTCAAGCAGCCAGCAAGCGAGTCTGGTTCATGGTCATCTGTGCAAGAATGCTTGTGTTTCGTGAATATTTGACCTTGCTTCCGCCAGATACATCACCGCTAGACGCTCGTCGGAGATGGGTCCTTCTTCAAGCATGCCCACCAAGCTCGACGATCAATCCTCGTCGAGATATCTTTGCAGCCGTCTTTGAATGTTTCAAAGAGGCCTCACTGGATGATTTGCTCGACCTCAATGATGCACTGGCCACCCAGATTCAGGCACTCATAGAGGACAAGTTCGGCGAACCTTCCATCAAGCTCAAGGTTTTCCTTGACGAAGTTCAACAGGGAGCGACCCCGATTCCTCCCTTCTTGAGAGGCAGGCCCTGTCCCGGCAGAAATTGCCTACAAGATTTCCTAGCAGAGTTGCGGTCGTGTCGATTCTTCGACGGATTTGTCATTAGCGGAACTGACCTCTCCATTTTCCGGCTTCAGCGAGCCCTCGATCTTGAAAATACTGCCCTCTTCAAAGCTTCAAGTTTACCGGCGATGTATCTATTCAATGGGCAATCCAAGCGCTGGAACCCTATCATCTATTTTGATGGTCTCATTGCCCCAGTTGAATCCCAAGCCCACAGCCGTTTACGTGCGCGTGTCGTTCATTATTTATCTGGCAGGTAGGTGCTTGAACAGCATTCTGACGGTTTCTGACAAGCTTTAGGCCTGCACCGACAGTGAACTTTGTTGAAATCATTCTTCGCTCTCGATGTACATCTTTACATCGTCTATTGACAGAATATGTCTTTACTCTGACAGGCTTTCGACTATCAGACGCCTCTGATCTCGAAGATTCCGAGGATCCTCTGTCTCAGCAAGACCATGAAATTCTCAAGGAATACGAATCTTTGGGCGATCGCATTGACCTTTGTCAACTCGATGGTAGGCTTTTGCTGAACTGAGTCCTATTTGCCAACATCGTTTACAGATCCTACAAAACAAACCCTTGTTGAAATGCTGCTCCAGTGGCGTCTGACAGGCACCCCCGCTTGTCTTCCGAAGGAGAACCAGAGCCATAAGCTCATCTCTATGGAGAAGCTCATCTCTATGGGGATTGCTCGCTTGTCTCAAAGAGGTCAATATGGTTGCAGTTGGGAATCTTGGTATCCTCTTGTCATCATTGACGAGCCTCTTGTATGCATGGCCTTGGGGACAATTTTCCAAGAGCAAATGGCTTCAGCCATCGCCGTTAGGAAGGATCTCCGACAGCGACTGCAGGCGCTGTTTCTTCCCACTGTTATAGTAGATCCAATGTGGAGGTAGAGTAGCTCGGACTTGGTCAAAGTATCGACCCAGATTGAATAATAATGTCCCGTCAAATATAAAGTACTTGTTTATAGCCAAGAAGCGTGGTGGTCCCGGTAGATTCGCTTGACCAACGTCTGCATAAGGTGGTAAACAGGCAGCTAAATTCTTGCGACTTATTGAAATGGTCCTCCCAACACCACCCGACATCGACAGAGTTCATTTCAAGAAGCTCTGAGGAAAGACTTTTCCAATGGTGGGGAAGAGCACCGACCTCACTGAATTTGCTGGTTCATTCTGAATTAGACATCAGCCGAATCACGACTGCAGTCTTTACAGGTTACGAAGACTTTTCAACGCCCTTCTTGACTTGCGTCAGTTTGAGCGTTCGACGGTGACGGAAACACAATAAGGAAGGCAGAACCCATCTTTAGGTGGACCGAGCCAAGATAGACCCCGAGTCGGAAATGGCCGTCATTGAGCCGCAAGATGAAATGGACTCGGGTGCGTCGCTCGACTCTCAATCAACGGTCAAAACCAATGCAGTCCTACACTGAATGCATTAAAGTGAATATTAAACTCGAACAGTGTATCTAGATAGCCTTGTTCTTGACCATCACTGGAACGAATAATTAGCATCAGGCAAAAAAGACGCGGTACAAAGCGAACGAGCGATAAAAGCACAGCTCCGCCAGCGATAAAAGCCCAACTCCCCCAGCGACAAAAGCACAGCTCCGCCAGCGAAAAGGAGAAAAAAAAAAGAGCAACTCACATTCAACCTCGGCAACAGCGGCCGACAATACATCCTTCTGCGTCTTTTCCTCCGTGAGGCTCTTGAGGACGTTCTACGAAATGATATGTCAGTTCAGGTCGAGAGACAGGGCTAGTAGACAACGTCGAGAGACAGGGCTAGTAGACAACGTCGAGAGACGGGCAGTAGACAACGTCGAGAGACAAGCGCAGCAAACTCACGTCGATAACCCGGTTCGTCAACTCGGCCTGTTCAGATTCCTTCACTTGCTGCTCGTATCTGACCCAGCTATCAAGGACCGCCTTCAACTCGCTCGCCATCGCGACCTTTTGCTTCAGGACGAAGGAGGAGGCTTCGAGGGTTGCCGTTTCCTGTATTAAAAAAAGAGCGGGTGTGAGATTAAGCAAGAGGGAAGGAGGGAAGGAAGTAAGCAAGAGGGAATGGAAGGAAGAGAAGAAACCCGCCTTGGACAGAGCGAACAAGCCCTTTGTGAGGCCGACGACGTCTTTCATGCTGCAAGGTTTGTTAGTATAGTGTCGGAGAAATCGGAGATGAATGGTATGGACAGCGAAAGGGCTAGATGACTGTAAAACGAAAACGACAGCCAAAAGAGCAGGGAGATGGAGGAAGGGGAAGACGTGAATCAATTAAAAGGCCAAGACACTCACCCCTCGACGCCTCCAATTCTCTCCTTGACAGCCTCGACATGCTCTCTCCTCGCTCCATTCAAAACATCCTTCATATGCTGGATCTTGGATTCAGCCCATTCGGCGTAGGGGCCCGATAATGCCTGGAACGAAGAGTTAGTATAACACTTGGATGGAAAAACTGCGAGTCCAGAGAATAGAAAACCTGCGACTCCAGAGAACAAAAAAAACGCAAAACGCACCTTGGCCAGATAGCCCAGCACGATAAAGGTGCCCACAAGGATGATAGTTTCCTCATTGACGACATAGAGCTCTTGGGAGATGGCTGCTGCTGCAAGACCGGTTCCTGTGCAAGTGGTCAATAAATCCGAAATTGGTGAGTAAATCGAGCGAAAGTGGTTCAGTAAATCGAGCGAAAGAAAGTGGTCAGTAAAAAGAGATAATTGGGCTGAAGCGCAAATAAAAAGAGGAATCCACACGACGGACACATCGAAACCCCCACGAAAAATAACGACAAATCCACACGAATAAAAAAGAAAACGAACCCAGCAAGGCGGTCCCAGTCTTGGTGATCAGATTCGGCGAGGAAGGGAGCTTGTTGATTATTTGGGAGGCGCGTTCAGCGGGAGGTGGTTGGTCTGCATTTGACGGGGTGGTCGAGATGCACCGGGCAAAGGGACGTCTGGAGACAGGTATTAGCGCGATTAGAGAGGAATTAGCACAAGATTCGGATATAAAGCAACAGAATTGTAGCCAAAAGGTCGCAGAGAGAAATGACAGCAAAACGAGATGAAATAGGAAATCGACGTACGCTGCTGCGACCGGTCGCGCTATTCCCAGCAATATCGACAATCACCAGCAAGAGCGCAGTGGTGGAATGATGGAGCGAGGGAACCAAGGCGAAATGCAGCGAGAGAGAAATGTAGGCGAGAGAAATGCAGGCGAGAGATAAATGCAGGCAGGCGAGAGAGAAATGACAGCACGTCAATAAAATGCATATAAATTCAGAAAAAAGACGCACCAGCGGCTCTCAAGGAGCTGATAGCGACTCTAGATGCCATTCGTTTTTAGCCTGCTCGTCGTGTTGATACGGAGCTAGTTCGGGATTTCGAGGAAGAGGTAAGCAAGAAATTCAGACTCCGCTCCTCTCCTAAATACAGACTCATCCGTCGACTTTCAGCTACTAGAACAAGCGAGTTGTTTAACGATTTACTACCATGTTTTATACTGACCTCGTCTAGTGGATGAAAACGTCTCGGACGACGAATACGGCTCGAGCGTGTCCAAGTACGAGGCCATGTTTTACTATTCGGGGATCTCCAATTCTCCTCCCAAGCTGGTGTACCGGACATCGAAGGATCCCTTTGTGATGCCCACGGGACCAGAGGCATATCGTCGCTTAAAGTACCTCTGTCCAGTCTTTGACCACAAGCTTGGCGACAAATGGGAGTACGTCGGTCCCAAGGTTCGTGACATGCTCGACAAGCAGCAGGTCCGGTTTTCAACCATTGACGTTGTCCGTTTCAGGACGGTCGCGAACCAAGAATCACCTGCTGTTATCAGTCCCGTCGTAATCTGGATTGGGGTTCTTCCCTTTAGTCTCACCGATGAGGATGCGGCCAACTCTGCCAATCTCATACTCGCACTTCTCGAAGACGAGGACATTACAGACGTCGACATTGAATTTCGGGAATCGGTGTTCAGGCGCTCAGCAGAGCTCTACAAACCAGCCTGGAGCCTGGATCCAACCAGAAATGTGATTGATCCTCTCACTACGGCGCTTGGAATTCCTATCGCTGCTGCAAAGACACCGCACTTACAAGGCACTATGGGCTTCTACTTCAAGGACGGCGATGACCTCTACGGCGTTACGGCCCGTCACGTTCTCTTTCCGTCAGATGAAGACAATTCCGACTATATTTACAACCCCAAAGGGCCTCGTAAGCAAGTCCTTGTCATGGGTACCAACGCATGGAAGAACTACCGCGAGTCGGTCGATAACCACATCGACAACCTTCGCTATACGACAAAGTACCACATGCGCTCGATGGGGAGCTTGGAGGAAAGGGCGAAAGGCGATACCCCTGCCGCTGCGAAGGCCAAAAAGGAGCTGACAAAGACTCGGGAGCTGCTGGAGAACATGTCCGAGGCAATCAACGAGCTTGAGGAGCTCTACAAGCAGATAAAGAAGGACTTTGGTAAACCAAGCCAGCGTGTAATCGGACATGTTGTCTGGTCACCTGCTATCACTGGCGCTCCCTTTACCAAGGATGTTTGCGTCGTCAAGCTCGATAAGTCCAGGTTTTTGCCCAACTTTAAGGGGAATGTTATCGACTTGGGTGCGTGCTGATCTTTTTCACTAAAGGCATCTGATCTAACTGCTTATATTCAGGGACGGAGATCGACCCTGGCAAGTTTGTAATGAAGATGTATGCTCGCACAGACAAGCAGCCCCGCTTCGAGTATCCAATTGGACGCCTATTCAAGCTTGAGGGCTTTCTCACTGAGCATCAAATGCGCCGCGGCTATGTCATCAAGCGCGGTCTTACCACTCTCACCACAATTGGTCATCCCACTGGATTGTTTTCCTATGCACGCCAGTACTTTTCCAACCAGACTCACCAAGACTCGAAAGAATGGGCAATCCTCCCATACGACCACAACTCAGGCGCGTTCGCTGAAGGTGGAGACTCTGGGTCAATCATCGCCTCTGGCACTGGGGAATTCGGTGGCCTCCTTACTGGCGGGTGTGGCAAGACGGAGTCATCGGATATTACTTATGCTACGCCGATGTTCTGGCTCTGGGACATCATCAAGGACAAGTTCCCCAATGCCAACCTCTACCCGGTCTTCAACTAGGTTTGTCTCTTTCTTCTGCCTTATCCTTTCGTACTTGTAACTAACGACCTTGACATCTAGGGCTTGGTGAGATGTCTCGCTTCGTTTGCTTCTGCGACTTTTCCCCTCCTTTATTTCTGCAACTTCTCGCCTATCAGTTGGTTGTGGTGCAGATGGGTAGACTAGTCAAGTTGTCAACAACAAATGAGACAAAGTCGTCCTAGTGACTCGTCAGTGGTCGTATCACGCTACAATCAGTCGGACTCAACATTCAGTATAAAAATAATGTAGAAAGTGCAGAATTGTGGCGTAGATCGATCGATCAGCATGTCTTCCACATTTGACGACGATGTAGACATCCGTCAAATTTCACCGTCATTTCACTTCTAGAATATGACCACTTTCATTGCGGGACATCTTGAGACTGGTACATTGTGCTAGCCGGAAGACGGAATGGTTGCTGAAGTGCTCAGGCCGTGAAGGGAAACAGTGACAGTCATCTGACAAGATCGGCTAGTTAACTGTTCAATAGCCTGCAACGTTCAACTTTGAGGGTAACGGAACATAATGTTTTACAATATATATTATTGCTGGCCATATTAGCAGGCTGGAAACGTTGTGCTAAAACGCATAAAAAATGACAGGTCTGAAATACAAATATGAGACTGGTAATAATGTAACTCATTGCGAACGCGACTGTCTAATGGAATACTGACTTCTCTGGCACGCACTTGAATGTTGAGCGACAGAGAGGTCGGATCGGAACCGGCCGGTATAAGTGAACACGTGAGCCTCGGCAAATGCCCGCTACCTAACTTGTTAGGTACGTACGTCGTATACCGCCTGCTTCATATTTGATCTTGGGAGTCAAAACGTGATGTTGTGGCAGTGAAAGTCCCGCATATATCTATTTGGTTGTCCTCGTGACCTATCCAAGAAAATTTCTCGGCCCACTTTTTATTATTTTCAAAAACTTTCTCCTCCTTCCATGGCCAACGTCTTCCAGCTCAACGGTCGCGACATCCTCACCAGCATCGATCCAACTGCTTCTGTATCTTACCACTTAGATCGTCGTCGTCAGCGCTTCCAAGCCCGCGTCACTCACACAGATTCCGCCGGGGCTCAGTGGACTTACTCTACCGCGTCAACGAGTTTGGATTGCAGCTCATCCTAGGCCAGGACTGGCTGACTCAACAGACTCGCATTACTGACACCCAAATCTCCACTGGACCTTCCTACAGCTCTGTTCACCTCGACGGTCTTCCTGTCATTGCCGAGAACATCAATCTCTGCCCGCAATCTTACCACTGTCAGCCTCACAATCGTGTTCTCCGAGGTCTGGTAGCTGGTCCAAACCTCTGGGGAACTATCTTCAGCACCGTCATTTATTTTCACCCCAAGCCGCCGACCATTCAGTCCACTGCCGCAATCTTGCTAGGGGCCGACTGGTGTCGCGATGTCGCTATCCACAGCATTGGTAAGTACCACCAACTAACTAGATACTTTATCATAAATCCCTTGCAGAGAACCGCCCCATTTCTCAGCCCGGTGACGCAGCGACGCCCCCAACTATTCCGCTCCAGGGTAAGTCGCTCTCCTATCCAAACACGTCAGATCTAATGTTTCTTCTAGGCGCCAGCGCCCCACCGAGCCGCAAAGATAAAGATAATAATGATAATGATAACGGCCACCATTTTCAATCCGCTGCCGTTCATGTTGCTTCCGTAGCCTCGAATGTCACAGATTTGACCAATCCTAGTGTTCCAGTAGCTGGGCCAAGCTCTGCGGTTTCCTCCACACCGACGAATGCGAGAGAATCGACTAATCCTAATCTTCCGTTATCTGAGCCAAGCCACCCGCGCCGTCCAGTGCGAATTGAAATGGCCCGCTCGGAGAGACTCGACGCACTACATTGCGGATTCTCGAGTGCCAGTTTACATGAGCTTTTGTGATTACGGTCCAAAGAATAGATGAGTCAAGGATCGGCGCTCCGGAGCTCGGTAGCGGGCCCTGCCGCCCGACGGCCTTACAGCTTATGCCTCAGCTGTAATACTGTAAGTATATGACAAGTCAACAATAAGTATTCGCTTTAGAACGAGCCTGCAAGTACATAGGACTTGTCATCAATTTGATCATCTTGAATGATGTTTCATCTTGTTCCTCTCTACCAAGATGGTAGAAATCGCTCATTTCTTTATTTCTTGTTTACTTGCTGCTTGCACCAGAAGCCTTTCAACCTACTGCCCTTCCGTCCCTTCATCTCCCAATTCATTGATCTTACGCGATCCTATCCGATCCCAATAGACTTTACAAATATTATCGTTTCTG
Source organism: Mycena floridula (assembly GCA_029320655.1). Lineage (NCBI taxonomy): Eukaryota > Fungi > Basidiomycota > Agaricomycetes > Agaricales > Mycenaceae > Mycena > Mycena floridula. Next base: position 3,851,906 of record JARIHS010000001.1, read on the forward strand.
CATAGCGACCAATGTTCTCCTTACATCAGAACTCTCTCAATTGTACTTAGTTCAAGAATGTGTAGTTGGAGTCTTTTTATTTCCCAGAGCCATGGAAAGATCACCGAATCCCTCCGCGGAAAACGAGTAGAAGAAAACTGACTCGGCGCAATTCGACATAAATGTGACGGTGCCACTCGGTAAACTAAATAACTTTTGACCAGCGGAAGAAGAAAACTCTCAGGGCCATTAAATTAGCGAGCTGCACGCTGCAAGAGGCTGCAAGGCTGAAAACTGTAACCGTGACTCAGGGCCCATCCATCGGATGGGAAGTTTTGCCACACGATCTACCTGCCATATGGGGCAGATCCCGAGAAGGATTGGGAGAAAAGTGCTCTGGCGATCCAACGATCTTACCAAATTTTAAATAATTAGATATTTAAATAATTATTTATAAATTACGCGACTATCGAGCTCTTTTTTCCTTTTCTAGAATTAATCGCTTATATAATGGAATATCACGTAGAGTCTATGGATTCCTTCATTATCTCTCAGCCAAGTAAAACATCACGATGTAACGACCACACATAACGCGAGACCGAATAATAGCCGCTCCCACTCGAGCTTCCAATCCGTCCCAATGACCTCAACATCATCGCGAATTTTCCTCTCTTTCCTAGATACCTTACATTACATTTACTTACATTCGGGACACAAGGATCAGGGAGATTAGGGCCGGGAATGATTATTATTTACGAGTACATCGAGCTGTAAAGGCGACATGGGACCCTTCGGGCCCAAATGCATCCAGGATTTCATCGTCTATGGACTCCGATTGTTCGGAGGGATCAAGCTGCCGATCTTAGATCCAAATCAAATCTCCTTTTTGGGCACAACCTGAACCAAGTATCCGAGATTCCGCGCGCGACTCGACCTCACAACTCGGGGCCAGACGTCAAGTTAAAGTTGTATTTCTTCATGTGTGGGTGAAGCTGGCGGCGTGGGCCTCTTTCAAGCATTTAATTGTGCCGAAATGCAGGCGCATACTCTGCATTCACCTTGACCATGGTTCCAAACGCCAGCTTCAATGTTCGTGAGGTGTGAATCTGTGGTGACCTTGCTTCAACTGGACTGACACGACCTGGCAAAGGCTGGAAGACCCATCAAGGATTTGCACAGAGAACTCGACCATGGCCGCGTTCGCCAGGTATCAATGTGGTCATTGTTGCACATACTTCTCTAACAACTCGTCTATCAGGATCCTAGTAGTAGCGGCCTAGGCTACATACCCTTGCTAGGCGACCATCCTGCGGATCTCGACATGCAAATATTCTATCCTTCAGTCCCACATCCATCAAGCATTACCAATGGTCCAGACGTACCATTTACGGCTGCTCCGAGAGTCTCACAATCCCTTTCAACTCTAAAAAGAGACTCGGGGAACATGCTATCAGCGCCATCAGATGGCAAGCGGCGAGTCGAATCATCTAGCCTGCCAGTTGCTCCAAAATCTACCAGCTCGCCTATCCCAGGTCCTTCCAATCACCACAACCAGTCTAACAACAATACCATTAACGCTGGCTCCCAGTTGAACAACCAGGCTGGAATCCCGGGCGAACCCTTTAAATGCACCCAGTGCAGTGACCGATTCGCGCGACCAGATACTTTGAAGCGCCACTTGGAGAAAAGCAAAAAGCACGGCAATTCTGGCAAGTATCTTTGCCCGGGATGCCACACGGAGTATACGAGAAAGGATTCCGTACCGCGACATCAGAGGAACACTGGCTGTAGCCCTGGCAACCCAAAACCACCGACAGGACCTGCCTGTAAATGGTGAGCTACTGTATCCATTGTCCACAGAAACTCGGAATTAAGTATACCTGATAAAACATCATAGAGGAAAGATTATTGAATCTGCTTGACAAAGGCACCTGAAGCTGGTGAATAGAAAGATCAGGCTGGACAAACTTTGGGCTGTAGATTGACTCCAACTGTAAAGAATCATCACTCACATCGATAAATAATATCTTCCAGACTCTTGCCAGGCGACTTTCAGTTACTGGTGCTGTCTGAGCCCGCACATATCAAGAATGATTTTTTTTAGCCAGCGCTTAGTAGATGCAGCACAACATCATAACGGATGCTCACCTTTATTCCGTAGATGCTGAAATTTGAATGGAAAATGATGGAAATGTGATTCAAAAGGACACCGCCAGGTATCCAGGAAAATTTCAGGAGAGGAAACGGCAGTGCACTGGTCAATCGCGTGGGTCAAGTGAATTCCGAAGATGATAAAGGTTGGGGAAAAGGTGTCGAGAAGCCCCGAACAACGAGCGGACTTTTATAGTTCCCATCTGCGCTATAAATCCAAACGCTAGAGAGGCAAATGAGTCTTTTTGTCAACTTCGATGGAAGGTAAGTAATCTATGTGATGTCGCGATGAATGACACGCTGGCCAGGTGTAAAACATCAAGAAATCAGGATTGCCAGGCTGGCATAATGAGGCCTGTGCTGGACAAAAGCAAGACAAGAGCAAATACATTGTAGGTTTCCACTTTTTTTTGATTAGCTGTATATTCATCCACTAGAGGTATGTAGTACGCACATGAGAACCGTCTGCCACACCACGAATCTGAACTGAAAGACATGGGTGACTCCGATACCCCAACGTATCCAGAGGTTCGATTTGGTGATGCTTCTATTCAAATCGACTCACAATGAACCTCAAAGCTTGCCGAACCCACATATCTATGGCGCCCACAACTCGCCAATGAACACGATGACCAGCTGAATGTACCCGAAAATGACAGTCAGGTATGATGCCATTCTTCAATAGACCTATCTAAATAAGCCCGTCCATCAGAATATTAATGGAGAGACAGGCTGGTCCTCGTCCCATGCACTGGACATGGACCACCCCTCGGATTTAGACGTACGGTACTTCGGATTGCCAGTGGATGACTCTGTCTGGGTTCCATCCAACAACGAGGTACTAGTTGCTCTTGGACAAGGACACCCTGGCGCCGCTGCTCAGGCGACGATGCCAGCACCGCCCCAAGAAACCATGAGGCCACGACTTGGAACATTTCCAGAATTCATCAGCTCATCGATCACAGCTCCTTCCGACCATAACGACCACACCAATCCGGTCAATGTCATTTCCTCGAGTGTCCCGGTCCCGAGCAAACCCTTTGCGTGCAAAGATTGCAACCAGGGATTCAATCGTGAAGCCGACCTGAACCGTCACTTTCAGTCGCCGAAGCACGCCGGCCAGACTGGCCCACAGTACATCTGCTCGAGATGCAATAGAAGGTACTGGCGAAAAGATTCCCTGCAGCGACATGGGAAGAAGACCCGTGGTATCTGCCGATCCAAAGCTGGCCAGCAGCTCTACTCTTAGATGGTGAGTTCTGGATATCCCGGAATTCGCAACGTGTCTTGGATCATCAGAAGCATTTCATAAAAATGGCTGGGTCTAGTGATGGACTGGCTGCGAAATAGAAAATGTTAGACTACGTTTTAGGGTCCAGATAGACCACGGATAATCAACAGTGCTCACATTGCGCCATCAGTAATGATATCTTTCCCGAATTTTGCATCAGCTCCTATCCATGATCAGAGCTAGCGCTGCGACCTGGCGCGAGATAAAAGCAATATGCGAAGGTCGTTCAAGGCCCAGCGATCGATTGAGGCTCGCCTCGAGATACTGGAATTTTTTGAGGGAATAACCAGTAGGACGAGCCTATGAACCATCAGAGCGTATTCGGAAGACAATCTTTGGCTCTTACATCGCGCAAAGTATCAGCCAAAGGTGGATGAAGGTGCAAAATCTCGTGTACAACCACGTCCAAGTAGGGTAACTCGGCAGGAGACATGAGCTGATCATACGTTGGGTCTGTCGCACCAAACAGGGCAAGTTCATTCTTGAGCTTGTCTTGCTTATCCAGCTGCTGGCTCAGAGAGATCAAGGCCTACTGAGGTGCTCTTAGCTTGCGTCGCCAGTGAAACTCACAGTGAGACTGACTGGGCACCGTCAGCAGGTAGCATCAAGATACGGAATCACTCACTAGACGTAGTGATATATCCAGCAAGAAGCATCGTGTTCTAGGTTTCGGAAATTCGACTCTCACCATCTGACAAGCTTGTTAGATGATGTACATTTCCTTCAGTCAAAGATATACCTGGACCTGAATCTCCACCGGAGTCATGGCCAGCGTAGCATCTACACTCTCAGACTTGACTGTGGCGACTCGGTAAGCACAACAACTGACTGAAAACTTAGGAAACGTACGAAGGATACCAATGACCGACTTTTCCGTATCATAGTTTGAAGAATCGAGACTCTTCTCCCGTTTCATCCTCTGAAGCAGATCTTGGCCAACCAAGCCCAGATTGTCCTTCAATTCCCTGACCTTCTTGGTTTGTCCGATAGGGAGCTCCAAGAGAAGAGGAATGACCGGCGCGAAAACGAACATGAGCTGGCTGACAAGGGGCGCATCGCCGGACTTCTTTCCGAATGACTCTAGGGCGCTAGCGATAAGGGACTCTTTACCGTCGAGGGTTCCAAAGTCGTGCGAGAAACCTCCGATTCCGACGCTGTCGAGACTGTAAAATGTTTTGGTGAGCTTGGCGAGTCTTTCACAAGAAAATCAGAGACATACGCGACGTTATTCATCCATTGTTGAACCTCAATGATGGTGCTATTATCGGTCCCGGCATCAATGAGGACATCCCAGCCATGTTCGAGCTTGAACAATGTCAAGATGAAGTATCGAGAGAGTCGAAAGAGACTTGCTTTGTAGCTGGCATCATAAAATACTGTCGTCAGCTTTCGGATAGTACCGACACTAAAAGCTGGCGTGAGAGCCTTTCGCCGCCTACGTCGACGTGGATCAGCCGAGGTAGCATATGAACATCGCCTTCTGCCCAGAGTATGCCCTTGCCAAACTAGATAAATGTTTGACCCACAGAGAAATGAAGCAGAATGGATATGCTCACCAGATTCGCTATCGCGACCCTCGAGAGACTGTTCTGAACATATACGTATGTTTCTCGAGCATAGAAATGAGCTACAGCCTTTACGAGCGTCAGCAAATGTCACAAGCGAAGCAAATCGAACGAGTACCTTTGGATCCGTCACAATGATTCTAGTTGTTCCAAGGGTCCACGGTACAGCGAATACAGGACCATATTCCGCCCAACTCTGGTAAAGTTTGGCTGGTAAAGTTTGGCTGCTTTAGCATCATTCTCCAACAATGGCGGTTGGTTCGCAGGTGTCTCGTTTCCTTGGTCCAAGAATTTGCTAATAAGTTTCGAAAACAGCCATATCCCAGTGCCAGAAACAAAGGGTGGAGAAATCGACAGACAACATGGTGGTTGTGGTCGAGAGCGGATCCGTGATTTAGGTTCGTGAGGCCGTCGACTGACCTCGGGTGCCATTTGGGGCTACTGTACCGTGAAATGAGGAGCGAACCAATTCCAGGGTCGTGCCACTGCATGCGCGTGAGTACTCGATAGAATGGCAATCCACAATGACTCCGGCGTATTCTCCAAACGCAATCCAAACGCGGAGACTCTGGATCGATGATCGCCTCTGGCACTGGCGAATTCGGTGGCCTCCTTACTGGCAGGGCTGGCAAGTCAGAATACTTTAGCACTATTTCAAGTGTTCACCGAGGGAGAACTTATGCTTGAGAAGACGTTTCCAGTCGAAATCGAGCCTGGCGTCTCGGACTTGTCGGCCGCACGCCTCTTGGCCCAGGCCTCTGAAATGGTGAATTTCCGCATCCATGCCCATCCACGATATATATAGGTTCAGAAAACATATCTATAATGTACATCTCTATCACCCAATCGCTGTCTTAAAGCTGCATCTGCCTGCAAATCTACATCCACATCCTTGGAGTCGCCGTCGACCAATTTCTCATCTTTTGACTCGCTAACAAGTATATCTCTCTTCCTGTTCGCCCCGCTCAAGGCCCTCCAGAGCGAAGCTGCAATTACCACAGCGAATAAAAGATATCCGATGGCGATGATATGGGGTTTGCGGAACTGATGTCCTGCAAAATTGGGTCTGTATATCAGAACTCTGATGTACAAAGTCAGGTCAGCAGGAGTCGAGACAAGACTATCGATTATGGACTTGCCCGGCAATGGCACCAATATCTCCGATGGTGATCTGCATAGCGACAGCAATGGCTCTTTTAGTCTGTCCCGAGACGTTTTCACCAGGCCAACTGAGAAGCAGCGCATTCCCCGTGTAGACGCCGGCTGCTGCTAGATGTACACCGACATATTGCGCGGCGGCTATAGAGAAAATAAGCAAATGGCCATGTTTCCGAGAGAGAAACGAACGGGTCTTGGTAGCTATCAGAATGATATATCCTGCCATTGGGTTAGCACAAGCAGATAGAAAAGTAGTAGTAGAGACAAACCGAGAATGGCTACGAAAGCTGCAGCAATTATGAAAACTGCTCGTCTGTTGTAACGAGAAGAGAGCCAGACAGTGAACCAGATGCTCAACGCCGCCAAGGTATTTGGAGGCACCGTCATCCTACACTGTAATGTCAGTCATTTGACCTGAGCACAACAGACTTGAGACTTGCAGCTGAGCTTGCCAGCTCTTGAAGCCTGGAGAAACTGTATCATGTTCCATTTTTGGCTCAATGGTGGCGAAATTTACCTAGTCCGGCGATGATGGTGGGCTTGAGGGCTTGAATTGAGTGGACCATGCGAAATCGGAGGAAAGAAAGAACACACCAAAAAAAGACTCAACGAGTATAGAACGAACGCGAATCCGTGAAAGAGCAGTGCATACAGCCAAACAAGATGATCTTTGAAGGCTTGGGCGACAAAGGTCCACTCAAACTTCTCTTCATTGGCGGCGTCCGAGTCTTCCTTGAGCCGGGCAAAGAGCCGAGCTCGTTCGGAGGTAGTGAGCTATAGAATGTCAAATTGCATGCAAGACCAAGTTGAGACGGAACTAACAAATGTCGCTTCAGAGGGCCAGGTTGGTACCAAAAAGTAAGCGCCCAGGGAAACAACGACCGTCAAAATGCCTTCAAGAATGAATATCCTGTGAATAGTCAGCGTTGAACAAGGAAAGAGAGTCAGCGAACTGACCATCTCCATCCTGCACGTCCTCCAACTCCGTTCATTAAGCCAATGGCGTAAGCGAGCTACGATGCTGTTCAGAATGTCTTGCTTCTCTGTGTTGAGTGGACTCACAATCCCACCAAAGGCTCCAGCCAGAGCTGCACCTCCAAAGAATACAGCGACTCTCCAACCCCGTTCACGTCTGGCCAAATCGAATCAGATCGCTTTTAGACCAGAATACCTTGTCTTACCGTTTGTAATACATTGAAATAACCAGAATGGTGCCAGGGAAAAGTCCACTTTCCGTTACGCCGAGTACTGAAAGACAGTCAGCTAGAGAGCGCGCAGCCCACGAAATCCACTTGCAGAATCGAATTCCCATAAGTCCTGCCTGATTCGTGACCAATCCTTGACCGACACTAGAGCATTTCTCAGATATTGATATGGCAACCGTTGGTGGATTAAACTATACCTCACAATTCCCCAGATCAAGGTGAGAGTGGGAAGCCAGATTCGTGGATTGAAGCGCTTGAGACTGAATGGTGGGCTAGTAAAACGGTCTGATGCAGATCACGGTGGGACCTACACGATCTGAGATTGTCAGGTCAAGTTACAGGGGAAAATAGCGACTCACATTCGCAGGGACCTCGAATAAAACATATCCGACAAAATAGAGAGCCAAGGCCGTGTTGTACTCGGCGGGGGCCACGTTTAGGTCCTAAGAAGCGTGATGATTCGTGCAGAACGTTGGTGAAGATGAAACTAGCTCACTGTAGCGAGCCCAACAATCCTGAGAATCGTATCGGCATGAGCAATACAATAACCAGATCCATGATGCTTGTCAACATACCTCGCATTCCCAATGTTGGTTCTATCCTGCGTGAGGTTAGGCCACTACGCGACTTTCAGGTTCCAAACATGCCAGAAAGCTCAGCAGATAGAGGAGGGTCAGAATCGGAATCAAGCTGTCATTTCGCGTTCAGCCGAGCCAGTTGTCATTATTCGAGTGTGAACTCACTGTAGGTCGATTTTTCGAACCAGTTTACGGTCTTCGACGGCATCGTCCTCCTCGAGTGGCCTGGATTTCTCGGAGACGGACATGATGGTCGTTGGGTGGTCGAACAGTCCTTGGCATATCCGACCTGTCTATCTTTATATCCCGCCTTATGGAAGGTGTCGCAACTGAAATCACGGATGGCGCCATTGACACCGTGGTAGAGCTTTATACAAATTGGCACGTTAATCCTCGTTGACCATTTGTATTCGTGCTGTAGGCAGCGTTCAGCTGAGAAATTTAGCCTGGTTGCAGCCTTGTCGCCATCTGACGAACAGTTCACGACATTTGAGGAAAGGGCTGGACTGAAAGTGAAGCGGAGAAAGGAGTCTATCGCGGTTTGTGCAGAATCTTTGGCCTGTGGGTCATCGTTTGAGCAAAAAATCGAGTGACTGATAAGATAAGATTGCCAGTACCTATTGATGAGTCACAACGTGGCGTCGATCTTCTTTGTCTGTCTGTCGCGGGCCTTGGTTCTCACCGACGCATCGACTGGCCTGGACTTGATCCGATTCTTCGTAAGGCATTCGATCATACAGGAACAACTCTGTTGAAGAGCGAGCCAAACGGCTTCAGTTACTTGACTCGACACCGAGATTTGACCGAAATTAATCTCAATTTTCTCAAACACTATCCAAACTCTGTAGGCTGCTCTTCAAGCCTTGAATAACCGATAGTTCAGCGGTGAAACCGGCTCGATAGCAACCTATTTTGTTCATTTCGGCCGACACCACATACTTATTCGTTGCGCCACAGATTGACTGCGCACGTTCGAAACGAACAGGATAAAGAATGGTCCAAATTGCAGTATGGGATGAACTCTTTTGGCATTGTAGCCGATTTTCAAGGAGTACTGGCCTTTTCGTCAGACTATAGGTTCTCTTTGATCTACTTCTATCGATACATCCTGATATCGATACTTCGATCTGTTTTGACTCTATCACACCTTCGGCAGTTATTTTCGGCACGAGAATCCGGCCAATGGCATTGAGGTTCCTGTCGCTATTTAAAGCGTAACTAGTATTCAATCAGATATAGAGTGAATCAGATATGTTAGACCTAGCTTCTTTCATATTCGTTGACATTTTGCTTCCCTGGGCGGTTGTGCTCGCCTGACATCGGAAGACATCGGAAGCACTCGGGGCGACGAACTTAGACGGTCCATGTGGGCCTGTCAAAGGGTTGTCACATACTTGTGCTGTGAAACGACATTGCCAAGGGCAATGAGCTAGTAATGAGCTCAATATGCTCTTAAAACATTCATTATCGAGTTTCAGGCCAACGTTGAACGTAGACTTGGTCGCTGAAGAATGCGATGATGAGCGGATCTCGGAACCCGAAATAGCCGGGCCGAAAAAGTTTTTCGAATTCCAAAATGGAAAAATGAGATTCCGAGCACACGACTTTCATTCCGCTCTTTCCAGCTCTTGCCTTCCAAACGGTCACAATCTCACCATAAAGAGACCAGCTGCACCAACGGGCTGAAACGACCAACGTGGGTGGAGCTGCTTTTTTTTGGATCAATCTCGTCATATCATCATATAAAACTAGCGAGAATATCTCGTGTCCCCAATCGATTCCTTACAGGATGCCGACCACTACTGCAGCCAATGAGGCCCATCGCTCGGCGCTCGAGGAATTCGAGCGGGAAGATACACGTCCTGCATTCTTCCTTACCATGACAGAGGTCAAACTTCTCGGTATCGCTGGAGTGAGTCGCCATTTCTCTTTACTCGTCTCTCTACTTATCGTCATTCAGGTCGGATTCTTCCTCGACGCGTACGACCTCTTCGTCATCAATCCTGTGGCAACTATGCTCCAGTATAGACTCTATGGAGGTTCGCTTGTTTGTTCTCAGCTCGAGACCACCTCTCAGCCCGTTTTTACTAGGTGCATCCCTTCCTCCTAATTTAGAAGGCCTCATGAAGGTTCGTCCGATTCAGTTCTCGCATCGGACAACAAGCTGATGATTTTTTTTTACCAGGCTAGCGCGAACATCGGTAGTGTCATTGGACAGTTTGGATTCGGATTTGCAGCAGATGCTCTAGGCCGAAAGGCTGTCTATGGAAAAGAGCTCATGCTGATCATCATTGCCACTATTTTGACTCTGACCACTCCCACCGGCACTCTCTCCCCCAATGCATGCTTGATTTACCTTTCCATGTTCAGAATTCTCCTCGGCATTGGCGTAGGGGGTGAGTGTTCCATGGTTCTGAAACTTAAAAGACACTGATTTGCCCAGGTGACTATCCCATGAGTGCCACTATCACTAGCGACCGAGCAAATCTCAAAAAGCGTGGTACGATGCTGGCCTATATCTTTTCCAATCAAGGCTGGGGCTCTTTCGCCGGATCTCTCGCTACCATCGTGGTTTTGGCTGCTTACAAACATGTCATGAATGACGAGGGCAAGACCTCCAAAGTCGATGGCGTTTGGCGCATTGTCGTCGGAATTTCTCTCATCCCGGCCTTCGGAACACTTTATCAACGTTTGACCCTTCCGGAATCGACGCGATTCATCGAATCGCAAAAGAAGGACAGCGAAGATGACATCCTCGAGCTGAAGCAGAAGCAAGAAGCCGTCGAAGTCCATGATCATGTCTCGAACCACTCGGGTTCAGACGAAGTCCAGGAAATAGCAAGACCCAAGCGAGGAGTCCCCGTTGTAAAGGAGGAAGAGCTGCAGCAAAAGTCCCAGTTTCCCGAGTTTGTGGCTTATTTCTCTGAATGGAGACACGCGAAACTGTTGATTGGGACTTGCGGCTGTTGGTTTTTGCTCGATATCGCGTCAGTCAACTCATTCACTCCTGATTCTCGTTTTGACTTTTCTCCAGATTCTATGGTATAAATCTCAATCAAAACGTGTAAGCTACAAGCTTTCACTGAACTCAGGCAGGTGGCTGAACTATTCTACAGTGTGCTGCAAGCCATCGGATTTGATGGTAAAACTGGGACTCCTTGGGAGAAGCTTTTCAAGTGCGCTTTGACCCTTCTTTTCTTCTTTCAATCTCATTTTCGTCGCACAGAGTCTCAACTGGAAATATCATCGTCACCGCTTTGGGATTCGTCCCTGGTGAGTTATCCCCGAGTCGCTCCAGTTGTATCTGATCCTCTTTTAGGTTACTACGTAACGATTTTGACCATCGAGAAGCTGGGAAGGAAATGGATTCAAATCCAAGGTTTCCTCATGGCTGCTCTCTTCCGTACGTTTTCAATAATAGCTTTTGCCATTCCAAAGCTGATTCCTCTGCAGTTGCGATTTTGGCAGCCAAGTTCCACACTCTAAGTCATGCCGCCTTCATTGTGCTCTTTGCTCTGCTCCAATTCTTTTTCAATTTTGGAGCGAATACCACCACATATGTGAGTATTGTCTCTGGATTGTAGTACATGACTCAAAATACTTTCTAGTGCTATCCCGCTGAAATCTTCCCGACGCGATATCGTGCTTTTGCACATGGAATTTCAGCCGCTTGCGGAAAAGCTGGTGCTATCATCAGTGCGCTCGTCTTCAACGACTTGAGCAAGAAAATCGGAACCGACAAGGTCCTTTGGAGTGAGTTTCTTTCGCTATCACACCTTCTGTGTAACTCATCGAGAACAGTCTTCGTCGCATGTTGCATCGCCGGTGCCTTCCTCACTCTCCTTCTACCAGAGGTCCGAGCCAGAGACCCTGATCTGATTTTGAAGCAAGAGCTGGCGGAGAGGCGACTCATCAAGTGAGGGTTGGTTCCATGTAGTCCGAGATAATGTACCTATGAAATTTAATGCCATGCATTGTATTTATCCGTTTTAGGCAGGCCTCTTACGTCTGAGCTTTTCCTTCTGACCATCATGGTTGTTATGCCTGAAGACGCATACGCTAACCTTCATTCGAGCCAATTCCTCATCATCCCCAAGAAAATCACTCCTCAATGGGCGAATTTCTTTTCAAAACTCGGTCGCTACACCTCTTTTGTTTGTGGCGACGCGCCTGGAATGACCTGGGACAAAGAACGACGGAATTGGTCCGCTCGGCTTTCCGCGATGAAGGATGAAGGGTTGAACGAATTCGATATGCTTTTTCATGCAAGCAAAATGCGAGAGAAGGTGAGCCATCGCCTCATCCTCGGTTTTTCGAGTCTCACCAGATTTCTTTTTTCAGGGTAATATTCTGTTCCGCAATGGTGAACTGGAGAAGAGCCTGTTCACATATATTGCAGCCGCCACCGTTTTTCCTTCCCCAGACATCTTGAATAACGTCGCGGCGGCCGCTTTGGCGACAAACAGGTCCGAAATCACTTCCTTTGTTCAACCTGGATTTCGGTTGAGCCTTACGACAGGTGGTCTCTTGCAGAAGTTCATGCTTCCAAGGCTCTCTGCACCGAGCTAATGACCGACCCGTCGAACAAGGCAAAGGCTTATCGTCGTCTCGCCCAAGCGCATCAAAAACAGGGTAAATTCGACGATGCTATTGCAAGTGAGCTTGAAACCTCTTTTATCTCGAGTCTTTCGTTAATTTGAGACCTAGATATCCGCTCTGCTCTTGAACTGACTCCCAACGACCCTGCTTTGAAAACCTACCATGACCAGCTACTCCGACTCGTCATTTCCCTGAAAACTCCTGCCGAACGTCAGGCGTACATCGATTCCCAGCCAGTCTGCCCTCCAAAAGGCTCGGAAAAGGAAGATTATCTTCCTTGGCTTGCCGCCCTTGGTGCATTTCGCCAGGGAGATTGCTGTGCTTGCTGCTACTTCGGCGAGATGACGATTAAATGGCGAGGGAGTACTCTACCAGATGAGATTAGAAAGGTGCAAAGGTCTGTTTCGAGGTAGCCTGTCATGAGACTGACCACTGCGTCAATGGACTCGGAAGGAGGTAGAATTAATTTTTTATATAGAATATATTTCATTAATTCTAAGGGAGAGGACATAGGGAATGAAGTACTGCAAGGAATACAATGTAGCGAGGAGAGACGCAGACAGCTCTTCGAGCTTGGGGGGTGAAACGACTTCTTGTCGGGAACTGTCACAGGAAGGTAAGGACTTCCGAGTTCACTAGGACGAACCAGGGAAATGACAGAGACCGACAAGGAGAAGAATCGGGGGTGATCTGAGTGACAGGAAGCGAAACCCTATCACTCAGATACAGAAGAACTGCAAGAGTCTCTCAAAGCAACACCAACTTCAACCAACAACATGTAAATGTTTCGAACAAGGGGAGAGAAAGGAACTGTCTGTTGGAAAAACAAGGACTCAATCAAGCGGAAGGATGTCTTGGACATCCGGGTGGGTGGGGCAAAAATGGAAGGAAACGAAGGAGATTCTACGGAGTTACAGGCAGGACGATATTTAGTCGTCGTGGAACGAAGCGGAATCAACGGAGTCACCTGACACTCGTTTCCCAGGCTCATGCCGCCGGCTTCACGAAACGGCAGAAACCTTCGGGTCCGCTGGGCCTCGGTTTCTTTCAATTTCGAGGTAGCCTGTCATGAGACTGACCACTGCGTCAATGGACTCGGAAGGAGGTAGAATTAATTTTTTATATAGAATATATTTCATTAATTCTAAGGGAGAGGACATAGGGAATGAAGTACTGCAAGGAATACAATGTAGCGAGGAGAGACGCAGACAGCTCTTCGAGCTTGGGGGGTGAAACGACTTCTTGTCGGGAACTGTCACAGGAAGGTAAGGACTTCCGAGTTCACTAGGACGAACCAGGGAAATGACAGAGACCGACAAGGAGAAGAATCGGGGGTGATCTGAGTGACAGGAAGCGAAACCCAAATGCAACGGGCCAGGAGAAGCGCGTCGCAATGGAACAAGAGGACACCCCCAAAACGACCCAAGTCGAAGCTCTCCAGGACCAGTCAAGCTTTCGGAATCACAAACCCTTTCAGGTTCGCAATCATCTCGATGTGCAGAACTGCAAGAGCATCAAGGCAACGCCAATAAGCCAAGAAAGCACTGGAGCGCCATCTGCCAAAGGCCTTGACGACTTCTGGATTGATGCCGGAAATGAGGAAGAAGGTGGTTCCACCGATGCGGAAGGAGTGCCCTGTGAACCGTTGGATGTCTTGCCGCTTCCAGATCTCATTGCATCGACGAAGAAATACTTCTTTAGTCAGACAGTACCGAACTGGAGGGAAGTCCATGCCATCTGGATATTCCACATAGCTCGCTAGTGGAGCATCTGGTGAAATGCGGTTTAAGGAGGAATGATTGTCGATAGCGGCAATGGGATCTGTGGGGCCTTGCTGGCGAGCGACAACAACATCGTCACCCTTCTCGAGGTGGGTTTTGGAAAAAGGAATGTGAAGGATTCTGGAGCCGAGCTTTGTCGATGGAGGTTTAAGGTGTCGCCCTGCAGGATTGATTTCAGGGTCGAAGGAAGTCGGGTCTCGTTTGGAATGCAAGAGCTCTCCCAGCCGGATTTGGCAGAAAAAGGCAACGCAAGCCACCATAAAAATGCAGGCATCCAAGGCTGACGTGTAAATGCAGAGCCCTGTTGCTAACATGAGCAGCATTTCCAGTGTCACTGGCGGTCGCTTCTCTTTCCTCGATGACGCTGGAGCCTTCCGCCCGACTGCTTCAACCACTGCATCCAGCTTGTCGCCTCCAGCCCACCGGAAACCCTTCCAAAGGTGCAATTTCTTCAGCGCCCGTAATTTTGCCTTGACCGTGGAGGCAGCCAATATACCCATGAATGAGGAAGCATATGCGCAAAGGAGGTCCTGAGGAGCTGGAAGGATGTCCTTGCGAGCGTAACCGTGGTTTCTACACCAAAGGATATACTCTCTGGCGTAACCTCGGATTCTGGCTGCAGCTCGAGGAGGGACTGAAATGTTGAGCGCTTGTTTGATCCTGGCTGCCGAAACTGGGTCCAGTCTAAACCCTGAATTGGTCAAGGGAGGGGATGTCGCGTGAATTCTGTGCGAGCGCTCGTCTCTTTCAAGCTGTGCTGTTCTGAGGGATTTCTTATTGGAATGACGGGAAGGAAGAGAGGCCGCTGATGAGCGAGCCATATTGAGACCTCTGTCGCCGCAATGTATCGCTGGATGGAGGTTTTGGACAAGGCGTAATCTAAACGTGACCTGCTTCACAAGTCCCTCATATTTTAGGATATCTTTCTTATTGTACCACAGCCTGGATGGGCATTGTACGTGAAACATTCTACACAGAGCTAATTTACACGTGAATCGTGTGATGAAATATTGGAATGAAGGAAAGGCTTTAAATACGAGGGTATCGCAGGTGGGTGAGCATGAATCTTCTTTCGAGGACCAAACTGGCCTCTGGAAGGCGCATCGGAAGGATTGTCATGGGTTGAAACCCATTCCATTGTAACCCAAATGTCGTGTTCCTGGATCATGCGGACGATTTCGCGGAGGATGATGTTCTGCTGATGACCTCTCGAAGCGCCTGACTTGAGCGCCCCGACGACACCTTGATTGTCGGAGAAAACGATGATGTGACGTTTGGAGAATCCGGATGCAATGAGGGTGCGAAGTGCCAGGTCTACTGCGACCATTTCAGCCCAGCCGATCTCCCTTCCATCTGATTTCCAACCTGCTCTGTATTCCCAAGCTAGCCATCGGTCACCTAGCGTAAGGCCGATACCCCAGCTTGTAGAAGCATCGACGAAAAGCCTGATATCCTCGGCTTTAGGAGGTCGGATAATCTTCATTCCAAGGAATTCCAATGTCATCTTGTGGGACCACCAGGCAATATCCTCAGATAAGAGAGCTGGAATTGAATGTTTGACGAAGGTTGGACAGTCATCTCGGAAACCAGAACGGAATTTGTAAAGATTAACTAGGTGACACCTGCCGTCTGGAACGACGAGACAGACATGGTTCAAAGTTCCTGTAAAATTGGAATATGAGCAAGGACCGTAGAAGCCGGGTATGGATACCCACCAATAAGAGATTCAGCCTCTTCTCTGGACATTTTCGCTCTCGGAGACCAGGATTTGAGCTTGAGAGCATATTTCTCCTTCTTCGCCTGGGGTAGGGAGACAAGCTTGTTGTCCAGATCCCAAAGGAACCCGATGTAGACGAAGAAGGAAGCGAAGGCGACAAATTTGTCAATGGCCCAGGGCCAACCGAGGCGAGCGGCGGTCTTCCAGATCAAGCTCTCATCGTAGGAATACTCGAAGGAGCCGTCTGCCTTTTGGGACTGAGGGAATCGGAAGAAAATGAAGTCATCGACCCATTTGAGAATTGCTTGGACCCCGACAAAGAGGAAAATGAGGACTATTGCATCTGCGACCCGACCAAATACTCCTGGTGAAGGGGAAGCCCCAAAATTGAGGCAATAGTCGAGGTGAACTAGGCCGTCCCAAGCTACAGCCAGAAAACGGCGAGCTGCCCACCATATGGGAATGTTCCTGAAAGCGGCATCGACATCGTAAGTCGCAGCCTGGGTCCCAGGTATGGCATCAGCAACCTTGATGTAGCATTCTGCGAATGTGCCCCAGCCGCAGCGGAATTTGGAGCTGTCTACCAAGGCATTGGGGGAAAGAATGGATGGGTCCACGATCCTCAGTCCGTCTGGGTTTCGAGGGAGTTCGTCGAGTGACGGGAGAAAGTGGTTTCGCGGGAAGGAGTGATTGACAATGATTCGAAACTTTCCTGGTTTCGATTCAACGACTGATAGAGGAGCTGTGCGAAAGAAGCCAATGAGATCTTCCAGCTCAGCTGGAGTGTAACCTCGAGACATACGACCGAGCTTTATCTCTTCGGTGTATTTGGAACGAACAAATTCGAGATGGAGAGGGTCGGAGAGATGATTTTCAGAAATGAATGTTTTGGATAGCGTGAAGTCCTCTAGGCCAACGAGAAAACCTTCTCGGAGACCCTTTGGAATGTCCCGAAACTCGTCGAGTATACCAGCCTCGGCAAGGAGCTCCTCCCAGGCATCGGGGTTCAGCCTGGTGAAGATTGGATGAAGGATTTCAGGCCGCGGTGCACTGCTGTGCGCCGTGACCCTTGGACTTGTCTCCACAGATGGAGCAGAAATGTCCGAAGCCGCATCCAGGCCTGGTGCATCCATTCTGACCATTGAATCCGATGCAGATAGCTTCGCCAGAGGCGAAGCAGTATCGATTGTCGCCTTTCTTCTCAACAGCCTTGGAAGGACCGGAGCAGTTCTTCCAATGGTGGTCTGTAAGACCACAGAGCCAGCATCGGTAAGCTTTGAGGACTGCTGCGACTGGGATGGAAGCGGGACCTCTAGCGCTCTGGGCACTTCCAGTCTTCTTGGTCCGAAAGGAAGGTTGTTGGGCTGCCTTGGTCGCAGGTCTGGACTGGGAGATGGAAGAAAGAGACCGAGCTTCAGTAGCATCTTGTCGAAGATGGCTCCAGGCAATGCTCGTGAAGAGCTTATCGTCGAAGGTGCCAATATCACAAGAATAACCTTCAGCCCTGGACCTGAGGTCGTGTCGCATGACGGTGCTCAGATACTCGTTGTACGATGGCCATTGTTTCTGGACGTCCTCTCGACATCGAACATATTCGAAAATGGATTCATATTCGGCAGCGTATTCGAGGGCCAAAGAGGAGCCTGTCCTGGATCGACCATGAGGGACGTAGAAGGATCGAATGGCCTTGACCATCAGCGGAGCGGCTTCCAGGAAACCAATGAAGGTGAGGGTGAGGTCTCCAGAATTGTCAACCGTCCTGACTTGAGGGACTATCTTTCCCGAATCCTTGTCCAGATGGTATGTCATGGACTTGGCGAGGCTTTTCTCCCTGGCTGACCGAATGGCAGAAGCCGTGAGACAGCCTAGGCCTATAAAGGAGAGCCAGCCGCTTTCTAACACTGCCTGAACCGCGTCTGGTGTCGAAACGATGGAGAAGTCCCGAGGTCGGCGAAGGGTTCGGCGCTCCTGTGATTCGAAACGATGCTGGTCCCTGGACGAGGAGCGGCGACGACGACGGTCTCGGGAGGAAGGACGACAATGATCTTGTGATGGAGAGCGATAATGGTCTCGAGAAGGAGGGCGGCGACGGTTTCGTGAGGAGAAAGCCTGGTGGCGGTCTCTCGAGGAAGAGCGTGATGAGCGCCGACGATGGACTGGAGAAACCGAGCGCGAATTCAGGCGATGACCCAGGCCCCGACGAGGGAGAATGGGACGGGGAGACCTGGAATGGGAGCGTCTCCGTTGGTAAGGATCTTCTGTACAACTGTAGTCAGGAAAGTGCAAGGAGGAGAAGAGTCTGGCTACCTCTGGACTTGGATCGTCTGTGAGGTGAGTAATGATCCACCGGCCCGTGATAGAACCCAGCTTCATCTGAGGAGGAGAGTCTGGTAAGACTTGGATCGTCTTAACAGCTGGAGAAGACTTACCCCGAGGATCCACTGGAGAGCGTGAACAATGGTGGGCACCTCTGTCCATGGATCTTGATGGCTGACGGCCTCGGGAAGGATCTCTTCGCTTCCGCTCTGGCCTGTCCTGAGAGCGATGATGGATCCGCTCATCTGGAACTCGAGACAGGACTACTCGAGGAGGTCGACTTTGATTAGTGCCAGGAAAAGGCGGGAGTTTGGGCTTTGAACCAGATGGAACCTGGCCTTGCTGACCGGAGTCACTTGGGTTCTGTTCACCGCCGCCTGAAAGGGAGTAAGTGACTGAAGGCAAGGAGGGAGCGAATCGAGCGAGGAAGGGACTGGTTGGATAACCAAAAGGATGTGGAAGAGAAATGGAACTCGACATACCTGTGTAAGGAATGGATGAGGCTGGAGCGCCCACGCGATTAAACTGGTCGACCATCTTTAGGAAATCCTGATAGTCGTTCCACTGCTCTGGAGCAATCCCCATTGTTCGACCCTCCATCGGGACCTTGATGCGTCTCTCCCATTCAGAGAAGAAGGTGTCTGGAACGACGCCCCCATCTTGGAGCACTAGTATTTCGCCAAAGGGTGTATCCTCGACGACCCTAGTGATGGAAGAAGGTGCAGCAGGAGTCGGCTTCATCGCCGACTTCAAAGGAAGAGAGGACTTTGACGAAGAAGCTGTCAGCTGAGGAAGAGTAACTGGTGAAGGAGAAGAGTCACGTCCGTAAACCAAATCTGCAATGTCATTGAATTCGTCCATGACGTCTGGTGCCCCGATTACGATGGGAGAGGATTCCTCAATGCGAGCTCTCTTTTTCCCTTTCCCTTTGGAGGCTGGAGCGGAAGGAGGTGCTTTGCGGCGCCTATCTAACAATGAACGAGCGGCAGAGTGGGAAATTTCCTCGTCTGACGATTCACTGCCAGCCTCGGCATCGAGTGAGCGCTTGGAAGAGCTGGGATTGGCTCGGGGAGAAATGACTTTGGCCAAGGTCTCTTCGGTTGGTTCGACCTTCCGAATGCGCTGGAAACCGAATCCTCGGTGACGGTGACCTCCTGGAGAGGTGTCGACGACGGTGTTTGAGAGCACTTCGTCACTCGCGAGGACCGGAGTCATGACGGAAATCGACTTCTTCGCCTTCTTAGAAGGTCGACCAGTCTCATCGCTGGCAGGGAGAGCAACAGCGGGTGCGATGGATTTGGCGGGAGGACGCTTCGAGGCTGTCTTCGAGCTTCCGGATGGTTTCGCTGGGGCAGCCGCCTTAGCTTTAGAAGCCTTGGCTGCTTTGGGATTTGGAGGCAGGGAAGCGCTGGAATTCGCTGGAGCTTTGGAAGCGACGGATTTCGCAGGAGTGAAGGTACCGCTGGATTTTGCGGGAATGGAGGTGCTGGATTTCGCTGGCGGAACTGAGGAATTTGGGAGAATGGAGGAAAGGGCGGCTCGGGAAGCACGAGTGGCCCTTGGAGAGAAGGTTGGCGCAGTCGGGACAGCATTCTCGAGCTGCGCTGGGTCCAGGGTCACCTGGGCGTTGGTTTCTCCCTTGGATTGGGGACCAGGTTCGACATCGGCGGAAGAAGAAGTTGCTGATGGGAGAGCGGACTTAGCGGCGGCCTGGGACATTTCGGCTGAACGGAGGAAGATCTGGACCGCGTGGATGAGATCACCGTCGTTGACGACGACGACAAAAAGTTGGAATTGTTGGCCCAAAGTTGGACAATATGGGCGCAAAAATCTGAAAGGCCTGCTGTGCAAAAATGGAAGGAAACGAAGGAGATTCTACGGAGTTACAGGCAGGACGATATTTAGTCGTCGTGGAACGAAGCGGAATCAACGGAGTCACCTGACACTCGTTTCCCAGGCTCATGCCGCCGGCTTCACGAAACGGCAGAAACCTTCGGGTCCGCTGGGCCTCGGTTTCTTTCAACAATTGGGAAACCGCCAGAATACTGAGTGGAACAAACCATCTTCTCGCTTTTGAAACATGATACGACTGTCACTTTACTTACTTATACTGTATTTCTTGATCCCCAAGTTGTCTCGATATTTTCGCATAGCAGTAGTACCAAACATCATTTCTCGACCGTTTTCTTCAGCGTCTCAAGCCAGTCTGAGCGATATCTGTACACGGTGGTGGGATTGGCGAGCCGGCCCATGTCCATCGCGACTACGTCGATACTCTGACTAAGAGGAAGCGTATCGTCGATGATCAAAGTTCGCAGAAGCTTTGGTTGAGCGAAGAGTATCAACTTCATGAATGCTGAGGCGTGGCCATAAATGTCGCAATGGAAAAGAGGTCGAATTTCAGCCAATGTTGCCATTTTGGCACTGCGAATCCGATGTGAAGAGAAGACGCCTTGACTGGATTCATCCACGTCAATGTAAATGACAAGACAGTGGGTCACTGTAAAGTTTATCAGCATTATTACGGGACCCCAATGATGACTTACCGATACGCTGAAGATGACGAGGGATATCCAAAGCGCTGAATGCAGCTATTGCAAAATGCTCTCCATACTTTTCTTTCCAACGTTTGTTGCTGTTATATCGCAGCGCGTTTAAGCTTGGGGTGCTTCCCAATCGATAAATGTAGAGATCCGGCGGTATGGCTGCTCCTGCCGCCACAGAATCTTTCAGCAGGGCAAGCCAGTCGCAGTTCATGCCCGAGAAGACTTCTGATCGCACCCGGCCGATATTCAGCAGCTCTGTCACTTGATGGACAGCTTCCAAGCCATGGGGGAACCCGTCGTCTACTATCCATAGCCTGGCGCATAAAGGCTGAGCTGCAGGCACATTGCAGTGACCAGAAGAATATCTCCAAGAAAACTCTTGGTGTATCTCATCTTCAGAAGCGCATTTCGCAGTTCTGACCCATCGTTTGAAGGTCATCTTGCCATTGGTCAAGACTTCTTCTTCTTCTTCGATGTAGATGACAAAAATGTGGGATCCTTTGTCGCCATAAGCATCGAGATTGTAGAGCTATATGGAACTTGCCTGTTTTATCTCGACTCGTCCCAGCGTCAAGAGCCCATACGGCGGGAAAGACAAATTGTTCTCTCGAATGCTTGCACCATTTCACGAAGCTGAGGTGACGGGCTTCTGAACCCGTCACATGAGAGACGTCGATGTTTTGCTTTGCGATAAGGCATTCCGACTTGTGATTTTTCCAATCTGCTTTCTGACAATCGGCGTCCTGAAAACGATGAGAAGAAAGTAAACATCGACCAGAGGAAAGTACTTGCGCAATATCGGGCAAGATGACAAGCGCATGTCTTCAGTGCAGTCACAGTTTCAGGAAGGCATCGTGGGCATTGAGTGCCTTTGGCGTGAATTACATGCAGATGTTTGTCGCAATGCTGACATGTATTCGCAGTAGGGATGTGCGACGCTGAGCTCATGATGGTTGAGGGGAATAAGGCGTCGGGTCTGCTGACTAGCTGAAGGTGGACATTCAAAGGATAAGATAGGCGCCCAGGTCCATTTATACGTTATACCAGCGCTAGCTGGATTACCATTCTGGGCTGAACCGCATAAAGTATGATGTTTTCAATGTAATCCCATGGCAGGTTGATAATGAAATGGTCAAGAGCCTTGGCTAAGTCTTCTTCATTTTGAATTCCATGATCGGTGCAGTCGACTGTGGCTTCAGTGAGCATCAACCAGGGCTCTGTAGATTAGAGCATACCAGTCCGCTGGATACTTATCAGCTCTCCAATTTTGCCTCCATCGTCTCCAGTAACTTTGTCCCCACCCGTGTTGTTACCCAACGCGCATAAAGATCCTTGCCAAGTTCAAAGTCAATAAACGCATAGGGAGCCTGTAGTCGTTCAACTGTGGACAACTGTGAGCGAAAACAGCGACTGGATTGACCAGACCTACTTGAGAAGGTATCCCTGATTCTCCCAAAGGCCTGAAAACTTGAAGTGGCATGTACAACGTTCCCAGAAAACCCAAGCAGCTTGTCGTTTTGGAACTCATTCTGAAATTGCTACTAAGTTTGGGCACTGGGCAGCGGAATCACTTTGAATCTATATCGTGAGGTGACGAGCGGTAGTTCTTTTGTCTGCCTAGGGGAGACTACTTTGGAATCTACAGGGCAGCGTGCAGAAATTCCCGTCGTGAACTGATCCCAAAGCGGCACTGTCGAAGTAGGTCAAAGGCTGAACAGAGAAATCGAGTGCTCATGGGACCTACAGACACTGAATCCCAGCTTCCAGCTCTCTTCCTTTCGTTACAGTAATCATGATCAGGGACAAGGCCGACAAGCAGCCTACTTAGGCCAAACTTAGGCCGGGGTAATTTGGCATGTCTAAACGTGATTCTCATATGGTGTACAGCGAATATCTCGAGTATAATACAGTGGTCAAAGTCCATAAATGCTGCGGTCATATGCAATAATTTAGTATATGGATGCAGGAAATGGCTACTGTGGCTGCAGACGATCAGAAAGAAAGAAATCACCCAGAAAATCGGGACTCACTCTAGGCTTTTTCTTCGGTATAAATATCGAAGACTTTTCCTTGGGAGGTTTTGGTTTGGGTGGTTTCGGAGGTCGGGAATTTGTTTCTGTGGGACGAGAAGGACCAGCAATGGGAGTGGGAGCAGCTCGTTCACGTTTATCGTCAATGGTTTCTTTGGATAACTTCCGTTTTAGTGGCTTGTTCTCTCGAGGTAATGCATTCGTTGACTCTATGCCTTGCATCCGGTCTGACGATGTCGTCTTCTTCGACTTGGACTCTTTCAGCGGAACCAGATCTGCAGGAGCCGTCGCCATTGAAGTAGAACTTCGAGAGGCTTTCACTTTTCGGGGAGATGTAGGTGTCGCTGATGTTGTTGTCGTAGGTGAAATAAAGTATGCGGGAGTAGCCTGTCAAAGTTCAACCAGTCCATATTTTACGCTTTCCATCCTACTTACATTATCGACCAGAGCATTTCTGGAGCGCGCGTCAGCAATAATTGCTTTCCATGTATCATCACTTCGCTCCAAGGTTGAAGCATGACCTAGAATGAACATCGAGGACTTGGCTCGAGTCAACGCCACGTTCATACGGCGAAGATCTGAACATTAATCAGTAAGATAAAACCACCGTAGTTCAAACTGACCTGTTAGGAATCCAATGTTTTGCAGCCCTGGACCAGCTCGTACACAAGAGAGTATGATAACATCCTTCTCCTGACCCTGAAACCCATCGACTGTATTGAAATCCACGGTCTTGGTCACATCCAACCCGAAGGCGCTCTCAAATATCCTTTGAAGCTCCCTGATCTGAGCTTTATACATTGAGACCACTCCAATGCGGATATCCACTTTTTTGAACTCGACTGTTATACGACGGTACAGCGCCACAGCAATGTCACATTCACTGGAATTCTTCAGTGACTTACCCACATTCTCCTCCAGGCCTTTGGTCACGTTGTAAAAGCGATAGATGCCCAGTTTCGGGTGGTCATGCCAAGGTTGTCTCGTTTTGACTTCCATGTTGGGACCGTCCATTAGTCGTCCACCATAGAAAAGAGAGCTTGGAAGTAGACTAATCTGTGGATGCATTCGATATTGGATGCTGAGGAAGATATCAAGCAACGAAAAGGAAACATTGAAAGGAGCCTACCTGAGAAGATGCACCGAATCCACTTGATTACGGTGAAGTCGCACAAAGAGCGACTGACTGTATTGAAAATTGGTGGCCTAGTTTGAATGAGTCTCGAGATTCAAAGATGGTCGCGCTAACTCACTTTCTTAGACAGCACCGTTGGAGGTAACTGCTGGGGATCACCGACCATGACACAGCGCTTGAAGCTGTATCTCAGTGGAATGAGCGAGCTAAGCTCAATCGCTTGCGCTGCTTCGTCGATGATGACAAGATCAAACTGACAATCGTCCAAGGTTTCATGTGCTGCTCCTGAAAGAGTGGTACAAATGACATCGGCATTCGTGAGGACTTGTTTCCGAGCGCTACGACGTGCCGCATTCACAGCACGATGCTCTGTCTGCGAATTGTCCTTGGCGTCATTGAGCTGTTTCCGGACAGCATGCCGACGAGTAACCAAGCGCTGAATTTCATCGGACAGAGTCTGAGTCCGAGCAGAGTTGTCCACGACACTATCTTTCTCCTTTATCTTCGCCGCTTGTTGAGCTTTGAGGGTCTCAAGTTCGTTGTAGAGAGCTTTGATCTGGTTATCACCGTCCTTGGATGTTTTCTGACCAGGTTCGATAAGGTTTTCAACGAGGGCATCCATCGAGATATCCTTGACCGCAATGTTGAGTCCCTGTACTGCACCAACACGTACGACCCGCGATTGACCATTTGGCGCAGAAGTTCCTTTGAACATTTCCTTGATACGACTGGCCACTTCATCAATGGCAGCATTGCTCGGCGCGCAAACCAGGACTTTGGAAGCTGGGCTTTTCTCCGTGGTCTTTCCAGCAGCAATGTTGACCGGGCGACTTTCGAGAAAGGCTGAAATTAAGGCGCAGATCGTGGATGTCTTCCCTGTTCCCGGTGGTCTACGAAGAATTTCAGTAAGGGACCCTCACAGAATCACAAGATTTACCCTTGGATGAGCGAAAATCCGTCGGTTTTCAAGGCGGAAGAGATTGCAGCAGCCTGGGGCTCATTGACCTGGAATTTCGACATGGTTTGTTTCAAAGTATGGGGATCAACGGCACTGAGTCTTGGAAGCCGAGGTCGTAGAATCATGTCACAGAAATCGTAGTACTGAACCGACATGAGAGCTCCGTATTCTCGATGGAGGGTGCTCAAGCTAGAAATCTCGTTCAGTTGGATCAAGGACATAGAAGCGGATACTTGCCTGAAGATTTTTGATAACCGCCATTTACTCTGCGGTTGGAGGCCAGGATCAGAACTCGCTAAACATTTCAGGGACCCTTGAATCGATTGAGCGGTGGCCCTATATGTCTCCGTCTTGGCCATAACCAACTTGTCGCCATCTAATCGTTTCAACAAAACCACATCGGCGTCAGTTAGCCACCATTTGCTGTCGACCGAACCCTCGATGGTGAAATCAAATTCGAGATATTCATCCACGAATCGGCGCCCAGAGACGGTGCATTCGTAAGATTCCTGAGATTCAGCCTTCCCCTGCTGGAGCTGCTGCCAACATTCGAGCAGCAAAAGAGGTTGAAACACCTGGAAATACTCTTTGTAATCCTTGAATTCGTATGGGACTTGTCGAAGGCGAGCGGTGAATCCAGGAGGGTCATCGCCGGTATGGTTGTAATCCCACGACAACAGCGCCTTGTGCAACGATGAGAGATCAGGCTTCATACGAAGGGCATTTCTCCGGGCAAGCTCTCTGTTTCGACGATGTTCTGCCAATGGATCTGCGGTAAGAATCATACCCATTGGCTTGACCTGACGACGCGGTTCTGGTTTCCGTATCTTCGGTGATGCCTGAGACTTGGCAAGGGCTTCCAGATTCGGAGGCCCTTCTTCATCGCTGTCATCGTCTTCGCTGACTTCGGATTCTTCTGGCGTTTTTGTTGTCGCTCTGCCTCCCTCATTTCTAGGACCAACAGGGAGCTTCGGAAGGATATGAGGCTTGGCCGGAATGATAGAACTAGCACTGGGTCGGTAGATGGGTCGTGCTGTCGACGCGTCCAGCCGCCGTTGATCATCATCCGTAAATGGTCGAGCTCTGGAAGAGGAAGGCTGAGGTGGTATTGCCTTTTTCTGTTTGATCTGTTTGGGAATATCTGCGGGAACAGAAGGTTTTGTCGGTGGAACAACCTTCTGGGTCTGGTTTGACTCGACAAGCTGTGGTTTCGGAGGAGGATTAAAAGCAACAATCTCTATCTCGTCGTCCTCTTCATCGAACGATGCAAGCGCGTTGGCGAGTTGGTCCAGTCTCGAATCATCGAGACGAGAATTCCGCTTTGCATCATTCTTCCTGGCATCGGTGACGATTCGGGTGAGCTTTTCAATGCCAGCCTTGGGAGGTGGAACTTTGCTCTCCCGAAAGGTATCGAGAAGAGATTGGAGCAATGAGAATGATTGATGGAGAAGCTCTTCGTCGGTTAAGCGAAGCCATCTCGCTAATTCCTGCAAAACATCTTGTAGATCGCTCAACATCTTCTTCCCAATATTCGTAGTGGAGTCGGAGACATGAGATGTCGCTGCAGTCTCCATGACCCTTCTCTGAGCTAACATGTCTCTACAAAAGATGAGAGCATCTCGCATCCAAAGGACCATGACCTCACTCTCGACATATTCGGCCCAAGACGGTGTCCGCTTGAAGATGACTGTAATAGCTCGAGCCATAAGTTTCCATAATCGAGGAAGTCGAGCTGCTGGTCCATTCTTGTCTGAAGATCGCAGGAATATCGAACTTCGGAGAAGCCCATTGGGCGTTGCACAGAGAACCTCGATGATATCCGTGAAGCATCTCACCATGGATTTGGAAACATTACATGCCTCCGGAACCAGTGTCGCATGTTCGATGAATTTGCCGAGAAACTCAAATAAGCCGTCAAAAGAGGCATCGGCGTGATTTTCTAGCAAAGCTCGAAAACAATCGAGCCGGACGTCAACGTCAAAGGCCAAACCGACCAGATTCTGTGCTGCACTTTGAGAGTTTTCGATTGGGGAAAGAAGGAGTTTAATGAGGGCTTTAACGATCTCTGGGTTCTGTAAGAGTTCGAGCGCCGTAGAGGAGGTATTGTTATCGGAGAAGCGTGTAACAGCCTCTAGGAAACCGTCCTGTACGATAAGAAGGGATTTGTTGATCTGGTTAACAGTGGTATGCAACGACAGTTGGAGCTCGGGCTTGTCGCCACGTGATCGGAATGCATTGCTTTTCTGATGGTCGAGGTAGAAAAGGCGAACGACGACGGAAATGATGAGGGAAATAGCAGCGGGATCACTGGCTTCGATGCTTTCGTATACCCTTTTCCAGAACTGAGCCCGGAGAGTCAGTGGGGAAGGTGCCCGAGCATTGGTTTTCCCTCTCGTGACATCAGCGAGGTATTGTGAAAGAGCCGAGATCGTCTTTGCTATTCTGTCCGTATCGGTTGTCAATGTTGCAGCGAAAAGCTCGCGAACAGCAGCTTTGGCATTCTTCCACTGAGGCTGTGAGCGCCGGAAAGCTATCTCCACAAATGAATTAGAATGGATATCCACGATATCAGCGACCGTTTCTCGCCGTATGGTCTCTGCCCAGCTTGCCGTCAGCAACTAGTTGATTCTTCAGCTATGGGTATCCAACAGAACGCTGTATCGCACCTTGGCAACGGACAACATGGCAAAGGGTCGAATATTCCCAAACCTCTCATGCTGCAACTCTTCGCAAAGAAAGTCCGACATCTTTGCCAGAACATCCGAATGTACTCGTTCGTCGGGTATCGCTTTAAGATACGACGCAAACCAGCTCAGACACCATACTTTGTCTTGAGACGAATTGAAAGTCAAGACAAGGTCCAAAAACGCTGAGTTGTCTTTCAAGGCGTCGAAAACAACTTGTGGATAATCCGAACTTTCGTTAGTCCAGAGTTTCTGACCCAGTCGTTTGACAAGGATAAGCAAGCATCGTAAGATACATTGAAATTCTGTTGACAGTCAATCTTCGACGTGTCGATAGTGTAAATCGCGTACCAGGCCCCTTGTCATGCACATGTCCTGATACAAGACGACGAATATCCAAGGAAATAGGAGATTTGTCAAATATCTCGTTGGGAATGACCCGAATAATCTGGTCAAAACCACGCCAGAGAGTTAATGGATCTGAGGTGAAGGGATATGGTGGTGGCTCTGATGGTGGTACGCTGCTGAGCTGGGAAGCAATGTATTCAACAATAGCTTTAAGAGCCTGTCGATGGTGGGGAAGAAATTGATCGTCGGATAATGGAATCGGCGAAGCCTTCTCCATCTGGTCTGCAGCCCACTTTCTGACGCGTTGATCTGCATCCAGGGACAGAATGAAGAGCCCTACAGGAATAGAGGGGTGGGGCCAGTCGAGAATAACCTTCTCTGGTGGATCGGAATGGAGAAGGTCAAGGATCCGTTGATCATGAAAGATCCAAGAATTGGCTACCATGCGATAGACAACGGCAGGAGGAGCATTGAAGAGAGAATTGGCGCATGTTGGAAGAAACCCAGTATTGGTGAGGTCGGTTATGCAGCATTCAAGCTCCCATTTGCCAAACTGCTCAAAGAAGTTATCCTTCGAGCTGTCTGGAAAGGCACTCAGATACCTACAGGCTCTCATTAAACAGCGTCAGAGAGAAATAAAGGAGTACATGCGTGTTTCTGCAGTTCACTTTGGCCTTTTCCAATCCAAGGACGCATTCTGGACAGCGCGACACGCACAACGAGAACCTTTCCTTCCACCGAACAACAAGGTCGCTTTTATAAGCAAAAAGTCTTATTAAATAGGTGGCTTCCTCGACCATTTTTCCATTGGCCTGACTGCAGAACCAGTGAAAAGCAATCAGCCTGCCGGTCGGAGTATTTTCCATCAAATCATCGTAGACCGCACGAAGTTGACTCTCGTCTGGAGTCTTGTTCCCCTCCGGATTGTCGCGAAAGGTCTTGAGCAATGCCTGGACGTCGACATTGCCACTGGCCATGAATTGAGACAAAGGAGATTTGGTGCGCACGTGAACCACTCGTGAACCGCGCTTGACTCACTTTGGCCTCGACTTGTAAATCTATATATCTCTCGACCACGACTATTACAATGGACCCGACAGATTTGGACAATCTCAATGGTATAAATACCCATAATACCATCCAGTTATTCAGTTCATCCATCTTACACAGCTATGCTCGACCAAGAATCGGACCTTCGAGAAGTGATATTGCCCTCAATGTCCTCGGTCGGCCAGTCACCAATATTCTTATGTAGAAAATCAAAGACCAAGTCGCTGAGTTAGATAAGAAGACTCGAACCATGGTCGGCACGATGAGCAAGATCCATTCAACCCCGGTTTCTGAACGTCGGTAGCGCCTTGGCCTTTTTTCATTAACCTTCTCACAAGTTGCCCAGTTCCCGCGCTGATTGGACTAGTTCAGCCTGTCCTGCTTTCATGCCAAGAAAATATCTCTCAGCTTGCCAATCTTATTCCTCCAAACCAGTTCTGGCGATGGAAAAACATGTGGAGCAACTCGCTGCAAACTTGCGTTTTCATCACCGCTCTCGTCGAATATCTCTCTCACCATACCCTGATATCCTTGCCTCAGACTGCTCAAGTGCTTGGAAGTAAGTCTCGAAATTTATTCCTTTTGGATATGACTCTGAACCTTGCGCCAGTCAACGACGAATGGAAGGACCGGGTTTCTCTGCCTGCAGAAGACTATTTGCACGGTCTTATCACCCTTGTCAACGAATTAGTAGAATTGCCATGTTTCCATAATCCTCAGACTCATTTCTTATCCTACAGTCGCGTCTGGCCGTGAATGCAGTCACCTTGGAGAACTTTGAGGAGCCCTTCAGAATAGCTGCCTTTGTGAAAGAGATATTCGCCGGATTTTCCATGGTATGTTAATCCACCTCTGTTGAATTCCCTTCTTATGTGCTTTTAGCTTAATTTGAAAAACGACGCTCTACGAAGACGATTCGATAGCCTAAAGTACGATTTGAAGAAAATAGAAGAAGGTATTGAGGCCCTTTTTCTTTTTGACTGGCCGCTCATGCGTCTTCAAGTTGTTTATGATGTCTCCTTACGCAAGCTTGCGCCACAGATGAACCAGCCTCCTGCTAGTGGCTGACTGAGAATCGAACAAAAGTAGCCACAGTCACGTTTGTAGTTGTTGACTCGTTGAGTTCGGTGCATGTTACATAATATTTGATCGCACCTGCGTTGACACTCTCTCCTCGCTCGCTCCATAGCTGCTGCTCTAAGCGCACTCCGGAACCTGTTTCTTGATTATAGACATTATAGTACTCAAAATGGACCGACGACGAGCTGGCGCAACCCGTCCCGCTTCCTCCGAAGGTGGGTCCTTGGTTCGGCTCACGCCGAAGATAAATTGAACACTCCTTTGTTACGTTTCAGAAATTGAATGCTGGACTCATGCAGCAGCTTCTCTAACCGCTCTCTCTAATCTGTGGACCGACGCTGAGAGCACAGATACCATCGGCCGAGTAAACCGATTGATCTCTGTGTGGCCCGTTGATGATATGCTGCCCGCCGAAGGTATTGACAGCGTCAAATCCACGTATAACAAACTAGCTTCCGGTCTCGAAAAAATAACAAAGATTTCAGAGCGAGAAATCAAGTAAGTGCGATTTTTCTCGCTCTGACTGATTGTTTACACTGATGACAGAGCTATCGACGAAACACTGGAACAACTCAGTATATTGATAGCATTGCGCAAAGCGCCTGAGATGCTCCCAATTGGTAAAATTTTTATGAATGTTTGAGACAGAATTATCGCTAACTGGGCGGCAAGTGGACAAGCGGAACAAGCGCCCTCGAGCGCCTTCGCCGAGCGCCGCCCCTGTTGCGCCCCCGCCTCCAGTGCCGAGTGCTCCAACTCGAGGCGTTTCAATAACTTTACCACCACGAGCTTCTGTAGGCCCTTCTCCTGCAATCCCTTATTCCAAGGATCCCAAATTACGCCGAGAAGCCCTTGCTTCTCAGCTGCCACTTGCGGAAAATCGAAAGGTCGCTTTTCATCCCACATCCAAGGTCAATGGCAGCGAGCCTGAGGAGAACAATTGGATCCTGGCCATTATCACCAAATGCATTAACGCTGACAAGAACAGGTTGGTCAACTTGTGAAATATATCCGCGGAAGCTAATTTTTCGTTTGCTTAGATACGAAGTGATGGATCCCGAAATCTCAGAGGAGACATCCGAGCCTCAGTTCGTACGAATTTATCTCACCTGCTGTTTCGTCATCTTTTTGCAGGACGTATAATACTACACTGCGGTCAATAATCCCGCTTCCAGATCCAGATGCGCCTGCAGGGTCCCCGTCAAGTCTTTCAGCATATCGACAGTTTGTCGCTGGGGACACTGTCATGGCGCTTTATCCGGATACAAGCTGTTTCTACCGAGCAGAAGTGATCTCTACTCCAAAAGACCAACGGGTTCGTATGTTTCTTGCATTAAAATCTGATTCAAGTTCACATCGACTATAGCATACAAAAGGTCCTGCTTACAAGGTCAGGTTTGACGACGACGACAATCAGGAACATGTTGTGATGGCTCAGTGGGTGGTAGAATATCCAAAGTCCGGTAAAAGCTATTGAGCCACTTTGGGACATGGATTTTGTTTCTCGCTACGGTAGAGATCTATTGGATGTTGGATAATTTTTTTGTATCATCAACGCCCTTTACGCTGCAGATTGTAACCGTCTGGGGTCGGCCATTGCAGCGCCACTGTCTCGTCAGTTGACTCATGTTTGTTCTCGAACCTTCGGTGGAGTAGCGTTTCTCTCAAGCTGCCCCAAAACAGCAAAATGAAAGTTCTCGAAAGTTCTCGAAAGTTCTCGACCATTAGCCCCCGTAGTATAAAGGGGGCTGTGAGACCACGCAGAAAACATATTTCTCAAGCATCATGTCTATTGCACGACAACTCTTCAGAGAATTTCAGCCATTCTTCCGAATGCTCGAGGAGCCGCTAGGACGTTCTCCAGCATTCGCTGCACGCTCCAGGTCCCTGTTCGATGATCCTTTCTTCACTGGGCCGACATTGAGTCGACCAGCGGTTGACGTCACCGAAGAGGGCAACAAATACATCCTCGAAGCTGATCTTCCTGGAATCAAAAAAGAAAAGTGAGTGGATTAGTCAAATAACGAAGCCTCGACTGATCATTTCTTCAAGTATTGAGGTTAGAATCGGGGAAGGAGGTCGAGCCGTGACTATCGAGGGAAAGCGGTTTAGCAGGGAAAATGAAGCCGCGAGCACCGAAGGTCTGTAGATGTTATCCACGTTCGATATCCACGAACTGACTGGTTATAGCATCGGCAGAATCCAACCAATTGACTGTTGAAAGGCCCTTCGTCGGCCAATCAACCTTTACAAGGACAGTTTGGCTGCCCCGCCCGGTTGACAGCGAAAAGGTGACTGCCAAGCTGGAGAATGGTGTCCTCTCGATTTCAGTATCAAAGGTCGAAGACGCAGGCAGCGTCCTAGTCAAAGTCGAGTAGTTTATGTAGAGCCTTTGCCAGTGGACATTGTAAGATAAAATTCGAGAACAAGTTACCTTCTCTCGTGATCGTGTATGAGGCCCTTGCCGTGGCACTGGTTAATTTTTCATGCCTGCCCTTTGATCAGGTAACCAATCCCGCCCCCGCCAGTCCGCTCGTCTTCCAGCGACCCTAGCGCCTTCTTTTCCAATGTCAGCTGCTCCCAGTACCCCAACTATCACCCTGCCGGCCCAGGTAGAGCCCATGGACGTCGATTCAGACGTCGAAAATGAGATCGACCAGCTTGACTCTGAAACAGAGGGTGACTTCCCAGACGACGCTGCTTCGACCACTTCCTCCTCCAAAAACAGTGTTGCTCTTGAACGAATCCCTGGCGAGACCCTTCTGCCAGCGCTTCGCATAGAGAATATTATCAAGGCTGAGGGTGCGTTCTACCATCTCTTTTTTATTTTCCTCCAGTTGAACTGCTCCGCAGGTGTGACAGGAAACCTTGCATTGTCCAAGGAAGGGCTTTTTATTGTGTCTATTGCAACAGTCAGTCTCTGCGATTTGACCCGAACTGGCTCATGTTCAATTTCAATCATCAGGAGGAGTTCATCAAGCGACTGGTCCAGGCAGGCGAACGACATGCGCGAATGGCTCAACGGAATAACATTGTCACCTACCAGGATATGTGTATGTTGACAGTCTCTACCGCCCAGTATCTCTCTAATTGGATTCGAAAGCTGCTACCACTGAACAGTACCAAGAGTTCATGTTCTTGAAAGGTATGGGCTTTCACGGTCACGTCCCCGTGTCCTAAGCTTCCTCCAGAGACGATTCCGGCGCCTTTGTCCTTGTCAGATGCCATCAAGCTCAAAGCGCAGAGAGCCAAAGAGCTTTTTGAACAGGATCCAGCATTGGGTGCAAGGACAACACAATTCACGTCCTATTCCAATTCCCATTACGGTCACTCGACCTCGAAGGCCAAATCAAAGCCTCGTCCGACGACCAATGGAAAAGAAAAAGCCAATGGCTCCGTTTCCAGTGGAACCAGCGCGTATCCTCGTCAACAGCCAGTACCTCAGCATCTCGCTCATACCATTACGACCTGGGTACCGCAGGAAATCCCTGCCACTGTCCTCGACAACCGACAGTGGTCAAACTGGTCCGAAAATCCACCTCCACCTTCTCATTACCCTCCCAGAGCTGAGAATGCTTATCGACCTTCTGCTTATCCATCTCGCCAAAACGGCCATGGTCGTATACCGATTGGAGTTTTCCCTGTTCAGCCTTTGAATGGAGATTCATCACTTCGATCTACCATAAATCCTCCAGCACCCCAGCCCAAGCCAGTCGCACAGCAGCCTCCTCTGTCACATCCTCGAGAACAGACGTCTTTACCTGCGAATCCAGTATCGCAGCAGCCCGAAAAAGCTTCTCAGCTTCCTAGCGCCCAGACATGGAATTCTTCCAGTCCAGATGCTGATCCTCCGACCCCAGCTACTGGATTGCTGCCTGTGCCTGCTGGTCCATTTGTTCCCCAGAACCCCGGACGAACGATTTACTCGCAGCGTCAATAGCTTTCACGGTTATTTTCGTTTTCTTCTTCGGAAAATGCGGGATGCTCGCTGGAGCACCTCGAGTACCAAGTAGACAACAGATCAAGCAGCTTCTCCGGTACTTCTTGTATGTAAACACAGAGCTGCTCGCAACTTATATAGATCGCAAAACCAATTGTAATCACATCACACTTGACCTCGTACAGTAATTTTATTTAGGTTGGCGCCGACTGTTGTAACCAAGTGAGAAAGCCCATGTTATACACCAATAATGTTCAACTATATATACATGCATTGAACTTCTAATATGGTACGAGCAAGGAATGAACGACGGAGCGAATCAAAGTCGCGATAGAACCAGTCCGATGACAACATAAAACACAGTGGCAGGGGGAGTAACAATACAGTAAGCCCAAAAGATCGTCCGACTGATCAGCCTCTCAAAAGCATCTCCAGACGCAGCTTGTTGAGTTATCTGACATTCTTGGTTAGCCAAGTCGAGACCAGAAATTAGCTACATACCTGAGCAAGAGTCAACGCTGGGGGTGAAGATATCAAAAGCACATTCGTCACGACAAAGACAGGACTGAAAGTGGTTAGCAAAGCTATGAGACGGTAGGGCGACAACTCACTCGTCGAAAATTTCGTGAAGAGCAAACCTAGATGCAAGTCCCATCAGAGGCAGGAGAATCATTGGCGTAAGGATCATTCTCGAAATGACAGCAATGGCGACCGTCTTTGTCTCCCCAGGCCGCACTGGTTCAACTTGGTTTTTGCGAGAAGAATTCTTACGATCAGAGAACATTTCTCTGACATTGCGGAGAAGCGACTGAGATTTCTTGCTCCTGGGTCGATTCTGCTTGCTGTCCTCCTCAGCTGGCGGCTGATAAAAGTAGGCACCGAGAACAACCAATGTGATGGGAATGGAGCAAGAGCCTGCAGATGCTAGTGCTCCTTTGATGGGTTGAAGATGAACATCCAGAGCATGCTGAATCGGTCCGATGCAAGCGACTACAATAGAAGCCAAAGCTGCCCAAAGCGGAACTGTCATGAACTCGCAAAAAGCACTCCATGATTTCGATATTCGCTGACGTGAATTGCGAAGAAACACATGTGTTGCTGAAGGCTGAGGAGGGAATGAGCTTGTTGTTGGTAGACTCGAGTCATTGTTTTCCATGTCTTCGAGATCACTGTCGGAATCTGAACCATGAGGTGAAGATGCGACGATAGTGGAAACTGAAGAGGTGGGTTCATTCTCTGAAAGATTTATTCGAGACATGTTGGGGGAATTGGGAAAAGAGTTGTAGAATTTTGAGCCAGCACGAAGGGGAGTCGGACGCGCCGACTTGTGGATTATGATTTCTGGAGGTATGCTGTGCGAAACGTGGGGTGGATCGTAAGGATGGATGGAGCTCAAAAGAGGACTGTTTTCGTCGACAGCTGCATTCGTGACTTCCTCTATCTCATCGTCGGCCTGAGTTAACAAACGTACTCCATAGCTCCATCGAAGCTGTGACATGTTGAGCCAAGAAGGTTTCAATAATGCGGAAGCACTCACGATCATGCCAAGCGTACTGTAGAGCACCAAGTAAGAAAGAGCACGGCCAAGCATTGCATTCTTGTTGTCGTCATCACCCCATTTGAGGCCTTTGACGGTGACCACGAGGCTTTGCATCAGGGCAATGGGCAAGGAGTTCGAATTCATAAACATCGACGCCGCAAGTGCGAAACTCCTGCTTTCGAGTCAGACGTTTGATCAATACAAGCTGGTTCTCACTGACCGTTGTGACTTTTTGAGACGGAATATCGAGCCCAAGATGAACGCCACAGACATGGAGACAACCGTCACCAAGACAAAGAAAAGCGGAATTATCCACAATTCGCGTAGTTTCGCTGAAGTAATGTGAGATGAGAGTCGACGAGTTTCATGAGACCATACCTGGAGAAAGGAAAAAGGCAACTTTTGAAAAGAGTAGGGAAGGAGTAAATAATGAGACATTGAGCTGATTTAGTTTCTAGAGACACCGGATTGAGTATTTGTTTGGGTAAGGGATAAGAGCGCTCATTACCTTCTGCGTCTTCTTATCCAAAATACCTCGTTTCGCGAGGAGGTAACCTGAGAGACACAGCAGGAAAACTTCAAGAATACACTGTAGAGCACGTTTCAGCAACGTGATAAACAAGAACGAGAGAAAAATCACCGTGAATACAGTAAATAATAAGGAGACGATAGGTGTTCCCGTAGAGGGCGACATTGAAAAGAGACGATAGTAGTGGCGGTGAAAGACAGAAAGGTTACAGCGCGCGCACGTCATGTCGCGTAAATGATGGAGGGAATGTCATATCGGATAACGATGTTCTTGGCTCTGGCACACGTGTGTCACAGCAGGCCACATCAAAACTCCTGGTCGAAAGTCCAATTTACGTGAGCTGCTCCGCAACCACCTTCATGGGAGTTGTGGAGCTATTTAGGTTTGAACTCTGCCGAACAAGTGGCCTATCGATTTGATAACAGCTGCAAAGGCGCTTCATGATGCTATTTAGATAGACGCTATAATTAACTGGAGAACTGCGAGATATACCAATACAATGAACTTATCTATACTGCACAACTGGATCCTTTTCCTATTTCATACTCTGAAGCTCGCAATCGTCTCTTCTGCCGGAAGACGAATCTAAATCGATATGAGTACTCCCCTGCGAGCTCATGGTCCACGTCGTCATCATTGCTTGAGGTGCTGCATCCGTAAAGCAGCAGTCAGAATTAGCAGATGCTGCTGAATCAAGTATCGCATATCGCGAATGTGCAAGGACCACAACAGCAGTTGGGTAGATGCCCTATAAAAGCTTTTAGGGTTCAGTTCTCTAAACTCAAAGGGACCAAATACCACAAAGACGCTTGTACACCATGAAAACATGTTTATAGCGAATGACACCCCACTTTGTGTCGCAATCCATGCTTGAATGGAAGGGATGGTTCCAATGACTTGGATAACCTGTCGAGAAGTTACATGATGACAAAAAAGGCTGGAAGGAAATGAACCCACAAAGAAGAGACAATACAGGATGCCTGATTCGATCAACAGGACGAGGACATTCTCAGCTGGAGATCGTTTTCTTCTGACACCACGCTCATCTTTCCGAGTCCTGACTTTGAATGAATGTCGGTAGTTCCTGTCGAAATCTAGTTCTCTTCAGAATCGGAATCATGGACCTGGCGTACCATGTTAGGACACCAATGAGGATAGTTGCAATCACAGTTGTTCCCGCGGCCATTCTATGAAATGTTATTTATCATCTTGTCTAAAGAACAAGAAATTAAATACCTGTATGTTGTCGTTTGGACATTCCTGCAAAATGCCGGTTTCTCAAAGGTCCCAAGCGCAATTTCGGTACCCAGCTTGGCGACACAGTAGGTCAATGTAAGGTTGGACACTTTTGAAAGAATCAGAAAACATCTCAAGAGGTCGCGGTGCATACCCAAGGAGCCCAGTAGGAGAGCACATGGAATAACGAGGACCCATCGGTGACGGTTATGGCCCCATAGAACAATTAATCGGAGAATGATTATAGCATCTCCCAGTATAGACTGTCCAATGCAACTCAGAAAGCGTTGAAAGCAGCTGAAACTACCCACCAAGTACCCATAGAGTGCGGATTCTATTACCGCGAGACGAAATATAAAGGCGGAAGCCCGCTGCAGTTGACTATCGAGAGCGACATTGGGGTCTGCCTCGATAAGCATGATCTTCGCTTTCATTATAAAATTGGCGCAATCGATTGCCCACATGATGCAGGCTATCGTGAACATGACAAGTATAGACGAGGTTATGAATTGAGAGACCCTTGAATGGCGACGAGGCTTGCTCCTGATAAACGCGTGTCAAAAGAGTCGCGTACAGCAGAATTTGACTCACAATAGTAGAATTGAAGCTTTGATCACCAAGAAAGCATATATGGCTGCATATTAAACATTTCCGTCAGGACCCGAAGAAGAAAATAGTTGGTAACTCAACTGAGCCATATTGTCTTGTTGACGATGGAAGCAAAGATCTGAATGCTACCATGTCCAACCGAGGAGAGTATGCTGGCTTCCTCGGGGGTCATACTGGGGGAAAGAGGGTAAATCGGTTCTGAACGGGAAGCAAACCATTTTCGTATAAAACCATTGTCCGGAGTAATCATATGTCGGAGGCTATGTGAATCATGATTCATCACAGGTGAAATACATACTATCTTTTTTTGATGCTTTCTGTCAAGAGACCGGACCCTGCACTGAAATCTAGCACGAACCCGCCCTAGAAGTAGTGCCTGAGGTGATGAATGAACAAGTATTAGAGTCAGAGAGTCAGACAAAGTAATGATCTGGCGATGTAGAATAATGATGGATGAGGGAAACGACTCTGATCACAAACGGAGACGGCAAATGGTACCTGACACCAGAATAGACTGAATAGGCCACTTCATGTCTCCGTCTTCCCGGCCCCCTCAATCTCCTGTAGTAATTCGCCATTCTCGGCGAGCTCCTGCACGATATCCAGTCCCCCGAGCAGCTCACCATTAGCCATGAGCTGCGGAAATGTAGGCCAATTGTTCCGAACTTTGAGGCCTAGAAAAGAGATCGAGTTTCAAGACAAGGAAGGAAGGAAGTAAAAAAGACAGACGAGCGCTCACCTTGTCGGACATGATCGTCACTGAGAATGTCAAACCATCCATACTGGACGCCCTGATCCTTCAATAGCGCGACAATCTTTCTCGAGAATCCACATCTGAAACGGGAGAGTGAGGGACCAAGGAATCGGGACGGAATAGAGTACCTGGGACTGCTCGGAGAGCCTTTCATGAACAAAACGACCGGTTCGGCTTTTACAAGGTCATCGAGGGTAACCGGCTTTGGCTGCTTCAACGCTATTGATGTGGCAGCATCAACGTCTTTCTCCGAAGGTAAAGCGTCATTTGATGGTTTAGCTGGAGATGCATCAGTTTTGGAGCGAGGTGTTATTGAAGGTGTCATGGCATGTTGCGCTACGGCAGCAGTGAGAGCTGGAGCATCTGCTCCAGAGATTCGGGCCAGTAAGGCATGTCCCTGGGAGAGAGATGAAGGCAAAAATGATACAGGAAACAAGGAGATGTACCCTCAGGATCACGAATGCTGGGACCGCCTCGATATCAAACGATTCCGCAATGTCAGACTGCGATTCGGCTTCGATTTCTAAAAAGAGGAGGGTTGGCCATTTCTTGGCCAGTTCCTTCACGACTTCGTTCATCTATAGAGAAAAAATGAAACCAAAGCCTGCAGATAAGTAGACGAGAATCGGACCTGTGTGCATGGCTCGGCCCATGGTGCCCAGAAATTTAACACAGATACGCGATTGAGGTCAGCTGAGAGCAAAGACTGAAATTGGGAGGTTTCAGTGATCTGGTGAAAGTTGGAGATCGACATGGTTGGAGGAATGAACGGGGAAAATGGATTGGTGAGCTTATCTGATAAGCAATCTTTGTCATTCGGCCTTTGCCCGAGCAGAGCACGCGCAACAGATTGTGTGACTTACCGTCATTTCGCTGCTCGTAAGTCATTCTTCTTCACAATGGCTTGGAGATCGAGCGGTGAGTAACAATGTGGCTTCTCTGCCAAGGCTCAACCGCAGTTCAGGAAAGTCCAACGCTGAATTGGTCGCCAATTTGACAAAGAATGGAATTCTCAATTCGAATCGAGTGGCCGAGGTCGCAAATGCTGCAACTCGAGCGTCATTGTGTCTGACATCTTTTAGGCCATGTTAAAAGTGGACCGCAAAAACTATGTTCTGGACAAGTTCGATGCATACGATGATTCGCCTCAGACTATCGGTCATGGCGCCACGATTTCTGCTCCACACATGGTCAGACAACTCCAGCTCTTCAGAATCATCTTTTGAGACTTTCTGCAGCATGCCTATGCAGCGGAACATCTTTTGCCTTTCTTGAATCCTGGTAGGGGATGCTATCTCAGACTTATCAATTCTAACTGATCAGAGATCAGGTTCAAAGGTCCTCGACGTCGGTTCTGGCTCCGGTTACCTTGCTGCTGTTCTGTATTATCTGGTGTCCTCTGATGAAAAGCCTGGCGAGGTCCATTGTATCGAACACATCCCTGAGCTCGTTGACTGGTCCGTTCAAAACTTGAACCGAGATGGCCTAAGCAAGGCTGTCGAAGATAAAAGCATATCGGTTCACCTGGGTGATGGACGACAAGGCTTCGCCAGTGGAGGTCCATACGACGCCATTCATGTCGGTGCTGCAGCGCCTATATTGCCGAAAAGTTTGGTCGAGCAGCTTGCCAGACCTGGACGCATGTTTATTCCAGTTGGAAACTCTGTCCAGAGCATTGTTCAAGTCGACAAGGATGCAGAAGGCAATGTTACTCAGAAAGAGATGATGGGGGTCCGTGTAAGTAGCCGCACTTCGTCCTCTTCGTGGCTAAATTATTATTCTAGTATGTTCCTCTGACAGATCGTGAAGCACAGACATGAAAGCAAAACAAATCAGAAGCCGTGTAAGATATACACTTTGCACTGTACTACAACCACTTGGAATAACCTTACTCTACCTTGATCCTGTGATACATTTCCGCATTCTTCCTCATTTCTTCCACAGTAGAAGCCATCAACTGCCCCTCTGCATCATACGTTTTGGCTGGGATGTATTCAAACGGTGCCGGGGCCTCTGGAATACAGGTATAATCTTGCTGAACACCATAGTCATCAAAAGTGAATGGGCCAGGGACCTCGGGAATGTTCAGAAGAATAGCATTGCTAGACTCCATCGCGATATCGCTGGAAAAGCTCAGACGTTGTTCAGGAAGCAAAGCAGCATACATACCTGTCAAAATAGTTCAGAGGCGTCAACATGAAGCTATCCAAACAGTTAGATTGTCTCTTAAGAGCGAACACGAGTCACCTCGATGTCGCAACATTCGTCTTAGTATTGGGCGAGTCTTCGGCCTGGGGCTAGATAACAAAGCGTCAAGACGAGAATGAGGGACATGAAACAACTTGCAAGATGATGGGTCCCCAAATTAATCCAGAGCACTAAATCTTCCTGTGTAATGTTCTCT
Organism: Mycena floridula; assembly: GCA_029320655.1. Lineage (NCBI taxonomy): Eukaryota > Fungi > Basidiomycota > Agaricomycetes > Agaricales > Mycenaceae > Mycena > Mycena floridula. The sequence continues at coordinate 3,893,089 of JARIHS010000001.1, forward strand.
CCATCGAAAAACTTGTGGAAATCGACAGTCGGTAGACCGGGCAAGTTCCTGAGCAATATGTCAGAAAATATCAAGTCGAGATCGAAATTCGTACCCATTCCACATTGAACTTGAACTGGGCTCAGTCTCCTTACGGCGTGACACAGCGAGATTGTAGCGGGCAAAATTCGCATTGTTCAGCATTCTTTTCGAGCCGACCACTGTCTGTAGATCCTAGTTTGAACAAAAATAACGAGATGGACATTGGGTGTTCAGCCTACGTTGTGGACAGGCGAAGAGCCCGGATGAATCGCATATCCGCGAGGATGTCCCCAGCTGTTCTTTTCGGCTTGATTTATTATAGCGTATCCGCCCTGGAAATTCGATGGGTATTTGACTTTCGCGTCGTCCTCGTTTTCAATGATGGTCTTGGTGATCTTCTGCTGGATCACGGTCGAACCCCAATCAGAGTCAAACCACGGCTGCTCGACCTCTTCTTGGGCTGTCTTTGTTTCCATGAACGAGTTTCTTTCACCGACGATGTCGAGATCGATTCTGTGGACGATGAGTACGCATCTTGAGATGAGACTGTATATACTTGAAGTTGATAACATGATCGTGAAGATTTCCCACTGTTATGAATGAGCTCATGTACGTTATGAAGCTGGACTGCTCACTGGTAGTGTCACGAATCTTTGCTCCATACCCGGCTTGCTTTGGCTCCCAGAACCCACCTTGAAGATAGCCAGATGCACTTAGTCGAACCTCGATAGTTCCGTCTAAATGGAATGTATAGTCAAACTAATGTCAGGTAAGCATTGGATGGCGCAAGGCGGTAAGAAGGAATGACTCGCCACTGTGGAAAGAAGACAGTCTAGATCAGTAATTAATAGTTACCTGCAGGCTAAAAGACCCCTACAGTAATCATAACTGGTTGGGTCAGATTCAATCGGTGACTCGAAAAGGAAGAATATCTCACTTTCCCACAGTGCTTATTGAGCGAATCGTTAACGCATAACCTTTCACCGCGCCAAATTCGCCTTGCATGAATCCAAAATGCCTGGTGATAGGCCTTCCAGTGTCCTGTTCGAAGATACAAATAGCTTTTTCGCGGACGATAGACTCCATGCTGGAGTAGGTTGTAGCGGGAAGGTATACAGACTCATGGGGACAGTCATATCCAGGCAGCATATCTCGCACAGAATTACCCATTCCAAAGAGGCGGTCCATCCACACAGTTGTGGACTGCATCGGGTCGTTTCCAGCTGTATCGTCTGTCAGCAACTTTCCAAAAAAAAGTCATTCAACAACATACCATACTGGGCTAAAGCTTCCTGTGGCGCAAGCTGATAGATTAGGCGCTCCCCCTTCAACCTGATGTCCCAAAGGCTTAACCCCATGTCCCTGTCAAAACCCAGATACATGCTCCAACCCATCCAGCTGACGAATTGACTCTTTTTGTCGACACGGAATCGAAGGCCGGCAAAAGATACAGAACGAGGACCCGGCAGATGGTCGAGATCGCGCTGTGTTCCAATTTTCTTACGAGTGGTCCAAGACAAGTCTCCAGTTTGGTCTGGACGGTGAGGAGGTCTGATCAAAGTGGAATTTCTCCAAGCCGCTAAGAACTCGTCGGTCCCGGAAAATATCTGATGATTATAAACAACCTATACAAGCTGTCAGACGAGAAGAGCACAAGCAGAACATACTTACCTTGAGGACTTTCCAAGTGGAAGCATCTGTGCCCGTCATATCGACATACTGGAACAAGTTCACTGGATGAAGCCAAGGACCTATACCTCCTTCGAGGACAAGTATAGACTTGAGTAGTGAGTGACCGACCTGCTACATTGCGTCTCCACGAAATCCACGTCCTGCGGAATGACCCATCGAAGCTGAAAGGAGCTGACATTCCACCAACAAGCGTGTCATTGGCCTGACCCTTGGCAACACATCCAAACAAGTCCTGAACACAGAATCAGTGCGAGATCTGGAATACCGCAGGAACCCACCATCATAGCTTCCTCGAATGCAGGGGTAAAACTTGATAAAAGAATCAGCAATTCGTTTAATGAGACAAACCCGCGAGCATTGAAAGGTATATCGGCTTGATGGTAAATTTCGGTCAACTGTCTCATGCTCGTTGTCTTTCCCACTGGGATCGGCCCGACAAGATAATCCCTGATTACAGGAATCGCCGCTGCTCCATGGTGAATCGTGACTCGCGCATAACGCTCCGGTGCTGCTCCTCCAGCAAGATATGTCAATGCGTCAGCTTTCGCTGGATAATAGGCCTCAATCATAAAAATGATATTATCGGACAGGACAGAATCGGCTGCTCGGGTGAGATTGAGATTCTGCTCCGGGCTCTCAAGCCATGCCTGGATCTGGACGGTCTCTGGCACAGTCAATGATGCCCAGACGTTCAGTGGCACTGGAGGCTTGGCTTGAGGAGCCTCGGGTGAGACGCATTGTTTCAGCGGATCGAAATCATTAAGAGATTGAGGTTGAAGAGGCGCTTCAGTAAGTTGAACTGTCGATTGACGGAGAAGAAGAGCTGCCAGTGAAATGGCAAGCAGTAAACCCCAGATACCGAACCTAAACCGGCGCTTGGTTATGGTTGGCTCTATCAGCCCGTATTTGGAGGAAGACATGGTCGTTTGCTGCAAGAACTTCCGGATGTTTAATAAGAAGACATGGTTCGCTGCGTCTTGACATGCAGTGATAACAGATAAGCACCTGGGAAGTTAGCCGGGGACCTGGGGAAATGTCGGCTGTCAGCTGACATATGCAACAGGCTCAGAGTAGTGGGGAACTTCTTTTTTTGAAATCTGGGCATTTTTATACCGCAACAAGTAACAACAATAGTACTAAGACGCGGTCGTTCGCCATTACGACCATGAGCAGAGCCGGGCCGAGCTGGTAAGAGCGTTTTTCTCCTTTACGCTTGCTTTAATTGTCCGTTAGATGGGTGGAGAGATTCGTGGACGAGCTGGTGTTTTGAGTGGGTTATGTTTCAGGTTGGCGGGCGGAAGAGCTGTGAAGCTGATCCTTAGAGAAGTTTGTTAGCGCCTCCTGTGAAATGAGGTGCTCGCAGGCGTGTCGGTCATGGAGATGGTGCTCTGGGGTTGTTGGCTTGTGCAAGGTGCGTCATTATCCTTCACCTCTCGCCTCCTCGTCCTCATCCTCTTCGTCTTCTTCAGGCTCGTCTCTCTCGACCGGATCCGGTTCCTCCTCGAGCGTTGGCATATCCTGATCCTTTCGCGGTTTTCCAGTCTTGGTGAATGCACCGGACTTTTCGATGAATTCCGCTAGAGCCAGTATCCCTTTCTTTGTACCCATTATTGTCGGCAATGCAATGTCTTTGGAGACATCTCGCAGGATGTCTCTGTCCCATTCGTACTCGGGGCAATCTTTCAAGATATGCTCCCTGGTCTGGAATCTGTCGCCACAAGCGGTGCAGTCGGTGTTCTCGCTGGGGATGAATTTGGAATAGTACTCCCCGATGAATCCATGTCCGGTCCTGCATTGTATGACGCGTCCAAAGACCTCTCGTTTCCCTTCCAACTCGGTGAAGTGTTTCGTTGGCTTCAATGAAGGTGGGATTTGGTTCGCCATGAAGAAGCGCCCAAACTTCTGGTTTTCTTTCCATTGTTTCCGCCACGCTTTCACCGTCTTCTCTTTCAGCATTCGGATAGCATGGCTCCTGGACTGTTGTTTCTTTCCCAACTGCCCTGCTCCTTCTTTCGCCAGAGCATCCGCATGTTCATTCCCTTCGATGTCGCTGTGGCTTGGTATCCAGGTAATGTCGACCTGGTTTCGTGCTTCTGCATCAAGGAAGCTCCTGATCTTGTTGTAGAAAATCAGCGCGAATTGTTGGCCTGGTTTAGCACTCGGGTCAAAGGCAGTGTCAACAGCAGAAGCATTGTCAGTGAAGAAGTGGAGATGGGAGATTACGGGGTGGGATTCGACGAAGCTGGTAGCCAGCATTGCCGCCAAGCTGAGCGCTGCGACTTCAGCGTCGTATGGGTCTGCTTTCTTCCCCAGGCCCATGCTTCGGCAGAAGACCCTTTGTCCGTGATGGTAAGCGACGACACCTATACCGCTCCTCATTTTGTCTCCTGTCTTTTGCGCTGACCCATCCGTATAGATGACCAAATGCCTTGGAGCCCCCATGAGCTCAACGAACTTCTGCCGGTGCTTCCTCGCCGATTCTTCATTCCTCTTCTCCTTATCTTCCGTCTTTGTTTTTGGTGGTCCCACGGTTCTGAAGCTGTTCGAGTAATCCTCTGCCGTTTTTCGCCATGGTGGCATGGCAAATGGGAAGAGGCGTTCGTCTGATGATTTGGTGAGTTTGGCAATATCTTGAAGTCTGGTGGACTTCTTCTGATTGATTTTGGCTTTGGAGTCTGGTCACGTTGGCAGAGGGGGTGGTGTAGACGCATCGATATCGTCTGCACGCCACGAGTTATCCAAGCGTTGAATAATAGGGTTTGTAACACTCAGCTTGTTGAAGCGAATAGCGCATGCTCGTCTTGTCTGTTCGAAGGTTAAGTGGAGCGGGGGGATTGAGGCCTCTATTTCTAGGGCCTTGATCGAGGTCGTTCGGAAGGCGGCGCAGATCTGGCGAAGAGCTCTTCGCTGGATCTTTTCAAGTTGATTCAGGTGAAGCCGTTTCCCTGTCCACCAGACTGGGCTCGCATATGTCATTACAGGGATGACGCAGGCTTTGTACAGGTGTCGGAGGTGTTTGTGGGAGAGTCCCTTGACAGTGTTGGCCAGCATTTGAAGGCCACTGACAGCCCGAGTGGCCTTTGCTGCTACTCTTTCCATCCTAAAGGGTTCTCTTTCGAGGCCCACCATTTGTTGGTAGCCTACCAGTGTTGACCCGGAAGAAGCCCTGGCTATGGTGTTAACCTCCCATATAGGTATTCACGCCCATTTAACGCCCAGAAACCTAGACTGATGACACTACTAGCGCTCTTTTGAGCTCCCTAAATGGTGCAGGAAGGAGTTGCACCCGCTGCTTCAACCGGCATGTAGGACTTATCCCACTCTCAAACGTGAATGGGAATCAACTCAAGCATACATTCTGAATTACCCAGAAGTACACCGACGGAGGATTTAGTCCTCTCGGGCCAACAGACAGATACTAGCCGTTGCTGCCACGGCTCGGAGCTGGTATACGCCGACAAAAGCGATAACGAGCTTTCGCTCTCCCAATTCTCTTTCCCGTTCCAGGGCTAGTGCTTCGCTGATGCCAAATGGCGCGGATCCGCACTTGTCCCCAGTCTCCGTCTCCCCTGCCCAGGTCCAAGAACCCGAACAGAGTAACCACCGAAAAGGCAAGCCTAGTCGGCGGGCGGTGGCCTGTCAGCGATGCTGTCGGCTGGTTCTTGCCCTCAAACGCTGCCTCTTATGAGACCCTTATCCCTGTCAGGACCCTTTCGGGATTTAGGGTGTGCCTGGTTTGTCTGTAGCGAGGCGCAGATATTTCCACTGTGAACCTCCTTTACCAAGGGAGGACCTCGCTACTAGATTATCGTCAATCTCGGACGTGATGCGTGGGTGAAGAAACTTAAACCCGCAACAATCACGGTACCAGGCAACCAGTGAAATGATGCAGCACCATCTTTTAACGTCATTTCAGACGGAGCATGAACCTAGAGCTCACCCAGATTCTCAAGAATACCACAGTGAAGGCTTAACCAAGGCGCGAGAGCCCACGGAACGGAAATACGGAATTATCCAATCCGGTACTGCTCGCTGTTGAGGCCCATTGAACGGAGATGCAGAATTATCCAATCTGGGACCACTGGGTGGTGCAATAGGAGCTCGTTGGATGAGTTTCCTGCTCCTGGACGGAAGCTAGCCAGCAAAATGCCAGCGGAAAAAGTGAGTGGGGAACTTCTGCTGCTTAAAGCAACAGAGGTTTGCTTGCAGCTGTGCCAACAAATTCCTTTGTCTGAATATGGCACCACCAGAGTTCGACACGTGATATAGGATAGCGAACCATTTTTTGAGGATTTTTTGAGACCTCTAGCGCTATGGCAAGGCGTCTCGTGCGTCAAGCCCATCGAAGTTTCAACCAAAATAAATAAATTCAGATCAGTGGAGTCAGCATCATTCAGTCATCGTCCCGGACGTAGGCCGAAATGCCGTTATCGTAAATAGCCCCTATCCAACATGGACTAGGCAAAGTTAGGTTTCTTTATCAATCCCTGAGGCAAATCCTTGGTAAAAGGCAAGAATTCTCTTCCTTCCATATAGGGACGCAATACGATAGGAATTATCATTCCCTAGTTTCAATGAGCTTGAGCAAACGACGAATAACATCGCCTTACCTCCGGAGTCTGATAATTTTCGGCGATACAACTCATAGCACGCGTCGTTGCACATAGGGTACTGTTCAGTAAATGAACATATGCCTTGCTTGCATCTCTAGTCTTGATTCCGCTACGTATCTCCAATCTTCGGCTTTCTAAGAAGTATCAGCGCATGAGGTGGCATGAAGATCTCCAACCTACGATAATCGGTGCAATTCGAACACGAAACCAGCTCTTTGTAATCTGTGTGGAAAGGGAACCAAGCTTCGAGATCGTTTTTCTTAGTGGCGGCCAGATTTAAAGCTCCCGAGACTATGTTGAGGACTCGGTATCTGAGAATGATAGTCAGAGTTTGATCGCCGTCCTAATGAGGAATCTCACCTTAATCCGAGACTCTGATAGAACTCTTCGGCATTGTTAATGAGTTCTTCAAACATCTTTTGACCCTCTTCCTCTCCAGCAGTCACCGCGAATTGCTCAACCTTCTCGAACTGATGCACGCGATATATTCCCCACATATCTTTACCCGATTTTCCCGCTTCTCGCCTAAAGCAGGCCGACAGACCGGCATACTTGATAGGTAGTTGAGTCCCAGGATTGTCGAACCACTCTCCAGCATGATATGCCGAGATGGGCTGTTCCGAGGTCGCTATCAGGTATTTTTCGTCGTCACCTTCACTTGCGACCTGAATGACTTGAGTTTCAAGTTACTTGTGCGCGAAAGAACCGACCTTGTATAACTCCTCGTCAAATTGCGACAATTGAGCCGTTTTCTCCATGTACTGCTTCTTCATGATATACGGTGTTTGAATTTTCTTGAAACCTTTGTTTCAAGAAATGAAGACTGTAGGCAATCAAAGCTTGGCTGAGATCTATGCCTTCATCGAGAAGGAAGTAACCTCGATGGCCCGCTATCTTGGCGCCTGTAGAAAGATATAAGACTCGGGATTTCTTGGTACCGTTGACCTGCCTCGTTCGAGATCAATCGCACCGATCCTAAGAAGAACCTCGTGGTGAGGTATAATTCCTTCTCTGACTGGAGGTTCTTGAGTCTCTCCATGAGGGGTCCAGGTGCGCAAAGTGATGTTGTCATCCTGGTGCTGCGTCAGCTCTGTGGTTGCAAAGATATCATTGCTACCGACCTCTGTATTGCTAACAGGGACATTGTCTTCCAAGATGTTTCCAACCCTCTTGGCCGTCTCTCTCATCAGAGTCTCGAGATACTTGCACTCTTTCCTCTGAATCTCGATCTGAGCATCCAGTTCGGTCTTTTGAGCGATTATATCATCTGCTGCTGTATGTGCCTTTGCTTTTTGTTCAATGTTAGATCGTCGCAAGATGAATGAATACATACTTTCAACCGCGCCGAAATCTCCTTCTGCAACACGTTAGTCTTTTTGCTCATTTCATTCGTTTTGAAGTCCTCTGAAATGGCGCTGAATATATGCCTCAAAGTCCTGTCACTCGTACTTACCTGTGACCCATCTTTGATACATATCGATGACTTTGTCGACGACATCAACAGGTTCACCGCGTTTTCTCTGCAATTCACGGATCTCCTCTGCATTGCCGCCTTTTGTGTCTATGAAGCGAAGAATATCGAGAGTCATTGTAATTATGATGCCGATCTGCAAGTTCAATTAATAAATAGCTATTGAACATGACTAGAAATGACTCGAAGGTAATATATAGAACGCTTTGGCAGTGCTATCGAACGCGAGAACACAGGTCTGCACGAACTGCCGTACATGTCGGACTTTTCTTGAAGAGCCACGGCGATCATACCTGGGGATGCTATAATCTGGCGAGTTGCTCGTTACACTTCTCTTGTCCTTTCGCATCCCCAATTTTTGTATATATCCTCCTGGCTTCAACGATGTGATCCCATCCTAGGCCATTTATATTCCCAATGCCCCAGAGACAATCGGCCACGTCTCTGAGAGTACCGACTCTTCGACAGCAGGGTAGTGCTGCGAGAAAAAGTGCCAGGCTGGTGTCCCGATCCTCTTCTATCTCTGCCATTCGAACCAACATACTGGCCAGGCCTTTCATACTTGTCATTGCTCGGTATAAAACCATAGCACGAACATAGTTAAGTCTGGCCGCATTAGGTCTCCCTCGATTTGCCTCGACTTGACCCAATTTCCCAAAGCAGATGATAGATTGCGCGTGATAGTGACTGGATGAGCAATGTTTCAGAGCCTGGTTGAAGAAGTCGTAAGCGTCCGTGTACTGCTGCTCCTGAAGCGCGATATCCCCATATACTAGCTCACAGTGAAGCAGTCCATGAATTCCATTCTTCTTTTGGAATATTCGATAAGCAGTGTCGATGCATTGGCGCCCGTGTGTCAAGTCTCTGAGCGCTACTGCAGCTTCACCCAATGAAAGATGAGCATAAGGACCAGGAATGCCGCCTTTCTCGTACAGGACAACAGCTCGCTGATATTCCTTCCTGGCAGCTGCAAAATCGCATTGTTCGAAAAGAAGATCGCCTCTGTGAATGACGACCTCGGTGATATGTTGGTGAGCACCAGCTTGCTCCAGTACACTTATCGACTCTTGATAGTACTCAAGCGCTGCACTATAATTCGACTGGAATGCAGAGATTGTTCCCAGTAAACGCAAGCATAAACCGATGTTGGTTAGGTGCTCCAAGTCGCGAAATATGCCGAGGGCTTCCTCGCACTGAGAAATTGCTGATGACACCTCTCCTCGTCTGAAGGATACAGACGCTAAAAGAGCCAAGCATTTGGCCTAGAAATGAGAATCAACGAAACATCTTCAGGCCGACATCATCACGAACCTGACAGTACCTGTTTCCCGATTGAATAGCAAGACCAAGCGCTTTTTCGTAATATCCTTGAGATTCGTTCGATCTCTGTGTCCCATTCGTGACTTGACCAAGAAGCCAATGGCACTCTGTGAGCAAAATCAGAATAAGCTCCACAGAATAAAATGGTACAAACCAGCTTGTTCGGACATATCCCCGATTTCTTCATAGAGCGCCAGCGCTTTCCGACAGTTTACCTCCGATTCTTGACGCTCATCGCGAGAGTCGAGCAACCAAGCGATGTGAAACAAACACCCAGCGATGAGCCGTGATTCCCCGATTCTTTCTGCTGCAGTTAATGCTAGTCGAAGTGTCTCCACATTGCCTAGGTTGGTGTATCGTTGAAACTTGGAAAGATCTATGGCAGCTTTCACGGCCAGCCTGGAAAGATTCTCGTCTCCTTCGATAGGCTCTAGCGCAAGATTGACCATGGCATGAAAGTTGCCAATCGCTGGTGTCAGTTGTGCAACGATCGCCCCGCCGTGATCACTTCCTAATTCAGAAGAAAGTCCTGCCAGACCGATAAAGAAAGTGATCATTGGAAGCGTATTTTCCAAAGGCTGAGGATGATGCTTTATCATGTAAGAGCGAATTGGAGAGAGAACTCGAGTTTCGGTGCTACCAACAGCATAAGCAAGTGAAGTTTGCCACAAAGCAGATAGTGCCTGTCGGGGTTTCTTCATTCCGGGGAAGAGAGTGGTGAGATGTCGAATCTGTGTTCCATCTGGTAAGAGTGACATGAGAGCTAGAAGCGAAATTGCTTCTGGGACAGCCTGGATTCTTGGGCTATCTATGGAGATCTTTATGGAAATGTCGAGACTGGAGCGACGATCTGGGATTCTGGTTAAAAGAGTGGTGTGCTCGTCTTTCCACCGTAATAGTAGAATCTCGGTGCTGTCTGTCTCGGCTAAAGCGGCTAGAAGTACGACAGCAAGTGGAACACAGTCTACCGCTGCTAACAGGGCGTCAATATTGGGATCATCCTCAGCGCAGTTTGATAGTGCAAGGAATATATGACGTGAACTCGATTTATCCAATGGTTTCAGCGGCGGTAAAAATGGCCTAGTCCATGCAATTTTGCTCGGACGTTCAGATCCTCGCATAGTGATCACTATCGAGACATTCTTCAGGGCGGCTATCGTAGCAAGAAGCGTTTCCACCTCCATTTTGGAAGTCGGGGGCTCCCAAGGAGATTCAAAGTTGTCGAGAATGAGTAGCCTTGACTGTTCGGGCTCTTTGAGAGTGTCGAGAACTTTTTTCTGTAGTCTATCGCCTGATATCCCGAGAGCCCCGGCGATGCCGGTCAACAGATCGTCTTTGCCACCAGCACCATCACAGGATACAAAAGAGCGACGATCACCGAAGAAATCAATTATCCGTTGATCATGAAGAAGTTTGACCGCCAAAGTCGATTTGCCAATTCCTGGATCAGGGATTGAGAACACGAATGATACCAAGATATGAGAATGACAGACCAGCAGGTCCCAAAATGGCTATGCGAGCATTCAGTTCAGCAGTGAGTTGAGTAACTATGAGCTCAAGCTCCGTGGAGCGCCCAAGAAAGCGTCGAGGAGCTCCGGGAGTGGGGGTCATCCCAGAAGCCAGTCTAGATTCAGCTGTCAGAGAGTCTTAACTCAGTAAACAGGTGACTTGCATCTTCGAGCTCGGGTTTCCGGAAACGTCCTAAATGATGATGAGCCACAGGTGCAGCTCGGAATGATTTCACATACCCCGCGTTTGGCTCTCGCAATCGCTGCCAATGCAGTCTCCTTGACTTGTTTAATGGCTTCGAGTAAATCTTCACGGTGTTGAATGGTTAAAACTTGCTGACGCCTAGTCGCTTGGTCGATTGCGACAGAGGAATGGAGCTGGTAGCGCCGGTCAAAAGGGAGTAAACAAAGAAAGGCACGGGTTCAACTTACTGAAAAGATTTCGAGCGAATGCTTTATATCCCGCTGTAAGCGCTGTAACTTGATCTCATCTTGAGAATGAGTTGCAATCTGTGCCAGTGATCCACGCTTCGTGTAGATGCTTTTCAGAGAATCATGCACCGCTTCAATACGACTAGTGGGTACCGGGGAAGGCGTGGTATTCATATGCTGATACCGGATGTAATATTTTGACGTACCGACAAATACTGGAGATTTGGTCCAGCAGGGACTGTGGAAGATTCTCCTTATGTTCCTCCACCTGATTCACGATGGCTATACTGAGAGCAGCGACATCATGAGCTAGAGACTTGCATTCTTCTTGATTAGAGGTTGCGGACTGGGGCAAAGAAATAAGCGCCGAGAAATAGCAATTGGAAATATCATACGTCGCAGATGTCAATTATGACCGTACTGACGCCCGCAAAGACCTTGAGAGGCGGACATTTGGTGGCTTCTCCGACCTGTTCCAAAAGGAGCAGAGCTTGGCGCAGCCCTGATTTCAAAAGCGCGGTTTTGTTTTGGTCCCGATGTTCTACTCGCCGTGAGGCCATACGAGCGGGGTTGCTCAACTGACGGCTCGAGGTGGTGGTCCAGGAGAAGCTCTACAGCCAGGTCTTTACCATGTGACTGTGCAAGCTTCTGATTCGTCGCGACTGGAAGCTGTTAAAGTCACCAAGGATCCTTGAATGACGGAAAACGCGGTATTTGGACTCACCAACGACCTATGATATTTTCATCTCAGGGATTAGATCGGGGCGTGACAGCATGGCTTAAATGGAGCGTCGGCCAGCTGGGCGTCGAGGTTCAAAAGCAAGTTGATTTTCAAACTCCAGCTTGCTGCGGTCCGACTTGCCGGTTTCCCACAACGCTAGACTCAATCGACGCCCAGGTCCAGTTCTCCCTTGCAGCCGTCTGATATTTCGTTCGCGAGCTCACGTATCCTAGGTCTGCAGTTCTGCCTCTTGCCGTCACAGACTCACAATGACTGGTTGAAGGCGTCACGGCTCTCCGCTGGCCTTCCATATAACCATATTTCCCATTGGTGGTTGCTCCACATGATTTCTTTCTCGACCAGATGCACACACGCATCAGGTCTTTCTCATCGGTCTTGACAATGGCTTAAATAGCGAAGGAATTCTTTCGCACATCTCCAATGAAGTTCTCAACCATCGCACTTGTGGTCCCATTTTTCACCCTTGCGGTGTCTGTCGACGTCAGCTTGAGGGCAGTCAGAAAAGCCTTTTTCGCCGCAGACGTTTGTCTCTCTGGCCTTTTGTCCCAAACGATACTCATAATTACTCAGATTCCCGCTGATTTAACCATCAAATTCGACCCATCTGTTCTCCTCGAAGTGACCTTTCCAGAGCCGGGCCCTCCCATCACGCTGACGGCTGGAGTTCAGCTTCCTCGAAACGGTACGATATCTGCGGTCAAATTTTGTATTGAGCTCATGTTCTCCAGCGACTGTTGGTCCACCTAGTTTCAGTCTGGTCGGCAAGGCTGCAGGAAATGGACCTTTTGTCGTCGCCATGGTAGATCCAGATGCACCTACGCCTCAGACTCCCACTGAAGCACAAATACGACATTTCCTGGGTTCAGACTTTCACGCCAATGCTCTGGGTCAGCTGAAGAACAACACCCCTGCCATCTCAGATTTTCTCCAACCAACTCCGCCTGCTGGATCTGACGCTCACCGGTAAGTGGATTCTTCAAAGCCATGGATCGACTTGGACTGACTGGATCAGATACGTCTTTCTGGTCTTCAAGCAGCCTGCTGATTTCGACAGGCAAACACTGGTGAATAGCAGCACTTCCATCGAATTGTTCAATATCAGCACTTTCGCGGCTGCTACGAGACTGGGTTCTCCCTTTGCTGGTACTTTTATGCGTGTCGCTCCAGACCCGTCATAGTGGTGTATTTTTATACGAACCAACTTTCTCAGTGATGAACAGCTAAAAATATGGACGAGGGAGATTTTGAATCACAAGACGCGACTACCGTATACTAGGAGGCTGAGTGTTCCACAGCTTTGGCTCGCATTTGAAGTTCAACCTGGACCTCTCTTGAGAAAATCGAGGTACGAGGCGTCGTCGCGTGATCTAAAAATTAAACTCTCACTTCATGGAGAATCATCAATCATCAATCAATTCATCAATTCAATACATATAAAACACATCGGTCAGGTGATGCTGATTAATTATTTCGTTATCGCTTATTAATTAAATGACAAATCATTTCGGCATCAAGTTGAGCGCTGGCAAATCAAGCGCGCAGGTCACACGTTGGTTCGGATGTGTCAGTGAGCGCCGGCGAGCGCTGATTTGAGCGCCCGTGTCATGCATGGTTGATGTCATGTAAGCAAGCGCCCAAACTGATGCCGGCGTGGCGCGGGCTGTGTCTGGATGTCTGATGATGCATCAATTAAGCTTTCTTCACCGCAATTTCCTTTCCACACCTCCACTGTGCCACTGTGCTTTGGATACAGTTATTGTTATATATATTGAGCTATTTCTTTTGGCTCTTTGTGAACTGTAGCCTGGCTATTGGCCTGCTTTTCAGGTTTGTTCCTTATCTGATTTCGCATTTTTGGGCTCAGATGAGGCTGGATCACCATAGTTTTCTACATCCTCCAGGTATATCAATACAGAGTTGCACTTTGTGTTGATATACAGCCTGTTACAGCTGCTTTCATAATGATAGAGGCTTCATAACCTGCAGAGCTAATTTCTTATGTTCTCCACATACTGTATTAGGTGGGATCTGCACCAAGTATTGCATCATCTCCACACCAGTCATGAAGTACAAGGCTAAGATGGTTTCAGTAGGATACAGGATTGTTGAGACAAGTAAAACCACCCCAATATTCACAAATAATCTCATACTTATTGTTGCAGAGAGAGACAGTCCTTTCCCATTTTTTTTACCAGGCCGGTGATGTTGCGGAGCAATGAGGCACCTAAGATGGATGGAGATCCAGTGGAGCATCAATATGTACAAGCAGAAGAAATTAGCTCCAGTGCTTACAAAAACCCTCTATTGTTCTGAAAACAGTGGTGAACAGTCTGGCCTGTTCATCTGTTTTCAGGTATGAATGCTGATCTGATTTTGCTTTCTGGGCCTGATATGAGTCAGGGATATCATCCAGGAACTTTGGTATCCAGCTTCTCACTCTGAATCCATATTATAGGTTCCTTTCATTAATCACTGGCTTTTGAAAAGTGTACACCTTCCAGTCTGTTTCAAGGTATACCTTATCTGACTTAGTTTCCCAGGCTTCATATAACCCAGGACTCTCTGTGCATATTCCAAAGCCATTGCTTTGACTGTAGATGCTTTGATTATTGAACTTTTAACCAAACTGACTATCTAATAATTTTAGGGAGACAAACACAGAGAGACAATCATGTCATCACTACCCTTCAGTACCAACATATTCCCCAGCCAGTTCCAGAGATAAATCCTACTGTTCCTCAATGTCCTCAGGGTGAAGATCCATTCATGGATATGGATTCAGATGGTTGAGCTCTTCCCTCACCATTCCCAACAAGGGGCCATGATGTCATTGTGGTATGTGATAGCTTCTTTGATTGATAATCTTTGTATAACATAGCCAATAATAATGCTCCAGCTGACATGATATACATCCAGTCAATGGATCAAGGTATTGGTCAAAGCAAGTCTTAGAGAGAGGATTCTAAAACACCCAATATTGTATTTCCAAAGGTAATGCTAAATTGAAATATATTAGGCTCTTCTTTATTGAGTCCCTCATAATAAGCAAAAACAAGCTGTGGTTCCTACCGAAGGGAGGAACCTAAAGCTTGTGGTTATAACAACATTTGTGAATCATCCACAGGCCTGGGAGATCACTCATTCTCATGTCACGGCCTTCCAAGTATCAGCAACCATCTTGATTGAATACTGGATTTCTCCTATTTAGCTTCAATTCAGGGTCCTTAGGGCAGGCAAGAGATTCAGGTCAGGTATTTCTTGACCGATCTTGACTTGAGCCCGAGTATGACCTATTTTTCATTGGAAAATACTGCCACTTGGTGGTTGAGAAGAGATCATGTCCATACTGCAACGAAGCAGACGCTAGGACAGCAGAAACAGACATGTGACATCACACAACCTGGTACTTACGTGCTTCTGGATCAAGGCTCCGAGAGGCCCGAAAGGTTATGAAACATCACCAAATGAGGATGTCCGAGTCCGAGTGGAATTGAGGGTAAGTATAAATAATGGAGCCTCTCCGGAGTTGCGTAGTCTTTATACTGTTGAAGGAAAATTCCACTCTAGCTATGTCGACCATCATTCACTCAACACCTGAAATTGAAACTGGGCATTGTAAGACCTTTTATACATCACACCATGGATATTTGGAAAGGAACTGCAGCTTCCCTCATTTGTGGCGCAATAAGTCTCGGACTCGAAATAGGACCCGGATTAGCCGACCCCCGACCTCTTCGGGAGAAGCTCAAGATCAGACAAAGCAGTACCTCAGGCTGGTGGTCAGATACCCTCAGCATTATACCAATCTCAGACCAGGTACACTGGACTGGGGTGAAACATACCACCTCGAAGCAGGTATCAGGTATCTGTAAAGTCACCTGGTTTTACGCGACAGAGATCAGATTTTGGACCAGGTATCTGAATAAATGACGAAAAGTGAGTTTACAAACCCGTCACTTGGTCCTGACCATTCGAGTCTTACCTGAACCTCGAACAGTACTGTCGGTGATGTATGTAGCACGTTCAAGAAACCTGAAGTACTTCTTTTATACCTCAAAGTACAGACAAATTTGGTGCGGAAAACCTGAATATAGGAGGTACAAAGTAGGAAATCAAGTACAAAGTTGAATGTAGCAAGTAGGATTTCATGTAGGATGTTGTATTTTCCGACGAAAAATAGGTTTATAAATTTCACCGCTGAGCTCCGAGAAGCTCCAGGATTCTCAGGAACCTAGAGAGTACTTGGAGCCTGTTTTCACTGGGCCAGTGCTCACGGTGTGACAACCATGCCAAGTGAGGCTAAGATCCAATGCACTTCTTGCAGAGCCACTTGAGAGCCACGCATAGGGATCTTCAGACCCAAGCAGGTCTGCTTTCTTTGTATGACCTTATTTTTCATCAGAAAATAGTACTTCATTATGCTTAACAACTGGTATTTTAACAAGTACTGACAGGTATGTGACTCCTGGAAAGCAAGACAACCAGGTTTGAGTCGAGCATCAATGGTAACGTGGTCACAGCCACTTACCTCGTGATGTGACAAAAATTGATGCCTCATACCTGATTCCTGCCAAGACCTTTCCAAAGCCCCAAAACCTTTAAAGGTCAACAAGAGGTGGGCCTATATATTTTGAAGGTCTGAAAGAGGTTTTAAAGGCTGTTAAAGGTTAAGGCATACCGCGGGGGCGGGGAGATCATGGGTACCGACAGGTTCATCCGTGGGAATACCTGGCGGGTACGGATGGCGGATGGCCCGCAGACCATGGGAAGCGGATGCCGCGGATGGCGGCCAGCATCAAAGAACCAAACACACAGTGGGTGAAGATATTCCCTGCTATAAATCATCAGATATCATTATATTGATGATTTTTCACAGGTCTTATAAAGCCTGGGACATCAAAAATGGTAGGCACTTTATTTTTTTGTGCTCAAACCACTACAGTATCGTTAACCTATATGGATTACAGTCATTTCATCGCCAGCTTTCTGTATTTGGTAGATTATCTTTACCTAATACCTTTACATTATTGTCAACATCTACAGAACCTAGAGAATATACATCTAGTCTTGTTCTGTTTGGTGTGATCTTTGAAAAGGCTCAAAGACCCCACAATCCCTTGCATTGCATGATTTTGACCGATTTTGACTGTTGACCTTTCAAACCTTTCGCAACCTTTCGAAACCTTTTATAATGAATTGTGACCTTTGAAAACCTTATAATTGACCTCTCATATTCAATGTACTGCTTACAAGCCAAGAGTCCGAAAGTAAGAAATGTCATGTCAGGGACCAGGAAGCTGTGACAATCATGACCAGTGTGATCAAACACGGTTTCACTGAAACCTGGATCTTCATGGGACTGCACACACTTTTATAGTCCAGTAATCTAGTAGCAGTTGAAATTCTGTACTTTATACCATAATAAACTCATTTTTCATCATTTATTACTGACACGTGGTACAATACGTGATACGTGGTACGTAAAACCTGGTGATTTTCGTGCTTCCTGGTACTTGATACCTGGTATAAAGTACAGAATTTCAACTGCTACTAGATTACTGGACTATAAAAGTGTGTGCAGTCCCATGAAGATCCAGGTTTCAGTGAAACCGTGTTTGATCACACTGGTCATGATTGTCACAGCTTCCTGGTCCCTGACATGACATTTCTTACTTTCGGACTCTTGGCTTGTAAGCAGTACATTGAATATGAGAGGTCAATTATAAGGTTTTCAAAGGTCACAATTCATTATAAAAGGTTTCGAAAGGTTGCGAAAGGTTTGAAAGGTCAACAGTCAAAATCGGTCAAAATCATGCAATGCAAGGGATTGTGGGGTCTTTGAGCCTTTTCAAAGATCACACCAAACAGAACAAGACTAGATGTATATTCTCTAGGTTCTGTAGATGTTGACAATAATGTAAAGGTATTAGGTAAAGATAATCTACCAAATACAGAAAGCTGGCGATGAAATGACTGTAATCCATATAGGTTAACGATACTGTAGTGGTTTGAGCACAAAAAAATAAAGTGCCTACCATTTTTGATGTCCCAGGCTTTATAAGACCTGTGAAAAATCATCAATATAATGATATCTGATGATTTATAGCAGGGAATATCTTCACCCACTGTGTGTTTGGTTCTTTGATGCTGGCCGCCATCCGTGGCATCCGCTTCCCATGGTCTGTGGGCCATCCGCCATCCGTACCCGCCAGGTATTCCCACGGATGAACCTGTCGGTACCCATGATCTCCCTGCCCCCGCGGTATGCCTTAACCTTTAACAGCCTTTAAAACCTCTTTCAGACCTTCAAAATATATAGGCCCACCTCTTGTTGACCTTTAAAGGTTTTGGGGCTTTGGAAAGGTCTTGGCAGGAATCAGGTATGAGGCATCAATTTTTGTCACATCACGAGGTAAGTGGCTGTGACCACGTTACCATTGATGCTCGACTCAAACCTGGTTGTCTTGCTTTCCAGGAGTCACATACCTGTCAGTACTTGTTAAAATACCAGTTGTTAAGCATAATGAAGTACTATTTTCTGATGAAAAATAAGGTCATAGTTTATATCTTTGAGTTTCCTCAAGAACTAATGAGAGTATATATATGAATTATTTCTTCCTCCCAGAGTTGTTGCTGCCCCTACTGACAACAGGAAAACATTTTTTTCGCTGAGAGTCAACAAAGGCAAACATGCCGGCTCGGCTCGCGGTGTTCCCAGTGACCTGCCTAGTCTTTGTCTCCGCCCTCTGTCTCAATGACGACTCTCCCCTTTCAAGAAATCCAAAAATCTCATGTACGAAAAGACTCCTTGCCCATATACCCTATACACTCGCCGTCCAATCGCAATCGATGTCCATCCAGCCCGACTATAATGGTGTCGCCCCATCTCCAAACGCCTTCTCTCAGACCTCAGAAGCTACAGGCTCGACGCTCCACCTCTTCTCCACCTCGCTTGGAGGATGCCTTGAAAATGCCCGCTGTCACTTCCTATGTCTACCCCTTGACGATCTGGTTTGACAAAATCCTATCCAATCCACCTCCCACGGATATTACCGCTGAATCCATGGTGGACAACTTGATAGCAGGGATTCAGGAAAGTCGAAATCCCGTTAGTTGGTCCGAGCGTAAGTCATTCGTCTCAGTCGTCAAATATTCTCGTTAACAGTTTTCTTAGTCCACGTTCTACACAGCATCCTCTCTCAGTTCCTCACCGCAACCATTGTTCAACAACATATAGATTTTTTACAAAGCGTCCGTAAGGAGGAACCAGATGTCCCCGCCAAATTCATCTCCTATCAGTCCAATGGTCAGATGGCAGCCCAAATTATCAAAAATGTTCTAGCAACACATTCCGCTAACAGGAAAGCTTCTCTGCCCAACGGCAGCACGGACAAAAGAGATGGAAACCAAGCGACAAAGACTCCAGGAGGTCGTGGAAACAACAGGGGCGATGATCGAGGCAGAGGGAGAAATGGACCAAGAAGGGGTGGAGCTGCACCCGGTAGGAGGGTCAACAATCTATATTTTTCCAACGCCCCGACCATCGTTATTCCAGTCGGCGCTTTTCAAACACCTCCTGGTCCAACGGCAGATCGACGAACCAGCTTCTCACGGCAGTTCTGCTCTGGAATGCGCTCTGTGGACTCGGTAGCTCCTCCGGTCGTGTATTCGCCTTTCCAGTATTCCCAACCCCATATTGTCTCTCTCTTTCATGGCACTCACCTTTCTCAGTTGAATACCTTTTTGAGGAAAGGTGTCCGACCAGCATACCGGCCCAATGAACTCTCTGACCAAGCTTGTTTCTATATGACACCATCAATTGCGCACGCATTTGTACATCCATTGTTCGTGAAAGCTCAACAGCATGACCCAGATCCTATCATTGTATTGCGCTTCGACGTGGATCCCAGAATCCTGCATGGCGAGACAGAAATACCAGGATTAGATACTGCCGCTACGATAAAATGGTATCGAGGCGATCAGCCAGAGGACGTCGAAGAGTTTATCCAGGTCTGTCTTGGCTTTCTTCCAACATTCAAGTTCAAAGTTTCTTACTATGATCTATAGGATGCTGCTTACAACTTGGCAGAGACTGAACCTGTGATGAACCTAGCATCGATGTAGCCATAGGGCCTATTTATCTTGTATGCGTCTTTCTCATACGAGAGTCCCGATTCAACTGACTTGCCAACAGCCTGGTAACAATGGTTCTCCTCCATCTATCCTCTCAAACTGGAGCCATGAAACAGATGGTCATCTCACGCAAATCGGATGCACAGAGCGTATGTGGTCCTATCTAAATTTATGTCTTGTCGCTGTGAGCTTGTCTCCATTTCTTTGTTTCGAGTATCTTTGTTCTGACTCTCTCGATAGATTTATCAAGAGCGTAGGCAAATCTTCCCTGATCCATGATCACAGGAGTGAAGATGACAAGAAAGATGGTAATTTTCGGAGCAAGCACTTGGTAAAGTAGTTTATAGAATCTTTAAAGTTTTTCTCCTCGTGAATCAATAATGTCAAGGAGCGCAACTCTGCGTATTTCCTGTTATCTTGCTGTGACGACCGAGATGTTCACGGTTATGGAGGTCTTTTGCTGTTCAATCTTTCGTATTTCATGTTCATGGTAAACCATTTCAACGCGTCTTATTCTTTCCAGATCTCGTCTTGTATTTTGGCGGGTCAGAGGCGCATAAAATGCCGAAGCTGTCGCCAGCTGTGATATTAGTAATTACTGCGGCGCTCCTCTTGCAAAATGGATGTTCGTGAAGTGATTGAATCATGAGCTCAAGCCACTCTATGCTTTGCATAACTTATCTCATTCGACTTGCAGGGATGTCATCGTTCACATTGGTTGGTGCAAACCAGGCAACTTGGACCCTCTGCTTGCTGGAGCTTTCTAGTCAAAGACATGCGTGGACCTCTGCCAGATATGGTCCAATGTCCCCTTATATTGTGGAATTGGCATCCTACGTCTACGACAGCTACTAGAAACCTTTCGTAGCCAAATCTAATTCCTTCCAAGGATTTGAGGAATATACGTGGATTTCAACGGATGCTGCTGGCTCGAATAGAGCTTTGGCTTTGGGATCAGTAGGGATCAGAGGAGCGGTGCCAGGGTATGTAGCGGACCCGGTATATGGCACGATATTCGTAGAGGATAAAACCATTGTCATTCTGGTTCGAGGTCAGTCACGAATATGGCAGAAAGAGATACAAGGTAAGCGACCTGACCAAAAGGTTGATTTTGACGAAGTCTAGGAAGAACAGTGAGCGATTGTTTATTTTGTGAGTTGAAGCTAAAAGTGGCGCCTTGCGTTCTCCTTTGCTGAAAACTATGAACTGTTAATGAAAATTGAAAGGAGGCTTTACCGATGGAGACGAAAGTAAACTCGAGGTTTTTCTCTTTGAGCACGACAACGACACACTTGGTGCATGTAGAAACAGGAGAACCGACGAGTGAGCATTTTCGATTGTGGCGGTGGAAGTAACAACGTCCAGTGCGCAATCAAAGCGAAGTTTTAGACGCCGGCGCAAGCGCTGACATGCTGACTGACGCGAAATGAGTAAGCGACAACACCTCTCTTCTTTTGACCGCGACTTGTGAAATCGAGGATTGCTGCCGGCGGTTCGCCTGGGGACGACATGGGACTAGGCCGAGATTGAAATTTAACCTCTCTCGATATATGACAGTTTCTGCATCACTGCGGCTGTCGTTAAATGTCAAGGGTTTGAAAGCCATTAGATATCTATCTAAGTCTGTTGACAGATGGCGGTGAGTGGCCGCTCTTCGTCTCAAAATGCTCCTGCATTTTCTTGTTCTTAATTTTCTGTCCCTGGTCGTGGTATGTATGCCTCTTGTCCATGCTTGCTGTGATTGACTTGTCCATAGAATTCTACTCCAACTGTAGGCCGACTAAAATTTCCGCCCCTGCGCCGACCACACCACACTGGACCTATTCACTCATTAAGCGTTGATATCAACGTCGGCGCTCCCTCGCCTTCTCCAAGTCCACCAGAGCCGACTTCAGTTTTCTCCATAACTGAGTCGGCTTCAGCTCTCGGCAGCGGTGTTCCTTCGACACAGACTAGTCCAACTATCTTCGCTACGTCCCAGACGTCGACATCTCTATATACCTCTTCCTTCGATGAGAATACCTTTTCAACTGAAGTGGCGGGAGCCTCCCCGACTGGGCTTGATTGCGGTCTGCTGACTGTCACCATTGCCATAGCCGGTTCGCTACAAACACCACAGGCGTATATCTCGTTCTAGAACGTGCGTCGTATCAGATGTCCGATGATCAAGCTAAATCTTTTCCAGGATGCGAGAATCCAAGTCAGAATGAACCTCTTTGAAGAGCTCGAGAGGTATCGAAGGACTGAACTACCGAATGCAAGGGAACGTAAAGGCTAGCGTAACCTATCGATATTAATTCTAATTTATCGTCAATCGTTGGCAAGGTCACGCCTATGGAATGCAAGTTGCACCCGACCACCAGCTGCAGCCTGCTGTTCTATGCAATCTTCAGCTGAGATCTACAGGTCTTCTTGAATCAATATTCAGTCAATAGGCGCATGAATCGCGTTCTGGCTTAATTCACCTCCGTGTCGGTTCGATTCTGAACGAATGTCCTTGGTCCTTGGGTTCAGGGAGCTTGCCTTCTCGTGGTGCGTCTGAAAGCAATTATGGATATACTTATGCTGTCATTATAACGCAGTTCGATTGGGTTGGACGCCAATTTCTGCTTCTACTCAATCCTCGATGCTTGTCAGCCAGACAGATGGCTACTGAATCTAGCCTCGATCCGGAACCTGCATGTTGGAGTGTTGGTATCGTGGCGTCCTGGATCGACTCTGACGAGACGAGAGCAGCAGCACTCGACTCTCTCGGTAAATGACCGCAGATGTTGACCAGTTTACGGTCGACGATGGTCCTGTCGACGCGATTGTATAGTATGTTTCTTGTACTTGTATATGTTCTGCACCACGGACGTCTACTTTGTCGACAGCAAGCACTGCTTCACTTTTGGGGGAATCACTTTTTTGTTGTTGGTAGCTCCAAGCGTAAATTTGTCGCTTCCCGATGTCGATTTCGAACGTCCCTTCTCTTGTTTAAATATTGTCGTTCCTGTGGATGGTAGGAATTTTGACCCAGAATTAAAACGAGGAAGCTCGGTAGTGGCCTACATGAAGTGAGAACTTGGATGTCGGTCGTTGAACTCCGATCGGCCGATGCCACCGAATGGACCCGCGGGGAAGGCCGACGCATGCATGAGGGCAGGTCCGATCCCAGGGTCAGTCGTCACCCTGAAGCGTGATATGATTAACGCGCCTTGCCACTAACCTGATCGGCTTTTTGCTCATTGAACCCCTCATGGCCGATGAAAGGAAACGCAAAGCTGATGAACCGAATTCTCCAGCTGCGAAACGGCCAAAGTTCGGGGATCTCAGCCGTCCTGGTCCTGGCAAGTTCAATCTTCTTGTAGACTGCTTCATTTTCAGCTAATGCCGGTAAACAGCACCGATACAGAATAGTAACGGCAGAATCCCGTCTACGACCCGTCCTATTCAAAGGACGCTTGAAGAAAAGGGAAGGCTGAATCAGTCTTTTGCCCCTCCACCGAAGACTCCTACTGCGAGCTCAGCTCGTGCTCAGACCAATAATTCAGGAGCCTCGGGAAGCTCGTCAGGAAAATCAATCTCTGTCCCTTCAGCGAAATCGTCAGGGTTTCCACCTTCATCCATTTCTTCAGCAGGACCCTCGGCTCGCCCCCATAAGACATCGACCGCTTCCGCACCCAAAACACCTTCTGTATCCCAACCAAACTCCAGCAAAAAAGGTTTGTTCCAGTTCATTCTTGTCGAACATTGTACGATCTCACATATTTTATTCAGCAGAAGTCATTGAAGTCTCGTCTGGAGAAGAGGATACGGTGAAAAAGAAGCGTCCAAAGGCAAAGAAACCTGGTCCTGCGTCATCTCCCTCGAAACCGCAATCTCGTCCGCCCACCTCGACCCTTCGTCCTGCCTCGTCGCCTGCCAAGAAAGCTCCATCCACTTCTGAAATCATTGAGTTGAGCTCATCTGACGACGACCCGAAACAAAAGAAACAAGCCAATGTTCTAGCTCGTCGCACGAATCAGTCTGCAGCGAAAGTTCCAGTCAAGAGTGGAGGGAAGGATCAAAGGAAGAGCGGAGAAACCAAGAAGTCTGAGCCTATCATCATTGTGGATAGTGAAGATGAGCTATTGCTGTCCCTCAAGCCTACCACTGGAAAGGTCAAGGATGAGAGAGTATCAGGGAAAGAGAAAGAGAAAGAGAAAGAAGGGGTGAATGAGTCAGGGAAGGGGAAGCAGAGGGAGAAGGAGCCGGACAAAGAAAAAGAGAAAGAGCCATCTCCGCCTCCTGAGGGCTTGAATATTCAACCTCCTCCTTCTCCACCACGACTGTCATCTGCGACTGCCTTAACTGAATCTCCCGTTCGTCTTGGAGAAACAGCCGGCAATGCTAATAATGAGAAAACGCCTCTGGATGTAGCAATGGACATGGACATGGATTTGCAACCACCTCCTTCTCCCCCACGACGACTTTCGCCTGTTTCTGTGCCACAAATAACAACAGAACCTCCAGTCGTCCAAGAAGTTCATAATGCGGTCGACGAGAAATCCAAAGAGCCGTCTCCGTTAACAGCTTCAGGACAGTCCCCCATGGACGTGGATGTACCTCCTTCTCCACCGCGGCCAACACCGGTTCCTGTGCAACCAGTCATATCCTCTGTCGCTGCAGTTTCAATCCAAGAGGTCGAGAAAGCTCGAGAGCCATCTCCATTACCAGCTGCAGACTTAGACATGAACATAGATTTGCCAGTGATACCATCTTCTACACCGCCATTGTCATCTCCGATTCAACAGCCAGCATCAGCTCAAACTCCAGTTATTTCAATGGCTAAATTTGCATCCCGAGCTTCTTTGCTTCAACATCCAGTATCTACCGAAACTCCAGTTCTTCAACCGGCCAAACCTTTGTCCCTATCTGCATTTTCTTCATCGGTGCTCTCAGTTTCACGCATTGCTTCGCCTGTACCAGAATCAAATTCCAATTCGTTATCCCTTCCTGTCACGCCATTGCCTTCATTTACCACTCTACCGAGACCACCAGCAGCAGCAGTCTCAACTCCCTCGATTTCGTTGGTAGATGCGCCAGAACCTGTTCTTCCACCTTCGACTGTGACGCTGCCTGTTGAAGCGACACCAAGTCCACGACGGCCTCTTCCAATCCCTCGTGCAGTATCTTCAACGTCAGCACCATCTCCATTGTTGGCAGAAGGTCAGACGGAGAAAACACGTCGCAAAAAAGAGTCACAAGTCGCACGAAAGACTGGCGGAGGCGCACGACCCAAGCCAAGAGAAGAAGGGGACAGACATATCGATTTCAAGAAGGGAGATCACGAGAAACCTCGACCCAAATTCCCAGCTCCACGTCCTTTAATGGGAATAAAAGCTGCTCGTGGTCCTCCTCCCTCTTCTGGAAACTCTTCGTCATCTGAAAGCAGTAATTCTCGGCCACCTTCGCGTCCACCTTTACCGCTACCCAAGGAAACTGTAAAGCCGAGCGAGAAAGATCAGAACAAGCCTTCTTCAGTCGCAGGCTCTCCCGCCAGCTCGGAGAAAGCAGTTCATCCCCTGGTTAGTCGGGCTCAGAATGCGACAGAGAAACCCAAATCCATAGCTCTTTTTGCTGAAAAGGCTTTGGCTCATCAAACATCGGACAAGGTAAGCCCAACCGCTTTTTTCTTTTTTGAAAAAAACCATCTTCATTCTCTTCCCAGGTACCCTACAGTCAAAAGCTTCAAGACTTTGCAGTAAAGTTGCTCAACGATCAAGAGGCTCAGAGGGCCAAAGTCAAACGGGAGAAAAAGACGCCTCCGCCTCTGCCTAGCCGGCCAGTCGACATCAGCCAAGTCATCGACTTGACGGCAGATTCAGATGACGAAGAGAATGAAGTGATCAACCTCGCCTTGCACGATGACGACCAATTTCTGTTGGAGGTCGCACGTCTTCGGGATATATGGCCAGAAGAAGCATCGACTGGTGGTGCTCAGACAGAACAGGCAGCTGTGCCTCAGGCTGAGCCGGAAAATCCCTCGTCTTGGGGTCCTATTGCTCAAGTATCTGATGGGCTCGTAACCCCAGTGACCCAGCTAGTTACTGCTGCCGAGTCTCTATCCCTTCAGCCAACGCCTCATGCCTCGCCTTCTAAAGTGCATTCAAGGTCTGAAACTAGAGAGTCGCCCCTGCCAACAGTCGGACCAGAAGCTTCATCGGCATCTTCCTCTGCTCCTGTTGCGCCGACACCTCAGCAAGCAGTAGCAGCTTCCCTAGTATTGATGGATCAGTTACCATTCTCGGGTTTATCTTCACCTTCCGAGCCAGCGCCAATCATTGCCCCAATACAGCAGGAATCAGCGGCTCCAGAACAGTCTCAAGCTGGACCGTTTTCAGATATCATGAACCAAGACGACGACGACGGCCTGGAATACATAGACGATGATGAGGCTGATGTAAGTGATTCGATGTCCCTTTGCTGTGAAAACTCAAAATATTTTACAGCAAATGCGAGCTTGTGGTGGTGCGACAGACCGAGTGGTTCAACCGGCAGAGCAGAATGATGTGGTCATGGAAGACCTGGCGCCTGTTGTGAGCGTCTCTCGTGGATAGAAAACAAGGGATGGTACTGAAGACATGCAGATTTCGCCTGTCGAGCCCATTGAGGAATCGAATGCGACAATCAGTGATATAGGCGATCAGCTAGCGGTGAATGGGATTCTGAGGTCCCGACAATCAAAGGTAAATTCTTATACTTCCCGTTGGGGTTAGACTGATGTTATGTAGAGCGACAACGAAACCGCCGTCGATGGTGATGCATTGGAAGCCCCGAACAATAATGATAGTGATGATGATCAACTAATTCGCAGGACCATTCGGCCGCGAACGACTCGTTCTACAGCACCCTCAAGCTCTGCTCCTTCTCCGGCACCTACCAGTACCTCTGAGGTCAATTATGACCTTAGTAATGTCTATGACAGTACTCCAGCGGATTCGCCTCTTCGCAGTACCAGCCCAGAGATTCCTGTTCCAGTTATCAGTCCTCCCAGATCAGTTCCTTCCCCTCGGTATATTGACGGAATCCCAATTTACTCTTGGGAGCATTTCAGTTCAGCAGCGCAACCCGAATACCACAGATCGAAAGATCTCCAGACTTCACTGCAAGATCACATCAACACTATGAATTCAGCAGCACGCTATCACGAGACTTTGCGCTCAGTGCTTGAAGCCTGTATTCATGCTGCAGAACCACATTTACCGCCTATAACTCTTGAAAACGAAGTCGACCATGAACCGACGCCACCTTGGGAATGGGTTTATACGAATCACATGTGGTATGCAGAAGATGTTCCACCCCCCAGTCTCGACAACATCACCAGCTGTGGTTGCATCGGGAAATGTGATCCGAAGAACAAGAATTGCAAATGCGTCAAGCGGCAAGAGAAGTGGACGAAGGAATATTGCTCCGACTTTGCCTACGATAAGCAAGGCAAGCTGAAGCAGCCCTTGATTCCGATTTTCGAATGCAACGACCGTTGTAGATGCGACGACGACTGTCGGAATCGAGCAAGTGTTTGTTTATGCAGGAGAGACCGAGAAGCTGATATTTTTGCAGACAGTTCAAGCCGGAAGAAAGGTCAGCGTCAAACTGAAGAAAACTCGCGAAAAGGGCTGGGGTAAGCATCTCAGTGGATATGAGAGCTGCCCTGACTGTTAACAGGCGTATTTGCTGTCAAGAAAATCCTCAAAGGCTCTTTTATTGGAGTATATGCTGGTGAATTGATGAGAGACGAAGAAGGCGAGAAACGAGGCCGGTGAGTATATTTCTACAACGAATTCACCTTCTGACATCTATCGAAAGCTTTTACAACGAATTTGGTCGCACCTACCTTTTCGACCTCGACTTTCATCATCTCGGTGAAACCAAATATGTCGTCGATGCGTTTCACGCTGGGAATGTATGTGTCTCCTTTTAGGTTACCTTTCGCCAAGCTCATCTCTCCCAGTTCACTCGTTTCCTGAACCATTCTTGTGACCCAAACTGTCATCTTAACGCCTGTTATATCAATGACGACGACCTGGAGAAACCGCTTTTAACACTTTTTGCACAACGGGACATCGAAGCTGGCCAGGAGCTTTGCTTTGCATACGACGGGGGTCCAGATGACGATGGCGATTCGCAACCATCATCACCGAGTAAGAAGGCGCCTGCAAATCTTACCGATGCTGTATATGGTCGCTGTCGTTGCGGTGCTCCGAAATGTCGAGGTAGGAGACAAAGTCTTAGGCCAATTCGTGACACTCATCATCTCACAGGTACAATATTTAGCTGATAATGTTACATCTACCGATTCTATTACTCATATCTTTTCGTGTCGTCTGCGAGTCAACTACTTATGGCCGATATTTCAAGCCAAGGTCCAACATTGTACGAGTTCTCAAGAACTATTGTCTCGCTTGTATACAGATCTATCTACAAAAAAGAGGAATACCGTCGAGGAAGATGTTGAAAGTACATACCACTTGTTGGATATCGTCGCCGGCAAGAGGACTCCGAAATCTGAAAAGCAACATGAGTGTCATACAATTTTCGAATTCCCAGAGGTTGTCGAATCGCTCGTGGTCGCCGCCATCACGTCCTTGGCCCATTGCTAGTCCATTCTTTTCCAATCTGCGCCCTGGGGATCAAACCTCTGCGCCACCACTGATAAACACTAATGAATAACCTTTATCTTGCCGATGTCAAGCCTGGTGTTCCGGTTACTAGTGCCATTGATTCAGTCTAATGATTTGAAGAGAGATCTCTGGTTTATATTCTTGCGATACAAGGGATAGCGGATCTGAAGAGAGGTCGGGAAGGACTAGTTCATTTTCTCGCGAAACATATGTAACCGTAGGTCCATGGGCCCGAATGCCAAAACGGACTTCATCATGATCTAGGAAGAGATGAGAGCAACTCGGGTTCGTATCTTATTCCACGAACCAACAGCATGGTGTCTAGATGAAGAGATAGATAGTGCGAATTTGAATTGACGGCCGGAATGTCGCTCGTCCTGAAGGCCTGGAAGCCCTCAGGTAACCTGTATGCAAATAGAGAAAATTCCAGAGACGTACGCCTGAAGAACGTGATTGAACTTTTGGTGTCAACCAGAGATGCCTATGCTTCCGTTTGAACGGTGGCCACAAGATAAAAACAAGTTACCTACTGGCAGCCAAAAATTGGACGCCACATCTGCCGATGGCAATCTCAAAAGCGTCAAGCTTGATGTAAACGCACATTGGTTCTCGACCCAAAAACCCATATGGATTACAGCAAATACAGAAAGCAATTCGATAGCAATGAATTCATACGCAGCCCATAATAGGCCACCTATTGGAGGCTCTTGATATACTCCAACGCCAATTTAGGGCTGCAAAAAGATGAGCTCAGATCCAAACATGAAAAATCGAAGAATTGTTACCTGTCTGCAGGCTTGACTGGCACCTTCTTCTCCAGCAATTTTCCGTCTTTGCCAAAGATAAAATGGCTACGCTTCGTCTTTCCGCCATCAGCAGCGCCCAGTGCTTTAATCAGCACACGTTTTGGGTCAGAGATCAGGGGATATGGGAGCGATTTCTTGGTCTGCCATTTGGTCTGCGCTTCAGGCTTGTCGGCGCTCAGACAGTAAACATCGAATCCAGAACCTGTAAAGTCTGGATAAGAGTCCCTGAACCCGCAAGCTTGGGTGGTGCAGCCAGCTGAAAGGAGATGGTCGTCAGAAACTATAAGAGAGCAAAGAGAAAAGCACCTACGAGTGTCAGCCTTGGGCACGAGAAACAAGACGACGCCCTTTTCTTTGGTGAGAGTCGCAACGTCGAGATCTTCATCCTTTTCATTCTTCAAAACTAGGGCAGGGAGAGCGTCGCCAATTTTGATCTCTGGGAGACCTTCAGCCTCTTCTTCTCCTGCTTCAGCCGCTTCTTCCTCGTCGTCAGAGGCCTTTGCCTAAAACAAGTTTGGTTAAATTCTGAAAAAATCTAGCGGTTTTGTTCACACCTTCTTCTTGGGTTCGGCAGGCTCTGCGTCTGCCTTGCGTTTCTTGGAAGGTGCACGAGGCTTTTTTTCCTTCAGCGGTTCCTCAGCCTTGGGCAACGCTGAAATTCTCCCCGATCGACGTGGATCCGTCGGGGCATCTGAGGAAGCAGCTTTACGAACCATAGTCAAGGAGATGCCTAGTGGTGGCTGTTGGCAATCAACGTTGGAGACGTCACATGAGCTGTTCAACATAACTAACTTAGTAACTTGAACGCAGGGCAAGATAATTTTAGTCTATTCTGTCTCTGTCCAATTCTCTATCAAGATGTCTAGTCCTCGAATGCACATAAATTTGATATTTTCCATGAGATTGTCAGCGGAAGACTGGGCCATGATGCTCAACTTGACATGCGAAACGTCGTCGGTTTCCTGACCGCCAGACAGAGACCTCCAGCGAGACTGTAACGTGTTCAAAAACCTCTTGTCGGTGAATGTCGCTTGGTCGCCTCGTATGGTGAAATCGATAAGGTTGAGCCGTGGCACTAGAGGGTTTGTGCGATTGACATTCAATGCGGATAAGAGAATGTCGGTGACTATCAGAATTCGTCTCGGATCTTCGGCGGCTTGGAGCATGTTCAAGGTGTACGGCGGCAGTTCGCGAATGAAGGCAGTCAGCACCGGGAGCGAAGAAAGGACTGACGAAGGATGAGACAGGTAACCAGACCTCGTCTAAGGTCAGGTTGGCCAGACTGCCTTGAGGCTTGAGCCAAGAGATCCTTCGATCCTCCCTAAGTCCATTGCTCCGCCGATTGATGATTCACTATGATTCACTGTCAATCCGCCCGTCAGCGGAAAATGATAGTGACCGCAGCTTTGGCAATGTCAGAGTTTCGAAGATCTTGGAGACCGCCTCTGCCTCATTTTCGTCCGACATTTGAGCTGACAATATGAACGAAGATTCGAGGTCGTTGGTTGGATATTGTCAAATTCACTCTCGTCGAAAGCGAGATCGAGGAGCTGTAGGATGGCGAGTTGAGAGCATTTCTGCAGGAAATTTAAGAAATCCTCTAGAATTAGTGCAAGAAGCGTCAATTTGTTGATCTGTGTCCAGGGCAAAATCAAGTCCGTCAAAGGATACGCCGTTAGCGAAACGTCGTGTAGATTCGGTGCTTTCTCTAACACGTCCAAAGTCAAGAGACTGTTTTCCCGAATCTCCAATGAATCGAGTAGCGGGTATTTCAGGACGGCGGCGGAAAAAGAGTTGGCAGGTGCACGACAATTGGTGAATGTGATGTGAAGAGAACTGCTGGGAAATTGAGTGAGAATGGATTTCAGTCCCGCCACGACTGTCGCTGCACAAGGCCCTTCCAAGTCTTCTTCGTCGCGTCGATGGTGATTTCATTCCACAAAGAAGTCGCTAGCGTGACTTGTCTCTAGTGACGGCGGACAGCCGCGAGATTCGGGCCAGCACTTTGACTCGCCGGCCAAGCTGAGCTCCAGTGTCACTGGGAATGAAAATTTGACTGAGAACTTCGATAGAAAGCTTAGACAGGAGAGAGAGAAGCGACCAAGCCAGCGACATGTTCTCCTGCAGCTGTTCCCTTCGATTCTTCAGGGAGTAATCAGCTCATCAAGATGGGCGATGTTGTTATTGTACTGAAGGAGCTCTTTATCACCAGCAGCCAGCAATTGTGAACTTGTGGGCTACTGATTGTCTCGAATTCGGGTCAAGAGGTCCAACTTTTGAACTGGGAAAGGACCTTGGCTGATGAGCTGCATGTTTAACAAGACATCGACGCGTCGTTTTCCCTATATTGAGTAATAAGATTAACCGGCCAGAGATCCACGTGGCGAAGGAAATCGGTAGATACCGGGCTGAGTATGAATATTGAACCTTATTGTTTCGTTGTCGCTTGTTTATTGATCCACACAAATTTCACGCTCGCAAGACTCTTCAAGACTTCAAGATGGGTACGTCGCTCCTCATGTCTGGCGCGATAACATTCTAATTCAAGCCATGTTTCAGTTCGTTACGCTGCCGCCGCCGTCGCCCCCAATCCCGAAAAAAGTTGGTTCAGAATCTCTGAAACAATGGACGAATGCTGATAATATCGTGCAGCATCCCGAGCTCGGGTTGAGTACTGCCGTACTCATTTCAAGAACATGCGCGAAGTTGCCGCTGCTCTGACCGGTAAATCCATCGTTGATTATCGTTGAATCGACTGACCTCGGTTAACTAGGCCTCAAACTCACAAAGGCATACACATATCTCAGCGACGTCAAAGACCACAAACAGGTCATCCCTTTCAGACGGTTTGCAGGTGGTGTTGGACGTGCGAGCCAGGCCAAGCAGTTCAAGGCGACTCAAGGCGCGTCTCTACTTGCTCCGAAAATATCTCTATCTCAAACTTTTTTTTTACAGGTCGTTGGCCCGAGAAGTCTGTCAAATTCATGCTGCGACTCCTCAAGAATGCCGAATCGAATGCTGACGCCAAAAACCTCGATGTTGAGGACCTCTCCATCAAAAGCATTGTCGTGCAGCAGGCACCTGTATGTCCTTTTTTCCCTTGTATTATCGATAATTGTCCTTATATTGGTCTAGAAAACCCGCAGACGTACGTACCGTGCCCATGGTCGTATCAATCCTTACCAGGGTCACCCGTTACACATGGAGATTATTCTTGCTGCTGGAGATGTTGAAGTTGAGAAGGCTGCTGAAAACACTTCCGCCCTGGCTGGTTTGAACAGACGGCAAGTAGCAAGGAAACGTATCGAGGCCGGCAGAGCTTGAATGTTTTTTTGTATGGGAAACATAACTCGTCCATGAAAAATATGCTTTTGTATGCAAGAATATGCTGTCGCGCTGATACAATTCATTATTATGTGAATGGTTTACTTTTGTCTTCACCGGCTCTCCATACTT
This sequence comes from Mycena floridula, assembly GCA_029320655.1. NCBI lineage: Eukaryota > Fungi > Basidiomycota > Agaricomycetes > Agaricales > Mycenaceae > Mycena > Mycena floridula. Next base: position 3,925,928 of record JARIHS010000001.1, read on the forward strand.
CCAAGCCTCCTTCACCACCGACACCTGCTATGCCATTTTGCCAGTCCACAGCAAGGACTTTCTTTTTTCCTTCCCAAGCTTTAAAGCTCATGATGGCTCCCTTGAGACTTCGGACGTCCCACAATCTCACAACACCGTCGTAAGCCCCAGTCATCACTTGATGAGACGATTCTGTCGCAAGTGCAATACAAGAAGGTGTCGCTGGATGCATCATCGAGCCGACTGAGGTCGTCGAACCTGTTGTCCGGAGGTCGAATATCGTCACTGTGCGATCCGTCGACGCTGCCAGAGCCGTGTTTCCGTCCGAGATCAGCGTTACATCCAAGAATGGTTTTTCGGAAACAGTCTAGGTCTGTGTTAGCATTTTTCTATCGAAACTAAATTCCACTCACAATGGTATTGGTACAAACACCATTTTCCACGTCCCATGTCCTGACGGTCGAGTCAAAACCGCAGCTGTAGGCAGTGGATTCGCCTTGGCCAGTCTCTTTGTTTCCAAATATCACTCGAGAAACTCTGTCCGTGTGCGATTTGAGAACCGTCAAGGGCGCCTTTCTCTTGGGCTTCTCTGCATCCTCTGTTATCTTTCTCCTCTTCTTACGTTCACCTTCCAAAACGACGTCAGGCACCTCGTCTTGAGAAGGTATTTTGGTGTCCCATAATCCGATAAGGCCATCCCAAGAAGAAGTCAAAAGATGGGTTCCAGTCGAGTTTGACGCGATGGATGAAAGAGCCGAAGTATGGAGATGGAGAGTAGCGAGGACTTTGGATTCGGAAGCGTTTTGGAATGATAACCGTTGTATTTGAGCGGTCAAATCATGCGACGCGCTTGCGATAGTCGGTGTCTGGTCCTCAGATGAAACCACACAGACGGACGTGACTGCTGCTGAATGTGCCCTTGTGCTAGAGACCACGTTCTGCGAATAGTCGAATATCCGGATATTGCCATCATACGAGGCAGTCACAAAGTACCTAGGGGCCAAAAATTAGTATCAATGACAATACGGTGAAGTTGAATGTACCCAGGGATTTTACAAGAGACTGACGATACCCAGTCTTCATGGGGAAGGTCAGATATCTTTTGAGGAGGTAAAACCGACTCGATGTACTCGATTTCGAGCGTTTCTTCCTGTTTTGTCTGTCAGCCAAGGTGATATTGAAAATTTAGAGATGCCGTGACCTCTCCGACACCATTTTCGGTGCACCAATGGCCTAAGGATGCGCTGAGAAGCTCTCCTCTGACAAGGAAATCAAATGGCACGGGCTGGGCCAGGGACAAAGCCTTGTTCACAAGCTGCGAGAGCTGGTACCGTTTCCATGAAGTCGGGATCATGAATTTTTGGGATGGAAGAGGATAGGGTGTCTGGGTCGTAAATACCACGGCGCACGAGGGCGCACTGCTAGATGTCGAGGCCATGGCGCAAGGAGGAAAACGAGATGTATCGCTGAGAAGAAAAAATCTTCCCGCGTGATCCCGCCTGCTTCCGCTCAATGGTCGACTCTCATTTGAACTGGCTCAGCTTGGCCTACTTGCACCACGTTGTCCTATTTGACATGTTCAAATTCAAGCTCTTACAGCAAACCACCACATCCTGAACCAATGTCAACCATGGTTAATGTCGAAGACATCTTGGGAGTACTTGGGAGCCGCCACAGAATGGAGTAAATGTTATCGTCGAATCCGAGCAAGGTCTGCGGTTTCAAAGGCGCAGTCCTTGCCATGGTATAATGATGAATATGTACCGCCTCGACCTTTTTTGGGCAATTATTCAGCTGCGCCGTCAAAATCAAGGCAGGCCCCATCATTCCCGAACAAGAATCCTCGAAACCAAATCAACAAACAGGCTTGATCAGCGTATTTATGGCGGAAAACGTAGATCGAGTTCACCATATCAAGTACTGCGCCGTAGGCAGCAGTCGTTTCTCTGAAGCATGCCGTCGTTGAGGAACATAGAGACAAAATTCTAGGTATAAAAGCCATCCACCGTTGTAAGCAGTCGACATTCTTTTTCTTTCTTTCTTTCTTTCTTTCTTTCTTTCTTTCTTTCCTTTCTTTGTTCACAGAAATGACGCAGTGCATCAGTCAGTTTATTTTTTCATTGCATTCTTTTGCTAAAATGATTCTCGTAGTTACCGAAAACGCTCAGTATAGATACTGTCCGTCACTTGGAGCAGCTATTCTATTTGCTATCTTGTTTGGACTCTCGGCCCTTGCCCATTTCACTCAAGCCATCATCTATCGCAAGCGATTCTGCTGGTGTATTGTTATGGCTTGCTCATGGGAATGCACCGGATTTCTTTTACGAGCCATTTCAACCCGAGATATCAACTCTGCCCAGTTCGCTTTCCCATCCCAGCTCTTCGTACTTCTTTCGCCACTCTGGATCAACGCATTCGATTACATGGTCCTCGGTCGGATCGTCTATTGCTTCCTTCCTGCGAAGAAGATTTATGGGATCCCAGCGTCGCGTCTCGCTTTGTATTTCGTTTTACTTGACATCACGTACGTTTACGATGTTCAACGATGTCTGTCCTTACGCTCAGCATTGTTTCAGCTCCTTCGTTATTCAAGCTGCTGGAGGGCTTTTGGGCAACAGCAAGGATCCAAAGACTCTTCAACTTGGCTTACACATCTACATGGGAGGAATTGCTTTTCAGGAGGTGTTTGTAGTGGTATTTATCGGATTGGCAATTAAGCTATATAGAGAGCTCAACGCTTTGGGATCCACCGAATGGAAACCTCTGCTTCGAGTTCTTCTTGTGACCCTGGCTCTCATTACGGTAAGTCGTACATCTCAGTTTTATGACAGCGACTCAATATTTTGGCAGATTCGCATCATCTATCGCTTCACCGAGTTTTCGATGGGCGTCGAGTCGAAGCTCACTGACAATGAAATTTACTTTTACGCTTTGGAGGCGACACCCATGGTACTTGCCGTCGCACTCTTCAACGCTTTCCATCCCGGCCAATTTCTGATCGGACCGGACAGCGAGTTCCCGAAGAAGAACAGTGAGAAGCGAAAGAGGATCTATGTCCGGAGTGCACCGGGAGACGCACTCGTTTTGGAGACTGTTTGAGCAATTAGCCACATCTTTTTTATTTATTGTCGACTTGACATCCAAAGCGACTTCATGTATGTCTTTATAATGACTGCATAATATTAACAGCTGGTAAACATCTGGTCGAGTGCGCATAGAATGTGAGTTCATGGCGCTAGCAGCTGAACCTAATGGATCCAGCAAGGCAGAGTTGATTCTGATTCTGGTCTTACAAGAGTGACACCGACCTGTACGACTTCAAAAAGTAAGCATGGTCGTAACGTCGTACCTCTGGCCAACACCAACCTTGATTCAACACCGACCTGTATCACTTTGTCTCCAGATTCTTGCAGTTTTCAAGTGACTTTTGTCACCTTTTCCCTGCCTGGCCGACAAATAAGGGTCTTTTCTCGTTTGATGGTTGTTTGATGGGCAAGCTCTCCCGGAAATACGACGAGTCACTCGTGGCGATTCAGGAGATGCAGCAGGCTGGTACGTGATGACATGGAATTCGGTCGAGGTTTGGCGATGGAGAGAGTTGGAGCTTCCTGGCCCCGATGGACGTGTCCCAGGGCGCTGGAGTAGTGCCATCTGGGACAAGAGCGGCGCCTTCATCATATATCCTTCCCCAAGCTTAGTGGAACTCAGATTAATCAAGTAGATTGGCGTACTGTGCTTTGAAATGGATTCACGATTCTGACTTTATGGAAGCGATGAAGACTCAACTTTGGATACTTACTTACCGAGCTTTAACAGTAGAAATTACAACAGATTTGACAAGTTACAGGATGTATTTATTTCGACACCAGCAGCTCTTGGTCAATCATCTGAATAAAACTGTTAAACACAATATGCGGGTCTCCAATGGAGAGAACTCACCCTCTGCGCAATTTGGGTAATGGCCTTGAGATGAGTGCGGACATTGTTAAGCCCAAGTTGAAGGACAATAACCCAGGTCGGGGTGTCCGCTTCCGATATAATCAGTAGGGAATAACTCCAGGAAGAGAATCGACCCACCGGGAGATCCTTCATCACGCCCTGGAGTGGCATTGAGAACGGCATTGGTGTATATGGCAGCCGAGTAAAGCTGATCGTAGCCCACACCGCTGATTTTTGCTGTAGATTATTCAGAATGAGAGCGAAAAAGAGGAGAAAAAAAACAACGTACTTTCGTGCGCATATCTATCATTCCGTGTCGTGAGCAGTAATGGCAATGAAACATCATAACAATTTACCGGACTTCGTTGTAGAAACGAAGGGTGTCGCAGCACTCAGCGTCGGTGGGAGGGCTGCTGAGTGGCATAGGAGGAACAACGGTGGGACAACTTGGGGGGAGCCCGATTTCGTTCAGCTTCTGAGAACGATCATGAGGCCAAGTAGAGCACATCTATTTTACACTCACAGACGGCGACTCTTCGATGGAGTTGAGTGGCTTAGCGAATATGTATTTTATCAGCAAAAGCAAACTAGATAAAATAAAGGGTACCTTGCTGGCTGTGCTTACAGACATCATCAACTGGTTGATGGACGATGAAGAGGAGAGGATGAGGCTAGTGACTGTGCCGAGTTTGAGATCGATTGATCACGTTATCTCGATTCCAAATTTGAAAATGACCGGCCGGCAAGCCAACCGTCTTGTTCTCGTTTGAACGTGATTCCCGAAGAAGGAGAAGAACAGTGAGCGAGGATCTATGTTCGTAGTGCACTGGTGTTGGAGACAGTTTGAGCAATTACCAAGCAATTACAGGACTTAACCACCGTCTTTTTTTATTTATCATCGACTTGACATCCAAAGCGACACCATTCATGTCTTCACAGCGCCTGCACAATATTAGCAGCTGGTTAATATCCGGTTGAATGCAAGGGAGCTCGCTCACAACAGTTACGGATCCCCAAGTTGGATGTCAGGTAGCCGCTATCCGACGATAAGTCTGATGAGGTGTAACTTTTGACGACTGAATGTAAGACGCTGCAAGCAGCGAGCACCTATTGAATCCAGTAAGGCAGATTTGATTATGCATTATTAGTGTTTTCAAAGATAGAGGCTGTCGAATCCAAGAGAAAATAGAGACGGATTTTAAGTTCATTAGACAGAGTCAATGAAGCGTCGAATGGATGATCGTATTCAGAATTGGCCTCGTTCCAGGATCTTTGAAGGCGCTCGTCAGAGAAGTTCAGGGTCAATATAAACGAAGTCGCTTGAAGCAGCGAGGACCGGGAGCAATCTGCGTGTGATCGACCGAATTAGGCGCAAATTGCACTCATCCAGCCTCCAGCTTTTGGCTTTCATCTGACCTACGATGGCCACGACGGCCAGCAGCCTGGATCCACTGCATTTCAGTGGGCTCGTCGACAGGGATACCGGCAAGGCCGCCTTTCTTCCAGCTATTCGTGTCAATAGGGCAAACATTCCAGAGGATATTGTTCCGTGGGCTGAGCCAGTACGCTTCGTTTCTTTCTCTTAGAAGCTCTATTAAAATCCTAGAAGCCATCTCCTCCACCTCCTTCTCCTCCACCGAAGCCTACTGGATCCAGGTCGTTCGGGTTCGGGCCTTTTCGCCAGGCTGCCAGCAGTAGCAGTCTCAGCTTAACTCGACCGCCTTCAGAAAAAAGCACACTAAGCGTACCAGACACCCTTGTTCCGACATTGGCTTCATATTCGCGCTCTGGAGGTGGTTCAACCTCGTCATTCGGCTCATTCCCTCGCGGAAACCGCTCATCGGAATCCGAGCGTACTCTCAACGAAGACTTCGAGCCACCTCATGAACTTCGCAAAGTCTCATCCATGTTTTCCGTTCTAATCCGCAAAAAGTCAAAGGTTCGACTGAGATCTGGCTCGGACGAGACGGAGCATCCATCACTGCGTCCAAATGCGCCACCATTACCGACTTCATTTTTACCCATGGGTCCTTCTCCTTCCTCCTACAATCCTTCCTACGGCACTATTCCTCAGGAAAGAAGAAAGAAGGAGAGTTCGATAAAGAGAAAAGGTACATCGCATTCAACGACTAGCCTCACGAGTCATGCCGAATCCGACTTCGCTCCTTCGCCTAATGGCGGAATCTTTCTGGACACAAATTTTGACGATATAACCAGTATCGTCAATCCATCGCTCGCAGGTCAGAGCAGCAGCAGTGCTGATACAGCATCGCCTTTGTCCCATGCTCGGACATATTCGTCAGACAACAGCTTCAGTAGTTATAGTGGCAGCTACAATAACAGCATGGTCCCCGTCTTTCATGACCCTTTCAACCCAGGGCCTGCCATCGTCCCACAGCCCAGAACATCCAGTCGAAGGGATTTGAATGGCCTTGGGAGCCATTATTCCGCAGATCGCAAAGTCTCGCCCAAGTCCCTACCGCCTTTAATTTCCACAACCTCCCAATCCCAGTGCAAAGGCGAAGACGAGAAATCTGGTCCTCCAAGCACATGGGTCCCACCTCAAAGCTGGGAAATCGAGAAGGACGAGGAGAAGCCTGAAGATGAATATAGCTCTGATGATAGTATGGTTGGCGAAGGAGGAGCTGGTGGTGGAGGACGACCTTTAGCTTTCAACAAGAGTCATCATGATGTCTCGAGCTTCGACATAGATGATCTTCCTCTATCCACCCCTTACCCTCGTTCATTACGAAGCCCCAGCACGACGAGCGGCAGTACAAATTCCAGCAGCGGTCGAAACGGTCTGCCAGGTATTTTGACGCGGCGGAAGAAAAAGGATTATCGGTCACCAATAATCGAACCGCCACGACCGCCCAATTCATCGCTGGATCCTGCAGACCGCAAATACACGATAAGGATATATCGTGCTAACAATACCTATCATGTCGTCTCGGTCGGATTCCAGGTTACCGTGGCAAACCTGACGCCAAAGTTGAAGAATAGGTTGTTGATGGGCAAAGAGACGGAGACGCATCGACTTTACCTGAAGGAGAAGGGTCGAGGTATGTTTCTCTTTCTTTCCTTTGATATTTTGCTGATGATTTCTGCAGAACGAATACTTGCATCGACAGAAAGACCTGCTGATATTGTGCGACGGCGGCTGGAGCAGGCGGGGTATGAGATTGCTGATGGTCTAGAGCTTCTGGGAGGGGATGGGCTTTCATTTCTGCTCAAATTCGTGTACAAGAGTCAATTGCTCGGGCCAGCGGTGCGTCGACTACTCTCTTTTTCTTTTTCGCTTTTACTCATGGATCTCTAGGAGGAGGATATCAAAGTCCCCAGCTATACTACTATCGACCTCGGTGGACGCAGTCTTCGCACCATCCCAGTGTCATTACACCGTCACGCTCACCAGATCATTTCCCTTTCTCTCTCCCGAAACCCGATGCTCGAAATTCCACTCGATTTCATCCAGTCATGTACGACGTTGCAAGAGCTCCGGCTCTCGCACATGGCCATGAAGAAGGTCCCCCATAGCGTCAAGAATAGTCCAACGCTACTCCGTCTCGACCTTTCTTGCAATCGCATTGCAGACCTCGACGAAGCTTTTCTTGACCAGATACCGGGTCTACAGGAGCTCTACTTGCAGAACAACCGTATGGAGAAGCTTCCATGGTATTTTCCTCGGATGCGCTCCCTTACCACCTTGAACATCTCGAACAACAAATTTCGCGCCATACCTTCTGTTGTATGTGCCCTAGAAAGCATTCGAGATCTCGACGTCTCTTTCAACCTGATACAAGAGCTTCCAGAGGAGATAGGGCTGTTGACCAAGTTGGAGCGGTTCATTATGGTGGGAAATCAGGTGTCGAGTTTCCCAGTTGAGATGCGAAAGCTGCTATCTCTAAGATACCTGGACTGCAGACGAAACCAGATTGGGGATTTCGCAGAGGTCTGCACATTACCGACTCTGGAGACCTTGTGCGCAGATCACAATGCGCTACATGCCTTGGATCTCTCGCTGGGTTCGAGACTGATGTGTCTCGATGCGTCGCACAATGAGATCACGAAGCTCACTTTGGCGCCGGGACCAATGGGGAAGACTTATGCGCTGACGACGCTGGACATTTCATACGCCAAATTATCTTCCTTTGACGATCTCGCTCTCGCTTCGTTGACGACCCTTCGGACGTTGAAACTTGATCACAACAAGTTTACCTCGATTCCAGAAACTCTCGGTGACCTCGCATGGCTCGAGACGCTCTCCTGTGCCGACAATTCTTTAGGTGCACTGCCTAATAGTATCGGATGCTTGCAGAGACTGGAAATACTCGACGCCCACAGCAACAATCTGACGGCCATTCCTGATTCGCTCTGGAATTGTAAATCTCTGTTCAAAATTAACCTCACCTCGAATCTTCTTCGCGTCTGGCATCCTCCTCCAACCACCAATAGTTCACCCGATATCCGAATACCCCCGCCACAATATCCCGAGCGTAAAGCTTCAGCTGCTTCGCTCAATTCTCGTCTCCCGCCCCTTGCTCATGTTCTAGAAAAGTTATTCTTGGGAGAGAATCATTTCACGGATGACATGCTTCACGCTCTCACCGTCCTACGGGAACTTCGTGTTCTCAATCTCTCATTCAACGATCTCCAGGACATTCCACCATCTTTTCTCAGAAGTTTCAGCAAGTTGGAGGAGCTGTACCTCAGCGGAAACAAGCTGGCTAACATTCCAACTGAAGACCTCCCGAAACTTACGAGACTTTCGGTGCTCTACCTGAACGGCAATCGACTGCAAACTCTTCCCCAAGAGCTCGCCAAAGTCCAGTCATTAATGGTCCTGGATGTGGGAAGCAACCTCTTGAAATACAACATTAACAATTGGGAGTTTGACTGGAACTGGTACGTATTTCAATCTTGACATTTTCAATCAATATTTACAGAGTCTGCAGGAACTTCAACAAAAACTTGAAGTACTTGAACCTGTCAGGCAACAAGAGGTTGCAGATCAAGTCCGACATTCCCACTCGCCCCAAAGCTGCTACAGTTGCATCTCAGGCATCATTATCGTCCGGTCGAAGTGCTACTGAAAAATCATTAGCTGGATTCAGTCATCTCACCCAGCTTCGAGTCTTGGGCTTGATGGATGTGACGATTACCACCACTGGAGCCAACGGTGCCCTCGATATTCCCGATGAATCTGATGACCGTCGAGTCCGAACATCACATTCGACCGTTTGTGGAATGCCCTATGGTATTGCAGACACCCTCGGCAGAAATGAAAACTTGCACATGATAGATCTAGTCCACGAGTTTCCGGGACGAAAAGACGAAGCAGTTTTTGCCATGTTCGGACGAGCACTGCCTCCGAAGAATATCCCGGCTAGTTCTAATCGACTGGCCAAATATCTTCATGACAGGTTCATCGAGGTTTTACTGGTGCAGATCAATGCCTTGTCGCCGCAGAACAATGAGGGTCTTCCTGATGCGCTTCGTCGGACATTCCTGAAACTCAACCAGGATCTGCATGATTCGCTGTTTTCGACAAGGAAGATGTCACAGGCGGCTTTAAATTCGCCGCATGATATCTTGATCAGCAAAAGTGGTGCATCGGGAATTGTGCTCTATTTCGTCGGGAAGCGGTTACATGTGGCCAATGCTGGTAATGCTCTGGCGGTCATCAGTCGGGGCGGTTCTGCTGTTCCAGTCTCGCAAATGCATGACCCGTTCGACAGATTGGAGACGGCGAGAATCAGAAATGCCGAGGGATGGATTTCGCCTACAGGACTGGTCAATGACGAGATTGACATTTCGCGCTCCTTTGGGTTTTTCCATCTTCTTCCGATGATCAATGCTCGACCCTTCATTTCAACTTGGGAATTAACAGAGCATGACGAGTTTGTGATTGTGGGGAATCGTGGACTTTGGGACTTTGTGTCGTATCAGACCGCTGTCGATATCGCTCGAAGGGAGTTGGACCCGATGATTGCGGCGCAAAAGTTACGGGACCTGGTAATGAGCTATGGCGCAGATGGGAGTACCATGGTCATGGTCATCGGGGTTAAAGATCTGTTCAAGGACAATCGCTCGCGGAAGGAGACGCTCGAGTCTCTCGTTGATTCGCAGCTCTTCAATAACAAGCAGCCTCTTCGGCTGCCCGGGAACAAGCCAACAATCATCGACAGGAATATCAGTCGATTACCTTTGGAAGTTCCTCCACCGACAGGTCACATTGCGATGGTCTTTACAGATATCCGAAACTCGACCCATTTATGGCAGGTCAATCCTGGGACCCATACTGCAATTCGGATTCACAATAGTCTGCTTCGTCGTCAGCTGCGATTCTGTGGTGGATACGAGGTGAAAACTGAAGGCGACTCCTTCATGTGCTCCTTCCCGACGACTCTTTCAGCTCTCTGGTGGTGTTTCACGGTACAACAACAGCTCCTTGAAGCAGAATGGCCTCTGGAAATTCTGGAATGTTCAGATGGTCAGCCCATATTCGATAACCAGAATCGTCTCATCGCCCGAGGTCTTTCTGTCCGAATGGGAATTCACTGTGGGACACCGCTCTGCGAACCTGATCCCATAACATCTCGGATGGATTACTTTGGTCCTATGGTCAATCGGTCTGCTCGAATCATGGGCAGTGCAGCTGGGGGTCAAATAATGTGCAGCGTCGATGTTATTCGGGAGATTAACGCCAAGATTCTCGAGACAGAGCCGGAAACAGAGTATTCCGATTACCAACCGCCAGAAGCTATCGATGCAATCAAGCGGCTGGGCTTGGTGGTTATTCGAGTCGGAGAAGTGCGACTAAAGGGTCTGGAGGCTCCTGAGATGCTTTCTCTCGTCTATCCTTCAGGCTTGGAAGGTCGACAAGATCTCAGCGAGTTGCCGACGGATCCGAAGACAGATCCTAATTCAGGTTCCAGGGTGGCATTCAATGTTGAACAGATGCGGGAATTGGGCTTGTTATGTCTTCGTCTCGAAGCTCTCGCTACTGGTCGCCTATTCCGGTCTCCGATAGACCGAAAAGTCAGCCTTGCTCTTACCGCCGACGAGGACGAGGACGAGGCGACTCTGCGTCAGGACAAGAATTCATTATATCTTTATGGGGACTTGACACTCCTTTTACCATCCATGAGCGACACCTCTTCCGACGAAGATCTGATGTTGATTATGGACTCTTTATCCGGCAGGATCGAAAATGCTATTGCAGCTATCAGTGGTCGAGCTTCGCCAGCCGCCAGTCACCTCAAGGCGCAATTATCAGCCTCATTAGCTGCTCGTGGTGGACTGGATCCCCAGATGCTTGCTGTTGTGTTAGATGTATTGAATAGTTTATAACCTGTTTTCTTTTGCTTTTTATTTCTCTGATACTTTTGGACTAATAGCGAACTCATCTGTGCATACTTTACAGCATTATCTGTACTACTACTAAATCTCATTTGCTTTGAAAGATATGTCTGGATTGTGAAAGACTAGTTTACAGAGATGAGAGGCCCTTTTGGTGCCAGCTTGGATGATGCTCGGCGAAATGGATGACTAGGTGGTAAAGGATCGGCATGAGCGTCGCAGAAAGACTTGAACCACATATATGGATCAAGATCATCAGGACGCTCCTTTGGACGAGGCTCGATTTGTAGACTATCAAATTGTTAGTGCGAACCGTAAAAGAGAAAGTAGACTCGCCTTGCATCATACAATCGTCCAACAATGGCTTTTTCGTCCTTCAAATCGTATTTGTTGAGATTAGTCGTGATCCAGTCTTGGAAATACTGGTTCATCTTGTAGTTGTAGGGACGCTTTGCCAGCTCGAGGCCTGATTCGACATTATTAGAAAAATGAAGCTATGGATTCGAGAATGCATACTACGGATCCCAGACGCGAGGGATTTGTAGCCGTTCCAGTTGATTACTTCGATAGCCTTGTTGCCGTCTTGGTACGTGGCAGTCGGTTTGTAGACCTTCATCCGGTCAAGAGAGCCCAGGAAATGAGCTGTGGCGCTGGTTAGTGGATTCAACGCCCAACAAAAGAGTACTCACGAAGTATAGGAATAAAAGGTACATGAGCTCGTTCAATGTCTTGCAGGAGCTGTGTGTAGACAATGTTGTTATTTTCGCCCTCGAACAAGTCTCTCAATGGACGGAGACGATGTTTACGCTTGAGACACAGGCCCTGACGCAAGAATGAGCTCTTATCGACGAGTTGAACAAATGAACCTCACCCGAAATGTTTCTCGTAGTCTTAACACGGGCGAAGAAGTAAGTCCCGTCCAAATAGCTTCGGCACCTGCTAAATTATTCATGGCGACGCAAATCTATGAACAGGTCAATGAGTGACGAAAAGGACATCTAAATTGGCTCACGTCGGCAGTATCGATCCACAATTCAGTCATTTTGAAACGAAACTCAGGCGACGAATGGATGATGGACGAGGTGACCCAAAGGCCCATCGAGCGCGTCCAATCGATCATTTCTTGGTACCGGGCTTGAGTGTCTTCGGTATGGACGCTGGTGCCACCAAGACGCCACCTGACCATTTCATGGAGGTCCAGGTTTAAATATAACCGGAAAAGCGACAGAGTTAATTGGCGAGCAAGTGTTTCTTTTCCTGATCTCCCATTGAGCTCTCGTAGATCTAGGATACGTTCGAGTGCGATATCCTCGTAGACTGTACGGAGAGGTGCTGCCAAGACGTCGAGATGGGCTATATGGTCGTCTAGCCATGCTTTGCGGCTCTTCTTCCCTTGTTCAGCATCTTCCAGAGACTTTAGCAGTTTCGCCATGTCCTCTTGACCAAGGGATGCCGGAAATTGCATCTGGATAAAGAGTCGAAGGGGAGAAATAATGACATTGTCGAGTGCTGAATTCCAGTAGCGGTCGATCCATAGCAGGATGAGTTTTGCAGAGTCTTTATGGACTCGGCTCGTCGTATGCGCCCAGACTCGAAGCTGGTCGGCATTCAAGTTGACCGGTGGCTTCTGAATGCAACGTTCGACGATGGCACTGACAAGTTCTGTTGGTGGTATCGAACAGCGGAAAACATGAAGGAAAATATCTGCAAGTTCGTCGCTGCTTTCGTCGCTGGTGAGCATCCTGATGAGAGCTGTGCAAGAGACAGCTCTTATACCACCCGAATCGTCCAAAGCTACAGCGACTGAGTCGCCTATCGGCATTGGCATTTCGACGTCTAGATCAGAAGGTAGTCGTTCTGAAGTCGGATAGATTTGCGACATGCGAACCAAGTAGGGTATGTCGGGAAGTGAGCGATCGACTGGTTCAGGTGGAACAACATCTGAAAGGTTCTGGAGTTTTATCGCGAGTAAAGGTTGGAAAGACGGCGTTTTCTTTCTGGATAAAGAGTGGATGGCGTCTTTGAGTCTGAGAGCGGTGCTACTTTGTGTACGACTTCGGACGAGTCTTGTCATGATACTCCCCTCTTTCTTCTCTCCAAAAGGACTCTCATCTTTTCTCTCGAAAAGTGTCTCTGTATCCGATGCTGTCAATAACGAGAAATCAGTGCCCATAGAGTCGATGCTACTTGGCCGCGAAGCCACAGGGTCCTCTTGTGGCACCGGAGGAAGAGGTTTATCGGACACGAGTCGCACTGCGACTTCGAGAAAGACGTCTAGATGCGACATGATGTTCTCGAATAGCTGGGAAGACAATGTCGTCGCTTCCCTGAGCTTCGTTGGGTCTTCGATGGTGGCAAGAGTTGTCGAATGAAGCACGAATAAAAATTTGGCTTGGTCGACACTCCATTGGCCAATGAGGTACTGAAGGTCGCTGGTGACATAGAGTGGCAGCTCGTCCATGCAATGGAAAAACGAAGCCAACGATGACTGGAAGACATGGGCCAACGCTCGAATAGCGTCGGGGTCTGGATCCTTTGGGTTGTTCTCTTCATCGGCGAGCTTGGTCGCCTCACGAATAAGGCGACTCGGAAGCGAGAGAGACTTTTTCCCAAAGACTAGGTTTGGAGAAGAAGACTGCGAAGCTGAAGACGCAGATTTGTTGTCTGTTGCGAGTCGCAAGGCGTCGATTGACTTGATTCGACGAGACATTGAATAGGAAAGACTGGGGAGAAGGTGGGGGTTTTGGTTGTTCCACTTGATCAACAATGACCTGGTTATATAACTGGGCTGCTTGGGCCATGGCCAGGAATCGGTTTGGCATTGTAAGCCTAAAAAGGAAACAACAGTCGCGCCACGGTCCACGAGGTCTGTAACCTAGGACTGTCGCTCCGCCAAGATTTCAGCCAGCGACTGATTTGTAGTACGGTTCACGCGTCGAGCAGAATCCTTTCCGTGGTCGTTGGAGGAGAGGCTAAGGATGAGGCCGGCCAAAATTAAGACGCCGGCGTCCAAGTTTGCGCAACCGGTGCCTGGCTTCACGTGTATCCTTTCACACTGCTTTTCCGCCGGCGATTCCACAGAACCACAAGAGGTCAAAGACTGCCAGGGTTTAGGGCTCATCTCTTGCTGAACCACAGTTAGAATTGGAAAATATGGCCAGCTCGAGCAGGTTTGTCTCTCGTTTATAAGCGCTTCTGAAACTCAGCAACATACTGCAGATTGGGCGATCATCAACCTGAGCGATTCACATCCATTCGAGTGACCCGTAAGCTCTTGCTGCTCTTATTCTTCTCTGTTTCTTATCAGCGCTCCAGTATATGGCGCCGTTGGACTTGCAAAACGTGATTTGCTTGGTCTACCCGATCCTTTTGCGGCCGTCACGGTCGATGGTCAACAAACGAGCTCGACAGCTGTGACCAGAAAGACCTTGAGCCCTACCTGGAGCGACCATTTTGATGTGTAAGTCCAAAATCCATAGCTGTATCAAGCTTGACTCAGTGCATTTCTCAGCAATGTGAGGCCCTCGTCCACCATTGCGATTCAGGTATTCGACCATCGAAAATTCAAGAAAAGAGATCAAGGTATAATGAAATTTCAGTTTTGTCGCCATTTATTCTGACGATCCACAAAGGTTTCCTTGGAGTGATAAACATTCCGGCGTCAGAGGCCATTGCGCTTGCTATGAATAACCACGGTCCGTTCCGAGTCAATTTCTATTCCATTTGCGCTCAAACCTTTGTAGATATCATTACCAGAGACCTCACAATGTCCAGTAACAATCTACCGGTGTATGGAAAACTATCATACGGTTTTTCGTTGCCTTCACGACCGCCTCCTACTTCACCGACTCCTACAGACCCAAATTCCTTCCAATTACCAGCGGCCGATATCGCTCATCTTACAGCTGCAGCGTCTCAAGGGTCATCGAGTTTAGAAAGGTCTCGGACGCCTCAACCCGATGATGATGAATATTTGAGATCTGTAACTCGACCTTTGACGCTTGCTGCTCCACCTTTACGTCCTTCCAGCAGCCGTACGAATTTGAATTCCCCTTCTTCTCCCGTTCGGCCAGTTTCTACCGCTCCTTCGTCAATACGAAATTCCGATGACGAGGGACCGCTTCCACCTGGTTGGGAGCGCCGGGTCGATCCTCAAGGGCGACCATACTATGTCGACCATAATACCAGAGCCACAACTTGGCATCGACCACAGATGTCAGGTCAAGCGCCTGCAAGACCTGCAGTTCAGCCTGTAGCAGCAGCAGCAGCAGCAGCAGCAGCTCCTTCTAGGACATCGAGCGTGATATCGACAGCACCAGCAGCAGCAGCTTCACCAGGGACCACAGGAGCATATACCGATGTTCCTCTTCCACTGGGCTGGGAAGAAAGAAGGACACCGGAAGGAAGACCTTACTTTGTTGATCATCATACTCGAACAACAACTTGGGTCGATCCTCGACGAGGCGCTGCTCCTGCTACTCCTGCTACTGTGGCGACAGCCAATGCTCAACTTGGGCCTTTGCCTTCTGGATGGGAAATGCGGTTAACTTCGACTGGACGAGTCTATTTTGTCGACCATAATACTAGGACAACATCGTGGGAAGATCCACGACTGCCTGGCCACGTGGATGACAATGCCCCGCAGTACAAGAGAGATTACAGACGAAAGGTCATATATTTCAGGAGTCAGCCCAAGATGCGAGTCTTGCCAGGTAAATGTGACATCAAAGTCCGTCGAGGACATATGTTGGAAGACAGCTATACTGCGATAATGGCACATACTGGTGAAGACCTTAAACGACGTCTCATGCTTAGCTTCGACAGCGAAGATGGTCTTGACTATGGAGGTGTTTCTCGAGGTCAGAATCGTCATTTTAATGCTGTTGTTCGACTGCTAATCATTATACAGAATTCTTCTTCCTCCTCTCCCACGAAATCTTCAACCCCAGCTATGGGCTGTTCGAATATTCGACCCATGACAACTACACTCTGCAGATTAACCCTGCTTCTGGCGTCAATCCCGACCATTTGAGCTATTTCAAGTTCATTGGCAGATGTCTGGGTCTCGCCATATTCCATCGTCGCTTCCTCGATGCCTACTTTGTGCCCAGTTTGTACAAGATGATGCTGGGCAAACACATGGCCCTGGCGGACTTGGAGAGCGTTGATGCTGATTTACATCGCTCCATGGTCTGGATGCTGTACGTCCCATAACCTTGAATCTTGTCAGCTGCTCATGATATTTCAGTGAGAATGATATAACGGACGTTTTAGACGAGACGTTTACACAGACGGAGAGTCGTTTTGGTGAGCTCGTCACTATCGAGCTCAAGCCAGGAGGCGAGGATATACCCGTCACCGAGGAGAACAAGAAAGAGTTTGTCGACCTGGTTGTGTCTTACCGCATCTCTCGCCGAGTGAAAGACCAATTCGAGGCTTTCATGGAAGGCTTGCTCGAACTTGTTCCAAGCGACCTCATCAACGTCTTTGATGAACGAGAGCTAGAGCTTCTTATTGGTGGAATGGCGGAGATTGACATGTTCGTCGCCTTTCTTGTTGGTTCGATTGAAACTAACAGTTTTCAACAGGGATGACTGGACCAAATTCACCGATTACCGAGGTTACCAGAAGAATGACCAGGTTATCGAGTGGTTCTGGCAGTGCATTCGGTCATGGCCTGCTGAACGAAAGTCTCGCCTTCTTCAGTTCACGACCGGCACCTCCAGAGTCCCTGTCAATGGTTTCAAAGACCTGCAGGGCTCAGATGGACCTCGACGTTTCACTATTGAAAAGTCGGGTGATCCACAAGGGCTGCCTCGAAGTCATACCTGTTTCAACCGGTTAGATCTTCCTCCGTACCAGGACTATGAGAGCCTGGAAACAAAATTGATTTATGCCATCGAGTGAGTTGTTCTGTTCAGCCATCTGTCGCACTGCTGACCGAATTATTCTAGGGAAACGGAAGGATTTGGCCAGGAATAATTGTTTTGCATATATTTCCGTTTCTCTTCTCTGCTGTGCGGACAAGCAGCTGTCGCTCTATACATCTCGTCTTCTAACAAATTTGTATCATGTTTTCCTACCAGTACGATAGTACTATGCGTAATTTTTTCACGACTGTCGGCTTTTCTTGAGGATCGTGCTACACAGGCTCTTCACCAGCCTCTCTCAATTTTGGGTTGATTGTGCCGGCGCAACGGCAGAACTGGCACTTGCCAATTGCGGCGCAGTTTGGTGCATAAGGCTACTTTGTCAAACCTTTATACTGCTAGAAAATGGCGAGAAGTATTTGTTTCAAAGCTTCAAGTACCTGGAATCACAGGAATCCATTGCAGTAACCCAGGACACCAAATAAATCCCTGAAAACCACAGAAAACATATATTTCCGTGCCCAAAGCCATTATCTAAGCCTGTAACGCCCACTTGTGCCGCCACCCATTGCGCTGGCGCAATAGCAATCGCCAGATCTGCAAGTGGCGCACTGGCACCATTTTGCCAACAACACTACGTCGTGGCCTTAGTTTAGTCCGGTGACCGACTCTCCACGAGGGGCAAGCCTCTCGATAGAGGGTTTGCCTCTTGCCCCGTGAGAGAGGCTGGTTACGAGCCTGGCCTTAGTTACCGGACTCGGCAAGACCGGTCCGCTTTGAGTAATGAAGTTGATCCGAACTGCAAGATCACATGGATCGACCACAGATTTAACTGATTGAGTTCTCACACAAGGGGAGGTTGTTGAACCAATTCGCATTTAAAAAGACTAGACTAGCTATAGTGTGGCCAACCCAAGCGACGATTACAGAAGCAATATATATAAGAAACAAAGTCCCATCAACTTATCCACATTAATTATTCACAAGAAAAATGTTCGCTGGGAAGAACAGGTATCTATTTTGGATGAAGCGTATGAGCGAGGACGCCTGAGGAGAAATGATTAGTAAATATTCTTGATTGAATCGACCGAGTCTTACTTAATTCGAAGATACGTATGCACTTCTGGAGAGGTCGTAGGCATTTCCGACGGAGACATGAGAGCTTCCGTCGACCCAGTTGTCACCGGAGTAAGTGACATAGTTGCTTCCAAGGTCGTGGCCGCTGAAGCCAAAGTCGTGAGTAGAGAGAGATCCGTCTGAGTTGTAGAAGTCTCCGTAGTGGCTGGCAATGTTGGAGTCGTAGCCGACCTGGTGACCAGAGTAGCGTCTCAAGTCACGGCCGAAGCCGCCCAAGCTGGCGTGGAACTGCTCAAAGACAACGGTCTGAGTCTCGACCTCGCAGATCTGTTCAGTGATAATCCTATTTATTCCATGTCAGAAAACCGATTGGTGGCGCAGATAGATAAAATATTCACCTCTTTGCCATTTCTTGGAGAACGAGAAGGCGCTGCTGGATGATAGTGATTTGCTGAGTGTGGCAGACCAACTGACGGTCCTGTTTCACAACAATACTGTGTTGCGAGCCAGAGAAGTCGTCACAGCCGTAGAAGTCATCGAAGTTGGAGAAGGAAGACATTCCATTCCAGTTGTTGAACGAAGGCCATTCGTACCGTTTAGCTAAGAATGAGATGTCAGTATGAGCATGAGATGTAATCGAAGATACATACAGAGACTCGTCTCGGTAACGGGAGCAGCAACGACGCTGGAAACCAAAAGGGAAATGGCGACAAAAGGTGCGGCGATCTTGGCGAACATGGTGAATAATGAGTGTATCGTTGTTAAAAGTTTCGAATCTGGATTTTGATGAGCTCTGATTCTAGTACGAGACTGGAAAGCTCACCTGCTTGCAAGAAATGTAAGGTCGGACCCGGGAATATGAACGAAGGAATGAAAAGATTGTCAAGGGGCAACCTGGCCGAACAAAGGATGAAAGCGAGAACGAAAGAGCGAATTGATGACCATCTAGAACTAACAGTAGTTCGCTTTTATACAAAACCTGACTTGACAGTACCACAGTTCTGGGTGCCTTGGAAGGAGAATCGAATGGCAGCGAAAGTTCTCACGCCCTCCATCAATCCTATTCTCGACGTCTGGCAGGCCTTCCAGCATGGGCGGCGGTCATGAGTCGGGCACTGCCTCTTGAAAGTCCCACTATTCGGAATGTTGGTCAGGGTACGATTCAACACCTCGGGCTCCAGTGTCCGGGACAATTCAATATCAAGTAGCCATCCGAACGGTCTTGGAAATGTGGCCACTGACTCTATTAGCTACCAGAGCACAAAGACTCGTGGATATTCATCGACACCAAAATTCCTGATTGGAGTCTCCGTTCAATTTATCCAAGTGAAGGCGTGAAACCCTTCGTGGCACCATGACTCTAATCTGGCATATTCTTGATCCTGGTTGAAGTGACTTGAATCGCCTCCATGGTGAACATGCATATGGACATTGGGCGCTATACTACAACTTTAACGGATGATTTCACAGTCGACGTGATCACAGATATCCCGATGTTCTAGTTGATATCAATCGTGACAGCCAAGCCTCGTTGTATGAGTATGTGCTCTTTCACAATCATTGATCAAAAAAAACATCATTCTCATATCTTGATTGGCGTCGAAATTACATCATCGGAGGTCATCTAGGCATTCGACATGCGAAAGCAAGAAAGCTCGTAAAAACCAGGTGGATAATAATGATTTTTTGATAAGGATATCGACGCATGACTGCTATCGGGCTCAGCGGCAGTCCTCCCCGGAAGCCCCGAGGTCCTCACCAAGTCAACAATGGATCAGTCATGCCAACCTGATGATCCTTTTTTTCTCGACTTGATGGCTTGGCCTATGATACCCGCATATATCCCGACCGCTCGCGAATGCATAGACGCCCAAGACTTTGTTTTGAAAGTATTTTGAAGTGAAACTTCTGCTATGAAACATCGCATTTCCATGGCGTCCAGTATGTCAAAATCTCACTTGAGGGCTTGACGTGACAGCGTGGCGCATAAGTCCAGTGTCTCAGGCTGTGCGACGTTGAACGAGCCACTGAAAGTTGTGAGGGCAAGAGACTTGTAAGATTACCCAGATATTCATCGTGCTGCCGCACTACAGCAGCAGCACAAGATGACTCTAGATGAACTCCGAGGAAATGTGGCCAACCAATCAATGCCGTCCATGCCGAGGACGTCAAAATTCAAATTACGCAGCTCGAACTGAACGACGTATTTGACAAAAAACGCAGAGGCTGTTACAGCATAAATCAAGTTGCATACGGCCATTAATTACCACTGACGTCGGAGCAGCAAAATTTGTCATTCTGGTGTTGAAGTATGTCAACTAACATAGGCATCAAGTACTCGAAGTGTGACAGTGCGTGACAGATGTCACATTGAACTCAGTGAGAAGCCTAAAGAAATAATTCTCTTCAGGCTTCTTCGATCTCTTGCTCATTTTTCAAATGCAAATAGAATGCAGTTCCAAAACCAGCAACACTTAAAATCCAATATATCCAATGACTGATCGCTGCAGCCAGTGTACTAAGTATTTAGTGTTCATCCATCTTGTCCTTCGAGCTCAAGGTCTAATTAATATTCCTCCGGCAGATAAGTATGTATCGGGGCGGCTCGCCGGTGGTCTCGATGAGATCGTGGCCGCAAAGTGGATGGATCAGGACGGGACGGTACCGGCCAGTGCAATCTTTGTCTCTTTTGTTTTACCCCATCACGGCTGGAAGTGTTACAGTATGCTGTTACACGTTCTCTGGCTGCGAGTTGAAATTAAAATCACGTCGCGACATCTTGAGACGAAAATTAAATGAGTTTGAGTGAAAAGCAATTTTTATACCTGAGATTCTCGATAAACCGTGAGACAAAGAGGGTCACTTGAGCGCGAAATATGAGAGACCCTTACTCTTGACCACCATGTTCATCGACAAATTCTCTCTACTCGCTGTGGACGACGACAACGACGCGTCAAGTCACGAGTACGCGTTTCGTTGATTGAATGTCTCAGACGCTTGGTCAGGTTTCAGCCAGGTATAAAAACATGTTTCCCCTCTAAACCTCTCTTCAACTCGAACCACCATGTCCTTCACATCTAGCTTCGAAAATCTCCTCCGTGATACTCTCATTTACTTCGCTGCAGCTACAATCGACGATAGTATACATACGTTTGCTCATCAGAGAGCATTGAACGACAAACGGAACGCCGACTTTGCTCTCGAATATTGGAAGAGTCGGATCTGTCCTGCTGATGACCCTCTTCACCTTACTGTTCAGTATGGACCGCCAATTCAACCAATCCCTTCTGCCGTCAGAGCCTTCTTCATCCAGCCTTCTTCGGTCGTCGATATCGGCAGCCCCAGCCCCAGCATTTTCCCTTGGGTTCTCTTTGCTCTTCTCTCTGTCTTTACCGTCTCTTGCCTATTTATCAAGATGACGCGTCTTCCTTCTCCTCCTCCAAAACCGAAACCGAAAACGAACGTGGTGCAAGAGTCTCCTATCACCCCGCCGGCTTCGGTCATCGTCCAGGTCGTGTTGGTCGTCTTTGGTCTTATTCTTTCCTCGGTCTACTTATCCGTCATTATGGTTTCGAACCTGGTCCTCGATATCGTCAAAACTCTTCGCATTCGTCTGGCTCGGATTCCAGCAGTTTCGTTGTTTCTGATTCTTATGTTCGCTGGCTGGGCGCGGCCTATGAACATATTTATCTTGACAATGGGCGATTGGCTGGGCTTCAGGTTGCCGCCCTTTGATAGATATCTAGAGGCGAGTTTTTTTTAATAGATTTTCTAGTTCAATAGCTGACCTCGCCTTTTAGCATTCCGACACCAAGCTAGCTAGTTCATTCCTGGATCTCCTGTTCGTCGACTCGCTGGCACTGGTCTTCAACACGGTATTCTTTATGGTAACTGGTCTTTGGAACTTGGATGAGGTTCTTATTTCAGTAAGTCTATTACATCTCCAGTCTTTTTTCCATTGCTCATCGTTTCTTCAGCTCGTCCCTGATGTTCGTTCGGTCCTTCCTATCTCGACCTCGCTATCCACCTTCGAAGGCTTTCTGGCGCAGGCTTTCAACGTAGGTATCTTCTTGGTCTTCGGCAGTGACCATACCTTGGGACATTTGACAAAGGCAAGTTGGTTTTCCTGCGGTTGAATCGATTTCTGACTCTTGTCTAGTTCCCCTTAGCCCCTTCTTCCAGTCCCTCAGTCTTCAGCACTCCTCTGATGATTGAAGATCTTGCGACTTTCAGTACCACTCGTGATGATCCTTTCCAGGCCACCGGCTTCGTATCTGGCAACAGTGACGACCTCATTTCTGGAACCGAATCGATTCTCTTCAACATCGAGAGCACTGTAACCGACGGTGATGTTAGTGCAGCGTCTGTCGACAGCGATAGTGACATTACTGTAGTTGTGAGCTAGTTTCACTTCATCTGCTTCTGTCTCTTATGTTTTTCCTCAGGATGTTGTTCTCGACAATGGCGAGATCTCTCTGGACAGCGTCGTGGATGAGGTAGAGGTCATTCTTCCTTGTATTGTTCCAGGTCTAACTTTGTTTGCAGGACAAGCTGGATCTTGTATCCTCTGCAACTGCTCCAACTTCTGAGTTGAGCCGACCTGAGGCAAGCTTCGTGCAATCGGCCTTGTTTATTGCTTCTAATCATTGCTACAGACGTCTTCGACATCGCTGAATCCCGAGGCTCCCGCTTTTATTCCTTCCAGGCCACCCCCAGCGAAACCTTTTGTTCATTCTAGGAAGCGGCGAGAGAAGAGGCCTGTGTCTCGCATTAATGTCGAACCCACCAGAGCCTTGAATCACCTTGCGAACAATCTAGTGGTTCGCGGTCCTTCCAATATTCAGGTCTCCGGTGCTCCCAATTCCAACTTGGACGTCCTTCGAAATGTCTCTGACAATCAGCAATCTATCGACGAGACTTGGAAAGCGACAAGGGCAAGACGAAAGTTGCAGGAGGGATGTTAGTGGGATGACGACCTGCTGGCAATTCCGATGATTGCTGAGAGACCCGACAGACTCGTCATCTGTTGGTTTTCTCCCTTCCGTCTGCCCTTCCCGCCCAGTGAAAAAACCGGTCTATCCTCTTCGATATTTACAGTGGACTGCTTCTTCCTTCGGTCTCTTCAACTTCGAATCTTTCAATTCTCGGCGAACCTTCGATTTCTCTCTAGAACCTCCTGCTCCCAATGCCGATTGCTCGATGCCACCTCTTCTTCGACTCCTGCTTCTAGAACCTCTCAAGTCTCGGTCGGCCTTATTTCTCCGGATCCATTTCCTGCTTCCGACCGATGGTATATACGGACTACCTCATGCTACCGTCTCCATGGCTCTTTTTCTCTTTTCTCTCATATATAAGTATACCTATTTATTCTCGATGTTCCTGTAAAAGTACCCGGAGTACTATAGATGATAGTAAAGGCATGCTTTGAATCCTTGGTTCCCGCTCGTCGTCGACAACTCAAACGGAAGAAAGGATAAATATTAACGGGTATAACTACATGATAGAGCAGTCCCCAGACTTCTCACTAGCCTTGGCTGCTTCCTCAGTCGCCAGAATCAGCTTCTCTTCTTCGCTAAGTAATCCCTTCTTCGCTCGCTCCTGCATAGCTTTACGACGACTCTCTCGTTCGGCCTTTGCTCGTCTATCGGTCGTCATATGGATACAAAATGGTGGTGGATTTCGATACAGATTATTAGTATGCAAACACCGGAGGTGGTGCAAAAGACATAGGTTTGATAATGGGTTCGGGTGAAGATTTCAATGTCGGGTCATCAATGGAAGAGGAAGATGGTTGACGAGAAGCACTAGAGCGTAATGAGTAGGTATTAGATAGTTTTGGGGAATATCACGTACCTGTCGGTCTTGGAAAAAGGGTTGCTCAAGGAGGAATTGGCAGATGTTGCAGGGGTCGACCTAGTAGATGACGCTGCAGCATTACTGGGAGAAGGCGCTACGCTCTTCTTGATAGCGTCTATCGCACTCGAGGCTTTGCTATTCATCTCCTGTTGCAGGCGCGCTCCAGCTTTGACGGCCTGGGCATTCAATGTTGGTTTCGTTACAGGTGTGGACTTTGCAGGGACTGTCTTGCAGCTGTGGTCATCAGGGAAGCGATGAGTTGGACAAAACTGTCCGCCGCAGGACTAGGGACGATATCAGCCAGCGCCGTCTATAAGGATTTCAAGACGTACCTTGCAGGAAATGGGCGAAAAGAGAATCTTGGTGCATCTGGCATTGGCACAAACAGGTGACTTTTTAGGTTTCTTGCCGAATACCGCACATTCTTTGTCGAAATGTTCCTCCAGACGTACATTCGGATCCTGCAGCTTGAGTTAGAAATGACGAGAGCTTTGGAGGAGGGATTCACCTGGCCTGGGCGAACAGCTACAGGAACTTGACAAAAGGGGCCTAAGAAGGATTAGAAAACTGTTAATGAACCAAGTAGATGAACTTGCAATCTGGGGCCACTCTGTTGTATTTGCTCTCGTCATACTTCGGGCAGCTGTGAGCAGTGACTTTGAAATGTTCCTGACAGAAAGAATCCTGGCAGTGCTGGCATTGGAAAGGGAGAAAGTCGACGAGATAACATGAAGTATGAGAGCATCGTTTCCCGATGGCCATAAGCTCTTCTTCACGGGCTGGGGTTGAGCTCGAGGTTGCCATTGTAGAGATAGTGATGTGTAGAACCAAGAAAGAGAGGAGATTATAAAGAGAGGCTTGCGCGTCCGGGACGCGTCAGCAAAAGAGTTTGAGACAAGTCAGCGGCTGTGCTAGAACATTCTGGCGAAATGCCTAATACGGGCTCGGGAGCGGCCTTAGTCATTCTTCCTCATTCGCAGAAAGCCGATCGCTTGCTCATGAGCTTCTTGTTCTTTTAATAATATAGAGAGCAAGCAAAACAATCCATTTCTCCTCTGTTGTCAACTACCAAGCACTGCAAAGACGCAAGCAGTGTAAAACCTTGGCATAGATTGTTGTGAGTCGCCATTATTATTATTCCTTTCTTTCTTCACATACAGAATCTGAAGACCATTTGAACCTGAACATCATAGACTCGAGGCAAACTCGAGGTCAGTCCTTCCAGCTGTCTTCTCCCGATTTATTGCAGCGATCACCCCAGGGCCCAGACTTCTCAGTCTTTGGGAGGTTCAGAGTTGAGCTGGAATTCTAATTACGATGTACAAGTCAGGAATCTGGGTAAGAGCATCAGCAGCGGTAGAAACCTGAATAAGAGACCGCACCTATGCGCCGTAAGGCAATAATAGTTTATTGAGCTTCGCAGTTTGTTTCGGGGTGGAATAGGCAGTCTGAGACAGCGCGTTTTTCGTACTCGCAGATTTACTACAAAGCTCATCAAGTAGAATTTAGGATGACTGAGAAGAACCTTACGCTGTATTGAGATGCGAATGTCCCGTCTTACCCTGTGACTTGGTCAGTGCCTTGTTCGAGTAGCAAGTCAACGACTATTACACGTTTGAATGTAGAGGTGGATCCCAGAGATTTCCATCTCTTTTTGGCGCCTAAAAGTGTGTGTGTCAGGACTATTTCCCGACTGTTTTCACTGCAGCGTACCAGAATGCGATTTCATTTTGTATTTTTCGACAACAGCACTAGTTGAACCTTGTTAGATATTTCAAGCAGTAATGGCCTCATTAACCTGGTCGAGAACAGCCGCTGGCACGGCTGTGTCCATCGCGTCGTGAGGAGAGAAAGCATCCTTGAAATCGGCACGTGAATCGCATATCCCTTCAACTTGATAATGAGCGAGAATACTCTAACGACACCACAAGAAGACGCTGAAAGGGTCAGCCTATATTATCCAGTCTCTAATTGAAGCCTCTGACGAGCTCATTCCTTCAGATAAGGTTGAAGCGTCTGGCAAAACTCCAAAGCACTGCATCGACAGCACAACCTTCAACTGCACCGTCGCCCAGCTCGACACCCCAGCCGAAGCGTAAATCTTCTCCAGTCAGACCACAAGCTTCTTCAAGCGCGCCTCCGTCAAAGAAAATCGCCACAGCCCCGGCACCGAGCACTTTATTGTCATCCCCAGTGGCAGCCAAGAAGAAGGCTCCAGTCCAGCTGGATTTCGATGCATGGGCTCATGAAACCATCACCCAGGTCTTGAAGGTCACCCTCGACGTGAGTTGTCTTCTCGGTTGCTCGAGGAATCAGAGCCTGAACTCTGCAGAAAACGGTGGCTGAGCAAAGCGAATATGCTATCGTATGGCTTAAAGAATTGGAAGCCGATATCCGTTCTGACCAGCCCGGTATGTTGTGTCTCTCTATACAATAATAAGCTAATAAAACACGTAGTCGATGGGCCAATTATTTTGAAGGAAGAGCACGTCGACAGACTCTTGATATCACGGCTCGAGATCGATCCTCAGGCCATGTCGTGAGTCTATAGCTTGCAGTATCTGGTCTGATGTGCTTATTGGTTTTCAGCGACGATTTGGACTTCTTCCCTGTGATTGCTTCGCTACCGCCTCAGCAGAGTGTCTTTGAGTTTCTTGTTGGATGTTGGAAGAGGATAAACTCGACTCGATCCGCTTTCCTAAAAAAGGTCTGTCTCGTCTTTTGCCCTAGCGCCTCATTTGAGATGTTTCGTAGGGCCACCTTCCGCTTGATAATCAACGGGCCATGGAATTGCTAGAGAAGATCAGAGAGCTTGTGATAAGTTATGCTGGGTTAACTCTGCAAGAACCAGAGATGTTTCCGCAACCTTCAGGGTATGCCATATGTTCATGTCTGGTAGACAAGTTTTATTGACTTTTCCTAGCCGGCTGCTTGGTCCCCCAGAATTAGTTACTCCATTGCTCTCCCTCTCTGCTCTTTCTGCACCTTTATTATCTTCCCCAGTCACATCTCCAAACACTTTGTCTCCTTCCGACATCGAGCAGTTTCTCCAGGATCTTGCGCGCCGATTTGAACCAGATCATGAGATAGACGGTGTCCTCGGTCCTGTTGTCGAGCAGCTGCTATTTAATCCATGTCTCTTTAGACCCGAAGGTCTTGGTGGTGGAGATGCAGGCTGGAGAGGTGTCATCGGTGGTCTGGAGGCTTTGGTCTCGGTCAAAGCCATAGCCATGATGATCACAAGAATGGACAAATGGAATCCTGCAGAAGCCACGGCTACCAATTTCGAGTTGACGTCGCTCATGGGCCCACTGTGCAGGTTGGGCGTCTTCACGGCAGACTGGGTACCTATTTTCTTCTTTGGAATTCCCTGACTAAGATCCTCCATAGCCCGGTATTGCGCAAGCCTATTTCTCGGAACCTGAGAAGCGGACCAGAGACGACGTCGATTCTTCAAATGCTAGTCTGAGAGGCACATTGAAAAGTCTTCAGGTTGGAATATTTACTCTGTAAATGACACAACTCATTCCCCGCATAGGCATCTATCTTTCAGATCTTCAATACCTGTGTCAGAGCATCGGCAGAGTCACGAGAAGCTGTACTGCAGTACTTTGCTCGAGTTATCTCTCTAAATGAAAAGCGAGCCGGACTCCAAGTATATCTTTTCCTTGTTTGTCATGACCTGTTACTCATAGCTGCCTAGGTTGATCCTGCGACCGTAGCTTCCGATTCCTTCATGGTAAACCTGCAAGCCGTGTTGCTTCGTTTCGCCGAAAACTTCATTGACCCTGGATATACCAAGGTATGTTCAAGTCTTTTCCTCGTTGATCATTGTTGACAGCTTCGATAGCTTGACCGGATCGATCCTCTCTTTTATGCTCGCTCTACTAGAATCGATCTCAAAGACGAAACTAGAATTAAAGCCACCACTGAGGAAGCGACAGTCTGGATAAAGGAAAACGCAGACCCAAATGGTCAGCAAGATTATATGTTCAGCGTCGATTGTTCTCATTCTCATTGCAGCACCTGCACCGAACTTTATCTCCAATATCTTTTACCTCACTGTGGCAATGAGCCATTATGGGTATCTACAGACGATTCATAAGTTTAGTGAGCTTGGAAAACACCTTGAGGACATGCAGCGACACCTCGACATGCTCAACGGTGACAATTCATGGGCTGGGGTACGTGGTCTTCATGAGTTTCCTCGTCCGAATTGACATTTCCATAGACGCCTATGCAAGCTCGGGTAGAAGCAAGCATTCGGAACGTCAAGGTTTGTTTTTCCATCCGTCGCTTTATCAGTCTTACACACCGCTCAGAATGAGATGGACAAAGTCCGATCCGCCCAATTTGCCTATGAAGCTCAGCTTCTCGACCCTGAGCTAGTTTTCCAATGCATCGGCTTCACTAGCTTCCTTTCTGCGTGGCTCATTCGGCAAGCAGATCCCAAGAAAGCCCACCCTAATCCTAATGTCGCGTAAGTCTTGACTGGAAACCTCAGATTATCGATTCCTGAATGCCTGCAGTTTACCACTACCAGAAGAGGTCCCCATGTCCTTCAGAGCTCTGCCCGAGTACATCGTGGAAGATATTGTAGACTATCTTCACTTTGCAGTCAAGTATGTGCTATCTGAGCTTCCATATCGCGCGCTTATCTGCCCAACAGTAATTCTCCTGACAAGTTTGAACTCTCAGGAAAGAATGAACTTCTCATCTTCACTTTGACCTTCCTCACGTCGACCTGGTATATCAAAAACCCGTTTTTGAAGTCCAAGATCAATGATGTGAGTGTGGCGCACTCTAGCAGGAAACTCAACTGAACTTGTCCCCAGGTGCTTTTCATGAGTATTTGGCACTACGGTCGCGAACGAAACGGAATTCTGGGTAACCTGCTAAACTCGCATCCACTGGCTCTAAAGCATCTCATGCCGGCATTGATGAATTTCTACATTGGTACTGAATATCCCACTGTTCACAGTGTACAGCTCTGACGTTTCTTCAGAGGTAGAACAGACTGGTGCCAGCTCCCAGTTCTATGACAAGTTCAGTGAGTGCTTGGCTGTCTTTCTGAGAGTATTTGCTGATATTGTTGCAGATGCTCGGTATGTTCGGTGGATTCAAAGCTGCAAAGGTGCTGATTTTGTCCAGTCGCAATATCTCGTACATCCTTAAAGTCGTGTGGAACAATCCGACTCACCGTGAGGCTCTTAATGCTGAAGCATTGTTCGTCACTTTTTCTTTCCGTGTCACTTATACTAATCCGCCTCAGAAACGTCAACAAATTCGTTCGTTTCGTGAATCTGATGATCAACGATGTGACCTACCTCATGGACGAATCTCTGAGCGAATTAACACAAATACGAAACATACAAGTCGAAATGGATGACCAAGCTACCTGGAATGCCAGTTCTGCTGAACATCGACGCGAACGACAGGGTACACTTCATTCCTTAGAGCGTCATGCCTCGGGATACATTAGTCTTGGGAGATCTACGGTCGAGCTTCTCAAGATTTTCACAGCAGAGACCAAGGCGCCCTTCATGATGGACGAGATTGTTGTTCGTTTGGCGGCCATGTTGGACTATAATTTAGTCGCCCTGGTAGGGCCACGATACCAGGAACTCAGTGTTCGGAATCCCGAAAAGTACAAGTTTAGCCCAAAGGATCTGCTCAGCGATATCATCCAGGTTTTCCTGAACCTCAGCGACCAACCAAAGTTCATCGAAGCTGTCGCTGCCGATGGACGGAGTTATAGCAAATCTGTGTTCGAGTCGGCTCAGACCATTATCTTCAGGAGGGCTTTGAAAAGCAGTGCGGAAATCGAGCAACTACAGAAGTTTGTGGAGAAAGTCGAGGAGGCTAGAGTCAAACTCGAGGCAGAAGAGGATTTGGGTGAGATACCTGATGAGTTCTGTGGTATGTTTTGGTCCCATTGTCTTTGCTGCTCTGACCGCCACCTCTAGACCCGATTATGGCGTCCGTCATGCGGGATCCAGTGCAGCTACCCAGCTCCAAGGCAATCGTGGACCGGTCGACAATCAAGTCTCACCTTCTGTCAGATACTACAGATCCCTTCAACCGCAGTCCGCTCAAAATCGAGGATGTTACCCCTAGTATGAAGTTTATCGCACCTGCTGACTATTTGCTGACTTTTTTTCAGTGACTGAACTGAAAGCACAAATAGAGGCTTTCTTGATTGAGAGAAGAAGAGCCATGGCTGCAAGTAAGGATACAGATGTACAGATGGGTGGATAAGCAGCAGAAATCGAACAGCAATAGTTAGAAATGTATGTATCTGTAGATATCATGATCGCTTGATCTTTCTGGGTCTGCCTCTGGGATTCTTCTTCACGCCTGGGACTGGAACCGGCACCGTAGATTGTTTCTTTGGCTTGGAAGCTTTGGACCGACCGGCTTTTGACGCGGCAGCTCGCGTAGAGGGCTCTAATAAACCTGAATTATCTGTAATGAGAGGGACAAGGAGAGAAATATACCTGGAGAAGCTTCCCGCATTTCCACATCTTCGTCGACATCTTCTGTGCCACCGTCTGTGCCAGTGACGACGCTCTCCCTTGCCGGGGTCCGACCTTCAGCATCTTCAGCACTCTCTTGCGTCAACGCGCTGCTATCGCTGTCTCCACCCTCAAGTTGCCCCAGCAGATTGGTCGACTTTTTCCCGCGTTTTCCTGATTTCTGGGTCCAGCTCGGTGGGGGTGATTCGGCTGGGCTGGTTCTGGGAGATGCTGTAGTTCGAAGACGACGCGCCGTCATAAGTTCATGATAATCCTCGAAAGGAAGGCTGAATTCCACCCGGAAATACGGATGGGCAGATAGATTCTGGCTCGGAGAAGGAGAGGGTATAGATTTTGGGGTGGAATTGTTCGAGTTGGGCTCATAGCTGTCGGCGTCGTGATCCTTGAACGATGTAAGCAAAAGCTATCGTGAATATGCAACTCTCACTATCGACTCTAATGCGTCCATGTCATATAGTGATTCCAGCTTGTTCCAAAGGTGGTCTGGAAAGAGGGCAGAGCCACTTTGTGCCTTTATCGTGTTCCACATACTGAGCAGATGGAAATGATTATTGATGCCAATTGGTCTGGTCGCCATTGAACGTTTGAAGAAGCATATTTCTCCCTCGACGCTTTCCAGAAGGGCCTCTGCTGTTAGTGGCTCAGGATTGTCGGTGGTCATGTTTGTAGCAAGCGGCAATCAAAGAACAGGCTCATGGCACGCGTCAAATCATTCAGACGCGATAGTTCAAAGGCTAGCGTAATTCAATCACATTTGCTTCTGGTATCTTGTCTCGAATATCGAGTGCGAAACGCAAAGTTAATCATTTTTTCGACAGAGTATGTATTTCTCGATATTCAAGCCGCGTCTGGAGCCACAAGCATAAAGGTCCCTCCAATGGGATTGCCCAGGTCCGTCGTGGCAGCAAAAGAGCTGATATTGAACAGAGAGACCGGTGTAGTCGAATTCACCACCGTCGGAACCTGGCTATCAAATCCGGCTGGCTGGTTGAACAGCAAAAATATGTACCTTTGTTGTATCAGCTAGTAGTCCAGTAAAAGCAATGCAATACCGAACCTATGAGCATCAGAGCCAGCAGGAGGACCTGGCTGCCTGAATTCACTGACAGCGACGGATTCATTTGTGAGGAGATGAACCTTGTCGCTGTCGCGTCTCGCCGCAGTAAAGTCTCCGCCTAGGAAATGGCGAATTTGAGCACTGGTGGGAGCCTGGGGCGTAGGCGCATCTGGATCAACGGCTGCTACGACAAAAGGTCCAGTGCCTGCTTTTCCGACAATACTGAATGTAGGCGGACCAGCGGTGGCTACAATTTCATGTCAGTAGATGAAAAATCAATGCTGGTAAAAAAAAAATACCATTTCGAGGAAGCTGAACACCAGCTTTCAAGGTGATTGCTGGGCCAGTAACTTGAGGAAAAGTGACTTCGAGGAGCACAGATGGGTTGAAGGTGATTGTCAAGTCTGTTGGAATCTGGCCAAGTGATTAGAAAACCCGGAGAAGAAATTGTACTAGGACGGTACATCAGCAGCGATGAAGGCCTGCTTGACTTCTTTCAGGCTTGTGTCTTGAGAATAGACAAGTGAAATAGAGGCAAGGATGAAGTTGGATAGCGTCGAAATCTTCATGGTGGGATAACTCAGCGACGAGTTACTCACATGGAGACGATTTATAGTGGTTTGGGTGAGAATATCAACCTCATAATGCTCCGGGTCCTGGTGACGAAGCACGCCATTTTCTGGCCGAATTCACGTTCGTGTTCGTTCAATAGCGTTCTCACTGATTGTCTTGCCTGGGCAGTGGCGTGGAAATCCATGTAGTGGGAAAAAAAATGAGAGAAAAAAGCGGCCTTGGTGTCAGAAAAAGGGCTTGAAGGCCAGACTAATGCTTTGTGAGTACTTTGTCCAAAGCCAAATGAGACATCCGTTGGTGCCGTCGTGTAGCAGTAGGCGTGAGCGCTGGGAACGAAAATGGCAGGTGACTTGTCTCACGCGACGGACTGAGTCGGCAGCTTTGACAGGACTTCAAGAGCGGCCAGCCTCGTTTCCGGAGGCTCCCATTTGTTGCAGGACCAAGTACAGTAAGTCGCGTAGCGCCTTGGTATGTTCTGAACATACGAGAAATTCAAGCTCTGTGGGCTGACACTTGACAACTTATTGACTCGACTTCTGAGGACAACTAACCAGGGCCGACTGTAAACCAGATGAAACAATGCTTGTATGTCATCTACTGTATAGTACTCCAAGTACTTTACAGGAACATCGTATACATTAAGAATAAATATCGAGACGAGGTATATATATGAGAGAGAAAAGAGAAAAGAGAAAAAGAGCCATGGAGACGGTAGCATGAAGCAGTCCGTATATACAGTTGACATTGGAAGCAAGGAAAGAGACCAGGAACAGCCTGGAAGACGGTAGCATGAGGCAGTCCGTATATACAATCGGCTGGAAGCAGGAAATGGGTCCGGAGAAATAAGGCTGACCGAGACTTGAGGGGTTCCGGAAGCAGGAGTCGAAGAAGAGGTGGCATCGAGCAATCGGCATTGGGAAGTTCTAGAGAGAAATCGAAGGTTCGCCGAGAATTGAAAGATTCGAAGTTGAAGAGATGGTAGGAAGAAGCAGTCCGCTGTAAATATCGAAGAGGATAGACCGGTTTTTTCACTGGGCGGGAAGGGCAGACGGAAGGGAGAAAACCAACAGATGACGAGTCTGTCGGTTCTCTCAGCAATCATCGGAAATGCCAGCAGGTCGTCATCCCACTAACATCCCTCCTGCAACTTTCGTCTTGCCCTTGTCGCTTTCCAAGTCTCGTCGATAGATTGCTGATTGTCAGAGACATTTCGAAGGACGTCCAAGTTGGAATTGGGAGCGCCGGAGACCTGAATATTGGAAGGACCGCGAACCACTAGATTGTTCGCGAGGTGATTCAGGGCTCTGGTGGGTTCGACATTAATGCGAGACACAGGCCTCTTCTCTCGCCGCTTCCTAGAATGAACAAAAGGTTTCGCTGGGGGCGGTCTGGAAGGAATAAAAGCGGCAGCCTCGGGATTCAGCGATGTCGAAGACGTCTGTAGCAATGATTAGAAGCAATAAACAAGGGTGATTGCACGAAGCTTGCCTCAGGTCGGCTCAACTCAGAAGTCGGAGCAGTTGCAGAGGGTACAGGATCCAGCTTGTTCTGCAAACAAAGTTAGACCTGGAACAATACAAGGAAGAATGACCTCTACCTCATCCACGACGCTGTCCAGAGAGATCTCGCCATTGTCGAGAACAACATCCTGAGGAAAAACATAAGAGACAGAAGCAGATGAAGTGAAACTAGCTCACAACTACAGTAATGTCACTATCGCTGTCGACAGACGCTGCACTAACATCACCGTCGGTTACAGTGCTCTCGATGTTGAAGAGAATCGATTCGGTTCCAGAAATGAGGTCGTCACTGTTGCCAGATACGAAGCCGGTGGCCTGGAAAGGATCATCACGAGTGGTACTGAAAGTCGCAAGATCTTCAATCATCAGAGGAGTGCTGAAGACTGAGGGACTGGAAGAAGGGGCTAAGGGGAACTAGACAAGAGTCAGAAATCGATTCAACCGCAGGAAAACCAACTTGCCTTTGTCAAATGTCCCAAGGTATGGTCACTGCCGAAGACCAAGAAGATACCTACGTTGAAAGCCTGCGCCAGAAAGCCTTCGAAGGTGGATAGCGAGGTCGAGATAGGAAGGACCGAACGAACATCAGGGACGAGCTGAAGAAACGATGAGCAATGGAAAAAAGACTGGAGATGTAATAGACTTACTGAAATAAGAACCTCATCCAAGTTCCAAAGACCAGTTACCATAAAGAATACCGTGTTGAAGACCAGTGCCAGCGAGTCGACGAACAGGAGATCCAGAGATGAACTGGCTAGCTTGGTGTCAGAATGCTAAAAGGCGAGGTCAGCTATTGAACTACAAAATCAAAAAAAAAACTCGCCTCTAGATATCTATCAAAGGGCGGCAACCTGAAGCCCAGCCAATCGCCCATTGTCAAGATAAATACGTTCATAGGCCGCGCCCAGCCAGCGAACATAAGAATCAGAGACAACGAAGCTGCTGGAATCCGAGCCAGACGAATGCGAAGAGTTTTGACGATATCGAGGACCAGGTTCGAAACCATAATGACGGATAAATAGACCGAGGAAAGAATAAGACCAAAGACGACCAACACGACCTGGACGATGACCGAAGTCAGCGGGGTGACAGGAGACTCTTGCACCACGTTCGTTTTCGGTTTTGGTTTTGGAGGAGGAGAAGGAAGACGCGTCATCTTGATGAATAGGCAAGAGACGGTAAAGACAGAGAGAAGAGAGAAGAGAACCCAAGGGAAAATGCTGGGGCTGGGGCTGCCGATATCGACGACCGAAGAAGGCTGGATGAACGAGGCTCTGACGGCAGAAGGGATGGGTTGAATTGGCGATCCATACTGAACAGTAAGGTGAAGAGGGTCATCAGCAGGACAGATCCGACTCTTCCAATATTCGAGAGCAAAGTCGGCGTTCCGTTTGTCGTTCAATGCTCTCTGATGAGCAAACGTATGTATACTGTCGTCGATTGTAGCTGCAGCGAAGTAAATGAGAATATCGCGGAGGAGATTTTCGAAGCCAGATGTGAAGGACATGGTGGTTCGAGTTGAAGAGAGGTTTAGAGGGGAAATATGTTTTTATACCTGGCTGAGACCTGACCAAGCGTCTGAGACATTCAATCAACGAAACGCGTACTCGTGACTTGACGCGTCGGCGTCGTCATCCACAGCGAGTAGAGACAATTTGTCGATAAACATGGTGGTCGACAGCAATGATTCGCGCTCTCTGAAAATGGTGCGTCATTGAAAGTGACCCTGTTTGTCCCACGGCTCGGTTCGTACTTGTTCTCTTCACCAATAGACAAACATTGCGAGACTTGCTCGTCTAGGTCTATTGCAATAACAACAACAATGGTCAATGCAGACTACATATGAATATATGCGAGAATGTGATGAGTGAGGTCTAGCTCGGATATGCAAGATGAGGGCGAACCCTACACATGGTTCATATTTTTCATACGGCTCGCGTATGAATGAAGGTTTCTTCAAGAAACCGATGTCGATCCAGGACATACATAGTAATTGTGGCAGTACAATGTTTACCACCCGAAAACCCTGCAGGGATAATCAGTAAAGACATTCAAAGCTACAAAGAGACTTACTCTTCCACAAGGTCCACTCCACCGACCTTTTCCCTTCTTCCTTCGTCGAGTTTGCCCACTTCAGCAGACACTTCGTCTGCCATTTCGACAGGCCCACAGACTCCGACGATGACACCGGTGTTTCGCTCATCATCCTTGACGCCAGCACCGAGCCTGACGATTTTGCCCATGACACCTTCCAGAATCCTTCCGGTCTTTGGTCTTCCAGGGCTCAGAGTCAATCTCGGGTACTTGAAATTGAATCCTTCTTCAAAGGGGAATTTTCCAATCGGAGCTCGGGTGTAAAACACCGAGACTTTGAGGGTCGCATAGCTAGCATCATTGGAGGAAGATGATTGTCGAATGAGCGACGTCAGAACTGGGAGCAAAGGCACCAGGCTCGCAGGATCTTGGACTATCCAAACGAGTTCGATGACCTTGACGCGGCTCTTCCTCAGCATATCTTTCTCGATAAGGTCTTCGAGAACAGAAAGACCAAAGGTGATGCCACTTCCGCCGCACACTAGGACCGCAGCTGAGTAACTGGCGAACATTGTGTTTCCAGGGCCGCCTATTGAATAAAGTAAAATGAAAGAAATGACAGCTCAGAAAAAGCGGCTTACCGTAAGGACCTTCGATTGCGACTCGTACAGTTCGACCGGAATCTGCGCCCTTCTCGGAGTTCCCATAGGATCCCAATTTTGCAAATTCGTAGAGCTTATTGGTCCATCCAGCAGGATTCGGGGTTTTCTTGCACATGAGAACAAGACCTTCACCCTCGGTTCCTCCTTTACGCGCGCTGAGACTAGAAATAGTGAAAGGGTGGATGCCCATCCAGCCGAACCAACCGATTCCGGAGCTCAGGACTCGTACACGAACATGCTGACCTGCTCTCCAGCCAGCATTGATATCTCGACATTCGATACGAGTCGCACCAAGTTCTGGAATGGATCGCAATGTCGCTGTCGTGATCCGGGTCTTGAAAGAGCGGAACATGTGGTCAAACGCCATGATCGAAAGACAGGCGATGATATAGGGAAGGGTAGCCTTGTAGTGAAAATAGAGCTGATCGAAAATCAGCAAGGTCATTTATAGAGCTGAAAGACTTACAGCGGGAAATAAAACAATGTAACTGAGAATGTGGGTCGTTAAAAAAACATGATATGCCTTTTTTCTCCACCAAGCGGTAGAAAAGAAGAAAAGGCAGTCTATGCATACCAGGGCAATGATGGCCCAGTAGTAGCGAGGAAGAGCGACCTTGGCCTGGAAGGTTCCAGCCAAAATCCACACGTATACTATGCCGCAATCAGTTTCAGCTAGACCCCAAGACTTGAACAAACACTTGCCATAATGTATCGCGTGAAGGTTGAGAGTTATAATCGTAAGACGTGCGACAAAGCGGTGCATAAAGTTAAGCTAGAGGCCTTCAGCCAAAAAGTTGATGACGAATTGAAATTGACAAGCCTTCTCATACCCCATACCCAAGAGCATGCCCAGGACATTGTTCTTTGCAGAGAATGCAAAAACGAATGGGAGCTGAGATACACCAATCCAGGCTGTCCTTTGAGAATCCAACAAAGGCCCTGTAGACTGGTAAAAGGCCTCAAAGATGAGCACACTGAACCAGATAAGCTGGACGAAGAGCTGAGCCAGCGAATAATTGGAATCAACACGTTTTCGAAGGGGAAGTAGTAGAGGTTGAAAGAAGGTGGGACATGGCGAAACATGCGGCGGATACGATGTCTGAATGGTTTGTCTTCGAGTCGGAGCTGTTATGGTGTCTGGACTGTAGAGAGAATAGATATCATCATTGGTGTCCGCGATAGTACTGGCTCCGACAGTGTTGATTGAAACGTTGCGCTGAAGACCTCTTGGACGAGGAAAAGTGCTGACATTTCTGAGGAAAATACCACTGGTCAACTCAGAGAAAGAGTGGAACCGAGCAATAGCCCGACGAGAGCAAATGAGGACCAGGAGCGCGATGAGGGATATGATGAAAAGATTGACATAGTATACGAGCGCGATGGACGGGTCCGCCATGAAGAGAGAGAGAGAGGGACAGAGAAAGGAAGGACAACGAGTCGGATGTGGCAAGGAGAAAAGAACAAACTACCATGAGGTAAACGCCGGCAAGCCGGAAATGGAAACCGAGGAAACTGCTGATGTCACGTCATTCTTGTCAGTTCTTCTGCTCGAATAGGCCGGATTGCCGCTTATTGCCGCACAAAGTTCGTTTCAATCCGTCTTGTTCTGTCAAAAGATTCCAAGTTGATGGTTATTCCTCTGGATTCACAGGGCAACGAGGTAGAGTCGCGTACGATTCTATTTCCATTTTCGGTCTCTGAACACTCCATTCGATCGCCGGATCTTGCCGAGATCGCTGCATCACCGTCAAGACCGTCGCCGCGGGGACTGACAGTGGCAAGAGGTACATATGTACCTGATATCTGCAATTATGTTATCAATGACAGATTCCTGAAAGCTCGAATGAAGGCAGATGGAGACCACCAAAGTCCCTCTGAATTTGATGACTGTTATGGAAAATATCCCAAGTTACAAATATCTGAAACAGTGACGCCACACTGTATCGGCTGAATTATCGAGCGATTATTGCTGACTAAGTGAGAATGACTCCAGGAACGTTACTTGCATTAATTGGCCACTTGAACGTGGCCTACCTCAAGAACTCAGCAGTCCAAGCTGCCCGGGGTTATTGAAAGTAGACATTCAGCATCGTGAGATTTGCCGTCAGCGAAGGAAATGGGCCAGTTCCAGACCGTCCATCGACAGTGAACCTTGAAGAATATCAGGGAATCAGCCGTTTATAGTAAACCGTCGTTATCTACGTCGAATCGAGCCCCTCCTTCCCCAAGGTGTTACGAGAGATTCTATGATGACAGCCTCTATTAATCCCTCAAAGCCCAGCTATGGGACACTGTGAGAGCCGGTGGGTGGTAAGCGGTATCGCGCCACAGTACGCTTTTGCCATCAAATGAAACTGATCGTCACTCGGTGAGTCTGGAGATGTGAAGAACAATCTTCTTGAATTTCTTTCCCTCGGCGTACGATGATGAGAAATTTTCGAATCCGACGACTGGAAAGTTGGATGAAGAGATCGACTATTTGTGGCGCAAGAGACGCCGAGATGAAGGAATAATAGAAGGCCCCGTCGATCATTTACTCCTAGTCACAAGAGAGGTCAGTCTGGACCAGCCTGGAACTCTGGCCAGGTGACAATGGATGATGGTTTCACGGGAAATAAACTCACCCGAGATCTTTTAGTGGGGAGAGCATTCAGATTGTGGAGTACAAGGTGTGCTGAGGAGAGGGTGGAGATGAAATGTTACGGGTTTGCCCATGTGAATATTTTTATCTCTGTCTGTGGTATACAGTATTTGTGATACATTTCCTTCTACTCTCATAAATTTAGCTTGATCGCAAATCAATGAGAAGCTTGTATTAGCAAAAAGAAGCCTCATGCAGTGCTAGCTTCACGCAGCACTAGGCAGTGGGCCTCGTGGTGCGCGTAAGGGGAGTCCGCGGAGGTCTCCCCTGCAGATCTTGAGGTGTTTCACTTTTAATAACAGCAAGATACCAACAGGTAGCTTCAATCTTTGTACAATAATCATTTTGCTTTCCAATCAATGCGTTGGAAGGGCTGTATACCTCTCGGCACAGTACCGTTGGATGTCGACACGTATGCGCGGAGATGTTGGGCGATGATGCGAAGATGTTGAGTGCCCGGGTGTGGTTACACTCTGGTTTCACGAGCTGAGAAAGGAATCCAAAGAACTCTGGTGGACGAAAGATGAATAAGAATCGATACGCTCCATCGACGGACAAAGAATCTTGGGCACAAATACTAATAATAAACATTTAGACGCACAGATTTGGGAGTGTCTGTATCTCCATCGGAAAGAAACGTTCTGAGGAGCAGCGCCGGAATGAACTAGTCAAGCGGCCCGGACTGTGACAGCGATGGCGTGACCGCTGTCACGGTGATAACTGCTCTGCAAGCTCCACGGACCACAATGGCAGCTTGTTTGAGGTTTACACGACGTGTGAGCATCTTCTTCACGCCTGGTGCTCATTCGAATGTTCATTTTACAGGTCTGGCAATCTTTTGTGACTAACAAAGGTGAAAATGGCACCGTCACTCCACCAGCGAATGGCTGACTTGCATTCGCGTTAGCCAGGACATGATGCACAATGCTTTCCCAATGTTGGTTCCGTATCGTTGTCCCCGACATTGTCTGACAAAAACTGCAGCTCGTGGTAGAAAAGGCGACTCCTGGTGTCGTGCACGCTTCACTGAAGATTGAACCCTACAATGGTGAGAGCAAGTCGCAGAGTCATCGAGGTTGATGATTTTTTTATCATGGAATTCCAGTGAACCGTGTCGGAGTGAGTCCATCTTTTTGCTCTGGCTGCGATATCTGACATCGTCTAGACAGGTAAGCTACCATCGACATATCTTCTATCGGCTTACAACTCGTTGTCTAGTTCACGGTGGTCTCATTCTATCGCTCACTGATACTCTTGGCTCCCTTGCCGTTGCCACCAAAGGCCATTACATGACGGGGGTCTCCACTGATATCGGCACGTCCTTTGTTCTTCCTACTGGGCGACCAGGAGATATCCTGCATGCCAAATCCTTCCTGACTGGGATGGGTGAGTCTGTGGTTCTCTTCCTCCCTTCCATCTTTTCACCTCGTTTGAAGGAAAATCGCTGGCATACTCGCGGACCGAATTCACGAATCCCGCCGGCGATTTGGTTGCCTATGGCTGTATGTTTCCATGTTTCATTTTGGATGCTCACTGCTAAAATTTGACGCTAGATCATACCAAGTATGTTGGTAAATCATCGAGTCATCCTGTGGGTCCTTGTGTACTTTCTCAAGCCGACGCTAACCGACTTTTAGAAAAATGTGGTCCTATCTGAGGATGGAGAGAAAGTTCTTGAAGGAGAAGACTTGGAGGTCGATTAGAACTGACAGCCCTTTGTTCGTGTATACAAATACATGGGCTTCAACCTGCAATCTTTCATGCTACAACCTTTCCTCCAACGACCTCGCAGCTTTCCAACGCTCGAATCGCCTCCTTGGCAGCCTTGATTCCGCTGGCAATCATGGCCCCAAAGGTCGGACCCATTCTGTTAGAACCATCATGCTCGGAGAGCTCCATCCCTGTTTCATGTTTCAACGACAATGCTGAACTTTGCAGAATAGACATTTACCAGCCATGATAAGACCAGGTACCACCTGCCTTGTTTGGTTCACGATCGCTGGCTCCGCGCGATTCAT
The DNA here is from genome assembly GCA_029320655.1 of Mycena floridula. Taxonomy (NCBI): domain Eukaryota; kingdom Fungi; phylum Basidiomycota; class Agaricomycetes; order Agaricales; family Mycenaceae; genus Mycena; species Mycena floridula. Next base: position 3,967,052 of record JARIHS010000001.1, read on the forward strand.
ATCCAGTCCTCTCATGTTTCCCAGCTCCTTGAGCAATCCAGCACTAACAAGCCGTTTCGCCGAGAAAGCTCCCAGACTTCCGTCATGACCGCAGGCAGAGACAATTATAGGTGCTGTTATCGTGTTGGGATCCATACAAGACTGGGTGTCATGGTTCAAAGCAACCAGAGTCCAGTTGGTCACGACCCCAGCGACTCGCTGTTGTCCCCGAAAATCTTCATGAATCACCAGATCTTCGACCGCGGTGGCATTGAACAATACGACGTTTTCAAACGCCAGGACTCGAGACAAGAGGGTCGATGTGAACAAGGCAGCATGCTTGACCACGACAAAGGAGCCTTCATCTTCAAAGGGTACTCCAATTTCTTGCAAGAACAGGTGAGCCGGCTTTCGAATGACCTGTAGACAAGTCAATCCAGCTAAGGATTATGATGAGCCAGGACAGGTTTTACCATCGGAGTCATGAGTTGGCCACCGAGCCAGGCCCCACCTCCGGGAGCGACATTGGCTTCAATGATGGTTATTTTAAGGTCAGGCCGGGTCGAGGCCAAGTGATAAGCACAAGATAGACCAGCACTGCCGGCGCCGACCACAACGACGTCGGAAATGGCACGCTCGTACATGTTTTCAAAGTATCTGCAAGACCAAGACTTGATTAATCTGAAAAGCAATTATACCGATATAAAAGACAAACCTCTTTATCATAGCTCTGGAAACTTGAGCTTCCTCGATTGGTGCGAATCGATACTTTCCATCATAGTCCTCCAAGGTCTCATAGGAAACAGATCCATTGGTGGTCTTTGACGATCCATTGGTGATCTTTGACTTTGGAGGGAAAAGGGTTGTAGGAATGCTGTCGGGCAAAACCTGTGTGATTGTGGAAGACATGGGAGCAGCGACTCGTTGGGACACGTTCCACGAGATATATAAATGGCCGTAGAGGGCTGAAGAAGCTCATCGGTGACCCAAAAGTGATGTCAAGCTCGCACAAAGCTGATTCATGGTGGTGCCAAAATTCTCATTGGCTGGAGAAGAGCTGAGAAGCTTGGCTAGAGGGAAAACTACAGCACAGCTATGGATTTGACAGGAGAGTCTGGATACCACAAACTCTCGGACGGCCAGTGCGATTGTTAGGTCCCGCTGAGTGGGTTCTCTTGCCATGGGAATTTTTGGCCTCTTTCTTCCTCTTTCTTTTCCTCTTTTCTCCGTTCGGCTCTCTCCTTCTGCTCAGCCAGCCTCTCATTGATGTCTGTGTGCATGCAATCTTCACAAACATCAGTCATAACTTGGGAGTGGAAGCTTGATAAGAATCATCGAGGAGATACTTAACCTGCAAGTTTGCGAATAACCGCACTCATACTCATACATGCTGACTTGGTGCAAATCCAAAGTTTGCCAAGGCCTCGGCTGGCATATTGTGTTGCCAGAGAAGGACTTGAGAATCCAAACACCAAACGATCGAAGCGAAAATGCTCCATCCTTGGAGTCTTAGATATCGCTGTCAATTCGGCCTGTTAGAATCTCCACCGGTACATACAGTACCAAAGAAGAAGAAAGAAGATCAGGAGTAACCGGCAATTGATTTCAAATTTGTCGGAACAAAAACCAGTTGATCCGACAGGTCAACCCCGTTTGGCAACTTGCTGAAATGCCCGCTACTAAACTTGTTTAGTACGGGTTTGCAAAGCGATGCCTCAAAACTCACTTTTTCTAACACGCACAAACAAGAACGTGACGTTGTGGCAGTGTTGCAGTGGCAGTGATCTACTCGAGGGTTGTATTTGGCTCAATCACCTGATGCAAACGCCGACAATTTGTCGCCGGACCTCCGCTTTCCGTTAGTCAATGCTCGAACTCGGCCCGAACCTTCTAGGGTCACAAAGCTTTTCATCATATTCTTCAGTCTAGTCTCTCCTAGACAGACTCGTTACGATCAACAAGTTGATGTATAGATCTTCAGTCAGCATCCTTGTTGTGCACAGAGATAAACCTGTTGCCGGCATCTGCCGGAGCTGTGAGGGAAAGTCGAGGCCGAGCAGCTCAGGGACGGCTGGCTGAGGACGGTCTAGTTTAGTTCTTGTTGTTTCTATCAGCATGTATTTTGCTGTTCATGTTGACTTGCCTTCCAATGCGTGACAAAATCCCAGATATGTACATCTCGGAGCTCGGCGAAGCCTCAGTAGCGGGCCCTGCCGCTCGCCGGCCTTGCAGCTTATATCTATGCGGCGTTTCGACCGCGATTATACACTTCAAAGTTGGTTTCTGGAGCCAGTTTGCGTGGATAGTTTGCTAGAGTGTGCGATCATATAAGTACCTCGAAATGATTCGTCGGAGATTCAATTTCATCGGTCCTCCTCCGAGTCGCCCATCTTTCGCATCCCTGTCGCTCTACCAGGCCACTCGAGATCAGGTTCTTGAATCTCGACGCATTAATTGGGTGCAATGGACCAGACGAGTCACGCTGGAAGAGTATCTGAAGGTGAATCAACGGATAGACGAACATACAATATCTCAGAATGGAAGATGTACTAGTGGGATTTGATTGACTCAATGGATCCTTCTGTCGAATATCTTATCAGGGTATTAGCGCCTCGAGACAACCCAGAAACTCTAGTTTTCATGTTTTCATGCAAGACGTGAGCTTCTCTGGTTGATTCTGGTCGATCCATTGAATTTATTCAAGGTTTCGACGGATCGGGGCAGTAGCTCATGGGGATGTAGTGGAAGAAATGACATGTTATGACATTTCGTCAGTTTACACCCCGAACAATATCGAGGAAAAGGCTACGCCAGACATATGATGCGACTGCTACATTGGGTCTTGGCTCATGAAGATCTTCTTCCGGTCTTTCCAGAGGAATGGGGCACTGCTCCGAAACGGCTCAAACATGCGGGCGATGGACTGGTTTCAGCTCTCTGGAGCGACGTCGGACTAAAGATTTATGCCATGTCTGGCATGGATTCTACTGCCAACGGAGATGGCTGGGTGGTGCGATCTCCACTTTCGACTATCTGGCGTGTTTCGGATCTTGCTGACACCGAATCGACCGAGGAAAATTGGAACTGGCTGTCCATCGACCAGGTCGACGAGCTCTGGCTCAAGGAAAGTCCTAGAATGGTCACCAGGATGAAGAATGCTGCTTCTCAGGTCTCGTTCGCATACTTGCCAGATGGCGGCGTCGACTCATATCAAAGGATGCGAATCCTTCACCAGACACAGTATATTGAGCCACCGATAGAGACCTGGGGAGTTGGTTCAACTGGAGAACCTGTGGCTTACGCCGAGTGGACGTTTGATCACTCCCGGCCCGAGTCCCCGGACTTTGATTGTGACTCGACTTGAAGCTAGTGTCGACCAATTTGGAGAGATAGCTGCACGTCACGGTATGGAACAGATAGAGATTTGGAACCTACCAACGGAATTGGGAGTATTAGCAGAGCGACTTGGTGGAAAAGAGGTTGAACGAGAATTACATTTGCCATCGTTCAAATGGTATGGACAGGAGGCACCAGAGAATGTTGATTAGATTTACAACGAAAGGTGGTTCTGGATTTTTACTTTACGCGTTAACTGATGCCTTTGCAGATTCTGCTGGTGCTGAATGAGTGCGCCACATAAGTATCATACGGTTTATGCGCTGATTAATCCGTTGGTTATGACATTATGTTGAAACGTTCGATTATGAGTTTCCTATGACCTCAGATTTGGCACAATATTATCTTGGTGAACACTCACTGTGCTAAATATCACTTTGGATCTGACAGGATTGATTCTCAAAGTGGGACATGATTTTGAAAGCACTTGATAAAATTTCAACACCGCACAGTCACTCAACACTGACCACTCAATTGATTTGTAATTGTTCCACACTAGGCAGATCAGCGCCAGCGCTCAGTTATTTAATCTTGAAGCAAACCAGTTCATCTATGATCTGACAGTATGTCAAAACAGCTCTCAAGTGTATTTTGCTATGTATTTGATTCTGGGTCAAAATAATCAAGGCCAACGAATATCGGTCCACTTGGGGGGCAAGGCTAGCCCATCCATAACCTGGAACAGCCTTTGCCTGAATCCTTCAAATACTGGGGAAGCAAAATCTACAAACCTCAGAAATATCCTTGAGTTCTTTTCCAAATGGCAGATGGCTCTGAAAACAAAGTTCTCCAGGCTCTTCAAGTCATCAATTTTTATCAAGCAAGAGGCCGCAATGAAATCTTGCATACTATGAGTTTGTCCTGTCCGATATGATGTCCCTATCTTATCTCCGAGATAAACCAGTTCAGCTATACTGATTCTCGCTGGCTAAAGCCAATAGATGCGCATTCTGATCATGCCAGCTCAGAATGATGAGGATAGTGGTGAATGAAGCCATTGAGCAAATCAGATTGACCTCAGACATCATATATGCTGGACTAGTGAAAAACATTCACATCTTAACAGACAAGTGCACTTTGATCAGTGCAAGATTTGACTGCAAGTACAGTTTGCTAAGTGTAGAGTGCTTTTGCAAGTGCTTTCTTGAATATTGTGCCAAAAATGCGTTCATAGTTTCCTGTATTGATGCGGTATTCTTACTTGACTCACTTCAGGCGTGTATAGTATCACTGCATATTCGTTGCCGGCATAAGTAATCGGAAATGAGTCATCGGAGGTTCAATCCTTACCTCCTCCTCTCCCATCATGGCTTTTTTTGGAGCTCTGTCGCTCTATCAGGCCAGCCGAGATCAGGTTCTTGAATCTCGACGCCGAGGTTGGGTACAATGGGCCAGAGGAACCACGCTGGAGCAGTATCTGAAGTTGTATCAACGGATAGAGGAACATGATGTCTCTCAGAATGGAAAGTTTATCACTTGGTGAGATCCCATCGATTTTATAGATCTGTCTGTTGAATGTCCTATCAGGGTATTGGCACCTCGAGATGACCCAACAACCCTAGATTTCCCGTCTTCATGCGAAACGTGAGCTTCTCGGGTCGATCCTGATCGATCCTCTGAATATCTGTTCAAGGTTTCGACGGACCGGAGCCATAGTTTATGACGGCGTAGTGGAAAAAATGACCTGTTATGCGATCACGGCAATTTACACGTCAAACGAAAATCGAGGAAAAGGCTACGCCACACATATGATGCAACTGCTACATTGGGTCTTGGCTCGTGAAGATCTTCTTCCGGTCTTTCCAGAGAAGTGGGGCAATCCTCCGAAACGGGTCAAACACTCAGGCGATGGACTAGTCTCAGTTCTCTGGAGCGATGTCGGACCAAAGATTTATGCCATGGCTGGTATGGATTCTACTGTCAACGGAGATGGCTGGATGGTGCGATCTCCACTTTCGACTGTCTGGCGCGTTTTTAATCTTGCTGCCGCCGAATCGACCAAGGAAAATTGGAGCTGGCTGTCCATCGGCCAGGTCGACGAGCTCTGGCTCAAGGAGAGTCCTAGAATGGTCTCCAAGATGAAGGACTCCGGTGCTCAGGTCTCGTTCGCATACTTGCCAGATGGCGGTGTCGACTCATATCAAAGGATGCGAGTCCTTGACCAGGTCCAGGACATTCGCCCACCGATAGAGACCTGGGGAGTCAGGTCAACTGGAGAACCTGTGGCCTACGCCAGCTGGACGTTCGATATCACTCTACAGACTCGGAGTTTACTGGTAACTCGACTTGAAGCCAGTGTCAACCAATTCGAGGAGATACTGGGAAAAATAAGAGAGATCTCTACACGTCATAATATAGAACAGATAGAGATTTGGAACCTACCAAAGGAATTGGGAGACCTGGCGGCGCGACTTGGTGGAAAAGAGGTTGAACGAGAATCCTATTTGCCATCGTTCAAATGGTACGGAAAGGAGGCAGCAGAGAATGTCGAATGGATCTACAACGAAAGGTGGGTCAACTGGCTTTGCACGTTACGTGCGGAGCTAATGCTTTTTTTAGATTCTGCTGGTGCTAATGATAGGGACTCTTTGGATCTCGTCAGAAAGTCAGAGAACAACAGAATACTACGGAGCGACTGCATTGTATTGGGGCACCAGTGCAGGAGCGGCAGCGAATGAATCGCCAATGTAGCAGACCAGTCGAGAAATTAGAGCTTTTTTGGGTCAATCGCGTTGCAAGCCCGAAGATGTCGCAGAATACAGTACATCCAGCCAAAAATACCTGACAAGGACTGGAGTACGGCAGTTTTCACCCCGTGAGAAGAAAGCGGTGATCGCAAGTCGTACCGGTACCCGGTAACTCGTGCCCGACAGGGCCGACACCTTGCATTGGTTGCATTTTCTTTCATCTGGACCCCACACTATGGTGAGCTGTTATTTCTGGGATTCCCTCGTCGAGCCTCAGAATGTAAAGGATTCAGGCCAACTTGATGATAGGAAATCCGCTTTCCTTGGAGCGTATTAGATCCGTCCTCGTCAGATTGGAAGAAACCATTATCTTCTCGCTCATCGAACGAGCCCAGTTTGCTCATAACCCAAGGATATACCAAAAGGGCGTCTTCTCAGAACTCACCAAACTTGGGTTCGCCGGAAGCTGGCTAGAGTGGTTCTTGAAAGAGATAGAAACCTTTCATGGCAAGCTTTGTTGTGACTCATGGTATAATTCTTGCTCATAAATCCACAGCCAGAGCTCGACGTTATACCAGGTATTCACCACTCCTCCATTACAGATCATTCTAGCTGAGATCGCACAGTCCCGACGAGTATCCATTCACCACAGACCTTCCAGAGCCCATCATCCCTGGATTATCCTTTCCTGAAATTCTCTATCCAAACAAGATCAACGTCAATCCCTCGATCCTGTCCTTCTATGTTCTCTCCATTGTGCCCAGGATATCTCGTCGCGCAACTCTGGACCTTGCTACCCAAAAGCGGGCTCAAGGAATCACTGGAGACAGCGAGTACGACGACGATGGAAACTACGGAAGTGCCGCGACTATAGACGTAGAGGTCTTGCAGGCCATCAGCAAACGTGTCCATTATGGTCAGTCATCCATCCATTCTCATTATCATTGGTAACCGACCATGTCACAGGCAAATTCGTTTCCGAATCCAAATTCATAGAGAACCCAGCTGCTTTCATATCCCACATCAAGAGCCGAAATACCAAGGCTCTAGAGGGTTTGATTACGAAGCCCGAAGTCGAACTCAAACTGCTTCAGCGTCTGAAGAGCAAAGCGACTACCTATGCTCAAGAATTCACTCCTGATGGACAAACTCAGATAGGCGTTGGGAAGATTGATGTTGATGGTGTCGTTGAGCTGTACGAAAGCTTCATCATTCCGTTAACGAAGGAAGTCGAGGTGAGTACCATAACCCTTAGTTTGCGACCAACTGACTCTGTCCAGGTGAATTATCTACTACAACGTTTAGATGGCCTATCCGAGCAGGAAATCCACAAGCTCGCTAATCCGTCATAGTCTGTTATGAAATTCCAACTATCTAACGAGCGTGAACTACCTGAAAACCGATATGTACTTGCGTAAGAGGAAAAGGAAATCCGCCGGTCTTGAAAACGAGAAAAATAGTAGAACAAAACATAACACAAGGTGGTATGGTGTGATAGATAGGCATTGTAATGCAATAAATCAAGCGACGGTTACTCAAAGCCCTAAATCTGCAAGTCGTTGAGCAACACAGAGCTTGGGCAAAAGGACCAGCTCACCTTCCAAAAGGCGTTGCCTTTCTTCATCCGAAATCAAACTTGTAGCACGACGAGCAAGGAGCTTCTCTGTTCTGTACTTCTCGTACAAAACTTCTTTGGTATGGTTTTTGAGGACCTGGTCAGACGTCAGCAGAATTCCAAACCTCTAGGAAGATTGCCGCACTTTCAAATGAGTAGACAAAACAGCAGTCCTCAAAGCTGAAAAGTCGCAATGCTGAGGATCCAAAACATCAACAGTACCCCATCGGAATTTGCGAGTGAATACTCCTTTCAAATCTTCAGGTGGCCCCTCGAGATAGGCTAGACGTGAAGAGGTAAATAATGGAGTTTCCAGGGGCCGGTCCATAGAAGGCGGTGCGTGACCATCTTCCGACTGTTGAAGAGGCGAAGAAGGCGCTGTGCTGAGAATAGCGCTGTCCGAAGACCGATGCCGATGCTTGGAACTCCGTTTCTCTGGCGCTATCAAGGCGAAGGGCATAATGTTCGTCAAGTCCACCTTTGCCACGATATGTGCCGAAAACCTGACATTTGCGACACTTTCTCTGTCTGTCTGATCTGGTGACACTGGTCGGCGATCGTCGTCGGCTGCTTGAGACAGATCTCGCCTTGAACGTGAACGAGATAGCGCTCGATGCCGTGAAGGGCGTAGTTTTATCACAGGTCTTGATTGTCGCTCTTCATCTGGCTCGGCATCAGATTCGTCGTCTCCAGCACCGTTGACTTCGTTGGCATCTGTCTCGCTGGAATCATCTGCTACAAATCGGGTTTGACGCTTCGGTGTCTGAATAGATGCCGCGCGCTCTCTCTTGGTCTTGGGCAGCTCTGGTGCAAAGACACCGAAACCAAGACCAGCGTCCGAAAGGCCCTTTCGGACAGCTTCCTTCACTGCCGCCAATTTTTCGTCCGTTAAAGAGTCCGCTCGGGCAATGACTGGCAACACGTTTGAACGAGCCGAGATTCGACGAAGAACTCGAATTTCTGCAGGCGACATTGTGAGGGGTTCGTCGGTCTCGTCGTCGGAGTCATCGCCAGAAGAAGTGTCTGGGACGAGATCTGGAGGGTTTCGGTATGAAACAGTGGTGTCCGAGCGAGTTTTAGCCGGTAAGGAAGACTGGGCGCGTCGGGCAGAGACAGTCATGATTGAAGCCGGGTCGATGAGATATATGCAACTTGAGGAATATCAAGAGCCATCCAAGGACAAGGTCGGGAGAACTCACAGATGAATGTGCTGGTCGCCTTTGCTCTTCCGAACGACTTTAGATTCCTTTTGCCACGAATTAGCTCAAGGTTTAATGTGAAGAATAAGCTACGCACCTCGCTCATTGTATCTGCATATTGAGCATCCACATACTTGATAATGGTGCTGACCTGGCGTTCCAACTTGAGCTCCCTTCCCTCAATATAATCCAAACCAGGTGTATCAATGACAGAAAAAAGCACTCGGTCGAATCGAGATTCGCAAATTTCGACGCAAGCAGTGCTGATTGTCTGGGTTGTCTTGGGAGGACCACGAAGGAATCTATCGAGAGCTGCCCGCTGGTCTGCCGTGGCAGTTGGTGAGACGTCGGCAGTCTCTAACAAAAGACGCAACAAAGAAGTTTTGCCTGTGCCTTGGCTTCCCACAACCTAGTGGATCGTTAATACGTAAATAATGAATGGATAAAGTCGAGAAATACCATGAGATTGAAGGTCGGAGGTGCTCTGGCTCTCCGTTGACTATAACGACCAGCTGACTTTGGTGGGGTTGTCTTCCAGCTATCGAGCATTGCATTGGGGTCGGACATGTACAAAGACGAAATAGGTCCATCTCCATGTTTGCCTGCCCGGAATGGTTTATGGAACGGAATGGAGGCAATATCGGGGCCCTGGAATGAGGTTTTGGCCGCACCTTGTACGGGATGTCCCAAGTCCGACTCTGGACGAATACTTGAGACGTCTACGAGGCTCTCTGGCCATGGAATTCCACCGGTATTGAGCTGCGGAAGTGAGGGTGAACTCCGGAGGGGAGCTTCTGCTTGGGATTTGGATTTACGACGAAAGCTGAACATGGCGGAGGAGAAAGAATAGGAAATAAAGAAAGGAAGTGTTCAGGAGAAAACCGAAGAGCAGTGGAGATAGCAATGTCGAGTGGCCTGCGCTGAGCTGAAAGGGGCCTCGGACCAGGCTGAGCGCTGAAGAAAAATCTGCCGCTTGAACCACATGATCTCTGCCTCAATCAGGCTTACAAATTTCAAATTATTTAATCCAGAGGGTACTATTACAGCTTGGTACCGACAAAGCCCGATAATTAACAAACAGATCCAAGGGGAAAAGCATGACGAAAAAGTAGTCTACAAAGAAGAACTGAGAACATCACAGCCTCAAGCTGCGCTCAGGGTATAAGGCCAGAAACAATTTGGGGCGTCTCCATTCGCATTTTCTTTATGGGTCGCATATCAGAGTAGCCCAATGGCCGCTTCAAGTCCTGCTCCGTCTCGATTTTGATATTATCATCCCTCGGATCATAACCTCCAGTGGCGCTGACAGGAGTAGGAATCATTCGAGACGAAGGCGGTGAATCGGGCGGTGGTTTCGAAGTTGAAGAGCGACGCGACAGCTTTCTCGCCGACGAACCATTTGTTGAAGCATCATGCACATAATTGCATGAGAGCGACCGTCTAGTGCAGCTTGAGCAAGCTGGCTGAGCCCCGTCGCATTTTGTCTTGCGAGCTGAAAGAATTTCAGTAATCGTCTTTGAACATGAACAAAGCAACAAACCACGACAAAAATTACATGCAACGACTTTGGGACCTGAAGTCGACAGTTGACGGGTGCTCTTCCCAGGTACAGTTGAAGCTCGCTTTCGTTGAGCAGCTTGCTGTTCTGAAGCTGGTCTGATGGGCGGTAATGAGGGAGCTGACATTGGGACTGGTGTCGAAGGCGAACGATCAGGCAATGAAAGCGTAGCGATGTGAGGCAGCTCATTGTCCATGAAATAACTTCCTCTTTCTCCCAAGGAGATTTTACGAGATGATGAAGGCTCTTCGCCAGAGATCAATGAAGGTGTCCAGCTGTCGAGACTAGGCTTGTGTGATGATGGAATGTCGGGTGAATAAGACGGCTCGTGCTCTAAAGACCGCTCTTCACTGTCGCTATCACTCTCATGCTTGCTCCTAATGGTGCCTCGTCGTTTATTTTGTACCTGGTAATCGCAAGGATTCGACCGTTTCACGCATTGACTGCAAGCTGGTCTTCCTCCATCACATTTCAATTTTCTTGCTGAAGAGATGTCTATCAATGTTCGAAGCAATGATAAGGCAATACTCACACCGGCAAAAGTTGCATGCGACAGTGATCTTTTTGGTACGCAGTCTACCTTGGTCAAGGGACAAAAGGTAAGTCGACCAGGTAAAAAAATAACAAAAGGACTCACTAGAAGCAGATGTTTTCATTGAAAGGTGGCTCTCGGGTATATGTCGAGATGAGGTGTTAGGAGAGCGGAAATCCCCTTGAGGTCCGATCTCTCGGGAAATTTGAAGAGAAGAAGGATGTCGAGCGACGGGAGAAGCAGCTGTATCTATCGCTAGGATAGGTCGGGATCCATGGCCCAGATGTTGCAAACTTTGGGCATGATGGTGCTGTTGTAATGAATGACGAGAAGTAGGACGCTGCGGTAGATACATCTCTTTGAATTTGTCGAATAGATATTCCCGGGTGTACTTCTGAAGAGTCTGATAAGATCCACGACGTCAGTACACGTAAAACAACAAGATTTTCCGGAATCTCACCTCCATGTGATGAAATATGGCGTTACGGAAGGGTAAGAAGTCACTATGAGTTGAATCTAAAACATCCAGAGAGCACCAGCGGTATTTCCGTGTAAATCGACCGCGAACTATCTTTGAAGGAGGTGGCTGTTGGTATGAAGGAGAGTATTGTAGCACCAGCTCATGTCGAGAAAGAGATGGCCGAAGGACACCGTCGCTGTGTGAATACATGTCGGGAGAAATCAGAGCATAAGGTAGTCGCATGAGAGAAGGAGAAGCAGGCGACGCCGGTGGCGATTTCGAAGAGCCATTGGAATGACCAGCGTAACCATTTGAAGATTCTCCGTTTCTGGCTGGCGGTAATTCTTCACCGACGTAGGTAGAATCCATGTCGAATATTCCGAAGCCGATGCCTGCTTCTGCTAGGTCTCTGCGAACCGCCAGCTTAATCGCAGAGAGTCGCTCATTGGACAAGACATCAGCGCGCGCTATAACTGGAAGCACATTGACTCGCGACGATAACTTCCGAATTGTGTTAATGTCAGCGGTAGGGAGGGTCGGTCGACAAAGAAGGGGATTGGTTGTCACAGGAGGCTCGAGAATCACAGGTTCTTCGGTCTGCGAAAAACTGTTGGTACGAGTTCGTGGTAGGTATGGGGCTGGTGGCGCTGGCACTGGTGGTGGGACAATCTTATCAGGATCCAGAAAATAAACGCATCTGTTCGTTACTGTTGGCAACCAAGTTTAAGGAATCAGTGACTCTATGAACTCACAAATGAATGAATCGGTCCCCATGTTGGGCTTTCCACTCCTAGAACAAGAGTCCTTCAATTAAGACGGAACCGAGAGAGATATAAGCGCTCACATCTTCAAGTCCTTCGCTGAACCGCGAGTCGATATGCCTTAGAATGTCCTGAACGACGTGGTCCGTGACATTCTCGTCGTTCAAGTCCAAGGAAGGGGTATCGATCAGAGTCAGACCTAAAGGGCGATGCGAGCCAGAGCCGTCAAGGTCCACGTCGACGTCGATGGAAGCCGCCCTAATGTGGGACGTGTGCCCGCTGGACCCCTGGACGAACTTTGCGACGGAATTGAGCTGCTCCTTTGAGGACTTTGATGAAATATTGCAGGTATCGAGGAGGAGGCGAAGGAATGATGTTTTACCTGATCCGAGTCGGACAGAGTTAGATACTGGATGGATCCTATTGAAGGCTTGGACTGGCTCACCTCCTCTGCAACCAGCTACAAGAAGGGTGAACTCTGGACGAGACTTGTCTGGTGAAACAAGAATGAAATTAGAATGAAAATATGGAGGAAATATGAAGGAAAAGGTGAATACCCGAAGTCTCGAAAGCGGTCCCGACATAGCTGTTGCCGCTGGAATAACCACCAGCGCCGGGGAGACTGACTCGTTCGTCGTCTTCATAGTGTCTCCGGTGGTCAGAGCTCATGGGGAACTGACCTGGACGGAAGCCAGAACGGAGAGAAAAATGACCCGCACTGAGGCGAGCGCGGTGATTTTGAAAACTCTGATGGAGAGAACCGACACTCTATTTTCCCACCAGGTCAACCGGAGAAATAATTTCGGAGTTACAGACCCGTGAATAATGAATAGAGTGAAGTTATATGGTTGGCTATATGCGACTATAAAGAAAAAATAACACTGCCCAGTATCCGATTCTGTTCAAAGTTTCCTTCAACGCTCTAGCAGCCCGTGGGATCGTAGTAATGCCGCTAAGAATAAGTAAAAGCGGATGGCAACCAGTACGTAACAGGAACCTCGGAGACAGGAGAGGATTAATATGGAGATTACCGATTATAACTGAAGGTGGTCCTCGAGTCCTTGCTGAATTTTCTACTTTTTCGAGCCCGAGGCCTCTGGTGAAGATGATGAAGCCTTTCTTTTCCGACGGCGAGATTGTCGCTGTGGCGTAGAGGAACTTTCACTGGTTGTCCCAGGCTGCGATGATGACCGAGAGGGTCCCTGAGTTCGAAATTCCGGTGGGAATCTCTCATACTCAAACTCGGGCTGGTACATGGTCTCTGGTTGGGATGACGCCCTGCCCGACTGGTGTCGTTGGCGTCTCGGGGTGGTGCTTCCCATTCCCTTGGGCTCTTTCGGTGCTTTTCCAGGTCCACGTCGTCTTGCATGAGTCTGATAAACACAATCCTGCTCGTCTCGTCCTTTACAATTGTAACATTTCGGTTTTTTACCATCACAGCGGAGCTTACGACCTTGTTTGCAGATCAGTATATATACTGGGATCCTCAGATCGTCACTGACCTCGACAAAAATCACAAGCGATAAGCGTCTTCTTGCTTGCTGGCTTCGGTGGCGGTTCATCTGATTCCTCTTCAGTATTCGTGCGCCTTATACGTTTGGTAGGAGCGTAATCATCATCCTTGTCATCGAATTCTCCAGAACCGAATGGTCTCGAGGAAGGCATCGGTGAATATCTTGAAAAATCCCCGGTTCCGCTGCTTCTCCCGCTGCTTGACTCTCTCCCTGTCCGTTCGCCTCGGCTGGGGACAGTGAGAGGTGGCAAAGTGAGATGACTCGAAAATTCGTCCATCCGGCCCTGTCCTCCGGAAATTTCTCGATAATGTTGCTGACTGGAAATATCGACTGTCGCCTCGAATTAAACGACTTGTAGAATGGAAATAATGACAACGACATACCTTGAGGGGATATCTCCCTGAAATCTTCCCGGTCTTCTCTCGGATACGCGTCTGTGGTCCCATGTCTCCGACGGATACCATATCGAGGAACTGGTTCTGGGTGAATAGCATAACTTTGACCAGTTTCACGTCCACTGGCGCTGCTCTGGGGAGGCATTGAAGGACCAGCATCTCCTTCACGCCAATATGGAGACGGTGGCTGATAAACAGAATACGAAACATAGTGTCGACCGGCTGGAGAGCTGTTATAAAATGGCTCATCTCGTATAGGAGCAATATGAATAGGTGAAACGGGTGTTGAATGTGTCATTGAAGTCGTCAGGATTGAACGACGCTCTGGATACTGAGGTTCCAGTTCAAATGACTCTTCTCGACGTCGAGGAATTGCACTTTGTAAATATCCAGTACTGGAACTGGTGATTGGAGATGGTGCCCTGATTGGTCGAAAATGAAAAGCGGTAGTAGGGGTGTCGTCTGGGATTGGCTCTTCTTCTTCTGAACCTGGCGGTAAAGTGGTCCTAGTCGAGCTGTCCCTCGGGGGTTGTGGACCACTGTAGAGAAGTGGGATCAAACTGCTGGGGAGAGAACTTTGTCGCTCTGACTTGTTGTTTCTGCTCATTCTAGGGCAAGAGCCGGCAAGGTATTGTTTTAAATGAATAGGAGGACTTTCGAGTCGTGAAAAAAGCTCATCCAGTCAGGAATAATAGGCAAAGAGTGCAGGATGGACGCGGTGTTTACTTCCGTACTCTTGACGGGTCCAAATCATGGAGACGGAAAAGTGTTTGACGCAGTTGAAATAAATAATCGAATAATCGAGCGAGATTTGTAGGAAATTCGAGAAATTTCGTTTCGTAATAATTTAGAGTTGTTTCTGATGATCGGCCGGAGCTCCTTTCGGCCTCGTTGTTCTCGACCGTATTTTACCCAAATCTGGATCTTCATTTTCCAGTACACAGCGGCGAGCGCTAAGTAGAGTCTGCCGGTCCCTGAAAAGGGAATGCAAAGATGAGGTCGTAATCATTCCCACGAACCCTTTTTTTAAATTTTAGGAAATGGTCATGCGACTAACGTGACTCGGAAACTCGAGATGAAGGCGGCCAAAAGGACCATATGCTCTTCGTCCAGAGCCTTCTCAACGTCCTCAAAATGCTGCACAAAACCTGTTATGAACAGGTATAGCAGAGCTGTTACCAAACCTAAAGACCAAGGCGCTAGTCAGGTTTGCTGTTTCACTTTTTCACCTCCAAAATGTTGCTCAGTCGCGTCTCAAGGCCATGCTGTACGCGACAGACGGTATACAGACGGACAGTGATTTTGACAAGGCTATGGTCGGTGTTGCCAGCGTCTGGTAAGCCCATGGCCTGCTCTTCCAATTACATCTCACTGATTTCTTCAGGTATGAAGGAAATCCGTATGACCTGGCTTTCTGCTCGTGTTCAACTGCTCACTCTATTCAGATGCAATAAACATCTCCTTGGACTTGGTCAGGATATCAAGGCTTCGCTCACCAAAGCCGACCTTATTGGCTACCAGTTCGGTACAGTAGGGGTCAGCGATGGTATCAGCATGGGGACGCAAGGAATGCTCTATTCTCTCCAATCGCGCGACCTTATTGCAGACCAAGTCGAGACAGGTGGTGGTGGAAACAATCTCGACGGAATGGTCGTTGTTCCAGGCTGTGACAAGAATATGCCTGGTGTCTTGATGGCCTGTAAGCGCTACTTTAACTTTTATAGCGCTAATCAAACCGGCTCGAACAGTAGGACGTCTCAATCGACCTAGTCTCATGGTTTATGGAGGAACTATTCGTGCAGGTTCATGTGAAGGACTTCCCCAACTGGATGTTGTCTCGGCATTTCAGTCCTATGGGAAATATCTTCAGGATGGAAAGACCCCAGAGGCAGAACGCGAGCGGTATAACACCGTAAGATACGCTTGTCCGGGTCCAGGAGCTTGCGGTGGCGTACATAAGTTTATCTTCCTGCTTCAGTCATCTGACCTTCCATATAGATGTATACCGCAAACACGATGGCCAGCGCGAGCGAGGCATTGGGTATGACACTGCCAGGATCTTCCTCATTTCCGGCCGAGTCGCAAGAAAAACTCGAGGAATGCGCGTCCATTGGAGCTGTAATGCATAATTTGCTGGTCAAAAATCTGCTTCCCAGAGATATCATGACTCGTTCGGCCTTTGAAAATGCAATGGTCAGTTGCCGCTATGGTCGTCTCATATAATTCTCATTCTATTCAGGTCCTGACCATGATTCTCGGCGGCTCGACCAACGCTGTCCTTCATCTCATAGCCATTGCTCATTCCGTCGGCATAACTCTGACAATCGACGATGTTCAGAGTGTCTCTGATCGTATTCCGTTTTTGGCGGACATCAAACCAAGCGGAAAATATGTTATGGAAGACGTCTACAAGATCGGTGGCATTCCAAGTGAGACTCGGCTGCATTCCATTCTTCTCATCCACATGACTGACTTGAAATTTCTGCCCTTTTTTTCTGTTGACGTTTCCTCATTTCACCATCAACGCATTTTCTCGCCCTCCACCGATCAGAAATCCTCGCCTTTCTTCTCAAAAACAATCTCATTGACGGGAACAACAAGACTGTGACTGGTTTGACACTGGGCGAAAATCTTGACCGCTGGACTAGCAAATATGGCGAATTGGATTTCAACGCCCAAGATGTTATCAGACCCTTGAGCAACCCACTTAAAGATACCGGACACATTAGGTACGGCTCTTTTACGGCGCTTGCGCCCCGATTATTTTTTCTTCCATCTTTTTTTTTTCCAATTATTTTATATTGTCCTGACACGTTTCATCCAGGATCTTAAGAGGAAACCTAGCGCCCGGTGGCGCCGTGGCCAAGATCTCAGGGAAGGAGGGTCTACGCTTCACAGGAAAAGCCAGAGTATTTGACGTCCAAGACGACTTTGTCAAGGCTGTTGAGAGTGGCTCAATCAAGAAGGGAGAGAAGACAGTCGTGATTTTACGATATCTCGGTCCCAAGGGCGGCCCTGGCAAGTCGATAGCGCTCGTGCCACATTTTTTTCTCACCTCTTTATACAGGTATGCCTGAAATGCTAAAACCTACCAGTTTAATCATGGGCGCTGGACTCGGATACGACGTTGCATGCTTAACCGATGGCCGATTCAGTGGAGGGTAATTTTTTGCCCTTTATTTCTCGAGATATATTTATCGCGCTCTAGATCCCATGGATTCTGCATCGGTCACGTCGTTCCAGAGGCTCAAGTCGGTGGACCGATCGCGCTTGTTCATGATGGAGATGTTATCTCTGTCGACGCTGTAAAAAACACTATCGAGCTGGAAGTCTCGCCAGAGGAGCTCGAAAAGCGCAGAAAAGCCTGGACGGCACCACCTTTGAAGGTCACCCAAGGGACTCTGTTCAAGTACGTGAAAACCGTCACTGACGCCAGCCATGGTTGTGTCACAGATGCTTAGAAATTAGAACACCTAACTATTATCTGCTGAAAATGATTAATACGTTACATCCGTTCGAACATCAGATCGGCATCCAACCAGTTTCACTTATTGGTCCTTTCCACAAAACTCCTCGAATGAATCCGTGTCGATTGCGGAATTAAACCATAGAAAGGTTGGCAGATTTTATCCTCGACTCTTCTTGATAATCCGTTTCTTCTCTGCTTTGGGGATTTTATTCTTTCTCTTCTCCTTTGCCTCTGCCTTGACTGCTTTTTTTCTTTCCTGAAACAAAGTAAACTCAACCGGATCCAAAACACATGCACCGAGGTACCTTTTTTGCATCCTTATCCTCATGACGATGGCCCCTAGGCTTCCGATCCTCAAATTCGTCGTCATCTTCTTCATTAGACCCCTCAGATTCACTTTCGTCCGAATCTTCTTCGGCCCCTGTCGATCTTTTCTCCTCTATGTCGCTGTCGTTAGGTGGCGGCGGCTCGACCAGGCCGATAGTGTCTGCATAGATCAGCTTGCGACCATCTCCACGATTTAGAGCCGCTACATCTCGCTCTGGGTCATAAACGTCGTTCAATGAACGAGGAATATAGGACCTCATGAAAACAGATTCCTCGTGTGCCGCCGCGGATGATATCCCGGAAGGATCGACTGTTGAATCGATATCTTCAGGAGATTCCGGGAGTGGTTCTTGCAACCAGGCCCGAAGGACTTGCTCGGTCCGCTCAGGGTTCATCTCGTCCCCCTCTATGTGCAACTTGTCCTTTGTTACAAACTCGAAAGACCGTCGAAGTCCCAGACATTGGACCCCGAGCCGACCGAAAAATTCGTCGACATTTTTTAGATCCTTCCGAAGGAAATCGTAAGCCGATGGATGGTCATGTTCGACGCTCTGAGAGACATCGATGATGTAGAGATGGTCGTTGTGGTAGAGAATGTTGTACTCGGAGAGATCAGCATGGACCAATTTACATTGGTGGTACATCATTCGAACGGCCAGGATAAGTTCGACATACAAGTCGGCACATTTCGAGACTTCGAGTTCAGCATCCTTCAGTCTCGGTGATGCCCCTACTCATGATATCAGCAAACAATCAAGGTTAGCAGTAGAAATAACTTGCCATCCCTCACCATCACCGAGAAATTCCATCGCAAGGACATTCTCTCTGACCTCAAGAACCTCAGGACACCGAATGCCAACAGTTGACAACCTTTTAAGATTCCGCATTTCCTTTTCAGCCCATAGCCGAACCATCTTTCGAGGATTCTTGCGACTGTAGCCTCTACGGAAACGGTGCTCTCCAGTGACATATTTATCGCGATCCTTGAATATCAGAATAGATGTTTTGTAGATTTTGAGCGCAAGATGTCTAGATTCTGGGGTCACGGCGTGATATACGTTGGCCTAGGACGAATCAGAAACAATTAAGAAAGAAGATATATGCTTACCTCTTTGCCTGTACTTACACAACCATTGATTTCATGGACGAGGCCTCGGCCTATCATCTTGAACAAGATCAATCTTGTTCGAGGATCCAGGACCTGCTCGTTAGTTGCTCGATCCGACTTGTCTTTTATGTTCGCATGAGCACTAGGACCTTTCCTGTTGACGCCGACACCCATCGCAGCATAAGGCTGGTCGATTTTGGCCAGTCGAGAGGAATATTTGGCCAGAGATTCAAGTTGATCTGTGGTCCTGGTTTTGGGACGCTCGACTGTGGCTGCAGTGCCGGATGTTCGAGGATGATTCACAGCAGGTAGAGAAGCCACAGCATTTGTATGGTTGATCGCAGACGCGGTGCCCTGTGCATTTCCTGTTCGAACAGCGACATGCTGCCGTAGACGATTGTATTGCTTGGTAAAGTCTGGAGGAAGCTCAAGCATGAGCGTGGAAGATGAAGAGATGAAGAATACCCTTTTCAGCAACTTCCCAATCCTCGTCTTCGACTCTGTTATCATCGTATTCGTCGTCGATTTCATCATCAGATTCGCTGGAGAGTAATGAATCGTCAGAATCGGGGGGATCGAGATGAGAATATCCAGGATGTAGCTTTGGATGAGCAGCGTCTTCTATCGCGTCGTCGAACTGACCATCGTCGATTCTGTTCATGACGGCGAGAAAATAAATCAGCGGCACGTGCTGAAACCGACTTGTGCATGGACGCTGTTCGGCGACGGAACCCATTCAGATACCAAGAAGACGAACAGGCCCAGGCTGGCCAAATTCTAGACGAACAAGGTGGGTCGTCCAGTGCCTGCGTTTCTCCTCCTGACAGCTTTCAGAACAAGAAGAGCTCATTCAGCGACTGCGAAGTGAAAATGCTAGCTATGACCAACAGTACAAGCTATTTCTTCAAGCCATAGTCATTATCTCTGGTCTATTGTGCGTGCAAGGTTTATTCTTTTCCGCGTCTGACAGTGCTATAGTCAGCTTGTTTATTTCTTCAATCCTTCGCCAGAGACCCCGCTGCACGCCCTCTTTCCAGACGACTCCGAGGAAACAATCCCTGTTCCAAGGGTCTTTACCGTCATCTGCATAATGCTCCATCTGAACTTGAGCATTTTGTTGCGTCCATCAGAACTGCGACAGTTTCTCGACCGGCTCGAGGTCGATGTAGACCTTCATCCGATTTCATACTCGCTTTCCTATGCCTTGGCTGCAGTGGCTCCGACACTATGCCTATTTGTTGGTCACTCTTGGCCGACAGTAGCATGGTGGAGCCTTACTGGAGGCGTGATATTTACTGTTCAGACAGCGCAAACCGCGATTGACAGCGGCAACGAGAGCATTTCCTCACTGGAAGCAATGAAATATGTTGCACCGTCGGCATAGGTGCCTTTTCAAGCGCGTACTGTAGCCTCAGACACTGTATTCGTAGTTGTATTATAATTCTATTTCGAGACCTCGATCAAATCATGGTGATATCGTGCATGCTCCTCCTGACACCGTTTCTCTCTCAACCATCATCTTCATTTCTTTGGCCTCTGCAATATGATGCGCGGACCCACGGAAGACCTCTCGACTGGCTCAGATTCTGATTATTCTAGGTATCTCCAAGCCATCTCAACCCTGTAGCTGGAAAACTGAAATTCTCTGCAAGCTCGGTATGCGGAGTGGTCAAGCGAATATATCCGATAATTGACCATATCGTAGTGGATATCATGGTTCCTGTCCTCCAAGGGCAACGAGTACTTCTGCGAAGTCGACGAAGACTTTATTCTCGACCGCTTCAATCTGACAGGGCTCAACACTGAGGTCGCCAATTACCCTCAAGCACTGGATCTCATTACTGATAACCTCGGTGCGTCTTTATTCCAACCAATCACTTGCTGCCACTGATGATCAGAAGACGACGACATTCAGGACGAACTGCGAGGTTCACTAGACGTCCAGGCTCGGCTCCTTTATGGCCTCATTCATGCTCGATGGATCGTGACTGCACGAGGCTTGGCCAAAATGGTCCATTCCCAATCCTTCAACACCTGTTCAGCACTCATATCCTTTGCAGCTCGAAAAATACAAGCGGGCAGAATTCGGTCGATGCCCACGCGTGTTATGCAGCTCCCAGCCTCTTCTTCCCGTCGGATTGACCGATATCCCATACGAGAAATCCGTCAAACTGTACTGTGGACGCTGTGAAGACATTTACTCTCCAAAATCTTCCCGCCATGGATCAATCGACGGCGCTTATTTTGCCACAACATTTCCACATCTTCTATTCCTTGTCTACCCAAGCCTTATTCCAGCCAAGAGCGGTCCAACCGACGTCGAGAGTAAAGATCAAGCTACCGATGGTCGTAGTAGGAGGAAACTCAAAGAGGAGCCAGAGATGTCTGCTGGGGCTGAAGGAGTTGGAGAATCTATCAGCACGGCTACAGCGGCTTTGAAAGCCGAGAGATATCGGCCCAGGATTTATGGATTCCAGCTAAATGAGACGGCAAAGCTCCAGAGATGGCAGGAAGCTGTACGCGACCGGTATGTCTTTACCTCATGACTATCAGGGTCTCCATTGACTCTTTTATTCAGTCAGATCGCCAAATTGGAGGAGCTGGAGACGTGAGACATCCTTATGGACACGTAGACCTGGTACAACTTGTGATTTTCTGCAATACACTGGTATTACACGAGACAAATGAATGTGAATGTTACAGTGCAAATATGTCTATCGGTCTCAGTCCTTGGGTGGAGGGGCAGGTGGAACCAACGAAATAACGAAGTATGCTTTCTCTGGAGTACAGGGGAGAGGAGCTTCGATGTCAAAGGCGTGAGCTGGACTGCCGATGATCTTCGTCGGTGGAGGTTTGCGCCAGAAACACCACACTCGAAGAATATCCTGTAACAGCGTCAGCAAAGGAGCTAAAAGCGGGTCTAAAACGAACCGCTTGACTGCCAAAGACGAAGAAGATCGCTGTTCCAACTGCATCCATGATAAGTATCCCAATTATCCGGGACAAAAGGAACCTTACTCGTAGCAGCACACATATCTGGGGCAAGGGTGTGTTTATTGAATATGGTCAGAACGTTGACTCTGATGAAAAAAAACGGTCAGCGGTGAAAAGACAATAGAATGATAGCTTACATCATGCCAAAGAAGACGTAGATTCCGAACACCAGCACACGAATGACCAATTGAGTGTCGATGATGTTTTTCGTTCGTCCAACTGACTTCAACCCTTTCCAATAGCGGTAAAAAATGACCGCTAATTGAACTGGCAATGTCGTAAGAAGGCGGAATTTGGGTATATGTACAACTTACTCTCCAAGGCGACGATGCCTAAACAGACCACGAATGTAAAAACTTCCATCGTATCCGAGCTAAGAGAAACGTAAGTTGAGAGCAAGGCTCGTTGGTAAGACACGTACAGTGGTCTGTTTTTCAATGCGCAATAGAAAAACCTTCGATGTCGATTCACTTTATTTGGATTTCGGAGTGCGACCTTGAAGGCGATGAAAATGGTTTCCAAGGTCCAAGCTTGAAGGATACACACAACAAGGGTAGCAATGCTGAAAGCAAACTGGACGATATAGGGAGCGCTCAACATCTGCCAGACAATTGGTCAGTCGGCATGCAAAATGATTGGTTGACCAAGATATACCAGGATCATCTTCAGCCGACTTGCGACATTTCCGCGGATGGAAGATATGATGTGATAGAGCATTACCAGGATGGCAACTGACCACCTATATCCGTTTAGTCTTTGGACTATACTCTGCTAGTCGAGACATACATTGGTGTTATTCCAAATAACAATGAGGTTTGCGCGATACATAGCGCCCTGGGAGGTTCGGGTGTGTTGGGTTTATGCTTTCCTGCATAGAAACTTGAAAACGAAAATGGGCGATGCAGAGGAAAAGGTATTATTACTCACAGCAGCAGACCAAAGATACCACCCAAGATCCATGTAATGATTACATTGAGTAGTGTTGGATGTCGATGCCGACGAACTCGTTTTGAAAGAAGTATCGTCGCCACCAAGATGGGCAAAGCTATGGTGTTGCCGAGAAGATTAAAGTATATCCAGACATCCAAAAGTGCAGGCGCAGCTTTGCCCATGTCGTGTTGGTTTGGCATTTTGACGCGTCAAACTGTCCCTTGGCCTGCCAGGAATGAGAACAGGCTGCAAAAGAATCCGCTCAGCAGTCAAGAAGAGAAAGCCCGAAAGAACAAAAAGCGCAGAAAACTCCGGCCAGCAGTCAGAGAAAAGAGAAATGGCAAAGAAGATGGGCAGCCAAGGAAGCGATAATTCATGTTGGGTTGTTATATAAAGCACGCCAATCTTGGGTCGCTAAAATGATGAACGCCGCAGGATGGTTGTGAAGGTCGCAAATTGATTCGGACTTTGAATTTTTTGACTGGTTCGCTCATGAGCCAGATTTGCGAGATTCTCTCCATCAAAGGTGATGAGCTGGAACGAGACGATGCTCTTATGCACTGAGGGAATCAAGTCATTCAAAGTACCGGCATCCAAACGTAGACTGTTTGCGACAGATCTTGCATTGGTCGCGCTTTCCGTGAGGTCAGTTCTTAGTTCATATGGCTTCGTATCCAACCTAACCATTTCAGGACTGCTTATCTTGTTGACGCCGTCGCTTTTTCACGACCTTTGGAGATATTTGGATCACTTCTCAGTCGACTGCGTGAGGTATTGCGACCAGCATTCACTGCTATCAAACTCTGATGCTCGTTGTGGTCAGAAATCTGCGCTGTTCCACAATGTATTATATCTCTGGGACCCCTCCTCCGAACAATCATTCTTCATCAATATCCGGTTGTTATTGCACTGTTGGTTTGGTGAAGGGCTGTCGCTATCGGATCGACTCCGGGCCAGGATCCGCTTTGTTCTTCTCTCAGCTAACGATGACCCAAAGCTTGTACGTGGAATCGGCCATTCACGTCGATAGACTAATACGACTCAGCTAACAGATCCCCCGACCTCGGTCCTCGTTACGCTCCGGAATATCGGAAATCATGCGACACCATTCCCGCTGACAATCACTCTAGCACCAGATTTGGGTCCCGAGGTCCTGATTCCATTGGCTGCGGTTCTTCTTGAGTACCCGGTCGCCCTGTGCATACCTGATACCGTCGATGACATGTCTTTCTTCTTGGCCAGACAGCCTTTGAACGTCTATCAAGCAACATTGCGTTGGCCAGATACTGACGAAGAGCACACTCTATTGAAGTTTTCATGTCCGGTCGCTGTCGCAGTCGATTCTGATGCCTTGATCGCAGCCTTGGCCGCTCATTTCGATGGTCGCTTGAAGCACTTGGGCCCACATCTAGATATCGAGCACAAAGTAGAAACTTTTGACAGAGTAGCACTGTGATGAGCGTTTTATTCTACATCGACGTTCACTATTTTGATGTCTTCGTACGGTTTATCACCTTTGTTCGTCTTGACATTTTCAATAGCGTGAACCACTTCGAGACCAGACAGTACGCGTCCGAAAATCGTGTGTTTTTTGTCCAACCAAGGTGTGGCAGTCGTGGTGATGAAAAATTGCGATCCATTGGTCCCGGGACCAGCATTCGCCATGCTGACCGTGTATGGTCTACGAGCAATATAAGCTGAATTATCAGATCAGTGGCGAAAGTCTTGCCTGTCATGTTTGAGATCGTCCGAAAACTCATCCTCGAATTCTCTTCCCCAGATCGAGGTTCCTCCAGTACCGTCACCAAGAGGATCTCCAGTTTGAATCATGAATTTCGGAATGACTCTATGGAAAATAATGCCTTCAAAGAAACCACTGCGGGCATGGCCGACAAAGTTTTCCACTGCTTTGGGTGCCTGTCCAGGGAATAAACGGAGATGCATGTCGCCAAGTGTGGTATGAATTGTTGCAGAATTGGCCAATGGCGAAGGACCGGTTTTGACAACCGCAGTAGCGGTCGCGACGTTCTGTTCCTCTCTTGTGGGTCTTTCGTTAAAGACATCTCGGTCACCGGATTTGGTATCCCTGAACCAATCAACGATCAGGAAATTAATTGGCAGAGCAAGGGTGCTGAAAAACTCACTCTGGTTCTGAGCGGGTAAACATGTAGAAACGAGACCTTTTATAGCCTGTACAGAACAAGGTCGGGTCTCTTGGGCCTTTGCCAGCAAGAATGGGGTTCGCCGAGGCGGCCATTGCCTGTTGACAACTATCAGCAAAAGCAGATGGTACAAAATGGTGGCATCACTGACCATGGTCGTAACAGCTCTCTTCGAGGGAGCTCCTTGATAGACCCCGAGATTAAGGAAACGAACAGCCTCGTCTTTGCCTAGAAGTCTCACGACGCGATTGGTTACTATGTTGACCACTGGAAAACTTGAGACTAGTCCAGGCGGGAATGAATCATAATGAGTACCTTTGATGCCTAGAAGGGAAGGATATATGATGAAGGCGCCGCTCTCGTCCCAAATAGCATTACTCCAGCGCCCCGGGACACGTCCATCGGGACCAGGAAGCTCCAACTCTCTCTCCATCGCCAAACGTCGACCGAATTCCATGTCATCAACTTTATAAACGGCCGTACCAGCCTGCTGCATCTCCTGAATCGCTACCAGTGACTCGTCGTATTTCCGGGAGAGCTTGCCCGTCAAAAAAGAAAAGACTCTTATTTGTCGGTCAGGCAGCGAAAAGGTGACAAAACTGGAGGAATCTGGAGACAAAGTGATACAGGTCGGTGTTGATTTAGACTGAAGGTTCGCGTTAGCCGAGGATAGGTATGACTTTGCGACCATGCTTACTTTTTTGAAGTCGTACAGGTCAGTGTCACTCTTGTAAGACCAGAATCCAGGAACATTTTTGGGCAAGCCAAAAGGCTCGATCGGCTGCCAGCATTCAACGAAACCATTTTCGTCTGCAGATAACACGGTGTCGTATCTGTCGCTGTACTAAACGATTATAAGTAAGAGCTTGAACAAAAAATGAAACTTTACTACTGACCGCCATGATATGAACAGGAGCACGATGGAGATTTTCGATGGTCTCGAGAGGTGTGTCGCCGCCTCGACCGTCATAAAGACGTATTGTACCACAGGTTGAATCTGCACTACAGAAAAAGATCAGGTCGAGAATTGACGGACAGTAGAATGACGCACACCGCAAGCAGACCTTGCGCAAGACCTCTCCGATGAACCCAACAGCATGAATGAGGCACGTAACCCAGCTTGATGATGTTGATCATATCTGGAAGCAAATATGAGCAAGGAAAAACCGGGCGCCATAGTCCAGCTCACCGAAATTGACAACGTCAAAGACCTTTGCGTTTCCGTCTTCAGAAACGCTGGCGAACAGCTGTCCATCTGAGCTAGCAGAAACACCGACCACCGGCTGCAAATGGGCGCGATAATGTTTAACAAATTCGATACCAGTCTCCTGTTTCCTCCATAGCTTGAGGTGACCGTCAACGGAGGTAGTTATGAGGAAGTCAGTCCTTGAATAATCCGATGAGTTAGTGTTTGAGCTAGAAACAAATAAAACGAACTTTGTGACCACGCAGAAATTAATGGTGTCTCTATGCATGAATGATTTCCAATATTGGTCTGTATTTGGAAGATGCTCGAGATAGAGGCGTTCATGAGGAAGGACTAGAGAGGAGGTTCTGGGTTCCTTGAGGTCCTTGAATGCCGGTTGAGAAATCGGACTGACCTTTGCGCTTCTTCTTTACTTTTCCTTCAGGGACATCTGGCATCGGCATAGGTCCAACATCGTCGTCGCTGTCGTCTTCAGCGTCAGCTGGTCTTTTACCCAGCACAGAAGGGTCGCGTTCGGAATCGGACATGGTTGAAGCGGCGTAGGGCCGTGGGAACAAACGCAAACGATTGCTCCCTTCCTCATCAAGAAAATGCAACGTCTCGCCATTATTTGGGACAACTCCGGCCTCGACGTCGTTGTGTTCCTGAAATGCCTGGTTCAAAGGTTGCTCTCCTCATTCAAGGCTCATTCAAGGTCCCTCATTCAGGTCCCTTCCCTTTCATCATGATTCCCTTTGTCTTGCGGGTATAAGTACTGGCAAATCCTGATCCCGTTCAGCTTTATCTTTTCTCTCTTCCCTTCTTCACCACTTGCCACTGGTTGGCAGTCCTTCTCTTGCAACGTTCATCTCTCTTTCGATCTTTTGATTTTTGATTCAAGCCTTTCTAGAATGTCCCAAAGCCTCGCTACTCGCTTCCAGCAAATATTCGTGTTGCACATGCAGTATTACAACATGCAGAACATGGTGGCTAACATTTTGCGCGCCCTCTCTCGATCCTCCAACACTTCAGCTGCCGACGCGCTGAAACGTCGCATCAGGGACGCGGACAAGACTGACCCGACGTCATTCGCTATGGATCTCATCACCTGCTGGAACGAGTGGCAGTTGCCGTCTTCGATCTGGACCATTTTCTCGCAAATATTTTCCCTGCAGATATTCTTCTCGGAGAGCCTCATTACTGTCTTCGAAAGAATATTCTCATCGCATCTGCAGTGGATCAACATCGATTCCATCCCAGATGAGCTTCTACGAGCTCTCCCTCCAAGATCCTCCACGCCAAGTCCCCAGAATGAGCTTTACAATGCGGTTGCACGTATTATCGTAGACTGGGCCGAGGGTGACGGGAAAGACCCGACCTCATTAGCTTTAAGCCTTTTCGACTGCTTCAAGGCCAGGGGTCTGGCTTCCGACTTTTTGCCATCTGACACGACGTCAGATAGGATCTTATTCCTTCTCATGGTTTCTCACTCGACCACGTCGGGGAAGGGTTCAAAGGAAGCTGATGAAGATGATGAAGCCGATGAAGCTGAGGCGTCGAGGAAAAGCAAAAAGGCCAGGGTAGATGCTGCAACCTTGGGCTCGGATGGCGAACAGAGTCAGATACACAAACCGCCAGGTTTCCTTGGAAGTGACCTTGAAGAGGCCCTAAACTGGACCCCCCAAAAGTTCGCGCTATTCGAGGTGAGCCTTCTCAAATCGACGCTGTTTCTTCTCGTTGAATCGTGATGCCCAGAACAAAGTTCACGAATACGCTGATGAATACCTTCGCAAGGATTGCTGCTTCAACAGGCAGGATCCCGAGGCAAAAGTGAAATTTTTGAAAAAGGTATGCCATGAGTTTGCAAGTTCCGAGTCTACTCTTCTGATTCCTACCTCTATAGGTTCGAGCCGAGCTCGCGGCGCATGATCTGGATTTATACAGCCGTGACTGGCCAATCGTCGAATGTTTCAATCTCTATCGCGATGATCCCAGCTACAGTGATTCAAAGCCTCGCAGTCCTCTGCGAAAGAGTCCACGCAAGAGCTCTTAGAGACATTGTCATCTTTCTATTTTATTTAGCCTTTAATCTCTTTTAATCTCCCTCAATTCTGTATTTGTGGACTACGAATATTTCAATTCCGATGACCTGGCTGCTAGAACAGTCGTGGATGAGCCGTGGATGCCCATCGGGCGTCCTAGTCGTCTGGGACTGAAACAAGGCTCGTGATCAAATTTTTCCAATAATTATCTGATGTTGCGAGTATCTAATATAACTGATGACATCGATGAACTCCTAGTTAGCTTTCAATTCACCCGATTTCAAATCGCAGGGGGGCGCGCAGCCCAAAAATCTGTGGCGTCATGACACCAGTTCGTTGTAAATCCTTTATTGACATGGTTTGTGCAAATGACAGAATCTGTATGGTAGCACTAAAACTCTTCAGTTCCAGTTTCGGATGGCAATATCGCAAAGACGTGTGGTAAATGGGTCTCCAGCACCGAAAATATGATAGCATCTAGGGACGACCTTCTGTTCAGTTCCCGGTCCTCCCGGCCTTTGTATTTGCCAAACCTCCACGAAATTCCCCATGAGAAGAAAGCCAAAGAGGCCTTCTTCTTTGTTGCCCAATCAGTTGGTTCAGATATCCATGCAGCGCCTAGATCAACGGTAGAAGGCAGGTGTGAATGCACGTGACCTCTTACTATAAAGGTTGGACTCTGACCACGAACATCATATCTCACTATGCCAGTAAGTGGTCCTCACTTCGGTTGACCGCAACCTGACCAGGAGCTTGCAGGTCATAGAACCCGTAGAACGTAAATGGCGCTTGGGAGGCTTCTATATCCCGACAGATGTCGCTGCTGGCTGGGCCGGTCGTTTGAAAGGAGGAAGATCAGTGGCGTATCAGGCAGAACCAGTCAAATATGCTCCTACCATTCACATTGCCATTCAAGACGAAGTCCAGAAACACGGGCCTGGGGTCGACTTCTATCCTGTAGGAGAACTATGGCATGATCTTACTTTCATGCTCGTTACGAGGAAGGCGCCGTTTAAAGGTCACAAGGACATGACACCTGACAAGATACCTCAATTTGAGGAAGGAGAGAAAGAGGCTAGAATTCGGGAGCTGTTGGACCAGGAAGGCGAATATTTACCGAATTGCTGCCTCTCGAAATGTTAATGATCCTGCAGGTATAAAGGGATACACCTTTGGCACGATTCTAGATTAATTCCCGCTCTTTATCCCGCTCTTGTTTTCTCACACGGCCCTCAAAAGTTGCTAAAACTAGCAACTGTAACGGATAACGGCCTAATTTTTTGCCGGGCGGACGATGACTCAGCCCGCACCTTCCTTATTTGTTCGCCGCCTGACCCAATTTGGGTGCGGTTGCTATCATGGCCATCAAACTTTTTCGTAACGTACGTGTAACGTCGTACCTCAGCTAGTTGTTACCGTACCGATCGCTACAGTATAAAGGTTGGACTCTGACCACCAATTTCATCATAAAATCTTTCACGAACATCATATCTCACTATGCCAGCAGAGGGCAAGTTGACATTCAAACGACGAGTGAAAGGCGCGAAATGTGACTGTCCGAAAAATAAAAATAGCCTTACGAGGCCTCTTGAGGCACCAAGAGTTTTCAGCCTGTCTCATTAGGCATTATGAGGTATGGGATACTCTAGTTGAATCCAAATATTATCTTTTTGAAACTTCATGAGACACCTTGAGACACTTCGCGAGGCTGATGAGACAGAAACTCTCATGAGGCTGATCAGATTTTTCTGACAAATTATTTGCCACAGAAGACATTCAGGAAGAATTCGAAGCAGAAGAAGAATGGAGAATCGAACCGCCCCAGCCTCTTTGCGGCAGGGTCTGTGCCGTGGATGAAGCCTTACCGTATGGACTGTCCTGTCTCTATCAGATGGTCGAGCTGCCCGACATAAGTAGTCAAGGTGCGGTCAGAAGTCTTCCGAGACATGGACATGGACTGGTTCAGATTATTGCAAGACTCTGTCGATGTGGACACTCCATTAACACCCAATCCTGAATGTTCTAATTCCTGCTAGAATACTGTAACAGGCACCCATGAACTCACGGAATTCCTACTGTACCGGTGTTCGTAACGCGTAACAAGGCTGGCTGAACTGACACTTTTCGAGCTCCGTAACGTTTCAGGGCTACCGGAGCGGCCGGCACAGGCCAAAAAATGAACTGAACTTCGAGCCGTAACACCAGTTTTTGACGGCTGAACTGACTTTCGGTCAAGTTGAGCCGTAACGCGTAACAATGGGTGAACTTACGGTCATGTTTTTACAGTAGTTGTGGATAGCTCCGGGACTTGGAAACGATGTTCAAACAGACACGTGATTCGTGAACTTGAGCCACTTGAGCCACTTCGTGAACAGTTTTTCAATAATGGCGACCATCGAAAGCCTTTCTGCAGATGTCGTTCTATATACTGCCGAGTTTCTGCCTCGAGATCTCTCAGCATTCGCTGCTGTAAGTGTCTCAAATACATTTTTACCATGCAGAAATAACAGGTCCTGCAGGCTTTGGCACCACTCGGCTATACTTCCAGGGACTTCCAAGGTCTCTTTGTCAGAGCCCTCAAAGAGCTTCGAGCAGACTGTCCGTTGCCTCTTCTCCCAGGTGAAGATATTGTCTCTGGTCCCAATGTTATGCAGACATATGAACACTTTATGCGTCTCGACGAAAACTGGACTCGCCACGAACCCATCGCAGTTGGACCGGCTCAACTGTATTCCCCTGGTCGCCACTTGAAGACCCTCTTTATCATCCCAGGCGCCGACCTCCTTGTTGTCTTTGTCGATGGCGCTGGTCTGGAGCCTCCCGAGATTCGAGGCTGGCACATCGGGACGGACGAAATCACGACCAAGATCTCGTTCAGCCTCGACACCAGGCTTTCTTACACTCACGCATATCATCTGAATGATCTCGAATGCGTCTTTGTCGTCACTATGGATGATTCTCAAAATGGTCATCATTTGAGGTCAGTGCTCTCCCGACTCATAATTTTCAACTTCTAATTTCGTCCTCAGGGTCCTCTCTATTCGATATGGAAGGGAATCGCCTGATATCAGGACTCTCTTTATTCACCCCGGTGGAGGAGGCCTTGCTGCAATTAATCTCAAGTACTGTGCCTTCATCCCCAATGGCGAGGTCCTCTCCATTCTCGAGCTCGATAGTGGGACCATCACCACTATGCCGCTCCCGACTGGATTGCGAGTGAGTCGTGATACCTTGTCTTGTGAAAGATCGCTGACCGTCTTGACAGGAAAAGTCTCTTGCCGGATTATATTGCGCTCAGCATGGTGACCATACCAATTTCTACCTTCTGCGGTATACATCGACTGAGATCTTGATGTATGAGTATCGGGATCCAGTATCGAATCCACCTGCGACCCTTCCAGTTCCACAGACAGTTCAGGGCCCTTGGATGGTTCTCAATGGGACGCCCATAGACAGGATCATCTCTATGGCGGCCTCGATTGCTCAGCCTTGGAACCGTGAAAAATCCACTTTCTCAATTGCTACATACGCCCGCTCTGGGCTTGGAAATCTTGGGATGACTTATAGTTTCTGGGAGCTCGACGCTTCGGAAAGCCCTGCAAAGCTCAATCCACTGGGCAGCTATATGGATACTGATACTATTTCAGTGGTTGCAATGTCAGCTTCAGGCACCACCATTTTAATTTCAACCCGCAGTAGGAGGTCATCCAGCCTCAGGTTGATCCTCCAAACGCCCAAGGATGGCACAGGGAGCCGTGGGGCGCATCAAATAGATTTGAACGGAATCAAGACAGAAGAGATCATCCAATTGGCGGTGGACGATGCCCTCGGATTAGTCGTCTTTAACACCAAAGACAACGGCGGCGATGGAACCACTGTCCATGTTCTACGATATGCTTGATGATTTTGGACCAAAAAGTTCCAGTTCTCTCCATGTATTTCCAATGTATTTCATAATGTCGATGACCTTTGAAGAGATTGAAACCTTTCAAAACTTGATTTGCTGTGGTTTGGAAAGCATGCCACGTGATCGTGTTGCCTCTCAAACGTGTTCAGTATCTTGGAAAAAACTGCCATATCACCATGCAATGTCCACATCGCCGGCGAATATGCGGCTTCTGTATTCTCCTGAAATCAATGCCGACTGGGCCTCACGCTTTACAAGACGACCTAGCGCCGCCAAAGTTGGAAGAACGCTGGCCAGTCAGATATATAAAAGAGTCAAGGGTTACGGGTTCAATTTAAATCTTCTCGGAGAAGGAGCAATCCACGAAAGCCACAAGTATGTACATGCTTGTGACGAGAGAGGCGCGGTTCAACGGTCATACGAATATGGCCCCTTCCGAAATACCCCAGTTTGAAGAACAATACAGGGATATTATAGCTCGGAAACTGCTGGACGAATAAGGTGCGTCTACTTACTTTGTTTTTTCCGCTGCATCAAGATTGACCTCAGTCGCACAGGCGTAATCGGATACGAATTTGCAACGGTCCTGGGGTGAAAGAGCTACAAGTATTTTCGGCCTAGCACCATGCAAAGTCTTCTGATGAACCGGTACCGCGACCTGACCACCGTCTTTCTTGACCATCTTTATCTCAGTGAGTTGCGCTGTACTATCTCAGATATACTTATATTTAGATAAACCACGTCTAATGAAAATCAAGCTTGGGTCCGGACTCTTATGCCGCTGCTGTATGGCCAGTCGTCGTTTGCACATTTGTTCACTGCTAGTGTAAGTCCAGTCCATTCAGTGGTTAAACGCTCTGATTATTCTCCTTTCATTCGGATCACGATCATCATAATGATAAACGACAACTCGAGAAGCATTAG
This sequence comes from Mycena floridula, assembly GCA_029320655.1. Classification (NCBI taxonomy): domain Eukaryota; kingdom Fungi; phylum Basidiomycota; class Agaricomycetes; order Agaricales; family Mycenaceae; genus Mycena; species Mycena floridula. The sequence goes on from JARIHS010000001.1 coordinate 4,000,197, forward strand.
CTTTCTACCTTGAGGGACGACATGGTCCTACAATCATCAATTTCCTGTACTGCGAAACTTCACAATTGAAGCTGAGGCACGTCCATCCGTTTTGTCTTTATTCACCATACAGGTCTCTCGAGGAATGCGACATCAATATCCACGTTGTGACTCGGTCGCGCCGAGGCGGCTTCTAGTATAGATCCCTCTCCGACTGAGCCTCACGTTTGACAGAACGGACGACTTCGATCTGAAACTTGAAAGGATGCTGAACTAAAATCTGCGACGCGATAGATGGCAAAGTCAAGCAATATGGGTTTGCTTTCTATAACGTTGGAGAAAGGGCGCGTCTGTCTAATTCTTGTTGAATCATAGTTGATCATTGGACAGGCATCGTTGGCTACGACTTTGCTGTCCTTGACTGCATGACTAATTCCAGGCAAATCAATAATATGCATTTTTCCGTGGCAGCAAGATTCTTCACGCCCGCTCTTTACAACCTCTAGAAATTCTGACCCTTCGGGTGTTGAGTCGGTGCAACGCTGGACTTATACGCGCCTGGAATACAATATTTTCTTCCAGCGTCTGATTGGAGAATTTCGATCTCAAGCAAGCAAGTGGCGATCGGATAATTATCTGGGTCAACGACTTGGCCGGAGCGACCCGAATCATCATCGCTCTTGTCGATTGAACTCAGCCAAAGCCGGCCGAAAAGTTGGCACTGGTGGAGAAAGTAGGCAAGTATTATTGTCAATTTCTATCTACTTGGAATCAGCTGTCTTTCTTCTATGTACGTCTGTCTCCTCAGTTCCAGTTGGCGATGGCAATATCACAAAGCCCGTTGGTAAATTCGTCTGCTGCATCAAACATTGTGATATCTCGCAAGTAAAACGGCACGTCACCCTCGCCAAAGCCTTCGTCTTGAATCCGATAAACCTCCACAACGGCTCCTAGGACAAGAAAACCATACAAGTTTGGTTCTCGGTTGGGATGTCCGATGATTTGTTCCATATATCCCCACATCTGATCCCTTGCTTTGTAAATAGAGTCTCCATCCTTTTTGACCTCGATGAGACACACCACCCTGTGATCTCGAGCGAGTCCTGCGAGCGGGGTAACTTTGACAGTCACAAAGTCAGGAAACATTGTGCCATGTTCGGCACCGGCTGAAAAAAGGCAATGAGATGAGAGGAAACCGATAGAATGACCGGGATAGCTTACGGAGGTTCCTCGATTCATGCAATCCACCAGTCGATCCAGTGGACACATTGGCGCGATCGACACGGATCTCATGCGGTTGCATGGTCCTACGAAGGATGAATTGGGGTATGGTCATGAAACGGCGACGGTGGGGAAGAATGGATGCAAGGTAAGATATTAATTGACCATAAACCATATGTTCAAATCGTGGTATCGATTGTATGGTCTGCTTGAGGTGATAGGGAATCCAAGGGTCAACACTCGCAAGTAATTGAGCCCGAGTAGGAGGGTTTTCATGCAGAAGGGCGTTAGGTAGAACTGCATTGGCGAGAGACATAGTTCACGATGATTGCTCTACATAACAGACATGGCGGTTTTTATACAAATTTCGCGTCACGCTGTCACGAACGGAAATAAAAGGAATGCCATATCTGGAGCACAATGTAAGAACAATGGACAATGGAAAATCGCCGCATGTGAGTGGAGGACAAGTCTCGGGCACGTGACCATAGCTATATAATGCAATCAATTCGAAACCGATTTCGTCATTCGCCCTATCTTCCCGCGCGCTCGCCACGAACCATAGTAAGCCGGTTCTCCTGTTTGACAATGGCCTGACCGACGCTTCACAGATGAGACAATATCCAGAATATCCAGAACCGCGTCACTTTCGTGTGGGCGGCTTCTTTATACCTCCAGATGTCAGCGCCGACTGGGCATCGCGCTTGACCGGACGACCCAGGTCCGACCCAACACGATGCCAGCCCGGGATTACCAGGCAGATTGACAAGAGAGTCAAGGAATATGGAGTCGCTTTCTATCCTGTGGGAGATGCACCGATCGGCCAGAATTATATGTTGGTGACGAGACAGGCCCCCTTTGAAGGTCATACGAATATGACGCCGGCTGAAATTCCTCAATTCGAGGAGGGCGAGCTCGAAGAGAAGGCTCGCAAGATGCTGGACGAACAAGGTGCGTCCCGAGTTTTCTGTTTGTTTTACAGTCATTGACGACAATGTCTTGCAGGTGTAACTGGATACAAATTTGCAACAGTTTTGCATTGAAAAGGATAGTAATATGAACATTTTGAATTTTAAATCAATCTCGCGAACCGCAATCCTGGGAGTGACTGAAACTGAAACTCGGCCCTCGATTGGAAAAAGGCACATCCAAGTTCAACCACAACCACCTAGTCTCGTCACCAGCCTCTCTACGGGGAGCTTTTTGTGACGGGAGGAAGCTCTCGGTAGAGGCTTGCCTCCCTTAGAGAGTCGGTTACCGGACTAAATCACACCGAAGTCTCCCATTCATCGATATTCATCCTTCGTCCTTGATTCCAGCTCAAATAATCACATACAACCTTTTCGCATCCTGTTTCACTCCAACTTCAACGAGGCTCTACAAATGCAAAATGAATATCCACATCCACGTCGTTCTCGTGTCGGTGGCTTCCTTATTCCTGGCAAAGTCAGTGCCGAGTGGGCAATTCGTTTGACCAGACAACCAATTTTTGACCCAAAACGATCTTGGCTTATCATTTGCGACCAGATAGATAACAAAATAAGGAATATTGGGTCTCGGTTATCCAGTGGGAGACGTCGGACAGGCTTAACAGGCTACAGATTTGCAACTCACTTTCGCAAGTAAAATCTCGAACTTTAAGGAGGAACATGTCCGTACTCTTTCAAATTGCAACGTGCACGACCACATTCTCGCCCAATTCTCTCATGTATTCTTCGTCCTTGATTTCAGCCTCAAATGATAGATCCACCAGAACGTAAATGGCGGTTTGGAGCTTCTATATTCCGACAGATGTGGCTACCGACTGGGCTGGTCGTTTGCAAGGCGGAGGATCAGCAGCATAACAGGCAGCGCCAGTCAAATATGTTCCTACCATTCACTTTCCCATCCAAGAGGAAGTGAAGAAACGTGGACTCGGGGTCGACCTCCATCCTGTAGAAGTCTGGCTTGATCTCCTTTTCATGCTTCTTACGAGGAAGGCGTGGTTTAATAGTCACAAGGACATGACGCCTGACAAGATACCTCAATTTGAGGAAGGAGAGAAAGAGGCTAGAATTCGGGAGCTGTTGGACCAGGAAGGTGAATGTTTACTGAATTTCTGCCTCTCGAAATGTTAATGATCCTGCAAGTATAAAGGGATACACCTTTGGCACGATTCTGGATTAATTCCCGCTCTTTTATCCCGCTCTTGTTTTTGTAAAATATCATACGTATTCACCCAAGTACTTACACGACCTGACCTGTCGTCGCTGACCTCCTGGAAGTGATGATCTCCGTCGAACATTGAGAGATCACAGTTTGACGCGAATGGATAAGGAATGGGTACCAAGTAGTTCCATAGCAATTTGCCTCAATTGCAGAGCTCCTTGTCACATGATCGTTTTACCTCGAGCCGGACCCTCTAGCACGACCGCAAGTAAGTGCCTAAAATCGTCAGCCAGCCGCCATGCTGTCTGACTTCGGGAGCAAATCATGAAATTTGTTGCTAATGACTGATTTAGATTCTTTTTTTCAGACCCGCAGTTTGGCAGGACAAGATGGACGCCGGACGAATGCCATGTTTTCGAGGCTCTGACGATGAGCCAACACTGCACCAGGTCATTAATATGCTCAGATCCTGTGGATTAGGCTAGGGCTCTGTGCTAGCCGACCTGGCTAGGTTTTCATATCCAAAGATAACCAGAAGAGAACCGGGACTCGGAGAGAAATGATTGGCCCAGTGGAATTGGCTCAATTTTGGATGAGGATGGTGAGTAAAACCCGGTTTTTTTCCGCAATTCTAGTAACAAAACTCAGCTCTACAGCATTTGCTGTCAACTGAGCTGTTCGGCGCCAATGACCCTTTAAAAATATCATTGACGCCGTAGCACCAAAGTCAGCAGATGCTTACGTTTCTCAGGCTGTCCTCTGTCCGTCATCGTCGAGAATGAGCCTCGCGAAAGAGCCTCATATTCCGAGTGCAAATACTTGCGAACATTGCGACAAGCATCTTCGAATTGTTCATAGTTCTACTCCCCGCTGTCCACGATGTCTACCCGACGAGATCAAAGCGCTAAAAACCTGCGCTCGCTGTCGAGTAGCGAGATATTGCGCAAGTTACCTCTTTTGGATATCCTTTTCGATGTCTGACCTGTTTACAGACTGTAGAATGTCAAGCAGAGCACTGGCCTCAGCACGAGGATCATTGTAGGGGATTAAGAGCTAACGCGATGCTGTCCCAAGCGGCTGGCTGTGGGGAGCGTCATGCCAGCTTTGTTAGATGGTGCAAACATTCAAAAAACCAATTCGTCTTTCCTGCCGTATGGATCCTTGGCGCGGGGACCGAGAACGATATAACTGGTACGGCGCTTCTTGACGCTGGTATCATATATAGACTGACAACTTCCCTTAGCGACCCATGTCTTGATGATATACCTCGATGTCGAGGAGAATGTTTCCCCAGAGGGCAAGTTGACATTCAAACGACGAGTCAAAGGCGCGAAATGCGCCACAGAAGAAGACATTCGGGAAGAATTCGAAGCGGAAGAAGAATGGAGAATCGAACCGCCCCAGCCTCTTTGCGGCAGGGTCTGGGCCGTGGATGAAGCCTTGCCGTATGGACTGTCCTGTCTCTATCAGATGGTCGAGCTGCCCGACATAGTCAAGGTGCGGTCAGAAGTCTTCCGAGACATGGACTGCGACTGGTTCAGATTATTGCAAGACTCTGTTGATGTGGGCACTCCGTTAACACCCGATCCATACATCTTCCGAAAAGGTATGTCGGTCTCTGGCTATTTTTGTATCGTCTATTGAAGGCTACTTATCCAGGATCTAATCAGATTTTGGACGAGTTGCGACATAGTTACAACTCCAAATGGAGTGAATTACATGGTCAGGCTCTTGTAAAGGCCGCCTGGAGCGCTCTGGACTTGGGTCATCATCCCAAGAGAGTTGGTAGGTCAAATTCATTCTGGCGCTCGACGGAAACTGATAGCGCCACAGTTTCAAATTGTTTCCTTGTTCACATTGATGTTACAGACATCGGTCCCAAAGTCTATAAGCATACCGTCCGCGGTGCCAAGGCGGTGACATTGGCAGAGCTCCGGCCTATCTTTCATTGTGATGTATATGGGGACTGCTCATCCTACATGAAAACAACACTTTTCTTTCACCCGAATGTCTTGCGAATACTTGTCGTCGACGATGCTCTTCCCTTTCAACAGAGAATCACGGTAGTCGCATACGACATGAGCAAAGTTCCAAATCACAGGACTTTGCACCATTATCGTCCAAACAGCTGGCTTAGAGAACTGAAGAGAGCGGCCGACGACAAGTGATTCGATGGTTTGTATTTCGTCTTGGAGAAAGAAATTCAATACATGTATTCGATACATGTATTCCACCTACTGACATTGCTCCTTGGTCTTCTTGTTAGCTGTTGTAATCAAAGACTGCCAAACCAATCTCGGTTCTTCGAGAATAGCTTGAATTGTCCCTTCAAACAGCTTTCCCTCGGCTGCCTTCTTCTGTTCGTTAGTCCAATCTGCGATGAAGAATCCGAAGATCCGTTCTAGCGGAGACATGGCTTCCCTGACCGCTTCTTCTCCATCCCAAAATGTCTCGAAAGAGTAGGTTTGAATATTGATGGTGGCCGCATCGATATCCGGAACAGCTTGAAGTTGCTCGAGAATCCAGGACTGCTCATGCCATAGAGCGCCTGGCTTGACCATTGCACGAAGAGTACCAGACAACACTGGAGCACCAGGAATTCGCGAAGCTGCTATTCTGAATGCAGGTGCCCATCCTGGCTCGATCCAGGTCGTCGAGCCGATCAGACCCCCATGTTTAGTGACACGAACGGCTTCTGCAGAGGTTGAATGATTCGGACATACATCAATGATAGAAACTACCTCTCAAGGCAACAAGGGACTGAGAAAAGGCTTGAAATCCAAAGTTGGTCAAAACGTGGGTAAAGGTGTCGGAATCAATGTCTATGGCCTGTGCAGCTGGTCAGTTATAGTCGTTGAAATGTTAATCGTTTCATACCTGAGCATCGAGTTTCTGAACTTCGACGTTCAAGTCTGCCAATTCTGTAACTGCAGCAGCGAGCATTTGGGGAGATGTGTCGCCACAAATAATCTTTAGCATGTCATGTTTGCCTTCGAAAACTTCGTAGAGTGCTTTGGCGACGACGGCTGTACCACATGCATTGTCGAGAACCTCGATTACAGTGTCTCCGGGGACAATTCCAGCCTGACGGATCATGGCCAGAGCCGGTGGACCCGTTACCTTTTGGAGGGCAGAGGGTTTCGTAGCCATCTAGCTGGAATCAAAATGAAACTTGAAGAGAATGAGGGCGAGGTTCTAGGACTTGTAGGAAACACCAGTCTCCATGAGGCGCAACGTAGACGGCGATTTGTGGCGAATTTGTGGGGCCGACGCCAGAAAGAGTTCTGTCAGGGATATTGACGGCTTTCGTCCAGTATGGCGACTTGGCGGTGCTTATCGCAGATGTGATACCAAGCTACTGCTAAAAGGCTTAGCTTGGTCGTTTAGACTCTACTAACTCTAGAGGCAATCTAGAGGTGACATTTACGGTACTTACCGCAAATTATCGCTGCCTTTGGATAATTCCAAGCCGTTGCAGGGCGACCGGTCCAGGTTCTGAACTGCTGAACCCGACAAATTCGCTCTGGGTAGCCTTCGTGGTGCTGCAGTATGTCGGAGAATCGCTAGAGTGTCAATGTCATGTGACCAAAGCTCTTGTCCAGTCCTCGCATCGTTGCGCAGCGTCCGATTCTGAACACCGGATTTCGTGACCTTTATCTCAACCGATATTTCTCTACATATATACATTTATTTGACGCGTCCTGGACATGAAATCAGCTCCAGAGAACCGCGGTTTGGATCTGCCGACGCCAGAGGAATTCCCTGCCTTTCCATTCAACCCGCCCTATGGAATCCAAACGGAACTGATGCGACACCTTTATTCGTCCATCGAGAAGAAGCATGTCACTATTGTAGAGAGCCCGACTGGTACAGTGAGCTTTTTGTTTCACTCCTCTGTTACAGAATCTCATTCAGAACCATAAAGGGAAAAACGCTCAGTCTGCTTTGTGCCAGTCTAACTTGGCTGACGGATCACAAACAACGCGCTATAAAAGGCATTCTGGAGGCTGTTGCTGGCAGTTCGACCGTCGACGGTGATTCTGCTGGATTTTCTGGATTTTCATTTCTCATATTCAATAATCAGAAAAGGACTGGGTCACTCTGCAGACAATACAACGATACAGAGAAGAGCTAGAGGCTGATGAACGCGAAAGCGCAGAGCGGCTGGTCCAGGCTAGAAAAAGAGAGCTCGCGATGAGGAAGAAGGCCAAGGCCAGAGTCAACAAGAAACTAGTAAGTCGGTAGACCCAATATCTTGACTACTTCTCAAAATTTCATCAGAAACCAACTGCGGAACCCAAGCCTGAAGTCGAAGATAACGACGACGCGTTTCTGCCTGAGTGCTCTGACGACGAAGATGACAACATTTCGAAAGAGGTCCGGGCTTTAATGGCGCAGTGAGTTGGCATTTGTTTCATACTTGTTCGCTTGCTTATGAACCTAAGAGTAGAAAAAAAGCCCAGGCGACGCGAAGAAGAACAGCCAACGTGCACCAAGATATATTACGCGTCCAGAACTCATTCTCAGCTTTCGCAAGTGTTACCCGAGCTACGCAGATTGAAACTATCCCTGGTTCAGACCCCTCAACCGACGAATCCCCCAACGTCTACGAAAAAGCGACCAGCCGACGACATGGAGGAAAATCTTGATCCAGACGCGATGATTTCGTTTTCGCGGACTGTCTCGCTGGGTTCAAGGAAACAGCTTTGTATCAACGATGATCTCAGGGCGAAAAGCAAGGATCTAGATGAAGGATGTCGTGAACTTTTGGATAGTGGTGCGTTAGTCGTGTCCCTTCAATAACTCACTCTCAATGTCGACAGGCAAAGAGAAAAGATGTCCTCATCTTCCCACTCTGGATGATGATTCCCAAATGTTGGATCTGAGAGACCAAATTCTGGTATGAACTCGTCAAGCTGGCTAGACCTCACTTGACCATTATCCCAGGCGTCTCCCAAGGATATCGAGGATCTCGCGGAAACAGGAAGGCTTTCCGACACTTGTCCATATTTTGGCTCGCGACAAGCCATTTCCCAGGCCGAAGTAAGACTTTGAATCTGCAGCTGAAAGAAAACTTATCCAGCCATCAGCTAGTGACCTTGCCTTACAATCTTCTGCTCCAAAAGACTGCTCGGGAAGCCCTCGGTATCGATCTCACGGACCAGATAGTCATCATTGACGAAGCGCACAGTTCGTATTTCAAGAATACCCTTCATCTGAGCTCACCATGTATACAGATCTCATTCCTACTTTGCTCTCATTACAAACAAGTCGATTACCATACTCGACTCTGGCGATATCCTTACACCAAGTCTCTGTATATCTTGACAAATTTCGGACGCGACTCTCTCCTACCAACAAGTTACATTTGAAGCGTCTCGTAGCCTGGCTGGAGGCACTAAACAAATGTGCATCTGAATGGAAGGAGAATCGGACCAGCGGCAAGAAGAAAGACAAGGTTGAGGTCATAACCATTTTGGAATTGATCAATCGACTTGGGACACGAGTAGCAGGGATCAACTTGCTCGAAATCGAGACTTATCTGCGGAAGAGCAAGGTCTACTTCGTTCAACCTCTTGTAGTCACAGCTGACGCTCTCGCAGGTGGCGAGGAAGATTGCTGGATATTCAGACAAACAAACTGAAAAGGAAAAGGGTTCGTGCTCTTTTATGCAAGATGATTTCGGCTGAAGGCGGCTCCCAGATCCTGCCAAGAAACGCCAAGTGAGACGTGGTGCTGTTCCTCCTTTACATGCCGTCGAAAACTTTCTAGTTTCTTTAGCTGGAGCCAACGACGGTGAGTGGTGTCGATTTGTCGATTCCTTGACTAAACCAGGTAGATGGCCGTGTTATTTTCTCATTAGTTGGGCAAGAGCTCGAGCTCAAATACCAACTTCTCAATCCGGCACCGCATTTCCAAGAGGTCGTCGATGTTGCTCGCTCGGTCATTCTGGCAGGCGGCACAATGTCTCCCGTACGTGTTTCGAGCTGATACTGGAATGTTGAAAACCAAGTTTGAACAGATATCGGATGTTATCGACCAACTCTTCAACGGAATATCGCGGGACAGAGTTACGAGCTTTTCTTGCAGTCATATCATTCCTGCGTCCAACCTTCTTCCTTTGTCCTTGTCAAAAGGACCCCGGGGCGGTGACCTGGACTATCGGGCGCTTCGGCAAAGTGATCCTGTCGCTGTATGTTTTCCTGTTTTCTCTCCGTATTCGGTGCTCATGTTGTTTAGATCTCAGAGCTGGGTCAAATTATCACCAACTTTATCAATATTGTTCCTGGAGGCATGATTGTCTTCTTCCCGTCATACAACTTTTTGAACAAGGTGAAGGAGCTGTGGGACAAGGCTGGTGTTTTGACCAAATTTGGGTTGAAGAAAAAGGTCTGAAGATTGGTTGATTTACGCTCTTTATTGACGCGAATGCCCTTAGGTTTTTTTTGAGCCGCAGGAGACGACAGATGTTGAACGAGTGCTACAGGATTATGCGGTTGCTGTGAATAACAAGGTGCGACCGCTGCTCGTTCATCTAGTATCATGCTGAATTCGTCAGAGTCACCAAGGACCCAAGGGAGCGCTACTCTTCGCCGTCATTGGAGCCAAACTTTCTGAAGGACTGAACTTTGCAGACGATCTTGCTCGGTCTGTCCTCATCGTCGGGCTTCCTTTCCCAAATAAGGGATCACCCGAACTGCAAGAGAGAATGAATTATGTTCGTCGGCTTCAGCTTCAGAATGGACCTTTGGCTCCGAATACGAAGAATGCTGACCATGAGTTGTATGAAAACTTGTGCATGAATGCGGTTAACCAGAGTATTGGTATGCCAGCGCTGCTTTTGGTCGACAAGAGCTAACAGTCTTTTGTAGGCCGTGCTATCCGACATCGCGGGGATTGGGCATCGTTGGTCCTGCTTGATGGTCGATACTCCAATGCTTCTATCAAGAGCAAGCTACCTGGATGGATTGGGCGAGAGATGAGAGTCGCAAATACTTTTGGTGAGGCTATTCGAAGTATGGCTGTATTCTATAACACGAAGAAGAAAGTTGTATGAGCTTGAAACCTCTGAAATGAGCGAGCATGACCAGTGCGCTCACATGTGACCAGTGGCGACTCAGCTTTTTCTTCCATGATTTCATTTCATTCCTTTCCCGTTCAGCCCGATTTCATTACCAGGGACAATGTAGGCGAATCCCATGAATTCGACATGGACCTCGACGATGAAGAGGACGGTGGATTAAAGCTGGCATGTCCTGGAGAGAGCATAACCTCTGCACAGGATTTCATGCGGTAGGGTCTTCTATAGGTCTCTTGATTCTCTCATTAATATTTATCAGTGGCCATGGAACGTATGTCGATTCGGAACAGGTCATTGCATCGGTGGCTGGTACGGTTGAGCGCGTAAATAAGCTGGTCACTGTACGGCCTGTTCGCACCAGGTACAATCCCGAGGTTGGAGATCTCGTCGTTGGAAGGATTACAGAGGTACGAGTTATTCAACATCATCGATCTTTTCTCAAACCTTACCTCAGGTGCAACCACGTCGATGGAAGGTAGAAGCCAACTCGAGACAGGATGCTGTTCTCATGTTGTCTTCAGTTAATTTGCCTGGAGGTGTTCAGGTTTGTCGTTTACTCTTCAGTCTCGTCAAATTTCTCACTGTCTTGCAGCGACGCAAGCTAGAAAGCGATGAACTTCAGATGCGCAATTTTTTTGAAGAAGGCGACCTGCTTGTTGCTGAAGTTCAGGCTTTCTTCTCAGATGGAACAATGTCCCTGCACACGAGGTCTCTTAGCTATGGCAAGGTAAGTTTTCGACTTAGTTTGTGAGACCTGTTTGACCCCCGTCAGCTTCGAAATGGTCAACTGGTGATCGTCTCGCCGATCCTGGTCCGTCGACTCAAGTCACACTTTGTCACTTTGCCTTGCGGAGTGGACCTTATCCTCGGTCTCAATGGATTCATCTGGGTCAGCAAGCACACTGAGACGCGTAATCGAGAAGGAGAAGATGGGTTTGATGCTGAAGCTGTATATTCCAACCAAAATGATGTGCGTAATTTTCTTATTCGCTGTGAACAAAACTGATGTTTTAAAACCAGGTCATTGATGATTCTACCCGTCTGGCAGTCAGCCGAGTAGCGAACATTATCCGGATCCTGGCCGCTCATTTTGTGCCTCTGACCGACCTTGCCTTGTTAGAAGCTTACGAATGGTCCGTGGAATATCACAGCGATGTGAAGGACTTGCTGAATGAAGATGTTGGAGATGCCTTGGTCTCGATGATAAAGAAATGAATTCCAAAAGTTCAATCATCATCATCATCCGAATCTTCATCCTCGTCGTCATCGTCATCGTCGTTGTCATTCTCATCATTCTCGTCCGACGTTTCTTCGTCTTCGTCTTCGTCATCCTCGTCCTGTGTTACGGGCGCTTGTTGGTGACCCTGTTGCGCTTGATTCGACGTGGCTCCGCTGGCCATTTTTCTTGCCTGCATTGCCTTTTTGGCTTCCTCCTTCTCTTCGTCAACTGGGAGCAGCTCGTCGAGCGCAAGGTCACGCCATCGCAAGGCGCCATTGATTCCACCGCCATCGTAGCCCATGTCTTCGAACAAGGCCCTGGAAGAAGGATCATATGCAGGACGGGGCTTTGAAGCGGGATGTTTTATTGTTGTGGGATTCCCATAAGGATAAGATGGATGAACTTGTGAAGGAAGAACTAGATGGCGTTCATGTCAGTTGAATACAATTTTGGAAATCGAGCCACAAACTATCGGAATCGTCGGGATTTGGAGGTACCATGTGCGGAGGGATATCGAGATCTAACAAGTTGATAAATATCGTCATTTAGGTCTGATACCAAGCACAAACCGTCGTCAGAAAGGTCCCCTTTGATGTAATCTGGCGTTTCAAGCGTGTCGAGGACTTGCAGGTCATGCCTTGTCATATGCAGGTAACAGTAGGTGAGGTCCTGGCAAAAAATATGTCTTAATACAAGAGAATGTAGCGACCAGGGTCGTACTGTCATAGTGAACTGAGTGGGCAAAGTCAAGACGCGTTTTAGCACGTGATAGATGAGGGCGTGGGAAGTGAAGTGACGAGGCGTGACGCGTGCCATGGCCGCCAACCTCTTCAAGCCTCCGAGTCGGCCTTGAGTGGCTATTCTGCTTTTCCGGCCCAGATCTTCTGCTAATTCTTCTAACAAAGTCTACGATGGCTGCCAATGAAAATGCATCGTGAGTAACAATATCCGAGCCATTTATAGGATGTAAATTTGTCGCCACAGCTGCTTGTTTTGCGGTATCTTGAAAGGTATTCAGGCTCGAGGATTACGTCTCAAGGCAGATGCTAAAGCCTCTCGATAGGAGCAGTGCCTTGCCACAAGATTTATGAAACTGAACACAGGTGGGCGCTAATGATGATGCACTCGTTCTATTCACTCATGTCTCGCAAAAGTTTTGCGTTTCTCGACATCAGGCCGACCACTGAGGGTCACACTCTAGTCATTCCAAAGTGTAAATGGACTATCTCTGCGCTGCGAGTTGGCTGATACCTTCAAGATCATGCCGAGACACTTGCTGATGTTCCAGACGAGTATCTCCGCGACCTACTACCAGTCGCCAAGAAGATTGCTTTAGCCACAGGTGTCGAGCAGTACAACCTTGTCCAGGTATGTATCCTCAGGAATATCCGCCACAATTTCCTGATCAGAGGACCAGAACAACGGGAAGATGGCATTCCAGGTGATGATTACCGATTTGCCGCTCATTGCTTTGTGATTCTTAACCTTTTCAAAGCACATCCCGCATGTCCATGTCCATGCGAGTTTTCTATTCCCTCAGTTGAGATACGACTAAAGGAACAGAATAGGTCATTCCCAAGCCCAACGAAACCGAAGGTCTTATCTTGACCGTCGGGCAGAATTGGCCTGAGGGCCTGACTGGAAACGATGCTCTTGCGGCCACATGCGCAAAGATGAAGGGCCGTCTGTGAACATTTCCCGGATTCATTCTTGAAAGCTCCGAAAGTCTGGACTAATATGAATCTGTCCAACAATTCAAGATCGCATCTTTCAAACTTCTGTTCAGAGGCTATTGACATTATCAAATACATGGAGAAAAACTAAACCTTTTTGGTCCAAAATTGTCAAGCATACCGTAGAGCATGGACAGCGGTTCCGTTACCACCGCTGTCTTCGGTGGTGAATGGCATCGTCCACCGCTAATTCCACAATCTTTCCCGTCTTGATCCCGTTCAGATCTATCTGGTGTTTGCTGTCATCGCTGGGGTCTGAGTGGATCATCTCCGAGCTGGTCGATGACCATGAGTCTGGGGCGATTAACATAGTTTCGGCCGCTGTCATTGAGGCCGCTGAAATAATCCCAACATCGATGTAGCTGTATCGGCGAATGAGTTTCGGAAGGGTTTTCAAAGTGTCGAGGTCGGGTCAAGCCGGCTCTTGATGTCGCCGAACAAGAAGCTGGTTGTGATTTCACTTGTCCCGCTGCGCCAGCATCGGATCTCGGGAGCAAGGGTTGGATCAAGACGATTGACAAAGAGAACGAGCAGATCTGTACCAGAGACGATGAAGAGAAGATCCAGCGGACATCCAGGGGAATGCATCTGAGCTGGCCCGGTTGGGATAGGTTCATGAGGAGCACAATTTTCGTCGAGATGCAGAAAGTGCTCATATGTCCGCAGAATACTATCGGGACCAGAGACGACATCTTGACCCGCGGGAAGAAGTAATGGATGATACTGTCTACGAAACTCTTTGGAGGCTTTGAGAATAGGACCTCGAAAGTGTCTTGGAGTGTAGCCGAGTGGTTTCAATGCGTTCAGAACACGTTATTTCCAAATGGTAAAAGAAATATCTAAGATACTTACAGCAGCGAATGTCGAGGTAGAAACTCTGCAGTGTATAGGTCGACATCTGCAGGAAGGCTCTAGAGTGCCATTAAAAATTGCACTTTATGTGTCCAACCAAGTAATTTAAAGTATTTGCAAAAGAGTTTTTGAAAAAGCCTTCAAAGATGCTTCGGACAAGTTTCAGTGGGACAAGGATCCATATCCAGCAACAAGAATGGCAACTCTCCGACCAGCAAGTCTCTGCCAGTTTGCAATTTTCTTCTCGTCATTCCCGCACAGTAGTTTACTAGCTCTCGTAGAATGAAGCAGACATGTGATCCCAAATTGTTGTACATGTTCTGAAGACAACAACGATCAAACCTTGTGAACCTCCTCCATCCATTCACTGAAGGAAAAATACATCAATTCAGGCTTGAGGATTCTGTAACGAGTCCTAGGAAAGCATTCCAACTTGTCATGAAGCTGCTGCTTCCGACTCTCAGAAAGCGGCGTCACGCGGACCACAATCTCTTCCAGACAACCCTGCGGTGGAGATCGAACACGCACGAGACCGATCAAGGCATCGCGTGCCTCCACCGTATGTTCAAGAGACATATCGAGGAATTGGAGTCGAGGAAGTAGAAGACCGTTGCTAAGCCGTTGTAGCATTTGTGCGCTAATCATGGACTTTAATCTGACGGTTAAGCGTGTCAAAGCAGGAATCGAGCCAAGTAGACTTTCGAGTTCCTTGTTGCCTAATCCCGACATGCCGAAAAGCGCGAGACAGGTGAGATTCCTTGAACGGTCAAGAAATTTGGAAAAGTGGCCTTGCGACCAACAAGCAGCTTCGATCTGCAGACTTTTCAAGCCAGGAAGGTGAGATCGGAAAGAACATCGGCCAAGCAGAGGCACGGGGCTACAGCATTGTGCCAGCTGCATTCCAGATCGGAAAGAACATCGGCCAAGCAGAGGCACGGGGCTACAGCACTGTGCTAGCTGCATTCCACATTTAGCCTGAGATGGTGAAAGCTTAGTGGAGCTTCCCAGGCATATTTTCCTTCAACACCACACATCATGCCCGAGGACACGATATTTGGAAATCTGGCGAGCTTTGAAATTCCAGTCGTGATATCGTCCTGTTCGAAGAAGAGGTATTGGATGCTCTGCACTGGAACATGAGTCCAGAAATCTTCTTCAGAGTCGGAACTCTCAAGGATGAGGGTTCGAACATTGGGCGCAGTTGACAACCACGGCAGTGGGTCCATGCCTATCCAGTTGCCGTTGTGATATGGAAATACCTGGACAACAGAGAGTTGATCAAACACAACGTTTGGAGAATCTTTGTGCCTAAATGGATCGGAACCGCCAGCAAGATGCATCTCTTTGAATCGAGGAGATACTTGACGCAGCATTCTCGTAAAGGCCGATGGCCAATAAAACTGATCCATGTCCAAGTGCATTGTCCAGAGCGTCAGTGAATGTTGAGCTGAGCGTTCGAGAGCGACTTCGAGGACCTCGTCGGGGAAGATGCATGGTTCCTCGGAGTCGTCTTCTTCGGGTCTGTAATCCTCCCTCGAATAGTGGATCTTTTCCTCACCCCGGTCTTTATCTTCCAGATCGTCGCCCGCTAACATGATCGTCGACCAGAGCGAGGGCGTCGAGAGAGCAATGTTACGCCAACGGCGACATACCGTTGCAATGACAAACGGTTCTCGGAAGAAAGACCCACGCATGGGACTCTTCATTTTTGCCTCGAATGGCCCCCAGTCCCAGAAATCGACGGTACAGAAAAAGGAGAATATGAGCGATAAAAGCTCAGATGGAAGACGATTGATGAGGCAGATGAATGATTGGTGAACGGATATTTTATGTGCGAGCTCGGTCTGGTATTCCTTGACCTTGGCTGTCATGGCCTGCAGGCGCGCGACCTCGTCGGTGCAACGCGTCACCTCTGCTTCAGCGCCAGACACGAATGACTGGACAGCTTCAATCTCAGATGGAGTGAGGTTTCGCCGCGGTGAATTCGAATGTACGGGACTGGGCCATGATTTGAAAATCAATGAGCCGTCTGTTGGAAATTTTTTTACCATGAGCACAGCCGCTTTCGAAGAGAGACTTAAACTGACCAGATAGACTCTCTTCTCCAGTGTTAGAAGCCATAGAGCAAGCGTGGTCGCCCAAGCTGATGGGAACAAGCTGCCTAAAGATTCGCAATGCCGACATCGTTTGGTCATTGTCCTTCATGGCCCAGAAAGGCTAGCACTATACCACAGCCTTCAAGGCCCCAGTCACCGTCTCATTGCCAGCTCGGACCTCTCAACCATCATTAAAGATTGGATTCTGTGAACCCATTTTTCGCCGGCTTTCAAGGTGTTGTCTTTCATCGCGTGGATCGATGGGCTTCCGAGTCAACGAACCAGAAGCTTGGTATATTCCTCTTGACTACCTCAGATCCTTCTCGGTGTCGTGAATACTATTCAAGGCTCGCTTGCAACCCTTCTGTCCGATTTCGTCAACTCACCTTCCTTGAATGTTGCATTTAGATGAATTTTCCTTCGAGCTTTTATCACCCAAGAACTAGGGAGATCCAATAATCTTGTAGAGATGTTGGGTATACAGGCAGTCTGCGATTGATGAGCTCATAACCAGACTCAGGTGCACGATCCACGAGTGGGACGGGGACGATCCTTCCGAGCTCGGTGAAAGACTATACGCCTGTCTGGACTCGAAGAACCTTGACCAATTCATTGTCTCTCGTATCATGGGGCCTTTCGGTTTACGGGTTGAATCCAGCCATTCGGACCTTGTTGTCGCATACCCGAGCCTTCTCGCGACGCTTTCGGCTGTTCAACTCGCTTGGGAATAGATTTGAATGGTCGACAGCAGTTTTTGCTCAGTTCAAGGTACATTCATCCACTCATTTGCTCTCTTGTTCTGACTATCAAACCAGATACTAATCCAATACGTCGACATTGATCTCCCTATTCCCTGCCAGTCTCAAGGAGACCATATCGGAGATGTCCAAGTCTATAAATTGCTTTCATTTTTCTGTAGTACCAGCCTGAAATGTTGTCTAGATTGATGGTATCTTCACCGAAGAGAACCGGGATCGGTACCAAAACCACTGGCCAATCCACAAATGTATCAACGCTCGCCTGGAGTATCGCAGATCGCAGGCTCGAGTACCTGCTGCTCGGTGACTGCCGTACTTTGGTTTTTGCTGTTAGATACCGGCGACTTGTTGGGTTCACAGAATCTTCTTGATCTTCGGTAAGTAGATACTAGCGCCTAACACAACCCAAACAAAACTTTCTCTTCTTGCAAGGCGATGAGTACTCGACGCCATATTCCAATTCCCCCTTTGATACTTGCGAAAATTGCGACAAGCATATTTATCCGAGTTGTCCGCGGTTCCATCGAGTGCCATCGAGGCGGGGGCCGGGAAATACTTTTTCCGGATCGGACGAGTCTCAGTTTGGACGCGATCAGTGCTCTGGAAATCCATCGCCATCTGAAACGAAAAGGTATGTGGAGCTCAGGAATGTATTGAGAATTTGACAGCATCGCATGTTCTGTGGTCCATGCAATCAACGTCACCAAAAAATAACACAGGTGTCTTCGGGAATGTATTTTACGGCGTCGGGAGGATTCCTTGGCTGAACTTCGACATTTTCATCTTTCAGATGGTCTTGAACGTCGAAGAAGTTCTTCCAAAAGCTGGGAAATCCATTTTGGCGCTGTTGCTGGACATGGAAAAAAGTACAAGTACCGGTCAGTCTGGTTCTCAGAGCTTAAAAAGGGGTCGGTGATTGAAAAATAACTTGAAAAGTACCACAAGATTCGGAGAACAACTCCGAATATTTTGCGCAGTAGTCTTGAATTTTGACGCGCGAGATTTTTGATAACTTACTCTCAGTAGTTACTGAGAAACACCAAACATGACCCTGTCGATGACTTTCTGACTATGAAATCTGACATACATTTCGAACTGAGACGGAGAGAATCGATAGAGTGTACCGCGGACTCCGGACACACTTGATCCGATTGGTTGGTGATCTCGGTTAGGATTGATCAAAGTGTCGACAAAAATAGTAACTTTGGAAACTTGTCTCGGACTTGTCGGGTGGATGTTATGGTTGTCTGAATTTGGCATGAAAGTCTTTCTCTGCCCGCCGTCATGTCCATATTATTCGTCTTGCTTCTTGTTCTGCTCTACTGTATCTATCCTTTCCTCCGTCTTCTATACCGCCAAAGCCGTTCGCCTCTACGCTTCATTCATGGTCCACCTTTACCAGCAAAACCCTTTCCCCGATTTACCCTCTCGCGGCAATATTTAAATGCTTTAATCGGCTATATAGCATCACAAGCCATGTCCTTCTTTATGGGCAACCTCGCCGAAATGCACGACCAGGAGAACAACAATCTCATCTCAAACTGGGAAGCAATGTATGGCACGACCTTTGTCTACAGGGGCTTCGTCGGTGGATGCAGGCTAATGACCACGGACCCGGTCGCAGTAGGCTATATCTTGAGACGAGCCTATGATTATCCTAAAGTCAGTTTTGTCCGCCTCTGTCTCTGTCCCTTCTCACCTTGGTTACCAGCCCGACTTTGTACGAGACAGCTTGGCGCAGATGGCTGGAGTGGTCAAAGGACATGATGGTATGTCTAGCATGCTAAATATCGCTCGAGAAACCTCATCTATTCCCTAGGACTCTTGACGGCTGAAGGCCAGACTCATCGTCGACAGAGAGCCATCCTACAGCCAGCTTTCACGACGCGACATATAAAGTCCCTTGCTCCAGTATTCTGGGATTCTGCCGAAGCTCTGTCGCGTGTTCTGGGTTCGGTTTCCGACGCTGGTCGCTTGGAAGCTGCTGAGACTGGACGAGACGAACTCGAGATCGACGTGATGGTTTGGTTGGCAAGGGCAACATTGGATGTCATTGGTACAGCTGGATTCGGTTACCAATTCAACTCATTAAAGGTGTGTGGTGCCTTGATCCATCTCATTTTTCCAGTTAACATATCTGCTAGTCGGCCGTTGAGGGTACTCAGGAAGACCCGCTTTCCGCATGTTTTGGCGTCATTTTTAGTACTGCGAGAAAGTTTCGTGTCCTCACGATCCTCCAGGTCAGTGTTTCAGTCGACTGATTATCTCTTTCTGACGCTTTCTGCCAGGTCTGGTTCCCTTTCTTGCGTCGCTTCCGTCGCAACTCTGGTGCTATGATCCAGGCAAGGGATACGATGAAAGGTATCGCTGTCCGCTTGATTGAAAAGCGCAAAACCGAGTTTCTGGCTGAGAAGGCCGCGACCACCGAGACCGAGAAGGCCACCGAACAGGAGGTTGACGAGACAAACCTGGGACGCGACATTCTCAGCGTCCTTGTTCGGTCTTCTTTGACCAATCAAAACGAGGAGATGCCAACCAATGAGCTTGTCTCGCAAATCTCGACTTTTATTGCTGCTGGCCACGAAACAACTGCTAGTGCTCTGACCTGGGCATTGTATGCGCTCGTCAGGGAAACAGAGGTTCAACAGCGCTTGCGCGACGAGATTCGACAAGCCGAGATCGATGCTGATGTTCGTGAATCAGCTAGACTCGACACCGACATACTTTCGAAACTGCCTTACCTCGACGCTGTCGTCAAGGAAGTCTTACGGGTGCATGCACCTGTTACAAACACCATGAGGGTTTGTTTAAAGGATGAAGACTGGGTCCCAACCAGTGCAGCTGTTAATGCTTCGGTCGACTCTGATGTCCCTTTACATTTGGCTGCTTCGGGCCAAGGGCACATTCATCTTAAAAAGCACGACATCATTTCAATACCGATACAAGCGATCAACAAGAGTCCTGCAATATGGGGAGAAGATGCTCGCATCTTTCGGTGGGTTTGCTTTCTCTTTTTCTTTCTTCCTCCGTACTAATGAACCCTGTTGTAGACCTGAAAGACATCTCGTTGAGATTGAACCGTCAGCACAAGGTCGTCTACCGGCTCTCTATGCCAACACTCTCACTTTCCTCAATGGAAACGGTAACAACATTGATGGAAACAGAGCCTGCATTGGTTGGAGGTTCTCCTTGTTAGAGTAAGTCGTCTTGTCGAACCCACATCTCAATTCTGACATCGTTTAGGATCAAAATCTTCCTCTATGTCCTCATTAGAGACCTCGAATTCACCATTGATCCTGCTATAGTCATCGAGAAGAAGCTCAAGTGAGTTGGTCCTCTGTGGCTGGCTCCCAAGCTTACCTAATTTCTAGCGTCGTAACCCGTCCCATCGTCAAGAGTGAACCTGAGAAAGGCAATCAAATGCCTTTGAGGATTCGCCGGACGTCACCTCTGCCAGTGCGAGACGCTACCTCAATGCGAGAAACTACCCCAGCGCGAGAAACTATCCCAATGCGAGAAACTACTCCGACGCGGTCTCTATCTCCACCTCCGATTTCCCCCATATCCAAGCGACCGATTGCTCGAGATCGCGTCGTTTTTTAGAATCCCAGTGATATTTATACTATCTATCAGCACATTTGTAACTTTCCATCTAACTCAAATGTAAACATGTAACTGTTCTTCCAGCAGCCATCTCTACAATCGGACGAAAAGTCAAACTTGAAATCACGTCGCCTTTGACGTGATTTTTCGCTACAGCAAGTACCTGTCGACTTAGCTAGAGAATTTGGCACGTCTAGGGTACCGCATATCCGACCATGGGTCCTTCATCGAGCGATTACAAAACGTGGAAGCGTCGCGGGATCCCAAAGGCGTCTAGTCTTTGTGCTGATGTGATTTTTCTTTCATCATCCTGCATCGAAGCCTCTATTCGAACGCTCTAGCCAGGGTGACACTGCTGAAGGGGCATCTTGCAGCGAATAAGTACAGACGTACCAGCGCGTCAGAAGATGTGGCTTTCCACTCAAAGTACTCCTATAGGTAATATCTTCAGTCTGTATTACTATATATAAGGCTAATGTCTCATTCGGCTAATGAAGAGAAAATCGAAAGCCATGTCTACATTGCCACGAACGAAAATCGACTATCTAGCGGTGCAAGAGCGCGGTGGTAAAAGGAAGCTCCAAAATCATTTCTTGGAAACGGCAAACTACTTTTTACTTGGGGTGGCCATGGTTCTATAAAGCACCAGACCGCCCAGGGCAATGGAATACCCTGAGAGCCAATTAGAATCCAGTCAATGCAAAAACTTGGCGTCTACTTACCGAAAACCTGCAAAGGGGTCACTAGCGCGCTGGCAAAAATGACTGAGGCAGTGATGAGAAGGATATCCTGACATGGAAGAAGGAGGTCAGATAACATTTGAGGTGATCAAGAAATACTGACCTTGAATACTCCAGCCAATGTTAAGACAAGCCCCCCGCCCACCCCAACTAGGAAGACAGCAGCGACATTGAGGAAGAATGCAACGAATGCATTGCTGAAGAGAATCAGCGGGCCGACCTTGGCGAGGTCGTAGAACGGCTGGAGTCCTTCGGTGAAAGGAAGGAAAATCAGGTTGATCACAGCGCAAACTGGCGCGTAGTAGTGCAATGACACCAACGGGTCCATCTTGAGCCCTTGAAGAAGGACCTCTATCATGACAAGACGCGATGCCTCAAACTAGATGCGAAGTCAGTTGCTGGAAAAGATGAAATTGTCAGGCACATACTCCAACAGCTGCCGCTTGGATGATGAAACCCAGGAGGTTGAACTTTAGTTCACCATGAGAGGCCAGCGCGACGCCACATGATATCATGAACACGATCAAGGCTAGCTTCCTGTTCGGTTCTGAGATGCGGAAGGTCCATGATATAAGCAGGATGCAGACTGGATTGAATGCCTGGAGGCGTATCAGAAACAAGCTGCTGCTAGAGCAGAAAAGATACATACCTTGAGCATTTGAATGTACGAGACACTGAGATAGAGATAGGCGGTGTTGCTCAGGATGAGACTGCCGCTGAAGAGAACCCCGATGGGCAAAATGGATTTGATGAACATGTCTTTTGTCATCTTGACATCGTTGGTACCGTCCAGAAGATTTGTAGTACGCTGGAGAATACGAGTCCCAATAGCCTACAAAAGAATGAGCATCGAATTGGTAAAGAACAGGGCGACGGACAGCAAAAATCAAGTGCCATGTCACCAGAAAGACAGGATACTTAAAGTTGAGCGTATTATACATATAATTGTTGTAGATGATGACAGAGGTGCTGAATGCTATCCAGATAGGAATTATGATTGCACTCGATAGCTTTGACTTTGGTTTCGAAGGAGCGGCGGCTACTGCAGGAGACGGCAGAGGTATGGATGATTGGTCGTTGGACTTGGGAAGCTCCATGAGAGGAACAACCTCTTCGGCGTCGTTTTCTTTTGGTCCAGCCATTGTCGCAGGAGAAGAGCTGTAATCAGGGAGAGGGAGGAAGAGAGATGGTTGACAGGGAAAGACACGGCCTCAACGCCGCATCATCCGCAGAAACGAATTGGGATATTACGAGACTGCTGCGCTACAAAGAGGCCTAAAGTCAAACTGGGTCCCTTGAAAAATGATGCGAAGAGAAACAGCTTAAGCCACAGATGAACAACTTTTTGGCCTGGTTTATAAAGGTACCCGAAGGAGTTCAAATTTAAAGGACGAATAAAGTTCATCCAATTATTGCATGGCCCGCGTGATGTGCTCGATAATCCGCTTCCTCTACCACAATCCATCCTGACCTCCAAAATGACGCAGACTCCTAGAGAACATGCAGAATCTCTCATCAAAAAGAAGGAGGCGATAGAAGCCCAGCTTCAATCACAGTTGGCGATTCTCGAGGCCCATTCTTGCACAATGGACACGCCACTGGTGGACAGCGAAGGATTTCCTCGCGACGATATCGATATATATGCGGTTCGTGGTCCTAGGCAGCGAATTATAGGTGAGTCGAATCAAGGAAACAGAACAAGACAGAGGTCGAGGAATCTTATAGAGCTCAGGAATGATTATTCGGCTGTGATGAAAGACATCGGAGAGGCATTACAAGTGGCCCTACCTCCATCCTCCGATTCAACTGAGCAATCGATTCCTTCGCCCGTAAAGCCTTTTGCCAGAGTAGATGGTGTCGCGCCGAATAGGTATGAGATCGCATTGTTTGTGGAACAGCACTGACTCAAATGTTTTTCTTCAGCCCTGCTGCAGAAGCTGTACGTTCCGAGTGTTCAAGTCATCAACGAGGCTGATTCGATGTTGTAGGGATTGCTGCGAGAGGACCTGCTCGTCAGATTCGGTCAATTGACGTCCCAGTCTTTCAAGACTTCGTCATTTCAGCCGCTGGCTGACGTTGTCGCAGATCACGAAAATGTACGTCTTCTTCTCGAGCTCATTGTCAAGGCTCATACTGGCTCTCAGAAAAGCATAGGTATCAAGGTCCTCCGAGCAGGAGAGCCAATATTTCTCAGTCTGACGCCACGAAAGGGCTGGGGTGGTCGTGGAATGCTTGGGTAAGATTATTAGCTTGTCGTCGGAAACACCAGCTCACCAGCCATAGTTGTCACATTGTTCCATATTCTCCGTCCTCCTAGTGTCCCGAATTCAATGACAGAATGTATTTGTAGGTTCATGAAAGATGTTCATTCAAGCATATGGATGAATCGCAAGGTAAATTATGAAATGGATTAGAGGATACCCCAGAGCTCCCATGGCTTCTTCGTGAAATCCACTGTTAGGACAAGGCACACGAGGTCCTCATCGTTGACAGTGTATCCGTCAACGTTCACATTGAACTTAGCTGTATTCAAGGGTTAACCGTAGCTCCGGCCATATGAGGCGACTTTACCTTTGGGGATTTCTTTCGGAAGGTCCACTGTACTCGAAACAGTATATTCGCCACGCTCCACTGGACACTGGACGGTCGTGTTGGCGTTGCGCCTAAAAAATGATGAATATTATGGCAATAATGATAGAAATGACTGGCCCTTCTTCGCAGAGGTCAAACGTCTTGGACAGCAGTTTTATACGTCCAAGCTTAACCACAACGTTGGCATATGCGCCTTCTTCGACGAGTTCATTGGCTACAGCGTTGACGGTGACGGTCATCTCTTGGCCTGGCACTGGAGGGTCCGGCGAGACGTCGATAGACTTGATTTTTACCGGATTTGTTGCCTCTCCACAGTCAACCCAAGACCATTTGTCTGATACAGTCGTAAGGTCCGAAGCCCCTAGAGTGACCTGGGATTGTATGAATAACATATACATGTTATTTGAGAAATAGCACCTGTTGTCCGACCACATTTGAAGAGACCAGTCCTACAAGAGCAAAGAGCGATACGGCAGGGAGCAACATGGCGGCGTCACATGTCTGGCCGATTCGGCTTCTCTTCGGGTCCGCCTCTCTTCTCCGCTGTAGTCATTATGGACATCGAAATAATCTCCTCCGAGAGCGTCAAGCTAGCTCAGAATGAAGCTCATCGCTTGCTAGAGAAGACCGACAAATTCAATACCAATAGTCACACACGGGAGCAAATATCTGCTCGGATTCCCGAAGTTGGAGGACTTGTACATGTCAAGCCAGACAGGCATCCCACTGAATTTATTCACTGGGTTCATTTAATCACACAATCTCGTCAGATCCCTCCAAACGCCTGGCATATATTCGAACTGTCTCCTGCCATAATTTCCGTCATCAGAGATGCCACAAGAATCTGGGCTATAAAGGGAGGAATCTCTAAATCCAGCAGTGAAGAGGTTATCGACAGATTTCCAAGAGCAACAAAAGCTGGGGTCCCAATAGAGACAGTCCTTTCACCCGAGAACCGCTGGTTTCTGCGTCTCGAGTACTGCAGTGCCAAGGACAGCGACTATGTCGAACCAGAGTCCGGTATTCGGGGCTGCGTAACATCAAAGGAGAGCATCGCCAACATACTGTGCTCGTCTTCCAGAGCCCTTGGTGCCAGTGAGCTGTTCAAACGAAATCCAGACTCGCCTGAACAAATCTACCTCTTGCCATGGGACGATTCCATGGACCCACGTCGCGAATACCGCGTCTTCTGTCCTCCATTACAGAACAGGGTCACAGCAGTATCTCAGTATTCCTGGTTCCAACCTTTTGAGCTTGACACTTCAGAGGACATCGCTATTCGCGCTGACCGTGTCGTCCGTGGTATCACCGAAATCCACCAGCAGATCTTGAAGCATGCAGAAGAGACGATGGAGAGCTCTATCAGGGAGAAATTGAATACAGAGGGATTTGTCTTCGATGTTCTCGAAACCCAGGATGGCAAGGTGCAACTCATCGAACTCAACCCCTTTGGCGCCATGAGCGGCTGTGGAAGTTGTCTCTATCATTGGATAGAGGATGCAGAAGTGATTTATGGACAGAGAGACCGAATAGAGTTTCGTATAATGAGACATACGGAGGCAAAAGAGGAAGCAAAGGAGGAGGCAAAGTAAGCTGGTTTGTAAACTGTTTCTTACAGCTGTTACAGTATGTAAACGAGCGACAACGAGCTCCCTTTTGGAATTTACTTTCCTTCCAGTTGAATGGCTGTGCGAACGAATCATTCGCATCAAGGACTTGCGGTACCGAATTCTTGCTTCTACTCCTGGGAGACTGGACCCAGGCACGCAAGCAGGGACAAAGTTGGAAGATCAGCGGAGATTTGGGTTCGGAGATTACAGCACATTTTGGCCTTGGCTCCCAGTAAGGAAGGAATCGAGATGAGGGTTAATCATTTGGGTGCGTCTACACGACAAAGCGCCGACATCTCTGACCTCTTCTGTTGAGACCATACATATAGCGAGTTTCGTAGAGGCGCGATTTTGATTGCACAGATAACACAGAATAACATGTTTCTTTCCGTTCAATTGATTCTGCGAACAATCATGGGAACTCGAGCATCGACTTGCCCTTCAACATTCGGACGGACAAGCAATCCTCTCCATTCACCTATCTTCGTATTGGGGCCATTTGGCAGCTCGAGTTTGTAACTCCGGATGATGAGGGACAATATCCTCTTGAATTCTGTCCACAGTGATTAGTTAGTTGAGTCACGATGTTGGTAGAGACTCACCGGTCAAAGCAAAAGTCTTTCCCAAACACTCCCGGGGCCCACTGACGAAGGTAAGGATATGGGGATGAGCCTGGATATCTTTAGCAAGACCAGACTCGGGTTCCAGCCACCGCTCAGGCCTGAATTCCTTGGCTTCTGGTCCCCAGAATGTCTCAGAAGTGTTGACAGCACGAATCGGAACGACTACAGCGGCTCCTTTGGGAATTGCGACACTCGAAACGACCTGACCGTGACTAGTGGTGACCGGCGACGAAAGCGGTACAATGTCATTCTCATTGCACTGGCGAAATTTAGCGGCGTGAATGGATATTGGAAGAATTTCTTACCTGTCTGGGTGTCTCAGCAATTGCAGGGTAAAGTCTCAGGATCTCATGAACGACGGCGTCGAGGTAAGGTAAAGCAGTCGCTGAGGAGAGCTGATCATAGGTCGGATCGTTTGGCCCTAGAGTCGACAGTTCCTCTCGAAGCTTTTGCTGCTTGTCGGGGGCTCTGGCCAGCTCGATCAGAGACCACTGTAAGAGCTACATCAGAGTGATACGTTTGTAGCCAGGACCCAGCTCACCGTCATGCTGACTAGGTCATCTGCGTGAACTGGAGATTTACTAGCGGTGGTTACATAGCCTAGAGAGCGAACATCAGAGAAAGGCAGATAAAAGTAGAACGTGCACCAACCTGCAAGAAGCAGCGTGTTCTAAAGACAGGAAATAAATAAATAAGCAAGCCGCGAACCAATTTCCATACCATCTAGCATGGACATTCAGAACTGACGTCAAACTGAATGCACGAGATCATACCTGTCTTGAATTTCCTCTCGACTCATATACATATCTGCGTCGATGCTGGATGATTTGACTATCCGAGAGTCTGTAGAGCCACAAAATGAACAGAAATGGTAACATACTCAATGTCCCAATGTCCGATTTGTCACTCGATTGCCCTTCGATATTCTGCACCGTCCGAACACGTTCGACCAACTCGTTTCCAACAGCATTCAAGTTCTCCGTGAGTTTGAAAAGCAACTTTGCGCATCCAATAGGCAGGTTGAGCAAAACTGGGAATAGGAAACCCGCTAGGATCGACATAGGTGTGAATGCAGGACGGTTTCCGATCTTTTTCCCAAAGCTGTCGATCGTCGTCGCGATGAGAGGCTGCTTGCCGTCCAAGGTACCAAAGTCATGAGAGAAACTGCCCATTCCGATGCTATCCAATCTCAAAACGGGTTGTCAGCATGCAGTAAGAGTTCAGTTGTTGCTTGACTCACGCGACTGCAGTCATCCTGATGAGCCAAAATAAGTTCAGTGTCGCGTCGACAATAATTTTATCCGTATCATTTCTGTACCTCGATGGTCGCGAAATCATCGGGACTAGCGTCCAGTTCGGCATCCCAGGCAGTTTTGAGCTTTGAAATCGTAAATATTGATCTTTGACCCGAATGGACTGAATATACTTTGTGGCCAATGTCAAAGAATCAAGTGTAGAGTTTCCTGTACAACAATAAGTCTCAGTCAAGAAGATAAAGTCAGGACTATGATTAACCTGTACAACAATAAGTCTACATTAATATGTTAGATAGTTTTGTAACGGATAATCAGAAAGCATACCTCAGTCGAGAAGATAAAGTCAGGACTGAGGTTGCATCAGCGGCGTGGACCGTCACATAAGGTTCCGGCCACGTGCTGTGACCAGTGACAGATATGAAGCCGAACGAATCTAAGTCCAACAGCCCCCCTCGGCTGATACAATCTGGAACTGGTGAGTCGGAAATCCATATCCCCCCCTTCGACGAAAGCCTCCAGGTCAGCATAGACCAAGCATCGGGCGGAACCCCAGGAATTTTGTCGGTCCTAGTGGTTTCGTGAATATGTCGGCAATGTTATCGTCTGTATCGATTCGGGTTGGAGCAATTTGTTTATCCTCGACGAGTTCACGGATATAGTGATACCTGATATCTATATGTTTTGATTTCGAGTGAAACGATGGATCTTGGGTGAGAGCGAGGGCGCCGTTGTTGTCACAGTGAAGCTTTGTTGGTTTGTTGACTTCCTGGTGGAGAGAGCGCAGCAGAGTGCGAAGGAACACGCACTCTCTAGAGGCGTCAGAACCTGCCATATATTCGGCATGTGTCGAAGATGTTGCCACCACTTTCTGGATCCCCGCTTTCCAGCTGACAAGCCCAGAACCCATTGAGAAGCCATACCCCATAGACGAGCGATGGCTTGGAATGTTGTCTCCCCAAGACGAGTCGGAGTATCCCACTAGTTCACTATTGGGACCACCGAGTCGTAATCGGAGTTGTCTGGTGCCCTTTAGATAGCGTAGGACCCGTATTCCAGCATTCCAATGGACAAGGCGATGGCAGTCAAGGAATTGTGCGAGTTTCGAAACTGCGAAGGCTAAGTCTGGTTGTGTCCCGACTGCGATATACATCATGCTCCCAATCAGGGCACGATACGGTAGCTTCCCAAGCTCCTTACGCTCATCTGCAGTCAGAACCTTGTCGTTGGAAGGTCGGACCAATGTCTTGACAGACTCCTCAAGCATCGGCGTCGACACAGCATGAGCGTTTGTCTGGCTGAAGGTCTCCAAGACACGGTCTATAAGAGCGGTCTGGGACAGGAAGACATGTCGGTTTGGATGGTCGCGTTCGATAGCAATTCCAAGGCAAAAAGTCGCTGGCCCTTCCGAGATTTTCCAAACAGATTTGAGTTGGTCGCAGAAACGGTCGTTTGCTAAGGCGGTATTGGCGACTGAGAGGAAATCGTCGACATGAATAGCGACCAGGATAATGTCGGTTTCGGTAACCTTGACGTATACACAGGCTTCGCAAGCCAGTCGAGTGAATCCCCATCCAATCATCATCTTGTCCATCGTCTTATTCCACACTCTACCTGCCTGCTTCATCCCATATAGCCCCTTCTCCACCAACCAGACCCAGTCCTCCTTCCCCGGAATCCTAAATCCCTCGGGTTGCTCCATGTATTGCTGCTCATCTTCACCCAGAATCCCATGTAGAAATGCAGTCTTGACGTCGAACTGCCTGGTGTCCCAGTCGTTTGTCGCTGCGATGTGCAAGAGAATACGTGATGACTCCATTCGAGCTGTTGGAGAGGTGGTGTGGAGATAGTCACGACCTTCGACCTGGTCATATCCGCAAAGGACGTATCGAGCTTTATATCGTGTCGGCCTTCCCTCTGCGTCACGCTTGATTGTCAAGACCCATTTTCCCTTCATAACCTTTCTCCCTTTCGGTACGCTAGACCTAGGAACCAGCTTCTTCACTTCATGCTCGTCAATGCTCTTAAGCTCCGCAAGGCATGCATCAATCCAAAGTTGACGATTAGGTGACTTCATCGCGTCTCGAAAGCTGGTCGGGTCGACACCATCGGGTATCTCGTTGTCGGTAAATGAACTCGGGATTGCATCCAGTATCGCAGCAAAAGCCTCCTTCGAACTCCAATCATCATCCAGGGAATTGATATAGTCTGCAAAAAAGTCATGAAGACCTTTCAATTCTGGTTCAGGGTTTGTTGAATCCTCAGCGCTAGCCCTAAGGCCGCCGTACGCTGTTTCTAGTCTACTGACAGAGGCTTGAGAGCCGACATCTGCCTTTTTTGAATCAGCGCTAGCATGAAAGCCGACGTACGCTGTTGAGACGACTGGACTCGCAGTCACAGTGATGTCGGTAGACGGTATAGGAATGGAATCGGCAGAGACCTTTTGGTCGACGACCGCCGTTTTTGAGGGAACATAGACGACTGGACACGCAGTCGCAGCGATATCGGAAAACGGTGTTGTAATGAAATCAGCGGAGACATTTCGGTTAGATGTCCGCTGTTTTTTGAGGAAGGAAGACGACTGGACACTCGGTACCAGTGATATCGGGTGACTGTATTGGAAATGGTTCAGCGGTGGCTATAGAGCCAACTTCCGCCAATGTTGATTCAGCGCTGGCCCTAGAGCCGACAGACGCTGTTTTTGAGTCTTCAGTGGAAGCCATAAGGCCGACGGCCACTGTCTCTTCTACGGAACCTCTCTTCGCTACTCTTTCGCTCCTTCTAATCTTTCTATCCCCTCGTCCACTAGTCTCCTTCATGGCAATGGCCTTGGCGGTGTCCGAGCGCAAAATCCTAGGTCCCTTCTCAGTGAACACTGGTGCATCGACTTTGATGATTACCGGTGGTTCCATCTTGTCCGGTTCCCCCAAGTCTACCTCCTTGACCATAGCTCTCTCTGTCTCTGCATTACCCACGTCAGCTCCAATAACAATCCCTGGCTTGAAATCTTGGAATGTGGCGTCCTTCGACTCGATAAAGCGGACGTGAAAAGATTCGATGACACGGTGAGTCGCACGATGATATAAACGGTAAGCCTTAGAATTTCTCGCATAGCCTATCATCACACATTCCTCGCTACGAGCATAGATTTTCGGATTCTTGGAGAATATATATGCGAATGCGCGACAGCCAATTTCCCGCAGATGAGACATGTCAGGTTTCTTTCCTCTGAGCAATTCGTATGGAGTCTTCCCTCCGAGAGTGCGAGATGATGTCCTGGCCCGAAGATATGCAGCGGTATTGTCGAACTCGTCCCAAAGATTTGCTGGAGCGTCAGCAGCTAGTCTCATGGTCCGTGAGGAGTTCTTGAGGGTCCTATGAATACGTTCGCCCTTGCCATTTTGAGCCGATGTATGAGGTGCTGTAAAGTCAGGAACAATTCCTCTCTCTTTCGTAAACTTGTCGAACCTCCCACTTCTCAATTCGCCTCTATCCATCTTGATGAATCTCACTCTGTGTCCGTATTTCGTCTCAGCTTGAGGGATCCATGCCATGAGAGCGTCGAAAGCGTCGCTCTTGTGCTTCAAAGGAATTGCCCAGGGATATCCCGAATAATCGTCAACTATGTCCATTGAATAAGCATTCTTCGATGCCGATATTACATCCTCTGGACCCTGCAAATCGACGTATATTTTCTCTAGCGGCACTCTCGACTTCGGACCTTCTCTAACCTTCGGAACAGATGATCTAGTCTGCTTCCCAAGGATACAATGGTCACATAAGGGCGGTGATACAGAAAGGTCGATAGGCATACCTTTGGCGTGGCCTTTGGTCGCTGTGTCGAGTACGGATTGATAATTGATATGACCGACACATTTGTGCCAGGTCTCGAGAGTCGGAATGCGAGGAGAAATAGTGAAGAAGGCTGAGTTTTCGCGTGAATTGCGTACAGTGTGATGAGCAATGAGATTTGAAGTGTTGAGCTGGTAGATGTTTCGGCCAGGAATCTTGGAACCGTTTGCGACAAGAGCGCCACTCGCTTTATGTCGAATGTACGACTTGGGATGACTAAAGCTAACGTCGAAGCCGGCTTCAGTAAGGCGTGATACGGATATGAGTTTGACAGCCGAGTCGGGAATGAATAGTACTGGCTCGAGTAACAGTTTTCGTCCACAGCCAATAGATATCTCGATTGCGCCAATTCCGATGGCAGAGATAGAAGAACCGCCAATGCCGGTGACAGTACGAGGCTTGGACAGCGGGAGAAGCTTTTTGAAGTCGGAGCGGTCATTCGAGATGTGAATGGAAGCCCCTGAATCTTTCAACCAAGGGTCTGATGATAAGGGAGTAGACGAGTTCGAATGTACAGTCTCCGGGATCACGGCCTCGAATGCCAGCTCTGTCAGATCGCGCTGTGACTGTCGCCAGTCCACCTTTGGGGCGGTATCCACGTCTCGTTCAAGACAGACGTAAGTCTCGAACTCAGATATGTCGGCCTCTGTCATCACGTTCGTGAGTCATGCATCAATAATGGTCTCCAGGGGGCTTGTGTCAAGGTCGAAGCGTGCAATATTCGCTTCCTCTTCAGCCACATTCGCGACATTCTTCTTCTTTTCCTTCTCATCCCTGTCTTTCAACCTCTGCTTCTTCGCCTCTTCAATAGACTTTCCGGCCATTCCACCCCCTTCGACAATGCAGTATTTGTCGATATGACGAGAGTATTTGATGCCACGAGCTGTACAATTCTTACAGCTCCCAGTAGCGGTGGTAGTATTCGAAGAGGGAATGATACTCGCAACGTTTGCTGAATCTGTAGTCTTGTGATGAGGCGACTGAATGAAATTCTGTATCTTGAGAATGACCTCTTCTGAGGTTACAGGGTGAGAAGACGACAAAGAGTCGTTGATAGAGTCGAATAAGGAGGGAAAGTTATGCTGGGTGGCACGGAGAAGAAGGATAATGAAGAATTGGTCCTCATCTGGGACGCCCCCAGACCATATCGACTTGTTTAGCTCCTGGAGCTTCTGAATGGTGTCCGAGAAGTGTTTCCCATCCCTTCGAGAGAACTGGACTCCGAATGCCTCGTCTAACATCTTGACTTGGCCAATGACACCCCGCCTCGTATGCCTCTTCTCCAATGCCTCCAAAAGCTTGAATGCAGTATCGAATCTCGGGTCGTCTGTTGTTCGGTACTCTTCGGGTTGCACCTTGCTCTTAATGAGACCCATTACTGCCTGGTCGTTCGTATGCCAGTTGAGAGCTGACGTTGGATAAAGCTCCGGATCTGGACACGTCCAGGCCACCGCTTTTGACACATGCATCTGGAGCTGGCCATTTATGCTTAGGACATTGTCGAGAGCCCGTTTCCATGTCGCCCAATTCCCTGCAAGGTAAGAAAGATTCTTCACGCTACTAGGCCAAGTTGACGCATTGAGCTGGATGGCTCTGAAATCAGGATATTTCCTGTCGTTCTCGGCGCATCGTTCAGCCTCTATGACAGCAGGGTCGCCTTGAGGGTCGTATGGAGAAGGATGAGAGGACCGCGATGGCATCGGAATCTGAGGAGTCGGTGGTTGGAACATGCAGTGGAATTGAGACGTGGTCGTTGGAAGGAGCAAAGGAGGCCTGGAAGCAGAGGGCGGTACGAGATTCTTTAGCGAGCCAATGCCGCTGAGAGCCGAAGCTGGGGTATAATGCGTCGACAGGCGGCCCGAAGGGACAGAATAGCCAGATGGTGGTCCCGGGCGGCGAGAGACATGCGGTGTTACAAAAGCGCTCCCAAGTCCACCCCTGCGAGGTATCTCAACCTGAGGTATCTCGACCTCTTCTTCCTCCTGGCCTATATCAACGAGCGATGTGATGGGGTCCAACGTTGGTCTCTTCGTGAAACGCCCTAGCTCGCCCCTTGGTCGACCCTTCGAAGGCTGCATAATGCTGGCTCCGGCTTCGACGGTTGGAGGAGCGGTCAGAAGGGTCCCCGTCGCCTTCCAGCCTCTTCCAGATTTCGGTGGCGTGCGTTCCATAACAGCGAGATGCGTAGATGTCGAGGAAGTAAATAAAATGATACGAATGGGGATGGCAACGGGTAAAAGTCGTCCCAAGCGATAAACTGAGCTCGAGGCGATACAACCGCTGACCCCACCGTTCGCGAGATAATTGACAGAGTCCTTGTAAGCGACTGAGTGGATAAACGTCAGACAGGGCTCAGAATATGCCCATAACCTGTAGAGTTTCCTGTACAACAATAAGTCTCAGTCGAGAAGATAAAGTCAGGACTATGATTAACCTGTACAACAATAAGTCTACATTAATATGTTAGATAGTTTTGTAACGGATAATCAGAAAGCATACCTCAGTCGAGAAGATAAAGTCAGGACTGAGGTTGCATCAGCGGCGTGGACCGTCACATAAGGTTCCGGCCACGTGCTGTGACCAGTGACAGATATGAAGCTGAACGAATCCAAGTCCAACATCAAGATGTGATGCCGCGAATGGTAGCAGAACTGAACGAAGGGTTCAATGCCTTCCTCTGTCTGTCAATATCGAATAAGTCAGCATGAACATGTCATTTGGACTATACACACCTGTGATGGACAGCAGTGATGGACCTAAGGGTTAACCCTTAACTGAAGTTAAGGGTTATTAACATATTAATGTTAAGACTTAATTTCACTGGAAATTTCCTTAAGGCTTAATTAAGTCTTAGGATCACCATCACGTGTAATATTATATAATACACTTTTTTTAAATTTTCGCTGCAGCGCTTCACCACATCCTCAATGCCACCAGCAAAAGGGCCATTATGGTCATATTTTCACAAGGGTGAAAAAATCAACACGGCACATTACCGGGCTCACTGCTACGGATGCATCGAGAGCCACTGTCCTGAAACAGAACCAATTTTTGTCAGCGGAGATTCAGAGGAACCATATGCGGGAGTGGACCGTGAAGGTTGGTTTAAAGCTGGTGCGTAGATTCCTGTGATGCAGTATCAGAGCTGATTTGACCTCCAGCATTGAACAAGACAGGAGATGGTGTCAACGGAGAAAAGAAAGCCATGGCCGGGCACCTCAAGAAATGCCGCCATGCTTCAGAGGCAGCAAAAAATGCAGCGATGAAGGCAGTGGGTGGGACAAAGAGGGCAGCATCATCTGGGTCAGATGGGGATGATGAGAAGGAAGCAGGGCCATTGAC
This sequence comes from Mycena floridula, assembly GCA_029320655.1. Classification (NCBI taxonomy): domain Eukaryota; kingdom Fungi; phylum Basidiomycota; class Agaricomycetes; order Agaricales; family Mycenaceae; genus Mycena; species Mycena floridula. The sequence continues at coordinate 4,034,899 of JARIHS010000001.1, forward strand.
AAAGAAGCAGAAGAGAAAGGGCATCGAAAAGGTGGAGCTGCAGCAATCCAAGCTCAAGGTTTTCAGAGGTGTCGACATACCTTTTACGTCAAGCCAGAAATCGGATATCGAGCGACAATTCCTTCGAGCAACCATTTCGGCCAATCTCCCTTACCAGTGGACCGAGGACCCAGAGATCATCAAGCTTTTCCTCATGTTTCGCTCGACTGCTGGCAGTGTTATTCCTTCACGCAAGACTCTATCAAACAAGCTGCTGGACAAGGAGAGCGAGATTGTGGAGGCGGAAATAAAGGCGGACCTCCAAGGGCAAAATGTTGTTTTGGTCTCTGACGGTTGGAAGGACAACTCCAAGAATTCTATTACTGGTGTTAATGCATCGGCTGGTCTCAAGGTATGATCAAATGAATTAATTGCGGCTATCGTTGTCTCACCATGTCGATAGAGCCGCCTCGTGGACTTGATTGACACGAATAATGCCAAAAAGGATGGTGACGCAATGTGTGAAGCATTTGGGAACATGATTGACAAGACAGAAGCAAAATATGGATGCAAGGTTGTGGGTTTTTGCTGTGACAATGATGGGGGAAGCAAAAAGGGGAGAAACAATTTGGTTGATCAACGGTCATGGCTGTTCGGACCGCCGTGTTGCGGTCATCAGGTAAGATTACCCAAAGTGGATGACAGCTTCTGATTCATGTCTCGTTTAGTGTCAACTCATCCTTGGAGATTACTTCAAAGAATGCCTGCTTGCAGCTCAGACTTCAGAGCAAGCTGCCGCCTTGCTGGGATGGATTCTCAGTCATCAGCGTGTACGAGCTATCTTTGATGAGGCTCAAGTGGCAGCAACCGGCAACGATGCTCTCAAGTATCTGGTGGGCAACATGACTCGGTGGAATACTCACTGTGTTGCATTCATGCGTCTTCGTGACCTCAAGGATGTTCTCCGTGTCACTGTGTTCTCACAGAAGAAGGAACTTCTTGCGGCGCAAATTGGAGCCGAGAAGAATCCACGTGCTTGCAAAGCTATCACGGATTCAGCCCAGGAACAATTCGACACAGTTGAAGATATCCATTTCTGGAGGAATCTGGACATGGTTATTGACGATCTCGAGCCCATTTGCCTTGCTGTCAACATTAATCAAGGTGATAAAACACGTCCGGATCAGTTTCTTCTCAGCCTTGCGGGTATGTTCCTTCACTTCAAAGAACATTCGAAGCCATCTGTTTCAGCTGGAATGGTCAAACGAATTGAAGCCCGCTGGAAGGACATCGGTTGTGACCAGCCTCTATTTGTCCTAGCGCTCATCCTCAATCCATACGAGGGCCTTGACCGCTTTGGTGATAAAGCCGGAGTCAATGTTTTCACGCTGAATACACTTCTCATAATGGTATCTAGATTTCATTTCCAAAGTTCATTTCTTTTGCTTACTGCCTCTTAGACCTATGAACGTGTAGAGTCTCGTCCACTGCCAGCTACTTTTACAGAGGAACAGAACGAGCTTCATGAGGAAATGAAGAGCGAGAGACTGAAAAAGGTTTCATCAGCTTTTTTGCAGTACCTCAGCAATAAAGGTGTCTTTGCCGAGTTTCGCCAACAACAAGCCACATTTGAGAAGACTCATGTAAGCAGTGACTTTATTATTGTTCATGCATTAATGACTTTTAGGGCAACGATCCTGTAATGGTGTGGAAACAGCTGCAACAGAATGACGAGGTCAAAGATCTGGCTGACTTTGCAATCCTTTTGCTGGAGTTCCTTGTGAACCAAGGCAGCGGTGAACGTGACTTCTCAGACCTCAAAATAAAGAAGACCCAACACCGAAATAGACTGAAACTTCCTCGGCTGGAGAAGATGTCAAAGGCATGCTTCTTTCCTTAGTAATGCTTGAATCTAATCACATTTTACAGATTGGCGCCAGTATCCGAGCTGAAAACACCGCCAAAGGCTTGGTGACAGCACGAGAGAAGCGTCAGATCCATTCAGAGGATCGTGTTCAGATGCTTCTAACAGTTCCCCGCTATGCAGACATTCTTGAGGGACCAGATTCATCAGATGATGAGAATCGGACAACTCATGCTCCGGTGCACTCCTCCTTGGTCATGTCCAAGAAATCCTGGCGACGTGAAATGAAAAAGTGGATGGTAGAAGAACAGGAACAGTCAGATGATGAGATGATGGAGCTTGAAACAAGTGGATCAGCTCAAGGAAACAAAAAGTGGCTGCCACGATCACTGGAATTGCTTTTTGGTGGTGTTAGCAAAAAGCCGGTCCAGCGTCAACCACGGCAAGTTTTCAATCGTGAGGTTTTGCTCATGGAATTGCTGGGTGCTGAGGCAGAGGATGAAGCGCCCGATGATGGTGCATTGGAGGGCTCTGGTGACGATTTTGAAGGCTAGATGTGATGATATTTATAGCGAGATATCTTGTCTATTATCTTGCACTGCCACCACCACGTGATAAAAGCCCACTTAAGATCCCTTAACTTAACATCAAGTTAAGAACCCTTAATTAAGGGTTAAGGGCTTAATTTCAAAATCTACCCTTAATAACCCCTTAGGTTCCATCACTGACATTGGACAGGGCCTTCAGCCGTTAAGATACTATTGCCCAGCTGAATTGGGTAAGAGATGGTGATACGAAAAGAGCTGTTGCACGTACCAGCCTGGCGATCCCATTATATGGGGCTCGGGTATACTTATCCTGCTTCTCCTCGAGCGTAAAAGTGGGCTATCGCTTTCGGATCCATGAGGACAATCCTGTGGGAACCCAAGACCCATGGCATCAAAAACAGAACCATACTCCGTAGCCCGTTTTTGGTAAAGAGCCACCGTCTTCTCCTGGTTTTCGAAGATCTTGAGTTGGTAACCGTACAAAAAGCTGGGGTTGCTGGTTGGTCCGCGAAGAGGCGTCGTATGCGATCTCAGACTCAGAATGAGCCTTTGAATGAGTCTGGAAAGGATCCAGGTGAAAATGCCTAGTACAAGGAGATTGAAAGCGCTGAGATGGTCAACGAGGGCCATGATGGGTGGGGAAAAACTAATGGCAACCGCGCGGTGTTCCAGAAATTAAAAGGTATAGGCGCTTTCGAGCAGATAGGGCTTGCAAAAGAGCGACAGATGAATCATGAGTGTTATGGTAGTTTCAGAATCAGATACTGCACGTTTGTTGAGCCATGCTCAAGAATTTTCGTAGGACGATGGGCGTAGGTGGGCGTCTGAAAACCGTCAAAGCCGAGTCTGGCGGATAAGTAAGTTCAGCGGCTGGAAGCCGGTAATCAAAAAACGACAGTAAGAATGTCCGTGAGGCGGCAGGAATTCTAGGAGCGAGCTGCATGAGGCCTTGAACAATGAAGTGCATTGAAGACAACTTTGACAAGGCGGATCACGTGAAAGCATCCTCGGACCTCGGATTGAGCACTGGCCCAAGCCTTCATGTCGACGCGCTTCAGTGCTGTATTTTCCGAAGAGCGAACAGAAGAGATGAATGGTGGTAAGCTAGAGCTTGATCTTCCTGGCTGTTGATCTCAAATTCATCACAGTTTTTCAGCCACCTTTTTTGGCCAGGGCCAGGGAGTCTGCTCATATCACACATGATTGATTCGATGGACGTCCGAACTCGAGTACGAGGTTGCACAGCCTGGTAAGCCTTCTGAGTATTGATTCCAGGACAAACTGAACCTTGAACTGCAGTGAATTACTCTCCAAGTATGACCGCAAGATCCTCCAGTTCCCCAGATAATCTCTGTCTGGTATTCGTCTCTACATGATCAAACGAGCAGAGCCAACCTTTCAACCACCAGCCTCGTCAGCAGCCTCAGTGAGACAGAAACGACCAACAATCCCATCTGGCTCACGATTGCACCTGCGCAAACGCCAGGTCATTGCTACAAGTCGATGATTAGCAGAAAAAGAAATTAGAAAGAACGAGCTGGAGAACAAGGGCGCGAGTCAGCAGAGGTGACGAGGACCGACTCCGGCTGACCACAAGTCCTCCATCGAATGAGTCCATTTGCTCAAATCAGTATGTCTTTCCTACATGCCCAGCATCGTATTCACATACCGCAGATGTACAACATCATACATGAATTAGTGGCGTCATGGGCAGCTGTGGAGGATATACAAGTGATTTATGGACAGAGACGCTAAGGGAGAGACGCAAAGGGAGGAGGCAAGTATCCTTCACTTGTCATGGCAAACTTTCTCTTACAACATTTATATAGATCCTTAACGGCGCAAGCGCCAATCCCCTCACTCTCCGTAAGTATTATCTAAAATAAAGTCGAATAATCCAGTTTTTATTTCAGAGATCCATGCAATATATTTCTGGTTTCGGATTGCTTTTCGGAGCGGACGGAGCGGGTTCACCGGGAATGGTTATTCGCGCCATCTTTCGCTGTTGGCATCCCGACTATTTTGTTCGCTATCAAGGTTAAATATTTGAATGTATCTTCAACGTACAATACTAAAAAATACACATATGTACATAAATTAGCAGTTGAAAATATACGTACAGCAGCAATTAACGACATTCAACTGAAAAAATTCAATACATGTCGTGAAGATTGTGAGTAACGTACGAGATAGTGATAAAACTGTTTATTCTTCTTCATTTGTTGGCATCTCCGATTCCTCATCTGATTCTGCATTGGAGACTTCGAAAGCGTTCAGATCCTCCAGGTTGTGACGATGGATTAAACCAGACACAATAGGAAATCCGGGCCAGCTTGTCGACGAATATTGGATGAAAGGTCTTAACGGATAGATCAATTTCCGTTGTAAGTGACCCCAGCGGTTCAGTCGAAGGTTGGAGATGTCGACCAAGAAGAGAGTTGGTGAAAGTTGTGTTTCGAATTTGATTTGGATGAAAGCGCCGTCAACGTGACGTTTGACGACGGCTAAAACAACACCGCGCCCGGTATGCTGGTTGAATACGGCAGCGCCCACATCTAGTTGATTGCAAGAATTGCGCGGGTCCAAATAAAGACCCCAAACGCTATTGTTGAAGAAACGAAAATAATGAATGTTCACATTGAAAATGTGAACAGTAATGAGGGTACGATTTGTGTCAGTGTCCGGAAGGACAACATGAGGCACTGGGTTTGTAGTATGCAGTGTGATCGATCTGCGATTGGAGGAGGGGGAGACGCTGAGATCAGAGGATCTTAGCGAAGGAGCTCTTGTGTTTGGCATTACTGCTGATACACGATGATTGAGGTCTGAAACTGGAATATAATTATCGTAACAGTCAAGGAAGAAGAAAGGAGGAGAAAAAAGGCTCAGACGCACCATCGCCACTGTCCTCTTCCACCACTTCAAAAATTTGCTCGATAGAAATTTGAATGTCAACTCTAGATCTTGTCAAAACGTGTAGGCACAAGTTGGCCACGAATTCTTCAAATTGTGCAAGCGGAAGTGGCATTGGAGGAGATGGTCAATGTTTCGGTGGGAGACTGAGAAAAATGAGGGTAAACAAAACAGAAGAAGCTCACGGACCTAGCACGGTGTGGTTACAGTTTCGGTCGTCATCTCCAGGTTCAGAAAGGAGCTTTTCAAACGGACCTAGGCTTTAGGAAAACTACCTATGTCGCCTGGGACGAAGTTGCTTCGATCTATTTTGCAGTCGGGGTAGCAAATGAAAGCGCTCAGCTTTCAGGCAGACGAGAGGCCTGATGCGTTGTTCCGCAGGGAAACCGTATTGGAACGCAAGAATCCAATAGCTACACCTGGTTCAATGTATTGGTTGGCTGGCAAGGTGTAAACCTTGTATCAGCGGTCAAGCGCCGCATCGTCGTAGGGTAAGCCTACCTTTTCTTCACAACTCCATGAGATAACAGGTCGTGAACTGTCTGTTTCTATTCTCCAGTAGGTGCGAAGTGGTTAATACGGAAGAAGATTATGCTCTCTGCCGTTCGTTAGCCTTTAGTATCTCAAACAATTGTTACTCACTGTGTTTCCACCAGCTCTATACTATGCCAGGCGTACCATTTGGCATATGTACCGATCGCATCACTGGGTTATCATCCTGCCTCCGAGTCCAAGCTCAGTGGGATTCTTTTACGATACTAGCCTTCGGTATGATGCAGATTGCATTGAAGGATATATCCTTTCCATTATTCCTTCGAATTCTTGCTCTCCAAAGTCTGCGACGAACGCTGTGGTTCTCACCTATGCTTTCAATGGCTTTGGTATTTCGCCGGTAACATTTTGACACGGCTAATTCTTCGCAAGCCAAGATTGACAGCAAATTTGAGACAGCTGCAAGGGCTTGTCATCGAATTAAAAAATAAGTAAGGCGAACCTTTCACTTTTTTGCTGGTTGATGAGGATATTTGATTGCATTCATTCATTCTTGGATTTTGAGGCCCCAGACAGTAACAAATCGAAACATTGCGCATTACTGTTGGCTCGATCGTAGTGCCGAAGAAATGAAGAGGCGTTAGTTGGACTCTATCGTCGCTAAATTGGTGCTGAAAAAATGTTGAAATTCAGGTGAGCGCGCTCCCAAATTTCTCACTTCAATAAATGACCTATTACCGGATTTTTTTGTGCTTCATCATATCTGGCAGTCGAGACTCACAATAAAGGTATCCAGTCGGCCCTTTGCAAGGGGGTCGATCAAGGCATAATTGAGCTTGAGTCACATGATAAGCTCGACCATTTCAACCGAGTTTCCAACTGAATCGGCCCAGAGAAGCTTCCAGCTACCAACGACCACGATAGGAATGTTATCGAACCAGAAACAGGCTATTTGAGAGCCTTCCAAGTCCATTGAACCGCTCAGATATCGACACTGAGTGCCGAGCGCTGTTGTTGACAGGGAGAAAATCAGAATCAATGCTGAAATCCTGGAAGGTCAATTTTGTTGGTTGCATTTCTTTTTGGCTATTGACTAAAAATCATGGTTCTGGAAAGTAGTCGCCGGTCAAGATGAGATGAGGCATGTCGGAGGCAGCGAGAAAGCGGTTGAGGGATCAAACAGGTGCGTCCAGCTTTCTTCGTCTTCTTTACAGTATATTCAAACAGATAATCTAGCGGTGGCTTGACGATGAAGAATTTATCGGATGCCGTCGAAGGTATGGTCATGGATCCACCTCTATTCATTGGCCTAGCGCTACCCGATATTTCTCACGATGCGACTGGCTACAATTCCAATTCTCAAGCAAAGTCAATTTCGAAATCGCCTATTTCTGTGGTTGATTCAGACGTGAAACATTCTCATGCTGCGCCTTCAGTCGGTGTTCATGCAGTTCAGCTTCTTCAAGCTTACATGCCGAGAAGGAACGTTGGAGAAGTATTGTTCGAGATTGGTACAAAAAGAGATGCTTCGCGGAGTGTATCACTATGTAAAAAGGTTCGTGTTCTCATCATATTGTTGCGGTGAGAGCTCATTAGATTTTTACATGACAGTATGACGACCCTCCATCCGTTTCCGACATCCCGGGATCAATTTTAGCCTTCTTCTAGCCATCGTTCCAGCAGAAACCGACAACAAAGTCCATTCCTTTTCTTTTTGTGCAACCCCATGGGATGCCTTTCACCAACATCAATCTTGATGCTTCGACTCCATATTCCTCGGGATCAGTCAACCCTTGTTTGACTGTGCTTTTTATTTTCTTACCGACTGTTCTGAAGAGTAGCGGTGTCGCTGGCAGTGACGGTCGGAAACACAGCGTCTTGGAGCTGATTGAAAGATGGGTTCCATGGCACAATTTGTCTGAATTCTTTTCAACCGAGATACTTGGCGGTATCTGGGAATCTCAGAACTTGATCCCGACTTCTTCGACGCCATTCAAATCTCGTCCAGTCGAAGATCGATGGTCAATGTTGACGACGGCACTGCACCGTCTCTTCTAGAAGGCTGGTGTCTCCAAGGTACAGAATGGGTTGGTTGAAAAGTTTACGAACATGGTTTTTGGAAAGGAAATGGCGGGTGACGACGAGAAGTTCGCTCGTTCAGAGATTGAGTATCTCAGCGAAAGCGACGTCGGCTAGGGTGATAATGGTACCGATAGGAAAATCGAAGACGACGACGAGGACAATCATGGTCTGGTGGTCGTTATCGAGGTATTCCGATGGTATGGAAATCCAACACTGACGCCAGTCTGATGCCACCACCGCAGTGTTCGAATACGCCTTCCGACGTGAACAAGAAGAGATTTGTTCTCCTTTTACGCTGTGGAGTCATTCTTGCAACTTTGGTCGACGGTTTTGGATGGAATGAAGGGACAAAGTGGTTTTCTGGGATTTTGGAGCGAAAGATGCAACGTTGATAGGAGGAAGAAAAAGTTCGACAGGCTGGAGAGTGAAAGACAGCGTCGCCGAGGATTAGGAATGTGCAGTAAAGAAAGCAGCCACTGTACGATGATAAATGAGATTTGAAACGTATCCATTGTAATTCATGTGAGAGATATGATAATAGGAATAAATTAACTGAATATTGCCTTGTAATCGTCTAAAACGGTATCTGCCATGGACCACAGTCCCAGTGCCCATTTCCAACGGTCTTTGTCAATCATCGCTCTCTTTGCACGACCTCCTGGCTCAGCTTCGAGACTCTTTGCTGATTTCATCCCATATTCTACCCAACGCAGAAGACCGCCGGCGCAGTATTGGGTCATCGAGAAGCGCTCTTCGTTGGGACCAATTGAAGTGTTACCGTGAGACACACTGGCTGATGGGAGCATGATGCTGGAGCCGCAAGGGAAATCAGCGACAAGTTTGAGATCTTCTGACACTATATGGCCGCCCAGATTATGATTGAAGCCTCCAAGTGATGTTATAAGACAAGGTATGTGTGCTCCATTTCCGATATCGCAGTGGAAGAGGCATTCGGTATCAGGGCCACAGTTGAATGTGGTTGCAGGATAGATGCTGTTTTGAAAATTGGAACGTAGCCGAGGGTCTGCCGTGAAGAGTTGTTGAAGTTTCATCTTGGTGTCTTGATAAACCTTGGGAGCATAGCTTTGCAAAGCAGCTGAAATATGATATACGATTAGCAGGTACAGACACAGAGACGATGCGACACTTACTGGTTTGGAAACCCGCAATGCGCTTGATCGCATCATTTTTGAGCAAGCCATTCAAAAGGCGGCGTGCTTTCTTGGTATGAACAAGATTTCCAGGTTTCTGCAAAGCCGTTAGATCTATTGGCTACTGAAACGTTCATAGATACCTTCTGCCCGCCACCAAAGCTTACACCGACGGCAACAGCAAGGAATTTGCCTCGTCGATGATCGTACGCATCTTCCGGAAATACGTTCTGCTCTTTTGAGAGTCGACGAAAATCTTTAAGAGCAGCAGCCGCTGCGGTACAGACGTGATCCCATTCTTGACCCTCAGGGCGCCCAATGAGTGCCATAGTGATGCGCCCATCACGATCCAAAATGAGCTTGGTTGAGCTCAAAGAAAGGTATGTCAGGAAAAACATCAATGGAGGCTTCAGAATGACTTACCGACCATCCCATTTGATCCATCGGTAGCCTTTCGCAATGAGTTCTTCTTTGGTGAATATCCGGGTTAATTTTCGGAAGTTACGGTGACCGATGTAACTTCCACCACCAGAGATGCGTAGCTTATTCGGATGAAATGATGTCGGAGATTTTTCAGCCTGGGTGATGTGTTTCATTGAGGTCTTTTTTCGTTTATTCGGTTTTAAGAGCTCAGGAACGGCACGCTTTTCTGCCTTCTTCTTTTTGGCGAGGTCCTTTCTCCTTTGCTTTTCGATATTCCCGTGAGCTGGTAGTCTTGTCGTAATAGGGGTTGAAGTGGATGCATGGACTCTTGTTGTGACTGGTTCTGCAAGAGTTGGTTTGCTGATTCGTATTGGAGAAATGAATGAAAAAGGCATTGCTTCATCGCTGGCAGATATTGGAGTGAGAGGAGATGGTGGTTGAGAATCCAATGGATGACCATCCGCATCGTCAGCTTCATCATTCCCACAGCGAGAATCAGCTAGTTGGAAAGCAGCTGTGACGGCAATCGTAGAGTCGAATTGAGTTTGGATTCGTGCCAAGAGTCTCTGGGAGCGATGAGAGGGACCGCTTGTCATTCTGCATAGACATTAACGTGAATCAGGTCAGAAGAAGAAAAAAGTATATGATGAAGCAAACTATCAAAGCGTGATCCGGAGAGCTCAGCCATAGAAGCGGGCACGCCTCGGTGTACGTTGCTCTCTGGGAGTAATTTCCCGCTATGAATGCATTTTTATTGAAAATATAGCATGAAGAACAAAGCGTGACCCAGAGAGCTCAGCCATAGAAGCGGGCACGCCTCGGTGTACGTTGCTCTCTGGGAGTAATTTCCCGCTATGAATGCATTTTTATTGAAAATATAGCATGAAGAACAAAGCGCGACCCAGAGAGCTCAGCCATAGAAGCGGGCACGCCTCGGTGTACGTTGCTCTCTGGGAGTAATTTCCCGCCATGAATGCATTTTTTTGAAAATATAGCGTGAAGAATTCAAGTAATTCAGAGACGAACTTTTATTTTACCAACCGAATGTTGGATAATTGTCTCTGTACCTTGTCAAACGAGTATAGGATCACAGTTGGTAAATTTGCAGGTGGAATACACGGAAGAAAATAGGTGGTTGCGGTGGTTGCGCTGTGGAGAAAAAGAAGCAAATAAACCGAATAAAATCCGAGTACAGACTCCACAGTCACATGTTCGAGTATCAGCTTCTACAGACGTATTTGCGCCAGTTTGTATCAAAGCCTATGATCATTCCTCTTAAGCGTTGTTTCGATGGATAGCAGGTCAAGTTGACTTGCAGAAGCAGAATATTATTTTACTTCGGCCGAGTGTCCTCATACCAGTAGCTGCTGGAGGACTGAGGTAGGTGTGAATCGTGATTGCCGTCCGTGACTCGCACATGTAATCTGTGACACTGACGGCATTAGTCTTTTTCATTGCATGCTATTGCAGATCTTCGACCAGGTAGCTTGTTTGATGCTCAAACGTCGAGCGTAGAATCTGCAACAATTCAGCCAGGTCATTTTGCTTTCAATGCTGCATCTCTAAAGCTCTGATTCATGAGAAGCTTTTGCGTCCACCATCGGCTCATGGCATTTTGTCCAGAATGACAGCAGGGTTATTCGGGTTCTTGAGCCCATGGTGGTCTCTCTGAAACCGGCTATCATGTTCGACAGAGCCGCTGATACAATCAACAAGCATTCGGCTTGGGGAGCGTTTTGAGATTTCACAAGAAATCAGGCGACCCCTCTCGACGCGGTCACAAATACATCCTATGTTTCTGGTCATTCCCCAGTAATGGAACAATGATGCTTCCAGTTTCGAAATCCATAATGTTGTTCTAATATTTGTTTTTTACAGGTCAGCGTTGTGGAAAACCGTACGATTGACCCAGGTCGGTTTTATTGTTATTGAGTCAACGGTTTGCTGATATCCTGCACAGAGACAGTGATGGTTACATGGGAGTTCGCATCTTCGAGTCTTGTGATGATTGCAATGGTCTTGGTTATATGCTGTTCAAGGATCTTGAAAACTTCAATTTGGCGGCAATGAGATGGCATCCTTCCTCGTTGAGAATCTTCGATGGGTCATTGGTGAGCTGCCTGTCAGAGATTCTTCGTCTATATCTCAATGCTTTGTGGTAGATGATATGGTCATTGGGACCAAGATTCTATAATGTGGACCTGGAGAATACGTCTGAGTTTTGGCCTCTGAAGGATGGCGGTGTTGTGAGACCGTCTCCATTTCCGGGCGCTGTGTCCGCAAACCTTTTCCCTCGGTAAGCTCTCATCGACCTGTCTACTCAGTTTTGCAACTGATGCGCTTCGGATATTCAGCCACCTTTTATTATACAATATATTTTGAACGTCGCATCTCAACAAGGACCTTCGACGAGTCCTCATCAGTCGCTCCTCAATCATCGTCTGGAAACTGGCTCATTCCAACGACAATGAATGTTCAAATCCATCGGACGGCATGTCAGAACCAGTATGGAATAATCTCGGAGCTGCTTCCAACTATCGCTGACATTTGCGCTCTCGAGCCCGTCTTGGCTCTTATTGGGACCCATTATCTGACTGCGAAAAACAATTACTGCCTCTGCTCCCAGACTTGTTGGTTTCCTGGCGTAAATCCATAGTTGACGTGCTCGGCGCTCTCATTTCGGCCCAGGAATTCAGCCCCAAGGCCTAAGTGGAGCTAGCGACAACTGCATCTGTCTGCAATGGCTGTATCGGTGCACCGACAAATGATGGAAATCAACCTGGGAGGGTCCTTTTCTACCCCAACGTCGTCAGCTATGAATGCAATACGCGATCCCGACGACGTCACTGATCCAGATAAAGAGCTTGATTGGAGATCTTCGGTACAGTGAAAGCCATGGAGCTCGTCGGGCTTGGTCTTCAGTCAGGCTGTATTGGAAGTGACCAAGGATGTTGTCATTGCAGAAGGGCTTGATTCGGAAATAGCCAGTATTGAAGATATGAACGCGATGACTTCTTATTTTACTTGCTGCTCATTAAGTTGTTCAAGCCCTGAGCCATCGAGATATTGGAGAATTCAGAAAGAAAAAAAGCGATATGCATTCTGCTAAACAACAACTAGTAATCAAGCGAGCTATTTCGTACACTGCTACTGGTAGTCACTGGAGAAGTTGGTACAAGTATATGATAAGAGGAACGATTCATTTGTGATCAATCATGATAATATCTTGGCTACCTTCGTCTTCGATGCGGATAGCCTTTGTAGAGGTAGATTCGATAACATCTTCCTCTGCAGGGCGCTTCCCTTTTGTCTTCCCCCGGTACATGGCATCGACGATATCTTGCTGGGAGGGCAGCAGATGCATGTTCTCGAGGACGGTATGATAGATACGGTGAGCTGGTTTATCGGATGTGGCGGCAAACGCCCATCTAATTTGTCAGTCAGACAGAAGAAGAAGAGATTTCGATGACTCACAGCTTAAAATGCACTGTCACTAGGACAAGAGCGCCGGCTTTGATTTTTGGACCATAAAAAGCTGGATGAATCAGTCTACCCGTCTTGTCGCGAACATCAGGGACATTGATATACGTCTCATTGAAATTCAGCTTGGGGTCGAGGTTTTCATACAGGTTTAGAGGGTCTGGCATGTGGTAGATAGTGTACTGTCGGATATCTGTGGCGCATTGAGTAAAAGAAAGGATAATATATGGAGGTGTATATACCAGTTGGATAGACACCATTGGCAACGTCACGTTTGATTTTCTCCCTCTCTTGTACGATGCCCCCTTTCACATCCACTAAAAAGAAGATTAGACTCCAATAAACCAGGCATATGCAGAAATCATACTGGGAGTACGAAGCTTCATGGCAGAAAAGGCAGGCCCTGATAAATATATACATGAGTGATGACACTGTAAGAGATTGAATGCTTACTGCTCTGATTTGTGGCGGCTGGTTTCTTGGTAGGACTGATTCTGGATGCGCCATTGGGACTAGGAAGACCGAGATACATTGGCCCAGTTATGGGAGAGAATGACCAAGTATTGAGCGCAAAATCCGGGTCTTGGACCAATAATGGAATCACTTTTGTACCACCTGGAGAACGGAAAGAGAATTTGAATTTGTTTCAATAAGAAATCAGGTACTTACTTTCTTCGACCTTGAGCTCTTCAAACCTGCCTTCCACAGTTGTCATAATCTTGAGCAGGTTGTCGTAAAATTCTGGTGCGGCAGGAGGTATATCAGGTTCGTCGTCTGATTCTTTGGGAAAGCCAAGATGAAATTTGACCTTTGCTCCTCTCATATTCTCGAGAGTAAGCTGAAAAATAGATGAATGCAAGCAAGAGCATCAATTATGACTACATACCCTTTGATAGGTCATATTGTCGCCACCGACCGCAGTGAAATAGGGTCCTGAGCGATCGTTGTCAGTCCCTTTGATGATGCGGGCAGTAACAACGAATCTAGCTTTGCCAGAACCATCAGGCTCCATGAGATACAGGGCATTATCATGGTCAGGAATACGAGACCAAGGATTGCCTTCAAGGTTATAAAAAGCCTCCGCGCGCTCAGTGGTTGGAGCATTAGGGCCTGAAAAATAAATTAGAATCAAGGAAGAAATGACAATAAAATATGAAACCTTCTGCGAGACGCTTCATCGAATAGTAGAGAGGAGAGGCACGTTCATCATCATCGATAGACGAAGTAGCGGCAGCAGTTTCGGAGGCAGGAATATCTGAGACGGTGGACTGAGGAGTCGAAAGAGTATGGTCTGATTCGGAAGACATCAGAGACTAATATATGCAAGCGAATGCAAGTGAATATCATGGCAATTTTAAAAGGAAACGGAGCGCACTTTCAATCTGAGTTGTGATATCCAAAATATTCGAGGGTATCTTATACGTAGCACCTGAAATTGGAAAGTTGAAAGGCAGCGCGCTTTGAATCTGAGTCGAAGTACTCGGAAGTATCCAAATAGACCTACATACCTGCTCAGAATTGGAAACTTGAAGCGCTGCTAGTTTTGGCATAGCTTGCAGAAGTAAACTAAAAAGAATCAGGATGATGAAAAGAGAACGTGTTTTTGAAAGAGGAAGAATCTTACTGGACAAGCAAAATTGGCATGGGTACCGATGGCGGGTAATGTCAAATGTGGAAAGACTTCGAAACGGCGCTTGAATAAACGAGTCAGCCGAATGTTCAGCCATTCTCGGCTGATGTTGATGATTCGGACTCTTGTCGAAGATAGAGCCAAAGATGGGCAACTCGATGTCCAAGATGACATAAATCTGTCATAGAGGATATATTTTCAACCTGGGGATAGCCACCGTAAGCTTGACCATCATAATGCTTGTAAATTGAATGAGGACCAATTAAACGTGCAGTGAAATGGTGACCACCAGAATAGACTATACCAACCAAGCGGTATTTGATTGGGAGACCTGGAATGCTAATGATGGAAGATCCCGCAACCGATCCTGGATGTTCAGGGTTCAATTCCAACTCGATAATAATGAACAGTGGTGCATCTGAAATTGAGACAAGGGTTGTTGAGCAAGACGAGTGAGGTTGAAAGTTCAAGCATTGAGCTTGTACAACAGTTGGGTAACACATATTGACCCATGCTTGAGTAGTCAGTACGCCTAGCTGATTCAGACGTTGTGCAGCTTGTGAGGAAATGATGAACGATCGGCGGCAAGGATGAACACTTCTGATACTTTGGATATGTGACGCACATTGCCAGTTCAAAGTGAATTGGATTGATCCTGTGGAGCAACATGTAAGGAGTTCTAGAATGTGCGAGGCGGAAGCCGGAACTTGTCCATGACGGTGAAAAGTTGAAGGGTAGTCAGCTGACAATCGGTCTCGAAGGAAATCTCTAGCCTCAGAAAATGACTGTGATGACTTTAAACTTAGTTCCGGACGCTGACATAAATTATGGAAGATTGAGCCTAAAAAACGAGGTAAAGATCCTTGTGAAAACCATTGATTTTGAACATCTGACGAACTTTGAGTGTAGAATACATTGAAAAGAATCATGAAAATGGAATCATACGAGCAGGACCAATCTCGGGATGACCAGAGGCACCCTGCAAAGTCTGGAGTTTGGGTAAAAGACCCGTGTTGGGAAGCTGGTGGATCTGGGGGTTTCTGAGTCTTCTGCTTTTTGCTGGCCGGTTCAGCACTGGTTATTGAGGGCTGAGATCGCTTTTGGGAAGAGTTTTCAGAAGTGAACGAAAATCGTACTTTTTTGTTGCGTTCAGATAGTTCAGATTCGGCGTCCGGTATCGGAACATAGTCTCCTTCCAAAAAGCCATATTTGATCAAGGTGTTGTGTTCCATGGCTTCGAATCACTTGGTTTCAGTCCATAAATCATGAGAAACTGGTATATTCAAATGAGATAATTCGACACGTTGAGTGATACAGAGACCTTCACGGTGAGTTGCTCGAGATGCGGCGACATAAGCGGCAAAGCCACCTTCACGCAGATTGCAGAATACGACAAGGATCGTTCGACCTTGAGCTGAATGGCCTGTGACTGCAAATGCTGGTTCGAATGGCATTTGATATCTGGTAACAGAGATCTTTAAGTTGGAATGAGCTGAAGTTGAAACGACGGTAGTTACAGACCATGAACTGGGAGTTATAGGGAAGTGTTTCGGTGGAAGACCTGGAATTGCAATATCAGAATCGGGAAATTCGACGAGAACAGCTTTACAGTAGGTCAGGCCTGCAGGACAAATAGCTGTTTCAATTTTACGCACATATCCTTGAGATCCATTAGTGATGCCGAGTTCTGTTGAAATGTTCCGTGTTCGCATAATGATAGGCATCCCAACATACAGAGGAACATACCCTGGAAGACTTCCCTTGAACTTCGCGGATGAAAAGTCGAGGTCAAGTAATGCCTTCCGCAGTTCCAGATCAGTAATATCTGGGTCTGCAGTGAATCGAATTTTATCCAACGCTGCACATTGCAGGAGTTCTGGAGAATTGGTTCCTTGACAGATAACTATAGCTTTAGCATGGTTCAAAGTCTGGCGTAAAGCGTTGGTATGGACAATGGCAGAGGCAGCAAAGCGTTCAGGTGTACCGAGGTCCAGGCCTTCGGGGTTTGCCATTGATCTCATGACACGTGAGTTGAAAAGTGTTACATCATCTTCTGTGCATTGCCGTGTCCGAAGCCGACTCACTGCCTCGGCATATTCTGGATCTCCCTCCATTCGCTTCTGTTCAGTGAGCGAGATAACAGCATTGACAGACCTCCAAGCTAAACGTCCTAGTCGCTTCATGATATCATTACTTGTGGATCCGCCGGACATGGGAATAGGTGTGTAAAGCGCTGTGCCACTGACTGGAGGATACTGAAAAAAGTCGCCAGCATAAATCATTATCATATTTCCGAACCAATTATCATGTTCCTCTTTTGCATATCGCAGTGCTGCGTCGACTTCAGCTATCAGCTGCTGGCTCACCAATGAAATCTCGTCAATCATCAGAATATCGACATCTTTCCATTCCGCTCGAAGTTGAGTTTTACTGGAAGCGGTCACTATAACCGAATAGTCCTCTTTATGCTCACCCAACACACGATTACCTTTTCCTTTGCTGTTGTCGACAATCTTGATCCCTAATCCTTTGTGAATGGTCATTCCTCCAATGTTCTTTGCTGCTGAACCTGTGGGTGCCAAGAAACGAATTCGATGGCCCATACCATAGTGTTCCATAACTTGAGCTACTGCCTTCACAACATGACTTTTTCCAGTTCCACCAGGACCAGTGAGTAATAATCGAAGAGGTTCTTCATCTCCATTCGAGTTCAGTATGTTGCGGCTAATAAATTCTCTAGAGATAATCTGAAAAGCAATGTTCTGCATGTAATTCAGGCTCATAGTGTCCCGGATATTCTCCATGATATCGAGCGCATTCTTAGATGAGGTCGAATCGAGTGAACCTGGGTTTTCAGTCGGTAAGCAACCTGTCCTTGTGTCATTCATGTCAAAATGTTCAATATCATTTCCAGTTTCTGTGTCCAAAGCAGTTGAGGCAGGTACCAAGATTTGACCGGCGGGACTTCTTTGTGCTCGACGCTTGTTTGCCATGAGAACCTCTGCTGCTTTGACTGATGAAGCCCAACACTTGATGTTAGCTGTAGATAACACTGGTAAGTCAGATGCGTCCGAATCAGACAAAGTACTGAAGACTGCAGGCTTCAGCCATTGTGAAATTTCAAGTTCCTTCAAGAAAGCTTCCGATTTATATACATTTCCTCGAACTGGTATTTGGATGCATTCCTCATCATCTCCATCAATATTCTTTCCGGTCCCAGATTGAAATGCATGAGTCATATCCTGTGAGTTTTTCGCTGCTGCCGCACGTTTACGCAGTCTTTCTGCATCTCATTCATCTTCACATTCATTGGTATCTTCCCAATTTCTCAGAATGCGACGTACATATAAAGGAAAGTCATAATTTGTGAAAGTTTCATGCACAGAGCCTTGGATTAATGCATTGTTCTGATCAAAAGGCTTGAAATGCGCAAGTACAAAGAGTTCATACAAATCATTTGTTGACTTCGGGATGGAAGCGCCAATTATTCTTGGGATGAGCTCCTCAGTAAAGTCCCCTTTCTCGATATTCATGTGTCGAAGTAGCTCATGGCTATCTGAAAGTGCGTGTCCCATCTTAAGCGGTACTCGTTCTAGGACTCCAAGACGTGTGTCCGATGTATTCTTGTTATGAGTCTTGGATTTTGACTGGATTCGCACAGAACGTGTGAAATCATAGAAATTCATGCTCTGTAAGCTTTCACCACGAAACCAGTAATCGTGAAACTGATTCGTTTCCCTTAGTTGTCCTTTGAAGTCAACATTAATTCTCAGTGAAGGATGTTCGACTTCCATTGCATCATAGAGTATCTCGGGGGATGTTTTTTCTGCTTGCTTCAATGCATATATCTCTCTAACATTATAAAGCAATACTCCAGACAACATAGGGACAGTGGTGTGAGACGACATGCTATCTCCAAGACCTCGAAGATACCGAACACCTTGCTGAGCATGAATTTGTTGCTGTCGAGTGAATTGCGAGAGGCATTTATGAAGCAATGCCTTTGCTTTTGCGATATCATTGGCAAAGGGTTTAGGCATAGAGTCAATCGAAGCTGAAGCATGAGACAATAGAGAAAGGATTTCGTATGTCTTTAAATCCATCTTGGTAATATAATCACTGATATAATACATGGCAGCTTTAGCAGCTTTTCCCGATAATATACACTTCAAGTCATGATTGTGGCGGCAGTAAACTAAAATAAGAGGGCTAAAGAAATTGACATCACCCTCAAGGCACAACAGGAAGATCGAATTGGTCTTTTCATCAAAGTAAGACTCGGTTATGATATCTAGAGGGATTCCAAAGCGACATTCACCATCATCTCTATACTTGTAGCAAACTGGCCTATGAACGTGTCTTTGGTGTCGCTCACCAATTTTCTTGATCTCTGAGGCCAATAGGGACTCCCATTCAGCTCTCGTCTCTTGATTCATAGGAAGAGTAGGTGGTTTGGGAGGACGTTCATTCCTTGGCTCATACGCTGACTCAATTTCGATAGGTAAATTTGGCAAATGGTGATGGATGATACTTTCGAAGAATTTAAAGAATTGGGATCTCCACTCAGGAACATCTTTCATTTTCTGATGAACTTCAGATGGATTCAAACCTCCAACCAACCAAATTAAAAAATGGCCATGGAAATCTCCCCTTTCTGTGAGCTCCGCAGTTCCATAGAAAGCCCGTAACTTACCCAATATGCCACCTTTCTCAGTAGAACGTCTTCGTCTGAAATCCCATCCAAATAGACACTCAAATGCCAGTCTCCACGAAAATTCAAAGAAATCAGCAGCGGCAACCGGATCCTTCGCAACTCTGAAAGCTCGCTGGAGTCTGGGGACCATGTCAGGAAAATGTTGAGTCAAATCTACTTTGGTATCACCGTACATAACTTGAAATATAGGACTGTGAACTGCTGAAGGATTGAAAGTGAAAAAGAGCTGAGATAGTCCAATTCCAAAGAAATATGCAACGATCTCGCTTCGGAGTCTTATTTTGGATGCCTGAGAGCCTGGAACCTTGGCAGAAATTGTCTTGACTCTGTTCAAAAGATCCATAGCTTTTTTACCTTCAACGTCAAGTTCAGGAAGTTTTCTTTCTTGCTCCAGATGCTGCGCTAACTTTCGGAGAACTGAAGGTTTGATTGAGGCCAAAGATTTCGCTACAGTCGAAAAATAATTGCTTTCAACTACGAAGGACGTCTGATGATGCATAATGCGGCGCTGGATAATGTTTAAGACCACGAATATGTACGCATAATGATATCGAAAACTGCGATCTGATAAATCAAGAAAGAGCTCTGCTTGGGACTCCAAACTGATTTTCACCTTGCGATCAGGATCTTCAAATCCACCGATCCCATAGGGAAATAAAGTCGGGAACATGCCTGGAAATAACAAAGGATTCTTGTATTCTGAGACAGCAGCGGATCCATGATGAAGAATCAAATCAGGCATGCCTGATGTATCGCCGGCAATATTTCTTAAAGCGCTGGCAGTCATGGCTCGACCGGATACTTGACTGCCCTCTGGATCTGTAACACCCATTCTTTCAAGAAGAACATTTGGTCGCTCACCCCTGTCTGCAGCTTCAGCCATACCTTCAGCTGGATGTTCTGTGAACCCACTGGTCTCGGTGGAATAAAGCTTGGAAGGATCGGACTCATGATCATAAATGATTCGTTCTTCGAGTCCTGGAAGTGGACCGTCTTCCGGATACTGGTCCATGATACTCCATTCCGGAGGAGGAAAAGTCATGTACAGTTTATTGTGACTGTGGAGCCAACAAAGGAAACGCCACACCTTGTTTTTTCGGACCGTAAACTGATGAAGCTTGAGTAATGAATCCTTATTCAGTTTCTGTGGACCTACAAATACAACACTGAGCATATCATTCACATCTGAGGGTGTTCGAGGAAGCGTCTTGGTAGTAGAGATAATATTCATTTCATGCGCGCAAGTATTGCCATGTAACACCTTGGGTTGCGACTCATCTCCAATCCCATACAGACGAGTAACAAATGCAGTGTGTCGATAAATGCAGCAACACATCTCTTCAACCCATGTCAAATCTTTGAATTCGTCTGGTAACTGACCGCGAAACAAGTCATTTGCCAATGAACAACGAGGTAGCTTAGATTTTTGGAGGTCTGAAAGACAAGAAGAACAAATATACAATTCAGTCTTGGCACCAGTCAAAGAAATTCCAGAACTATCGAGGAACATACCGTTCAACAAAGGATGGCCATATTGGAAGTCGCTAGCAGGTACATTCTTCAAGATAAAAGGATCAACAACTTTCAGAAGCTTACTGGATGGTAAATGCGATGGTTTTATCCACTCACCAGACCTAGAGCGATCCTCAGAACCACAAACAGCACATATCTGGAAGGGCACAAATATTGACTTCAAAAAATAATCGTCCAAGCACTTTAACGCCGTTGACTCGGGGACCATTTGAGGCCATGTATCGCGTGCCAATTCTAGTTCTGTAAGAAAGCCACAATTCTTTTCAATACGTGCCTCTCGACGTTTATCTTGTGCCTGGGCGCGTCTGTCTGACATACGGTGATCCTGAACCGAAATCTTGGGCATATGATCTTCAACCGCAGTACACAAATTCAGGGATATAGCGGTTTGAACGATATCAGAGTCAAAATCCTCAACAAGCAGGTCCAAGATAAGATTTGAATAAGACAGATCCTTAGGACGAACAAAGGGGAATATTGCAAGGTAATATTCGGAGAGAGCCTGACCAGAATGTGAACTGAGGTACTTGAAACGAGATAACAGATACTTAGCTATCAGATTGCATGGCTTGTTACGCCCTAGCTTGATCCTATGTCTACAAATAATATCCGAGAAATTGCTGTGATTCAAACGACCTAACGCATCAGCTAACGGAGTCCAGGACACAGAAAGCAGACCAGAGTCAACAGCTAGAGGAACTGGGGAATAACGAAGACGTTCGGCAATTTCAGCACCGAGCTGGGTGATGAAAACAAGAGAAATCAAGGCATATTGATCTTGCGGCACTGAGAAATCCTGAGGCGGAAGCTCAAAGTGAAAATTCTGTTCTATCTTGGATTTCAGCTCTTGAATATGGCTAGAGATTAAAGGAACGACGTCCTTCTTGACCAAATGTTTCGCAGGGGATGCGCGAAATACTGAGTGCAATAGTGATTGAGGAAGCACAGAGAAACGAGCTTGCAGAACAGAACTTTCCAGAGATAACCAAGAAGGCTTTGAAGTGCAGACTGAGTTGAAAATTTGAGACAGCGTAGACATTTGCTGAGGAGATGACAAGCAGAGGAAAGCTGTATGAGTCACGACTCATCTCGCGCATTACAAAAAAAGGATAAATTAAATACTTATGGAGATATGGGGAATCACTGGTGCATCCGAAGTTTCTCCGTTACCTACATATTACCCTCTCTCGTCCTTCGGAGAGTTCGGGGACGAGCAACAGTGAGCTCCGGACTGCACCGGATTTACTGACCGTAAATCATTCGTCATCAAAGACTTTCGGTACCGAATTCCTGCTTCTACCTCCTCGATGGATGTCAGGATCATCCCTTTCTCTGATGTTGAGCAAGCCAACGACGAGGCTCACGCTCAGATGAAAAGGACCGACAAATTTAACACTCATAACCTTCTTCACCACCAAATCAGCGCTCGCATTCCCGAAACTCTGGCGCTTAAGCATGTCAAACCGGACAGCTATCCCACCGAGTTCATTCACTGGGTTTCCCTCATTACTTCGTCTCGCGGAATATCACCTGGCGCATGGCATATATTCGAGCTTTCACCTTCTCTCGTCGCTCTCATCGGCGAGGCGATGAAACTCTGGACTACAGTTGGAGGGATCAACAAATCTCTCAGCGAAGAAGTGGTCGACAGATTTCCCAGAACAACCAAGGGTGGTGTTCCAACCGACACCGTCTTTGCACCAGGAAATCGCTGGTTTCTTCGCCTCGAGTATTGCAGCGTCAAGGACAGCGAATGGGTTTCGGAACCTGGTGGTTTACGGGGCTGCGTAACATCAAAGGAGAGCATGGTCAACATGCTATGTTCCTCACCCAGAGCCCTCAGTGCCGTTGAACGGTATAAACGAAATCCAGACTCGCTCGAACGAATCTATCTCTTGCCATGGGACGATTCCATGGATCCTCGTCGTGAATACAGAGTCTTCTGTCCGCCATTGAAGCAAACAGTCTCAGCAGTTTCTCAGTATTCATGGTCTACTCGTTTCCGAGTCAACCAAGCTTCTGACGTGCCAGCTCGTGCCGAACGAATTCTCCAGGGCATTTACGATCTGCACAAAGAAATATTGAAGCATGGGGAAGAGACGATGGAGAGCTCTAGCAAGGAGAAACTGAATACAGAAGGATTTGTATTCGATGTCCTCGAACACCAGGATGGCAAGGTGCAGCTCATTGAGCTCAATCCTTTTGGTGCCATAAGCGGCTGCGGAAGTTGTCTCTACAATTGGATAGAAGATGCGGAGTTGCTCTATGGGCAACAGGAGCGACTAGAATTTCGTATCACGATGTGAAGAGCCTCAGCAATTAACGACTAGACTGGTACAATAATCCCCTGTGAGAAGCACATACGGTGTTAAATTACAACCCAGGTCCTTCTTCCTCAACACGACTTCTATTTCTCCCAGACGACGAACTTGCTGCCGTCCAACTTTCAGACACAGCAGATAAACCAGAGGATGACGCTGGTCGGGGTCTCGCCCGAATCTTCCCGGGTGAGCCGAAAGTAAGGCTCGTAGCCCTGGAACCTCCAGACCGGTCTATCCCTCTGTACCCCAGAGGCGACGGAACCCTTGGCTGGTTCATATCGACATGACTGAGTCCCAGCAAATTCGATGCATCAAGGTCAGTAGGAAACCTTCGAGCTTGTGAAGGACTGGGAGGCTGCTGGCTGCTGGCTCGGGATGGCGGATTCGGAAGTCGAACATTAACTGGTTTTGGAGTAAACCCTTTCAATCGACTGCCACCGATACCACCCATGGCCCAGCCGACTTCGATGCAGCATTTGATGCTCCAGATCCATGTCAGCCCAAAGATGGGGGTACTTGCCAGCACATTCAAGACTGGGAAAAGATCTGGATACCGCGAAGGAGGCGTCAATACCAACTCCAGGAGGTGCAATGCTGCTGCTAGAGCATAGAAAGCCTGGGACAATGAATGAGGCTAAGACTAGATGTCCAAGAAGATAACATACCAGCGAAAGCAGCTGAATAAACGATTTCGAAGGTAACCGCAAGGGATTGTAGCCAACGAGCCGATTCCATAACAGTAGTAATGCAATGTATTGAGTTCCAAGACCGTCTCTCTTCAGTAATGGCCACATACTGTAACATTTTGGTCAGCAAAGGTCTAACAGATAGAACAGAACCGACCTGAATGCTGCTGCATTATTAGCGAGGACACCCCATCCAAATAAGGACGAGTCAGTATTGGCCCCACTCAACAGAAGGGTTATGGGAAGCAAGGGCAAAAGGATGGTTTTTTCGTGGACTTGAAATGAGAAAAGAAAGAAGGACAGCGACGACGAAAGGAGAGTGTAAGGAAGAAGTGGCAGAAGAGGTGTCGGGGTGACCGCTTCGGGGACAGTTTGAGTCGGAAGAGCTGCTGGCTGAGCCGAAGGGGATGTTTTTGAAGGAGCGGACGCGGTTTCTTGCAGTTGGAAAGCAGATCTCAAAAGGACCCCAACCGAAGGTAGAAAACCTATAGCAGTCATTGCTGTCGATATTCTCACAAGGAGAGTCGGGGTAGCCCAATGTAATGTCTTCCATTTGACGAGTAGAACATTGCTAAAGCACCAAAAGTTGGCGACTTTGTCTTCAAATAAACCCCGGGCAAAAGGGAATATACGCGTGATGGGGGCTAGAATGGCCATGGGATGAGATGGAGAGGGAAGCCATGGAAGGAAGAGCAGGGTGAAGGAAACGATAGTGACCAGGGCCAAACGCAGAAGTAAATGGAAGCTGAAAACGGAAGTTGGTTAATCTGATAACCAGAAGATGAAGATATCACGCACCCTCTCGATGGCCCAAGATATATACATTTTGCGAGAAGGTATGTCCCGATAGCAGGAGCATAGTATAGCGCCATTTGCTTGAATCCGAGACTGAGGACAAAGCAAAATGCGCCCAAGAGATCTCGGTTTGTCGCGAAAAAGTTGAGAGAAAGGAGTGTTAGTCCTGCGAGAATGAGCCGAAAACGCGTAGAAAAGACATAATGACTTGCCGAGCATGACTGAATTGTATTGAAAGTGCCCAAAGTCAATTAGCAGCAGGGATGGTTGGAGGAGGAGCACAAGCAAAGCGAGACCCTTAACGACATGAGATTCGTGTCGCGTAAGAGGAAAAGACATACCTGAGTTCGCTTAGACCTTGTTCCCTGCCATGTTCGACAGAACATGATCAGGGCCGGGACATATAGCAACGCGTCTAGCACGAGGACGGTGAGCCGCATGTATAGCTTGGATCCTGATGTTTCTATTCCTCTGGAAGCGCCCAAAGCGAACCAGGTGGGTTCTATTAGTGCGCCGCTGTGATGACCATGAACAACTGACACGAAAGAGAATGATTGACGTACATGTATCCGCAAAGCCATGATACATAGGCGGTCAAAGGAGGATAATCCAGACCCCAATATTGAAGGTCATATGTATACCACTCTCGTGTTGGCAAATGTATCGTCAATTCCATCCAATGTCGTTGAGCTTCGTAGTCGCCATACATCGGGGATGTTCCGCGACCTGAATGGATATTCAGCAGAAATAAGACAAGGTTCCGCGAAATTACCTGAATATGAACCGAGACCGACACAGAACTTGACCAGGGTGGCAGCCACGACTGAGCCCGGTAAAATGTTATCCTTGAGCCCTCGTTTGTGCAGCCAACGAATCCATCTTCTTCCCATACCAGTATCTACTGGTTCTGCCACCGTAACTTTGGGATCAGACAGTGCTTTCTGCAAGCTCATCCTTCGAAATGAAAGTGTCGGTGAACGATTGACTGCTGATATTGGAGTTCCGGCACGAGAGGAGACGGGAGACCACTGGCTGCCTTGAATCCATTGTTGACTCGTGGATCCGTCGATGAGGTGCCGCCGAGGAGTCGGGGAGAGGATTGAGGTCATGATGGACGGACTACTGGTTTTACACGTGCTTCGGTTCTCTTGCTTTTACTTCCGTTCGCTTCCATTCTTGAAATTGGCAAACTGGCAATCCTGATGTGAGCCTAATGGACGAAACTCTATTCAATCTTCGAGCCGTCCTTCCTGTATTCAATGGAATGTGCTGGCTGGTGGACCTTTGTTGCGCTTGCGGTCAGTCAACAGATTTTCTTGTTCCGACTCGGACATGATAATATTATTTCATAGATTGAACGACAACATCCTTGCGGCCCTGGAGTAAACGAGCCTTCTGCTTCTGCTCTCCAACATCCCATAAATCACGTTGAGAGAGCCAACGTTGCGAGATCCTCGACGGACGTGAACTTGTTGAAGCAATGAAGACAACCCTATCGTCTTGGTTCTCCATCACCGCCTCTTCAAAGGGAGTCGCCCATTCCATCAAACATATCTTCATCTCGCTTCCAAAGAATCTCGGGATATTTGCTGCAACACCATGGACCGTTTTTCGGCTTGAATTGCCAAACTTGAGCGACAGGTACGTCAGATGAACCAGGCCCTTGACTTCGGGGTAATGGCGAGAGTTGGGCATGGAAAGATGCGTCAAGAGTAGAGCTCGCGCTGAGGAGGACCTTTACATCGCCCTGAACCTTCTTCTCGTCTCAGAATGCGTCGAACAGTGGCAAGTTATCGCTTTCTTGGCGGCGCTCGCTCACTGGCCGATTTGATCTGACGTGTTCCATGCGGATTGCGCCAATAATTTACCGCGTTTTGACGGTCTTCACTGCAGCCAAGGCCACAGCTCTGGCGAGATCTATCGAAGAATCCACCAAGCCACCGTCATTCTACTCCAACTATGTCAAAGCGATTCATTTGAGTCCACTACTACCTTTAGAAGACGCGCGCATGATAATAACAGCTTGCGACCGGGTCACTAGTTTACAGGGCATCGACCATTCCGACCATCTGCTCGCCGCAGCGGAAAATCCCAATCTGAGACATATCTCAATGACCCTCTATTCCGGCAGTATCGACTTTTCGGCCAAGATATTCCAGACCATAGTCCACCTCGACATCATGAACTTGGTTCGGGTCAAGCGCGACCATATGATCCAGCTGCTGCGGTCTCGAGGATTAGCCGGACAATGTCGACTGGAAGAGATTCAGGAGATGGGGAAGGCTCAGAGAGGCTCAGACATCCAAGACGAGTTCTTATTGTGGCAACGTGACGTACTGGAAAGATTGTAAGGCGGCGGCCCGGCAACCGTGTAAAAATTTCTTGCCAGCAGGGTCTTACCCAGAAGACAGAAAGAACAGGCTATTCTCACGAAATTTACGGCGCAAAGGACGAGCATTAATCTGAAATTGCATTCGAATACAGACATGAACACTTTTTTGTAGAAAATTCGATGGTGAAAATTTCTGAAGTCTATGGTCAGCAAGAGTGTCGATGTAAAACGAGCAGGAAAAGGAGAGGAAGAATCAGATAGGAGCGAAAGATATGATGAGGTTGTCAACACTATGGTTTCAGTGTGAACTATGCAATTGTGTATCATCAGGTGTAGAGGTAAAGGGAATTGGATAGAATGTTCAGAGAATTCGACTCACGTTTGTTCTCATTTCTAGAGCTGTAGACATTGATGAGGAGAGACGCGCTCGCCGTAGTTTTTTTTTTTTGGTCGAACAAATAAAAGCGGGAAAAAAATGTGGAGAAGTACCAGATCGACCCTAGGAATTCCAGAGAATTCTCGAATATCTTTAATGTGATGTATTGAGGCTGGAAATTCGAATGATTTTTTGGAGGAGAAAAAAGTTTGGGAAGAGCGTGATTGTCACCGTGTCACAATTTGCGACTCTGTCATGCTCACCGTCACTCGAAATGCCCACAGCCTACACCTTCCTTCCTTAATCGTTCGAACACTAGCGACTGAATCCTTTTCCAACACAGAGCTTCCATTACCTCCTCCAGTCAAACCGCCATCTTCAGATCCTCAGAAACCGCGAACACGACTTTACCCTCATCCTCGTCCAGCCAGCTACCGCAATCAGCAGGCTCTTCCTTCATTACCTTCTTCATTTGGTCGGAATCAGTTACTTCCAGTCTCCAATTCAACCCGAGCTTTGCTAGAGTCCATCGTATCCCAGTTCGATGCTCCAATTCGCTATGCGTTTGCCTATGGTTCTGGTGTCTTCGAGCAGGATGGATACAATCATACCAGTAATTCAGGAGATCCAAGCGCGCCAATGCTGGATTTCATGTTCGCTGTAACTCATCCAGCCCATTTCCATTCCATAAATATGCACCAAAACCCGAGCCATTACACATTGCATGCAAAGCTCTTTGGTTCAGACTACGTGTCTAGAGTTCAAGAAATGGGACCAGGGGTTTGGTTCAATGCTTTTGTGCCGATGAATGGTGTTGTAAGTCTGTCGGCCCTTCCCCTATGCCGTCTAGCTGAAATAAGACCACAGATGATAAAATATGGCGTGACGACTGTCGATACTCTTTGTTCAGATCTTTTGAACTGGCGGTCGCTATATCTTGCCGGACGAATGCATAAACCGCTTCGGATAATCAAAGACGATGCTCGAGTTCGGCTGACACAGCAGGTCAATCTCACATCTGCTATCCGCTCTGCATTGCTCCAGCTTCCTGCTACTTTCACCGAAGCCGAACTCTTCGAGACCATCTCAGCCATCAGCTATGCTGGCGATCCACGTATGTGGCTTCCTGCAGAGAATCGGAACAAGGTGAAGAATATTGTGTCGCGACAGAGCGAGCAGTTTCGAGAGGTCTACAGACGACTGGTGCTCGGTCTACCTGGGGTCCATTGGAATACGATGACGCATACTTTGGATCAGGATGCTAGCCCGCAAGCTCGAGCTGGCCTGGTGAAGAAGCTGCCTTCGAATTTGCTGACTGGGGTCAAGAGACACTATGGCACCAACCTCGAGGTCGCAGGGCTTGAAGCTGACGAGACTTCGTACTGGTTGAAGCTCGCTGCAGACGACAGACTGTCAGAGGTCTTGAGATCTGGTATGTCTTCGATCCACTGTGGTCTATCCAGCTCACTGTTTCCCAGAAATGAAGAAGATCGTAGCATACCCCGCGACAATCCAGACCTTCAAGGGTATTGTCAGCTCGGGACTAGGCAAAAGTCTTCGGTACAGTACTGCAAAGATCGGAAAATGGTGGAAAGGAACAACGACGGACTCACAGAATAAATAGGAATAATTTTCAGCATCTAGTTGTACAATAATAATTGTACAGATTCGGAATAATATTGATGCAGCGTGTAATTCACGCGCACCATCGTTGCCATGGTAGCATGTGGTCCCGAATCGAGGCAAGATTTTCGTGGTCTCAGAATCGTGGATATTGCATTCTTGGACTTGTTGAAATATTAGTCAAGGCTCTAGAGCGGTAGAGACGTTTATTTTAAGAATTAGGGAGACCCTGTCTGAGCAAGCGATCAAAAATATTTCCCAAGTCCTACTTTTACGATCAACCGTGACCATCTCCTTCTCTTCTCCGGGATTCAGGATCTCCCTTTGCTTCTACTTCTTCTTCTTCTATTCTGCTGTCCTTATAATTTCACTTCTTCATGTCGGCACACAATTCGCCGCCTCTGTCGACCAACGGCGATGCCGCTTATAACGATGCGAATACTTCTGGCTCGATGCAGTCTCCGAGGACCTCCACAACAACCAGAACCGTCGCTGTGGTGAGTAAGGAGGTTCTCCTTGGGTGGAAATGTTCTAATCCCTTTGCTTTTAGATCAAGCACCATGCTCTGGACCACAGGTAGGTTTCTGAACCAATTATCGTGCGCTCAACTAATCATCGACAGGTTCGAAATTGAGCGCAGAATACAGGAGGCCAGCTTTGAGGTTCGTCTCTTTATCATCATTCCTCGTTCAAACTCACTGTTCTCTGCAGATTGTTAAGGAGCGTCAAATGGAATTCGACACGGAGACGGATCCAGAGTTCATGTACGAGCTATTTGGGGAGGATGTACATTCACTGGCAGAGTGCGTCCCTTTGCTACTCGATCCCTTTTTCCTGCTGAATCTCTTGCTACAGAGGTGCCGTTTGGGTTTATGTCCTTGAACGAAGAAGAGCGATCGAAGTCTGGAATTCTCTTATGGGGAATCCAGATCCTGCAGTCGCCAGAAAAGAAGCTCCGACATCGCTTCGCGCCTTATACGGACGCTCTCTCGCTCAGAATGGCCTTATGGGTTCCCCGGATGTTGAAACTGCTGAACTCCAAATCCAATCCCTCTTTGCTTCATCACCACCCTTCCCGACGACTGACCTGCCTGACAGCAGGTTCAGCACAATGCAATCAGTCAACTCTTCTGTTCTCGCGGCCTTGAAGTCTGGGGAAGACGACGAGTATGCTCAATCCAACGTGACCTCTGGTGGAGGCAGTAATGGTCGCATAATATCCAATGGGAAACCCGGCTTCAAAGCTCGCGCTTTGCCAACGACACATGACAAGCCGGATATTGTGCCTCGCATGACCAAAGCGGCTGCTCTTCGTGCTGGTGTCCCAGTGGTGAAGAATGGAATTCTTCCTGTTCACAAGCCTCGCGAGGCTTTGTCAAAGGACAGACTGGCAGAAACCTTTGCCAATGTCCCAGGTCATAAACGGGCAGGTAGCATTGCAGTAGCTTCAACTGCTGCTCCTACCATCGCCCCAAGAATGACGCGTGCTGCTTCACTTCGACAAGGGAAACCAGCACCCGCGACGACTTCAGTCAGGAAGATTTTCCCGGAAGAGCAAAAGGACACGTTCGTTGGTGTACCAGGTCATAAACGGCGAGAGACGATTTCGGTTGCTTCTGTTCAAGCTCCCACAGTTGCACCGAGGCTTAACAAAAGTGCAGCTCTACGTGCCACCAAAGAATCGGCTCCCCCGACTTCCTTTATGTGTGAGTGCTTGAACCTTGCTTGTTGTTCCAGAAATAACCTTTTTGTATTCCAGTCCGAACTGCTTCTCAGCCGAAAACACCTGGTCTGTCGCGAAGCAATTCGACAACAAGCCTTAATGGCTCCAAGCCAACGCTGTCGCGACCAGCGTCTTCTGCTTCGATAGTTCGACCTGCAACTGTTTCGCGTGCCGCTTCTGCAACTCCTTTGCAGGCCAATAATCGGAATGGGGCCACTAATGGGGCCGCTCTGAATGGTGATAACCAAGATCCATCTTCACCTTCGAAACCGCCCCTTAGGCCTCGACCTAGCAGCATTGGCGCTCCGATGATTGTTCCTCGTACAAATAAAAGCGCGGCGCTCCGGGCCGCCAAGAAAGCAGAAGAAGAAGCAGCGACAGCAGCCGCTGCTGCAAGAAAGTATGGTCGACCGAAACCTCGGCCTACTATGACTGTGTAACGAGCTCTCTCCCCGACGTTCGGTTATCGTCGATTCCTCGACATTATATAAATCTTCGATGCGCCGGCGCCGGGTGTTGGTTTTGTACCCACTGTTTTATTCCTCTTGGTTTGCTTATGCGCTCACTCGTTCAGCTTATTCTATATCATGTACAAATTCATTTATCGCGTTTTTATGTGTGTTATACATCACCTATTGGATGGTTCTATTGGTCTTTACAACTTTTGTGCAGCGAAATGTGGGCAGCAAGGTGGCGCTAAGTGCGATCATGCCGAAGGCACCGACGCCCTTGTGCTTCAAGCTTCTTGCGATCTTTTCGTGTTTCATCCAGAGTCCATGTATGTGCAAGCTTTCAATGTTGCACCGAAAAGCCGACAATATTCACTCTTGGCCGGATTTTTGCACAGCCATCGTCTACGATATGTTCGGGATCCGAGATGTCCGCTCAAAGGAACGCCAGATGACTCGAAACTTGAATGGGCTGCAGAGGTACTTAAATTGAGGCCTTTTCGACGGTCTGAGCCTCAACCTTCTGGCTAGATGTTCACTAACAATCCCTACCAGGTTTGGTCTCATCGAACTGGTAACGAACCGACGCCATCCATTCTGGGTGCATTGCCCTTTACCAGTTCATCTCCTTGGACTGGTCCCACCACGTTCATTACTTTCACTTTCACTTTCAACCTGAATATCCTCAACTGTGTAGTTTTCGGGCCCGGAAATGTCGTTCATTACGAGGTCAAGACTTCTCAGAGTCCTGGAAACACCTTGTTTGAAGCATCAGATGGTCGAAACTTTGCTGGAATTGAGTGGCGCATATCTCCTACTGTGGAAGTGCAAGGCTCTGTCCAAAAACAAACAGTTTCACAATGGATCGGTGCCTCCGAGGATCGAAGGTAGGTTTATATGATTTGTGGCGCAATTTCGATGAGTTTAACCGGGTACTTATGCAGTTATAGGTCGATGTATGTTCTGGGTCAGTGGTATCGATGGGTACCCAGGGAATACTTGCTTTGCGTGAGTATCTTTTGTAGTCCATAAATTCCCACTGGCTGAGCAACTTTCCAGCTTTACAAGAGTTCCTCTTCAGATGTGGAAGAACTTGTAGCCAGAGTTTCTCGTCAAAATGGATCGGTTTCCTTGGATATCGCTGTGACCTCAGTCCGATCTGGATTCGTTGAAGCGTGTATTGTAGCTGTAGCTCTTCTCCAGTGTGGGAGAAGGATTGACTGAATTTCAGTGTCTGCCAATATTGTATCGATTAGTAGATTGTATTACTAGTATTCCGATCGATTTTCCTCTTATATTTCTATAGTTCGCAAGTTCAAGTAGATGTAGCCCTAGATATGTTTACATAGCAGTTAATCGTCCGATTCGTTCACCATCTTGTCGTACGGTAATGTAAACTTTGGCTCCGATGCTTTCTCAATTTCGAGCAGCTGATCGATATGAGACATGTATGCGTTCAGCGTTGTCATCTCAGCGTTGTAATCTGGAACAACAGACATCTTGTGCCTGAGCCATAGCGGGGAGAGGTACAGCTCGACAACCTATGCGAAAGAAATCAGGGCGGTACATGCTGTATCGGTCGTCATACCTTTTTAGCTTGTTCCCTGCAGGAACCTTTCATGCAGTCTATGACACCATCAAGTGCGCTGTCAATCTTCCCGAGTAAATGATCTCCTGCACTCTCAAACAATCTGTGCTTTTCATTCTTGACAAAGTCTTCGAGGATTGCCTATCAAACAAGTGAGCGCTGAGTTCAAAGCCAAGGTGAGAGGTAGCTTGCCACACGACGACCAAAAGCTCCCTTGCCACTGGTCTCCAACTTCATAGCACCTTCATACCCTTCAGAGAATTCCCGCGACATGTAGTCTTTGGCCAATGAAAGTGAAATATTCCGCAGCTCGTCGCTCAGGGCATATGAGGGAGCTTCCAACATCTTATCGATATCACGTCGACTCTTGTTCAAACATGATAATCCCTGGTTCGTCGCACGAATTTCAACACCCGGACCTAGGGCTTCGACAATCCGAGCCACGAGTTGTTGGACGTCGAGTATCAGCCCATCACCCAAAGACTTGAACAGGTCAACCCCTCTAAGCGAAGACCAGCCTGTCGAGATCTTCTTATGAAAAGGCTCGACCAACTCTGTATTCAAATCGTGTACCTCTCCGTAACACCCAGAGCGGCGCAGGACTGTACACAAGGGATGAGACAACAATGTGTTCTAATACTTTTATTACTCACCAGCTATGTTAGTATTCCAAGCCCGATTTGATCCATATATGAAGTGGACCAGCCTTGTCTGAAGTTCAGCTCTTGCCTAAAGATTGTTTGGATCAGAAAGAAGCCACCAAATATATTCACATACGGCGATTTTTCCGACTTCAAAACCCTCTTCCAGTATATCACGGACGCGAGATTTCAAGACGGCCTTTTGCTTCTCCAGTTGAGTCATGAAATCCTAGAAAAGTTGTGGATGGATTGATTCCAATGACCAAAGACGTCCAAGTCGGCTTACCTCGGTCAGAATCTCAACTATGCTTGATTCGTCCGATTTACTCGAAGATCTCTGATCTTTTCGAAGCTGCTTACACAGCTGGACTAGATCGACAGGGTTCGCCGCTTCATCTTCTGTCTGTTGTAGATATTCCTTGATATCCCCAAACAGGATGTGCGCGTCCGAAAGTTTTTTCTGCCTGAAAACTCGAGCCGTGTGCTGAGCAAGATGCCGCATCCACTCCTGCATTAAAGGAATCTGAGTTCCATCTGGATCTGCGAAGGAGGTCCCGTTGCTGTCTTTCGACAATCCTGGAACTCAAATTCATATTTCCTTCTCCGAGTTCGTTTGCGCAACACACCTGTCATTCGTGCATAATCGCGACTAGACACGATAAACACCGGCAGGATGAGCGACTCAGAATCTGAACATTATCGAAGCGTCAGATTGAATATATACAGCGCAGCAATTTGAATTACGAACCAGTTATCAGTGAGGTAGATTCTTGACCGCGAGCCTCATCGAACATTTCGCGAAACTTCATCACCAGATTATCCGTCACGATCTATCTGATGAGCTGGGCCCCAATATAATGCTTGACTATTCACCTTTGCCCGTTGATCCGAACTCCAGAGAACTAGCTCAGTATTAAGGTCCTTCTGAGCTTTTTGAAGTTCTGCGCATTTTTCAATCGCATCTGACCGACTGGTGATCGCCATCTCCCGTCTTGGTAGACTTGAATGTCAGACGAGTTTCAACAAGGAAAATAGAAACTGACAGATCATTCGCGGGCTTATCGAGCTGGCCCAGTCTCCGGGCGCGCTCAGAAGAAGCAAGTTTCATTCGTTTCGGGATGCGATCCGCTTCCAATGACTCATCGGCGCATCTTTTGGGTCGCCTCAGTACCGTGGCACCTTCGCTTCGTTCATCGAAACCTGTCAAGTCAGACCAACTGTATCAGCTAACAATCAAGCCGCCTCAAAGGAGGGAGCACCTTGAATGATCTTCTCGACCTCTGCTATGGATTCAAGCCCGACTTCGATGTCTTTCATCAACTGATTGTACTTGTCGCTCTCAGGATCGGCGTATTCTTCAGGTGAGATACCATCGGCTTTCGTGACTAGATTCACCTATCAGCAAAGAAAACACAGTCCAGAAATCATGACCTGCCGATGAATGACATCGTCTTGACGTCGAAGCTGTGGACATGATCAGCGACTACAAACTTGCAACATCCGATATCGAACAACTGACCGGCCCTGAGCTGTAAAAAAGCAATCAAGATGCGGCTTATGACAAGAATCCGAAAAAGGCTTACATGCAAGCGTTGACATCAGCCTTGTACTGAGAAGAGCTGCAATGGATTCAAGTTATGTCAGTGTTTGTTCGAAGATTTATAGGTACCTTGAGCTGAAGCTTCGTCACTCGCCCTTGTGACTGGTGCGACGATAAAGACATAGTTGGCCTTGTTCAGGTATTGATCCGTCACACTTGACCGAGAGGAATTTGCGTCGGCGACGCCTAGGTAAGAAAGATCGTGAGCACAATCTCACGAAAAACGAAGTCTTACCGGGTAAATCCGCGATTACGACTCCATCTCGAAGTAGGGGAGAATTGC
This sequence comes from Mycena floridula, assembly GCA_029320655.1. Lineage (NCBI taxonomy): Eukaryota > Fungi > Basidiomycota > Agaricomycetes > Agaricales > Mycenaceae > Mycena > Mycena floridula. The sequence continues at coordinate 4,070,125 of JARIHS010000001.1, forward strand.
ACTTGACGAGGACATCTACAACCAAAGGCCAGAGGGCTGCTTTGGGTGGGACATACTTTTGCGCTTTTTTTGATCTGAGGACGTTCTTCAATGGCAGCTTTGATGGTGGTGTCACATATCGAACAATTTGTTTCAGAAATTCTTCCGAGTTGGGACAAGAAAAGGTCATGGTGGTCCCGAGAAGTTGTAGTATCTCTAGACGGATGTTATTTCTGGAAGGACATTGCCGATTCAATCACGCACCGGGGTCGATATCGAGTATCTCATCCACTGTCATCTTGGCGATTTCGTCGAAGGGTTGTGAAGGGTAAACTTCGCTGAGCTGTTGAAATCAACTCGAAAGAATCTCAATAAGAGCCTTTCGACTCACTTTGCTCCAAGCCTTTCCGCCCACATCTGACAGGTCCGATGGGTACTTTCGAATGACACCATCCTCTCCTTGCAGATCACCAAGTAATAAGCTGACTTCGTTTCTCCAGTCCTCGAGTGTCAGAAAGACAATTTTGGCTTCGATGGTGTTGTTCTCGTGGTACGATATTTCGGTTGTAGTTGAAGTGCAAGCAAATTACAAGACAAGGTAAGATTAGGAGCTTTTCGGAGATTGACTGATACTCACCACTATTGCCACTCGTTGGCATGATATTTTCTGGGCATCTTCGGTCAAAACGCGTCGACTTGGAAAAAATTGTCTAGCGTACGTTCCAACATTGCATTAATAAGGGAAGATTTTCCAGCTCCCGTGGCTGTAAGTTAAATATGAGTTAGAGGATCCATGAAGAGAATCAACGCGCTAACCACCACCCACAGCGATGTGAGTTTTCGGGGGACCTCCGGATATTAGACTGACCAAGGATTAAGCTCAGAAAAGGGTTCAGAGACGCGAATTACTTGTCTGCCTCGTTTCCCCAAATTCGTCGTTGACCATACGGCAACTTCGGGAGAAGGCTGGTCTTCACCCAACAGACCATGTTTTCAAGTTCTTCTGAAGTGGTTTTCTCTGAGCCTGAGGAAGGCTTCATTTTGGCTTTCCTTTGGCTTGCCGCGTCGCGAAATGACATGGGTGGTGGGGAAAGACCAGAGTAGTTTGTTTTGTGCTGTGTTATTTGCTTTTTTACGGTGGCGATCTCTGAACGGCTTCGGGTGGAGCCAGCTGTGCTCGAACTTTCTCAAACAATTTTATCACATTTCAAGCTATTCCAAGTCTCAGACTGAAAGAGAAGTTGTCCGGTCTCGGTATTCAAGCCTGAAGCTCTGGATGGGGAAAACATGAAACGATCAAAACTCTCACCAACGCTTCCGGCCTCTTCTGACTTCGCCTTGCAAGTTGCTGGTCATGATTTGTTGTACTTGGTGCCTCAATTTGTGTTACAAAGAATATGTTACTGATATCTACAGGGAATCCACTTCACCATAATCGAGATATTACATCCACTGAAACTCCGGCACGGAGGCCTCAGCGTCAAGTAGACTTTTGACACCAAACCCCAGTCTCTTGAGCGACCTCTTTGCAGTCTGTAGGGAATCGCTATCAGGTGCGTCAAGATTATTCCACAGCGCAGAGATGCGGATCTCGACCTTCGTAGATAGAACATGGGTTAAGCTGCATAAGTGCATGAGAATATGTTTGCGAACCTTGAAGGCCTGATCTCGACAACGTTTTTGCATTCTTGTATGATGATCATCAAGTGATGCATTGATCCTGTTCAACAAGTAATCGCCGACATCTGCGAACACCTCATCACGGCTGTTGTAAATGAAGTCATGGAAGAAACGCTGTATGGCGCATGAGCAGAAACAACCGACGGCTGGATAAATTAGACCTTGCGCCTGTGAAAGGACCCTTTTCCGCGAGCGGACATTTGGATCGCTCCTTGGTAGCCTTGATGCAGCTTCCCCTTCACGTGGTCTCTTTCTATAGAGCGCCACAAGTCTTTCCGCTGGTTATTGAGGAAGTCTGAAGCGCCTCGAATAATCCTCTCCAGATCACCCTTGGCTCTTTCGAGAGTACTATCACGCTGTATTTCTGCTCGATCTCGCAATCCAGGAGACACTGAATCGACAACATCGCGTAAAATGTCTTCGATTTTCCGCGTCAATGCACTCTGCAAGGGTTGAAGAAGCTCGGTCCCGTTGAAGAGCAACGTCCATTGTGGTAAGATCTCTTTCGTAAACGGATAAAGAATGTGTGAGTTGAAATTATGATCTCCAAAGAGACCAAAACGACGTATCACTAGAGCGAATGTTGGCTGTCAAGCAATTTTTGGTCATCATCCTTGCTCACCCGCATAATATGTGTTCCATGCTTTGCCCGCAACAAACAGATCACGCTGTTGTATAAGTTTCCGTGTTGCCTGCGGGATAATTGAGTTTTTCGGAATATATCGTAGTAAACAGGCATACCGAGGCTTGTCCAGCATCGCAGCATGGCTTAAGCATATGTCGAACATGGCTTTTGAGCCTGTCGAGATCTTCCTTGAGGCACTCGACAAATTTCTGTAGATTTGTATCAGAAAGATAGCTATAACTAAGATAATGAATGCTTGCCTTGTTCAGCATAGCAGATATACCCACTGGGTCGAGATCGGGCTCATCTATCATGATGTCTGTAGGACGTGTCTCCCATTTCTCTTGCAGCTCGACAGTATCAGCGGGTTCCACCTTCCCTGCGAGTACAATGAAGTCCATGACCTCTCCCAGATATTCATAAACCTCAGATAAGAAATTCCGGGTGGCCACTCGAAGGGTGTGGTCTGCTAAATGCTGTATCCATAGCTGCACTCGTGGAATCTGAGTACTTTCTTCATCAGGGAAGGAAAGCATGCCGATATCATCCTTGGATATGCCTATTTCTAGTTAGCTTGATGTGCGACAGCTGGACAAATCCAGTTCACCTCGTATCTTGGCATAGTCTCTGCTCGAAACCGTGAAAACAGGAAGTCTGACGGACTCGGCAGCTGTGAAATCGTTATCCAGGTGTACTCAATGTCGAATGTTGGAACTCACCGGTCTCAAGTTCTTCAGCTATCAGTAAACTTTGTTAGCTAATGGTATAAGCAGCAATTTAGCGAATGCCTACGTTGAAGCTCAGTCCACATTGCACGAAATTGGTCCACCAAGCCGTCAGTGACTGTCTGAAAAGGTCGAGTAGGATCTAAGACTCTCGAAATAGCTTACCTTTGACCGCTGTGAAGAGCAGAAAGCACGCTTCTTGATCTGGAGGCTTTCCAGTTCTTTTTGGAGACGTCTTCGTGTATAACCCGTTGACTGGGATAGAGATGGTCCAAACTGTGAATCGCTTCCTCTGGTATCAGTCCAGGTTTGAGATGGGACATAAGACGACTCACTTGTCGTTTTCGCCCGCCGCTATGAAAGAGGTTTCTGAATCCGAGATTCTGCGTCTCTTGGTGTTCGGCTGTCCAGCACCCGCGCTGACGTGACCAGGGTTCCTTTTCTTGCCTCTTCCGACGTCACTTTCTGAAATCGTTGATGTCTGTGTTTCATCTGAATCTGAATCTACTACGAATGAGGTTGATATTGTTCAGGAAGGTGTCCAACAGACCTTCGCCAATCTCAGCTATCGCATCGTGTGCCTGGGAGATCTTGTCTTCCAAGTCGCAGAAATCGGGATCATCGGAATAATCATACTCGGAAGGCAAGATATCGTCACACTTGGTGACTAAAGAAAGTCCGACTATTAGTGGATGAGCGAGACTTGAGAAGTACGAGGCTTGCCGATGAAGCTGATCTTTTTGGAGTCAAAGCTGTCGGGTTCCAGTCAATTCAGGAAGATGTTTTGACAGCGAACTAAGTACCCACTTTCCATCCACTGGAGATTGATTGTCATACATCAGTAATGTATTGATGGCCGAGGGACTTACTGGCGAGCTCCGTCGCGAGCCTGGCATTCAGAATCTCTGGTAGAGGTATTAGCTAGAGATGACACTATTTTCACCACACTACCTCGAGCCGCTTGCTCATCAACGGCTCTTGTTACCGGTGCCACTACCCATACATAGTTACACCGTTTCATGTATTCTTGCGCTATATTTGAGCGAGCCAAATTTGCATCACCAGTTCCTGATCCAAGTTCACATTCAGCCCCGAGATGATAAGCTCGATTCACTGTACCTGGTAGATCCACGATCACCACGCCGTTAGACAACACTGGGGACCGGTATCGAATGTTAACTTGGCGAATCAAAGGCCACCAAGCCGCTGCCTTGGGTGATTGCTTCTTACGCCCCGGAGGTGGAGCAATATATTCAACTATAGCCTTCAGGAATCCCCGCGACTCGGTACTCGGATGGGACACAAGTCGAGAGGTCCCGAGAGCCTGACGAATACCTTGGACAGGAATCAGTCAACACGAACAAGCCCAGACCGTGACAGGTAATCACCTTCATCGATATCCAGGATTTCATCTACCGACATAAGAATGATTTCGTTAAAGTCTTTAGAGGGATATGCTGCTGAAATCTGGCGAGGATTTTAAACTGGGACGATGTCACAGCAGTCTTCAGACACACCTTATTCCAGGCTATTCCACTCTCGGATTTGAGGTCCGACGGCAGTTTTTTGCTGCCATCCTCCCCTTCCAGATCTCCAAGTAACACAGAAACTTCGGCTTTCCAGTCCTCGACCGACAAGAATGAGATTTCAGCGTCGATGGTGTCTTTATCGTGGTATGTAGCAGTGATGACGACTGAAGTGCAAGCTGGACGAGGTGATTAGCTCAAGAGATAGCCTGAGGCAAACGAGGATACATACCATTTGTGCCGCTGGTTGGCACCAGATTCTCTTGAGATGTCTGGGTCAAGACGAGCCGCAGAAGCAAAGAAGAAGAGACGAACTTTCCAACAGAGCATTGATCAAGGAAGACTTTCCGGAACCGGTCGCTGGACGTTGAATTAGCAACTATTCGTTTTATTTCAACGAATAGAACTGACCACCGGTAAGTGCGATGACCGTTTGAGGTAAAGTTTGCTGTTGCAGGCTACGTGAAAGGATCAGGGAGGTTCGGGTCGGTATATAAGCGTGGCACTCCGATCACCTTGCCATAGTTTCTCTCCAGAGAGCTTCGCGGTTTGGTCCCATCTGTAGTTTCGGCAGAATATCGGTTTCCAAGGCATGGAGTGATGCAAGACCAGTCTCGAAAGCTGCTCGCGGTAAATACATCGTTGAAGAGGAGTGTGAAGAAGGGAGGATGTCGGGCAGCTTCAGATGGGGCAAACATGACTCAGAAACTGCGGATGGAGGATAACCGCATCGGGACTTTCCCATGACCACGCAATCTCCGTCCCGAAAGCCGAATCGGTCGCAATGTGGGGGAGCTTCAACCGTTGAAGTGGCCTCAATTTGTGTTACAAGGAATAGGTTAAAGTGCCTACACAGAATCCACTTCTTCAGAGTCAAGATGCTCGTTCAACTGGAACACAGGCTCCGATACTTTCTCGGCTTCAGCTAGACCTTCGATACAAGCCATCAATCTCTTGATCGACCGCTTTTCAGTCCGGTAATCGCTAGTAGACGCGTCATGTCTATGCCAGAGCAGAGATATGCGGCTCTCGATCTTTACACAGATTCAGTACATTTCTGCTTGCTGAAAGGTGCTTTACAAACCCTGGAAGCCTGATCATCGCAGCACTGTTCTTGCATTGCGCCGACCAGGTCATCAAGTGACGCTTCAATCTTGCTCAACAGGTACTCGCCAACATTAGCGAAAACATTATCGTGGGTTTTGTCGATAAAATCATGGAAGAAACGCTACTTGATGTGAGTACGAGACATGACAGCAGAATATAATTGAACCTTGCGTTTCTCAAAGGCCCCCTTTCCACGTGCGGCCATCTTTATCGCTCCGTCGTATCCCTCATACAACTTTTGCTTCATATGTTGGGATTTGCTAGAACACCAGATTTCTTTCCTCTTCTCATTCAGCATCTTTGACATGTCTTCGATGATCCTAACAAAGTCACGATTGGTTTTCTGGAGGCAAGCATCACGCTGTATTTCTGCGCGATCTCGCAATCCAGCGGGCACCGAGTCGACAACATTCTGTAAAACATTCTTGACTTCTCACATGAGGATACCCTGCAGTGGATGAAGTAGCTGCCCTTTAATGAAGAGGAATATCCACTGCGGCAAGATTTCCTTAGTGAAGGGGAAAAGAATCTCCGAGTTGAAGTCATGAATATCTCCAAAGTAACCAAAGCGACGGATCACTCAGGGAAATGTCAGCTATGCCTCCAAGGGTCTCAAGTGTAATGGCTCACTTACCCGCATAGTATGTACTCCAATGCCTCGACGAGGCGAATTTATCACGCCGTTGTACAAGTTTCGCTGTTGCCTGAAGATTAATTTAGTCTCCAAGTAGTACTTGAAAAGGACCGGAAGCTGTGATACCGCAGTCTGTCCAGCGTCGCAGCGCGGTTTGAGTACATCTCGAACATGCTTTTTGATCCTCACGACATCACTTTCAATGCACTGGTTGAACTTCTGCAGCGCAGCATTAGAAAGATATCAACGACACCGCAGTAGTATTCACTGGCCTCGGTCAAGATGGTAGACAAGCCGACTGGGTCCGAGTCAAGCTCGTATTGCATGATGTCTTCAGGTAGAGGGAGACATGTTTGCCATCTCTCTTGGAGGTGGAAAGCATCCGTAGGTTCTACTTGCTCGGTAAGTAGCATGAAGTTTTCAACCTCGTTAAGGAGATCATCGATCTGGGAAAAAAAAGTTCCGGTTAGCAAGTCGAAGGGTATGATCTGCTAGATGCTGTATCCATAGCTGCACTCGTGGAATCTGAGTGCCTTCCTCATTGGGGAAGGAAATCATTCCGATGTCGTCTGATATACCTCAAATTCTCGTCAGTTTGGTGTAATATTAAATGAATAGGTTTACCGTGCAACTTGGCGTAATCTCTGCTAGAAACCATGAAAACAGGGAGTTTGATCGGCTCATAATCTGTCTCATGGTTATTCAGACACTTTGGACCTTGTTCGTTGGAGCCCACCAGAAGATTTGACTTTGAGAGCTAATATCAGGGCTCTTTTGTTAGATAATGATATATCCAGTCAAGTAGTTAGTTGGCTTACGTTGAATGTCAGACCACATTTCACGGAATTGGACGACCAAGTCTTCAGTGACTTCCTGAAAACTTTGACTAAGTATGATTCTGGATTGTGAAACTTGTGTTCTCACTTTTGACCGTCGGGAAGAGCAAAATGCACGCTTCCCAATCTGGAGGCTCTCTAATTCCTGTTGGAGTCGTCTGATTGTTCCGAGAGCCCGTTGGGTAGAGTCAGAGGAGCCAACTTGTGTATTTCTTCCATCGGATCAGAGAAGGTTTGCAGTGATATCACTCCGGCTCACCTCTCAGTGACCCGTCCATGGGAAGCTCTCGGCGACACAAAAGACGTCTCTGAATCCGAAACTTTGAGTCTTTTGATGTTTGCCTGTCCTGCGAAATCCAGTTGCCTACGACCTCTTTTCTTGCCTTTTCCGACCTGTGTTCCATCGGAATCTAATCCCAATGTTGTCAAACCCTGATCTGGAAGGGGTTCATCATACCTTCGGCAATGGCCGCAGCTATCGCGTCACGTCTCTGTGAGATCTCGGCTTCCAACTGACAGAACTTGGGACTCTCGGGAAATTCATACTCGGACGGCAATATATCGTCACATTTTGTCACTAAAGACAGGCGATGAGCAGACGAGCGAAGTTGAACGATAAAACTCGCCAATGAAGCTGATAGTTTTCGAATCGAAGCTGCGGGCTCGAGTCAATTCATTGAGATGTTCAGACATCTAGCGACTCACTTTCCATCCACTGTCGATTCCTCGTATCAGTTTATAAGTACAGGATAATACTTAGTTGAAGGGCTTACAGGCGAGTTCCGTCATGAGTCTGGCATTTAGAATACCTGAACAGACCCGATTAGCAAAGTGATCTGTTTGACGATATCAATTACCTCTGGCCGCCTGTTCGTCGGTAGCTCTTGTTATTGGTGCGACGACCCAGAGATAGTTGCACCGTTTCATGTAATCTTGTGCCACGTTTGAGCGAGCCAAATTAGCATCACCGGTTCCTGATCCGAGGTCAGCCTAGATTGACAGGTTCAGTTGACCGTACATGCATACCAGGTAGATCTGCGATCACGACGCCATTTGCGAGTACTGGAGACCAACATCGAATTTTGACTTGGTGGATCAATGGCCACAGCGCGGGCTTCTTGAATTGCTTCTTCCGCAGTGGCGGGGCTTGAATGTACTCAGCGACAGATTTCAAGAATCCTTGGGAATCGTTGGTGGGACGAGACACAACTTGAAACGTCCCGAATACTCGACGAATATCTTGGAAAGCAGTCAGCAAGAAAAAGCATACACTGAGGAGCTCAAATTACCTAGATCGATGTCTAGGATTTCATCGACCGACATACTGGTGATTTCGGTAAAGGTCTTCGCAGGATATACATTTGAAATCTGTGTGGCGTGAATTGTGAATTTTGAAGTCGGAAACCTCGTCAGCCTCACCTTATGCCGGGCTATTCCACTCTCAGATTTGAGGTTCGACGGAAGTTTCTTTCTACCATCTTCTCCTTCCAGATCTCCAAGTAACACAGAGACTTCGGCCTTCCAGTCCTCGACCGACAAAAACGAGATTTCAGCTTCGATGGTGTCTTGGTCATGGTACGAAATCTCAGTGGCGACTGATGTGCAGCTATTGGTCCCGCTAGTTGGGACCAAATTATCTTTCTCTTGATCAAAACTAGTCGCAGAGGAAGGAGCAGGGACACACTTTGCACCAGAGCATTGATCAAAGAGGACTTTCCTGAACCAGTGGCTAAAGTTTGAAATAATGATGATCCTCTTATTTCAGGGAATAAGACTAACCTCCACAGACTGCGATGACAGTTTGAGGCAAGGTTTGCTTTTTCAATCTAGCCGAGCGTTAAATGTAAGTCATAGTGATAGTGAACTCGAATCACCTTTTTAAACTTTCCCTCCATTGAGCCTCACGGTTTTTCCCCATCGCCAAGTTCGGAAGAATATCTGTTTCCAATGTACGTAGAGTTGCCTGACCAGTTCGGAAAGCTGCTTGTGGTGAATACATCGTCGCTGAAGTCAAGTGCTGGATTGAGACTCCGAAACCGCAATTCAAGCTGCGACAATGCCCCGCCAGGCGACTACAAAAAAATCATCAGAACTGATTTGCGGTGTCTGTCAATTCTTCCGGGCCTATCTCTACTGAAGAATTTAATTATGTCTGGTAGTACATATATTTACAATCCATATCCAGGTCGCCCAGAGATATCATTGTTATGATGAGTCCGTCGCTTGTTAGAAGATTCTGATGTAGACGACGCAGGTCGTTTCCCATTGGCTCCTGAAAGGTAATGTCAATTCATACAGATCGTCGAGGTCAATGACAACATGAAAACATACCTTTCAGATTTGATGGCCCCGCCATACTCGTGTCGCTCTCTACATCTCTCGGGAACCAGAGACGTCGTCTTATTCCCTCAAGAGCTTTTTCACCAACATCTGGCCCGTCCAATTCGGTAATCTCATCCTCCAAAACGATAAAATTCCTGTCAAGGACAGCATTACCTGCAAAAAGTGTCCGCTTCTCAAGTTCCGCCTTGTACCTTGCAGCTTGATCAGAGAGACGCTCGATAGACCGCTCTTGCTCCTGGCATTTGCGCTGAAAAGAGTCGCGGTGGGCTCTGACAGCCTGAAGATGCACCGATGTCTCTCATAACTGGCGTGAAATAATATCATGCTTGTCGGACATGTCTTGGAGCCGGAACTTTTGCAGCATAATAATTATCAGTCATCGTTTGGAGACGACTATCAGTCTCTTTCAGCTGGTTGATGTTTCGTTGGTTCTATTGTTGAGAGGACGGATATGCTTCTTCGTCATGGTTGTGAGTTTTGCATGAGCATTATCGAGATCTGACTGGGTATCGAGCCTCAAGCTCCGCTCCCGATTATATTCGTCAGAGAATTGGTCGTGCTTCTTCGTCATGGCTATGAGTTTTGAACAAACAGTGTCGATATCTGACTGGGCATCTAGCCGCAAGCGCCGCTCGCGGTTATATTCGTCGGTCGTGGAGCCAAGCTGTTGTACCAGCACAGGGAATTGTCGGTTCTCCTCCTGGACACTCTGCAGAAGAATCTCCTGGCGGGCAAAAGATTGTCGAAGGGATTTATATCTCACAACGATGGTCTGGAGCTGAGATGAGTCGAGGTCACGGGCAGTAGCGTCTTGTCTCAAAACCTGCTCTTTCAACCCATCGAGCTCCTCCTGGCGATCCCGAAGCACCTCATGCTGGCGGTCGATAGTTCGATGAAGAGATTGGATGGTAGCTGACGTCTGGGTCGCAATGATATTCGGAGTAGGATGTTTATATGTTCTGCGAGCATCCTTGAGCTCCGCATCGAGCAAGCGGTTCTTCTTCAACAGGTCTTGGAAAGAAGCAGTGAGTGTTGCCTTTATCTTTTCCTTCTCGTTCGTCACATCTTCCAGCTCCTTTTCAAGCTCCTGCTTCTCCTTCTGAATGTCCATGCACCGTTTCTGTAGCTTCACAGCTCTGTCGGTCTCCTTCGCAACAAGTTCATTGGGTGGCCTGAGAAGGGCCTTGCGAAGGATGGTGAGAAGGAAAGATGGATACAATGGCTTGACCTGGTTCTGTCTTGATCAGACTTGGAGTTGGATCTGAGAACTCTCGGACGATATCAGCGAGCTCATCTGTAAATTGGAGGGCAAGAATCGACGTTTACACAGTTTCCAAGAGGCTTGAGCTTGTCAACAATCTGAGCATTCAGCTCCTGAGATTTTGCAAGCTGGCCCACAGCTCAGCGATATCGGATTCGAAGGTGTAGATGCGGGATTCACGTCGCTCTTGCTGCACTTTGACGGTTTCAGCGAGGTCATAAATCAAAGAAAACATGAGATTATCCTCTGGTTGTTCCATAGATATAGGGGCGACCTGAGTCGAGGAGCTGATATAGCAAGACTGGAATCATCATGTTCATATGCCTCCTTCCATCTTTTCCTTTCATATTTCCAAGTTTCTATAGAAGTATTATTTAACAGTCACAGTACAACAAGAGCCAATTTACAGAATTTTCTGCAAGAATAGTGCTCAAGCGCTCAATCAGTATCCATATCCTCCTCGGAATACCAGAAGATGGGTTTCGGCGGGACAGTCTGCTTCTCGGCATTCTGTCTCCTCACGATACCAGTCAATAGCTGTTTCAATCTCCTCTCAGTTGTCGCATTATAACCCCTCGTCATGGCTTCCTTCCGCTCCCACAGCACCGACATACGTGTCTCGACCTAGAAATACCGTTATGCATCAGGACCAGCGACGTTTGACTTTAGAGACGTACCTTTTTGGCTTGTTCAAGCATCTCTCGGTGTAAAATGCCGTACATTGCGTCGACTTCTCGCTCGAGCCGGTCAAAGAAATACGAAGAAACTTGCGAAAACAGAATCTCTTTGTTTTCTTCAATGAAATCATGGAAAAATTCCTGTGAGACGGTGAGTCGATGCCTTGAAAGTATGCAGCAAATAGACTCACCCTTCGTCTCGCGAAGCTCCGTTCGCCCTTGGCCGACGTCATATTGATGGCACCATTATAACCTTCAGCAAGTCGGTCTTTGATATGCTCTTGTGCCAAGGAACGCCAGACATCCATGAACTTGCCAAGAACCAAGGCGTTGGTGGTACGCTTGATGATCCTGTCCACCGCGCATTGAGCCTTTTTCACGCAAGCTGCTCCCTGCATTTGAGCACGATAGTTTAGGCCAGGATATGGTTCAGTCGAGAGCACCATGTCGTTGACAATGTCCTCAATCTTTGCCATTATTGCGGTGCCAGATTCTTTGAACAAAGCCTCTGCGATGATGTGACGCCACATTTTTTGAATTTTATCGGTAAATGGCTCCAAGATATGGGAATTGAAGTCGATGGAACCACCCTTCTTTGTACTGAATTTCCCATGACGACGTAGAGCTAAAGGGGACTCAGTTTCACGACTGAATGACCTCAGTATAACAGGGACCCACTAGCAAGATATGTGTTCCACTTGACAGACCCCGCAAATTTGTCGCGTAAAGAGATCACCTGTCCTTCGGCCTCGGGAGATGTCAGTCGAGTGAATAATTATACATGGACTACCCACTGCAAGCTGGCCAGCTTTGGCCAGAACTTCAAGCTTATCCCGTAAATGATGCTTCATTGCTGCTTTGTGAGTTTGGAGCGGTTCTCGAAAGGCCTGATCAGATTAGTCTTTAGCTCTCGAAACATTGAAACACATCGGAAAGCTCTGTACCTTGTTCAATGATTCGGAGAGTCCAGGTTCCGATTCATCTTCGTCTGTGTCCAAGTCCATAGCCATGGACTTGGTTCTCCAGCGCTTTCGGATCAAATCAAGATGTGCTGGATCCACCTGGGTAACCTGCTCGAAATAGTCGATCATCTGCTTCACTAGGTCCAACAGGTCTGCTTGAAACTCTTGATCGCAAGCACGACGCGCTATTTCGGCATGATATTTTGCCCAATCGCTAAGTTGAGGGATGCCGGTGTCCGCTTTGTCCTTGAAACAGTTGGGTTCTTCGTCTCTTGACAGCGCTGAAAAACATCAGCATGAGACAAACATTGAACAATGACAGCTGCGGAGGACAAACCGGAGTAATCTCGAGTCGCAACTGCAAATATAGGTATTTGTACTCGTTCGAAGGCTGTAGGGAGACCGGACTGGGTTGGGTTTTGTTCTGAAAGCTCGTTGTCATCAGCAATTCATGATACAAAAATGCGAAAGCTTGCCTTCCACGGTCTCCATCTCTGCACGGAAGATATCTCGGATTTCAATTGTCGCCGTCTATTGAGAACTTGGTAAGATCCTTGGGGTTTCGCGATAACGCTTACGTTGGACCGGATTCGTGAACATATTGCCCTTTGTTCACGTTCGAGAGCTTTCAGCTCTTGACCGAGCGTCCTCACCCTGGTCAATAATGCATTCAAAGACTCTGAATCACGGAGCGCAGTGTTTCTTCTACAGTATGTGAAGTCAGTACATTTAGAAGGTCAGACCATGACAACTTACTCGACATTCGGGCTATCGAGTCGTCTTCTCTTGACAGGCGGGCTATCTTCACTGTTCATCTGGTCTTGTTTGGCGGTAAGTAGTCGCTCCTGTTGGCGCAAGGCGTCCTTCTTCTGGAGGACTTGATCTTTCACGTCCTCGTATTCGTGATAACCTTCGGCAGGATTGTCGCTTTCGGTGAGGGAAATATCATCGCACTTTGTTACTGAGAACAGGTCAAGTAATCTAGATGAGCCGAAAGGAATACGGGACATACTGATGAATGCAACATTTTGTCTGTCCAAACTAGAGAAGACCAAAATCAAGAAGATATTCGATACCACATAGTTGATAGGCACTTTCCGTCAACTACAGTCAAAGTCAATTAATGTAAGCTGAACATGTAGCTCAAAAGACTCACACGCCAATTTTCGACGCAGTGCTTTGTTCGTGAGATCTGCAATCAAGGTTAAGAAGTCAATCTATGATCGTCGGATAGCTAGTTTACCCCAGGCAGCCTTTTCGTCGCTTGCTCTGCTCATTGGCGACACAACCCATAGAAAATCACATTTTTTCATGAATGTTTCGGCGATGTTGTTGCGTACAGCATTCGTGTCAGACGTCCCTGTGTTCAGGTGAATAAGCTAAAGCACAAGAATATTGTTTACACCCACCAGGTAAGTCAATCAGGACGACACCAGTCTCCAGTATCGGAGACCGACATTCAATCTTGACTTGGCAAATCAAAGGCCAGAACACAGGTTCCTGGACAATTCCCTTTCGTCGATCTTTCTTCTTGGGTCCTATGTACTTCACGATCTCCTTTGAAAATTCTTCGACGGTAGCGCATGATACAACTTTTGTCGTCCCAAGCACTTGACGGATATCTGATCCACCGAATCAATGTTAAATTGAAACAAGACACCACAACCTGCTTACTTTCGTCAGAGCTGATTAGCTCTTGGACAGTCATTTTCGCCAGTGTATTGAAGTTCTCTCTGGGGTAGACATCACGAATCTGTTTCATTCATCATTCAATGAATCGGGAATGCAAAACCGGTGGAGACGCACTTTTTGCCAGGATTCGGCCACTTCCAGGGAGCTGCTGCTGTTAATCTTGGGAATTTGCCGTACACCATCTGATTCACTCTCGCAATCGTCAAGCGAAAGCTTGATCTCGTTACTCCATTCCTCTTCGGTAAGAAATGTTATGGATGCGACTATCGTATCTTTCTTGTGATGAGTAACGACCGTAATGGCACTAGTGCATGCTGAAAGGACGGCGAAGGAAAGAATGAAGAAAGAAAAGTCAGAAAGCCGCAATGCGCTACAACAAGGAAATACCTCGATGACCACTTGTCGGTAATATGTTCATTTGGAGAAGCGCATTGACGAGCGTGCTTTTACCGGCACCAGTAGCTGCATTCACTTTCAGCATCAAGTTCGGTGAACGACAAAGGAAGTCATACCACCAAGGATGCCTATCTTAATATTCGGAACTTGGACCTTTTTCAGGCTGGACATTATTTGGGCGTGTTCAATTCGCGAATAAACAACAAAAACCTCTCGAATCCATCGTTCCATGCGTGCAGCCTGTCTGGAAGGAGCTCAATGCCTTTAAGAATCTCTTCACATCTCGTGATTGTGACTTGGCCGCCTTTGATAGAACTTGCGGGAGAATAGTAGTATTGTGCTCCTGGCTCGGTCTTCATTCGAGGCTCTGGTGTGGTGGTAATAAAATCGAAAGAAAATGTAATCAAAGGTTTAAACTCCGATTGATATTGACCATGAAATTTTGAAACCTGACGAAACGCCGATCATCGGTGTCCATCGCAACTTCAATTCAAAGCCAGGCAGCTTGCACTCGCAGAAATGTGCTTATCGTCACAGGGCATGTTCCAACTTGTGAGACTTAGTTACAGTTGACTTTCATGAAGGCTGAGGATCTGTCAGAGGTTGTTCGATTTTAAAAGGAAAATTTTACCTGGCGTAGGTCTTTCTTCCAGGCTTCCCGACAGTCTGAAATAGGTTCAATGTCGGATAAGTTCCTTGGCATTTAGAGATGACCAGAAGGGCAGCGTTGATACTCGAGCGAGGCATGGAAGACTTTTTTGAACCCCGCAGCTTATCAAGCCAGATAATAATATCATGCCTAATCTGGCGACAGTGTACGTGATGGTCACCCACAATCTCCTCTGCAAAAATGGATTCTTTACCAGACAATACAATGGTCATTGGGGCAACCGGTTTGTTAGCAAGTATCAATCTGGCGAGATCCGTTTGTTGAAGGACGGGATGGTAGCAATGGAAAAAAAAATTGACGAAGAACGGTGAGCTGGAAGCAAAATTGACGAAGAAGAACGGAGAGTTGGAGGCAAAGTTGAAATCGACGACAGCAGAGCTGAAAAAGACGAAAGCCGACGGGGAAAAGCATGCGAAGGATATCCAGAAGTTGAAGACAGATCTCGACAATGCCTTGACGCAGAACGCGCGCGCGCACAAAAAATCTGCCAACTGCAGGACGACATCAAGAAGGTCCAGGCCGAGCTTTCAGCACAAGGAATAAACCTGACATTCGTCATGGAATTTCTCGACCCTATCTTCTCCTCTCATCTCACCAAGGGCGCTGCCGTCGAGGTGTTCTGGATCAAAGTCTTTGCAGAGGCTAATCCAGGAAAGTCTATCCCCCTTCCCCTATTGCCCAATATAATGAGCTTGGAGCAAAAGCTCCAAGCTATGTGCGACTCGGGAAATCTTCCCAGAGACCAAATCGTACCCACTACTATCAGCATTGCAAAGCGATGGTCGATAACATTCCGCTCGCCACAGATTTCAACGACAAGCCGGCTCTTGGAAAACGTTTCCTGAACTTGGTGGAGAAACCATGAGAAACAATTGTCATCCAAAGTTCCGACGAAGTCACGACCACTGTCAACGCTTCATTCATGAGCAAGTTAAGCTCCCAGGTCAGTCCAATGGCACATTCATCTCATCCACACCCTAAATACCCCTATAGTACACCGATCGAGTGAAGACTCGGAACAAGTAGGCTCACGTCGCCGATGCCTCTCAGCTGGCAAAGTACCTGACAATTCAGGAGACAGCTGGGCTTGGCCCTCACCAAGAGCTGGAAAAAACCTACTAGCAAATGATTTTCGGTTATGACTACAAAGGCGTATCGAAACAACATGAGCCGCATAAACAGATCCTGACGAACTGTAAGCATTGGTGAATTACTTGTTATTAATCTAATCCTTTTCAGCTGGTTCGCTGGGTGACATGTGCGAACCCGAAGAGGACAAAGATGGTCGGCCACCTCCATACGTGGATGCCGATGGTAAAGATGATGGAGGCGGCTAGGTTCGGCGGCCATTAGTCCATTATTGCGAAAGAAGCGAAGAATAATGAATTTACATACAGGCGCTTCAGGAATGGGAAGACAAGGGCTTTGTGGACATGGAAAATAGGCTAATACTGCAGGCAGTCGCTGCAGGACTCCATGAGAGGACTGCAAAGACCGACCTGAAATACACAGAGCCCCAAGAAGATCCATACAAGATACAAGAGGTGAATGAACTAGCTGAGGAAGGCATTAGGAAAAGACTCCCAGACCAGATCAACTGGTCAGTATCCACGGTCTACCGACGCCCCGGAATTAAGCTTACTTCTCTAACACAATCATTAGCATACAAAGCAATCAGGGCATTGAGGACTAGAAAGGCAGACCTCGAGAGAAATGAGACAATCAAGAACCTTCGAGCCACTAAAGCTGAGGTCACGCAAATCTGTGGCTTTACACCAACGTCCAAAGACATATGGAACTCACTGAAGCTTGAAGTCTTCAATAGAAGGGTACAGAACTTCATGTATCTTATGATGCATGGTACCCAACGTGTCGGCAAATACTGGAAGCATATTCCTGGCTGTGAAGAATACCAGAATTGCAGCATATGTGGCGAAGAGGAGTCACTGAAGCATGTTCTCCTTGAGTGCCAGATGCCAATACAGAGCACAATATGGAACCTCGTGCGCAAGCTCCTTGAAATGAAGGGCGGAGAGTGGCCAGGGATAACCTATGAACTGTTGATGGGTTGTGGAGTTGTCAAGCTCAGAGGAGATTCGGAACAAGAAGCGAAGGCGCGCACACGATTCTTCAGAATTATCATTTCAGAGTCAATGCACCAAATATGGAAAATGCGGTGCAATGTCGTAGTAAAGGAAGAACCCATCCCTAGTGCGCCACAGATTGAAAACACATGGCTGTATATCATCAATACTCGACTTGATGAAGACAGAATGCTTACCAATAAGCTTAAACATAAAAAACACGCCCTTAAAAAGGCCCTTGTTCTTGATACATGGAAAGGCACTATCAGGAATGCGAAAGTCTTACCAGATGACTGGACCCGGTACTGGGAGGTTTTAGTGGGTATAGGGCGCAAGGGAACCCTTGATACCATGAATGGAGAGGAAGAACTCTCTGACAATGACGTCCCATTGTCTGATCATGGGTAGCTCGAGCCCCACACTACCGCCACAGCTTGGCGGTGTGCCTAAGTGCATTACCTTTCGTCAATATCCGACTTCGGACACAAATTCCGATACTTTATTATCCACGCGTCGTAAACCACTGAACCAGGTCCTGAAACTTCCATTGCCACTGCTTGCTCTTTTTTTTTTTCTGGCAAGACGCTCTGCTTCCGATACCTGTTGACTAGTCAGAGACGAAAGTGGAATGTATGCTTGACGAGCCTCGGCTTGGTGACGAGCCTCAATCCCGCCTATGGGATCGTCCCAAAGACTACATTTCCGGCTATTATCATCGGGATGGCCTCCACGATTGAAGTGATCGTAAGACGTGACAACTTTTCGACAAAGGTAGCAGGAATATGTGCCGCATTTGCCACACTGAATAATACTTGGTCAGTTCTAGTTTACTTTGAGCAGGGGTCGGTCGTACAGCAATTCTGTTGCACTAAGATATTTACGTTGAGATGAAGGTAACGGAATATGACAATGAAACTCACCCCCTCCGACTTGACAAAGGCCATTCGGCACTTGGGGCATTTACGGACCAAGGCATTCGCTTCGCTTGGTCAGTTGGTGGTGACGACCAGACAGAAGAGACGCACACATAGCTTCCTCCACCTTGTGCTCGTCCAAGTCAGACCGACCCTTGACCACTTTCTGACATTTTCTTCCTGTGTGATCCTATGGGAAATCCGTAAATGCGGGATTTGTTCTAGTCAAACTCGGCGACTCACGCCCATTTTGCACTTTCTGCAGCTCACAAATCTACATTCATGCCTAGGGCATCTTAGCAATGGCATTTTCGTCAAGTCGTCCTCGCAAAGTACAGCCAAATCGCATTTCGGACAGTTTTCCAGACCCTGAAGGTCGGCCAAAGCGTCTTCCTGAATGATATCTTGCCACAAGGCGTACATTTTGGGATCCAAGCAGTTTTGGAGAGTTTTGGCGTTGAAGGTCGTCGGACAATGTGAGGCATCCATGCATTTGATGACCTAGAGAGGCAGAATAAGTCGCTTTGGTGATGAGAGGATGGATACGACAATACGAACAGAATTACGCATAGCAAGAGCCGTCTTGGCTTGTGAAGAGATACAACTCTTGCAAAACAAATGTCCTTCCGGACACTGGTACATCTCCAACTGTTCAAAGTTAGACGAGGTATCATACTGGAACGCTGAAACAAAGATATCTCACAAATAGACACTCATCAAAGCAGCACGCGCATTCGACCTTGGGAGGGGGCGCCGGCTTATTGGACTGCACTGGTTGAGAGTTTCGGGTTCTGAAATGATCTCAATCCTCGCGACAATTGGATTCGAACGTGAACATACCTTTTTGCGGATATTGCTTCTGGGCGATTTAATTCTAGAGAGGTTCTGAAAGCAATCAAAAGCGAGACCAGGTTTTGGAGCTTAGACGAACCTTAGTGCCAGACTTGCAACAGCACTGAGATTACCAAGCATCGTCACCAATGATGCTGACATCAACCTCAGCGAGCCAAGTCCAGAATGGCCCACCTCGAACCCAGTAGCAAACGCACCAGAGAAGCTAAAGATGAACACAATTTGTTCGAAGAGCTTGCTTCTATTCGAAACACAGCAAGTCGGAATGTCAAGCAGATAGCTGCACGAAAACACGGTGACTTTTATAACCTGACCGACCTCGCCAGGCCAAGAAAGCTGATCAACACTGAATCGGAATATCAAGGCAGCTATCTTGGCGAGAAGAACCTAAAGTCGCGGTCAGCTTCAATGCAAAGTTCGAAAAGGCGACAACGTGCATGCGTGGCGCCGAACAAAAGTCCAAGAATCAAAGCAAGAATCCACTGCCATAGAGATATCAGTAGCTTGAGGCTGGTCAAGTCCGGCGAGAGAAGCTCCGTCGAGTTCATGCTGCAGCGAAAGGCGCGGGAGAAAGGAGAGAGCTAGAGAATAAAGCTGTACCGCGCTTTACATATAGGAGACATCGACTTCCCACGCCGCAGATGCAAAAATACAACAGCTCGTGCATTATATCCTAGACAATAAAGTCACTGCTCTCCAAATAGCCTTTTTCTGAGAATACAATGATCAGTAAGGGGACCAGGATCTTGGAGAGGGAGACTCACAATCTGGCAGGTGCTTCACTGAAAACTGTAGTTCCACCGACCATCTCCCGAGCCCAAACATCTCTCAAAAACCATCCGACATGACCAACGAGACATCCCATGAGGTCTCCAGCTGCAGCTTTCCAAGTTCCGTTAAGAATCCACGAGAAGCCGACGAGCGCAAAGGGCAGATATGGCGCTGTTATTGTATAGAACCCAAAGAGAGATATCGGTGTGGAAGGATGTCTCCGGGACCATACATATACAGGCACAAAGGCCAGAGAGGATGACAGGAAGGGAAGATTGAATAGCGGACTCAGAGCCTGCAGAAACTCCGAGGTTAGAAATGAGCAAGATGGTCAAAGGTGAACCCACCAGCAGCATGACTGATGACAAAAGTAAAAGCCAGAAATAATCCGCTTTCTTGTTCGCAAACGACGATTCCTCAAGCATTCTACTATATCGCATGCTGCCGAAAGTTCAGTTTGATCCCACAGAGCCTACAGAGCAAGTAATAGACGTACAAGAAGAACAAATGGAACACGAAATCCAGGGATATTGGTCCAAAGTAAAAAAAGGTCGTCACCACGCGCCATGGCTGCTGTTCCGTCAGACTGATTTCATACGGAGCATCATAGACTGACCTGAACGTTTATAAAGGCACTTTTGGGGCTGAAGTAAAGCTGAAGCGGTGTTACAAGCTGACATTGCTGCAAAACAAGGGTGAATAGAGCTTTTGAAGAATGGAAGGACCTCACCACCGCCAGACTAGTCAGCATTGCCATGCCCAACCACCCACGAGTGATTGGAGGAATCGCGGTGACCCATGCTTCTATTCCTACTGGCATCAGACGAGAAGAAGGAGGAGCAAAAGATCCTGGATGTGAGAGTGAAAACGAGCAATGCCAAGAGTCGGCAAAGACAAGAGAACGTGGCACAATAACGTGACCGAAGCGCATTTATCCGGAGACCATGGTTGACGAACGACTAAAGTGTCTCCAATCTCTGCCCGGTCTCTCTCGTCTACTCCCCGTTTATTCGACCATCGAAGAGGAATCTGAATCAGCGCCTCATCCGTTCGTTTTTATCCAAATTGCGCGAGAAATCGCCCGGTCCAACCATGTCGCGTCGCAGATACCGGACCTGCTAGATATGCTCTGCTGTATCGACGTGATGTACAAGGAAGCTATAAAGCAGGCGAAACGTGCTCTTATGTTCAGCAGGGCCAAAAGTCCACCTCGCCTGCCGGAGAGTCTCGATTCTGCTGTGGAACAATTCGAGAGTATTCGCTCAATTTATATTAGCTCTCTGCTAGGTTACTCCAAGCTTCATATACATGTCAGTTATCATCGTCTTGTGTCTTTATTTACTGACAAGATTCTAGAATCTTTGGTTTCGCACCTCTCCAGCCCACGTCCTCATATATTTGAATCAATACTTTCCACCGAAAACCATGCATTCTCCACGACTGTTTCACCACGACCTTGACGACAACGAAAAGCAAGACCTTGAGGACGCTGAAGAGGATTGTCGCCTTTTCATAGCTCAATCGTACGAATTGGCTGAAGAGCGTGCTAAATCTCAAGGTCAACCCCTTCATCTCGTGCTTTCCAACGAAGAGTGCCGACAAAAATTCCCTTGTCCTATTGATCTCGAGACTCTAACGAACAGAACGACGACATATTTATCCTGTGTCGAGACACTGGTGAATCTTCTCGAACATCTCTTCCCATGACTGCCTAGGCAAAACCAATCAACAATCAGAGGCGTACTCGAGCGGCGCTGAAGGAATGAGAACCAGGGATAGGTTAGTAATCCATTTTGCGCCATCATTATGCATTTAACAGCAGTTTTTCTAGTGTTGCGACTGCTTCCAACGGTCCTCCCTCATCCCCTTCTTTGCCAAATACCATCAGGATGTCGCGAGCTGCAATGAGATATTGTCTTGCTACATGCTCTTGAGTTGGATCGTCCAGGCTGCTATTCCATGCAGTCTTGGCCATTTCAAGAAGGTGCATCCCTAGAAACAGATTGTAGAGAGGCGTAAGCTAGTTGAGAAATACATACCAATCTGAGGATAATTCAGTGGGTAAATCAGTTGATAAACGTCCAACAATGTCACCCCCGCCTGCAATGCGGCAGTGTAAGCACCCTCATGCGACGATTTGCTGAATTCTTCTGACAGGCCAGTAATGTATGACTCGCTGAACACAGGCGATAGTTCCCTTGGAATTGTGTCCGTGTTTCGATGACCTATGACCATATAATCCCGAAGTTTCTGGACTATCAGATCTGAATTCCCATCTGCCTCTGGAACAGGACTAATTCCTTGCAGAAATTGACACGAAGCGCATTCGCACTTGAACCCGTAACTCAGCTCCAAGATCTGTTGTCTCGTTTGCAAGAGGGCAGGATCCAAGTAGGGAATGCAGATCTGGGAGATGTCAGCATAAATCCTCGAAAAAGCTGACGAGCTCACTTCCTCGTTTGGTGTAATCTCTCTGAGCGCCACCACCTCCATTCGCACTGGCTGACCCTGAGTCAAGATATATCTGGTGGCAGCATTCGGCAAGCAGGAATGGTTGAAGAGACGGCTAGCCAAAGGGAATATCCCGTGTCCAATTGTATTCAAGTGCGAATGTATTGCAAAATTGTTGTTCCCAAAACGCGAATACATCGCGTAAAGCCGCTCTCGGGATATCGATGTTTTCTTTATGGCGATAGGCGGTGGATAGGGATGCTGGACAGGTCCTGGTAGCAATGTCATGAACGTAGATATGGGAGATCCTTCGTCCTCGAACGACATCTCGGAATCAATATGAGCAGCTAGATGCGAAAGCAGCAGAGCATCCAATTTTTCATGAGGTTGGAGAGCTTGATAAAGCACTGAAGCGGTGAAATTGTTGTAATTCTTGCAAATGCGCTTGTGCTGCAATGACCAGTCCAAATTCTGACCTAGTTGGATTAATGGAAGGGTTTCTTTCATTTGATTGCTTGCCGTACAGGTTGAATCACAGTACCAATATGAAGCGCATCCAGAGCAACGACGCAGGCATGTTGAAACCGATATCTTATGACAAGCGTCGCATCGTCGCCCTTTTTCTGACGGAAGCAGAATTGATGCTATGGTTGGAATCGCAAGGATTAAAGATCCGGCTGAAAAATTGGATTTTGCTGTCGCCTGATGCCTGGCTTTTGGGTGAGGAGTCAGGGCCAAAGACGGCCCCAGACGAGATGCTGAAAATTCGGGCGGCATTGAGAGGTTGAGGTTGCAGTGAGACACATGATCAGTGTCGACGCGTCAAAAACATCAGCAAAATTGCAAATAACTTGTCATCTTTTTGCGCATTTCAGCTTGTAAAAAGCGCAAGATAATCAAAGCAGCCCATGAAGGGCGGGAAGCTTAATTCGAGGCCATGTATCGTCTCAGCAAGGGACGTGAGAGCTTTATGACGCTGATCGGCATCTGTGGGATGCCGGAAAGGGTCCTGATCGTCGTCGCCGTGGTCACGCTCTCACGGCTGTCATGTCCTCGACTCGTGGCAACGAGCAGACCTGTTGCACAGAAACCACTCAAAACTATCTGGACAAGTACTAGGGAAGTGAGCTACAGGCCACTTGACAAGCTGGGGGCAATATTCTTGCCATAGCACAACTTTTTGCATTGTCTGCGGTCATCCGCTTGTAGGATTTTGGACATAAAAAGTGGCGTGTTTTGGCTTTTTACGTATTTTACGTATTTCAGCGTGTTTTTTGCGTGTTTTTGCGCTTTTTTGCGTGTTTACAGGCCCAAAAAAGCGCAAAAAGTTATTTGTCATCTTGCTGATGAAACGTAGTGAACAGGACAATAAAGGGAGGTGGATTCAAGGGCTTGATACTTACACTATAGTAAGAGCAGCGACACCTTATCAAGCAGCTGCGACTTCTAGACGTCGGCCAAAGACAATGGGCTTACTTAAGCAGCATGATCCTGAAGTTAACTCCCAAAATTTACTTATGTTCACAACATTCGTTGCGACTCGGACAAGCCAGGACCTTTCCTGTTACGTCCCTGATTCGGCTTGACCGGTTTCAACCCTTCACGCCCTGAGTAAGAACTTCAACATAGAAAGTTGTTGACGATGAGTCGGAGTCGACAGTCAGACGATCCTGAAGTCGACCTACATCTGCAAAATGGTTTCCTTGCTGTAGGGACTGGCCATATACAGGGTGCAATGTAGATCACCTAGCTCGCGTAGAGCCATAGCTGCTTTAGCGAGAGAGACAGCAGTGAGATAGCACTGAGATAGCATGCTTCAAGGTCGGCTAAGGTCGGCTATTGCCAACAACGATCAAAACTTTCAATGTCCGCCGAGCACTGCTTTTTCTAAGCGCGTACAGCGCTCTAGCCGATGTACGTGCTTCTACCTCTCTACCCGCCTCAACCCGGAGAACCAAGAAGGAGAAGTTTTCGAATCTCCAAGTCCCTGCTGGCCCGCCGTAAACTGACATGTGAAAAGTGGTATATAAGCCTAGCCCGGTTACCTTTCATTGCATATCCTTGCTTCCTTCCCTCCACCACCACCGACCTTGTCCTCTTGGTTCCCTGGCAAGTTAAATCACCTCCTTTCTTGCAATGCATACTCATACTCTCCCATAGACAATATAGTACTAGTCTCTCCGTCATCAGTACGGTGACCGGTCCCGGTCCTTTTTTCGCTGGTTTCCTCTACGCTTCAGTATGTCAATATTCTCGATATGCACTGGTCAATTTATGACCACATTTAGCAGGTTATAACGTCAAACCTGCCATGACATATGCCTCAGCAGGCTTGCTCGACATTGAGACATGACTTTTTGCACAGTGGATTTGGCACTCTTTTTTAATCCATAGACTTTGGTAGCGGTAGTAGCACTGAATACAGCCATTTTTTCCAGTCCTTGTTCGTGTGCACCAGCAAGAAAATTGAGCAGCCCAGCGAGCTAATTTCAAGACAAAACGGTGTTGTGACCTGACTGTGACAGTTTCATCAGGCTGTGCAGATAGTGACGCATAGCTCGCGTAGCTCTTGCTAGCCGAGGCTACATAGGCAAGGCTGATTTATATGGCTCTATAAACAGGGAACATAGCAAGGGCGCTAGATGAGCTATCCGAGCTATATGACGGTATATATCTTAGTTTTATTTTCCTGATGTATTGGTCACAGCATGTTTTACTCAATTTCCGAGAAAAATACTGTCATGGCGAGGAATCCGTACTTCAATAACAACTGGGCTTATACAGTACATGTTCACTTCAAGACTATTCATTCTACAGAATGCCACTGAAACAAACTGGGATGTGTCAAAAGGTCCAAGAGTTCAAGTCCGCATCATACTGGTAAGCACAATTCAGATACGGAATGTAACGATGGGTAGACCATCACACAGACAGAGATCCACCAGAACTTGGGCACATTCGAGTGAGAAAAAGAGACATCCACCTTGAATCCCCGGCAATGCTGTGTCTGTTCAACAGTCTCTTTCTGCTGCCTTTTCACAGCTTTCTACCTAGGGCCACCAATTCGAGCTCCTTTGTTTTCATCCAATAACATCAGGGATTGTTTTGCTACGGCTGCATTACAATATACTTAATGGTGCTTCACACCAGTCCCCGTCACTCTCCGGGGTGAATTGGCTTCGATAACGATGTAGATATTCAAAAGTCGGTAGCCTTCATGACATTGATCGACGGAAGACTTACTTGAAGCATGTTGAACGGTACGAGCTCGGATTGACAGGGAGCAAGGAAGGCGGGACAATGTCGTAGTTAAGGACAAGAATGCTTAATCACATGGTATGAAAGTCCGATCTAATATACCGTTTCCATCGACCCCTGTGTCACATTCTCGGGAATGACCATATCGTCCAACACTCTCTCTCATTCTCGAGAATGTGCGAATGGCTGTACCATCCTCAGAGCATAAATGCAATGCCTTTCGGGCCAGCTATGCTGCAAGAGAATCCTTCTCAGCCTTGCCATGGCATCAAATTCATATCTCGATGTGCTCTCTCTCTGCTCCTTACAATCTCTCATCTCGTCACAGAATTCGTGGAAGACTGGGGGAATCCGCATGTGAAGGAAATGATGCGGCGGCAGTCAAGGAAGGAAATGGTTTCGCTGGTTCGTTTTGTTCTACTGGGTAAGCTCATAGCCCAGCGGCCGTTTCGTTCGTTCGTTCGTTCGTTCGTTCGTTCGTTCGTTCGTTCACTGGGTTCGGTTCGGTTCGGTTCAGAAAATGGACAACCATCTCATGCATGCAACAAAATTGTGCAGATTTGCAAGGTCTGGTGTGGTTCGGATGGTTATATCGGTGCGAACAAGAACAGGGGCTTCAAATCAATGAGCCAGAGGATGATTCAGAGTAAAGCAGAAGTTGTTGCGCAGATCAGGGAGGAGTCGGGGCCTCATAACCTGTTGAACGGTACGAGCTCGGATTGACAGGGAGCAAGGAAGGCGGGACAATGTCGTAGTTAAGGACAAGAATGCTTAATCACATGGTATGAAAGTCCGATCTAATATACCGTTTCCATCGACCCCTGTGTCACATTCTCGGGAATGACCATATCGTCCAACAAAGCAGACCTGGTTTGCCACTTCCCTTGAGACTACAAGCCTGTCAAAGTATTCATTGTCACACCTATTACTTGACAACTTCAAGTACTTATGCTGCCATCTTCTCCAGCTGCTTGGCGTTGACCTTTATTCAACACCTCGGAGCTTAGCACGGTGAGATCATCGAGTAGCACTGGCACCAATGAGAAAGACCGGCAGCGCTGGGTGAAACTTACTTATTTTGGAAAGGAATCTTCTGGAAAAATGCGTGAACAATGAAATCGTAGCCGGGAACAATCTTGCTACTAGTAAGTACTATGCAAGGCTTCAACTTGAGCTCACTGGACTTGATCGAGTCATCGGCCGAAAGAAGGATTACATAAGGGGATCAAATCAGGCTTGTCCGTGGGTTACAGAGAACCTCCCTCCCTCGGATCAAAGATTGTTTTGCTACGGTTGCATTACAGTACATTACCCCGACAGCGCGATCTTTATCGTACAGTCATCTTTCCTATCGCGACTTCAGGTCCTTTCAGTCCAGCCCGACTCTCAAGACTAAGGGGAACCAGTGTCAGCAAACTTCCAAGTCCAAGGTGTAGAGTACTCACATCCCATATCGCCCCAAAGGCAGGTATTCCGCGAGCCATCATACCTAGTCAGTCAGCCTCTAGATAGTAAGATAAAGTCGCTACTTCTTACCATAAACGACCTTTCTCGTCAACTTTTGATTTGAGATGACACAAACAGCTTCGGCGTTGAACTCGCGCACCAAACGGTATGTTAATTTGATCATATCTGTGAAACGACTGGTCGGTGTCTTGTTTATCTTGAAAATGTGGTCAATACCTGGTTTGCCATGGACCCTCGTGTCTGTGGAAGTTCAGTGCCGTTTCTTCCTCGCTATGGATCGCTCTTACCGTAAACAACTGCACCTGGACTAGCATCCAAAATACTGTCAACCAATTTGTCTCCAAAAGTCTGTCGCACGTTCGGCGAGGTCCAAAGAAGCCTTATGGGCACTTTCTTCTCCAAAATACAGGGCGCGCAAGGTCCAATGCCACTCCCTGGATTGGATAGATTAGTCTGAAATACCAAGAGAATCCAAGGAAATTCACATACCCGTCGCGACAAACACCAGACGCCGAAAGAGTGGGACGATACGCAATACGCCACATGTAGGAATCCCTCGGACCCAGAGTTCAGATGGTGGATTGTTAATTTGGTTGCTAGTCCAATCGCCAGCTGAAAAACTGTTAGTCGAATCGAACGTCCGGATGATTTTAACGGCTACCTTTTGATACGACCAAAGAGAATCCCTTCATGTTGGGCTCTGGCACTGTAGCGAACCCGTGCCATTCCATTAAAGGACTCTCGGATATACGAACAAAGGTGCCAGGGACCGGTGTCGCTGGATTTGATGTCAGAAAAAGTCAAACAATTGTATGGAGCGCTCACCATATTCGAAGTAGATCCGTACAGCGTGAGATGACAGACGCTCACTTCGCACAGGTACTTTTCGGAGTCTCACCCATGGCAAGACAATGGAACCTGAACCCAGAGTTAAGGTCTGTTCAAAAGGCCCAAGAAGAAAGAACACATACCAGTCATAATGACAAGCAACCAGAAGGGTACAGAACCTCTGAGCGCATGAGCCAGTGACATGCCTGGTCCCTTGTAATCATTGGTCAAAAGGACAACTTGGCCCCAGACAGCGGCAGTAGCAGACCACCCGAGAAAACGGTGGCTTCTCTCAAAGGCATCGTGTCGTTTGGTCCTCATGGTCGGATAAGCGAACAGGAGAATTCCGAAAAGTAGCAATAGGATGGTATAGGTCACAGCGACAGTGGCAATGGATATCTGGAGACCCGGTGAGGCAAACAATGGATCGAGACGAAAAACACAAACTTTGTGGTGATTGACCATTTCCTGGGTTGCCTTTGCAGCGAACAAAGTCAACCAAACGACTCCCGCCGTCGCACAACCAGAATGAAGCCCACCAATGTGGTAGACCCGGGCGCAAATGCTTCGAATCCACAACGGCCACCTGAAGAGTCGTTGGTTAATCAGCTCATGAACAAAGATAGGACCTTACGAAGGAGGAACAGCGCAAAACACATTGAAAAATACATTGACAACATAATCTTGTCGCATGAGAATGGCGCAAAAGAGATTCGCTATGGCAATTTCCGCGACTTTTTGGGAATTCGCTCCTCGCAGAAGAAGGACTATGAAGACGGCAATGTTGGTTACAAAAACGATGCCGAAGAGACGGCGATATAGAGTGAAAACCTGGTGACGAAGGTTCCGGAGCCATTTTCCTTGAGTCTTGTCTGGGATATCGTCGTCGAGATACCCAGTCCAGGCATAACCCTCTTCTTGTGTAGAAGCAGCTTCGGATTTGACGACTGTATCGGAAAATTCGGTCTCCGTATTGATAGATGGAAGAGAGTGCAAAGCCTCGGATGCGAGAAGCTTGCCCTGGCCGTCGCTGCCTGGACCAGGAATGAAATAGACTGCAGGTGGGGCTACAGGGAGATCCATGATCTTCTCAGTTTCGGGTATAGATCGTTCAAGGGCCATCTGGCGTAGAGCTTTTTTGTCCGTCTTTCCATTACTGCGAGGAATGACATCAATCTCGGCTTCTAGATAAGAAGATGAAGACTTACACGGTCTTTGGGAACGCATCCAAACACATGATCTCTGTGGGGACCGCGTAATACGGCTGTATCTTGCCCGTGGCTTCCTTGAGCGCGTCGATGTCCTGGATCTGGGGTATGACGAAACCCCACAGGGTCCCTTCAATCAAAAGGGCGACTGCGGCGTCGACTCCTGGGTAAGTCTGGGATAAATGAGAATTTGAATCCAAATGGCAGATGACGTCATACTTCTAAAGCCGTGGAAACGCCGTCGAGTTCAACGCGAAATCCCTTGACTTTGACTTGGTCGTCAATTCTCCCAAGATGTTCAAGCGAGCCATCGGGACGCCAACGTCTAAATCGCGTCAATTCAGGGTTTCGGCATAGCGGAAGAAATAGTCACCCCAGGTCTCCAGTATTGAACATCATCGAGCTGAAGGATGTCAAAACAATAGAGCAGGAAATGGTGCGAAACTCACCCGTCATCTGCAAAAGGATCTCTGCGGTATCTTTCAGATGTCTTTGTGGGAAGGTTCAAGTACCTGGGACACCGAGTTAGCCTCAGTAGACGTAGAAGGTCAATTTAGTACCCTTTGCTAATTCCTAGGCCTCCAGCCCACATGATACCAGCATGGCCAATCGGTAAAGGTCTTTCGTCAGAGTCCAGTACGTAGACATTGTTATTGGGAATTGGTTTTCCAATACAAGTCGGTTCGCCTGGGACGTGCGGATGCATGGTGTTAACAATTGTGATCTGCAAGGATCAGTGACACGCTAAATAAAGAACAATGCAAGCTACCTCGGTGGGACCACAACAGTTGAAGAATTGACAGACTCTTCCCCAGCTATCAGCCACAGCTGAAACTCTTCGTCAGTGACAGAGTCTAGCCTGTAATAATGATCTCACATTGGGGGCAAGCCTCGCCAGCGACGGCGACAGTCTTAATCAAGGGGTAATCATGGGGATCATGCTGGAAAAGCATGGATGGTGTCGCAATCACAATATCCACCGTCTTCATCACCGTACGCCACTGTTTGGATGTCTTGCCTCTCAAGCACAAAGTAGCACCATTGCAAAGGGCGCCCAAGATTTCCTAAAGAAGAAACATCAGAGATGGCGGCCAGATGAACCGAGGAAAGATGGTACCCAAACAGCCATATCAAAGCCAATGTTCATCAATTGGGATACCCGCCGACCTGGGGACATTCCCAGATTACCGGGTCCTAAACATAACACTGAAAAACGCGTCAAGATCGCGTCGAAAAGCAGATTGTAAGGCCCACAATTTGTTACGTTTCGATGCGTGACTTCGACGCCCTTCGGGACGCCAGTAGTACCTGGACCAGATTAGGATGGAGAACGATAATAATAACAAAAGAATTCCACTTGCCACTAGTATATATAACGTACGCGCTATTTTCGGCCGATGAAGAATCAGCTGGTTTGCTGCATTTGGTGCTACATTGGCATTCATAATCGTCGATGCAGATTGTAGGGGATCGAGTCAGACGAGATTCAAATTTACGAAGGACGAGGACCACGTCGGCGGCGGAATCGTCGAGAACATGTTCGAGACTCTGTAAAGATACGATGTTGCCATCAAGAGGGATATAAGATGCTCCAGCTTTCAAGGCGGCCATTAAGCTTGAATTGGAATATCAGTTTCAACTTGGAGAATAAAATTGAAGGTCATACCCCACTACCATCAGGATTCCGCGGTCTACCAGCAGACAGACGCGAGAAGTGTTTCCAATTCCTCGGGCGCGTAGATGAGAAGCTAGACAATTGGCTTGGCGATCCAGTTCGCCATATGAGATGGTATTTTCGAAATCTTCGACTGCAATGAGCTCGGGGTGACTCGAAGCTTGGAACTCGAAAGCATGGTGAACACAATGAAATGAATAATCGATTTTTGGACCAAAGCCTAGTCGATGAAAGGCTAGCTGGTCCTCTGGACTGAGACAAGCGAGTGCTCTGGTCATGTCGAGAGAGGGAGAGAGAAAAGGTGGGGTTCAAGGAGACTGTCATGACGTCCAAATATTCGGCTTTTAAGGACAGATTCTGTTCCCTTGTCTTGTTACTGCGCGTTACGCACGGGATAAGCTCGCTCCATGTCTTCAATTATTCCGGTACGAGATTTCATACGTGATGAACTAAGATTAACGCTTTTAGCGGATTTGACCAGACGACGGCGAAAACGACATATAGGACTAAACTCGGAAAACCGACGTTGCTGATGGAAGCTATGTTGAGAAAAGAGCCGCGTACAGATGGACAGGATGTCGAGATGAAAGACAAAGGCATGTGGTGAGGCAATAGCTGAGATTGCCTTAAAAGCATTTGACTTTCCCATCGGAGAGACGCCACGTCGATTTCGCATCTGGCACAAGTGACGTGTGTGGCTGTGTCGCTGATCAGCATCTCAAAGAACGCCAAAATGGGACCAGGCCAAGGCGGTTAGAACGTGCGAGAAGGTCTATTCAACGATAACCAACGAGGAAAGAAGTCTATCCTCGGTGTAACTGCCTCTAGGGTCTTCCGCCGTGACCACTTGTCTGGATCTCTTCAGCATACATTAAAACAGAGCCCGAATGAGTACGGACCGGGAGACGCGTCTTTCGCGGCAGATATTGGATAGATCACTGGAATCCGGACCCTCTGGCTGAAATACAAGCATCCAGCTTCGCAGGGCCCGGAATGCCAGAGTTATGCCCAGGTTTCGATTAAACATTGGTTCTCCCGAGGCTAGCGGCAGCTTCTGTACGCACCGACCATGACATACTTCAAGAAGGATCCAGCAGAACTACAAAGTCAAAATGCACCGAAGTAAGCAGGTCGGATCGGATAACATTGAACAAACAACACTGACCTGTCTCGGAAAAACTAGGTTGCTTTCCGCTATGCAGGACAGGAAACCGAATGGGTGCAAAATTGAAGCGAAGAGCATCGTCGTCGAAAGGAACAAGCCAGGCGAGCGAGAGACAGCGAAGCCAGGAAACAGAAAATAGACATTGGACAGCTCCGCTAACGTTACGTACATGTGACTGTCACGGATCACTCGGAAGAAGCCGGCATCATGGGGTTGGACAAATTGGAGTTCAATCAATGCGTACTCAATCTTATGTTGTATGATCTTGTACCTCACCATGAAGGCTGTCCACAAAAGAGGGTTGTCCACAGAAAATTCATATCAAATACTTGATCCCCAACATCAACTCCCGAACCATACGGCAACAAGGAACGAGGCTGCCCCGATGTGTTGAGAATTTTCATGAGCATGCGATCCAACCGAGACAAAAGGAGTTTGTCTGATATCACCTTGGACCAACTTCTTCCCCAATTACCCAGCAGACCGCCATCTTCGTCTAGGCTGGTAACCAACCTCTCTACAGGAAAGGTTTTCGATGATGGGAGGAACTTCGTCACGAACCTTTGGTTCCTACCGTCACCGAAAACCTTTCCCGTAGAGAGGTTGGTGACGAGCCTAGTCTTCGGCCTCGGCAGTTTTGCTGCGACTCCGAGCACAATTTTCCCCTTGATCAGTCCCGTAATCATGACGATGATGAGAGAAATACTGAAAAACTCGGGATCATTGTTCCGCGACACAAATATACAAAATGAACGCGATCAGTATACTCAAAAGCGTCAAGACACTCCCGAGTTTCAACGATATCAGGTTGCCTGGCTCGGGTTTCCTCTTCTAGTGTCTCAGGATTGCGACTGGAATCTCTCTTGAACAAAGCTGGGTATGTAATACATTGAGTCTATAAGCGTCATTCCCCTTGAGAAATTGTTTCTTTCCGCCAAACCGAACAAAATTGAAATTTTGAATCGAGTCGAAAGAAGCCAGCATCACTCAGATAGGCGTTAGCAGTCAATGACAAAATTTAGTGAACTAAGATACCTGTGACCTTGACCTGAGCTACAGTAGAAAGTTTCCACCAATATATATACATCATATCAAGCACTTGATACTTGGGCTGAAGATCGACGAGTTGTCGGTCGCCAACGTCGAATCCCGTACCATGTAGTAACGACAATCGCGAAGCAGCCCACAATAGCAGCCCCGATGTATCCGGAATTGTCATTTGCCTGTAGGATCGATCAGCCGACTCGAAAGGAGTTTGCGTGATATTACCTTGGACCAAGCTCTCCACCAACTACCTGACAGACCACCTCCGTCTTCAGCATCGGCAGCCTTTCTGCAACTCTTGCAATTTTCTCCAATCAGCCCCATAATGGTAATGAGAGAAATGCTAGAAAAATCAGTTGATTCTGTCATAATCGTGACAGAGACATACGAGAATGCGACCAGTATACTCAACAGTGTCAAGACAATGCTGAGTCCCGACATCAGGTTTGCCTTGCCTCGGATCAGTGTCTCTTGCGCTGTTCTCTGCTCTACCATCTCAGGATTGCGACTTGAATCTTTCTCGAACAAAGCTAGGTCACGAGCTGGAAAGCCTAAGTAAGAATATAGCATGAGAATGGAATCCATTGAGTCTATAAGCGTCATTCCTGCTGTAAAGAGCAGCTAAGATGATTGTCACCATCAAAAGAAGATGACGATCCCGCAGTACCTACAGGCAAGACGACGATGTCACGGGAAGGAATTGG
Organism: Mycena floridula; assembly: GCA_029320655.1. Taxonomy (NCBI): domain Eukaryota; kingdom Fungi; phylum Basidiomycota; class Agaricomycetes; order Agaricales; family Mycenaceae; genus Mycena; species Mycena floridula. The sequence goes on from JARIHS010000001.1 coordinate 4,103,659, forward strand.
ACTTCCATCGGAGCGTCGTTTGGCCAAGGCAGAAATGGATAAAAGTGCGATTGAAGCAGCGGTGTCGAATCCTGGATAATATTCAGTACAAATACAACGCCGCTGTAAGGGAAATCAACCAAAACCGAACAGGACACCAACCGGGTACATCTCGAGAAGATTGCGTGTTCAGCGACGACGAAAAGAAGAAATAAGACACGAGTTACCTTCCATGGTTTGTTTACAAATGTGAGAAGAGGTCCTAGAATACGCATCATGAGCATATGGTTATGATGCGGGCGAGGCTCTGCATCTGGCTGTTCTCTAGATCAATATTTTGCAAATCAGACGCGATTGTGGCGCACCTGTCGTCGCTGTTTAATAATCCTCCACAGAATCACAGAGTTGGCAAGTCCGACGACGAAGAGGAATGTTCCACTGACAGCAGGACCTTGGAGATATTTAGAATAAACTTGGAGGAAGAGAGTGAACTTGCCTACGATGGCTCCAGCCGACCCAACGCCGCCGATCTTGTTGTAAACCTCGGTCGAGATAGCGATTGCAACATTCTGAGGCCATTGGGATCAGAAACAGTTCACCTTCTCCTCTGACCTACCACGACGATAACTATGGTACTGTGTCCCAAGGAGAAGAAAAGGCCACAGGTGACTGCCATCTGTCCTTCTGCGATTAGAGCTCTAGTCGCATTGTCAATGGCGCTGAACGATGTAAGTCATTGGACAACTTGAACATCTTAGCATCAAATCGTTATCTATGACCTGGTCTCTCACTCTTTAGAAGGAACCATTCACGAGATATGGTCCGCATCAAGGGCTGTCGAAAGATGAATGAACGAAGGACAATAGAGAAGAACGACAGAGAAGATAGCACGATATCGGATATTAGATTCTATCTGTTCGTACCATGGCGCAATCCGAGTGTCTGGCTCTTTGTCAGAAATCGTCAATTGCGGCAACAGTTGAAGAATGCACCCAGGACAGCAGGGCAAGGCCTAAGATTGATCTAGTTTCGTGGTTGTGGCCAAAGAGGATTGCTGCGAGGACCCAGCAGAGAATATTGGCACTGATTTCCCCTCCAACGAGCAGTAGAGATCTTCCGAGCAGGGTCAATTTACGGACCGTCATGACATAGACAAGGTTTCGTCAGGGATACGATTTGTCATTTCGATCAGAATCCAAGCCACGTTACAAAGGCTGCGTCATGCACCGACTACTTAAGACGTTCTGTTCTGGACGACGATGTTATCAAGCCAATTTCCAGCGTATGTTCTCTGTTTCTATTTCCTTCAAGAATATTCAGCATGTTGCAGTCTCCTCCATGATACCTTCCGCTTCATAATACCGGAACCGCAGAACCGGATCCCTTTCCCTCAGGCGACAATTCCATATCTTTGTTCGAACGTTCCGTTCGTATTGCTCGCATATTTGGCCCGCAGACCGCACACATATGCTCAGAGATTAGCGGTCCTGCCATTTGTTATTGCGTCAACGACGCTCGGAGCCTTTCGATATGCTTGGCAACCTGCAGAAATTCAGGTCTACAACTGGGGAATGGGTGCGCCTTTCAAAACACCTTATCACCGTTCACTAATCCATTGCAGCGCTCCTTGCCGAAGTCATCATCGCGAAATCTTTAGAGTTTGCCCTGACACCCGAGGGCATGTTGAAGACGGGTGAGAGCAAGCCGGGACTCACAAAGGGGAAAGGTGTCTCAAATGGCCATGTCAATGGCGATGCACAACGACACCTTGTCAAATCCAATCTGCAATGGTTGTCCGACGCCTTCGAGCTGATTCACACTTGTCGAGGACTGGATTTCAAGTTTGGCCACAAAGTTTACATTCCTCCGGAAGAGCGGCCTCTGGAACGAGGCTCTTTCATCCGAGCTACTCTGTGGCTCTTGGTTAAAAACTTTCTGATTCTAGATTTTCTGGAAACAGCCTTGAAGCTGTTTCCCGGTGTCGGCACACCCTCTGGCGGAACCATTTTCTATCCATCTTTGCCTCCAATCCAGAGATATGCTGTGTCTACGGTCATTCATATGATGACGGGAACCGCTTTACTGGCGGGATTCCACATGTGTTATCATCTTATCACCTTACTTGCTGTGACCATCCTCAACAGCTCCCCGAAATCATGGCCGCCAGTCATGGGAAATCCCTGGCGCTCAGGTATGTGATCTAAAACTGCTTCAATTGTGTTTTCTAATTGATACAGAATCTATGCATGACTTGTGGGCGAAAGACTGGCATCAATTGCTGAGGCAGACTTTTCTCGTCTTTGGTGGGTATCCAGGAAGAAAACTAGCAGGATATATCTGGGAGCCCTTGGCTGATCTCGGAATGCTCCTGGGCACATTCATTGCCTCTGGCTTGTTCCACGAGCTGTCGACATACGCTTTCACCTCTGGCAGCGGATTTGATCACACCGTGACCGTTTTCTTTGCTAGTCAAGGTCCTATTCTCGTTGGTGAGAAACTTTGGAGGAAATTCACGGGGAGACGGGTCGGTGGAATCTATGGTAGACTCTGGGTGTATTCAGTGATGTTTATTGGCGCCCAATGCCTGGGTATGTTCATTTACTTGACTGCAAGGCTTTTTAACTGACGCTCTTGTAGTCGACTCTTGGCATAAACGGGGTCTCGGAGGCGGAATGATTATACCACCGCTCATAAGTCCAGCGCGGTATCTGTTTCCATTAATCTCCATCATTGTAAATCGCAAATAGGCCCTCGAAAGATTATCACATACCTTAATTTTGTACACTATTCGTATTAAATCCATCTCTAATAATGTCCTTCTCCAACCAAGCCATGTCTAAGCGCCAGGGGGACCGAATAAAAATCGGACGGTGCCCTCGTTTTGTCCCACAAGTGACGCTGTCTCTTCCAGTGAAGCTCCAGGGTCAGGATTGCCAGTACGCATCGTTCGATTAGGCAACGGTGGATGCTCTGTTCGTCTTAGTTCAATCTTCAGCCGTGTAAGCTGATCCGCTCTGTATGGATTCATGTTGAAAGGATTAAGGAGGTGTTGGTTTCTCGGAGCTGAATTTGGAGAGGGAGACTGGGGGGTTCTAGGTGAGGTGTTTGCTGAGGCATTCTGAGATGCTGCGCGAATGAGAAGATCTAATATTGTGTGCGCGATAACTAGAGAGGTGTAAGCGCCAGTCTCGATGACAGCAGAAAAGCGACAGACCTTCTAAATCTTCCACTTGTGATTGAAATCGCCTTTCCCAGTCACCGTGTTGGCTCAACGTTGCGGCAATTTCATGACTGCCTCTGCATCCTTCGGGTTTGGAATCCTTAGGTTGCTCAAACGACGTAAGATGAGCAGCGACATTGAGACAGCCCAAAGCAACAGTGTGAGGGGGATATTGGATGGGAACCACTGTGCGATGACTTGTGAAAGATAAGTAGACAAATATCCGTCAAGGCAGAAAACATACGCATCAGCGGTCAAGCGCCATGCCAACTTGGTCAATTTTTTCGAGGCTGAACTGACATGAGACCGACGAAAAACTGGATAAATGTAGAACTGACCACTAAACGCCTTCCCAAGCTTTATCACATAGGGAAATGGAACCCTAGAGGTGAAATTGAAGCATATTGTCTCCAAGACCAGCCTCTCGACACCTAATAATCGCGACCGATCATGTTCTACTCTCTAAAAGATGTCAGAACAGGCGCAATGTTGTTCAGGGACATACCAATGGATCTATACTATCAAGGTCAATCTCTCCTGACGGGTTCTTGGATCTTGAAGCAAATTCTGGCATGAAAGCATAGGCGACTGCCAAAAGTTCGCGAGGCTTTTTGAGCGTGTCGTGCATCTTGGTAGAAACATAGAGTGAGCCCAAAGCTACATCCTAACATTATCAGCCTTTTTGTTTTCGTGACAGTTTAGAACCTACATTTCGTTCAAAGTTTTTGCGAGGAAAGAAGAGGTGAAAACGGTGGTAGAGGTTCTGGGCCGTAGCAATCGTTCTACGCGGGCTTGGGTGTAGTGTTAAATCATGAAATATGACAAGTTGAACAGCGTACAAGCCCATTCTAGCACCTATGGCTTCGAGCAGCGCACATGCTGATTCGGCTGTCCGGATTTCTTCTCTCGAGGATAGTTTTCCTCTTTGTTTCTCGGATAGACGGTCAATTTGATCTGATGTAAGATAGGGCTGATGATGCTTGAGACGAGAAGTTGGAACTTGTTGCGGCGACTGCTCGTTTTCCATGTTCAAGTAAAGTTATGGCACGTGACCCAAAACTCTGGGCGCGAGAACACTAACGTCACTCGTCACCGCGATATCTATTTCAATTTCAGCGACCATCTCCTTCTTCAGCGCTGCCATATAGACACACAATAAGAGGTAAGGTCTTGCCATATATATCACGCAGATAGCTGATACCTGAATTCGTTACCGTCGTTATTCATTCAACCGTCCCTCCTTTCCTATATCATCGGCAGTTGTTTCACCATTCGTAGACCATAACCATGTCCAAATTCTTGCATGGATTGCAGAAGGGAATAGCTACAATTGGTCAGTTCATCTTCCGAGCTCTTGCTGCTGCTGAACCTTTCCTCAGATAAAGGACTTCACCATGCTCGGGACGAAGCCATCGGACTATTCAACCCTAATCGGTGCGCTGGGTTGTTTCTCTACTGGTTCGATATTCTGACTGCGATTAAGCCGTCACGATGATCCTGCTGAGATCCAAGCCGATGAGGCCAGAGCCGAGATTCGAAGTGGTCATCGGTGCGCCCTTTTCTCTGCTCTGTTCGGATTTCCGCTCAATTTTTCTTTGACAGATTCACTTCCTTTGCAGCTGAGCGCGCAGAATGTTCAGTCAAGTGGCACATCGATGGCCACGATTACATGTATGCTCTGAGTGAGCTTTTGGAGAGCGCCAAAGAATCCGTCTTCATCTTGGATTGGTGGCTCACCCCGGAGCTCTACCTCAGGAGGCCGCCCGCGAAGTTTCCAGAGTATCGCCTTGACACTCTATTGGCGCGCAAAGCCGCCCAAGGAGTCAAAGTCTACATTATAGTATACAAGGAGGTGGGGGCGCTCAAGATCTAAATTTGTCGACTCTAGCTCATTCTTAAATAGGTCACACAAACGATGTCGATGTGCTCTTCTCATACGAAGAAGTGGGTCCAAATACATCTGTCCACTGTTTCCGACCTGACCGCTTTTACAGCTACCTCGAGTCTTTACACGAGAACATAGTAGTCCTCCGCCATCCGGATCACATTGGAAGCAAAGATACAGTCGAATTCTGGAGTCATCATGAAAAGGTCGTCGTCGTCGACAATCACTTTGCTTGCATTGGAGGATTGGATCTTTGTTTTGGGCGCTGGGACTCGCACAACCACCCATTGGCTGATGTTCATCCCACCGATTTCGGCGCCACTGTCTTTGTGGGTCAAGACTACAACAATGCTCGAGTAATGGACTTCCAGAATGTCTGGAGCTGGGCGAGCAATGGTCTAGGCCTGACAGACACTGCCCGGATGCCTTGGCACGACGTCCACATGACATTATCTGGCGTTGTGGTCCTCGATATCGCACAGCATTTCATCGAGCGATGGAATGAAGTCAGGAAGCGCAAATACAAGACCGAGCCTCGGGTTCCTCTTCTTGCTCTTCCCCACGATACCGAATCACACCCCAATGAAGCTGTCGCCCGTCATCCGCATCGGGACGTCTGGCGTGAAAAAGGATTTAGATTTACACAAGGATGGCATGGCTGGGGCGCTGCCCCGGAAAGAAATGGAGCACCTCAAGACGGAAGCGACTGGCACCCTCATCCAAATCCAGCTACTTGCAGAGTCCAAGCCGTCAGGAGCGTCAGCGATTGGAGTCATGGTGTTTTGACCGAGCGAAGCATTCAAGATGCTTACATTCAGCTTATCAACGAGTCGAACCATTTCATCTATATCGAGAACCAGTTTTTGTAAGTTTGATTCTGCGTTTCCTTCGTTTGCTGAACTCCTTTAGCATTTCAGCGACAGCTTCAGGAGGCCAAGTGACCAATCTGATCGCTCAAGCGCTCGTCCAGAGAATCATTCGGGCCAAAGAAGATGACGTCAAGTTTAAGGTAAATCCAAGGCTTACTAGTTAGGATCTGGCTGACGGGATACAGGTCATTGTGGTAATCCCTGAAGTTCCAGGATTCCCTGGAAATGTGAAAGATGAATCGAGTCTCAAGATTATCATGGCTGCCCAGTACGTTTACTTTCGTTCGCTGTTACTTTCTCTCAATATAATAGATACCGGACCATGAATCGTGGTGGATCCAGTATCTATGAAGAGCTCAGAAAGGCTGGCATTGAGCCGTGAGTTTGTTCATGCTAGCTTTTTGGGCAAGTTTCGATCAGATTTAGGATGGACTATATCCGCTTCTACCACCTCAGGGCTTACGACCGCATCAATGCGCCGCGAGGTCAGCGCCTTTTTTCTCGTTTTCTGATTGTTCTGATAATACTTTTTAGACACCTACATTGCTCAAATCGAGCAGAACAGTGGGGTTACATTCAACGAAGCGCAGATCGCTTATGCACGAGTGATGATTGGACGAGACACCGGGGACCAGAAGGAAATTACTGTCAGCGATGTCAAGATCCGTGTCAACGAACCGACCACCGAAGCTCTTGCGCCACCCAGCAACGACAAGGTCAAAACAGTCACAGTCCCTTTACCTTCAAGTTTGGAGGAGGCCAAGGAGAAAGTCAAGAGGTGAGTCGTCAAGCCTTGGTCGAAGCTTTTGAACTAATCTTTGGTCAGATTCGAAGAGGCTGCAAAAGCTATTCGTGGAGACGAACAGGTTTCCGATTCTGTGGCCCAACATCTTCTCCAGGACTCGACCACTCTTGCCGACGAAAAGTGGCTCGGTAATGAGGCAGAAGAGAAAGAAGCTTATGTCTCTGAGCTTCTCTACATCCACACCAAGCTGATGATCGTAGACGACCGAAGGGTCATCATGGGCTCGGCCAACATCAACGACAGGTCCCAGAAAGGAGACGGAGATTCTGAGATTGCACTTGTTGTTGAAGACACCGATTTCGTCAACACGACCATGAATGGTCAATCGTACATGGCCTCACGATTTGCAGCTAGTTTGAGGATCAAACTCTTCAGAGGCAAGTCAAATTCTCAATTCGCCTGGATACTGGCTAATTTTGGATTCCGTAGAGCATCTTGGTCTCATACCACCCCAGCCAGCTACTTCTGCCTCAGAGCCCGACTCGTTTATGCACCCAGCGCCTACTCCCAGTATCGACGAGTTTGAAGATCCCAACACCGCGCTGGTCCTTGACCCTCTTTCGGATAAAACTCAGGATCTCTGGAATAACACGGCCAGGACAAACAGAGAGATCTTTACAGAGATCTTCAGGTGAGCTCAAGCTTGACCCTATATGATTCGTTGCCAACTGTTCACCAGACCTGTCCCTTCAAACTTAGTCCGGGATTGGAAAGCTTATGACGTATGTTTCGTTATGTTTGTTGTGCAAATCATCCTGCTGATTCTCATTTATTTCAGGCTTATGTGCCGAAGATCAAGACAGGACACGTTGTTCCGGATATCTCTCTGGCCCGCATCAAGGAGAGACTGGCTTTGATCAAGGGCTCCTTGGTCGAATGTCCATTGGTGAGTTTTTCAGAGTGTTACGTCCAATATTGAAGCTAACCGGACACACTAGGACTTCCTCATTGACGAGAAAGGCTTCGTTGAAGGGAACGAGTGGAAGGGATTGGATCCAACTTTGCCAATTTACATTTGAGCGGCAAGCAAGAAACGAGAAGTAAAGTAACTAGTGATATTGTATTAGAATTGACACGGAACCAACCAGACTGAACGAACTCCAAAGCCTTCATCGCAGACACAAGTTGACGACAAACTTGATTTGGCTGCCAAAAGCGTGTCGAATTGAACAGAAGCTCCACTGTTCGAAATCAGAGAGTGGTAGCAATCGCCTCATTGTTTGACAGACAATACTAGAAGTTTTTGGTCATTGGTCTTTTTTGGTCCAAAACTTGAAACTAGCCTTACAAAGCTATGTTGACGCAAAAAGAGTATACATTACGATACATTACTCATACAAAACAGACGGAACTAACGGTACAGAGCAAGGAAAGGTATTCATAGAACAATAGCGTGTTTTCATCATGGCTTCTTCGAATTCCTCAAGCAACTTGAGCTTGCTTTGCTGTGGCTGGTACTCCCCCTGGGCCAACTGAGCGCGTCGCTGCATTATTCACGAGCGAGAATATTTCCAGCAGAGTCAGCAAGCTCCATCCAATCCAGGCGAAGGCCAGGATTGCCGTAAGAATGTCACATTGCTGACCAATACCACACCAGTTTTTGCCTGGAATGATTCGATTCTAGACAGAGTCTCGTGAACACTGATAGCTAAGAGGAAAGGGGACATACTGTGGTCGTAACAGCCCCGACAAGCCACATGAGCCACAGAACACTCAGGCCAACGTATTCATGATGAACTCGAGGACTTCTGAATGTATCCGTGAATCTGTCGTGGAAAAGCATGAAGAATCTGACAACAAAGGTCAAGTCGAGGAAGAATTGGTGAACAAAAGCAACATACGCGAAAGGGGTCCACAACATTGTCAAGATGGATGTGACCAGCAGTTCGACGATGATAGGTTCTGCGAAAGTTTTAGCTTGATCAAGGGAGAGAATGCTGGAGCCTCACCATAGCCAGGCGGTGGGAAGAAGTGTTGCTTTGTAAAATTTACGCGAAAAGCAGTCAGACCGAGCAGGACAACCGAAATGGGCCACTGAAATCCTTGTCAGTATCGACGGTGACACTAAGAGACCACTGACCAGCAGCGAGTAGAGAAAAAGTCGAACAGTGGTGTGAGATGAGAATCTGGACATGGCGATTATGAGAATGAGAAAATCTTGTTCAGCAGGTTGGCTTTTATACGGTGGAACTTTTAGATCCACCCGAAGCTCCAGTTTACTAAGACAGTGACTGCCAACGTCATACACTACCATTGCTCCCAAATTATCGCAAAAATGACCGAGGACGTAAGGCGGCGTCTCGAAGATCTGGACCGGGTCGAGAAACAGAACCACTGCATTGGACGCCACCTTCTCACAAAGACAAAGTTGCCGAATGATGGCGCATCGAATCCATCAGGCAACTGTTGGTCACCGGTATAATCGCCAAGGCCACGAGCTGAGAGCGATTCCTCGAGAATCACCGAGGGATAGTTAATCACAAATAACAATGCCAAGAAAAGAAAAGAATAAAGGCGGCGAAGACGGTGGACGTGGTTCTGGCATAGCAGACGATATGTGCAAGGTGGCCTTTCAGACTTGGCTCTTCGATGACTCGGTGTCGAAATAAGTCGAGGAAAAGATATCTGAAGAACAGCCACGGTCGGTGGACCCTCTTTTTCGGATTTTGTCCTTCTGTGTCGTGGTCTCTCTGGTCGCCCCGAAGTACCGATACGGCCCTCCTGCTGTCCCCAGTCCAGGACCCCTACCATGTCCGTCTGCAACTCCAGTCCTCAGCCCAATCTCCATCTTGTCGCTGCCAAGTCTTGAGCATGATCAAACTGGGCGACTCGTCATGGGTCGGAGAGAATCTGGAGCGCAATGGTGCTGTTCCATAGTAACTGTCCCAATATCCTGTCGGTGGACCTGACAGGGTGGACATTGTCCAATGGGACGACAAAGGAGGATCCTGTATAATACAGTCAGATTCAAATGAATTACAACAGATAAAGAGCATACCCCGTCGTCTTCTCGGTTCTCTGCACAAGAATTGAAAATGTCCCATGAAAGATGGTCATCCAATCGAAATGCAACGGGATTGCCGCGGGCATAAGTATGTCAAGAAATAAAATGGAAAAAAAAATCGTTCAAGGTCGTGAGGGTGAAAAAGGTTGAAGGTTTGGTTTGGGACGTCCAGCCACAAAAGTGCGCTGAGTTTCCACTGGTTTAACATTGGCCAGGATGTGACATGACGACGTGGTGGTATCGACTTTGATCGATGATCGATGATCCATCAAAGCGGGGATCCATCCAAGTCAAAGCCATGATGACGAATCTTCAGTCGAGTTCATTACCGTCGAACAAGTTCCTCGAGAAAAGCTTCCTTGGGTGCATAGCTACCGATACGCGCGTCATCTATGGCTCGTTATCATTAGTTTGCGCGGCGGCTAGAGGCGGATGGCGGGATTAGGATCGGCGAGTATATATAACGCGATACATTAATCATGCAAAACAGACGGAACTAATGCTGCGGAACAAGAAAAGGTATTCATAAAACGATATCGTGTTTTGTCGTGGCTTCTTCTTCTTCAAACAACTTGAGCATGCTTCGTTGTGGCTGGTGCTACTACCCTTGAGCCAACTGCGCGTGCCGCTGCGGTATGCATGAGCGAGAATATTCCCAGCAGAGTCAGCAAGCTCCAGCCAGTCCAGGCCAAGGCCAGGATTGCCGTAAGAACGTCACATTGCTGACCAACACCACACCAATTTTTGCCTGGAATGATTCGATTCTAGACAGAGAGTCTGGTCAACACTGATAGCTACGAGGAAAGGGGACATACTGTGGTTATAACAGCTCCGACAAGCCACATGAGCCACAGAATACTCAGGCCAATATGTTCATGATGGACTCGAGGACTTCCGAACGTATCCGTGAATCTGTCGCGGAAAAGCATGAAGAATCTGATAACAAAGGTCAAGTCGAGGAAGGATTGGGGAACAAAAGCAACGTACGCGAAAGGGGTCCATAATATTGTCAAGATGGATGTGACGAGCAATTCGGCGACAATACGTTCTGCGACAGTTTCAGCGTAATCAAGGGACAGAGTGCTGGAGCCTCACCATAGCCAGGCGATGGGAAGAAGTGTTGTCTGGTAAAATGTATGCGAAAAGCGGTCACACCGAGCAGGGCAACTGAAACAAGCCACTGAAATCCTTGTCAGCATCGACAATAACAACCAGAGACCACCAACCAGTAGCGAGTAGAGAAAAAATCGGGGAATGGTGTAAGATGAGAATCTCGACATGGCGATTTGAGAATGAGAGAATCTTCTTCAGCAGGTTGGCTTTTATACAATATGGCAGAACCTGAGAACAACCCTGCCAAAACTCCAGTTCAACAAGTCAATGGTCACTGCCAACGTCATACACTACCATTGCTCCAAATTATCGCAGAATGACCGAGGACATGACTCGTCGTCTAGATTTGGACCGCTGAAAAACAAACCGCATTAGACGCCACCTTCTTGCAAAGACAAAGTTGCTGAATGATGGCACATCGAATCCATCAGGCAACTGCTGATCACCGATATAACCGCCAAGGCCAGCGAGCTGAGAGCGATTCCTCAAGAATCACCGAGAGATAGTTAATCACAAAACAATGTCAAGAGAGGAAAAGAATACAGAGAGTAATGAAAAGTGTTCAAATGGCCGGGATGGGCGAAGGTCGAAGCGGCAGGGCCTTGGTGCGACGAACAAATGTGGTTGCTCGTCCCAAAGGCGGCGGCGACGGTGGACCTGCTTCTGGCATAGCAGACGATATGTGCAAGAAGGTGAGGTTTGGCCTTTCAGACTTGGCTCTTCGGTGACTGGGTGCCGAAATAAGTCGAGGAGAAGATATCTGAAGAACAGCCACGGTCGGTGGACCCTCTTTTTCGGATTTTGCCCTTCTGTGTCGTGGTCTCTCTGGTCGCCCCGAAGCAGGGGGATACCGATACGGCCCTCCTGCTGTCCCCAGTCCAGGACCCATACCACGTCCGTCTGCAGCTCCAGTCCTCAGCCCAGATCTCTCATCATTCTCCTTTCCTTCGTCCTCCTTGGTCAAATGTGAAAGAATCTTGCCAAATGCCCGTTTGGACTTTTTGGATGCCCGGTCGTGAGCTGCGCTGAACAAAGCTCGAATACCGTCATCTCCGTCTCGTCGCTGAGTCTTGAGCATCAAACTGGGCGACTCGTCATGGGTCGGAGAGAACCTGGAGCGCAAAGGTGCTGTTCCGTAGTAACTGTCCGAATATCCTGTCGGTGGACCTGACAGGGCGGACATTGTCCAATGAGACGACAAAGAAGGGTCCTGTATAGCACAGTCAGATTCGAAAAATTTACAACAGATAAAAGGACATACCTCGTCGTCTTCTCGGTTCTCTGCATAAGAATTGAAGATGTCCCATGAAAGCTGGTCATCCAATTGGAGTGGAACGGGATTGCCGCGTGGTCGCATAAGTCAAGAAATAAAATAGAAAAAAAAAGTCGTTAAAGGTCGTTAAAGGTCGTTAAAAAGGTTGAAGGTTTGGTTTGGGACGTCCGGCGTCTGACACAAAAGTGCTGAGTTTCCCTTGGCTTAAATTGGCTTAACATTGACCAGGGTTATGTCATGACGACGTGGCTGTGTCGACTTTGATCAACGGCAAACAAAAACGATAGGATCCAGAGCAAGTCAAAGCTACGACGACGATTCTTCAGTTAGCTTTAGTGCTTTCGAGCGAGTTATAGCTCTTGTCATTTTTAGATGGCCTCGAGAAAGGTTCCGGGGTGCTTCGCCACGAACGCGCGCGAGCTCCGTGTCATCATTGACTCGTCATCATCGGCCTGCGGCGGATGGCGGGAATAGGCTCGGCTTTCGGCGGGTGTCGCGAATTCATTATTCATAGACAGGGCTGAGGAAGGTCGACTCGGATTCCCAGAGAAAGATTGGCGATTTTCAGTCTCATGGTTATAGTTGCATCGCTCCCAGGTATCCAGCCACGAGATGAGCCTTTTCGACCATCACACTCCCTCTCGATGACTACCAGTCGACAAAGATGCCTACCTTGGGAAAAAGATTCTGACATTCTCATGTCGTTCAAGAATAGGAACTGACGTGTTCCTTCCTTCCGAGAGGATCATGATCATCTGTGGTTTCAAAGCCCTCAGCCTCGCAATTCTGAACAATCCAAGGAATATATATAACGTTATTATCTGCTCGCTTTTTGAATGATGAATAAGGCAGCCTTTCCTGGTAAGGTCTGAGAACTGCGCTGGCATTGTCATGAAACAAATACAACTTACCTGGCGCTGTCTTCTTAGCTTGCTCCCATTCGACATGACACTCCGAGTCGCAGCTCAATTCGAACGTCAAAAAACTCGTCTATCGTGCAATTAAAAGCTTCGAGTCCAATCAACCCCCGCCCTAGCATCAATTTGAATCTCTGCAAGTTTTTCGACAGGTTTCATGTCACTTTCAACAGACCGGGGCTGCTTAACCGGCACAGCGAGACTGTTCCAACCATTTTCATCGTCTGCGCCATATTGCTTGATATATTCAAATGCAGCTCGCAAAGCTCCATCCCCCAATCAATAGCCCTGAATTGCGCCACAGTTGAAATCTAATCAATAAATAAGGCCAAAGGTCCTCTTCGACTAAGTGAAAGAGATTACTGTTTTGGAAATAACAACCCTTGAACTTCCGGTGAGATCGTTCCCATAGGAGTACTAAGAACTTCATGCTGATCTTCAAAGGTGCGCTCTGGCGAAATTGGCTGAAGCGACGGGAAACCATATTGCAGTGCAGTACAAGCTACACAAAGTGTTGTGATCCAGAGCTTTCGATAAAGACAGGTTCATCGGATGAAGAACCGAGCGGCGTGCCATAGTGGTGTCCTGCGATGGTTCAAGATGAAGAGATGCCCTCATTGTCTAGATTAAAAAGTATATTTGTCAAAATCATCCATTTCTACAGCTTCCCGAATCAATTGTGGCGCATCATGATCTTGATGGGTTTTGAAATTGGTTTTTGCACCCAGACTATCTCTCGAATACTTACATAGTTGATATCTGTGGCAGGAACAGGTCAAGTCGTATCCCAACAGACCGGAGCTTTGGTACGTCGTGAGGACCTTAATGGAGAATGACGCTGTCTTTCCTCCCGCATCGTAAGGAAATCATGTCGAGGAACTAACAATAACAGACTTAGCGGTTGCATTCGCTGGCCAATGATGGTCCATGATAACAATTGGGTAAGGCGGGTCGAAATGATGTCGTTCGGGTAAAGGGCGACGGTCAATGTCTTTGAGTTCCAGGTCCAATATTCAATTCAACGGTACACACTCATCGAGCTACTAGCATAAAATGACTCCCGAAATGTCTCGAATCACCATCTTCATACCCTTATACATAAGAGTCTCCTCTCCAGTGGCGGAAGAAACTTCTCATCAAATTTCATCCCTTGTAATTTCAGGCTGAATGATTTCAACCTGACGATGCAGGAATTCTGCAATGTGCTGATTAATCATGAGTTGGAAAAAGCCGTAGATTCTGTAAAGAAGGGAGGAAGGTGGAATCTGGTCCAGACAGCAGGTCGAAAAAAAAATGCATCACTGATAAGGGTTTCGCCGATTTTGCAGTGGATAGTGCTGGAATCGTCGACCTGTAATGTTTCAAGGCAAGACAGAGAGTGAAGCATTGTGATCCACTCGGCGAATACAGTTGGAATGTTGTTCCAGCTTAGGAACCTGAGCTGGCAATTTGAACGGATGAAGAGAGATTGCAGCTGTTCTGTCGGGAATGGCCGCTGAGCTACCACGTAAGCTCCTTTGTCCATTCGTAATGAAGAGAATCGAGACAGGGCAGGGTCCACTGGGATAGTAATGGCATGCCTGGATGCATCAGCTCGCATTCATTGATTTGAATCATCAAAGAGCGTAGATTGGATCCAAGCTGCATGCTATTCGACTCTATTCGGCACTGGCTGGGAGAGACGAGCTTGACGCTGACGAGGTCTGGGCAGAGCGACAAAAAGTGAACAGTTTTTTGGGTACCGCATTTTGAGAACCTGGCGATTAAGCCCAGGGTACAAGGACTTCGTCGTGAAAGAATTCGTGTATTTGTAGGAGTGGTGCAACTTGAAAAAGGTCCGAGTAGTTGTCCGTACGACGGAGACTGAGAGTCTGCAGAATGGGGAGCTGAGACTTGATACTGGCGAACATTCTGACCATGGTTGTCCCATAAACATCGTAACCCACTTTCAACTCGGACCAACGAGCCGATTGAGATGCCAAAGCTCTCAAGACGATCCCAACCTCCTTGGAGTTGGGAAAAAAGCTGCCGAGACTGTCCACCTCTAGCTTCAACGGATGTGATTGCGAGTTTTTCAATGAGAACCTAATCGCCTGGGGCCAGTTCACAACGACGTCGGGGTTGCGTCTGGCGAAGTCAAGACTGATTGTAGCCCAGACTTCCCTAGTCTCAAAAGACATGTAACGCCAATGAGAGCAGACACGTACAAGGCTGAGACCTGGGATATCGATCGAAGTCGCCAATATATTCTAGTTACAGACAAAAATGAATGTTTGTTGAAGAATTTCAGGGACAAGTTTTCGAATTGGTGAGATGAAGGAATTGTAGCCAATAATGTCGGTTCAACATGTCGCGGTCCATTTCCAGCGAGAGCAGATATTCGGACTGCTCAGGCTGTTTAGCGAGTTCATCTCCGCAACGCTGAAATTCTTCTTTTGCCAGAGAAAGAAGATGGGAGATTTCTGGGAAGGGGAAACGAGACGGACTTGGCAGTTTCCGCGTAACCTGGATTGCAACTCCTGCCACTCGGATTCTGTCGCAGTTGCTCGCTGAGATTGAGACCCATTTTACGCTGAGCATTCATCATATAATAAGAACTTGAAGAGATTCCTTACATCGTCTGCCGTGGGTAAGGTCACGTGGACATGAGCCGATTGCCGGGTCGGAAACCGGATTTCACGTCCCATTTCTTCTCCAGACCCACCAAAGCATTTCTTGGTCCACGATGGCTCTCGACGCGTCTTCTTCCGAGGTTATGCTGACATTCTACCGCAAGCTTTACCCTTTCCAATCGATATTCTCCTGGCTGAATCACCAACACAATCCGACCAAGCTGTTCACCAATCGCGAGTTTGCATTCACTCTCCCCGGCGACGTCTACTTGCGCTACAATTCCTTCAACGATTGGAAAGAGCTCAAAAAACAAGTCTGCCAACTAAATCCAACGCGATTTGAGATTGGTCCTGTCTACTCTGCACGGGTAAGCTGTTGCTTTTTAATATTTCCTTTCAATGCCCCTGAATTCAGCTGCAGCCTCGCGACAAAAAGACCGTCAGACCCGCCGCGTTTACGCCTTTACAGCGAGAGTTGGTTTTCGATATCGATATGACCGATTATGATCCAGTTCGGACGTGTTGCTCAGAGGCAGCCATCTGTAAACGATGCTGGGCTTTCATATCTGCCGCCGTACGCGTCATCGACGTGGCAATTCGCGAACAATTTGGTTATCGACATCTTCTCTGGGTCTACTCTGGTCGACGTGGAATTCATCTGTGGATATCAGACAAAGAGGCCATGGACCTGACGGATGACCAGCGGCGAGCCATGGTAAACTGGTTGACAGTGATACCGCCAGGGAAAGAGCAGGGCAAGAAATTGAACGTCAGAATTGGATCCAGGGCGTTAGCTCCATCACTCAAGTGCGTTTCCTTTCAATAATGATTGCACGGTCGCTTATTCCTTCCAAGAGAGGCTTTGGACTACCTAGCCGTCATTTTCACCGACCTCATTCTCGAGGACCAGGATTGTTTTGGGTCTGAGGAAGGCTACGAGACCTTGATTCAGCTCATTCCTGACACCAAGGTCCAACAAGCGCTCCGGTCGAAATGGGCTGAAGATCCTGATCGGTCCTCTACCGACAAATGGCGCGACTTGAAGGACCAGATCAAAAAGACTGAAAAGGGCTCTTCACAGCGGGTATGTTAAGGAGTGACTTTTTCTCTGCTGAAAACTGACGGTCTTTCTAGCTCCTTCTCACCGCCGCCATGGAGGATATTATTCTTCAGTACACGTATCCTCGTCTCGATGCAGAAGTTTCCAAACATCGTAACCATCTTCTCAAAGCGCCTTTTTGTATCCATCCAAAAACAGGCCGAGTCTGTGTTCCAGTCGACGCTGCAGACATCGAGAGTTTTGATCCCGAAACTGTGCCCACTGTTGGCCAGCTTCTCGGAGAGCTGGACCGAGCTATGGACGGCGACGACGAGATGGACGAGAATCGTTCAGGTTTGGCGTCCGTTTCCCTCTATGAGATTCGACTGACCATTCTGCAGACTGGGAAAAGACATCTTTGAAACCATATGTAGAGATATTGGACCGGCATATAGCTGGTTTGATGGAAGAGGTTCGAAAAGTCAAGGGAGACGTTGGTAAGTCGTGTCCGCCCATCAGCCATTCCGCCCTCATGAAGCTTTCAGATCTATCTTGGTGATATATATTGGTTATGATGATTATCGCATTTCAACATCCTGTCCCGAATCTTCCTGAGTCTTGCTCTCCTGGGGTTCTTCCATTTCGACTCCAACACTGCCGACACCTCTCCAGACTCCCATGACGCTGCCACTCAGAGCGCTTGCTTTCCATAGGCGAACCCGTCCATCGTTGGCTGTGGAAGCCAATGTGGTGCTGTACATTATTAGACCATGTCGGACTGAAAATACTGAAAATTACCCTGTGACATTCCAATCGACGCGCCCTATCGCAGATCTAGAAAGCGTCAGACTTTGGTCGAAGAAGAAAAGCCTGGACATACTTGTGTTCGCCAAATTCGCCCACTAATGAAGCAGTCCATTCACCTTCTTCCTCTTCTCCTTGTGCACCAAACCCATCGACGTCCATTTCGCCACCAGTCTTTGGTTCAGCCTCGCTGTCTCCTGCTTTGACTCTCCAGATTCTCACTTTTCCATCTCTAGATCCTGTTGCAATAAGATCGTAAGAGCGACCACAAGATGGAGCCCAAGCCACTGAAGTTATCGAGTAAGAAGCTGCAGGCTGTGACGGGTCACTGGTATTATTTCTCTGCTTTTTGCCAGTTTCTGCACGTTTGGCTCTCGAAGGCCCAGCTCCAGCGACCGGCAGAGCACCCGATGTCGTAGCAGTCGGTGTGACCTCTGATGAATCGTCTGGAGAATTTTGGGGAAGAGCGGGTGCTGGTGCTGGATCCAGGACACATATGACGATTGGCCTGCGAGATGGTGCTATTTGGACTATCTAGGGTATTTCAGCATTCAGATAATGTCGAAGGAATAAAGAGCTCACCTTGACCACAGGTGAAATACCACAGCCGACAGCAATAACCTCTCCTCTATATCGGTCCTTGCACCATGAGAGACACCAGCCTCCATCTGCTTCTCGTGTCCCAAGACCAAATCGACCTGGGACACCTACGACGCTGGAGACCCCGATAGGGCTTGAAGCATTGGCTGAAGACGCCTGTTGAAGCGCTTGGGCGACGAGATTCGCAGAAGCACCAGGAGAGTCTAGTGATGCATAAGTCTGGGTCGGTGTCGCCAGAGCCATTGTTCCAGATCTACTGGTGTAGCTCGGAGTTCCGACGTTGGCTGTTGTAAGAGCAAGGACGTCGATTTCTTCAGTCATATGCCAAGTCCACAGCATGGAAGCTCCAGCATGGGCTGAAGACGAGGAAGAGGCTTGGGATTGAGAGGATTGGTCGAGACATTCGTAGATTCGGAGGAAATTATCTGTTGAAAGAGTAGCGAGCTTCAAACCAAAGTGTCTCGGAGAGAATTCGACTGCTCTAATTGTTCCTCTAGCATCGACGAGCACTCCACGCTCAATCCAGCGACCAAGTCCACTTTCTTCCGTCTCCGTCGAGGGCGTGATGATTGCTCTTTCCCATATCTTCACTGTTTTATCAAAGCCGCCACTAGCCAGGATCATTCCAAACTCTGGATGTGCCCATGAAAGCTTGGATATTGGCGCAGAATGCGCGTTCCACGAGTCTTCCACAGTCCAGGCGCCAGTGGCTTCGTCCACGGACCAGATTTTGATTCTGGTTCAAAGAGGTTAAAAAAAATCTTTATTCAGGAGAATTTATACGCACTTTTGGTCGAGACTACATGTGGCTAGCTTGAGACCATAGAAATCATAGGTCGCATCCGTGACAAGGTCAGAATGCGCGTTTGGAATAAGTCCAGTCTGAATTGGCATGAAGTGAACAACATTTTATTGGTAAGCAAAATAAGGAAAATCAGATTCGAGCCTAAATTCGAAGTGGAGGGGGTTCTTCTGGTATACGGTGTAGTAAAGCTAGCTCTTGGTCGTAAAATTTGTTCAGCTCGGCTTCACTTGAACAGAACTTTTGCAAACTCAGCCGGATCTCTTGAGCTGCAGTGGCTGGCAGCGAATCCTTGTTCTTCATCGTCGTCCCCATCCGTCCTGGTCCAATCAAACGGTTCGTCAGGAACAAAAAGCCCTTGGAACCTCCCAGGACTTGGATAAAGGCCACACCTGAACGATGCACGAACTGCGAATACCTAAAGGGCGACCGACGATATGAATAAAACACCTCGACATTGGCTGGATAAAGCTCTGCTGCTTCCACGTCGATAATGAACCCAAAGCGTCTGAGCAGAGCATACTCAAAGTAGCGCGACGTCGGCGTCCCTTCTGGAACTTGTTTATGGATATCTGCCACAATCGGAGGTGGAACAGCAAGTCGCATGGGGAAGCAAGATTGAAATGCATTCCGCTCTCGAATGTCGCTAATCTGGGTCACGTATGTTTCTACCAGCTTCAATCCGTATCGCTCAATGGTCCTGTTCCAATGGCGCAACTGGTCTTCGATAAACCGAGCGGTTGTGCCGATCCATTGTAGTTCAAAATGCAGCACTGTCCCCGGATTGTGCATGATGTCGTGGTGAAGAATAACAGATTCAGCCTGGTCGCTTTTCTGCTATAGTCTCAGCAGCGAGCTTCAGATAATATCCATAAACTGACCTTGGCAGGATCGATATCAATGACCATGGTCTGACTCAAAATCAGTCGTCGAAGCCGGTCAAACTCATTCTTCGGCTTCGCAATGCTTCCAGGGTAGAAGCCAGATCGATTTGTCGTCTCATCGTTCGAAACATGACGCGACCGGTTGAACCAGCCTCTCGGTGTCGATGGGACTGCATATTCTCCCTTGAGCCGATAAAAGTAGTGGCTATGGATTGTTCAGTGGCGCTCAGATAATTGGTCAATGTGCTCACCCATCCAGGAAATTATGGGATCCTTTACAATGTTCGAGCAGACCCTGGTCTAGTAATCGAATACCCCACTCGGTTCCCTGGGCTCTTGATGAAACATCCCGAAACTCTCGAACCAACCAAGAAACAAAGTCAAAACCGGTGAAAGAATCAGGATACTGCGACCGATGCCAGTGGTAGTGTTTGATGGGTACACCATTTTCCTCTCGCATAGCCTTGGCAATTTGACCAAGAGGCGTACCTTCAATTTCTCGGTCACTCTTGAAATTCTTACGAAGAGGTCCAGAGGCATGGATTTGGTCCAGCTGGTTGATCAAGGTCTCGTCCCGAACAGCAGCAGCGGGATTCAGCGTCGTCGGAAGAAAACGAACTGGAGGTGCAGGAGCCGTCGCTCTCTCGTCAGGTGGCTGCCAGCGAAGTTTGGAAAACTGTTCCGCAAGCCTTTCAATTCCCAATATACGAATTTCTTCGTCATTGAGCTTCTCCCCTGTGGGACCTATATTTGTCGCCGGAGGTTCGGTGGTGGGAATAACAACAAACCGAGTTCTCCAGTAGCGCAGAGACTCGTTGAACTGATGCTCATAACCTGCCACCAACATGTCCAACCTGAAAAAGACTGAACAAAGCACGAAACAGGCCAAAAAGTACTCACCGATTCCAGCCATAGTTCTCCAAACCATGAGATTTAAATGTTGTCGACTGCTCCGTGTACCCAACCCCCAATTTCGGCCAAATCAGACACTGATATTTCACTGGTTGAAGCTGTGTCATTCGTCGAACGTATCGAGTAACTTGTATCATGTCACCAGTATAAGAAATCCGATGGATCTCATTGCTCATACTGAGATAAACAGGATCCGTCGTCGACTGCAGAACTTCCGAGGCGCCAGCTGGTTTCGGAATGAGGTCGTCGAATCGGTGGGGAAAGGCTTTCGTCTCGTCTTCGGGGCTCTTTTGTGGGTGCAAGACAAACTGAAAGCCTTGGGCAAGGCGAACTGCAACCATACCGCGCATTACAACCAAGGCCCAGGCCCGGCGCACCTCGTCAGCATTTCCCTTGACTGTTGGAGGCTTGACGAGGAAAGAGCGCATTTCTCCGGGGTCCACTACGAAATCATAAGAGAACATATCATAGTTGGTCTCCAACTCCAACTGAGAAGGGAAGAATTCCACCGTCAAAGGTAAGCAACCAGGTGTCACTATAGATTTCCACTTGATGTCATACTTGTATTGCGGCTCAGGAAACGTGTGCTGCCATCGAGCAGCCAACGAAGACTGAGAAGAAGTGACCACAGTCTGAATCTGAGATGGATTGGAGCGAAAGTTGGGAGATGAAGAAGAAAAAGGCGCTGTGAAGGTGCCGATTACACTTCGACGTTTTCCAAAGCTCGTTTCCTCTCTCGGTGGAGTATTGAGAGGAGATCGTCGAGCAAATGAACTTCGAGGAGCTGGAGTCAGTTCATCTTCGAACATACGGCTGAGAGAAGATCGTGCCGCTGACGGTGATCCTTTAATGGCCAGAGGTATGGGACTTGGCGATAAAGTCGGGTGTGGTGCAGTCACAACTCGTATCGGAGCTGAACTAGTCGACGAAGATGCCGATGCAGAAACTGGAGATGTCTGAGGCTCGCTCGGGTCGCTTCGGAATGGCCGGAAAAGCCAAGATGGTGCCAACTTGGAAGCAAGAGTGCTGCGAGAGCCGCTTTCGTGGGTGGGTCGCGTTGAATTAATTTTCGACGAAGAAGTTGACAGGTTGGAGTGAATGGAAGACTGCGATGGCGAACTGCTGAGTCTCCCAAAAGGCGCAGGCGACTGACTGACTTCGGGCTTTTCTGGTGGGAGCTCAGGTTGAACTACCCTAGGACTCTCCTGGATAGCTTGAATCTGAGGCGTCAAGAGGGAGTTGCGGTGAGAGTATCGTCTTTCCACCCGAAATGACGCAGATTGGCCTGCAGAGAACTGTAAGGAATTTCGAGCCGAGCTGGGTTTCGATGATGCTGGTGTTAAAGAGAATATATCGAGATCGAACTTGTCTGCATCTGCTTTCGTCAACAGTGCACTAGGTTCTGGAGTGTGACTCTCGTCTTGGGGAGGAGTAGCACTCTGATCTCTGTCCTCGGGTAGATACGGAACCTCGATACTGGAGAGCACATCATGCTCCAAGAGACCCAGCATCTGTATCTCGTGCATCTTGGCTCGAGCGATGAACCTGGAGAATGTTCAGAAACCGAGGCTAATTGATACAACGTGACTGACCTATCTGCTCGAAACGGGAGATCCATCTGAGTATCCCAAAAAGATACTGAAATCCAGAATGGTTCCCACCAAAAAGTACGGGTTTTTCCTCCTTCTCCGTCTTCGTCGCCTCCCCAAAGCGGATCCATGGCACGAGGACCGTGCATCCCATCTTTAGCTTCAGGCTCAAAGCCTTGGAAACTAAATATCGGACTCTGATGAAGGGGAGGTTTCGTGAGGCAAATGAGGTCCAACCCGAACCCTTGATCCAGCATACGAGTGGTCGTAAGACGGAGTAACTGCTTCGAGACCCGATAATAACCGGTTCCAGGACTGATGACAATTGTTGAAGCACCAGTCGAGCTGAGGGACCGGTCAATGTAATGAGTCTCTGTAGGATTGAGGCCAATGTTCAGAGCTTCCAGGATTGGTCCATCATGGGCGTATGACAGGCGGCCGACGAGGCGAACCTGTTCTGCTGGTCCAACTGCTGGATGTTCGAGAGAAGCCCTGTGATAATGATGGGTCAAAAGAATGTCGCGCTGAAAGTCCCAAAACGAATTCTTGAGGCTGACTAGAGTCGACTCCCACTCGTATTTGACTTCCAGGTCGGTAATGACCTTGTAAAAGTCTTTGTACCAGTTCCCTCGCTCGTCACATCGCAAAGGACCTGCGGCGTAGTCGATTTCAGACTGGTCGTAATAGACCCGGGATATGAGGACAATGGTGACAGTATGATTGGTTCCAGCTTCCTTCCACTTGGTGAAGAGGGCGGGCAAGAAAGAGTGCACAATTTTCTCGTTGTATCTTTCACCGTCTCCAGCGAAATCCCACAATTCCCGACACACTTGGATGAAAATGGTGACCTTGGCGGACAGGGACCGGTAGATGGATTTAGTGCGCGAGGTCATGTATGCTGCAGGGACCTAAATGAAGCGTCAAAAAAGACAAGGCAGAGAACAAGCTGCGGACCTTTTTGCCATCGATATATATGGCCTGTATTTTGGCCATAATGCTCCCAATGAAAGAAACCTCTTGGTCTACATATATGCAACGACCGGCCAAATGCTCTCCGAGTCGCCACATATCATTGCGTCCCAAATATTGGTCCTACTGACGGGTCTAAAAGGATGGAAGCAAGGTAGTAGTCTCGTACCTGGAACACAAACTCGACATAATCTGCACAATATTGCTCCTTGTCTACCTGCGAGATTCTGCAGTGAGATTCGCTGCCTTGGTAGAGACGCACTGCCTGCCTTTGTCACTGCTACTTCTCCGTTATTTCTCAAAGAGAAAGCGTCAGCCACTGGCTTTGGAATGGAAATCTAGCACAAGGATGAGCAAACTGAGATTGATTAAGATTTCGGCTTGCCTGAAGTTGAGGCTTCGCGCAACCATCGTCCTTTGGTGCAATAAAAAAGAAGGCGTCGGAATTCGTACCAGTGACGCTGAGCATGTCTCCTTCCGCAATGCCTGGCCACCATGAATGGTTAAAAATGACATTGGGTGACTCCTTGATGTCGTCGTGGACCCAAGAATTAAAGATTTTCGATTCACCGACTTGAACTGGCGGCGAAGGTAGAGCCGGAGGCCTCAAGATTGAATGGGCAGTGTTTGACCGTCGTCGACCATATTGGCGATCAGGAGGCTGAGACTCTGCACGACTGAATGTTGACATTGAATGTATTCATGGAGGTCAAGAAGAGCAAGTCATGAGTCAAATTTAGACTCGGACCTGGCAGCGGGTTTTCTCGTATGATCGACTGTCATCAAGTTGCGGTTTTTTGTGCGAGGGACTGGTTCGAGTCCAAGTCGAACTATTTGACTCTTCCTACGCCTTTTTCTACAAGCTGTTTACTCCAGTCGCGTAAAATATGTTTCTGCACCTTCCCACTCGCAGTTTTGGGCAGTTCTTCTGCATGCTCACCGACAAACCAACACCAACCTGGAGCATTCTACACAAATTCATTAGCTCTACCGACAGCTAAAGAATTCAACGAAATACCTGAGGATTCATATTGTCAGCGACAGTCTTTCGCACTTCTTCTGCAGAGATGCTGGTGCCAGGCGCTCGGACTATCCAGGCTCCAACAACTTCACCTGGTCTCCAAGTCAGCTTCCAATTGCAGTAAAATCGTCAAAGTATTTCACCATATTTTCCATCCGGAACTGCGACAGCAGCAGCCTCATGGATCGCAGGATTCGTGGTCAGGGCATTCTCTATTTGAACCGGAAATAGGTTCTGTCGAAACGTGGTGGGTGGCTCGTTGATTCAAGATCAGAAGGTTCTCACCTCTCCACCCCGAATTATTCTAGAAATTCGAGCTGCAGTAAGTCCTGATATCTCTTAGAAATGTATCTTACATGTCCTGTCACGGAATCAGTTGGAAGAGTTATGCAGCAGATTCATCTCGCACCTTGATTCGGCCGACGACTGGGAATGTAAATTCAATCGTCAATTCACGATGAAGAAATCCACCCACTTCGCAAGTAGCCGTCTTTATCCAATATACCTTCATCTCCGGTATAAATCCACAAGGTAGAATCTTCTGGATCAGTTCGCATGACTGCCTCGGTCTGTGCAGGATCTTGCCAATATCTGTTCTGGTCAATAATCACTGTCGACGCGAAATTCTAGCCCTCACCCCGACTGCAACAGATATCCAGCGACCACCAGCTCCCCTGGAGTTTCCACGGGGACTATGTTTCCTTGCTGGTCGACAATCTTGGCTTTGACGTGAGGTTGAACTTTGCCAACAGTTTCTACACGTTTCACAATGGGATCATCTGGAGTCGTTTGAAAAGATACTGGACTTGTTTCCGCTATGAATATAATCAGCCTTGCGGTCAGTCAGATCAAGAATCACTCACTCATTCCATAGGCGTTGGACAGATCGCGAAGATTCAGTTTGGAAATGAGCTTCTTCATCAGCTCGATTGGTATAGGGGATCCTGCAGCAATTCCTGTTCTTTCGACGCGTCAAAGCTTGGCTTACTCGAGACCAATAAGGGAAACAAGTACCTCAGACTACTCAAATCAACTTGTTCTCCGTTTGCTTGCCGCTTTTCAACCTCTGACAGTATTCCTAGGAAATGGGTAGGGACACCGTGAAGAGCAGTACAACGTTCGGCCACTACAGCGTCGACGACAGCTATTGGATCGAATACGGGCGAAGGGTAAACGATTGCAGCGGCATGACTCCAGGCTGCAAGATTACCCAAGACGAGACCGAAGCAATGGAACAAGGGTGGTACATTGCCTTTTGAAGCGTTAGTGGACGATATTACCAAGGGACATTGCACGAACAGAGTATGTCTTTCTCAGACAAATTCATGCACCGGCCAATGGACAGACCATTGTTGAGGAGATTCGAGTGGGTCAGCTGAGAAAGGTTAGTGCGAATGTTGAGAAGAATGGATAAACATACCGAGACTGCTTTCGGTAAACCAGTCGTGCCGCTAGTAAACTGCAGGTTCATCACATCGTCTTTCTGTAAAGAGCGCATGATCTCAGTTTGTCGCCTCGACTCGGTCCCTTCTCTGCACATTAAAACTTCGCGCCAATCAATGGCGCTCGTCACCGAGAGCTTATCTAGATGTTCTTTGTATGTCTCCTGATTGTCGATAACTATCAGGTTTCGTAGTTCTGGTAGATCAGGCTCTTGTATGTTTCCTGGCTGAGCTTGGCGAATGCCAGGAAACCGGTCAGCCAGAAGCTTCACGTAGGATGATGTTCGAATTTGGGGGACCACGAACAGGTGCTTCACACCAACAAGTTTGAGTGTAGCGGCCTAGAATTGGTAAGCCAGAGAAGTCAAAGTAAGATGCGTAGAGAACCAATTCTCCAATGCGATAAGCTGGATTCATCGTCACAAGAATTGCTCCGACCTTGCAGGCCGCCAGTTGAAGCATCGCATACGAGCTGTGGCATTGTCAGACTTAAAAATGGTCGCGAAAAACCGAGCGAGGAATACCTGTTATTTCCCGCGATTACTCCAAGTCTGTCTCCTTTCTCTACGCCCATTACCAGCAGGCCTCGAGCCAGGGCGTTGATGTGTCGCTCAAACTCTTCGTAATCCCAAGCCAGGTGCTTGTCGCGACCCGATTCAAGAGAGGACGGGCCGCCATGAGATCCAGAAAGCTCTTGTCTGCAGATAAGGGCCGGTCTGTTTGAGAATTTGGCTACAATATCTTGCTCGAAATAGTCTCCCAGTGTTTTGGTGACCAGTGGAGGTGAAAGTGGACCTTGGACAGCTGAAAGTGTGAGGGGACGCGAGGTGCGTCTCGGGAGAGTCAGCAGAGCTCTAAGTGAAGGACATTTGGGTCGCAGATGGGATAGCATTGAACGACCCTCCGGTGACAGACAGGCTCTAATAAACGCGAGTGGTGATTATTATGTTCTCCGGCAGACCGGCTGGTTTCCGTTACCTCTGCTTATTGCTTCAACAGCAGGAAGACCTTTCCCGTGGAGCGTGGCGGGAATCTCTCCAAGACCGACAATCTCAAGGTCAATGGTTCACAGTAGGGTCGAGTAAGAGCAGAAGAACAGCGGACCAAATCAACAATTGTTGTCGGGTCAAAACCTGGGCCGCGGCTTCCCCGGATCGTGATCGATTGATCACGACCAAGTGCACACGCCATCAAGGAGGACCCCTGATAATGGGAGAGAAGGTTAGATCGTGTTTTGTCCGAACCAAAAGCGTGGGAAATACGGCTCCCACGCTTTCTGAGACCTGATTTCGACGTTTCAGGAAAATCCCAACAACTTTCAAAAAATTGTTCATCAATTTTTGGCAAGTTTTTGTCCGAACTTAGGATCTTTCCCCTACACCGATTATCAGGGGTCCTCATCAAGGCAAGCGATAATCTGGAAACATGTTTCAATGGATTCTTTCGCCATATACCGACTCCCGGATGTGCCCAACGGGGTTTTCGGAATTTATCTCTACTTTGCATGTAATGCAGTTTCGCCGCTGTCGTCCAATCCCGTTCGAAATGTTACCCAACCAAGCTGTCAGTGAAGTGCCACTGTTTGGAAGGATTTATCAACTGGTTTCGAAGCCTGGTGGCCGCCGAAAGCCGATTTTGATGTCTAAATAGTATGGGCCAGATTCAGCCAGTTCATGCTGTTTCTTATCCTGCGGTGTCAAGTCAGTTCATTTTGACCTCGTTCTCACTGATGGCGGCTTCCCACGCACATCGGTAACACGTGATGAGGGCGCATGCCCGCTACCTAACTTGTTAGGTACGGGTCTTATACCGCCCTCCTCATAATCGATCGTGGGAGTCAAAACGTGATCACAGTGGCTGTGGGATCGTGCGTGCCATATTTGCGCAGTCACATGCGCCCCTAAAGAAAATTTTGCTCACACTTTTTTTTTTTTTTTTTTTTTTTAAACTCTGCATTTATATACCGCAACAAGTAATAATTAAACTAAGACGCGGTGGTCCTTGGGTAGGGCCGTCCATGCTCTGTGGTTCTCCAAGGAATTCTGCTTCTCATGTAGAGTATAGTTGTATTGTTTCTCGTGGATTTGGAGGTTGCTGAGGGTGTCGGTATTTGGCTTCTCGCGTCGAGCAAGAGAGCCAGGAGGAGAAAGCCACATTTCGTCTCCACGAGACGAAGCGGCTGGTGCGGTGATTGGGATTCTGGGGATGTGGTGTTCGTGGCTCTCAGCGGCGGTACCAGGGCGGTACTGTCAGGCTCAGCCATGATCATTCTGCTCTCCTTCGTCATCTCCCTCTTCTTCCCACTCTTCTTCGGGCCCAAGCTCCTCGATGAACACTGGAGGGAGGGCAGCGGAGCGTGGGTGTCCAGTTTTGGTGAAAGCTCCAGTCTTTTCCAAAAAGTCTGCCATGGCTTCAATGCCCTTGTCGGTGCCCAAGATGATTGGAAGCGCAATATCTCGTGATACAGCTCGTAGGATGTGTCGATGTTCTTCGTATCGGGTACATTCTCGAATAATGTGGTCCCTGGTCTGATAATCTTCCCCACAGGGGCAGTCAACGCTCTCACTGGGGACAAATGTGCTGTAGTACTCGCCGGAAAAGCAATGCCCTGTCCTGCATTGAGTGAGTCGGCCAAATATTTCCCGTTTTGTGTCACGAAAGTGGTCCGTCATTTTTAGTGATGGTTTCAGTCGGTTCGCAATTGCAAAACGACCTTTCTTTGCTGAATGCTCCCACTCCCGTTGCCACGTTCGTGCCAGCCTGAGCTTATTGATTCGTATGGCGTGAGCACGGGAACCTGGTTGTCGACTCTCTAGTTCAGCTGCCGCTTTCGCGAGTTCGTCAGCGCGGTCATTTCCTGGGATGCCCTGATGCCCTGGGACCCAAGAAATCTCTATTCGGTGGAAGGGGCTCTGGTCAAGGTAGTCCATAGCATTGTTGTAGAACTTTCTGCATGACGTCTGCCCTTCTTTCGGTGACGGATCGAAGATGCCTATGGTGGCAGAAGAATTGTCTGAGTAGAAGTGCCAGTCAGTGACACGTGGATGGTCTCTTGAGAAATTGGTAGCGAGCTCACTACCAATCGCCAGTGCAAGCAGCTCTGCATCATAGACCTCAGCTCGAGAGCCAAGGCCAATCTGCCGATGAAATATCTCTTCTCCTTTGTAGTATCCAACTACTCCAGCACCCAATCTCTTGACTCCATGAATAGGTCGCAGGGACCCATCCGTGTATATGACGAGGTGTTTAGGAGAAAGGTTGAATTCACTCAGCTTTTCACGATGTTCCCCCGCAGCTCTCGCCTTTCTCTCTGCTGCTTTCTCTTCTGAGTCCTTTGCCTTTGGAGGGGGTCCAGTGATTTCAATGCGGCCTTGGAAATCGTCTGCCGTCCTTCTCCATGGGGGGCAGGCAAAGGGCTGGATGATTTCGTCATTAGGGCTGGTGAGTTTCGCGATTATTTGAAGCTGTGTAGTCTTTTTCTCGCTCTTGGATTGTGCTGAGCGAGGCGGAAGAGGTGGTGGTCGTGGAGGTCGCTGGCCGAGTCGCCATTTGTCATCGAGTCGCACGATGACTGGGTTACTGGTACTGAGCTTGTTGAAGCGCAGCGCGCAGTTTCGGTTGGCGTAGTCAAGGAGGTGCTTTATCGGTGGTATGGATGCTTCTATTTGAAGAGCTTCAATCTGAGTTGTCCGAAAGACCGCGCAGATAAGACGGAGTGCTCTTCGTTGTACTCTTTCAAGTGAGTGAACGTGCTTCTGTTTTCCAGTCCACCAGACTGGGCTTGCATAGGCCATTGAAGGAATAATGCAGGCCTTGTAGAGGCGTCGGAGGTGAGTTTGGGACAAGCCTCGAACAGTGTTTGCAAGCATGGACATTCCGATGACACTGTTCTCTGCCTTGGCGGCTCTGGTTTGGACATGATGGTTGAAAAGGAGCTTTCTATCAAAGTAAACTCCAAGCCATTTCAATGTTGCAGCAGCCGTGATAGTGCGGGACACACCGTCATCATCTAGGAGCCTGACAGACGGTGAGTGAGTATCTCTTTTCCGGCGTGTATAATGCATCAACTCCCTTTTGTCTTTGTCAATAGCCAGCCCGGCTTTCTTGATCCAGCAGTGGGCTTTCTCATAGGCCTCAGTCAGGATTTGGACATTGGTGTCAAGCGATTCTGACGACACATAAAGCTTCCCATCATCGACGTACATGAGTAGCGTGACTTCTGTTGGCTTTTCTGTGTCGTCGGTGTCAGTGTTTTCCTCTCTTTCAAAGGTTTCTATCAACTCAGCTGAATAGAAGGCCGCCAGTATTGGAGAGACTGGAGAGCCTTGGGGAATCCCGTTCTCCACCGGTGCCATTTCTCCTCTTTCGCCGTCAATGCATATTGCAGCCTCCCTGTCTGTTAGGAAGCTTGCGACCCATCGAACGTATGGGAGCGGGATTTGGTGACGTCGTAGCTCGTGGAGTAGTCGTTGATGGTTGACGAAGTCAAAATATCCTTTGATGTCGAACGTTAGGGCTGAGGTGACTTTTCCGTGATTCCAGGCAGACTGAATATCGTTTGTGAATGTGAGAATTGCGTCTGTGGTCGAGTAGTTTGAACGGCCTCCGAATTGCTGGTTTGGTATGACTCCGGTTTCGCCTGCTATAAAAGTGAGTCTCCGGGAGACCACTCTCTCGAGGACCTTTCCAAGGCATTCCAGAAGTGTAATTAGTCGATAGGCTCGGGGGTTTGAGTAATCTGGCTTGTTTGGCTTTCGCAGAGCAACCGCAATTGCCTTTCTCCATTCACGAGGATGGTATCCAGCTTTCAGGCACCGCCGAATGAGAAGGACAATAATGTCTTTGTCTGCTTCCCAGGCCCATTTCACGACTCTGTTCGTGATTTGTGTGGGGCCGGGGGCGGTGTTTCCACTCGTTGAGTGCAGGGCTTCGTAGATTTCTCTCTCAGTTGCGTCCTGAAAGGATTCGTCACTTGGGATGGGATCTGTCCAGGGGTTTGGATACTCAGCTTGTATGTCAGCTGGAGGCTGGTATAATTCATCTCTCAGTGCATCACACTTTTCCTTGTGAGTCGTAGCCTTCTCGGCCTGGCCTGGTCTAGCAATCGGCGGCGTCGGATAGTTCCGAGTGCCTTTAGACCACCGTCTAAGCCCCCAGATCCCATTGGTCTCTACCTCTTCAACGACCTTGTTCACCCACTGCTTCTTGGCAAACTTTATTCGTCTCTTGAAGTAGTTCCGTGCTTTTGTGACCATAGACTTCAATCTTCGGTCTGAGGAGCCAAACTGCCTCTCATGCTCAGTTTTGGCTGCTCTCGCCTCCGTTACCTTGTCCGCTGCCTCAGACAGGTTTTTGTCCCACCAAGGTCGGGCTTGTGCACTTGGTCGTCGCTTCTTGACTGTCGTTTCCGTCGCATCTAACATTGCTTGGGTAATGGCCTCCGCCGCTGCATCAAGTTCATTGGTGGAGATGTCACATTCAGGGTCACGTAGGGGACTTAGCTTGTCTTCGTATTTGAGCAATGCTTCTGAGTAAGCAGCTTGCCACTTATTGGGATCTGCTTCATCATAGTTGTATTTGGCACCTGTAAGGTTGTTGACCTCATGGAGATCTGGGTCGACAGTCCATTTAATGGCATGGTGGTCTGATCCATATCCCAACGTAGGGTCCACTGCCCATTCTTTGAATGTGTCATTCCTGGTAGCCTCGAGGTTAGTCCAAGAGAGATCAATGACCGAAGGAGAGAACTTAGCCGAGTGAGGCTGAAAGGTTATCTCTCCTTTTTTGTTCTTCAGTGCATAGCCCTCATCTTCGAGCCAGTCCACCACTTCTGTCGAAAAACCGCTGTTATTAATAGTTCCGCAGCACCATCTGTTATGATGCAGGTTCCAGTCTCCCGTGATAAGGACAGGGCGGTCCCTTGGTAGGTCCAAGGATCGGATCTGCCATGCCATGCCCTGACGCCCTCTGGTTCCATCATGATAAATGTGCACTACTGTGAAGAGATCAATACCTGGGGCTGAGATGTCAAGTACCTGGATGTCTCGGTCTTGGACAATGTCCGTTCGAAGCGTGACCTTTACGCCGGTATGTTTCTTGACATATGCGAAAACTCGTGGTATTTGCTTTGATGGAGCTGAGGTTGGGAGAATTGGAGTCCATCCTTGGTGTCCTTTCGGGCCAATGACATCCTCGCCATTTTCGTTCATCCCAATTCTAGCCCAGGCTGGTTCTTCGGTCAGGAAGATGTCAAAGTCATCAATATGTCGGTCCAGTATTGTCTCTATTACTTCTCCTTTTTTGTTAGTATTTAGCTGAATGAATCTTACTGGTCTTGTTCGAGTAGTATCATTATTCATGAGGCTACAACTTGTGGCGCATTAGCCCCCATTGCGTCAGCCAAGACCTGGTACTGATTCTGCGAAACGGTGATTGTCACATTATCTGCTCCAGGAGACGAAGGCAGACCTTTTTTCTTCCCTTTGGTCTTGGCTTTTATGAAGCCATCTTCATCTTTCCTCGGTGGTCTGCTTGGATCATTCGCTCGGTGCGCTACACGGTATCTCGCCAACCGTTCTGGGCAGGACCTTGAGTCAGCAGTATGGTTGGCATCTCTTCCTGCTTTCCGAGCACAGTTGTGACATTGGATTGGAGAAGCATGGACACACCTGTCAATCTCCATATCTTTTGACTTCTCTTTGCACTCTGCGCAAGCATCCACATGGTCTCGGCTGTGATGGTTTCTGTTGCAAATTCGGCAGTTCGAGGGATTTGAGCATTTGCTTGAAACATGGTCGTATTCATTGCAGTTATCGCAGCGCTTGGCAGGGGGGAGATCTGCATATGAGGTCACTGTAACTTCTCTACCGAATGCGGCCATCCGCCGAAGTCGTGATCGAGCTTCCCGGTTTTCTTCAGTGTCAGCAAAGGCAAACACGACTGAACTGAAGGGAATGTCCATGGTCTCAGCTTCAGACCGAATCCAAGTTGGGCGCTTGACAATGGCGAGGGCGGCATAGGATGGGTTCTGTTCGGATAGATGTTGGTGTATTTCGTCAGGGGTGAAAAGACGTGCAGATTCGCCAGGGAAGGGAAGGGTATGAGTGCGAATCCCATGAGCAATGAGCTTTATCCATTTCTGGTCTGGCTGGATATTGGTCGTTGTACCTGGCGGGCATTTCTCCGTCAAAAGTCGAGAAATAGGCTCCCCATACTCAACTAAGTCTGCAGCGCGTTGGCCTTCCTTCACAGAAAGGATTGCATTGCCTTTGGTGTTCCATTTCACTGTAACGATCTCCGGCCTGTCTCCTGATGATTGACCTGCTATTTCTTGGATAGCTCGGTTTATGTTCAGTATCGCCGCATAAGAGTCAGGCCTTTTATCAACAGGGATACCGTCTGGTATGATCTGGACTATGAGACGAGTCTCCGGTGCAGGCTTCTTCGGTGTAGCTGTCGGCTTTTTGGGCTGGGGTGGGACCTGAGGGTTTCGTTGGACCGTCTGTGCAAAGGTAGGGGCTGTCTGTTTGGAGTTTGGGTCTGTATTGAAAGCCGCAGACTCCAGCACTGTAAATCTCTTTTTAGTCTCTGTTCCTAGTGACTGAATGAGGTCACGTAGCTCATTCAATGGCTGCATTAGGTCGGCTTTAACTTTCTCTGCAATTTCTTCTGTGCTCGGCGGCTTGTGTCCAAGTAAGTCCATCTCGTTAATACCAGTAAGCCATGAGAATGCTTTCCGCATATTCTCGATTAATGAAGGTGGTATTTCGGGCTTCTCCATTCTTTTGGCTTGGTGATAGTATGCTACATTCCGGATGGCAGATGCAGCATGTTCCATGAACCCAACTGGGTCGCTGTACTGTCGCTCCATGATCATGCAGCCACGGTGGATCACGTCGTCTGCGTCCATGTCGTCCATTTCGTCGTCGGATTCTATGAGGTTCAAGTCGCTCGACGCGTATTCCCCGGTCTCAAAAAAGTTTGAGTCAGTATTTAAGAAGTTTGCAGCAAAATTGGGGAGAGCTCTTATCGTCTCGTCCGCAGAGTCTTGTCGTTGTAGTGCTTCCGTTTCTTGGGCCGTTGTCGGTGTCGGTGTTGCGGTCCGGGTGGGGGCGGCCTCTTCGGGACGTCTATTTTGACTTTGTACGCCGGTAGACCGCTTGACATACGGGTCGCTCAAGGTTCTCGCACCTTTAAGTGCTGTTGAGACTCTCCCTGGGTGGCTGAGGTTCGGTCTGGGAGCTCCAGGTTGGTGGGCTGCTTCAACGTTATGATAGGGCGTGTTTATAGGGTTATCTGGATCAGGTGGTGGTTTGGGGACGCCTTGAGTGCTTTCTGCACTCATTTTATGCCTTTATTTCACAAAGAATACCAATCTCGAGTTCTACGTCCGCAGAGCAAACCGTGAGAATCTCGGAGTCGGTGGTAATCAGGAACAAAAGGGCTTGAATTTTGCTCACACTTCAGTACAGCTATCGCTCTGAGCTCTCGCAGTTTCAGCATCATCCAAACAACGATGAATGACAAATTCTATCTCAACGGTGCTTCGGTGCCTGCTCGAATCAGCTCTGACTCCTCTTGTTCCTGGCATTCCGATGGCCATCGCCAAACGTTCCAAGCAAATGTCGCTTAGGTTGACATTTCGGGTCACCGCTTCTCAGCTCAAGTGGACCTCCTTTACTCTTCAACCGCCTCGCGTTTAGTCCTCGGTCAAGATTGGCTGCGAAGGTGTATAGCAACTCCTGCAGGTGAGAGAGAGAGAGAAATAGCCTGACTTCTGTCGCCAAGCTCAACCCCGCCCAGAAGCCGTTCCGTCCACAGCTCCGACGCCGTCAATCTCCAAATCCCCTTCGTACAGCTCGGTTCACCTGGATGGTCTTCCCATCGTCGCTGAAAACATCAACCTTTGCTCACACTCTTACCACTGCCAACCACATAATCGCGTAATCCGAGGCTTGCTGACTGGTCCTGACGAAATGGAGGATGGGGAGATGGTGAAGTTGGCGTAAACGGTGAGCCCTTGGTTTTTCGCGGCCTCGAGACGTTCAGGGAAGTCTCTTGCTGTCAAAACTGGTCCTGCTTTGTTCACTTGCTATACTGTTCACCTGTGTCGCTCTGATATCTGTTTTGCACGAAGTTCTGAATTTATTTGAATTTACATTGGGGATTCTCGAGTGTCAGTTTATATCATAATAATATAAGTATGAGCTTTTGTGATTACGGTCTAAAGAATGGATGAGTCAAGGATCGGCGCTCGGGAGCTCGGTAGCGGGCCCTGCCGCTCGACGGCCTTACAGCTTATTGTGCAGCGCTTCAATAGATTCGTCCCGAATCCTCTGAGCGTCTCGCCAATGATAACATTCCTTTTTGTTTTACCTGGGACGACTCGAGGTGAAGAACTGCTGTAGAGCGAGCACTGCCATTGACCTGCGACCGTGCTAAAAACACGTTAACGTGCTGTACCTATGTACCGCATTCCCATGTCATCTCTCCTTCTACCGTCATGCAGACGCAGTTGAGTGGAAATAATCTAGGTGAGCGACGTCCGTTGTTCTCGAATCGAGCTAAAGAGTTCTAGGTGATGTCCACGGTGGTCTATTCAGTAATAATGTCAACAGCATCTCTTTCAACGTACATTCACACGTATGGAAATTGAGACGACAAGGAATATTTGAAGATTTCGCTACACGTTTGGGAAGATGGTCACGAAACCACCGCGAGCGGACCGTTGAATGGGACGACATTAGTTTCCTGGACGCCTCTGAGGTTACTATCGGCGACGACTATCGTATTTTTGCCGCAGTCTATCAAGGAATTGCTGTCCTAGTCAAGGTGTACGAAGGTCCGGATTCGCGACAGGTGTGTACTTCAATGTCCCGGCTGCTTTGGCTTACTGGTCTACAGCGAATCAAGACCGATCTCAGCATAAATCATTCCTTCCAGTTGGTCTTTCTCCTGATCCCAGATGAGCCTATTTCAAGTCTATCACAGGCATCCGAATCTACTTCGAGTTGTGGCAGCATGTAAAACAGCACAAATTCCATTCATTGTGTTCAAGACCCCAATCCACAGCCTTCCGCCAGAGATCGGTGTCTTCAGGTCTTTAACCTGTTATTTAGCAGCAGCTCTCGGGGATGGTGACCAAGAGTGCCTCGTGAGAGCAGTTCAATTTGTATGTTCTTGCTACATTCAATTTTCATCAGCATTGACGGCACTACATAGATGCGAGATGTCTCGGTGAAGCAACTCATTCCTGGATCAATATCAACTCGTGCTGATTATGGATTCAGTCGGGCTTCAGCCATTTGGAAAACATGTGGAAGGTTAAACGCTTTGCCCTTTCCAGAACCACAGTGAGCTTTTGGTTTTTGCTAAGCTTGCTTCCCTCAAATGTGCCAACTAGTTCGATTTACTTGTCGATGCAAACAACAATGTGTGTGTTAGTGTTGGATTGATTAAAGATCAAGAGGCTGCACAAAGAACCCTCGCCAATGAATGGCTCAACGTTTTCGAAGATCTATGTGCACGGGTGAGCATCTGAAGTATAGACGGAATACTCAGTCCTGATGGGACATCAATAGAATCTAAGAGAGGCCAATGAAGAATGTCACTGTCAGTCTTTTTCATCCCAATTCATCTCTTGCTGAATGTTTCTCAACAGCCGATTTTCGACGGCGCCTGCCTGTTAGTGCGCCGTCCACTGATGTCGCTACAACACTGGCACCCTTGCCATCGGCCATTGAAGCAGCTACAACACCGCTACTGAACTTGAATCAAACCGGGTCGCTGATTCAAACCAAGCCACTTTTCTCACCCCAGCCTCCGAGTGTACCCGAGTATCCGCCCAGAAGAGAATATGCTTTTGTGCCCCAAACGGGGTCTGACCGACCATCACTCAAAGAGATAAACAAAGACTTTGCTCGGTTCATGCGTAATCTTCAAGTTGGTCCGACTATTAGTTCAAATATTGAGCGGTTACGGCGCAACCTACGTCTTCCTACAACTGTACAGCATAGATGCCCAGGCTACAAGCGACAAGAGCTGGCGATCGCGACCTCAGTTTCGCGTACTGCGATAATATCTCATTTCACGCCTTTAATAAAGGAGATTTGTCAAGTATGCAACCAGGAGGTAAAAGAAGGCATTTTCCTTTGCCCTTGTGGTCAAGGTATTGTCTGCAGCTTATCACTATAACATTTGACTTACTGGCTGAGCAGCCGATGACGGTGTAGCGTCGACTGTCAGATGCCACAAATGCCTGGTCTGGAGTCATCGTGGCTGTCACCAGGTTCTCATCATCGACTCCCTGCAATTCACATGCCCTGAATGTCAGCAAAACTCTATTGGACTCAATCCGGCCTTTGCTTCATCTTCACCCTCTCGTCCAGTAGATCCTAGTGCTGTTGGGCCCAGTACAGGCAGTCGACCTCAGCCAAGGTCCTTCCGGTCTTCCTCAGAGGGGACACATATTCCTCGTCAGAGATCGCAATCTTTCATGTCCATCTTCGAAACTCCAGGAATGGAGCGTGGCAAGTCAAATCAAACGCTAAGGCCGGATGCTCAAGCGCAGGCCGACTTTGTCGCAGCTCATTCTTCGTCTTCGAGGTTATCTTTACCAGATGGACCACCGAAGCTCAAACGAGCCCAAAATGTGTCAGCCCATCATGCTATTGTTCGGGAAATAGTCGCAGAAGAAGAGCATGCTTTCCTCACTCGTCTTACTGAGGAGGAGGAGGAGGAGGAAGCGAGAATGGCGGTCAGGACGAAATCCTGGTTAACTTCTTGGATGTTCAATTCCAGCCGGCGGACACCGCCCGACAATTCTGCCATTCTACCGACTTCATCTGCGAGACAGCCTGCCTTTGTTTCCAGTCCCGAAATTGCAGCTTCGCAATTACATCCTGCGGAAACAAGTCCCAAGGAGTAGGAGCCTTTTCTACTTGCTTTTTTTCGTTTTTCTTTCGCACGATTTGATACCCTCATATAGTTTCGCATGAACCTCACGTATACATATCATTATCACGGTCTTCCAGTTGTCTAATTCTTTTTCTCGAGGCGAGTTCCAATCAAGTCGAGTTGTAGTCGGTGGAAATGCACCGGGTCGAGGACCCGAGGACTCGAGAAGGCGAAACTCAGCACGCGTGCCTCTCGGCAGCGCCGTAATTTTTCAAACCGCGATTCAAGTCCAAGTATGAGCCGATAGGAGCCGACCATCTAGAAAGGCTAAGGCTCGACAAGGCTGGGTCTAGGTTATTCTTCGTCTATTACGTTCATTGATCAAGACCACTCATCCTTCATGTTCCGCCAATGGAGCCTTCAGGCCCTATTGGTTCGTACGGTACCTCCTGATTTGCCAAGTATTTACTTAGCTGTGTCGGCTCATTGGATTTATCAGAACTACGTTTTGTTAGCTTGCTCTCTAACTCGCCCAAATCAAGAGGTTTTATAAACAGACCGCCCATGATGGTACATAATGGGTCAGAAAAGCCCTGTGTTTACGGACAGCTGTCACGAGACATATCCAGAGCAATCAGCAAGCAAGCTCTGTAATATTTCTAAAATCTTGCAAATTTGGCTACTCCGGTCTCGAAAGTGACCAATGAACGCACTGTTCCAGTGGCAATATTATGGGTTATCTTGCTAATATATTTATATTTTTAGAATTTGGATTTACTCGAGTCTTGAATCTGACGAACAAGGATAGCAGGGCCTGGGAAGGGCTCTACCGTAATTTTGTTGTGAGGCATATAAAATGACTCTGAGGGGATAATACATACAGATAAACCGACATCATCATGGTCCTCACAAACATCATTCTTCTGGGGGTAAGATCATTTCACCCAACAAACTCTCAAGCTAATTCCTTCTCGCCAGGCTGCGGGGTCGCTCGGTACTCCCTTGCTGAAGGCTCTGTTGTCGGCTTCGACCAAGTTCAAGATTAGCGTTTTGGCCCGAGAAACTTCGACGAGCACATTCCCAGCCAACGTCAGTGTATTCAAAGCCGATTTTTCGTCGCATCAGTCGCTTGTCAATGCGCTCAGAGGCCAAGATGCAGTGGTCATCACTATTCCTTTGAGTCCGACACTCGAAGCGACTCAAAAGGCCGTCTTTGACGCTGCAGTCGAGGCAGGGGTGTCCCATATCATTCCATCGAGCTATGGAGCGTGAGTCTTATGGTTTTATTCTCAGAATTTATGTTCACTGACCATTCTGCAGCGATCTCGCAGTTGAGCCTGGCAAATCAGAAGCATTCCTGGGTCCCAAGGTCAGAGGCGAGGATTATCTTCGGCAACTAGCAGCAGAAGGTAAAATGAACTTTACCACCATCTACAGCGGAGCATTACTCGATTGGGGTGAGTAACTCGACCGTTCGAGTGTAACCATCTAATTTGATTTTAGCATTGCGGCTTCCTGGTGGTGCCTTGATCGGGATCGACCTGGTCAACAAAAAGGCCACACTAGTCGACGACGGAACCAAGCTCGCCATGTACTCAAACCTCAGCGGCATTTGTGACGCAGTCATTGGAATCTTGGCCAGTCCCGAGAGATTTACCAACCATGAAGTTCGGATCCACCAATTTTTCGTCACCCAACGCGACATTCTGAAAATAGCCGAAGAAGAACTTGGTACCAAGTTCGAGGTGACTAATCTCGATTCGGACGTGATAGAACCCAAAGCGAGAGCAGATTTTGCTGCAGGGGTACCTATGGCATTCCTCGGGATTCGAAGATGCATTGTCTGGGGTAAAAATGGGAAGACGAATGTTTGGCCTGTGGATGACGACAGTGAGGCAGTTGGCGTCACACCGCTAGATCTACGAGAAGAAATAGTCAAACTGATCAATGAACGTAAATAGACGAAGAATAACCTAGACCCAGCCTTGTCGAGCCTTAGCCTTTCTAGATGGTCGGCTCCTATCGGCTCATACTTGGACTTGAATCGCGGTTTGAAAAATTACGGCGCTGCCGAGAGGCACGCGTGCTGAGTTTCGCCTTCTCGCGTCCTCGGGTCCTCGACCCGGTGCATTTCCACCGACTACAACTCGACTTGATTGGAACTCGCCTCGAGAAAAAGAATTATACAACTGGAAGACCGTGATAATGATATGTATACGTGAGGTTCATGCGGAACTATATGAGGGTATCAAATCGTGCGAAAGAAAAACGAAAAAAAGCAAGTAGAAAAGGCTCCTACTCCTTGGGACTTGTTTCCACAGGATGTAATTGCGAAGTCGCAATTAACTCTGGGCTGGAGACAAAGGGGGGCTGTTGAGAATCCACAGGGTGTAATTGCGAAGCTGCAATTTCGGGACTGGAAACAAAGGCAGGCTGTCTCGCAGATGAAGTCGGTAGAATGGCAGAATTGTCGGGCGTCGGAGGCGGTGTCCGCCGGCTGGAATTGAACATCCAAGAAGTTAACCAGGATTTCGTCCCGGCCGCCTTTTCCGCTTCCTCCTGCTCCTCAGTAACACGAGTGAGGAAAGCATGCTCTTCTTCTGCGACTATTTCCCGAACAATAGCATGATGGGCTGACACATTTTGGGCTCGTTTGAGCTTCGGTGGTCCATCTGGTAAAGATAACCTCGAAGACGAAGAATGAGCTGCGACAAAGTCGGCCTGCGCTTGAGCATCCGGCCGTAGCGTTTGATTTGACTGGCCACGCTCCATTCCTGGAGTTTCGAAGATGGACATGAAAGATTGCGATCTCTGACGAGGAGAATGTGTCCCCTCTGAGAAAGACCGGAAGGACCTTGGCTGAGGTCGACTGCCTGTACTGGGCCTTGCAGTGCTGCTGGGCCTGCGATAGGTAATTGCACTGGTCCCACTGCTGACCCGTTGACGGAAAGTAGAAGGTCTTCTTTCAACAGCAACAGTCTCGAAACCCTCTTCCCTGTTTTCTACCCGTTTGGCAATTGAAGGCGGCAGTTCGATGCTCTCTGTCCCATCATAGTCTTGGACAGACAGCTCACTGGGACTTTCATAATGCCGAGAAGGTGAAAGACCCTCAGAACTCTCTACAACTTGACTCGAAATAGTCTCGGGCGCTGTCCATGTTCCCAATTTGGGAGCAGTAAGATCAACCGAAAGCGAAACCTTTAGATCGACAGTATCGTCAAGATCAAGAGGTCCACAAGGATTCCGTGGTAACCAAAGGAAATCGCTGATCTGTCGAGTGTAGAATGGGTTATCGTAGGGAAGGTCTGCAGTAGTTTGGTCATCCCAGGCGACAGGTGCTGGATGTGGCGCAACAGGCTTGGATTCATCGCTATTGAGAGATGTCGGAGCAGAAGCACTTCTTTCTGGCTCGGGCCATCGATAGTTGATAGCAGAAGGATGATAAACGGCACGAGTCGTGTCAGTTGGCTCTGCAGGGACCACAGGAGTCTGTGATGGTTTGGACGCGAGCCCAGGTCCATCGCGGAAAGGATTCGGTCCTCTTTGTTGAACGTGGTGCTGGTTCTTGTGTCGGACACTCGACCAAGAGAAT
Organism: Mycena floridula; assembly: GCA_029320655.1. Classification (NCBI taxonomy): domain Eukaryota; kingdom Fungi; phylum Basidiomycota; class Agaricomycetes; order Agaricales; family Mycenaceae; genus Mycena; species Mycena floridula. The sequence goes on from JARIHS010000001.1 coordinate 4,144,885, forward strand.
GCAACCCAAGCAGGCATTCGCCAGGTAAACCTGGAATCCTGTGTAGCTATCAAAAGCGCATTTGCATCCTGTTCGTTTCCGTCGTCTGATATATTGACAGTACCTCCATTCTCACTTGATTCCGAGTTTGGAGTCGGGGTACAGAGCATTCGCGCTTCTTTCATATCGTCCAAGTCGAATTGGGCACGACACATGCGAGTAATGCTGGATGGAAAAGTAAGAAAAAATTTCAACGGAAAGTAGAACAGCGTACATGAGCTTCACGGCCGCCGTAATGATGATGAGAACTGCCGATAAGCCAACATTGACGGTCTTCTTCAGGACGACCATGTAAGCCAGGAAAACGGTCTGAAAGATATTAGGCAGGGAATTCTTGCGGTCGGCAATGTACTCACTTGGGAGAGAATCAAGCCTGTTTGACCAGTTAGAGTTTGTAGGGAGCACTAGAAGGAAACGCACCATCCAACGAGTATCGTACAATTCGTATCAGAATCAGTTTGCCATTGCCTTCGTAGTTTTTGGCATAAACGTGAAGTAGCTAAAAAAGTAATTAGCGGTTTGTCCGCAGATATAACAGATAATTACCTGATTTTTGATGACACCAGACTCTATAAAGAAATAGATTGCAGCGAACGGGATGACGAACGGGTTCAACACGGCAAAGAGTAAAAGGACATGAATAACTAGCATATGGGTTGGAAGCCAGTCTAATCAAAGGTTAGGTTAGACGAGAAAGGTCACGCAATCACTGACAATAGTAATTCAAAGTTCGAGGTCGGATGCCCATAGCGCGCTTGCGACTGGAAAGAATGTAAGCAAGAGGACAAGAAAAGGTGAAGCATGACGAACGGAGTGACTTGGCTGGTTGTTTTGGGGTACATTATCAGCGGCAGCTACAAGCAAATGTTAGTACAAGTCTGTACGGCAAGCGATCAACGATTTACTCCAACTAGTGGTACGAGTCAGAAAAGGATGAAACAAGGATAACAAAAAGGCTTACACAGGGCTATCTCAAATCCTCCGTGCATGGCCGTCGTGAAAATGACTAAAGATTAATGAGTATTTCAGGATGCATAATAATGGCAGGACTTACGCCAACCAACATAGAAAGGTCCAGCGGTCGGGAAGCTGTCAGCTACAATCTTCAAAACATCATTGCCAGAGGTGACGACTTTGAATGATGCTAGAACCGACTGTAGAGCAGCAGTCCCAACGCAGAAGAATACTAAAACGTTGACGATAAGAAACTTGTAATATCTGGTCATAATCCTGTCGTGAAGGGCTGATAAAGTCGTTATCGTATGAGCCTTCTTGCCAATAAGCAAGAGGATCAGAGGAATGAGCAGCGCCAAAAGCGCAACGAGAAGAGTTGGGACGAAGGATTGTATCACTTCCTCCTCCCAAGGGTGTCGATCCAGGTAAGTTTTCTGAGGATATTTAAGTACAAAGTCGCTTTGAGCCTCTGATACTGACCAGCTTAGGCAAGTAGGTACTGATATTCTGAATCGATACCAAACCAACCAGCAGCGACACCGGAAATAGCCAGAATACAGTGAAAGCCCTAGGAGAATATGTGAGATTGGTCAAGGCCTGAGACGTGTCGCTCACCAGACTCCAAGACTGACGATCCAGTCTTTCAAGAACTGATAGAATATGAGCAATGAGACATGTTTCTCAAGCAAGAGACATACCTCAGCATTGAAGGAAGACTTCATGACTCGTATCCAGTCCAAATCCTGATAAGCCGGGGCCATTGTTACCATGCAAGCAAGGGGATTGTGAGGATGCACGGTCAAGAATTTGCATGCTTTCATGGCGTCGGCGGGATATGCAAAAGTGACGAAAGCTGTCGAAACTGGATCGTACTTTGTGATCTCTCGAGCTCGATTTTCGGTGATGAGAGAGGTAAGAAGATTGAGCTTGACTGTATAATAATCGATGGAGGGCACTGTCTTGCCGCGGAAAATGTGCGACAAATTGACAAGAGGCTGATAGGCATCCAGGCTGCTCCTGGGTACTGAGAGCAAGGCTTCCCAGATAGTCAGCTTCTCACCAGAGCCCTTTCTTTCTCGGGATGTAGGTGGATATTCTGGAGAGGTCGGAGAGGTCGGCTCGTCATCTGAATCTTGGGAGCGTTCAGTACGAAGCTTTCTGAATGTATGTTTTGACATCGCGATGCCTCGCCTCATCTGCCCAGATGATTTTCTCACCCCAAACTCTTCGACGAATGGCCCCAAAACTTTGATCAGCTGCTCCATTCTATCTTCTTCGCTCATATTCTCTTCGAAGGACGGATCTCCAACCTCGACATCAGCCGTAGTCTTTCGCTTCTTCGCTATCATCGCTGCCCTAGAATTGCTTCGTGAAAAGGGTTTGTGAGCTTCCTTCTGATCCATTGCTCGGGCGACCGCTTCCAGCGTCTTTTTCGCCAACTGGATATGAGCTGTTTCCAAGTGGCGCAAGATCTCTTCGCGTCGCTCCAGCAACGAAGCCAATTCGGTCATTTTCCTGGCGACTACGACTCGTTCGATGACCGGAATATTCTCCTTGTTATGGACACGAGGCTCTTCCTTGATTTCAATAGGCAGAGGCAAATGAGCTGGAAGACGCTTCGCATGGTTGAATAGGAAGGCGACGCTTTTGTTGACGAAGCCTGGTTGAGTGGTTCCATTGAGTCCTATAGCAGGCTTTTCGAGTTCGCGTGACATGTAATACTCGAAATATTCCTTCAGCTCCTTCTCGTCTCGAAGCTGAGGAAGGAGATTCGAGACCATGATTGTACGAAGCCGGAGACCGCGGACGGTGTGAGCTTCGTTCAAGGGAAGGACTTCGGTGAAGCCATACTGAGGATGTGGATGTGGATGGAATGATGAAGCTCCTTCATCACTGCTTACTCGTTGAGCCGCGAGTTCCATGCTGTCTGCACGAAGCATAAATGCCCCGTGACAGATCCAGAATAAGTTGGCCATCCAGGTGAAGGTGATCCAAAAAAGTAGGCAGATGTGGATCCACAATAGCGACTGGCCTCTCGCAGTGAGAACCAACGAGGAGATTGAGGCACGAGTCATGGACTTGGCAGAGACACCGGACTCTGAAAACTCGAGGTGAATGGGGAACAGAATAGGAAATGTCGTAAAAGTGTGCAAGAGCGTAAACCAGACTGGAAATCAAGTCAGTAGGGAAAGCGAGGATTTGGAGCAAAACATACAGCAGCCACGTAGAAATCTTATGTATAATGTTGCATCGACCCCACGAAGCTCATTCATCTTGCTTTCTGGCACCCTGACAACTTGAGGAACCCACGACAGCGGCCATCCTCTAGGTGTCGGAGGTGAAGGCGTCCTAATGGAAGCATTAGAAGACGAGTCGAGACGAATATCATCGCGTACTTGGCCCAAGACCTGCCCTGATAGAGACTGGAACGATGGTCAGAGGGGGTCCTCGTGCGTTTAAAAAGGATTTGTGGGATGATAGAAATGACGTGGAATAGATTTTCTAAACGAAGAGAGCTACTCACTATCCAAATTCCCAAGATTCTCGACTGCCGAGAGCAGTATCCACCGCCGTCTTTCCTTTCCCTCTACGCCGCCTCTTCATGAGCTCTTGACCAGTCACGCATAATACAGTGATTCCGAGTGCAATTACAGACTGATTGATGAGTCCACTGCACAGAAATTGTTCAAAAGGGTGCTCAAGGATATGTCGTAAACTTGCCTGTAATTCCTAGAAAAGGGCCTTGTCTGAATGTCACCCATCTCTCTCAACCGATAAAGCCAAGTTGAAAGTCGAAAGCACTCGGAATCGAACTGTGTAGGGTCTAGAAAGAGCTCGCTGTTTGCCAATGGACGCAACAAGGAAGCATGGAAGCACGGAAGACACTCGACTGCCCGGCGCAGATGTTCACACGCCACTGTATTATTTTTCACGCCATTTTCAGGTTACTCTCCTTGTTCGGAAACTAGCTCGTACCATACATACAGATAGTCCAAAATAAATGAAAATCTAAACCTGGAAACCTGAAATCCTCACCAAAGGCTTCAAATTCATTACTGGTTGAGCCTCCATGACCGGCATTGGCTGAATATCAGCATCAAGCTCTTCCCCTTCGTCGTCTTCACTTTCTGAATTCCGACGTCCCCGTCCCAGCCGTCCAAACATGCTCTGACGGTTCAAATGGGACTTTGAAGATTGTCCAGGGTGTGGTTTCAGTTTCTCTCCCCTATCCTTCAGTGTCGCAATCATCTCCGCGTCCAGCTCAATATTAAACATGTCCAAGATGTATCGTCGGACAGGTAGACGGTACCGCTGAGTCGATATCGTATGAAGCGCTCGATAGAGCATTGTTGGCGATGAGAACAAATTCCGATGCTCTGGCCGTGACTTCATTCTGAAACCAAGTATGAGAAGAGAATTGAGATATTTTGTACTACATACCGAGCTAGTGACCGTGAAGCAGCATTCGCGATGACTGTATTCGCTAGATTCTGTATTGCAGTAATCACTTCTACCTCAGACTCGACGGTGGGAGCAATCAGACGATTGTCGGTCTGTTCGGGTGCCCGCTGAGGCCAAGGCGGGATCTAAACAATGTTAGTTCAGAACTGGTTCGATAGATATGACCATACATAGATGAACTTTTCGAAATCTACAGGTATGCACAGACCGGTGGGCTGGCCAGCAGGTGTCAGTGTGGCTTCCCAGCGATAATCATCGAGCAGTTCAGCCCCTTGTGATGTCGAAGATATTAAACCGAGCACAAAGAAACAGGTCCTTGAAACAAAAGTTAGTAGACCGCCATGAAGCCTATTGCCTCCTTACCCTCGAACAGATGGAATCGGAGACTGGTCGGCAATTTTCAGAACAGCCGGAATGATCTCCTCTTCTTCCAAGAAGGGTAAACCACCTTCGGTAGCACCAACATTGCCCTATGGACATCATTAACCAAGGTCTGAGGCTCTAGAATATGTCGTACCACTGCCCATAATATGCTTTTTAGCTTCATGATAAGCTCGGCATCTTCGCTCTCATCTCCGTGTTGTCTGATAAAGTCGGCAAAGTCGGCAAAGTGGCCTTTCTCCTGGAGTATCTGACATCCTAGCTCCGTCTTGGACATTTCACCGTAGAAATGGGGGGGAACAGTGCCTTCAAAGGCTCTAGACCAGGTTCAGCAAGAGTTTGAAAAAACATGAACTGAACCGACAAGGTGTCTTCTTCGTCTTCCGAGGCATTGAAGCTACTGAAAACCTTGGCAAGAAATACCTCGACTTGTACAACATAGAACAAGTTACGTTCCTGCTTCAGATTGAGTACATCGAACAGGAAAAAGTTGAGGACAAACATTGAACCAAAGATCCATCTCTCGATCAATATACCCAGCGTCGTAAAGATAACGAAAGCCAGTCGGAGTAGAAACGAATCTAGGGATGGTTTTCAGTATATAGTAGCGCAAAAAGTGTTTCTGGTTTTACTTTAGAAGCAGTGGATTGCCTATTTCACCCAAATGGTCCATAGAAGGGCGCATCTCGACCACCAACTGCAGGATATCTTTCGATTCACAGGCTTCCTCCAAAAAGTGGACAGCGAGCTCGCAGACCTCTGGTGCCGGATCATAGAGTTGTGTTAGAAGCAGCCGTAGCGTCCAAGAGTTGGCGGTGACGGATCCACGAATGAGGTCACCCAGATGACGCGTCGCATAGGTTCGTACATGCTGAATTTGAGAAAGGTCATCACTGTGTCCAGAATTCATCGTAATTTATACCTTGTAGCTGGATGTAAGTGCTTTTGAGAGCACAATTCGAGGATGGCCGTCGCTGCAGGCAAGGTTAGCTATAACGACAAATCCGAAAAGTAGCTTGCATGTTATAGTCAAGGCTTTCAATGATCCCTTTTATCAGATCCTCTCGACTTCGCAGCTCGCTCAGGTGATAAAAAGCGGTGAAAATCTTGAATTTTTCGAGTAATCTTCGGCAAATGTGAGGCGCATCAATTGGTGTAACCATGGCGACTTACTCAATTCCCTCCTTGTGTTTGCTAAGCGTCCCGAGCATCTCTAGATAGCCATAGGTCAAGGTCTCGGCCACCCGTCTTTTTGAAAAAATGGGGTCGGCATCTGGTTGGCCATTGAACTTTTCCGTATCAATATTGCTCTGATGGTATATGTAACGAGCAAGACTTACAGGATCTAGCTGTGCAAACCCGCGTACTATCTGAGATAAAAGCTGATCATCAGATGATAGGTATCGTATGCCATCGGCGCTGGACATGAGGGTGGTAAGCAGTGTACAGCCTAGCTTGACCCATGCGTAAGTTGCCTATACAGCTTGTTAGACTAACAGCCATTCGATGGTCATAGCCGGGCACCTTGGTCCTCCGGATGTCTGAAAACCTATGGTTGAATGGATGAAAGAAGGACATCAGACGACGAATGAACCTCGCCCCTTTGATCGCCTCTTCCATTCGTTTTGGATTGAGTAGGGGACCTTCGATGAGCTCTTGGAGGATGTCGAATTTCCACTTTGAGTGATCTTTGGTCAACATAACCTGCAGGCGGTCTAATCAGTCACAGTGAAGGAAAACGAACGCTACGGACCTGGGTGTCCAGTAAGGAGGATTGAAAAGTTTTGTCGTCCATCTGCATTCCCATTTTGAGTTTGACCTGTTCCACTTGACGTTGACCTCGTCGAACCGCGTCTTCGACTGAATTTGCTCTGTATCATGAGGTTAGTGACAATGTCAAGACTGAAAAGGCCAGCCACCTCATTCGAGAATTCTTGACCTCGCCAGGTACAAGACGCGCTCGATTGCGATTGAAGCTATCGAGAGCCGACATGGCTGAAGCGCCCACTATCCGGTGCTCTCCCTCTGTGTAATCAACAGTCATGGAAAATATCTGGGGTATAGCTTGAATCCTTGCAGCGACAGATAGTGGAAGCACTCGGTTCGCCATTTGCAAAACTTCCGCTAAGAGCAGTGTCGCTTTTCTGGAAAGATTCGTCCCGTTTGTCGATTCTTCGAGCATTGAGGTAAGAGCCTGGGTAGACATGAAACAGGTTAAACAGGGAATGCAATGGGAATCACCTCGAGTAAACCAGCATGAGTAAATACGAGCACAAGTAGAGCAATATATTGGTCCGTCAGCTTTAGTGACTGTTGTACACGTTCAGTAGATTCGGCTTCATTGTGCCGCTCTGTGACGTCCCGAGATCTGCGGTACACTGAGATGTCAGTGAGCTCACGGAATAAAAAAACTAGTCAAGCTCACTGGTTAGTCTTCGGCCGCTAATGAAGGCTGGGTACCAAGCAGGAGTTTTTATGTTGAGGAGATCGAAGAACATGTCGAGTATAATTTCCTGAGGTTCAAGTCAGCTTTATACCAGAACCATGACAATGTCGTTATACCCTGGTTTCCAGAGAGGGTATTCGAAGGGTATCTATAATGGAGCGAATCGCGCGCATGTCATCCATACAGAGATACATGAGACCTCGAGAAGATTTAGCGCTGGCATCGACTCGGATGTCTTTGACCTTACCACTCCAATTCCGTAGCATCAATTGTATAACTCGGGTGCAGCTTCGCATACGATCAGCATGCTCTGTTCCCTTGCCATAGGCGTCTGTCACGGCTGATATAGCCATCTAAGAAACAGTCAAATCCGAGGTAGCCTCTATTGCATCCAGCATACCTCCAGGTCTGTTCCGACATTGATATATTCCCGAGTTCGAGGTGAATCAACAATATGCAGGAAGGCCGCTGCCAGGATGGGAGTCAACTCGACCGGACCTTCTCCAAGTGCATGTAGAAGGAAACGAACAGCGCCTGTTCTAGCACAAAGGTCGATGTCAATAAGGACTGCAGAAGATGAGTAGTCTGTTTAACAAAAAGAGAATCATCACGCACGAATTTCAGCCAAAGACTGTATACATATTGGTCTGAATGGGTCTTCGACGTGCTCTGCTACCGCAATAAAAGCCCGCATGACCGGTTCAGATAGAGGAACAGTTCCGGGACCACCTCCATTGCCAGATTCTCTTCGTACGGTGCCAACTTCCACTATTGTCCGTATTAGTTTGATGACTTGTTCTTTTTCGACTGCATGCTTGTTATCGCGAGTCAGAGATCTCGAGATGGTGGTAAGAAACAGTGTCAGTAATTCAATATATCCAAGTCAACTCACCTTACGATATACCAGTCCAACGATTGCTCTACCAGCTGTTTAACCGAGTCGACATCAATTAACGCGTGTCGAATTAATCGATAAGCGGTGGCTCGACATTGTTTCGACCTTTTATCTGCCAGGGCAGGGATTACACTATATTAAACTGTCAATGAAATCTGCACCCGCCAGTGGAGCACTTACGCTTGTACAACTTCCGCGACATTCATCTCGTAGCGAACGCGTAGATTCCGCTGCATTATAGTAACCAGCTTTGTCATTATTTCAATCCATTTCTGATCATCTTCGGGGAGGCTAGGAGGTCCAGTTGATGATGAAGCAGTTGCAGAAGGAGACGAGGCCTGTGGTGGACGGCCGAGCGCGACCAGCGATGCAATGCAATTCTGCGCGGTATGTAGAGAGGTCCGAAAGTCTTCCCCTTGAGGCATTTTCAGTCAGCATTGGGTCTTTGGCCAAGTCCGTGTGACACACCTCTTTCGTCAGCATCCTCCCGACCGGATCGACTGGTTGAATGAGCATGTCGACGCTTTCCATTGAGCTGCTTTCCCTTCAGAATCGATGCCTCTGGTGCGCAGCATAAATGGTTCGTTACAACGAGAAGAAGAAGGCCGGCTCACGAATTTCATTCCTCTTGGCCGTTATAGAATCGATCCTACTTTTTGCGATGGCTAGCTCTGTTTCGACTTGTTGCCTGAGGAATTCCTTGCGAAAGAAACGAGAAAATTGAGCCTTCAACATGGTCCCACTAAACTGAGGCTACTCACGGTTATATCTGGAACACTGAGCATCCTCTCAGCGCCTTCCATTATTCGAGTCTGCTTCATGATATGGGTATGCAGAATTTCCACCTAGAGAATAAACTAGATTCAGTCCTGATAAACTTGAATCTTCTTGCTTCCAGACCTGTTGGCTCGGGTCCTTGCCCTCGATCTCATTGAATACTTCGTTGGTCTCGTTGATATTTGCGCTGTCTACGAACGTGAAAGATGACCCTGTGGTGGAGGCGGGCCCGCCGACACCCGCCACAGTGAGGAAAGAGGGCATAGTAATGACCGAGGAGATGAAGTTCGGATTCGGAAGTTCGATCGAGAAACAGGATGCTTTTTCCCACGATTAAACGATTATCTTTTGACTAAAGACCATTTTTCGGACATGAAAATTAAGCTACATAGATGACTTCTGTTCCATTATCGTCTACTACTTGTTCTGTTTCAAATTGGTGGAAATTTCCAGCATGATGTCAACGAAGCGCTTTCCTTCACACTCGGACTCGAGTACATGTCTGCCTGGCTCTCTTACTCCAATTCCACCACTTGAGCCATCCTGGACGAAGTTTGAGAAAGAGTTAGAAGACAAGTTGAATCATACGCAGTTGTTCTCGGATCTGAAAGCTCTCATATCGCAGATGGTTGTGGTCCTGCAAGAATCGTCACATGCAGTAACTGCGCCACCGCGACTGATCCTTTCATTGAATCCCGCGAACGCTGTCTCGTTGACAGAGAAGACTTCGGTCAGATTATGCCAGAATGCAGGACTGAGTGGTTCGTTGTCCTTCAATCCAACCAGCGGTCCATAAGTCTCCCTGGCACTATAATACTCTTTCCATACAGCTGAAAAAGACAGATTCAGTCAATTGGAGACCATTGCTCCAACAAGACCCACGTTCGGACTGGAAGAACGAATCAGAGACATTGGCTAGATGCAATCAGTACGGTATTTACTTGGATAATGAATCCCTACTGAAGATGACATGGACATCCATGATTTCAAAAGTCTTTGCGTCGACGTCATATATCTTGAATGCTGGGTTTCCACCTACACCGATTCTTCAGCATGGAACAGGCAGAGATGACTATTGACTTACTCGTGGGTGTAAGGGCAGGGCCCTGGGCGTCGATGAGTAGAAGAATAAAAGGGAGAGTAAAACTTACTATATGTGCGACGCCAACCGCATTGGCCGCAGTTTGTTCTGCATAATTTGAGTATGCAATTTCAAATTGATCCTGTGAAGTGATTATATGAGGCTCCATCTCTATGGTTAACTAGTCAAGCACCTTGTGACTGTGTCCAAAGAATTGTCTGGAAAGAATTACAATCCGGATTCTAACCATTGGAGAAATGAAATACCCAGCGATCGTATCCTTGTATCTCTGGAGTATCTGGTCATAATAGTTTGACTGATGAAAGTCAGAACACATTGCGCCACAGATGTCACTGTAAGCTTACCTGATCTTCCATCGTATCTTCCTTTCCAAGGGGAATGTGTCCTTCAATGAAAACGTGTTGACCTGCATCTTCAGCCGCCTGAAGTTGTTGAACCATGAAAGCCAGAACTCCGTTGGGATCAGGTTGGAATGTGTCGCTATCATAAAGCCATAGACTAACTCGGTATTAGTACAGGATCAACGATACAAGGGTCATCTTACTTCTGTTTGTACCAGTATTGGGTGTTTATTGCCAGGATTCTTATTATCTTGTTGTTAAAAGGTAGTTCCACGATAAGCTTTGCACTTCACTTTAGATTAGTTCCTTCCACATTGGCAGCATAACTGCCAGAGTGGTGCTTGACTTGTTGTGAAGCCTTGGCGCCAACAAATTGCTACTGAAGGTCAGACAAAGTGGCTGATTCTTGGAGCCTCGAGCTCACCTCCCACCCGGCGCTTTGAGTGTCAAAGACCCATTGAGTGTCGTTTCCAGTGGTATCTCGCTGGAAACTGTTTACAGGGAAAGAGTCGCTTGAAACAGAATGAAACCGGAGCGTGGTTCACAGTGCCAGAACTTACTGGTTGCCTGTCAATCAATAAGCGGACGAACAAACCAGTTCTTATTTTGAATACAAACCCAGTGACGGGAACACAGGAAGTTTGAGTTTGGATGCCAGCTGAGAATCAAAGTCGCTGAGATCTGCTGTGACCTCGCTGAGAGAAAGAAAGCTTTGGAACCGCAATGGCAAGATATTCTTGAACGACTCACGTCTCGTCAATGAGCCAAACTGCGCCTATTGCCGGGATGAATGACGTTTAATACTGGCAATATTAGACAGGTACCTTCAACCACATCTCCAGTGAATATCACGAATTTGGAGTCACTGCGCCGTACAGCCTCCAACAAGCTATCAGCCAGACTGACAGGACTGTCGCACTTTGAATTCCCGTTGGGTCCAGCAGGTATGTCTGGCGTCGATGTCGAATTGTCGAAATTTCTGCAGCAAATGCTTTTCGTACAGTTTGCCTCAGTGCCGACCTAGAGGGTACAATTCAATAGCAAAAGAGAATGCAGGGCAAAGCCCACCGTATATTCGCGGTCAATATGAACGTCAGATATATGCGCCATGCGGAATATTTCGCGTTTTTCATTGTTTGTGACTGTCTTTGGTGATTTTGTCCTCGGAGGAAGCGGGACAGTGAATGGATTGACGAATGAACTTGCACAAAAACCAAAAACAGCGTCGCAGAGGCGGTTGGGTGCTGTTCCATCACCGGTTATGGAGACATTGATGGAGCGAAGGTCGTGGGCAATAATAGGACCGGTGCTTGCAAGAAAACCCGTACAGACATCGGGATCATCTGCCTTGAACAAGTTGACAAACCACTGCATACACTTTCAGGAAGCTCACCCCTTCAGCGATACATATCTCGTCCAATAATTCGACAAAGGACGCGTCACCGAGTAGAGCCAATTGTTGAAGAGAGACCAGAAGCGAAAGACAATCGCTGCAATCCGAAGTGTCGCGTATTCCAGCGATGATGTCGTCGGTCAGAGAGCCAGAGACAATTGTGAAGAACGAGAGGCAGAAAATGAGAAGTTTTAGAAACATTGCGGAACTGGGGAATCCGCATACCTGTGGGCAAGTACAGGTATATATAGCAGGAGGCCCTTTTCTGGATGTCTATTCCCTGTGTAATTCTTTGGAAGCGCACGTTTCCTCTAGATCATGGGATAAGGCTGGGAGAACGAGAATCATCAACTGTTGCGGTGCCTCATGGTCGAGAGAATGAGCTCAGAAACCCTCCGAGGCTCGAAGTCTTTGTTGTCGGGAGATCAATCCGGCATCCCCGGCATGTATCGGAGATTGATGACCAAGCCCGACCTTGCTGATAAAGGGAGAACTGCGGTGAAGGTACTTACTTGAATATATTGAGAATAGTACAAATACTGTAGTAGATATTCAGAGCTCTTCCTGTCATGAGCTTGTAACAAGGAGGTCTAACCAAGCAGTAATACGGCCTGATTCCAACAGTCTTAGTCTCTGGTAGACAGCTCGTGTCAAAGCTGCTATAGAGCGAACAGGCAAGACGTTTATGATTCCATCGGTGGCGCTGATGGATCTTGTGAATCTCGAGTGTAGGACAATGAAGAGGCACAGGAATCAGTTTAATGATTTGGTAATATACATGAGGGGTTTCAACTCTTCTAAGGTGGCTTCAAATTCATATAGGCCCTGATGTGTCCCAGCACTGCATCATCTCGCGCAACAGCGCTATCAACACGACTCCATCTCCGCCCACATCGAACTGAAATGAGCATATTTGCCACGTGCCGACACCAGCAGCGAGCCCACTCCGCGGCTTGTTCGAGCGACTGTTTTTGTACCGAGGACAGACAACCTCTGGACGTCCAAGCTCGACTTATGGTATTGATCAGCTGCAGGTGGAATGAGTATCTAATGTGGCGACTAAATGCTTGATCCTCACCCTTAAGTTGAAACCAATGTTGTTTTGAAGTATCGGAGATTCAAGACCTATACGCATCGAGATCCCTTGTATAAGATGACCGAAACCAAGCCGCAAGTCTGGCACGTCGGCGTAGTAGGTGATAGGTAGATGGGTCAAGGGGTCTCTCCCTTTGGCCGTACAGAGCCAGAGGTACATGAAGGCTATTAACGGTGCTCCGTTCGGGCCCTTCATAGCGGGATTGTTGTATCCCCTACAAACAAGATAATCAGTCACTAACTATAAAGGCGGTAGCTCGACCCACTTATTACATCCGTCTTTATATCGCGTTTTTCGATACTTGGTGAGCAAAGGCATATGAGACTTGAAGAACTAGGAGACCATTGAGCACAGGTCACAGATAAAAAGAGATTCAGACTACTGACCTTTATCCTGGACGGTCGGGAGTCTAATGGGATTAGAAGACATTGCTCGTCAAGGCCGTCGGACTGACCTTTTTGGGTTTGTAACCTGCTGGTTTGACCGCTTCAATGTTCTCCATCACAACATCAACCGTCTTGCTCAAATCCGGGACTGAGTCGGGCTGGAATTGCTCGGTGCGCGCTTGCGTGTTCTCCATCACAACGTCGACCGTCTTGCTCAAATTCTGTCCCATGAATTTGCTGCATTTGCGAGGTCGGTGAAATTTCCCAACGTCCCTGGTCGATTGCAACTATAGAAACATGTCAAAAGATAGTAGGATCACGATAAACTAGACGTACCCTGGATTTCTCCCCAGGCGTCGGTGCGCCCCGATGCGACTGAAAACGGACATTTCAGCCATGAACAGCAATCAACGCTCAACAAAAACTTACGTAGATGCGTCCGCTACCAGGGTCTCTCCAGTTGTAATTTGCGGTTAAATAGGCCTACAAAGCGTAACGGCAATGAAAAAGCACGTACACCTGGAATCATACCTTCCATCTTCACGATGCGAAGTCAAGGGCGAATCCGAACTGCGAGAACATGGTCAGTCAAGATAAAAGGTGACACCTATCAACCTACCTGTCGCATATGATGAAGAAGCCAGCGGTTTGCACCTGTAGAAGGAAGAGAACCATCAGCTCTCTGCGCTGCATGAGAAACTAGGCGACGAGATTACCTACTCCAATCTTGACCGAGGGGACGGCCAGAGGTCTTCTTGTCAAGAAAGCCGTCAGTGTCAGCAAAAGGCAAGATCATGGAGATTAAACTTACAATACTCGAGTTTATAAGCAAGACAGTTGAGGACCGTGAGCTGCCGGGTCGAGGGGGATGCGGGTGAAAGGTTCTGAAAAGCTTGACTGCTTAGCGAAAGCCACGTTTGCCAGCTTTCGGTTTAATGCCGGCGTCACCGACGCGGAAGTACCGATCTCCCAAACGGGGAAATTCCCAAAAGGGACGGCGCCTAGGCAGGTGGAGATAACGACCATGAGTGGCTGCGGAAACTGCGAAAAGTTGGACACTGATTACAAGCAATTCGCCAGCTGCTGGGGCATCGCAGTCTTGTCTCAAGGAAAGAGTCCAATGGAGTTGGACTGATCTCGGTCGAATCGAGCGGGGCCAATTCAGGATGGCCAAACCGATCGGGATGGTTAAATCAACCTGGCTGGAACGAAAACGGCGCACACAGACCCAGATTTACACCGGAAATTCCAGTAGCGGATGCACTGGCGGAGGAGGATCTTCTGGCCAAAATGAGAAAGGTCGGTTTTGTTTTGAGAAGCGACGTTTTTTCCGATCGTCTGTCCCTGTGACGGGAAGGATTTTTATTCACGGTGGAAGACACATCGAAGCTGAGCTTGGAAGTGATTGCCATAGCCACCGGTTGAGCAATTCCATGAAGCTGAGCGGAGAAGGTGCTGCGATAAACAAGACCAAACTGACGTCGTGACTCCCTGGATAACCTTGGTCTCGACAAGCTCCCTGTTTCAACGCTTATTCAACCACGTCATATTAAACCATGGATGCCTGGACGAAATCAATCTCTACCAGCATATCTGGTCTCAACCTGGGCCAGTCTGCTACCAAATTAGCCAAAGGATTCAATTCCAGTGTTCAGGCTACCAAAGAGCGACTGGGACAAGTCGCACCTGATGAGATTACTGAACTGCCTCAAGGTGACCAGTCTCTTTTGCCATCTACTATTTCTGAAACCTCTGCAGAATATAAAGACCTTGAGAACAGAGTTGATGCACTGCGCGCTGCGCATATAACCTTGCTCAAAATCACCAAGGTATTCCTTTATGTTCGACATCCAGCCCACCGTTGACCTATATTGCAGGTCTACGAAACAGAATCATACGATTACCCCGTTCAAATTCAGGAATCCGTTGTCGAGCTCGGAAGCTCTATCGGCGCGGGTTTGACGAACTTTGCTGCTACCAATTTGAAAGGTGAATTGTGGTTTCAATTTTCATCACTGTTTAATTGGATTTGTGGCTAGGGACGAATCTCCCGACGCCAGCACCCGTTTCTGCGCCCGCTGCTGTACACAAGACTCTTCCTCATGCTTTAGGTCGCGCCGCGACTTCTGCTGCGCAAGGATTACAGGCCTCAGGCTTCGGTGCGTCGAATGATCTTGAGGGCTTTCTCTTGGCTGATTTCCTCTTATCGCAGATGGCAATGACATCAAGACAGGTCGAGCCCTCGCTCTGCTGGCAGAGAGCTACGAAAAGGTAATCTTCATTCCAAGTTTCCGAATTGGACTCATGCTAGATGCGAAAGGTGGCCGAAGCACGCACACATCATGATATGGCCCTTCAGCATAACTTTTTGGCTCCCTGGCAGACGACATTGGGTACCAGTATCAAGTAAGTCTGATTCTCGGCTCTTTGATTCGCTTTGCTTCGTTCAGGTTGACAGTGTTTCAATTCCTGGATTCACTCCTTCATTCCCTGTCCATTATAACCTCCTGACATCACTTTGTTCCTATTAGCATTGCGCTGAAGGCACGTCAAGCTGTGCGAGTCAGTCGACTAGAGTTGGATGCTGCCAAGCAAAGGTCCGTTGCTTTTTATACCTCCAAGGTTGATTGGATGATGATTCTATTTCCTTGTATTTAGCCTCAAATCATCCAATCCCGCACGTCAAGAACAAGCTAGACTGGAGGTTGAGAATGCCGAAGATGATCTCGTGCAGAAGACAGAGGTGGCAATTACGCTGATGAAGACTGTTTTGGAGAACGTGAGTTGGATTTCGCCGAGGGTTTTCTTCTCCAGTGGATCTGGATGATTTGCCTTCGTCTTTTCTTTGTCCTCGTAATTCTATTTCCACCATGATGCTCATCTTTTCTGCAGCCTGAACCTCTCAAAAACCTCAACGAGCTCGCGAAAGCACAGGTTTGTACTTTGTGATAATCTTTTGATGTTTGATTCTGACTTTTCGCCAGCTCATATTCTACAGCACCGCTGCTGAAGCGCTCTCCAGCGTCCAAGGCGAGATTGAAGAGATTAGTGTTGCCGCAGAAGGAGAGTATAGGTGAGTTTCATCTCGCTGGATTTCGATAGCTCGAGTTTGTTTGGTTGTTCTGTCTCGTTTCCAGCTTGTCGTCCTGATCTGTTCATTCTGGGCTCTGACTTGCTCGAGTTCTTCTTGAGCTCCTGGATCACTTGTTTGATTAATCTCTTTCTCTTTTTCTGCATATAATTCTTCGAACCATCTGACCCTTTCCGCCCAGAAAGTCCCGTGATCACTGAGGTGCCTCTGCATTGAGACGGCATTGAACGAAGCATGGCGCAAAGAGAATGCGCAGGATGAACCCGGAAGACTCGGACTTTCTTATTTTTTCTTCATTCGTTATTTCACCGTTCTTCTATGCAAAACAATCTTGAAATCTCGCTCCAAGTTGAACATATCAAGTGCCAAGAAAAGTATACAGCCATTAGTGGCGAATTGCTATTTCACACAATCTTGTGCTAAAGTAATCTCCTGGAGCGAAAACGGTGATCTTCCTTTCAGGCATGTAGCTCACTTCTTCTAGTGTGCCTGGTCCTCCTGGCCGTTGAATTTGAAACACCTCTACCGTTTCTCCCATGAGAAGGAATCCAAAAAGCCCCTCTTCTTTGTTTGGGTGTCCTATTAGTTGTGAGAGGTATCCTTCCATCTGACGTATGGATTCAGAGGACGGTCCTCATCTCTTTTCACCTCGATAACATATGACACGATGTACTCGGGGGCTTCTTCTTGGGTCCGGTTCCATTGGGGTCGAGGGCGTGATGACTTTAACGACTGAAAGTCGGGATACTTTCATTTAGCTTCTTGACCGGCTGAAAGAAGATTAACACCAGTAAAGCACATAAAATACTTACCAGAGACACCTCGAGCCTTGTGTGCTGCACCCGTAGAGCTAAACGACAAGTCACCTAGATCTTGTTCCTCTGCGTCGCCTGCGTCTTCTTCTTCTTCTGGGTCTTCTTCCTCTATTTCTTCCAGAACAATCACCTTAAGTACAAATGATGGGTTGTGGGATAACCATGAAGCGACGGCGAGTTGGGTAGATTGATCCCAAATAGGACATGAGAGGACCGTAAATTACATTTTCGTAATCCGGGTTGGACTGCAGAGTGGTTTTCAGGGAAAAGGTCACCCAGGCTTCAATCAGCGCAATGAGTTGAGCGATGGTTGGAGGGAGTAGGGATGGGGCATGATCACATGATATAAATGTTCAGATTTACAGGGTCATTAAATTTGCATTGAATATCTGCATTTTCGTAAAATGAGTACGGCTATGTTCTAGCGCCATCTTATTAGCTCTACTATGTGCAATTTTGAAGCAGCTGGTCAAAATTTGAGTGAGCTGCATGCGATTTTATGATTTGCAGACTTCTGTGTGCCATGTTTGGTTTTGTTACAGGGGAGCCCTGGCTGTTGCTTTACACAGTCAGTGGCTGCGCTCTCTTTGACCGCGAATTAACGGTGCCTTCTAGATGATAGATCCACCTGAACGTAAATGGCGTCTTGGAGGCTTTGTCATCCCAACAGATGTCGCCGCAGACTGGGCTGGTCGCTTGCAAGGAGGACGATCAGCAGCTTACCAGGCGGACCCTATCAAATATGCCCCCGCCATCTACACTACAATAGACAAGGAAGTCAAAAGGCACGGTCGTGTTGCCTTCTATCCTGTTGGAGAAATCTGCCTCGATAAGGAGCGAACATTTATGCTGGTTACGAGGAAGGCGGCTTTCGAGGGTCACAAGTTCATGACGCCTGAAATCATACCTCAGTTCAAGGAAGGCGAGAAAGAGGCCAAAGTGCGGGAGCTACTCGACCAGGAAGGTGAATTGGTTCACTGAATTGCCCACATACAGTGTTGACCTTCCTATAGGCATCCAAGGATACCGATTTGAGACGCTTCTGGATTGATTAACACTTTTATTGTATCGGCAACCTGTGAAATACCACACTAAGCTCGTCCCGAACCTCTTGGTAGACACATTCTACCCGAACCACCTTTTGACGCGGAATAGAGAAATATGTCTCCATTTCAGGGCGATTTGCACCACAATGGGCAGAGCTCAGTGTCGTATCACCGCTTGCAACCTGGCCTTTACTCTCTGACACAACCACAAGCAGGTCTGAAATCATCTGCCTTGAGATCACCTTCGGTAGCCGCCTCGCCAATATTTGCTACCTATCCGACAGTTCCGCCCCGATCAGGCCAGATAAGTGTAACGGTTCGTGACCGTCACACCTTCCTTTTCTGGATTCCTCTACATTCGTATCGTTCTCCCTATCTTGTGTACCTGTTTCCGATTTCCCCTGCATACTTGTTTCGTCGGCACTTGGATTGCTCCACGTTGCTGGGGAACTTGTCTGTTTCTCTCATTTGTTTTACTTCATCACTCTTTACATTTTCCGTCTTACTCAGCAGGTTTCTGGAGTATAAAAAGACTTGTAATATCATAGATAGTGATTCAGAATTCAGTACTTTACCCAGTTATATCAGTCTCGCAGCAACCCAGCAAACTCGACTCAAACTCTCTCATCTATACCTTGTGACTTCGGCGCGGCCTTACTCCTGCTTTCCGTCACATATTTTTAACTGGTTCATAACCACTTCTTTTAATCTTTATCTCGCTCGTCTCTGGCACCTACCCGGTCTGATCAACCAGGCATTCCATCGATGAACATTTCTCGTTTATTTCCTGTAAGCAAAGCAGTTTATTATGTCTACTTATCGTCTCCGAAATAGAACCATTGCCAACGAGGCTGGGGATGAAAACCCTCCTGTTGTCGCAATTCCATCAGTTGCAGAGGAGGCCAATACCTCCTCTGAACTGAGCTCGATTGACGGGTCAGACACCCCGACGGGCACTATTCCGGGAGGCGATCGCGCGCTTTACAGCCGCATTGTTTCACCGAGTACCTCTGGCAGATCGTTAGATCCGGCCAGGGAGAATTCTTCCATCGAACACAGTGAACCAAGTTCGTTGGGAAACCTTTCGGGAATCTCGAATGAAACCCCGAAGGATATCGGACTAAGGGATGACGATCCACGGTCCTGGACTGAGGTCCACCACGGTAGAAATAACCGTAGAGCTAGATCGTTTGATGCTAGCATCAGTATTGTCAATAGAAATAAATTTGACGTACTCTCTCCGAGTGAGGTATCATCTGGGCAGTTCAAGGATGACCTTATCCATTGTGCTTTGGCTAATATGACTCAGGAAGAACTCCAGAAATACGCTAACCGTACCAATAATGTTCGACTGAATAACAATTCGGATTCTGACATGACTAGTGAACATGTTGAGTTCCATGAGCCGGTTGTCGTACCTGGTTTTCAGAAAGGGTCCTCCAATTTGAAAGGAAAAACTATTGATCCTAAGAATTGGGGTGCTGCTGGTCTTGATTCAGAAGACTTAGACCTGGAAAAGCAACAAGCCACTCTGGATAATTGGAAAGCAATCAATAATGCTAGACATCATGAGGAAGATATGGCTCAATGAGCTCGTCTTGCTGCGCGCGAAAAGAAACGCCAAGAACAGGATTTCGAGGACCAAATGTATGGTTACCGCAAAGGTCCAGGATCCAATGTCGACAAAGTCAATGCCTATCTGGCTGGCGATGGATACATTCCTGGTAAGAAATCAAAGCGTACCAAGAAGGTCCGAAAGGAAACACCGAAGGCCAAGACAAACGCCAAGGTGATGTCATCCCGACATATGTCAGACCCCTTGACCGATCAAGTTTCATCGGTAATTGACAATATCTTCAAACCGAAGAAAGCCTCACATGGAATGAAAGATTCTAAGCGCGCGCCAGTAGGGATTGTCTGACCTGTAGATCAATTAGCTGCGGGGTCTAACATGGCAAGGATTCTTGGCACTGAACCCAACTCTCGAAAGAGGAAGCATCAGTCCTCAAAGTCGAAGTCAAAAAGAACCAAGGTGGAAGTCCCCCGAGTTCTTCAAGTTCATCTGACTCTGAAGATTCAGAGTCCAGTTCTTCGGATTTGGAAGAAGATTTGAGCTCTCCATCTTCCAGTTCAAGTTCATCGCCAAGCTCATCTAGATCGAGTTCTTCAAGCTCTGAATCTGATGATAGCCATCGCCATAAGCGGCGAAAGGCATCTAGCAGGAAGATCAATGTGAAACCTGAGCCGCCGACTACATTTAACGGCAAACCAGACTCAAAGACCTTCATGCGCTACGCGATTGAGAGTCGGGCTTATATCAAGGATGGTAACATACCTAGAGAAAGCCAGGTAATGAGAGTCGGTAAATTCCTGACGGACTTGGCTCACGACTGGTATATGACGGTTGTGTTTCCCAGTGTATCTTCTTGGTCAATGAAGGACTTTTTGAAGGAGCTGTACAACGAAAGTTTCCCGTTGACATGGAGATTGGAACAGCGTAAAAAGCTGTCTTCAACATACCAGAATGACAAGAGCGTACGAGAATACGCTCAGACGCTTACCGAGCTGTTTAACAATATCGGCATTACGGATGATAAAGACAAAGCTATCAAACTTTGGACTGGCTTTAGGATCGTGATCCAAGAAAGGCTCTGGGCTGATAGATTGCACCCAGAGATGTCGTCCTATCAAGACATTCTTGAGGCCGCAGAACTGATTGAGGTCATACTGAATGTGTCAAAGACGGGAAAAACCGCACCTGAGAAGTCGAAGGAATCTGACAAGGGTTCCTCGAGACCAGGTAATGGTGATTCCACTACAGGCAACAGTCAGAACGGCTCTTCGAAACAGGGACAGAAGGGATTCAAAAAGAACTTCAATTCCAAGACTCACCGTCGGTTTGATAATGGGGTTGGAAATGGATCTAAATCGGATCCAAACCGCCCAAACATGGCTATCCAAAAGCAGGAGTTATCTGCTGAGGAGAAGAAACGACGCAGGGAGCTGGGCCTATGCTTCATCTGCGGCGAAAAGGGCCATATAGCTGGACAGTGTCCTGATGGGAAGTCAGTGAAATCCAATGGACAAGGCCCGCCGGGGACACGTACTCTGCATAACATGGAAATAGACCATGTCGAGCACCTGCGAGGCCTCGCCGATACGACTGAGAATCTTCATGAATTGGAACTCGGAATGATGGAGGTTGAACCTGAAGACCCATTCGATCCGCGACTCCAGTATATTCCGCTTGGGCTTGAAGCCGAAGACAGCGACTATGATGGACTTGCGTGCGATTTGGATATCCTTTGGGAGAGCTTAGAATCCGATGAGGAACAGATGATGGAAACTGAGGAAATACCGCGGCTTCGCCCAGATGGTACGTCTATCTCTTTAGAAGGTGCACGGCTGGTGCTAATGGAGTCCATTTTAGCCTCAATAACCATGCCGGACGATGAAGTGGAAGGCAGCGGTACCTTTGAAGGTAAGCGAATCACTATGCGTCGACTGGCTGTGCTGATGAAGTTACTTAGATCCGTGGGTCTATGTCGACCGGAGTCTTTGATGGATATGACTGACTTGGATTTGAGACTACCAGCAGAAAGAGCTGAGATGGTTGATATTAGCCGTAGAGCAGTGGATATCTGTGAAGATGATTGGCGGAAGAAATACATACATTCTGTCAAGATGGAACAGACTCATAGGAGTAAGAGACCGATTCCTCACATCAGATGTTCGGCATGTATCTTGCAGAGAACATTCCCACTCAAAATTGGATATGACTGCTTCAGTGATATGCTCGGACGAGTTTGGCATAACCCGGTGGCAAGACGTGCGCAATTATTGCTTGACACCTATGTGGGATATCCGGACACGTCTGATGATCCTGAGCCAGAACTTGGTCGCTTTGCGGTATACGCGGTGTTGGACTCCGAGTATGTAATTGAGGATTCGGCCTGGTGGGGTCAGGAGGACTCTGAAAGTGGCGATGAATTCATTTACGTGAAGAAGAGTGATTTGTTTGAGCCTACATTTGATGTCGTGGAACATTACTTCCGTGAACGCTTCCTGAAAGCTGGACATTCTCTGGAGGAGTGGAATAACTGTGGCCTCAGTAGAAATGGGGAGACCGACCCTGAGACTTGCATGAAGGAGCCATACCAACTTGAGGTACAGGCTCTCTTGAGTGCAATGGAACCATTTAGCGAATTAAAGGATAAATTCCCATTCCGGGCCAAGGATTGGGAGCGCTTTAGGGTCGAAACAGTTGAAGAATCTCTGCTGATAAATGATAATTGCATCGGAAGAGGTATCAGACTCCCATTTACATTGATGGACAGACCGCGGTTTGACTTACTTCGGTGGTACAAAGTCACTATGGCTTGAGCAATTCATGGAATTAAGCAAGGCTCCCCCGTTGATTTCTTCGACACAAGGGAGGAAGACTTGTTTGCTTCACTGAATGGGTCATTTCCTTTCGAAAATGATTCAGAAGTAATCGCTCAATTCGAGAAATGGAACATACCTTATGGATCAAGCTGCCCGCATGTTGGGTTTAAATACTTCAATGAGGGTTGGAATGCCGATGATTCGGTTTCTGATTCCGACGAGACAAGCTCAATACCTGACCTACAGTCTGTATCAGATTCCAATGAAGAACTCGAAGGTATCGAGTGTTGCGCAACGGATATAGAACTAGGTGGAGTTCAAATACCTCGGCACAAATTGGCCGCTTTGGAGCGAAATGCAGTTTTCGTCCGAGACGCGACTCGAAAGCTACCTCAGACAATGGTTGTGGTAGTTCACATTAATGGACAGCCGGCCCGAGCCTTGATTGATAGCGGGTCCGTTGGGGATTTTATGTCTACGGCACTCGCAGATCAGTTAAATGTTCGACGAATTCAATTAGCCAAACCGTTGGCATTGCAGCTTGCAATTCAGGGCTCTCGGTCAAAAATTAACCTGGGCACAAAGGTTAAATTTGAGTACCAGAAGATATCAGAGGAGAGATACTTCGACGTGGTAAATCTAAAGAATTACGACTTGGTTCTCGGGACACCATGGCTATTTCAGCATAAGGTTACCATCGGGTTTAATCCAAATGTTGTTATAATTGGGAGCAATGGGTCATTGCGCATGGAGGGACCCTCAATCAGGGAAGTAGTTTCGATGGCTGTATCTGTTTTTGATGATGAAGTGTCCGCACGGAGAGAAGAATTGATGGATTATGCGACACCTTTATTTCAAGTGGCGAGTGAAACTCCACTTCCTCCTCTTCGTGCTATTAATCATTCAATTCCCTTGATAGATGAAGACAAAGTCTTACCTTGGCGACCCTCAAAGTGCCCTGAACGTTTCCGAGACCTGTGGGTGACAAAGCGGGATGCGTACATAAAGTCAGGCCGATGGCGGCTGATGACAGCTCGTAACACTGTTCCAATGTTGTTGATACCAAAGACTGGTGAAAACAAACACTTACTTCGAATTGTTGTTGACTTAAGGGCTCGAAATGATAACACTCGAAAGATGGCTTCCCCGTTGCCGGATATAGAAAGGATTCTGCGACGAGTGGCGTCAGTGAATTATATATCAATGGCAGACATGTCTGACGCTTACGAGCAAGTCAGAGTGATACCCGAACATGTAAACAGAACAACTGTTACAACTCCAGATGGAAATATGGAGAGCCTGGTTATGCAACAAGGTGACTGTAATGCGCCAGCTACTTTTCAGGCTCTGATGAATCATCTGTTCTCGCCCTACATTGGCCGATTCATGGACATATACTTGGATGACTTGGTGATCTATTCCAGCACCCTAGATGACCATGTCGAGCATGTCAAGTTGATTCTGGACATCCTAAGGAAGGAAAAATTCTATCTGAACCCGAAGAAGATTTACCTGTTGGCAAAGGAATTGAAGTTGCTAGGGCGAATAGTTGACCGAAAGGGGATTCGCATGGATCCGCATAAGGTTGATACGGTAATGAAATGGCCGACTCCGACCAATAGGGATCTGCTGAGGGGTTTCCTTGGGTCTGTGGGTTATCTCGCGGATGACATTGCGAAGGTTCGCATACCGATGGGTCAATTGAGCGCAATAACTGGTGATTCTGTCCCATTCCGATGGGGTTATGCTGAACAACGTGCTTTCCAAGATGTGAAGCGATTGTTGGATGGCGCTAAGGATCACCATAGAGTCCCATTGTCATACAAGGAGAATGCTGATCCTATTTGGTTGGTGACCGATGGGTGTAGCACCGGAATAGCTGGCATCGTATGTCAAGGAAGAGATTGGAATCAAGCGAGGATTGCTGCATTTTATTCAGCTAAATTAAATTCGGCTCAGCAAAATTACCCTGTCCATGAGATAGAGATGCTGGCTGGAGTGGAATCGATGTTGCGAAACAGGGATATTTTGCAAGGCGCTCACTTTACTTGGATAACGGACCACAAGGGTCTGATTCACCTCATCGGACAGAAAGATCTTTCAGGCCGACAAGCTCGCTGGTTGGAAAAGATCGGTGAATTCGATTTTACAGTGAAATACGTGGCAGGGACTGAGAATGTATTGGCAGATGCGCTATCTCGACTATACTCGAATGATCAGCCAGGCACTGTGAGGGCTCGGAGCGAGTATACTTACCATGATGTGGTAAATAATGGTGAAATGGATTCATTCTCTATCTCATACCCTGTATTGGTGGATATGGAAGCGTCGTGCTTGAGTCCGGAATTATCTGCCATGACCCTACGAAAGGAGAGGAATGAGAGCGCTGATATGTTTGCAAGGAGATTCGTGAAAGGGGGACATCGTTTCGTCCTCAGAGGCCCTGCAGAACGAAAGGAGGGCGAGGATTCAAGGAATGAGCAATTCGCAGAACAGTCAGGTGACTCCGGAGAAATTCCTCCAGAATCTGACTCCACCCCGGAATCAAACGCGGTTCCCGATCAAAGCCTCGGGACGGAGATCACGGAACCAATTTCAGGATGATCTGATGACAGTCATCGCTGGAGGGCGTACTGGTCTTGACTTGAAGAAATTCATCCGCTCCAAGTACGAACATGATACCATGTTCAAGAAAATATTAGAGAAACCAAAGGATTTTCGAAACTTTACAATTGAAAAGGGACTTATGTATTTGAACCTAAATGGTCAATTATTATTGTGCATACCTGACTTACTTCTGAATGGAAGAAGTGTCAGGGAAATTGTGATTGATGAAGCACATTCATTATTGGCTCATCTCGGAGCTCGTAAGACAGTCCAGTACCTTCGGGAGTTAGTATGGTGGAAAACAATGGTTCCTGATGTTGAGCACTATTGCGAGAGCTGTGTGGTGTGCAAGAGATCCAAACCTAGCAATCACAAACCCTATGGTTTGCTAACGGCCCAAACTCCGCCATTACGACCTTGGGATACTATCGGAATTGACTTTGTGGGACCACTGCCCGAGTCAAAGAATAGAAACGGCACGTTTGATATGATTACGGTCATTGTCGATCAGTTGACTGGTATGGTACATATAGTACCCAGTAGGTCAACCTTCAAGGCAAAAGACATCGCGGAGCTGGTATTCGAGGAGGTCTACAAGTATCATGGCCTCCCGAAGGAGATCATAATGATAGAGATTCGTTATTTACAAGCACCTTTTGGAGCCATCTTCATGCCTTAATAGGGACCAAGTTGAAGATGTCCAGCGCCTATCATCCGGAAACGGATGGGCTGACAGAGAGAGCCAATCGAACAATGACACAAATGCTGAGACAGTGTGTTGCGCTTGATCAAAAGGACTGGGCTTCAAAGCTGGCGGCCGTAGAATTTGCCATTAACCTAGCCAGATCCGAGACTACTGGATACTCTCCATTTTTCTTGAATTCAGGACGCATTCCCAGGTCTATGATATGGACTTCCGCAGGGAAAGATGAATTTCCTGGAGTACGTGTTTTTGCGCAGCGAATGAAACAAGCAGTGATGGCTGCACATGATAGTGTTTTAAATGCCCGGGTAAAGCAAACCCGAGATGCCAATCGGAGACGGAAAGCTGCTCCTTTTCAAGAAAATGATCTGGTCTACATATCTACCAAGAACATGTCCCTACCAAAAGGACTCGCACGTAAACTGATTCCCAAATATGTAGGGCCTTATCGGATATTGAGGGATTTTGGGAATTCTTCCTATAAAATTGCGCTGCCTGCTCGAATGAAAAAACGCGACATTCATGATGTGTTTCACGCATCTGTCATGCGGATACATGTGCCAAACGATGATCGACTCTTCCCGGGGCGTCTTGAAACCCAAATTGCAGAGTTTGATGATGCTGAAGGAGAATGGGCGATAGAGCGAATTATTGCTCATTCTGGCTCAGGAAAAACTGCAATGTTTCAAGTACTATGGAAGTCGGGGGATGAGACCTGGCTTCCCTATGATCGCTTAGAATGGAAACATGCCCTACCAGAATATTTGGAAGCTCTAGGAGTTGATGAGATCGAAAAACTCAGGGATGGTCGTCAAGTGCCTCCTGAAGAATTTGCATTGGAGTTCGGTGGCATGGAGATCGAGGGATTTATAACCCAAGAAGTATCAAGTTTGGAGGGCAAAACACCCCAACTACAACTTCTACCTCGATATCTTGAATTCATTGCGATCATGTCTCTACTCAGATCCCACGGCGAATACGTCTGTCGCTTCTCTGTCAACAAAAAGGGAACTTTCATTCTCTTCCTCAACGGCAACTGGGCTTTTGCCAAGGAAGGCGAGGAGGGAAGTAATTATACCTTATCGGCCTTGGAAGTTTACCATTGTTACAAGCTCCATGAAGTTTCCGGGGCAGAGGGAAAAGGGCGCCGTGGTGATGGCTATGCCCATGTCCTATGTCATGTTCACGGAAGCCTTTAACAGTCAGCCTGGAGTACCTCGCTGCTTTCGAACGTATAATGACTCGACACGAATCATCACTCTTGTTGGCCCTGAGCCTCCTGTCCGGCTCAACGACCTTTTCCCCAAGGGTCATCCTTTGCTCGACTTTCCCAAATATGCGCAGCTCTTCCAGAAGCCTCCTTCTGCTCAACTCCCATCGATTCTACAACTCCCTGGCGTCGGTGCAGCCGACCAGAGCATGATTGCCGCCTTGGTTGTCAATAAAGCGGAGAACGCGGTGCGACGCGAGGCTAGGATCACGGGGATTATTAACGAGCATGTTAGTAAACGTAAAGCCAAGGAGCTGGAGGATTCGGATGATGAGCTGACTATGGTGGTGACGAAGTCTTCTACTGGTGATAAACCAAAGAAGAAGCATGCTCGTACTCCTGATAAGAAAGGAAAGGGCAAAGCGAAAAAGGTTGTTGTTGAGCCTGTCGAAGATGTGGAGATGAACGGTGACAGTGACGAGGATGCTGAAGGGGATGATGACAATGCGAAGTGAGGAAAGTCGTGGACTTGCCTCGGAGGGCGTATGTAACGGTTCATGACCGTCACACCTTCCTTTTCTGGATTCCTCTACATTCGTATCGTTCTCCCTATCTTGTGTACCTGTTTCCGATTTCCCCTGCATACTTGTTTCGTCGGCACTTGGATTGCTCCACGTTGCTGGGGAACTTGTCTGTTTCTCTCATTTGTTTTACTTCATCACTCTTTACATTTTCCGTCTTACTCAGCAGGTTTCTGGAGTATAAAAAGACTTGTAATATCGTAGATAGTGATTCAGAATTCAGTACTTTACCCAGTTATATCAGTCTCGCAGCAACCCAGCAAACTCGACTCAAACTCTCTCATCTATACCTTGTGACTTCGGCGCGGCCTTACTCCGCTTTCCGTCACAATAAGATGCCTTTGAGCCCCCGAAACCTTCCGTTAGGTCATCAAGATGCTCGAAATCTGCGGAGTTGGCGAGGGCCCGATGGTTCCAGCTTTCGAATTTCAAAGGCGACAGGCAGAGAAGGAGAGAATCGCTTATTAATTCTCGGACGGCGATGGGCATTGGCGAGGAAAAAGACTTTCTTCTGCGCTTTCGATGAGTCAGATGCAGCACGTTTATTCTGTTGACCGGGATATTCAGTGTCAGACTCTATTTCCTCGTATTTAGCCTCAAATCATCCAATCCCGCACGTCAATAATAACCCAGACTGGAGGTTGAGAATGCCGAAGATGATCTCGTGCAGAAGACAGAGGTGGCAATTACACTGATGAAGACTGTTTTGGAGAACGTGAGTTGGATTTCGCCGAGGGTTTTCTTCTCCAGTGGATCTGGATGATTTGCCTTCGTCTTTTCTTTGTCCTCGTAATTCTATTTCCACCATGATGCTCATCTTTTCTGCAGCCTGAACCTCTCAAAAACCTCAACGAGCTCGCGAAAGCACAGGTTTGTACTTTGTGATAATCTTAAGTTGATGTTTGATTCTGACTTTTCGCCAGCTCATATTCTACAGCACCGCTGCTGAAGCGCTCTCCAGCGTCCAAGGCGAGATTGAAGAGATTAGTGTTGCCGCAGAAGGAGAGTATAGGTGAGTTTCGTCTCGCTGTATTTCGATGGC
Source organism: Mycena floridula (assembly GCA_029320655.1). Taxonomy (NCBI): domain Eukaryota; kingdom Fungi; phylum Basidiomycota; class Agaricomycetes; order Agaricales; family Mycenaceae; genus Mycena; species Mycena floridula. The sequence goes on from JARIHS010000001.1 coordinate 4,173,638, forward strand.
TCGAGTTTGTTCGGTTGTTCTTTGTCTCGCTTCCAGCTTGTCGTCCTGATCTGTTCATTCTGGGCTCTGACTTGCTCGAGTTTTTCTTGAGCTCCTGGAACACTTGTTTGATTAATCTCTTTCTCTTTTTCTACATATAATTCTTCGAACCATCTGACCCTTTCCGCCCAGAAAGTCCCGTGATCACTGAGGTGCCTCTGCATTGAGACGGCGGCATTGAGCGAAGCATGGCGCAAAGAGAATGCGCAGGATGAGCCCGGAAGACTCGGACTTTCTTATTTTTTCTTCATTCGTTATTTCGCCGCTCTTCTATGCTAAGTTAGTAACAAACAAATCTAGTAAAGAACACCAACCATTTGACCTCTGTCTCAGCTTCTTTTTTGCTCGCGGTGAAAAGATCCTGAAAGACAGTTCGTTTGTGTATGTCTTTGGATATCTATGTCATCAGGAACGTTCAAAGGGCCACTGATTTACCGTTACAAAAGACCAAACTCACCGTCGCCTTCGAGAAACGTGACAGAGCATTGCGAGAATCCCTGAGCTCTGGGGCATACATATCGCGACAGTTGGGCTGAGACACTCTAGATCTGAAGTACTGTACGCATGGCCCTAGAAAGACAGAGTGTCAGAGGATGGTTAGTCACCCCTTATTTTGTCATATCCTCGGCATCGTCCGAACCCTATTTATACGTCGATCTCCTGTATTAGCACCCTGACTACTACATCCATGATATCGTCTTGACCTTGACCTTGAGGGTATCGTCCTCCCTCTAACAGAGAGCACTCTCAAACAGACTGATCCTTCGACAAGTCTACAAGCTTTGAATTATACTCCGAGTCGTTTGCCCTACTTGAATCATCCGAGCTCCACTGCTGTTAGCGCCACACAACTGGACGACTCGAATTACAAGATACTAAGTACTTGGGAATTTCGTTCTCGGCCACCTTGCGTAGGATATCTTCCGATAGACCTGTGACAGGTCTTTGATCTCGAGAACCTCGATAGAGTTTCGACGAGGGTCCTGGTAACGAGGCTAGCCATGAATCCACAAATGGCATGTTTGCAGCTGTCCAGTTTTCTGTCAGATGAAGAGCTTCCACAGCCAAACGAGGAATTTGTCCCTAAATGGATTGGATATTGGAGTCGCGCTGGATTGTTTCGTTGATCCTGAAGAAACCTGTTCTATTAACCCGGCTCTATATGTATGTAGAATAAAGTGTACGAATAAGGTGCATGAGTATTAATTACAGCTAGTGTATCATGGTACTATTAGGTGCGTGTGAGAGAAAGCTTGAGAGATGCAATGCAGTGAGAGCGGGAAATAATGCAGAATAATGAATAATTGTCATGAGTGGCTCGTTCAGTTTCGTGTAGTCTTCCTCCGTTTATTAGGTCCTTTCTTGCGATAATCATCGTCACTGCCGTCGTCAGAGTCGTCGCCGATGTGGTCATTTGAGATCAACCGGTTGGCCTGATCATGCTTGCGAAGAGACCTAAGTTGGATAGCTAGTGACTTGTGGAATTCGCTCTGTAAAAGGTTAGGTCAGCACTTGGTCGAGGTATATCATGAAAAACAAACAAACCTTCAGCCCCTTGCTCTTCGTTCCCGGTTCGATTTCGAGATTGAGCTTCTTCCTCGCTGCTCGATGCTGTTCAAATTTCATTAGAGATTGCTCTCTGATGGAAGAGGATCATACCTTGGCTTGCTCCACTCGGAGCAGCTGTCCTAGGTGCTTCACCCACAACTGTAGATCACTGGCTCTCTTCTTCGTGTGGTCGTCGTAATCCATATCATCAGAATCGGAATCGCAATTTGGAACAACATAAGAGGCAACAGCGTCGGCAGCAGATCTCCTTGGTCGTTTCCTTTTCTTTGACGTGGACTGTGAGGAGGTAGAAGCTTCTTCTGGTAGAGGAATGCTGGGCGTGGGGACTTCGGTCTTGACTTTCAACTTGCCGAAAAGCTGCCTTGCGCTGTCAGAGTTGGAAATAGTAGCTGTTTTCGTCTCGGAAGAATTCGGCGCCAGACTGAATCGCGGAAAACAGCATAAAGTTCTGTGGGATTGAGAGATTGCAGAAAAACGAGCAAGAATCCACTGACTGGAGCTTTCCCGAGACGGGCCAGTAGTTCAAAGTGTTTTAGTGTGACGGGAACATGATCCGCGGCCTGGGCATCTGCTAGATAAAAGCGGAGGATCTAGTGTCGCTTTAGCCAACATGATTAGAAAGAGCGAGAAATCGGATGCTCACGTCCAAGTTGTTGTTGAGAACAGCGTGGGTCATAAAGACCGCTGTAACACTGCTTCTAGCACCAAAGGAACTTTTGATAAATTTACCAACTTGAAGTGATTCAGCTTGAAGACAATTAGCGAATCGAAACAGAGTGCAAACAATCCAACTTACCAAGAGCCATATGTGAAGAATGCAACGAGTTGAAGACGGAACCCATGTTCCACAACAATCGGCGGCGAGATCGTGCAGGAAGGAGCTCATCATGGCGGATCATTGTACTGAGGGACTCCTGACCGATATGACCCTGCGAAACGGAGCTGTTTAGCAGAAAACCCTTGAAAGAGAGAATGAACTAACGAGGAATGGCATATCAGCGGTCTCCTCGTCAGGTGTATCGACTTCCATTGCAACGTCGCCGGAGATTCCGGTATCTTCCAATTGCTTTCCGGGATTGTTCTCAGTTTGCCAGAAATAGTCATCTTCGCATAGCCTAGAGAAAATCCCACGGCAAAGCTTTGCTTCGTAGCTCAGACATGCGACGACGTCGGCAGCTGGTGGTAAATCGTCCAAATCGATGCTATGTTTCGACAAAGTCTGCTGCACAATCACATCCTTGACGGTCGGAAAGCCGTCACGCAGCTTCTTAAGCATCTTTCCCTGGAAAACTCGATAAGATAACCAAAGAAAAAGCCATAGACATCGTCGCACCTTGCTTTCCATTTCAAGACAACGTGCGGCAACATCTTCGATAACAGACCTAATTTCTCCAGATGTCATCCCTTTCTCATTCGTGTCCCCGTCGCTCTCGGTTCTGATGTACTCGGTGCGCATATATTCCAGGAGAGAGTTGTACTTGTCAAGGAATGGATGACAGAAAAGGTTGCATATGTCTGCCCGTGTTATGTTCGAGAGATTCAAAGGCTCTAGCCGGCTCTTGATGGAATTTGGATGGACATAACTACCGTCGTGGGTTGTGAACACAGTAAGAAGGAGGACCAGACGAACATGAGGATCTGAAGAAGGAAAATCTGTGTAGAGCTGCCGAAGAATGGAACTGTTTGCTGAAGAGGTGACTGAACGCGTTTTGAGGAAGAGCTGAGAAACATCAAAATACGGCTGCACAAATGGAGAAGCTACGAACCTTGAGTAGATCTTCAACGACAGTTCTGTGAAACCTGAATGAGCACCTGGTGGACATTACATATATAAATGCAGGATACTCACGCGAGATCGAATAGCAGGTCAGAGGATTTATCGAGCGCACGCAAGGCTTGATATCCGATGTTTGACTTGATTTCCATGCATACTTCTGCGGCAACTGTACGGCTAACAAACATGCTGCAAAGAGAGTCAGGTTCGAGCTCCAGGGAACTCAGGGAGTTTCCACCCACGTCTTGTCCAGCCGACAAAGGTCCTTGACATTCTGCACGATGTCATCAACAGTTCTCTCGCTACCAGTCGGAGGTTTTTCGAATATCTTTCTGAAGATGAAATCGCGATACTGTGCAAAAATGAGAAAACCGTCGGGTCCGCGGTCGAGAATACAAACCTTAGTATCCATGTGAAAACCGTTGGCGACAGCGTAGGGTAGAAGTCGGGGTTCAATGGCCAAGACCAATGGGAATTGGACCATTATCGGATCCTATGGGGCATTAGACTCGCATACAATCAAGCCAGATGACTTGCCTTGCTGGAGAAAGGGATGAACTACGACTGCGGTAAGCGGAGTAAAATCATTAGGGAATAATGGACAGCGCACATGGTACTTTTCGAGCATATCGCGAATATCTTCCCAGGAAATATGCCGCATATGAGCTGGAAACCTGCTTTCCTTCACGAAAGAGAGGAAGATGGTCCCATCATCATCACCCTTACAGTCATTGTCAGCTTGCCTCTCGAGTGAAGAGTAGCTGCATTCTACCTTGCCGCGTGGTATGTTGTCGTAACGTTCGGAACCAAGTTTAAGAAAATGAAGGAAGACTTGGAGAGGCAAGTTTCGAACCCAGGCGGATTTAACGAAATGCGACGTTGTATGGAAAAAGTGATGGAATGCGACTTGAACGAGATAACGAGAGAGATGAGCGCCACTGGTCATCAATATCTGTTGAAAAGGGTGAGATGTGAGGAGTTGGATAGCAACAGAAGAACAAGGATCACGCACGTCAAGGCTTCTCTCGGTGAGAACTTTGCGACCCAGCGCATGAAAGAGCGCTGAAGTTGGTCCATAGCGAGCGAGAAAATAGTGAGCTCTGGTGTAAGGCTCTCTGGCAATGTCATGGAATCGTTTACAGGTGAGAGCAAGGTGCGAAGGGTCGTTGAGTTCGTAAATGATTAATTGAACGATTTCATCTATCAAAGTGGCAGAAAAAAAGACCCGACAATGAGCAAGAGCGAAGGAGACGACGCTGAGCAAGACTGACCGCAAAGACCATCCATGTCTTGTGACCAGCACTGAGCTCGCTGTGAACCAAGTCGAGCTAGGAGACTTGAAATTCCTTGCTGCAAAGCTCGTCCGAGAGTTGATGGTGGTGGTGGTAGAGGAGAAAGAGTGGTCTTCCGATGTCCGACTCGGCGCGAATGACACTGACAGTCACGTTTCGCCAAAAAAGGCCAATGTATGCTACACAGTTGTCTTCGGTGTATTTTTTCGTGTTTCAGACGTGTTTGTGTTCAAAATTCTCCAATTAATAACTTTCCATACTCAAAATCTTCCCAAGTAATAACTTTTCCACACTCTGAATGGCAGCCTCCAATCGCGAATTTGCAGCTTTGGGTCAAATATATCGAAATTGACCTTTTCAAGCCGCTCCAGTACGCTTGACATCGGTATCTACAACAAGAATGTCCGATATATTAGCGGTGACGATCTGGATCGCTTGTTGCGAACTCACCGCAGATAAAAATATAGGCAACGACTTTGGCGGCACATTATTGTCAAACATGTTTCGGGCAGTGATAAGATGATCATTTGCCAGAGTCGCGAATTCAAATACAGCATTGTCGATCCCTGCTGCTTGGTTTCCTTTCCGAAAGACATCTTCCTGGATTACTCCATGCTTTGCTGTGATTTCAGCCGGGATGACCATCCTTCTATTCTTGGCATGGAAAGGGAGAGCGCGTAGAAGGGTCGTCAAGGTTTGGGCGACACCGAGATGGGAAGCAGCATGAGACACTGTCGAGGACTCTATAGAGAGCAGAGAAAGCAACAGGTAGATCATGGATGAAGACGTCGATTCTGCATGAGCAGTCAGGGAATCCATAGTCAGATGGCTCGGAGCAGTCAATTCAGCATCCTGGAAATGATGAGCCACAAATATAGGTAACTGTCAGCTGTGGCCGACCTACCCTAGCATCAATGATACGCAGAAAATGATAGAGAGGCAAAGGAACACGACCGAAGGTTTCGCTCAAAGCCAGTGCGATAGGAGACTCTGGTGGCTTTCCCTGGAGACTGAAATGAGTTTCGAATAAGGATCAGGCTTAGAGCCTACATTAGCTGTATTTTTTATCGCGTCTCTCCAGAACTGCATTCGCATTTTCCCTATCAGCGGATTGGAAACAGAATCTTGGACCATTGCCAGGTCTATCTGCGACAACTAAATCCAGTTTCAAACCCGAGAAACATGACCACGCACGGAAAAGGCCTTCAGAGCAAAATAATCATCCTGTCGCGACTTTGGATAAAAAGGCGCAAGTAGCCACGACTCATAGTCATGTTTGCGGACAAAATCCCGGCAATAAGCTGTACTTGAGCTATGCCGTAGTTGTTGAAGAGACTTGGAAAATTTCGTCCATGTTGTAGAAGGGAGCATCGCGTGAGACGCGTCACGTCATAGCTCTTGACGGGCAAGACGCCTCGAAACAGCTCTTCATGGCTGACGCTCGTCAGTTCGGTGAGCTTGCTACCCAACTCGTCTTGGAGTCACGTCGTTCAACACAGACCGATACATTGGCAAAATACAATGATCCTCTTATTCGTTCCATTATTCGCGAGCTCCGCGACCTCGAAAGAGCTGCAGAGCCACTGAGCGTTGGAGATGGACCACCGGAACCAGCTCTCTTGATTATCCAGACAGCAATCAGCAGAAACAAGCGTTGCCTGCTTGCATATCATGCTCATCGCGTCGACCGTCTGCGGGACATGTACTGGGCTTGCGGCGGTGCTCTTCCTCACATTCTTTCCAATCAAGAAACCAGAAGTAAATTATCACCCCACGAAGTCGACTACCTCAGACAATACAACAACTCTGTCATGGAATTTCGTTCAGAATTTTCCAATGAACTCGACATTACTGCCAGCATCAGAGAGCCGCCGAAAGATCTCCATGTTCTGGTTCAGGTCTTGCGCGACGATACAGGGACTGTGCAGACAGAGCTGGGGAGCATTGATTTCAAAAAAGGCCAAAGGTTTATGGTTCGAAAGGCCGACATCGAGCCTCTGATTACTCAAGGATATCTGGAGGAGGTCTGAAATCTGACTGGTGAGCCCATTATTAACGCGTCTGCCGACCTCTGAAAGAGACTTGCAGCAGAACCATTCTTTTGTTCTTCCTTCGCCCGTGTCGCGATATACTGGCAAGCTCTGCCCGACGCTATTACCTGTAGACGATAGATAGCAGCATTCGTGAAACCGTCGTACAACGGCATACTTAGTGTGCTGTAGAATTATTTGAATTTGGTGTTGCCTACATAATTCTTGCTTGCCACCTCCACATGCAATGTTGCCGGCAAGGTCTGGCCTTCAGCAGGAAGTCCTAAATCTGTATAGACGGTACTGAAACACTTTTGATATTCATATCTTGTTGTTGACTACGACAGGGCACTGCGAATGGCACAGAGAAAGCCCCAGTCGACTCGCGCAAAGTTTGACCTCCTCGTCCGCTACACATTTCGGCAAAGGGCCTCCAGCGTCTCAGCACGCGACGTCAGTGCCATTGAGCATCTCATGAGGACAGGAAAAAGGAAGATAGAGATGTATGAGGACCCGTCTGTCAAGGACTGCTGGGTATCCGAAGAAATGCAGGAATGGAGCAAATCTCAAAAGCGGAGACCGTGAAAATTTATATTTCTCTATCGACGTCTACCTCTTTTTTCGTCTTTTACTTCCACTTCAACCTCTTCCACGGGGACGGCGCCGAAAATTCCAAGAGCAGCGTTTGCTGAAGACTGTAAGCTCTCGTCTGCAACGGCAGCCTTCGCTTCCCCAATCGGAGGCATTGGAGCTCGTTCAACCTCGACTGCTGGCTCGACACTGGTCTTAACTTCTACCGTTTCCACTGCTACGATTGATTCTGCTCTTTCTGTCATAGCCTGCGGCTGTTTAGAGGTCTCTGCGAGCTCTGCGAGCTTCTCAGTCCTTAGTCGTTCCAAGGTAACTTTTTTCTGAATCAACCGGCCACGCTCAGCCGCATATTCTCGCTTTTGGTGCTTGAACAGCTCTCGGTCGACTTGAACCAACTGTTCGGCCTCTGCAAGCTTGACGGCCCCTTCATAGGCCAACCGTCGTTCATTCAGAACTGCCTTGAGACGTTCCATAGATTTCATGACCTAGGTAGATAAATAAATATACGAGAAAATGCCAAAGAATAAAACTACGCACCAGATGATTGTCTTCCGGAGAGAGGGCGTCTGCGACACTGGCTCGGCCAGCTTCGATTCTTTGCGTCGCCAGTAAATTGCGTTCGCGCAACAAGACATACCATAAGGTATGCAAGTCTTGAAAGCTCTTCAAGCGCAGCTCCCTGGTCTGCCAGGCCCGTCCTGAGGGGTTTCTCTGAGCCAAAACATTCTGTCAAGATGGATACGACTCACTGGGATTGTCGTTGCCCTTGTGATTGTCCTGAGGAAGCGTCTCGTATTTCTCCTCTCCGACAAGAGCTGGGTCCAATTTCTTTCTGAAAAAAGCATAGAGTCCATGGTCCTCTCGCGTTGGAACCCGACCGGGGCGCGTAACGACAAGCTTTGGTGGTGGATTCTGGATTTTTTCTGGAGCACCAATGACGAGAGGCTGTCCCGATGAATAATCGACCGAAGGGTCAGATACTGGAGTGGCAAATGAGCGGCTGAGCAGAGCACGTCTGCATGTCGGCCCAGCACGCTGAAGAGGCAACATGGAGGCGAACGGAAAAAGTTGCGAGTTGGGACCGCGCCCGTGACCACGAGAAAAATTTGACCAAGTTGAAGTTCATTATTTAGATAACATTCAATTCAGAGTTATTACAGGTTCAGTTCATTACAGAGAAGTTTGAAACAGAGTGTCGACGAGGATAGTGCGTTGCTGGTACTGGATCATGAGTCTGGCATGGCTAATTCAGAGACTGATCTATGAAAAGACTGTTTCACTCACCGGCCACTTTTTCGTTGGGTAGTACAATAGCTCGACTCCACGATCCCGACACGCGCTCTCGACCAGATGAAAATCTGGTTGATTCGACGAATCTTTATCACAACTGAATACACGGAGATTTGGCAGCTTATTGACTGATGCAAGCACCCGATTCCAGTTACAGTTGGTCTCGTAGCCCTGGTTAATGATGCCAAGATGTTCAGTTGAAGCCGGCGCCATGGACTGTGACAAGGAGGTGGTGGCTGGAATATTCAGAAGGATGAGCTCCTTAAGGTTGTAGCATGATAATGGAAAAGAGGCTGATTTCGCATTGAGACGCATGAGGCGCAGTGACTCCAGCTGGGAATGATAAGATTCCAGAATGTGAAGGTCCTCGTGTGAGGCTGGATCCCGCATTTCCAGAACGCGCAATGAGCTGGCTGATGACCAAAGGAGCCATCTCAGAATCGAGGGTGGTAATGTGCGATAAAGCACCAGCTCATAGAACTCGAGATTGCAAGGTTCGATTGGGGGATCCGCTGCTATCTCTACACCGACTGTCAAGAACTGGACCGATGGAAAGAATTGAATAACATCGTAGAATAATGACGATTGAATATTGCATTCAAGAATTCTGAGGCTTTTGAGATGCATTCGAGATGGTGCTGCACGAACAGCCTCTTCCGTTGGGAGCGGGAATATTCCATGGAGCTTAATTGTGAGCTCATACAGAGTTGGACAAGCCTTGAGCAGAAGAGCAAAGTCTTCGACACTGCAGTAGTCGTCCCTAGAGCCGACCTCCAGCTCTAGAATACGCACATAAGCGAGCAATCCCTTGCTGCGCTCGACTTTAGCGACCAGCTGCAGAAAGAGAGGGATCTGCTGGAAGGTGATGTGACGGTACAATAGTGACTGGGCTGGTTGGGTCCAGGAGGGATGAACAAGAGAGCAAGCTGAGAGACTCTGGTAGTCGGGGTCTCTCGACCACTGCGACATGGTCAGTGTAATTCACGAACATGAATCTCACGCACGCCTGTGGAATAAAGCAATTCGAGAATAGAGAGAGTTATCTCGCCGGGGAACATGTTCGAATGGACAGTTGAATGACACAAAAGAAACGTGAAGAAAAATCCTTGCCGATTGTGGCAGCAAATGATTGTAGCAAAACTGGGTGGATGTTCCAGGCAGTCTCTGGAGGAGTCATGACTCAGTCACTGTCACGTCAGTGCGTGACACTTCGCGCGATCTCTCTTCGACGACCATGGCGTCCCTTGACAAACTTGCGATTAGGTGAGCAGCCCCAGAGGCCTTCAAAAATCTTTTATTGACCAAGTTCCAAGAGGGATTCGTTCATTCGACGACAAGTCAATTTCGACCATTCAATTCTTCACTCCGGTCACCGTCATCGTAGGCCACAATGGCAGCGGCAAAACAACTATTATCGAATGTCTCAAGTACGCGACTACAGGCGACCAGCCACCAAATACTCGTGGTGGAGCTTTTATTCATGACCCGAAAATGGCCCATGAAAAAGAAGTCAAGGCTCAGGTCAAGTTGCGCTTCATAGCAGCAAATGGCACGAAAATGCTTGCAGTCAGGAATCTGAGCGTAACAGCAAAGAAGACAGCCGGGCTCACGATGAAGACCCTGGAGAGTATCCTTTCGGTAGCTGAGCCCAAAGCGGGCAGCACAAAGGTGAGTTTGCTCTTTTTATACATCTTCGATCCAACGTTCATTTCTTTCTAGAGAGGAACCATCTCGACTAAATGCGCTGAAATGGATGCCGAAATTCCAAGTCTGCTGGGGGTCTCAAAGGCTGTCCTCGAAAATGTCATTTTCTGCCACCAAGAAGACTCCTACTGGCCCTTGGCAGAACCAGCAGCTTTGAAAAAGAAATTCGACGATATTTTCGAGGCGACCAAGTAATCCCGTTTTCTCTTGCCAGACTCGGGACTGACAATCGCTTTCTCCAGGTACACCAAAGCTTTGGACTCGATCAAAGCTTTGCGAAAAGACCGGGTTGCAGAGCTCAAGGCCGACAATGAACGTCTCGAGCGTCTATCCAAAGAGAAGGGCCATTCAGACAAGCTCAAGAAACGTATATCAGACCTCGGATCCTCGATCGCCGAGAAAGAAATGGAATACGAGAGCACCAAGGCACAGGTGGAAGTAGCGGTAGCGTCAAACGCCAAGTTTTACGAGCAGGCCACCAAATTCGGCAACTTGTATAGCGCTGCCAAAAATGACGAGGAAACCAAGAGGCGAATGCAGGAGGATCTCGCAGCTGCACTGCTCAATTTGAAACACGTCGAAGGCGCGTCTTATTATATTGACTGGCTCCTGTTCTCATTTCATTCGTGCACAGGTGCTGAAGCGGAGCTGGAAGAGAAAATCAAGAACTTTAACCAGCACTTGGAGGTTCAGCGGGGCAAGAAACGCCATGAGACAGACGAGAAGAATGAGGTGGAAGAGAAACTGACAGAGCTCCGGCAATTACACACGCGGCTCGTTCAAGAGAAAGGTTCCCGAGATGCTGCAGCTGCCGTGAGTAGTGAGCCAAAAATTAGGATACTCTTCTTATACTTTGAAGGCTCAACAACAACGAATTCAAGATCGCGAGGAGAAGATCAAGGAATTGAGGGACAAATATGGGATCAGTGGGTTCGGGGGCTCTTCTCTTCATGGAGACCAGGTCATCAAGTTTATGACCCTGATCGAGGAAAAGAAGAATGATCAGGCAAAGGAGACTGAGAAAATTCGAGTAGGTCTCTTCCTTGAACAGCTTGGCATCATTGGCTCACCTGCGCAGATTGCTAATCGGGCGAAGACTGACGAGTACAACACCAAGTCCACAGAACTGACCGCGAATGTCGAGAGATTCAAAGCTCAGAAACGGACTTTCCGAGATTACATTGTGAGCATATCTCGTAGGTACTATCTACATCTAACGTCTTTTCTTCTGTAGAAAGAACGCCAGTCCCAGATTACAAGCACAGAGCGATCCCTCGAGGACTCGCATACTCTTCAGTCGGACATGGCAACTCTAAAGGGCGATATCGAAGAAAAGGAATTGCGTATCAAGAGGGTGACCACTGACGTCAAGGAGGCAAAATACGACGAAAAATTGAATGCCAAGACTGCCAAAACAAAAGAACTTGAAGACAAGCGCGACCGGCTGAATTCAGAGTTCCGGTCGCTCAGTAATCAAGCTGATGCTCGTGCAAAGTTGGAGCTCAAGCGCACCGAGATCAAAGGCAAGAATGGAGAGATCAAGCGGACGTATGTTTTTTCCTGTTTTTGCATTTTTCTCTGCTTAGTTATTCTCTTTAGCGTCGAGGTAGCCAACACCAAATTCCAAAAGATAGCGGGCAAGAAATTCACTGCGGAGACAATAGAACGAGATGTCGAACGTTTCTCTCGGTAATTGTCTTTATACCTATCTCAGGCTTATGCTAACATGATCGCCTTCCAGCGACAAGGAACAAGAGCTGAGCACCTTGGAGCAGGAATCAAAGTCGGCAAACTATAGCCTTCAACAGACCGAAGTTGGCCTCTCGTCTCTGAAGAAGGAAATGTCCACCAAAACGGCCGAACTCAAAGGTCAAAACTATTTCCATGCTTGAATCATGTTTGACGCGCCTCTAGGTCTGGAGAAGAAACTCAAAGACGGTGTCGAGGCACAAACCACTCTTGAGCAGGCGATTTCTGACGCTATGAATGAAGTCGCCCACCGCAAAACGTATGTCTCATTGCTTATACCAAACCGGTGTTGTTATTAACGACGAATTAGTCTCCTGGGCAACATGTCGGGAACCAGCAATCTCTACGAATCCCTGTTGAAAATCGGAAAGCAGAAACAAGTATGCACTGCTTGCAATCGTCATCTGAGCTCCGATGAGATGGTTGTCTTTGAGAAATTCGTTCGTCCAGACCTGCTCGGATCTTCTCTGTCAATTGATATCTTTTTCAGTTGACAGGTCGGATGCAACAGGCATCTCCAGCCAAGATGAAAGAAAACCAAGAGGAACTCGTGGAATGGGAAAGCGAACTGGAAAGACTTCAAAATCTGAAGCCTGTTCAAAATTCCCGGGACAACTTGAAGGGCACCGAGATACCTGCTCTCGAGGCCAAGATCAAGACCCAGGAGACCGCTTTGAAAACTGCCACGGCAGCCGCTGACGAGGTAAGGCGGAACTGTCTTGTTTGTCATTTCCCAACACTCAATCTTCTCTTCAAGGCCGCGAAGAAGGTGGAAGCGCTAAAGGACAACATGAAGGACCTCCAGACACTCAAGCAACAGTCTATCACTGTGGCACGACTGCAGAAGGAGATTTCCGCAGCTCAGCAAGAAGTGGATGTTCTTGAAGTCGAGCTCAGCACATCTGGCTCCAAGAAGACCGTCGCCGAGGTTGAAGAAGAGCTGGAAGTTGTACGCAGCGAAATGTAAGCGTCTACCGTCTCTCTGAACCTGTCACTCATATATTCTATTTCAGTCAGGCTATCGCCAAGGAGAGGAACATCCTGTCTACGGAGAGAGATCGACAAACCGCCCTTATGAGAACTCTAGAAGTTGAATTGCATAAGATGCAGCTCAAGGAGCTCGAGGTTTCCGGCAAAATCACAGCGATGCAAGCTGCGGAGGCGAACATTGTAGCCTGGAAGAAGGACATTGAGAATTACACAGAAAAGCTCAAAGTGGGTGTTTTCTCGATGCAAGGAGCCTCGCTGACGTCTCACAAGGAAACGGACACCTTCCTTGTTGACGCTCAAGCTCCAATGGACGTGCTGCAGGCAGAATACCAAGAAGAGCAAAATGAGTTTTCTGCAAAACTGAGTCAAGGACAATCTCTTCTCCAGGAGTACAATGCCGCCCATGATGATCTCCGCATGTCCACTCGGGATATCCAGAGGTCAGTCGCAGAATCTGCCAGATGTAATCGACTCTTATTGTCTCATCAGATACGTGGTTCAGAAAGAAGAAGAGAAACGTGTCAAGTCTACAGAAAAAGTGGAGGAAACTTCCCAGACCATCGCAGACCTCACTGCTCGCCTTGAAGGTGTACGAGAAGTCATAGCCAAAATTGACCAGGAGATCCATGAAGGTGGCTCTACGCTCGCGAACCTTCGTGAAAACTTGCGGACCCGGAAGCTTGACAATGATATCAAGGCCATTCAGCAGAAAATCGACAGTTACGACTTGGAAGCTGCTCACCAAGCCCGCAGAGCATTCAAAGACCAATACAATGAAGCCAAGCAAATGGAAGAGGAGCTCACAAATAAAGTTCTCAATATTCTTTCGATGGGTTCTCGTCCGCTGACATTCTTTTAGAAAGCCAACCTCGCTGGTCAACTAAGCTCGTACCGAGAACAACTGAAGACCTGGGACGAAGATCTCGCAGAGTTCAAAGACATCAACGAGACTTACACTGAACAATTGATCAAAGTCAAGGTACTTTTTGTCTTGGATTATGGTTCGACGCTGACTGGGACGTAGATGGCGGACATGGCGAATAATGACCTGGAGAAATACGCCAAGGCTCTCGATAAGTATGTTATTTCTCTCCCTTGCATACCAGCATTCAAACTACCTTAGCGCGATCATGAAGTATCATGGTCTCAAGATGGAAGAGGTCAACGATACCATGCGCCATCTTTGGAACAAGACGTACCAGGGAACCGGTCAGTAGCAGCTCTCTCTTGACCGCTCTACTGACCAGGATTTAGACATTGACGGGATCAAGATTCGCTCAGATGTAGAAGGTGGCGCCTCGAAGCGCTCGTACAACTATCGAGTGCGTTTCTCTTATCTGCTTTTCTACATCATGTTAATCATTGATTCCAGGTCGTCATGACCAAAGATCAGGTAGAGATGGACATGCGAGGACGATGCTCCGCTGGCCAGAAGATGCTGGCATCGATTATCATTCGTTTGGCATTGTCAGACTCATTCGGTCAGAATTGCGGAATCTTGGCTTTGGACGAGCCGACCAATGCCTTGGATACCGAAAACATTGACGCCCTTGCATCAAGTCTTGTCGAGTGAGTTGTTCTTCTGTCTGAAGGCTCTGTACTCATGCCCTTCCAGCATCATCAATGAGCGAAGAAGCAGCAAAAACTTTCAACTAATCATCATTACTCACGACGAAAATTTCCTACGCAAGCTGGGGCAGAGCCAGGTCATGAACAACTACTGGTTAGTGTCTACCTTTTTGCCTCAACCAATTCTGACAGTCAACTTTAGGCGGGTCTCGAGAGATGCGAGACAAAAGTCTGTGATTGAGCTTCAGCGTTTCAATTAGTTTTTTTCTATTACTTTCACTGCTTCAGGACTCTGCTCGCCATCCAATCACAATGTACATTACCTGTAAGTAGACGTTCTCAACTTCGTGTAATCCTTGCTGTAATATCGCTGATACGAACCAAATAAACACAAATCACTCCCACGAGTAATCAACACTCCTTCTCTCATTCCCCCACAATGTCAGAAGGGCCAGCGAACGAACCAATTCCTGAATCATCTCCTCAATCTGCGGATCCAGCAGATCCAGCTTCTTCTCTTCGAGCAGCTGCTCTGAAAACATTAAAATCTAAACGCCGGAAACCAGCCAGTGATTCTCCAGCTAAACCTGAGCTTCCTACTCGACCACCACCTCCTTCAGAACCTCAACTCGATTACGGCCAAGAGGATATTGCTTCATCACCACCAGAACGCGAACCGTCACCACCTGCATCAGATACTGAAGCAGGCCAATTGCGCGAAGAAGGTGAAATCAGCGACTCTGAAGAAGCGGCAGCAGCAGCCACTGCTATTGGACCGAAACCTGCTACACCCAAACCTTCAACTCAGCTCGAGATACAAATTAAAAGGTCACCGTCTCCAAGATCAGCTACAATTGTTCCCAAGGTCGAGTCACCGACTCAAAGTATTTTTGAAGCATTAAATCGACCAGTCGCATCTCTTGATGAGCGGCCTATTTATGCTGTCGATGCTGATCATGTTCGCCCTGGTTTAGAAAGTCAGTTTCTTTGTCATTGCTCTCGTTTTTTTACCTCAATCTCGCCGCAGTGAATCAATCCCAGTACGATACTGCCAAGGACGTCGTTCTCGACCTGCTCGGTTGGGCAGTACCTCCTGAATATTTGCTAGACTGCGGTGTCAGCCGAGAAATAATTTTCTATGTGTTCAGCGAACTCAACCTTCGACTTCCGGACAACCTAGATGTCACCGGTCTCCTCCCATACCTCCCCAGCTCCTTGTCGACAATTTCATCACCCGATAATTCGACAAATCCTGCCACGTCACATCCTCTACCTGAGAGGCCGAACCCTCTTGAGGAAGAATCTTCAACGACAACAACCCAAGTTGCTGCTTCTTCAACATCGCAGAATTCAATAACCGGAAGTCTGCATGATATGGAGCGGCAGCGAAGGCAGGAGCTCTTGGCAAGAAAAGCAGTCCAGGCATCTCGCAAAGCCAAACCGTCGAATTTGTCAGCAGACATACCCTCAGATTCCTATCGAGACCAGGATGTCGAAATGACTTCGGTGGTTCCTACTGAGCTTGTGGACGACTTTCTCAACAGCATTGGCTCCGTTGCAGATGCCGACAGCTCTGGTTCTCGATCCAATTCACAGAACATGATGGATGTCGATGAAATTCCTGGCTTGAGTCGTTCAAGAGCTTCAGCACCCGACGATACCCCCAGTTTTGCGTCTCAGCTCACAATTTCCCCTTCATCGTCGACATTTCCTAACCAAATGGAGCCAGATATCGAGATGACGAGTGCGAATGGCGATGCAGAAGAGCGTCTCACACGAAGTCAAGCTCTCCAGAGACGAGGCTCGAAACGGCCTGTTGCAGCAGATTTCGTCGATTCTGACGGTGGACGCGGTTCACCGAACATCACCGCGAATGGACATTCTTCTCCTCAGCGAATTCTTCGTCGTAAGCTTGGAGGCAGCTTCGCCAGCGTCAGCACCATGAGACGATGCGTCATCGATTTGAGTGATAGTGAAGGAGACGGAGACGAAGACTCTATCATCCAGGATGTCGCTGATTACGAACGTGACCGGTACAGCAGCGGATATTCTTCACCTGCTCCTGGGTTGACCAAGCCTGCATCCATGGGCAATGGCTGGGATACGTTCCAAGCGACTGTCGTCGGTCCTCATCGCACCATGTCACCAGCAGCTTTAATGGAGAAGGAGAAGGAAATCGTGAAGATGCGACAGCTCATTGCTCAAAGAGAACAGACTAGTCGGGCGAAGAAATTGACGGTCTGTTGCCAGCTATCTGCTCTTCAGTCAAATCTGATTGGATTACAGCGATTAAATACCACGTCAACCATAGACGACGACCAGTCAAATTGTCGTCGCTCTGGATCAATGGATCCAGCAAGTGCATTATCTCCTCCAGGTAAGTTTCAGCACCAATTGTACCCGCTCCTGCTAAACTTCGTTAGAACAAGCTCCCGAAGGCAACATCACGCGCTCTGTTTCAAGCAGAAGTCCATCTGCGACTGCAGCACCCACCATTGGTTCTCTATTCTCCCGGCTATTCGACCCACGGACCGCGACTAACGTATCGTGAATCTGTTTGTTTCTTTTCCCCATTCCGCATTCTCTTTAGATGAACCCAACAATACTGTCAATGTCACAGATGATTCAGAAGTACCTTCTCGAGGCAAGTCTTATCTTTTTTGACTTGCTTCTTGCGCTGATCATCCATCTCCTTATCGCTTTGGCTTCTTTCTTCCTTCGACGAATCCGCTGACCTAGGCTATTTGACACCGGAGGCCCATGACGGACAACCGGCAAGGATCTTTCCCTTGGGCTTCTGGCCGGCTGGTGAACTTTGCTGATATTCTCTTTTGATTCTTTCCGTTCGATTCAGTTTCTGGTTGAACAGATTCCATCCCTTGAAGACCGAGAATCAGAGCACATTGTAGCGTCTATCGTCGACGTCGACCCGACCTCGTCAACGTCGACACAGGTGCGTCTCACGAGTTCGTTTGCTTTCACTATCCGTAGCTTTGCTGCGGTAATTCTCATGCATTGTTCTAATTTGTTCGTGGCAGATGGAAAACTTGAGGATAACGACATTCAACCCCCAAAAGCAAGAAGAAAGTCTGGTCCCAGAGCAGCAGTCTCAAGGCAACAATGACTCTTATTCACCATATCGCTCGCCATTCGACTTTTATCCGCTACTTCGATCCAAATCGCGGCCTTTGATCTTCAACCATTCGACCTCTCATAGCTCTTTTTTAGAACCTTCTGTTTCGTTTTCGTCTGTTACCTCCACTCTTAGTACTGTTCCATCTTCATTGTCCTTTACACGTTCACGTAGTTCATCGGCATCGTCTGTTCAGTCTCACGATGCTTCGGCACATATTCCTTTTCCAGATTTACTTGACCTCAAGCTCTCCATCGTCGGCAAGCTCCTTGATCCATCCAAGCGGGTCTGTCAGTATGAAGTTCCAGGCGGCGGGGTCTGTAGAGATGAGAGCTGTCAAGATACACATCTCAGTCGTATCGTTGGTGGTTCAGGAAGCACATTGCTTAAATTGAAAGTAGAGCCTGACGGTACGTCCTCTGGGTTTCTGCTATTATCCTTTTGAATCTTTTTTACCATTGCAGACGAAGAAACGGCATCATATCTTTCTACAGCTTTGCCAGCCGCTTGGCTTTCCTCCTATGGCTCCACGACTGCGTTAGCCCTCAAGATCACCGACGCACTTCAGAGAATCCGGCTCGATAATCCAACGATTGGCTTGGAAGAGCGCGTCGCCAGGGCTCTCACTGCTCTTGAACCAGTCACGACATAGTGCCTAGGTCTTTCAGATTCAATTCGAATACCAGCGACCGACAGCAGGGCATTTAACGCTGCAAGAATACAGATGAGGCCCTTGACGACTTTGCCTCTCGGCGTCGACATTTTTTTAAACAAAAAATGGAGCAGTGGGAAAGGGATCGTATCAATTGACAAAATCTTTTAAAGAGCGCGTAGCGCCACCCTCTTTGTGAGGCTAGGGAACCAGAGCTTTGTGTTTCTCTGTTCATGTTTGAGACTCGCTTTGCTTCTTGTTCGCCTAGCAAGAGGGCTGTATCGACGACGATGGAGATGTTTTTATTTTTTGGATGAAATGTACAGTACATACAGCGCTCGAGTGTTATCGCATTTGTTTTTCATCGGTTTCTTTCCGTCTCACAAATAAGGAAAATGAATTCTCTTTTTTGGGTTCAGGGGTCCCACTATCCCTTATAGCCTGCGAGGAAACTGATCACGGAGGAGACGGAGGTAGTTTCGAAGGTGGAGCTTGCCGAGTGGTGTAAATCTGTATCAGGCTCAGCGCTCCGTGTTTTCCTCGAAATGCGGTGCAGATGTTCGGCCTGCTGAGTCGCGAGACATAACTAATTGGCCGTCTTGGGCGCAATTTGCGAAACATGTTTACGCCACTACCTGGTTCCATCTGCTTCCGTGTCCAATTGTTTGTTAATTTAATTATTTGTGTTGAAGGATAGACTTAGGGAGATGTCAAGGAATTATATGATAGAACCCTGATGTGGTGTTGCGTGGAAACTGATTAAGAATGACGCTCATGACCATTGGGAGGTCCGAAGCCTTGAAGAGGAAGGAGTCGCCTCGGCTTTGAAAAAAGGAGCTTCAACGGGCAAAGTTCTTGACTTTGCAGGGAGATAGGGCGCATATATGCGGAAGGAACTAGAAGGACCACGAGGACCAGAAGAGGCATGTCCAAGTATAGCCATCAATTGCCCAGTCAAGGAACCTGGGCACCGTGAGAGCGGGACGGAGTCAAAGGCCAGAATTCAACCAGTTAAATCGCTTTATTCTCTTTAAAAATTTCAGTATCTGAGCGATCTTTGTACGAGACAACTGGGTCCACTGAGTGACTGAAGAGATGCGCAAAAAAGATGTAAAAAAAGTTCGGCGCAGGTGTGCCGTGGCGGAATCGTGACCCCGATCTGTCATCTTATATAAACAGCGTGACTCGACTTGGCCTAATTCAACCATTGACCCTCTTTCCCTAAACGGTCAGTTACCCTCTGGCTGCCGCATCGAGCTCAACCAGTTGTCTGATAACCGGTCAGCCTTCACCGATCCATTTTGGACTTGTTGGTCTCATTCAGTTCGTTCTATAGCCACGTTCAACTCTTTTCCTCGTCGACAGAGCCTTTCTCCACTGGGCCGCAGCGTCGACTAACTTGAACAAGAATTCGTCCTTCAAGGTACTCACGAATTTATTGAGACTTTACTTGGTGAGTTCATCTTCCCCGGCCCTGTTTTCTCGTCCACAGCGCCTGTCGTCCGCGAAATACTCAATGATTCCTTCTATTCAGTAACTCCCTTGCCTTATCTCCCTCATAATGAGAAAACGTCAACGCACCGAGGCCGCTGCCGCTCCAGGACACGATGTGCCATTGCCTGGTGTTCCTGTGGGCGAAGACGCGTTTATCACGGACCATGATGCAGGCGACAGTGCAGGTGACGACGACGACGACGATGAGAAGCCAAAGTCGGACAAGAAAGCTGGTAGAAGGAAGATTAAGATCGAGTTCATCCAGGATAAATCCCGACGTCACATAACCTTCTCCAAAAGGAAAGCTGGTATGTGTGAATCCTTCAGTCCATCACCATCTTCTCACTTCTTCTTCCAGGAATTATGAAAAAGGTAATTTTTATTCCCTTTTCGTCCATCATTCTTTTTGGCTCAGCCACTTTAGGCCTACGAACTCTCGACCCTTACTGGCACTCAAGTTCTGTTGCTTGTCGTGTCAGAAACCGGTCTCGTCTACACATTTACGACCGCCAAGTTGCAGCCGCTTGTCACCCAGCCAGAAGGCAAAAATCTTATCCAGGCCTGTCTCAATGCTCCCAATGGATCTCTTCCTTCATCGATGCCCGTCGGCACCCCAATTGGACGATCTTCGGGACCACTTAGCATGCCTGGTACCTCTCCAGGTACGAATATTCCAGGCGGTTTATCAATAGGCCAAAATCCTGGTAACACTATTAAAGACGACGAAGACGTACCCGACGAAGAAGAAGTAGCTCACACGGGTCGTGCTCCCCCCGGAGAGAAGCGTCGGCGACGAGCTTCTTCTACGAATACTGGTGGTGAGTTGAATTCTGATTATTCTTCGACATTGTCCTTTACTGATATCTTAGGTCAAGCTGCTACTTCACCTCATTCTCCCAGCAGTGCCATTCCTCCTCCAGCTCTATCGATTCCACCTGGAACATCAGGTCCTGCTTCTGCTCAACCTCATCCTTCTTCTGCGACTACAGCTCCGGCTCAGATATCATTGGGACAATCTCCGACATCGCCTCAGCCACAGCATTCACAGATTCCGAATTCTTCTCAGAATTACCCCGGATCTTACGGGGGTCACAGCAGTCATGGAGCTGGATCTCAGCATCCACATCCAGGACAGCACCAGCAACAAGCCGACGGTAGCCCAATGTATGCTACTCCTCACATGATGCCACAAGGCAGCTATAATTATTCTTCTGGGGGTCAAGCCGGTCAGCAACAGCAGCAGCAGCAGCTGGGGGGTATACCGGCGGGGAGTCAGCATGGACACTGGGGGGCCCCGCCTCAACAACAAAGACAAGTCCAGCAAGGCCAGCATTATGGGAGGGGTTAAGAGACGGTAAGGAAAAGGATACCGGTTGGTTTCGCTGGAAATAACCAAGCATTATGTTTCTTCCTTTTTTTATGCCACTTTCTTCTTGTGTTATCTTTTTCGCTTCTCTCGCTCGAACAAAAACGAAACCGATAAACGTTGTACTATTCTGTATCGTTTTCTTTTACTTCAATTTCTTCTTCTGTTTTCCTCGCCCTTTGTACTCAAGTAGTTGAAATCGTGCACGTATGCATATGAAATCGCTGCAAGCTGTCGTAGGCTTTCATGTTATTGTATTTATCGTCCAATGCCTTTTTCTCGGAATTCGCCAAAACGGGAATGGATATCTTTCAACAAGGAACCATCATGTCAAAGCGTGGCGCTCCTTGCCTTGTCTCACTCCCAACTATCATCTAGTCGGCGTGGATCTTTATTATACTAGCACCGAATCTTGGTGCAAAAAGTCTTCTAGAATCTAGACGCTGTGGCGGAAGCAGATACCGCCACTATCTGGGCGACCAGCATCTGATCATTCAATTATCAGGCGGATAGAACCCAGGACACGGTTCCTAGGAAGTCAGAACGCGAGGGATGGTCGACCATCCCCTTTGTGGCGTGCTATCTGGAACGAGCCAATGTCTCGCATGCATGGACCCCTGGCGCTTCCGACAAGTTTTCAGACATTTTAAATTACACAAGCTACTCGCTATCTGACACCGAAACGATCACTCAAACCTACAATAGCTCTACAAGGTACGCCGGAAACACTCGTTGGTGCTAAAGACTCTTAGAGGGAAGCGAGTCTTGTTTCTTATCTCAGCGCTCGATCGATTAGTTCACTAGGCTTTCACATACACAGCCCTGCGAATTTCAAGGAATTGTTGGAATCGCGATTGGCCACCTTATCGGGGTTGGTACTTGATCATGTTGGATCTCACAGTAGCGCCGCCGGACTTGCCAAATACTCCTCGTCAAGATCCCTGCCGCTTAAACCGAGAAGATACGATACTTTTTCTTCTAAAATACATACATGTATAAAGTACGAGATAAATAGGTAGGAATGAATAATAAAATGCACAGACGCACAATAAATGGTTTGAACTACAAATGTGATGCTAATGACAACAGCAGAAATACATGTCTACAACCTGGACCTAGTAGAAATAAAATGCAAATAGAGTCCAGCAAGAATAATGATAACAGGAAGTCCGAGCCTAGATTATCTCTGGGACCTCCATGGGTTTCCAGCCAACAAACACCTTGAAGATGCGGCTGAGCTTCCGATTTGGGAGAACCATATTCAGCTCATGGGTCGACGAAAACTGAGACGATGTTCTGTCCGTAGAATCTCTTCTGGCGGCGGGTCTTCCACGAGAAGGAGAAACAAGGTCGGATGACCGCTGAATGCTGTGGGTCGACTCGTTCGGAGATCTCATGTCCATGCTCGGTGGTCGTCTAGTGCGTTGCTTTTCGTTTTGATCCCATTGTACCCACTGGCTGTAATCATTGTTGAACAGTTTCCGTTCAGCAGTCGGTGACGAAGGTATTATTGGCCAATGGAATCGATCTTCAAGCGCCCAACCTAATGCCATATGATCCTGCATATCCCTGTCCAACGTTAGCGAAAGAACAGAAGAAAAAGCTGGACAGACGACATACATCTCAAAGTTGCTGAGCAAAGCATCAAAGTCTTCCCTGGTCAGAGTATCAACTGTGCTTTTCAACGACGGGGATTCAGAGCTAGAATCTCGGCTCATGTTGTATGCGTCGACCGATCCCGCCCTTGCCCGTCGAGCGCTTTGGACCGCCTTTACATGTTTCTGATGTTGTAAAATCCATTCCCACATGGATTCAGCACAGGCCAGGATCTCACGAGTCCGAACAGCGAGATGCAAGTTCAATGTTCGTATATCCATGTTCATTGTCGCATTCGGGAGTCGATTCTGCCGCATATATCGCTGTTTGCTCTGTTCCAATTCCTGAACAGAAGGCTGATGATCTTTTGGCATCTTCTTTCGCGGTGAGAAGGCTGAAATTCGAGAAACATCGACGGTGACATATTGGGAAGTACCGTGTACCAGACCATGGATGGACAGGAAACGAGATTCTCCTTCAGGATCGCTAGCTGAAGCTGAAGAAAAGTAGGAAGTCGCGCTCTGGTCAGCAGCACGAGGAGTCGCTGGATCAATCGACGGGCGTTTCGAGCGATTCGGGATAATGGCATCACGTGCGTCGTCATCAGGATCTGATTCGTCGGGGCGCTCGCCCAAAGGCTCAACATGAGGCTTCGGTCGTGGAGGAAAGGTCAGTTGAAGAGGGGGATGAGACCGAACATCTATCAAGAAATGAGCGATTGAGCCGACAGAAATTCCAAGGTAACTCGCCCTGAAAATGTAGCCCTAGCAGGTTCGTCAATAGTGACAACGGCGAAAGATTGATGAACCGCGATTCGCAAGTCTCATTGTAGATTAACTCTAAAAGTGAATGGTCTCGCGGGTTAGAGGGAGGCCTAGGGATAGATCTCAGAAGGAAAGGAGCGGTTTTGTTGACTGCGGATTGGGGCGAAAAAGTGGAATTTCGAGGTGACTCCGGATGGGGGGCCAAGCTTGCCATCAACCAGTCAGCTGAGCCCGAAAATTTTCCCTGAGATTTCGGTCTTGTGGATGATTGAAAGCCAGGAGCATGATGATGTGATGGATTTGTGGCGTGAAGCCGTAAAGGAGGAGGAGGAGGAGGTTGAGACCGTGAGGCAGTGGTTCCGGTCGGGGTCACATTTGCTGAAGAAGATTCGATAACCTCGGTTTCCTGCTCTTCAACAATAACTTCTGAATTCCACGACGGCACTGATGCAACTGGTGACGATGGTGGATGAGCAGCAGCAGTTGGGCTTGCAGTAGATGCTATCGAGGTCGCTGGAGACCACACTTGTTCGTCTGAAGGTCTCCCTCCAATAGAAGTCGAAGCTCGACGAGATCCTCCTGAACCTGATCCAGTGAAAGAATCTGAATCGCGGTCGCGCTCCACGTGATGGTGGGTTCTTTCCCAGCTTCGCCGATTTTGGTCTAGAGAAGACAATGACGACCGTCGATGTCGGTGTTTCTGGAAATCCTCGGCAGAGAGTGACTCGGTCTCATGCCCGGTCTCAAGCTCATCGTCATCATCTGCGGATTTTCCCGGGAAAAACAAGTCCTCTTCAATCATCTATTGGAGCTGAGCATCAATGCGGAGCTTTGTGAACGTGGCACCAACCTCGAAAGCCCCACCGGGCTTCATTACCCGAGTGATTTCCTCCAGGAGAGCGTCCCACTAGCAGAAGCTCGATTAAGCCAGTGCGGAATCTCGGGTAGACTACAAACCTTGTCTTCCGGTACACCTAAAGATATTCGCTTGATATGGCTATTGGTGGCGTGAATTTCTGTCACTGTGAGAGTGGACTTGGGACATACACGTAGTCAAACTCCTCATTCGGAAACGGAAGTCCTTCAAGGCTGAAAATAGTGAGATTCGGTCGTCATAGGTAACTTTGAACGTACAAATTCGCCTGAACCCATGTGATCCGCGACGCTAAATCAACAGAGCCGACTTGCTGCAAATCTGGGTGCAGAGGAACAATGTCCAGACCTATCGTGCAACGTCAGAAATGAAACCTGACGATAAATGAAGACTTGCCAACGAAATGACAGCCCCGCCAAGCCCTAGCGCAATTCAGTAACCATGTCCCGGTACCTGCCAACGACGATAAGTAGCTCGCAACTGAGGGGAAATACGACGCTCACCGCAGCCAAGATCTAAACTAAAAAAAGTAGTCGTGTGAGCAAAAATAGGCAGGTGAAAAAGAATAAAACATACACTCTGGTTGGGGGTTTCTCGAACGCATGAAAAGTAAGACTGCCGCAGATCTGTTGGCAGAAGGCGCCTTCCCAAACATCTCTGGTTGGAATAAGCTGAGAAGATTTACAGAGTGAGTAGAGCACTCACAGATCCAAGACATCTCTCTCATAGTTTCGGGGATACGGGACCTCTTCTTTTGGATAAGGATGATGTTTCTTCGCTGCGCCAATCCCTTGAGCTCCCCATCCGGCCGATTTCAGACTTCCATTGGCTGAACCGCCTTTCAGAACAAACTGAGATGCTCTTGCGATGATATTCCGCTTCAACTCTTCGAGAATAGTGCGGTCTACGGTCGAGAATTTGAGATTATTGGAATCCGAGGATGGGGTCGCAGCAGGAGACGGCTGAGTGGTCTCTGGCGGTTTCAGGGAAGCCGCTGGAGCCGATTTCGAAGGAGGTCTCTCTGTTGTCGGTGGATGCAACGTAGATGTAGATTTTGGAGGCCCTGACGATACCTTTGGCCTATGGAGTTTACTGCCAGTAGATTTGCGCCTCTTGAGGCCCAAATCAACGAGAATATCACCTGTGGGTGCTGGACGCGTCTGGGAAAACATGGATGAAACAGGGAGACTAGCATAACTTATAACATACCGATGCCCGTAACATGCCTTTCGACGGCGATAGTGCCTTTTCACTTTCCGGTGGCGGATCGTATAATTCCCAAGGCGTTATTTCTTCACGGGTGCCATTGGAAGTATTGGGTCTGCCGTTCGGCTTGACCCTGCTCGTGGCTGCAGTCCTGGCTGGATTTCGAACGGGTCTCTGAGGCGGCTCTGACGTCGGCAAGGTTGATGGTGGCGCCTCTAGCGCAGAAATGAATGTGGAGGTCGGTTTAACCGATTGTGACAAGTGCAGGGATGGATTTGAATCTGAACTGGCCCTTTTAAAAGTCGGTCTGCTGAACTCTGAACTTGTGCCTTGAGCAGTCGAAGGTCGTTGTCTTGACATGCTGACCGCTATCGCTTGGGTTGAGTCAAGGGCATCCAGCCCGCAGCGAATGAGATGGGGTGATTAAAGCCCAGGATACGTGCCGCAATGCCCAATTTGACCGCGTGAGTGATTTTTCTATTTTTCTATTCAAAACTAGTTTGCATATTGATCCCAGGCTATACTTGGCGGGTCCGAATTCGGTTCTTGGAATAGATTACTATCTCTTCATTTTAAAGTGCGGCTCTGAAGCTGCCTTCCCACCTGATGAGAGGCTAGACAATGACTAGAACCCCGGTTTCGCATCAGACAGGGACAACTGCCGTATGTCCGGATAACACGAGGATAACGTGTCTACGATCGGCGAACTTCGGTGAAATCAGGGGAAGCAGAGGTTCTTTTGATGCTCGGTCTGTTGTGACGCAGTATTTCCTGTTATTTCGCATTCTCGGAAACAGGATCTCGCTCTAGCCCGACAAGTAATGCCAAGGAGGCTTTAGCCGCTGCCTTTCTCCGCTCTCCTTCATCTTCCATGGTTGCAATTTCCTCCTTTATGCCCTGTAAAGCACCCAGAACTCTGGATAGGTCGAATGCGGCGAGGTCGTCGTCGGCGTCGTCGTGTGATCCGAACAAACGAGATGCAGTACTTTGAATCTCCTCTTTGGTTGGTAGCAGGTCGTCGTCGTCGCTGTCGATATGCTCACCACCTTCACCATCATGGTCAATGTCTCCTAGATCCGACTGGCTCCCCAAAGAGCGATAAAGCGAGCCACTCAACGGGACGCCCAGGCCATCAAAGTCGAATGAAGGGTTGAATGATCCAGCGGAATGGGTCGGCGTAAGATGACCATGTTCGTTGGACAAACTTGTCGCTGGCGCAGAGACAAAAACTGTGAAATCGTCTTCAAATTTCATCTGATCCTCGTTCACGGACAATTCCGTTGGGGATGAGATGACGTCTCCGCTGGCTTCAGACTGCCAAGGATCTTCCTTCATGTCTCGTCGTCGCTGCTCGTCGTCGTCCTCTTCTAACCATCTCGCAAGTTCTGCCATCTGTTTCTGCATTCGCAGGTGCTCTGCAGGACCTCGACCGCTGCCTTGTGGTGGAGTTACAACTAGATCTTCCTCTGAGATATCAAAGGATCCAGAAGGTGATTCAGCCCAGTCTAGGAAAGCGCGATGACGGTCGTGGGTTGGCTGCGAGCTTGATGATGCGCCCTGCATCGATGGCCACATTATTGTACTTAGTGCATCCAGGACACGAGGAAGCGAGGGAATAGCTGTTGAGCAAATATTAACACTAGCCAAATGAAACCAGCATCAACCTACATTCTGACAATCCAATGCGATCTTGACCAGAAGTCGCGTCGATGAACTCGAAGCCATGCGATGAGAGGAATTCATCGATATCGTTGGAATCTTCGTCGTCCTCTGGGCCGCTCTGATCGTCGTCTGCTTCAGCTGAGGCAGAACCAGAAAGCATGACAGCTAGCGACACTTCTGGCTCTGCTCCATTCATATCCTGTCCTATTCGAAGGATATGGTGTTTGAAGGCCTGTAAAAATTCAATTTTGGTTTGATATCCGTGGCGAGAGACTGACCTGTCCTTGAGCCCATACGAATACAACTGCGGGAACATCCTTCAGAACATGGGGAGCAAGGCCTTTGATCGTATGGGCTGAGAAATGCACAGAGGCTGTATAGTATTTGTTGGATATCGTCCAGGGAATGCTGGTGCCATTCTCAATGGGAACAATTGGATTGGGGTCGTTCTGGGGAGTTTTCGACGGTATAGCCTTTATTTCTGAAATCGTTGTGAACTGGTCGTCAACAATAAATATGATGACCGACTCGAAATCAGGTCTGATATCAGGTCCAGCGAGGGTGAAATGACAAGGATACGACAGGCTGAGCTGCTTGAATCCGCCATTGGCATGGAAGCGGGCGCCAATTGCGGGGTCTCGTGACGACTTTCAAACGTGCTCAGACTCCCGACTGCTGCGGCGCGAATTCTCAAGTCTAACTCTTTGCTGCGCACAGGACATTATCATTTGACTGGAGAGCATAGGTTACCTTTTTTGCTCACCACCAGGTCTGCATTTCTTTCTTGGATCGTACGACGCCACCAAAGAAAGTCGAAGCCCAAGTCGAACCATGATTCAGTCGACTAAGGCTGTTTCTAGTCAAGACTCTTGCACTTCGTCTGTCCCAGAGATTGCCCATCTCTGAGCAGCATTATGGTCTCAGTCAGTCAAACAACATCCACCCGCTGAACGATCGAACTTTACGGTCCTAAAGCCTAAGGAGTCAGATTGACCCGCACCGAGTCAGCGCCGGTTCCGGGTACACTGCTATAAAATAGTGACTGGCCATCTCTTTTCTTCAACGAGTCAACTTTTGTTGCTCATTCACCAAATGTCCACCGATTCCCGACAATTACTCTCACGTCTGTACAGCGACCTCCAGGAGCTCCACGAGTCTCCTTATCCAGGTGTTGCCTTCTTTACTGAAGATTCAAACCTGCGAAAACTCTGTCTGGTCCTTACGCCGCCTTCTGGGCCATGGAAGGATCTTGCTCTTCACTTTGATGTCGAAATTCCTGTGGACTGGGTATGTCTCGGTCTATCCATTTGATATAAATTCCTAATCTCAACCGCCTTAGCCTTCTTCTCCTCCACAAATCCGGTCAAGCGCGTCTGGAATCGAGCATCCGAATTTATTCGGCTCGTACATCTGCTGCGACCTTCTCAAAAAACACATATATGCCGAGACGGGATATACCGGAGGGTCAGCTCTGTTCATTCATATCTCTGTTCATTTGCTTATTTCCCTCAGTTATACTCCAGCCTTGACTCTCCGGGGGTTGTTCCTCCAATTCTTGACCTTCTTTTCGAGCAACAAGGTAAAGTTTTTGACAACACCATTATTTTTCGAAAACTTACAGTGTCCAGGTTGAACAAGAATATGGCGGTTATGTCTACATCGGGGACCACATAATAGTACAGTATGCCCGGGAAAGCGGACTCCCTACTGTTCCCCAAACCCCAATCTCTTATCGCAGCTATTACGCTGCCAATGGGGCGCAAGACCGACTCGAGAAGGCTTGGAATTCCGACAAACGTCCAGAGATCATCCTCTCCAACAAGAGCGGATCAGTGGTCGATAAAACAAAGGATCCCAAGCCCAGTCCTGCTCGGCTACATCGCCTGGAATTCCCGAATCCTCGATGGGCGAGCACCCTAGCGATTACTTCGGGCTTCAAATGCAAGCTGTGTCCATACGGTTCGAAGGAATTGCCTCATCATAACGTCCTGACTCCCGTCAAGGTCAAGGTCACGAATTCATTATCGGTTCCTCCATCTTCATGTCTTCTCGACTCTCTGGACGACGATGTCCTTTATACACTCATTTCTCACCTTCCTTCCGAATCGATCATCACATTCTCTCAAGCATACCCTCGTTTCCGCCTCATCGTCGAGACGTATCACGAGCTTCTCAAGCGAGAATTAACATGTTTCTACTTGCGAACATCCTTGAAAAATTCGGTTCTCGGCATTGGCATTCACATGGACCCCCAATCTCGAGCTCTCTCTTCCGATTTCGATTGGTTAAGCGAAGAGGCCTTTAAAACCTTCACGTCAGAAAAGGCGTCCAGAAAAGGGATTTCGAGTACTTTCTCCCTCTCGCATTCAGCCCCATCAACTTTGAACGGGTGCAAGCCGAGAATATGGGCTGGATTGTTCGAGATTGATCAAGCTCTATGCCTGGCTTGGGCAAATCTGGGAAAGAAGACCTGGTCGTCCTACTGGTCGTCGCACTAGCCCACCGAGGGAGATGCATCTAACCGTCGTGGTCATTTACCAGATGATGAACAACATTGTTGTTTCTTTGATGAAGTCTTGCGACGATGTATTCTCAGGGAATCATGAAGGGACTCTTCTTCATGCCTCGGAGAAAGCAGTCTTAGGATATTGTCATCTCTTCCATCTCCTCATTTCACTATCTCGTTCGAACCCTGGGGTTTTGAGAGACGCCGCGAATCGAGTCGCATCATTCGCGCGCGATCCGGCTCAGCGTCACAAGGACCGCTGCCCAGATCTCGGAGAGCTCATCGTCAGAGTCACTCTCGTTTTAGGCACTTTCGGCGTCCAGTACGGATCAGTTCAACTGGGGAATGTTGAATGGACCTTTCCTTGAAGAGACAGTCATTCGCAATGTTCGATGGTACAGTACTGAACACTCTGATAACTTGCTGTTGATTGACCTTTTTGGCTCAGGGTCCTGAAAGCTCTGCCTGAGCTGGAAGTCCTCGAGACTGGGCGAAGCGACTACCGCCTTGCGATGACATTCATGCATTCAAAAACCAGTCTCCGTCTCATGATGTTCCAAATCACTTTCCTTGATCTTTTTGTCAACACTTACGCTTCGGATCTGACTCGTCTTGACGACAACCACGGTTTCGCTGAGAAGGAGTTTCCAGGAGCGTATGGTGGAGCAAATCAAGGAGATTTACAACGTGAACACTTGGCCTGGTTTCTTCGACCGAGTCAGGTATACAAGGGCCACAGCGTTGGGAGCTGAAAAGTTCTCTGACATGTTGCGCTCATGTTTGAAGACGAGTCTGGCCCGCAAGTACCATTCACCTTGTCACCCTACCAGGATGGAAAGCTTGAAGACGACTCGGAAAACTTTGGAAGAGCAATGGGTGAAAACCAAGGGCAAATAATGAAGTACTGTAGTTCAATGTATATGATTTAGCACCCCTTCAAAACATTGAACGTTTCTGTAGACACAACAGGCATATCTGTTTTGCCTTGCCAAGCATTCAGCGGCTCCCTGCGGCTCCCCTCGCACCGCTCAGTGGACTTCAGAGTCATCACGAGTCTTCCGATAGTCCCGCTTATTTTTGGAATTGCTCAATTTGGAAGTTTTAACATGGCGGATGTGGGAGGTATTTGTCCTCGTGATCCAGCAGGAGTGCCCACCAATGTGGCGTCTCGATTCCGACATGTTCTTCACTGTTCCACAATTATGCCGCCAGCATAGGATGCCTCGTAGATGAATATCTTTCAGGTCTCCAGCTATTCTCTCATGGATCTGTCATCCAGACGTACCGCGGTCGCATGACCATTGTACGAGATCTCCTGCTACAGTACTACCTGCTACTACACACGGTCGCTGATTTGTTGGGATACCTGGGACCGAGGAGATGATGAGCATATATTTATTGCGTCACCCACCATCGGGCTATATTTAAAGGCTCGACTCATTCAGAACTGGTCCCCACACCAGAAAAATGCGGCCCTTGCTCTTTGCCCTGTTATTTTGCTTTTCCCTCGTGAACGCTGCACGACTTGTACGGTTCATCTCCACGGATGGAAAAGAATATTATGGCGACGCTATACTTCCAGCCAATTCTACCGATGCAGCCCACAGCACTCAAGCCCATGTCATTTCAGGCGACATCCTGGGTGACTTTACGGTGACTAAACAAGTAAAAGTAAGCGCTTATCACGGTTCCATGGTCTTCCCTCAGTTCATGGGCTCGTCAGACAATCAAAAAACTCCTTTCCCCCCTTCCTATGGAGCGAGTGAAAACACTGAGGATGGTCGGCCTCAATTACGTCGTGAGTTTGGTGTAAATCAGATCTGAAATGACGCTGAGGGCTTGCTGGGTCTCTTCCTAGGCTCACATCAACGAGGTGAGTAATGATCCAACTTCTCACACGTCAAAGACTCATCACTTCCCACAGACCAATATGACAATCCCAAGCTGGCCCATCCTTTTCTACAAGTATGTCTCTTTTCAATGAGTAGGATTGATCTCATGAAGCATCCAAGGCCACCGACAGCATTGAACACACCATCCGACCCCATCGAAGTTGCGAAAGGATATCAGATCCAGGGAGACTTTAATGCTTCAATGGATTACGAAACCGAACTCGTTGGTAAGTCCCTTGGCCTCTTCTTTCGACATTCCTTGACTAAGATGTGCAGTTGTAATGAAGAAAAAGGCATACAATATCACTGACGATGAAGCTCTCGACCATGTGGTACGTCAATGACTCGATATTGCATGGTTGAAAGCTAAGAGACTCTTCGAATTCGCAAGCTCGGATACACGGTTGGCCATGATGTATCTCACCGAGGATGGCAAATAGATCGCGGTGGACTTCCACAACCGCAGTACTCGATGGTCTTTCGAGTTTCTCTCTGTAAAAAACTCATCTTGACACGGGCCCATAGGGAAAAGGCGCCGATACTTGGGCACCATGGGGACCAGCAATTAGTCACCACTGATATTATCCCAGACCCACAGAGTGAGTGGCGATGTCAAGTATCTTGGTGAAGGATGTTTGCTCACTTCGTGCTTGTTTCAGCGCTCAATATCTGGACTAAAGTTAACGGTGTAACACAGCAAAATGCCAGCACGGCAGATATGATTTTCGGCGTGAAGCACCTCATCTCGTTCTTCTCGTACGTTTGTTCAATGTCCCTGACTCCTGGTTCTCATCTTCAACTTTTTCAGCATGGGCATCACGTATGTTATTTCACTGATACCTTGGAACTTTGTCTGAGGGATTTGCAGACTTATGCCTGGCGATATAATTTTCACCGGCACGCCGTCTGGTGTCAATCTGGGTAAGGCCAACCCAGATTGGCTTGTTGACGGTGATGTCGTGGAAGTCGGATTGGAGAATGTCGGGACCTGCACCAATACTATGAAATTCTTGTAATGACTCGAATTGTTTTCTCAAATGTTGAAATGGACGCGAACGACGAATTCGAGTGATCGGTGACTTCATCAAATTGGGAAGTTGTTCTGATTTGTTTGCCGATCTTTTCGGGCCGAAGTCTTCCGGGCCTTCCTCCCTCTTCTTACTACTGTAGTTGGAACTGCTTCTTTTCTCATCATCTACTTATCGTCCGGATTCCCAGGCCTCAGGTATAAATGGCTGCATCTGAAAGGGAAGTTAGAGCGGAGCACCCACACTCTGTCTGATCAATCATGGGCTCTTCATCTGATATCGACGAAAAGCACGAAAAGGACAAGGTTGAGGTCTCTGCACAAGAAGTCGATGTCGCAGCGGAACTCGTCTCAGGACATGTTGGAGAACTGGACCCAGCAGAGGGCGCGAGAGTTTTGTAAATGACTGTTCTACTATCTGGTCTTCCGCTCAACTCCAGAATCCAGGCGCAAGATTGACAGGCACATTATGCCTCTGATGTGTGGTCAGTTCATCGAAATGCACGTCTAGTCAACTCTATAATTTCATCATAGTCCTTTACTGGTAGGCTCCACAAGTCTCCATGACGGTTTCAGGTTTACCGTGAATCTAGGATTCAGTACATGGATAAAACAACACTTGGATCTTCCGCTATTCTGGGCATAAGGTGCGTTTCTTTGGTAAAAAGAGTCTTCTCTCACTCGGGTTAAGGGAATCTACACATCTCACTACGAATCAATACAACTGGTAATGTTTTTTCATTGGAGATGTCTCTCACTAATGCCATCACAGGCTTGGAACTATTTTCTATCTCAGCTACTTGATCTTCGAGTTTCCGCAAAACCTTGCCCTCCAACGTTTCCCTGTAGCGAAATGGATGAGTTTCAATATCTTGGTCTGGGCAATCGCTTTGATGTGGTACGTTTTGGATTTCTGGCTTGTCCCTGCTACGACTCAAGACCCTCAGTCATGCTGCAAGCACCAACTTTGCTGGCCTGTTCGTTTGCCGTTTCATACTTGGAATGTGTGAAGGCTCTATTACTGCGGGTTTTCTGATGTAAAGCCTTCAAGTCCATCATGTGTCTTATACTGAAGATTCTGCAGCGTCAGCTCCATGTTTTACACCAGAAAAGAGCAGTGAGTATCCTTCTACCCCTAGTATTTTTTCTCGCTGACAGGAACTGTAGAACTCTCCGAGTTGGCTACTGGTTCCTCATGAATGGGACAGGTATGAGCCGTTAGTGCTGTCCATACGCTCATTATTGACAGTCGACAGCTCAAATCATCTCGGGGTTTATCAGGTACGTACCTTGGTTCGTTCCAGAATATCTGTACATATCGCTCTATCCAGCTTCGGCTCGCTCCACATCAGGATGAATGGTTTTGAACCTTGGCAGTGGTGTGTTTCTCGCGATAAGTAGTTCCAGACGAGTCCGGTCTCATCCTGGATCCAGGCTGATGATCATTACTGGTTTACTTACCCTAATCACCGCAACCTGCTTTTGGTACGGGGCCCAGGAGACTCGCTCGCTGTCGCTGATCCTTTATCAGGTTCTTTTTCCCAGACTCTCCCACTTCGGCAGTATGTATCGAGTGAGATCCGAGCTTGTGCCTTGCTCAGATCTTCATCAGTGGTTTTTGACGATTCCAGAACGAAGAGTGGCTATTCAGCGTATCAAGGCAAGTTATCCACTTCTTGGCGTCCAAAAGCTAACCCTGGTCCAGCAAAACCAAACTGGTGTTGAAAACAAGACTTTCAAGAAAGAGCAGTACGTCTTCGACCTTTGATATGCGAAATGTACTGACCTCACTGCTATATAGGATGATGGAAGCTCTTCTTGATCCTATATGCTGGCTTTTTGCTTTATTGGGTTTGTATTTCATCTGTGGCGCAATTAGGTCTTTCTCGATATCATTTTTCGGCTAGCGTTCGTCGACAATCTGCCTAATAGCCTCACTAATCAGAGTGAGTCGCGTCTTCAAGTTCTGGTCCTCTGCTAACAGAAAGTTTCAGGACAGCTCATGAGTCAGTCTTTGAGTTCTGGTCCATTGCTAACAGAAAGTTTCAGGCTCATCACTGCTTCGTTTGGTTTCAGCAATCTTCAGACGACTCTACTTGGCTGTGTCGACGGTGTGAGCCTTCTTCCAGTCGACCTCTGCCTGGTCTGTACTCACTTCCATCCAGGTTATCGAAATTGTAACCATTTGGACTGGGGTTACACTTGCATCTCGTATCCCGAATTCCCGAGCTTTGGTTGGATCGGTCTACTTGATTCCGAATATCTTGGGCGTGCTCCTAGTCAGCCTTCTCCCATGGAACAACAGGATTGGATTGTTGTTCGGACTCTGGATAACAGGTTGATCAGCCAGCTCTGATTAGATTTTCGCTGATCGTACAAGAGGCGTTGGGACAACTGGATTTGTGTTGTCACTCTCGTGGTTGTCTAGTGTAACAGCAGGCCATACAAAGAAAGTGACGGCCAACGCGATGCTTCTCGTAGGATATTGTATTGGAAATTCTGGTCAGCACTTTGTTCAGCTTTGAGCTTGTTCTGATCTCAGTTTTCCAGTGGGCCCGCAGCTTTGGCAGGCCAAATACAAGCCGAGGTATCGTGTTCCATGGATCACCATAGGCATATCCTACGTGTGAGTGTAGTTCAACGAGTACCCGTCAAACGCTCACACATTTGTCAGGATCTGCATCGGCATTCTGTTGTTCATACGGTTCCTCCTGAATCGTGAGAACAAGAAGAGAGATGCTGAACCAATTGACGAAACCTACGACAACGTGTACATGGAAATTGTTGATGCCGACGGCAAACTTATCCGCCGAAAAGTAGATAAGGAGTTCCTCGACTTGACGGACCGTCAAAACAGAGATTTCCGATACGTCCTTTAAATATAACGCGACAGTAGGTAGCAGTCTGTAAGTTGTAGGTACAACGAAAGATACGAAATTATATAGTTTACAGTCCCGCTTCAGCTTTCGCCCAATTCCAGTCTCGTCCCGAATACCGCCATCCGAAAAGCTCAGGATCTTGGCATTCTTTAGATCATTGACGACGAGCTCAGCAATATTGATGTGCATATCGCTCAGGACTTGGTTGAATTTATCTAATGTGCCTCCAGCAATCGCCTCCTTGAGTGCTGTAGGCAACCTATCATAGACTTGCCATCGAGGGTCGTTCGAGTTGACAGCTGGAACGTCAAAAGAAACCTTTTCGTTGGGATCTTCGGGCACTATCTGGATTTCCTCGCGTCCACCTTCCTCGAATTCGGCTCGAGAAATGTTGACGCCGCGAACGAGGAGGTCAAAGGCGATCTGAACGTCGCGATTAAAGACTAGAGTAGCTTGTCGCGCATTGGAATCTGTGCCATGGATCATCCTGAGGAAGAATGACAAAGCCAAGGAGACGCACGGCACAGTACTCAAGAATCATGCTCTGATGAACACATTGACAAGCATAGTTGCTCTGGCCAGCCTGTGCACCACACCAATACCATGAAATTCTTGTGATAAATTGACTTGTGAAACCTTGTAAACATTGAAATGGACGAGTCCTTGTCAAATGGTCGCCTCGGCCTTCAGGGCCAAAAAAAACAAGAATTTGGCTGCAAGCATTTTGGTCTCCCAGATGTCGGTTTAGCCAACCAGGACATGTCACCACGCTACATATCATTGATATAGTTTCCTTCAAGTAATTAGCTGGCGTAGTCCCAGTCCTGATGAGACTATTTGAAATTGTGGCGTAAGGCTGGGCAGTACAGTCCTTTTGGTGGCAAGAAATTGAGTTGATTGTTATCAATGAGCTTGAGCACCTATTTTTCTTTGCCTTTGGTCTCAAGGAAGCTCAGAACAGGATGAAAGCGTCCCTTACACAAAAAGGCACGGGATAAGGAAGCCCTTCGACATCATTTTCTTCGAGTCTTTGGCACTGTCGTGATTTTCAGTACATATATTTCAGTAAATAGACATCTGCAGTGAAAGAATGTGAAAGAATACTTGTGGTACTCGAGCATGAAGTCTAATATTTGGACTTGTACGTCAAGAAGCTCAACGTATCACGCGATTTTCCTACTTTGCCTCCCTTGCTCCAGTCCTTTCAGCCTTTTGTCCATGCTCTAAGAATAGGTTAGCTGATGATTTTATTGAATTCATGGATCCAGAGACTCACAGAATTGACAGAGCCAGACGGCCTCATTTCTGAGACCAGCCAAGGACAAAGCCAAAAATCTTTTTCAAAAGTTCAAAAAAAAAAGAGTCGAAAAACCTCCATAGGTTCCCAAATCCGACCAAGAAAATGATACAGTCTCCATCCCTGAAACTCGTTCCAGTCCTCCATCCGACTTCCACATCGATGTCGACGAACCTGAGCTCGAAGGTCCAACTCTTCATCCACTCAAATCTGAGCTAACTCTTCCTCCTCTCGAATTCGTATATGATGTTCAGGACATAGACATCGACGTCCTGGCTCACAAGGAGACTCGGGCGAGAATCTCAGCGCTAAAAAAGCTGGAATCTCCTTCTCCATAGCGGATGAACACATGTTGGTAGATGTCCTCTTCCCAAAAGGACCAGAAGGCAAACGAGTCGCATCCCAGATTTACGCCTACCTGAAAATAGCGTTTGAAGGGACGTATCTCCCGGACAGCCATCTCTTCCAATGTTATCCAGATTCCGAACGACTTAGGAAGGAGGGCTATCTGGACAAGCAAGGTGTGGCGTGTGCTAGACTCATCGATGCCTTGGTGAGCGAAGTCAGGGAGGCTTTAGCAATGAAAGACATGAGGGAGCATGGAAAAGCGAGATTTTGGAGGCCATCAAGAATCTCAATGGCACCCAAATGATCACGTTCATCTACAATGGACTCGCAATCCATTCGACACCATGGACAAGATTCACGTACGATCTTGGGGATGACTGTCTATTCGGTCGGTTGGCTCGCGCCTTGGGGACAAAGGTTGCTGCAAAAATACGATGTCGTCCACTCCGGATTTTCATATGGTCTGAGAAATTTGGTCGAGATGGTGTCGAACTTTAAGGCTCCCCATTGGAAATTGCTGGGTCGCCAAATCAGGGGTATCCATTCAAGTTTGCACGCGGACTCACCGCCACCTTTGAGCCAAGGGGTTCTATCAGTTCTCGGAGAGCCTGCAGAACTGACCTTGTTTCAAGTAATCCGCCTGAGCAGCAGTCCAGGACGCAACGACGAAGACACTCGATGTCTCATCCAAACCCTCATCGGTGCAGAGAAACTCAGTCAAGGAGTTCTCACCCGAAATGCCTTTATTTTTCCTTCCGAGACCGAACCTCCATCATATGGTCGAATCAAAATCCATGACATTGCTCCTGAGCATCGCTCAACGCCTTCATCTCCTGCACCGACACCAGAGGATATGCCAGACTTGGCTGCCAAGCTCGTAGAAGCTGTTGGTGACAGAAGCATTGTCGTCGTCGCAAATCGAAGAGGAGAAGATCTGCGATTGGCGCTCACCCTGTTTTATAATTGTTTTCCGCGCATATCCGATTTTCATCACGGCACCTTGCAACAGGGTCAGCACGAGCAATAATGGTACCGCTTCTCGCTTAAGAAAGACGTCATTCTCTGGTTTCGATTCAGTACATATGGCAGCAGTGGCTCGTGCAGATCCTGAAGGTCCGTTTCAACGCAGTACAATGCATGGCTATAATGAAAGCAAAGGGAGTCGAGGTTGATGATCTTAAAATGCAGAATGCGATGGCATTGCAAAGAAAGCGCGCTCTGAAGGCTTCTTCATGAGTGCGTCATTATAAATCTTTTCACAATTTAAATGTACTAATATTTTACAAAGGACAAATGTGCACCACATGAGGTGGATCGAAACAAAATCACTGCTTGGGCCATCGACAATCACGCTAAAGGCGCTCGATCCCACCGCACCGTCCAGTATAAAAAGGACCAAGGGATTGAATCCAACGCCCTGCTCTCGCTACGCGACACGATGCGCGCTTTACATGGGGACCGCCCATCGTCCTTTTTTCTTCACCGAGCTGGATCCGATTCTCCAGTGCAAGACTCCTGGCATCGAACCAACATTCATTCATTGGTGGTTAAGTATGTGCCTTTAATCGTTTCGGTCGAGTTTGCTGTCCGGGTACTGGTCCAGGGTAACAATTAGGAGGGTACATCGGGTTTCCAGTGTTCGCCGCTGACCCTGCCAGACGTAAATAAGGGTTGTAAGAAGTTGGCGTCACGGGTGGTGATGGACCCGACTGGTGATAAATGGAATAAGGATTGAAGCCACCAGTCGATGGTGTGGCGGAAACCGCGCGACTTGTCGAAGGGAGACTAGAAACTGGATATCGAGGTTCCAGAGCCGGACTTGGAGGAATTGAAGGGACTGGGGAAGGGACCACACGCTTTGAGCCAGTAGCAGGCGACGACACGCGACTGGTCGAGACGCGTGAGGCTCTGTGCAGAGATATGGGAGTTCTGGGACGTATATCAGTATAAGAAACGCGTGAAACAAGCTTATACGACGCGACGAGCAGTCGCATTGAGCTCTCATCTGAAGATTCTTGCAGCGAAGCGTCAAGAGAGGTGGCAAAAAGAGAAAATGAAGAAAAATAATGGAATGAAGACTGACCATTACGCCGCGAAAGAAAATCAACAATCTGGCCGCTTTCAAGCCCTCTCGATCCATATCCGTCCGGATTTGTTCGGCATTTCTACGCGACTTGCTGTGACGCCATAGAATATATTTCGCAGCGTCGTAGGCCAAAGAGGAGAATGGGTGTGATGGGTGTCTGGAGATCGGTCACAGCGGTAGACTTGTTATTGCCACTGCAACTTATTGGAGTCTTCAGGCGGTAACCAGTCGCTGAGGAGCAAGATCAAATGAATACCAAGCAGCCCTGGAATGAACCTCACTCGGCGAGTGAACACTGCTCGATTAGCTGAACTTGGAAGGCAACTGTCGGAAAGGCTGGCTGGACAAGGCAGGACTTCATTCTGATGGCTGGTGGTAGCGGTTCAGGAAGTTTTCTCTTCCCACGCACTCGTGGTCTGCGTCATGAGCCAAAAGTTGGCTGGGCGGGTTTCTTTGTTGTCGCATGAAGGATGTTTACTGACTTTTCAACTCATTGCTCCCAGTGGCGTGAATCTTGGAAAAGCCAAACAAGCCAGATTGGCTTGTCGACGGGGATGTCGTAGAAGTCGGATTGGAGAATGTCGGGACCTGCATCAATACTATGAAATTCTTGTAATGACTCGAATTGTTTTCTCAAAGAATGTTGAAATGGACGCGAACGACGAATTCGAGTGATCGGTGACTTCATCAAATTGGGAGGTTGTTTTCATTTGTTTACCGATCTTTTCGGGCCGAAGTCTTCCGCCCCTTTCTCCCTCCTCTTACTTGTCGGTCCTCTCTTGATCCTCTCCATCGGTCTTTGAGCGTTGTCGCGCTCATCTGACTGCTCGCAAAGATATCGGCATTGCTATTCAATCATTTACAGTTGGACTGCTTCCTTTCTTATCATTTACTTGTCGTCCAAATTCCCAGGCCTCAGGTACAGGTATAAATGGCTACGTCTGAAAGGGAAGTTAGAGCGGAGCATCCCGCACTCTGTCTGATCAACCATGGGCTCTTCATCTGATATCGACTCAAAGCACGAAAAGGACAAGGTCGAGGTCTCTGCACAAGAAGTCGATGTCGCAGCGGAGCTCGTCTCCGGACATGTTGGAGAATTGGACCCAGCAGAGGGCGCGAGAGTTTTGTAACTGACTGTTCTACTATCTGGTCTTCCGCTCAACTCCAGAATCCAGGCGCAAGATTGACAGGCACATTATGCCTCTGATGTGTGGTCAGTTCATCGAAATGCACGTCTAGCTAACTACTAAAATTTCATCATAGTCCTTTACTGGTAGGCTCCACAGATCTCCATGACGGTTTCAGGTTTACCGTGAATCTAGGATTCAGTTCATGGATAAAACAACACTTGGATCTTCCGCTATCCTGGGCATAAGGTGCGTTTCTTTGGTAAAAAGAGTCTTCTAGATCTCTCACTCGGGTTAAGGGAATCTACACATCTCACTACGAATCAATACAATTGGTAATGTTTTTTCATTGTGGATGTCTTTCATTAATGCCATCACAGGCTTGGAACTATTTTCTATCTCAGCTACTTGATCTTCGAGTTTCCACAAAACCTTGCCCTCCAACGTTTCCCTGTAGCGAAATGGATGAGTTTGAATATCTTGGTCTGGGCAATCGCTTTGATGTGGTACGTCTTGGATTTCTGGCTTGTCCCTGCTACGACTCAAGACCCTCAGTCATGCTGCAAGCACCAACTTTGCTGGCTTGTTCGTTTGCCGTTTCATACTCGGAATGTGTGAAGGCTCTATTACTGCGGGTTTTCTGATGTAAAGCCTTCAAGTCCATCATGTGTCTTATACTGAAGATTCTGCAGCGTCAGCTCCATGTTTTACACCAGAAAAGAGCAGTGAGTATCTTTCTACCCCTAGTATTTTGTCTCGCTGACAGGAACTGTAGAACTCTCCGAGTTGGCTACTGGTTCCTCATGAATGGGACAGGTATGAGCCGTTAGTGCTGTCCATACGCTCATTATTGACACTCGACAGCTCAAATCATCTCGGGGTTTATCAGGTACGTAACGTGCCTTGGTTCGTTCCAGAATATCTGTACATATCGCGCTACCCAGCTTTGGGACCCTCCACATTAAAACTCGGGGCTTTGAACCTTGGCAGTGGTGTGTTTCTCGCGATAATTCCAGACGCATCCGGTCTCATTCTGGATCCAGGCTGATGATCATTACTGGTTTACTTACCCTTATCACCGCAATCTGCTTCTGGTACGGGGCCAAACGAGTTGCTCGCTGTCGCTGATCCCTATCAGGTTTTTCTTCCCAGACTCTCCCACTTCGGCAGTATGTATTGAGTGAGATCCGAGCTTGTGCCTTGCTCAAATCTTCATCAGTGGTTTTTGACGATTCCAGAACGAAGAGTGGCTATTCAGCGTATCAAGGCAAGTTATCTACTCCTTGGCGTCCAACCAAGCTAACTCAAGTCCAGCAAAACCAAACGGGTGTCGAAAACAAGACTTTTAAGAAAGAGCAGTACGTCTTCGACCTTTGATATGCGAAATGTACTGACCTCGCTGCTATCTAGGATGATGGAAGCTCTCCTTGATCCTATATGCTGGCTTTTTGCTTTATTGGGTTTGTATTTCATCTGTGGCGCAATTAGGTCGATGACATTTTTCGGCTAGCATTCGTCGACAATCTGCCTAATAGCCTTACTAATCAAAAGCAGCTTATCGTGGTGAGCTTCGGCTTCTCCAATCTCCAGACAACTCTACTTGGTTGTGTAGACGGCGTGAGTTTTCTCTCACTCTAATCTCTGCCTAGCCTGTAACGTATCTCATGACTTATCCAGGTTGTTGAGATTGTAACCATTTGGACTGGGGTTACACTTGCATCTCGTATCCCAAATTCCCGAGCTTTGGTTGGATCAGCCTACTTGGTTCCGAATGTCTTGGGGGTGCTTCTAGTCAGCCTTCTCCCATGGACCAATAGGATTGGTTTGTTGTTTGGACTCTGGTTAACAGGTTTGCTGGTCAGTTTTAACGCGAATTTGTGCTGATCATAGAATAGGCGTTGGGACAACTGGATTTGTGTTGTCGCTCTCGTGGTTATCTAGTGTAACAGCAGGTCATACAAAGAAAGTAACGGCCAACGCGATGCTTCTCATAGGATATTGTATTGGAAATTCTGGTCAGCACTTTGTTCAGCTTTGAGCTTGTTCTGATCTCAGTTTTCCAGTGGGCCCGCAGCTTTGGCAAGCCAAATACAAGCCGAGGTATCGTGTTCCATGGATCACCATAGGCATATCCTACGTGTGAGTGTAGTTCAACGAGTACCCGTTAAACGCTCACACATTTGTCAGGATCTGCATCGGCATTCTGTTGCTCATACGGTTCCTCCTGAATCGCGAGAACAAGAAGAGAGATGCTGAACCAATTGACGAAACCTACGACAACGTGTACATGGAAATTGTTGATGCCGACGGCAAACTTATCCGCCGAAAAGTAGATAAGGAGTTCCTCGACTTGACGGACCGTCAAAACAGAGATTTCCGATATGTGCTTTAAATACAACGCGACAGTAGGTAGCAATCTGTAAGTTGTAGGTACAACGAAAGATACGAAATTATATAGTTTACAGTCCGGCTTCAGCTCGCCCGATTCCAGTCTCGTCCCGAATACCGCCATCCGAAAAGCTCAGGATCTTGGCATTCTTTAGATCATTGACGACGAGCTCAGCAATATTGATGTGCATATCGCTCAGGACTTGGTTGACTTTATCCAATGTACCTTCAGCA
This sequence comes from Mycena floridula, assembly GCA_029320655.1. Lineage (NCBI taxonomy): Eukaryota > Fungi > Basidiomycota > Agaricomycetes > Agaricales > Mycenaceae > Mycena > Mycena floridula. The sequence goes on from JARIHS010000001.1 coordinate 4,216,766, forward strand.
ATTGCCTCCTTGAGTGCTGTAGGCAACCTATCGTAGGCTTGCCATCGAGGGTCGTTCGAATCAACAGCTGGAATGTCAAAAGAAACCTTTTCGTTGGGATCTTCAGGCACAATCTGGATTTCCTCGCGTCCAACTTCCTCGAATTCGGCTCGAGAATTATTGACGCCGCGAACGAGGAGTTCGAAGGTGATCTGGACGTCGCGATTAAAGACTAGAGTAGCTTGTCGCGCATTGGAATCTGTGCCATGGATCATCCTGGGGAAGAATGAGCAAAGCCAAGGCAGACTAAAGGAGACGCACTGTCTGAAGAATATCATTGTACCGTCTGGAACATCCTGGGATAATCTGGCACAGTACTCGAGAATCATGCTCTGATGAACACATTGAAGAGCATAGTTGCTCTGGCCGGCCATTTGAGCCCGAAATGCTGTGACCTGCAGAGCGCCGATAGACGCTTGGCCATCGACGACGATGTCGTCGTGATCTAGCATTCTATCAGTAAAATGGCTGCGTTATTGGTATGGAATGCATACTCTGAATGTACTTGTAGGATTCCTCAAAATTCCCGGGGGCTATTTTAGAAAAGCCCTCAAGGGAAGGTGAAAGAGTATCAGGCATTGGACTCTCGGGTTTCGGAGCATTGAGGACCTCATACTCCGTAACGACTTTTTTCGGTACAGGAGCGGGTTTTTTCGCTGGTCGACTGAGCTGCACGGAAATGTAAGGAAGGAAATAGCCATGTAAAGCAGAGACTTGCCGTCCCAACGCTCGAAAATCCGTCTTTGATATCTTCGCTTGTTAGCTTCTTCTTGCGCTCCTTCTGCTCCTGCTCCGCCTCTACTCTGTCCTGTTCCATTGTATCCTTGATTTTCTGGATCTCCTCGTTTATCTTCTCGGTGACCGTCTGGACAAAATCACCATCGTCGTTGACCGAGTCAGTTATCTGCTGAACTCGACTGCCCAAGGCATCTTGGGCTTGCACGAGCGAATTTAGATATTGACGAGGTGTCTCGGATGCACCCAAGGTGGTGCGGACACCCTCAAGCTCAGATATCAAGGTGGCATTCTCCTCGATGTTGGACTGCAGCTGGGCAATCTTTTGGCGTCGCTGTTCTCGCCTCGAGTGAATTTCGTTCTTCTTGTAGCTGTTGGCAATTGGACTGAGTCATTTAGGAAGGACAGCAAAGATCGTACTTTATAAGCGCTCGTTTATCGACGTTGGGATGGCCCTCGAAGTCTGAATCATCGGAGAGCTAGGCAACATAAGTTTGGGCCGACTCAAAAAGCAGAATCAACGCACCTCGAGGGTGTCCCACTTTCCATAGTCGAGGCTGGGCATTGCGATGAAGGACAAAGAGAGATGTTGCCTCTTTAAATAACATCCCCAGCGCTAGTAGAAATCTTTCTCATGATGAACAGCTTTTTGTCAGACGATTTTTCCTTGACTGACAGGTAGTACAGCAGTACAGCAGCGCGTGTTCCAAGACAGATAATTGGCTATACAGCCCACATACATGCAGTTCTAGGAGAAGAAAAATTGCTGCGGGAATCGTCATACACGTGACGTGAACGCCTCTTGTTCCTCAAGTTCAATCGTCGGCCTGGCAAAGTCTTCCTCGATTGCAGTGAGGCTGCTCACCGCTGTCTGGAACCAATGGCGTATCCAATACACGTACTCTCTCTGATCTTAATACCGCCTGTTCTTTTTTCGGTTTATCTTTTGGCCATCTTCCCGAATCCGCCAGAAATGCTTCGGGTGCACCCAAGTCTTGGCCATTTACCGGTCACTGCTGCATCGCGTCTCATCTACCCCTCCGACTTTTACCCAAATGGGAACTACGTCACCCTTCCCTATGGCAGGGTCAGCTCTGTTTTCTGGCATCTTTGCGTCGCGTCTCACCCAGCCACGGTTTTCTAGGTCAGATATTGGTTAATGGGCCCAGAAAAATCGACAAAAAAGGTGCGTGTTCTGCCTAGCAAGATTCGCCATTTGGCCTCATTGTATGTCTTCTGCCTTGTTCGTCAACCTTGTCGTGTCATTTCAGATCGTCCTCATTCATGGGCTCTCGATACCGGCTATGATATGGAAAGATATAGCACCAGAGCTGGCTAAGCGTGGATATCGTGTTCTGCTATACGGTATGTTGCCACATCTCTCTGTTGTCTTATCTTTTCTAATCCGGAACATAGATTTGTTTGGACGTGGCTATTCCGATGCTCCTTGCACAAAATACGATGCTCCACTTTATACCACCCAGCTGGCGCTACTTTTCCAGCACTTGAAGTGGGATAAAGCTGATGTTATGGGTGTTTCAATGGTCAGTCTGCCACGAAACTCATGTTGTGAGAATGACGCGTGACTTGTTTTCCAGGGTGGTGGGATAGCTGCAGCTTTTGTCGCTAGCTTTCCCGAGCTAGTGGGCAACATGGTCGTCCTTCTAGCTTCGGCAGGGGTCATGGACGTACGTCGCTTCGATTCATCTCTGTCGAGCGCGCTAATTCTACATCAACAGTCCACTGATCTGAGTCGAACGTCCAAATTCATGTCAGCACCCCTCGTTCAAACGCTGGCGTCTAGTGTCCCAGTCAGAGTAGGGAATTATTTGTCTTGCTATCCTACAATGCTGATCATCCACAGAAATATCTGCAAAAATTAACAAACTCGACGACTGCATCTGCTGCAAATTCTCTTGACGAGGTAAATTCAAGACTTGTCACTCGTGTATTTCTTGGCTGATTGTTCTTCAAGATTGTCCGCCTTCAGTCTGCTCATCTCCCTGGCTACAATGCCGCTCTATCCTCTTCCCTCCGTGACGGGCCCATCCGTGGTATGTCGCATCTTTTCCCTTGACTTTATACCGATCAAAGTACCAGGGTTAACACAGGCGTTCAAATCTGAAGCCTTCAAGGGTCGCAAAGTCCTCATCGTCCATGTATGTTTACCGACCATTTCCGAGCCTCGGAGACTCATTCGTTTGCAGGGCACCAAAGACAGGACTGTTCCTTACAAATACGCGTCCACAATACAGTCACTGCTACCAGAAGGTACTCACTCTAAAATCATTACTATCGAAGACGCTGGCCATGATTTGACCACGACTGTACCGGATGATATTCTGAAAGCTTTTGATCAGTTCGTCATTTGAACTTGAACATTTTCTTCGCTACTCCTCTCCCTCATTGGTACTATTTCCGGGCGTTTTGTATATGTATTGTTGGACACGATTACTCTGCTGTGCTTTTTAACTACATCTATCCTAGAACATGTGCTATCTATCCGATGTTTCTCTATGCTACATACTGTGTATATATTCTGTTGCTTGTGCGCCAAATGCCATCAAAACAAAGAAGGCTAGCGAAGTGCAGCTTTGATCTCACGTGAGGGTTGGCTCTTTCGCTTCGTTCAACCAGCATGGCTGTTTTTTCTCGGATGTCGCTCATGTCTCGTCATCCCAGTTTCTTTGCTAGAAATGATGTGCTCGTATCTTGTCCAACCTCAGCCCTCTTTGGTGCTGTGTCTTGTCATTATTGAGCTGACCCTTGGCAGGCTTTCGCTCTGGTGACAATGTATCTTGGGGAAATATGTGCAGTGCTTTCGAGAGTGTCTATCTCTTCAATCACAAGGTGTATTTTATGCCATCTGGCGCGCTCATTCCTCCAACCGACGCGGCAATTCCTTTGGATGTCAACGACACAAGACCTTTAGCGAATTTCCCCAAAGAATACACCGTTCGGACTGGGTCCTCGATCCTTTTGTGAATTATTTTTGCTGAAGCATCAACAGTTCATGATGGCAATGAGCTCAGAGCTGCTTACGCAGGAGAGGTTGTTATCCTTCTGATTCTAATTGAACAGGCAAGAAGCGCACGTCGACGGTGCTGGGAGACCTATGATCGCTGCTGTTTCACTGGAAAGTCGGGACTTGACGCCTCTGACAAACAGCCAGCAGACATCTTGTGTACTCACATCTACCAACGAGCGTACATGGACCAGGTGCTCGATCGTCGGACACTGAAACCGCATCTCATTTTGATACCAGTGGGTCGAAGAAGGCTGGCCTGCATTGTGCTCCGATGGTGGCCCCAATGACAACATTTACGAGCACCAATTCCTGGGTTACAATCGCATTTGTTCTATGAACAATATGGTCCCGACCCAAGCCAGCTCGAGTGATCTACACGCCGCATTGGAGCTGGCCGTTGATATTCGCGTACGCCAATCTCTTTTCCATCTGTCAAGAATCTTTTAACAGTCCTTCGAAGATGAAAACTGCGTGATAGTTTTGCGAACGCACGAGCCGAGCTTGCTTCTCTCGAAATGGATTTCAGAACATACCGCAGCACCTTCAACCCCCGCCAGCGCTTTTGCACAGTCATTTGGCACAATGTGTAATGGAGCGATGCACAATCCGCTTGTCATATTAGACTGTTCAGATTTGCTCTGGGTCAATAGTAACGGGTCGATCAGAAGGAAAAGGCCAAAAGATGGTTGAATTGGATGACAAGATATTACAGTATTCCAGCCAGGCCTGCTAGTTTTTGTCCGTAATAGGTAGTTGAATGCGCCTGGCCTCAGCACGACGTTTTCCGCGACGTATCAATGCAAAGACGGCTGCAAATACAGCGGCTGCCACTGGGCCGACCAGGCAGAGGTTCAAATGATGATGGTGAGGTGAACCAACAGGAGAGCTGCATCGCGCAATAGGGCTGCCCGTCTTGGTCGGATGAGATGGTCCCCAGCTGCTCGTTCTGATCAGCCACCTTCAATTACTTGAGGGCAAGAATGACCTACGTCGGAAAACCATGCAATCCCGAGACAGAAAACATTGGACTGGTCCCTACAACGTCGTAGAATCTGTAGGGTATCAGATTATTATTTAATAATGATTATAGTACTAGAGCACTATCAAGCAACTCACCCGCCAGAAGTCGCCTGCATATAATAATTATCACTAGGGTCGTGAGATAGGCAGAAACAGACTGGTTGAAGCTACTCACTTTCCAGGGACATCTTCCATTTGGATCGTCACATTATCGGCCGTAATTGGAGTTCCTCTTGCAAACTCGAAAGTGTCGAGCGTCTGGTCATTCCTCAGCTCAAAGGTGAGCAGTTCTGGATCGCCCTCTTCGACGACCCAGGTGAAGACAGCAGGACCATTGCGTCGGATTCGAGGATCTTCGGTGCCGCTAACGGGACAGTTCAGCTTCAAGCCGTTGACGCTCAAGGGCACTAAAAGTAAGGCGATGGACCTTGCAAATTGTCAGAGCCAAAGATCGTCCAAATTGAAGGCATACAAAGCTTGGGTGTAAATCATTGTTGGTTGGCTGAGAACAACGATTCGTTTGATGCTTTTTTATATCTATGGAAGGGTTGTACTGCGCCGCAGCATTGTTCCAATCACCGACTAACGACGTGTCTTGAATCCTATGTCCTGTTGTCCTCCACGTATCGAATGTTATTAATCCACATATGAGTCCTTCATGCCATGCAGGCAAGTCGAGAATCGGGATGGGAGAGGTTGGCAAGTCACGAAAATGATACCGGACATTGCCGAGCGGTTTACTTCCTTCCAGTTCCTTGCTTTCTCAACCAATTCGACGAGCAAATTCACCGTGTTCTTCTGCCTGATATCATCGCATCCGGAGCATTCTATCTCATGGGCATAACCGGTCCGCCCAGTTCCTCGACAAGTGGAAAATCATGGTCATGGGCTCGCGATCCGTCAGGAGGCCCGGCCTCGAGATGCTCATTTAAAAATGTCCCTGGGACCAACAAGGGGCATGGCTCCTCTCAGAATCATCCTGACCAGCTTGGCCTGTCTCGCCTTGCCAGTTCAAGGTGACCAGGCACCGAAATTCAACTGGGATTCGACAAAGTATGTGTACGCGTTCGGGGACAGCTACACATTCGTCCAAGGTAATTCTCTCTGGGCTCATTGTGACGAACATAAAGCTGATGTATTGAAGGCACCGCTGGTTTCCCTAATTTCAGGTGCAGTCGCTTAAATATTCTCCTGGTCCTTACTCACTGATTCATGAAATTTCAGCTTCATTGGAGATGCGTTGCATTACTCGTTTACAAGCCAGCAGATTCTCTCGAACGAGATCATTCCCAAGAATGTCTGGTTCTATTTTGTGCAGCTGTGCCGCTCCTGATATCCACATAGACAAGCTCTGAGGGCTCAAACTGGGTAGATCCTAAAGTTTAATCATGGCCTCGGGCTCAGATCTCACCAGGTCGAATTCTTAACTGGATGCTTCGGCGGGTCACCGTTGGAATGCAATAAGCAGCTTTGGGATTTTGCCTTCGCTGGCTCTGACATTGACGCTGCCTTGCTGCCTTTGCACCACAATTTCACAATTCCTCTCGTCGACCAGGTCCGTCAATGGGCGACGTATGCTTCCGAGGTTCTGCCTCATCCCTCCGCGGAAACACTAACACTTTGGTGGATCGGAATCAACGATACGGGCGATACCCTTTCGAATGCAACGATCACAGATTTTGCCGCATTTTGGGAAACTGAGATGAAATCATACTTTAACGCAATCGTACGTCTTCTGGCTCCTTCTATAGTTCATATTATGATGCTTCACCGATATCTAGCAATTAGCCAACGACGAAGGCCTCCATATCCATCTTCTTCTCAATGTTCCTCCAGAAGAAAGGTCTCCAGGCACTTTAGGAAACCCAACCAAGGTTGCAACGATGAAGCAGCACGTCGACATGTTCAACGCAGCACTTGCGAACCACACTGCTGCATTTGCCGCTTCCAATCCAGGGTCCATAGTGATGTCTTTTGATGCCCATGGCCTGTTCAACACCATCTTGGACAATCCGGAAAGATATGGATTCACAAATACAACCGGGTGAGTACATTGAATTCTGAAATTCATTTTGTTGACCATTATAGGTTTTGCACATGTACTGATCCTGGCTTCTTCTGGTACAGTAAGTGCCGATATTCTCCATTCCAGTCCATATTCCAAATTCAGCATTAGATACTGGACATCCGACTGAGCTGGTCCATCGTTTGCTCGCCGAAGCTATCGCTGCACAATTGACTGCTGCTTCCAGCGATTAGTGTAAGGGATCGAGAGAAATATGTATTGCAAAGGAATGGAAGTTCAAACTGTGATAGCACCAGAATAAAGTAACAACAATGAGAAAGTAATGGGCAATCGGTCAGAAGGTGTATTAAGGACAGACAGACCCCATCTAGCGATGGTCGGATCCAAAACGAGCAACATAGGTAAGGTCCATCAGAAGAATAGATATGTTGTGATGAAGACCCCGAGAGCGATGATGACCACCACTTGCAAAGGGACACCTTCTTGGTGAAGCTGGTCATCCATCATCAGAGTACCGACATCACTGCTAGGAGCAGTTGTCTCTTCGTTAGAAAGACGTCTGGTCCGTCTCCGTGTTTCCTGTGGAGGCGCTGCTGCTGCCAACAAAGATCTCAGGCGCTCAATCTCGGCTTGAGCGTCTTGATATTTAATCAAGAGCTCATCGCTTGGTGGACTCGGCGACAGCGAACGAACTTGTTCGACCGGTGTCACTGGTTCAGCAGGAGGCTGCACAAAGACAGATACCGGCGGCGGCGGCAGATTTTCTTCGGGTTCGTGTGACTCTTCTCGTGCGACGGTGAAATCTACTGGAGGCGATGGAGACCGGACGGGTTCATGTATAGTTGACTGAGAGAATTGGGGAATGGGAGCAGCCGAGTGACCGTTGGTAAATGGTTGCTGACGAACAGTGTCGAACTGCGTCTGAAGCTTGACGTCACCGCAGGTCAAGGTGAAAGAAAAAAGGGTGCTCACCGAGTCTGTGGTCAACATCGAGCTCTGATTGAGCTGCGTCTCGTCTTCTTCCTCTAAAGTCTGACCCTCTGGTGGCAGATACGCTACTTTGAGCTTTTGTTGGTGGATTTTGGCCTCGTCACTTGCGCCTTCAGGGACAGACCACTAAATTGGGGTTGATAATATGTAGCAGCACAAAGAGCGTAGATGCTTACAATGTCCTGCCCTTCCTTGCCCGGGGTCAACAGAGTGCTCTGGATCAAGAACTTGTCTTTGCATTTTGCATTCATCGGGGGCTCTTCTCGAAGGGCTTGCAGCATAACTATAGATAAAAATAATGAGGAAAGAGAAGAGGAAGGAGTTGGAGGAGACCGGACCAGTAACTTCGACACTTTCCCCAGGTTCGACCCGACCGGCATTGGGTCTAACACAGTAAAGCTGGACGTCATCTCAGACGGCGATAGAAGAGGAAGAGAGACTGAAGCTAACCTTCGGAGCGGTGGTTTTGACTTTGAAGGCCACAGGCTGGGCATTTGGGTTCGTGATCGTCAGCGACTTGCGGACAAGAGTGGTCAACGGGCCTGACGAAGGGCAAATGAGCTTGGTCGTCGTTCTCAACAGCGACGAGAGCACTCACGGTTGAAGCCCAACGCGCTGCTAGGATTTAGATAAACGGACATGATGGGGGACAGAAAGGAAATGCGAGGCCCGGCCACGTGTAAATCCCTTTTTCAACTCTCAAAACCAATTACAGTTGGCCTCAGGGCAACAGCACGCAGACAACGTTGCTCAGTATAATAGTGTCCTTCATTTAGATGAAACCTGCTTTCAAAAGCCACAATAATCTCATCCCCCGATGATTGGTCATATTGCGTCCTTCTTCTCACCGCAATGCCGAGCGACCAGCAAAACTCCAAAAAGTGGTACTTCATCATAGCTCTGGCATTCTGCATTGTACTGTTATATGGCTGGTCGAATGGCGATTCTACCTCCACCGCTATGGTTACGAAGGTACATACAATTCCACAAGATTTTAATCTCCCCAGTCTCACTTTTACCAGGCGATCGTCGTGCTGAAAGGCGATTCCTCTGTAAAAGGGACAGCTACATTTACCCAGAGCTCCCCCAAAGGTCTAGTGACGGTTACTGGTGAAATAAAGGGCCTATCTGCTTCTGCATTGCACGGCTTTCATGTCCAGTAAGTCCTGGCTCTGGCACTAGTCTCCCTGTTAATCTCCTTTCGCAGTCAACTTGGAGACGCGTCTGATGGCTGCTTATCTGCAGGACCTCACTTCAATCCGTTCAGCGTGAACCATGGAGGACCGAACTTACCCAGTTCCAAGAGACACGTTGGAGATTTGGGCAACATTGAAGCAGACACCAATGGTGTCGCTTCATTCACGCTCAAGGACAGCCTCATCTCTCTCAATGGCCCTTTAAGCATCATCGGGCAAGTCTTTTTGCATGCAGATCAGCCGATTCATTGCTCATTTATTCACTCCAGGCGTTCAGTAGTTGTCCATGCGGTATGTTTCACCAGTTCCCTCGTTGTACAGGACTCATCTCTTCATAGGGGACTGACGATCTCGGAAAGGGAGGAAACGACGAATCACTGAAAACTGGTAATGCAGGCGCCCGAGCAGCTTGTGGCGTGATAGGGTTGGCTTGAATGTATTGGAAGTAATGCCTTCAACCGTCAGGCTGTTCTACATCGCTTCCACACTGTCCAACGACGTCAGAAACTCGGCTCCAGCGAAGGAAGCCTATTTTTTTGCTCTTCTCGACCCATCGAAATTTGTTCGACGAATACTGAGTCTATGACCGACGGACTTTTACTACAATTGCCTTTCTTGCAAAAGTTTGAAGAGCCTGAAATTTGACAGTATAGCTGCTCGTGGCGCATGGTTGGCTATTTATTCGGCCAGGTAGACAGAATAAGAATGTCTGCCTATTTTCAACCTTCAATGACGCTTTCATAACATGTTGCTTCGTTCTTCAGTGGCTAGTGCCGACATCCAGTCATTCCAACTGTATCCTTCAGCCTGCTCTAGCAGGGCTACTGTCTCGGTCATAACCGCTGTTAGATTCGGAAGATGGGGACCTGGAAAAAGGTCAAACATCGTGCAAGTTGAGGTATACGATCAATACCTATAAAGGCCATTAGATCAGATTCTTGGACATGATTTGGTGCCGCCAATGATCCAGAAGCGTTTGGAGGCTCGTTGAACTGCGCATATTGCTGCCACCATTCAGCGCCAGAAAAGTTGAATGTTCCATAGACGGGCAATCGGCCCAGCTCTTCAGTATGGAAGGGAAGTGCTGGCAAGTTATTGAGATCGTAAGGCTGATCTGGAAAAGCTGCCTCATGTTCGTCTTGCTCCTCCGAGTCCAAGTCGCGCGGACGCTTCAACGAACTGATTTCCGCAGAGGGCCCAGCCTGCATTCCCTCGAGTAATTGATCCAAGACGTCGCTGGTGGAAGCTCGATGTCATTGAGTGTAGCATAAATTAAGACCCGTACCAGAATCGCCCTGCGGCTTGCCATCTGTAAGAGTGGTGAGGATTGAATGGACGAGTAAGGACTTGAACAAACCTTGCTTCATAGAGACGCAAGATCCCGAGGCATTTGTAGACATCAGCATACTCGCGCCCTGGGTTGGATGAGAATCCCCGTCGTCGACCTCGCCAGTGGTTCAAAAGCAGCATCAAGGCCGAGGAAAAAATAGACATCATGACATCTGGTAAGGGCAAGAAACTTCTCCTTGCTGTGTCTGGTTTAGAAATGACGGCGGGAGACCATTGTTACTTACATTCCACGGTGAGAGCATGACAACATGATCTTGCAGCATTCGCGCAAATGGCCAAGGAAGGAAAAGATGTACTTTCCATGGGTGAGTGGTTCGGGGAAGAGCCTATGAATGGTTTGTGCAGCAATATTTGAACATAATAATACCTGATGCCTTTCAGATGACAGCGAAAATAGCGTAAGAAGGGAATCATGCTTACGCCGCGTATAATACTGCGGATTGATCAAAGAAAAATGTGTCCTGGCGATGTGGATCCCATTTTACTGGTGGCTTTGGCATGAGGGTGATAATCAGATGATGTATTGTCCTTACAGTGATCTGGAATCGCGTCTAACCATTCATTCAATGCAGAATCGATCTGCACGACGACATTGTTGTCCTTGGGCAATGAGATGTTCAACCAGGGATGGTTTGTGCTCGTCGAGTACTGAAGAGGATTAAGAGCTGAATGAGCAAGAATCGACGGAACCCACCACTGTTCGATTGATATAGGCCATGATATGAAGCAATTTAAGGTAGCAGAGCCAGCAAGACACTTTTGAGGGCTTCCCAGGGGGTTGTTTAAAGGCTAGCGCTGGGTCCTCAGTCTCCCAATATTCGTCATCACATTCCGCGGGCAGATCTTGATCATATTCTTCAGAATTGAAGCCTCGAGGTCGGCCCATATGGCTGGACATCTTGGAACATCAATGGTGGATTACGGTGAGCTGAGGACATTCGTCAATGGATATAACGCTGAGAACATGTACAATACCTTTTTTGAGCTCACATATATATCGGCGCCCACTAAGGTCCAGAAGACTCTTGCCATGGTGAGTTGTTATATACCAAAAACTTGAGTGAGTATACCTTATCCATAGTTCGCTTTCGACGGTTCGACGACCGGCATTTGGTTTTTTTCTGTGTCTGTAGAAGTGGATGTCCAATACTGCATAGTAAAGATGAACAATGTTACTAACAAACCTATATCCAGGGCAAGACGTATAGCGATGCCTAAACATCATGAGAATGTGCTTTGATCATGTTCTGGAAAAAGCAACCTAGAGTGATCCAGCATGATTCGGCCTTGGAGGTCCCTTTCATGTAAAACATATGCATCTTTCAGTTCAGGAATGAACAACCATATTTAGGCAGACTGATAGGCAGAGACTCACGCAGTACAACTGCAATTCATAGAGAGAAGTCGGTTTCATGAACGAAGACCGAATTAGAGAAACTTGGCGAAAGTATTGCCAGCCAGTGCTCAGGCCCCCTTGGCCACCACTGTCATGGAATACCCGAGGATCATTCGAATATCTGGCGCCTATGGCACCTGTAAATGAAAGTATCAGTGCCTTGTTCAGAATAGAGAGAAGTCTATCGCACAAACAGTCAGGACTATCATCCCAAATTCGCGATGAACTAGATGTTTTCCTTGCTGAATCAATCTATCGAATGTGGGTTTGTGGAATAAGGGCCAGAAAGCATTTGCATTTGCAAAGGTTAAATTTACGAGGTCAATAAGAAGATCTGGTTCAGGGAATATGAGCGGCGGGGCCATGTCATTCTGGTCATGAATTGATTCCCACTGTGCAAGTAGTGTCAATAAGCAAGCGAACCATAGATGGCAAAACATACAGGATGCACAGTCCAATATTCCATCCTTCGAGGAGCTATTATCATATTTCCACCATCCAGATCGTTTCGCGCATTGATAACTGTCTGGAGCAACGCTGCATTGCTTGAACGACTATGAAATCGCGGCACCTCTTGTTCCAATGCCAAGCTTTGCAAATGATCCACTAGGGCAGTTTCTTCGACTTGCAATTCCTGGGTCTCTGGCACACTGCTGTTATTCGAAGGGTTGCTATCGGATGTAAAGTTCGAGGCGGGCGTCTCTGAGGAGAGAAATATCAATTGCTTCTCTAAGGCCTGGATGTAGCGAGCCATCTCGACGCTATGGCCTCGCAGAGTCGCATAATCCTTGACAACCGTGTATTGGTCAGTTGGAGAGAGAATAGACAAGGCTATGGCCCTGGTTTCTCTGTATTGTGTGAAAATGGGCAACGAAGACCCCGACTAAAGGACATGGATGAGGTGGACTTGTCCAAGTTCTGTCAGGGTATGCTCACCTCGAATGGGGCTTTGAGAAAGGGATCTCTACATCTTCGTTGAGCGACGGACATGGACTGTTTGGAATTCATTTACCCCGAATTCTGCAGCAGTTGAGCTTTGCGACACCGGTAGAGCAATTCGGAGCCGTACCGTGGCATTGGAATGGGTACATTTGATATGGTTGGTCAAACATCGAGAACAGACAGACCTAGACCGAATGGTCTTCAACTATGGTTGAGCCAAGCCTCTGGTGAAATAAGTACCCAGGCATCATTGCGCTATCGCATCGGACTGAAGTTTCGTTGAACCTCATGGCAGGCGGCAGAAACTGATCTGACCTTTACGCTGCTTGCAAGTATCACAAGAGCCTTGAAGTCTGCGTTTCTTCGTAGCTTGTTGATCCTCCATGGGTCAGTATGTCTGAAATAAAATGTCCCGGTCAAGGGTTGTTTATGTAGTGAACAGCCGGAAGCCGCGTAATTTTCATGGTGGCGGCAGATGCATCACGCGTTCGTTACGTGTCACGCTTGCGGCCTTTTTGTCTTTAGAGGCTTTACCTTCACTGGACGCGCATCTCTCGATAGCCCTTTAGACGTTGATCCTTTTGAACACCATACGATTTATTCAAAGCGGCTTGTGGTGGCATACCTTTTCAATGGTAATCGCATCGACTGCCAGGACTTCAGGCAGGCCGCCGCAGCAAGTAAACTTGAAGGTGCTCTTCTGAATGCTCCCAGAGCTACCAATAAAGTACTACTTCTCGTTTCATCCAGGGACCAAATCAGCCGTCTCATCTTCAAGTTTCTCCGTCTTGCTTCTCGAACCACAGGACGTGTCTCTCCTTCTCCACTACGGCTGCCATTATTACGGTCCTCCAATGAGTGTTGGTCGCTGCTCTGAATTCCTCTGTTTGAAACGATTTCAAACTGGCCCACTCGTGGAGGGCCAGGTAATGCGGGCCAGGACCCCAGGACTTTTCAAATCTCCTTGTCCTGATCCAGCCTGGTACCTTGCTCAGCATCGGTATATGCTCTTCAGCGTACCATTCGTTGAATGCAGCGACAGAGTCGGAACTTGGGGTCATTGCATTGATGACAAGGATATGGTCCTCGACTGGCGCTGTCGAAAGCATCCCTGGAGCTTGGAGAGGCTTGTACATTCGTATCTCTGGTTTGAATGACCTTGGAACCTCCACAGACTCCCAAACTGTGGCTGCGAGGTCATTGTCAAGATCTCGATACACACGGGCAGTTTCTGACCCGACAATGTCCTCGAGTTGTGCTTCACCTTTGGCGACGATGAGAAACAGGTTCATTGCGCGGGCCGGAATCGCCCTTGATTACCGGTGAAACTACCAGCAGAGGTACAGTATGTGTGTCGCATATCAAGTATCAAGTATATGGATAGTAGATAAATAGATTTTGTACACTGTACCAATTATTCTAGAACATAATCTGCAAACATTCCTGCCCACAACAAATAACCAAGTCTGGAATTCCTTGCGAGATATGCTAAACAATCGATTAGTTTTGAAGTGATATTGTAACTGGCCGAAACACGTACAGCTTGATGGGTTCGCAGGCTCCAGAGACCGCAGCTGGTTCAGCTCCAAAGCGGTGCCGAATACAGAGATGGCACAGTAGAGTATTCCTTGCCCGTTAAAGTAACCGACCAAGGCCAAAGAGAAGGCGAAGGTGGTGACGTATAGATAAAGGAAAGGAAGGACATTATTAGAAAGAAGGACAGCTAAGGAGCCGACGGCGATTTTAGCATCATCTGGACGGTCCTGACAGGCATAGATTGTATCTGAAAAGACTCAGTGTTGCCATGACACGATAAACTTTGGTTCATACCGTAGAGTACTGTCCAGCTAAAATCACGGTATCAGTGCATGAAGCGGAAATATGATGAACCAGTCTTACGCAAAGAGTCCAGTCATCAGAGGATATATTACTGCCATGTACTTGTTGACGGCTAACCAGGACACGATTACACCCCAATTCACCTGGGCAATATTGATGAACATCCAGACAGAGAGTGGACGATGCAAAACTCACGGTTATTCCAAGCCATGCTTGAGGTGCTGAAGTGAGACGCTTCATGCATGGATAGACGAAAATGCTATGTCGAGTCAATCACCATAAAATCTGGGATACTGCTTCACTCGCAGGAAGAACCAAACTATGGCGGACCGGATTCTGAAAGACAACAAATGTGAGCTTGAAAAATCCAGGAGAACCAGAATTCTGACACGTCTGGATTCATTGGCCAAAACATGGCGTCATAGATGAAGCTCTCGATCCCTAGGAATCCCAATGCTCCAGCAAGAATGACGCGACCGCTTGGCAGGGGACGTGTCTTGGTTCGTTCTAGCACAACCCATCGATATTGTTTCGGTGAATTTATCTAGCGACTCACCAACTTGTTTATCGATATCACAATCAATGATATCGTTCACGACACAGCCCATACTGTGGACGACCAAGGCCCAGCAGTAAAAGAGCACTGCGAACCCGGCAAAAATTGGCAGCAGACATTTGATGAGCAAAGGCCGTCAATGTCAAGCTGTAAACTGTTGAAAAACTCAGAAAAATCAAAAAATGAAGATGAAGTTAGAATCCGTACCACATGGCATAAATATGAGGATGGTCCCGGCAGGCTTCAATATTGTTAACTCGAGAGAACAAGACGGTCTGATCAAAAGCTTATCCTGCCGAAACGGTCAAGATCAAAGAAAGGCTCGGCGAGCGATAATGAGGGATTATAGGATAACATGGCTGGGAGACGGTAGCTGCGAAAAAGAGGCGGGAAATGAGGGGAGACAAAAATAATAGGTGTCCGATGGTTCAATCTTGATCCACCATTTGAAAGTTATAACCTGTAGGCTGCCGCCACACAATTGCCATATTAGGATTCTGGCCGATTTCAAGAAAATTTCAAGGCAACATGATGGCATCACGCCGATCAAAAGACACGACGATCGATATTGTGAGACCGCAAAATTTGCGGAGATGTCTCATATGAAGGTTTGGTCTCGGTGCTGAAGGTCTTATCGGTTAACATTCCAGTTTTTTTAATGAAAATTATGCTTTGCTTGGTCTCGAGCTGCACGATTTTTCTTTGATAAGGACATCAAACGGTCGCAATGAGATTTACCGTGGCCATGGACCCGATGAGCGTTATTGGGTGCTTTTGAGTGCCTTTATCGTCGTATAAAGTGGTTTAGTTGCACAAGTCAGTCAACAAGCTGAACTGCGCTTACACTTTTTTACTAGATCCGATTCCTAATACTGGGCGTTTCGCGAGAGTTCATCAAGGGCAAAGGACCAAGTGCAGTCAAGCCACTTGATGCGAATCAGAAATTACAAATAAGTGGACCTGACAGGACCTACCTCAGCCTACCTGTTCCTGAAAATCAAAGAAAGCTGTTCAAAAGATTGCGCGAGATGAGCGAGAAAGACGAGACTGACCTAGACTGACCTTGAAAAGTGTAGCACTAGTCAAAAAAAATATCATTGAGGGCGGAAGCGGCTCCACCAAAATGCAACAAAATTTCAAACATGCTCCGAGTCCAGCCGATGCTTGCAGAAGCGAGATGGCTTATCGAGCGCCCTGGAGCTATATTATTATTCCCGGATTGTAGAAAATTGTAGAATGTCCAAAAGAAATGTACAGCAAAGCTCCCATATCCGGGATGTCCTCAAGGAGGCAAGAAACCGGCGTTTCCATTGGTGCCAGACAGAGAATCCGAAGGATAGCGAGCCTTGAAGCTTGAATCATCCATTTTTCCCGAAACCTGGAGGAAGGAGCTAGCATTTGAGCCAGAATCTGGAGGACGACATTATCCAGCACAAGCTCGACTAGTAGGGACAAACCAGGGAGATATAACACCTGCGCTAATTTATCAAGATTGGCTCAACCGTGGACCTATGAAGTTGAAGAGTTCCAAAAAATGTGCCAGTGCACAATTCGTAGGGTAGAATTAGTCTCCCGGACTGAAAGATGGAAAGCGACAAAATTACTCACTTGGACGCGTCGCCGCCTGCTTACAGCTTCACTCTGATTGATTTCCAGCAGCAAGAGCCTCAAGCAGCTTGGTTTGCCAGTCGAGCAAAGACGATGGAGGCAGGAACGGAACTTGAATAACAGTTGGTACAAAATATTAATTCCATCTTTCTTTACTGTACATCGTGCGATTCTACAATTTTTCGAAAACATACAAATAAGCCAACTTCTGAAGCTCTCTGACGCTGTCCAAATCCGCTTTGACAACCTTTTCATCGTTAAACAACACCCACCCATCCCCGACCTGAATATGAGCAACATAATGGCCAGAATGTACTGACGGGCCCTTGTGCGAGATGAAGGCCTTGAGGCGGTATTTAGCAGGGACCGAGCGAGACCCTGCCAATGTAGGCTGAACCGATGCTGGTCCTGCTGCTTCAACGTCTTCTCCGGTAACATCAGGATGGTTGAATAGCCATTCCACAGCCCTTTCCGCATCGCCGCCCTGGCAAAACGTTAGAAGAAAGTTTTGCGATGACCAAAAGTACTGACAGTCTCCATGAGCGCCTTTTTAGCTTGAGGTGCGGTGAATCCCATATCAGCAAGCATATTGATCTGACTCGCCGACGGTTCTGCTCCGGACGACGACGATACAGCTGTCGATATCGGACTATCGATGTCTAAAACAGTTTCAACATCTGAGTTGTAGATTCCAAGAGACTAACCTGGATCATCCATGTGCATGAAGAGCCATTCCATAGCTGCTTCAGGATCATTGTTTCCTGTGGCCAATAATGCTTTCTGGCATCGAATATCCGGGAATCCCATCCCTTGCAGTTGAGCCATAGCAGCTACGTTGAATTGAGGTGCCTCTGGTGCTGCTGGTGCATCTTCTGGTAGTGCCGTCTCGCCCTCTTGAAGTCCAGAACCGAAATGTTTCGCTGTAAACTCGAGAATGTTTCCCTCAGGCAGGATTAACGGGATATCTGAAACAAATTATTAGATACGAACTGCCAGACCAAGACAGACTAACCTAGCTTGCTGGGCACCCAATTGACCAGCTGGAACTTTTTAGCGTGTACGACCAGGATTTCGGGGAAGGAGGCGAATTTGGTTCCCCTGGGAGGAATTGTCAGACAACAGGTTCTGCAGATGAAATGAAGAAATACTTGAGCGCATTCACGGGCTTTGAGCAAGAAGGACACGAATATTCGAGGGCTTCGGTACCAAGAAGGCTCTCAAGACATTGCATCAGCGTAATGTCCTGATACAAAGCCTTGCCGTCGGCGTCTTTCCCTTTCTCGACTGCTGGTACAGCAACACTGACGACGTCCATATTGTCTACGCGATATCGAACCTTCTTGCAATCGCCGCATTGCAATCTCTGTTCCATACCATAGGAAAACACTGATGTTGCATCTAAATGGCCATTAGCTTGAATCCAAGACAAGATGAAAAGTAAAAATACCAGGTTCAGCGCGATCCTTGTACTTGTGGGCATCCCTCCGGAGTACCATGATCAAGTGCGTGAAAAATTCTTCCGAATCTTGCTGTCGCATTGTCGCAAACTCTTGATGACCCTTGCCAATCAACTCCTTGAATCCCGTCGGCTTTATACCAGCTTGAAACACAGGTCCAGCGCTTTGGGAGCTTGGAGGCGATGTTGTTACTGAAGAATGGACATAATTGGCTGGATGAGAGTAGCGGCCGCTGAGCAATCCATCCGCGACTTTGTGCATCTGACATTCAACACAGTCTGCCGGGAGCATTTCGGGACATGCGAGAGCGTGATGCACTGCAAGAGTGTGGTATCGAGATTGGAAAGCGGGCAGGGAAAAGATGGTTTGAAGTACAGAGGCCATGTAACAGCTGGATGAAGGTCAAAAGATGATATCGAAACATCACGGACGACGCACCTGTTTCCGAGGTTCGACAAACCTGTTAATCCTTCACCAAAGACCGGCTCAAAGGCCTTTCCATCATCTCCGGTCAATGAAAAGTCGTATTTGAGGTTTTCTTCGATTTGCTTGATACAGTTCAATAATGATCGAACAAAGAAACGAAATGTCTACCAGCTCCGTCATGCTTTTCTCTGTCTTGGTTTGCGTCTGGACATTGATACCGAATACGGCGAGATGGCGGGAGAGCTCGGGGTCTAATGTGGCATCGTTACATATATAACAGTACAGGTCTGTGGGAGAATGAGAAGTGGTCAAATAAGGACCTCGAGAAACTCACCGGCGCCACCTTCGGGGGTGATGGTACCCAGCTTGACGCTGACTCCGTGTCCAGTCGTTTCAAAATGAGATAAACCGTGACCATTGCCCCCGACGCCTCCAAACTGTTGACGCCCGCAGCCGAGGGATCCACAAGTCAGACAGAGCCATAGATTCTCTTTGAGATCACATTGAGAACAATGAGCGACGCCAGCTTCCAGAACATGACCACTCGGGATTTGCTCCATGATGAGTGCATGCTCGCAAGGGTTTATTTCTTCTTCCCAAGCCTTGACCTCGGATTGACGCGCTGAAGACATGGACTTCATGACCCCATCGACAAGGCTCTTGACCTAGAATTCCGTCAGGAGAGCGTCTTCGAGGATCGATTAAGCTGACCTTTGAATCCGATATCGCATCTGGTAATTCTCTTCCAGCCATCGGATCGCATTTCCAGCATTTGACTACGGTGGCATGGTCGTATTTATCTTCCTCGCGGTCTTCAACGATAGCCAGCTTTTTCATTTTCGCTGGAGGTTCTTCGTCTTCGGTCTATATTCCATGAATCGGGGCTTATGGGAAGATGGAGCCACTGACCCGTTGAGAAGAGGGCTTGAGCTTACGCTTCACGTTGAGCGTGAAAGAGTGGCCGGTTTTTTGGATATGGGTAGAGGCATGGTGTCGTTGGGGGTCGAGACAGCCTCCGTTGAAACAGCTCAAGCAAACCTCGACACCGAGGGCGCCATCCTGAGGCGATGTGAGCTTCAAAGAGTCAGTATTAGACAAAAAGTACCTGGCTATCGAAGCATTGGGTGCATTCCTCACGATGGACGGATTGAGAGAGCTTTGGGGGCTGTAGTCGCGAAATTTCGTCAAGATGAGTGCAGACCATAACGAAGAGCGCAAGTGACATCAGACATGTGACGGGTGTCAACTTGACAAAGACTTCGACCATTTTGTGCAACCGAGTAGTACAATAATTAATCTTCAGGTCGTCTATTCTACATACTTACATTCACTGCAATGTCTTCCCCTGGATTTACTCTCCCTTTCTTCCTAGCCATTTCTTCAACGTCGTCTGTCCACTTTGCTCAACAGCCGTCTTGATCTCTTCTCGCCCCAGGACACCCCGATACCTGACGAATGCTTTGGTCACAAGGCTCGGTGCAGCGGCAGGAACAAAAATCCGTTGAGATACAAGTCCTTCAAAAGCCTTGGAACATGTCAAAACAGAATTCAGGTGAAAACAAGCTGGACGTACTCCTAGAAGAACTTCTTTTTCACAGTCAATCATCCCGATGCCACCGCCGTGTAATTGAACTGGCGCAGCAGCTGTTGTACGCACTTCAACTCGGAAATAGTCCCAGAGCATTTCAAAGGTGACGAAGGGATAACCAGCCGTTTCGGCATGATAGCTCGCGATGAGCAATGACAGAGCAGGATACGAGAGATCTGTTGCTAATGTTAGCATTGGTCAACAAGAATTCTGATGCAGCTACCTGCGAGAAAAGGAAACCGTAATCCCGACCGTTGGGAAGCGGAAGATGACGCCAGTTGACTGGAAAGCGGAAATGGAGACGCTGGTGAAAGCGATGCGATAGTAGATGTCTGGAACTCGTCAATAAAAGAATTCTGTGGTCGAAATGAACATACTAGTATCCGGTTCAGGGTGCATACATCTCGAGTAAGACTGAAAGTCTCATTGAGGAGTCGGATGGTATTTCTGTCAGCAAAGAATTCCGCGACGGCCCCGCTCCACATGTCTTGCCAGTCCGATGCCGAATTCTCCGGGACCGTAGAAAAGATGCATTTGGCTCTCTGTATCCACTGGTTCAGCTTGTTAGGAGGAGCAGTCCGTATCATGCGACCCGAAAATCGACTTTTGACGCGTTTCTCCAACAAATTGATTGTATCGACTCGAGCGGTGATGCCCAAGACTGCCAGGCCCTTACTCTCTGTGCCTGTGTGACATCCTTGAACAGTGTCAAGAAGACAATAGAGCAAGGCCTGTCGAGCATGAAGGGTAAAGTGGTCGAATCCTTCGATAATCACAATTGTAGGGCGTTTCATTTTGGGCAGCATGGCGGCAAGAGCGTGTAAATGGGAAGAAGGTGGTAGCGCTGAAGGACCTGATGTATCTGGCGTATCCAGGAAAGGATTGGAATCATCTTCGTCATCTGGGACCATCGATATCGTGTTCCCGTCTGTTTGTAGATCCAACTGTCTGGCCATCTCGCGAAAGGCAGCGCGATCATTCTGCTGGACCCATCCTGAGAGACGAATCACAATCGGCTTTACTTTGAGTTCAGAGAGACAACGTTCGACGATCTAAGGCGAGTAATTAGCGAGTTCGTGAATGCAACAAGGATTGTCACGCACTGCAGTTTTCCCGCTGCCCGGGGGACCCAGAATAAGACAACTGTTTCCTTCATTGCGCTCCACAGTTCCAAGAAGTAGATCCTTCACTTCCTGAAATGCGACATCATTCGCGGCCTCTTCTTCATCTTGCGAATCGTCGAATGATATATCTGATGCAGTCAAGAGAGCTCGTAAAGCGACTCGTTTCTGGCGTGTCAAGCATTCGTGAAGAAGATTCGGCAGCGAGCCAACGAGCTTTTTTCGTTTTGAAGGGGAAGTTGGTGGTGGTAGAGCTACAGAAAGAGGACTTGATGGAACGGGGACAATATTGTCGGCGTCATCCTCATCCTCCTGGTCTGAATCCGGGATTACCTCGTCTATTTTTCTCTTGGGAGACGGGTCGGAGGCTTTTCGCTTTTTAGAGGGCGAGACAGGGCTGGGGTTCGATTTTTTCGGCGTTGAACGCGTAGATATTCGTGCTCGAACTGGTGTCACCGGTTCCTCCCTGACCGGTTTCTCGGGCGAAAAAGAGTCGAGCTCATCCTCGCTACATTGTTTTTCGTCCTCTGATTCGACTCGAGGCTTCTTCGGGGTACCAGCTGGACGACCTTTTGGCAGAGGTCGTTTTTTGGTCGTATAAGCTCTGGTTACCTTGGTCGGACTGACCGGAGGTGGTGTGACAGAGGATGTCTGAGGCGCCGAGCGAGTAACACGCTTTTTAGGTCTCGATTCCGGAGCAGCTGCAGCAGCTTTTCGTTTGGGGGGCATGTCGTCGAAAACAAGGGCAGAACGTGATCTTGGTTACGCGCTCGTCACGAATCTGTCACACTACGTACGGTGCACTATGTGCACCTGTCGACCCGGGTTGCAATTCTTCGCTTTCTCCTGACATTATCCGAAGTTTTGTTCTCCAGCTGACCCAGTGAAGGAGCTCTTGGCAGAGCACAGCCACCGGCCTTAAGATTATGCACACCGCATTCAGACAGAACTCGTGATTTATGGTGGCTTGTCCCATGAATTGTCGCGACCATTGCTGCGAATTCTGGCTTTCTTCAAGACTCGGTACCGCAGAAACGCAACTGCTAAATCGGATGACGGTTTGGAAGTGATGTAGAACTCTTTGGAAACCTTCTCTTGGTCTTCTCAGGTTATCGGGTTCTCTTCGAGATAGCTTGGACATAGCTTCCGCATAACCAACCTCGGAAAAAGCCAAGCTTGGTTTGATCTCGACCCCCGCCGCTGACATGTCGGTGGTCTCCTTTATTGGTTATCTCAATCACGGACCTCGGAAGAACTCCAAGACGCGCACGGTCTACCGTCATGCTGCCGCGTACTGAGACCGAGCAGCAAGATTTGCTTTACCTCTCTCTCTTTAGGGCACCAAAACTCTTATCTCCCTCTAAGCTCCGGGTCCCCAGGATCTTCCGAACTGCAGATATCCTGACAACAGGCTCTGATTGTGCGATAACTCACCGCGCCATCGAGACGACGTACTCGAAACCTATGGCTTGAAGATCTCTTTGCTCGACCGGAATATATCCGTACCCTAGCGATAGTTCTCTATAAAACAAAAGATGAAAAGGCCTCAGTTTTCAACCAACTTTCGACATTGTTTTCAATCATGTATCGCAAAGTCGCTCTCATCGCTTCTTCCCTTGTCCCAGCCATTCTGGCTCAGCAAGTTGGCACAATGACTGCGGAGACTCACCCGCCTTTGACCTGGCAGAAATGTACAGGCACTGGAAGCTGCACCACTCAGTCTTCTTCTGTTGTTCTCGACGCCAACTGGCGTTGGTTGCATCTTGCGAACGACTATCACAATTGCTACGATGGTCTGGCTGATATTTTTTGATTTGTTCCACTCTTTTCTCATGGATCTCATAGGAAACACCTGGAATGCGACTGCTTGCCCTGATGGCAAGACCTGTGCTGCAAACTGTGCACTCGACGGAGCCGATTATTCTGGTAGCTCTTGTCCATTTTTGAACCATAAAAGATGGCATTGACGCGTTGGCATAGGCACCTACGGTATCACCACCTCAGGAAATGCATTGACACTCAAGTTTGTCACTGGCGCAAACATCGGGGTGCGTTTAGAGCAACGAAACATGTTTGAAGCTGATTCGATAACAGTCTCGTGTCTACCTGATGGCTCCAGGCAGCACCACAAACTACCAGATGTTCAACACGGCCAACCAGGAATTCGTGAGTGTGCCTCGATACCATGTGATTGACCCCTAATGGTCTTCTCCTTTACAGAGTTGTGAGTCTTTTACCGTTACGACAGCGTTTCCCTCTTGACACTGTCCTAGTCGACGTCGATGTCAGTAATCTGCCTTGTGGCTTGAATGGCGCGCTCTACTTCTCCCAAATGGACGCCGACGGTGGAATGGCAAAATACTCGACCAACAAAGCCGGAGCAAAGTATGGAACCGGTACATTCGAATCCTAACGAATAGTACCACAGAAACTTACATGAAACAGGATACTGCGACTCACAATGTCCCCGAGACATCAAGTTTATCAATGGCATCGTCAGT
The DNA here is from genome assembly GCA_029320655.1 of Mycena floridula. NCBI lineage: Eukaryota > Fungi > Basidiomycota > Agaricomycetes > Agaricales > Mycenaceae > Mycena > Mycena floridula. The sequence goes on from JARIHS010000001.1 coordinate 4,240,584, forward strand.
ACATTGTTTATTCTTCTTACAGAAACTCATCTCTTGAAAGGCCAACTCTGCTGGATGGTCGGCGAGTCCTAATGATAGTTAGTGAAATTTGCCTATTATAATACCATTGAAACTGACTTGAACTCCTAGCCAACGCTGGGTAACCCCTTTCCTTGCATAAAACAACGATTTTGACGAAATTTTCGAAATAGAACTGGTACCATGGGCTCTTGCTGTAACGAGATGGATATTTGGTGCATTTTATCGTCTTTGAATTGATATCCTACTTACAACGATAACAGGGAAGCCAACAGCATCTCTGCTGCTTTCACTCCTCACCCTTGTACCGTCGATGGTCAAACTATGTGTGGCGGCACAGGCGGCGTCGCTTGTAGCGGAGCTAACAGCACTGCTGGTGTTTGTGATCAAGCTGGCAAGTAGATTCCTATTCGCAGTCGAGTTACCTGACCCTTCAAATCAAGGATGCGATTTTAACTCGTTCCGAATGGGAGATACCGGCTTCTATGGTCCAGGCAAGACGATCGACACCAAGAGCAAATTCACTGTTGTCACTCAGGCAAGTGTTTTGTTATGTTTTTTTCCCTGAGACTCATCTGGTTCCAGTTCGTCACGGCCGACAACACCACCAGTGGTGCTCTCACTGCAATTCGTCGGCTCTACGTCCAAAATGGCGTCGTCATCCAGAATTCCATGTCACAGGTCGCGGGAGTAACTGGCAATGAGATCGATACCGCCTTTTGTGCTGCCCGTAAGCATTCAGATTCATTCACTTCGAGCCATTTCGTGACATTTATTGCAGAAAAAACCGCTTTCGGAGACACCAACACATTTGCTGCCAAAGGTGGCCTCGCTCCCATGACCAAGCCCATGGTACTGGTCCTGAGTATCTGGGACGATCACGCTGCAAACATGCTCTGGCTCGATGTTCGTCACATATAAAATGCTCTCGCGACTTCACTGATTTTTCTACAGGCTCCATACCCCCCTACCAAGGATGCCAGTTCCCCAGGAGTCTCTCGTGGAACTTGTTCCCCATCTTCTGGTGCACCTCCAACTGTTGAAGCTGCCGCCAGCGGTGTCCAAGTTGTCTACAGCAACATCAAATTCGGAGATATCGGCTCGACATTCAGCACCACTGGAACTGGAACCGGAGGTGGAGGAGGCACAGGTACCACGACGACCTCTGCTCCTGCTGCGACTCAAACCAAATATGGACAATGGTGAGTCGCTCGATATTTCTAGTCCCAGATTCTGACCATCTCGAAAGTGGCGGAATCGGCTACAGCGGACCGACAGCTTGTGCCTCTGGTTCTAGCTGCAGCACCTCGGGCCCGTACTATAGTCAATGCTTGTAAAAACACGATACAGTACATGGCTGACGCTTTATATTACTTCGAATAACATTTTCTCTTCTCTTATTTGTCTATTGCGACAATGATACCACCTCTGTCTTTGAATTGGTTGATCCCATGGCTCTAGTCTTCCACATGCTATCTTGTTTGAGCTTCAGGTCAAGCAGTCCTCTGCATAGCCCTCTTCGCCACCTCCATTGGATCTTGGCCTGATTCCGAGAAGAGAGTCTTGAGGCTTTGGGATCAATTTGGGATAGACTGTAGTTCTCAAGGAAAATTTGGATTCAAGAAGAGAGTGAGCGTCGACTTGGAAAACATGCATTTCGTCATGAAGCTCATGTTTCAAGTTCCTGCAGCAATCTCTACACCGTGTCACTGCTGTATGGAAGGAAGGACGGAAGGAAGTAAACTCAGTAGAGTCGACGTCCCGAAGCACCAAAACACACCCTACCTAGAGATCCTGGTCTGGGACTGTGAAACAGAATGGAACGTCCATTGCTTCATGTACCTTCCAGACGCTATCTCGTTCGACAGACCAGCTCGGCTGGTCTAAATATAGAACCGTGGTGCAAACCCGATCAAGTTGATGACCATTTGATGATATGTCAGCGATGATGTCACCAACTTCTGACAGAATTCTCGTGTGCCCCGTGCGTCGCCGTTGCCTCCTTTATCTTTGACCTCATGTCTAAAAAGACCTCGCAGACACCCTTTGTGATCCCTCAATTCACTCTACAAGACTATGGCAGATTCTTTGTAGCAGGTGGTTTGTGTGCTACGTGAGTTCCAGTTTCTGGCACAGATAGTGAGATTAAGAGTTTTTGCAGCCTGAGCCATGGCGGCAAGTCTGCTATTCTGATTTACTGCTCATCCTGAATGATATTATACAGCTATGACGCCAATTGATGTAGTAAAAACTCGCATTCAGATCGATCCCTCGTATAAAGGGCTCGGCTTCGTCTCTGGAACCAGATACATCATCTCGAAAGAGGGGCCGTCTGCTCTTTTGACTGGATTTGGGCCAACTGCCGTCGGTTATCTTGCTCAAGGAGGAGCGAAATTCGGTAAAAGCGCCAACTTTTCCTTATCGCCTTTTCACCGACACTATTCGCTACAGCGGGTTACGAGTTATGGAAGAAGACGTTCGTGGAGATAGCTGGAGATCAGGAGACGGCCATCAAGTATCGTACTGCGATCTATTTGGGAGCGGCTTCGGTTGGAGAGTAAGTGCTATAACCAAATTGATTGTTCTCATCAGCCCCGCTGTTTAGATTCTTTGCGGACATACTCTTGACTCCCCTTGAAGCTACACGAATTCGTCTGGTCAGCGAAAGAAACTATGCGACTGGTTTAGTATCTGGATTCACGCGACTTGCGCGTGAAGGCGGACTTTCTCAGTTATATGGAGGCTTCATTCCTATCCTGTTCAAGCAAGTACCATTTAATAAGTCCTGGTAGGCTGTTGCTGATCTTTCCCTAGACAAATTCCTTATGCAATCGGACAATTTACTGTCAACGAGCTTGCGCACGAAGGTAAATATATCTTACTGCGATAAGTTGGTCAAAAGACCTGTTGTTCCTTCCAGTGATATATCGAAACATGACCGAAACGACAAAGCAATCATTGTCTGAATCCGCCAAGCTCTCCATAACACTCGGCAGTGGACTTGTAGCTGGTGTAGCCGCGGCGGTTCTCAGTCATGTAGGCTATTTGTCTATATTGATACCAAAAGCTAAACTTTCGCAGCCTGCCGATACACTGCTCAGCCAAATGAACAAGGGACACGGACCTTCAGGCTCAGCACTCCATCGAATGTCAGTACTGGCTCGAGAAACCGGTTTCCGTGGTATATGGGCAGGACTCGGGTAAATAAATTTCTGCGCCACACAGCCTCCTGCTTGAAGCTGATCATCCTTGTAAACAGGCCAAGAATTCTGATGACCAGTTTTTTAGTCGCTTCACAGTTTGTCATGTAAGTGTTTTATCAGTGTACTGTCCTTCAGCTAACGACGGCCCAGGTACGACGGCATCAAGAAAGCCCTCGGTGCACCACATCCACTGGAAATTCACAAGGAGGAGTAGAAAATTTGAGTAGATTCAGACATGAGTTTAGTAATTCCCTTGTTCCTCGCCCTTTCCAAGAGCTATATATCGTCGTAACTTGACTCCGAATTAAGTACGTCCTCTTGAGCTTCAACTTGAAAGCGAACTTTTCAGGCATTACATAACCATTGATCACGCGCCTGTTCCTCTGTTCAACCTCGATTTCTCTGCTGCCGGGAGACCCGCACCTGGCCAGTGGACTGTGGCAGGTCCAGATATATACGCTACCAAGTTTCATTTTCCGCAGGATGGACAGACACAGATTGATCAATGTCGCTGCTTGACTGGGAAGACGAGGCCTGGGAAACTCCTATAGCCGCCTGGCGGTTTTTGGGGATTTGAGGTCTCCAAAAGTGGCATTTTCCCGGTGTTTTATTGGGGATTTGAGGCCCCGAAAGGCATTTCCCCGGCAGGGATTTTGGGGATTTGAGGCCATCCGGCAAAATTTTGGCCGAGTTAGTCATACTTTTATCTTGGCATCAATCAATTTTTCCTGTTGTTCTCCACGGTCATTCAACATCTACAAACGCGGAAGTGGAAGCAGACATGGCTCAATAGACTCTTCCAACACCACAGCAGGTCTCTCATACCTATTGTTGAGAGTATATCTCGAGCTTAAAGCACTCGACTCGGACGTCATGGTAGGGTTTATGTTTCTGTCATGTACATCACTCATTGCTCTGATTTAGACTCAAAAGAGTGACGAATACGATGATGAATTGGACGATGACACGGAGGAGCTACTCGCATTTTCATGTCGCATGGGTAAGGCCAAGTTCCATCTTCACACCATGCACCAGTGGAGAACCTTCGCTACCACCTTGGTCCTTTAGCGTTGAAGGGAACATCGAACATGATGAGCCTGATGCCATGGGCAGCTTCTCACTGGAAAGCTATAACAAAAAAGGAGACTCAAGAGTTGTTGAAGAAGGTGCCACCATTAAAAATCCACCTCAAGCTTCCGAGTCGCGAAAAGCAGATGTAATATGTCTGTAACTGTTCCTTACATTCATAAAGGATACAAACAATTAAACTATCTCAGAAAAGCGAATTTGGCATCCACAGCAGACCAAATACGTGCCAGGAGAAGCAAAATTATAATGTGTGACATTTCATGACATTTGTGACATTTTGTCACGACCATCAGCGAATTATTGGGGATTTGAGGGGGTTTTGGCTGCCAGGCGGCTATAGGAGTTTCCCAGGGCCTGGAAGACGCTTGCAATGCCGGAGCTTGGTGACTGGTCTAACCAAGAAGTTTTCCGCCGACATGCCCTCGTTATAACCATTTTCAGCATTAAGAGGTCAGCAAGAAGATCAGGTCCTTTTTCACGATCTGAACAGCTTTCCAGGCATCGATAAAAACGAGTTTTGCTGAAATTCAGGTACAGGGCGCGAAGCGATGCCCGACAATTACTATTACTGTTATTTTCCGACTCGAAAACTGACATGGTCCTCAGGCTATCATAGACATGCGGTTCAGTCATTTTTTGTACTGCAATGGCAAACCATGACTCGAGACTTGGATGAATGTCCGTAGTTTTCAGTCATGCCCGAATGTGGATGAAGAAGCTGTTGGTTCCCTGTTTGGTCCGTCAAAAAAAGTATAAGCAGATTCAAAGTCAAAGACACTTTGGCTGTGTCATAGCAATCAAGTGCAATTCACAGCTTCACGGTTTGTAGGGAGTCCAGAACCTGGCAAATCTCACAGAAAATACAGCAAACCGCCACAGGAATTCTCATTATGTTGCAGTTTTTTTGGGATTTTTCGACTGCCAGATGTCTTGCGATTCGACTTTTGTTTCTCAAGACATCTGACATCACCAGAATGCATCAATGTCGAGGCCAAACAATTCGCTTCCCTATTCGCTCTTGTATCTCTCTTTCTTCCCCATTGTCAGTATGCGCAAGAGAGTCACCAGGCCGCTGAAGGATGCTCTGCAGCATCTCTTGCGACAATCTGTAAGCCATTTCTGCTTCAAATTTCATATAATTCAAGCTCATTTGGTTTGTAGTCACTGTCGCCAGAACCGATGCTCTCAACAGTCGAGAATTCGATTGCTTCTGCCTCAAATTCACATCCGGTGGTCTCAGACAATGCAGTTTCAGCAGTTTCTGGCTTCACCATCGCTGGGGACAAAGACCAGGTTCATTCAACTTTGATTCCTTCACCAAAGATTGAGTCTTGCCAGATGGTCTCAACATCCAAAAAGTTGAAGAAAGTCGCGTCAAAATTGGCATCAAAGGTCAGAATGCACCCAATAGATGCATCAAATCTCGTTGTTCTTCATCTAATGTCATTTTCAGGTTCAACGCGACAACCACAGCACAATGAGAGCAGACTGCGACGAAAACGAGCAGGTTAGTTTGACGTCGGCTCCTTGGTCCTAAATTGACGCTTTCACAGCATAGCCAAGGTACCAAGCGACCAGTACGTGAAATTTTTTCTCTTGAATTCCGACTGATGGTATTTAGGTTTGCAATACTTTTCTCGGTCCATCTCCATACAGCAAAGACGAGGATACAGAGCGACCACCTCTGAAATGACACCGTGTCAACTCTCAGGTAGGTTCTTCAGCTGGCAGTTTCTCGACATTTTCAACGATTTCAACCTGTCATCTTTTCCTCGCAGAGAAACAAGGTCATGATGGTGATGCCGCTCCGAGAGCAAGTACGTGGCTTTCTTCATGGATGAGCTATCTTTGATGAGTTTTCTTCCAGTCTGTGGTCCCTTCATCACAACCAGACGAAATCGAGATGACTATAGAGGTTAGAACTGAGGTAAGCATTGTCTTTTCATAGCTGAAATGCAGCTAACAACATCTCCAGTCTCTGATTCCTACATCGGATGCAGACGAAGTTGAGATGACTATCGATGATGGTTCTGAGGTAAGTGCTCGGTTTGGATAGCTGAATTGCTTCTGACGATTTGGCTCCAGCCCTCGAATCTCTCTTTGGTCCTTTTTGAAAGCACCGGTCTAAAGCTCAATGAGGAGGCTCACAATGAACCTAGTAGCAAATTCGCTGAGACTTCCACCAGTTCAGCACCTCCTGTATTCCTGTCTTCATCTCGCATTCCTTCAACCAGTTTCCACATCCCCTCTTTCAATCCCATTGGACCTTCTTTGCTTCCATCGACGGTTTCTTACCTTCCATATCTCGACCCAGTTTTTGAGAGCAAACCGTCACCATCGAATGCAGTGTCTGTTTCGTCAGATGAGGAAGTTGAATGGACAGGGTCATGGAAACAGGGGAAACAGCGAAGGAGAGGCAGTGCTAGTAGTCCTCGCACTGGATCCCATAATCTGTTCTACAGAAATGATCAGAGGCAGCAAGGAAGACAAGGGAAAGTGGTCCTGTTCCAGGATGGGAGTTCTGACAAGGCGGAAGGAGGTCCAAGCAAGAAACCCAGTTGCAGGATTGACTTCCCTGATGCTATGGATGTCAATGATTCTCGTCCTGATCTTGTGACCTCTTCCTCGGTACCAGCATCTTATTCCCTCACTGATCTTGCCTTTGAGTCGATTACTCAAGCGTCCAAGGCGAAACCCAAAAAATGTGGACTTTGCAGAAAGACACACCTCATGAAACCCCGTCCTGGCTTCAATAATGTTATTGTCTGTGACCATTGCAAGCAGGACATGAAAGCAGAGAGGAAGAAGGGCAAGGCTATCGACAGCAAATGGATTCAAGCTCGCAGAGGCAGGCATGCTATCAAGATCTTCACTATATCCATGTCGATCCCAGATGAGACAGATTTGGTTTCTCCGACTGTAGCTTTGGCATCCGAGCGGAACCAGGCAGACTTTTGTGGCTTCTGTCAGTGCAAGCATGTTCCAGCAACCCGTAAACGCTTGAACCAGGTGATGATGTGTGGTACATGCATCAACACCATCAAAACAGGTGGACAGATCACCACCTCTTGGATTCTGGCACATCAATCAATTTGTTATCGGACATCAGTTGATGCACTCAAAGGATCCAATTCAGTCTATAAGAGAGCAGACGATGCTCAGCCATCAGGCTCTCGGTCTCGTTCAAAAGTGAGCAGCGGGTTTTGCATTTGAACCATTTATTGATCCTTTTTCTTAGACAAATGGCCCCAAAAGAAAGAAAATAGCACCGATCTTGTCCAGATTGGTACCGACCATGGTGCTGAATGTCCAGCTCGACGAGGAGCCTTCTCCACAAGAAGGGTCCAATTATGATGCATTGTCAGAAAGCGATGATGAACCACCCTCGAATCAACAGCTACCGTCCTCTTCTTCCAGCATCCTTGATGACACGGCTCCTACACTGTCTTCAGCTTCGAAGCAGTCGACCACCTCCTTTTGCAGCATTTGTCTTCGTGGAGAAAAAACCAGCAAACTCACCACTGCTGGTCTGAAAGGCGTCATTGCCTGTGGGGAATGCGGCTACCTTTTGGACTGGCAGCTCAAGCAACCTGGTACGACCTCAATCAGTACCTCATATATACTTCAGCGACGTAGCAAGAAATCTCCAGCTCTTTCTGACGATGGAGCAGATGATGATTTCTCTCCAACTCTCGCATCAGCTTCATCCTGTTCGACAGGCGAATACTGTGGTATCTGCTGCCAGGACAGAGAGACAATGCAACGTCAGACTACAGCATTGAAGGGTGTCGTCTGTTGTATCAGGTGCCATGATGCTATGGGGAAAGAGGCCAAGAAGGGACCTGTTAACGTCTCTCAGTGGATTCTTCATCATTGCCCCTTGATACTATCCATCAACAGCGACAAAGATGTTGACGATGACATCAATCCCACTCTTTTCTCAGCCTTCCGAAACTCTACATCTGACTTTTGCAGCATCTGTCACATTTCCCATACCACAGAACAGCATAAGCTTTATCCGGATATGTATGCCTGCCATCCTTGTTGGAAGATGATCAGGAAAGAGCTTACCATGAAGATGGAAATCAATACAGCCTGGATTTTGAGACGAAGAGAGACATCTTCATGTTTGCAAGAAAGAAAAGAGTTCATGGCAACTTTGAACGAAGAGGAGAAGAAGCTGTGGAAGTCAGTGCGAACTGTAGAGTGGAATCAGAAAAACTATGCCGAAGCCGCTGCTGGTCCGATGGCTGAACTGAAGGAGCACTTGGAGAACAATGAGCAAGAGCAGAGTCGTGTCCAGTTGGAGTATCGAGACAATTGGGTTTGGGCTGAAGAGTTTCCTCAAGGTGTTGTCAAGGCCGTTTATGCAGCTCAGCGAGAAGGTCTTCATCATTCCACAGTCTCAGCAGATATGCTTTATAATTCTCCCATGTATGCCAGATGGATCATGGCGTACACCAACTTTGAGAATGGTGTTGCCTTCGACGGATATGCCCTCAGTACCGCTGGTCATTGAATCCCACTGATGAAAGCAATGATCAGTATCGATGCCAACATTCCTGGAATACCTCTTGCTGCTGTAAGTCACAATGTCTTGTTTTCAGATTTCCGTATGCTAAAACTCTGTCTCTAGCCTCTGAAGAATGGAAAACATGCTGTTCCAGAAAACCTCATCGTCTGTCACTCGGTCGACAATTTCCTGAAATATCTCAGTACCTCTCATGCTCTCATGCTCTCAAGCTACTCAAGACAGCTTTGGGCGTCAACTGGGCCTTGGAGACCACTTTGTCCCTATCAGATCACGAGCAGGACCCAGAACAGTATACAGCACTCAAGGTTCAGATTGATGCCTGCTACGAAAGCCTTGGCCATATTGACAAGGTGTTTATCCTAATTGATGTTATTCTACAATTGTGTGGCTTTGGAATCAGGGGAATGGACTCAGTATCGGGTAAACCATGGGGAATACGAAAGTTTCATACAGTTGAAGACCACCTGGCGACAGTGATACTCATCGATGATGTTGTTGAGCAACATTTCCTGCGTCTTCCTGATGACTTTGCCGGTTGTGCCGCTTGGCTGTGCCAATGTTTAGACGACTATCAACAAGGTCAGTCGCTCCATACTCGTCGTCGTTCATGACTAATCAGATGCTTAGCTCTTCCACGTGCCAGGGAGATTGCAGCAACATGGAAGGAGACTCATACTGAGTTGAAACCTATGCCAAAGATTCACATGGGATATACCTCTGCGATGAGGGAGTTTTCTGACTCGGTCACCCAAGAAGATAAATGTCGACAACTAGATCAAGCATTGCTTTGGTTGGAGACCTTTCATTGGTCTCTTCTCTTTCCTTATTTGACCTCATGGCTGAATTGTAGACAGATCCTGACTGGATAGAGAAATGCCTTCATGTTGGGAAATATGCGACTCCATTCCTACCAGAGGAATTTGATGTATTCGAAGTATATCTTGTTCTTGCTGTGCAATCAACTACTAATCCTTTCTCAGATTGACTTTGACACTCTGTTTGACTTTATCGACTACCATTGGGTTCTTTGGGCCAAAGCTTGTAACAAGTATGTCTTGATTATATGATCTGAGCTTGTCTAAAGGAATTTCAGAAAACATCATGATTTTGGTTTGTCCTTTGGGACGGTGTACATTTGCACTCTACGTGCATGGCACCTCACTGGAGCACGAGACACTCTTCTTGGCTTGGGTATGCGAGTACTGGACCGTAGCCGGTATAGCAAGTCAGGACTGGGTCATCAAATCCAACACCGCAATATGAAAAGTGGCTTTATTACGCCAAGTCCTTCCACTGCTGCTGATTTCAATGAAGAGGTAACTTATTCTTTCTCCTGGGTCATCTTTTCTTACTGTTTGACAGGAAGTAAACTATCATCTTCGCCTATAGCAGTCAAGACAGATTCTTGTACATTTCCAGCGCATTGGCTTGGAGGCTTCGTTGGCCTATATGCAAAACAACATCATTGAGATTCAAGGGTTACTGGATGAAGGTTTCTTTGTTCCTTCTGTGGCGTCGATGATCCGAGCTGCATTAGGGCCAGGGCGGTATGATCCTGGATTTGTAAGCAAATTACCTTGTTTCTGACGCAGTGACAACCAGGGAGAAGAGGAATCCGAGAGCGGCTCTGATTCAGAGGCCAATGAAGATGTCAACGAACATGACTTTTAAACATTACTGTTATCTTATCTTGCTGGCTCACTCTTATCAGTGCCATTACCTTATTCTTCAATACATTATTGACCTTGCAACTGTATCTCTTCCCAGGATCCCCGGTTCAAAGACCGATTGGGTTAGGGTCAGACAATAAGATGATAAATTATAGATGATGACCAGTTTTTTAGTCGCTTCACAGTTTGTCATGTAAGTGTTTTATGAGTATACTGTCCTTCAGCTAACGACAGCTCAGGTATGACGGCATCAAGAAAGCCCTCGGTGCACCACATCCACTGGAAATTCACAAGGAGTAGAAAATTTGAGCAGATTCAGACATGAGTTTAGTAATTCCCTTGTTCCTCGCCCTTTCCAAGAGCTATATATCGTCGTAACTTGACTCCAAATTAAGTACGTCCTCTTGAGCTTCAACTTGAAAGCGAACTTTTCAGGCATTACATAACCATTGATCACGCGCCTGTTCCTCTGTTCAACCTCAATTTCTCTGTTGCCGGGAGACTCGCACCTGGCCAGTGGACTGTGGCAGGTCCAGATATATACGCCACCGAGTTTCATTTTCCACAGGATGGACAGACGCAGATTGATCAATGTCGCTGCTTGACTGGGAAGACGCTTGCGACGCCGAAGCTTGGTGACCGGTCTAACATTTTCCGCTGACATGCCCTCATTATACCAAGTCCAGGGAACCATTTTCAGCATTAAGAGAGGTCAGCAAGAAGATCACATTCTTTTTCATGATCTGAACAACTCTCAGGCATCGATAACAAAGAGTTTCAGTGAAATTCAGGCACAGGGCACGAAGCGACGCCCGACAACGTTGATGAGAAGAAGCGCATTGAAGTGACAGCCGCCTAGACACTGGAAATGAGTAAATTACTATTACTGTTATTTTCCGACTTGAAAACTGACATGGTCCTCAGACTATCATAGACGCGCGGTTCAGTCATTTTTGTACTGCAATGGCAAACCATGACTCGACATCTGGAAAATGATTCAAGTGTACCTCAGTCTAGGTAGCTCGCGTAGACCTGATAGTCGCGTTGCTTCCCTGCCTCTTTGTTGGGCTATGTAACAGGGCCCGTCTAGCCGAGTCTACACGACGACTACTGTAGACTACAGTAGACCGCTGTAACCTTGGATACCAAGCTGTGCAGCCTCGATCAACACCGCCTTTTATCCCAATGTGGATTATGTCGATTTCACAGGCTCAATGCGGGTTCATCCGTCGGGCTCATTTCCGAATCAATCCGTACGATAAAAGATAACAGGCTGCAGATAATCGCGATAAAAGATATGAAAAAAAAAGATAATATTGCGCTAGCTACAATCTAATCAAGCGGCGGTGGCAGGGCGGTGACAGTCTGAGCCTCATCTGCAGCAAAATCATCATCCGAAATACTGTGTCGGACAAGGCTGGTCTGGAATATAGGATTGACACCCGCATATGACCTGGAGTACACGTTAGTTTGATATGATACAAAACAATAATGAAACCAACCTCGCATCCGAAAGAAGGTCATTCTGCAGCAAAAGAATCGCTCTGCTCCGACCAAGCATAGTAAACTTGGCCTCAATATGGATTCCGCTTTCCACTCATCAAGCGCACATTGAATCTATGAGGCTATCAGTAGAGAACAAATGGAAGAAATTTCGTACCGTCGTGAGCACCAGTGCGATAGCTGGAAGGGGTACAACCGACTTGAGACAATCCCTCAGATTTGTCGCCCTTGTTGAAAGCTGATGTTGATGACATCCTGAATCAAACGAGCTCGATAAAGAGACTCTGGAGCAGCCAGATCATTCAATGGGTCCTGTAAAGCTGAAATCAGTATGCAGTCAGAAATGTTGGTGAAACATACCTTTCGAACAAAATTGTCATTCTCGAGAAGGATAGCAAGCTTCCCGATTATTGTTGACCGCTTGAGGACTGCCAATCTCACAACAAATACCTGGGACAGGGAGGTAGCAAGGCTAGCAAGGTTAAAGAGGCATCTTGTGATAAGGAATTGTCGAGCACGGCACAGCGAGCAGGGCGATTTGGTGGCAGGAAGAGATGGGAGAAGGAAAAGATCAACATGGTCACGAGAAGTTGGGCGCTGTTTTTAAGCGCGATCAGGCACGTGCCTTCGCTTCGGACTTGTCATTTTTTTCTGTTTGATGTGCCGCAGCTTGTTGCTGGCAGGACAGATGCAGCGGCATGCTCACCATTGATTTACCTGGTTTTTAAATGGAATCAGAGACATGATTTTCCCCCATCCACTGTCTATCCTAACCCTTATAGTGATCTTCATCAGTTTTGGCTATTCCAAGGTAGTTAGTACTACTTACTAGTCTGGTCAATGGACTTGGCATAATTTACATTCATTGAATCTCAATTCGCTTCTTTCGGTCTGTCTAAATGTTGAGATATCAGCTGTTTCCCTGGTATCACACCGGGCTGTGTCGAGGCGGTGCTTGGTCTACAGAGCTACATAACTACCAACTCTAGCCGAGCTAGGCGATCTATGTACAGCACTGTATTCGCGCCCGACTATCTATAACAGTCTAATCAAGGGCTTCTATGCAACAGAAACCATTTTCCAGATGGAGACTTGGATGAATGTCCGTAGTTTTCAGGCGCCCGAATGCGGACGAAGAAGCTGTCGGTTCCCTGTTCAGCCCGTCGAAAAAAAAAAGTACAAGCAGAGATAAGTAGAGATCGGATGGAGTCTTAGAATTATGGTGGAAGCTCAGGCGCCAAGTGTTGAAGTACCGTGTCCGGTAATGTACATTTTTGATTTTCGTTGCAGCCGAGACTGTTTACGAAAGATCGGGGAGAGAGCTGCGAACCACCAATCAGCAATTTGGCCAGTATTTTCGAGTTTACAAGCTAGTTTCGGCATTACAAAGGCCAATCAACGATTACATCGCCCAGTTCGAGACGCTTGAGCCTTGGATAGTAACTTATACACGCATACGGCGACGCCACACAAGAAGCTGTCATGTTTAATTTCAAGGCATCGGCATTTCAAGTATCTTATAAGTTATAATTTGTCTTTCTGATCAGTATTGGTTGCCGTCCTCGTCTTCCAAAGTTCTTCCGAGAACTTCTGCCAGCCGTTCTTTGACTCTACCCTGACCATCCTCGAGATTCCAAGCGAGAAACTTTCGACAGACTGTTTCTGCTGCAGCAAGGTCAATTCGCTCTTGTTCAGTCATTTCTTCATCCAAGAGTTGACCTATTTCATGAGTAGATATCAGATGGCTAGTCATCCAAAAAGAGTCAGACAGCTTGGCCAATATTCAAAAAGCCACCGACCTCACGTGTAGCGCTCTATGAACAACATTTGCCGGAACACCGAATATCTCTGCGCATTTCGCCGCATGCGAATCCAAAGTTAGTCCTGCAGCTACTCTACAAAGTCTATCAGCACCACGAGAAAAAGCATCCAGTCGAAACTTACCGATACAAATAAGTAATTTTCTCGAGAGGTCCAACCAATTTCTTGTCAGATGGAGTTCCGGCTCGGCTTGAATCGTCCATAGTTGTTTCCAAGAGGTTTCCATCGGCGCCAGTGAACATGACTTGCATATGAAGGAAGGAGATTGACACGCTGTCTGGGTCTAGAAGATCTTCTCGGAAGACGTCATGGAAATGAGTAGCAGCTAGAACCATCGGGCAGTTTGGTCCACGTTCGAGTAAATGTTTCAGTACGCCACATAGCAAGCCGGCACCATCTATACGAAAGCGAGATTTCGAAGAAAAGATCAGAGATGTGAGAGAAACTAAGGTTAGCTGAACACCCAAGCAAACGGATGAGGGGAGGAGGAAAGGACACGAGCCTGTAGAAAGGGTCCCTTTTCCAAATTCGTCTAGAAGGACCAGTGACCGAGAGGTAGAGTTTCGAAGGGCAAGAGACACTTGATTCAGGTCAATCATAAAGGCCTGTGACAGATCCCAGCATTGAGAAAGGGAGAGATGGCGAGCTGGGAAGCATACAGATTGGGCCTAAGGAAAAGATGAAAATATCTTCGCACACATATGAAATTAAAGTTACCTTGGAGACAGATTCTCGAGTGGATATGCGGGTGAAGACTAGAACAATGTTAGCAGGTACAGATGTCAGCTAAATGCCTACTTTTGTCCACAATTCCCAAAGTGGCCGCTTCAGCGGGGACAAAACTGCAAAGATTACAGAGATGAGGGTTGTGCTAGCATGAGAAGCTTACCAGCCAACCTGAAGAGGATATTGGTTCGATGAATGTAACCGGCCTCGCGGACTCACCTGGGCCATGTATTGGATTAACGCAATCTAGTACCAGATTAACAGGTCACAATTCCGGGTAATCGATGATAACTCACCTGCTTCAAGTAAACGCTCTGAGATGGATAAGTAAAGAGCTAGACAGTCTAGAAAGACAACAGACCTTTCCACAGGCGTTAGCACCAGTACATAGCACCACTTTGTTCCGTTTCTCTTCTTCGCTGTCTCCCGAGCCAGCCAATCGTGCGTCGTTTGGAACAAAAGTATCGACAACAAGCTCTTGCAAAGGATGTCTGATCCATGACTTAGCGTAGTTGTTGATTCAAAAGGTGACACTTACCTTCCCTGGGTGATATCGATTACGTTCTGGTCGACCATTATCGGCCGACGATACTCGTACCCTCTAGCTGCGTCTGCGAATGCTAAAAGGCAGTCCAGTTCAGCACATACATCGCAGACCTCACTGATAGATTTCTCGTGAACGAGAATCTCCTCAAGAAGAGCCTGAATAATCTCTATTTCGCGGTCCACAATCAGCGAATGAAGGTCCCCGATATGAGTATCCATATCTAGAACGGGTCAATGACGAGTCGCACGACAAGCAAACGAGTACCTTGCATTTCCTGAGATTTGAAGTAAACGTGCGACCTACACGGGATCTCAGACAGAGTTTGAACATGACATTGCCGACAAACTCGGAAGAGAACTGGAAAGGCGTTAATGTCAGAAGTAGAGTAAAGGGACCAATAACCTGAAAACTCCAGCCATCGATAACCCTGATTCCCTCTTCTCCTTCCCAGTCATCCTGCATCGGAATGCATATCAGAAAACCTATCGCGGGTCAGTCACTGAATGAACAGCAAGATCTTTCAGTCCTCACCCAGCTGGGGAAAATAGACAATGTTCAAAGAGGTGGTGAAATCAACAGGGATTGTCTCGCCAATTTGTTCCGCGACTTTGGACTGACAGACATGTTAGCTAGCCTTGATAGCAGTTGGGGTCGACTCACCAGAACCGAGTCGATACCATAGTACACATGCTTCCGATTGTCCAAGTCCTCGTCGACATTGACCCTGACAGAAACCCGACCGGCTTCTGCCGATTCCTCCCAGTCGATCTGGTCCGAGATGAATATAATCTGTCCTGAAATGAACCTAGTGCTCACGATTTCGTTAATCCTATTTCCCATGTCGCGGAAGGTACTAATGTCAAGGGCGGCGACCACCTGGAATATGTTGTAATCCGAGATCATAGTACCATATGATAAGGCCATTCACCTTTTGAACAATCTCAACGTCCACTATTTGGTTGAGCTCTGCCAATGCATCCTTCAACATTGCACAATGAAAGGTAAACTATAGAAAATCTTGGTCCAGAGCTAGCCAGTGATTCTTGGCTGACCTTGACTAGTCCTTGCCAATCTGCAATTTTGGCGCGGCCAGTTTTTGACATTGCCAAGATCCGTGGCACGTTTTTTATCCCCTTCAAATGAACGTGAAGTGCACCAACTGTAACCAAATTTTCGGACGCAATGAAGCAGTCCACAGCGTCATGACGTGCTTTTATAACAGCAAGAGAAAGCGAAGGTCGAAGCAGCCAAGTCCGCATCAGTGCACGTCCCAAGGTCGTCTTTGTGGTATTGAGGATACCTAGAGCAAGATGAGCTTCACTAGCAATGGTTATCGAGGGCTAACCAAAAAGCGACAATCCTTCTTTGATCTTGTCAGAATGAACCGAGGCATGAGTCTCGTTTTCGAAAATTTGCAATGAACTGAAAAGAATTAGTGTCAAGACGCTTCGCTAGAAAAACTTTACAATAAAGCATCGGTGTTGATTTGCATTACTTCATTCCTGCATATCAGATTGGTCTTTTTAGTCTGATAGATGGAAAAAAGTACCATACAGAGCCAGCGATTCGATTGTTCTGATATCCAAGCCTCGAACGCCTTCATCTTCCAGGTCATTGATTGCCCGTTCGCGCACGAGGTAATCCAGTAGCGCCCCAATGGACGAGACCTAAAGCGACGTGAGACCATGGAAAAGTTCGAGAGAAAAGTTCTGGTGTTACACAGAGGGGAGCCAATTCGACGGAAGTGAAATTGGAGAGTCTGATGCCTGCATTCCATCGCTTCATGGTAGGATCTCCCCCTTCTGCTTCTCTCCGCCGTCTCATGAATTCATCAGCGTTTCTTGCTCGAGAGTCATCAGAGCCAACGTCCGAGGAGTTGTAGTCGTTGACTTCTTCCGTTGGCAGGACTGATAACAGCTGAAGCGAAGCAAGGCGGTCGCGTCCCTTTCCAGGGACAAAGTCTTTATGGGGCCTGATTTGAATGATCCCACCAGAGGTTTCCACTGGACGATGTCAATGACCATTCAAGGATTGCAGGGATGCTCATCTTACCGTAGTCGCGAAGAGTGTCAATGAATTCATCGTCTGCTTTTGAGCTGGTCAGGACCACATCTGGGCTTGCTTGGTCCAGAACTATAGAGATATGAGATACAGCGACCAGCATATATGGAGCGAAAACGGACTCATTCTAGTCAGGTCAAAATGCGGCGTTTCCTGCGTGTCTTCATGAACGTAAAGCGTGTATTTCACTGGATCGTAATATGCGAAGCCTGTTCGTCCGCTAGAGATATGACAAGTTGGCTGAATGAATGAGCAAACTATGAAAGAGCGCACCGAATACATGAGGCAGTCAAGCATATCTTCAGGGCAGATCAGCGAAATATGCAAGTCTATCCTAGAATACCAACCTTTTCAGGAGGAGCAGACTGATCATCGGTTCCATCAGATTCCTTAGCCTCGGTGGTGTTTTCTTCTTCTTCAATGCTACCGTTGCCTTCCCATCGCACCTTTTTGCTTTGCCCAGATTCTTCGTACTCAGATTCTTCAATTTCATCAACAGACTCTGGCGTAGGTTTCTTTTTCCGGACTTGAGGCTGGCCAGGGGCCTTTTTGCGATAAGGAAAACGTCTTTTGTTGGTGACCATGAAGTTGGCACAAGCAGACCGCGACTGTGACCAGACGTGACGCATGCTCGGGTCTGTTTTTCTTCCCGAGTATTATCCAATCTGACCTATTTATCTGCATTTTCTAGATATCTGCCTGAAACAGCACGTATGCAATTCTAAGAGGGCAGAACTGGATTAACGCGGCTCGTTGGCAAATCTCGCGCCTCCCTGAAGATCGATTACTTTTCCGATTTCCCAAAGTCCTCCTTGCGCTTTTGCGCCTCAAAGTGCCTAGGATATTTGTAGGAGGTTCTGCCCCAAATCAAGGGTCTTCTCCTGCAGTCTCCTCAACCAATTGTATAAGACATTGTGGCGTGGTATGGATTCAGGACAGGACCTGCACCTTAAGGTGCTCAGGGTATAAAAGCCCAGAGAAAATCTCAGATTTACCAACACCCAGCTGTCTTTCAACCTTCATCTTTACAACCAAATCGAATATCATTCATCGTCGACAATGTGTTCCAAAATGACTTCCAAGGTCGTGGCCGTCGTCTCACCCACTATTACCGCTCTCAGCGTAAGTTCCGCTTGCTTGATCTCCCACATTTCATCGCTGACGACGTCCCAATAGATCGTCCGTGCAACCAACATGTTCCTCGTTCATAGCAAGAGCACACCCATAGCGCACTTGTCTTGTCTCGTCCTGACGATTCTGATGACCCTCATACTCGAATCCTCATTTCAACAACAGCCAAAGACAAACAATCATCAACGATGTCCTCCACAAAACCATTCACGTAGACCCTTCACTTTCCCCGAGGCAGGTCATCCAGAAAATCAACTTTGAAGTCCGCAGTGGGCAGACTCATCAAGTTCGAGTCAGACAATACCTGTCGAAATTTCCAGCACCTCAGACTATCGACGAGGCCAAATCCTTATTCCTTAGTTCCACGTCGGTGTTCAATGAAGTCATCGCGAAACAGAACTAAGGGTGGCCGCTCTGCAACCTTCAGCGCCACGGTCGCAACAACAATTGCAGAAGCTCAAAGGGTTCGTTAAGTGAAATAAGAATTAGCTGTATACAGTGTATAATGTTGAATCATACATAGCTCTATTGAAGAATTCCGACTGCAAACTCGTAAACCCCTAGAAACACGGCCCCTCCAGCTCCAATCCAAAGGGTTCGAGGAACAATTCCGGCGAACACACCCTTGACGCCGCCTTGACGGAAAATCGAGGATAATGTCGGCCGTGGCTCCTCTGGTTTCTGTACGCAAGAAATATAAATCAACAGAGACAGCAGAATAAAATCATTTACTTGTAGCATCACCCTGGTTTTAAGCACGTCTAGCGGCGTTGTGACTGCCGCTGCAATTGCGCCAGCCGTCGAACCGCACAAGGCTGCCTGAGGCATTGACAAATTGCGCGTCTTTTTCTGCTCATTCGAGAGTATATATGATTTCAGCATTTCATATATCGGAAATTGTATCGACGTGAAAGGAATTTCGCGCATAATAGTGATTGCGAAACCTCGGTATAATCCAGTTATACCGTCTGTTTTGAGGACATGGGACAGGGCAGAAAAGGAAGATGGATTAAGCAACGTCTGGGTGCGCGATTTGATGACCTCAGTTGGAACTCGGATGAGACAGGCGGCCTGAAAGGTGTCAGTGCACTCGAGGGAGGATGGATGGAAAATGACCGACCACTTCACCGACACTGGCACTGACGACGTGATTCAGTGGACCAGTTAGCGGCAGATTATGTTTCATGGTTTCATAGGTTGAAAAGAATGCTGCCGCTGCGAGACCTGAATTACGAGCAAGGCTCCAAAGAGGCGACTGACCACCAGGAGAGCTTCCCACTACGACGCTCCCAATGCCCCTGTAAACACCTCGGAAGCCACCTGCTTTGATGAAACCCTAAAGAACATTAGATCAAGAGCAATATATGAGCTGGCGAATGACCTGAGATGCCTGGAGCCTTGTCTTGACTGTGTCAATTGGGAAGAATAGGAGGTCCACAGCTGTGCCTGCTAGAGCACCACCCTAGAGCCTAGTCAGAAAAGAATTAGAGAATGAAAGGCGCGTACCATCAGGGCATGCAAAAACCTGGGCGGTTTCTGCTCATTGTCCATGGAAGGGCGATGCAAAGTGTAGTTATCTTATCGCTGACCAAGTAACTTCTCAGAGGCAGGTTTTTTTTGCATTCCTGAAGCTGAAGTTACATGTTTTTATAGCTAGGGATTGGTATCTCTACTTTTTGAGTTTTAGAATCTCCTGCGCCTCATGGCCAGTCACTGCAAAAAATGAGACCAGGTCTTTTGCAAAGAAGAGAGGCTTACCGTTCAGCAACAGGCTCTCAGCGTCCAACATGACTCGATTCCCAGAAGTAGAAAGGATGGTAGCAATGTCGCGGGCTGCCTCTAGGCGACGCAGCTCCAAGAATCCCTTGTTTCGACGCATTGACTCACCGATGAGTTCAGCAGACTGGGCCTCACCCTGGGCGCGGACAATGATTGACTGAAGAATTCGAGTAAGCTCCAAGCATGTCTGATATCACGCGAAATACCTGTTTTTCTTGGATAGCCTGGTCAACAAGGAAGGCGGCACGTAAAGCTGTTTGTTGTGCAACTTGCTTTGCTTCAACGGCATGGGTGAATTCCGGAGAGAAGGCGACATGTGTGATGGAAACATCGTCGAGAACAAGGTTGAATTTCAATGCCCGTCTTGTTAGATTTTCGCGAACCAGACGAGAGACCTGTCATACATTAATAAAATGTTGCAAGACAAGGGGTGTACCGACATTTTCTCTCTGGGTAATGAGCTGACTGGCGTTGAATTGAGCCACGACGCTCTTAAGGACTTCATTGACGATGGAAGGTAACACCCGCTCATCGTAGTCCTGGCCCAATTCACGGTAAATGGTGGGGAGTTCTTTAATAGACGGACGTGACAGAACACGACAAGTAATGTTGACCATTTGCAAATCTGGAGTCGTGTAAGTTTCTTTCTTTCCAGTGAAGCGAAACTGGCCTTTGGTCCCCGTCAAGCTGGCAATATTTCGGGGTTTGGCGCGAATGTCAAACACGATGGGTTTCTCGAACCAAGGGAGCTGTGTAGAATAAGAAGAGAAAAATATAAGATAGAAACCATGACCGCACCATCAAATGAGTCCCCTCAGAATATACTTCATCTGCAATGCCTTTTATGCTGACGAATGACATTGAGGATACAGACCTATAGAACCAGGGGCGAAGGACCTACCGAGTATATTTAATTGCTCTGTGACCACCGTCGACTAGTTTAAAGGTTAGGAAAAGTATCAAAGCTGCATAGAGACTTGCCATTGAACAAGCTTGCATTCAAGAGAAATCCACCAGCGACGAGGGCAACAGCGAGACCACTACCTGCAAAGATACCTCTGGGTGGTCGACCACCAGCGCTTTGCAGCCTGGACATCAGAACTCTGAATGGATCTTGGCTCATGGTGGATTGAGCAGACCGTCGATTTTTTTTGATCGCAGACTGACGCGCAACTGACAAGTCGGCAGGCACGTGCCGTCGTGCCGAGCTCCGAGCCGCGAACGGCAGTTTTGCCGACAAATCGGGAAATTGGAATTCATCTGGTTACTGTAACGACCATCGACGACTGCAATGTCCCACTCTGATTCAGTTAGTAGTATGGTATGGCTGCATCGTCTTTTTGGCTTCAAAATCTGACACTTTGTTTTCGCAGCTAGGTGAGGATTAAAGCTTGTTTGCAGCTTGAAAATCTAACAATTTTCAGGCTGGGTGTCCATAGCATGCTGGTACTTGTCGTCCGGATCGTCGTGAAACCGCTGAATAGCCATCCAGGATCGTCGTCTACTCTCCCCAGATCTACGAGAACTACAGCCTAAAATCGGGCGAAGGTAGGAACCCGACAACTGCTTAAGTCTAGAAGCCATCTCAGAATTTTCAGGATTAAGTGTACCTTTCGTCGTGGTTTGGCTTCTGGGGGATCTCTGCAACCTCGGCGGGGCTTTTTTTGCTGGGCTTTTACCCACTGTGATAATCCTGGCTGCCTATGTGGGTGCATTGGTTTCACCGCTCTCTCCAACTAACAATATCATCTCAGTACTCGATTTGCGACATCATCCTCCTTGGTCAAATCTACTATTACCGTCGGAGACAACGTCAACAACAAGGGGAACGTGCTTCTTTATTGCCCGGTGAATCCCGAGTCCCCAAGACGGAAAAAACTCCTACGAAACTGCTCGTGGCTCAATATACGGCAGCCATTCTGTTTGTTTTTGGCACGGGAGTAATAGCGTGGTGGATAAGCAGCAAATTGGAACACAGCGAAGAACCAGATGTACCAGCTGGTTCTGTGGGGTGGAAGATTCAGTTGGTCGGTTGGTCTAGTGCTGCATTATACGTGAGTCGACTTATTTCCGCTTATTCTCTTCGCGATTTGCTGACCTGCGGAAACAGCTCGGTTCACGCATTCCCCAGATCTGTACGAATCAATAACTCCGAGTCGACGTCTCTAATTGAGCCTACATGCAGTCAAAAACTTTAAAACTCGGTGTGCTGGACTTTCGCCAGGTGAGAAACAAGAGTCATGATCCAATCCGAAGCTCAAGGGTTTACCAGCTCTCTTTCTATTTGCCATCTTTGGAAATACCACCTATGTGCTTGCCATTTGCACCAAAAGCATGAGCAGACAATATCTCATCACCAATGCCAGTTGGTTAGCAGGTAAGGACCCCGACCAGCTGGCGGTCTATGTTTAATTGACTGTAACCCATGTGTAGGAAGCGGATGCACTGTTTTCCTTGATTTATTCGTGAGCTGACCCGCTTTTATCGCTCAATCGTCTCCTTCTGATCCAACACTTGCAGGTCCTCAGTCAATTCTTCTACTATCAGTCGAGAGATGTAGTCCAAGAGGATGTCAGAGAAGATTAGTAGAAATTAATACAGAACAAAATTGCTTTTGGCGTTTGTGTCCCAAAACGTCGGGCCGGCCAAAAGCGGATGATTGCGAACGAATTTCCGACGGCTGTAAGGGAGACTAGATGATGGACTTTGCGGCCTCGTGGCGCCTCGTGCATGAAATTCTCTGGTACAAACAATCAAGACGGCGACATGAGGCAAAACGGAACACAAGAGGCAACAGGGTCAGCATGCGATCCGATATAAACTGTAATCTGCAACCTGCGGACCTTCACAAAGGTTTGTCCGGAAATTCCCTTTCTTTTGCTAATAATTAACGTCGAATTTCTCCTCAGGGTCCCCTGGCGGCACTGTCTCGTCGAACCCAATCGAGGCAGCATCGTGTAGACTGCTTTATAAAGCGGCTCGCGATATTCCATCTGGATCATGGCCACTCGGATTCCTGCCAGTGCATTCACTGTGCGTCGTATTCACAATAATGTCCCTCCGGTTTCATCGAGACCGCCGGCTTCCAGTGTCTCGATTCCTCGTCTTCGAGAGGCGATAAACTCGTTGGACTCCAAGATGGCCTCTCTTATGAGCCAGCGGCGTGAGCTTGAATCCAACCTGGAACAAGCTGTACGTTCGCAGTCGCCAGTCCTTCGTCTTCCCAGCGAACTGCTTTCGTCCATTTTCGTCATTGGTGTTCTGGAATTTGGGGACGAGAATCCAGTTATGGTCGCGACTTTGATGCTTGTATGGTGCGTAAATCCTTAATCGTTGTGGTCCTGTCTCATGAAATCAGTCGCTATTGGGCAGATGTCACCTTAGGCACCCCGGTTCTGTGGTCCAAGATCTCTGTCAGTCAACACGACTCGCTTGAAAAAGCGCGTCGAAAGTTGACGAGGTCCAAATCTTGCCCACTTGACGTGACGATCAACTTTCCCCCGCGGACAGAATTTGTGGACAGCGTCAGCAGCGTCACAGAACAAGTTATTCACGCTATGGATCTCATCCGCCCTGCCCTTTGGCGAACCAAGTCCTTCTGTCTCAACGTCCCGAATAGACCGCAAGCTCATGCGGCTCTTCTACGATGTCAAGAGGAAGCTCCTATTCTTGAGACACTCTGCATTCAAGTTTTTCACTCGATGCAAGAGGATCATTATTCGAGTCCACCACTTCCTCTTTTCAACGGATGTACACCGAAACTTCGCTCCTGTTCTCTCACATCCTTCAACTTTGGATGGGATCTTCGACTTGTAACACGACTGCGAGTCCTGAAACTGGGTGGTTACTTTAACGAGTTTACTCCCAGTGCCACTACATTATTGAATATTCTCAGAGAGTGCCCTTTGATTGAGACACTAGCTCTTCGGAATATGTCCGATGTTGACTCGGAATCGTGTTATCCTTCTCCAGTCGACGATTTCTCTCCACCTCCAACGACGAAAAAGATCCAGCTCTCAAAGCTAAAGACAGTCTCGTTCTATTATGCTGGGAATGCTTTAGCTCGTCAGATTTTGGGGCAGATCGTTTTCCCGAACCTCGAAACCCTCGAACTTTATTACATGGAAAACATTACACCCATTTTACAACTCTTATACACCCAGGCACTTATTCGACTACCGATGAAGGTCTTGCGGATCGAATCCTGCTTCTTTAACGAACTCAAATTCCTGAACCTGTTACGTCGTTTACCCTCTTTATCCACACTGGAACTGGTCGATGTGGAGGATGCATCTTCGAACCTGCTCAAGGTAAGTTTCGGAGTTTCATATTTGGACATGTAATGACTTTTTTCTGTCCTTCAGGGTCTTTCCTCCGCTCAGCCTTGGGTTTGCCCTAGATTGGAGAATCTCAGCTTGGACGGCTGTACCTCTTTCGATTGGGATTCGCTTCGCTCTCTGATCGAATCTCGTATTCCCGCCAATTCTCATGCATTTCCCACCTCCTACGACCCCAAATCCTTCCATGCTTTACCGAAAGCAACTTCTTCTGCATCTGCTGCTGCTGCTGCCGGTGCTATGCGGCCGAGGACAAGACCTGGAGCCCGGGTGGTTCCAGGATCCCTCGGACCGCAGAGATTGCGCTGTGTGGACGTAACAAGAGTCAATCAGATCAGCAAGGAAATGGTTCAATGGATGAAGATGTATGTCGCCGACGTCAAATGCGAACCTGCAAAGAAGAATGTTTGGGGTTAATTCATTTATATTTGTAGTTTATCGAGTCTCGATATCCCTTTTCATAGTTTTTATATTTGGATTATTGTAACTTTATTACCTTGTGTATTTCTAGACGTTGCAATGGAATAATTTCGTCTCGCTCTACTTATGTGTTCATATAAGCCAGCAAAGCCTTTCTCCTCTCCTCTTCTTCCTGCTGTCGTCGTTTATAACTCTTGTGGCCTCGACCGTGGCTCGCTTGCCATCGTTTAAGGTCTTCTGCTGCTTTCAGATGGGCAGCGACCGCTTTAGCACTGTGAGTTACCCTTTTCTGTGATTCTTTGTAAGGACCAGTCGTCTTGGCCTTGAGCCCAATGCCTAGTCGATCGGACTTGAGGACCGTGGTTAATGGAGTCAACAAGGCTTTTCGAGCATAAGGGGTGTCGGAATCGTTGGACAAAGATGGCAGTACGGCAGCTGGTTTACGAGTAGCCGACTCGGCGGTCTCTTGGTCCGAGTCAGACAGCGTAAGGTCAATCGTTGGACGAAGCTCCCATATATCGTCGTCTTTTCCGACCTTCACCTCAACCTTGGTTGGCAATTCCAGGTTGTCCACTGCCTTTCTCTTTCCTTTACTGCGACCTCGACGAACGATGTCTGGCCCCAGGGCTTCTCCTTCATTCCAACCACTTTTCTCTAGCATTTCAAAGCCCTTGTTTGATGGTCCCAGTGTTAGCCATACTGGAGGATTGAAGCTTCCCCGCAAGGGTGGAGGATCTCGAGCAAGAATATCTGCCAGGGTAGTCGACGAAGAAGATGATGGTGCTGGCTGTTCCTGAGACTTTAATGCATTCATGATGAACCAATCATTCTTGGTAGGTTTCTGGCTCCGCTTTGGAGCTGGAGGCAGAGATTGTGGAGTCGGTTTGGAATCAGGAAGATTGCTCGAGGAACTTGGTTTAGGATGAGAAGCGTCGGGCCCTTTGGTCAGAGAGCGATACCAAGCTGCAACATCTGGAGCATTCTCGCTTGATTCTGTGACTGTAGAAACATCATTCTGGGGTGCGCTCCACGGATCGTATGCCAAAGTCGCGGGTACAAATCGCGGTGCTGGCCCGAGTCTATGAGGGAAAGCAGCTTCAGATTCGGCTGTCCACTGGACCGCTTCGTCTTCTTCAGGTAGAGCTACCTGCCCAGTTTCAATCTCGAGTAGATGGCGGTCGTTGGGATCATAATTCGAGTAGATTGTTCGGGCGATGGTGGCCATTGCTGACTGTGACTCGGAAGAGGCTGTGAC
This sequence comes from Mycena floridula, assembly GCA_029320655.1. Taxonomy (NCBI): domain Eukaryota; kingdom Fungi; phylum Basidiomycota; class Agaricomycetes; order Agaricales; family Mycenaceae; genus Mycena; species Mycena floridula. The sequence continues at coordinate 4,266,678 of JARIHS010000001.1, forward strand.
ATGCGTGACTCTGTTTGCATATCTTATCAGAGAGAAAGTACGTGACGCCCTATTATCTATCCTCTCCACGTTACATTTACTCACATCCATGGGCTTGATTCCCACTTGAACCTCCACCAATTTTCTTGAAGAAATTGTTGCAATGACTGGCGAGGAATCAGCCCTGCCAGGCCTGTTTGGTCGAGCCCGAATTATCACGCTCGTTATCTCTGTTATCGTTGCATTGGGCTCGGGGACAAACTATGTCAGTATTCTGTGGGATTCCCAGAGCATATTCTAATTATCTGCCAAATCTCTAGGTATATTCTGGTAAGAAATATTGCAGCTCTGTTGGAGCCTTAATTGAGATTTGCATTGCCAGCGTACGCTCCGCAGCTCGGTGAACGACTGAATATTACCCACACTGGGCTCAATATCATAGGGCTTGGGGGAAATGGTAAGCAGTATTCTGGTGTTATACGTTGGCTAACCCTTTGAAAAGTCGGTGTTTACCTTTCTGGTCCTGTTTGGGGCAGAATAGTCGATAGCCGGGGACCTCGTTCGCTATTTGTTGGATCGTTCATTCTATTACTCGCAGGATATTCGGGAATCATGAGTTTTTATCAAATTGGGCTCCCGACGCCCACTTCGACCTTGCCCGGCGTCCGTTTCGCATTGCTGGTCCTTTGCAGCTTCATGACGGGGTCCGGTGGCAACGCTGGCTTGACCGGTGGGCCAGAGTTCCATTCGCTACTTGATACCCGTCTCTGACACATTCTCTCATCCAGCTGCAATAAACTCGACGGCAAAGTCCTTCCCAGATCGGGCTGTATGTTCCGAGTACCTCTTTATGAATTGCTCCTGACGATTGAACAGAGAGCGACGACTACAGGCCTTGTCCTCTCAGGTTTTGGACTTTCGGCATTCTTCTTTTCGACCATTGCTCATACAGCATTCCCGGGAAATACGTCTTCCTTCCTGGCAGTCCTTGCCCTTGGGACAGCATGTCCGATGATTCTAGGGCTCTTGCTGGTTCGACCTATACCACTGCCAGCATCCGAGCTTATGCATTCACAAGAGTATGAAGATCTAGAAGCAGAAGCAGCGGCTGCTGGTGTTGACCCCTCTTCGCTACTTCACGACGATGATAGTCAAACACATCTTCTCAATGACAACTCATCTCGCGATTCAACACATACTCTCGAGCTTAGTCCACCGCGTAGCGCTTCTCGTGGACGAAGAAGTGCAAGCAAGAGCAGCAGGCTTGCCCATGAAGCTGCTGTCAACATCTTTGGTCGAGCATTGTGGTGCACAGGCGATTTCTGGCTATTAGTGACCATTCTGTCGCTTCGTGAGTCTCTTCTTACCTTTGCCTTCTATGCTCAAGTATTACTTCAGTCAGCGGTACCGGGCTCATGTGTAAGTTTACGGGCAGTTTCAGTTTCCAGCTGACCAGTCTACAGATATCAACAATGTAGGAGCAATGGCCCAGGCTCTCTACGTCAAAGACACTCCTGTCTTCGACAATGCTGATGCATTGATATGGCAATCAGCACAAGTCTCGACTATCAGCGTCATGAACTTTTCGGGACGTATATTACTCGGTAATCAAGGTTCTTCGTAAACTTGCCTTGGGCTCAACTCGCTATAGGTTTAATTTCCGACTTTGCGAAGAATAGATTGAGAATTCCCCGATCTCACTGTCTCATCCTGGTTTCTGTCCTTGTGCTTGTTTCACAGATTGCAGCATCTAGTGTGGACCACGTCCGGGATCTTTGGATAGCTAGCGCCTTGTTAGGCCTCGGATATGGCTGTGTATTTGCACTATTCCCAACTGTGTGCATTGAATGGTTCGGAATGCGTAAGTCTTGATCTTTTGGTCGGAAACTTCGCTTACTGTCATCTGTAGCGCACTTTTCAGAGAATTGGGGTTACGTTTCACTTGCACCGATGGTTGGAGGCAATATTTTTTCAATAGCATTTGGACGAAACCTTGATGCTCACGAAACCATGCCGTCGAGCGGGGTCACGACTAGGTCCCTTGGGAATTTACTCGCTAGAGAGGAAACTGCACGGCAATGTTTGCTAGGAAGAGAGTGTTACGTCGACACCCTTCAACTGACCATAGTTGGTTGCATTATTGCGTTCTTCTTGAGTATCTTTGCCAGCTGGCGAGATCGAAGGAAACTAGCAGCAGCAGCGGCTGAGCGTCGCGCAGCGAGGAGGTCTCAGGTTTTATGGGATGAATCAGAAGTATAGAAATTAGAGCTTGAAACTATGTTATTTTGTTGTAATTCAGGATGGTTAAATACGCCACACTCGGAGCGAATTAAACACGCCATGTCACGCCTCGTGACCGACTTGTCTTTCTCTTTTTGACACAACTGTCACAATGTCTGGCCGTCATCCGTACCGAAGTGTCCCTCTGAGATCTCGCAGAAACGTTCGTGGAGCAGGTTGGCACAGAAGAGGTTATAGAGACGCTGGCTGTATGTGGATCAACGTCAAACTAGGAAGCTACGGTCATGTTAGAGGTCAAGATGTGCAGGAAGATATGTCCATTAACGATTTCTGGAATCAAGTCATTCGTGAGTCCCTTTTTTCAACCTTTTCTTCTGGTTTTTTAACCGTTTTTTTTCATAGGTGGAATAGAGATGGAAGACGGCTTCCCCCTGCCTGCAGGTTGGACATTTGGCCTATACTCCAGAAGGAAGCTTCTAGAGCAGTCTGACACTGAGAGAATCGATACTATTTTCGATGGAGGCGAGACTGTCACCGTGAAAGTCAGCCACTTCCTAGGGTCTCATGAGATGGTATGCTGAAAAAATTTCAGATATTTGACGAGGAAGACCAAGAACGCGTCTACACTTATGGCGAAGGCTGGGGATATCATGTCCCCGGGCGTCCTGCTCGTCGATCCCAAGACGACACCGAGGAATATTACCGTTATCTGATTGAGAATGACCTTTGATACTGTTGCTTTAGATCCTTCTAATCTCGCTTCTATTGTAGATAATTCAGTCTGCCTACTTGTATGCTATGTGTCGATTTAATGAACTAGTTCACCACCAAGGAAGCAATCCACACGGAAATAAGGGGTTCCGTGCGATTCGACCTGTGACCTATCTTCATCGCCAAATTAATTCCTCCTCTTATCATGCCCACGATTCCCTCAGGGAGCAAGGTTCTCGTTTCTGGAGCTAGCGGTTACATTGCTGCTTGGGTCGTCCGATCGCTTCTCGATCGAGGTTATACTGTCCGTGGGACAGTTCGCTCAGAGAGCAAAGGGCAATTCTTGAGTCAAGCTTTTGGAGAAAAGTTCGAATATGTCATTGTGGAGGACATTATGAAGGTAAGGTCCTATTGAGCGTCTCGAAGACAGCAGCTGATGGATTTGACAGGATGGAGCCTTTGATGAAGCAGTGAAAGGTGTCGACGCCATTGAACATACTGCTTCGCCCTTCTATCTCGACAATATCGATGATCCACAAGGTGAACTGACTTTGTTTTGGAATCGATTCTGATGCTGATTGAGAGCAAGAGCTCATTGGTCCCGCGGTTCGGGGTACGAGAGGAATTCTGGAGAGTGCGTTGAAAAATGGGTAATTTGGGGTTCATGTATCCAGAAGAAGCCTGACACTCTCATAGCACGTCCGTCAAACGAATAGTCATAACTTCGTCCTGTGCTGCAGTGCTCTCTGTCCATCCTACACCCAAAGTTTTCTCCGAACTAAATTGGAACGAGCAAGCCCTCAAGATTGTAGAGGAATCGGGGAAAAACGCCCCGAATATCGCCAAATATCGAGCGTCAAAGACGTTGGCTGAAAAAGGTAGGTCCGGCATCTGAGGCGCAAAGGCAAGGAGCTGACGTCGAGTTAAGCGGCCTGGCAGATTTATAATGAGAACAAAGGCAAGGTGGCCTGGGATCTCGTCGTAATAAACCCTCCGTTTGTACGTGGCATCTGCTTTTCATTGTCGATGAGCTGAAGATTGTGAAAGGTATTTGGCCCGGTGATCCACGACGTGAAGAATCCCGAATCTCTTGGTACATCTGCCAAAGATTGGTACAAGGTGGTTATCGAGGGCAACAAAAGCGACGAGCTTCTCGCTACCACCGGCATGGTTTGGGTTGATGTCCGCGATCTGGCAGAGGCTCATTCTCTTGTTTTGGAGAAGGAAGCCGCAGGTGGAGAGAGGATCATTGTCGCTGCTGGACCTGTATCCTGGCAAGATTGGGGTAAGCACAATCAAATTGAAACACCGCCAGGCTCACCTGTGCTTCCAGTGGATGCCGCCAACTCTGTCACTACTTCTCGCAATCTTCGCAAAGGAGTACCAGGTGGAGGGAAGAATATGGTCCATCCAATTAATTACGACGTATCCAAAGCCAAGAGGATTCTAGGGCTCAATTACAAGACGATGGAGGAGACGGCATCGGCGACGCTGGCTGATTTTGACAAAAGAGGGTGGTGAAATAGCGATGGTTCGAGCGGTGGTGAACAGATTTCATTGCTTAGTAGCTAGCAGATTCGCTACGACACCCGAGCTTTCTTGACTTCGCTTCAACACCTCGAACAATGACTGGACAGAGCGCGTCGTTTCTGAAAAGAGTTTCTGTTCGTCGGATTCCGGTGTGAGGGGCAGAGAACCGACACCAGAATTGCGCATCAGTTCTGCAATCATCTGAGCTGCTTGTCTCAGTGTTGCTAAATAAGCTGCCCAGGAGAAATAAGCCAAGCGGTGGGTTATTTTTGGCAAAAGCACACCTTCGGTCTGAGCTGGGTTGCTGCCAGGATGGTAGGCATTGCGGCTAGCAAGAATTTGAGCATTAATACAAACCAAAAAAAAGAGTGGAATCGTACATTCCGTTGAGAGCATCTCGGGCTGCGGCCTGAAGACTCTTGACTTGCTCTTGGAGGAGCTGTATATTTTGCTTGAATGTCTCGACGGAATTCGGATCCATCTGATTTGACTGGAACCCTGCATTATTTTGTGGTCCCGGGAAATGCAGGGGAGCGATAGAAGTGTTGGTGCCAGTGGACATGGAATAATATAGCAGAGAAATCTCGTGAGAAATGAGCTGAAACCTTGGGGTGATCGACCGGTAGCCCGTAGCCGGTCGCGCATGATTTTGTCCAGCCCTTCTGTCTTCTCTCATGTCGTCTGACACAGATATATATGTCTCGATGCCCCCTTCGGTCGAATCTTCACGACCAACCAGTCCCACGAACAGACCTCCCTTCAGACGCGCCATGGCCTCGTTTGACAATCTCGTTTCGCTAGCCAATTATCAGGAAAGACTAAAGGACGCTCGTAAAACGATTTGGAGAGACAGAGGAGAGCCTGTGGCAGAGCTGTATGACATTGATCAATGTCTGAACCATGCTGCTCGTGGTGGACTAAGAGCTGGAACCCTTGCTTTCAGCATTAAAGCATGTCTCAATCTATTTCTGGCTCTTCTACGAATCCGCTCTATCCCAAAGTAAGCTTCACGTTCCAATCCTGCAGAAAACTCATCTCCTGAAACTCAGGGACCGTCGAATAGCCCTGATACGAAATGCACTCTTTGGCAGTGATAGCTGGAGGTTCGGTGCAATGCTTGGAACATTTGTTTCAACGTACAAGTTTCTTCTCAATGCGTTGCCTCTACTCATCCCGGCAATGAAGCCTGCGTCCTCCATTATTTTCTCCAAGTCCAAAGAGGCTTCGACAATCCTTGAAGATGAGACTGATGAACTTCAGCCCAATGCCGAAGTTGATAACGCATTAGAGGCAGGCATCTACTTTCCACGTCGAGATCGTTCGACCCTTGACGTCCCAAATCCGACACTGAATAGACGTGAAGCTCGTCTTTCTCTCAGCGCTCATGCCCAGCTGGTTTTGATCCGTAAAAAGACGCGTCGATGGCACGCTGCTCTTGCTGGAGCTCTGGCTGGAGGCATGTCCATAATGTTGGTGGACCGCGGTCAACGAAAAGGCATTGCAGAGCAAGTTTTCGTACGGTACGTCCTTGCTTGTCAGCTATGTTCTTGTACTGACAATCCACTAGCGGTCTACAAGGATCCTACAATGCGTTTACCTCGAAAAGAGGCATAACCATTCCTTATGGTGCCGTTTTGGTATTCTCTTTAGCGTATGTCATTGCATATACTTGGAATTTGGCCTGACTGCTGTGGCTAGATGTGGCCAGATTTTATACGGGGCCTTGCTGAGACCAGATACTCTTCCCCGGTCATATGTGACTTGGTGAGTTTGGTCTCTGATCTCGAGCGGGATATAACAAAAACATTCAGGTTTGTAAACGCATCAAAAGTCCCCGGAAATGGCATTAATCTGAATCGAGGTCTCGTCCGAGAGTCTAGATTGAACATGCCAGATTTCGAGGCATTAATGGCCAGGACGGTAGGTCTTTTTCTCTTTGGGAGCATAAATCTCTGATGAATGCATGCAGGATATGACCCCAGCAAACCGTACATCTCTAGCGGAATTCAAGGAATTGTTCCTCGCCCCAACTCCTGGAACCTACTTGCCGATGTACGCACCCTGTTCAACCATTCACCCCAGTAAGGAAGCTCTCCCTATTCCTCGAATAACCCTGATTTCCTTCTTCAGGCCAGGATTCCTGTTTGGAAGTTCCGATAGATCGCTTTTTCCGTGTGTTCAAGTGGATGTTGCCTATTTACGGAGCATTACACTTTATCCCGAAAGTCCTTTTCAAACGCAAAACCTTTGTCAAGGATCCTTTGAAGATGCTACTGGAGGCTGCCAAGGGCACAGGTCGATCTTCCGCCTTCCTAGGGATATTCGTTGTGATTTATCAATGTGGGTATTTTCTGGCATAGTTTACTCTGCTGAAGAAAATACAGCGATCAACTGTATCAATCACAACCTGCATGAATATCTTTCCAAGCTTCCTGAATCTTCGCCATTCAAAGTGAAGCAAAAGCTCCTTGATACCCTTCTCATCTCGAAAGGGTCATTCTGGCTGCCTGGCTTCATGGCCGGGCTGGCACTTTTCGTCGAGGAGCCCAGGAGAAGAGCAGAATTGGCGATGTATGTACTTCCTAAAGCCATGGAGAGCGCATGGACAATTGGCAGCGGAAAGGTAGGTGTGGCATGGAAAGGCGGCGAAGGTATTGTAAGTCATTCGTCCTTTGTTCGCCGGTCTCTTTATTCATGAATGTTACAGCTGACGGCTATTGGAATGGCCATGGTTATGGTGAGACTGTCCCCGATTTGATGAAGGGCAACTTTTGAAATATCTACAGAGCACATACCAGAACGACCCACAGCATCTTTCGGGATTCGTCCGTCGTATTTTGTATCAGTTCATTGGACCCAACTAGACTTTAAACTGGGCTGCGCCGACCGGAAATTGAATAACTGGGCCCTGCAAGTTGAGGGTCATTCGTATAGAGAATTTCACGTTCTAAAAATATGATCGGCTAGAAAATAGGACTACCTGAATTCGATAGCGTGAAAAATTCACCAAAAATTCACCAGAGAGCGAAGATCATGTGATCAGTTTTTCGCTCAACTTGAACTTGGTCGCTACCTTGCGTGTAATCTACTTCAATTACTATGACATCCACCAGACCGCCACTCGTTGGGTCTGTTTTCGAACGAAAACCATCAGCATCGTCATCATCTTTCGCCCCGCTGAGCACCGAGACTCGAAAGACAGGATTTCCACCCGTGAAGCATCGCAGCGCGTTTATCAGAAGCAGAGAACAGACACAGGCGAGATCACTACATGTTCCTGTTGTTCAGAGCTCTCCAAAAGTGGATGCTGGCGATGCTGAGCCACGACTAGGTGAGGCAAGCAAGTTGAAGCAGGAAACGGAACCTGCTGAATCCGAGGTTTACAGTGGTGCGTGTAGCTCTTCAACTGGCGAAAATTGATCCAGATTCCAGGCCCTGCAGCCGAACCAGAGTCGACCGACGATTTGTTCGAGGAGATTAGTCGAGAAAATGCCGCGAAAGTTGCTGCGATGAGCCCAGAGGAGCGAGAAGCCGAAAGAAGAGAGATTTTAGAACAGTTCGGTGAAGGAATCGGGGAAGTTTTGAGGAGAGCTCGAGAGAAGAGAACCCAGCTTCCTGATGCGGGTGAATTATCTTGCTGCTTGCAGTTTTAGAAACGCTCAGAATCCATTTCAGTACCAGTTTCGACGGATGTCTCAAAGGCACAAAGTGGGTGTATTCGTATCATTCTTATGCATTTATTGATTCAGTCATAGCCTCACCGCCGAGACCTTCACTGTCTCGCTCTTTATCGCGTCCAACGACACCCCGCTCTGTTCGGTTTGCTCAGCTTGCACCGACAGACGTGCATGTATACGAATCAGCCCCGTCTTCACCGCGAAAAAAGGTGTTAATGTTGCCTCCCTCTGACGGCAGCTCCGATGTGATATCCCTGAAGTCAAGTCAACCGCTTCCTGACCAAGCCAAGGAAGAAGGGACGCCCGAAGACATTCGTCAACGGTTTTTCCCTGATGCGCCTTCCAATAATCCCGATATCGAATGGATGATGGATTCTTCTTCAACCAGTTCAGATCCTTCGTCTTCTGCAATTCGATTCGATCTCTCCGGCAAGCCCTTGGATCCTTCTGTATCTCTTTCCCTTCCTACCCATCTCGGGCTTCACCATCATGCAGAAGGCACTCATGCCGGATACACTCTCGATGACATTTTCTTGTTGTCGCGGTCCAGTGTTAATGCGCAAAGAAGCGCAATGCTCGGTATCTTGAAAGGCGTGATAACCTTTCTTCGTGAAGGAAATACAGATCTGGACGCCCCAAAAATCATGAAACAGATTCTTTTTGTTGGGCTTGAGGCATTGGGAGAGCCAGGAGTCTTGGGCGCAAGAGCAGTTGAGCTAGTATGGGGAGTAATCGTCTCTGACGGTGCAGAAGTCGATCTGGACGACGAGTTTCGCTTTGGTGGAACTGAGATGCCTCCTTCGCCACTTATGGAGGCGCTGCCTCTCGAGGACCTTTTGCCACAAATCGCCAAAGTCCTTGGGTTCGCCGAGAATGATGGTTCGGCGACTACAACAGAAAAACAGCTTCTCTCCCTCCTTCATTATCTCGCACGACACTCGAACAATATTGCAGAGCAAATTGTACAGACGCCAGGACTGCTTTCGACTGTTGTCAACTTGTTCCTTTATTCCTCCAACCCAGATCCTCATGCCATCGACTTTCTCATTACAACGGCCATGGCATCTCGCTCCAGTGCCAAATTCCTTGTCGATGCCGGTCTAGCAAGTGGCTTGTTGCGTTTTGTCGCATCAATACAACAGCCTCTGCTTCAACAGACTCTTCGGTTGTATGTCGTCCTGGCCAGATATGGCCTCGCTTCAGGCCTTTCGGGAAGTGCAATCGACGTCTGGCGAAAGGTTCAGGCTTATCTGGTTACTCCAGCTTTAACAGAGACCTGGGCAACCCTTCTTGAGACTTGGACCATTTGCGCGATAGATCCACACCGGACGACGCCGCCTCATTCTCTTCTCTGGAGTCGAGTTTGGTGGGGCGAAGATTTGATGGCTTTGGTTCAGTCAAACAAGGAAGCAGAGTTTGATGTCCAGTCACTGTACATGCAGAGCTCTCTTTGGGCTGCTCTCGCAGCCTGGCTGGAAGGATGTCGCGTGAATTCGGTCAGAGCTGGAGAAAAGGAGTGCAATGATTGTTTACCGCTTTTGCCTCCGATGATTCGTATCGAGGTGATCATCGATGGGTTGGCGGGTCAACTCGAGCCCAACTCGTCGAATAAAGAAGCAGCAAGCTATGCAACAGCACTCATGGCTATAATACGACTTTGGTTGGCATGTTTGCCTCCACAACCTCTGCCATTCGACAAAATCTCGCATTTGTGCGCGAGATTTGTCACTCATCAGTCTGGTTCGTCATTTTCCTCAGCAGTCAGTCGACCATTCTCCAGTCTTCTGTTCTACTACCTTCAATTGTCGAAACATCATACATCTCAAGACCTGTGGATGTCTCAAGTATTTGCGGTTATTCCTTGTCTTCAGCCTGGGGACGAGAGTCTTGCGATTGGATTGATTGGAGAGCTGGTCAATGTCATTAGTCATCGATGGGCAGAAGTTCATGGAATTTCGGCTCCCAATGAGGTCTGGGAAAAGGGTGGCGTTGGAATCATCAGACCATTCCTTGTCGATGTCGTCAACGGTCAAACGCGTCCGCTTTCTGACGATGAGGAGTTGGCCCGAGATGTCATCGCGCCACTAGTATGCACGTCGAGGAGCATCGCAGAGACGACGACTCAGCGGCGTTTATTGGACAAGCATGGTCTACCGCTGAAGAGAAACTGGACAATGTCGCCTCTGGATCGGTTATTGAAACTCAGCGACGCTTTGGAGACTCGACAAGAGATCCTGGTCCCGTCACCTTGGGCTGCCTCCGAGACAGATATTGTTCGTGCGACGATGCTCTTCACGAAGATAGGGATTCAAGCTCTCCGAGGGTTGAAGTCTTTCCCGACTTTAACCCGTGAAGAATTGGTGTTTGACTGCATGAAGGTATTCATGTTGGAACATGGCATTCAAAACGATACAGGGGGCGAAGAGGTATTCCGCGATGGTTTCGTCGCTGGACTGATGAAAGAGTTGCTCGCTCCCTTTTCCGTTTCCTCATCGCCACCGTCAACTAGCTCTGACGACCTCGAAAAAGCCGCTACTTCATATCTCGGTGCATCGACTCCATTCTACCAATTCTTCACCGATTTCGTTGCCCTGTATGACGGGATCTCCTTCTCACATCCCGTTTTTTCTCTCCTTCTTCTTCCGCCTCTTTCGATGCGCTATGCAGTGGATTACCGGAAACTCATCTTCAACGATTATGCTCACTTGCTGAAGAATATCCGAACTCCAGTCGAACAGCTTCTTACGGGAGATTTGACGGAATATCTGAGCCCGATAGAGAAGGATCCACAAATGATCGCTGCATATCTTCGAGCGGTGGTTCGGGATGGTTCTGCCCTTGGAGACGCAGTGAAGTTTATCGCGATGCACCATCTTGCGGCGAATATATGGCGCGACTTGGCTGGAGACGAATGGGATAAAGAAAAGGCAGGAAAATTGCTTGGAGCTGTCGTTTCTCAGGCTGGACCAGATATTGTACGCGAAGTGGTCCGCTACCATCAAGCAAAGCCTGTCCTGGTACCTCCAAGATGCTACGAAGAAGGTTCTGTCGATGTCAAAGTTGGTCGATGGGCGTTGGTGAAGGAGATCGATCTTCAAGACAGGTTGAAGGGCTTGTTTGAATAGAATAGAAAATGTATCCATAGCTGTATTTATCGACGCGTTAATCAGCCCGATGGCAAGGCAATTGAAAGAGAAATTCACCATGCGAGAGTCGAGACTTGAGGTGGACGGGAAGAACAGGCAGGCCGGCAACATAAGGGATTTTATTCGAGAGCCTTCAGTGATACGAAAACAGATAGCAAAGGACATGTCCCAGATTGTTCTCGAACTGGATATCTCGGGAGATGGCAGCGACAAAATTCTGTTGATAGAAATGAGGACGAGGAAAAAGGAGCACTCACATCGAACAAGGAACCGCGACGCCTTTCAGCTGAGAAAAGTTGAGCACCAGAAGCAAAGTTGAGATAAGCAACTCACTTGCGCTGACCACTGGCATTGGGCTGAAATACAAGGTTACCAAGGAACATACAGTGATGTCCCATAGATAGTTTACTCAGGAAGACAGAGTTGGTGGGCAGTTTGGTGACGGCGGGCCAAACGGCAGGCGCAATGGTGGCTTTGACTGCGTCAAGCTGGCAAGGTCATCATCGGAGATGAAGAACGAGAATAGTCAAATGAAATACTTGTCCGATCCGGCGGTCTGAGACCGCGGCGAAACCGACGACGAAGAGGAAGAAGCTGCGAGCATACATAGTGTGGTTGGTTGTTGGGGTCACGATTTTCTACAAGCTCGGTGGTGCGGACGGCGAACATAATACTTATTTGCATTATTTTACTACTGTACGTCGCGTCCAAGACTGGCCGATCATCATGGACAAAAATTCTGTCGTGCCGAGTTCCCCTTTGGGATCCTTCAACCTTTCTTCTTGCCAGCATGTCTACCATCGCCCGGTCGGAATCTGCGCCGCTTCTTCAAAGTCCAAGGCGCAAATCCTATTCAAAGACGCGCGTATTTGCGTCTCCAAAGGGTCGCATTCTGAGACCCAAACCGAAATTGTCAAAACTTTTCGATTCATTTCAGCATTCTGCGGCACGACGGTCTGATTCATTTTCCTCCAATTATTCGCCCGACTCTCCTACACAACATCTTGCTCCCTTTAGATCTGATGCTTCAAGTTCAGATCTTCCTCATCCCGTTTTGGATATGCTATCCTTGCGACTCCAAAATTCTGGCGGTGTTGCGCGAGACCATCTTTCGGTAGAGCGTACATATCTGGCTTATCTGCGAACAAGCCTTGCAATAGCATCAGCGGGCGTTGGTGAGTGATTTGTGGATCTCTTTTTTTGCTTTTTGCTGAGCTCTTTTTTCAGCTCTGGTTCAGCTTTTCGCCATTGCTTCAGTCTCGAATGCGCAGCAGGAACATTTTGCTCGTCCACTGGGAGCCATAACTGTGTTGATCGGCCTCATTGTTCTCCTCATCGGTGCGTATCTCGCTGGAGATATGTCTTCTTTTTCTTACTAGCCGATAGGCACGATACGCTATTTTACCGTTCAATCTGCCCTGGTGAATGGCCAATTTCCGGTGGCGCGTGTATCAATGGCTATAATTGGTGTAGCACTGTCTTTGCTCGTCACTTCCACATTTGCAATTCTTCTCCTGGGCAAAAAGTCGAGATACAACGGTTGATGATCGGTCTGCCATATTCTTTCTCGGTAACGGACTATTTTCTCAGTGTAACAGTATTTGCTAGCATGCCAATGTTCAAAGTCTTCTCATAGCTTTGGAGCTTGGATCTTGCCAGCGGACGGCAGTTGCTTACCCAGTTCCCGACCTGGGTCGCATGAATATACATTGCACCAAGTAAACATCATTCTTTTCGGAAACTTCATGTCGTCCACAAACAATCACCAGGCTGTCTGGAGCTATATTTCAATCTAGTCCGCTTATCCCAGGTACAGTACTTACCTTGTTCAATCAGTTCAATGAACATTCGGAATCTCTTCCTAGTCTGTCTATTACCAAGTACTTCATTTCCTTTTGCGCCACATTTGGATTTCACTGAGCCCCTTTGTTAGAAATAGCTCTTTAGGGCAAGTTAGGGGTAGTTGCTCATCTATTTAAAGGAGGGCTGGTCTTTTCCGGGCTTCACCTCCCTTTTCATCACCACCATCTTCTCACAACTTTTGTCATTAGCACTTCGTGACAACAACCATGGCCGAAGAACGCGAACAATCGGCCACCGACTCTTTCCCCGATTTCTCAGGTGTCATCCTGGAAGGTAAATATCAGTTACTCAACGTCATTGGATCTGTGGCATCTAGGTTTACAAAGCCTCTGATCTGTCCTTGCCTGGCTCTCATCTCGTGGCTATCAAATGCATCGCAAAACCCGAATCTGATTCTCGAGGAGAGGAATTTCTGGATCGTGAGTTGAGGCTTCAGCGGAAGGTCTGCTTGCATCCCAACGTTTTGACTTTACATCATGACTTCATCGACGGTTCTTGGATTTGAGTGGTCTTGGATTTTTGTGAGGGAGGAGATCTCTTCGCAGCAATGTCCGCAAGTCGTTTCTACAACAATGAAGAGCTAGTCAAGCAAACTATGGTTCAGCTCATCGACGCCTTACAGTACTGCCACGAGCAGAATGTGCAACACGGTGATTTAAAATCAAGCAATGTGCTTCTGGGTCCCGATGATCACATCTACCTGACAGACTTCGGCGTGTGCAGCGAAACTCCTATATCCCAATACGTTGGCTGTGGTACAGCCCGATATCTGAGCCCAGGTTAGTGACACCTCCTAAATAACACAACTTTACTGACTTTCTTGACTTTCTTCTCCAGAAGCACTTGATCCCGAGACCAACTTACGTCCATTCTCCACTGTTCATTCCGACATCTGGGCTGTCGGAATTATTCTCGTGAATCTGCTCACAGGCCACCACCCATGGCTGAGGTCAGCCAGCACTGATGTATCATCAGAGCCGAATTTAAAGTGTATAATCATCCATCTAGCTTCAGCTTTCACGAAATTTCGGAGATTCCAACATCATACAACCGCCCCAGCCTCAGGGTAAGCGCGTGAAGTTGGGACTCGAGATTTAACTCTATTGTTTCTATCGAGGACTACTTCGAAATAGATATCTAGAGTGATGTTCTTGCTTGTGCTTCGCTGGCAGAAGGAATTTGTGGTCAGGACTGCAAAGCTGAGAAGTTGATTCTGTGAAGCCAGGCGATGGAGAACTTGCTGCGGGGACTCGAGGCTCGTAAAAACGGCGCTGAGCATCCTTACAGACGGCTGGTCTGGCAAAACCCTCGGCGTCCTTTCAACCAGTTCAGCTAGGGCAAATGAATCGGCATGAGAAGAAAAGGAAAGAAAAAACCGCCGACTGACTCCTGAAACCTGCTCTGTCTGTCCCGAAGCCGCTCATGTAGAAGCTCTTTCTTCAATGGTCTTGGTCGGATTCTTGCTGTCTCGCTTTAAAGAAGCTCACTGTCCCTTAACCGGTAAAGGTCCATCTCGAACCTGCGAAACATGCAACATCCATTGCAGAATTTGCGTGGCTCCTTGAAACACCATCTTGTGAATTCAAGGTGTAAAACGCGATCAAGGGCTTGAGAACTGGAGCGCAAGAAATAATGATGGGTTGGAGTCGGTTCTTTCTTGCGACGGCATGGTAGATATGGATTTGCTTGCTGTTGATAAAGCAAATGTCCCGAACCAAGCGTCATATCGTTTGTCCTCGGCGTTGTTCCATATCGTTTGATAGCATACGCCAGAGTCGAAGATGGGAAGGAAAAATGGAAGCAACTTTGCCCAAACCTCTTGCCAAACCTTGAGCAAGTGCGTCAAAGGTCGGGAAAGCAGCGATAGCGCCAGTTCGAACAAGTTGCCACTGTTCTCGCGCACCAAAAGCATGATGAGGTATTCAACAAGTGGTCCTGAAATCTGGCGTCAGGATTTTCAGCAGCCTCCTGCGAGCCGGTGGTACACGTGACCATCACTCCTCTGAAATGTCACAGTCCTGGAAAGAGCCGTTCGCTGAGGGCGTCTCTTGCTTCAAAAAGGCGCGTTATTCCAATGCGCTGCAACATTTTGACGAGGTATAATTCCATATCGACCTGTGCCAACAGCCACTGATACTTGTTCAGGCTATAAACAGTGGCGGTGATCAACAATATGCCATTTTCGATTCTCGCGCCGCCGTCTATGAGAAGCTGGAAAAAGGGAAGGAGGCCCTTCGTGACGCCAGAAAGGTCATCCAGCTCGCTCCCAACAGATGGCAGGGTTACTCTAGAGCGGCTCGGCTCTTTCTGGGGCTCAGGAAGGCAGACGAGGCACTAGTTATGGTGGATCTGGCATTGGCGAAGACAAAGCCCGCTGACGAGAAGCGTCGCGCCGAACTGCTTCAGCTGAAGGAGCTAGCTCAACATTGCCGACGACGATACACCTGCTATATCGCAAAGCTACCAGTGGAGCTCGTCTCTGAAATTTTCGCTTGTCTGGCCAGCGAAAACCACCTCCAAGTCCTCACTGTCGCAGCTGTTTCAAGCCATTGGCGCCGGATTGCCCTATCGACACCGTCTTTGTGGTCTTGCTTGGTCCTGACGAAGAAGGATCCAGTGCGAAAGACGCAATGGTGGACTGAACGCTCCAAAGGTCGGATACACGAACTCTTCCTCCATAAGTCCCTTCTCGGAGATTTCGACTGGGATCTATCGCGACTCCAAGGTCTCCATTGGCCGTCACTCCGTATTTGCCGCCTTCAGGACTGGGATTTGCACAGTTATCTCACGCAAATCTCCATGAGCTCTGTCTTTCCCAACTTGGACGAGCTTCATATCCAGGACACGTCTTACAGAGGGCGACGTGATCCATTATTCGCATATCCAGACACCAAACTCCGATCTTTATCGCTCCATGGCGCGTCATTCACCATGACCACCATCCAGGACCTCAATAATCTCACGACATTGGTTCTGAAGGACATTGTCGCGTCGGCAGGCATCACCATCGCGAGTCTTGTCGCTATCTTGACTGCGAATCCTTTGCTCAGGACATTCATCCTTCAGTTTGGCATGGGAACAACATTACAGGAGCCAAAAGAGGAGCTCACGCCAATTGTGCATCAGCTGAAGCAACTTGAGCTCGGCGCTTGTCATGGCTTACCTCCTCTTTTCGACTCTGTCGCATTCCCCGACTTGGAGCAACTGGCCTTGACAGGTCCCATCTCAGCTATCGACAGCATTTTTCACATTCTTCATCAAAAGAGATCTCACAAGCTCATCCGGCTTTCCATTCAAACCTGTGCTCTCAATCCTGGCCCAATTGTCGAGCTGCTTCGAGATTGCAGCCAGCTGGAGACTTTGATCATGAAGTCGTTGTACAAAGTGGCGAAAGGAGTGATAGACGCCCTTGGCAGTCCTGGGTCCAAGGAAGAGGTTCCATGTCCCAATCTCAAGTATCTGGATCTTTCCGGTTGTGGCGATGTGAAAGCTGGACCGCTCTCGCGAGTAGTCACTTCGCGTATGACCGAAGACCGAGATCACGGTATCGAGACTTTGATTGTCGATAAATGTCCGCTGATCGACTCTGAATTTCTGCCATGGTTCAGGGAGAATGTCAAGCTGCTCAGTTGCATCTACGAGACAAAGAAGCAGTCACGTTTGAGGAGATGAAGGTATTTGGCAAATGTTGACTTTTCATTTAGTTGACGAATGATTGTCAGGAATATTTGTACTCGAATTGTACTACTACTACTACTACTACGAGTTACTTGGAATACTTTGTCATATCTGTGTGACTAAAAGTGATGTCTGCCAGTTGAGCTATTTCACCCATAGTCGAGGTGAATGGTTCAACGCTAATTGCGTCCATATGAATTTGTCTGCTTCCCCACCCAATCACCAGAATAATTTTGGTTGGCTCTTCGATGGAGGTCCCAAAGACGATTGGCGGGAAAGCGCCCTTGGCCCCGTTGAGGTGATTGATCATTCTTTCCGAAACCTTGAGGAGTTCTGCCATATCCTTGCCTTCTTTCAGGGTGACCGAAACAAACTCGGTCGTTGGGGCAGAAAGAGCAGGTATATGATCCATGGTGACCTTGATATGGTGACTGTCGAGCGGTCCCTTCAAAGCTGGTTTTACACCAGCCATGATATCGGCATATCCAGGGCCATCGACGACCTTCTTGTGGTGTTCATAGGTCTCCCAAGCTTCACGAGTTCAATGAGCCAAAGCTTCGTTCGTTCAGGATGTACTTGCCTGTGACGAGATGCCCAAGTTCAGCGCCTTCGACTTCATTCTGCAACCCATACCAGGCGCTGGAAATCTCGTGTTAGGACTAGATTTGTTTCAATCTTTGGGAAGACCTGCCCAAGGTATCCCTCGGCGTCTGCGATGACCTTGACAGCAGGCTCAGCAAGGGTGAGGTTGAGCTTGTAGGCATCGGAAGCAGGGAAAGTAACTCGGTGAAGCACTGGCATGATGAATATGTAGGATCAATAACAACTGGGAACTTGACTTTATAGAACTTGTTCGGGTTTTCCAACTGACTGGCCGTCCATGACTGATCTGACTGATGTAGTGATCTTGGAAGCAATGGAGCGGGGAGACTAACTCTGAGACAGTATTTTAAGCCAGAGGTTCAATCGCGTCAAAGTAGCATTGTGACGTGGCTGAAGCGACTACATAGATATCAATGGGTAGACATTGTGATCCCCGCTGATGAAACGGAGTAAAAAGTATTTTCATTCAATTTGTGCCTGCGCCGTGCATTCATTGGACACCTATGAATCCAGTAGCATCACTATAAATAGTGGTGGCAGATGACGCTCAATAACTGTGGCGCAGCCTTGATGCTGCCACGATTCCAGTCGAATTCCGGCTTGGACCGGTTGGAATGCTACTTATGGAATAGTCAGAGCAATCCTGAAGATCGTCGAGCCGAGTCATCAGTGGTGCTCAGATCATGACGGCGCATAGAGTAGTTACATGATCTGCAAACGCCCTAGTCCAAATACGGAAAGGCAATATAATCAGGCTACTCTAGCCATACTACTCTACAATCTTTCTGAACAGTGTTGTTATACCATCACGGACCGCAGAAATATCTGATACATCTCGAATCTTCCGGCATTAAACATCTGGATATGTGGCGCAAGACGAGCTTCTCGTCGTCATTGATTCAATGGCATATTTTCGATTACATCCTTATAAGCCACCGGATATTATGATCTAAGTTCGATGCTTGAGCTGAACTAGCTTGTGTTTCTCAGCACATACTGTATACGAATTGCGAAGCTAATAGTAACATCGTAAGAGCTATTCTACTTATGATGAGTGACATTGTAGATGATGTGATTGGTCGACAAAGCCATCTTGTAACCGACAGAGCCCTGAAAAGACACGTCAGAACCAAGTTGTATTACCGAATTCACTAGTGTGGCGTCTTACACTTTTGGTCTGGTATTCCTCGATCACGCTCAGATAGAATCTGGCAGCGTGAGCAGACTGGCCTCTTCCGGCGCCAGCCCAGAGCTCAACGAAATCTGGCATTTGGAGCTGAGATGGAGCGCGATTCGGTGGGTTTGTGTTTCCTACAGCGACTCGTCAGTTTCGTCAAGTCAGGGAAAGAGATCTTACCCATATTGGGGATCGAATATCTCCCAAAGACATACCCCACGGCCCATTCTTCTGCAGGAATGGAGGAAGTAGGTGGTGTTGTGAACAAGATGACAGAGTAATTGACACTGATGTAGTCGTATTCCAAGACCGATTGATACTTGAAATCAAAAAGAGCTTTGGGCTGGATGATGGCGCCATTTGGGGGATAGATAATTTTCGGTTTGGCTGCGGTAGCCAAAGCAAAGACTGAGCAGAGGAGAGCAGCGACGAAAAGCATCGGAAGAATACTGTTACTCGTCGAAACGAAGACTCTTTTATAGGACCGTCTATGTACCGCGGTGTCCGTTCGGCAGCTCAATCGCACCGACTCGAAGGAAGACAAGAAGCTTGTCGAAGATAAACCTCGCTCTTAAATGTCGAGAATTTGGTGGATACAAAGTTATGTATATAAATACAGAATCTACTATAGTGTTCATGAGGAGCAGTATTGACATGATGAGGAATAAAGCGTTTTTTTATACTAGCCGACAAGATCACCACCAAACTTTTGTTGGAGAAGAGTATTCCACCGGACGATACTGAGCTCCGAAATCCATCTCGAGGAAGGAGGTATGCTCCACCGAAGGAGTGAATTCCATGTCCAGGCCTTGAGAACCGAACATCGATTCCAGCTCCCAGTCAGAATGGACGTCGGTGTTCGCTGTCTCCCGCTTCTTGCCCTTGGATTTCTTCTTCTTCTTCAACGACAAGGTGTCAAAGAGGTCGACAGTCGAGTTTAGCGAAGATAGAGTGAGCTGGGCGTCAAAGTCGACACCAGCCTTGAATGCAAACTGTTCATCGATATGATAATACGAAGAAGGAAGTGGAGTATTCAGCTGGGTCTAAGGAAAAGATCAGAAAAGGTTGATATTGAGAACGGTAAGACATACCACGACAGTAGTTTGGTCGGCCATATGGAAGAAATGGTGCTCAGGCGATGACGATTCAACAATGTGATGCGTGATGACTGGAGCTTCCTCCTTCTTGACTGGCTCCTCTTTGATTTGGACGATCTCGGTCTCGGGCTCAGCGACATGACCGTCATCTGAAATGGCGACGCGGACAGCGTCCATCGAAGCGACAGCGGCACGAGAAGGACGAGCAATGCGACGACGAGATGAAGAAGCAGTCGGATGATAATCTGATTCGACGCTGGTGCTGCGAGTTCGGGAAGAGCTGGGGCTCTGGGCCCTAGGCTTCTTGGGTTTGGTCGAGTATGGCTTGGATCGAACATTGGATCCCGGCGAATACTTGTAATTTGGGTAAAACACGGTGTAGCGGTTCTTCTCGGCTTCAGCCATGGCATGATATGGAGCTCGCTCAGCCTCGCTCAAGCTCTTCCATGAGATGCCGGCTTGCTTGCTGAGATAGTTCTGGTCGATGGAAGCCGCACCTGACTTGATGCGCTTGTAGAAGACAGAGCGATAGAAGACTGGCGGTGAAATCAGAAGAGGAACAATGAGAGATAAATGGGCGCACTGAATGCATTACGCGGTCTGCGAATCTTTCCATCCGAACCTTGGCGCGACGAGTGAGCTGGGGCAGTAGCCAGTCCAGGAGATGGTGGGTCGTGGAAGGATACGAGGTCCTTGCCGTTCAAGTCTGGGACGGGCTTGACTTCATCGAACATCTGGGGAACATATTCCGGCCAAAACTCTGGTTCTAGCAATGGTCAGGAATGGATTGAGAGAAGAGAATGATGGACCAACGATGACATGGAGATTGGTTCGAGAGACGCCTGGATTGACGAGCAGAGTAGATGTTGCGAGTAGCAGGCATGTCGAGGATAATGAAAAAACAGCATAATGGCGGCTATTTCAATGATTAGAGCTTGAACACGATTCGCACCAAATATGGATGTGTGCGAGCGCAAGAAGCGACCACCCCACTTTATAATCACAGTGCGATGGGCCTCGAGGCGATTGTGACTAGGTAGAAAGGTGCCGGAGAGAAACTCTAGAATCGGCAACAAATCTGGAATCAAATCTGCCTTGAGGCGCCTCGAATTCAGAACAAAGGCATTTATAAGCCAACTTGGGCGAATTTCACGCGTCATGAATCACAGTAGTGATATCTGTGTTTGAAGAATGAAAATGGAAAAAGAGGAGAGCCGTCACATGCTCCATGTCGCACTTTGGCAAAAACTATACCAAGCGATTATCCGTGGTCAGCGTCATCAGCTTTGAAGAGGTTGAATCGCCTGGAACAAAGGACCAGCTGGCTGGGATATTGCAGGCTTTGGAAAAGACGCCTGTTTCACGAACTGTTCTTCATGATGCTCTCGATGCTGTTGAGCAAAATCCGGGAATCATGCCCACCAATTCGGTCGATGCTGAGCTTCAACGAGCAGTAACTCAGAAACTCGTCGTGGCACTGTATTCCGAAGCGCTCCAACTTTTTCTAGACCAGTCTTCGCAGCTTGAAGACACCGCAGAGTGGTGGTCAAATATAGAACGGTCGAAGAGGAATGTGGCTTGGTATTTCATTCAAAGTGCGTCGCTTTTTTATTTCTAAAAGTTCAGGACTAATTGGTTCAACAGCTCTTCCTACGCGTGCATTGAATTTGCTCCGGGGCGTCCGCAATACAGACATCACAAAAGCCTCTGCACTTCGACCATCATTTCTCCTGACTTCCCTCTTTCCCCATCTTCGCAATGAAAGTCAGATTTTCGGATCGCGGTCCCTTTTCTTTTTCTCTCTTCCTCGCGACAAACCTCCCGAAGGCTCGCCCATGGTTTCCAGAGTCATCAACGCCTGTGCTAGGTATCTCAAATGGGTGACACTACCACTGGAGTTGACTCAACAAGAATGTCGCGAGAAAAGGAAAAAGCTCGAGTCCCTTCGCGACCAGAGAGCTCAAATCCTGGGTACACTGGCCCAGCAGCGGGGCTCGTTGACCTATGCATTGCATCAGGAAAATATGGACGTTGGGCGAAAACAGGTCCATCATCATATAACACCATTCGCAATCAACCTGAATCAGACGCTGAAACTCGGAGAACCTACAGAAAAACCTTCAGAAAACACGTCTCTGACGGAAGCCATGCGGAGCATCGTCAGGGTCTCTCTCCCTCAATGCATCGCTCTCCATTCTTCCCAAATCAGTCCTTTGCAACGTCCGCCATGGTTCACTCTTCTATGGCCCAAAATCTTTCTCCTTCCACTAATTGCTCTAGTGTCTCTCAGATACTTGTACAAGTCTCGTAGCTCTCTGCTCGAGATGGCAAACGAGACCATTAACACTATTAAATCTTTCCTTGTTGGATGGCTATTTGAACCGCTGAAAGATGTTTGGAATACCGTTCGGACAGGCGGCGAAGATGGCGGAGTTATCATCTCCAAAGAGGGTGTCTTGGCCGATTTGGATGTACGTCTCTTTTTATGATCGCCGCTCGATAACCTCATTAGTAATGGTTTTCCAAAGTCTCTCGAACGAATGACCCTGTCCTTTGCCAAGGATCAACTCCGGTATGGGGCAGACCAAATGGACTCTTTGTCTCAACAAATTCGCGTCGGAGACCTTACTGCCGTGTTAAAGGTTTATGAAAAGGATATCGAGCATCCTTTCAAGGCCGCCTTAATGGGTTCTCTTCTGCGCTCTCTCTTCATCCAGATTCAAAAGACCAAGGTCAGAGAAACCTCGGTTTCCTTGTTGCTATCCATGCTCAACAGTTTCCATAGGTTGATATAGATTATGCCTTGAAAGGTATCGACCGCTTGCTCAAGTCCCAGGAGCTGACCTTCGCTTTTGTTGGTGTTGCTCCTGCGCTTACAATTGTTTATGTTATCGGTGGATATCTCGGGAGAATGTGGACGGGAAACCAAGGACACGGCAAATACGGAGGCAAATTCAAAAGGGCAGCTGTCATGTTCACTATGAGGTTCGTCCAAGTTCACCAGGACAACACGGCTTACTTATCCTGTTTATAGACGGATAGAACGACTTTTGATTGTCGACTCTGGAGAAAAAGACGTCTCTCCGCTTACGACTGGACTTCTTATGTTATCGGTAGCTCATCTCCGAGATTATGCGGAAGTTTGTCTGCCTCCGAATTCCCGGCTGTTGGAAGGTTTCTTGCAAGATGTGGGCGATTTAGAAGCGCCTGAGCTTGGGCGAAACGAGAAGCGTATGGTCGTTGAAAGAATGTGGAGAAGCTGGGGCACCATATTTTCCTGGAGCAGAGTCGCCGCAGAAGAGCCCCTTCGATGATGAAAGAAATTTACTGTTTCCATGATAATAGTAAGCCTGAACTATCGCACGGTACCCTGACAATAAATAAAGGTCTACACCCTCGTATCTAGCTGGTCCTGGCTTGGCGTCGCGGTGTCTTGAATTTACGCGTCTCATTCACCGTCACGTGAGAGCCAAGACTCGACTTGGCTCCAACCAGATAACGCTTTGCTCCAACAAGTACATAACAACACACATGCCTGCAATTCTCAAGAGCTATAAGAAGCTGCGGTTTTCCATGTTGGATGCTCGCCTTTTCCCCACCGATGACCATGTCCCGCACCATTGGAGATTCTCAGTTTGATACTGCAGGCACTCCAGTTCAGCCAGGAGCACTCCTCAGAAGAATCCATGGCTGGTCGTGGCAAGCATTTCCCATCGGGATGGGCACAGGAGCGGTCTATGTTACTCTTTCGGGTCTAAAAGAGCATTCGGACGTGCTCACGAAAGTCGAAACTGGGTTTTACTTTCTCAACATCGCACTCTTCCTGTTAAACTCTTCCATCTTACTGGTGCAGGCCATTAGTACGCGTTGAACTGCAATATTCCGCCTGTTGCTCACTGCTATCCACAGTGTATCCGAAACAGGCTTGGAAGCTGCTTCAGGACCCGGTCAAATCTATCTTTGTGCCTCTCATCGTATGCTGGCTATGCTTTGAACTTGAGCTGATTCTGATCATCTCTGTAGGTCTTGTCCTTTGCCACTATTCTGATCGGTACAATAAACTACGCAATCCCGCGCGGTTTCGCGGCCTCGGAGTTCATCTATGTCCTCTTCTGGGTATATGTCGGCTTTGCCTGTCTGGCCTGCTTTCCGATGTTGATGATCTGGTTCAACAAACCGCACGATTTGACGCACTTTACCCCAGCCTATGCTTTTCTGATATTCCCAATGGTAGTTTTCGATGCTAGATGTTGAACCCCGCTAATGACCGGTCCTAGATGCTTGTTGGTGTGGTAGCTTTCAATGTGCTCAAGGTCATGTCGCCTTCGGACACCAGAGCTATCGGTATCGTTTTGACAGCATACTTTTTCCAAGGTCCGCAACTGCGACTTTGACTTTGAAGTCGTTAATCTTTCTCTAGGCTTGGGTTTCTTTATGACCTTCTTTTACCTGTGCATCTATGTCATTCGTATCATGACGGTGAGCTGAATCTTCAACAAACATGTTATTTCGCTCATTCAATCTCCGCAGACCGGGTTTCTGACAGGACACCAGGCTAGTCTCTCATGGCTCATAAACTTGTAACAAGCATTAACAGTTCACCACAGGCGAACGGGGCTTTCGTGGCATGCGGTCCGCCTGGTTTTACCGCTCTTGCCTTGATCAATTTGGGCCGCAATGTCCGAGACATGTATGGCGTCTCTATCTCTCCCTTCGACTTTGACTTACTTCTTGCAGTTTCCCTGCTCACGGTCTCATAAGTCCCAACGCAGGGGAAATCTGGTATGCAACCAGCGTCATGGCCGGTTTGATGCTCTTTGGTCTGGCGGTTTTCTTCTTCCTTTTCGGGATTCTGCCATATTGGTTCAAGCTTCACAAAGATCTCAGCGAAATTCTCGGATGCAAGTGTCCATGTTTTCTATTCGTTTGCTTGATCTGATTGGTTTTCTAGGTTGGGCGTTGACCTTTCCCAATGGCATGTGGTTGTTTTTATTGCTTCTCAATTTGTCTGAATTCTCGCAGTCGGCTGGATTTCGACTCTTCGCGTCATCGGCGATATATTTCAGATCAAAGGTTTCCACATCCTGCATTTTATTATGACGACTCTTATGTGCATCACCTGGGCTGTCCTCTTCGTCCTCACTCTCCTGGCGTTTTATCAAGGCAAAATCTTGATCTCGAAGCCCGAGGATGTTGCTCACGAGTATCTCCGGAAAAAAGAGCCTCAGCTTGACATTGAAAAGCCATCTTGGGAGTTGAGCAATAGATTTTAGATATAGATTTACCTCCCTTCAGGTTTTGGACATTCAGACGTTCATTCAGATATAGAGATAGACATTCAGACATTCATTTAGATTCAGAGCAGATTTCCTTCCCTTCGAGTTTAGACATTTTCAAACATTCATTTAGATCGAAAGACACTCATGTATTATATTTTGAATTAGATGGACTTGCACTTTAGATATTGATATCATATTTTATTTGAGGCCGACTTGATAGAACACCTAGTAAAAGCGCTTCCAGAGCACACAAGTTGCTAGAGCCTAGAGGTCGGTCACTTTGAGCGCCGATTATCAGCATTCTCATTTAATCCACTTTAAAAAACAAATCTGTCGCGGTGGGGTTGAAAGAAAACACGACAGCGGAGCGGAAGTGTCAAAAGTAATACACCTTGTATGAGCTAAAAAGCATATAAAGATAATGGCAGGGAAAAACTGTAGGGTATCGAAAACGGGGATGGGGAAAAATATAGTGTCACAAAGTTTATCTGAAGAATTTATGAGAACAATGAAAGGACAGACAGATAGAAAACGCACCTCAGACAATGACAGAAGTTGCTGAAGAGCTGCTAACCCGCTTCGTGGCTAAAAGATCTTCCAGGTTTTGCCCAGAAGCTCTCAAGCAATCGACCGGAATTAAACCCAGTAATGCGGGACCCTTACCCTTTTCATTTGGGCCTGATAATTTTTCAACCAGTGCCCACCCGTCGTCGAAGACCTTACTGACGCGCACGTGGTCCCCGACGACCACAGCGAGCTCGTCATGGAGAGTCGGACTGAATGGTCTTCGAACAGTCTCTAGCTGTTCGACGGCTGGGTCTGAGAATGGGTTGTGAACAGCCTCGGGCAAGGCTGGGACTGGCTGAATGTCGTCCGCTGCAGCGCTCCATTCTCCAGAGACATGATTTGGAGGTTTTGGGAAGGAAAATAATTCTGAAGGAGAAAATGGTCTGACAAACATTGGGCTGATCTGACCATCAGATGGATTGCCAAATGGATCGGCGACAGCAAGGTATTGAGAGTGAGATTCGTTGGAAGTGGAGTCGCTGCGATTACTATAAGTAGAGACGCGACGCTCCTCGGTAGATGTATCGACCAGGGCGAATATAGGACTTTGTGGCGGTACGACTGGGGGCTCTGAAGGATGTAGCAGGAAGCCAGGGCCATGAGCATCGCGAATCTCGGCCATTGGGGGAAGAGGAGGCTGGGCTGAGAAGTCGAGAACCAGGGAACTACGTTCGCCACGATCGTAGGTAGTTGCAAAGCTGCTCCTGGCCGAAATGGTGCCAGAGCCAACAGTAGCATCGTCGGTCGCTCTGTCATCAGACCATCGTTTTTCTGTGGTCGACCACCAGCGCTTCTGTCTTTCGCTGCGTTTTGACTGTGAACGACGACGAAGAGCTGCGATGAAGAGACCGGCGAAGAGGAACAGCGCCACAACAGATATTCCAGCTATAGCGCCCTTTGATATGCCATGTTTCGGGTCGCTATCTGTTCCAGAACCTCCTCCTCCTGTTGTTTCTCCACCCCCATCTCCACCGGCACCGGCACCGGTATTTCCTCCATTGCCAGTATTACCTCCAACGAAAGTGGCCGTGTGTGTCTCTATCGGGATCCCGTTGGAATACACGGTGGTGAGAACATATTCGGTTGTCGAGCCCGAGGGATCCGATTCATTATGGTCGACTGGTTGTCCCCCTACATTGACAACAGCAAAGGTATGATTGGGCGGAGCTGAAGTGCTGATGGAATTCGAAGCGCCGCCGTTGTTGTTAGCGCCACCAGTAGCTTCGGAAGAGCCAGAGGGAGTGGTGCTGGTCGGACTCGAACTATCATTCGCGCCACCTCCAGGTGCTGCTGAACTGTATGAAACTGAACCACCAGAATCCGCTGAACCACCTGAACCATCTGAACCACTTGAACCACCTGAACCGCCTGAACCTGGATTACCAGAGCCACCAGAGCCACCAGAACCTGAACCGCCACCTGCAGTACCGGTATTTGTTGTCGCCGTGGCAGTTGCTGTAGCAGTTTTTCGTGAATCACCAATTAAAGCAGTGACTAAGGGATTCAGCAATGGAATGGCGGGCAGAGAAAGAGGCAGATCAATGAGACCGCGGTCTTCAAGAACTGCTTTTTTCGCATCGCGATGAACGCGACGATGAAGACTTGTGTGAGCACGTGCGCCACGGTTCATGGCAGTGACCAAGTCCTTCGTTAAAATCCAAAAGAGTGTGGAGTCGTCGTTTTGACGAAAAAGGGAAAGGAAAGAGAGTTGTAGGTAATATTTCCGGACGACCCTTATGTTCTCGTATACAAGGCAGGATTGTTCCATCAGGAAATTGGTACTCCCACTCCACAACCGCCTGACATCGGCTGTAAGTGGAATGTTCCCTTCACCAATCATTAATCATTATTGGCGCCTATCGAAAATTAACCAATCGCAAGTTCTCTTCTAGTTACTTCTAAGTTCTTGGAACAAAAGAAATGAGCAAGGGAAAAATATAAATAGCATCCGCTCTCATCTCCTGTCTTTGTCGCCATGGCGGCATAATTTTCTGTCGACGGGGAGTCCCTGACGTCAGAGAGAAAATCTACTATTATTGTCTACATTTATACATTGCTGTGGTCAAATCATTGATCAGGTCTCTCTTGTAACACATCTCTCGACTCATATATGCTATCATTTACTTCATCTTAAGCGGTCCCTAACGACCGCCGTCTAGAATTCATAGGACTACAAGTCCATAGGCCTTCAACAGTGGCCTTTGTATTTTATTTAATCGGACTTGTACAGATTAGATTAGGTCACATGAATCAATCAATCTTTACACCAAACTTTCACCCGAATACCTCGACCTAAGCGCTTTCCGTTGCACCTCGCGCTGCACGCTCGCCGGCAAGGATATTCTCGAGGAATTAGGTGAGATTAGATTCTAGCTACTGACAAGAATCTATTTAGATTATCGCCTTTCGTTGGAAAACCACAAGAAACCCGCAATCAGAATTATCGTTCAGGCCGCCCTTACGGACAAGCCTTTACATTGGTGGACACATTGGGAAATTTCTCAGTGGACATCTTTCCAACCGAAGGAGATCAAGGATTGAGCTCGAACGACCTTGAGCTCAAGGACAACCGCATTTTCTACAAAACAAGCGACCATTTTGGTCGGCTCCCTTTTTCCCAGCAATTTTCAATTATCAACAATTCCAGCTTCAAGCCGAGACCGCTCACCTTCCTAGGGACCAGACGAATTCGGTGCCAGCTCATCGTCGGGAACCGCGTAAATCGGACCCGAGTACAGGAATCTTTCTCGGGGAGACGGTTGACACCGAGAAAATGGCGACGACAGTCTTAGAAGAGACAAGAGTTGTGTTAGAGCGTGACGAGGGAGAAGAAGGACCTTCAAACAGGGACCCCATGGAACAGCTTTGGTGGCGATTCGAACACGAGATGGACGACCAATTTCCGCCTTTGTCCGCGCGGGTTCGATACGTCGACAGCGAGAACATCGGAGCTGACAGGATTTTGGATCACGGTGAGAGAAGGGAAAGAGGAATGCGAAGATACCAGTTGCGACCGGGGCCTATGAGAGCCGTGACAAGTCTGATAGAGGATTTGCAACAGGTTTTAGTACGAGCAGCGGGACTTGTACCTTCGCGAGGAAATAGAGTTTTCCGTCTGGACCCAGATGGAATGTTTATGGACATTTTGCGAGGGACCGATCAACTGGACGCATTAGCGGCGACGTGGATGGCTTTATATCAACGGTTGAGACTCGCGGTGCGTTTTCTTCAAAAATACAGGGAGGAATATCGTACGGGAGTAGCTCCAACGTCCCCAGTGTCGACCGCAGGTTCTATCTGGGCCGCGCTAGAAGATGTTCCCGCAGAGGCAAGTCGTCTGGAATATGTTCTGAAGGCGGTCCCGCACCATGCCTGGATGGGGGATTGGAGTCGATACAATCAGACTCGAAATTTCAATGCATTATATCCGGAGCTCATTCAACAGAGAGATTTGGAGAGTCATCGAGAGACGTGGCCTGAGCGCACTCGGAGTCAAGGGCCTTTACCGAACAGAGAGGAAGAATCAACTACCGAGGCTCAGGTACCTCCAGGATTGGGAATGTTGAATCCGGCGACAGCAGGGAAAAGAGAGTCTCTGACTGGATTTTTAGGGTTCAAAGACAAACAGAAGGAAGCGAAGGAGTCTACGGCTCCGATTTTTCGTTCAACAACGTCTAATCCAGAAAGGGAGCGTCGTAGCTCAGCTTTATTTGGTGGTCGAAGTCTAGATGATAGTGACTGGAGGAATACATCTAGTCAGGCCACGGTGCGAAATCGAGTACAGCAATACGAGGAGTTGGAAAGACAGGACGCACCTCATTTGAAACCGAGAGGCCCCAAAGGATTCGAGAGCTTGTCAGGCTTACCACCAGCTTCGTCAACGCCAAGAAGGTTAGAGACGGATTCTAGTGCTTTCATGGGATCGATGCGAAGCGCTTTTGGAATGATAGCGGAAGGAATTCCTTTACCTCACTCTAAAGCGGGCAGCGTTGCTTCGGAAGGAGAAGGTAATCTTCTCCAATTTGTGAATACTGAAGCGAGAGTGCATCGTTCTCCACCGGTGGAACCGTCATCGTCATCTGGTGAAACAGTGGAAAGCATAGCACCCAGTTTAGGATCTGTGGCGGCAGTAGCCAGCGGTTCAAGGAATACAATGGCAGGAATTGGAGGCCTCGGAGCAGGACCAGGACAGCCTGAATCTTCTTCATCTTCTTCGTCGAGCGGAAATAGCAATACTGCTCACCCAATCTTCGGTGGCGGAGGAAATGCCGGAGGCGGTAACCCAGGCGGTGGTCCACCAGGCCCTCCAGGCCCTCAGGGTCCAAGAGGTCCTCAAGGTCCACAGGGAGAAAGGGGAGAAAGAGGTTTGAGAGGTCATCGAGGACTAGATGGCGGCGGCGGCCCACCAGGACCACCAGGACCACCAGGTGGAGGTGGTGGCGGTAACGGTAATGGTGGGGGTGCTAATAATTTTCAACATTTAGCCGTATATGGAAACTACGTACCCACCATGGAAGTTAAGTTGAAAGCTGATGATCTGCCAAAATGGAGCGGAGAAGACGATGAAAGTGCGATGGTTTGGATGTGGGAGATCATTACTCTGGCCGGGAAACGAGGATTTTTGCCTGAAGCAATTGGGTTTTGGATGTGGAAATGTTTTCCGGCTGACTCAGAAGTTGCTGGATGGTTTACTCGTTTGACTCCGGAGGAACAACAGCGCTTGAGCAGTAATTGCTTCACTTTCCTACAAGCAATAAAGGAGGAGTTTTTGGGAGTAGTTTGGGACCAGAAGATGTTAAGGTTGTTTGAGACTCAAGCCTTCCGGGATCGTAGACATCCAAATGAGTCACCCTTGGCTTTCATCCATCGAAGGATCATGTTTGTTCGTTTCCTGCAGTATGCGGATGTTGGGACTATAGAGGAGGTCTACTATGTTCTCCAAAATGCACCAATACGTTGGCGAACAATCTTGGTCTCAGAGACAATTCCGAACACTCGAGAATTACAGCGTCGAGTCAGAATGCATTCAGCTGAATTGATTGAAAGACCGAATGGATTATTGGATGCGAACCAACTCGCACAGGTGGTGCGGGCAGTCAATAGCGCAAATCCAGGGTTAGCTAAACTGGGAAACAGCTCAGGCCAGCGATTTTTTCGAGCAGCAAACGTGGGGGAGAGCAGTGTCAAGACGACAGATGTAAAGGACGCTCCACTGGAATTGGGGGAGCTGATATCTTTTGCTGAACCTGGAGAAATCTCTGAAATGGAGAGACGAGAAAGTTTTGTCGTTCAAGGAGATAGTCTGCAGAACTCATTGGAATCAGAGGTTGTGTTGAAAGAAGCATACCAGGTGGTGAAGAGAAATCAGAGACCAGTACCCATCGGGGGATATCCATTTCGACCGCCCAAAGATCACGTAGTGACCACAAAAGGTCGACTACCTCCTTCTCCCTGTAAATGCTGTGGTAGCGCGAAACATTGGGACCGAGAATGCCCTCACTGGGATACTTATATCGAGAAGCAAAAGTCGAGATCAGCCAATCTCAGTGGTAAAGGTCAAATTGACCCTGGGACAGAAGGGGAGAAGGCATATCATTCGGCATACAGCATTTTACTGAAGGAGAGAGCTGCTGAAGTCATGTTGGATGATTCTGACCAACTCAAGATGACGGATTTTGAGCGGGCCGCTTCTTTGGAGCGTAAGACCCAGAGTGGGACTACCAATGGTCCCGAGGCATCTGCTTATTCGATCAGAGTTACAGTCGAAGAAGTCGAGGATGAGCATTGGAAAAGTGAGAGAGAGAATGCCAAGCTGAAAGCGGGATCTTGGGACGAGTTTTGGGCTGATTGTGAGGAGGATAAGCCAAGCGGGAATTTCAAGTCATCAGATCAAACAGAAATGGACAAAGGAGATGTGAAAGATGATGCCCAGGGGCATTGGCAAGATCTTCCTACCATATCAAGAAGTGAACTACCAGGTCCACCGGCTCCAGACAAGCCTATCAGACTTTTGAAGCAACGGAAAGGATCTCGTCCTGGGGAAAGTTCAGTAGGAGTGTCAGTACTTTCAGTCCGAGGTTTTATCGGAAATGAGAAAGAGGATAGAATTGACTTGCGTTTCGACTCCTGTGCAGACGTAACCTTGATATCAAAGGAATACCTGGACTCCTTGACCTATTACCGACCCAAAGTGAAACAAGGATTGAAAATGAGTTTGTACCAGCTCACGGATACAGATGCCAAATTGGGAGGATATGTGAACTTGCCTATTTTCATTATCGGGGAAGAAGGAGACATTGTCGAATGTGAAGCGGAAGCTTATGTTGTTCCTGGGATGACAGTGCCAATTTTACTCGGTGAGGACTTTCAAGAAGACTATGAGATAGCAGTGACTCGTAATGTTGAGGAAGGATCAATTATTCACCTTGGGCGTTCAGGAGTGACTGCGAAAGCGGAAGCTGTCAGTCGAACTGGAGATTTTGAACGGTTAAGGTGCAGCGCAAAGAATGTACAAACCTTTGTGAAAACAAAGATGCATCGTCGGGCGAAGAATCGTCGTTTTCGTCAGAAAGCTTCATGGGCTAAAGAGGAAGGAATAGTCAGAGCTACTGCGGACTTCAAGATTCGAGCACATCATTGCCAGAATGTCAAAGTGCAAGGCCAATTTCGAGACGAAAGAGAGTGGCTGATAGAAAAGAGCCTCCTAGGAACCTCTGGACATGCCTATTTCACTGTCCCGAATGTACTAATATCTGCTTCAAACCCATTCATTCCAATCAGTAATCCTACAGATCGACCTCGGTACATCCGGAAAGGAGAAGCTATCGCGACACTAGTGGATCCACAAACCTTTTTGGATGCTCCTCATGAGAAGGGAAAGAGAGAGAAGATGGTAGCTCACGCCAATGCGGTCACTGCGATCATTGCAGCGCAAATGGACTTGGAGGGAGAGAACAGAAAAAGCGGTTCTGAAGAATCTTCTGAGTCAACTGTGCCGAACTCGGGATCTTATCCGAAAACAGCCGAACCACCTGATCCGACAATATACCCTTCAAATGAATTTCGAGATATTCTGGATGTCGGGGATTTGCCGCAGAATTTGAGGGAGGAGGCTTGGCAGATGCTTGAGAGTCATAAATTGGCATTTGGTTTGGATGGAAGGTTAGGACATGTTGAGACAAGAGCCAGAATCCGTACCAAGGAAGGTCAACATCCGCTGAGTGTACCAATGTACTCGAGTTCCCCCGAGAAGAAGAGAGTCATTGACAAACAGTTGGATCAATGGTTTGAGCAAGATGTTATTGAGCCATCAAGGAGCCCTTGGAGTGCTCCAGTTGTCATTGTTTATCGCAATAACAAGGCGCGTTTTTGCGTGGACTACCGGAGACTGAATGCCGTCACTGTAACTGATGAATTTCCGATTCCAAGGCAAAAGGAGATTTTGGCTTCACTATCAGGGTCTCAGGTCCTTTCATCCCTGGATGCTTTGTCTGGCTTCACTCAGATGAGCCTAGATCCGGAAGACATTGAGAAAACGGCTTTTCGAACTCACCGAGGACATCACCAGTTCAAACGTATGCCTTTTGGATTAAAAAATGGACCATCAATATTTCAAAGATTGATGCAGGGAATCCTGGCACCTTATCTATGGAGTTTCTGTTTGGTATACATTGATGACATAGTTGTCTACTCCAAGTCATATGAGGATCACATTCGCCATTTGGACTTGGTCCTGGGAGCTATTGAAAGCAGCGGGTTGACTCTTTCTCCTTCAAAATGTCACTTTTTCTACAGCTCGATATTACTACTTGGGCATAAGGTTTCGCGCTTAGGACTGGCGACTCATGAGGAAAAGGTCCGAGCGATCATTGAGTTGGAGCGACCGAAGCGTTTGTCGGATTTGCAGGCTTTCCTTGGCATGGTGGTGTATTTTTCTACATTTATTCCTTACCATGCCGACATATGTGGACCCCTTTTCCATCTACTACGCAAGGACAGCCATTGGAAATGGGACGAGGTTGAGGAGCATGCCTGGAGATCAGCAAAGGAAGCTTTGATCAAGGCCCCAGTACTTGGGCATCCAATTGAAGGTTTACCTTACCGCCTCTATACTGATGCTTCAGGAGAAGCTTGCGGGTGCGCTCTTCAACAGATTCAACAGATGAAAGTTCGAGACCTTACCGGTACAAAAGCTTACGAGCGGTTGGAGAAGGCATGGAAAAGGACAGAACGTCCTCCGAGGTTATTTTTACTCTTAGGCAAGTCAGTTGATCCAAGTCGCTACACATCAGAATGGGGAGCTACTTTAGACGACACAGACATTTGGGTGGAACGAGTCATTGGGTATTATTCTCGAAAATTCAAGGATGCAGAGAGCCGGTATTCGACGACTGAAAGAGAAGCTTTAGCAGCCAAAGAGGGACTCGTGAAGTTTTTGCCATTTATCGAAGGAGAAACAATTCAGCTCATTACAGATCATTCCGCCCTACAGTGGGCAAAGACATATGAGAATGCGAATCGCAGATTGGCCTCTTGGGGAGCAGTTTTTGGAGCTTTTGCACCAAAGCTAGAAATTGTCCATCGAGCGGGACGTGTTCATTCTAATGTTGATCCATTATCCAGGATTCCTAGGGCTCCCCCTGATTTTACAGCTCCAGTTAAGGAGAATTCAAAACCTCTAGAGCCAAAGAATGAGATAGCGCAGTCAGCAGAATTAGTCAGGGAATCAGAAAGAGCAAAGCGAGCTTTCAGTCTGAAGATAGAGAATTGGACGGAGGTTGTAGATAACCTACGGGAAGTGAAAGTGACTACGAGAGGATTTTCAACTGGGAATCAGAAGAAATCAGGTCCTACAAGCAACGATAAGCGAAATCTTCCAGCTTCAGGAAGGGAGAACGTAGTTCAGAAGAATCCTCCTAATGCATACCAAGCCGCTTATCTCACAGTCCCTCCAGCTATACATATTCAGATTGCACCCTCCCTGGTGAAAGAATTCGTTGAAGGATACAAGTCTGACTTGAACTTCAAAGGAGTTTGGGCTTCGCTACGGGGACAGACTGAGAAGCTGGAAATTGGTCAACGGTTTTTCAAAGATAGCAAGGGTCTACTTTATTTTCGGGATGCGGATTTTCAGCCAAGACTTTGTGTCCCAAAAACACTGCAGCTTAAAATCATGACAGAAGCCCATGAAAATCCTTGGGTGACGGCTCATATGTCAGCAGAGATACTATGGCAGAAATTGTCCCCGAAATTTTATTGGAAGAGAATGAAGGTGGACCTGATGCGATTCTGTATGACCTGTGACGTGTGTCAGAAGACCAAATTTGTGAATTTCTCAAAATATGGCCACCTTGTTTCCAACCCAATTCCCAGTCAGCCCTACGAGTCAGTTTCAATGGATCTTATCGTCAATTTGCCCTGGTCCGGCGATTACAACGCTATACTGGTGGTCATTGATCGATTGACAAAGCATGGGCACTTCATCCCTGTGGATACCGGATTAACCTCCGAGGGTTTTGGTCAAATATTTGTGACCCGAATTGTCTGCCGGTTTGGGCTCCCAGACAGCATATTGACAGACAGGGATCCACGATGGACAGCAGAATTTTGGAGAGCAGTGGCTAAGCATCTGAAAACAGACATGTCACTTTCCTCCTCACACCATCCTCAGCATGATGGTCAGACTGAAATAGTCAACAAGTTTCTCGTATCTATGATTCGGGCATATGTAGCAAGTGATAAATCCACTTGGGCTCAGTGGCTGCCCATGCTTGAATTTGCATACAATTCACATGTTCACAGTGCTACAGGAACAACACCATTTTTTCTGCTCTTTGGTTTCGAGCCGAAATCCATCCTGGATTTTGTCGGTGCCAAAATTCAGTCGTCACTAGAGTTGGACAGCAAGACATTTCTCAGCCAGCTACAGATGCACCGGGAAGCAGCGAGAATGGCTATTGCTCGGAGTCAGGAGAGTCAGAGGAAATATTACAACCAGAATCGACGGCCTGATTCAAACATTCAAGTAGGTTCACTGGTGCTTGTCAATCCACGATCTCTAGAATGGTTGGAATCCAAGGGAGAAGCCAAGTTGAACCAGTTGTGGGTCGGTCCTTTTGAGGTGATGGAGGTTCTGAATCCAAAGACCTTTCGCCTGCGCCTTCCTCATCGGTATCCTGGATCATCAGTCATCAATGTCGAGCATCTTCGGTTGTATCATCAGAGTCCTGAAGAATTGGGGCCTAGAGTTATGCTGCCAGATACTCGGAAAGAGGCGCCCGGTTTTGAGATTGCAAATGTCAAAGAAATTCTCCAGCATAAGGGGACCGGCCGGAATATGCGATATCTAGTACGTTGGGAGGGTTTCGGCCCATCTCATGACGAGTGGCTAACCACCGCCGGGCTTCGCAACGCACCTGACATTCTGCGGGAATACAAGAAAAAAGCTCATATTTGAGTCGCCACTGGACAGTGGCAAATAGAAGTTCGTTTTCATTTTATTTCTTTGAGTCATTTTCATTCTCTACATTTTATTTTATTTCATTCTTTTTCTTCTTTTTCCTTTCATGGTCGGGATGAGTTGTTAAAGGCATACCGCGGTCCCCGAGTCTCGGAGCGCCCAGGAATATCGGAAGATGTCGGATCTGGACCCCGGTAACGGGATACATAGAACAGGGTGCCAGCGCGACTCTCCTTCATTCTTTCTTTCCTCCCACATCCAAGGACGACAAAGAATCTGAGCGGGGACGAATTTTCTTCGTTTGAAGCTCTGTATTCTGCTTCTGATTGACTTTCCGTCGATCATTCCATAGAAGCCTAGCAGCATGGCCAGATTTTACCCTTTCACGAGGAGGAATGGCGAATCACCACTGATTTTTCATCACACCCAAGGTGAGCTTACATGGGTAGAACTCTCAAAGCAAAAGGGAACCGTCCCTTCGGACGCCATTAGTCATATTGACCACCCGCCGCTGGACAACATGAAGGCGTGGCAAGATCTTTGGAGGTCCAAGGAGCTGGCAGGAGATCCAAGGGAGAAGCTGGACAAGTCGATGGAGCCAGTATTCTATAGAGTGGAGGCTCCCTATTTGGGTTTTCGGGCAGCTATCCCATACGTTTTTCCAGTCGAGAGGAGACCTTGGTATCAGAAGAACTTATTGCATGAGAAAGTGGTAGTACAAGGGGCGAATGGAAGATTTTTCTTGGATAGTGAATTCATTGTCGAAGCGACGAATGACCTGAATAAGACAGGTGAAATCATGGAAGGCTTGAGAACCTGTCCCTCTCTGAAAGGACTTGTGCTTGATAAGGTTGTCTTTGTCCTAAATGATTTTTCAATTCTGGAAGGGCTGGAGAGCGCAAGACATTGGGAGCCAATTTTAGCACGAGCTCAACTTGCTATGATTGTCAAAATTGCCTGCATGCGATATACCGCTGCTTTGGGAAAGATATGGGAGGTAGAAATGGTGAGACGAGTGAGGGACAATATGAAATCATACCTCGAGAAATTCCAGTACCTTGTCAATGTCGGCACTCTGGTGGATTTACAGAGATTTGGAACAATCGCACCTATTGGCTGGTGGATCAAAAATGACGTTCCAGTGTACTACGCATGGACCCTAGCAGTGGCGTCTCAGGTGAGATTTGCAAGACTGGCGCCAGTAGTGCTGGTCGCTGTCGCAGAAAAGCCTCGGTTACTGAAGGAAGCATGGACGGAAGAATTGCTGGCCGAGATTCAGCCAGAGATTGGAACAAATTTTCCAGGACTATTGGAGTATGATGACTGGCTACAGGACAAAACCCTGCTCCGAACGTTGGATGCAACAATGATGGACCGCGGGCCATTGGAAAGTGATTTGTTCAGAGTTATCCATGGTGAAGGATGGCGCGCCAAGTCATATGAGAAAGGGCAGAGTCCAGCTCTGATGAAGAAGTTTCTGGAAATGGGTCAGAGTCACTCTTTTGAACAGGCAGGCACCAAGAAATGGGTAACCGTGGTTTATCCATCGTTGCAACGTTCAGATTATAGAGGGTCATTCTTGGATGCTGTCCGATATCGGGAGCAGTCCGTTCTCCGATATAGTCCACCATGGGGGGAGGTATCAGACCGATATACTGGTCAGCAAATGCTAGCCCCATATGCCACCGATGAACTGGAAATTGGGTTATTGCCAGAAGAGATCACGCGAGGAAGACAGCCAGTCCAAATCGACCAATCTTACCTTGATATAATTCATTCCAATGGAGAATGGGAGGAAAATTTCTTGCGCCAGTTACCAATGGCCAACTTTTCCATACGTCGACTTCCAGGACGGACTTTCCAAGATAAGAGCGAAGCCGATATGTTTTCGGAGGAGGAAGAGCTATCTTCAGAATCAGAGCAAACTCTATCGTCGATAGCTCCAGGTGCTAATCGTTGGCCGAAAGACATTCGCTACGGTAATCATTTGTCCAAGCGAAAGCAACCAGAGGACGAAATTCCTTCAGGCAGCAGCAGTGGGATCCCCACGGCTCCTCGAGCTATGCGGAAGCCAGCTTCACGAGATTCATCAGGACCTCGGAGTAGTAGACGTCAGGATTCCGATGCTAGATCTCGAGGGAGAAGCTCAAACAGACCGACATCTATTCCTACCAGTAGAGTCAGCAGTGCACCGAGCGTCCCTTCCCAATGGAGACTCGGAGAGCCAATCATTGATTTTGTTGTCGCTGGACTGAGACCATCCTTTCAAGCAGTTCTGCTAACCTTGAACAATGGTCCAGAAGGATTGCCGGTGATTCAGTGGAACATGTTGTTGAATTTGGCTCAGAGGCTATTACCCAGGGGATCAGTGCGAGTAAGCAATCCAGCAATCTGGCAGGTTAATGCCTTGGTCATTGCTCATGGCTATCTTAAACTGCGAGCTGAGTCAGTAGTTTTGCTGAAGCTGTTAGCCTGTGTTTCACCAGGAGTTCGAGACGTAGGAGAGTTGTTGATGGAAGCCCTTCGCCGTCACATTCCCTTAGAGCTATGGTATCCTGAAGATTCCATTTCAGCATTCAGAAATGATGCTGTTGGCCCCAGAAGTGCGGAAGACTTAGAGATTGAGAGTCTTTACCATGAGAAGGGCCACAAGGAAGCGGCGCCCTATCATGGAGGCGGAGGCCGGGAGCTTGCAAACCGGATCAAGCTAGCGGCAAATGAGGCAACCAAGAAAAGAGTCAACGCTCGTGCCTTTCTTGCAGAAGGGGGATTGATTGCTAAGCTGGCGATCACTTATGGTGGAGAACAGCTTTTCAGAGAGTTTCTCTCGGGACCATCAAAGCAAGTCACGGAGTTTCGCCGAGGCGAAAGAGACCTGAGCGCCAAGTCGAAAGCGCTGGGATACCTGGAGCGAGACTGTATTGAGGACGACCATCGAGATTTGCTTCTGTACCACGTACCACACAGCAAGCCAGAAAAGGAGCTCTGGTCATGGCCGCCACAGACTCTTATTGATGAATTTGCGGAACACCCACATTTCGTTGGTGACAGTTTCATTGACTCTAAATTCGAAGGCATTCGCCGCCATATCGATCAGAAAACTCCCCGGTTGCGGACTCGAGCTGAATGGCGGATCATGATGAAGAATTTTGTGAGGAGCCGTGATTGGCCAAATGCGGGGCATATTCCGGTTCAGCAGGATTTTGATTTTGCCAAGGCTTTGTTGGATTTATGCTACCCGGAGGATTGGTCTTTGATCAAGCTAACTAACATGGTTTTCCCTCAACGTTTTGCTGTTGAATAATAGGCATGACGAAGACCTATGGACTGGGGGGGCTCTGTAACACATCTCTCGACTCATATATGCTATCATTTACTTCATCTTAAGCGGTCCCTAACGACCGCCGTCTAGAATTCATAGGACTACAAGTCCATAGGCCTTCAACAGTGGCCTTTGTATTTTATTTAATCGGACTTGTACAGATTAGATTAGGTCACATGAATCAATCAATCTTTACACCAAACTTTCACCCGAATACCTCGACCTAAGCGCTTTCCGTTGCACCTCGCGCTGCACGCTCGCCGGCAAGGATATTCTCGAGGAATTAGGTGAGATTAGATTCTAGCTACTGACAAGAATCTATTTAGATTATCGCCTTTCGTTGGAAAACCACAAGAAACCCGCAATCAGAATTATCGTTCAGGCCGCCCTTACGGACAAGCCTTTACATCTCTAGCAGTTCATATTCTCCATCTTCGTCTTCGTCTTCTCGTCTTGAAACGGCTTCATAGTCGCTATCAGCGACGAAAGGCGTCGTATCATTCCCGAATAGGCGACCAAGTAGTCCTGGTTTTGATGCTGATGTGCGCCCTGGCTGTCGAGACGTCGGTCCGCCAAGAAAGCTTTGTCGCTCAGAGTCCGCCCCGAGACTCGAATTTGGCCGATCTTCTCCAAAGACGACGTCCATCTCTTCTAAAGGAATGCCCTTGGTTTCAGGATACACTAAATACCGTCAGTCCCGTAGTCGAATATTGAAAAAAGAAAATCAGACCAAAGTAAACTGCAAACGTATCAGATTGTTGTCGCTTGGGAAATATATTATTGTCGCACTTACCGAGAACAAAACTACAGGCACAGAAAAATCCGTGCATAAAATACAAGCGCCATTTGATCAGGACCTGCAATTCAGGCGTCACAGCGCCTATGATTCCATTGGCGAACCAATTTGTGGCTGTCGATAAGGAAACCCCCTTGGCTCGGAAAGTAAGAGGCATAATCTTTGAGGCGAAATACGTCAGACAGCATCCTAGGGACAGAACCGGGACGTACTTCGGGCGGATATCTAGAGAACTTGATCAGACATGTAACAATTCAAAATGTCGCACTTACAGCCATGGAATCGGGCCCTGAACAACATAATGAGCGATACTTCGAGGGACTGCAGCGAAACTCACCCAAGAATAGCCGAAAGCGGCGTTGTAGATGATCACACATACCACCACAGCATTAGGTGTAGCGGCCACATTTAAATACATCCAGTATCCCATAGCACAAAGCGAAATGCTCATCTTAGCGGCTATGAGCAAGACATTTGACAGCATTGATGAACTAGTCTTACCACAGATGCGCCAGAAAGTAATATCGGTCGACGGCCCCAGCGGTCTACGAGCCACCAGCTAGTCTTGATAAGCTAAGAGCCAGAAAGAGGTCCGAACAAGACCTACGGTGGCAGAGTACTCAGAATGTAGATTAAAGCATTGATGCCTGTCATTAAGATCTGGTCTCGGCCTTTCCAGCCGGCCTCTAGGGTTGTATAAGTCAGAACAAGAAGATGAAACATATTCTTACCTTCGAATACTTTGGCTGCAAAATATATGAGACGAGTCTTCTCGGTTCAAAAGAGCACGTACGAGCGTAATAAGATATAACTGCAAACTTGAAGATGAGCTTTGCGCATGCAAGTCAAGACAGGACTTGCCATTAATTCCATTCTGACAGCAGATTCAGTTCTCCATCCCAGAAATACAAAGAGCAACCTACAAGCTGGGCAAATGCTTGTGAGGACATTGCCAGTAAAACACGTCGCTTGTATCTTTTCCACATCACTGCATAACTTCGGCCTTCTCCCGAGTCTCGCTGTCGAAGGCGTCAAGGTTCCATCCAAGAAAGCCAGAAAGTCGTACCTCAGAGAGCACTTTGTTCTTGATCTCTCGAAACTCTTCTCTTGCAATCGGGTTGTCTAAATCACCGCCATGAAGATCAGCCAAGACGCGTAGGCCTTCATCATCCTTGTCTGTATCAATCAACCAACTAGCAGACCGTAAACCAAAAGCAATCGAGGCGAGAATCATACATACCGGGGAGACTCTGGAAGGAACAGCGATCCAACTGCGAGTATCGCCCCAATTATGCATTGCAAAAGCAATGGCAGTCGCCAGGACATGTCCGAATCAATGAAGGAGCAAAAGTAATCTGTCCACTGAAGGAATCCAGTCAAGATAGCGCGAAAAGAACCATGGATAGACGTACGACAGAAACAGCGTATCCGAAGATGTTCCCTGTAAACGCGTTTAGTCGTCTTGTCAACTCATGCTTCAATTTGCGCAAAATGACCAGTAAACTCCATCGCCGCGAGCTGGCCCCTCTATTCATCGTCATAAGTATAGCAGATATAGCAGAAGCAGGACGAACATGAGCAGGTGGTGAAATTTCGCTCTGGTAAATGGGAACAATGGTCCTGTAATCCTGTCAGTTCCAATAGCGATTCAGATACTCATGCGACATACGAAAGAAGACCGACGCCCAAGCCGCTGACAATCCTCCCAATCACCATGATAAACATGCTAGTTGTAAATGATTGGAGCT
This sequence comes from Mycena floridula, assembly GCA_029320655.1. NCBI lineage: Eukaryota > Fungi > Basidiomycota > Agaricomycetes > Agaricales > Mycenaceae > Mycena > Mycena floridula. Next base: position 4,308,551 of record JARIHS010000001.1, read on the forward strand.
GAAAGTACGATGATTAAGATCTTTGGAAAGCGTGCTATTCAACGACTCACCGCGCCACCTATTGTAAACGTGATAGCTCCAGCAAACAGTGTTCCTTTGCGACCTATAATATCCCCAACGCGGCCAGCAGCAACAGAAGTGACTGACAATGATTTCAACACATCACCATCTTGCGGAAGCATGGAAACATACCAAAAGCGCCAACTTCGAGAACAGAGACCATGAGACCAATCTGCAAAGCATCTGGAGCATTGAAATATCGTATAAAATGGGGCGATGTGATGAGGCCGCTCATGACACTGAAATTCGAACATTGAACAACATTTTCGAGTCTCGGGGCTGGACTTTGAATTTACCCTTGGTCATATCCGAACTGTATTCGATGAGATCAGCATTGGAGATGCGGCGCAATAAAGTATACTTGCCAGGAAGACCCCCAGCGAAATGAAGATGGAGACGCAATACAAAAGCTTTTGGCCGACAAGTCTACGGCGGCTCGACCTCGCCATTGTTACGCCTCGGAGCCAACTTTCAACGTCGGAACGAGGAGGATGAAGAGTATACTCGACGAATCGAAACTACCCTTCGAAGTCGGGACGAGCAAGACGAAAAGTATTTAAAGAAGCGTGGTTGTCACAATCATGTCACAGAGGTACTGCGATTGGAGCCTTGAGTAATCTTATCGGCCGCTTCTAACGCCGTCTCCGGCCAGGCCAAACATATAGATGGAGCCGATTCTAGTAAACGATAGACTTCAAAGGGCAACCAGCATGTATTAGTATTACAATTGAGTTACCAGAACTAGCTCTCGAGTTTGGTACTCTCTAATTTAACAAACTCATTCTTGACTCGTTCGTACAATGCCTGGCGTGTGGGATCGATACTCAGCATAGAATACGTCCCTTTGGTCAAAAAAGAAGAGTTGAGCACTGTCGTCGAATGAACGTGCTAGATGGTAATGAATCAGTATCCAGATAGACTTGTCACCTCTAGACGAACCTTTGCAAAATGCTTCAGACGACTGGGCACAACCAGAACATCAGGAGCACATCCTTCGTCGTCTAATTTGAGGCCCTCTGAATGGGTCACATCCAAGTTGACCTCATGAGCCACTTCAAAGGGGACAGGAAAAATGGGATAAAAGCTGGATGAATTCAGTAATGTTGACATAGATAGCTCTCAGGGCTCACCTTCTTTGTTGCAGAAGATGTCTGCACAAATTGCCAATCTTGTCTGTTCCATTGTCGTCTGCCGACGAAGCACTGACAGGTTCGACTTCCTGTCCTGTTTTCAAGAGCTCATCCTTGAGCAAATGCGATACAACGTCGATACTTGTAACCGCAAACTTGACATCGTTTATCGAGAATCGGGCTGGGTTTGGTACTCGGTGAATCCGCTACAGAGATCATGAGTCCTTGACTGACTGCCTGATGTCAGAACAGCTCACTGGATCACCCAGAGTCACTTCTGGACCAAATTCACATTGGGGATAGACATTGTGAAAGCTCACGACATCTCGAATGCTGGGAACCAGAATCGCTATGCTTCCAGGCGAAGAGTCCAGAAAAGCGCGTAATGGTTCTGTGACGCGCTTCTGGAATAATCTGAGAGGTGTCGAATCAACATCTCCGACTTTGATCAGTGGATGTGACGCGTCAACGAATGGTCCAACCTAGATCCCGAGGTCAATTGGAATTTCAGATGGAAACTGTCACATACTAAGAGCACCACTGTTGGTTTCGTAGCCTGGAGAGATTGCAGCAAGGTTTGTAAAGGTTTGAAGGCAAGATTGGCATCAGCCACTGGCGCTTCCGGTGTGAAAGGTCCACAAGCGACACATAACGAGAATGCCGATCCAGGTTCTGGTTTGACATTGGAATTGGTCCATGAAGGTTTGAGAGGTGGGAGCTAGAAGAGCGATGAGGTATAGAAGCAAGATGACCACAAGGAGACGTACAGCGAGAATTTCTGACACCAGAAATGAATTAGCACCACCATTCTTTCCCTTCAACGTTGCGATGGCCCCAGGGAAGACTCCGAGGGCGCCAGCGCCTTGTATACCTCCTCGAATGGTGAGAGAAGGATCGAACCGTAGAAGCACTCGGGCACCAGAGGAATGCATTCGCGACGATTCAATTACAACAGTGTCGTCGGCCAATTTTGCGGATGGGAACTCTGTATCCTGGGTTATTCGTCCTATGATCACTGTTTCTCCCTGTCTGCAGATTGAGTATCAGGCTGCAAGTTGAAATATTACACGCACCTCTGTGGAGGTTGATGGATCTCCAAACTCGGTCACCTTGTAATGGTCGGTGACGATTTGGCTGAACTCGTCGATTCGGTCGTCCAAGACTTGAAGAATTTAGAGCCAGAAAAGGGTAGCATCGAAAAACTCACCTTCGCTTCGAGTGAAGATCTTTTCGTACATGTAGCGGTCTGGAACGGGATGTTGGAATGATTCTGAAGGCATATATAGCACTCACAAGCGCGTTTCTTGCGTGAAGACGCGTCATTCTTGGGTCCACTGAATGAGACCTTGCTTGGTCCTGCGACCGACGCTTCACTCCCTGGCTCGACCTTGACTTGGACCGCTCCACCCAATGAATTACGGCCAAAATTCTGAGGTATTCGCGTCCTGTTGATAGCAGTAGCGAAAGGCATCTTTCTAGGTCCTTTTTTCACCGCACTGTTCTTCTGCAAGTCGCGTTGCAACACGGCTTTCAGAGCTGCGATGGATTCCATGGTGAACGGCGGCAGTTTCTCTGAGCGAGAGGTGATTGAGGAGAATGTGAGAGCTTCCCATTTGTACTTGAGGTCCTCTGGCGATATACTGTAGATTTGGCAGATTGATTCACCTGCGAGTCGTTTGAGCCAATTCAGAGATAGTCAAGATAAAAGACCCACATTCCGAAAGTAGCTTTGGGTCTGAGGCAACAATTGCGCCCATGTATTTGGATACTTCATCGGAAAGCGCCATGAGGGAGAGCGGTGTGACAGGCTGTCACCAACGCGTGACTGCAACCATGAACGTCTTGCTCCTTCGTGCACCTACAGATCCCACAGATCCCTACGAATCACGTCTATCTGAAGCAGGTCTCCATGCTGTGAATGTTCCAGTTCTGGAAACCGGTCTCCTTGGGCACGCTGAACTGCAGAAAATTGTAGATAACCAGGGAAAAGACTTTGACGGGGTCATTATCACCAGCGCCAGAGCCTGCGAAGCATGGAAAGCTACAGCTGTATCACACTGGAATGAGATTCCGTTTTACGTCCCTGGTTCAGCCACTGCTGCAGCTGTCCGCTCCATCTATCCGTCCCAGGATCTGGACATTCGAGGAGAAGATACCGGGACCAGCGAGAACCTGGCACGGTTCATTCTGCAGGATATGGGTCCTGGAAATCTGCTCTACCTGACTGGCGACAAGAACCGCGATATTCTGCCCAATATTCTCACAGAAGGTGGCATGCAGCTATATTCAATCCAGGTGTATGAGACAAGGGGAAGTCGTACATTTGGAACAGATCTAAAGAGAGCAATAAGTGATGGGAACGAGAAAGGTCTTCATCTTATTGTCTTGATTCGTTTTCCATTGTTGACGAGTTACAGAGTGGTGGATCGTGTTCTTCTCCCCGTCGTCAGCTCAGTTTGTGTTACCACATCTCGAACAGCACTTCAACTTGTCCTCGACGACTTTACAGGACAAGATGCTCGCTCGGATTCTTGCCATTGGTCCCACAACCTCTGCTTTCCTTCACGATACTCTTCACCTCAAAGTCGACGCGGTCGCCACCAAGCCCTCTCCCGAAGGAGTTGTCACTGCTATCGAGGCCCAAATGGGACTTGAGAGTACCGATCGACATGCTCCTTGAGGAATTGCTCCTTCGTTCATCTGCTATTGAGCTCTCACCCTTGACTGAAATACGTCCCAGTCATTCGTATCCATCACCAACTATATTCCTCCTTGCGTTAATCGACAAATGCCAACGGATTTGCTCGTCTCTGTTTCCTACGCCAAGTGTACGAGCTTGAGAGATGAGATCGCTGAGAGACGAGTCCTTGGTTCATTCTACAACTCATACTGTAAGTATGCTACTGTCCTTTGGTTAGCTCTAGGTTGCTCACCTTTACGAACAGCACGCTCATTCTCGACGGGCTTGAAGGCTTCTCAACGACAACTGTGGACGGAGCGCCCTGGTGGTACCTGGTCAGGGAGAAGATGTTTGTCGACGGTCTTGGTGGTAAGCTCGAGATTTTACCTCCCCGGCTGGGTCGTCGTCGAATTATTCGTCAGTTTGAAGCTAGACTGGAACAATATCAAATTCTGTATTTATGTTTGGATCTGTATACGTCGTTCAAACATCGAGCTCACTCTTCTTGCAGTAGATTGCTATTCCGGCTTCACATGCAACTTCAAGTCCGAGGCTTGATCTAGTCACACTGTGACGGTAGACTCGGACCGGGTTCTTGACCACCCTGCAAATTGATCGACTGTCATAAATTTGCGGTTTGCTGGAGCGGCTGGTGCGAGTCTATGTGACGGCGACGCACTCTCCTCTCCGCCATAACCAAAGTCGTCGTAAATGGACGAAATATACTCCTGCCAGACTTTGCTCAAATTTACTGCTACTGGTGCGGCTGCAGTTCTCATCGCACTCCACGGTGAGACAATCTTTAATCATTTCAGCCAAAGAATCTGACATGAAGCGGTCGTGCCTGCACAGTCTTTGAAAAATCTCAACACGAGAAAGCTAGCTGAGGAAAGGGAGCAGCTGAAAACCGATTGAGACTTGCAGTGGGAGGAGAACGAGCAGAACACAGCCTGGGAAGAGCACCTCACTGAGCAAAGACGAGAATGGGAGAAGAGCTGGGGCACCATATCGACAACAACAACAAACTCGCCGAGCAGAATCCCTTCTATTATACATGCGGCGTATATTCAGCTCCCACCCCACCGAAGGGGGCGGCGTCTCTGCTGTGGTCAGAGGTCATCTTGGCCGATGTCATGCTGATGGAAGACGGATACGAAGTAAAGAAGAAGCAGCTTTCCATGAAGAAGGATAGCCCCAACCGTCTCATGCCGTCTCTCTATCACTCGAAGGTTTGTAGACGGCCTGTTGATTTCTCGAAAACAAAAGTATAGCCAGACTCTGGGTGAGCGATACCCAAGATTGCCCCTCGACAACGAGACCGACTTCGAGGATAGCGACCCATGGCCGTCGAAGGAGCACGCTCCACGCTTACTGGTCACTCTCATCCATCACCAATGATACCCCCCCGGCGGTAATCGAGAATGCCGACGGATTTACTTGCCATCCCTGTTTTTCTATGTCAAGCGCTTGAGAGAGCTCAAGGGCAAATCCTTGGTCCATTCTACAGTCACTGACTTGCATACGGTATGCTATCGCGATTTAGTTCAACTCTAGATTGCTCACATTGCCAACAGTACACTCATTCTCCCCAACCAACGCCAACTGAAACATTTAAAGCTTTGAGCGCTGCAAACTTGAACAGACGAAGCAGTCAATTTCGGCAGTTGATACTGCTGAGGCTCTCGACAACGAATCGTTCATGGAAGGCCCTGCCGGTATCTGGTCAAAGAGTAAATGTCTGTCGACAGTCTTGGGAGAGATCTTGGTCCAGTTATCATCTGAGGCTATGGATGTAATAAACTTTGTATTCATGCGCCGAGCCAGCTTTTTGAAATTCAAGTATCTTTTCGAATGACTCGACCGATCACGAAAAATTGAAGCCAATGAACCAGTTTGGGCGATGTTTCCAAACTGGTCGTCCAAGTCGCATCATTCAGGGTCTCAGACGCGCTTCCACCATGAAGGTGAGTAATTCTTGTCGGTTTGAAACATCGACCTCACACCTGTTAGATTGCTATTGAAGGCTGCTGCCATGGAGAGCTTGAAAATATCTACAGTCACATTCAGCAGCTCGAGCATCGCAATGGGTACAAAGTCGATCTCCTCCTCATTTGCGGTGATTTCCAGGCCATGAGGAACCACCAGGATCTACAATGTATGGCATGTCCAGATAAATATAAAGAATTGGGCGGCTTTTACAAGTTGCGACCCTCGGTTTCGTGCTGCATTCTGCGTTGAATTTTGTTGCAGGTACTACAGTGGACTGGTCAAGGCTCCAATGCTAACGGTGGTTATCGGGGGAAATCATGAAGCATCCAATTATTTTCAAGAGCTGTTCGTTGCTCTCTTTGGTCCAGATGGATTCTGACCGTGTTCTACAGGTACCATGGTGGCTGGATTGCGCCGAATATCTTTTTCTCGGACATGCAGGTTGCATTCAAGTCAATGGCATTCGTATAGCAGGAGCTTCGGGCATATTCAAACAAGGCGACTTTCGATTAGGTGCGTTAGGCTCTGGCTTGCCTATTCTCCTCTTATATCCCGCCCAGGCCAATACGAAAAGCTGCCGTATGGTACAGATGCTATGAGAAGCATATACCATATCCGCGAATACAACGTCCGCCGGCTTTCCTTGGTGAGTTCTCCCTGTTTTCCCGATACAGCCAATTAATCCGTCGCTCAGCTCAATTCCCCCGATATCTTCCTATCCCACGACTGGCCCCTTGCAATTGACCAATATGGGGACACTGGCCGACTCCTGCGAGCCAAAAAACATTTTCGCGATGAAGTTCAACAAGGATCTTTGGGCTCTCCACCGCTTATGGGTCTCCTCAAGACTCTGAAGCCAAAGTGGTGGTTCTCCGCTCATTTGCACGTCAGATTCGAAGCGACTGTGCCTCACGAAGAAACTGGACCCAAGAAAGTCAAGACGATAGCGAATCCGGATGAAATCACTATTGACGACGAGGATTTCGCAGCAGAGCCTGTGAATCCCGAGGAGATAGCCATTGTAGATGAAGATGAGGTCTCAGCCACAAACCCTGACGAGATTTCACTGGCCTTGTCCGACGAGGAGATTGCGGCCCCACCAATTTCACGCAATAATCCCGACGAAATTACCCTTGATGACGAGGAGGCGAATGTTGTGGTGGCTCCTGTGCCAAAGGTCGCTCCGTCACGAAAACGCAAGCAAAACGAGACAAGTGGGTCTGAAACCAGGTTTTTGGCATTGGATAAATGTCTTCCAAGACGTCAATTCCTCGAGGTATGCATTTAATCTCAATTCGTCGCCTCTCTAATGTATTCCAGGTGATTGACTATCCTTCACCTTTGCCTTCATCAGCACCACTCGCCCTATCATTTGACCCCGAATGGCTTGCGATCACCAAAGCCTTTCATCCTTTCCTTTCCACCAATCGATATCAAAAGCAATATCCCCCAGAGGATAAAGCACGAGAATTGGTGCAGAAAGAGTTTGACTGGGTCCAGAAGAATATCTTTTCTGCAGGATCGAAAGCAGTCGAAGAAGTGCAACAGTTTTGTGTGACTGCGCCACCTCCACCTCCAAACCCGAAAGCTAGAGTCGATTTCCGTGGTATGGCTCAACGCAAGTCATTCCCTGAATCCTTTATTCCTTCACTGATCACTGTCGTATTCAGCGGTCTGGCATCCAAACCCACAGACAAAGGCATTCTGCGAAATGCTGGATATCAACGATGTCGTGGGCAATGTAGTATAAGAAAAGCCATCCGGCCTTCATAGTGTAATGTAGTGTAATCCAAGTGTAGCCCTGTTCATTCGATAAACAAGCAACTAATAACATCAAGTTTCCAGCAGATCAACGACGCCTCTTTTCGCATTTATCATGGCGACGACTTTGCCTTGGAAATCGAAGATCTCGCCGCCCTTGGTCGCGACCAGGTCATTGCTAGAGTCAAGACCGAAAATTTTTTCGACATTGACTGTGGCCAAGGCTAGAGCGTCCGCTTTGCTGATCTCCGATTCCAGTGCAACCTACTCTCCCATTAGCTGTATCCTCAAATCAAGTGGACCGCTTACCCATCCAACATCGAACCTGGTGTTTCTGACTTGCGACTTGTCGTCAACCCCGATGGCCACAGTAACATTATTTTGTAGGAGGACTGAAATGGCAGACAATTTGGAGAGCGGCGGTCCAGGTAGCCTAGTAAACAGCATTAGAAGAGCTTAGATCAGTAAATAGCACTCACAAGCGTCGTTGCTCCCATTGAGATGGGAAAGGTCGAATCGACGTCACCAAAACTCCAACACCAGCGGCCCCAATCTCCTCTGCGATAAGATGGGCTTCAGTTGCACCGCTGAACACCATGTTTATCTGGTTTCCCAAGGCCTTCTCGACTTGAGATTTGAGAAGAATCAAAGACGACATGACGTCCGCCGACTCGACCAGAATAACAATCGGAATACTGCCCTAGAAAGAATGCTCAGTTTGGTCCTGTTGAAGAAGCTTATAGCTTGCCTGGACAACGTCGTCGATGACACGACCCAGCTTTCCTTTGACCTTGCCGAGTAACAGATTTCGGAGAATACCAATCTGGGTGCTCACACTGACTATGGAGCTCAAAGTAACTCTGAAGTGCAAAGCCACAACATTCTGTACGACAGCGCCTTTGGCCAGCACATTCTGTGAAGAAGTAGAAAATGCTGTGGAGAGACCATGCAATAGATTGCTTCCTGCTGCTTGAGGAGCGACAATGCCGACAGAAACACCAGAGCGGTATGAGCGTCTTGAAAAAATGTCAGTGCAAGATTCCTGTCAGCCACGAAACAGACTCACAAGGCATCCCGAGTCTCGAATAACAACCCATCTAGTGCTTGGGCCACAGGTATATCAAGGTCATTCGAAAACAAGGGGTCCGGAACAGCACCGTCTTTTGTTGAAGGTTCAGAGTCGATTTCGCTGAGACCAAGCGAGGAGCCATAAGAAACGAAAGCGGGCGCTATGGAACCTCCTTCCAGATCAATCCTCTTCGTTGCATCCATTTGAGATTCAGCGCATGAACCTGAGCAAACAATGGACCCGTTTTGAACGACGACAACAAGGTTGTTCGCTGTCTCGCAAGTGAAGACCTGTTCCACTGCCTGGCCTTCTGCAGTACGGAGATACATGCTGCCAAGATTGGTGAACACTATCTTGCCATCGATCGCAGTTTCTGGTTTCACTTCCAAAGGAGGAAGACCGTCATACTCGAGAGTTTGGTTGGCTTCCTTGTCGAAATTGGGGGTCTTTGGGGAAGATTGGAGCGCTTCGGGTTTGACAGAATAGTAGGGCTCGGATAGTTGGGCAATACCGTCAATGAAGACCTGGACTGGAGTTGCACCCACATTCAGCGGATGACTGTCCCAGAGTACGATGTCTGAGGCTCGTCAGTATCGATAACCCGAACGAAACTATCTTCTAACCTGCATCATAACCTGGAAGAAAGTCAGGGTCATATCGGCGCATGTATGGATTGAGATTGTACCTTCTTTAACCGATCCAATACGATGTTGTGCTCCCATAACTCGCGCTGGAACTGTCGTGATACTTGCTAGAGCAAGGTTAGATTTGAGGCCGAAAAAGTGCGCCTGTTGAGCGTGATACAAAATATATCGAGAATTGGTCACTGGATGATCAGTCTGCGAGATGGTATCAGCGGTGAACCATTTCGTAGGGATTGACGAAGTTACCTTCATGACAACCTTCAAGCCTGCTTCAGAGAGCACCTTTGGGGCATATTCTGAAATTCGATATGCCTCTCGCTTGTATCCACCATGAGTCGCAAACAAAGCAATTGCTGGTGGGTGGCCATAAGCCTGTTTCAGAAGAGAAGGGACCAGATACGCTTCGTGGGCGTGGTGGAGCGCCGCGATTGAGAATTTAAACTCATTGGTGAGCTAGAACAAGTTCAAATGAGCTATTCGTCAAATAAACTAGGGAAATTCACCCACTCTGACCAAACCATCCAGGTCGACGGCCTCATAACAATGATTGTGAATCTTTGCACTCGAATTTAGATATGTTCGGACAAATAAAAAGGCGTAATACCTTGACCCTGCCTCTCAAAACGTCTACCAGCATTTCCCATTGGAGGTCGTCTGGAAAATTTCCCGGTGCAGCAGCCCAGTTACCGCTCAATGCAGCTTCACAGTAACTGTCTTGTTTCTGGGCAAGGATAAGCCACTATGGTATTATTTGCAGGCTTTCTCGTACCTCTTTAAGCTGTCTAGCCGTCTCATATGCTTTCCTGAAAGCCCAAATGGTGTCCATTCGGGTCCCTGCATATCTTCAAAGTATACATCAGCTTGTTAATCGTGACGGTCCAGAGAAAAACGGACACCCTGGAAGGTTTGATCGTCAGGAAATGTATAAATGAAGGCAGGTAAAATTTGGTTGCCTAGAAGGGTTCTCTCCTGTAGCTTGCTTCATTTGTCTCCATCTCATGGGATGAGGACCAGACGTGTCGTTGATCAACAGAGAATGAGGAGGTTCCAATAGCATTGCAGACGATGTTTTTTCAGGTGTTGGCCGCAACTTGATGGCAAAAGCTTGTCCTCCTATGGCATTAGCTGAACCAGGCAAAACGACGGCAGTGGTGAGACCTCCAGAGATAGATAGACGATATGCATCATCGTGAGTGTTCAGACCGTCCAGTGACCGAAGCCAGGGTTGTGTAATTCCATGGAAAGAATTTGCTGGAGCGTAACAGTCAGTTCCAACACGAGAACCTTGCAGTCGAAGACATACTGTCTGAAGCGCCTCTCAGTGCCGGACTAGAATCAACGCCAAGATGGCTGTGAAGGTCGACTAAGCCTATAAAAAAATCTGGTCAGATGCGAGGAAAGTATAGAGATTCAGTCCTGCCTGGTGTAACCCAGCGACCAGCAGCATCGACTGTGACGAGCTCGCTTCCGAACTTCGCGCTGGCCTGGATCCTTCCGACGCCTTTGATGATTCCATTATGAAGCAAAATGTCTCCCATAACTATCTCATTCCCTTGGTCACCGCCTGTCCATATAGTCGCATTCTTGATCAACGTCGGCCTGGTTCCAGGGACGAATCTGTCGGATTTCGTACGACTGTAAAAGCCCTTTGATGGCTCTGGAACATCGTGCAAGCTGCGACATTTCTCGAGAATTTCAGCTGCATGCAGAGGCAAATTGAACGATTTGCTGTCCTGGACTGACTTGTATTGAAAAAGCAGCGAAAAAGAGCAGAGGAGAAGAACTAAACAGCCACCGAGCCTGAAGCGACTTAGCTTCGTGCGCTGGACTGGATACACTTTCTCCATCGCTCAAGCAAGAGCTGAATGACGGAATATGTTCGCACAGGCTCACACCATTGTGGCATCATGCGAACTATGCAGATAACGTCACATGATGCGGCGGGAATCGCTGATCCGCCTGATAGGCGCGATCGGTTGCGCGAGAATCAAATAATGTTGGCTCTGAGTAAGTGAGCCGAGGAGGGCATGTACTAGAGAGATGCCCAAAATGGTGGAAGTGGAAGTGGCCAGCTTCTATTCCTAGGGCCGAGTTTTACTAGGATGTCACATTTTGCGAGCGAAGCGAGCTCCCCAGTTATGTAAAACGCGAAGCGGTCACCCTAACTTGGGATGGTTAGGGTTCGTGTTATGGTTCATGTTAGAGGTTGCGGTTAGGGTTTAGGGTTAAGAGTGAGTCCCAGAATGAGTGTTTGACTTTTCGCCCCCATCACGTGCTCCAAAAAAGGAAATTGTTTAGTTTTTATTTGGTTGTCGCCCGAATCGGATGACGTTTGGTTCGTGCGGTTCATCTCCGAACTTCCGCGGGCTGCTGTCACCCTATACCGAACATGGCTTGCCATAACTCAATGGCTCAGTCAGACTGCTGTCAGTACAGATGTTTGTTGCTCTTCTGGCCTTGCTGCTCCTCAGTTCGAGACTGCTAAGTATCTGTTTTTTTGATACCTTACTTTTGAAGCTGCTGCCACCGAAAAGGCCTATCCTTGGAGAGTCTCCATATCCGTTGAAAGCGGGAACGAGTCTTTAGCGTGCCCGTCCGAGACTCCCGCGGCTCGGGGGACCCCCCGAGCTTGCGAGGGAGGGGAGCGGGAGCGAGTGACGGGTACTCTTCCCGCACCTTCGGAAAGACACGACCTGGCGAGAAAAGAGCAATAATATATTATTTTTCACAAAGATTCCTCAAAATAATGTACCGGACAACAAAAAATAATGATTTGAATGTATCATGAACCAGTTCACAATCAGTGCAAACAAAAACCAAACAATTTCCTTTTTGGGAACACGTGATGGGGGCGAAAAACGCCCAAGTGTCCCAGAATGTGTTGAAAACGCTGAAAAACTTGTTCAGCATTATTTGAATTGTCACGTGCCCTCGGCGATACCTCGGACGGTAGAAGTCGGCGCTTCTACTTCCACCATTTTCACCTCTACTCCATGTACTAGCCTGATACTGAATATCCAGGCTCGGAGTGCTATGGAACTTGACCTGTTCTGTTCTCACACATATCCATCCATGCAATTCGTAACATACAAATGAACGCTAGATGTCTCTGTGCCCTCTGCCCAGGGCCACCAGGAATATTCAGGATGGTCGTCGAGGGTCAAGATCATTTACAATCCAGTGATCTTCAAGGTCTTCAAGGGCAGCTGCGGCAAGTTCTTTCATTTTTTTCGTAAGTGCACGTGCCATCAACTCTTTTGTCTCATTCAACTTCATCCAAGGGTGGCACCTCTGTTCAAACGAAATGGCGGACACTATCCGCACCAGATTCTCCCCTTCTGACCCTAATTTCACAGTCTTGGTTGACCGAGCTGACAGACGGGCAAAGCGCCTCGAAGAAAAAAAACAAAAAGCGACCGAGCTGAAAGAAAAGGTCCCTTGTTTTGTTCCATTTCCATTCATAGATGCTCATACACCTCAGGGAAACGAACTGTACAAGAACAAGAACTTTCAGGCTGCCGCCGACATATACATCGAGGCATTGACTTCATTCGGCCCCGACGCCGTCATTTTTAACAACCTCACTGCAGCATATCTGGCTATGAAATCGTACGAAATCGTTCATTTTATCAAGTACTAGCCAACCAGATTTTATTACGTAGGTTTGATTCGGCTGAAGCTGCAGCGACGGAAGCTTTAGGACTACAACCCAGCTTGCTCAAAGCTCGGTATCGACGCGGTGTGGCTAGGAAGGGCAAAGGTCATTTGAAAGGTGCTATAATCGGTGAATCTTATGCCTTTCTTTGTCTTGCAGTCCATTCTCATCCTGAAATAGACCTCGATATCGTGCTGCAAAACGACGAAAGCTGTGAACCCGCTGCTCAAATCTTAAGAGAGGTCTTTGCAGAGATGAACAACGACGATGACGATGAAGAAGAACCGCAGCCGAAGATACCAGCCGACTTTGATTATGACACCGACGAGTGTATTTGGCCGGCTCACGACGATTCTCCATACGTCTCTGACGCAGAACTTTCTGATTCCAGTGACTGTGACCACCTCGGAAACGGGTTTCCCTGTCGCTTCTACAATCATGAGGGATGTAAACAGGGTGATAACTGCAAATATTCGCATGCACCAGACGACAAGAGTATCCGGGATGGCTTGTAAGTTCCATTGCATCACCTAGATCACACTCCGAAACAATACGTATTCTACAGGGGCAAGAATGTCTGCTTCTACTTCCTCATCGACAGTTGCAAATTCGGTAGTATCAAATGCGCCTATTCCCACGACAAAACATACCTTCCGGAACCGTTTTGGTGGCAGGATACAGTTCTCGTAGCAGGAATACGGGAAATCACTTTACTCGCAATGGCCGAGCGTCGTGAAGAAAGGCGCTTGATCAACAACTTATTACGCGGCATCTCTGACGCTGATGTACCAGGCTCGTCACATTCTCGTACTGGCCGTAACAAGAAGAGGAAGACGAAGAAGTCTAAACAGCCGCCAGCAACAAAGACTGATTCCCCCTTCCTTTTGAAACTGTCTCTCGACTACTGGGAAGACGAGTTCTCTGGTGTCAGCCCTCATTTCCTCGCAGCAGCTAAATCCAAACTCCGTGTTGTGGATTGCCACGATTCCTCTGCAGCTCTAAAGTATCTCTCTTCTCCCGACCTCACAGCAGTGTTCGTCACCGATCCCGGTATATCCCTGGCGAAGAACTCCACTGTTCTTTCCAAGCTCATCCGGTTCACCAAAGCAGGTGGCAACGTCGTCATTGGTGGCCGGTTTTCTGGTTCCATTTCGTTTGGCGAGTTTGACAGGTTTTTCAAACGCTGGAACCTTCCCTGGCTCATGGGCTCCTACCACAGCGATCCCTTTTGCCTTAACCCGCAAAATGAAACCGTCAAACTCAACCCATCCCTCTGTCCCTCCATGCATATCAAAACAGTTCATCTCAAAAATGTCAACCCAGTGCATGGGGTGTACAAAGCGGAAAATCCGGGCCCAGATGAATATCCTATTGTCCATGCGCCCTATGAAAACGGGCGCATTGGCTTCATTGGCGAAATCAATGCCGATCCTCTCACCACTCCTGCAATTCTCGCTATGCTGGGCTTGCTCGACCATTCATATTTGAATCCCCAGCTCAACAAGTCCCCTTCACCAGTATCCAACAAGTTTATTCTGCTCATATCACTTGAGCATGAATCTTTCTTCGACAGCATTCATGCTCATCTCCTTGAAGCCCTTCGCGCCAAAATTCTCATCGTCCAAGTGTTCAAGCCAATGGACGCGGTTGTTCCTCTTTTTTCGAGCGACCTTGCTGGTGTCTTTATTACAGATCCAGGCATGGCTCATTGTGTTCGACGCGAACAGGCCATCGATGAAGTCGTCAACTACACGAAGAAAGGTGGACGGACGGTCATCGGGGGACTTTTTAGTTCTTTCATCCGTCCTGCAGCTATGGAGCAATATTTCAGCCGGGTGTGGAAGTTGAATTGGAAGATGGGCTCCTACAGTCGCGAAACATTCCCGGCGAATCCGAACCATGAAATTATCAAAGCGAAGAGTTCTGCTTTGGCGAAGAGTTACAGTATGAAGGCCGTGAACATACAGGGGGCACCGGCAGCTGGTGCTATGTACAAGCTGAACGACAGAGAAACTCCGGTGCTTCAGGTAAAGATCGGCGATGGATATTTGGGCTACATCGGAGACGTTAATGCTGAGCAGGAATCAACAAATGTAATTCTGGCCATGTTGGGATTGCTCTAGCCAGGAATCGCTGTATTCCGTCTTGTAATTTTATATGAATTATTGTAGTATTGCTTGACAACTGGAACCGACCTGTCTGACCAATCACTGGATCAGTTGCCCTCCGATTTCAGTCTGTGACGACGACGAGCAGCGGTAGGGACCCTTTACGACGCGTTCAGTTGGATATCGACGCGTAAGGTCTATCGATAAGGTTCAAGGTCAGTCTCCCAAGCTTCTCAAGCTCTACCTTTTCACTCTATCATCAGAACCCTTGCGGTAAAAATCTCTCTCTCTTCCTCACCGCCAACGACACCAATGAGCTCGATGAGAGACGGAGCGGCACCGTCCAGCCTACCGCAATTAAAGTCAAAACGAGCCTCGACCTCTGGGATACCGTCTACATTTTCGACAAACTCTGCTATGAGAAGATCCTCTGCTCCAATTCAAACGCTGTCCACGATGGACACGAATAGCAGCAGTAACAGATTTCCTGGTGCGACTTCACCAACCCCCAGTCGACCAGGGCTGCTTCCAAGGCCTCGAGCGACACCTTCCATAGCTTCGACACGTCGATCTATAGTCAGAACCAGTTCTCTAGCATCTCCCTTCAGTTCGACCGCTCAACCAGGAACCAAGATTTCCAACTCCATTTCCAATGCCACCACAGCGACCCCGCCAAGGGCCAGAGTCACCTCATTCGCTTCTACGACTTCTCCACGAGCGAGAGTGATTTCCAATGTCACTTCTCCTCTTGCGAAACCGGCAAACAAGTCTTCATCCAATCATTTTACGACGCCCAGTCCAGGGCGACCGCTTAACGCGACTGTAAAAGCTCCGAGCACACCAAAAGGTACACCACCAAGAGCTTTACAACCTCCGACACCACCATCGAAGCAAAACACCCCAAAATCGAGCCGCAAGATTTCGCATCCTATCCTTGTACCGATAGAGCAACCGAAATTGCTTGCAGATTCCCCTGCTGTTCTTTCTCCTTCATACCGCGCAATCGTCAATGGCTTCTCTGGTCTCCAAGACAGTCCAGAGAATCACTTTTTCTCAGCACCTTCCATAGTTCCTTCGGTCTGGGGCGGAGCAGACGATGACAATCTCGAGATGATTACAGAAGATGGAGGTGAAGACGGTGACGGTGACGGTGACGAAGACGTGAGCTCTTTCTCCTTCTCTCGATAATCTCAATAACAACTAGCTCTAGTTGTCAGTCATGCTTTCCTCCATTTCCACTTTCCATTCTCGCAAAGTCACCACCTATAAGCGTCTCCTGGAGCGAACCCAGTTCTCTTCAGCGGCTCAGCTTCACGCGCTGCAGGCCGAAGTATATATGCTTCGACAGCAGCTCCAGTTGCAGCAAGATGGACATTCTGGCGACCTGAGCTTAACTGATGCCGCATCGGAAGCTCTCTGTGTAAAATGTGGGGGAAAATCCGGTGGCAAAGGTGGATATTGGAGTGGTTTCCGCGGCTTTGATGAAGACGATGAAGAAGAGGGCGAGCTTGACGTGGCCACGATGTTACGTCGAAAAGGGAAAGGAAAGTACGAGTTTGACGAGAAAGAAATTAGGAAGGCGGTCAGAGGTCTTGGACGCGAAGCCAGGGGCAGATTGTGAGCTCCAAAATTCCAACTTTTTTCCCGTCTCTCTGATCGTTTTCAGAATCGCGATAATCCTGGAATGTGAGAGTTGTGTATCCTGCACTTTTCTGATGTTTACACCGCGAATAGCTTGTCATCCTGGTGACATCCGGTTACAGATTGATCTTTTAGAGAAGTACCTCAAGTCGACCTACGACATCCTTGGACATTTAGCTCCCAATTTGGCCCTCAAGATCTTGAAGCATTTCAGCGTCAAAGATTTACTGGCCCTTGCTTCAGTATGTATTGTGGTTCTCAAGTGATTGTTCGAATAACACGGTCATAGGTCAGCAAAAAGTGGCATTCCATCGTGTTTCATCCCTCAGTATGGCGATTTCATTGTCTGAGGCTTACTGCTTCGGACCCTGTACCGTTGAAGCGGCCCGACCAGGAAGCCGGATGGTAAGTGACCCACTGCAGTAGATCTTTCTGTCATAATAAGCTTTCAGGTACCCTCTGTATCGCTCCCTTCACCATCTTCAGTCCAATCTCGCCAACGGATTGCCTCAGTCAATCCTTTTCCTTGAAGGGCACAGCAACTTTGTGACTGTATTGATGCTGAGAGGGCGACGACTTGTCAGTGGCAGTTACGACGAGAGCATTCGTTTCTGGGAACTTCCAGAAAGAGGAGTTGGTGTAGGAATGAATGCCGCTGCGATTAATTTGTCCCTCGGAAATTCAAATCCAGCCAATCTCTGTAAGTTCAGCCTCATCCAAAGACCTTCTATTGACAAGTCCTTTTTAGCAAATATGGCGGTTTGTAAGAAGGTCCTTCGAGTCGGGAAAGTAGTCAGTTGTCTGGATTGGTTGATTGACGAGGGTCAGTCTTGAACCTCTCCTCTACTCCCTCTGCTGAAACTCATCCCCAGAGGTATTCGTCGTTGGATTCCACGATGTTGGTCGCGTACATCTCTTTTCGTCCCTGACCTATACGCCACTGCAACAATTGGCTGGCCATCTCAACGGAATTCGAGCTGTCGCCTTGTCTTCGAAGAATCTTGTATCTGCTGGTACGACCATTTATAAGATTGACTTGAAGATTCTGAACAATTTCAGGCGCCGACAAGGCACTCGTCTGCTGGGATTGGCGTGCAGGCACTAAGATTGTGCGATTCGGACAACAAACGACGATCAACATTGGTGTACAAATCGTCGCCGGGTCTAGTCCACAGGAAGGCGAGAGAGTGGTCTCTGTCACGATTGACGGGATTGTACGAGTCTTCAGCATTAGTGAGTAACCATCTCGCTCTTTAACGTCCCAGACTGACGAAATGACAGTGCGTCGCGAGATGATGTCTCAGTTCAAGCTTTCCGAATTGGGAGGCAGCGATCCTGTATTGAATTCCAAGTTATTCAATGTTGGTGCAGCACCCAACAATATGTTACAGTTAGTGTCTTGTTTCCCTTGTATTGTCAACTGCTCATTGCGCAGATGGTTCGCGGCAAAAGGGACCCAGATGACGGTACATTTCAAGCCCCTTATTCCGATGTTTATATCTAACCTTTTCCTTCAGTGCGCCACCAAGTCAGTTATCTTGCATTTGCAGTGGCAAGAAGAAGCTGCAGATTCCAAGCCGACTTTATCATCCGCTAAAGCTCTCGAACCTGTCTCTCCTGGCCTGCCTTCGCCTTCATCTTCTCTCTCGGTCAGCACGACTCAGTTTCCTCGAACAAGGACCATGTCTTCGTTGTCTCGGTCGACGACGACTCCAGCTCCGCCGTCGCGGCAAGCATCATATTCGTCCAGCATGTCTTCTGCAAGCAAAGGTCGTTTGAGCATAGGCAGCTCGACCGGTCCTCGGACACCTAGCTCGATAAACGGGAGTTCAACTCGCAGTGTTACTCCATTACTCGCTCAATCCACTGGAGGACCTGTCTTCCCGATTCGGTTTGGTCGTGCTGCTATTCTGACAGCTCCACCAAAGCTTGTCGCGGTGGTAGAAACACCTGACGTGGCCATTGGTGCTGTTGATCCCATTAAGAAACGAGTGGTCACTGCGACGCGCTTCAGCTCTCGCGCTGGGGCTGACAGAAGAGTCAGTAAGATAATATACTTCATGGCTTCTACTCAGTTTGTTTCCAGATATTCATGTCTACTCACCAAGACAAGGAGAAATACTCACCAAAAGACGCTGCCGATGAGGATGAAGAAGAGTCTGAAGATCTTGTCGAATCGTCGTCATCGGGTGAAGTGGATCTTGATAACATAGTGACTCCGGTTACAGGAGCCTGGGGAGCACTGGCCTCGACTGACAATGCCAACGGTGCCATGGTAAAGGGCCTTCTTGGATCTCTTCCTCCAAAGTTCCAAGGTCTAGCTATGCCCGACAAGAATCCAATGTCAATGCAGCTCAGTCGCGAAGAAGTTGTCGTCGGTTGCGCCGACGGGACAATATAGTAAGCGTTGCCGGTTTCTTGGCTGATTCCTACTAAAGCATCTTTCAGTGTCATGAACTTTGTTGGTTACGAGTATCAGAGACAAAGATTGCCAGCTCAGGACTCTACTGAAGTGGAAGTCGTCGGAATCGACGAATGATACAGTGGGGAGGAATGATTTCTCATCTCGGACTATTCATATATTCATATATGTACCATGGCTGGAAACTACCATACATTCGTTTAAATATGTTTTCGTTACTGTTCCTGGGGGAAGTCGACTCCCAAAGAAGTCGCAAGCTGAAGCGAAGTTGAACTTGGACTTGAAGCAATTTGCGCTACGCGCACACGTGACTCCGCTTAGCGAATGAATCGAGCTTCGCGTAACAACCGTTCAACAAATTGAGATTTTGATTCTCTGGCTACAAAAGCTAGTGTAATCTGACTCTAACAAATTTCAAGCTGGGCATGTAAATACGCTTGGCCCTGGCAGAGTGTAACTATCAACGGTGTAAACACTGAGGACAAGACCAGGATCGGTACCTAGCCAAACAATGAGTGACGACAACAGAAACAGAAATTGGCTTACTCTTATAGATTCCAGGTATAGAAGTAGTGGCCGGCTTGACGGTTGTAGCTGCACTAGGACCTGTGATGTGGATTTGGGCACAGCTCATCTGTGGCCAGATCAGTTGGGAACTCGAGCGAATAATCTGGTGAACTTGCGCAAAATTCAGCCCCTGGGTATGACGTAGAAAACTCGAGTCCTGGATACAATCAATTAACTGATGAGCCTTGAAACGGGAATCGGACATACCAATATCTTCGACCCGAAGCAGATACTAAAAAAATTGTTTCAACTTGAAAGTTGTAAAATTCCGCTACTTTTGCTTACATCGCCAGTTGCGAGACATGCAGGAATGGTCTACAACGTCATGAGCTTGAGTAACACCATCATTTGAGATCCTCAGTACTTACAAAAGTCACGTTGCCTTTAGCAATGAAGAGGAGGTCAGAAGCCCATTGGTTCGTGGCCTCCTTCTTGAAAGATCTTGAACCACTGTAAACCGGTGACATTGGTCTGAAATGCAGAAGGAATTGCAGCGCTGAAGGACATGATAAGAAGAAGAAGCGCGTGGAGGCACCGGACAACTTACAGATACGCCAGGATGGGTCCTGTACCAAAAAACATTAGCTTTGGAGCTCCTCAGAGGCGGAAATAATGCCTTTGTAAAGTCTAATGCAGAACACCTGAACAAAAGACAGACCAAGCGCAACCTACGCTGCCTTGTCTGCGGGAGCGAGCGTCATCGGATCAGCGCCATGAACTAGGTGCACAATTTCGTCGCATGTCACAGCCTTACAGTCAGGAGAATCGTAGTCTCCCCTAGGCTGACGGAAAAGATCAGTCCTCGCACCACTCGGATTTAACGGAGATTCGCACATATTCCGAAAGGGGAAACAAAAGGAATAACATAAAGAAACAAGGCAACAAAAAAAATATCATAAACCGCACCGCCATTCAATATTCGATATCAGAGTCGTCATCCCGTCGTCGAAGTCTACAAGACGCCTCGAGTCAGTGAAGGAATACGATATTTGTCGCCACTCACTGAAATTGGCCCATGCGAGCATCGTGTGCGTCGACCGTCTTCTTCTTGGCCTCAGCATATTTCGCGGATTCCCCTCTCCTTTCCGACTTCGGTCCTCTTGAAGGTTTCGGATTCTTCTTCTTTGTTGCATCCGGTGCTTGCATCTTTTTCCTCTCCGCCGCCTGCTTTTTTACCGCCTCCTTCTTCTCCTTACTCCAAAAACCCCTAGGCTCCGCCCCGTCTTCCCAGGCAGTCAATGGGTATCGTGGCCAATCCTTAGTCGTGTAAATCCTTGCCTGGCCGCGTATAATATGGGAGAGAGAAACAGGCTCGATGATGTTATCGACGAGGTCGCAATATTCGTGCAAGACAGGGTGGTCTTCGCCGCGAGGGAAGAAACGATCTGGCTGGCTGCAATCCACCCCGATTACCGAGTAGAGAGCGAAAAGGAGATCCTCGCCAATCATCTGCTCATCGACGACCTGGTCGAGGAAGAAGACGTTGAGGCCGCGACTTGGTTTATCGTTTGCTTCGGTCATGACGTTCAGCGCCGTCTCGCCAGCATACCGAATACGACTCTCGTGGATAAGGGCATCCTTGTCCTCATTGTCCATCTCTGTGTATGCAAACTTCAGCATTCTCTCGTTTTCCTCCATCAATTGTCTCTGTTCATCGACGCCATTGCTGACGGATTTCGCTTCGTGAGAGTTACAGTATAAGACGTCCTCTTTTCTGGCTATCGCCCTATAATATCTGTGAGTGGCAGATTCGTATACTAGAATTCACTGACGCTTCTATGTCGCGACCCCAGTGTTCTCGACCAGCTCCATAGCAGAGATAACCGTAAAGAGGTAGAGTGCCCTGAACGACTCCATAGGGCGTGCCAACATCAACCATCTTGAGGAAGACCTTGTCGAAGGATATAGACTCCCATTCGTGAGTTTTCTCCAGTTCTCGACCGTTTTCGGAGAGCCTGAAATATTGTTAGGCAACATAAGGAAGGAAAACGAGACTGTATACTTGAAAAACGTGCGGCCCCCCTTGTTTGGCGTTGACCATCCGATGAAACCAGAACGTAATACTAGTGAATGCCTGCATCGAAAAGGTTAATAATGTATTGAGGCATTAGCAGCGAATAGTAAGTACCGCGGCCTGTTTCTTTTCCCCCAAACCATCCCACCCTTTAACCAAAAATCTCAGTAGAGACTCGTCGCTGGCTGCAGCTATTTCTGCCTGACTCTTGGCCACTTTGGGGACTGTTGGATTTGCGAGCTTGTCAGTCGCCCGTAGCGTCGCCAAGTCCCTGGTCAAGCTTTCGATCAAGCGACGCATTCCTGGAGTGTTGAAATCTTTGGAGGATTTTACATCTTCTTCGTCGTCTGTGAAGCTGTTTTCATTCTCTGGGGCTACCGAGCGACTGAAAACATTTAATCAGATAAATCATTAAACTTGGCTGATCCCTTACCGTTGACTAGCTCTTCCAGAGCCCTCTGCTGTCCTAAAAATCCGTTTAGCAAAAGAATCCTGGTCTAATATGACCTTTTTACCCGCTGTCTCTCTCTCGTTTGGGCATCGACAAGCAAAAGCGGAATTTTGATCAGGTGACTATTTTTATTTCGTCTTCCCCGTGACAAGATACGACTTGCAGCTCTATAAACATGTCTACAAGGAGTGTCAACGAGTCGCCAAAGAGCTTGGAGATGATCTTTTCGCCGATTATCTCATATTGCATTTCCGAGACGTGACTATCATTTCAAACTTTCTTCAGATAGAGCTACATCGCTGTCGCCGGTCGGCTTCCCTTTGCTTTTGATAACTGTGTTTCGTCCGCTTTCCGCGACTTCTCTCTGTTGGCGGCTTATTCTTATTATGGATAGATCATCGTTTTTTTTTCCGGCACTTTTTCTCATTGTTCTCTGTGTTTCTGTCATGGCTGTCAGTGTATCGTATGTATAGTTCTCGCCTAGATACTTTTCGTTGGTCTCGCATGTTTCGTGTATCGTTTTCTGGGTCCTCTGTGTTTATTACCAAACTGTATAGTTCATAAATGGAGATGTCTGTGTACGTGAAAGTCACGTAACAGCCGTTCAACAAATTGAGATTTTGATTCTCTGGCTACAAAAGCTAGTGTAATCTGACAAATCTCAAGCTGGGCATGTAAATACGCTTGGCCCTGGCAGAGTGTAACTATCAACGGTGTAAACACTGAGGACAAGACCAGGATCGGTACCTAGCCAAACAATGAGTGACGACAACACAAACAGAAATTGGCTTACTCTTATAGATTCCAGGTATAGAAGTAGTGGCCGGCTTGACGGTTGTAGCTGCACTAGGACCTGTGATGTGGATTTGGGCACAGCTCATCTGTGGCCAGATCAGTTGGGAACTCGAGCGAATAATCCGGTGAACTTGCGTAAAATTCAGCCCCTGGGTATGACGTAGCAAACTCGAGTCCTGGATACAACCAATTAACTGATGAGCCTTGAAACGGGAATCGGACATACCAATATCTTCGACCCGAAGCAGATACTAAAAAAATTGTTTCAACTTGAAAGCTGGGAGAATTCCAGTATGTTTTGCTTACATCGCCGGTTGCGAGACATGCAGGAATGGTCTAAATTGTTGTGAGCTTGAGAATATAATCATTTGAGATCCTTACAAAAGTTACGTTGCCTTTAGCAATGAAGAGGAGATCGGAAGCCCATTGATTCGTGGCCGGGTTGTACCCTTCTTGGAAAATCTTGAACCACTGTAAACCGGTAACATTGGTCTGAAGTGCAGAAGGAATTGCAGCGCTGAAGGACATGATAAGAAGAAGAAGCGCGTGGAGGCATCGGACAACTTACAGATACGCCAGGATGGGTCCTGTACGAAAAGCTATTAGCTTCGGAGCTCCTCAGAGGAGGAATTAATGCCTGCCTTTATCAGTTGGATCTGTTGGGTCAGAAGGATCCTTCGTAGCTGGAGCCCCAGCTGAGGTATGATGGAACTGAGCAGTGACTTGAGCTCCAGCCGGAACTTGCAGGACCGTTTGGGACACTGGCTGTATGAAACCCGTGTTGCAGATCAGGTTAGGGCTGGTAAGATCTGTGATGGGCTTTGAAGAAATATTCGAGCATTAAATATCATTTACACGAGTTGAACGTCGAACGACTCACCGCATTGGATGAAGGGACACGAACACCGACCCCGTGACCTTGATCGACTCCATTGATCGAGAGGGCCTCAAAGACAATGAGTACGCGTCAGAATGGGATATTGAATGCACCTACAGAGAAGACAGTCCTGGCCGAGACAGTGCTAGCCAAAAGGATCAATGCTGATATCGGGAACATTTTGTTGTTTCCAATCTCAATCTTTGAAGCTACTCTTATACCATGGATGTCGTCAAATGACATCCATGTCTGGCTTGTTCAGATGACCATGCTTTCCAGTTCTCTGGATCGCGTTAACGAGAGAGTTCCGAAGTTTCATGTATCGCTCTCGACATGACGGTCAAAGATAGGACTTAGGAGGGAGTCTAACAATAGAAGTTCGAGATGGCGCCCAACGTTCGGCGGCGAAATTTCAGCGCAATTTCAGCCGTCTTCCAAAAAAGGTCGACTATTCTCAAGGTCGGAAAAAAGAACGGTCACGACTTGAAGAAAACGCCTATGTCCCGCTGTCAGATCAATCACGGCACTGGTCATTCGCGAGTCTTGCGTGACATCTCCCTCAGAAGGAAGATCCTACGTATTGAAATACCGAGTGTTCAACGTCTAATTTCGTTGAAAGCGATAGAAAATTACAGCAAATTGACCGAGAATCAAAGTTGGGTAACGATCCGGCAGCTTTTCTCGCTATCATCTCCTCAATATCTCCAACTTGACAACGGCGACCTCAGTAGTAGTGATTGAGAGCTGTCATGGAATGCATAAGTAGAATATTCCTCGAACTTGCTGCCTCCAGAAATGTTCCACTGCACGCGGAACTTTCGCAACCGAGTATTTTAGCAGATGTCGTACATGATGCCGACGTCTTGAGTCCCGACGGACAAGAAGAAGTCAGAGAAGATATAGTTCGGAAAGTCGGATGCCTCAGGCTTTCCTATCTGGAGAACCAGTTGACCTGGTAATCCTTCGCTTTGGCATGTAGTCGGCGAAAGGAACCGCGATCATCAGATCGACGGGATGGCCGGCCCGATTGCTTACATATCATTCTCACGTGAGCAATTGCGCCACGATTCTTTGAACTCGCCTGGAGTCCATGAAAATCAACAGAATCACTTGAAATTTATACCGATCAACATCCTTAATAAATTTCGTGACTTTATGTTCAATGAGTTAATATAAAGTGCAAAATTGGGATCAACGACGAGATTCTATGTACTGACAAAAAGACTGTGTTCGACGTCGCCGTTCCAGAATATCTCTAGTGATTCTGGGCATTGAGTCTGTTAACTTCCTGCTGTACCGCAGTATGGGTGAAAGAAGCCCCTGCGTCTTGCTGCACCCACCAATCAACACCCTGTTGATCCCGAACCAAGTTCCATCCAGCTTGTGCCAGTATGGCTATGAAAGTTGCAAAATTCCCTTGTGATTGTGCTGCAGCGTTGATAGAAGCGACCGCAATGTCCTGTTTGATGCATGAGATGATAGGTTGAGCTTGCAACAAGAGTTCCGAACCGTCACGGAATAATTCGGAATACGTCTCGCTTCTAGTGATCCCTCAAGATCAAGTTCAATTCGCTCTTCAAGACTGAAAATTGGTGACGATCTCAATGCGAATTTTGAAGAATATCTGGGTACTGACCTAGAACTAGTGTCGAGGTCCCTGGCCTTCTTCTTGCCAGCTTCTGCTGCCTTCTTGCCAGTGGGCTTGGCTCTATGGAAAGAGATTGTTGGTTTCAATCTGAACAAGTTCAAGAGACACGTACGCCTTGAGCAGCTTCAATGCAAGATCCCCATCTGCTTTGGTGAACTTGATCGGTGGCGCACGTCGGGCCAATTGAACCATGTCCGACTCGGACCGTGAAGATCTAAGACATGATTAAAATGTGAGGTTTCGCATCCCTGGAAACCTACAGAGTGTGATCTTGCGTTGACCTTGAATCAATGCTAGATGGATTGTCAGATGCAATTTCATCATGCGAAAAAATCGAAACCCTACGTATCAATTGGCGCAGCCACGGCTGTGAGGAGCCAAGTGCTGCTGTAGCCGCCGAATACAACGAGAGCAATGAATGGAACAGAGAATCGCATGGTGGAGAGTTGAAAGTGAAGTGAGGATGTTAAAAGTTGAAAGAAAAAGTAAGTTGCTAGATGGACCGTGCCACAAGTATGAGAAGTAAGAGGTTGAGAAGCGACCAGCACTGCTGAGGATTCTCTTCACTTCTCTACCCTTTTATACCAATCTCAGCTCGGGGTTACTTCAGCCATGTACTCGGTCTTGTTTCCACATTGCTGACAACCATCGCTTGAAACAATGGGATTGCTACGAACATTGAGCTAGAAGGGCGCCCCTGTGAGAATTAACGCATTTCAACGGACTGTAGCAGAATTGCTTATTATTGCACAATTCGGGTTGTTTCAGACTGGAAATCAGCTCTACCTCAGGCTGATGAGTGCTCTCTTGAGGGGATTATATATATATAGGCGAAATTTGCGCACAAGGAACAAGAAAATTGGTACATACAAGATCCTCTGACTTGGTTTAGCCGACTCAATTTGCAGTGATAATCCGGACGGATAACCGGCCTGCCCGGTGGCACGGACCGCGTTCGCACGACGACTTATAATCAAAAATCAACCGAGTCAAGACCGAGTCGGTCGCATTAGAAAGATAAAACTGGCCCTGCATACTGTTGACCAAGGAAATGGACACCCGGGTCAAGGCCGAGCGCACTTTGAAAAGTCAAAACGCGACCAAAAGCAAGTACCATATTAACCCGCGATGTCATCGTTTCACTTTTGATCTAAGAAATAGACAAACAGCCCTGAAAAAGGACTGATTCATCAGCCCGAAGAGTATATGGAACACCCATCCAAAATGGTGGCGCATCAGGAAAGATTCCGGATTCCTGTTCACCCGGGATATCGGCCGGAGTCTAACAATCGGATTAGTTGAATCGGTCCATAGGATCAGCTAGAGTCAAGACATACCAGAACTTTTTTGATTTCGACTGCCACAGCTTTGATCATTGCCGGTGGAATAGCGCTTATGACCTGCAGATAGGTTAGGGCGAACAGGAACCAAGCGAATGTTCATCAAATACCTGCTTGTATTGCTTCGCGACCGGTCCGTTGAAATCCCACGTGTCCTTGAAAAAAAGAGTCAGTGTGGTACAAGTGGATTACTACAAAAGAACTTACCGGGAAGGAAAGAGCACGAGCGAGCTCTCGTACCGATAGAAAACGGTTTGATCCTAATGACATGAGCTTAGTTTTCCTGCAGATCAGGAAGACTTACCAATTTCCACTTTTTGGATAACGGAGTCGATGACGCTTCGGTTAACACAAGTGGTGTAATGTGAGTTTAGCTTACCAGTCAAAGGCTCTTCCCAAGATGATACAGTCTGTTCATCATCCCACTGTGAAAAGTCCGATTTGGAAGTTGAACAACCAGTGCAATGCACGTCACCGGTCGGGTAGAAATTTTGGGCTCAGGATTGTAGATTTCAGAGTCAGGATGAGTTAATTAATTCCCATTCTGGAGTCATCATAGGTAGCACGGTATAATTGCGTTGAAACGACTTTTGTGGAGATTTCGGGAATGGTAATGCAGGATCGGCAATTAAGACGTTAATACAGAGGTAACGCTACAATGATGGTGTTTACACTGAACAAAGGTACAAATGCAAGGACGGTGACGCAGAATGTAGAAGTACAAATGTGGAGATGCAACTGCAGAATGAAAGACGATGATTCGATGACAGAACGACACTGAGGGATTGGAAAGGGGAACACCACAAAGGAGGTGGATCATGTAACAGCAGGACAGTGGAATGGGTTCCAGATGGAAAAATTCCAGACGTTGGAAAATTCGGCAAATCCAGGGAGTGCCAGCCCGGCTCGTCCAGCTCGAGCTTTGTTCCAATAGATGTTGAATGCCTAGCATTTCACTCATGTCAGTCCAGGTCACTCTCTAGAAGATAAACTCACCGCAGCATAATCGAAATCATCAAGGACCTCGGCTGCGTATGTTTCCTCCAGCCAGAGACCCAAAGGCGGCATGTTCATTTGAACCACAGGCTGCTTCGGCTTCTTCTCTGGGACGACATTCTCCTTGGTGTCGCTCTTCCTGTTGTGAATTCTCTTGATGTGTGCCACCATATTGCTCTTGGAGGAAAACATCTTTGTACATCCACCAGACCAGATGCACCGGACTGTCCCCTGCCCTTGCTTATATATCTCTACTGCAGACGGCTTGGAGAAATTGTGGATGCCACGAGCTTTGTGCGTCTTCATCTGTGCGCGGTGACTGTGGGTGTAACTTGCGGTAGTCGAGCAATAAACTCTGGGTTTGTCGCTTGCATACCTGTGGCTGCCAGCTTTTTCATGACGATTTCGAGAATCTTTCTGGGAGAAGGTAGTGATACACCGGTAGCGATTCTGCTCGTCAGGAGAGGCGTTGTCGCCGTTTGTCCGAGACTTCTTTGTCAGTGATTCTGCATCAGGTTCCGGCGAGACTGAACGTTTAAGAAATGAGGAGGCGGTGAAAGCCGGATTGGTAGGAAGTGCAGCGGAATCAACAGACGCTGTCGAGGCTGGAGGCGAATGAACTGAGCGAATATGTTTCTTGGATTTTCCTTCGACAGGTTCTGTGGACGCTGGACGCTTCGAGGTGTCAGTTCTCGCTCGCAGAACGAGAAACAAAAATATCTTGGCTGTGACACGGGGAGGATCGTTGAATTCTTGTGGCTCGGTGGAATCGAGGCCATCTGTGTGATAATTAGATTGAGACAGAGAGAGACTGAAACATCTCAACTGACTGGAGCTTGAGAGCAGGACGAATGTAATTGTAAATTGCGACGCGTTGGCTGATTAAGCCGCAAACTTGACTGATCAAGTTGTATCGAGTACGCATCAGATATCGATAACTATGGTCGGTTTATCACGTTGAGTTATCTAGACCAAAACCGTACAAGGATGTCTAGGTGCTCAAGGTCAAATTCTCCCGGTCGGCTGAAATACTGGAGGTGAGAAACACGCTGGCTGCTGGCAGGTCTATTCAGCAGATTGGAAGGTGGGCACAATAGAATAAGTACCTTTGAACAGTTGCACAGATACTTGTGTATTGGCCGGGACAGTATTGCGTCCACCGGGTTCCAAACATCAATGTGGCTCAGGCCTGACGCCACATTTTCTGTTGCTGCTTGTGCCATTCCGATTTCTCTATCTTTGGTTAACTCAAATTTGTACCAAGCTCGCAGCTATCGTTCGAAAGGTGCGAATACAGCTGGTTGAATAACACTTGTTGCCAGCTAATGCGATAAGGTGAGCTTACTGTTCCTCGATGATGGAGATCACACAGGTTCGGACCGGGGAGTGCCATCATTTTTGCGAACGGCTGTAAAAAGATAAAACCGACCCCATGGCCGTACAAGAGAGTATCGAATTAACCCGCTCTGCGTACTGTTGACCAAGAAAATGGACACCTGAGTCAAGGCCGAGCGCGCTTTGAAAAGTTAAAACGCGACCAAAGCAAGTACCATATTAACCCGCGGTATCATCGTTTCACTTTTGATCCAAGAAATAGACAGCGCTCAAAAAGCGACTGATTCATCAGCCCGAAGAGTATATGGAACACACATCCAAAATTGTGGCGCATCAGGAAGGATTCCGGATTCCTGTTCACGGTGTTCCTGCCGGGATATTGGCCGGGGTCTAACAGTCGGATTAGTTCAATCGGTCCATAGGATCAGCTAGAATCGAGACATACCAGAACTTTCTTGATTTCGACTGCCACAGCTTTGATCATTGCCGGTGCAATAGCGCTTATGACCTGCAGATAGGTTAGGACGAACAGGAACCAAGCGAATGTTCATCAAATACCTGCTTGTATTGCTTCGCGACCGGTCCGTTGAAATCCCACGTGTCCTTGAAAAAAAGAGTCAGTGTGGTACAAGTGGATTACTACAAAAGAACTTACCGGGAAGGAAAGAGCACGAGCGAGCTCTCGTACCGATAGAAAACGGTTTGATGATCCTAATGACATGAGCTTAGTTTTCCTGCAGATCAGGAAGACTTACCAGGGTGCCGACATTTCCACTTTTTGGATAACGGAGTCGAGACGCCTGACGCTTCGGTTAACACAAGTAGTGTAGTGTGAGTTTAGCTTACCAGTCAAAGGCTCTTCCCAAGATGATACAGTCTGTTCATCATCCCACTGAAAAGTCCGATTTGGAAGTTGAACAACCAGTACAATGTCGCGAAACAGCCTGATACTCGTCTATTGGATGCGAGGCCTGTCCACTTCCATTGCAAGTTATGTTGTCCCATTGCAAATCGGAGATGGCTTCTTTGAGCGTCGGGATACTTGTGTGAGTAGCCGAAGGCATTTTCGGAAGAGCGCGGCCCGGAGCCGCTGCAATCAAAACTACTCTGTTACGCACAATCGCGGCACCAAAGTCGGTGCTCTTTAGAATCCCGTGCGTCGAAGTGTACCCTAGCTGAAGAAGAAAGTACACCAGATTTCTCCAGTCTTCAGTCGACAATTGGCTCTGAGCTAGAGTGTCAGAAAGCTATCGACGAAGGTCGGACCTGCTTACCACTGTACTAGTGCAGATCTAAAGGATATACGTTAAGTAACGAAAAGGCCAAGTAAGATAGGACATACCACATATGCCGGCGACAATACCGATATGACATGAAGCACCGGATGTTGGCCAATCTCAATCGCTCCTGGGGGTGTATCCATGACAATGACGGATAACTCGCATCGCTTCGTATGCTTCAAGAAGCTGTCGAGAGATTCTTCATAGAGTACAGCAGATGGACAGTTTTTCTAGTTGCATTTGAGTTTCAATAAGAAGATATCCGAGCAAGCAAGACTTACATGAAACGCGAGAGCGGTATAAGGATTGGCCTCTACGCCGAACCGAGGATTGAAACCAGCTTCTTTGAGCCCGCAAGCTGCGCCTCCAGCACCAGACCCAAGATCGCCAAACTCTAGAACACCATCGACTGACATTGAGGCACTGCCAGAAATCGTGCTTGGTAATGGAAAGGTCCTTTTTTCCACCTGGTCAAAGCCCCATCGACAGACGAACCTCTGTGGATCCGTCTGAGGTTGCAATGGTGCGAGATGATCAACGTCTTCAGCTTCGGAGATCTGTAAAATGTCGTTGGCATTGATATCACCCTCGAAAACCTGGTCAGGAGAGGTCATTCTGAGCAACAGACCATTGACTGGTGCCTCGGGATGTATCGATTACCAAGGCTGATAGACATATAAAGTGATGAGAAAGACATATTCGCCACTTGAAGTATGTTCGAACGCCTTGATTGACCGTATCTGAATGCGTCCACTGAAGGCGAGATCGTCCAGGCCTTTCAAAACCACGTTGTAGTGTTTCCCAACATGAACTTTCTGTCTCTGGATGATCTTTGTGGTCTTGGGTCCGTCGAGCTCCAACTCTTCAAAGTTCTGTCCAGGAAGCATCAGTGTCGGAAATACTCAAGAAGAGGCACCGTACCATTTCTGTTGACATTGGAGGCGGAAACTGGACTGGCCATTCCAGGACTGGTCCAGGAATATCGAGCGCTGTATCGTCCGCGAAGGATATCCCTTCGTCAATGGCGATGCGGTCAGATGGAACTGGCACGGCTGGTCGATCGTCGAATCCTTCAAATTCCATCGCTTCATTGTTATGGTCAGATGAATGAATGCCAACCATGTCGTTGTCATCATCACTTCCGAAACCAAGTCCGGAATCGTCTTGCGGTTGTGGTGAATCATAATATTCCAACCCTGGACTACTTGGAGTCGGTGAAACTCGAGGAGCAGTGGAATGAGTTGCAGGTTCTGTAGCTGCTTGGAGTGGACCAGGCGTTTGACCCGAACTTTCTCTTCCCAGAATTGAAAAGCTAGTGTTTTGGTCAGAGCCTCGATCCTCTTGACTCTTCTTCGCAGAGCCCGAGTTCATTCGAGCAGAGTATTTCCACGATTCGGAAGCCTCGGAATCATCAATTTCCTCAACAGTTGTTCTTGCAGGCCGGGAAGAAGTACTAGTATGAACCGGGGTCGAGGTTGATCCAGAGGGTCCGAAGAAGGAATTGAACCCATCGAAGAAGCTATGAGCGTCGTAATTGGGAACAGCCTCGACTTGAACCAAGGCGCAATTTGGGCTGCGGATGTCGTCTCGACTGACTCGAGCATAAATCCTCAAGGTCAACTCAAGCGGATCGATATCGGCCGGTGAGCCGAACAGCTTGAGTTTAACAGCCGGCTCGCTGACGGTCTTGCGAATGAGCTCTCCGGCTTCCTCCGAAATTATCACAACCCAAGAATCGGCACCTGTATCTGGAGCTGCTTCCCAAGATGCAAATATAGTAGTCCCGTCGCGCTGGATTTTGACTGTAGTTGAACTTGGCGGGCGTGGGGGCACAGTGAAAAGGAATGGAGGACTGAAAATCGCTCGGTGTTTTTTCCAAACAACTTGAGCGCTGTAATTTCGACCGCTAGGGATCAAATCGTTAAGGATCAACTTGTTGGTCGGAGAAGGAAAGCTGAGTTCGGTAAATTCATCTGATGAAGAATCAGTATCCTGTTACGCATGTTGAGCCATGTCCCATAAGTACCATCATTGTCTGCCCTTATCTCATGGGGTGCAGTCTGACAATTGGTCAACCGAGTAGAAGCATGTTCTACGGCGTGGATGTAAACCGTGAAGTCGGAAAGATTGTCATCGGTTGACCAGGACAAGATGAAATCCAGAGAGACATCATCGAAAATTTGGGTGCTCGATGGGACCAGGTCGAACTGCAGATCGCGGGGAAGTGAACGAAGATAGATCTGGATCTGCCGGTTCAATTCCGACTTTTGCAACTCGGAAACATGGTTGAGCTCCTGGATCAGGAGGTATAAAACATGAAGGGCAGAACAGTCGCAAACACAGTCTGCAGGTATTGTTGGCCAGAATTCATTCGTCAGTGTGACCATCTCGTCGGAATTGTGCCCAGATTGCTGATCACCTGTCTCCCGAGCAGCTGGATCCTGAGCGACTCCACCGAATCTACCTTGATATTGACGATAGCGAGGGCATATCTCGTAGGATTTACTACGATGGACATAGACCGAGGACAGGGTGAGGTCGTGAAGCAGGAATTTGCCCTTGTCAGGGATAATTTCTACCCCAATGTCCGGGTCGGCCTTCCTGAAAGAAAATGCATCTCGACATGGATTCATCTCTGGAATGATGTCTAGGAAAGCCTTGAGGATATGAGCAGTATACTGCGATTGAGACGAGCAATCTCTATATCGTTCAGATGACTGTAAATTCCTGAACACGTCCAGGCGAGCCTGGTTCGGTGTTTTAATGATGTCATGTTTGAGCCAGCTCTGGTGAAGTCGCTCTGGAATTAGGTGTGCCTTCTTCTTCAGCACATGGTCGATGATTCTCAGCGCCTCTCCTCCATCCTTGTTGGTGTAAAAAAAGACACCATCCCCTTTGTCTTTCCGAAGCTGTTGGAACAACAGCTGAGCCTCGGGTTTCTTGAGATACGAGGCTGCATTGGCTGTTTCGAGCGCATATGGATGATTTTGCAGCAGATCGAGATACATTCGCCTTGCCTCTTCGCTAACTTTGATCAAGGCCTGCCATATGCGAAAGACAGCCTCCGCAAGTTCGTCTTGATCTTCCAGGCCGACACGGTCTCGACTGATTTTGACTGGAAACAAAATGTCGACGCCGAAAAAGATGTCGGTGTCGGTGCCTGACTTGTCTACTAGAACACCTTTCACCTGATTCCATCGTAAGCAGGATGAGCAGAACTGTAATGAATCGCTCACAAAGATGCATTGTCGATGTCGCTCATCCAGCAGCACACGGCCCGGATTTCCATCGACCCCACCAGAAAACTCGGCTTCGAGAACTTTCTCTGGAGGATGAAGGAAGGGCATCAGCAAGATGACAAATAACTTTTTGCGCTTTTTTGGGCCTGTAAACACGCAAAAAAGCGCAAAAACACGCAAAAAACACGCTGAAATACGTAAAATACGTAAAAAGCCAAAACACGCCACTTTTTATGTCCAAAATCCTACAAGCGGATGACCGCAGACAATGCAAAAAGTTAGGCTATGGCAAGAATA
This sequence comes from Mycena floridula, assembly GCA_029320655.1. Lineage (NCBI taxonomy): Eukaryota > Fungi > Basidiomycota > Agaricomycetes > Agaricales > Mycenaceae > Mycena > Mycena floridula. The sequence goes on from JARIHS010000001.1 coordinate 4,342,549, forward strand.
TTGCCCACAGCTTGTCAAATGGCCTGTAGCTCACTTCCCTAGTACTTGTCCAGATAGTTTTGAGTGGTTTCTGTGCAACAGGTCTGCTCGTTGCCACGAGTCGAGGACATGACAGCCGTGAGAGCGTGACCACGGCGACGACGATCAGGACCCTTTCCGGCATCCCACAGATGCCGATCAGCGTCATAAAGCTCTCACGTCGCTTGCTGGGACGATACATGGCCTCGAATTAAGCTTCCCGCCCTTCATGGGCTGCTTTGATTATCTTGCGCTTTTTACAAGCTGAAATGCGCAAAAAGATGACAAGTTATTTGCAATTTTGCTGATGAGAGAAAGTCCTGAAATCGGATCTCTGAAGATGGAAAGTTGCGAATTTGAGTAAAGACCCCAGGGACGATGGGAAGTTTGGATCCTGTTTCGTGAACTTGAAGGCGTTTGTGTTGGGTACCGTCGATATCGAAATTCACGTAAAGGAAATCCCATTGCTGGACTTGTAATCAATCCAAGTAAATGAAGTGTAGGTATCAAATGTCTACCTTTTTTCCTGTCACGTAGATGACTTTGACATCACTATTGCAACGCATTATAGCGTTGATACCCTGCTGTGGTAAGTAGATGAATATTCAGATCAATGGCGAAATCTCACCATTTTCATTCCGTCTCCGTGCTACGGTACAGAAAAAGAGTAAGTCGGACAACACAGCAGAGCATCTTCAACGAACCTGACCGACTAACACATTCAATCAGTATTTCTGATAATATTAATATTGGATGGAAACGTACTGAATTCTAGTGCTGGGTATTGAACTGTTTTCGGGTTGTCTGAGACGGTATTGAATCCGCAGGGGTCTCGTATCAAAGATACGTATGGTATTGAATGCCTGTATTGATCTTGTATTGAACCGTATCGAATACAGAGCTGCAAGGATCTTGAAAGGTACCAACAATTTTGGAAGCTAACGATGCTGTTACCGACCCGAGGCAACGAGACTTTATCCCAGAGCTTCTGGTGGTCTCCGCCGGTCACAGAAGAAGCCAAATCCATCAGCTCAAAACTCATTCAATACGAGTTCAATACCTGAAATCGGCCTGGCCTGAGGTATCAAACGGTATCATACGCGTATCAAACCCGTATGTATCAAATGAATCGATACCATACCCAGCACTACTGAATTCGCTTTTTCCAGTCTTGGAGGAATATCCCAAGGTCATACATTGTTCCAAAACCAGAGGACCTCCGCCATTGTACATCTCGATGTCACATTCACCCCAACCCAGACCCTTGACGCTGATCCAACCTAAAGGTTCGTCGTACTGTTTCTTGTAGTAAAATGTGAAAGTGACTATTTCGTTCACTCTTAGGCGGCTGATATCCAGATAGGATGGTTGTCCCGAGCGATCGTTGAAAGTAGTTTCAACTCGACGCTCAATGTCATTTGATGTGCATGTTGAAAGGCCAGGTCGAGCTTGAAGTGCAGCCAAACAAGCATCGTAATCGTTCTGAACAAGTTCTCGAAAGCCCGCGGATGGAGGCCAGAAATCCTCGTCCCCGTAATCTGGCGAGATGTTCAAATCCTTGCGCTTATTGCGTTGGGCATTGCCTCCAGGCTGTAATGCATAATCTGAAGGTACATATATGAAACAATTTCTTTGTCTTTCACATACTTCAGGAACATACCAACATGCCAAGGTCCTGCTCCAGGGAGTCTTGGACGATTTAGATTTTTCTTTGGCGTGTCCACTGCTGAGCCTGATGTAACCTTTTGCACCTTCGAAGCTCGGGGAGTGCCGTTATCTGTGTATGAACTGGACGAGTCTCGGTCGTCCTGGTCGTAGCGATCCTCACTGCTCGTTCGACTCGGAGCTGACTCGAAAGAGGACATGTTGCGAAGGCGGGAGGCTCGCTAGCCAGACAAATTTTCCTGACGTTGCAAGCAAGTACAGTCCTGACAGTGAAATTGAAAGTAAAGGTATCAACCCAGATCGAGTTATCACGTGGATTTTTTTTTGACCGTCACCATTCGCGAAGCTCAGTCTTCAGATCTTCACTGACTTCAAAGTCAGTAGAGACGAGATGTTATACACTAAATAATCTATACCCCTAATCTTGACTCAATTTCATAAACATCTCCTTCGACGACTCGAGCGCAGCGATCTCGGCGTCCAATGTTTTTCTCTGTGCAAGGATTAACATTGAAAAGAGAAAACTTTTGCAGTCTACATACCTTGTCCTCGTTCGACAAACGTACATTTTCTGGTACGCTAGTCTCATAATCCGCCTGGGACTCTATCTTGACGATTTTCTGGAGATTTAACCGCGCAAGATCCAACTTCTTTTCGCATTTGGTCAGTTCCACCTGGATATCAACGATTCCCTGAACAAAGGTTTTAAGCACAGAGTGGAAAAAAGTGAAGATTAATACGAACCCGGACGAGTATATGAGCTGTTATGGAAGAAGTGATGAGGGTGCTGCCACATCCTTCAGGTACATCGGAAGCCATTCGCACCACCCTGACATTCGTGCAGCCTTTGATAAGGGTCTTCAACGTCGGCAACTGAGACTCAAATAGCTTGGCTTCATCGTCCGACAGCACTACCAAGAAGACTGAACAAAGTATGAGTCCTATATCTGATGTGAAGGAATAGACATACGCTGAATATCGCTCTGCAGATTGTAGGATGCAGCTAACGAACGACCAGTTGTCACTGCAGAAAACACAAGATCAAACTGCTTGTCCGCTTGGAGAAACTCAAAGTCGGAGTCCTGGGAAACAATCAGCCGATTACCATAATGCAGGCTCCAGAAAAACTTGCCGCTACAGGGAAGGAGGTCACCATTATAGATGGAGGGTCATTGGCTCTACGAGGTAGACGCTGCCATAGCTCTTCGGTCACAAATGGCATGAATGGGTGAAGCAAACGAAGTCCATAATCAAGACATGTCGACAGTGTTTGTTGTGCCGACTCGCGAGCCTCAATGGGAGAACCTTCCTCTGTCATTGGCTTCATAGCTTCCTATTTCCATATTATCAGTGACGCCAGACCGAAATATCAGAATGAAACCGACAATGTAGACATCACAGAGCTCGTAAAGCCAAAAGTTGTAAGCGACAGTCGTCGCCGACATGAAATTGCGAGCAGCCAGTTGAGCGTTGAGCTGGGTTGCAGCAATGTTCAAACGGTTGAGAATCCAGAGTTCGACAAGGCTTTCTCTTCCAGTTGGCTACAAGTTCTTGTTAGATAGTTTTTGCGGGTGCAAAGTGAGGCAAACCTTGGGTACAGCCTGGGGTACAAAGTCGCCGTCCAGTTTCAACATCGCGAATTTCGTCGCATTGAAGATCTTGTTGCAGAACTTGCGATACCCTTCTACACGGAGTACCTCGAGATTGATGTCGCGGCCTGAAGGGATTATGCCATCAAAGAATGCTTTTTTAGCGTTAGATCTTACCTCCCGATGAATAAGCGCACAGGGCAAACCGCAGAGCGTCAGTTCCACATTGGGGGATTCCATTGGGGAAGGATTTTTTCTGGCCAGCTTTCGCAAGTTTGACCTCTTTCTCGTCCAAGTTACCTTCCAAGAGCTTTGCATGTAAAGCCTCCAGCGACACTCCTTCCATTACATCGATAGGGTCGATGACATTTCCCTTGGATTTGCTCATCTTTCGTCCCTCGGCGTCACGAATCATAGCATGGCAGTAAACCTCTTTGAAAGGCACCTGGCCAGTCAATTTGATGCCGAGCATGACCATACGAGCTACCCAGAAGAAAATGATGTCCCATCCAGTCTCTAGCATGGATGCAGGGTAAAATTTGGCGTAATCAGATGTCTATTGTTGCTATCAGCAAGTGGAAACAAAATCAAGCTCAAGCATACCTGTTCAGGCCAACCCATGATGGAAAATGGCCAAAGACCAGATGAGAACCATGTATCGAGGACATCTTCGTCCTGCTCTAGTGTGAACTTGGCACCAGCAGCGAGAACAGTGGCCCGTTGTGTTGCTTCTTCAAGATTTCTTCCTACTACCCAGCTGCCACCATCGTCGGCCTAGTTCAAGTTGAGTACGAGTCTTATGAGTGGAAAAAAAGAAACACACATTGGTCTCCTTGCCCTCTATCCGTACGAGATAAGCCGGACATCTGTGGCCCCACCAAAGTTGTCGTGATATACACCAATCTTGGATACCTTCCATCCACCGGTACCACTCATTCTCTGATTGTTTTGGTGCGATTATAAGTTCACCAGCGCGAGTACGCTGAGAGTCGGCAATCAGCGCACACTTTTTCGGAAATGGAAATCCAAACCTTGATAACTTCCTGGGCCAAAGGTTGGCAGTTCACGTACCACTGGGGTTTGAGGACGGGCTCAATGATATCGCCCGATTTGCTACAGAAACATGAGCGAAAATTCTGGATAGAAGACGAAAACAGACCTGCAGACTTTGAGCTCCATAGGGTTGTCCTTGGTCTCGATATAGAGACCAGCATCTTTTAATGCTTGTACAACGGCTACTCTGGCGTGATACCGCTTCATACCCTGTGACGAGATGAGAAAAAAGCCTTGTAGAGGGAAAAGGCTCATACCTTGAAACGTTCGCCGGCATTCTCATTGAATGTTCCGTCGTCGTTGAGAATATTGATGAACTCCAAATTATGTCGGACTCCAACCAAATAATCATTGGCGTCGTGAGCGGGCGTGATCTTGACAGCACCAGTACCGAAATCCATTACAGTAACCTCATCGGCGACAATGGGAATTCGACGTTGGTTGAAAGGATGAATGACGAATTTCCCGTGGAATGCCTGACGAGAATGTTAAAAAAACCCTGGGCTTGTAGCACATCAAGCACACTTTGTAACGAGGGTCATCGGGATGAACAGCAATCCCAGTATCTCCGAGCATGGTTTCGGGACGCGTCGTCGCGACAATGATCTTCTCCTCTGGAAAAGAGAATTGAGGAAGATTCAGAGATGTCGGAGTAACAAGACATACCAGAATTTTCCAGCTGATACGCAAACGAAGTCATGACACCAAACTCGAACCTCTCTTTGGGATCGTATCCAGGTACCGTCAACATAGTCCGTCCAGTGAGCTCCTTGGTGTCGACCTTGGGGTGCAACAAGTGTTAGCGCGGTGTCCATCTACAGAGCAATGGGAATTACCTCCAAATTGGAGAGCGTGGTGTTCATCTTTACACACCAGTTGACGAGTCGATTGGCACGATATATGATGCCTTCTTCATGGAGTCGACAAAAGTTCTCGACGACAGCTTTCGTTCGAGCCTGGAAAGTCAAGTTATGCGTGAAAATCATAGCAGGTGCCAGTGACATACCTCGTCCATTGTAAACACAGCCCGATCCCAGTCGTAGCTGCCTCCAAGCCGTCTCATCTGGTTTGTAATGCGGGCTTGGTATCTGCATAGAAAATGAGACCAAGCGCAAGTCCATTTCGAGACAACTGACTCGTTTTTCCAATCCATGACAGTTTCCAAAAACTTTTCGCGCCCAAGGTCATGTCTAGTCTTTCCAGTAGACTTGTGTAAACGTTGCTCTACTACAGATTGGGTCGATATGCCTGCATGATCAAATCCAGGCGCGAAAAGAGTGGTCTTGCCGAGCATGCGATTCCTATGAAAATCAGAACAAGCGGTGCACAGAGTAATTGGAGGTTTACCATCGAATAAGAACATCCTGGATTGCAGTGGTGAGCGCGTGTCCGATGTGGAGACTACCAGTGACATTCGGTGGCGGAGCAGGTATCACGAAGACCTCGTCGGTTTTTGCATTTGCTTCAGGCTTGAAGAAACCTTGGGCCTCCCACCAATCGTACCAGGCAGCCTCTATAGCGATAGGATTGTAGCCGCTGCTCATTGGCAAAGAAAGGTCTACACATTTCAGCTAGCGAAAATTTGCTCGGGGTTGACAATTCACCTTTCTTCTGGCCTGGAGGCGTGGTATTCACAAATTCGACTTCATCCTTCTTTCCCTTTTCTACCTTGGCCTTCTTCTCCGAGGAAGTAGCTGCGATCTTGACAGATTTGGCAGCCAATTTGGCCTCTTTTTCGAGCCGTTTAGCCTCCTTCTTTACTGCACTTTTTGTAGGGTGCTGTGGATCAGACGGTGTCGCGCTAGGAATCGATGTTGGAGTCGTCGACATGGTCGAGAATCTGGCAAGATGAAAGGTGCGTCGAGTCACTCGACTGACCAAAAACATACAAGGTCAAACAAATTCTTCCAAGTTCGTCAATGACTCAATCTGACTCGGGTTATTTTACAAAATACAGCATTATCGATACAGAAAAGAGTTACGCGGATACTAGGGGTCTTGCCATCCATTGACACGCCCGCTTGACCAGCGTTCAGCCCAGATTACCCGTTTGTGATATTGTTTCCTCGAATCCTTAAATTCCTTCACAAAGTCGTCGATCTCCTTTCCACTTGGAGTTCCAGTCCCCGAATGCGAAGGCGTCGATGAAAGGGATTGTTGCTGTTGAACAAAGGCAGAGGCAAGCGCCTCTGAAGCATCGTCCTGAGCCGTGATACTATGTCGAAGACGGAGTAACAGAAACTGAGGCGCAAATCTCTGTTTCTTGATGAGCTCAGGAGCTCAGGAAAGCAGAATGGAATTGACCTGGTAAACCTCCCTTTGCTCTTTCTCCAACTCCTTCCATCTTTTCTCCAAACCTTTGGCCTCGTCGAAGGCTGCTTGTGTCTGTGCTCGCAGCTCATACAATCGCTCCTGTAGTGCAAAATTACTGGTTGCGATAGCCTGGTTGGCCATGCCGAGCTCTGCTTGAGCAGCATAAATGGCCTTGACCCGGGGAAGCGAATGGAATATGGCCTGAAAGTAGGTATGGTCGGTCAAGAGATCCTGTAGATCCTCCCTTCTGCGGGACAGTCAGACAGCTATAATAATAATAATGAAGCAGAACGCACGATAAATGAGACAGCTCCGGAAAATCCACTAGCAGCTGGGTCATCACAGAGTCGGACATGACGGTCGAAGCGAATTACGCGGAGTACAAAACTCTTCCGCAACCTTGATGTCGGTTCGGCTCTCAGCTCTCCAACGATGTCTATGCTATTCAATTCGGCTTCGACCTATGCATCTACAAGTTGTTGCATCACTAGGCTGCGTTTCAGTCCGATCGGTCTGAACTTCGATTAAAATCATTTCAAAATGTCTATGGCCCTTTCCTTCCTCATTCACCATGATATTTCCGAACGAAACTCTGGAGGAAATCGACAGTTATCTTAGTCCAGAGCCCTCAGACCTGAAAGCATTCATTCAGGTCAGCTTGTCGCGCAAAACCTTTTACTTATTTGTATCCCAGACCGGCAGGCCGTTTCATGCAGTGCCACAACCGGTTACATTCTGGCGCAAGTTGCTCAAAACAGCCATGCTCAACAACCGCTTCCCATGGCCCCCTTGCAAAACTTGGGCGACTTGACTGTGGATAATCTGAGGCACTTGTACAACAAGCGCATCCAGCTTCACCGCAATCTATCTCGTCCTACTCTGCAAGCCGTTGGGGACATGAAGTCTTATCACAGCGGACATTGGATTCAGAGATTGTTCCAGATAGAAGGGACAGGTCTTTTCGTCTTCTGGCAAAGGGATTCAACACTGGTTTGCTTGAACGAGAATTTGGATGTTGTTTACCAGCTGGATGTTTCCAATGGTGTCCCAAGAGGAGAGTGCTCTGTTCATCTCGAGCGAAATACCTGTTTCTTTGCGCTGGCGTTTCCAAGGGACGTAAGGTGAGTCGCGTTATGTACACTGTTTGACTTCTTGCTTGAACCGATTGGTCCCAGGGTTTTCTCGATGACTTATGTCGGGCCAACAACCTCCCTTATCGCGAATGTAACATCGTACAATTGCCAAGGTAGAGATAAGATAATCTCTTTCGCGGTTGACGGGAGTCTACTCGCTGTCGCTGTTGATGACGGTTTAGCACCCACCGTTGAGGTTCTGAATCATCAAACCGGCTTCTGGGCACCGCTGCAGTTCCCCACGATTTGACGGTATGTTTCAAGTGTTTTCATCTATTCTATATCTCAAAGCGACTTCTAGGTTTACAATCTTCACCGCCTCGTCTTTCAGGATCAGGATCTCTGTTTGGTGCTCTTCCCGGAAAACTGGTTGAATTTCGCTACAGAGCCGACATCCTGCCTTTCAACAGTCATGTCCCGCGCGCGCCCCTTCCTGTTGCTCGACTCCATTCGGTGAAATGGGTTTCCCTGGCACCGTCGCTCTCAATGGCCGATTCAGCCAATCCACAGCCTCTTCGGGCCACATTGTCTCATGGTACGAATTTGCATCCCCCGGTGGTCCTATCCAGACGATGCTGAGACTATGGAAACTGACCCCGGAAGGACTTGTGTCGTTGCACACTGGTGCTTTGGATGGTGAAATTACCAGTTTGGCTGCAGCGTCCTCGGGCACCTCACTGTTGATTTCTCGAAAACTTTCGTTGGAGGGGCCTCGCAACCGACGTGGGATGGGTTTATTCCACCATTTGAATCCAGAAATCGGACCATTACCGGCCAGCATTGAGCTGGTGCGATATCGGGAAGGGAACAATGGTTGGAATCGGTCAGAGCATTTCGTCTCAACCCCCGAAATTGGGTTCGAAAACATCTATGGTGTCCTGGGCGTAGACGTTGCCCTGGGAATTGTTGGCTTTATGATAGAGGTCCTGGAAGAGCCAGTGCAGAGAATGCATATTCGCGTGTTGCAGTACTTCTAAATTCTCTGTATCATTGTCGAAAATTTGTTGCAAGTAACTTGTGACAGATCATCGCTGAGTCAAACACTCTTCGAATTCTTCCACCATGTCGATCGTGCTGCCTGGTGAAAATATTCCTGCCCAGCACGTTAACCTCAAGCTAGGTCCTGGTCTCATTCAGGCCTCTGATAAAATCGTCTCGACGCGTGCAGGGATCCTCAATCATAACCCCAATGGCAGCAAATGGTGGATTGAAAGCAATTCACGGCGGGTAAGTGGACTGGCTGCGTTCCCTATCCTCTTTTATCTAGTGCCAGTATGTTCCAGCTGCTCAGGAATCAGTCATAGGGGTCATAACCCACAAAGTAGGCGATGGCTTCCGGGTCGACATTGGGTCGGCTCATTCAGCGTCGCTCGATGGTCTCGCCTTCGAAGGAGCTAGCAAAAGAAATAGGCCAAATCTCAGAGTGCGTTACTTTTCGTGCTTATATTCTGTTCACTGAAACAAAGCGCAGGTTGGGAATCTGGTATATGCCCGGGTTTCTCTGGCCCATAAAGACATGGAGCCGGAACTAGAATGCTTTGACGCTCAGACACGAAAGGCTGAAGGATTTGGAGAGCTCAAGGGTGGATTCATGACTCGATGCAGCTTGAGGATGTGTCGGCAGTGAGTTCGCCACCTTCTTGTATCACCCTCAGCTCATGTTTTCTTCCAGACTTTTAGATCCAAATCATTTTCTCCTTCCACTGCTCGGTGGAAGATTCCCTATGGAGGTCGCTGTTGGAATGAATGGACGTGTCTGGATTAACTCAAAAGAGGTCAAGGATATAATATCTATCGTCCGTTCCATTGAGCTTGCAGATCCTGATGGCGGTGGAAAGGACGAGACATCTATATTAAAATTTTTGAACGAACCGTAGCATCAGTTGTACTTGTACATAGACCAGTAAATTCTCGACTTGGTTTTTTTTGGTTACTTCTTGGCCGTAAATTCGACCAAACAACCGCTTTCTCTTTAACCATGGCAAGGCAGGCTATGGTGCGCCCCTTTGCCGGCTTCAAATGACCACTAAATTCATTTATCTTAGGACGCAGTTCAGACAGCCATGCCCCCATCTGCCGCAACAGCCCCGGTGACATCAGACGATACGGAGAAGACTGAAGTCGAGGTGCCCAAGGTGAGTGGTCTTGTTCTCCTCTATTATTGACTTCTTCAATGATTCTCAGCTATCCATCTACCCCGAACCTTCTTCTTCGAAACCGGTGCTCTCAAGTCCTTCCCCACTTGAGCTTCACATTCGCACTGCTCGTCTCCAAATTCAGGACCAGGTGGCTCAGGGAACTGGCTTTGTACAGCAAGCGGTGGATAAATACATCAAGGTCTCTCTCATTCTGTCTTCTCGCGATTCACTGCTGACGTCGTTGAAAGACCGAACAGCGCGTCGAGAGTCGGCTACACAAGCTCTCTGGGGAACCCCTGGTCCCCGGAAGTCTATATGTCGGAATCGTCACCCTGACTGGCTCAATACTGGCTCGCAATCGCGGTATCATAGCGCGAGTCGGCCTTCCCTCGGCCTTGCTCGTCTTCTCAGCGCATTATTTCCTTCCCAAAACGACTTCGAATGTCTCGGCTTATCTTGGAGAAATAGAAGACACGTATTTCCCAGTCGTGGCACAGAAGCACAGTGTTGCCAATGCCCATACGCTAATGACGCTCGACAAAATCAACAATGCTGTGGAGAGTGGCAGGGAAAAAACATGGCAGGGTATTCGTCAAGGTCTCAAAACTATGCAGACTGCGACAGGGTTGAAGGTCGCAGATTTACTGGAAGAGAACAAGGACAAGAAGAGGTGATTGATTGCCATGGACTCGTATTTATTCTAGAGCAATACAGGTGCGGTCATTGTCCATGAACTACGGAAGGCCAAGACCAAGACTCGGATCCTGGGTCTAATTAAGTATCTCGAGCTGCAGCAAGATTCAGACAGAATTTCCACCATGTGGTTTACTTTTGCTTTACTAAGCACTTTCACAGTAAATTGCATGATGGCCACGACGATCCTGTCTTTCCATGACTTCAAATTCAACCCTCCAGCTCATTCTCATCAGATATCTGAATCTGGAACCAAAGTCACCATTCGAGCTGTGCCCGAAACAGATTGGTGGCGAATTCCGCCCCCTGATTCTGTCAACAGCATTACTGGGACCTTCTTGAGCACATCGATTGACGCTACAAAAGACTGGGAAGCAGGTGTTTGGATTCGAGGTATAGTTTCTCCTTGACAGACTCGTTCACGGTGACGACCAAAGATTCAAGGAGAATGGGGGACATTGTTCGACCAAGGGACACTGATGCTTTTGACTGAACAAGGCCAAGGGAATTGGATTAAAGCTGGGGTTGAGATGGAGAATGGAAAGGAATGGATTGGAGGGGTTGTGACGAATCCTTGGTCTGACTGGGCAATTGCGCCTGCAGAACATTCGACTTCGACATTGGTTGAAGGCTCGTATGCCGTCTACCTGCATATGGTTCGGAAAGGACCTTGGATCACAATCTATCAACACTTTGGACGACATATAACACATGAGCGACCAGCAGACGAGAAGCTGAGCAAGATACGTGAAGTGAGAGCTTTCGATGTCGATTCCGCTGGCGTCGCGAATGCGAAGGCAGGAGACAAGTGGAGAATCGGAGTAATGGTCTGTGGACCCAAGAATTCCAACGGGACTGTAGCAGAGTTTGAGAACTTTTTCTTTAAATATTTGTAATCGAAACAAGGGATATTTAATATTCTTGCATTTCGCGCTGGACCAGAGGCTGCATCTGATATCTGTGATGGTATTCATCGGATGACATGAGAACTTCGCGTCATCGTTTCTTCTGCTCCTTGTGACCATGTCCTGCCCATAAAACGGTCCGGTAGTTCCTGTGGGTACAAAAGGGCTGCATCATGGTCCTAAAATTCAAATGAAGCTCAAAATCCTTGCAGTACTTGCTACGTGGGCCGTCAGAGCCAATGGTCTCATAGTGGCCCAAGAAAACGACACCTTCATTGCAATCCACAACGACCGTCTATCATTCACGCAAGTCCTTCGTCGTCACGGGTCGTCGAGCTTACAGTATCTATAGCATATCCAAGAGCAACGGATTTCTTGGACATCTAACCCTGGATGGTCAGGACTTGCAAGGGCCTCAATCCAACTCCTCTGGACGTGGTTATTATGGTAAGAATATGCTTCTGGATATTCTATATCATCTCTGATCCTTCTCAAGAGTGTCACTGTGTCCCAATGGGCTTCCAAGTTCCAGGGTCCGATATATTTCTTGTGGGAGGCAACGCGACCTTCCAGCTTTTACAAGGTCTCGATTCCACTGGCCTCAGATATGCTGGCGTCTTCATGCAGCAAGTCTTATCGGTAGGACATACTTTCCAGCAGTGGTATTTCCTTCGCGATTCGCTTTCGGCCACCGGTCTTCACAATTTTGCTCGTCTTCTATACATGAACGAATCACTCGGAGGACCTTTTACGGACGGCGGGTTTCCTGTTCGAGAAATTCGCGAAGTCTGGCAATTCAATACCACTCTGTGGCAGGTCGCCTCCTCGAATCCTGATTTGAATGTTACCATTCCCAGTCAAGAAGCCATTACACCCGCTATTCAGGTTCAAGACGCGACTTGGAGTCTTCAGGGTTCCCCCGACGAACCTTTTGTCCAACAGACGTCAGATTATTGGACCAAGTACAGCCTTGCTGATGCTTATCGCAGACGCAAAGCTCATGGTTTATATGGCGTCACTGACGCTGGCATGGCATACGGAGCTTGGATAGTTTCAGGTATACCTTTTTTCTTTTTTTCTATTTCTTTTCTTTTGCGCTGATGCTGATTCTCTCTTCCCAGTCACCCAGGATACGCTTTTCGGTGGACCGACACATTATGACCTCCTCCTGGATGGCATGATTGGGGTCCCTGAAGGAAGTCCCAATCTGGTCAGGATACCACACATATATTACTATTTCGCGTCGAGTCATCAAGGAGCAGCTACGTCGAACCTCACGAACCAGGGATACGACAAGACTTGGGGTCCGCAGTACCTTTACTTTAACAAAGGCCATGGATCCAGGTATTCTTCGTTTTCTCTCTACAGTCACTGGATGTGACCTTGTTCACAGCTTACAGAAGCTTCGATACGATGCGGAGGAAGAAGCCTCCTTCTCAAAATATGCAGCATTTTACGACTCTATTGCCCATCATGTTCCTGGGTTTTCTTCTTCCACCAATCGCGGCTCGATCTCTTTGTCTATTGCTCTGCCACCTGCCGCAGAAGACGCCGTAGCAGTGCTCAGTGCAGAGGGATTCGAATTCCAAAGCAATATTCTCGATTTGAAAGCCCATCAATACTGGGGCGATATTGTCGATGGAAGAGTTGAATTGACGAATGTAGTTGAAGGAGATTACCGTTTGACTGTTTATGCAAAAGGTGGGTAGCTTGGAATCCTTGCAGCTCCTGGTTTGACCCATATTCACAGGCGTCTTCGGAACTTTTGTTCAAGAAAATATCAAGGTGGATGCTAAGTCTATCGCAAGAATCTCTGGGTTGAAGTGGATTGAGGAGAGTGCAGGTAAAAAGGCTTGTTACCCGTTTTCTGCAACTGACTATATGATCTTAGGGAAGGAGCTCTGGCGGATAGGTATTCCAGATAGATCTGCTGGGGAGTACAAACATGGATTCGAACGAGACCCAGACAAATCCTATCACATAATGGAGTACCGCAATTACTGGGGAGCCTACAACTTTTCCACCGACTTTCCCAATGGTGTCTCCATCCAAGTAGGGAAAAGTGACCTAGCAAAAGACTGGGCAAGTGTTGAAATCTTATACATGGCTCGGGTTGACTGGTTTTCATCAGAATTACGCTCAATTCTCTGAAGTCGGAGGAGATCTTTTGACACCAGGAAACAGCACCGGTGCTAGACAAAAGCTGAACTTTACGATTCACTTCGAGATGGCTGCTACGCCTCCCGCGACCAATAATGCGACATTCACTATTCAACTTGCGGGAGCGAGCGGTGCAACAGGAAATGAAGACTTTTCTTCAGCCCAGTTTGCTAGCTTTCCTCTCAACGCCTTTGTCAACAACCGAACGGAAGCTTTGCAATGGGTAATACCATCGAATGTTAGCTCGAGCTGCGTAACACGTTCGGGTATAAGCTGCTTCTTTGTTGCGAAAAAGCTCATATTTCCGGCGAGCTGGTTAGTTGAAGGGCCGAATCAGTTGGTTCTGGGTCTACACCCAGGTTCGGGGACAAGGGTCATGTACGACGCTCTGAGGTTGGAGGTGGATTGACAGAAAGAGTCACCCTGACAGTGTTTTCAATCATCTGAACTTTGAAACCTCGAAATCTTGCCCCTTACTTCCTGAGCGTTAAGATTATAATCGAAAAACTATCATGAATAGAACCCGTCCTAGCAAGAATTTACGCATAGATAATGCACTGTAGATATAGCGTGAGAGCAGTCTAAGTCTTCTCCTCATGCGTCTTCAACCGGTTGCTGCCCTTCATCTTGACTCGTTAGCTCTAGTTCAGCTCTTTGCACCTTGACGACCCTTTCAGCTTCTTCCCATACGTCCATCTCGTCTTTATCTAGTCGTCCCCATTGCTTGACAAAATAATATTCTGGGTCAAGCAGATTCCTCCGGAGGAAATTCCTGGGAACAACTTTATCGTCAAACAAGGCAAATACCACACGAGGGTCTTTGGATTCTGAAAGCAAGGGATCGACAAAGTCGAGTCCGTCCATGAAGATGATGCAGGCCAAAATGGAATCCGGCAAGGATAACGTATGAAGAAGGGTCAGGACTCGGGATTCTGTAGTTTCAAGAAGCAGGATAGAAAGGTGGGTGAGGTTGGTCAGGGAATGGAGCTGTTTCGCCTCAAAAGTCCTGGCGTGTTCGAAGTTGTAGATTTCGAGGTGGGTCACGTTTTGGAAGAAAGGGAAAGCAAAGCGATGGGTACCAGGAATTCGAGGGTACAAACCCCAGCGTAAATCGCACGACAGTTTCGATGGTCGGGCGCCGCTGGTTAACAGGGTATCCAAATAGGCGTCCACTTCTGGTATGCTGCTCTTTCCTCTGTACCAGTTAGATATTCCCAGCTGCGTGACGCCAGAGCTTGCAGACAAAAGCAAAATGAGGTCCGGTATCTCGAGGGCTACTGCCAAACAGAGCGTACGGACGTGGCTTTGGTAGAAAGTGTCGGCTCGACAGCGCGATCTGATCATATCGACAAAGAGATCAGTCGATATCTCATCTTCCAGTGTAATGCACCGATAGAGGGCCTGTTCGGCACTGCAAGACTTCGTGAGCGTGGAATTCGACGATAAAGCCGGCTCTTACATTGGTTTGACATCTTGAGACAGAGAGGATATAAGATCTAGCGCTCGTTTCGGTTCCATCTCCAGTAGGGTTTCAATTATCAAGAGGACAAGCTCTGTCGGAAGCTCTGGAAAAGCTTCTGTGGCTTCCATGCTGGCGCATGAGTTCAAGAAATTTGAGGCACGTGAAACCGCGTAGACTGCGCCTTGCGGCCCTTGCCGCAGCCGCCACTGAGTCACGCACCTTCGAAGTTGGCTTCTCTCTACACGGTCTGAGACCAACTCTTCTTTCTTGGCATGACACAGTTCATGTTACTTTACCAACTTCAGATCCGCAACTCATTAGTCTCAAACTCTTAGTGACACAGTATTATGATGGAGCCCTAGTAGGCGTAGCCTCGATACCAGGCCCTCTTCCTCGATTCGAGTAGAGGGACCAGTTTTCAGGTCTATCCTAGGCGATGGTCTAATACCGTTAAGCTACTCAGTTATATTGTGAGGCTCATCCGCAGTGTTTTAGCGCGAAAGGCTAGTCAAGATGTACAAGCTCCCGGGTTTTG
Organism: Mycena floridula; assembly: GCA_029320655.1. Lineage (NCBI taxonomy): Eukaryota > Fungi > Basidiomycota > Agaricomycetes > Agaricales > Mycenaceae > Mycena > Mycena floridula. Next base: position 4,358,213 of record JARIHS010000001.1, read on the forward strand.
CCTGCTAATTAATCGCATCGGTATCTGCCCTAAGTCGTACCGAATCTAGCTCTGATCCAAGATTGTTGCTCCGTTCCTCAGGAAATTGACATAGTTCCCCTTCATCAGCCGATAATAAACCCGACAGTCTTTGCAGCGTGTGGCGTCCCAATTCGATGAACCTCGAAATCTCGGTCCAAGATAAGTATTTGGGGGCTCCAGTGTCCGATTCGGGTTGCACGAGGCCATCGTGTGAGAATGCTGAATATGCCACAAGATTTTGGGTGCGCGATTTCCTGCCAACCCGCGTCGCAAATTGTGCAAGGAATGGAGCTGGTAGGGAAGATCCAGCACAAATTCCTGCTTTTCGCGGCCTAGGCGAAGATAACCAAGTCCGACGCCTACATCGGTCTTGATCAAGCTGTCCAAGTGGGACATTCTGTCCTATCAAGAATTTCCTCACCTTGCGAGCTCAGTTAGACTCGACCTCTCAGTGTCCTTCAAAGGCTCGTACCATGGAGTCTAGAATAAAAGAGGCTTCTGATTCATCTTCCAACCTACCATATAAAGATGCATATGCATATGGCCTCTTGTTTGCTTGTTTTTTTTTTTGTTGAACTCGACTCGAGATAACACGACATGATAACCATCGCCCTTCATCTGACTTCTCCTGGCTTGAGTTCAATGCTGGGCTTGCTGCGGGAGTGAGAATTACGCGCAAATGTGACTCGAATATAATGGAACATTCGAATAGGGCACCAGCTTGTAAGTTCTAGATGATCTATCAGCTTGTATCAAACAATCAACTTTGATCTGGGACTGGACTTCCAACGTGATGCAGCATTTTGGCCAGGTGAGCAGTAAGTACCTGCTATAATTTGACCAAGTACTACAGCAGCCGCAAGTCAGATTCAGTGTCCTGGAGGGTACTTAGTACATACACCTATATTCGCACATGAGTTTGGGTTCACCGTTCAAGCGCAACTTGGCTTTCAACCTTGCGGTGTGTTTCTGCACGTTCGATGATATTGCACCCGCTGCTCTACTTTTCAACCGATCGCAGACTCCGTCAGTCAAAGTCAGCATTTTTAAGTATTTCTTTTCAATTGACCAGTCCAGAGCCCATATAGATCATATATAAGGGGCTTACTTGCGTTCGCAAGAACTTGACTTGAACCTATCACTTCCTCATTCAGGATGCGCTTCATCTCAAAGTCATTTGTCTTTTTGGCCTCCTTGATAGTTGTTTCAGGGTCAGATATACTCGATCCTGATTTGACTTCACGAGCAGGTTGTTCGATTGCAGCAGGATTTTGCGGTGCTGCTGCCTCCGGCGTCAATTGCTGTCCTGGCCTGGCCTGTTCCACTTCCAACGTCAGTGTCTTGTGTGCTTATTACTCAATTCATTTCTCGACTCATCGCCAGAAATTTTGGACCTTCGGGTGGATTCTGTGGCCCTGCGGCCGATAACGTCCCTTGTTGTCATCAACGGGACTTACACTGAACAATTGATCAAAGTCAAGGTACTTTTTGTCTTGGATTATGGTTCGACGCTGACTGGGACGTAGATGGCGGACATGGCGAATAATGACCTGGAGAAATACGCCAAGGCTCTCGATAAGTATGTTATTTCTCTCCCTTGCATACCAGCATTCAAACTACCTTAGCGCGCCGATCATGAAGTATCATGGTCTCAAGATGGAAGAGGTCAACGATACCATGCGCCATCTTTGGAACAAGACGTACCAGGGAACCGGTCAGTAGCAGCTCTCTCTTGACCGCTCAAATGTAAGTGTACCTATCGATATGCGAATGGAAACACTTATAAATCATTGTACTAGCGTTGCACCCCCTGTATTCAGAAGGGGGCTCTGTACTTTACTTGTCCCCTGCTATTCTGGTCTCTCGCGAACCGTACGTGGTATTCTACCTCACACACTTTACTTGACTCAAAGTTTATTCAGACATGCCAATAAAGGAATGGTAGCTTCCATTTCGAGCTGGTCAATATACAAACAGTGTTCTCAAGTCTGACTATGTACCATAGAACAACTCTCATCAGGAAAATCATACATAATATTCGTGTCATTTGCTCCAGTAATCAAAAATTCTGTTTTGAAAAGCATTAGACATGATATCTAAAACAGAAAGCGACATGCTTACCCTAAATATACGACCCCCGTCGAGTCCTGGACAACGAATTGCATTCCCATAAACGATAGACAGTCCAACGGCCCGAAGATCCCAGGATCCTCGATGACTTGTTCTGCAAGACCAAGTCTGACCGATTTCAAAGGGGCCACCCCCAATGGCTGATAGCGCGACTTCATTGCCTTTACAAATATCTCAAGCCTGATTGTTGCAGCTGTTTCAACATCCAGGTATTCCAGTTCTGGAAGAAACGACATAAACCGGTAATGTGACTGGAGTCGTTGGAAGAATGCCTCAGTTATCAGCGGATCTCCCAGTTTCGTCTTCAAATTGGAAACCGTCAAGCGCCGAAGAGACGGGATCGCAAGAAGAAGGGAAATCCACTGGGGATATTCTATCGCAATGTCTTTCCAAGTAAGGTTGGTGAGAGTGCAGGATGAGCGAGAAATGAGGGAAGTGATGCTGGCGATGGGATACAGCGCTGGTAGAGAAAAATTTGTCGAACATTGCAACGATAAAGTTGTAAGCGACGGGAGCGTCAGATGATCCACGAAATCGACGTTGCCCAAAGAGCTGTCCAAGTTCATATCAAGTTTGCTGAGGCCGGATGAAATCTGGGCGTCATTGCGGTAAACCCATGGACTCCGGAAACGGAGAGAATCCAACTGGGGAAGCCGAGAAAGGGATGAGAGAGAGAGACAAATGTCCACATGTCGAAGATTTTCCACAGGTAAGTGGTCTATCAATATCCCCGACTTGGTGTCGTGGTCCCCTAATAGCAGTGAAGACAGATTTGGGGCATCCTCGAACATGGTTAGAGGATTATTAGCTTGTATCCCTCCATGGAAATCGAGGACAGCCGACCTGAGCATGGGCAATCGATGTCGGAACCGGTTCAAATGAGAGACCCAAAATGAAACGAGGTCCGCTGGAATATCGAGTGTCAAGGACTGCCAACGGGTGGAATGGCTTCCCAGGTGGTTTAATGCTGCAACCATCGCATGGTAATTGGTTTGCCCATATTCGCAACTGAGTTCCACCTTTATCAGATTCACGCCTGAACGGACAAGGAGGAAATCCAAAGCTGTGGTCCAATGGTTGTCTTCATCTATGCTTGAGTCACCCTGGGCATGGAAAGAGATGTTGGACCAGATTTCAGGCGTCGAGAGAACCACTCGACGCCATTGCGAGCATACACCTGCGAGCACTACCCCGGGTAGCTGGTGAATCCGGGTTCCAACGTAATTGTTGGGGCAAACAAATAAGAAAATACGGGCCAAAATCTGGACTGGAAGGCGACGAAAGGGGGCTAGTAGAGTTTTGTATCCCTCCACATGAGCCTTCAGGTGGTTGCATTGCTTTTGAAGGAAGGCAAGGTGCATTTTTTGGTGAGCAATTACATCGAGACAGCGGCGCAAGTCATCCTCTGCGTCTTCTAGCAGCTGTGAGCATTTCTGAGGGGGAGATAGCTGGTCTTTATCCCGAAGCCAAGCCTGTAATTCATTCCATCTCGATATATTGGCTTTCTGGGGCTCGAATAGTATAGGGCAATTTAAGCAGTAGCGAGAGGTGTAATTTTGCATCTGCGAGATGTAAAATGAGCTTCAAGTTCAAGGATGAAAACTGAAAAGGGAAGAATAGGAGATCGAGCGGAAGCCCAAATTTTGGATTTTTGATACCGTGGGAAAGATGCCACGAAAATATTCAGTTTCACGGCTCAGTCATAAACGCCGCCCGGTAAAAGTCGATGTCCGTAGGCTCCATCCGATCGCTTTCATAACACTTTGGCGGAGGTCACAGAGCATAACGCTCCATCTATATATATCCAATGTCTTCCGCCGAACTTTACTGGAGTTTACCAGAGCCTTCATATACTTCCGTATCTCCAATGTGAAGGTCGGAAGTCCCCGGCGGCATCTTTCACTGTATACCAGTATTTATACAGAGTTGTTGCTTGATTTTCAGTACCTTTTTAGGACAGTGTCAACACCTTTATTTTCTATAATGGACTCCATTGAAATCCAGCACGCCATAACCGCTCCTCCTGTCATATGCGAGCCTCTGTTCATCAATACAACATACTTGTCAGGCTTTTTGGGTGTTGGTGAGCAAAATTATCTGCATTAATGCTGTTCTATTATTCATCCAGGATAAGCTCTGTTACATCACCAAAAGTGTCCAGCCTAGTCCATGCAGTATGGTACCAGGACTGGTCATTGAATGCAGTACAGAGCCAGATTTGGGTGTAACTCTGCCATTTGGGACCATTTCTGGCTTGCTAACTGCATTCTGACACCATTTCTGGCTCAGTACTGGAGTCCGGAACCAGTCCTGGCTCAACTCTGGAGTTCAGAGACCAGTTCTGGCTCAATACTGGAGCTTGAGGAGTATCTCTGGCTCATGTCTTGCAGGCTCATAACTAGCTCAGATGCCTGTTTTGCAGTCAATCACCAGTTTTGGTCATGATTCCCAGTAAGTATGCAGAAATAGCTCAAGTCTTAAGTATTTCGTATGCTGTCAGATTAGAACTACAAGGCATCAAAGCCAAGATCCTGCTCCTCTCCCAAGAAGTCATCGTCTTCTTCTTCATCAATCTCTCGCTCAGATTCGTCAGAGTCCAAGTCCGAGTCACCGGGGTTCTGATCTTGATCGGCATCATCCAAATCACCATCGCCGGCACCATCAGTCGGCTCCGGAGGCTGGGCAGCGAAAGCAGCTCCAAGATCATCACGGAAACTACGTGTCAAAGTGCGTGTCTCTCGATGTCCAACTCCTTGACCAGTGAAACGCATCAACATATCTCTGACTTGACAGAATTTTCGCGAACGAGTCATGCATGTCACATTTGTGACAGTGATGACGCGTCATCTTGCACCGCCAACGACGACGTTCTCGACGGCCACATTCTCTCCAGAAATTCGCGACACCTCGGGAGGCTATTCATATATCCATTCTTCGCCGGATTTAAGCATTTCTTATCCAATGGAGCCGTTGCGCCCGAGTTGCGCCCTTTATGGCGATTTCATGCCCCCGGCGCCAATATCAAGATTCACGGCCTCAATCGCCTCAAAAGCGACTCGATAATTCCTCCAGCAATCCCAGGACCTCGTTGCACCATTTTTCTCTATCCAAGGACGACGCCGTCGCAGGAATTCGTCATTGACGTGGGCCCACCAGCGAGCAAGGGTATTGGCTGCAGCTCTCGGACAGCGATTCTCTCCAGATTCTCTCGACACCTTCTGTGGCTATTCTCATGTATTCACTGTATTTCTTTTGTTGTTGGTTATGGCTAGCAGATGGAGACATGGTTCTGGGTACGCTTTGTTCTGTCACGACTGAATAATGGCTGATTTCCTATCGTTCCTCAGCTCGGCGCCTACCGTGAAATCATGGAACACAATTGCTGTAAGTCCATCAAATATTGCTTCTTTATTTCCCTTTGCCGACTCGGTCTTGGATCTTCAGGGAACAAGCACATTCGCTACCACCGTTGTTGGTTCTCCGCTGCAGTGACATCAATCCATCTCTGACGACCCATTATAGCTTTTAACCTTGTCTTTTCCTTCCAATCCAATGTAAGTCTTGCTTCAACAAACCAATAATTATACGCTGATCCATCTCCAGCTAATTATGCTATCGATTTTTTACACTGTAAGCCTTGTTTCTTTCCTGCATTATCCGCTTCTAATGGTTTGTCTTTTGCAGCTTTGCATTGTGGTTGTATTTCAAGTAATACCCATAGGTACGTTTCGGTTTCTCGTTGACCTGACGTGTCTGACTATTACTCAGATTGTGCAAACCATATTTTCCTTTCCCATGCTACCGTAAGTCATCGTCCAGCCTTGCTTTCTTAGCTGATTATTCTCCAGTGTTTCAATTCTAGCTATGTATTCCGCCCAATTTCCCTCAAGTCGACGGTGTTCCACGTTAGCGTGCCTGATACCGTCATCAATCATCTCTCGTCAACCGGGCCAGGCGTTAATGTGCTGCAGCTTTCGCTGGTAGGTAATCACCCTCGCTGTCGTTATTCAATCTGATGGTTCCTCTCACAGATTGCATTTCCCTATTCTTAACCCACGGTACGTGTTGATTTTCCGGTGAACCGATATATGCTGATCAATGTCCAGTTTTTAACAATGGTATTTTTGTCTAAGCGTAGGTGATTGCTGCCTCGTTGATCACCTCTGACTGCTTGCCAGATTCATCATTTAAGCTCATTCAATCCATGTCAAGGAGCTCAATTCATTCAGTGTCGTAATGGTTCATGCTCAAATGTGGTCATATTCCGACTCTCTAGACCTATTCCAGTGTTCACGCCCTTCAGTTCCGTGTAAGCTATCTGTCTCCATATTGTTTTGGCTGTTATCTGATTGATTCTCAAGCTGTCTCTCCGTCTTCAAGCCTCAAAATCGTAAGTTGTTGTTTGATTATTTTTGCCTATTTTAACAAACCTTTAGAATTTCCCTGTTGTTCTCCACGTTCAACGTTACCCTTGCCATAGTCCTGCCAATATTACGCGTTTAGACCAAACAAGCTTTGCTTGGCGAGCTTACTTCATCATAACGTCGTCGTTGCTCGCAACCTTTCCGCTGCCTGTACTGATAGTAGACTCGAATACATTGAACATTTTGCATTATTTAACTGGTTATGAATGCTATGGGACAGTTTGGGAATGTCAGGGGCCCATATCCTGGTGAGCCAAATGAGCCAGAACTGGTCCAAACCTGCAGGAACTTGTACGTTTCTGCAGTTTGAACCAGGTCTGGTGCAAACCGCAGTTTGAACCAGCTCTGGTGCAATATGCAGAATGAATCATTTCTGGCTCAAACTGCCAGCCTTGACCAGATCTGGCTCAAACTGGAGTCTTGCACCAGCTCCTGCAATTTTCGAGCCAGATCAGGATTTCAGTTCCTTTTCAGGTCCAAACTGCAGGTGTCGAGTAATTCCTGGAGTCTGGACCCAGTTCCTTAATGAACTGGTCCCGACACTTTTGGTGATGTAGTTGTCGCTGTATTATCACTTCAATCACTGTCACTTTGTGGCATCTACTCGAATCCAGTGAACTTCAACCTCACAATGAAAGCCAGACTGTACAGCTTAGAGGCCGACAGTTTGTCTCTCACTGTCATGTTGATTTCCGTTGAATTCCAGCGGATGCTGGCCTCAGATGACATCCAGTGGACTGCATTGGCTGGTAAACGCACTATTGTCCTGCAGAACCTGGATTCCCTTGCACTTGTGATAATGTGTCTCTATTTCATAGGGCATTTAACCAGTACATGTGTATATGATCTTTTCAACTTTCAAGATCTATCATCTTTGTATTGACCGCTTATTCTGTGTAACTAGTACAGTACTTAGTTCTATTGGACTCCATCGGAGATTACTTGTAGCTCAAGGCTCGATAGCTTCCAGCAGAGATTGAACCAATGGACAAATCTGCTGGACTCCAACAGGGAAGGAAGGAAGGAAGTAAATTAACGGTATGGTCCACGTCCTGAAGCACCGTGTCCCGAGATAATCAGTAATACAACAGTAGATACGAGTACAATATTCTATCCCAGGGGCTCCTGCATTCATAAGGAGACAAGCAAGTGCGGACAGCACCGTAAATCTAAATATAATGCAGTCGCCGTGATTTATTTCTGCTCAATGAGCTCTTTTAATTTACGCTGCCAGCGCTGACCAGCGTCGGTCTGAGACAGGCCGGTAGCTAGCTTAGTCATCAGCGCAACGTGGCAGCCATCCTAGCCTCTGAGGCAAGCAATTCTTTTATTGACGCTTCGACAGCCAGTCAAATGCCATGGTCAAGCCATATTTGGGGGAACTTTCGAGGACTTATTGTCTTGCCTCTTATTTGAGACCAGCCGAGCTGGCGGCCAAACTTTTTAACTGTCGGTATTTCGACTTTTTAATTTTTAATTTTTAGGTTTTTCAACTCCCCATCGACTTTAGCGATAACTGGGCTTTTTGTGTTTTTTTTTTCTGGGGTTAATCCGTGTTTCCACGGCCCCTCCATGGGTTTTGACCCATTGTATATCCACGAAGAATTTGTGGGCCGGAAGTTTGCAGGGTCCAAACCAGATATTTATCGTCTATCATTCAGCAACTGCGATGTCCAGACGTCGAAAAGTCGAGGCTCCATGGTGAGATAACGCGAATGAGGCGAAGAAGTCGGCTCGAAGGTTCAGGTCATGAGCAGGCGGAACAAAGGGAAGCCTTCATCTGGCGAGTCCTCCAACAGAGCCAAAAAATATTCCGGAACTCCAGTGAACTCCAGCGGAGGTTGATCTGGAGGGGACCATCTACTAGACTCCACTGGAATCAGTTCTTTTTTCTCATTCGTCCAATGGATTCCGGCGGCGGGATGCTCACACCAACCTCCCGCTGGTGGAGTCCGATGGACGCCGGTGGAGAATGCCGGCTATCGCCGGAGGCCGGCGTCTTTTCACGTGCGGGGGTTATTACTGGCCCAGCCAAATTTTGCCACTATTTTGCCCCGGGTATCCGACGCGTACGGTGGCGGCGAGAAATATAATGTTTTTCTAAACATTTTTCCCACTATTTTTCGTGCGGTTTTATTTTGTTCCCAACGCAGTGTACTGCCGACGTTGTTTCTGAGATAGGTGCCAATGATCCGTAGCGTCAGCTCTAAGCTCGTACCCATTGTCTTTGTGTCCCTCCACTGTCCTGTCTTTCCTCTGTATCCCATTGTCTGACACTGCACCAAAAAAGCTCGTCAGTCAGACTTGTTTCTTCTTTCAAATCTCCCTTGACAGTGAAATGTGACATGGTAGACTCACTGTCATTATTGTCCGAGAATAGCCTGGACGGTCGAGGAATGATAGCAGAATTCCTTCGATAACAAACCTGGCCATTTCATCTGCCAATAAGTGTAAAATTTGGCCTCTGTTGAATTAACAAGCAGTATGAAGCTGTGATTTTATGAATCGAGAAGGCCATGGTGGTCGGTCTCGGTGTCTGGAAATCGCATGGGAATCGTGAAATTGTCTGCCGTTTGACTATTGGGAGCGCGTCTTTTTTATTATTACAGAATTTGGACAGGCGCGGCGTCTTGGAACAGCTGAAGACGGGAGATATGACATTTCACTGCCATCCAATGTGGTTGTCAGAGGCAACAATTTTGGCCACGTGAATCCCCTGCTTCTCGCCACATCATGGTCGACGACAAGTACATCGGCCTGGTCCTGGCCGTGTCTTCCTCACTCTCGATAGGACTGAGCGGCGTGCTCACGAAAAAGGTTCGAATTTCCTCTATAATCATCGATGTTCCAAAATCTAAACAAGAATAGGGCCTCAATGCTTCGGCAATTTCTGGAGGGCCCGCAGCGCCTAAAGAATATCTCAGAAATCCAATCTGGTGGGCCGGGATTACATCTTGCAAGTCGCTTTCTATCCTTCCAGCAATTCTAACTGACCTCGAACCCAGTGATTGTCGGTGAAAGTACCTAAGTTCTATAAACTTTTTTGGTTTAAATAATCGAAAGCTATCCAGTCGCCAATTTCGCAGCATATACGTTCGCTCCGCCGGTGCTGGTTACGCCGCTTGGAGCTCTGAGCGTACTCGTTGGGTGCGTTATCTTTGGAGCAATATTCAATTCACAACTGACTCTTGGTTCAGTGCAGTTTTGGCGTCATTCATGCTGAATGAGTCTTTGCATCACTTGGGCCGGCTGGGATGCGCACTATCTCTTATTGGGTCCCTGATTATTGTTCTACATGCACCGGAAGACAAACCAGTTGACACGGTGGATCAGATACTCGAATATGCTATGCGACCTGGTGAGTTTTCCAATCTTTTTCCTGATTCCCAACTCAATTCGTTTAGCATTCCTGTTCTACATCATCCTAGTAATAGCCACCTCTATCTTCCTCATATTTGCTGCTGGCCCGCGCTACGGACGCAGCCATCCCGCTGTCTACATTTCAATATGTTCACTGGTCGGCTCAGTCTCTGTTATGGCGATAAAAGGCTTTGGGGTCGCGCTCAAATTGACCCTGGGAGGTCATTCACAGCTACAGAATCCCAGCATGTATCTGTTCGGGATTGTAGCAGCTTTATGCATAGTCGTCCAATTGCATTATCAGAACAAGGCATTTGATGCTTTTTCAGTCAACATGTGCGCTTCTTTCCTAGTCCTCTTTCAATTCCAGCTGAAAAGCGATAGCGTAAACCCAATGTACTATGTTGGCTTCTCCACTGCCACAATCCTGGCTTCCCTCATCCTTTTCCAAGGATTCAACACCTCTAATGCGACGGAGACGCTTTCTCTGGTCGCGGGATTCGTGATAACCTTCATGGGAGTGCATGTCTTGAACCTGTCTCGGAGGGAAGAATATATCCCTCAAGACGGGCTGGACGATCTGTCTTTACATAGACTCGAGGCTTCCGAAGACGAAGACGAAGATCATGAACGGACACGACTGACACGGTAGCATCTAGAGCATCCTTTTTGTAGCCATTTATCATAATTTTGGGAGGGTCATTGTCCGTTTATTGTTATAGCAAATACATTGTATCAGGCAAGCGCAGCAAACCCGACAGCATCCTTCTCGAAGGAGAAAGCGGTGTAGACATTCTTCATGAAGCTGTCTCCAAGAAGCCAGACATCATCTCCAAGCCCAAGATCCTGGCCAGCGAGCGAACCAACACAGTCGGAAGAGCCCTGGGCCGTAGCACCAAGATTGAAGCTGGAAATAGTGTCAAGAAAGCATCGCAATGGTTCAGAAAAACTTACTCGTCGGCAGAAATGGACCATTCCTGACCGCCCCAGCTGAAAGCGACAACAGATGTAGAATTACACGGGTAAGAATATAGGCCGTTGGTTTCGTCGTATATATCAGAACCAGGTATTTGGTCAAAGAAAGCCTTGACGTCCGAGGGAGGGCCATACTGTCAAAGTTTGAATGCTGGCAAAAAAGTTTTTGAGCATACAACCCACCATAATTGTCGTGCCAGAGTCGATAATGGTGTCAAATCCAGTGACAGTGGCGTTCGAATCAACAAGGAGGCTAGCTCCAGAGATTTGCCAGAAACCGGTAGAGGTCGAAACGTCGTGGTATTCTAATTCCCCGGTGTACAGGTCACTGTTTGTGCCCCCGAGGAATAGCTCAGACCCATTGGCAGCCAGGTAGAAGCCGAATTCATTGGTCGACACAACCTTCTGGTCAAAAGCCGAGTTGAAGAAGGGCGAACTGTTCAGGTTGGAGATGAGAGGGTAAGCCAAGCCCAAGATGCTATCGAGTAAACGAGATGAGAGGCTGAACTGGAAGCGGGAAAGAGCGCATACCCGTCAATAGGGTCGCCCTTGAAGCTGGCCGATAAGGTAGTGACGGGACTGAATGACTGATTCGATACAGCGATACCAGCAACATTGACTAGTAGGAGAATCAATAAAATGTCGAAACGATTATCTCGTCACACACCAGTATCTTGATATATATTCCCAGTAACAGACGACCCATCCCCATATCCAATCGTGAAGTTGCCGTCTTGCTTTGAGGCAGTAGATGAATTGCTGCTGGAATACTTGCTTTTGCCGTCGCAAGTATCAGAGGTGCATTCCGACGAGGGCACCCAGAGGTCGGCAGATCTACGAGCAAAGGTCAGCCTGAGAGTCAGGTCAGAAAAATTATCATTGCGAACCCGGCTGCAAAGTTGATGAGGGTTGGACAGGTATTCCAACGAGAAACTCACTATCAAAATCAATAGCGAACGTCTGTTCGGGAGTTCCAATCGAAGCGGTCCCAATCCACTCAAGGTCGTCCTGGATATCGGTCAACGGCTCGGCGCCAGACTGGCGTTTGCCAATGTGAAGCAGGCTCAGAATTCGGGCAGGCAACAACGCCAGAGGCTTGATTTTCTGACCCTGACACGACTTGAGTAGAGAATGGATGCAAAAGACGCCGAGTGTACCTTTGTGAATTTTCCGAGGTTGCTCTTCAAATTCAGTAGATTCTGTCTGTGCTTGTTCTGGGTCTGAACGATCTGGATTATGGCTTTGTCTTTATTAAAGACCCCATTGGAATCGGCGAGCGCAGAGCGCTTCCTGATTGGTATCGCGGTACCAGCTGTGGCAATCTCGCGTTTAGGGTAAGTGAATGGACTTGCAGAAGCAAGACTAAGAGCGAGCGTAACAGTGACAAGGAATGTAGGCGCTTGGAAAAGCATGAAGAGAACAAGTGCAGGGGAAAAGAAAAGAGTAATAATGGAGCCTCGAAGCGACTTTAGGCATCAGATATAGGGTTCTGGTCGTTAAGCGCATGGAGCATGTGGAGCGAGAGTTGAAAATTTGTCAAACTCCGCGCGGTCTTTGCTTGGCCCTTGGAGTCGGGTAGACTCTATTGTACATGTACATTAAGTATTACAGAAACGTAGCGTCGTAGCTAAGGATAGAGAAGGTCACCGTGTGCTACAGTGTCAGTTTCGTCTCGTCTGAAGTAAAACGACGTGTCTCCTCGAGACTGCACGTCAATCGAGATGTAAAAGGGGTCCTTTACAAGTCCTCGCAAATTGAGAAATAACCTGAAGAAAAACGTAAATCAAGACAAAATCACTTTCATATACAACTTGCCTAGAGCAAGCGGTGCTTTGAACTGCTCGAGATATCCTGAGAGCAATTTAACACTGGTCACCACAAGATGAATTCACTCACGACAAGCCAACGAAGGACAGTGCAAATGGAAGAAAGAGAATCAGAACCAAGTTCGCTATCGAGACAACTACACAGGAGTAAGCAAGCAAGTCACCGAGCAGGGTTTCAGCAATTCACCTCCGATCACCAAAAAGTATGCAACACCATCTCTAGAGAGATACGTCAAGAATCGAAACTGGTGATTATCAAGGCTGTCTCTTGCTCGAACCGAGTACATTCTTTGCTGCTGAACATTTTGATAACACTTCCACAGTGTCAATGCTATGAGGACTGGACTGTATTAGGTCAAACAAGACAGAAGAGACTCGGAAAACGTACTCGTCTCCAGACCCAGGGAATGGCACCAAAAAAGGATCCAACTGATCCTGCAGTAATACTTGTCGTTGCAAGAAAGCACACAAACCAAGTGATGGCTATTGGGCACCTCTGGTGGAACTAGCCGAAAGAGTCAGTCAAATCGAGAATCGTTCTAGGAGACTTACAGGTGATATGGCGCGCGAAGAGGACTGCCGAAACACATATCACTGCTACAGCAGGAAAAACGAAGAGACCTCCGAGGAAGAAACGCCAAAATCTAGTTGGATACAGTGCCAAAGTTCGCAGAAGAATTATGCCTAGGGAACAGTCAAGGACTAAACGATGCAGAGGCGTAATACACACTCTGGACAATAATGACACTGAAGATGATGAAGAAAGCAGCGAAGGCTGCGTAGGTTTTGCATCTGAAACTGTCCTCAACGTGACATCAAGGATCATAGAAGAGACACCAACAGCTAAAGACCATCAGTATCAAGTCCCTCAAGACTAATGGAACCCACTTTGAATGCGAGAAGACTGGGCTTCAAAAAGACTGATAAATTCGTCAGTCTGGCCAAGGGTGAAGTAACCCCATTTACATAGCAAGTTCAATCCCACCGACAGCGCCACCCCGTATCGATTCTAAGATTGAGATCAACTTTATCGAAGATACTACTCGCAAGTAGAAAAACTCGCAAGAAAAAACAAAATCTGGGCAGAAGACCATCTCTGTACACCCCAGACTAGGGAAACCTCCAGATCTAGGGTTAAAAACAAGTCGAATGTGCAAATAGTAGCCGCTGCAACTAAAAGAAGGTGAGATCTGGAGCTGAAACCGCAAAGAAAGCACTTGCTGTTCGCATATCTGTGCATGGCAATATAATCCATCAGGACGAAACTTGTGGAATGGAAACGAAGACAAACCATGTTTTATAGATGTTTTGTGACTCTCGGGTGCGAATCCGGCCAAGCAGGCGAGGATCAAGACATCTGTTAAAGTTCTCGGAAATCTGCAATTGATCACCGAACAGGAATCGACTGTTCATTGATTTCTGCCCGTTAAGTCCAGAGTAGCTTAATTCCAATATTAAGCGTCTCCGTTCGAGCTAACGTGGGTCGCTTTCCAAAATAAACCTAGAAGGCGGCATTTAGTCCCTGAGCGCCTGAAACCAATGCAACTATGTAGGCGGCTCATCGGTCACTTCCCAAACGATCTCGATGGTGGCGCCTAGTGCAAAACTAGTTTGAACCTTTCAATGGGTAGTTAGTGCAGAACCCCAGAAATCGAGGGATTGTGAAGCACATCGAGTCATCATACGCTTACGACTGCCGAGCATGCCTGGAAACCGTTTCATCGGGCAAGAAAAGTCGATATTTCTCCATCGTGAGTCATGACGTAGGAACATACAGAATGAACGTAACCATGACTTTGACAAAGGTTTAGTACCGGGAAGAAAGAGAAAAAGAGACAGACCTCTCAACTCCAGCATTCTTCGATCAACCGCCCATCTTTCTCCATGTTCTGAATATAGGCTGCCGCGGCACTCTCTGATAGACGGCCAAACTCTTGTGCCGAAAACTGCAGAGCTGCCTTGACCGCTGTTGGCATTTTATTGGATGAACTGAATGATGTCAGATGGCTGTCGTCTATTTCGTGCAAATACGAACCCGGATATCAAAACGTATGCGCCATTTAGTCCGATATCCTTCCAGGTTTGTTCTGCTTCCAAACGAATCAAGTCTTGAACATATGTCCGTTTCTCGCCCTCGAGACCATCTCGAGAACATGCGGCTTTGTAAACTAAAGTATTTTCAGCCACTAATTGTTTCCATTCGGCGACATAATGCTGATCCTTGCTTGCGGAACGGCAACCAAAGTACAATATGTTCGCTGTGAATCATTTATAATTTGGATTATGGCAGATGTAAGAAGCATACCAGAGGAAGCAGCATGTACTCGGTGCTGAATCACAGCTCTCATTGGCGCGATTCCAGTTCCGGGACCGACACAGATGATAGGTGTCTGTGGATCTTTCGGCAGCTTGATTAACCCTTTCTTTATACGGATTGGTAGTTTATCTCCTGAGACGATTAATGTTCAATGTCGGACGTTGAGGTACTAAGGATGTCATACCTGCTCGCAATCCCGACAGATATGATGTACAGACACCGCGTCGAGGTAGTTTCAGTTTGGTCTTGTATTTGACAATGGCGACACAGAGGTGGATTGCTTTCGGAAAGACCTGAAAGAATGAGAATGACGAACTTCATTGTATCTCGAAAACCCACAGCGTTGGAGCTGGCAATGGAGAATTCACGCTCTCTTAAGGCCGGGAATACGTCGAAGATATAATCCAAAGGTATCTTCACTTGCCGGAATTCACTGAGGACCTCTCGTATGGTTCGTTTAACCTTGAAGCAATAATCGTATAGCTCATCCTGGGTGAAGTCAGTAAAAGCGTCTTGTCTGGCGAATGACGAACCTACTGCGCCCTGGGGGGAAAGAAACTCATCCAGGCGTTCAGCTTCTAGCTCGTCCGCAGTAAAATATCGGAGGAATTCGAAGAATGAGCGACGAGGGGTGGCGTTAAAATCAAGATGGCGCGTGAATATATCTCGAAGAGTGATGATTTGTGGAATTGAGACCGGGAATGATTGATCTATGAAATTCTAATCAAGAAAATTGTGATGCAGATGACTGGAGAGCTACCCAGCTCAGCCCGCGTTACATTGAATGGCACGTCAGCAAGATCGGCCCAGTTACTGGAATCCAGGAAAGCTTGGACCTCATCGCTATTTGCAACGGGATGTATAACCGCAACGTCACCCGGAGAGTAACTAGAAAAGGTCGAGTTACCAGAAATAATAATCATGAGTCGACGTACTGAATCTCATACTCGAATTCGAATTCGAAATGTCTTACATCCTGGTACCAGTCGTCTGCTGTGATTCGTCTATTGCATGATACTGTTGCAACGGAATGTTCTGCAGCTAAAGTTGAGGAGCTGGGTAGAGCTGATGCTTCGATGAGCTTGGTTCGCGGTGATGGAGCTGCCTGGGACGATGGGATAGTGGTGCCTGCAGGCAGTGGAAATAGTTGAAGAAGAGATTTCTGAAGAGTTTCCCACCAAACTTGGAGGGCTCCGTCGATTCTGAGAACATGAGTCTACAGTGCTTGAAGAAAACGATATGACTGACCCTAGCTGATCCTGTTCATCGCCTTCACCTCTGTGACAAATCTCTTCGGCTCCTAGAGCAACCAGGCGGCGGGAGAGAAGCTTTGCAGGCCAGCAAAACTTTTCATACGATGAATCCCCCAGACCAAATACACAAAACTGGAGCTCGTCGAATAAATCGGCGGGCAAGTCGGAGCGTAACAGAGTTTTCCATAATGGAGTCATAGATCTGGGTTCAGAACCAGAACCAGTCGTAGAAACAACGAATATGACCATAATTTCCGAGATTAAGGAAGGCTGCGATGCTTTTTAATGGTTAAAACCGATAGAATCAAACGAGGCTTACCAGTGAATAAGACTCCATGTTTTCGATGCGGCACCGCATGGAAATCCGTCGACATCGTCGCGCAATCTGGTCAGCAACATCCTGGGCTGTTCCTGTCTCGGTTGCGTACAAAATCAACGGCGCCATGAAGGGCTAGATGCAGTTTATCAGATAAGGGGCACGTGCGCGTGGTCTCACAGCTCGTAGGGCGTACTCTCAGGCTGCTCAATCGCCCTCTGGCTGCTTTCATGTCATCGGTGGCCGAAATCCAACGCAAATTCGACGACTATGTTGCTCAAGTAAGGAAAGACACGAAAAAATATCCGCCTTATGCTCTTGGGACGACTGCCTTCGCTGCTGGCATTGTCTCCATTGTGGCTGGCAGGTCCCTCTACGTTCGGCATTTCAGAAGAATAAAGAATGCTGACTGGGTCAATCCCACTGTATTATTGAAGAAAAAGTGGATCAAAGGCTATGTAACATCGTAGGCATTTTCTTACTTCTCTTGGTTACGTTGACGAACTTGAAGTCTAGTGTTGGAGATGCAGATAATTTCCGGTGAGCGCTGGATCCTTTTGCATAATTCTTGAAACTCATGTTCGACAGACTCTATCATACGCCAGGATTTGGTTGGCGTTGGCCATTGAAATTCAGACGGATACCCGATGTTGCCAAAGGTCAGGACTGGTCATTGCGCGCCATTTCGCTTCACTCATGTTCCAAAGACCTCAAAGACCAGACGATCCATATTCGCATTGGTGGAGTTGATGCTCCAGAGGTTGTTCTGCTTTTCAACGCGTTAAATGGATCGTTAACCTTCCAACAGGCTGCACATTTCGGCAGACCGGCTCAGCCCTACTCTGAAGAAGCACTTGCCTGGTTGAGGAACCGTATTTTAAACAGAACCCTCTATTGCCAGTTGCTGCGCCGAGACCAATACGGTCGTGTTGTATGTTGAACCATTCATCGCAGACAAGCTTCATTGATATCCCACTAGGTCGCGATCGTCACTGAAAAGCCCTGGATACTGCCAGGGACCTGGTTCACCGGTAAAAGTCTCGCTATCGAGATGCTGAAAGCCGGATGGGTCACCACTTATGAGCAGGTGTGCTCGTAGTCTTCACACACCTTCTCACCCGTTGATTTTCTTCTTCAGTCTGGTGCCGAGTATGGAAAATGGGGCAAAGAGCATTTCCTGAAACTAGAAATGCAAGCAAAGTGCGTCATTGATATCTCACCCAGTGAAATCCCTTTCAACGGTTCCACAGAGCAGCACGACGAGGCATGTGGGCGGCCAGTACAAAGGCCGAAACTCCAGCCGAGTACAAACGTCGACACGCCCAAGCAGAAGCCGCCGGCATCGTCCCACCTAAAGCCAATGGAAAGACCGCCAAGCAAGTTGAACCACAGGCCTCTCCTTCCAAAGGATGGTTTCGTCGAATGTGGTTTCGATGATCCGACCGGCGTAGTCCTGTGTTAAACCGGCCAAGATATGTGGTCCTCCGAGGAATCAGTTGGTCATTGAAGGTCGATTCCAGTGCTCAGTGCACCCGGGAGACCAGGACTCGCTACACGTAACTAATACTCTGGAGGTGTACCATGGTCAATGAAGACTGCGAGCTCAGCGAGCTGGATTCCTTGGAGACACAATCTTCTTTCGTTGAAGTGACCTCCAGATCTCGATATTTGGCGCAAAGACATAAGATTACACGCAGCACCGTCAATATTCACCCATTGAGAACCTTCGAAACACTAGAAATTTGACAAGATGGCACCACCTCTAGCAAGTTACACTTCCTTCCGGTTTCTCCGTCTGAGTATTACCGCTCTCCCATGACTCAGAGTCGACTGGGGAGGTCTTGCTATCCTCCATATCTCGGAGCTCGTGAGACTCGACGTGGATGTGGACCCCGGGACGCTCCTGGTATTTTATAACCTCGTTCTACCATAGCGTCAATCTTGGTTGGACTCTAGAGAGAAGAACCGGCTTACATTGGGATTCTTTGGCGGTTCGCTGTATCGAAGAACAATAGGACATGAACCACTCTCTGGGTCCCGTGCACCTGATGATCCAACAGGCTCTTTCCAACCACCGCGAGAATTTAACGAGCTCATCATGCTAAATGTGGCGTCGTCAATGCAGAATACAAGGATTTCGAGAGTCTGACCTGTTAGTATACAACTTACACAACGGCAAGTTGAATATCAGATGTCTGTAATATTCTCAGCTTGAGAGATCGGCCAGATGCGCGCAAAAGACTCACGTCCCCGTGGGCTAGGAAAAGAGTTTCAGCGATCACCAAGATCAACTGAGATAGAGACTCACATCACTCAGGAAGAAGCACAAATCCAGGGTTGCACAGAGGGCCGTAAGGAAGCCCGTTTGCATTGTAACTGCAACGAAATTGAATGTGGCGCAGCTGAACATATGTCTTTTCACTCACGTCGAATGATACGATCAACTAATTCATCGGATATTTGAAAGCCCGTTTTACGCTTTCTCTGTAGATGTGTCCGGTTGGAAGAAAATATACTCCACTAGGATAGCTGCTTACCCTGATACACACAGTTGGCACTGGTTTCAACAGGATGAATGGGGAGACTCACAAGTGCCACACCAATATGGAAGCAATTAGGGCGTCACATATGCATTCAGCTGCTAGCCAGAGGATAACGACAGACTGTATTTCGATCAGCATGGAATCGCAGCTCGGCGCTTAAGTTTCAAACCTTGAATTTCCTAAAGTCCACAAAGGCTGTGATTCTTTCCACCTCGACAGCAGTTATAATACCGCCAACTGAATCAATGAACGTCGCAAATGAAGTGAGAGAAGTTGAAAATAAAAACTGACCACCTCCTGCGATTGCAAATGATACTACAACACAAGCCAACCATGTATTGTTGGTGAGTACTTTGATGCGCCAGGCGAAGAAGACCTAAAAGCAACATGACACATCGATATTTGAGGTACTAGGCGACCCACCTGCATAATACAGGCAATGATCCCAGTCAAGCCTGGGTCTGTGGCGAACACTAGGAAGCCGTTTCAGACATTGAGACCCCAAGAAGACTATTCTCTTACCCCAATCTGCATTCATGAGAAATGGGACGTCGTCAAAGTGGACGATGACCGAGTTGTAGATATAGATGAAGTCAAAGATGGCATTCATGGTGTCGGCGACGAAGAGGACAGAGACGAGAATCTTCATCCATGCCTATTCCGGTTCAGCACATAACAACCGCAGAACGCATAACAGAAATTTGGACCTTGTCTCTATAATCGATGTCAGAAATTTTCCGTGCGAAGGAAATGTATCGTACCTCTTGAAAGTGGTGAAATATAGATACACCTGAGTGATCATGATTCCATAGAGTAGAATGTTCAGCACAAAGCCCACGAGCATGGGACCATGTCTGCGAAGAGAAATCAGCAGAGGACAAGCAGATGCAGCAATGTCTTACGCGACTTCAGCTGGACCTTTGGCCATTATAGAGAGAGAATGGGTGCCGAATGAAAGAGCTGCTTATAAGGTGATTTATATATGTGTCTCCATCCAAGACTAGCCTGAAAATCCATAGTGCTCGTCTGGGGTTGAACACTAGGATCCCTGAAGTCAGCCATGTTGAAAGTGGATGAAAACCAACATTGGCGTCGAGAACAGGGCTAGAAAGGCCAAATTGAGCATGGGCCGCCTATGAAAAATCGGTTCCGGACCGTTCGCAGACCAGAACTCTAACTCTGTCCACCGCGATCGGTCCCGGTCAGTTTCCGCTGCCTGCGGTGTCGGACACATGTTATACCAAGACTCCAAGTGTCTATGGTCCTCCTAGAGACCTGATTTAGCATGGACAATTAATTTTTCATGACAACCAGACATTCATCGTGGGAATCGGTCTTCACTTGTGAAAGTCATCCATGTTTAGTCTGACTTTGGCTTTGAACGTTACTTGAAAGCTGTCAAGCGGGAACATGTTCGGCAAAGATCCACAAAACTGTAGATATACCGGTGAATTGAAAAATGGTACGAGCGGTTTTCGACCTACCCCTGCAACTTGACAGATTTCTGCGCCACATTAACTTTCGTCCGAGGAAGCAAAAAAGGAAAGCAGGGATTAACAAGAGAAGCTAGACATTAATCCCACATTATTTTTCCAATTCATCTCCTGGCTTTCAGTGTGAATTGATCAATTGTCTCCAGGCCCCCAAAAACGTCTCCAGGAATGGCAAGTCGAGCGGATTCGAGTAGAAGAATCCATTGTTTTAGATGCCGAGTCGGACGCGAAGCCCTTCTAAGTGGAATAAGCCAATTTATTGCCAGTGCCTATCCTATCTATCCAGGTGAAAAGGTGCTTCTTTTCCATGGACCAAAAATTGAAAAGAAAACGCTATTATACAAGCTGGTTCGTTCCCTTCACGTCAAGACTCCACTTGAAATTGAAGTTGGAATTAAACTTGAATTCGCTGAATATTGTAGGAGTCCTTTTATGAATATGTACTACAGTATTTAGCATGCCAGTACAAGGTTGGCATCACATAAGCTCAGAAAAACAACTGAACTTATGCCAAGGAGATTCTTGAAGGTTCAAGGTCTGATCGTCAACTTCTGTACTGTCATAAGTGGCCGTCTCTAAATACGCTCTTCATGTTCTTCGTGCCAAATGGCGATTTCCTTGAGGCTGATCACCTTGAATGGCCACGTAAACCAGTTGCCTCCACTTCGCATGCCCGGAAGAAACATGTCTTCGAGTAGCTCGTCTGATTGCTGTGGCCATCTGATGAAAAGTGTCAATGATGAGACCAACGCTGAGTAAAAGTGACTCACGTCCAGAAAGCCGAATAACTGGTGCCAGACTCATTCAACGAAAGCTAAAACAAGAAACGGCACCATTGATAGCAAAGTCTCTACGAAGGATATTCTTAGCCGGCTCGATGCCTTTGTAAATGGAGGGAGCCCAGTTGTCTTTCTCTTGTGAAGGAGGAAGGTTTGAGAGAGATTTGTAACTGCGCCACGGATTACTTTCAGGATCGTCGACCATCTGATGACAATGCAATCCAAAATCTTGAGTCGTTTTACCTGAGGAATGGTAAACGGCCACAATGTGGCATCACCTATTCCATCCCGGCGAATGTTCAATATCTCGGTCGAGAACATGATCTTTCCTCTAAGGGATTTGTCTGCAAACTCTTGCATGTATTTTTGAAATATTCGCCGTAAACATTATTCGTGTAAAGCCCAGGATGTATTCGCTCTTCAGCCCATTGCCTGCCAGGCGAACGGTCTCGAGTAATGAGCTGGACCAGAAATCCATTCTTCATCAAGGTGCGAGCGGTAATGAGTCCCGCGGGCCCAGCTCCAAAGACACCAATGGCTTTCCTAATTTTTATGAGACGGAAAGTAGTGCGAAGTCAAAGATTCGAAGGTGATGGACTCGATTTGACCAGCATCCTGTTGAAGGTCCAAGTGGTGTGACACCAGCACTAATTTGACGGTTTTCTGTTTCTGGATGGAATGTCCCAGACGATGCCTATCGAGCTATCCAGCCACCGGGAAAGTCCAATGAAAATCAGAGTCCGAGGAGAAGGGCGGCATTGGAACATATCTTTCAAGTTGGTGTGGAGTCTTGAACGTGTTAATTTCAGGTCATCTGGTCTCTGGAGCTCATCAGAACAGAAACAGAAACAGAACCAACTCGCATGCCTGACCTACCGAGGAGTATAGTTCCCGTCGAGCTTACCTAGCACAATGTTGTCGACTTGTCGTATAAAGTTCCGAAAGATTCGATGCAAAGCTGTTATCGATTGAGTCTAGTACTAGTACCACAGAGTCTATCCAAGGCCCGTGATGTATGGCGCGAGACCAGCGACAAGTATTCCAGATAACGGTAAGACAGCAATAAGAGGAGAAGTAACCTACTTACTAAAAAGGTCGGCTACTACTGTAGATATGTATCAGTAGTGTAGCGAGAGTGATTCGCATGAAACAGAGTGAGATAGACTATAAATAGGGGACCAAACCGAATCTGACGAAAAATGTAAGTATGATATTATATTCACAAACGTCAAAATACCAACGAGAAATGTTAGTCAACAGGTTCATTGACCCTAAAAACGCTTCCAGGGCGGATAAATTTCGAGCACGTTCCCAATATCTTTGCCAGCTTGGTCGAAAAACCGCTTCGGCTCGAGGACATACCACCCCTGGACGACCCATCGGTCTTTCAATTTCGGTGCATCGTCGTAGCCTGGTTCCTCAATGTAAACAGCAGAGAACCGAGCTGCGATTTCCAGTGCCACGGCTGCGGAAACATCCGACTTGCTGTCCACATTACGCAGCCATCCAGGGTGAGCTGGTTTCTGATGGCCGAAATTGAAGCGATCCAAAGTGTGGAACAAACGAAGGATTCGAAGTGCAGGAAACTTTGCAATCTCAGCGCAGAAAACATCCTAGAAAGGAGATGAGCAGAATACTGAAATTCGACAGGAGATGTACCATGTGAAATATCTCCTCGTTCGTCAAGGTGGTCAACAACGTCAACGAGGTGATGGACGAAAATATATCGCTGGTGAGGCGAAGGACCTGAATGATGGAAGAAGAGACACGAAGGGATAAATCAGAGACATTCCAATTGTTGAACAGCGACTCTTCACTGTCGGAGCACCCTGGACTGATGGTGAACGTCTGGACCTTGACTGCATCGGTAAGAGAACATCTTTTAGCAGCTTGGGTGAATCGAGGCAAAAAGGGAAGATATGGGTCACTGAGATCCCAGTCTGCGAAGGTTATTTGGTTGATGTCCGGGTACTGAGGGAGGAAACAAGAGAGAAATCGGAAGCCATCGTGACCAAATCTGTTCAGTGCAAGCTTCCGTAGACCTGAGAATATCAATTTGGTTGGTAGACCAGCATAGGTGTACATCTCGAGACAAGCCAAGCTCATACCGCAATCGAACGATGATTGTCGGAGCCGGTTTCTGGTTTCTTCATAGAGTGAAGCTGTGTGGATAGATGACCGGATGAGTTTCTTCCAGGGAAGAGAATCGTGGCGCTCTTCCGGGAAGCTGGAAATGAGCACAGTGGCCAAACTCGGGTGGCAGTTGATGGCAACCATCAAGGTATTGTCGACGACAATCCCGCGCAAATCCAGGAGTGAAAGCGATTCGAATAACGGTAAAAATGAAGCCAGAATCTGGGTGGTTTTCTTGCCCCGGAAGCAGCCAGGTTTCAAACCGTAGAAGTTGAATGTCCTGTTGGAAAATGAGCGATCAGTCTGAATTATGTTAATGAACTGGCCTGGTCCATTGAACAATGGTCGGGTTCGACAGGGATTCGTCCCGTAATCTCTCGACCTCGGCCAGGCTTCTGCATTCGAGGTAAGAGAAGATCCAGGGCAGACAAATCCGGCGTAACCGATGATTGACGAGCGAGAGAGACCGTAACTCTGGTGAAGCATGGGTGTATTTTTTAGGTCGTATTTCCTTCAATATTGAAGGTTCGATAAGAAGATCGCAGATGACATCCAGCAGCTCTTCGGGCAATGATGTCAACATGATGCTGGGAATGATCTGGCTTTTTTTCCCAGCACATGGCTCCTTGTCATGTCATATTCAAGTGGCGTTGAATTGTTACCCGGCTTCTTGCGTGCATGTACTTATTGAAACTCGCTGAAATCCATAATAAGTAATCTCAACTGGTACGGTCAAGGTACGGTAAGAGCGAACATTTGAAGAACACAAGACTGAAGGGAATTACAGTAATTCTCTTCCCCTTCTTTCCTCAACAATATGCCGCTCCAACTTGAAGAAGTCCCCCCGGCATCCTCTGAAGACAAACTCCAAATTCAAACTTGTTTTGGCCCGCGTGACGAGACTTTCCCTTGTCTCCACCCCTCCACCACCCTCCAATATGGCGTGCCATGTTCTCGATGTCTTTAGCTCGACAGAATCATCTTTGACTCCCAGATAGCAGCATGCACTTGACTATCGGCGGTGCACCATTGATGCGTCGGTATCCAACCAGGACGTCGAACAGTTGCATGAGCAGTGGAATAGGCTGATAAAAGAGTATAGGAAAATCTGTGACCGCAATCCGGGAAGTGAACCAATATCACAGCTGGTCGATGGCCTGGACCCCAGACACCCGAATTGATCTCCTCTGCTATGCTTATTTCTCTGTGGGCAATCCAGAGTCGAAAAGGAAATTCGGCGATGCGTCGACTTTCGCACTGTTTTCAATGCTAAAGAGTCGTGCCAGTGTTCGTCAGTGACAGAAAAGCAATCGAAAAGATCAGATGAGCTTATACACTACGTACACCATGCCCGTGAAATACTGGTTCAAGTAGGTGTTCGACGTTGTGGACAGATCTGTTTGCAAGCTGTCGTCGCTAACCTTACGGTGGCCCGAATATTTTCCGATCCGAGAAGAGACTGATGGAGACGCTGTTAGACGATCAGCGAGGCATGCCAGGGAAGGAGTTGGACTCGAACTCGAGACTCGGTCCTAGTTCAGCTTCTCACTCATAATGTCGAATGCGAGTGATACTGTGGCGTCGATGAGCCCAAGACACCACCGTCCACGCCTCCCACCAGCAATACACGCACTTCTGTGAACCAGCCATCATTTACGACGAACAAGTATCGACCAGCGACGTCGTCACAACGTGGCGAGGAAAGAAATCTTATTGCCGACTGAAAGACCACCGGTTATCGTCGAAATGACTTAGTGGACAGACCCTTTATTTGTCCTATTGGAACTGTACGACCTTGAAGATTGGCCAAAGCTGAAGTACAATGCAAGTTTGTTATCGACTGAGGCCAGTAGTAGTATTACAGAGTCTATCCGGGATGCGTGAAGTATGGCGTGAGACACGAGTTCGAGTGAAGCGACGAGGAAGAGGATCCGAGGTACAGAAAGTGGATACAGAAGGCATTGCAGTAGAAGTACACGATTCTTGGTCCTGGATTCTGAAAAACGTGGTTAATGCAACGAACAAGATCAAGATGACAGATTTGAACCTAGTGAGTGAATGTTTAATTTCTTTCCTTGACGAAATTATGACGATAAATGCGCCCTGAAGAAACTCGTCAGAACATAAAATGGGCGACAAAGGAAAAGTAACCATTAGGGTAGAGAAAGCGAATCGAATGAGATAGAATAAGAGACCAGAGACAGCAGATATGATTTTGAATGTTGGAAGTTGTGTTGGATCAGCTAGAACAATACGTCAAAAACATTTTGACTATCCGAAATAAAGTAAATACCGCGTAGAATAACCTCGAGAAGCCTTATCCAAGTAAGATCCCACCATCGAGCGAAGAAATGAGATTCCGGTCGAAGTGATTGTCTAAGCAGAGCAGCTGAACTGTTGATCTTTTTGAATTCGTCATGAGTAGCGGAAGTGAGTTGCGTAATAGAGTTGACCAGGAGAGCGATAGATTTAGTTGACTGTACTTGAGTCTCATTGAGGACTTGGATATGTGAAATGGATGCATTGAGGGTCTCGATGTTGCGTTGAGTGATATCGCTCATTGCATTCAAATTCCGTCCAAGACTCTCTATACGTTCGCCAGTTTTCAGCTGTGAGGAAATTAAGATAGCGTTGAAGCATCAGAGGCAAAAGAATCACGGCTAGATCTGTTACCAACTGATTTTGCGCGGCGGAAAACGAGGCTGCTGTGTTCATGAGAGTCACAAATACCTGCTGCATGTCAGTAATAATAGTTTCCAGCGAAGTAGCATGCTAAAGAGAATTGGATCAACGAAACAAGCCAAGCGATAGGGACCTACCAGTTGTACGACTGAGGAAATGGACATGTCGACATGCTGGACAACATGACTATGATCATCCGAATGGCGTCGCTCCAGCGTCCTTATGGTGTCGGAAAAAGTGTCAAGCATCTAGATGCAATGTTGGAATCGAAGCGAAAGGGATTATTATGACGGACCTGGTCAAAATCGCGCCTCAAAGTGCTGGTGAAATCTTCCGACATGGCATGGGCTACGTTGGTCGACACACTGCGGATGTGCGACGCGACATCTTGGAGCTCCTGGTTACACGTGAGACAGAGATGAAGCCCAACATGAATGACACTGACAGCCAGACGTTGGGTCCAAGCAGCCCCTTCAGTCTTCTCGCGATGGACAAGCAGCTGGAGAAGCGAAATCTTTTCCAAGGTAGCATTTCGGTACAATTCTCGAGCCGCGTCTAAAGAAAATTCATGAGAATGAAGTGGATGAATGAAGCTCTAACATACCAATGTCGTCCCACCGTCGCAAAGCAAAGCATAACTGAGCTGTAGTATATTTAGAACTACTCAAAGATCGACTCAGCTCGCTCACGTATTTCACGAAGATAACCTGAATAGCTTGACCAAAATTGAGCACTTCGAGCCAAGGCACTATATCGGATGATTAGATTTGAGCCTGTCGAGTACAATGACAAGGCTTACCCAACGCATATACTCTGTTCATCAACATTATTAACAGAATTGCATTCTAGTGGTGGTGTGTGATGCTTTGCAGTGGCTAATTCACACAATGTCATTGAAATGGCAGCTTGGGAGGAATCAGCAATGGAGAAATGCCTGCTTCAAAATGAATTCCAACCTCCGACGCGCTCTTCTTCGTCCATCTCCAGCTGAGAACAACGAACACGTATCAAGCCAGCAGCACGACGAAAACAGTCGGATCTCTGCGAGTATTCGCCTAGTGCATCTGCAAATAGATGAGAAAAAGTTGCAATTCGAGGATGTACCTGCTTTGAGCGACCAACAATGCAGCAACTTCCGGAGAGTCTATGACTGTATCATCTACAGCTTTCCTTGACCAGGATAAAGCAGAGCATATGGGAAGAAGAAAAAGAGCGAAAAGGACATGAAAATTCATTCAAGAAGAGTCTGTGTCACATTGTGACGTACCACCTTGACCAGAACTTTATCGACGTTATTTGCTTGCACATGAGTCTTGCTACCAAGCGACGAGAACGACAAAGAAGCGCCGTTAATCATTATCTCGCACCAAACGGGATATCGACGCTGTCACGCGAATTCAAAGCTCGGCTTTCCTCCAAATTATATGCGCCACCTTTCTGCCATTTCACAGGACACGTAGCGTCTCAAACACGGAAAATTTCTTCCAGTACTAGTACTAGTTTGACTCAATTCTTTCTAATGATACCGCTATTCCCACCTAACGCAACCCCACATTTGTCCACCTGACCATGTTCTCCAGCTCTTAAGGAAGACTTGGATTCAAAATGCCAAATTAGACGCTCATCCTGTCTTTCACCATGCCATCTGATTTACAAGAAACCGAGAAAGTAGGGACTGTCGAGGATGTGGCGGCAGTTCGAATGGACTCGTTCATGAACGAGACACCCGTCAAGCTCACCTGGAAATCTTGGATGACCGTTTTCATCGCCTGCTTTGCAATATTTTCTCAAGTCTTTGTTGTGGTTGCAGCCGGTAAATATCTCACCATTCAAATATTAGAAATTGACAAAGCCTTAGGATCGGTCATTGCATTCATTATTCGAGACCTCGGGGATGCCTCAATTGCAGGTATGAGAATTCTTTTTCGATTCTGTCGTGCTACTCAAAGTTACTCCACAGGCTGGATCATACAAGGCCCTCTTTTGATTCAAAGTGTCATGTCCCCAGTGGTTGGTCGGCTTTCAGACGTGCTGGACCGCAAATATTTAGCAGGGATTCCACCTATAATCGCCTTCGTCGGCGCCGTGGTACATATGTCCTCAATAACTTCCGAGTCGCTGCTTAATGTGAAAATCTAGATGTCAGCGAAAGCGCAGTCGATGGCTATTTTAATTGGTGGCGGTATTCTCATAGGCACAACCCTCAGCACAATCTCCATAGTACAAGCCATACCTTCGTGGGGCTTTTCTCTCACTATCCAAGTTTAGGCTAAACTGTTGTTGCAGAGAAATATTGCCCTTGAAGTATCGAGCGTTGGCCAATGGCCTCGCCTTTTTGGCTGGATCTTTCGGTAAGTTATTCAACCTATGCTTGACTCGCGTACTCACTGAATAACAGGCTCGCTTGTTGGGACATTGGGCTCAGGAGGAGTGTAAGTAGATCCATCTCAAGGAAAAGCTAGATCTAACCGAAGTTTCCAGCACCAACGTGGATCCAACTGGATGGGTTTGTCGTTCGTTTGCCCTAGATATTTTCAGTCAACTTTTGCTTCCAGCGCAACATCTTCTGGATGCAAGCTGCCTTTCATGGTCTGTCGGCCGTTGGCTTACTCGGTTTCTACTGGCCTCCGCCTTCAAAGTATCCAAAGCTCACTGTACGCGAAATAATCTGGGCGTGTGATCCTATTGGATCATTTCTTATGACTTCAGGGCTCACGCTACTCTTATTGGCCCTGAACTGGGCTGGTGGCACGTTCAAGTGGTCCGACGCCCACATCCTCGGGCCTCTTGTCATCGGGATCGTTTTGCTTGGTCTTTTCGGGCTTTACGAATGGAAAGGACGCTCCGACGGCATAGTGGCTCATGTCTTCTTTTCTCGCGGCCCCAACTTTCCACTTTCGACCTTTGCTTTCGCCATTGAAGGTACGAAAGACCGTAAATGATGATTATCAGGTTAATAGACCAGGACAGGATTCATATTCTACAGCGCAGTATGTAGACGATTATCTTTTGAAAGGTTTACGAGCCTGACTCTTGAGATGAGGTCAACTCCATTGTACCACAGATTGTCCTTAACTTGGGATGGGAGTCCAACGCCTGGAGAATCAGTGTGAGACAAATGTCTTACATCCTAGTCATAATTACCTCCTCGATCCCGGTGACGTACTAGAATCCATCTCGAGACCTGCTGCAGACGATGACCGAGTTCCAGCTGGTACGCCACACGCTACAAGGACTTGAAGACACCTCTTATTATCACCTTTGGATTCTTCTTCATTGTGTGAGTAGTTTCTATCGTGCTATTCTTTCGCTAGAGACTTCTTTTAGGTCAATATGTTATGCCACGATCAAGCCCAGCATGAATAAGGCTCAGATTGGTTTCAATATCCTAGCTGGTATCGGTCAGTCAGGACCGTTGACCCTTATTGTCGCCTTGGTCCAGTTCACGGCGCCACATCGATACTTGTCTACCGCTACTGGACTTGCATTCAGTGCCAGGGCGATCGGAGGAGCATTTGGTTCCGCAATCCTTGACGCGATTATCAATGCGAAACTCGGTTCGTATGCCTCACAAGTCGGCGATGCAGCCATTTCAGCCGGTCTGCCGTCTAGCTCGGTCCCTGCACTTCTTCAAGCCTTGCAATCCGGTTCTTCTTTGGCCGGGATACCTGGAATCTCGGAACAAATCTCTAAAGTCTCAGAACAAGTCTCTCACGAGGTTTATGCTCGGGCCTACCGTTTTAGCTGGATACCGATCGTGATCTTCACGGTTCTGGCTCTGGGTTGCATTGCATGTCTGAAGGGAGTCAGGGAGCTGATGACCGAACATGTCGAGGCCACAGTCGAAAAAGTTGAACCTCGTGATGCTGAAAGCTCACCGAAGGCCTGAAGAAATGTAAGGTCTGCTCAGAAATCTCTCGTCAACTATCTGACAGACATTGCAGACAAGTCATCGTACAGTTTTGGTATTTGTGAATACATCGCGTTCTGTTATGATTACAGCTAAATATTACGATAAAAAAAAGCGACGATGGAACACACAGGACAGCAAACGAACGAAAGAGACAAAGTTACTGAGGAGGAAAAAAATCAACGGCCCAAAGAAGCATAAATTCATCGACCGTTCCATCCAGTGGGATTGGCTCTACTGCCAATCAGCCAGTTGCGATCCCGATCTGGATCTCGGTCGGCCGATGGTTCTCTAGGAGGAAAAGGATTATTGTAGGGAAAAGCTCGTCCTCCTGGGTGCCGGGCTTGTTGCCCAGCGGGCAAGTTTCGTAGAGCTCGAGGACCACTGGGTA
Organism: Mycena floridula; assembly: GCA_029320655.1. Lineage (NCBI taxonomy): Eukaryota > Fungi > Basidiomycota > Agaricomycetes > Agaricales > Mycenaceae > Mycena > Mycena floridula. Next base: position 4,388,766 of record JARIHS010000001.1, read on the forward strand.
ATGGCCGTGAATTTGGAGAAAAATTGTTGTTAAACCGTCGTGCGGGGGGAGCAGAAGGAGGTCCATTAGATGAAGCTTGAAAGGACCGTGGCTGAGTTGGTGGTGTATAAGTTCGAACTGGCGGTTTGGACAAGATCCGAGGCGGCGAAGGTGTGATCTCGCCGTCTTCTTGCGAGGCAGCTCGACCATTATTCTGGAATCCAGTTGGCCCCTTGCTGGGGAGAAATCGAGGGACTGGATAAGGTTCGAAAGGTCGCTCATCGACTTCCACCTTGCCATTGGAAACTGAAGGAGGCTGGACTTTGCGGATGGGTATCTGCCGGCGGCGCTCTTGCTCGAGTTTCCTTTGAGCTTCATCCTCCTGGAGCTTCTGTAATCTGGCCCGCTCTCGGCTCTCCTCCAGCTCCTTCAAAAGCTTGGCTTCCAGAGCCGCCTGCGCCGCTTCATTCTTCCTCTTCTCTTCTTCATAGAGCAGTTCATTCTTTCGCCTCTCTTCTTCATAGAGCCGCTCATTCTTCTGCTTCTCTTCTTCATAAAGCCGCTCTCTCTCTTCCTTCTCCTTCATCTTCTCCTCCTTCTCCTTCTTCTTTCGGATGGCAAAGTCCTTCAGTGACAGTTTGACCTTTGGCACCGGGGGAGGACTAGGTGAACGAGGCTCTGGGGCGACAGAACCCCCTTCAGCAGGTTGTGGCGAACACTCGGGCTCAGGAGAAACGGAGTCTCCGGCTTTCAGAGCTTCGTTCAAATTCGAATCTTCTTCCACCTTCGGGTTCGATTGAGGTTCGGCGGGTTCGTCAGCAGATTCTGGAGGTGGTTTCGGCGTCGATTGAGCTACAGTATCGTCAGCAGATTCTGGAGGTGCTGTCGGTGCCTCTGTTACAACTAGCGGCGACGGCTCTCGAATCGGTGGCTCAAGATCCCAGGGTGATTCTGGAGGGGAGGTCGGAGATTCAGGAGATGATCTCTCGATAGGCGGTGGCGACTGAGAAGATATGATAGACAATGCTTCTTTGGGAGATGAAGAAACTGGAGCTGGGGCCGGTTCAGAGTTTGATTCCTCTTCCGGAGCTCGTTTCAGTGGCGTCCAAGCTATTGTCGGCGATGAAGTATCTTGATGAGGAGCTGCACTCATGGGATGGTCGACAGGTTCTGGCTGTTCTCGGATTGAAGGTGGTATGTGTACAATAGGAGATAATAATGATAGTTGAGCAAATGATGCTGAAGGGGACGTGAACTGTGGACCAGCCAGACGAGCAGATGAGACAGTCGTTGGATCAATGGCAGCTGGCATTGGCGGTGGCGGCATCTGTGGATCTGTAGAATTATCAGCCAAAATTCACGACTAGATCAATTTGTGACGCACCATCGACATCCATCCGGTCTGTTGGTGCTTCAACACTTCCCAAACTGATGACACTGCCAGAGGGACTTTCCGGGGTCCTTGTATCTTTCGGATTCCGCGACATCCAGGGCTTGCGCATCTTCCGGGGCAAGTGCTGTTCCTGACCAACTGAAGCATCGATGGGTTGCTCACTGGCACGATCTGAAGGAGAAATGGACAAGGGTGAAAGAGATTGATGATGTCCGGAGGACTTGCGGTCGTTGGTCCGATGGTCTGTAAACAGTTGGTTGTAAAAAAATGAATTGAAGGTAAAACGGACCTGTAGTGTCCTGACCCCTCAGCAGTAACATGGCCTCCAGAATATCTCCAGTATCATCGACCTCTCTGGCCTTCCCATTTCTATCCCATCTTGGACTTGACTCTGGAGAATGATGCTCGGGCTCTGTACACATCTCGACCCCTCCCATTCCACCTGAATCCGGTACTCGCTCCCTCGTCTTGAAACCTCGTTGCACTCCGACCAATGGCCCTAGGTCGACGGGCCTTGATTCGTATTGTTCCGGAGATTTGGATGAAGAAGCCACTGGAGGAATCTCTCCGTCGACAAAAGCAGCCATTTGAGTCAGAGCACAGTCTTTTGCACTGGCACCGCATGCACAGGTGACAAAAGTCGAGCTCAACGAATGAAGGATATTGGACATCTGGCTGCGCAAATGATTTAGCTTCTGAGGCCTATGATGAGGATGAGGATGAAGGGAACTATATCAATGACCGTTTATCAAACAAAAAGAAATAAAGGAAGGAAAATCAACACTCACGGGAACATGTTCGGCGTTGAAATGATTGCAGGAAGATTATGGACTGCATTTCCGTCATCCCATTCCCATCCCAATACAACTTCTTCGTCTGCCTTGAGATCTCGAAGGGCGAAGACACCGAAAGAGAGAGTTTCCTGTGAGCTGGAACAAATGACGGGTCGCAAAACTGCATTAGGGCGGCAGCCACTGCGAACAAAACGGCCCTCGTTTCCTTCCATTCTGGCGTCGAGGGTAACATCGAGAGGAGGCCCCATGAGATGTACGAATGTTTTTGGCATGCCAATATGGGCGTAAGCATTCAGAGGATTTGAAAGGTAGGTAGAGGAAGGGGTTCTGTACAATGGTCAATTGGCACCCAGATCAAGAAAAGCGACCAACGTACATTGTAGATTTATATGGAGCTATAAGATGTTCTGAAGGAATCGAGGTCGTTGTGTGTAGGGCATAACTGGGTGGTCGGACTTCTGGATTTACGCCTAAAGAAAGAGTCGGATGAGAGAAACATGAATCTGGAAGCTGATGGACGGAGGTTTGAGGAGCTGGAGGCTCAGGTGATGGAAGCTCGACGGGATTTAATGGTGAAATGGCAGAGACCCCGCGCCATTGTTGAGCTTGCCGTCTAAGCTTATCCCTAATCTGCTGGTCTGGAATAGAATCTTCTGTGATTCGAAGATATTCCTGATTCCAGGGGTCCTCGACGTTGTCATCAACGATAGAATTCCTTCTTTTTCTCTTTTCTGCCTGGGCGCTCGACTTTCTCTGCTTCCTTTCAACCCCGGGGCTCGTTCTTCGCCTAGATCTATCCGTTTCCATCTGCTGAAGCTGTGACTGTCTGAGCTGTTCTCTTTGGACCCTGGCGGCGTTTTCTTTGTCGACAGGTCGAGGGGAACATTTCCAACAGAGCCATTCATTGGGGACATTTTCACGGGTAATGTTGAAACAGGCGGAATGGCACCATCTGTCGCAGCCGTCGCAGCCAATAGAGAAACCGTCGTCGTGAGAGAAGCCGCAAATGCACTGAATAGCTGCCCCCCAATCATCTATCACAATGTGCTCCTCCTGCTGCCTTGAATTAAATGGTGTTTCATCTGCTAGCTTTCGTTTCAGAGGATTTGACCGTTGATTAATGGGAGAGTCGACGAGATGAAGGAGACCCAGAGCTGCAATGTGCTCTTCTTGCTGTCTGGAATCCATCGGGTGGCATGAGAGAAGGAATCGTTGTGGAGTGTTTACTTTTGGTTTCTTTTTTCAAAGGTTTCATCACAGGGGGCCCTCACTTGTGTCGACTTACATTCATTCAACTAGGCTCGTTTATATAACTCGAGTTCGGCATCTGTCTCGCTTTACTACCACCAATAAGGGTGGTTCCTCCAGGAGCTATAATAAGGCGTGGCGCCCGCCGCCCACGGCCACAAGACTCTCGCTCAGAAACTCATTCATTGAGGTCTTTCGGATGGATATCGTAGATTATACACAGCGGTGCAATATATGTCTTTAGGCTTTTCAAGGTCCAAGCACTGTCCCGACGATTCCGTTAGCGTATTGGAATTCATCCGAATTTTCGTGCTGCGAAGGTTGAGCTTGAGCAGACAATTGACGAAGATAACACACCTCCCACAAATCAATAGCGACCTGGCAACTTTCCTTGACCACTCGGGGACTATCATCTCGGGTCATCCATTCTTTCAGATGTGGAAGGACCTCTGGGGTACCGATACCACCAAGGGCCTCTGCAGCTTCATGCCGGACCATATCTGATTCACCAGAACTTTGCAAGACTTTCAACAGAGCTGGTATTGAGTGCGGTGAAAGAAGCTGGCCGAATACAAAGGCAATTTCATGCCTGAATGGTTAATCGACGAAGACCAGCATTGGAGAAGACTCACTTGAACAGCGCACTGTCGTCTGCGAACCCGGAAGCCAAAGCATCAACCGCTGCTGGAGTGCCGATGTTTCGCAGAGCGAACATGGCACGATAGCGGTCAAACAGCGGGCGGTTTGTGTCGAGTAATTGGGACTTGAGCGACTCGATATTCGATTCAGAGACATCTTCAGCCTTTGGTGTCCCAGATAACAATCCAGAGGTTGCAGGAGCAGGATCGATGGATGTATAGAGGCTGAATGACTGTCAGGGTCTGTTGTTGAACGATTATACTGAGATCTCACGGAATATTGGACTCTGTGAGGCTCGTCCAGTGCTGTTTACCCTCCTCTGAGCGATCCCACTCGATTTTTGCAATGGCAATTTCGCAAGTTTCTCGGACTGCTTTTTGGGAATCGGTGAGATATTGCCGCAACAGAGGGATAGATTCGGCGGCTGATATAGCACCGAGAGCCTCAGCAGCCTACCTAGAGTCGTTGGAATGTAGACACCAGGATGAACTTTTATAACCTACCTCATGGCGAACCATAGGATCTTCCGACTCGTTTTTAAGGACTGATTCCAGCGTCGGAACCGCAGATTGTTTTTTCATTTGACCTAGACAGTAAGCCAACTCATGTTTCAATAGAGCCGATGGATCCTGGAATCCTGAAGGTGCCGTTAATTGCAAGAATAGATGCCAACAAAGACAGGAAAACCTTTCGAGATAATTTGGACAGCTTCTTCGGACTTCAAGGCCTTGAGCGTAAAAAGAGACCTGAATCTGCTGTGCAAAAGCACGTCGCCAGACGCGTTGAGCAACGAATCTTCGAGAGCTTGAAGGTCAGCAGCGGTGACACTGATGGTCATGGTATTTTGAGAGAAATTTTTGATCGGACTCTGAAATCTTTTTCTGCCTGCCTTCCAACACTCTCTGCTCTTCTCTCTGCGAGATTCCCCAAAGCAGCCATGCCCAAATCAAAGAGGTCCAAAGTCGGTCAGTCATCTCTGGATGCGCTGGAAAATCCAGCCATATTCATACCCTGCGCTAGTTTCCTTGACCAAGGTCGCGAAAAAAACCAAGGAGCACAAAACGGCCATGATGACCGACGTTTGTGCCGCCGATGTCTATCTGATTGCCTTGCTCATTGTAGTGTAGCTCCAGGCCCACTCTGAGAAATGGAAATATTGCTGGCTCTTCGAGGTTGGAGCCATGCGGAACTCGCACCTCAAGACTGTGCGGAATCTGTGGAAAGAGTGAGCAACATGTAGCTCATCTGACTCTTCTTTTATGAATCATTCAGCTCTGCTCGTATATTTTTCGGACGTGGCGCAGTGATGGCCAAGGCATTGGGGACGACGCCGGCAGAAGAACATCGTCCAGGAATCTCAGAGCTTGCCAAAGTGCGTTTCCTGCTACTTCACTAGACCTATATAACTATTATCCAGCAAATAAAAGGCCAGGTTGGGCTCATGTTCACGAATTCAGAGCCTCAAGAGGTCATAGACTGGTTCGAGGATTTTAAACAACCCGATTTTGCTCGCGCAGGGAATCGTGCTACTCGGACGGTCATATTACCTGCCGGACCCGTCATGCGAACACATTCTGATCCCCCAGAACCCTTTCCTCATAACGAAGAGCCTCAGCTACGAAAGCTGGGTCTCACAACTTCAATGAACCGAGGTGTACCGACCTTGACGAGTCCGCATAAACTTTGTGAAAAGGGCAAGGTGCTTACAGGAGAGCAGGCGCAACTACTGAAGCTTATTGGTGAAAAAATGGTTGTCTTCCGCGTTGGACTACTTTCACGGTGGGATTCCGAGTCTGGGAACGTTGTCCAGATGGAAGGGCCTCGGATACTGTCAGACGATCTTGCTGCTGATGACGACGACGTCGAGGACGAGGAGATGGAGGCTTGATTTTGTACAACTAGCTGAAAAGTAACTTAGGTCAATCATTGCGTGATCTGTCGTCTGTCGTGTATACAGTATTGCCACTTCTTTTCGGCGACCATGTGGTTGCAATCTTCGCTGGCTGTCTTGGGTTTATCCGCTCAAGTGCCTTTAACCAACAAACCCCCATCAATGTCTTCACCAAAGACACCATTTGCCCTGAAGCAGGGCGATGTCTTTTCACCACAAGATCTCGTCGAGCTTGGACGACCATCTGCAGGCGTCGCGAATAACGCTGGTGATCTGGTAATGGTCTCGTTCTCAAAATTTGACTTGAAGGAGAAGGAGTAAGCGCTAGAATCACATCAGACAACTAAATACCGACCCTTGACTCAGAAATAAGAAATCGGTCTTCATTTCTCCAACTGTCGACTCTGTTGTTCAGCCCTTGGAGATTCTAGTACGTCTTGTCAGGCTGTCTCTGTGGATTCCTCTCTAATTGCCGCGCAGCTTGCCAAAGGTGACCAGGCTTTCTGGCTCGACGGACAAACTGTAGCCCATGTCGTTGAAGCGGACGGCAAGCTCGATCTCTACGTGTTCGGCGTCGAATTTCAGCCCACAGCCGGGATTCTCAAGGTTCAAAGTGAACGGACACTCGTCGGGTCCATTCCCAGCACTTCATCTGCCAATTTCCGATTCGTCCAGTCGTCCGGCTACCTCGTGTTCTCAGACCTCGTCTACGCGGATGGCAATCTCACGACAGTGAAAGAGCAAGACGAGGCCTGGGAGAATCGAGGGAACACTGCTTTAGTACGCACGATCAACGTTTCTTGCCAGAGTGAGACTGACTTGTGAGACTAGGTTTACGACTCTGGTTACGAGCGGCACTGGGACACCTGGACCACCCCGAAGAAACAAACACTGTTCAGTGTCAGACTCCAGAAAGACCCTGATCATGTGTGGCATCTGGGATCCGAATTCAAGAATGTTCTCCTTGGTACAGGACATGTAAGCCCACTTCCGCAGTTTGTTCAGTGCTCACATCTATACAGAACTCACCGGTGGAGCCATTTGGGGGAACTGACGACTTTGACATTTCCTCGGATTACATTATCTACACGACCAAGGACACGGTTCTTCCTGAAGCTGAACACACCAGGCAGAATGTAAGTCGAAACTATACCGCTGTCACACCCTAGTGACCTTTGTAAGGTGTATTTGGTGAATATCTCGGGAAGCAAGCCAAAGGAGTTGACCTCTGGCAAACAAGGTGCAACCCATAGTCCTGTACTGAACGCAAAGTCCACTCTGGCGGCATGGTTGGAAATGGACGAAGATGGCTACGAAGCCGACAGGTGAGCATATATCAACCAGTCTTGTTCGCTGAGCTAACTGTTGACAGATCAAAGATTGTCATTTATGATTTGGTGAAAGATGTCAGGTTCACCTTGACTCAAGATTGGGATCGCTCTCCAGACGCACTGGCTGTAAGTTTTCCATAGTTCGGCGCCTATTCCCGCTAACAAAACGTCCTCAGTTCTCCAAGGACGGTCAGTTTCTGTATTTCACAGCAGGAGACAATGCCAGAATCAAAACCTGGGTTTTACCCATTCCTCCTACACCTTCAAAGTCGACGACCCATCCAGAACTCGCGCCCAAATACACGAAACCAGTTGTCATCACAGAAACTGGGGCTGCTTCTGGCCTTCAAGCTCTATATTACGGCCGCATTCTCGTCACTATCTCTTCATTGACTTCACCCAACGATGTCTACCTCGTCAATGTAGGGACACTGGAGAAAGAGATCCAGCAAAGCGACTCGCCTGTCAAGTTCAAAGGAGAAATTCACAAACTGACAAACTTTACTGCACAAGATCTTCAGAGCAAGAAGCTCAGCTCTGGGGAAGACTTCTATTTCAAGGGCGCAGAAATGGACATACATGGTTGGGCGCTGAAACCTGTCAACTGGGAAGAAGGACAGAAGAAGAAGTACCCTGTCGTTCTACTCATTCATGGTGGTGAGTGCAGTATTTATCGTTTCGTCCAGATCTTGATTTTCTCTCTAGGTCCTCAAGGCGCTTGGGAGGTGAGATAGATGCTTTCCTGTCTCCGTCTTTATTGAGTTCTTGTAGGACCAATGGTCGACGCGATGGAACCCCAATGGTTAGTGCACTGTCCTGGAAATGTGATCTCAGAGTTGACCTTTTTACCTAGTGTTCACTGGCCAGGGCTATTTTGTTATTGCCCTGAACCCTACGGGTTCGACCACTTTTGGGCAAAGTGCGTCCAATTCATCGTCTAGTCTGTTGTTGTTCAAATTCCAAAAGAATTGACTGACGGGATCGCTGGAGACTGGGGTGGAAAACCATTTGTTGATATGCAGCTAGGATGGAAATATGCGTTGCAAAAGTTCCCTGAAGTTTGCAGCTCTTTCCGCTACCGATCGACGCGCTGACCTGACTTGCCAGATCGATGCTGATCGCGCGGTTGCTGCTGGAGCGTCTTGGGGTGGTTATGCCATCAAGTAAACTTCATTCTTGTCTCGCTATCGACCTTCATTGATGGGACAAGTTGGATTCAAGGTCATCCAGAGTATGGGTTTAATTTCAAGGTGACTATTCCAGCACTGCAAGTTTCATCTTTACTGACGTCGCAGGCTCTCGTCTGCCACGATGGGGTATTCGATTCGCGCTACAACGGCTTCTCTACGGACGAATTGTTCTTTGTGAGAGACTGAATTGTTCACAAGTGGCTGACTAATCTTTGAACCAGTTCATTCACGAATGGAAGGGCGCACCCTGGGAAAAAGAGGCCAAAGCCCTGCTTGAGAAGTAAGCATTGGTGTCCCTGATGTGGCACCGCAGTTGATACCCTTCAGATATAATCCTTCAAACTTCGTGGACAAGTGGTCGACCCCTCAGTTGATAATCCACGGCAGCAAAGACTATCGTCTGCCTGATACTGAAGGGATCGGTGCATATCACGCCCTTCTCCAGTACGATTCTTTATTCTTCCGTCCTTGCACTGAAAATCGAAATAATTTTTATAGGCAAGGGATTCCTACACGACTGGTTGTGTTCCCAAATGAAAACCATTGGGTACTTCAGCACGGAAACAGGTGAGTATTCTCGTCTTCAAACTCTGCTGTTCTAACTCGGTAAATAGTTTGAAATGGCACTATGAGGTATTCAGATGGCTGGACCAGTTTGTAGGTGAAAAATGAGGAAGTATAACGTCAATGTAAATCAACTTGAAGGCTTGCGAGCTCTTGGCAAGTCACTTTCCAGCGTAAGGCTCCCGTCGGTACCCGCGATAATTATATTGATTGGCAGGCTCCCGTTGCCTTGTCAACAAAGCTAAAGCGTTTCATGATCTATTTTCGGTTTCACCGTGGCGGCTTTTCAACTGCTTACATTTTTGCTTTTTTTAGTTTTCTGCGTGTCCTCAATTTTGGCTTGTTACCCAATTTGCAGCAACCTGCAGGGCTTTGCTATCCACATCCTGTCGTGTCGCTCTCGAACGTGATCTCGCGTTGGCCACGTTTTTCTTCCCTGAAACAGGCTCGTGCTTCGCGTAGCTGATCCGTCGCCTAAAAGCCTGAGTTAGCTCCAAATACAAAGTTGGAAAATATTCTCACCTACTTATCTTCTATACCTCTTATCTCGAGCTCTGGCCGCGCATATTGTTCGAGGATGGGCAATGCAGCCTCCTCCAAATCGGCGGCCATCGACAAGCAGCTCAGAGCCGAAAGCAAACGCTCAGACCGTGAATCCAAGGTCTTGCTTTTGGGTGCGTTGAAATACCTCTGAACTCGTCTGATCCTGACTCGTCACTACAGGCTCACCTCATTCTGGCAAGTCCACCATCTTGAAGCAGATACAAATCGTCCATCGAGACGGTTTTTCTGAGCATGAGCGTAAATCCTATGCAACTTCAATTCGTCAAGATGTCCTTGTTGCTGGTCAGGCGTTTGTACGAGCGATGCAACAGCATACGACTATTTCTCGTGCCAATGAAGTGATTTTTCCAAGATATTCAAGACTCGATATGCTGATTCCTATGTTCAGAGATTCGTCAAGACAATAATGACGAGTGAAACATTTTCGCCTCAATTTGCAGATGCCATCTACAGATTGTGGCGTGACCCAGAACGAGAACGAATAATGGAACAACATCCACATGCTCTAGATGTCATGTCCAACGCTCCTTAGTATGTTTTATTCTCCAAAAAAATCATAACAGTACTGAACCAGGACTGCAGTTTTTTCACACAAACATTACGCATCGGATCGCCAGACTGGATACCGAACGATATGGATATTTTGATGGCTCCCGACGGCACATCCAATGGCGTTGCAGATATCCGTTTCTCTTTCGATCAAACATCGTAAGTTCAGCTTGATTTTTTTGTTCTTCTATGAGCGACTCATTCTCCAGAATGCATATATATGACGTTCGTCGACAGCAGTTAGGAAGGCCAAAGTGGTTACATTGTTTTGAAGGAGTTACAACGGTCATTTTCTGTGTGTCTCTGACAGAATATGCTGAAATTTTGCCTGGAGACTCTGGTCGTGTACGTTTCTGATCCATCTGTTTACATCTGTCTGACGGTCATTTAGACGGCTCTCATGCAATCGATAGCCATGTTCGAACATGTCGTGAATGCCCCATGGTTCTCACAAACCTCTGTCGTCTTGCTGTTTAACAAGATTGATCTCTTCCGACAGCAGCTTGAACAGGTAAGACTAATTGTATGCTTTTAACCTAGACTAATATCTTGGTTACAGAAATCACTGCAACATTACTTTCCCGACTTTCGAGAAGGCGACGACAGTACTAAAGCTGCCAAACACATCCTATCCTTGTTCAACGCTGTAAATCGTGCAGGACTCACGATTTATCCCCAGTATGTTGCCTTGAAGATACTTCTGTCTCTTGCTAATGTACCGCAGCTTAATCCAAGCCACCGATACCACGAGCATCGGCAAAGTATTTGCTAATGAACGAACAATCTTGAAAAATGACCTTCACGACTGAAGCCTATCTGGACCGCACCACAATCTCAATGTTACCAATTACAATAATATGTACCTGTATCTAGAGCACCTAATGTTGAAATATCCATCGCCTTGTCTACCAGTTGCAAAGTAAAAATTCGACATCTCTAAAGATCAAGCGACCACTGGGTGCTGATATGTCGTTATATAAAACCCTCCCTTTTTCGGGCGCAGGGAGGGATTCGAAGAAGATCTGGCCAAGGGAGGGTATAATTCGGGACTCGTCCCAGGTCCCTGCGAAAGAATGTTAAAACCACATCTGAGAGTCAAAAAAAGCTCACAAAGTCAAGAACAAAGGGTCTACTCTGAGTCGCACCGAAAAGTCGCGAACTCTCCAGAGCAAGAGCATATATTGGACTTGGGTCATTCCCCGGAGCATATATGCTCCAGCCAGAAGCTGGGGATCGTACGTCGAAAAGTGACACCAAAGCACCTTGGCTAGCTCCAGCAGCTATGATGCTCGAGCCGCCTCCACCACAAGATACAGCGTAAATTGGTTCAAAGGACCACGGATTACTGAAAGTCATGACAGGACGAAGTGGAGCGCTTTCACCCATCATTCTTGTCGAATCTCGGAGGTCATAACATCTGACATGGCCGTCGTACCAACCTGCGACGATGATCTGGGGAGATGCACCCCAGGGAGAAGATAAAGGAGACCGAGTGACGCCATATACTGCAGAATTCAGAACTGTATCCAACGTCCCAAGGACAGCAGTAGGCCCAGATGAAAGTTGGTCATTGGTTATTGAATGTATAACAAGCGGACTTGCACCTGTGGTTCCGAATGCAACAAAGGTAGAGTCTGGGGAAAGGTAAGAAACCCAACTTCTTCTTTGAAGGTTGACGACACTTGATGAACCGTCGCTGAGGTTGGTGAAGGCTGCAGTGCCATTTGACGACAGCGATACCAATCCTCTTCTCTCCGAGGTCAAAGACTCGATGGCTTGGCCATGATGAATCCGAGAGACATCTGAAACGATGTCAGGGAATAGGTCCCTATGGGCTGTAGCCGAAAGCTCGACGTGTTGTACGGTTCCGTCAAGGAAGCCAGCGAACAAGGTCGAGTCACCATCCTCTTGGATGAATACTGTTGAAGTTATGTCTCGACCAGGGCCAGAAAGAGATTGAGTATTGTCAAAAATGATTGCCGGGGTCGAGTCACCAAAACGGTAACAATGAAGGTTGCTTCCGGCTGCAACCACGAGATAACTCGAGTTCATGGCCATGCTTGGCTGGAGTTTTCCATGCCAAGGGTCCGCCAGCGGTCTAGCCATAAGTACATGCTTCGTCCAGGCTCGGTCACTAAGAATATCGTATCTTAGAACGAGTCCTGGCGACCACTGGCGACGAATCTTGGTAAGAGAAAAAGAGGGTCGAGGGTGGCGTTTAGAATATTCTTGCCAGCCATATGTAGAGACCTGGCTCTACGCGTTAATGAGGCCGCGTCGCTTACGAGCCAGTGCTCACCAATTCATTAAGTAGAGAGCAAGTCTGACAGAGAATCTAAAACGGCCGCTTTGAGCAATATATGAGCAGGACTAGATTGTTACATACAGACAAGGTGGCCAGCTCCAGGCTGTTCAGAATGGCGCAAATAATTTCATAAGGGAGCTCGAGCAAATAGGTGGCCATGAGAGACCGGATTTGATCAACGTGATGTGATTGACTTCTCTCTGGACCGCTCTGGACATGCGAAGGGACGTACGAATACTGCTCGTCGGCGACGGTATGTTCTCCCTTCTCTGCCGCAACCTTTGTCTAATATTTATCTTCTAGAGGGCGTTGGAAAAAGCACCATAATCACTTCTCTCATAAAAGAGTCTTACGTTGCCCATGTATCTATTCCTCATACTTCTCGATGCTCAAACCTGTTAATGGCTCTTGAAGGTCCAGCACATTGTCCCAGAGGTTACAATACCGCCTGAAGTAACCCCAGAGAATGTCACGACATATATTGTGGATTCTGGAGGTGCGTGATAGATTCTTCGACGCGAATATCGCTTTAAACATGGTCGCGACAGCCGGTCCTCAGGACAAAATTCATCTCGAGTCAGAAATTCGCAAAGCCCATGTCATTTGCGTCGTGTATTCCATTGACAACCCCAACTCGTTCGATCGAATACCAGCCTACTGGCTTCCTCATTTCCGTCAACTGGGGGTCAATGTATTATTCTCGGTACAATCATTGTGCACATGCTCATCTTTTAATTAGATTCCGGTCATCCTAGTGGGAAACAAAATCGACCTGCGCGGTGGTCAAGTTACCAACGAAGCTCTTGAGGCCGAGATAATACCCATAATGAACGAGTTCAAGGTGAGCTTTCCTTGGACCCATATTCTCCTCTGACATCACCCTCTGTCTACTAGGAAGTCGAGACATGCGTCGAGTGTTCAGCCAAGATACCGCTGAACGTGTCCGAAGTCTTCTACTTCGCTCAAAAAGCTGTTTTGCACCCCACCGCTCCTTTGTACGACTCTAGAGAACATGTAGGTCATGTCTTGTACCTCCCGAGAGCCAGCCTGACCATTGAACAGGTCCTGAAACCCGCTTGTGCCAAGGCCCTCAAGCGAATATTTAAATTATGCGACATTAATAAGGATGGAATACTAGATGCATCCGAGCTTAACGAATTCCAGGTGAGGTTCATCTTGGCGTAATTTATGTCTACTTACACCTTTTAGCGCAAATGCTTCAACGAACCACTGCAAACACAAGAGCTGGAAGGGATCAGAGAAATGGTCAAGGAGCATGCTTCTGGCGGTGTTCGAGACGGTGGTTTAACAGAGCAGGGCTTCATGTATCTGCACACCATCTTCATCCAGAAAGGCAGATTGGAAACGACGTGGACAGTGCTCCGGAAATTCGGTTATGCAGAAGATCTGCGGTTGACCGAGGCATATTTATCTCCCAAGTGCGTCAAACCTTTGTGCGCTCAGTTTATCGCTCAAACCAGATTTCACAGATTTGATGTTCCTCCGGACTGTTCTGTGGAGCTCAGTCCACTGGGTTATCAGTTTTTTACCGATGTTTTCGAGACCTTTGACCAGGTACGTCACATTTTCTATGCAGCCCTCTTTGCTGAAGCCTATCCAGGATAAAGATGGCTCGTTGAAAACGGAAGAGCTAGAAAATGTCTTTAGTACATCACCGGGCATTCCCTGGACAAATCAGCAGTTCCCCGATACCACTCTGACTGACGATACCGGCGCTGTCACATTACAAGGCTGGTTAGCTCTTTGGAGGTACGCAATTTGTCTTCCAGTTTCCTTGGGCTGACTAGTCTCTAGCATGACCACTCTCCTGGACCACAAGACGACTCTAGCTTATCTAGCTTACCTGGGCTACCCAGATGAGCCACGAACCTCTGCGCTACACATAACACGACCACGGAAGACCGATAGACGCAAGGGAAAAGTGTCGAGAAACGTCTTTTTGTGCTATGTCTGTGGCGCAGCGGGATCGGGCAAAACCTCATTATTGAGAGAGTTTGTCAAGAAACCGTTCAAAGACGCCTATGAGCCTACGAGCAAGATGATCAGTGTGGTGAATACAGTGGATATTGATGGGTCAGAGAAATATCTTGTCGTGAGTGACCAATGGATACTGAAGAAAGAAAATCCAGACTAACCCAAACTTAGCTGCAAGAATTTGGCTCAAAATACGAGCCAGAGACCTTACGGAATACCAAGAAGACGGATATCGCAGATGTCATTGTTTATGTGCATGACTCCAGTGATACCAATTCATTCTCCTACATCAGCAACTTACGGGTGAGTACTTGTTTTCTCCGTCAATTATGATACTGAAACCTGTTCAGCAACAATACAGCCTTGACCACATACCGACCTTGTTTGTGGCAACAAAGTCTGACCTTGATCTTGCGCAACAGGTTGGCAGTTTGTTGATGATTTCCTCTCTCATTTCCTAACTAGTTTTGATAGCGGCATGAGGTTCAACCCGACGTTTATTGTCGACGCCTTGGGCTCCCTGTGCCCGTTGCAGTCAGTGTCAAAACTGACCAGACTGCTGATGTCTTCCATGCGATCTGTGGTACAGCACTGAACCCGTAAGTCGGCATTTTATCTAGAATTCGTTTCTCATGTTATCTTTAGCTTTGGTTCAATACCTGGAGGTGCTGACCGTGCTGTGATGGCCTCGGCGAGATTCAAAACGTACTTCACCGTGACAGCATTAATGGGAGCATCTTCGGCTGTACTCTTGATGTTGTATCGGACGCTGGCCAGACCTGGAGGCGGATTTCCTACATGGCCTGCTAATTGGGCTGCTTGGTTACTAGGCCCAAAGCGAGAGTAGATGTACATAGAAAAACAAACTCGCCGACAAGAACTTGAATACCCTGAGGTGACTCGGGAACGCGAGAAAACCAGAACTTGATGACCATGAGGTGACTCAATAAGATGACGTGACCATTGTGACAAAATCCGACTTTGGTAATGGAGCACAACGTTGGCCTCTGCCGTCTCGTTTAATCTTGACTTTCATCTTGTTCACGAAGCACAACTGGACCAAAGTTTTCCTGTCCCTTGTGAATTCTCCATCTACGATTTCCAACTTGCAGCAATCTCACCTTCAATTGAACATTAATCTGAGTCACCCCAATCGCCATTCGACCTTTCTGAGCCATGGATGCGGATATGGAGTTCGACTCTGGCCCTAGCTATCAGGCGCCGCAAGAGCAGATGTATAACGACCAGCATAATGGGATCGAGGATGGCCGCAAAATGCTGTAAGTTCCTCTGTCCTATAATTCTTCAATTAACTTGAATGGCCGTTCAATAGGGATTTGTGCTTTCTCCAGGACTGTACCGGGAGTCAAGGCAGCTACATCTCTTCTGCCACCAAAAACATCGAGCAGATTTGCGCACACATCTTTGAGTCGGGCAAGCTACAATCCAAGGAGGATCTACGAGTCGGTCTCGTCGCCTTCCGAGACCATCCGCCACAAGATCACACATATATCGTCAAAAACTTTGGATTCACCTCGGATATTTCTCAAGTCCACAAGGATCTGTCAGGTCTATATGCCTCTGGTGGTGGCGATGGCCCCGAAGCAGTCACCGCAGCTCTGGTGGAGGCGGTAAACATGGATTGGCGTGAACGAGCCAGTAAAATGGTGGTTCTCATTGCAGACGCTCCACCACATGGGATCGGAGAATATGGCGACGGTACGATTTCTAGCTTCTGACTTTAGATCACAATTTCATCCAGATTCTAGGCTTTGACGATGGCTCTCCAGATGGACATGATCCACTGCAGGTGGCCAGGCTGATGGCCAATCGTGGTATCACACTGGTAAGTTGTGCTAATTTCTTGACTGCCTTTTTTGATTCCTTGCTCAGTTTTTCGTCGCTTGTGAACCGGCGCTTAGTGGATATCAGGCAAGTACCTCGGCTGATTCGTGTCTTTGATCCTCATGTTTTACATGCAGTATGCAACCGACTTTTACAAAGCTATAACCAACATCACGTCCGGCCTCATGCTTCCACTGACGACTGCAGATCTGCTGACTCACGCCATCGTCGGCAGTGTTCTGGAGAACCTCGACATGGAGCGTCTCGTTCGAGAAGTCGGCCATGCTGTCGCGCAGCGGATATTAGGAAATAACGAGAGCGTCGACGATGTTGCACGAGAACTACATGAAAAACTACTTCTTCGTAATGAGAGCACGAAGAAGGTGGTAATTGAAACGATTTACAAAGATTCAGAGGAATCTACTCACAATGTCGCGGTCTTCACGGAAGCTCCTTCGTTAGCAGATGCCCGACCGCTGCTGCGCAAGGTATTTACGGTGTCATCTTCTACTACTTTTTTTGGTCATTGATGGTCAATCCAGGTCCAAGGGACCCGGTTTACGGACAAATACCTGCAAGCGAAAGCTGCAATGGCGAGAAGCAGCTATACTTCATACACTTCTTCGTATTCTTCGCCATATGCTCCGGCGACACCTCCACGATCCCCGACTGCAAAAGCTCCTTCTTCTCCAAAGTTAGCCGGATCACCTCCGAGAAAGGTAGTGACAGATTTCGCCGCTTTCGGTGCTCCCGCCAATTCCAGTGTATTCGGAACCGCTGTAGCTTCATCACCATTCTCTCTGGCTGGTGGAAAAGCGGCATTTGGTGGTATGAGAAACCCACGAGGAAGGGGCTTTTGACGATGAAGAAGAAGAGGAAGACGATGGTAAGCAGCGAGTGGAGCTCAGGGAAGATTCTATCACGTTGGACCAGGTTTGTTCATTTCATCGATGTCGAGCAAGGACTGAACCAAATTCAACAGGCGCGTCGGATTGCGATGCAAAGTGCATGGAGGAGCGCTCGAGTTTGAACCTCATGCATCCTTTACTCGAACTTGCTTTGTAGAATTTGTCCGTCGTTCACGCTGTTGGTTTCGGTACCAAACATGTCAATTGTAATGAATAAAAAAGCAATGCACAAATCATTCGCTCGACTTGCGTTTGCGCTTCTTGTCTGCACTGTGGGCAGTAGCATCCTTTTCGTCGTCATCTCCAAGATCTTCCCGTTTTTCCTTCTTCCTCCGTTTCCGTTCGGCTTTTTCTTCAGCCTTTAAGGCCTTCTTGGCCCTTTTCTCTTCCTTTGCAGCTTTCTTCTCTACTCTTCTCTGTTCTTTTTCCAACTTTCGCTCCTTCTTTGCTCGTTTTCTCTCTCGTTTTGCTTCTTCTCCCTCCTCCTCTTCTTCTTTCAATTCCACCGCCTTGCGCTTGCCCTTTGTGTTTGAGACTTCTGCTGTGATAGCAGCTTTGGGTGTAGGCGTCTCGAACCCGAGATCTGGTCCGAGCACTGGTCCACGGAGGAAATTTGAATAAAGACCTCGTTTTGCGGCTTCGCGTTTGGCTATACAGAGAAGGCTAAGCTGTGGACCTGTCGAGTCTGGTGTACTGGACCCCGAGGTGGCAGGTGTACCGACTGCAGGACGTCGATTTGATAGGATTCCAGTTGTCGTCCGCTTCAGAACTGAGCCTTCTGGTTCAGTGTTATCCTGCGTGAAAGTAAGCAAGCAGCAGTAGCCCATTAAAGTTGGATGGACGCACAGAATCGTCAGAAATTTTTATCTGTATGGATTTCGCAGCTGCGGCAAATAGACTGGTCCTTTGAATTCGAGAAAGAAACCGAGATCTGAGCAACTTACTGGTCCCAGAAGGGAAATGCCTCATCGCGGTCTTTGCCCAGTCCGGCCAGAGTTTTCTTTTGGGAGACTGCAATAGGACGAGTTATTGCGCCTTCTCGGAGACCTTTGCCTTTTCCTGTCCACCCCTGGGCGACCAAATAAGAATGTGTGTCGAGCGGCATCGCTCAAGACTCCGAAAGAGTCGCGGCTTGGACAAATGGGAGCTCGCTGCTCTATATATATCACGTGCGGCCGATCCCTTCATGAACATCCACCACTGATAGCTAGTAGCTCCAACTTCCAAGGCAGTAATGCAAGATCCAGTGAGTTTCTTTATCTGAGGATACACTACCCAACGAACCGCACATGACATAATAATTTCCGAGCATAAAATAGACTTCCACTCGCTGAATTGCCCCGAAGCGACTGTTTCCACCATGGAATATCATTTTATGGGCTACATTGTACAGAACGCAAAGGAATGATTCGGTCTGAAAATTGCCAAATATCAACTAATATATTTACTTGCGCCACTAATGAAAATCCAGCCTGTTCACCCCAGGATCCACCCGTTCCCTGAATTTGCTTCCCAAGGGTCAAAACTAAGTCGATCGAAGGATAACTTATTGTAGTTGGTTGGCAACAAATGATCTCGTCTCCTAGTCTTCAATTGTCCTTCTAGAGGTGAATGCGTCTTCCTCCTTCTCACTTCCAATGGCACTTTCATTACAAAGGGCAAGTCTGGCATCTCCAAAGCCCTTTTTTTTGCTTACAGTTGTCTAGGCCTCTTTACTCTCTCTCTGGGTGAGAAACCTATACCATCGTCTGTTTTCATCTTCTAATTTTCGCGTGGAAGCTTGAGATTTTTCTCTATGGTCAGCACTTTCACGTCCGTCCAAGGCTACTGAGTACCATTCACTCAATCTTACAGGCATATATTGTGTTCTTTTCTTCATCTCAGTATACGTGCTCGTGGTAGCAAGACGCGACAAAGTCAACCGTTTGATTCTTATCACCGCGATACTCATGTTCGCCCTCTCCACGGTTCATGTGGCCTTTTCAGTAGTCCGAGAGTGGTCCAGCTCGACATCGGAGCACAACAAGCACCCTGCCGCAATTCAACTTTGGACTTGGAGTTGCACATTCCGACAGGCGTTATATACAACCCAAAAGTGAGTCCTTCTCATCTTGACCTGATGCCTACTAAACAATCAAACCGATAGTATCGTCGTTGATGGTCTTTTGATATACAGATGTTATATCATTTGGCGCTCTGGGATCAAAATCGTCATCATACCTCTGATGCTGCTATTCATGGCTGTCGTCAGTGGCTACGGATCCGTGTACCAATTCAGCAAGAGAACTACTATCCGCGAATACTTTGACCTTTCCGTATGGAGCATCTTATTGTTCAGTCTGATACTTGCCACGAATTTAATTGTAACAGCGTTGATATGTAAGTATGTTGTTCACTCTCCTCATTTCCGTCTGATACCTTTATGATAGCGATACGCCTTTGGACCATCTCGCATGAAGCCAGTGAAGGATTCGGCATGGCTGTCGAGAGAAAAACAAATCAGGCCCTCGCCATTGTTCTTGAGTCCGGCACTGTCTATTCAGCGTCGCTCCTGGTTCTGCTGATTATGTATCGGACGAAATCAACGGGCATTGTATGTCTTTTTCGATTCAAGCATTCAAACTGATTCACAATCTTGCTAGGTTATCGTATTCGATGCGATATCTCAAATCATGGTCTGTTGCACTTTTGATGAATGCCATTATAACTGACGCCATTACAGGGAATTGTACCGACCTTGATCATAGTTCGCAGTGGGCTCGGATTCGGCATTCGCGATTTGCAGAGGAGGCACCTGAGATTGAACTTAAGCTCATCGGCTCATTCACTGATGCTGCCCAAGCTGATCCAGATCGATGATAAAGACTGGGACTCTTTAGAAGATGGACTTGATGCACCCAGCTCTGTCACAATGCCGCCAATCGCGCGGCATCGACAGGAATCCCCAGGCGTGTGGCAAAAGTTGGAATAACTTGACTTTAATGTATAACAGTAAAAGATTAATCTCACTAGAAAGCCTCAATCAAGAGAACTGTTACCATAAAGTGTCAACTTTCAAGGGACTCGAGCTTCTTTCACCTCAAATACTATATATTTGTGCAAATACAGTACTGATGCTCCAGTAGCTTCTTCTTTCTTTCTGTGTGTAAAACCCAAGAAAAGGGAAAGTAAATGGTATCACGAAGGGAGAGCAAATTCAAGTCATCAATCCAATCATTCAATGTTCTCGGTGGAAATGACGCCGTTGAGGACTGCGCGAGCAGCGCGAGATCCCTAAAGGAGATCATATTAGTGGAAATTCAAGAGTCGAGACAATAGAAGACTTACTCCAACGTTACGGGCTGCTTTTGCGGCAGCAGCACCGGCTTTGGCTTTGGCAGCACCAGCTTTGGCAGCGCCACCAGTAGCCGCGGTTCCAGCAGCAGCAGCTTTGGCGGCAGCTTTGGCTTTCTTAGCTGCAGCTTTTGCAGCTCCCTTTCCAGCTTTACCAGTGGCGGCAGTTCCAGTCGCAGCAGTTCCAGCGGCAGCAGTTCCAGCAGCAGCAGTACCGGCGGCAGCAGTACCAGCGGCGGCAGTACCAGCGGCAGCGGCTCCGGTGGCGGCACCTTGCTGGACGACGACACAGTTTCCAAATCCGGCAGTAGTCTTGAAAGACTAATGAAAGGTTTGAGTCTTTGGTCTTGAATGATATAAAAGACTTACCACTACACAGAGGTTACCGGCAGCTCCACCTGTGCACTTGGTTCCAGCAGGAAGGGTAGCAGTCACAGCGTCTGATTCAACAGCTTTTGGAGCCTAGAAAGCGTTCAGGACTTGTACCATCGACGATCAAGGAACAAAGACTCACAGCGACACCATTCTTGACAATAGTGACTTTACCGGAGAAAGTTCCAGCCCCAGTGGGGTCGACCGTCGCAGAAACCGAGGTGGAACCATCAGCACCTCTAAAAAAAATTGAGTTGACAAGGATAAAAAATTAAAAAAGCGGCAAGACATACGCGTTAAAGTCGGTGACGGTAACAGCAAAGTTACCCGACGCGTCTGCGACAACAGGTGTGGAAGTATCAATGGTGGATGCCACATTGATCTTGCCACATGGAGCGGCAGTCGAAGGTCGTTGAACGTCATTTCTTACAGGTGCACCCTTGACTCCCAAAGCAGGAGCAATCGCGGCATGAGCAGAAACTTGAGAAACGACGGCCAAAACCAGGACCATGGAGGAAAGGGCTTTGGAGAACATTTTTTAAAGTTGAAAATTGAAAGATAGGATCGAGTGAATGTGCAGTGAAAACCGGTAGAAAGAATGGCAAAAAGGGACCTGTCCCGGGTAGCAAAGAAAGAGAGCTGGGGTGATAGACGGAAGAGACTGAAGAACAAATGGAGCCCCGATGTTGTTCCTCTTATACCATGGAGTCTTTGTATTTATTTATGGACTCAGGAACCGAAACCATGGTAGCGCAGAACAAACCGATACCATTGGCCAGGTGCTTTGCCGACTTTTGCCGACTAAGCCTGCTGATCAGGAGCCAACCAGGTGGTTCCAATCAGCCCTTTCTGGTATGTTGAAAAATCCCGATATATTGACGAAATTCGGGTCGAACTCAAACCTGTGGTAAAACTTGAGTCACTCAGCACGCAATCATCGTTCCAGACGTCGTTTTGCTCATCAAGTTTTCCATCCAGTCGCAGCCCTGTTCAGGCCAATCAGCTTTCAGGACCACCGAAGAATTCCACGTACTACTTTCCACGTGCCTTGCTCCATCATTGCGGAACCAGATCGTGCGATCGATCGTTTCGCAACCAACAGAGCGGTAACCATTATTCAATATTCAATGGTACTTAAGCCGAGTTATGCAGAAGAGTCCTCCAGAGTACACCGATAGCACCTGCTAGTCTTTACAAAACAATACAGCAATATGAAATATGTCATGAAGGATAAGATGCAAATGGTTGAGATGGTTGACATAACGAAGATTGAGCCCGTAAAGCGAAAAAAACCGAAAAAAAATGCAAGCTGATGTCCAGGAAAATGCAGTCCAGGCAGTGATTATTATGATGAAGTCTGAGGCTGCGATCGCATGGCCCAGTTGAAGAGTTGCCGCATATCGCCCGCAGGGGGGTTGTCGGCTGGCTGTTTTGGTTCCACAAGGAGACTGCGAAACACAAGTCAATGAAATATTAATAAACGGCGAACTGAGTGATACAAACCTCCGACGGTATAAGTCTTGGAGATCACCGTGGCTCCGTGATTCCTGGAAAAGAATATCAAGGTATTCCTGGACCTCGGGAATAGCTTTGAGTGTATAAGGTACTTGGAATCGCTGCATATCTAGAAAGAATCAGTTTTGGACCGGCAACTGTGGACCAAGTGTCAAACATACCCTGCACGATCCTGGCTAGCTTGTGGTATTTGTTGAAATTGAGGAGTTTCTTTCCCTGGTCCAAAGGTGAAGCCCTATGCGACGGATTTCCTTCTCGGCAAAAAGTGACATCCGTCAAATATAGCCCTAGGAAAGGTACGGCAGGAGGAGACGTGTTCCTTAATCGAGACCGGTATTCGTGGTAGTTCCGGCTATGATCTGCCAACCGACGCAGTGATTCAAGCTGAACCTTGTTCTTCTGAGGTACTCCCTGTAGAGCGCTTGTAATGAAACATCATGGAGAGACAAGAGACTTGCTTACCATCCACGTTTGATGTAATCGAGAGATTGTTGACGAATCCAAAGCAGCCAACATTGACCGCGATGTGCTATAATTGTTCAACGAGGTGCATCGCTATCCAAATTTAAAACATTAGCTCCCGAACACAAGACCAGAGCAGAACAACTTACGTCTGCAACTTTGATGAAAAACTTGATGAGCAAAATGCGCTTCTTGATATCAGGTTCGTTCAAGATGCTTTCTGCCACCCATCCTGTGATAACTGTGCTGAGGGAAGACACAGCTCTTACATTCACCGGCAGTTTCGCTCCCTCTTGACCAGTTTCCAGGATTTCAACTGGCTGAATCGCACAATAAAGATTACACTCCATGATAGTAAGTTGTCGCGCAAGTTCAAGCGCGTCAAAGTCCATGATGGAAATCGAAGAGAAATTCTTCGACCTCAAAGCTGCGAGAAGCGTTTTGGTCATCGTAGGTCGAGGAATCTCAGATGGCGACATCGGAGCCGTTGGAGGATTGATAGACATGCCCGGATCGCGAGCCCTGTCTCCTTTAGGATTTATTAAGGTGTCAGTCCTCTGGGCGCGCATCTCTAGCAGGTCCTGTATCCTTTGTGCCGGACCAGGAAACATCACAGCGATCCCTTCGCTAATGAAAGTGATCAATTGAGGAATAGCGACGTCATCGAAGCCTTGGCGCCAATATGTCTCAACCCATGTCTTGATAAAATTAGACACTCTGAGACGAACTGGGATTCCTTTACGCTGTTGCCAAAGCTGCAAGGCATCGCTCGAGAGATTTCGAGGTGGAAGGAGGTTGTATCGTGCGATGACAGTGTCGACAAGCTCGATTGGCGAAGAGAACAACCGAAACGTGAGGAAAAAGACTGCTGAGAAAGCTGGATCCACAATGCTATCGTGAGGTGTCATTTTCTCGACCAAAACGGCCAATGTCGCGCCAACGAGATGACCCTCGCCATTGTACGCCACATCTTCGAGGGGATAGTCATGAGACAGCATCCATCCAACTGGATCAGCCATTTCAGTGGCGATCTGGTCATCATGCAATGGAGGAGAAGGAAGCTCTTTATCTACAGCATGAGTTCGAAGACTACCTTCCCAAGTAGTTCCGTCCTGTGTCAAGGTTGGAGAAACCAAGCCCGAGTCTTCGTACATTGTTGACGCGATGATGAGCGGTGAAAGAGATCTCGATTCATCTGGTGAAGTCAGCTGTGTCTCTGCAGATCGCGTCGAAGAGGCCTTGGAGATGCTGCTACTGCTTTCTGAACCAGAGGATGTAACAGCGAGACCTTCGAGCACAGCAGCGGCTCCTTCTTCGTCAATGTCGTCAAACCGAGGAATTGCACCCATGCTAATGGATCGTCCCATTGAGGTTCGAACCAATTTGCTAGGCGTCAAAGGAGTCTCGGGGACTGAAGGAGCTTCTCCCACCGACGGAACATGAAGGATGAATGGTCTTTCGCCCATGGACCGTGTCAAGCATATTTTCACTGCTGCAACACAATCGGCGCCAGCTTTTAGAGCACCAGTGGCTGAACGTAACAGAGCCTGTTTCTCTTGCTCGTCTGATGTTGTCGGAGGCAGAGTCAACAGGCGAACTGATTCTGCCAGATTACTCGTGACACTGTAAAGGCCTTCCTTGGCTGCCCGAAGGTTTCCGAGTTTTTGTTCAGGAATGTCGGGATGGAAAAGGACTGCTTCAACGATGGTAAGAAGCTTGCAGACCATCTCGATGATCTCTCGGACGAGATCGTACATGTGTCCCGTACTGGAAGCATGTGAAGCTCTGGAATAAGAATGAGCATGTCCAATGAAGGCAGCAATCGAGGAGAGATAGTGGTCATGAGTGTGCCGTAGAGCTTCTGTCACCTGATGCGTCGTACAGGCACCTTGGGGAAAAGGTGGTCGAATCGGGGTTCCAGTCGACTCTGAAGAGGATGCTGATGAAGAGGAAGATGTTGTTTTATGGGTTTTGTAACGTCGTAATGGACGCGTCTCCGAATTCATCGTGAATCGCGCTGGAATATTAGGGACAGGCGCGTCTGAGGTTTTAGTCGCAAGTCCACGAGATCGCAGATCGCTCATGCTTCGGGCTCGAAGAGGTGATGAGCGAATAGAACGTTGCGCACGAGGGGTATAACCCAGTTCTGCAGGATTTCCCTGGTATCCAGAAAACGACTCTTCACTGGTACCCGGAGAAGGACACTCGGTATCCGACCGACCGGATTGTCGCCGCTCTGGTAGCTCAACTCCACATTGGACCGCGACGGCTAGGAAACCCCTTACTCGTGCAAAGACTTGACCCCCTAGTCTCAGCATCCCGTCAACCTCTATCTCTTGAACATTCTCATCCAAAACTTCCTCTGAGGCTTTCTTGGCTTGAGCGACGAGAAGAGCCAGAACTGACAGAATCTTCCGTCTTTCCTGTGCCAATGTCGGATGTTGTTGAAGAATGGGAGCTTCGCGAAGTAAAGTGTCGGTGGCCGATAGGACGGACCTCACGCATGAAATAATGCAAGCAGTAGAAGGTTGGAAATGCGAAACGCGATTAGACCGTACGGCGTTTTGTAGTAATGAGAGACCATGAAGTAACGGCACCATTATAGGCGGGCAATAAGAGTCGATATCGGCGCCTAGGCTGTCGGAAATGGATGCATTGCGAGAATGCTGTCGATTACTGACCCATGACATGGTGGAATTGGAGCGACCGTGATTTCGGCGCTAGAGAGCAGCTCATCAGAATCATTAATCGACTTGAATGAAGGAGGCTCACCACTGGGACCTGTGTAACTTCTTCCTCCTCCTCTTGCGTATTCAGGTCTGCATTCACATAATTACTGGGAAACCAGCCCCGTCGGCCTTCGAGCTGGCCGTCCCACCAGCCACTGGGATCTCTATTTAGAACATGGATGACTTGACCAGCACGAAATGACAGTCCGGTAGAGTTTTGTTGCTGAGGGGAATAGTCGTGCATTGCAAGTACATATAGACCGTGAGGATCTACTGGACTTGGGGACGCGGATTTCTGTTGTACTGGACGGGGGCGCGAAGACGAAGCAAGGGCGGGATTGTGTAATGAAACGGCCGATGCATTCACTGAAGAGGAGGTATTCGGAGACACGATATCCAATGAGGACACCGACGAAGCATTGGACGTGGTCCTGCTACGGGCTGAGCTGACCGTCAGTGACGCATTGGAGCTAGAATAATTCTGCCTGTCACGAGAAGGTCTCGCTGTCGAGGTCGACGATATTGAGGTATCGATTTTGAGATGGGCTGAAGGCATCTTGGTCCTGAATGAACGCTGAAATCAGGTGTAAATGGACAGTTCTTGAACATGTTGAAGATCGACATACCGCAATAGGTAAGCAAGCAAGCCTTGTAGGGATACAAAGGGCCGTATTATAGCGGTAAATTTTCAAGGTTCAAGACGACGCTGAGCGGCCAGACTGAGCGGTATATTGGACTGTCTCCAGGGTTCAAGCTGATCTAGTGAGATGGAGCCCGCTGTATGGACTGCGAGCAGGGACTTGACGAAAAAGGTAAAACAGCAGAGACAGGCGGGTGACAATGGGTGTCAGTGAGCAAGAGCTTGAAAGAAGCCCATAGAACCGGGAGAACGTCCTGGGTTTATCTGAAAAAACCTGGTTGAACGGAAATAGATCCAATTCGAACGAGATATAAACAAACGTCAATATATACCCTACTGTTTCCAAATATCAAGCCGTTCAAGAAACCCTTGATACCTGTCCTCATGAAACCAGGTATTTTGGGCCTAGAAGACGAAAAATATTATATTGGCCTTTCTCAGCGGTCCGAATTTGCTTCTTGCCGCTTCTCCGACTTCCAGCCTCTTCTGGCTCCTGTGCGTTAACCCTATAATGAATCCAATTCCTCCCTCACAATCTTTATTTTCCTACATACCCGATTGATCTCTTGTTCATGGATCTCTTTCGCAATGCCAATATCATTATTTTGTGGAATCTTCTCTTAGAAACCTTTCTCTGAATTCACGTCATTTGCACCAGTCGGCCATCAGCAGGCGAGGCGCTCCGAGTCCCTGTGGCGTCGTTGCACTCAACGATGACGGAGCATCTCTTAAAGAAGGTTGAAAGCATGTTGCATCAAAGATTTCCGCTATATCATGGTCGCTATGGTATCTGCTATGCGCAATAGTTACAACTATGTATACCCATTTGCTTGCGGTTCAAGCTTAACGAGAGTTTATCGGCTACTACAGCCTAAGTACTATTTCTGATGTTGCCGACGCCGAGATTCTAACTTCTGTAACTCTCATCGGATACTTTTGGAGGCTCGGTCACGGTGCTGAAAACTCTAAACCCAGAGCCTTCTAGACCCCGAGTCCTTCATGCTGTCTCACCACGCCATGCAAAGTTTTAGCTCTGAGCTGACTGGTACACTGGGAGTCTCCTTTGCACGGATCGTGAGTCGGGCTCTCACACTCATTGAGTTTTGAAAGCATCATCTGAGGCTGTCGAGACTGCTAAAAGCGCGATTTTCTTCCGTTCCATCTGTCATTGTCTCCGAACACAAAGTCCTTACCTTCTCATAAGCTATCAGCATCTGAACAGGTGCTTTCGAGCGGTCACTTGTGTTCCCAGTCACCAGAATATACTGCCTCCACTGTTATCGATTTCAGAGAAATTCACATAGGTTCAACCAATAAGGAACCTCTCAAGGCCGACTTCTGGGACTAATGTCTGCATGACCATCTCAATCAATCGACATCTAAAATGAACGTTGATTACGTTCCCACCCGTCAATGAATATTAATGAATGAAATGGGACTTCGTCGTATTTCCGAATTCAAGTTCCGATACTCCGACACGGCTTTTCAAACCTTAACTGGAGACTAGGCAGTTGCGCTCGCTGTTGCCCGAAGAATGCAGGAGAGCAATGCAGTTCCCGTTTACGCGGCGCATCATATACATCAAGTGCAGCAGGCCCAAGCAGCTGGTAAGCTTCAAACCTTTTTTTGCGCTCTCGTCTCTGATATACCTGCCCTTAGATTACGAGCTCAAGCGACGTTACTTGGCTCTGCTGCCGCCGCAACAGATTATTGAAATATGTCTCACCTACGACTACTATGTCCCCCCATTCGTAAAAGGTCCTATATGGCCAGCAGACATGAATGCTGCCATTGCGGCTCTGTCTTCCAAGGCCATCAAAATTAAAGGCGAACCGCTAATGGATTCGCTTCTGGAACCTTCAGATAGTAAAGCTGAGGAAGAAGCCAAGCCGCCAGATCCAGCTACACCTGCTATTGTCCCTCCAGCTTACCCTCAGCCTTATGGCCCTTACCCCAATCCAACTTTTCACAGTCCATATTATCCTCCACATCCACCGTGGCCTGGGTATCCTTATCCACATCCAGGCGGCTTTCCGCCACCTCCGCCGCCGCCAGCGGCTCGACCACCGATTCCAGTTGTTCAACCAACTTTGACCGAACAAGCCCAACAAGCTCCACAAACTCAACAAGCTCCACAACCGATATCTGTAGACGATTTACCGAGCTACGAAGAGATGCTTGTCGAAGCACTGACAGAATGCACTGATCCAGAGGGCATGGCGCCCAAAGATTTATTCAACTGGATGGCTTCCCGCTATCCTTTGCAATCAAATTTTCGTCCATCGGCTAGTCAAGCCCTTCAAAGAGCGTATAAACGTGGACGCTTCGACAAAAGTCCGACTGGCAAATACAAACTGAATCCGAATTTCGATGGTGCACCTGTGAGTACTTCTATAATCTATGATTATCAATGCTTAATATTCTACCAGGCTATTCGTCGATCCTCAAGACGACCACAGACAACCGCTATCAATCATCCTCCTCCTCTCGTCCAGCCTGCCAACTCTCCCTTTACGAACTCTCCACTGAACAAAACAGCAACATATTCTCGATATCCAGGATACAAACCTTCAGGGACTTCTCCACCTGCTGGAGAAGAGCTTCTGAAAATTGACCCCGATGATACTTACGAGGGCGCTCATCAAATTCTCAGCGCCATTAACATCGGTCGTTTACTTCAGATAGCATCGTCGGCCCAGCTGACCGACGGAAAGCTTAATGTCAACTTTGGCCAGGACGCTGGCGCTGGTCAATCAGTTCAGTTGCCCCCGATAGAAGGAGTAGAAGAGAGCGAAAGGGCTGCCCTTCAGGCGCAGTTGGCTTTATTGGCGTGTCAGCTTACAGAGCTCGCGCACGAGGTTCAGGCTGAGAATGACATTCCATCGACGAGTAATGTTCAGCCAGGGAATCTTATTCCATCAACGAATAGCAATCAACCAAAGAATCTCATTCCATCTACGAGTATCGATCAACCAGAGAATCTCATCCCGTCAATCGAAGAGACTGTCGTCCCACCGACGACGATTGTCAAGCTCGAACATGATCAGATGGAGGTCGATATGCCAAAAGACGATTCAGATTCAGACGCTGACATGGAGGAGACTATCATACCATAATTCGTTGGGTCCGTGAATATAGGACTGCGAGATAATCCACTTTCAACTGTTGTTACTTCTGTCAGGGCTTTGGTTGAGGAACTTCGGGAAGTCTGACCGGGATCTCGACTTCGGTGTCAGCGGCCTGGTTGATTGGCAGACCCTGAAGGCAAAAGGGTGTCGCTCAGTGAGTAACATGGCTATCTCTACGTGCATACTTAGTTTATTGACAATAATGTAAGATGGGCGACTCTCTTCGGGAAGCATACAACGGAATTTATTGTTCGACGGGGATCATTCTACTACTTAGCGCTAATATTTCGACCCTTGCCAGAATCTTGGCGACCATCTTTGTAGGTTTAGCTGTACGTACATATATCCGATGCTGTTTCTCACAAAACCTTCTATAGCGCGCACTAAGTCGCATCTCGCTGAGAACTTGACCGACGATTCGTGGGTTTGTTCGTGATTAATTTGTCGCCATACCTTCGATATGGTCGTATCTCTCCGTTCATCCCAGAGCGATACCCGATATCTACCGTGATACTTCTATTTATTGAGAATGAATCCCTGCGACCGGTGTGCTTGCCTTCCTGTTGGTTTCTAGAAGTTAACGTTGCATCTCTCCCGACAATCTTTTCCTGTGGAAATTGTTGCTCTTGGCCTATCCATTACTTTACCGCTGCGACAGATCCATCCTTCGTAGATTTGGGATCTGTGGCGCCACTGTCTTACGGAAAGTTGCTCTAGATTGGAACCTCCTCATAGCTCCTGGCTTTATGGCCTATATCTCGTCGGGCTGCAAAGACGGATATACCAACAAAAATTGTCATTTGGTCTATATATCTTCAAATTTGTGGCGGCTAATGAACAATTGTGACAGAGTTGGAATTGAAGCTGAGAACTAGTCCTGATTGTAGCCTTGAAAATTGAGTTGTGTTAAACGGAGAGCCAAAGCTATGTATCACTCCAATGAGGAAGAAGCTGCCTACATTGATTTGTGCCAAACCAGCCTCAGATCCATGGGGGACATGAACAGTAAAATTGTGATAGTAACCTCCCTTGGTTGGGTGGTCTGGGTGAAAGGGACCAGTGTAAAGAATCTCTCCCATTCCCGAAGACTCCGGGCTGAGGCAGGGTTGGATCTTGCACGCTAGGCCGATCGCAAGGCCAACTTCGACGGAGGCAATTAGATGCGTCTATAGAACAGAAAGTCAGGTCAAAGTTGAATTGGGGTGTCGAAGAGAGTGCCTAAATGTTTCACGAACTGGACAATGACCGTAAATCCAGCGTTAATTTCAGATCCAGCTACAGGTGACTGGATAGAGCTGCCTTGTACATTATTAGAGCCAGAGAAAAGCAGAGAATGACAACAGAGCGAGTTGAATGGACTCCTCAAAGCGAGCTTCATTTCGTTATGAGTTTCCAGCACTCGTGGCGATTTTTATTGGTGGACCATAGAAGTTGAGAAGTCGAACTCGCGCCAAACTCGCGCCAAACTCGCGCTCCATACCGTACTGTGAGCCTGAGGCTTGCAATTGTTGAAGTCTCCGAGGACGAGGTGGACCTGGAAGTAGATGCCAGGTTAAGACTCACCGGCGCAAAGTTATCCACCATAACCCAGGCACTAGCCATCAGAACCAAGAAGCTGAACAGAACCACGAAAACTTTCCGGAACTTAGAGACCACTCGGTACGCCGCTGAAGAGATTTCAAGTAGTCTACCATCAGACCAGAAAATCTGGAGGGTCACCAGACATCAAGACCTAACGAGGCAAACAAGATATTTCGATTGGATGGCTATGCACAACGCGTATAAAATCGGTGAATGGACACGAATGAAAGACCCTGAGGTCAGAGAAAGAGGAATATGTCAGTCCTGCTTCGTCCTGGAGGATATGGAACATCTACTTACCAGATGTAAATGCGCTGGTCAACAAGAAGTCTGGGACCTCGCGAGACAGACATGGCTCAAAAAGAGAGGCACCAAGTGGACTAAACCTTATTGACCCAGCAGTTTTCCGGGAACGTGACTTTCGGCGGGTTCCGAGCGGTCCGTTGCTCCGTTCCCCTTTAAGCACTAGCGCTCAGAGGGTTTTCCTGCTTGTCACTTGAAATAATACAATCTAAATTAAATTATTGTATTATGTTTTTTTTTGAGTGTAGATTAATGTTAAAATACATTTGCGTCGGCCCTGCGAGGATGCGAGCTGCGCAGTCAGACCTCTTTCGTCAGCACTTGTTCCGACACGTGATGGTTGCCTTTGTCACCCAATTTCTATCGCGCTCTGTACACCATTCCAAGGGCTGAAAAGCTCATGGAATGAGGTCCAATACTATGTAATACAGAATCTCAAGTTGTGAAGAGAAACAGCCAAAAATGAATGAACGTGAAGGATTTCTTTTTCCGTCGGAGTTATCGGATTTGCAGCGCAGAATTGCTTCGCTACGCTCGCAATTATTTAATGCATAATTCTCACTATACTCAGGCCTTTCCCAACTCATGGGAAGATTACCGATCACTCACTCTTGCTTCCCCCGAACCGCGAGAGTTTCCTCGGATGACACGCTAAAAACTTGTTCCCGCTTTAAACATATATGGAGGGAACCATCGTCAGGTCTTTCAAAAAGATAAGCATCCAATGGATTTGAACCCCCACCAGTCTATAACAGACAAAGAACAATAAAGCGCAGAACCACTAAACCACCGAGGCTCGGCAAGCTAGCAATCTAATCGGTATATGTAAGGGCTTGCTACGTCACGGGCCCTCCAAAGACAACAACAACATCATGTGCAACAGCCCGGCGGAAGTTGCCGAGGTCACGTTCCCGGAAAACTGCTGGGTCAATAGCGTCAACTCACCAAGTGGAGGAAACCCAATTTCAGCACCATAATGGCCGGCACCCTGGCCAACCTACAATCACGCCCTATCTAAGGCTTCCGTGCTGGGTTGGTGCTGGGGACATGGAATGGCATCCTGGAAAACGACGCGAATCTCCCTGCGGATTGGACGGGCGAGAACGAGATTTTAGTGGGTAGTTCTGGCATTTCGGATCTAGAAGTCGTATGGCGGAGGAGGAGGCAGCTGAGGAGAGGTGTTGGTTGAGAGGTGGAGTCGTATGGACCTGGTCTATGGTTTATGGTCGGTTATGGTCAGTGCGCAAAGCATTCCCTCGTGGTGGTCCGAGCCGGGCCGGTTTTGATTCTGTCTCTACCTCACTCTCGAATAATTCTTCGCTTCTTGTTTCCAACGCGTAGACCTCGTTCTGTTGAACAAACTGGTCAACTTCGGCGATTGTCTCAATACCCGAAACCCGCTGCTGAAGCCTAATGGCTCGGAACCGGTGTTGATCTGAGTCACTGACTGGATGTGGTGTCAAAAGAGGTCCCCAGAACTCCCTTCTCTTCTTTGCCTGCTCTATCCCTTGGTATCCCTTCAAACTTCAAATTTTCATCTGCAAGTTCACTTATTAGACCCTCATGTCGGCCTCAGTAATTCCCATTGTCGCGACTTCGCAAACCTCCAGATTCCACACCGAAACGCTCAGCACGCTCTCTACCGAGGTCAGCCACTTTAACATGCTCACATAGCATGCCGCTTGACGACTTTTTCCCTAGCTTGACCTCAAGGATGTAACTATCTCTATCGGTGGAACCGATGTTCTTGTTGATGCACATCTGAGACTAAAAGCCGGAGTCCATTACGCACTGGTCGGCAGAAATGGTCAAGGAAAATCTAGTAAGTCGAATCAGTTGCCCTGGTGTTGAATACTAAGACAGCTTAGCTCTTCTGAAGGCCATTGCCGACAAGATAATCCCGGGCATACCCCAGAACTTGCTCATCCTTCTTGTTGATCAAGTAGAAGGAAGCAGTCCTTTTCTTCGAGGCAACGTAGACTCGCAGGCCACTGTCACCCAAAGAGTCGTAGACAGTGACCGAAGGTACTCTTTTTTTTTCTCCACTTCATATCCTATACTCACGTCTTCCAGACGTCTAGCCGCTGTTTCAGAGCTCGATGGTACGTCATTGTTCGACGATTTCACTTGAAATTCATGTCTCGCAGTTTTAACCAAGGCCTTCGAGTCTACAGCGGTCGATGACCTTGCTTCCGCCGTGGCTTCGATTAAACTGGAAAGGTCAAAGGCTGAGCTGGAAGAGGCCCAGAACATCGCACTGCGTAGGAGTGGTGCTAGAGGAGCAGAAGCTCGGAAACAGCTGCTGAAAGCCGAGGCAAAAGTTTCGGATGATCAGAAGAGGTTCGCATATTCTCTTGAAGCAGCTCACTTCGATATATAACCAAGCTCAGGCGCGAAAGGGCTTTGAACGGAGAATATTCAGAAGATGTTGCGGAAGAGGCTTCTTCTCTCCTTCTCGATGTGCAATCTACTCTCGACTCGGTGAGTTGCACCGCGACCTGACATGCAACTGGAGACGAAATGTTTTAGCTTGATGCTTCTGCCACAGAAGCTAATGCGAGATCAATCCTGGTCGGTCTTGGCTTCTCTCAAGAACAATTGGACGCCCCATTTACATCTCTAAGTGGAGGCTGGAGGTCCCGATGTACGTTGGCCAGTGCGCTGCTCCAGAAACCCGATATTGTGGGCACCAATCATGCCTCATGAACATAGTCACTGACACTGTTTCAGCTGCTCTTGGATGAACCCACGAACTTCCTCGATTTACAGTCGATAATATGGCTCCAAAACCTATGTTCTGTCCTTTCCGTCTACGGTTCTTGTCGTCGCCCACGACCTCGACTTCGTGGATGCAATCGCTGATGAGGTTGTACGTTTGCGGAATCAGAAGTTGTCATATTTCGAGGGCAACCTATCGCAGTGTGAATTGAACGAGAAGAAGGTCCGTAAAGGACTGACCAACATGCAAGATGCAATGGATCGAAAGAAACAAGCGATAGAGAAAAGCATCGATGACGGAAAACGAACTGCCAAGAAAACGGGAGATGAGAATCGGGCTCGCATGGTCAAATCTCGACAGAAGAAGTTGGAAGAAAGATGGGGTTTGGAAAGATCTGACAAGGGCACCAGGTGAGTTTCTCTCATGTCCTAGGACGATGTACCGCTGACGAGTGTTATCCAGATACAAGTGAGTTCAACTGATCATCATAATCATTACCATTCTGACGCCCAGGCTCTAGATTCAGGTATGTTTTTGTTTTTCCAAGTAGATTCAAGCAGGTTGTACTGATTCTTCTCAGTCGAGACTTTAAAGACTACCAAACCTCCAGTCTGAATAATCGTCGAAACGCACTGGTTATTGAAGACGGTGACCCCCCGATTTCTCTTATATTCCCGGAGCCAGAACCTTTGCGATTCCCTGGGTCTCTCATATCTGCCAGCAACATCGCCTTCCGATACTCTGCGAAAACCAAGACAGTCATTCAAGACATCAACTTGACGATCCACCCTGGGTCGCGCACGGGTCTTCTCGGTTTAAATGGGATGGGGAAATCGACGCTGGTCAAAGTCTTGATCGGTTCCCTGAAACCCAGTCAGGGAACAATAGAAAGGCACCCAAGAGCATCCCTTGGCTATTACGCACAACATTCAGTCGAAGAGCTCTGTGAGAAACAAGTGGCTTCCCTTCCGGCGCTCCAATATATGCTGGAAAAGCTGACTGCACTGGGGACTGTGGAAATCAATGAAAGCATGGCGAGAGCTTGTCTAGGAAGCTTTGGATTGCATGGAAAGACGGTCACCGTCCCGCTTGGAAACTTGTCGGGCGGCCAAAAAGTACCATTTTGACAAAGCTTGGTGGACTTCATCTCACTGTCATATTAGGTTCGCTTGGCTCTTGCTCTGGTCGTGTACCCAGCTCCCGATCTCCTCGTACTGGACGAAGTTTCGACTCATCTTGATTTGGACACCATCAATGCTCTGATACAGGCGCTTCGACGCTACAAGGGCGCGATTTTGCTCGTCAGCCACGACCGTCATTTAATGAAATCTGTCGTTGAAGGAGACCCCATCTTAGCATCGGATTCGGATGAAGACACAAATGAGGAGGAAGGCGAAGATTTGAAGACTGGGTCTGTTTACATGGTTGGGGTGAAAGGGACACTCAAGCTGCTCAAAGGGACTGAGGAATATGTGCAACTCATCACGAAGAGAATGAGAAAGCAGGGACTGGTCTCGTAGTTATGAGATACCTCGTTAGTTTTTTTTCCACGAGCAACGTGCCTAAAGTCTTTCACCTGCCAAGCGCCTTTCCCGGTTCCGGCTACCGGATCGTCGATTGCCGGTGTTGGCCGCCCCAAAATTTCTATCTATAGGCCTTCCTCAGACCTCTGCGCCATATAATAGACCGCCATATAGACTCACTAGATCCGATCATCCAGCGTTACCGGGTTATATATCTGGAACTGGCTTCCTCTTGACGCTTTCTTGCTATGCTCAGACGGCCCTCGACCATAATTCGTGCATCGCAACTTGTCAGTACAAATCACCAATCATAGAGAATCTCACACTGATACGGGTTCAAGTTCAACCAGACAAGTACTATCATGTCGAAAAAGGGCTTCAAGTCTGGCTCCTCCTTGTCAGAGGAAGCTCCCCCTGGCTACTCAATAGACCCGAAAGCAGGACCTATGCTGCGATTTCAGGAATCTCTTCCTCGCCTTCCAGTGCCGACACTGTCTTCAACTGCTCACAAATATCTCGAGTCTGTTCGCCCACATGTCTCCGACACCGCTTATGCCAAAACAGAATCGGTCGTGAAAGCATTCATTGCTTCGTCACAAGCGGCAGAGCTTCAGAAGAGATTGGAAGCTCGGGCTGCTGAACCTGGGATGAAGAACTG
This sequence comes from Mycena floridula, assembly GCA_029320655.1. NCBI lineage: Eukaryota > Fungi > Basidiomycota > Agaricomycetes > Agaricales > Mycenaceae > Mycena > Mycena floridula. The sequence goes on from JARIHS010000001.1 coordinate 4,424,924, forward strand.
GTTGAGCGAGTGGTGGAATGATGTGGCTTATATGGGCTATCGAGATCCTGTGGTGGTCTTCGTCAGCTACTTCTTCGTCCATCTTGACGACCATTTGAGGAGGAATCCGGCACAGAGGGCTTCCAGCATGCTAAAAACCATGCTGTCCTTTAGAGAGATGACAGAGACGTACGTGACGAGCTTTATTGTCATGATTCCCTGCTAAATTCTTATAGGCAAGCTCTAGAACCGGAAAAGGTCAGAGGTGCACCCCTTTGCATGGCCTCCTACAAATGGCTGTGAGTTGCTCCTTACATCTTCGCTGTCTAATATTTACATCCTTGGCCAGATTCCACTCGTCGCGATATCCCACCAAGCCTTCGGATACTGCACGCAAATTTGATCCGTCGACCCACAATCACGTTGTATTCGTCCGCAAGAACAAGTTTTTCGCTGTTCCTCTTCTCAGCCCCAGTGGTCAAGAGCTTTCAGCAGCTGAACTCGAAGTGTGAGTACTTTTCTGTTTGAAAAACACCGACAGCTAATGTTCATGGTCTAGTCAAATTGAGCGAATTATCGAGGCAGCAGGCAGCACTCCTTCAGCGGTTCCAATCGGTGCTTTGACCTCTGACAATCGTGACGAATGGACGGACGCTCGTGCCAAATTAATTGCAGCCGGCAGCTTAAACGCTCAGAGCTTGGAAATGATTGAAAGCGCCATGATAGTGGTCTGTCTCGACGACACCAAGCCTGTCACCAGAGAGGATATATCCTGGGCTTGTTGGGTCGGTGACGGTCGGAATCGTTTCTTCGATAAACATCAATGTACGTCAATTTCGATGATCATCGATGCGATTCAGCTTAACCTTACGCTCAGTGATTGTCTTTGACAATGGTCGGTCTGGATTCTTGGGTGAACATTCATGTATGGACGGGACACCGACACTTCGTCTCAACGAGTTCATACTCGCAACCGTGGCCTTGAGCAAGCTCGATCTCGGGCCAGCAAGAGCCTCTGACACAGGTGTTAGCTTACCAGCCCCAAAAGAGCTCAAGTTTGAGGTCAATGAAGAGGTCAAGCAGCTGGTAAAGAATGCGGAAGCTCGGTTCGATGAACTGGTTAGCAGCCACGACCTTCAGGTATGTTTCATTCTCAATTGGACTTGTGTCATACGGCAGCTGAAGCGGTCCGTAGGTTCTCCATTATGAAGGTTACGGGAAGAACACGATAAAGAAGTTCAAGGCTTCTCCTGACGCCTGGGCTCAACTTGTCAAGCAGCTAGCTTTCCATAAAATGTTCGGACGCCCGGGAGTGACATATGAAAGCGCCCAGACCCGCAAGTATCAGCTGGGTCGGACAGAAGGCAATGTTTTGTCATTTATGTTTCGTGATTACCAATATTTATTCAATCTACAGTCATTCGCAGCGCCAGTAATGAGACGAAGAAATGGGCCGAGGCCATGTTAGATCCACATCGGACGGTATGTGCTTTTGAGCTGCTTTCGACCAGCGCTAACTTGTTTTAGGATACCGAGCGTGCTGAATTATTCAGAGCAGCTGTGACGAGACACCTCCAGTACTCTGCCTGGGCGGCAGATGGGCAAGGAGTCGACCGACATCTGTTTGGTTTGAAGAAACTGTTGAAACAGGGCGAATCGGTGCCAGAGCTGTATACTGACGAGTCTTTTTCGGCAACAAACCATTGGGAACTTAGCACGAGTCAGCTGAGCAGCCCTTACTTCGACGGGTGGGGTTATGGTGAAGGTCGGTGAAATTATCCGCAGAAGATCTTGATTCTCATTCTTATTTTTCCCCAGTTGTTCCCGATGGCTATGGTTTGTCGTATTCCATTGGAGATGACTATATTCGCTGGACGATAACTAGTCTGAAGCGAGGCACAGCAGAGCTGAAACATTACCTTGCGGAAGCTGCAACAGAAACGCGTGCCATGATGGAGCGTGCATCAGCGATTAAACAAAAGTTGTAGAGAATATTTCATTCGGTATCAAAGGGTTAAATAATATATCTCGACCGCAATATCCTTTGCTGCTGGTGGCGGCGCCACTGGCGCGCTGCCAATGATCATTCGATTATTCCTACCCGTTTGTTGCGGGCTGTTCAACTGGGGGAATTAAAACCAATCACCGGAAGCCCCATGGAGAAGCTTTTAATCAACCAGCGTCATGACCTCCGGTCGCCTCCGGTCGCCTCTGTTCCATGATTAGAGAGCTTTGAGACCGACAACTGCCTCGGAAAAGAGTTTTAAAATGTTTTTCTCCCTTGAAATTTGTGAGTCTGAGCCATCTCTCACTTCTACGACAAACAATTTGCTAGAATCAACTGAGATAGTGAACAAGATCGGTTTTCAGACATGTATCTCCGCGGCCCTGGAGATCCGCCTTCTCCATTTTTCCTGCCTCTTTTTTTCGAGCAATAAAGAGCTGCTGGCGAATATTCTTTTTTCCTTCAGCAATATGCTGGCTGTCCCTCTTCATGAGCCAGCTCAATGTTCTGAAGAGAAATACTATATCATCGAAGCCGGCCGCTGCCCGAGTGATATGTCAGCATCACGTTCTACCCGAAAGAATCGGGTACGTCAGTTCAGGCCAGGGTGTAAGTTATAAACATAAACAGCGAAATGACACTTTCCAGCTTCGGTCTCTCCGAATTCCACGCAGCTGTAATGTCCCCTGCTGTAACAGACCCATATTGCTCAGACCAAAGACCGTTCAAGAGGTCGCGCAAGGAGGCCCCAGAAGACAACCATTTTCAACCTGCATCACCTCCATTGGATCACATCTTCATAGCTGAGAGTTTGGTCGCCAAGAAACCCGGCGTGAAAAAGGTCTTTAGCTTTATGCTTTGCGTTTCTTGAATATTCGGCTCATTTGGAGGCTTAGGCTCCGCTGTCCTGCTGCGAATGTCGCCGGTAAGTCTTTAATCACGTCTTTGGCGGTCTCTTATTGTATGAAAAGGTTAAAGCTAAAGGTGTGTCCATTGGCCATGTCTTCTCGCTTTTCTGACTGTCTTTCCAGTGCGACCGGACTTTCCCTTGGTAAGCTTTATAGCTGCGCCTAGTTCTTGCTGCTTGACGCTGTTCAAAGCGCATCCTGCAAGAAGCGTGGCGTCAGCGATATATGTCCTGATGGCAAGTAGAATCTTCATTCAATGCTACTATGCTAAAGGATTTATCTCAGGTGTCCTTGTCTCCGGAAAAGGAACACGTTTCATTTTATCTGGTACCCAAGTAGGCTGTTCCTTTTGAACCGTCGGTCTTTCGACTCATGCCGTGCTAAATAGATCCTTCACGAAAAATTAGGTTTGTTGTAACCTTATCTTTGACGCTCTATTGACGTGCATTTCCAGGTGAAATGAGCAGCCGTATCAGGAGCTTGGAGGAAGCTTTGGAAGGCTTTCAATCCAATCATCCACTTTTACAGCCCGAGCTGTTGAATGTCAAAAGCACAGTGGGTCTGTACACTGGATCACAGACAGACCAACCAACAGCGGCTCCCGAAAATCATGACAATGTCGATGGATGCCCTCGTCCGATGCCTGTTGAACCACACAACGTGGAATCACCTGCTGCTTCACAAGACCTGGACAAGGAAGTTCAGCGTTTGAGTAACAGTTTTCCCATTGATCGCATCTCTCCCGAGCCCAACTTGTCTCTGAGAGCTCATATCCGACAAATGTTGCCTCCACAGGAAGAAGCAGAGCACCTATGGCGACAAACTCAGGACAATGCTCTCTGGCAGTGAGTCAAGCAAATTTTTGGTTTCATGTCTCATTATTCTTCAGATATAATCCACATCCAGATACTTTGTTTTTCGGCAACCTCATGCATCATGTCTACTGTGCTCCAGTAGCTGAGCTCAAGTCAGTATATTTCAACATATCATTCTATCGCTGATACCTTTCAGTTTACGGCGCCTTGGTCTGATGTTCAGTAGGTCTATTCTTCCATTGACATCGACAGATTGTTCATTCCACCAGTGATTCTCGCTGTTGGATGTATAGTAGATTTGGACAGGAATCCTGACTCTCCAGTTCCGGAGCGCTACCACGCTGTGAGCTTCATTCGACGCCACTTTTCTCTTCAGCTAAATCCGGTCGTCCACCAGCTCGCAAGGGCGTCATTATGTGAAGTTTCAGTTATGGCAGATACCACTGTCGAGACTATTACCGCTTTGTTCTACGAAATCTGGTACGTCTCCTTCTTTCTGGTCCAGACACTGGTTTGACTAGATTAGGTATCTTTTGGTCTTTTCGGATAAGAAAAAAGCTGCAGGCTCGTATTCTCCTCATCTTATTCGACCGTTTCTGACCTTGATTGTACAGGCTACGCTTGGGGACTTATGGGGCTAACCGCTAAACTGGCTCAAAGCGTAAGCATCGAAATGGTCTGTTTTTGTCCTCCTTTCTAAATCCACCCTCAGATCGGCCTCCGTATGTTTCGGAATTCTATCTTTATCTTTGACTCTGATCTAGTGATTAGATCGCAATGGCAAACTGGGCAAAGTCATCCCTGAAGAGGTAGAGAAACGAAGAAGGTGCGCCATCTTGAACAACATGGTTGAAGATGCTCATACGCCTCGCAAGCCTCTTTTGGGAGCTGATGTATCTCGATGCTCGGCTATCACTGTCTCTTGGAAGACCGCCATCGCTTTCCATAGAGCATATGGACTGTCGTCGGCCTTCATATGAGCCGATACCCAACTACCCTGGCTCGGAAGGCGTGCAGTATTATCAAGAATGGAAGCACTCTTGTCTAATCGAGATTCTTGCGCCATTACTTGACGCCATTTCCAAGCCTTCGCTCGAATATACCGCATGCCTCGCACTGGACAAGAAGATACGCGACTTTCATATTCCACTGGAAATCAAAAATGGTGCCCCCAGTCGTCGGTCGTTGATGCAGAAGGCTTCCTTGGCGACTGCATTGGAAGCTGGTTAGTTTCTTTCTGAGCTCTCGAGTCGTGGACTGAACATGGAACAGTCCTCCTGCAATTGCATAGGAATTTCTTCCTGCAGTCCGTCAGCTCTCCCGAACAAGCCTTCAATCGCAGCAATCCGTATGCTCCATCTGTCGTCGCAGTTTTCCTCAGTGCTTCCAGGATGATCGCAACTTTACAAGATCTATATATGCGCGAGCCTCGAATGACATCACGGCTCTTGGGCTACTGGAGCAATGCTTTCTCAGCCTCAGTTGCTCTTTGCCTGTTGGTCTCTCGAGCTCCCTTCACTTGTCTCGTTCCTGCAGCACTTCAAGAGCTCGAGCGAGCCCGGGCTCTATTCAATCGTGCCAAGGATCATTGTCCCCGGGCTCAGCAAGTAACACCCGTCCTGGAGACCATGGTAGGCAAAGCCAATGACATTTATACAAGGTAAACCTTTTTTCAAAGCTAGTATCCCGAATTGATTGTTCTAGGTGGTCGAATGGACAGAATGTACCAACGATTGTGCTCCGTCACACCGATGACTATCCCGATGCCCAGCTCCAGCCGCTAGCTAGCTCCCACGGGGACCCTTTTAGCCAGTGTCACAAGAGTCTAGGTCAATGCATAGCTGAAGTGGGTGCCGGTCGAATTATTTCAGTATTTTGCTAACTCGGTCCCTGGTGTAGGTTCACGAAAGAGGTAACGTGTTTCTTCATGTGTTCTAGGAGCCTGCTGACTTTTATTATTCAGCCAAGGTACTATTGCCTCTTCGTCGACCTTGTTCATGTAGCGACAAAAACCGAAATCAACCCTGTCCGCCGTCGCATTCATGGGCACCGCCTCCTCCGATTTCTCAAGGCTCGCCTGTTCTCCCTGAACTATACCTGTCAAATCTTTCTAGGGCTGTCGTTGCCTCAAGGGGCACCAGTGTCCCGCCTTTGTCGCCGAATTCCAGGTTTTCAGTCGGGAATGATACCTTGAACTTTGAAGTAGGAGCTCTTAATCCTGGAACAGACCAATCGTGGATGGCGTGGTTCTGAATATTTTTATTTTATCTCTTTACCTGCTATGTTAGTCGATACCACATATGGCGATGCCGTGAAATTCGGAGTAAGTCTCGCACGTTCTCCTGCTACCATGAGCCCTAGGAATAATACCCGCTGGGACTTTTTTCTATTCACTATTCACTTCAACAAGGCAGAATGTTTACCTTTAGTTGACAGCATTCAAGCTTCGACCGTCGGCCGGCCCTGGTCTGAGTATGAAGCTTCCCGATTTCTAACTTTATGAATCGCTGGTTCAACCATGCTCAGCTCTGCTCATGACAGCCAACTGATAGCGCTCCCTCTCCACGACGCTGGTTTCGGAAGACCTGGGAAGAGACAGAGAAACTGGACGACCACAGACGATAATAATATGCCCAGAGAAACCAATGCTACCGCAGCCTCCACGGCCAGAATTTCTCGTCAGGACCCTTCACCGAAAAATCGGCAATTGTCCTGCAAGGAATGTAGAAGGTATTAGTTGTCAAAATGACCGACCTTATAGTTCCACGACTCACCGCTCAAATCCAGGCTCAAACTCAAGGTGACTTGTATCATCACAGCAGCAAGAGCCCAATTTCTAACCAGATAACTTTCAGTGCGATCGTGTTTTCCCTTGCTCGGTGGGTGATTTTCGTCTGGTTTTCCTCTTTCACTGACATTGGTCGCCTAGAGCTGTACAAAGAGAGGTACGAGCTGAAATTATCGTGATCCAGCCATATCAATGAGACGATGAATCAGGATGTGCAGATATCTGTCCAGACGGTGTGAACATCGACAATTCTCTATCAAAGAGCGCTATTCAACTCTTCACAGGTGCATTGACCTCGGGCCGAGGTAGTCGGTGAGTGCTCGCATTGTTATTTTACTCGGTAACTTGACGACAGCAAGGTTCATTCTCGCGAATACCGAGGTTAAAATAAAGCACGAAAAAGGAAATCCACGCTAATCTCCAGCTTTCTAGGTCCTCCATGAGCGGTGCTCATTGTTGAGCGACCGAGTTCGCCACCTCGAACTGGCTCTGCAATCAATGCAGTCAAATGTATCTCCACTTCCTCATCCACTACTTGCACCAGAACTTCTCAAGATCAAGATATCTCAGGATCTTTATTCGACACCTCAGAACTCGAATTCGGCAGAAGCGTCCGGATCGCACCAAGATGATAGCCTCAGGATTTCAGTTGGGGCTCTCTCTCTCAGCCCATCCTATAGGTTCGAGGTAAGTGCGCTGATACGTTTCGTTAATCTATAAATGTCTGAACCTTGTTACTCTTAGACCGAGAACCCAAGATCGAACCTCAGAGAATCACCTCCACCCCATGTTCATCCGGATGTGCTTCAGTTGAGCACCACATTCCCCTTCCCTTGGGTCGTAGACATCAAAATTCGGAAGCATATCCGTGATGCTCTACCTCCCAGAGAAACTGCAATGGTTCTATGTCAAGCCGCCAGGTCGAATGCGCTTTGGCAATACAATTTGGATGCCTCTCCGACTTTTCTCGACAACCTTCTTCATGCTTGCTACTCTTCTGCAATAGAGCAGCTTTCACCACGACGCCTCGCTTTACTACTAATGGTGCTTTCAATAGGTATGGGGACCTGCAAATTTTTCGGGAAGGTCAGCTTCTGGAAAATGGAGTGCTAATGTTTCAATAGGCTCTTTGGTCGACTTGAACACTCCGCTTGGAACTTTACATGGAGAGGCTTACCATCATCTGGCTCGCGCTTCGGTTTGCATCCATCCCATTTTCCGCTTTTCTTCACTAAAACTTATGAACAGGTTTGCGAGATTCCTTTGATGGAAGAGCCCGATTTTGATACTCTCCATGCATTAGCAGGTCATTCATTGCGCTATGTGACTTTTACTAATCTCAATCCAGTTCTTCATGGTCTGGTGAATCTCGATGCAGCGCTTTCTGACCTCGAATCACTAATCCTTTCCGAGGTATCATCTCATCTTCTCGGACAACAACAAAGCCGTCGGTAAGCTTCCTGCAGAGCTCCTCTTCTTCCGGTCTCTAATCTTGGCTGATAGGTTACGCGTAAGTGGGTCTCTAAGCTATCAGTCAGCCTATAACGCAGGTATTTATAGGTGGAATCTCTTGGGTTTCGTGGCCAAACTAGCTCAAGGCCTTGGTCTTCGTATGTTTTCCAATCTTGACCCGCGTTCCGAATTCATGTATCCTCTTAGATCGCGATGGAAGTCGTATCAAGCTGATTCCAGAAGAACATGAGAAGGTGGGTTCAGTCCGATGTATCGACCATATGCTGATGCAAAACAGCGCCAACTGGTCTTTTGGGAGCTTCTGAATCTGGACTGCAGAATGAGTTTGTCCCTTGGGCGTCCACCTTCGATTCATTTGGCACACGTCGACATCAAGCCACCTTCTTACAGTGCTCAGGGCATGTATGTGCCCCGAGAAGAGCTAATATGTTGGTCGATTATCTCCTCATAATATCCACTCTGATACATCTGTCTGCAGACCATTCTTGGAAAAATTGTTGGTAATCCTTTCAATGCGTCGATTCAATGTCTTACTTTGGCTAGCTTTCCTGATGGAATGTCTCAACCCGGTGCTTGAAGTCATAATAGCTGTACGGCTGCCAGAATACCCCAAGACGCTTGAACTCGATGCGAAACTGCGTAATTTTCCTGTCCCTACGGAACTGGACGCACGAAGTTCAAATGTTGCTCCAAGATTCCTCAACATGCAGAGAGCTTTCACCTCTTCTGCAAGAGATATAGGTGCCACTTTTCTCGAATCTTATCCGAATGTTCCATTGATGAAGATTGTAGCGCTATTACAGCTGCATCGGAAGAACTTTACTGAGACTATGAATGGGCCCGAATCATTCACCATGGACCACCAATATGCTCCGTCCGTTCTAGCGACCTATCTTAGTGTCTCATCTCTGATTACAGCGATTGAGACGCTGTACGAAAGGGAACAACAAATTTGCGTCAGATTCCTCTGCTTCTGGTTCAATGCCTTCTCAGCAGCGGTAGAGCGCCATCATTCTTCATCCTGTCTCTTCATCTTCTGAACAGTTCTACAGGTGACCTTGTCGCTCTTTGTCGTCCGTGCGCCATCAAGCCCATTAGCACCTTTTGCGCTTCAAGATCTTGAACGAGTCTCGAGACTCTTTCACCGTGCTGCATCTATATTACCATTCAGCGGCAAGTCATTGGTGAGTGACTTTCTACAGCCTGTAACTCTACTGAAAAGGAATACAGCCAGCGATGGATACCCTTGCGGAAAGAGCTCGAAATGCTTATATGCAGTGGCGTAACAGTGATCATGGCTTGTTCCTGACACCACCGGTTCTCGCGGTGCCTTTGGACTCAGTACCTGCTTCCTTCGCCAGCGCCCATCCGTATCTCTGTCAGTACGTTCAACAGCTAAGACAGAGCTCGTCCGGATCGACTATGTTAATGGATCTGATGCCAGCTTTTAACACGCCATCGGTTTCTCCTTATCTCCCTGATATCTATCATTTCAGCAGCAATGGAATTGGTTTAGATCAACGATACAGTGGTGTTGCACAAAAGCAACCGACACCATTCATGCCTTCTTCTCCCCGGGTTGATGGTCATGAATCATTCAATTTTGATCATGGGGCACTGACCGCCGATTTGGAAGAAACGAGCTATATGGCCTGGTTCTAGTATTGCGTGGGTTTACTTCATAGGAACACTTGAGTTCCTTGTCAAATATTCTGTACAATTTTTGGTAATCTTAGGAATAAATTCGAATTACATAATTAAATCTCTTCTTCCCCAACATGTCTCGCATACGAGAGGTCTGGGCGGTCAATATGGAGGCGGAAATGCGGAATATTCGCGATCTCATTGAGACGCATCCTTTCATTGCCTTCGTCAGTGCATCCAGCTGCTTTCCGAAACGGGGTCAATCTCATATTTTTGCAGGACACGGAATTCCCTGGCGTTGTGGCTCGTCCCATCGGAAACTTCAAAACATCGTCAGATTATCACTACCAGACATTGAGCTGTAATGTGGACTTGCTCAAAATCATTCAGGTCGGCTTCACGCTTGCGGATGAAGACGGCAATTCTCCTCCCGATATTTCAACCTGGCAATTCAATTTTCGGTTCTCCTTGAAGTGCGCCTTGCTGCCGTGACGCGTCTACCTTGCTCATGAACTATTCAGCGATGACATGTACGCCCCAGAGTCCATAGAGCTCCTAAGGAATTCGGGCATCGACTTTCAGCGGCATGAGGAGATGGGAATCTTGCCCAGTGATTTCGCTGAACTCCTGATAACATCTGGAATGGTGTTGACTGACGAGACCAAGTGGATTTCGTTTCATAGGTTCAGTTCTGCTCATTAGCTCGAGAAATAGTACTGAATAATTCCTTGCAGTGGCTACGACTTTGGCTACTTTCTCAAGCTCCTCACTGGACAATCCTTGCCGACATCAGAAGAAGCCTTCTTTGACCTTCTCCATACATGGTTTCCCATTTCCTACGACATTAAGGTTATGACCCGGGCGACAAAAGTTCTGAAAGGGACTCTACAAAACGTAGCGGATGATCTTGGGGTAGCTGTCTCCTTCAGTTTCAACAATTCCAAGGTCTGATGCTTCAACAGGTTCTGCGGATAGGGAATTCGCATCAGGCTGGCTCGGATTCTCTTCTGACCGCTTCTACATTCTTCAAAATGCGCGAACTATACTTTAACGACCAAATTGACGATGCAGCATATTGTGGAAAACTATTTGGTCTTGGAGAGATGTCCTCGGTACAGAATGGATTACCGGATCCTGGAAGAGGCGGGGCGACCCTTGCAGAGCGGGAGGACCGGTCGACGACTAATATGAGGGAAATCCATAATCAGACGCCTGGTTCAAGTGCGAGTCAGAATGTTGGAGGCATGATGTCAATGGGAACTGGCGGAATTCCAGCACCAATGCCTTCCACGGCCTATGGGCCAATGGGTCCGTATGCAATGCGGACAAGTCTAGTAGCCGGACGATAGCACTGTATGTATTTGCTCTATCGGATGTTTTGTATCATCGCTTTCGGGTTAGTAGACTTCAGACATGCAGATGACCTGTTTATCACTGCCCCAAGCAAGTACTGTAGTTCTGCGTTCGCGGACCGGGCGACCGAGCGCCTAGTCGATCCCGTGACAACCTTTCGCAACTTTTTGTTTCGTCCTGGACTGTATCATCATTACAGACTCAGAGCAACTAGTTCAGCCTCGATAGACGACTTATCTCCACGAATATTGGAGACTAGGTGGAACATTCTTTACTCATTATCCTATGATCACGCAAATATGCATCCTCGTCAACTTTTCTTGTTCCGTCAGCTGCATGTACCGCGTTCGACGGAAGATTAATCAAGATATCGGGACGATTTTCCTGCATTTACGGGTAAGTAACAATATATGGGGTCCCGACATAGTATATAAGTATGCCCTTGGACGTTGGATTTTTTATTGAGAACCATCATGTCCAGTTCCTCTCTAAATGGACCAAAAGATCCAGAGCATGACTATGAACTCGACTTGGCTCAGCGACGCTCTGTTCTGTGAGTTCGAATTCGTCTGCCATTGGAAGTTTCTAATATGCAGTCGCAAAATTGATCTACGGGTCCTTCCATTGCTCGCAGCCTGTTATTGCATGGCCCTTACAGATAGATCCAATTTGGGTTTGGCGCGTACAGCAGGAATGGGCGACGCTTTGGTGCGAACAATCATTCAAGCTCCTTCGCAGACTGACCAGATATCAGGGACTGTCCATTGCCAGCCGATACAGTATCGTCTCTGCCATGTACTTTGTGACCTACATTGTATTGTAAGCATTTCATCGACCGCGGGATCCCAAACTGATCTACGTTTGTTGACAGCCAGTTGCCCGGTAACCTTGTCTTGCGCTCTCTTGGACCCAGAGTTCTGTCTTTATATGTCATTTGCTGGGGAGCAGCTCAGCTTTCGATGGGATTCACGAAAAACTGGCAACAACTTTTGGTTTGCAGACTTTTGCTGGGGGCATTTGAGGTGAGTTAGCCGTAAAATGGGCTAATTTTGATCTCATGATTTCGCAGGGCGGCTTCTTCCCTGGATTGGTATGCACTCTTTCGTTATCCGACTCTTTTTTTCATATTTTTTGGCGGTAGGTGTTCATCGTCAGTACATGGTACGTTCAACATCCAAGTGTAGCTCTTTCCTTCCTGATACTTTCCTAGGTATAAGCGCCACGAGGTTCACAAAAGACTTGCCATATTCTACCTTTGTAGTTATTCCTGGGGGGCTTTCACCCCGATTTTGGCAAGCATTCTTTTGAACCGGTGTTCCACAGAAAACTGACGTTTCCGATAGGTTTATGGAATCACCTTCATGGACGGGCTAGGTGGTCTAGCCGGTTGGCAGTGGATATTTGTCAGTCCCTTCATGTTCATCGCTGTAATGACACATCTCATCTTGGGTAATCTTTGATTTAGGTAATCCTGGGTATAATCACTGTACTTCTCGGGAGTATGGGAGTTTTATATCTGCCCGACTTTCCCGATAGAAACAAGTTCCTCACTGTCGAGGAAACCAAGGTAAAAAGTCAAAAGCTTTCAAGCTTCAGGTACACTGACCGGGCTTATATTTCAGTACGTCCTTGAACGACTTGAGATTGACCGAGGCGATTCATTGCCTGACACCATCACCTGGCCCAAGATCCGTACCCACCTCGGTGATTGGACAATCTGGGCTCATGGAGCCATGTTTATGTGCAGTACAATGCCTTCATATGCGATTGGTACCCAGATTAGCCACTCCATCTGCTAGTTTTAACGAAATTCCAGCTTTCTTCCTTCCGATCATCTTGGCAAGTATGGGATGGGGTGAAGCTGCAGCACTACTTTTATCAGCTCCGCCTTATATTTTTGCCGTAAGCGTCGTTTCCATTGATAGTGGAGAGAACCTGATCCTTTGCAGGCCATTTTGTCTTTCCTCTTTGCCTGGCTCTCCGACAAAGCGGCTCGCAGAGCGCCTTATATTGCTGTTCAGGCCTTGATTACGATGGTTGGGCTGTTCATCAGTATGTATACCTCTGTCGACGGTGTACGGTATTTCGGTAAATTTCAATCTGAGCCTTCTTGTCATCGAGCTCCTTTGACCAAGATTTAGGACTCTTTCTGGTGATAGGCGGAGCTTCCTCCTCTGGACCAGCCATCCTCGCTTATGTGAGATTGTTTTCATGTCTACTTTCAACTTGAATTAACGAGGACTGACACAGAATGCAAACAATAGTGTGTCTCACTCCAAGGTTTTATTTCTTGCAATTTCCGTTTTCAGTCTCACATCGATCGCAGAGATCTGTGGCCACAGCGGTGGTAATGTGCTGGGGCGGCGTTGGCGGCATTCTCGCGACGACAGTGCAAGTCTTGATCATTCCGATGCTATCTCTTATCTTACTGTCTGATATAGATTTCGCCAGCAAGATTATCCTCGTTATACTCCGGGGATGTGGGCTACAGTTGGGTGCCAGCTCTTGATGTTGCTGCTTCTATGTATCACGACGATAACCTATCACTTGCGTAACAGGCTGGCTAGAGAGGGTAAAATCATGCTGGAAGGCCAGCCAAACTTTTACTACACCCTTTGAGGGCTAGAAGACTTGTGCATACATATGTATATTGTAGGATCCAACGAAGGCCGGCCTGGCTGAACTAATCAATGGAGACAGTTAAACATCGAGTCCATCGCATTGCAACAAGTTCATCGCGACAGTCATTCATCGCAGTAGTCAATATACAGCTGCCTGGTGAGGTTGCTGCGAAACTGACTCTTGCAATGTTGACTGCCGGGAATTATGAGCTCAGCATGGACCGAGTCTAGTCTCTCGTCATTTAGGCATCCTCCAAGTTTAACTCAAAACGGAGTCATCAGAGTAGAAGGATATTGGAATGGTGCCGCTGGACGTTCGCATTGAGATCTTATATTTTTCGCAAGAGATTCTTTTCACGCGCACATGTATCTTAGGTCCATAAACGTACTAATGCATATGTCAATGTTACCTCTTGATTTTTGATCAGTCTTTTCTCTCAAGGTGGCAGGCAAAGACTTGTCGGATTGTCATGTCAGGAGTAACCCTGCATTCCAATGATTCAAATCGCCGTACATCGAACCTTGGATCTTTCACGTCCCAGGGATTTTCAGGATCAGATCGATGACAAATTGCGCCACTAGTCGTGGCAGTGTTCACTATTCGACGCAGATCAAATAAATCCTCGAGCGATAAGCCATTTCAAACAGCCTGAACCTAGAGAACTCGATGAATATTGGTGGATGTAAGAAATAGAGGAGGAAAACGTACATAGTTGCTCGGAAATATTCCCTTCTCACCGCGTGGATTGGTACCTATTCAATTCCCTGAGAAAGGCGCAGAGAATAGAAGATCGTACAAACCTTCCCACCAACTGTCGCCATAATTCCGTCCACCGTTCGGTCCACTTGACAGCTCAATCATATCGCCCTCTGCAAGATCAATTTCATCCGAGCCCCGAGCCTCATATGTATACAGCGCGCGAACTGGCCATATGGTTATTTATTGCATCCTTTCGAGGAATAATTAAACATACCATGATGACCAGAATCTTGTTCCCCGCCGACAGGTGGGTCTTCTTCGTATGCCAAATACGAGGCAGGCACCAGGCCGTCTTGGCCTTGATGGTCTAAGACTTTGACCCATCCTGATCCATCATCTGGCTCCAGGACACGTACCGAATCGCCTTCTATAGAAAAAAGTTGGATCTTGTCTCTATACGGTCTGAAAATCTTACCAGATATACTCAACTCAAATTCGGACGTCGCCGCGAACTGGAAGAGGATACGAGCTATAGGATAGTCTACTTCTTGCTCTGGAACCGATTGAACAAAAGATGAGGCGGTCGGTGTCGGCTTGTTCGGGGTCGCTGGAGGTCTGTTAGTTTCGATTGTCATGTCTCGCTGCGCAATTTACCCAAAGTACTGAGACGAGACCCGACCGGCTTCAGGGAGCTTTGGCTTCCGGTTTGACAGTCGGCGGGGACCTACAAATATTGTGATGGAGCAATGACCAAGTTAGAGAAACGGCGACGGACCTTCAATTCACATTTCGAATGAACAGATAGTCCACATGCTTTGCATGTCTTTCCTTGCTTGCTAAGGCCCCATATGGACGTCTGGCATTCATGTCAGAATCGATTGAAAAGAGCTTTCCAAGGCGGACCTTGCAATAGCCACATGTCGTTGGAATTGAAAAAGAAGAGCTCTT
Source organism: Mycena floridula (assembly GCA_029320655.1). Lineage (NCBI taxonomy): Eukaryota > Fungi > Basidiomycota > Agaricomycetes > Agaricales > Mycenaceae > Mycena > Mycena floridula. Next base: position 4,440,158 of record JARIHS010000001.1, read on the forward strand.
GAAAGAGTGGGGCTGCTGTTCGCCAATGTCATCTGAGGAATATATGTGAGATATCTTTTGATCAGAAATAATCTTCCTGACCACCAAGCGCGTCGAGCACGGTTGCAATTTCTGTCTTTAGAATGTTTTCTACAAGCCAACGATGAATAATTGCACAGCTCTTGCAATTCAACGCACCTGAAGTGGTGAAGAGGGTTAACTGATGTCTCGTGTCAAAGTAGCTCTGGTTGTTTCTGTGAGTTGAAGGGACCGGCGGATGACGGAGAGCACATACATCGGACACTTGATCCAGATTTCCCAAGGAAGGATCCTCAGTGTATGCGGAGACCAAGTTGGCCAGTTGATCCGATTCTCTGCCTGTATGTTTTGACTCGAGAATTCTAATATACTGAAGGATATTCAAACTCACGTTTATTTGCGATTAATGGTTCTAGCTCTCCCAGCTTCGATTGACACTTGCTCAGCTTGTTCTGCAAGAATATTTTGGGTGCAGGTTCAACGCTAATGGCACCCTGACGAATGTTCAGCTTGCTATCCATCTTCGTCTCGCTGTTGACTTGCCGTGTCATAAAACGTCGCGCAAGGGTCGAACTTCCAATCGATCGGTGGTGTGAATGGCCGGATGTTATACTCAATGAATATATCCTGGTCTTTCGCAGGGTCAATGTCATTCAGGCACCTCTCGACGTTAGCCAGACGACTTTTCAGCGTGTCCATGTGACTCATTTGAAGGGCCTGGGCGTGAAGGAGAATCTTCGAGAATCTTTTGACGAGTCTTGTCTGGATCATCTCTGTACCAGGAGATAAGTGAACCGCTGCTTCTCCAAGGGATATGATGCATACGGAATTCCTGAGATTGGTCAGTTCATCTCCAAACCAAAGGAAACGTGACTCACGTCTTCAAGCGCAGGAAGGTCCTCACTGTAGAACTTGTCCTTCGTAGCATTGGCGACGGCCGTAGATATTAAGTAGAGGTTTTTGCTATTGAGCATGTCGTTTCTTTGTTGTTCGGATTGTCGGGCGATGCGATCAGCATGTCGGTCATCGTGCGAACGACCCTAATGAGGTTTCAAGTTTGAAGAAGGATGTGAAAAACGAAATACCTGTTTATGGCGATAAGCTTCCACCTCTGCACACTCTTCATCGTACTAGGCAAAGTGAAAACGCGTCAGGAGCATGGATCCGAGACTGAAATCGATCTGACCTTCGTCTTGGCCTGTAACATGTCAGCGAACCGTTCGATGGGCCGTTTTTACTGCGTACCTTCTGGCGCTCGACGTTTGTACGATCCTTGTCGCTAAGCAATCTTTGGAAGAACAGCATTCGCTGTTAAAAATGGATGAGCTCAGTTGCATTACGCAGTTGTAGACCTGACCTTCTTCTTCGTTTCGGCCTTCCTAGTCTCTAATGTCTTCAAATCGGAGACTGTCTGAGAGGTCAAAACCTCGGCTAGATTGACATGATCTTGAGCGGTCTTGATTGTAGAATTGATTATCTCGTCGTATGCGAGATTCAAAGTGCTGCAGCATTTGTCACTTTTGTGCAGACGGCAAGGCAATAGACTGCACCTCTGTTTCAGTGCAGCATCGTCCCAGGTCTTTGTCGGCTCTGCGCCGAACACCTAAAGACGCCTCGACTTTGGCCTTTTTCTCGGCCTGCTCGTTTGGCCAAGATTTGTAGCTTTGAGGCATATTCGCGTTCCAAGGCCACACGATCCCTGTAGAACTCTCGGACCTGTTGTGACAAATGATCTAGAATGGCTCTGCCGATATAAAAGAGGAGAACAAACATCGCTGACGACTTCCAGATGTGTGCCAATCAGACTAGCAATTCGTTCGTATTGGTCCTATTTCGGAGTCAGTATAGTGATATTTCTCCAGTTGTTTTCAAACCTCACAGGAAGGCTTTTCCCGTAGGTCTGTGGCATGTTCAATGTTGAGGCCAACGATGATTCAGATGAGGTCACTGTGAAAGAGTTTCCCAGCACGTGGCTGAAGTACGTGATGCCGTCGACGCGACTGCGGCGTCTGCCCAGAAAGTTTCTGAATCCGACTTTCCGCAGGCGGACGACATGGGCCCCGCGGGACTTCCGCCGGCAGTCTCGGCCTGCTTGGCGGAGCCCGAATCACTGTTAAGCCTCCACGACCTTGCCGTGAACTCGTCCAAGAAAAGTCAAATTATTGAAGATGGCAGAAAGCTCAAGCCAAGTTGATGACCTTCAGAGCTGGGACACCTTCCATATTTCTGTTGCTGGCATTCATGTATATCCGCAATGATCAAAGCATACAAAATGGGTTTGTGGCACAGTACTTGGAGCCATATCCATACATTGCATCCCGAGTCGTGACATGCGCGCGTTGTAACGCTCGAAGGAAGATCAACGCCGGCGTGACCTGCCAAGGGCTGGACCTTTGTCGAACATGGGTCTCGCTGGGTCATCTGGGAGCTTGAGTGTCAAATGTTGTTGCTATGACTCCTCCTTCTAGCTATATACTTTCGCTTTTATTTACATTTTCTGAGAATCTGAGCAGGTCATTTAACATTAGTCTACAATATCTCAGCCTTCTCAGCATAAACTCGTAACCTTGGCGGGCAGCGTGATTGGGAGACTGGGCTGCCGAACAGCAAATATTCGGCCCGATTTCCGTCGGGCGGATTCCCGAACGCGGATTTCTGCTTTCGACCTCAGTGCTTCTTCAATCCAAGATTCATTTTGGCCTGCATATTTGTTCAACTTAGACCTAGGAGAAGCTGCGCAAATATGGTGACTTCATGACAGTCATGACGGATCGATTAATGCAGTCACTCAGTAAAGCGATAGGATGCTTTACGACAAAACGTGAAGCTTGAGGATATTCAACTTGCTTTATTTGTCGAATCGGACGCGACTAAACCGCGACATTCCACGCCATGCAGTAAGGCATTGGTGTCAGCATGAAATGACGGTCGATGACAAAACAATCGGTCGAAGATTCCAAGGAAAAAGACCGCCGGGCACAGCGGGTTGCCTTTTGGAAAAGAAAAAGGAACTCAGGGATAAATCTCGAGCAAACGGATATTAGACAGACAGACTGCAGCGGTCAGGTTGAACAAAAAGGAGCACCATGTCGACGAAGGCTATGTAGACGCGTGTTGGCAAACGGCACGTTTTTTGCACTCGAGAGGTACCGAGGAGAGTGTAATATTTTCTGGCAATTGTTGAAACACTTGGGAAGCCGGAAGGAGCTCAAAAATTGAAAGAGTTTTTTCCAAGAGTCTGCTCGCGTACACGCGGCAAGGACCTGCGTAAGCAACAAAAATAGAATTTATTTGGTCATGTTTTCGTTCTCATCTTGCTCATCCTCAGTCACTATGTAGTACGTCCTGCTGTCTCGCTGCTCTGCTCAACGTGTTCCATACAGATGACATTGATCCATGAACCAATACATGAGGAAAGTATCATACCCGACATGAGGAAACCGCGCCGAATGCGACCCAATGGTTACGACGATCGTCATGACCCTCAAAATTTACAAAATTTACAAATCTCCGAGGCAAAACACCAAGTAAGTTTTTTTGTCGGGTATCCCCGTTGCCACAAGATCAGGAACAAAGCAGGCGACATTCCGCAAGTGACGTATAGCCATTTCAGCTCTATAAAAGCCCTTCGGAAAATTTGGTCTTCCCATCCTACCGCCCCCGCCATGGCTCGCATTACATCTCTGGTTCTCATCGTTCTCGCGTTCATCTTCACGATCAATGCCGTCCCTTTACAGAACGCGTCTGAGCCTACAATAGAGCTTGAAAAGCGCATCACGCATACCGGAAAAGTAACTCTTTTCTTCGTTCGTTTTTTAGCGACAACGTTGACCCATTCTTCAGGCGACATGGTTCGAAGTTGGCTGGGGAAACTGCGGCAAATTTAATGTGGACAGTGACCACATTGTTGCCATTTCGAAGGCTTTCTACGATAACCAGGGTGGCAGTAACTGTAACCAAGTTCGTTCAATGATCTCTTGTTCGCTATAATCGGCTGACATGTTTTTCAGTGGGTGCAAGTCACAGATACTAGGAATGGCCGGACTCACTATGGCCAAACCCGCGATTCTTGTCCTGGCTGTGGCTATTATGACCTCGGTATGAATTACCTTCATGCTTTCCAATTACCGCTAATGCTTTTGCTTGCAGACATGTCGCCATCACTCTTCAAAGAGTTCGAGTCGCTCGATGTCGGCGTGTTTTCAATCTCATGGCACTTTATGGCCCCAGGATGGAATCCATAGATGGAGATCCTTCCCCATCGCCTCGTTTTACTCGTCACTTATATTTCCTTTCTGGTCTCTAGGGTCAACGCTGCCGGTCGACGATATAGATATTAGAATGATGTGCTCCTCAGCGCATCTTGATAGAAGAAAAGAAAAGACTTATGTATGTATGTATCTCTTATGTAGAAGTGCGCTCCATACTTCCATTCGATCCGACTCCTTGTCGAATCCACCTTTTGACGCTCTTGCGCCGACCTTCCTTACGCACTGGTACCCCATTGATCGAGTGTTCCAATTTGGATGCCATTTACGATACGGCGCTAGCGCTAAAATCTAGAAACATAGACTTCATTGGAGCTGTACGAAATTACAATCGTGTATCTGAAAAAGCAATACAACGATGGAAAAGCAAAAGCAGAAGAATGTAAATACATGAAAGGTGGAGTAAAGGTGGTGATACAGATGAGGATAGTTCGTAAGTTGCATGGAGAAAGTTCAAGTGGTGAATTGTGGGATAGCTTGGTTAGAGAGTCAAGCTGAGTGCCAGGACCGCCAAAATGATAGCCGTGTAATACATGTGCAGTGGGTTAGATCGCCCAGCGCCACTGGATGAGGTACTAGTACTAGTAGCAGCTGCGGAAGAAGAGCTTGACGAAGCAGGTGACGAAGCAGGTGACGAAACCAGGCTGCTGACGCTGCTAATCGTCGATAAAGTCGTGGTTGTGGCGGATCTGCTGGTGACGGTAGTGCTGCCACCAGTAATTGTGGATCCGGTGATTGGAATGGGGTTCGTTATGGGTGTGCTGACAGACGCAGACGAGGATTTCACTGAAGAAGCCCCAGTCCCACCCGTGCCCTGGATAATAAACTTGGGAGAAGCATTGCCTGAGGAACCCATGACTGAGGAGCATCCTTCAGTTAGGAGAAATGTGCAGCAGTCGAGGAAGCACTTACGGACAACGATATAGTTATCTCTGGTGACCACCGATGGAACTGTGATAGTCACATTGCCATCCGTGAGCTTGAAGCCTTTCGCAAGCGGGGTAGCTGGATAACCATTTTGTAAACGTTGTTTCATTTTCTCCTCGAAAAATTTACTCACCCAGCATCAGATTCTCGCTAGTCGACGTCAAGAAACCGAGCACCAAAGTTCCGTTCGGGTTGGTGACCTCTTTAGGATCTTTAGGAATGCTCGAGGTATCCCTGGACGGTGGATGAGAATCTGGACTGGTGCCAAAGCAGAAGACATACCAAGTGACGGTCTCTTGCTGTCCAACTTTCCATATCGTTTTGGCCGTTGGAGAAGTTATAGGAGGATCTATGACTGTCCGAATCAATGGAACAGCACAGACATGAAGAAGGAAGAAAAGGCAAATAGTCGTGCGCTGGAACATGATGCTACCAGATGCTGCCTTCCTTCGACAGAGGCCTATGTATATGGAAGTTCGGAACAAGTCTCCCGAGTTTCCCTCAACATGTTTCAGCGTGACCAATGTCGGACCCCGGTCAAAGATCGATCTTGAGAACCACCAGCTCGTCCAGGCTCGTCCTGGATGAAAAAAAATTCGAATTATATGGGTCTGTAAGTAATTAGGGATGTAGAGTAGTTGGATAAATACAAGGAAAAAGCCATTCTGTCCATAGCAGGTTGTTTACATTGGCATCATTTTGATTCATTTCTCTCCGCCACGACATGGTCAACCAGTGATGGTGATATTCGCACTCCTGTTCCCTGAATCACCGAAGACTAGAAGCAAATTCAGCCAACCGTGCAAGGTAGATCACCATTGAAACTAACCGACAATGAAATAGTCCTTGCCAGGCTTCAGCCCTCGTGGCACTGTAATGTTCTGCTTTCCGTTCAAGATATTGAAATCCTTCGCCAAAGGATGTACTATGCAGCTGGTCAGACGAATTCGAAGAACGCAGCAGAAACAACTCACTGATGTACTGTTCCAGCATCAATTTCCCTTTTCCGAGTACAATCATCCCCTTGGAATTCGTTATCCGTTTTGGAGCATCTCTGGTATTCCTGTGTATGTCCAGGTAAGTGTCATTCTGTCAAAATTGCAATTTTGGCATACCAGCTAACAGTTTGAACGCTGCCCGCTTTCCAGACTGCATTGTTCTTGGGCGACAGAATGGGAGGGACAAAGACATCTCTGTCGCCGACAGGTCCCGATGCAACGAGGCAGCTGGTGAGGAGAGCCATCATGAAGCAGATCATTCTGAAGATGGAAGGCATTGCGGAATTGCTGGCTGAAGTGAAGTACCGTTGAACGATGGGGAATGCCCAAGGTGTCGCATCCTTTTTATACCATTGTCCGGCGGAACCATTGCTTCGCGCCCCGGATGGCAGTGCGCAAGATCATCAAGTAAGAACCGGCTTGTTATGTTTGTAACTTTCGAGGGCACTCGTGAGCTGATAGCTCTTGAACTTCTTCAGCTTCTCCCACTGGCGATACGGAGCTTATTCCAGCGATTCCGCTGCTTTCGTCAACTTTGAAGTTTGACTCGGCCGGCAAGCTCAGTTGCGCCACTCCCCGCTTTCCTTCTTGGTGCGTTTCTCATAATATCCGTACATGTCACTTGCTTCATCGACGCCCAGGATCAATGGGACGGGTGTATCAGCGGCTTGTATTGCAGCAAGATACCTCTACCTCGTTTTACTTCACGTCACACAGCATTGAGTTGCCTTTGCAAGATAACTTTGCGATGTCCACGACGTCCTTTGCAGTCAGATATACTTGTTCCGCTTCTTCACGATAAGAAACGGACATCTTTCGCTAGCTGTAGCTTGGACAGCCACCGCTGTGTTCGGTCAGGTCCTCAGAGGCATTCTAAAGCCGTCCCGGTGGTCGAAAATCCCTCAATGACGCTAGGAAATCGGAAATTGACTCTCCATGCCCGGTGCGCAGGACACCGACCTGCTCAAAGATTTCATCCAGTACCTGGTCTTCACTCGCTTCCGCTACGATGAACTTGAAGCTGCTTCACGTCTATATGAACCTGGTACGACATTGTTCGATGGCACCATCGTCTGCAAGGTCATGAAACTTCTTGACACGTACTCTCGTTCTGCCCTTTTTGCGGCGGAGGAACATCTGCACGTCAAGAATCAAGGCTTCTATATTCTGTCCATTTGTGTTTTTCTCGATCACCGCTCAGTTTAACTTGGATGCGCCACAGCTCCAAGACTAGGAGGATCAAAGGTAGATTATCGCTCACAGCGCGCCTCTCCTGGCTTCGTATGTTTCTTTCCTTGCTAGTCTGATGGGAGATTCTCAAAACTGCCGTGTTGCCCTTCAAAGGCTACAGTTCTAGAGACGATCTTCAAAACATCGGGCCTGAAGAACCGGAGCGGAGAAGTACGCTTGTAATCTGTGAGATCGAAGAGTCCGAAAGAAAGAAGAATGAGACGAATTCTCGCTGAACAATATTGAGATCATGAGAAATCTGGAGAAAACCTGGTGGCTGTGCGCATTGTTGCGGCTTATTGTCCCATTCTCGTGATCGTGCACTAGATTTATGCTTTCCGTTTAGAAATTGCTTTCCGCCTCCACCACAGTGCTCCGATTCATTTTCTCTCTCCTCTTCGTCAAGGGCGACCAAGAAGGAATTTGAAACAACAATGAGTCTTCTAACACCCCCCAGCACCTCGCACCGAGAGAAAGAAAACCGACCAGTCGCGTCGAGCTCTCGCGTCGCCTGGTCTCAGAACAACCAGTACCACTCTCTCTCTAGCCCACCAGCTCCTCTAAAGACCACCATCATATCCAGCACGCGTCTTCCCGCCAAATCCATTCTGAAAAAGTCCAGCGAGCCTTTTCTTCCACTGTCAGAGCTCGACCGCGAAATCACCCCAGAACCTTCGTCGCCGCTTGCAGACGCGACATATCTTGATTCTGCAGTCTCCAAAATAATCGCCTTGGAGAATTCTCTCCCAAGTCTCATCGAGGCTTATTCCGTCCTCGCTGCCCGTCTCAGGCCATGTGCCAACAATGTCGAGCCAGGCATTTCATATCCCCTCTTCGAGCCTTTCAGAAACCACCGAGACGAATTCGTTATCTCCATTACAAGGGATTTGCAGAGGGCTTTGGTTGAACCCGTTGTGGTAGAGACTTCAGCGACAGCAGAGGGAGTCAAGCTGAAGGGCTCCTTGCCTTCACCCAAGAGCACTCCCAGGAAGAAGAAATCTATGACAGGAGATGAGGTCAGATATTCCAGAGACCTCTGCTCGACGACTCTTGCGGTTCTGAGACTACTTTGCGTCATGTTGTCGCTGCCGGCTATCTTTGAGATCTTTTCAGGTATGAGACGCGTAATATCTTGTTATATAGTGCTCATTGAACTTACAGACGCGCAATTGTCCGAAATTTTGACGCATGTCCTCGCGCTGCCTCTGGCTACAGAGTTACCCACCTTGAATGGTCGAAAAACATGCGCTCTCGCGATTTTGGTGCTTCAATCTCAACGACTTCCTTCGGAGATTCTTTTCCCTGCCAAAGAGCGTATCGTATATGCGATCCGTAGAGGCCTTGATGGTGAACTGGGGAAGGAAGGTAAAAAGGGGTCAACGAGCGATGGTCTCAGGGTGCGTGATATTTACTCTTCTTGACATCTACTAATGAAACCTGCAGGCAGTTCACGATCTTGTCATCTTTCAGCCATTGACGTTCGTGCCGGCCTTCGCTGAAATCCTCTCTTCCGTCCTGGATAATCTGTTGGCACCGAGTCTCGTCATTCGCGTCCTGGCGTGTCATGCCCTTGGAGGAATCGTCTCTGCAGCAGTAGAAATACCCTATAGCCCCCATCACGTTCGTATTGCTGCTATCGCGAGCACATTCTTGACGGCTCCATCAACACGGTCACCCAGTAAAGCAACTTCTCCTTCAACTATCGTCGAATCTGCCATTGTCCGTACCCTTCGCACCACCCTCGGCTCATTAGAGCCGAACCATGTTGCTCAAGGGCCCATTTGGGGTCTGACGGTCCTTTCACATTTCATCTGCTTGCTCGGCCCAGCTTTAACAGTTGAATTGAAGGCTTCGAAGGTTATCGTGAGCCTCATGCAACTGGGACTTCGACACCGAAAGAGCACTGTTCGTGCTCTAGGGTGTATGATGTGGAGGTCTTCGATCTGGGCCTTCGTTCAGCCAGAGGCACATGCGGAGCACCAGGACCCTGAGATGAACAAGCGCTCTATTGCTGGAAGGCAAACTTGGTGGACAACAATCAAGCATGTCCTCGACTTTGGGGTCGCACCGGCAATCGTAGCTGGACTAGTTGGAAATGAGCCGATCGATAGCTATCGTCTCGCCTGTCTCATTGATGTCCTCAAAGATATGACGGCTCGCAACAAATTAACGTTCACCGATGCAATGCTTTCCATCAAGCAGCTCGTGAACTTCGAACTTGACACCGTCGAATGGGATTCCACAAAGCTCCTCTCTCCTTCAATGTTGTCGGCATATCCAGGTCTTTTGACTTCCGACTTCACAACACTCGAGGATCGCAGTCGCGAAATGCTGGCTGAATCTCCTAATGTTTCCAATATTCGGCCTTTCTCAGGCGACGAACTCACTCCGGATGTCTTGGAGAAATTTGTTGGTCTCTGGAAAGCTGGTTTCGGAATGTATTCGCATCCTGATGCCGAGGTATGTTTCATAATTCTCTCTCAAGAATCCAAGCTTACATTTGATGCAGTTCGCCACGGTGGAAACACTTGTTGAACTTGTCAGAGTTCATCTTGCGCTCTCCCCAGGTATACCTCTTTGTTTCTCGACTGGGCACTGGTTTTAACACGTTGGCCAGGTTTCACAATCGACCAGGCAGCGCTCATCCTCAAAGATGTTATCAAGGATATCAACAATGATTGGGAGACCAAAGATTCCACGTCTTCACCTATCAAACGATCTCCAACCTCTCCCAAGTTTCCTGCAACAGCCGCATCGAAACTTGCTCTGGTTGGAAGCGTTTTGAAAGCCCTCTTTAACAACTTTTTGGAAGAACCGTCAGAGGCCCGAACGGAATTCGGAAAACAGGTTTTATCCACTCTGATGAAGAATGAAGCAGAGTTAACTGCGTCAGGATCTGCTGCTCGAGTTGCCTGGGTCGACCTCTGCATTCTGATTATCTTGCGCCTCGAAGACGACAGTCACCTCGACGCATTCTGGGGCGGTGAATTTGAACAACCCAGTGTCCCAGGATGGTCATGGGCGTATTGGCAGCCTCAGCATCGAAGCTTGGCTTGGGATCGCTTCGCTCGGAAATGGGATCGAAAGACTAGTGAAGGCTTCAAGATCCTGTTAAGTGTTCCATTCTCGTAAGTCGAATTTTTCCTTGAATGACCTGTAACTGATGTTGGATATTTCAGTTCTGAACATGGCTGGGAGATGAGCAATGGTGATCTCAATACCTGGGAACATCTTCTCAAGCAAGGAGTCGATGCAGTAATCGACTACGAGTCTCGCGAAGCCTCGTTTCAATTTTTGGAGCAAATTGCTGCACATATCTCTTCACGTTCGGAACCAACATCGACCGTGTCTGGCTCGGTTGCAGATCATCTTCTGACCCAGCTCGAGATACAGGATTCGAATGTACTGCCAGAGCGACTGCTGGAGTATGTTAACGACTCGTTAAAGTCGAATTATCCTCCGGAACCTCGTCACAGAAAGTCTTTCTACTGGCTCATGCGAACACTTTCGCAGTTCATCAATGAATGTCCAAACGAACTGGTATGGGATCTGTTGGAGCTCATCCAAGACGGTGTATCTGTCTGGTTTGCGGACGAGTCGAATATCTCCTTTAGCGCCGATTATTCCGATGTAAGCAAATCTTTTCAGGATACATGCAAAAGCTGAACTATGCTTTCTAGGTGCTTACATTAAATGAGGCCATTGTTGCTCGTCTAGGCGATTTGCCTCGTAACTCGGAAACTCTACAAGCCTTCGCTCCTCTTCTGGAATCCATTTTCGACAATCAAATGTATAAACCAGATTGCTTCTTCACGGCCTTTGACGCCATCTGGAGTAGTGTCTTTGCTGATTCAGTACCCAAATCTGAATGGCCGGAAATGATTCGAAAATACTTTAGTGTCACTTTGGAGGAGGAATCGTTGGTTCAAGAGGCGTCTACCGACTCTGAAGCCTACTCTGTTCCGCTCGATGAGAAGCTGGACAGATCTCCAGAGCTTGTCTTGACGTGTATCTCGCAGGAAGAGGAGCCTGAGATAAGCTCTAATTCTTCGGCTCATCCACAGACGACACCTCCTTCAACGCCTCTCAAACCTCTGACCTGTCCTTCTACGCCGCCTCGTCTCCATCAGTCATTCCGTCCAGCAATGCCATTGTCGCCGCTTTCTCCTTCCAAAAGGCAGATACATCGGTCTGCGCCTCCAACAATGACATGGCCTCAGCTTGGAGGTTATCCTGAGAGCCCATTGTCGAACAAGAGAAGGAGGACTTCTGACTGGAACAAAGAGAATGCTTCTCCGTCTTCGCTGGATAGCTCTCCACGTTATCTCAATTCTTCACCGACATTCAATCTAGGCAAGAGACGTTTCTCTGGCCTGGAGGAAATACGGGATACCAAAAGGATCAAGTCGGCTGAGGGACCTAGTCTTTTGGGGGCGGCAGCGGTAATCAATCCAGTTGAATTACCAGTAACAATTTCGGAGGAAGACGAGATCGCGACCATCACCTTGACTCGTCCTGAAACAAATCGTCCTCTGTATGCTCCAGTGCCATCCAAGAAAAGGAAACGCTTCATCTTGGACGCTGTCGAGGTACCGTCGGTCGATGATGTCTACAGATCTTGGGACTTGCCTCGACCCATAGCGAAGAAGTCGACAGTCAGACGAACAGTTTCTGATGTTGGTATCACAGCTCTTCGACGGACCCGAAGTGGAAGAATGTCGCGGTTGCCAATGAAATATCCTCAGTTTGCAGCTCCAGCAGCCAGTACTCCAGCTCGAATTTCTTCACCAGAACCAGCTTCGTCAGATTACGAGCCAGAGATTGGATTGGTTACCCCTCATCACCTAATCTCGCCTGTTCTGCCTCGGAGTAGCAGGTGTCTGGGCGACGATCCACCCAGCGACGACTCGGATATGTCGGGCAGCAGTCCTTCCCGTGCTGCGGCAACAAGACTTTTGACCAGAACAGGTTCACTCCCTCGGCAAAAGTACTGGAAGACAAAGATGGACGCATAACCAGATACCCCTGCATTATGTTTTTTATTTCTTTCAACGACATCGTTTTGTACTTGTTGTAATTTCTATCAAAATAGTACTCGGGCCTTTGATCTATGTACTGATCTGATGCGCGCTTGCTTTCTTCATCGAACTTTTCTATTACCTGTCTGTCGAACCCATGAACTTGGGCAGACACGATAAGGCTTGGTTACGGCGGACGATCCCAGGTTGATGATTTTTCCGATGGAAGCCCAGATGGTTGCGCTCCTTTTCTTTCATTCACTCCCATGGTTCAATTACTGGATACCGCTGAAAAGCATTCGTTTTCTTTCTCTGGAATTGCAGACAGAGCTTGGAACAGACTCTCAGAGGCGGCCTTTAGAACTGGATGGACTCCAGTCACTCGTCTCGCTGAGGCGGCAGTTGTAGCGTACGCTTTCCACTTTTGCTCTCCTGCTCTACGGCTGAACGACTTTGGGTTCAAGGTTGATGGCCAATATCTCATCTGGACACCTTCGAGTCCTCACATATCGTGATATCTATGTGTTTCCTTCGGCCGCTAACGATGGAGCCAAGCACAAGGCTGAACTTAGGGTGGTCAACGATGTCTTTTGGGTTCGATTATGCGCCATGGGAGACCTTGGTTTCGCAGAAGCCTGCAAGTCACTTCTCATTCTACCCTGAACTCAGTTGACCTCGCTTCAAGACATGTACGGCGACTGTGAATGTGACGACCTTGTTTCCTTGTTCCAGGCATGTTATCTCGCTCAAATCCATCGTTCATAGTCTAAGAGGCCTTTTCTAGATATTCCTGGACAACCGTGAAAATCTCTCCAACCTAGACTCAAAACTCTCCTACTTGTTCACATTGCCCCAAAAGCTCACCTCGTACCGCTTCCTTAACACCGTTGGGAATTCTCGTTCTAATATTTCAAGCCACTATGATATTTCAAACTCCATGTTTGAAGGTGAGTATCTTGAGGCCTCGCTGTCGCTTAGACTCACAGGAACCCAGGCTTTTTATCCAAAGACATGACCTATTCTTGCGCCATTTTCAAGGATCTGGATGGCGACCTCGAGAATGGCGTAGATAGAGGCGAATGGAGTGGTGGACACGGTCTCAAGCGACTTGGCGCAGCAGCAGCATCATCATCATCCCGCGGACCTCCTGTCTCCCAAGACGAAGACCAACTCTACGACGCCCAAATCCGAAAATTGAACCACATTATCAAAAAGGCCAAAATCCAGCCTGGACACTGTGTCCTTGAAATCGGATCAGGCTGGGGTTCCATGGCGATTCTACTCTGTCAAACTATCCCTGACACGACGGTCGATACCCTCACGTTATCCGTTGAACAGCAAACGTTAGCTCGAGAACGTGTCGCAGCGGCTGGTCTCGCAGATAGAATCACGGTTCATCTTATGGATTATCGGAATATGCCTGTCCATTGGCAAGGCGCGTTTGATCGCGTCATCAGCATTGAAATGATAGAAGCAGTGGGAGCAGAGTTTTTGGAGACTTATTGGAAGACCTTGGACTGGGCTTTGAAAGCAAAAGATGCTGTCGGTGTCGTTCAGGTCATCACCATCCCAGAAGCCAGTGCGTCTATCCATCCTTGATTCCACTGACTCTTCAACTGACTCATATTTCATAGGGTTTGAACGATACATTCGTGAAATTGATTTCATCAGGAAATGGGTGAGTCGTCTGAAACCAATGAAGCTGTGATTGGGTCTATATGTTCTTTTTTCAGAGTAAGCTCCATGTTCTCCCTTTATTGCATTGGTTCTGACCGTGCTCTAGTTTTCCCTGGAGGCTTTTTACCGACTTTGACGCTTCTGCTGGAAAGCTTGAAAGCAGGGTCGAGAGGCCGGCTTACCGTAGATTCGGTCACCAACATCGGACCGCATTATGCACGGACGCTGCGAGAGTGGCGCAGAAGATTCCTTGAACGGTTTGACAGTGTTATCGTACCTTCTTTGAAAGCGGAATATCCAGACGTGATGACTGGAGAGCGTGGAAAACAAGAGATTGAAGTTTTCAAAAGAAAATGGATTTGTGAGTCTCGTTCACATCTTTCAATAGTCATTTTTGACATTCCATTCTGCAGATTACTAGTGAGTTTCCATCCTGGCCGCGGTGTCGATGATTGACGCCTTTGAAGCTGCTATTGTGAAGTTGGTTTCACGACTCGGACTCTGGGAGACCACATCATATCGTTCACTCGTGAGGGATGCCAGGACTATGGATGTGACACCTTCGAGTAGCATGGATCTTCTGAATTGCTTTGTATCTGTAGAAAGGGACACTATGGATCAAACGACTTGACCCCAACTGTCCCCGAGCCGCTAATTGTCCAAGGAGCTCGCACCACAATATCAGGTATTCGTCCAGGACATTCTTCTAATCCATCTCTGTTCTCAATAACTCACCGGCCTCGTTATGTCTTTCTGAAGACTGGCAGTGAAGAGTGCCCATCTGGAGAGTCTGACCAAGTCAAGAATCAGTATCGACTCTGGGACCGTACAATTGGCGACAAAATTCGACTTTATAGTCCCACCTCGTATGGGATTGGTGCTTTCGACATCTCATCTCTCGCCAAAACCTCCCTCCGAGACCTTTACCTCAATATCCATAATCCAAGACTCGCCCGCGTGTAGGTCATGGGTAACGAACAGTTGGTTTGACATTCAGACCGTTCAATGGCGTCAGCGTCAACTTCGACGAACTGTTGTTAACATTCCAACAGGAATACATGTCTTCAAAGCTTCCAAAGTGTCAAAAACAATCTCTCAAACCAACACGCCGTGTCAAAATCAGTGTTATGGTTCTACGCACAAGCTTTCAGACCGTTTTCCCTGGATAGTTTAGAGAGATATCATTTTCGTCGACTCTGGTGCGTTTATTTCTCTTTCTTTCGCTGTTAGCAGCTTTACATCATTTTCATTTTCATTATAATTATTCAATATTGAATGTTAGCCTGTCGATCTCTCAACGATCTCTCGCGAACAGTTGCCACCGTTGGCTGGTGTCTCTGCCATTGGGCTCTAAATGAAGATTTCACTTTGTCGCTATCTGCGCCGCAATATTATTGTAACAATGCTACCAGTTCTGCTTTGCATACGACCAGTCAGACCCGGCCTCTAGGTTCAGAACTTTACGGATCGTACGGATATAGCGGATTGATCCATTGACAGTCAGGAAGACTCAGGATCTGTGGCTTGACGACGTCCATATTTTTGGATGCGAAGATGGACTTGGTATCTGGACTGACAATGGGGCCTGTGACTTTCTTTCCATCAGCCGCTCTGAGTCTGATGTCAAGGATCATGATGGGGAGCCGTCAAAAATTCCCCCTTCCCTCCTCTCACTCATCCGCCTCCCCCTATTCCACCAATGTCCGCCCTGGTCCTTTCATTCTCTCTTTTAATTAGCTTGGTGGCCAGCCAGACGACCCATACTGTCCAAGTCGGCCAGGATGGCAGTTTTTACACTCCGTAAGACGAGATTCCCCAAATTCCGGACCTGAGTGACTGATAATGCTGCAGTCCGACCATAAGTGCTCAGCTTAATGATACCGTGACGTTTGTATTCGCCGGAGGGTCAGTCCATCGTTATTTCCACCTCAATCCGACATTGACTTGTTTTAGACGACATTCTGTGACACAAGGGTCCTTTGATTCACCGTGCATTCCTTTACAAAACGGCGGATTCAACTCTGGGCTAGCAGGACCAGGTTCTAATCCTGCCGGCATTGCGCCAACTTGGGACTTGCATATTACAGATGTTTCCAAGCGTATGTCCTTGATTCTGCTTCTCTGGAGCTAGCGGAATTGAACTCCTGAACAGCGATTTGGTTCTTCTGCCAGTCTACAACGCCTCAAAGCCATTGTGAGCAGGGAATGACCGGCGTCATCAATCCTCCTTCAATTGCTATGTACGAGCAGTATGTGGCGGCAGCCAAATTAGTGACCTCTACACCTATACCGACACCTGCATTAACTCTTACCGGTATCGGGGCATTCGCGACCAACTCGCCTCTTGCCAGTTCCACTTCTCTCAGTTCGACATCTGTTCCATCTTCATCTTCATCTTCAGCAACATCTTCGTCTTCCATCCCGAGCTCAACCTCTTCGCTGGTCACTTCTTTACCCACAGCAGCAGTTGAAACCAGCCAATCTTCGTTTCAGAAGCACAAGGGCGGGATAATCGCCGGCGCTGTGATTGGAGGGCTAGTAGTCATCGCTCTTTTTATGGCCCTCTTCTTCTGTCTCAAAAGACAGCGCGACAAATCCTTGATCCACGACTTTTTCTCCTACCGAATTCCTTCGCCCCAAAACATGACTCGGCGTGATAATAGTCAATTACTGCTGCCAAACAGTGGTGCAGGGGAATCAACGAATCACGTTGCGCCGATAATTGTACCTTTACGCCGCGAGTCCAACGAATATTCTTCCACATCTTACGCTCGTCATGCCTATGCCAATGCAAATCCCACAACAGAGCACTCTATTCCGACATATAGCTCTGACACAAAGTCTTCCGAGACTTATACTACTAGCAGTGGCATGCGAACAAATTCCCGGAAACAGCCACCGTCACGGCAATTCCTGGATATGGGTCAGGGAGACACTGAAACCGTTTCGGGAGTTGATTCAATGTCAGCTTTAGCGCGAGATATAATTGGAGAGAGTGGCCTTCGACATAGCAAACCAGATTCAGACGGTGGCAATGACTCTGTGACATCGGCACCACCAGTCTATGGGGCGCTGTAATACTGGCGACTGTTTTCCTTGGACTAGAGCGTCCTTACTAACTTTTGATGCTGTATTTGGTTTCTCTGGGCGAATAATTTATCGCACTATCTACTTTGACAAATTCGATGCTTTTGTGGATCTAGTCAACCTTCTCCAAGTGCCGTGCTATACAGTTGCTCATTCATATCGTTAACAAAGGACAGGCCGAGCCGTGAAGCTGTGGCGAATTCCTGGGGACCGAATTGCGAGTCCTGTTGGCACTCTGTGAACATTTCTGCCAAAGACGCGAGACGTCGTTTCGAACGTTCAGTCTGAGGTTTCAACACTGGAACCGTATGGAAAGGTCTCAATGTCGGAGCAGTATGAGACCGGTCTCGTCGTTTGCTTCGACTTCGGAAAGAGGGACTTGCCAAAATGGGTGAGCTATCTGGCGGTTCGTCTTCCTCTTGACGGTTTTCCTTCTGATCATCGGCTATCGCTATTTCCCAGCTCGCATAATCCTCCTGGGGAGATGAAGGCGGTGAAGCAGATGGATCAGGCGTCATGAGCTGACTCTCTCGACGAGCACTCTGGCTGCGTCGGACAATTATCTCGACTCCATCAAAAACCATTCTCCGTCGTCCGGAACCGGATGAATGATGAGATGAAGACGTCGACTCTTGTTGCTTGCTGCTCCTCGAGGTTTTGCGTATCTTTGAAGGCCCAGCTGTCGAGATATGTATCAGTACTAGACAGATTAGCATATAGAACCAAACAGACCTTCTAAAGATTCAGCAGCGCGTTTCAGTGGTGCAGTACGAAGTCTTGTAGAAGCTGATTTACTGTAGGCGGATACCTCGATACTAGCAGCTTGGCTCCGTAACTGTCGCAATGGTGACACTGACGGGCCCATCGGTGACCTGGAGAGGGACAAGGGGCGATAACCAGGCGATACCGTGGATCCTCGTCCAGATTTGGGGCTGAGAGATGTCAATCCATATCGTAAAACACTTATTTGCGATGGTGTGTGTCTTGGGGATCGCTGTGATTCGGGGATGGCGAACTGAAGGAGATGAGAACATGAAAAGCTTCCGGAAGCTCTAAAAACACACTGATTCGTCCATCAAAGAGTCAGTGAGATCCCCGGCCAGGAGGTCTTCACCGTGGAGGTAATCGCACAATCGAAGCGCCTCCTTGATACACGGTGGAAGCCACTCCCAGAACTCTTCAACTTCGTGATATGTTGAAAGCCAAAAGCGTTTGAAAGCCTCAATTCCCAAGGCTCCTTGGCGAACATGGTAGAATGGAACTGTAAGCAGGTCACCGAGCTCCCTTAACAAGTCCTTGGCAGGCCGAAGCTGGGCAAGGACGTCTAGAGTATGGCAATAGAGCTTCATAGCCTGAGAAAAGATCAACAACCAGTAATTGCACTTTTCTGAATAGACATACCACTTCGTTGTATTCGTCGTCTGTCAGGCGTTGATCAGGATCCTTGAACCATTGATAAAACCCATTGTGCAAGGCTATTACGAGCGCAAGTGTGTTCTTCTTAGAGACCTTTGAAACGAGCTCAATTACGAATTGAAGATACTCCAAGGCGGTGGGATGTTGATCGGGAGAGGAATAAAGAAACAGGAGGATATTGTCGAGCCTGGAAAGGGTTTCAACGGGGAGATCAGCCACTTTGGAAAAGTCGGCATGAAAAAAGAGTCGCAAGCTTTCCTTCGGGACCCTTGGAAATCCATCAGGTTGATTCAGACCAAATGCGGGCTTCAACTGACCTTTGGACTTTGAGTGGCTCAAGTCCTTGGAACAAACGCTCGACGAATACAGAAGGTTCGACGGTGGGCAATTTCAACAGAGCATCCCACAAAGCGAGCTCCTGGGGTGACATGGTCCATTCACTGGTAGACTTTCATGGCTTTGATTCAACGGGCAGAAAAGACGACATACCAGTAGGGAATTTGAACGAAAGCGACCATGTCATCCAACGAGAGGATACCTTTCTTTGGCCGCGTCGTCAAGATTTTAACGATCGCAGTCCAAAGATGTCTCTTTGTGTCCAAACTCTCAAGTGAGAGCTTGCTCATGATTGCGGCAAAGCCATCGCAATACTGAGCTAGAGACATTGATACCTCTACCCAATGCTTCGCCACTGGCCTGTCGCCCATATTCCACGTTTGCCCGAGAATTGTGGTTATGATGGTTTGGGCTGGTGCCTGGAAGCATTCGACCCCAAAAGTGTTGGTCATAACCTGCCAGAGTTTCTTCACAACCGAAAGGTGACGAGCCTGTCGGTTAGGGTCTTCACTTTCCGTGCGGACGAATGAAGATATTAAAGCGCCTGTCTTGTCAACAAAGTCGTCCGACCAGGAAGCGCCCCGTTCTCCTTCTCTTGATTGACCGCGGGCCAGCAGAAGTGACTGCCAGCTTGTTATGATAGCTTCCTGTACCTCGAGATGAACATTGATGTCAAAGAAAACAAAGTAAACGCACGATAGATGCCCAAGGCGCTTTGTTCAACAAGCCATTAACAACAAATGTCCAGTTTTCCAGCAGAGCATCGTAATGCAAAAGAATCTCTGTTTGCGAGAGACATCTGACCACCTCGATATTCGGCTTCAAGGAGCCTAGAGCAGATTCGAGGTCGGACGCGCTGAGGAGCTTGCTTGTAAAAAGCTCTTGACGAACAATTATATCCGTGGCCGAACCTCTTCTACTCCTGGTTTCACCCAGCAGTTGACCGAGTAGAAGCGTCCCGTCTTTACGAATTGCATCTACTTTTGAATGAAGCATCTGATGCAGCAGTGTTACCGCTTTGGAGACCTGATTCTTATAATGGTCCTGTAGATGTTCTGGTACTGTCTCCTCTTCCAGATGCAGTAAAGTCATGGCGATAGCTGCTCCGACGCCTCCAGTGAGCTCTTGGCTGATCATTTTGAAGACAACATCATGATCAAACTCTGCTGGCGGAATGCGAAATGCAGTCCAGACCAGGCATCTCCAAACATATGGCTGAAGAAGTTTGACTCTCTTGTACATCGCAGAAAGGGAATTGATACATAGTCTGAGCGATGTGCCACCTTGGGGGATAAGCTGAAAGTCGATAAGGACTATGAGCGAGGCGAGAACAGTCGTCGCCCAAAATGGACCATTGTGAGAAGCCGAGGTCGTCGTTAAGCATTCGAAGAGAAGCTGTGAAAGCCGGAGAGTATTTCTGGATGCAGGCTGACGATCGATATGGGTTCGGATGTCGGTTGACATGGTGCTCTGCGTAATTGCCAGCAAGTGACAATTGTGTTCATCTTTGCATGAGCGAAGCCTGCTAGGGCAAAAGCGGCATTTAAACGGACTACCAGCTGCTCGGAAGTCAAGAGAGGAAGGATCTGCTTCAGGAGGTCATGTAGACTTGGGAGCCAGACTGTAGGGTCTCGGCGCAGGAGATTGTGAATTGCCTAAATCGCCTGAATGAGCATTTATCTTTGGTTGAAGAAAAATAAATACCTTTAAACCATCCAATCTAGCCTGTTGCTTCCCTATTGTTCCACTGATTGCGACAGACAGCATCTGGTGTATTCTGACAGTATGGGGATACAGAAGAGCCTGGGGAAGATGTTGGACTTGGAATATCCAAACGACAAGTGTACGAGTGAGTTTGGCGTTGAAGGAAGGCAATGAAGGTGAGAGAGCGACATTGAGAAGACTGTGAATTAATGTAGACACCTCGTTTTCTGGAACCGAGTTAGCAGAGGTGGCATCTGGGGCAAGAGACACATACCAGATAGCAATTCAACGAATACAGGAAATCGAAGCAGATCAGATAAAAGTCGTAGGGCTTGGTGGCATACTGTAGATGAATCTGTGGCATCTCGTATCCTTCGTTTCTCTGTCGCATAAATATGGTGGCCAGCAAATTTGCAGCGGAACTGCTCTGTAGGATCGAGAAGGGCGCGGCCTACGTCGCGGAGTACAACTTGGACTAGTTTGGGGGCAGATTGTTTGAATAAGAGGAGTGCTGGGCATGACTGGTCGCTGATAATATTATGGATGCGAGCTCTGATTTTGCCGGACAGCATATTATATGCTTGTTGAATATCATGGATGGTGGTTTCTGATGGTTTTTCGAGAGATTCCAAGAGGGTTTCCAGAGGTGGGTTGAACATTGCTGCTAGAGCTTCTGGAGAAGTCCCTAGAGTAGCCGCCGCAGGCTGGTCGTTGGCGAGGAGATGCTGGATTTGTTTCATGCTGGGCGAAAGATAGAATATACACAATGAAGAGGTTTGCTTTCAATTCCGAGGCTCATTGCAAGAGTCCTCCTAAAACCGTCGCTTGATTAAGCCGAATTTAGGCTACAGGCATGCTGTGCCAGGTATCCTGCAATAAAACCAGTCAGACAGGAGCGAATAGCAAGGAAACGGGAGGGATGTGAGGAACAAGTGACTGCAAGAGTCAAGTTCGACTGTTGAAGCAGCGAACTCGGACGGTCACATATCACGTTGGCTGGGTGCTTTCGTGACGGGACTGTCGCGCTACTCTAGGCTCCAGCGCTCCTCCACGATACGATGCCTCAGATTCCCTCGCTCCGTCTGTATACTTTCATTCTCGACACCCTTTCTTCAGCAGGGGTAGAGACATCTTGGTCATCAACCTGAGACATGTTCGACTTTAAAAAGGCCAGCGGGGTCAATTGTCAACCACTATCGTCTTTCTTCCCAACCTTGATCTCTTTTGCTGGCAAAAACTTTTATTTCGAAACAAATCAACTATCACTGCTGGCAATGATGTTCTTCAACTTGAAAACTCTTCTTATGCTCTCTATGACCGTCACACTCCAGGCCGACGCTCTGTACCTTGCGCGAAAATCGCCCATCAGCACTGCTTCACCCAGAACACAAGACATCTTCTCCCGCGTCGTATATGCTCCGACTATAACATCGCCCAGCGAATCCAATGGTGGTACGATTTGGAAGGCTGGCTCCAAGGTCGAAGTAACATGGTAACTTTCTTTCTCCTATAGACTCGGTCGCATATACTCAATTCTTTTAGGGACGCAAGCAATCCGCCCAGCCAGATCACCAACCCCAAGGGAAGATTGTTGATGGGATGACACGGAAAAGGGCTCTGAGAATTATCATCTCGACGCTGGTAAGAAGCTCATCTTGATTCGTCATTTGTTTTTCTAATCGCTGTTGTCCAGATCATCCTCTTGCAAGTGGATTCGACCTCACAGATGGGAGCGTAGAAATCACTGTTCCGACGAATCTTGAAGCTGGAAGATGTCATTTTGTGGTGCTTCTAGGAGACTCTGGGAATCGGTCGAAGGGTTGCATCAAGTTTGTTCGTTAGATGTTGGATACTTCATCTTCTTTATGCTGTGCATATTATTTTCATGGACGCTTTTTGCTCTGACTATTCATCTCGCCTCAATCGCTGTTCGGGGGCCCTTCTATTGGCTACGCCACTGCCTTAGGACAGCCCGTTGATGAAGTACAGGCCTTCGCAACTGACAAGGCCTCGAACGCAAAACGCCGCTGAGTTGAATAATCTCCGTCGATAGCAGGGCAACGAGAAGCGTAAAAGAATAATGGCCTGGCTGACTTCTCGAAGCGCATAGAGCCCAGATCGAGAAACAAGTTGAATTCCGAGTCTTGTCGTCCCGGACTCCGATTCTAGAGACGATTTTCTTTGCTGAGAGAAACTGGTAAGGGGTCAGAATCCAGGTCGGAGTCAAAGGCGACGGAGCGGCGGTACAGGGCTGGCACTAGAAGTTGAAGCAGAAGGATGAGAAGCAAGCGTCTTGACAGCCATGAGGCCTGTCGCCGAAAAGAATTTAGTCAAAAGCGCGTCAAAGTTATAAGTCAGAGGCGATTCGACTCTTTTTCCTCAGTACTTCAGTCTCCAACCACTTGCACCACCGTTCATTTTAATTGCACCATGTTCAATCGTCCTTGTCTTTCTTATCGCCTTTGTCTCTCTTTTTAATGGCGTTGTCTCGGCACCCATTCAAGACAACAATCTCATTGTCTGGCGTCCACAGATCCTCTCTCCCAAGGCCAACTTTTCTTGGGGTACGTCCAGGTCTTTCACTGCCTTGTATTCACTTACAAGATTCTTCCAGTCGCTGGAGCTAAACATAATGTCACTTGGAAAACATCTGATATTCCCAACGAAAAGCGCCAGGCGGTGGGAGAGATTCTGTTGGGTCATAAAGGAAACAGCAGTGAAAACCTCGACCTCAGTCAGTCTGCAGCTCCCTTCTTGTATTCTTGTCTGACCGCTTTCTAGAACACCCTCTCGCTAAGGGATTCCCTTTGAGCAGAGGTTGGGTCACTTGTCAACTTCCAGCCAATGTTGTCCCTCGCAATGACTACTTTGTCATCTTGTTTGGTGAGTAGTATCCCTAGATTCAATGCTCCTTCTGAATAGAGCTAGGTGATTCAGGCAATAGTAGCCCTATTTTCACTGTCTCGACCGGCACAAACCACACCACTCATCTTTGAACAATCATCTTTGAACAATCATCTTCCCATTCACGAAAATTTACTAGCACTTACCCGTAGTTCGACCACATAGCACAACTTGACGACCCGACTCTCTCTTGCTCACGATAATAATTGTAGTTCCAGTTAATACCCAAATCTATGCTTTTGTCAGCTCTTGAACCTGTCGTGGACGTGAGGAACCGACCGCAGTCAAGAAAAGGATGCCAAAAGGAATGTCTGTCTGAGCGACCGAGGGTCCAAAAGATTCCGGGGAGCAGAGCTTTGATTCCGAATAGAAATACAAAATGGATTGCGACCTCAGGATTTCGGTGGTGGTTGCGTCAATGGATGCTCTTCACGAGCCTGCTGCAGCATTTTATCCAATCCTTTATCTTCTACCGCTTTCTGGCATTACCTGTTGAATACAAGATGGAAATAAAGGACAAGGACGAACCTGTACACAACCCTTGTAGGCGTCCCAAATATTGCCGCATTTCTTCTGGTATTCCTCTGCCTTTTCCTTCGAGTGGGCTGCTCTTTTCTCGGGTGATGTAGCGACAGCTGGCTCTAGGAATCCCTCAAACCAGGCGTTGAAACACGAATCATATTCGAGCTTTAGTGGAGTGCAGTCAGCCGACAGGCTCTGTGCCATCGAGGTGCAAAGGTTTGAAAAACTTGTATGACTGATCACGCAGGACCGGGCGCGTCAGACCGGCATCCGATTTTCTACATTTTAAGCTACGAGCGTATAAATGAGGTAGCGACAGCTCTAGGAATCCTTCAAACCAAGGCCTTGAAACACGAATCATATTCGAGCTTTAGTGGAGTGCAGCTTCATGGAGACTTTGCCTCTCTGTGTATTTTTGTCTTTTTGAACTTCAATCGCGACCACCACCTTGTCAAAGACCGCAATCTTGTGGTCTGCCACCGTAATCGTGTAATTTTCAGCATCAAACTGGACCGTGTCCTGCTTGAACATGACCAAGCCCTCGATTCCCAGTCTAGTCGTCATAAGTTTCACAATTAAACAGGAAAGAGAAACATGGCTTACTTTGATACAAAGACGCCCAACCCGTTGCGGAATGTCCTGATAACATAGGCTTCTTCGAGAACTTCACCCTTGGCTCCTCGTCCTTTCAAAGCAAGACCGACGTAAAACTCGACACTGGCTCGGCCAGCCATTTGAGCCATTCTATGGCGTCGATTGACGACCTCGAGAACATGTTCAACATGTTGCTTCGAATGCAGCGATGCATGTAATGCTGTATAGCCTATTGATGCTGATAATTGTCGATGGACCAAAACATCGGCATATCTTCGAATCGGACTTGTAAAATGGGTGTAGATGGGACTCGCTAGCCCATAATGGCCAAACGTGTCCCTACTGACGCTCCCGGAACAAAAGTATTCCGCAGAAAGCATGCATCTGGTCGCCATAATTCGAACCAGGGTGTTGAAAGCAGGTTCATCGGGATCCTGCAACGAATTAACGGACGCTCCGTCTGATATAGAACAAGCAACTCACCAGACAAAGATCCAAAGAGGCAGCCAAAGCTCCAGAGCTCGATACATCCAGTGATAACCCTTTTCTTTTCCTCAAGATATCCTGCAACTTCTCGAAATTCGCCTTGGGTGGGGGTAAATGTCGTCGGAGGACAGCAGATTGCGGAAAAGTCTCCTGGATCTTTTTTGCGACACTGACATTGGCCAGTAACATGAATTCTTCCACCAGACTATTTGTTTCGTGCTGCGCTTTCTGTTCTACATCGATAGGGTCCGAGGATTCGGCGCTGTCGAGATGTATTTTAACCTCTGGAGATGCAAGATTCAGTGCTCCTGCTGCCATACGTCCTGCTCTGAGCTTGATCGCCAGGCTGTTGAGGAGACGGATGCCTTGGGTTAACTCATCGTTGAGATTCCTAGACAGTAATTGGAAAGATGTACAAGATAGATTACGATTCACGTACGGGTCGTCCTTTCTTATCTGCGCCTCTTCGTATGTAAAGGCAGCTTTGGAAGCGATTACAGACTTGGTGAACCGTACATTGAGGATCTCGCCCTCGGGGGACATTTCCTAGTACAAAGATCAGAAATGCAGGCCTTTCGGCGAATTACTATCTTACCCATATGACCGAAAATGCGAGTCGCTCAACGTAGGGTCGCAGAGAACAGAGATTTGTTCCCAACAGGGCTGGTAGCATATCTATCCTTTTGTCGACAAGATAGACAGTAGTACCACGGGACGCTGCCTCGCTATCCATCTCATTATCCGGAAGCACAAAATGTGAAACATCAGCAATGTCTACGGGTTTGATATTAGTGGACCAGACTCAAAGAAAGTAACTGTAGACTTACGAACACCAGCCTCGATGTTTCCGTTAGGCAGCATCCTGGCATGTAGTGCATCGTCAATATCCTGACATCCTGAAAACAGGTCAGTCAAGACGGAAAGAAGAAAAAAACGAGTTTCTGACCAGGAGGATCTATACTGCAGATGATCATTTCCCTCATATCCTCTCTATCTCTCCAGACCAGATCTCCCTTTGGGGGAACCACCCATTGCTCTCCCTGGCTCGGCAGACAATCCAAGATGGCCTTGCCAAAAGGTCGATATGGAACTTCAAACTCCAATAGCAAGCTCTCCTGCTCTGCTTCTTTGCTCTCTGCTTGTCCCAGAGCTCTCACGAAGTGTCCTTCAGGGTATGGTGAAGTGTTCTCCCATCTATCGATATTAACAAGTATCTTCTGTCCAATAAGTGTCGGTGCTTGTCGAGTTCGCATGCGAATACGGGGCAGAAGCCGAGAAACAGGAGTAGCAAAGACGGTTTGAGTAGATAGAGACGTTGTATTTGAGGAGGTCAGAGATGTGCTCTCGATGTGACATACATAGCTGTGAAGAGATTCGTCAGTTTTGAGAAGAAAAAGAGGTGAGTACTTACGCTCGCCAGTTGCGCTTGATGACACCAACGACTCGACCAGTAGGTTGCCTTTCTGAAGGTTGACGTTTGGATTCAACTTGCAGCTTGGTTTCCTTTGCCAGAATGTCCTGGTTTCCTTCTTCTTCGTCTCCCGATTCTTCCGCATCATCATTCTTGAGGGTTACTCGAATGGACATGAACAAATAACAAGGATTCGAGTAAGTAAATGGCACACCTTCCTGATCCACGACCTCGTCAGCCGGCGCTTTCCATTCGCTTTCCGGGAATACTTCGACCACGACCACATCGCTATGAACCGCTCTGTTCATATTCTCGCGTCCAACTAGTAAGATAGGTTTGGTGAAGGCTGGAGTTGGAACTGTACCCTGGAAAACATCGTTCAAACTCGAACACAATCGAAATGCCACCGGCTGACCTCGAGATAGTTGTACTGGTTCGCATTGAAATGTCCTTGATAAAGTTGCCTGATTTGACACCAGCAAGAAGCGTTGACGCTGGAAGATACTAAATTAAGGGTTAGTTTGTCGTGCATATCGGATAGAGGTTGCGCACGTCAGGATAGAGAGTCTGTCTTCCAGTAGCAGCTTTTGTCGGTTCTATGCTATCAGATCCGGCTGCAGCCAAGAGATCCAGAAGCTGAGTCCCATCTTTCATGCCTTCGACGTATTTGCGAACTAGATTCTCAGTCAGCAACCAGTCGAAGCAGATGGAATGCAAAGACCTGAGCTCGCAGTGATAGTTGACTGCTCTGCCTTTTGTCTATTAGCCACATCTTCTGTTAACAGCACGACTGTTGGAAGTTTTGGTCTAGGTTGACCACGAATGGGAGGTCGAGTCATCGCGAGATGCGTTGTATACCACGAGGCGGCTTTTCGAATTCCTTGAAACAGATTAATTGAATCGCAAAGACCGCAAAGCAGGACATACCTCTGTCATTCCGGTCGTTGGGTGTTTCGCCTTCTTCACGTACTATAGCCGTTTCGCTGCGCTGTGAGGTTGAATGTGGATTCCAGATATGCTAGGGAAGTACCGACGATCTGTATTCGTTGTAAAACACCCATACTCGCTTCTCTTCCGCTTTTATCAGGGTTTTGAGCCGATTGTAAAGAGGCAAAGACCGGTGCCGGACTTCTTCGATTACGGTCTGAAGAACAATCATGGGAGGTGAAAACATTGCGGATTCGATAAGGTCCATCTAAGAAGCATCAGAAAGCAGCGTAAATAACGCAATCGACCTACTTGGGCGAGGAAAACATTGGTGTCTGGTAGAATGTAGTGGCCGTCCGGGTAAGCTGGGTGCTGAAGGTCTCCGGACTCTGGTAAAGTAGCATTGTTGCATTCTCTGCAATCCTGGATCCCACAACCAACGTCGTCTCGCAAATATCTTTCCCTCAAAACTACAGACGTGAGCTTCGAGCTGCAAAAGTGACTATGGCTCACCTTTGATAACTTTACCTCGAGCAGTCTTTTTGAAGAACTTGCGCTGCGTGACGACTGCCTCAGCTCGAGGTCTTTTCCGGATTGTGATCTCGACCATGTCTGTCTCAGCAAAGTATTTCAGAGGGGAGCGGTCACAAGTGTGACAACTTTATTTTCGGCAATGGCCCGATGCCGGGTGCTGGTTATGCTTTTCGGCAAGACGCAAGGCCCTATATCCTGGAATTCAGCACTTCAGCAGCTAGCATTGTCATCCCAAGCGTCGAATTGTCCCGTTTTCCCATCGATCCACACGAAATCCCTGCCTTCGACTCCGATCTTAGAAGCGCATTATCTGGCTAGAATAATTCTCAAAGATTTGGGCCAACGGTGATAAATAATAAACCATTTAGGCGGCCTCGTCAAATGACAAAAATGACGTCAAATCGGAAGAGGCTGAACGAGCACTCGAGCAGGGTCCAGAGTCACTTGGGTATATGTACAACAAGAACTAAATCTTTGTTTCTGTGGGCAGCTAATTCTTTTTCGCCTTTTTCGCAGTCGCTTGAGTCGAACGAAGAGATTTGGCAATATGGCCATAAGAGTCGACCATCAACCCAAGAGGAATCACTACCCATCTGTGGACGGTCAAATAAGCAATGAACAGATAAACCACGAGCAGAAACTTGCATAACATTCATGAACTGGAAATGAGGGTCAGACGAGTCGCAAAGAGGCTCTTTGAATAACTTACAACCAAGTAAACCCATAAATAAAGCGCGTTGCTCGTGTCCAAGTTAGGACTGCCTGTTAACCTATCGGCTGTTTTAATTATCCGTTGAGGCTGGTTTACGAGACCAAGACTAACCATTCGGGACAAAATGTCATCCAACCGCCATACAACTCGGCTGAAAAAGAACAGTTTAAAAACAGTGAAACAGGTATCGAACAACTGACCGGTGCTCAGCACAACAAGCCAAAAATGTCTCGCAGGATCATCGTTAACGAGCTGCTTCAAAATATAAAAGCACATGGGACCAGCGCCCAAGACAGTCAAGATCTCAAGGGAGACGACAGCTAGGATGCGGTATAAGCTACGAGCACCATGATGCAGTTGCCACGACTCACTTGGATCAGAGGTTCCCCAGCGAAAGTCGGCTGCAGCATATTCGCGCCCTAAAGCAATTCAGGTTTATAAGGAGATCCATGTGGGAGGCTTTACACATTTGAGCGAGAGGCCCGGTGCTGGAATTGACAGTGCGACCAAAGGTGGAAAGGTAGAGAAACGAGCCCTCGTATGAGAAATGGATGAGTCCATCGAAAGCCTGGGCAAGGTCAGTCGGGACAATGAAGCACATTTGGTAAATTCTGACCAGCCATATGAATGTGAGACGGTCTGTTTTGGTGGCATTTTTGGGTAGCAGTAGATTGGCGCCAACTGTAGCGATGAGTGCAATACCGGACACGCCTAAAGGGCATTGAATAAGGAGTTTCCCACTCTGCATGAATAGGCATACCAAGCAATGAGAAGAATGAAGTCGCCGTGAAGAGCTAAGGTAGACTATGTGCTCGCTCGTGATATCTGTGAGAGGAAATGGCGGGGTTTCAATTGAAACCCGTTTTTGGCAGTGGAACTGTCGACTCGGCCCTTGAAGTGAGAGCGCTTGTGTGGCGTTCAAACAAAACAAGAAGACACTCAAGCCGAACAACTCCAGTACACAAGGATTCCGTCCAGCCAGCAGGCAGAAGGCCAAGGACCCATGCTGGACAGAAACCAGGTGTGAAATAAAAAGCGAAAAGGGAAGGTGGGTGGGGGACAAAATTTCTGCGAGATGACCTTGGAATTATGAGCAGCTGTGAGCTCAAAGCGAGGGACCAGTTGGCGAGGCGACCCTCGACGGCCGATGTCGAGGTCAAGGAGCTGAGCCACGTGATGAGAGAAACAGGCTCGCACTGGGCGTCTACCTTAGCTATCGCTTTGGTAATCGTTCCTCAGACCTCAGCTAGCACTAAGGTAGACTATGTGCTCGCTCGTGATATCTGTGAGAGGAAATGGCGGGGTTTCAATTGAAACCCGTTTTTGGCAGTGGAACTGTCGACTCGGCCCTTGAAGTGAGAGCGCTTGTGTGGCGTTCAAACAAAACAAGAAGACACTCAAGCCGAACAACTCCAGTACACAAGGATTCCGTCCAGCCAGCAGGCAGAAGGCCAAGGACCCACCCAGAGCAGAGCTCCACGAGCAACGCTCGTTACGGGCCGGCGGACTGCTGCTGAGACGGATCGGACAACCCAACCGAGGTCTGCGAATGGATCTGGAAGGCTGGATTTTGACCAAATTAGGCCTCAGATATCTGACCCTTGAAGGGCATCAAAAAGGCGAGAATCCAACAAGCAACCAGAAGAAAGAAGAAAATTGGATAATAGGTAGTGTGACTTATGATCCACCTGGAAAAATATGACCACAGACAGGCTGAGACATGGCCAGTTAAGATTCATATCGTATAACTGAGTACGAATTAGAACGATGAGGTTCAAAAATTGGCATAGATCCCGAAGCAAGATGTTCTAGGTCTGGACTCTGGAAAGACTGCAAGTAAAGGAAACTGCCGAGAGCATGAATTTGTTATAGAACTTCGAGTTTAAGTTGTCCTGATTAATAGAAAAATGGGAAGTTTCCACATGAGAATGCGCTGGGCAGCTGGGACAACGGGACGTCGCAAACTCGGAGTGATTTCATTGCAGTTTAGCTTGACTTAAAATCAGAAAGGTTGAAGTTTATATTCTGTAACAAGATTCCTGAAGCGGCGCTGGAGAATATCAATGATTCAATGGTCATTCTGCAAAACATGCATCTATGTTCATGGATAGAAATTCCGCCCATGTACCAGCTGAGAAGTTTTAGAAGTTTGCACGTCATGATCAAGACAAAAATCCAGACTCGGACACTGAGACAGTGAATTGAGGTAGGACCCAGGCTGAGGCGAGACAAACAAGCATCAAGTACATTGATAAGAAACACGGTAGGTGTAGATCCAGTGGATGAGATACCAGAGTCAATGCGGCAGGACGCGTGCAATAAATCTGAGATTAAAAGAGTCAACTCGAAACTCATCTAAACTCCTGGCCAGAATATCATAAAATCAGTGAATCAGTGAATCAAGATTTTCCCAGATGACAGCCCAAGCAAGGAGTAATCGTAGACCACTTCAATATCTTCAAGGGGAAAGAAATAGAACAAGATGACAAGCCTGCAGGAGGATTCGAAGGGATAGCCAGTATGGAACCAGAAAATGAGAGGACCGGATCTGACTTGAAGTGTTGTGAAGACAAGGGCTCAAG
Organism: Mycena floridula; assembly: GCA_029320655.1. Classification (NCBI taxonomy): domain Eukaryota; kingdom Fungi; phylum Basidiomycota; class Agaricomycetes; order Agaricales; family Mycenaceae; genus Mycena; species Mycena floridula. The sequence continues at coordinate 4,471,509 of JARIHS010000001.1, forward strand.
TCCCAAGAATTGTGATTGACCAATAACTTATTTGCTGAATGAAGAAGGTGAAAAGTTGAAAGAACTGGGAATTGCTCGCAAACAAATATCGGACGGCTGCAAGGGAGACTAACGGAAAGGACTTCTGAGGTGCTGCTGTCTGATAGTAGTGGTAATAAAATCTGGAAAAGTTGTTGTGCAAGTGCCGATCCTGAGCTTTGAAGAGCTGAAAATAATCAAAAGGTGTGTCGTGGTCGTTCAGTCCGAGTCGTTTGCCGGTTCAACGAAATCTGAACGTCCAAATGCAAAAGAATCTATATCATAACACAAAGGAGGAGGGAACAGGAATGCACAAGGAAATGGACTAGTTCAAGCATGAATATTGGTAATGAAGCAAGGAGGAGCCAAGCCGGCGCCAACTGCGGTGCCGCATAAGGGAAGGACCGAACAACACATTGACGACCTGGGTAGAGATTTCACGTTTTGAAGATGAATGAAGACACGTCTCCGTCCCAAATGGATCAAACACAATGCGAAGGAAGATCTCTTGACAACAGCAGAATGCAAGATTCATTGTTTATTAACAAAGGATGGGTCCCGAAAGGGCGGAGATAAACAGAAGTGAAGGGGTTCCGGGAAGAGGAAAGGAATGAATAATATGGCAGTCCCAAAAGGATGGTATCCCAGAAAGAGTAAAAATATAGCGTCTCGTAAATTTGGGCAAGAATAGTGTCCCGGAAAGGGCAGAATAGTGTCCCAGAAAGGTTAGATATCAAGCAGAAGTGTCCCGGAAGGGCAGATATAGCAACTGAGAAGATAGCATAAAAGCTGAAAGAGAGCAAGACGACAGAGCACAGAATCGAGTTCAATAGTTGGATGAAAACATCCATCATAGACAAGACTGGGAGCATGAAAGAAAGAAAGAAAGAAAGAGTCAAGTGGCTCTCACTACGACTGTGCAAAATATACTCAACGGCGCGCTAAAAGGAAACTGGCACTAGCCAAAAGAATATGTAATGAGACCTTGACGGTACAAGTCCACCCATTGAGCGGCTATGCCTGCCGTCTGCAGGTACCGGAGGGTAGTGAACCCAGACAATAATAAAAACGAAAATGAAAAAGGGAAAGGTGAAGGTAAAGGAAAAATAAAAATAAAAATAAAAATAATTAAAAAGAGAGAAAGCTCACCAGGTCTCTGTCCCAGATGGATCAAATACAATGCGAGTGAAATTCTCTTGGCAGTGGCAGAATGCATTATTCATTGTCTTATTAACAAGAAAGGGGTCCCGAAAGGGCACAGGTAAACCGAAATAAAAGAGGTCCAGGAAGAGGAAAGGAATAAATAAGATGGCGGGCAGATATAGAGAAGTGTCCCAGAAAGGGCGGATATAGCAGAAATGTCCCGATAGGGCAGATATAGCGGTCCGGGAAGAGGAAAGGAATAAATAGGATGGCGGTCTGTCCCAGAAAGGCGCAGATATAGAGATGTCCCCCGAAAGGGCAGATATAGAGAAGTGTCCCAGAAAGGGCGGATATAGAGAAGTGTCCCGATAGGGCAGATATAGCAGAAGTGTCCCGATAGGGCAGATATAGCAGAAGTGTCCCGATAGGGCAGATATAGCAGAAATGTCCCGATAGGGCAGATATAGCAGAAGTGTCCCGATAGGGCAGATATAGCAGAAATGTCCCGATAGGGCAGATATAGCAGAAGTGTCCCGATAGGGCAGATATAGCAGAAGTGTCCCGATAGGGCAGATATTGAAGAAAAGGGTTGGAAGAAGGTGGAGATAGGGGGGAAGAAAAGGAGTACTCACAATGGCCGCAGAACAAATAGCGTGTCCTATACACCTTCGGAGTGAGCTCTGGCTTCATTAGGACGCTCCAACTGGTCAACTAATCCATCTTTGCTGTGATTGACTTGTTGGAAATGAAAGCGAAAAAGATTGAAAATGTCCAGGCTGAATTGTGTGCGGCGGTCGGTAAGCCACCACTTGTTGGATGCTCGACGCTCGTAGCAAGAGGGCAGAGGGATAAAGGGAATGTAGCGGCAGAGTTTGTTGGTCTTGCTGCGGAGTCCCTGTTCAAGAAGAAAGGTGGCTGCAAGGAGGAAAGAGAAATCGGGAAGACTGTTGGTTCTTGCTGTGGTGTCGTTGGGGTATAAGAAAAGATGGTCGTGGCAATGGAAAGAAGATGGATGGGAAAAAGGATGGAATGTTGGTCGTGCTGCTATGTCCTTGGTCAAGACGAAAGCAGAAGAAAAGGTAGGGCTGGTCCAATGCTCGTTGGGATACTTGACGGTGGCCAGTGCAGTGTCGGTGAAGAAAAGGACAAAATTTCTGCGAGATGACCTTGGAATTATGAGCAGCTGTGAGCTCAAAGCGAGGGACCAGTTGGCGAGGCGACCCTCGACGGCCGATGTCGAGGTCAAGGAGCTGAGCCACGTGATGAGAGAAACAGGCTCGCACTGGGCGTCTACCTTAGCTATCGCTTTGGTAATCGTTCCTCAGACCTCAGCTAGCAACTAGGTGTGCTGGACATCGTCGTGTGAGAAGCCTGTCGCGCCGCGTGACCGTACGACAGTCCAAGCTTTCATTGTTGAACTTGAATCAACTTGATTCAAGTTGAAACAACTTCAAATGACTGCACGACTGACAACTGTTATTGTCCTTATACATTAATAATGGGAGGCTTGGTATGTTGAAAAATCTCTTATTTTCCGTGATCTGATCTGCAAGCAGGATGGCTGTCGCGGATGTTCCTGAGCATCGGCTTCTTTTTGACTGGCACCGAGGTCCTGATGATTCGAACTGCACCTCTGAAGACGCACCGAACCTTGGCTGGTCCGAGTCCTAAACCAAATATTATAATCTGGAGTCGATGAATCAAAGCCAAAGATTGGAAACGCATTGATGAGACGGAATGGGCTGCAAATATCGGGAGCGGTGCCTTTGATTGGCCTTTGACGTCGAGAATGTTGTTCGCCCTGGTCAAACGTCCGTCCGAGGATGTCATCTGTATTCGCCGATGCTTCGATACCTGTCAAATAGGCTGCCGAATGGACCGTTTTCAGTTGGCCACCTCTTCCACGTCCTCGTCCCACCATGTTCTTGCTGGCGCCTCTAGTTACTCTCTTTTTCCAATGCTCGTTGACCACGGCCTTTAATAAAACCTCGAAACGCGGAATCTCATTTCCTGCGACCAATAATCCGGCCGATTTGCTCAATGTTAATCAAACTCATAGTCAGATATGTACGCTCTCTATATCTCATCCATTTCGTTTCTTAGAGACCCGCTTTAGCTTGGGTTTACGATTGGGGCCTCGATATTCCAGCGCCGCTTTTGACTTCAAATCTCGAATACATACCAATGCAGTACGGTCTTGGGAACATTGAAAATCTGGCAGCTTCTTTGCAAGCACATGGTGCTAAAACTGTCCTGGTAAGTCTTCGTGTGTTCATGATGTTGAATGCTCAAAGACGGTCGTAAAAGGGATTCAACGAGCCAGATTTTGATCAGCAATCAGATCTGGACCCTACCTACGCTGCCCAGCTTTGGATCAAGTATATGAATCCCTTGAAGGACCTAATCTCTGGCATCCGGATTGGCGGCCCTGCAGTTAGCAGTTCCGGTTCTGGCCAACCCTGGCTAGAGCAGTTTTTCGCTGCTTGTAATTCCAACTGTAAAATGGACTTTTTGCCTTTGCATTGGTGCGTCAAGTCATCAGCTTTCTTTTCGCAGACTAAAGTGAGACGAAATAGGTATGGCGTCGGCGTCGCAGGGCTTTACGACTACCTCTTTCAGATTCACGGTCAATATCCAAATCTCACTATCTGGATGACAGAATATGCTGGCAAGTTCATTTCCCTCTTGTTAATTGCAACTCACGTTATCTCCAGACACATCGCTGAACTCAACTGGTGAGCAAAGATCCCATTTAGCGGGTTTCATTCTTATGTTCTATTTAGAGGTTATCACATTCCTTAATCAAACCGCTGCATACTTTGATACATTGCCCTGGGTTGAACGATATGCATGGTTTGGGTACTTTGTGAGTTTTTCAAAGCATTTGGCGATAAATTGGATTCTGATCATTGAGAAAGCGACCTGAGAATGGCTCAGCCTATAGTAAGACTTCGTTGCTGTTTTGTCCATCCTGCTTCATACCCATCGACAGATTTCTTGGATGCGGATGGCGGTCTTAATGCTTTGGGCAAAGCTTATATCGGTGCAGGTACAGTGGAGAAGAGCGGGCCATTGACAGCCGTCCCGACTGCTCCGGTGCCAGGCGGGGGTCCAACAAGAGCCCTTGTCACGGTCAGCGTCGCGACAGATGGCGCTATTCCCACTTTTACTTCGAGCGCAATCGCACGCTGGAGCCCTAGTCCGCTTCTCTTGACTGGTTTCCTGATGTTCTGTGCTCTGTGGTGAACACTATCGATTTCTTTGGGATTATGGACATTCTTTACCTACATTCATTGATGACGACCTCAATAATATTAAAATATTAGACCTGAAATCTAACTCGAAGATTCGGTACAACACTGAAGTTTAGGCTCATAATAATAATATATTCTCAGGCGAGTCTGCGCCAGTGGGCGGCTGCTCCTTTTGGGGATGAGCCTTGTGGATGGTTAAAAACAGCTCTCTCGCACTGCTAGCTGCACCTTCAGAAGTACTGAAAGATATGGAAAGACTTGAAAGAGTCTTGACAGTTGGGCACCTGACAGCCGAGAAAGAGCAAGGCAGCAGGTTGCCCCTGCTTCCTATGAGCTAACCATTTTCATATAGGCCGTAACTCCTTTGTTCGCTGCTTGTGGTCGTTCAGAATGAGCACAGTGAAGCAGACATTCTCCCCAGATCAATCTATTGAAAGGTAGGCCCATTATCCCAGACATTCTTGAAGCAGGACTGATTCGCGGCGATAGAGCTAATCCAAGTACCATTCAGAATTGCTTTTTGGTTGGATATCAAGGATGTGAGACTTTGGCCTCTTTCAGAGCAGGAAATGAAGTCGCTGAGACGCGCCAGGGTTCACTTGCGCTGGAGATGGACCAACCATTGTGGGTCCAGGTATGTTCTGGTCTGTGTTGTCTTTGGAGAAGAAAAAACTTACCTTTGGAATTCAGGTGTCAGTGAATGGTCCCACTGGTTCAAAGGTTCACGGCCAACGACGGACCTCTGGCCGGACGTGTCAGAATATTCTGCCTCTGAGCTGTTCCCTGTACCAGGACTTAAGCATAAGTCTGGAGATCGGGCATTATTGTTCTCGTCTCGAAATGGTAGAACAGTGCAGAGGTGCGTCTGTGTATTATCTTTTTACGACGAAGCCTGACTTGCGAACAAGGCACTTTCACTGGATGGTATCGAAATTTTATTCCGCGTCCTGTCGAGACTGACTTTTGAGACTAGGCTCTACATGGCGTCGACGGCGTTTTTTTACAACGATTCCTTGGACAATGCGATCCCAACTATCCAGCACTCCAGCTCCGCGACGAAATTGGCCGACTCGTTAAAAACGCCGCCGAGACAGAGGACAGAGTTTGGGCTATCAATTATGATGTCTCGGGACTGGCGCCAGCCAGGATCCTTCAGCTAATCCAAGACGATTGGACCCATCTAATACGCGACGAAAACGTGCTGGATAGTCCAGGCTATCTGAGAGAGCGCGGTCAAGCTGTCATATGTCTTTCAGGCTGCGGTTTCAGCCGGTCAGGTCACAGTCCAGATCTTCTCAAGTCTATTGCATCATGTGTTCGCGACATTACCCCCGGAGGAGTCTATCTCATCGCTTGCACCCCAAGCTGTTGGCGGACTGGCAAGGGAGACGCTGATCCTGACCCAGAGTTCTTTCGTGTCTGGTTGGCAAGTCAAAGCAATTCAATTGTGACGCTCAATCCTCATTGGTCTTTCAGAATTCTTTTGACGCCATCATGCCCTGGACGATGGGAAGGTTTAGAGATCCCAATCAACTTGACGAGTATTTCCAGAATTTAATGATCAAAGACATTCAATTGTTAAACCAAAGAAACAACGGCCGTTCAAAACATGTCGACTACATTGCTGTGGTTCTACCGGGAGCATCAGTACGTTTTTCCGCGTGTGAAGACAGCGCTTATAACAAGCCATATTTAGTTGCATAACACGTCTTTGGGGAATTTAATGAAAAGGCCTTTCAATGAGATTGGTCGACGAGGTGGTCAGCTTCTATGGAAACAGATCTTTAACGCTCACCGACAAGGTGTACGAATAATGTTCGGTTCATCCTGGGACGAGTAAGTCGACTCTGCCATCTTTGGTACTCAACTAAGTCCAAGACGAGATACGACGAAGGCACAGCTTTGATGCCCATAGTTCAAAGTAAAGAAAAGCTTCCAATCTCTCCTTCTTATCGATTCCTAGCATCGGACGAAGACGGTTATGAACTTCCATCCGATTGGTAAGTCGACCAAGCTAGAGTTCAAGATTCGACAGTGACTTGTCGTAGGTATATGCGAATTTGTGGCCTGGCAGTGGATTCTTTACGGGGGAGATACAATCCACAGGAAGCTTTTCCATTCGAATCACTACGCCACTATTGGACCCGACACCCTTACTACGAAGTCTCACTATTCAATACTGTGCCTCTCAAAGGACAACCAATGGCAGTCGGTAACCGGCAAGATCTATCGCCGCCGCCGTATTCACCTGATAGAGAATCATCGACCAGTGCCACAAATCCCAAAATGGGCCAGCAAGCTGGTTCTCCGCCTTTATCAGCTCGGCCTTTGCCTTTTCCACCGACACATACTCCAGTTCTATCAAATATCTCTAGTGAACTTGCAGACAGCACCCGAGGTCGGGGATCTCTTCAATCACAGATACAAGCTTCTGTGCGTGACGATTCACCATTGGACCCGCTTCGTGATGGTCCGTCAGTTCCAAGAAGTGCTCTAAGATCATTCTAATTCTAAGCCAGATCCTTCAATTGCATCCGAGCAGACCTCGGCGTTGGTGTATTCTCGTGTTGATGAACATCAACAGGATTCAGTGGTTTCGGACAATGTTTCTTTGTTCGTTGCACAATCCGGGCTTCATTTGGTATCGCGGACCGTGTCAACTTTTGCCCCTTTTCCAGCATCATCTTCTCGCGATATTCCTACGATTTCATCGCCGTTCGAGGAAAACCCATATCTCGATACGGGAAATGGTTCCATCACAGCCTCTCCTTCATTGCCGCTGCTATCGCCTTTGGAATCACCTTTGCTTATTGGTGTCGACCTGTATCGACATCCGGCAGAGTCCTTGGGTACGACATGCCGAGATGATTTTGAGTCCCCGGAACCTTCATTATCCCCAGCCTCTCAGCTTTCCTATATTTCAGATGCCACTGTTCTCAATCGGGAGGCTTCATCCTCGACGGCTCTTTCGGAATCTCAGACTTTGGCAGAAAAGGAGCGAAAGGGACTCAGTCGTTTTCTGACCAAAAAAGGAAAACAAAAAGTCCCGAAAGACCTCGATGGTTTCCCTTCAGCTGATGACTTGAAAATCATGAAAGAAGAACAAAAAAAATACCGAAAACAGGAAGCAAAGTCACGAACAGAGCGACTTGCCTATGAGTTGGCTTGGAAAGCCAAGCAAGCAAAACTCGCTCGGGAAAATGGCGGCGCTGATCCACCCAGTGGAGAGCCTTCAATCTTCGGTGGGTTCATTGCTGGGGGTTTGACCTTGTGAGCAGAGCAATAGATGGTCGATGTATTTCTTGGAATGTGTTTTTTTTTCAGTCGTCTTAGAACTCGTTATGTATTTCCCTTGTGTGCAATGCGAGATTATTAAAGTCTAGGGGTTTTGTACGTTCATCAGGCTCAACCAGTGACCTTGACAGAGCCCACAGCCATATCCTCTTCGATAAGAGATCCAGCCTCTGCTGTGGCGATCAACCCTTTGACTTCAACATCGCCCGACTGATGAGAGCCAAGTCGACGTCTATGTCCTCGACAGAAGGTTCAACTATAAAATTTGCTGCTGCGATCAACTGTTTGTCTTCATCTTCAGCTCGTAGGACACCTCTCGACTGATCAGCAGAGTCGACATCCATGTCTTTGTTCTCTCAGACCAGAGGTTCAGCTGGCAAATCTGCTGCTGCGACCAGGTCTTTCTCTTCAACTTCAGCTGGCAGATTGCCTGGCTGATCATCGGATTGTCGTTCAGCAGCCATGCTTGGTGAATCGACAGAATATTGTTCAGAAGACTGAAGAGTTTCAAGTGCATCGTTGGGTGTGATTTCGGGGTCTTTAGATGCTTGAACGACGCCATCCGATCCGCTTTGAGGGTTCTCGGCTGGATCAGAGTCGTCGGAAGATGGAGCATTGTCTTGAGCCTCTAAACCGGGGTCTGCCTGGTTTTCCGATGCAGTAGAGATAGACGGAATGTGGTTGACTAGAGGAAGAGGTTTGGTAAGATATTGAGAAATAACAGGAAAGAGCTTACAGTCTTTCGCATGAGCTGTATGTGGTACATCAGCGCAAGTTCAAAGGGGTCAAAGTGAAATGCCTGACCTAAATCTTTCTGACGGTGGCAAAGGCTACCATCTGGGCAGTCCTTTCGACTCAAGACGCTTTCCTCCAAGAAACCTTTCTGGCGCTCTCGGATCCACCAATCCTTCAAGCCATTTATCAGAAGCTCTGAGGAACAAGGTCTGCAAATCCTGGTGCGAGGAGCATCAGGATCTGGGTCGATCCCTGCAGAGACTGAATGGAGATCAATGAAGAGCTCGTTCTCTATCAGCACCTTGAACGCTGAAGGCTGAGACTCCATATATTGTACGATCTAGGAAAAATAGGTAAATGAGGCAAGTTGGAGACATGGAAGAAACAAACCTCGCGATATATGTGAGCAGGTGTTAATCTTTGTGCTGTAAGATAGTCGAGCATTATCTCGACTTCAACTGTGTTGCCTGAAAAACATTCATAGACATCGGGGGATAGGATAAGATCGCCGACGTCGGTAAAGGGATGTGGCTGTTGAGAAAGCAGTGGATGGGCGAGACAGCGTCCAGGTACATCTATTCCGCAGAAAGAAACTTGACAAAAGTCGCATTTGGTTGTCGTTGGTGCCTGAAGAGCCAAAAGGTTCTCACTGTGTCGGATTTGAGTCTTGCGAACAGCAAAGAAAGTCAGTGTGACTCTACCAATTACCGCAATGGCCGTGACCTGGAGGCGATCCATCGTCGACGCGCCAAGGATTATCAGAACTGGGGTCGCCGATAGGGTTTGGACATTGCCAACCCCATTGATTATCAGGTGAACAATGAGGACAAGGTCGAAGGAATTCAGTGGATAGATTGATATTAGGTTCTGGAGACTTCTCTCGGGGTATTGGAATCTAAAGTGGATTGAGGAGAGAAGTAATACGTTTTGAAACATGAAGCTTACGCGCATTGATGCACCTGGTTTGTACACCTCATCTGCTTGCTGCCTTTCGCGTTCAGTACGCGCCTTGTGGGGAGCATGTTTGAGAAATGTATCTACGACTTTCTGAAGTGCTCGAAACGGAACGACAATGGTGGAACTTTGGCGGCAAGCCGGGCAGTTTGACCCCCCATTCTACAACGAAATCAGCATCAAGCGTTCGGGAGCAAAGACCAAAAGCCTGGCGCAGAGACAGAGCGCCACTGACGGTCGTAGCAAGTCTGAAACCTACCCTGACCCAAAGCACACAACAGCTTCAACGAAAGGGAATAAGAAAAGTTTCGATGCGAGATACAATCAAATCACCTTCCACAAAAGAAATGCTGGCAAGGCGACACCAGGACAGGTCGATAGACCAGCTCTGAACAGCACCCGCATTGAAGTTCCTGTTCCAAATCCTCGGCAAATGTTAACTGGTCGGCTTGGTCAGACTGCTGAGGTTCATGATTTAGATCTTCCTTTATTCTCTTCCGACTGCTTTCTCCATTTTCTAAAGGCGTAGAAGCTCGTCGTTTAAGCCCAACTGGTCGACTGGTATCCATGAGTGGTTCAGAAAGCTCCGAAACGGCAACACCTTCGGTGGCCATGATTGTGGAGAAGAGCAAGTGGTCTGGGCCTAGTCCGAATTAGGAAGCTGCCGTCAATCACTCTCCCCAACTTTTAAGACAATAATAACAATTTTGTTGTACACGAATACAATTGTTCAAGGACAGTATTTTTATGTCGATAGATCATAACCCACCGAAGCAAAAGCTGGACTTAAGCGCTCTAAAAGTTCTTGATAGCGATATCTTTGTTCTTCATAGCAAATCAGACAAATGCTCGACTTTATGTTCATTAAAACACTTACCAGGACAAGGCCAGATATTGGACAAGCTAAAGATTTTTCCATGAGCGACACAGGTCGGAAAAGACAGCCAAGACTTACTATTCAATGGCTGGGAGGAAGGCCTTGCAGACGTCGAGCGCTAGCAGCATAGTATTGTCACATTGCCAGAGCATCAAAGCCCTGAGGATAATCAGCATGGACTTGAGAAAATTGAGGCTGAAGATAGACACATACTTGTACACTTGACCCATGAACCAAAATATGAAGAAGGGTCTTCGCGACAGAAGATCACCAACGTTTCCTGTAATAGTGTCGAGTCCTTGGAGGAAGCGGCGTGCCACCACAGCTTGGTGGGTAACTGAATAACAGTCAGATGAACAGTTTAGTAAGAAAATAAAAAGACTTACGCCACTCCTCGGCTTTCTTGCGATGGAACAAGCCGTTCATTCCCCTGAATGAAGAGTCAGTATGTAGCCCAAGCACAGATGATAGCATTTACGCTGGGACAAGCGGTATATATCGTCGGAATTCATAAGTGATCACACTCCTGACACTGGTGGCGAGTTAGATAATTAACATCCAGCAAAAGGAAAAAAACCCTTACTTGAAAAGTAATTCTCTTGCTTGAAAGAGGTAGTTCCGTTCGAGATTGCAGGTGTGACGATTGAGAGCAGCCTCTATGGCGTCGGCCTCGAGCCAGGCCTTGATGGCAAACTGGGCCTTGTCGCTCTCGGCGGCAGAGACATCATTTCGACGCATCCTGGTACAACTATGGCCAAGCAAATAGGTCCGCTCGTGAAGTGCCCAAATAGTTTCCTTGGGAGAATGACCTGTCGGAGGCATCGAGCGAGATATCGACTCGCCAGAGAACAATATGGCGTACTAGAAAAAAATCAGTCACGTAGATCCACATAGGTTTCGAGTCGACTGACATTGGCCGGATCAGACAGCCAGAATTGAGGAGCGGCAGATCGACGAGGGTTTCCATAAACATTATGAGCGCCTGCAAGGATCATGGAACTCCAACAGAGACGCCTGATAGATTCTCTGCGAATCTCAGGCTCTGACCAAGAAGGATTCCAGGCTGGGGTAGCATGCCACAATGGAGTATGTTCGCTTGTACCCATCCAATGTCTGCCCAAGGTCAGGCTGTTGCAGATGCAGCCTTCAATCTCCAAGCTTGCCTGTGGCGGCGAAGGATAAGAAATTGGAGAAGATCTCGCTTCACAGACAGTCACCGTCGGTACAGCATCAGTCTGGAAGACGTTGGCTTGGGGATCATTCACGTCGATTGCAGTAAAGCAAAGACTATGGATGATTTGGTCCAATAAAACCATCGAAGAGACTGATCTGAAAGTCGAGTAATCGGGGTGAGCGCAAATCTCGAACATTGCCAGCATCTGAAGGGAAAATCAACAGTGGATCTTTTAAAAGTATTAATGCTTACCCAGGCAGCTTGAGCAAGACTTTCGTCGACCCAACCAGCATTGTAGCTAGCTTCCAATGAGCCTTGAGCTTCATCTCTGAATCGCATTGCTTGCTGACGACCTTCCATACCGCGACCTTGCTCTGAGCTCTGAAAGAAGACAGAGATGGCGATAGCAGCCAAGATCATGCAGGGCTGAATTTGCTGCCGTCGTACGGGATCATGATAATTGGCGAAAAAAGTAGGGACATGGATGAAGGAGAACCAAGTATGGGAGATTCGAAAAAGGAATTTGATATCTGTCGCAACTCCCTGGGCTGCAATGTTACGCTCTGCGCTTGTCAACGCCTGGTGACGATTTCCAGTGGCATAGAGAGATAAGAGTGAATCCCACCAGATTCGGCGAGTGAAATCTAGTGAAGGCTGAGGTGAAATGCTGTTCTCCCTTTGGTACTGCTCATCTTCCTGTGACGGTAGTGACTCGGTGTAAGGAAGAGTTGGCTTTCGTTGGTCGGATTAGTGAGTTCCCGGGAAGGTGAAAGGGGACTCGCTCACTCGATAACCAAAAGAACTTTGGGATGAATGATAAATGGCGTTCGATGAATGGACAGTTGGACAAGGGGATAAACCGTGACAGGGACAGAGCTCCATGTAAACCGGAGTAACAGGTGAATGCGAATACTCGCTTGGAGATATCATCGAGGTACTTGGGGAAGTTAAATTGTGATGGGCGGCAAGGGATGTCGTGGGATGAGGATGAGTCGGAGAAACAGAGTACTCGTTAGAGTGTCTAATTTCTTCTGACGAGGAAGTTTCCTTTTTCCTTGTTCTGCGACGAACTGAACCAGTATGTTCCCCATCGTCCTGTAAATCACGAGGTCCCCGTTGACGAGCACCAGGGGTCTTGTCTGGACCTCGTCGTTTGGGAATAGGGTCATAATTGCACTCGTCGCCGCCGACACGACGACTGCAGTTATGACAGACTGGTTTCGCACCGTCACAGCGAATTTTTCTAGTGCGACTGCAAAAAATCCGAATGTCAAAATTTTGACCTGAATGAAAAAAGGAGACTTGCCATTGCAAACACGCTACATAGACTCTAATTCGCGATTTTCCTTGCGTGGTAGGAGGCTGATCAGGAGCAAGAGCGATACGCGGCTTCTGCCGCGGCTTTCTCGCTTTTGCCTCCTTCTTTTGAATATTGAGTGAATCCGAAGCGGAACTGGGGACCACGAAGGGAGTCGGATAGACTGGACTGTAGGAGTCATACCCTTCCTCCGTGGAAGCAGATGTAGGATATTCAGGATAATTGTGGCTTGGATAAATCGGACTTGGAAAAGTATTATTCCTAGCCGCATCTGGAGGTGGACTTGGATAGAATTCATCTCTATGCAATTCCGAGTTGTTGAATCGCGTCTGTGGTGGATATCTGGAGGTTCTGTCTGGGGCGTACATGACGAAGGGACGGACCGGAAAGAACTTGACCGCAAAGTCGCCCTTTTAAGCAAAGCCATATGATGGTTGCCGCTGGTTGCCAGGCCGTCACGCTACACTTGGTCCTTCTGGTATTAGTAAATGGCTGTCAGAACTTTTTCTTATTCTAGATACCGCATCGCGACGATTATCCAGGATCCTCGTTCGACCAAAGCAACGAAGCCCGATGTGTTTTTCCCATCGCTGTTCCTTAGATTCCGTTGTGATCGTGATTCACCGCCGCACATCTGACGGCATTTGATGCTACCTTTCAAAACAACAGCGTCTTTCTGTTGCCAGAGAGCCATTACATGAAGCTTACGGCTAAGCAAGTAATCCATACTGAAAGCACCTATATTCAAGGATTCATAGCGTGACTCGAGTTCCACTGGTTTCTCCAAGGTATGACTAGGTATGACTGCGTCAGAAAACACTTGAATTTAACCTAATCCGCCAAACCAGGTTTTTTTCAAGGTTCTGTCCGGACACCGATGAGTAAACGATGCCGCATCATCTATGTCATTCTGTGGGATGATTTCAGAATTGATTTAATCTGTTGTCCAGTCGATTCTCGCGAGACTATCCTGGACGATATCTGCATTTAATAGTCCTTATACCACAGTCAATGTACCGCTCATCTCAGCATACTAAATCTTCGAAATCAAATGAAAGCGCTTGACATGAAGTTCAAGTAATGTGTCCCTGAGAGAAAAGGCTGTACACGGATGCAATCTGAATGTACCTCTGGGACTCAGTTTCCTTGAAAACTCCACTAATCTACCGTATTGGACAACCAGCGCGTTACCCTAGAAAATTTTGTGGCAAAGCCATTCGCTTAAAGTCGATCATGATCGTCAACTGTTTCCGTTGAACTTTGTTCATCAGTCACTTGTCTTTTTTTTTGGACAGTCGAAACAAAAGATTCTGTGTACCTCTTGATGCCCGCATGTATGGGAGTTACAGGTGTATTCCGGGACACCAAGTTCCACCCGCGAAGATAAATTTTCTGATGGCCATTTCGACGGACGCCACCGCATGACGACTTTACGATGTCCCAATGAGCTGGACCTCTTGACGTTCTGTCTCCAATCCCTCCAAAATCTCTAATCCCCGATCCTGCCTGGAGGTTAAATATACTTGAAACCACAAGATCGATGTGCATTGTCTCTTGGTCTGTGTGCGGTTGAGATTTCCAGCTGTTTAAAATCATGGGGTATCTAATATGTTATGCAATATTTTTCAACGATATTTCTGACCAAAAATGTCCTAAACGCGTCGTGCAGTCGCCGGAAAACGGAGACGCGCACGTCACGTGGCGGTCGTACTCCCTTTGGGAAATCATCATGCGTGACACGTTCGGGGCCGAGTCCCGACCGACTGCGACAGATCGGTCTTCTTCACCAACATGCCTCGAGATTCTCGCAATTCGCCGTCGGAGCACGACCGGGTTGGATTTTCTAGAAGACGCCACGAAGAGGACGACCGACGAGATAGACGACGTCCAACCGAGGAATCCTCTCGCAGAGAACATGGAGAGAGCCGAAGAGACAGAGATAGAGACCACCGAAGAGAGCAGGATCGGTATGGGTACCAGGAGCAGGACAGGGAACGAGAGCGCCAGAGAGACCGAGAGAGATATGACAGAGATCACCGCAGAGACTCTGATCGCGCAGGACCTTCATCGCGACGTTCAGGCTCTCCTCGTCAGCGGTCGCGCTCAGCTTCGCCTGCAGCGAAAAAGGCCAAACCAAATTTCGGAAATTCTGGACTGCTGGCCGCAGAAACTAACACGGTGAAAAGTGTCGATGGGAAGAACAGCACTGTCCTGAAATACAACGAACCTCCTGAAGCCAGAAAGCCTTCGCTGGGTTGGCGCCTTTATGTATTTAAAGGAGAAGAACAGACTGGTGAGCCTTTAAACTGTGTTGTATTCGACAAGCTGACGTTCTGGTAGACCTAATGCATATCAACAGTCAGAGTGCTTACCTTTTCGGCAGGGATCATCTTGTGGCTGATATCCCTCTGGACCATCCTTCCTGTTCGAAGCAGCATGCAGCCATTCAGCGTATGTCGATTCCGAGTCTTCTGTTGTTTTACCCCACTTAGTCATATGTCCAGATCGCTTTATCAAGGAGAAGGATGAGCTGGGAAACATGAAGGGTTCCGTAAAGTCTGTTTTCCTTCCTTTATCATTCGTTTCCGTCCTGATAATTCCTGTAGAACGTTTATCATCGACTTAGAATCCACTAATGGTACGCATGTCAATGATCAACCGATCCCTGTGTCAAGATACTACGAATTGCGAGCTGGAGATGGTCAGCTTTCTTCAACTCCCAAAATGTCAGTCTTGCTGATTGTGTTCTCAGTTATCAAATTTGGATTATCGGCGAGGGAATATGTGCTTCTCCATGATGAAGCTTCTTGATGGCACATCCTTTTGTCTTTTTTTTTGTTGCCAATGCGATCGATGTGATGATGCAAGTTGCCAGCGCTGGTCACGAAGTGGACCCTTGAAAGCATACGCTTCTTTTTTAGCTGTATTTGATTAGATCTACCAGTGGGCTCGCCTCGTTGAACCCTCATTGTTGGCAGATTGCAGTGGTGGCAAAAGGTGATGATGTGAAGAGACAAAGGGGAATGATATCACATTGACCCGAGCCCTTTCGTTCAGTCTTTTTCTCGACCTTGTCGCAGTCCTGAGCGCATATATTCAGGCCATTATTAACTGAAACATAAAAGGCCACTATCCTTTCACCGGTAAGTGAAAAATCTTTTTGTTTTCCATCTTTTTGTTTTTTTGTTTTATTCCTTTGTTGTCCAGCATTCCATATATGGTCATTTCAAGGTTGTCCGGCAACCAAAAAGGGCCTTTGTATGACAACAAAGATGTTCGGCTGAGTCTTCGAACAAGAAGGTCGCGAAAGGGAGGTGAAAGCTATAAAGCCAAGGCGGCAATGGACGGATTCGCAATTACCGCCGCTTTCTACCAATCATGGCTAGCATCTACCTTTCCTCTCAAACCGTTGAGCTCGGTGTTTCTGCTCGACTTGGTATTCCCATCCATAAGCCAGCTTCCACCAACCTATTCACCTTTGGTGACTCAGCCAAGCCTGTCGACAATGCCAGTTCCGACTCTGAGTCCGATGACGACTCGGACTCTGACAGCGACTCTGACGATGAACCCATGGTTATCTACGATGAGCCCCATGTTCAGTACGGTGGATTCTGTTATCCTAAAGGGCAAGTCTGCAATCATTCTAGGCAATTATTATTTTACTGACCTGAAATTGTGAAGCATGATTCCAGATGCGCCTTTGCTTGCCAAAGAGCTTCACCTGCGCCAGCCCCTTGTCCAGCCAAGAAGTTCGCCTTGGCTCGGTCCCCTTCTCCCGTCTGTAGACCAGTCGTTGCTCGTGTCATTCGAAAGAACATCCCGAAACCCATACTTCCCATTTCGGACGACGAAGCTGGATATGACAGCGGGAACGACGCGTCTGAGACGAATACATTCCTCCAGCTTGTGAGGTGAACCCGAAAAAGCGATCTCGCTCAGTCTTCTCCAACTCCAAAGCATCATCCAGCTCTTCTCGCTCTTCCCATTCTATTGAAGGTCAAGCAACAACTCCAGCGCGTCCAGCCAAGCGTCTTCGTGTCGCTCCTCCATCTCGCAACCAACAGATTTCAGACTGCAGAGATTCTTCGTCTAGCTTCAAAGAAGACTGACAGAGAATACATATGTCCGGTTCCTCGTTGCCCTTACGCGCAGACGGCCACTACGAAGCTGCGATACCCTGATTACAAGCGTCACCTTAACTCGCATATCCGTTCGAATACATGGTGGTGCAAAGGGGTCCTTGTAGAAGATCGTCATCTTTGGAGGTCGCTTCCAGCTGACGCCAAAGAGTACACCTTCGGAGATGACAAGCAGCTCAGAGTCGGAGGTTGCTGTCAATCATTCAGTCGACGAGATGCGTTGAAAAGACATTTGGACAATGGGGCTCGAGGATGCATTGGACAAGCACTGAGAGCTTGTGATGAACCTATATACGATTGATCAATAGACCTTGTATTTCTTTTCTCTTTTCGCTCTTGTAAATTCCTTTCGGTGTAAAACATAATAATGGATTGAAACTACTTGCGTTTGTCTCGTTTTGACCGATTGATTTTACCGTTAACGATTTTGGGGCCCCATCTAAAAAGTGTGAGCAAGGAACAACCGGAATCAAAAGCGCTGCCCACCCTCTCATCGCCAGCTTTGGTCTTGGTTCGTGCGTGAATGAATGCAAGGGGATTCCAGCCCTATATTTCGAAATGCACCATAACGTGTAGCTTCAGGGATCGTCAATAAGGCGCGATAATCCAATAGGAAAAGAGCTCACCGTCGGTCCTTTACAGCTACTCCTTGCTTTTTTAAAACAGGCCCATGAAGTTTCCACAGTTCTTCCCATGTTTCCACATTGATCTTCGTGTCCATAGAACGTCCAATGGCTTTCAAAAAGTCCTGCGGGGTGCTTATAGAGCCTGTGGTTGTGTTAGTTTTCTCGAGCGATTTTGAGACGGATACACGGACCAGTCGGTGGCGGTATGGGACGTTGAGCGGCATGGTTGAAGAATGTACGCGCCAATGAAGGCGTTAACGAGCTTGTACGCCAAAGAGAGAAGGAGTTTCGACAACACGCAACAGGGAGCATTGAGATCAGGTGACGACTGACTCTTAGGAAAGTGACATGCAGATTTCTCCATATACATTCTAGTAAGCTACATGTACTATACAATGATATCCTAGACGCGACCTAGAAGACTGGGGCGTCCTTCAGGAATAATCGGAATTCCTCCTTCTTCACCCATCGAGCAACCGCGTTTGCAGCGCCGACGACTGCACTCTTGGGCAACAATGGAGACAGCGAAAGATAGAGCTCGAAAGGCTGGGTTATCTGCAGGAATGTTGAGCTCAAATTGGGATCGCCGGATGTCGCACATACCCAGCCCATAACACACTCCTTCTCTGTTCGAATGTACTGCAGCTTCAAAGTCTCTTGTTGGCCAGATTTCGCATGAATAGAGTCATGTAATGTCTGATATAAAGTCACCAATCTTTCGAACTTATCAGCATCACAATTGTATATTGAACAACTGAATTCACCTTCTACGCTCGTTCGGACTGTCATACGGATCTTCAAATGTCGGGAAAGTGACTTGTACATTGGACCGAGATTTGTAGATAAAATGGCGCAGGCCAGGGATGCTCAAGTCCGAGACAGTGTAATCCGTCTGACCCGAGAAAATGGCATTCGCCAACGCATCGAGTGTGCCCTCATTTTGAAGCCGCTGGTGAGAGTGTCAGAACAAAAAGGAAAAAAGCCTGTCACTCACGTCGGTGACAGAATCAGCACCAGCTCCGAATGTTATCAAACTCGGCGCCTCCACTAATGCATAACAAAGCAATGCCAGATTCCAAAACCGGATTCTGTGGAGTCGAAGATCCCTCGTCGACTGTTGATCCACTCTGTGTTGAACGTCTGTCCGACTCCATTTCCAAAGTCTCTTGATCCTTCCTCATGAATGAGATGTATGCATTCACGAACCCCTCTGGTTTGAATTTCGGAAGACAGACAGGAATCCATGAGGATGAAGCAGGAGAGTTTACTATGGATGGGCTGTGAATCGTATTGAGCAAGATATGAACATCTATGACACCAAATTTAGCCAGAATACCGCACCGAATTGAAGAATAC
The DNA here is from genome assembly GCA_029320655.1 of Mycena floridula. Classification (NCBI taxonomy): domain Eukaryota; kingdom Fungi; phylum Basidiomycota; class Agaricomycetes; order Agaricales; family Mycenaceae; genus Mycena; species Mycena floridula. Next base: position 4,490,397 of record JARIHS010000001.1, read on the forward strand.
TGACCCGATGGATGTATTGAATGTTTCTTGGGTCGAATCAGTGTTATGACGCGCCCCCGTCCTACGAGAATGACATATAACACGTCCTAGAAAGCTCGTTATACACCGAACCAGTAGCATAGCATGATAATTACCTTCATTTTGGTTGTCGGAACCAGAGTCTCCGCTATCCGTTTTCGTAGTCCAGCGTCCAATTTAAGACAATGCAGCTGATGAGGTGGACATCGCCACATCGAATTCAAGTCTTTCCAGGAGTGATAGAAGGAAAGTCTCAGCGCCTAACTCTGGGTCATTGAAAGTCAAAACTGGTTTGGACGACATACCATTAAGCAGTCGGCGCAAGTCAAAGTTGGTTCTTCTCTCAAATACCTTGCGAAGCTGTGCTGCGCTGACTATGCTGATGATTTGGAGATGCAGATATTCAAGATGAGATCTTGTCTTGCTTCACAAATAATGTTTGAGAGACAGGTCTAACAGCAAGACAAAGGCATACCACGAATTCGGGCTCCCCCCAGGATGAAGCACACGCGTAATAAAGTGGCGAACGCATTAAGAATGTTATTCGAGTGTTTCCGGCATTGATACATCGTAGCTTGTCGTTGTCGTCGATGAAGACTGAGATTAAGGCCTGCATGATAGCGATCGTCGAGGTCATGCTGTCGACATTCTCATCGCCAGGGCGGCTGTTCGAGGTAAGCTAGTGAAATCGCCACAAGTAGATCCATACCTGGTAAAGACAGGTTTTCCAGCATCTGTCAGCACAAAATACTCTCGTGGTAGATATTTGGAAGCTTGTACAATCAGACACGACAGGGATGGCGTGAAAGCTGGCTCACCGGATGTGATGGATATCTCGCTAGTCTGCAAGCCCTTGTTTAACGCAGGTCTTGAACGAGAAGCAACAACATCTGAACAAAGTCGGTAAAAGAATCGATGGAGTTTGGTGGCAGACAAACCTCTTGACGGCCTATGGCTCAATGTCCGTCTCAGCTTATCTCGTAGAGATTTTTTGGCTTCTTCATCTCCAAGTCGAGTTTGCACAACATCATCAGTCTCTAGGCTATCCAGTTCGGAGCCGATATCCTGAATGAGAATGCCTTCATTCAAGTCGAGGTTGGCAACAGAAGAAGCCGAGCTGTGAAGAGTAGAATTTAAGGCATGGGTGGCGGGAAAAGGAGGAACTGGCGGGATATCGTCCGAGACGGTGGACGTGCCACCGTTTTGGCTGAGGACACGAAGATTTGTCAAGGACGAAGAAGCCCTCAAACCTCTTGGTATTGCAAGACGCGAAGGGGAAGAGCGATTAGATTTCAGTGGGTTCGGTCTTGATGACATCTCGGACTGACCTCAATTGGTCTTGTGAGCCTTGTGAACTTTCCGTGACCACCATGAATTATGCTGCCAAACAGGGCGAAGTAGGCCGAATATCGTTGCTTCAACCCTTGCTAATATATTTTACAGCCCTGGTTCGAAGACGGCAATATTATTCTGGTCACTGACGAGTGTGAGGGCGGAGAACTCCCAGAGCTCGAACCATCTACTGCCATGATGTTTAAAGTTCACCGCGGGGTTCTAGCTCGCCATTCTGACATGTTCCAGGGGATGTTTGAGCTCTCAGGCTCAAATCCAAACTCCTCACACAGGGACTCCCAGACAATACAAGAATGTCCATTCGTGCGGCTTTACGACTTGCCTAGCGAGTTATCCAACCTAATCAAGGCTTTGTACGATGGCGCGTGAGTTCAAGCGGTTTCAAGCGAGTCTGTCATGTCCTTTAATCATAATTTGTTGGCGTTGACCCTCTTCCAGTCTAAGCCCACCGACCTGTACTCGTAGTTTCCAGCGGTTGACTTCACGACTCTCCAGGTCATGGATGACTCGTACTGGCCCTTTGCATTTTATGCAATCCGCCATCAACGAAGTAACAAATGACCCTACTTTCTGTCGACCATGCCAGGTCAATTTTCGGATAGATGTCACTGCAATCCGAGAGGTAGCCTGGAATGACTTGCCTGCTGTTGTAGGCTTGCCATCATGGGAAGTGCTTCGCACAGATATATGATCTATTGGTACGTCGTCTCACTACCAGCAGTGTTTTGTCTGATAATGCTTCTTTTCAGCTCATGTCCTTGTACCCACATTCCATTTCTGTTCCTTTCATCGCCCAGGCACCACCATTTTTCGACCATGTCCTCTGTCAGCCATTTACTCGGCCTGTCGTCCTGGGGCAAAAGTTCTAGATCAAAGAAATCAAGGGCCCCCGACCCAATACCTGTTTCTGGATCGAACAATTCAACTACCGAATTTTCACTTTTCATTCAAAGTGAAGATGGCACGACTCACTGCACTGCGCGTCAAATGGACATCCAATCTCGAACTTTCCCACCGAAAGACCAAGAGCTTCTGCGCCTCCTCGCGTCGCAAGAGATATTGACTCTTTCCAGTCGATACCGAGAGAGTCGCCCTGCCTCATTCTCGAAATTACAACACTCTGTCGCATCGCATTCATCAAGTCTAGACTGTAACCACCTGCGATATCTGTCCCGAGTCCCACTTTCACACCTTGTTGTAGTGCTTCCCTCAGTCGAAAGGGCTCGGAAGAAAAATAGGCATTCGACAGGGGACAGTGAGCTATCGCTGTCCCAGCCTGTTGTACTTGTGACAGAGAAGCGACGTCGAGAAAAGTGCAGTGGGCTTGAATTGTTCGAGGTGTTAAAAGGCCTGCTTTTTGAAAAACCTCTATATCCTCAATTCCACGTTCGTTTCTCACCCATTGCAACTTGATCCTGCGACTTCTGCCATATGGCTCTGGATCTTGAGCGACATGGTCTCGGAGAGTTGACCCAGTCCACGCAGCAGCTCGTCGGAACAGGTTGGGACGAATCTTGGGGTCAGGACTGGTTCAGTGAGCTGACGGTGAATCGAAAGATGTGCTACAGCATTTCGGCATCGGTTGACAAAGGACTTTGCTGAATCGAGCGAGATTTGTGCAGAAGGGTTCCATATAAGTTGGCCGAGTAGAGATGTCCATCGATAATTTACCAATGAAAGCTCGTATTCCTGCCATTTGCATTACATCGGCCAGGATGATGCTGTATACCGTTTATATTAGCCCATTTTCCCGAGTCGGTATGCACGAACTTGGTATCTTCCTTGATCGTCCCAAAGAGCAGCACTGCGCCTGTTCCAATGTCGATAAGCCTTCGTGCCAGCCTTTCATACACCCTTCGAGCTAGAAATGGATCTGCATCCATTCTCTCTTCGGCTTTGAAGGCGTACTCGTCGAGCCATTGCATTAGAGGCAGATGCAAACCGTTTCCTTGATAGAGAAATTGAGGAGCATGCAGATGAAGATCACAAAAGGTAGGGAGGAGAAAACTTCCTCGCGGGATCGCAATGACTTTCTCAACCGTGTTTTCCAACAGCAAAACGGAATCGCTGGTGCCGATGTCCTGAAAATGGGTGATGAAGCCATCATCGTTCACGGCTAAGCTGACGGTTACAGAAAGTCTTGCAAGTGAACAGAGACCTGCCTAGCAAATGGTTTTCAGCGATAGACAATTTTGAGCTCACTGACGAACTCCAAACGAAAGTACCAGTGAACAACATGTGATTATATAACAAATCGATTTGTGGCGTAGAACCTGGAGCAATAAAAGTTGTCTAGACGTGGGACAGAAATGCAAGGATTGTTGATTGTAATAAATGATTTACAGATGCTTGTAGGATAGCTACATCAAAATATTCGAATGTCCATTTAGGCAACATTTTATTGCCTTTGAGAATGTGAATCTGTCCAGACAACCGCCTTTTTCCGATTTGGCTTTCGAGGAACTGGTGGAGGCGGAATCAACGGCGGTGGGGGCATCGAGAGACTTATCGCTGGAGAAATTGGCGATTTCTGAATTGTCACTATGGAAGACTTTCGCGTGTGGTCTGATGAAGATGACTCCGCGGAACCAGAGCCAGATAGCTGGGGCTTTATTGGAGCCAGTGGCGGTGGCGTCGGAGGTAGCTTCCGAGGACTTACAGGTAGTGACTCGATCAAAGTCGGTTCGCCAAGAGGCGTATTGGGCAATGCTCGAGATTGACGAGTAGCTGGAATGCTCGTGATCCGGGGAATTGGTAAAGGTGTCGCAGGAAGTGAAGCAGGTAAGGGTGTTGAAGGAATGTCAACGCCATGGGAAGGGGGAATATACATGTTGAAAATGAACTCAACTGTATCTTGCCTCTCTTCCCTGGCAAAATTGGCCATTGGAGGATTTGGAAGAGGTGACCGTCGTTTCGCCTGAACGACTGGAACCGGTTTTGGCTCCTCGACAGGCTGAGAACGAGGAGAGACAGGTGGTGGCGGAAGTGGTCTCGAATCGCTGCGATTCCTTGTTAAAGTACTAGTCGCAAACGGATTCGAAAAGGAAACATCCTCAGTCGGAGCTACTGGTGGCTTTGGAAGATTTGGTCGTCGAGGCCTTAAAGGAAGTATAGGCGGAAAATCCACAGGACGTGGACCTCGTGGATATCGCACGGACCTTCGACGTGAAACGGGTGAGCGAGCCTGAATTGGGTGAAAGAATAGGTGTCGGTGGCGGCAAGTTCGCTGGAGGCATAGGGAACAATGCAGCAAGCTCTAGAGCTAACTGGAGAAGGAGTTGTAGCTGAAGTCGAAGACGAGCTGACGCTAAGACTAGTCGGAATACTGGTTCGCACATGTACTTGGGGCCGCAGGATAATGCCTGGTGGGCGTGGCCCTGCAGGAGGCGATCTTCTCTGATAGCTCCGTCTGGAGACAGTTAGACTCTATTGATCGAAAGGTTCAAGCAAACGCACCTCTTTGGTCGATCCAGCTGCTGTCGAAGCCTGCTTCTGCTTCGTCTCCGGCGAGGATCAGTAATAGGACTTGAGCGATTGCTACCAGCATCTTTCAAGTTTCTACCTCTGCTCATGACACTGCTGCTTCTCGCTGATTCCGAATCCACCTCGACAATCACTTCCAGTCGCTGCTGCTGCATCGGTGTCGTTGCATAAGACAATCCCGAATTTAACGAAGAGATGGGAGATCTCAACGGAAGACTCGAGGTTCGAAGACGAGGTGGAATCGGCTTGGCAGACAATGGTAAAGCAGATTCACTGGTTATGATAACAGCTGGAGCTGAAAAAGGCGCTCGCATTCCGTTGGGATGACGCTGTGGCGCATCATCGTCCTTCCATGGATCATCGGAAAGGTCAAGTGGATATGGCCTTTTGGCGAGGGATATGATATCCGAGAATGCTTCAACCGGGGCCTCTGGTTTGCGATTCTCAGGTTCGAGGCCTGGGACATACTGCCGATAATCCACGTCCCTGATCATGGACCGGCGATCATTTTCTTCCACGGGCGTCGGAAAGAAAGACGAGTCTGAGGATTGGGTGCGAGTAAGGATTGTCGATGATATAGATTTATTTCTTTGGGCCCGCTGGCCGCGCAAAGAGAGTGTGATTGAAGCTCTTGTTGGTTGAATAGATTTGGGCGGATTTTGGGGGGATTTGAGTATCGGGGTCGGAGGTACCTCTGGCAGCGGTTTCGTATGCTGAGTGTAAATCGAAAGCGCCTAATAGAGTTTTATGAGAGAGTGAGATGAATAAAAGACGACATACCAATTCTCCCAGCTCAGTCCAATGATGTCTATCGATTGGCCCAGGTGTGACCAAGTCGAATTGAGGTGCGAGCAAGGATTCTCGATATGTCTCATCGTCTTTTCCAATTCCAAAGATTCGTCCGTACTTGCGGAGAATCTTACGTCGATAGCGCAAATAAAGCATCCCCATGATCAAGCCCAATATTCCAAGAATTGCTCCTATAGCAGCGCCGATAATGATAGCAGAAGAGCTGGTCGTCGCAGCGGGGGAAGGAAGTAGGGGAACTAGACCCAGTGGAGGTTCCAGCGGGCATAGAAGGTGTAGTCGTGAGATTCCCCGGGAAATCGTCACCTGGTTCCACGGAAGTATATCTATGGTATTTTTAAGCAATTCTGTTGGAAGATGGCAGTCGGTAAGGTCACGAACATAAGTGCATCAAGGATGCAGTAATCCGAGACGTCTGTCGCAAATTGGACGATCACAGTATGCTGAATGTTCTCGAGACCTTGCATACTCCAGACTGTTTCAGACGCCACAGTCTCGGGACCACCGTTGGCATTGAAGGGAAGCGAATGGTCTCGAAGATCGACCACAGAAGAAGGAAAGTCATCGACTGATATCTTTACCCCGACAGAATATGGCCAGCGCGGTGACAGAAAATATATTGCTATACCTGGAAACCATCCATTGAGGACCAACAGAAGGAACGGAAGAATGTTGAGTTGTCAAAAAGTTGAGACTGATCTTCAGGCTCACCGGTGAATACAAATCGGGCATCAGCATTTGATTGGTCAGTCAAATGGTGACTTCCTCCAAAATCGAGAGCGCTTTCTTGAGATACGGTCCATCCCGGAGAATAGTGAATCGTCGAGTTGTTATCGTCAATAGTCTGATTGAAAGCTCGCTGGGCTCTGATGCAATCAAGCTGCGAGACGGTCACCAGGACAAGGGATAGAAGGGAGAAAGGGATCCGTTGAATCATTGCATGAATATGGAAGTCGAAGAGCGAAAGCTGACGACAGCATACCTTCCGTCCTTCAAGATAGAGGTTCCAACGTTGGATTTGTGTATGTCAACCAGTGCAAGCTGAAGCATTTGGATTGGCTGAGCCTAGTATAGCCTGTCTGTCTCAGCAAGATAGATCAGTGGATCAGTGATGAATCCCGTTCATCTGGGAATGTTGGGCCTAGCCAGCTCCGGAAGACCAGACATTTTGACGAAAGAGAGGAAGAGCAACTGAGCAGAGCAACAAGAAACAAGTATTCACCGAAGTGAACTTGCCAATAGAACGTGGACGTCGTAACAAGCACAGTGGAGTGAGTACCGGTGGCAGTGCTGTCCGGTGACTTGACGTTTTCCCGACCAAGTTCCACCAATCAGAGAGAATACATTCACGACACGAAACACAGTACAAACTTGATACCAGGGAGTGTACAGTGCGATAAATGATAGGTAAATAATAGCACAGAACAAATAATCCAAAAAAGAGAGAGAATGTCTTTCTACATTGTGAACGCATCGGCGGTACCAAACATTGATACAACCGCCTCCTTCTTTTTTCTCTCGCTCGAGTTCAACGACGCCCTGTCTGCAGCAGCCTTCTTGGATCGCTCCTTAAGGTCGTGTGCCAGTTTCTCTTTCCTGGCCTTGGACTCTTCCTTCTTTTGTTTCTTCAACTCTGCTTTCGCTGCCTTTGGATCCAGCAACTGTATAGGCGTTGAAACGAGAGACTTGTTGGACAATAATCGACTGAAAGCTCCGGTACTAGGTGAAGTAGATCCCGTAGATTCTGTTCGATCTCGGACAGTATCGCCTTTGTTGGGCTGAGATCGAGAAAAGCTTCCCATCTTTGGTGATGAAGATCCAACAGATTCTATCCTCTCTCGCACTGTATCCACGGACCTTTTTCCATTATCGACGGTTCGAAGCAAGAATGGTGCAGGTGACGAAGAATGAAATCTTTCAGTCCCCGAAGTCTTGAGAGTCGTGGTCGACTGTGAAGTCGCAGAGCTCTTTGGAGGCGGACTGGAAATCAAGTCCAGGCTTTCTTGCGAACCGACCACACGGTCATAATGGTTTTGACTGCCTAAATCACCATAGACTCGACGAGTTCCATCATGGTCCTCCTGAATGATTGTCAAAGGGTATCCGGCGGGCAATTCATGTCCGAAACCGCTGCTGGGTGTCGAAGGCGACATGGGGTTCGATCTGCTCGAACTGCTCAATGAACTGTAAGATGCTGATGATACCAGGGATGGCGTATAACCGCCTCGGCTCTCTCCATCCGAGGTGTAAACCTGACCAAGACGAGGCCGAGGAAGATGAAAAGCGGAATAAGGTGCTCCATGGTACTGTTGCTGGTCAACAGAATCACCATCGCTATAAGTCGAACTGGAGTCGACCCGTCTACGAGGTGAAGCATATTGCCTATATGGTCGAGATATTACTGCTTCATCAGCGCTATCGTCGTCTGACTGAGGATTGTAGGTCGTGTCAGAATTGCGGCTCTGAGACCTGGAAGTATCTCGACTGATGACTGATCCGTCTAGCAATTCGGCCATGGCATGTATCTCGTTTTCTGTAGACACAGAGACAACGCTGACGCCACGATTGTGCCGTTGGCGACTTGCCGAACTGAGGAAGGGAAGACAACTGATCATCGGAATCAGAAAGAGCGGCTTGGTCGGGCATGAGGCGGGGTTTCGGAGAAAAGAATAAGGGACTGGGAGCGCTCCGGGCATCTAAAAAGAGGGAAAGTAATCAATATACATTGAATAAGGAGAAAAAGTCATATAGGACTAACTATAGTTGTAGTTGGTATTACTGGGACCAGTGTCTATAGCGGTTCGCCATCTGGCGTCCGATGTCCCTCGAGGCCTGGAGACATACTTGTCATTGTTCGGGGGACCGCCTGATCCATTCGAAGGGCCGCCGCCACCGCCTCCGACATCGGGAGGTCGACCGCCACCGCTACCGTCTTTATCATTGCGCGATTTGGACGGCCGCTTTTGAGTGTAGGACTGGAAACCGGGACAATCAGTTTTGTTGCGATCTGGAAAAAAAGTTAAAAAATACCATCACTGTTTTCAAAGCTCTGATGAAAAACCGAAAGTCAGTCAGCAAATATGACATGAATGGTTCAAATAATACTTACCGGATCTGCAAGCTGCGACAGCTACAAAGGGTGGCCACCTCGTAGACCCCAACGGAAGTAGAATTGGACAAGGCTCGATGCATTGCATGTCTGACCAATGTTTCAAGGTGAGTAATCTGATAATTTGTCGCCAGGACCAGTAATTGACTGAGAACAGCAGGAGCATGCTGCAAAGGAGTGATGATGGACATGGAATAAAAGTATTGCAATAGAGCCAGTGTGATTGGATAAGGCTCTGACAGGAAAAAAGCCCGAGGAGTGAGTCTGGGGTCCGGTCGCTGGTCATTCGTAGAACCTGGAAGGTCGGGAAGTGGAATATGCATAGGAGTCGAAGGTAGACTCTCCATCGCGGCCATGGCCGACTTTAAAAGCTTCTGTCTCTGCTCCTTGAACCATGGCCAACGATCCTCGAGTATTCTCCGAGAGCAGGCGATTTTTCGACCATCATCGCAGCTGATCTCAAAGTCGGCTAGCACTTTCTCTTCAAGCGCTGCCAATCCCAATTCCTGCATGTCGAGGTCCAATCGCAAAGGAGGCGGTTGGTAAATTCCAAAGGCCTCCAGATCAACAATGGCTACGTGATCCCAACTGAGAAGTCGACGATTGTAATCATCGACGAGATTCCCATTCCTGTTTCCGAAGACAAGGAACTTGTTGGCATCTGCCCACAGACAACCACGGAACCAGGAGCCAGTTTCGACAGCTTTTCCTGGATCAATCCTCGACCATGTCATTGTAATAAGATCCAGGACCCAGATGGAAAAGGACTGATAACTATGAGCGAGATAGGTCCCAGCTATGATGAGATGAGTCCCGAGAATGGCGCCGGTGGGGAATCGAAGACCAGGTGGGAAAGTTGTACCCGCCATGGTCGCTGAGCGATCCTCGATGGTGAAATCAGTGTCAGGAAGAGGTGAAAAGACCTCGAGCTCGCGTTTGACATCAGTGAACTGTCAAGTATGGATGAGCGCTTGACAGGTGTGAAATCATGTCAAATCACCCACATTGTAATTACTGTACAGGAAAATGTCAGCTGGGTGATCCTCTGTAGGCGCCGCAGAGTATGGAAGATGCGAAAGGGTTTCGGGAGCAGTAATCTCGGCATTGTCAGCGGTCGACTGATCTTCTCGAAAATGGGCACCTGAAGGGCCTAGGGCTGTCACTGTTTGCAGGAAATTCGGCCTGGGGAAAGCGAACACAAAGGTTCGAGGAGACCGCGACACTTCGATAGGTACCGCAATGACGAGGATAATCGCGTCGAAGGACCCAAGCCTTGCCAAGAAGGTCGTAGACACAGACATCGTCAAGCCATGTGTTGTAAAAATCCTGACCGCCGATAATGAACAGACGGTCGCCTGTAATCGAGGATAAATGAGCATAGCGAGCTCGAGGCACGAGTGGGTCTGAGGATGGAGAGGATATATGTGATGCTGGTAACCAATGTCGGCTAGCAAGGTCAAAGAAACGAACGTCGTTGAGCACACAGAGCTCGTCGGGATTGGCAGAGTCTGGCTGATTGCTCATTCCACCGAACACCACCAGCTGATTGTTCCCTACCGATAGGGTGAGCTGAAGCCCAAAAGATGATGTTAAACCTACAAGCATCTGCGCTATGGAAATATCTAGCTCTGGGGACATCGTCTTCAGGATATGCTGGTAGCCTTTCCCATACACAAGTCTCAAGGTCGAAGACGTAGAGGTCGGAGACCATGCGACGCTCTGTAACAAGGCGACCACCCTGTTATTCTAGTTTAACGCCAAGTCCAGGGAATAATAGAATCGGAACTCACGAAGAGGTACATTTTCGAGCCCACTACCGTGGTCGATGCACCCTATCAAAGTTGATTTCCAGTTGAATATAATTAGGTTTGAGCGACTTACCACGAGCTTGGAAGGGACATCTCCTGTGGTTTTGCGACATGCAGTCGTCAAATCGTATATGGAGTGAAGCATAGCTCAGTAAAGAGCTCGGGCTGCTGGGACAGGAAGGATGATGGTTGAGGGAAAGCAATCTCGATGCGGACTTAGCCGGGCATTTATATAATTCAATCTTAGTGTGCAATAATATCTTGTGGCGTGGCCCTCGACACATTTTCCCTTCCTTTTCCCTGGATAAGCGCAATAAATAAGAATAAATGAATACGGATCTGAGTATCCTCGAGTCAGAATTGTATCCGTTTATACCAATAACATCGGCGAACGTGGTACCTTATCGGACTCAAAAGATTACCGTGGTCCGTCTTCTCTGCCACGTGAACTACCGGCTAAATTGACGCCACCAAGGAAACAGGAAACCGGCCCCTGTGTGAAGGAAATGAAGAGCTTTCATCGGCTTTCAAACCCTTTCAATTTACAGTAATCTCTGGTTTTTAGAATCAAGCGGAGAGGCGTCGGAATAATACTGTAATGGGTCGAAATTCCAGCCAAAAAATGTCTCTGGAGTTCACGTGCAATCGCTTGTCCAACACTGCCATCAGGTACTTTATCTACTAAAACATCCCAAACTAACTGCCGACCTTCTCCCTAGTTACTGTACAGCATGGATGTGATCATATCAGAACCTTCTCCTGACAAAATCAAGGTCCTTGCTAGAGCCCAGTACGACTCTTCGGATTCTTTATCGCCTGCCAATGTCGCTTCATCGCCCCTTGATCAGTTTCGTACATGGTTCAAGGATGCCATCGAGAGTCGGGCAGTTGCTGAACCAGAAGCCATGTCGCTCTCGACTGCGACTTGTTCTGGGATTCCATCAGCTCGCATGGTTCTATTCAAAGAACTCGATAACCGTGGCTTCATCTTCTTCACAAACTACACGTCTCGAAAATCCCAGGAGCTAATTGCCAATCCACATGCTGCTCTCGTTTTCTATTGGCGAGAGATTCATAAATCAGTCAGAATTCTTGGATCAGTCGAGAAACTGTCCTCCGCGGAAAACGAAGCGTATTTTAAGACTCGACCTCTTGGCAGTAGGCTGGGAGCATGGGCTAGCAAACAGAGCACTATCGTGGAAGAAGGAGAAGTTTTGGCACGTTTGAAGGTGATAGAGGATCGATTTTCTGTCAAAGAAGGTGACAAGGATGGCGACATTCCGGTGCCAGATTTCTGGGGCGGCTGGAGGGTGGTTCCAAAGTGCGTTGTGTGTCTCATCTTATTGATCCAGTCTCATTGTTTATGACAGTGAAATCGAATTCTGGTGTGGAAAGCCTTCCCGCCTTCATGATAGAGTAACATACATTCGAGAGGGCAACCCGACAGGGCAAGATTCTACTTGGACGATTAAAAGACTGGCGCCATAACCAATGAACGGAGATTGACGCTGCCGACGAACCATGTGCAGATATTTTGCTAGTTCCTGTGAGAGCGGACCAACGATGGTAATTTCATTTGCGCCGACTTGAGTGAGCGCCGTCCAAAGACTCTCTGACCCTTTGCCAGACCCAGGCCTTCATTTTTCCTCAAGAAATTGTCAGAAAAAGGCAATCTGAAGACATACGACTCGAAAGCTGAGAAGACTCACTCGTTACTAGGGCATATGGGTCCTGATGAGATAGATGGACGCTGAATCAATAGATCCCGAGACATCTCAATAAACAAGAATACCCGCGACGAGCTACGGTTGCGACAGCCGTTGGGTCACCTGAATCCCATGCTGGAATCCAGCCAAGACGCTCGAGTCTTCAGCGCTCAAACGGCTGTCTGCTACCACCGACCTAGCCAAGAGCAGCCAAATAACAAGGCGGTTATGAATCTGATTGCCTTTCTGATGGACCGATCGAACCTACTCGAGGAGCCGCGCATCAGGATTCACCAGGGCTCATCATTCGCAGCTAGCAGGTACCCTGAAGCCCAGACCAAGATATATCTTTTGCTAGATAGATTATGCAGTGCTCACGGTTCCCATTGGCCCACAGGGCCCAGAATATTACCGAAAGGATTTCGAGCAGGGTTGGCTTGACAAAAGAGGTCCAGTTTTGGAAGGTATATCAAACGAAGACGATAGTGACGCAATACAAGGTTCAGTGTCATGTTTGCCTTCTTTCGTAACACTTTTGCGACTGTCAATCAAGATGTGGCGTCGTAATGAACATTGTGCTGCCAAAATGGGATTGTAACAAGGGGAATGCTGGATTCTTCTACAGAAAGGTGCACATTTAGAACCAGTTCAGGTACAATCGAGTCTACTCACCAAGTGCCGACATAGCGCCAGCGCTGTATGTCGAGTTTGTGTCGGTACAGACTCGGAGATACATTTGGTTCGAGGACTATTCAAAGATTCATTAGCTGAGCTCACTGTAGAACCTAGACGATGCACCATATACAGCAACCTCGCGGAGACCTGGGTCGCCAGAAATATCACAAAATTCAGAGTCGAACCTACCGAGCGCTCGGAAATCTCGAAATATCGGACACCCTCTAGAATATCAGAGCCTAGTTGGCGGTTGAAATCATATGTGGGGTGACGGCGATCCGAGGTCGACGTGGCAGGCATGAAAGACGTCTAGGAAGTAGCAGATGCAAAACTTGAGATTGTTGGGAGACTAGAACAAGAGATGAAGTGAATACTGTAGCCTGAATGAAGAGCCTTGAAATCAAAGTCGTGTGTGATATCTGAGTTTGAAAAAGCATTTGGCGCCGATGCTCTCCGCCCTGTGTCGACGAAAATTGCTTCAACAATCTGCGGTATTCCGTCGCCATGTCGGTACAGAGACCAAGCCACCGACCCCACCCACCGAAAAGCTAGATGACTTTCGTCCTCCGTGGGTGTACATGACGACGAGATTGCTCTCTTATACCTTGATTCCATGTTCGCCAATCCATTCTATGAATTTTGTCCGACATACTGAAACTGCAGCAGCGGTAGCCATATATGGTGTTTTCTTCTGGGATTTTGGGGAACATGACCATGTTTTTGTACCAGTGCGTCGTCTTCTTTTTCGCGGGACCGAATGGATTTTGACGGGGTCCGGCAGGTGCGCGTTTGGGCTGCGAAACAAAGGGCTCTACTCTTCTCGCTGTCTTCTGAGGAAGAGGAATTGTTGAACCGGTCCAAGCTGGAATCCTCTTCAAAGCCCGAGTTTGAGGAAAGCTGATGACCTGGAACTCGCCAGACGCGACAAAAGTAGTGATTTGCATATTGTATCCCTATTGAACAACAATCAGTTAATCCTTCAGCTGGCATAGCCCAGCACCTTGCAAGTGGCCACAAAACAAAGTTGCGAAATTGCGCGTGACGAGGTTGTGACGCTATTTTGTTCTCTCATGTCGACCCGACCGCAGATTGCTGAATTACTAGCAGCATTGCATCGTGCAGTAAGGAGTTTCGCCAAACGTGTTATCTTTCTCTCGTTGAATGTTTCACGAATAGTGCTCAGAGAACGACGTGCATTGGGATTCCGAGGTGGCCCGAGTCAAAGATGAACGCGACGAAGCCCAAAAACAAGTTCATGCTACTCAGATCGAGTTGGGGAAGCAGGTGCATTCTGCTCAGCTTGAGTTGGAACAGGTGAAGCAAGAGCTGGCAGTTCGCTCTGTCTCGGTGAGTTTCGCTTGTGGTCCTTGCGCTCTACGCTGATAAATTCCGTAGCTCAAGCATGCGGAGCAAACAGTCAGTCCGGCTCTCTTTCGTATACACTGCACAGGCTGATTGATTTCCAGGTTGCTCAGCATTCAGGATACTATCGTCCACCTGCGACGGGAAATCGCACAGCTCAAAGGGCAAGCTCTAAATTGGCAAGAGCATTTCCTCCGTGTAGAGCAGGAGCGTTGTGTTCTATCCACGCGAATAGAGGAGCTTGAATTTCATCGTATAGTCCGTCGCTCTTCTTCTGCTCTCGTCTTTTCTAACGAATTCTACAGCATCGTACATCTCTCGACACAGCGCCGCTTACCCCAGTTTCACGACACCCAGACGAACGATCTTCTTCCTCTGCATCTTTACCACCGAAATCGAAAATCCCTCTTATCCCTCTTAGCCCTCCGGAACCCGGTCCTTCTGCGCGACCTCGTCAGTTCCCTAAATCAGCGACCAAAGCCGCGTTCAAGCTCGAAACCTGCTCCTGACTGGCCCCAAATCTAAAGCTGAACCCTCTCAGCTCTCTACATCTTTACACAAACCTAGCCAGCCAGTCATGACACGGGTTATTCGTCGTGTCCAGACGGTCATACGGGTGAAACAAGAAGATGAAAGTGAAGAAGATCCGCCGGCTTATGCAGCGGCCGAGCAAAGCCATAGGAATAGAAGCGCAGGAAAGCGGTCTCGGATGACAGTGCAGGACGAACCAGATGATTGGTCCTCTGGGAGCAGAAGTCCAGCGCATATGGCTGACGACGAAGAAGATGAAGACGAAGATGACCCTCTGAGAATAGGCGCTCAGGTACGTGATAGACACCAGGCCGAGCACTTAACTGACCGTTTGTTAGTCTAATGATCATGTACCGAAAACACCTGGCCGGACAAGGGTCGCGACACCTCCAAATCCTCCAACCAAGCGGCGTAAAGTCGCAGCTAATGCGCGGCAAAATCCTGTAAGACGAAAGCCTTGACCTTGAATTAGGCGGGACGACCCTTTTTATATTATTTACTATTCGTCTTGTAAAACAATCTGTATCCGTTTCAGCGCTAACCCAATATCAGGACATGGTGCGGTTAAATTACTTGTGTACAAGAGTAATCTTTACATGAGTTTGCCACTACCATTGACCATGCCCGACTTTTTCAGCGCTTTCGTGGTGGCGAAAAGAGCGCTGTCTAATAATGAAGGCAACAGTCAAAACTCCACCAACAATGGCGCAGGTTCTGAAGGAAAGAGTGAGTCGACTTGCTAACTCAAGAGAAAAATGGCCCGACGATGTTATAAAGTGTGCAAACGATGGTCGTGTATCCGAGTGCACAACAAGGATAGGTGATATTTCAAAGTTGAAGAATGCCCCTGGTAAGCCAGTGACACCATGCTGGACATGTACTCCTTGTGGGGTTTCTGCCTGAGAGCCCTTTTCAAGATCACGTTCGAAATGGGTGACGCTGTACTGATGGCTGTTTATCTTGGTTGCCCCATTTCAGAAGAAGAAGCTGAGAATGAAAGGATATCTCACGGTTTGTCCTTCCAGGGTACGGAACTGTGTAGAAACGACCTTGAGGAAATATTGGAACATGTAGGCCGATTTTGCGGTCTGAATGGTAAGCTAACATCACGCCATACAAGAAGAAATCATACCCTAGCCATTGATCCATCCAAAGGATTAGGTCCAAGACCTAAACGTGTCTTCATAGACTGTCCAACCTGCGCTTTGAAGATATCGTATTCGTCGTCGCCTGTATGTAGAGCATTAGCAAGGAATCAGACCGAGAAGAAAACCAAATGACCTTCAAATGCGAATTTGTGGATCGTATGAGAAAAGTCGTGACGAGCACCATCATCTCTGAGGTAGGGCACTAGTTCGTAAAAGCTACGGCCGCTAGTTTGGAATGAACGGCCAGGTGACAAGTGAATGTTGCCGATAACTTTGTTAACCCGGACTTTTCCAGCAATGTTGCACCCTTCATCTGCTTGGTCTCGTAGTTTATCAGCCCAGCCTTCGTCTTTACACTGAATAAACATGTTTGAGGGACATAGCGTTGATGTTTAGACAAGACTTACCTGCTCTATCGCGTCGGGGTTTGAGAAACTCCAGCCCCGATTCACGTACGCCTGCCGGACATCCTCGCAAGTATTGCAGCATCCGCCTTCCGGTTCTAGACCACCGTAGCAGGACCCACAGTAGTCGGCAGCCTTGAGCTCATTCATCTTGTCCAGGTCATTCCTAAGGTCCGCGCTGACAGCTGTTGGAAAAGCGATGCCCTTCTTGTCGAGACGGGTCTTGAGAATGTTATGCGAGATATCCCTCTGGGTCTCTCCACTAATGTCCATGACATCCAAGCTCAGGACTGAATAACAGGTTAGTTCCGCACGAGACTTGGAGATGGACGCTCACGGTAACACGGCACTCTCGGGAAAGTGATATTCATGTTCACTGTGAGTCTCTCTCCCCGACTCTTGTCGACAACAATGGAGGTGTCAATCGTGACCCTCCGATAATCAAAGAATTCCATCGTTGTAAACGTCAGAATAATTGCAGCAGCAAGAAGTGTCACTGGAAGGAAAGGTTCAATCAATAAACCGCATGGACGAGAAAGAACTGACAGAAAGCGCCAGTTCTAGTCTTGACTTTAACATCTTCTGTTGTCTGGAATGGTGGTGAGCAGGTAACTCGTCACCATCGTCAGCGAGCTCATTACCTTTCCGAATGCATCCACGCCTTTGAGGCCCGCAAATAATCCTTTCGCCATAACGAACCAAACGAACACCAACCGGGACCAGAGGTACAAGAATTAACAAGAGGAGAGTGCGCGGAAGAAGAGTTAAAAAGCAATGTGCAAAATCATAAGGCTCGTGATACGACACGATATGACACGTAGCCTGGTCACGACATCGAAACCCGAGTTTTATCCAATAAAAAGTATCCTATTCAAAGTATTATATAGCAATGCGGTCTACGCCCTGTTTAACTTTTCCAATCAAGTTCATCACCCCATCTCGGATACCGTCTGCTTGGACTCCAACAGCGTCGGAACTGCTGCGATAAACCCCAGTACCTCCAGGCCCACCAATACTTACATTGACACCAGCAAGATTCAGGTTTAGCGAGGGAGCATTAAGAGATGATTCTGGAGGCGGTTCATAGACGGAGGCTGGCAAAGATACTGCAGCTGAGCGAATCATTTCGAGATATCTAGCAAGCATTCGTGAGTGAGCAATGAAAACGACAGAAGAAAACTTACGACGATGAGTTATGGACACAGGTACCACCTAGTAATAATCGAACACCAGCCGAAGATGGTGTCCCTCCATTGATTGGCTGCTGGGGCTGCTGATTCAGTTGCGCTATGGTTCGCGCTTCCTCGTATGTAGTTCCACCAATCATGAAGATGATAATATCTTGTGGTCGTTGAAGCGAAGCATTGGGACCAGGGCTTTCTACAAAAGGGTAGCTGGTTTCCTTGAGCCTGCCTCTGAACAAATTCTCGAGTGTCTGAGATAGATGTGGAGCATGTTGCGTGTAGACGTTTTCAACGCCCTTGAACAGGTCAGTATACATGACCAATGGCTCAGAAAATCTTCACCTTGAGTCCCTTGAGCGCTGAACGACCCTTTGCGAGCAAGGACTCTGTGGAAAAGAGATCGTCCTGTCGCTGATCAGCACCAGCGACATTCAGAAACACATAAACAAGCTGAAACGAGTCAATAGAGTCCAAAATGTTTGTCACAGTGCTCACTCGTGCATCCTCACGAGGAACGTCGTTGGATAATAATAGACCAATGAGGGCAGCAATGTTGGCTGTCTGGGATTTCTGGTATCGCAGAGCGTAGAGAATCGCTAGACGAAGCTTATTCGCTGGTGAAACCGCCTTATCCATAATAGCTGCTTGGACGCTCTATGGAAATCTGTCAGGATTCGACCTCTTGTCCAACAGGCGAATTGCCAACCTTGAAATCTGCACCAGCACTGGTCGCCAACCCTTGTTCAATCTCTCCGACTTCCAGTAGCTTGTCTCGTCCCACAATTCGACTCAACTCTCCGACCAGCGCCACATGTTTACTGACGTTTCCGCCTAGCTTTCTGAACTCTGGATATTCTTCCACAAATCGTTTCATGTCGCTTATGGAGTTTATAGATGCTGGTGACTGAGCGAGTGAACGAGACTGGTAGGATTGAACATAGTTTTTGAGAGAAGTTCCCAGGTCGCCAAATGTCGCAAGGTAATGGGCTTGGAAAAATGGATCCGTGGAGGTCGTTAATGTGATTTCCTGTCGCTGGAATTAGCGTCCAAAGATATACGAGGAAAAGAAACTCACAGAGAGCTCCGAACGTATATCAGGAACTAGGCTAAGATCAACTCGACCATTCTGGATACCCAAAAGTTCGTGCACCATGGCTTGGTAGGTCCATTGAGACAGTAACGGTGTAACAGGATCATTTCTCCGGTCGAGAATAAGGAGCAATGGAGGCACTTGAGTCAAACGGAAATCGAAGAGTGAGGATTCGGACTGTATTTGATGCTAAGGGGGTAATCAGTGAGGAACTTCAGTTTATGAGGTGAATCCACTAACATGGACCTCATTCGCCAATTTCTTGGCCATCAAGCTCATCCTCTCGTACCGTATCTGAGGCTTTTTCTTCAGGCTCAACAGGACTGATATTATGCCTTGCACAGAACGGGCGAGAGCGTTTGGATTCCACGAGTTGAGGGTAGAGCCATAGAGCGGCTTGCTGGAAGAAGGTACATGATTCAAGGAAAATAAGCAAGGCAGGAGCGGCGCGTAATCTGCGAAATATTCCTAGACAACGGTGAGCGCCGCGTTATATGCCAGCAAACAAATAGCGCACCTGGACTTCACGGACCACTTCATATTCATCAACTTCAGCGAGCCTTTCTATGACGGTTTTGCTGAGAATGTTGCTAAAGTCTGGTGGGATATCAGAACGAGTTTAACGAATGCCATGAGCAGCTAGAGATTCACCAACTGACACAAGTAGTACTCTCCATACTTGGGCTCGCGAAGTTCAGCTTGGAGTGCCTCGAGGCTGTCTTCGCTGCTCTGTAGAAAGCAGACGCATTTCATATGGGGCATACGATCTCGTTTCTTGTTGTCTATTCGGTCAGTCAAATAGACCTGATGTGATAACAATGTCGATTGGGTAGAGGCCAAAGAGACTATTGGAGTCTGGAATGCAGTTTCGAAAAGGCTGCGCCAGTGAAGATGTATGAAGACGTACTGTATGACTATCGAGCAGCAAGACCTTCATGGCCGCTGGCTCTGCGACAAGTTTAGAGACATAGGTCTCTACCGCTTTTAGCACGTCCATAGAGCAGAGAATTCGTATGAGACTATGTGAGAAGGCAGAAACTGCGGCAAATGAGCGGTTCAAGTCACATGCACTGACCTATGCTGAACTCGACCAAAGCCGCTGCATTCAGACTGGCTGAACTGACAATAATGTAAAGCAGCTCTTATCTGTTGAATACCAATGATAATTATTCATGCCAGGATAGTCACTTGATAGAGACGATCCCAGGCTAGAGCTCCAGAAACTGGTCTGTGGATCGGACTTCTGGATTTTTATTCCTTCCGGATGACATTCATCATTCAATAAATGCACCTACATTCGCATGCAATGCAATAATTTTCGGCCTGCTCGCTCAGTCGCTCAACCCATTTGCCTTGATTAAAGGGCTATCGCGGTGCCGCAGCCGATCATCATTCTGTACTTAAACTTGGAGTGGGCTGGTGGGCTCAACTGTACCCAATGTCTGTCTCCACAGATACAACGTCATTTCATGCAGCTGAATTGGACAGAGCTCTCTCTGAACAATCCTTCGGCATTCGCGGTTATTCAATCCTGAATACGGATCCTTATTCTGCGGTTGCATCGGTCTCTCTCCTCGAGGACAAGATTATCTCTCTCGTCCTCACAAATCGAGGTTATTCTGTAGGTCCGATGAGCTTTGAGGTGTTCATTAGCTCATCAAATATACCCAGCTCGCCACGAAGCCTCCATCTATTCCTGCTAGAACCTTTGAGACCGTGGAAAGCCTCCTAGAGTCGGTCAGCGTTCAGTTTTCTAACAAGAGGCGCGATGAACTATGCAGAAAACTGGAAGAGCTGTCCTAGGTGCGTCCGTTGTAATCCACATAATTGACTGACTCATTTCGACCATCAGGTTCACAAACTACACATACATGTACATTATACGACAATTCTCTATTCATCTAATCTTCCCGTGTCAACTCTTCTCTGAAGAGCTTTCTCGTACAGTTCAGAAGTAAACACATCTCCGGCTCTAGCTTTGGCAATCGCACCCCCGATCCAGGCTCGCTCAGCCTCATTTCTGATACAATTCGCCCACCATCTGTCCATGCTGCTCCGGATCCCTCCAGAGTTGAGCTCGTCGGATTCACTTTGCTCATTGAGAACATGAAGAAGGAATCCTGCGTTGAAGCGCTCCAGGCCAAACTCGGACAAGCATTTCAAGATTCGGGAAATTCGAAGATTATTGTGGGATGAGCCTAGTCAAGTCAGACTATGCTCCGAGGGATGTTATGCGCCACTTACGGACCAGGTTCTTATATCTCGTAGCGTAATTTCGAGGAGGCAGAGAGCGGGCAAGACGACCAGTGGTCTCATCGACCAGACGCATTCCGTAAAAGTCTAGCATCAGCGTATACGAAGTGATAATTCGTTTGACAACCGCAGGGATCGCTTTTCATTGCATCAAGTTCATGTCGTTGTAGGGGCTGAGACTGGTAATTCATGCCCATCTCTTGTAATGGAAACCTATAGGCCGCAGAAAATGAGATTATAGGATAACAGAGTGGACATGGACTGACAGCCACTGAATGAATCCATGGTTGTATTCCAGGCGCTCATAATCCCCCTGCCATCGGTCATGAAGCTCATCGATGAGAAGATTATCAGGCTGACAACGACGGCTGTTGCGGTAAAATTCTATATTGGCGGATTTTACTGAGTTCATTCCTTGCTCCAGGATATCTGTCAATGGTCAGGGAGACCTCTTCTTCAAAAATAATTAACTCACCCATCTAGGAATTCTTGGACATCGCGGGGCAAGGACATTCTAAATGATGAACGTGGTTGAAGATGAAGGAGCCTTCGCGTAACGGGACGAAACAGTGACATGTCACTGTGACCGTCAATAAAACGCGCTTCTCGCGCCTTCACCGCGACTTGTGGGTGCGTCAGGTTCAAGATTCGGGATCAAATGCGCTCTATTTACAAACAGGACGCGTCTTCGCGACTCTGGCTATTCCCGAACTGACATTCGCCGTTTCCCCGTACGACTGTATCCCTACTGCTGGTTCTCGACTGCCGAGTGGCCTGACTGAGAAGGAGATGAGTATACCGTAGTATACAGACTTTGTACCCTTTCCGAACATTCAACGGTTGATCAGCAGTCCTTGTTCCTGGATAAATACGGCTACCAGCCCCGAACTTCTACTATATCGTATGAAATCTATTGAACGAGTCTTTATGGAATCAGATCTTCGACCTTCTGGGGCACGCGATCCGATAGAGCTGCAGAAGACGGCGCTTCTCGCACCGATTTCAACACAATTACTAGCTGCATTTTCTGTCTACTTGGAATCCTTCAAAGGTTCACAATCCTTGGAGACTGCATGTCGGTTGAAACTCGGTTCTTTGCGGTCAACTTGGAGTCTCGTTGCTTTTCCGAGTACTTGACTCGCACGGAGGCCGCCTTTCTTTCCTTTGCTGAGAAATGCGATTTACACGTTCACGCTCTCGCATTCGTGAAAACTGACACCGAGACATTTTCACTACAACTCTGACCGGTATTTCTCTCGGCGTCACTTTCTTCGCAAAACGAGACACGGTCCAGTGGACCATCATCCGGGATCTCACCAGACAATAGCGCAATGGGACTCTTTCTGCGACGCGTGACATCCTAAATCTCCGATGAAGCCTCACTCAGAACCTATTTCTCTGCTAGTCAGTCAGAGTGTCCCATTGAAATCTGGCTCGTGATGTCCACCACACGGTGATCACAATGGTCTATGAGGAATCTCGAGGAATCAACCTAACACTGGTAAGCAGGTTCGGTAACCTCCAGCAAACCATCAACATTGAACATGAGCGCCCCAGAACGTTATCTCGCATTCAGAATCAAAGACCGGATGGCGATATCATATGCGTCTCGACATCAGGCCCGAACCTTCCGAGTACCGTATCATCTGCAACGCCATAACTTATAAGGGTCAACGACTCAATCTATCACTTCAGGGCGCAATCTAGATATCTAGATGAATCTCCAGATAAATCGTCTATTTTTCATTGAAACAGCACAGAAAAACTCGCACAAGCTTTATAATATGGCCAAGTTTCAAGGCTTCGACGTGTCCGTATTACTTTAACTTGGCTTGTGCAAGTGGCCTGCAAAAAATGCACGTGTGGAGATTCTGACACGTATCGACTCGCAAGAGCTGCTGGCAGTGGAAGGCGTACGGACCGCGGGAGGACGTCCGCTGACGGTGATCATGATCATCGAAGAAGCTGTTAATCGAATTCTTGATATGAAAGAACCGGGCCCAAAAGCCTGAGTTCCGAAATTCACGATTCTGGTTTACAAGTTCAGCAGATCCGAGGGACAAGGCAGGTGCAGCCAGGTTACACAGTCGGGAATGAGTCAAAAATTTAGGTGTGCAAAGAACAACTCACTGCTTATTGACCCAGTGACCCACTAGCCAGATACTAACTCAGGCTGAAGCGTAGCAGTTGATTCCCAATCAACGTTAACCGAAAACGAGAGATTAATGAATTCCATGGTGATCTTTCAAGTGATACTATGAAGACACGCACCGTTTAATCCATCTTGGTCTTCTGGAAGGCGGGAAGAGGACAAGGAAATGCGGAAGTCGAGACCGCGGTCTTGGTGATCAGAAGCAAAAGTGTATCGAGCAAGTAAGTACTAGCTCGACGGCCGGCCGATGAAAACTGAGGTCCATGGCTGTCATGGTCCACGCGAGACCTTGGAAGTTGGGCACCATTGAGGGAGGAAATAGTATCATCGCAATAATGTCATGTCATCTCTGATCCACGGAGATTCTTCAGCCGAAAGCCTCTAAAGGCCTCCGTGGACTTGGATCGTGTATCATTGCAGGCTTCAAATAAGTATCTGGCGCAGTTAAGGTGGTGGCATGAACTCAGGGCAGATGTACCCTGGATATTTTAGAGAGAAAGTGTCAAATTGGACTCACAGACTTGAACCTGCTGGATAAAGATATCTTGGGAAGGACCTACGCCTGAAAGTGCGAAATTCCGTCGGCAACACGGAGCTTGTTGAACAAAATTGTGACAGTCACAGCTGGTCATCAGGATCCCGTGACCTATTGACGCGGCATGGCCTCGGCCCGGAGTTCGAACTCGTCTATGTCGAATACAAGACTTGAACTAGGAGTCGGGTAACAAGGCCATGCTGCTAGATTCTTGTCTGAAGTTCCTTCTCATGGAAGAGGTGACGAGCTCTAACGTGACGCTTCAGAAACGCTTCTGAACGCTCAGCACGGTCCGACGAATGTGTTCGGGAAGGAGTGTCGGGGAGGAGTAGATCTTTTGCGAAACCAAAATACATACGTTTAAAGGTCGCCGATCAAGGGCCCTGCGGATGACGGATAGATGGATAATATTTGTTGAAGGCTTGAGCGACATATGCATGTGCTTATGTCGCCCTATATAAGGATTAGCGCTCTCCACCGCCGCGGAGGTCATTGGAGTCGTTCACCCTGACCATTCATTACTTGTGTATTGCTAAGTCTTGCTGAGGTTTGAAGGCGATACGTTGAAAACAAAACTGAGTGCTTACACATACCTATTCAACCGGAGGCAACGAAAGCTTGATTCTTATTGGCTAAGCAAAGTATGAATGGATTGGCGTTCAAGTGTCATTGGTCTCCTTGGGGTCAGCGCCCATGGGGTACTTGTAGAGAGCTCCACGGAGGCTAGGGAGGAGCGAACGACTCTATTCATCGCGGAATGAGCTTTAAACCGAAAACGAGCTGGGAATTATGCGGGAGGAATATACGTATACTGTTCCTCAGCGCTCGTTAGCAGGAACTGAAGAGATGTCACGGAAACCGCCGTAGCGCGTATTCGCCGGCGGCTTTGGTAATCCTTGGTAAGAAAGTCTATCTGAAGAGGCCAAGAGTTCGAGTTCGAGTCTTGGCTCGTTATCAAGACTACCAAGAACGATCCAAGGACCGAGGACTTGACTGATCCAAGCTCTACTTCGTTGAAGCAAGCCAGATTCTTAAAGTATCCCTTGGAGGAGCCAGGTACCCGCACATAGCGGTGACGGGAAACAAGCCGTCTCCGTCGCGCAAGCCATCAGCGAAGTTATTCCGAGCGAGTCACTCCATATCATCGTTGGATTGCGAAATCAGGCCTTGAAAGCAGAGCCACAGGGAGGCTCTAGATACTGGTTCAAGTGACCTTTATGACTCAAGGGAGACGCCGCTGCTGCTCCGAATAAAGGCTGAGATTAGACGCCTTCTTTTGCGGGGAAAATGAATTTTTGACAGCGCATCTGGGGAAGAATCGTGACCTGAAACGTTGATTGACAGTAACAAGATGTGTAGGTGGATAGAGCGTACTATAGTTAGACGGCTTGGTAATGCAACCGTGGACGTGGATCAAATTTTCAAGTTGACAGAACAGGAAAGACGAACAAAATGACGGGCACCGGGAATCTAACAAAAATCAGCTTCTACCGGAGTGAAAGACTCAAAGATGAATAAAGTGATGACCTGCTAGAGTGACAATAATTTGAGGAATTTGAGAGTCGTGCTCAAGCCGTTTTCCGACCTTGAAAGCAAAGGGTAGTACCCATTGGGCAGATCACTTGCAGCCCGAGGCACAGGTCAAACAGGCTGACGCACGGCTCACCTGCGGGCGACGACGCTGTTCCGAGGAGCTGCGGGGCAATGTCTGTTTCCAGCGACAGATTGATTCGCACAGGACCAAGGGCGACCAAGTACAGTAGATCTGTTCGCACAGGACCAAGGGCCAGCTCTGCAAAGTTCAGTGACCGTTTCAAGGTCAGATGAGCAGAAACGCAGGTCAAACACGTCAATGGCTTCCCCACATCACATCTTGCGGGGAATCACCAGGCAGCGGGAGTACAGAATGCGATCAGTGCGAGACCCTTCAGTACCTATAAGCGGGACGCTGTTAGCTTCAAGTGAAAACGGAAATAGATGAAACCGTGCTGACTTGTGTCTTGGTAATGGACAAAGCGAGAGAATGTGGCTTTCGGCCGATAAAGCCGGCGGCCCGACAGCAACCGAGACAACCGTCGTTGCCTCCATTTTGTCTGCATGCCTTGTCCTGCAACTATATGCGCCTGAATCCGACCCTTGCTAGCGATTTTTGTAACCATGCAAACTGAAACATGCGGACAAGTAAACCCGAACAAAAAGGCTGATTTAGGACAGTGACCTGCAATATGATGATGATGATGCAGTCGAGCAACCATCTTGTAACAGGTCATGCATGTATCAGATATGAACTGGCTGAATTGTCTCACCGTCAAGATCCATGGCTAACGGCGACCAAAGCTCATCTGGTGGAAACCGTGGACCATCATCTTTGGCCCTGAGCGCCTGTTGTTACAGTGTTACAGCTGGGGTGGTGCGGGGAAGTATGTAATTGGCTGTAAACAGGCAAGCCTTTCGACGGACAAGCTTTGGAAATGAAGACCATCTGCTCGACTAACCAAAATGGACCTAACTGGACCCTTCGTGGAGGCGCACTAGAGGAAATTAGCTTCTAGGGTCACAACAAGCATGCATTGCGCCCAGCGCAAAAGATATCCACAGGGTCGGACAATGCCAAATAAACCCTGCAACGGACAGCAATCATGTTGACGCATATGCTTGGTTGAAATTGACTGAACCGAGAGGAAAAGTCTAAGAATGCTCGAAGTCTCTGAGTCAGTTTAACCGCAAGATCCGTAAACTGAGTCTGAGCGGTGATCCCGAGAGCGAGTACGAGTAAACACCGGACAGGCTATGAATCAAAAGTCCGAGACGGTGGAGAGCTCGGTGAAAGTGTAATTCGGGAGAAACTCGTCGAATAATAATGGCTCAACGGACCCATGATTCAAACCCGACGACTCTGGAGATGATAACTGAATCGGAGAGGCATTTCGGAGATTGCTGGTACAGTAAAGGGGATGCACATTGATGCGCCACAGAGAGAAAAGAAAATCCGGTCATCCGTGGACTTTGCCGTGACCGATAACCACATCGGTGTTTCAGGTCTACGTGGACCTTGCCCCATTTCGGTCCGAAGTAGGACGAGATCTAGTCAGATCTCGCATCTAATCACAAGACTCCTATAAAACAGCAAGCAATTTCGGACAAAACCTTTTTTTCCCCACTCAACATGGATTTTATCGATACAGCGTGGTGTCTTTACTGCAACACCCAAATCGCTCCAAAACGATATCTCGAGCCCTGTGCTCCTCTCGAACCTCCCCTTTCGTCCCTTTCTTCACATTCATCGACAAAGTCAACAAAGCGTTCAGGTGGCCTGGTTCGTGGCACTGGTCGTGTTAATCCCAATGGCACAATAAAGGCGGCGCCAGTAAAATTCAGAACAGTTATCGACCAAGGGCCTTCGCCTTCGTACTGTTCAGAGAAGTGCCAGTTGGACGACCTCGGTGCAGGACATTTCCCTGCAAATCATAATCCATACCGACACTCTATGCCTCAGCTACCAGTTCGCGAAAATAATCCTCGTTTTGTGGAATCTCCGTCGATGCGGAATATAGCCGCCGCCTATAATTTTCCCCCTCTTCCAGCCCCAGTTATTCAACCAGCTCCCGAACCAGCGCCACAGCCATTGGAATATAATTCGGGCACCATGGTTGCGAGCAAATATATCGAGACTATGGCGGAGACCAACAGACTTCCACCAAAGTCCGACGATAGCCGCTATCCTGAACCGATTCCAGCACCTAAAATACTTCCTGGCTGGAATGACGGCTCCAACCTCTGGCGTCCGATAGTTTATTCCTTATCTTCTTCCTCTTCTCCTCCTTCTCCATCGTCATCAGGCTCTCCAAACTCTTTCAGCGGCTTTAAGCCTTCGTCGCATCGTTCGAGCCATACTTCCTACTCTGCTCCGACTCCACGGACAGATATGGGACAATCCGAGACTGATGCACTCATGTCTAAATATGCGGCGTCATTCACTAGACAAGCTCAGTCGGTTCCTGCTTTATCGACTTCGCCTGCTCGTCCACTGTTACCCCGGGGAACAAATCTCCTGGTGCTCCCTGAGATGGTCAAGCGGGTTCGAAGCTCAAGCTCGACTTCGCTCAGCAGCATGGCCTCGTCACAGCTATCACGCCCTAATGTTCCGAGTCCATTGAGTTTGAGTGGCAGTGACTCGAGTGACGATATCGAGGAGCCATGTGACAGTCCAACAGACGAGGAGAAGCAGCCAGAGCTTTTGAAGAGTCGGCGATCTGATAGCTCGAGTTCACCAAGGCGACCAGTCATTGAATGTAAGTTTTATCGTTTTCGCCACATTTTCCGACTCTTATGAGATTTCTCAGCTCGTACATGGTCATACGACAACATCCCTACCTACTCCGTCATGCCTTTGCCTGAAGGTCGCAGGGGCACCTCGAAGAAGCTGTTCTTGTTCGCTGGAAAGCCCGCCTCATGAATTTCGCCCTTTCATCATCCCTTGCATTCAGTTCAATTACCGCATTCGACCACTACTGTATCATCTATCTACAACATTCATGACCGCGACGACTTTCTGGCATTGGCATGGCATTCAACAACTTCACGAATACAATACCTCATTCTCATACCCTTGGACGAGTCACGTCCAGAAAATGTGCATCACTGTTTCCTCTGGGTTTCTGTTTCGGTTCTCTGGTCCCTCAATTTTTGGTCTCGGTTTCTTTTGTCGATGACGAACAATGGCTCCAACAAATCCGATGTATATTATCATCACACGAACTACCTTACGACATCATTTTTGTCTACCTACTTTTACTGTACATAATTTGTGTTTCTTGGAACTGTATACGTTTATTCCCTACTTTACGGCCTTTACTCATAGTACGACCATTTACGAACAAATGGCAGTCCAGTCGTTCACTGCGCATACTATCTTTAATCGTATTTACTCTTCGAGGTCGCCGGTTTCCCCTTGATCGTCAAAATGCTATCGCTGCATCCGTGTATTATTATTTCGTGCAAAGTGTCATTGCAACCCAATAAACCACTGCCCGCTGTCCCTGACCTCCAGATTTACGTGTGATATCGAAAGAAGTACGGATTTGACTCAGGGCTATAACTCTCAGGGCCATGTTTCAGACACATGGCTTATTCGACGTCAGCATGTTATTTTGTCTGCGTGAAACCGGGAATCCAAAAAGAGTTGCAGAGAGGCTGGAAATTTAAAACGACCTTTCAGGGAGCTTAAAGATCCCTGTCGAGTTCCGCTCGAGATTCTCGCCTTACGCTACAGTATGTACCTGGTCCTCAGCTTGGTTCTAACCCGATGAGGAGGTCGAGCACAAAAAGCGAGGTGACTAGAAATGAAACTGGCATCAAATTGGGGTTGAAGGCTTCCTCGTGGTGGGCAACGTGACGAGAAGCTGTAGCATTTCTTCATTATCCATTCATCAGACAAACTCAAGTCGTGGTACCGTTGGTACCTTGCTATTAGTCGTCGGCCGGCCTCCTTGCAGTTGGGATCCACCTTCGAACCTTGGTCCAGCACCTAGCGCCCGCCTGTATAGTGCGACAGCCTCATTCCAGAAGTTTAAGGAGTGACAAGAGAGAGTAATTGATTTGGATGAAGGTGAATATGCACTACTGGATCGGATCGAAGATGGCAGCGAGGGGCGACGCTTTGGCATTCGAACTGTCAAACATCTCCACGGACTTGTGACTCAATGCTAATCCGGGGAAGATGGCTACTATCGAAAGGCTCTTCTCATTCTTTAAGGATAAATTAAGGACATTGAAAAACCAAGAGCCTTTCAAGGTCTTGGACTTGACCCACTTTTTTCATGTGCAACATGACGAGGCGATCGATGACGGGTCGGGAAAGTGACGTTCCGCAGTCTACGTCATGGGGCGGCGGAACGGACCCCGGACTGATTTTGAATTCATCGCAGTCAGTAGTAGTTACTCTCTCTCTCTCAGGCTGAAATGGATACAATATTGTCGAAAATACAGGAAAATCCAGTTTCCAATGGAATCCACACCATTCCAGAAACGGAGTACCGTCCGCATCAGAGCGCTCACTGGAGCGCTCCCGACCAGTCCCGACCCCAGGCGCTGTGAGCCTATCATTCCGGTAATCGGGCCGTCGGACCGTCAACTGTCGGATGCCCGATGAGTGCTGTAAAGTGCTGTAAAGTAGCGTCCTAAAGCTCCAGAAAGGCACTGTTGGTTTAGATATATACTATTCATACCAACTCTCATGTCTATCTCTCCAAGTCTCGCTCGGAAAATACCGCGATCAAACCGCGAAACATTTTCCAGCACATGGCGCATTGATCCGGGTCAACTACGCGTTATCTACATGGAACCTTTCCCTTTCGAGCCCTCTGATAGCCTCTGATTGGTGGCCGGTCTCTCACGTTTTGTCTGAGTGCCAGAACATTTATTCAAAGTTCTACACGGTTTCTGGTCCATGTATCTCTCAGGCATTATTGATAGGATAATTATCCCGGCAGTCTCATTGAACGGACTCGAGCATGAGATGTTTTCCGGCCACACATCCATCCCTCCCAGTTGCCATGGTTGAGACCCTCGGTGAATATCTTGCCTCTGTCTCGGCGATGAACGTTCATTATTCTCCGCGGTTTTCCAGTTAATTGAGCCTGTCATCGGGAGTCCCTGAAGGTCCCTTAGTTCTTGCCGAGACGTCATGCACATGCACAGACTCGTCAATCAACTTGAAAGATCAGGGTAAACCGACCAGATTTGACGGTACCGAGAATATTTTGCGAGTCACAGCCATGAATACCATCCTTTTCGACGGCTATCAAGTATATATCAAGATATCAAGTATTTTTCCTCAAATGTGTGATTCGCGGTCGAGCTCCAGTATCGTTTTCCATATGTGTCCAATGGTTCACTCAAGTTTTCTACCAAGTACATGTGTCAAGGTTTCAACTTGACCGGCTGGCATGATGTCCCATGATGTTGGAGATCCAAGAGACACGGATACTGATTCAATGGCTTGATGTAGTACTTGAAAAGGAAAACAACCTCAACTCGTTCAGATTCAGGGGAATTCCAAGGATGCAATCAAGGTGTGATCAGATTCCGAGTCATTGACTCCAAGACGGCTCATCGACGGACAGCATCCTTTCATGGCTGTTGGCCGTCAAGGAAATCGACCAATGATCCGTCAAATACGCGTTTAGCGATTTATGAGCTCCTGGGTGTCCGCAAGATGCTGGGTCCTTGTTCGGAGCTTTGCGAGGACCGATAAGTTGTGAAATTTGAGAACTACAGAATCCGTAGCTATAGAATTTAATGATTCAATGGGATTGAATGAATTGTCCAAGTTGTAACAGCGTTCGTCTCACTCCACAGCCATGGTATGCTCAGCTGACCCGACGAGCGAGACGCAGTACGACTGACGCAGCACTGCCAAAGAAATTATCGGAACACAGCGAAGGTCCACGGACAGCAATCAACTGTGAGCGCCATCTATCGCGGACATGGAGGAGAAAATATGCCGATTCGGGGATTTCCTGCGATTGCTTGATGGGAGCTGTTCTCTGCTGGCTCGAAGTCATACTGAGACATCCTCGAGTCCCAGCTTTATCTCGGATTCAGATCTAGTACCAGTGGTCTCAAAGGGGCCAAGATTAGCGCCACTGAAGTAGAAGATTTCAGTGGACCATCGAGAGTTCAGATTCCATTTGCTCTGTCATACCGGAGAATAACAAGGAGGCCTTGACGGCATTCATTGGAGAAGATTATAAAGACTTGCAGGACGGTAGATAGCTGAAAGCAAGAAGCTGAAACGTCTATAGCAATCTGATTGGTTCAGATACTTGGCTGGGCAGCAAATTCGTACAAAGTTTCGCCGAAAGGGGAGGTGAAACCTACTTTCGTGATCATCGGGAACATTTTTGGCATTGGACAGGGCAATGGGGCCCAGAACTTGCCTCCAGGCGGAGATCCATATAATCCATATCATCGGCAAAGGCCTAATAGCGCAGAATATTGAAATTCACAGGAACTGTCGACGATATGGAAGGCCAGACTCAGTCAGATACGCCACATTTCCACCGCAGATTCAGCCAATTGAGAACGTTCCTGATGCAAGGAGGCGATAAGTAAGGATGACAGTACAATCACTGTTTTTGCTTTCCGGGACTCCATGGAATAAACCAATCCCCAGGACACTCGTAATAACAGAGAACGATCAGAAATGAAAACTGCTGGAGATGAAAATATCTCTTCGAATCGGTGACGTGGCCATTGCACAAAATATGTAGTTGCTCACGAATATCAAAGGCCGAACGAGGCAGTGCTCTTTCAAGCAACTTTCAAGGTCAATGTGGCATACCATCAGCTTCACAAGTGAAATGCTTGATGTTCAACCTGCAGAAATGCTTCAAAAATAGCCAGCGATGTTCTGTGCGGTGTTAGCTTGAATCAATGTCGAAGCCATTGAAAGAGATGGCCTGGATCTTCGCAACAGCCCTAGCGGGTCGCAGGTTCGGGAGGAGGTCGATGTGACTGGCTGTCACAGAGAGTCAGCAAGCGAATGATTACGTCAAGGCCCTCACAACGACTTCTTCAGGCGGCCATGTCGATATTCAGCAGGCCTTATCTCGTCGTCGCGACCGCCCTGGTCTGCTGGAATGTGTGGATGCTCATTCGACTGCTTCACTTTAATCATATTCCCGATACTCTTAGTCGTTGCCTCGCCGGCATATGTGTCTTTCTTTCAATTACCATCCTCCTTCTATTGCTCTCCCGGCCCTTCTCTTTCCCTAGGGACTCTGTATTCAGTCGCAAATTCACAGTGACGAGACAGCGTCTCCAATCCATCCATGTCGAGAATTCATTCCCTTTGACCAGTCTTCCGCTAGAACTCGTTCTGGAGATTCTCAAATTGTCAAGCTCGACCTCCCAGTCAAATTACAGGTCTCTCGTACTCACTTCACGAAATATGAGAGATCTCGTCCGCATTGACTGTCTCCAGAATGTGCCAGTAATAATCGATTCCACGACACAAATTCTTCCATTCACCAATTTTATCATGTCTCACCCCAAAGTGATGACCTCCATACGATATCTGTGGATAATTCCCGTAGATAACTCACCCAACGCACCTTCCTTGCACAAGTTTTCCTCCATTATCATTCAGCTTTGTCCTAATATCATCTCTTTGGCGTGTCATCCGGACTCGCTTCTCGGCTCCCTCTCTTTTGCATCAGCCAGGCGACCGCTGAGCTTATGCAGCGAGCTCACGCTTGCTATCGATAAGCCATGTCCCCAACAGGAACCAGGGAATCCACAAATCGCTTCCTTTTGCCAGCTTGTAGAGCGCTTGCATCTTATCGGCCCTTATGCGGAATCTGGTTGGCAAAACATGAGCCAGCTTCGCTTTCCGAATCTCAAATATGCATCAGTCTCCGTCAGCATTAATCTTTATTTCCCTTATCCACCCGCGTTCAGTCATGTCATTCCCGACTCTCACAACCTCGAACGTCTCAAGGTCATTACCGACCTTTCAGGAGAAGCAGTGGGAAAGCTGGAAGCGTCGGTAATTCAGCAGGAGGCCATTGGAAAAGCTGACATCTCATTTGAACATCGTCCGCCCGGTGAGGAGATGACTGCTTGGATTGACGGGCTTCGTGCGAGTCCGCCTGGATTGGACATCGATCAATGACAGGAAATGGTTCCATTCTCTTGGAACATACAGAGGAGGTATGCTTCTTCACAAGATTCCCGTTTTGTAGATTGTAATCTGGTTCACAGTCGGCAAGACCTTTCGGCGACGATTTCGCGCTGAACAATTGAAACGACAGGATTCATTCACCACATTCCATGGTGAATAATACCATTCTTTGATCATGTCATTGCTCACTAGTTCAGAAAGACCACCGCGGGCTGTTGACCACATCAGTTTCGAAACTTCCCCGAATCGCCCTTCGGGAGTCAGTGATTCCAGTCCACTCGGCGCGCCCGCCTTCTTCTCATATCGCGGGACGCTGTTACTTGTATTTTATTGCACCCAGAGTATATGAAATAGCGGATAGGCTTTCGGTGTCCAGACAAATCTGCATTCCGGACTTTCCCTCGAGTTCTGTTCCAGACATCGAGGACATTTCGTCAGTGAAGGCTTGACAAGCCTATATAACTTCTGTAGGCTGCATCTTCTCTCTTAACTTTCTATGGACCGTTTCATTCCAGATAGCATTGTGATTGTTGCGATCGTCTGTGTCCTGACGTTACTATACCGGCTCAGAGCCCGTAATTCCTCTTTACCTTTGCCACCCGGGCCACCGTCTTGGCCTATCCTAGGCAACATATTGTCTATTCCCAAGAATGATGTGTTTCGCGTGTACAAGAACTGGCCGGAGCAACTAGGTGCAACATCTTTATCTCTGAGGCAAGAGCGAGACTGACTGGACCTGTAGGCTCCAATGTGATTCATTTGAATATCGCTGGGTCATCCTTGATTGTCCTCAATTCTTTCACTTGCGCGAAGGAGCTCTTGGATGCACGGTCCAGGGTGTACTCGAGCAGGTAAATTATGCTGAAATCATTGACCGCTGGCTGATGACATATGGTAGACCTCCTTTGGTCATGTTAAACGACCTTATGTCGTTTAGGTGGTCGTTCGGCTTTCAGCCAGATGGTTAGTGGAGCTTGTTCCCCTTTGTTATCCCGTCTTCACGCATTTTTCAGGCGAATTCTGGTACGCCACACTTGAGGATAAATACAACCAGCGCTGATGACTTGCAGGCGTACCCATCGCCGCCTGTTTGACCGAGAGTTCAAGCCTTCATCAGCTTTGCGATATCGTCCGATTCAAATGCACCATCTTCACAATTTCCTTCGGCACCTTCTCTGTAATCCGACTCCTGTGGACATAATGAGCGACATCCGACAGTCAGTTGTTTTACACTCATTGCTCGTGTTTGACATTCATATTGGTACAGTGTTACGGGAGCCGCGACTCTTTCGATTGCCTATGGACTGTCCATCCCCTCGACACCAACAGAAATTCCAGACCGTCTAATCAACATTGCGGAGGCGTCGAATAATGCTACTAGTGATGCTGCTGCTCTTCCTATTGCTGGTCTCATCGACGTGTTTCCTTGGTTGAAATTTATTCCGGATTGGATGCCCGGTTCTGGGTTCAAGCAGCAAACCCGAATCTGGGCCAAGGCATCAATCGACATGCTTGAGATACCTTATGCAACCGCCAAAGCCGCATTGGTCTGCACAATTAAACTTGATTGAAAGTCAGTGCTAACTATTCTGACGACAGGACGAAGCAGCGCCAAATTCGTTTGTAGCTTCTTGCTTGGAGAAAGGTATGGACGATGACCTAGTCAAACGCCTAGCAGGCACCATCTACGCCGGTGGAGCAGACACGGTTTGTCAAGGTTACCTCTTTCTTCGATTCGTCTCATGGCTTCCTCAGACTGTGTCGACTCTCGGGACCTTCATCCTTAATATGCTCGCCCATCCGGACGTTCAAAAAAAAGCACAAGAAGAAATTGATGCTCTTCTCCAAGGCCAAAGATTGCCAGTCTTTGAAGACCAGAACTCACTGCCATACGTGCATGCCATATTGAAGGAGTCTCTCAGGGTGAAACCCGTCGCGCCATTAGGGCTTCCGCATTTCAATCAAGTCGAAGACGAGTATCACGGGTATCGAATTCCGGCCAGGTCTACCGTCGTCGCGAATCTTTGGTTGGTCTACATTGATATCTGAGAACAGTTTGACTGATGATCCACCAGGGGAATGCTTCACGACAAGGTCTCATTTTCATAGAACAAAGTGGCAGAGCGGCCGCTCACTTTTTTCAGGACATTTTTGCGGAACCAGCCAAATTTGACCCCGAACGATTCCTGAAAGAGGGAAAGCTTGATGCTTCCATTCTCGCTCCCGAAAACGTCGTCTTTGGATTTGGACGTAGGTCTCGGAAATCCAAAACTTGGACCGATTTTGATGACGACTTGCAGGGCGGATATGTCCTGGAAGACACATAGCTCTATCGACGATCTTCATCACCATTGCTTCGATTCTTGCTCTCTTCGATATCCGAAAAGCAGTCGGCAAAGATGGAAATGCAATCGAACCGAGCCACGAATACAAATCAGCCATGATGATGTGAGCTCAGCTTTCTGGATAATGAACATCATTGACCTTGACGAAGGATGCCACTGCCTTTCACTTGCTTGTTTGTTCCTCGCCAAGGTGCGGAAGCTTTGATTAGAGATGTGGCGCAGTAGAGATCGACGATTCGAGTACAACATGAACCCTATCCCATTACAGTCGGATTACCGCTGTCGGCGGAAGACATTACACCTTTATTAGAAGAACATGCCCGTTTCCCGAATCCCGTGCATGTACATTTCAGACCAAATTGTTCTCAGCACGATCGACGTCGTTGCGTTTTTATCCCTACAATCTTGTTCACTGCGTAAAATTTCCATTGGAATCGATTGAGCTTCGACTTGAAAAAGTGCTTGGAGGTCAAACTTGTTCCGATATGACCCGAGCCGAGACCGTGACCTCGTGCAGACTATGGAGTCAGCATAAATCACCTTCAATAGAACCGACGGCGAACAAAAATCACGACGACTGTCACCAGTCACCAGCCAGCCCGCGCAAGAGCGGGGCCATGCAGTCGCAGTCGCGCCAGACGACGAAATGGACTGCAAATAGCATGATTGGTATATCTTCATTTTATTTTTCCATTATTTTTTGGTCTCTGAAGCCCCTTCAGCCGGTGCTGGCGGTGGACTGATTGCTAGTGTGGCAACATGTCCTCTAGACGTCGTCAAGACCAAGCTTCAGGCTCAACGCGCTGTACACGGCCAGCACGGTTACCAGGGCGTCTTAGGTGAGTTACTTTTTGATCCTACAAAGTTCCACTTTTCACCTCAAATCAAGGCACTGTGAAAACGATTTTTATACACGACGGGTTGCGCGGATTCTATCGCGGATTGGGTCCAACAATACTCGGTTATCTCCCGACTTGGGCCATCTATTTTGCAGTGTACGATGGAATCAAGACTACTTTTGGTGAATCTCCCCTAGGAGCACCGACCGGAATATATCCAGCAGCCCAAGTCAAAGGATATCAGCCTGTAATGCGAGAACATCCATGGTCACTCCACATTCTCTCCGCGATGACTGCTGGAGCTTGTAGCACTATCTGTACAAACCCTCTATGGGTCATTAAAACCCGATTCATGGTACGTTTTTCTAGAGCCGACTATTGTTTTATCGTTCATTTTGCTTCCTAGACTCAGTCTAGATCAGAGCTTCGCTATCGGCACACACTTGATGCTGCTCTCACCATTTATCGTTCGGAAGGACCACGTGCATTTTATCGCGGCCTTTTGCCAAGTCTTCTTGGAATAACTCACGTAGCCGTGCAGTTTCCTTTGTACGAACAGCTAAAGATATGGTCACGCGAGTACCGTGAGTCGCACTATATTTACTTTAATGCAACCCATTAATTGTTCTTGGGCAGAGGGCAACAGTTCTGAGCCTGTTTCTAGCAATACCATCCTTTTATGCTCAGCCATTGCCAAAATGACGGCGTCTGTAGCTACATATCCTCATGAAGTCGTACGGACGCGATTGCAGACTCAAAGGCGGCCCTTGATAGACGAATCTTCATCGGACGGCATGGTCAAAGCGCATCCTAGAGGCGGTATAATTTCTACCACCAAGACTCTTGTGCGAAATGAAGGGTGGTCTGCTTTATACAAGGGATTGTCGATCAATCTCCTTCGTACGGTGCCTAATAGTGCTGTGACGATGTTAACGTGAGTTTCTTTTGTCATTTCTTTCCGTCAACCTGAATCCATCCCTCCAGGTATGAGCTGGTGATGAGATATCTTGCCACTGCACGGACATGAGCAAGGCTCAAATAAGACACTTTAGAAGCGAATTGCTCTATGTACTATATAGGTTCCTGCATACTTTCTGTTTCATTGTCTGTTGACCTTGCTTCAGACTTGACCGTGTAATCGCTGGCGGGTAAAGAGCGGTTCGTGCCAACTTTGTCTCAAAGGACCTTAGAGGACCCTGTTAAAAGGTCTGTTCGCGGCTTGGGCGATCTACCTTGCCATGCTTGCGCCACGAGTCTCGGAATGACGATAGCCTGTCCGGAACAGATTAATTAACTCGAGAGCATGAGGCCACGGAAGGCCGAGCGTTCCATGCAGATTTTTCTCATGCTCGTCATGATACTTTTCAGGCACCAGTCAACATGGCGTCGGAAAGAAAACAAGGAGTCGGACGCATCTGGATATCAGCGGTCAAATTTCCTGTATTCGGCGACACCATAGGTAAAAGGGGGTAAAATGGCTCAAGGAGGGGATGCTGCTCTGCTCAGCAGCTCAAGGAAGGACAGGACGACAACAGTGTGTCTTTGGCATGAAGGCATATAATAAAAGTAATAATTCGATTGCAAACATGTCCGAGTGAGGGTGAAATAGTAGTGGCGAAAAGAAGTTTAAGGTAGAAAAGGCGGGTGGGATGGAGTGGTCGAACACATGGCTGCGTTTTGGGGACAAGATTGCACCAGGAAAAATGTCAGGGGGCTAAACGAAGATGTAACAACATTGAAATCAAATGTACAAACCCAGAAACCAGAAGAGAAATGGACAGACAAGAAACCCGCAACAGCAGGTCAATCATTGATGAGAATGATCCTGAGCTGTGTCGCCGCTATCTGACAGCGTCTCGACTTTGACGCCTCTGGACGAACTGACACTCCTGATATCTCTTCCTTCTTCTGCCAATTGCTGGTTAAGTAGCACATCCTCAGTGGGAGCAGCAGGAGGGGGCTGATCTGGGCTTTCCCCTTCTTCATCTGGTCGTCCAGCAAAGTCTGGTTTCCTGAGAGCTTTTCGGAAAGCGTCTGCCATGATTGCGGCGTCCGCACCCGAGAAAGGACCAGCGTCGCCTAGGCTCCCAACCCTAGAAATAGTTGAAGCTCCATCTGGTGAGACAACACTGGCAGGGTGTTGGCCAAGGGAGCTATGACGGTCGACGCCAGCAGCTAAAAGGGGTGACCCAGCTGAATTCCCAATGTTCGCCATCATCGGCGATTCGGAACCAATTGAATTTCTGTTGAGTTCCCGTTCGTTGCGTCGATGGATTTTCCGCATAATGAAAAATGCCAGTATACATGATGAGGCAATGGCAAGGAATCCAAGGACAACGATGACCGCAATTGCCCAGTGCGGGAAGCTTGATGCTGATGCTTGCTGGAGACTGCCCTCTGGTGCAGCAGTTGATGAAGGATTCGATGAGCTAACACGAGATGCTAATGATGCTGAAGAAGCTGAAGCGGCGGCGGCAGCAGAGGTTGAAGCCATTGACGAAACGACAGAATCGGCATATGTGGTTTCTACGCACTCGATTAGAACAGGCAGATGTCACAAGAGGATGGGCACTCACGAACTGCCGTGAATACAGCCTGAGGTACCGCTGAGCCGTCAAGCTCTTTATCATTTCTTGTGACGACCCAGTAGAATGGATATGAAATGTTTGAGCCGCTCCATTCACTTCCTCTGGTTCCAAACCACCTATCGTCAACCTGTTGAGATATGAAACCAGCCCTGCCCGTGGGGTTGAGTTGGTCCTTTATTGTCAAGACCTGGTCTCCGGAGTCTGCGTGAAAAAGATATATGTTGACTTTATTGGTTTGTGTGAAGTCTGGGAGACGAGAATTCCCTGGAAAAGAGTAGATAAATATTGCAAAGAGTCCAGCGAGCCATGGAATACGCACAGACGAAGCCAGCCCATTGGTGCTGAGGGATGATAGAGTCGCCGGTTGGAAAACAAGAAAAAACGTCATTCCCTGAAAATGTTTCGCACTGTGTCTTGGCGTCCTCTACAGAAGATGTGAGCCTAGTAGAGATGAGGCTTCGGGGGAATGACGGACGAATTTGAGGAAAGTCGGTTATTTCTCGTTTCGACAGCGCCGAACTGCTCGCTGCTGCATTGGAGGGCAGGTCACGACTCTCTCTTCTTCTCTTTCGCGAATGGGGCGCTGCGACGGTTGGGGTTTGAACTGGCCAGGGATTTTCTGGGGGATGTGCTGACATGAATCGAAAAAAAAGTCGAATTAGATGCGAGAGCTAGGGTTGAAAGCGTCCGCTGTAAATCTCATGATCCGTAAAAGGATCAGCAAGATATGGCCTTTCTTTTGCACACGTGAGCTGTGCTCGTCAAGGAAGCCAAAGGGACTGAGTCGACGAAAGGACGTGAGCGTTGGAAGGAGCGGCACTAAGAATGTGAGAAATTCGTGACTGCCTCCGTCACTGGCTCCACCGTTCCATCATGGAACAATTGTTGGAACAATTGTTGCCAATCTCGAGCTCACTGATATAATTCTTTGAAACATTCCGGACGATCCAATTATAATCGTTATGCATATTCAGCTCCATGCAATGGTTACAGTCCGTGGATTAATAGTCAGCGTCCTCTCCGGATCACCAGTCCATTTATATAGGGTTCGATGATCTGGTATTGCATTCACTCCTTGACAGCATTGAAACGTCATTGAACTGAAGAGGATCCACTGGTATCGTTTGCTGCTGATTTCAGGCAGGCAAAAAGTGTGATTGACCAGACCATGCGTGAAACTCGGAATAGACTTGGAAGCCAATGCAATTACTTACTGTAACTACTGGCCAGAAAAATTGCAAGAAATTGCGAAGGAAATAGGAGATCATACCTGCGATTTATTGAATTTGTTGGCCAGACAGCCCTGGTTTCAAGTGCAGAGCGACTGACTCAGGACCACCGATCAGCTCCGAGCCAGTCAGGTACAATTCGTCCAAAGATCCACCGCCGTCGACTGCGCTTGGGTCGCGTATGGGCGAAAGAAATGATATCAGCAAGAAATAGCTTCATCCTAACACTGCACCAGAATTGAAATTCCAACAAGATTCGACGAGATCCGCAGACAGGTCAATAATGAGCAACATTTCATCCAGCTTCGATTGTGATCTGTGGCGAGCATCGCGAAAACAGGTTGAGCAATAATGATCTGTTCGAGATGACCGGAGGACCATCTGCTTCGATGTTGACCAAACGGAAGCTAACTGCAAGACGCGACTGTCATGTGGTCGAATCTTTTCATTTGACCACGTTCATGTCGAAGGACAGGAATTACACCAACCTTTTGGCTCACTTGCATCGGCCAGCGGCCGGTTTACCTCTGGAAACGATCCAAGGAGCTCTCTCTTACCATCTTGCACATGCTCAGCCGTCTCCAGTCCAGCTTTCGGCAGCCGCAATATCTTCCCCGTTATTCCAAAATCTTCCATTCAATCTTGAAAGACTGCAGACATTATCTGTCACTTTCCGACATGCGGTACATATATTCTATACAAACTTGAGTCAACCAAGCTCTTTTACTTCCAGTCTCTTCAACCAGAGCATTCCAGTTCGTGTGGGACAATGGACGGCATCGGTATTGAAGGGTCTGCAGGGAGGCCAGCCGCTTCCGAGGCTGGCTTGCTATGGTGGCTTATTGGCTGGTCTTGAAGATTTGCGCGTCAGCGAGAAATTGCTTGTTGGTCGTAGAGACAGGGTAGAAGCCGAGACGGTGGTTGCTTTGGCAGAGGTGATGGATTTGTATCAGCCAAGCAGCTCCAGTGAATGGGAAAAAGACTGGAGAAAGTCCTTCCCATTAGCTGAAGGAGGTGAGCAAGCGGTCCCCTTGCACTCCGTCGTCACTGACATATATCAGCCAATGTTTTGTCTCTATCCATGATCATGGCTTCATACTGCTTGATATTCGGTCTCTCCAGAGAAACTCAAGGCATTACCGTTAGATACACTCTCTGGTATCCTCTGCAGTACCATTGTGTCTGGATTCGCGTCAGGGGCGTTTCTTTCTTCATTTGGCGCGTCTGCTTCGACCGCGTCAGGCAAGCTGCTTATTTCTGTGAGACAAAGTCCCAAGACTCTAGCAATTGACTTACAGTATTCGCAGACACCATCACCATTCACAGAATCATTGCAATCGCTTGTCTCTGCTCCCGTCATGACCTCGATAGCCTCTATCTCGAAACTCTTGTCTCTGACGCTGTCGCTTCTCATCGAGTCGCGTCCTGAGAAGGGTATACCGGTCGCCCATCAGATACTGCAAGAATTGTATACCATGACACACAATGTCGAAATGGATTGGAAAATCAGCCTTTTAGCGACCGTGGCCGATGTGGAGGCTAATTCCCGCGAAATAACTATCACGATCTGGAACACACTCAAGACGATGCTGTTCTCCATTATAATGATATCCGACGCCGCCCTGTCGCCCATTGTCTTCATTCCCCCGTCGATTTACGCGCCAAGCTCCACTTCAACAGGTCACGCTACACCATCATCTTTATCTCTTCCGCACTCTTCAGACCCTTGGCAACCTTTCATTCGTGATATCACAATTCGGAGGGCTCACAACAGCAGGATCGTCGAACGAAGGGTTCAAAGAGCTGAAGAAGACATTCTATATCGCTCTTGATATCCTTGGGAATGATAACATCAGCTCTGGACAGGCTGAGAAGTTTGTCAGGGAGACCTGCAAGCTAGACGGGATATCGCTAGGCGACGCGTACACTCAATCGAAAAAAGGTTATCTGCTTGCCTGTATCGAGCAGCTCGTGCCAGTCATTAGTGGAGAATGTATTCAAGATATTGTGTTTCCCATTTGTGGACCGTACGTTGACCTTTATCTCGTGGATCAAAGTTTACAGATATTCACAGACATTTATCGGATCCAAGTCATTGCGAATTATTTGAATCTTCAGCATTCTGTTGTGCTGGCCGTCTTTGCAGCTCACGCCGTCCAAAGCAACCAACATTCAGAAGCTTGGGCAGAAAATAAACAAACCAGCAGACTGACGGAGCGGATGGTGCCATTCTATACTCAATGTCTGATTGAGGTGTGAATTATCTTTCAAATGGCTTTTCAATCTCATTTCTTGGCCAGAATACACAAGACGGACGATTGAAACTCGATACAGTTGCAGTTGGCATATTCAGCCCTTGTTCGAAGTGCTTCAGCCACCGGTGCTACTTTGTTACCTGATGAGCCGTCGTACGCTCTCGCCTGGTATTGCATCGA
Organism: Mycena floridula; assembly: GCA_029320655.1. Taxonomy (NCBI): domain Eukaryota; kingdom Fungi; phylum Basidiomycota; class Agaricomycetes; order Agaricales; family Mycenaceae; genus Mycena; species Mycena floridula. The sequence continues at coordinate 4,533,136 of JARIHS010000001.1, forward strand.
GACTCTCCTCGGTGCAATCCGGGAAGAGACAAAGGCCACCGGTATTCTCGAGACAGATACACGACTGCATCGGCTCCATTTGATGCTGATATCAAGTGTTTCTTCACTTCCGTTGACTTTGCTCTCCAGGTGCCTCGACGAGATACGCACTATCATTATCAGCACTGAGGAAGAAACAGCGCGAAATGACCTGATAGATTCATTGTTCCGTGAAATCACGGAAAATGTAGGGGATATGGAGAAGGAGCTGGTGATGAAATGGTGGCACTCTGAGACCTTCAGCTCAAACGAGCAGCAGCCGATGGCTCGACTTTGAATTGGGTTTTTGGTAGGCAGCTCCAATGATAGTGTTCCTCGGGTACTAGATTGGTTACAGGTAGCAGGTCGCTGCAGGGAAACCGCCTTGGAACTTCACGGCAAAGAGGATCAAGCCTTGGGTAATATCGTGGAATCATGGCCTGGAGCGACTCTGATGACAGTGATGAATCATTATCGGAGCCTTAGCAAACATTGTGAAGGATTGGCGATAGTCAAAGTTCTGTTATTGTTTTCAAACGTTCAAACCCGAAGGCTGTCACGTAGCGTCACAAAGGGTCACCACTACCATCATCGAGCTTTTTGTTCGCTTTCTGTTTCGTCGCTACGACCCACACAATTGAACTCAAGAACAAAATGATTCTCTCGCTACCAATGACAAGGATCCCGTCAAGCGATGCTATTGTAAAAGACACTATTTAACAGCAGATGGCCGTCGAAAGTTTGCTCAATGCCTTCTCCAACTATTCCTCCACGATACTCCAACTCAAATTCTGCGGTCAACGCGGCATTTTATATACCAGCATCGTTAGCTGGATCAGCGTCGCTGGATCCTGATACTCTCCAGGACCTTCGATGCTTTCATGTGCAAAATAGACGTTATGTGGTCAGTTTCTTTATCGAATCGGCCGCCCGGTCTGATAATCTTCAGATTCACGCGCCAACTCTAGCAGAGGCTTCCCTTGTATTTCGTCACCAATTAATGTCGGATCTACCAGGGAGCAGTGACGATCCAATTGTCCTGGTCGGGCCTTCTTCAGCACAGTTTGACGCTTTGCTTTGGGCGGTGTTCAACCCGTGCGCCATATGTCTTGTTCGAAGGGTCTGTCTGACTGTCAGTATTCTAGAAATCTGCCGGCTGGATCCAAGATCCCTCTGCATATGCTCTTGAGCATAGCGGAACTTGCTCGTGACTACTGCTTCAAATATTTGCGAGTGTGGTCCATGGAGGCAATCAGGTCGCTGGTATTCACTTCGCCCGCAATCTTTCGCCATGCCCCAACAATAACCTTCATCCGTCTGCTGCGTCTCTCCGTCTTTTATGGACAACAAGATCTTTCCACCTCCATCCAATCTAAATGGATGTCTCGTCTCCACTGGGGTGAATTGCCAAGTGACATTGCCATCATTATTGCGAGCCGACTCGAGATGCAATATTTCCTCAGCCATGCCTATTATGCTCACCTGGTGGAACTGGATCCGGAAATTCACGATGAATTTTCAATCAAAGACTTTGGAAAATCACCTCTTGAGCAAAAACACCTGGTGCATCTCTGTTCTGGTTATCACTCGTTGCGGGCTTACTGGGAAAATCTGCGGAAAACGCCACCTACTCTCGAGCGACATCCAGCATGTGGTGCTCATGCCCTATGTCTGGCCGTGTGGAGAGCCAGCTGGCCAACAATCCTGGATTTACCTGGTCCTCACGCTTCGATTGATGTGCTGAAGAGGTTGGCTTATGTGGAAAAGAGATTGAAATCGGACAGCGGGTTGAATGAATGTATGAGAAGAGGGTGTCTGAAGAATGCACTGGCTTCAGTGTGCTCACTTCGAGAAAACGTATCCAGGAATTTAGTGCACCACTTTGACTTATAAAAATATTTTTAACTAATCACCAGCCAACTTGACTTCATTTCCGACCTCGTGTATGCAACATGTCCGGATCCTCATGCTATTCGTGCAGTTCTTCCTACTTGAACACTGAACAGCATTCGATGCTCATCCAAGGCTTACCGCAATGCGCTTCGATGCTACTTTCCAGATTCGCCAGCTACTCGATTTACTGTCTCCAAAGCCAGATACATTGTCGCACTCCAATAGCAGAAGGCTCAGAAAGAAGACCCCTTTAGCTGGTTCATTCAGCTCGAGGCCTTCGACTAAGAGAACCTTGACTGCAGGATCGACTTGTACCACCAATCTTTTTGGATTCTCCAGCTCTACTGAAACCCTCATCGAAGACGACACTTACTACTCGGACGAACTTGGTAGCGAAGCGTTCTGTGTCCTCCGAGTCCAGAATAAACTTCTCAAGGTGAGTCGGTTCCGAATTCAGCATTGACGGCGACTAATTTGTCCTAGGTCAAAAAGTGAGTCGGTTCTTATATTTGCGTGGACAGCGGATTAAACGTCGTCCTAGGTCTATTCTCGATAGAGACAACTCGGCTTTTTCGAAGATGTTCCAGTTCCACTCGAGTTCCGAGTCCAACGACGAGCCCATTTGTCTGTCAGACAAGTCTGCAGAATTTTGTGATCTCCTGCATATCCTCGACGCGTTGTAAGTGTTTTTTTGGTCATTCGAAGCCATTCAAATTCATTTCTTAGCCCTACCAATCTCCCCACCATCGAAATGGACGAGACCAGCTGTCGGAAGGTTGGACATTTAATAAATGTTGCAGAAATGGCACACAAATATGTGTTTCGCACTGTCGAACAATGGGCCGTGTCCTCTATCTCCACCATTGTCGCAGAACCAAACTCCTTCGAACCAGCTCCCGTCGGTATCTCAGATCTCGATGACACTATTGCTCGAATTCTCGAGATAGCGACCATAGGACATCACGCTTCCTTGCTCGACACAGTCACCAGAAAGTTGATAACACATATCTTGTGGTACAATCTCTTCCCTGGACCGAGACTTCTGGAGGTAGCAGAGCGACATTGCCACCAGAATCCCGCGGTCAATCGAGTTTTGGGGGTTCTCTATTACCGGATGCTGGTTAATTTGGAAACCACAAAACATGGAAATTCTCCGATAGCCATGCCCCCTCAGCCAAAGTTTCCGCCTCGGATGAACATTGAGAAGCGGATGCGAAGTCTTGCCGCACAGCAGGAGCTAACGAATATCTGGAATCGACTTTCTTCGACGCCACCTCCTTTACCTTCTGCCGAACCCCGAGACGATGTAACATTGTCGGATTTCCCCCTTCATTTCACTAGCCTGCCGAATCCTCATTCGTGCTGCATCAAGACATGGTCTACTCTTTGGCTTGACGCTGTTCGTCACGTTATGGCTCACAGAAGGGCTGAAGCAAATGTATGCTTCCATGACCATCGCGACGTCAATCCTGCCGCTGTTATGGAAAATCTGAAGCAAATTATGCTTTGGATACGGTCTGCGACCAGTAGTTCCAATTCAATATGCGTCGAATGCTCGCTGGGTGGGCTCGAAGCTATTGCGATGATAAGAGACGAAATCATCGATTCGCTGGCCGGGATGTTCTCGTATTCTTAATTCTTTGGAATGAACAATAAAGTACAAATTTATTTGATGTAAAAGCCCATTGAGTGTAGTAATTTACAAGCTGCGTGATACGTTATGAGGGATTTAGAAGTTGTCAGTGCGATCTATGCCGGTCTGTAGCTGATTTAGGATGTCTGGCTTTTTGACGAAAAAAAGGAAATCTGACCTTGCGCTCTTGGCCACGTTCTATTAGTTCAGGATTCTTGGTGGCCTTGCCAACCAACTCTTCTGCAGTGCCTGTGGATAATGTGATTAGAAAATATAAACAAGGTGGCCAGGAAGACATACCTCGAAGTTTGTCCCCCATTTTAGGCTTGGTATGTTCACTACCGAATTCACTGCGATCTGTAGCTTGACTGCCGCTGAATTCATTGTCGTTGCCGACGCCAACGCCTGAGGAGGCGTTGAAATCGCGACCACCGGCTCCGACGCGCTCTGAGCGGCCGAATTCATTGTCGTTACCGACGCCAGCGCCTGAGGAGGCATTGAAATCGCGACCACCGGCTCCGACGCGCTCTGAGTGGCCAAAGTCGTTGTCTTCAGTGCGGCGGGATCCAAAATCATTGGTGCGACCGGCAGAGCCGAATTCTGTACCAGATTGACCGAGACCTTGGGGGCCAGTGTTGCCATAAGAGCTAGTGTCGGTGTTTCCATACGAGCTAGTCTCGTTGAAGCCGCCAGTGGTTCCACGGGCAGAATCGTAGTCTGTGAAAGGAATTTAGAATTGACATTCGAACAAGTCTCAGAAACAACGAACCACCAGTGGAAGTGGCTCCAAGGCCGGTCGAGTTGACGTTGTTCGTGTTCAACTCGTTAGAGTCTACGCCGGAAGAGAATTCATTGGTGCGGCGAGAGTCAGAGGAGTCGTTGAAGTTGGACATTGTAAGAGGATGATGTTGTAAATGAGTTGTAAAGCTCGGTTTGCTGAAGAATTGTACCAGCCTCCTTTGGCTTAAATACTCGAGCCAAGATAATGACGAGCGATGACGGAGCTCGTATACTACAGCGGTCATATTGGAGATTAAAGTCAAATTCTTGGAGTCTACCTCATCGACCGATCAAGTAGAGGTCGTCATAAGTAGTCGACTATCAGCGTCTAGTGGCAGGGAAAAAAACAACTGTGAGCTCTGCAGGCATGAGGAAGAAATGGCAAGAAAATGCAAGAGAGAAGGAAAGACCAAACAAACGAACACATCGCGTAGATGACAGAACAAGTCTGAGTGATTACAACATCATTGGCGTACTATTATATACCAGCGTCTTTGGATCTGGCCGTCGTCGCAATTCCCGCGATTCCGTCAATGATACTGGACCCAGTGATGATCCCAGTCGTCGCTATTAAAAATTTTCGGCCTATATAACCCGATGAATGTCATTCTGAGGCTCAGCCAAGAGAACTCACCTCGATGCTGACGACTGACCCATCTCAAAGCAGCAATTTCGGTATAAGTGCAACCACCCAGGAAGAATAAAACCGTCGTTGTCTCTTTATGGCGCGGCTGGGCTTTGAAATGGTCAGGCTAAAGAGTATTGTCTGTAGTAAGAGCACCGACCTGGCTGAAGCACATTGAGTCCGTTTTGGAAAACGTCGACCGTCTCCCCGGGAATTGTAGCCAATACATCTTCAAAGCCCTTCCAGCCTACGATTGGATGTGCTTGTACTTGAACCGGGCTTGACTCCTTGTCGGATTTATCTGTTCCCTTTTCCTTCTCAAATGGATTACTCAGAACCCCGCCCTTTTGTGCGATGCATTGTACAAGCCTGACGCTGATGGGCGCATAACCAGAATAAGCAAAAGTGATGTCGTTTTCCACTTCCTCTGCTCCGTCAGGGCTATCATCAGCAAAAAGACGGAGTGATTTCCGCAGAGTAGCGTAAGGATATTTTGCAGATACTGTTGATGCTGGTAAAGGATTTGGCAACAAAATACCGAGAAGCGGAGCTGATAGAGACAGGAGCAAAGGTAGAAAGTTGTACCCGTATGCCTGTAGGAAATAGTGAGCTGGAGAATAATTGCCACGAGAACTACGGACCTGTAGGATCTCTCGCTTGATACTCTCTAGCGCCTTGGTCTTGATACCTCCTCCAGTTATACTCGCCAGACAGGTCAATCGCAGAACCGTTGGCATGTCGGCACCGAGCGCTATAAGGTCTTCAATGGCGACCAGTTGCTCGTTTACATTGTATGACGCGAGTAAATCTGGTTATGAACGTCAACATGGGGTGCAGCAAGGAAAAACCCGCATTACTTTGTTGAATCTCCAGAGTCTTGTTGAAGATCTCGGTATGGATCATCGGCACTAGCAGTTCAGATAATCCAGTGTCTGTAAAACAGTCAGTAATTTTCATAGAATAAGATCCACCCAACGTACGGATTCTCAGCGTCTGATGCTCATTCTTCAGTCCACCAAGTTTACCCACAACATCACGCAATTGAGGGATAGTTTTCGCCTGTAAACTGGTCTGATATTGAAGTCAGAAATTAACACGAATAGTAAAAAAGCCAAGCCGAACCTTGTATTCCTCTTCAATACGACGCGCGACTTTGTTGAGTCTCTTCCCTACGACTGAGAAATTCAAGTCTCTGAGCTCAACAAAGAGTGTATCAGAGTTCGCCAGCAGATACTTCTTCTTGACCTCTTTCTTGAGAGACGCTGTCGCAGATGTTGATGGAGCAGGGGCGGCGGGATTTGAGCTTTCTGGTGCAGGTGGGGAAAGAAGAGAAGCAGGAAGCTCTACGTGGGCTGAGAAGGAGTTGTATGGAAATAAGCAGGTTGGACAAGAGAGACGTACAATTCTTTATTCCGAGGAGCTCGTCTATCAGTCCTTGATAAGTGAGTTGGGTAAGAAGCGGTGTTATCATATCCACTTTTCTGTCGATGATGACCAAGGAGTCCAAAGTGCTGGATGGTTCCAAAAGCGAATCGGGAACAGATGAATCGGTGGACTTCGGTAGGTTAGAGGTGAGAAGCGCGGCGAGACGCTATATACCATTGAGTCCCTGCACGAATATAATTGACGAAGTGGGAACTCACAGCAGCATGATCTCCCTTTCCCAGTATTCGAGGAAACAATCCGTACAACTTTTGCAAGGTTATCAAAGCTTGAGCCGAGTTGTAGATAACAGTCTCGTCTCCATCCTTAATATATGCTGGTCAGAGCTTGCAAGCGCCAGGAATTGGTTAGAGCTCACCACCCATAATTCCTTGAACGCAGAGTCATTCTCCAAGGATATCACATCGTCGGCGATTGGAATGAATTGGAGATTGTATGAAGATATGGTGACCTCGCCTAGAACACCCTCTTCTTCCAGAATTCGCGAAACAAGGGTCGAGACGCGTGGAACGAGCAACAATGTATAGGTATGTTGTTGAGATTCCTTTGCATGACGCTTTATCTGGTCTGGAAATCTGAGCTGGATGTCTAGACGAGTGGAAGAGGACGGTACCTGCGATGATCTTGATGTACCTTATAAGTGGTCTACAGAGATAAACGATGTTGGAAGTCGTGGAAGTCAGCGGGCCCGGTTCCAACCAAAACATCTTGTCAACACCATGATGCTGTATTTCTCAGCGAAAAGGTCGGCTGCAGGACGAAGGAAGCCTACCTTTAGCAATGATACCTCTGTTATCAGTCCCAAGGGCCCGGCCAGTGAGGAATCCAAGACCAGCGTCTTGGCGCCATTGACCTGCTGAACATTGAACGAAATTCAGGCCGATAAAGGGAGCTTTCTGCACCGAGTTTAGGGCGTCGACGAGGGTCTTGCGGCCAATTTCTGTCAGCAAACTTGTGTCCAAGTCCGTATTTTCAGTGGAAGAGACATCAGCGGTCATTTCAGGCGCAGTTACACGATCAAAAGGCCGGCCGTTCTAACGACGGAGTCAAGCCGAGTCACAGCCATGTCCAGTATTTTAACTAACGTGTTACGGCCTCGAGTTTGAACTCATTCAACACCATGGCGTCCGTCTCAGTTATCGACTTCGCCGCTACAGACCTAGCGGCCAACTATAAAGGATTCTACGCCATAGTCATTGACGACCTCTTCACGCCCACTGAATGTGCTGAGCTCATTGCGCTCGCGTCAACAGATCCAGCAGGATGGGTTCCAGCCGCCATGAGCGCCTTGACCACCGAATCTATCCATTCCAACTTTAGACACAGCGAAACCATCAAACGGATAGATAAAGAGGCGTCAGAGATGATTTACGCGCGACTCCAGCCCTTCGTCGAGGACATTAAACTCATAGAACCAGAGGGGAAATGGGCTGGCATCACAGGCAAACCGACGAGAAAGCAAGGAGAGACGTGGAAGATGGTTGGGTAAGAATAGCAGCGTCAGCTATTGCAGGACAAACTGACCTGCTTCGTAGGATCAATGAGAGATTGAGCTTTTTGCGCTACACACCAGGCAACTTCTTCAAACGGCATTGCGATGGGCTCGTTGAACGTGACGATGGTGCTCGCAAATCCTTTGTGACGCTTCACCTCTATCTCAGCGATTCGTCGACGTCGGATGAGCCTCTAGTTGGCGGTGCCACACGATTTTGGACACCAAATCAGCAGCATTTTCTCGACGTTGAGCCAAAGGTCGGAAGGGTATTGGTATTCCAGCAGCGAATGCTGGTGCATAGTGGAGAGCCGGTGACTTCTGGAGTCAAGTACACCATGAGGAGCGAATTCATGTACGAGCGCGTATAGGGAAACCTGTTAGCGCGAAAAACTTGCCTGACGATCTAAAGGTCGAGCTGAGAGAACAGGAAAGATGTGGAACAGGGATTCATGAAGCATATCACATAGTGGTATTGTAATGTCGTGCATGAATCTACTTTTTCTTCGTTGTGGTGCCCACCTCGACAACGCTAAGGCCTGGTAAACTCAGTAAAGGTCCATCCTGTTATTGAAGAAAGACTCACCGGGAGGTAAGCTCTGCTTTAGCTTCTCCGCTTTTTCTGGGTCGTCCACGCACAAGGTGTACAGATACCGTGAGCATCTAACCTTGAACTTGGTCTGCGCCTTTCCACCAGCAATTTTGGATGCAGTTTTCTTTATGCGTGCCTCTGGAAATTCTCAAGTCAGTAAAGGTCGAAACCACCAAGGACATAACGCACGAGACGCATCTGCTCTCCGGGCAATTTCAATAAATTTCTTGATGTCACGGACTTCTTTGGGCTATAGAGCAGTTAGATAGTATTCAGACGACATTTCGAGTGCATTTCTGACCATCGTGAAGTGAGAAGGACGGAGGTGTAGATGACGTAAGCAAGACTGTACAGTCAACTTCGGACTCTTCCTGGTGGCGGTGCTTGACAGTATGGCCATGCTTGGCCACTTTGGATCTCGTTCAGACCAAGTTCACCCTTATCTGCATCCATTGGACATTCTTCATCTGCAAGGGCCGCTTCAGCTTTCCAAATCTCATTGGTTTGAAAAACACTGATAATTCGCGAAGCTCCACATTATTCGTCCGCTATGGCTGTAGAACGCGCATACGGCTCGGAGCTTCAGTCGCTCCAACAAGCACTGCCTCTTCACACACAAGAGTTGCGACTGCGTAAAACTCCAAATGGCGGGAGGTCTTATCAAAAAGCTGTTGCTCGATCATGCGGCTGTTGAAACGTGAGATTCCCGCCTCGTTATATACAAGTCGTCAACCGACTTGGTCCACTACACCAGCCACTTCCATGCTGTTCGCATTACCACCATTATTGCTGCTTCTTGCGAGTGATTGTCGAGCTGACTGTATCGGAGGGTATATTCCAGTTTTTTTAGCACCATTTCGTGTCTGACGCGAAGACTGCATAGCCGATGCATCAATAATAGCAATCCACCTCCCGTTGGCCTGATCGCTGGAATTATTATCGGAGTCTGTTAGTCTCGAGCTGCTCTTTCTTGCATCACATCGCTGAATACTCATTTACAGTCTTTCTAATCATCGTAGTCTCGGTGATAACTGCGATGGCGCGTCGAAATCGCATCCGTCAATTCCAGCAAAACTATGTTAGGGATGCCCAGAGCAGGATACAGCCTGAATATTCTGTCACGAATTCAGCACCTTTGATGTTTCCGCCTGAGGCATCACACCAACATCTTCACCACCACCATGGCGCTCAACATCATCACGCTGGAGCCCATCATCATGCTGGAGCCCACCATCATGCAATGGAAATGCATAATCAACACCAGCCACCACCTTATGTCGATGTAACTCAGACAAACATGTTGAACTCTGGCGTCGGTCCAACGGGAGGGACAGGCGGTTTCACTGCTTGAACCATGTCCTTTATGATCCCAATGTATATTCTGAATTCGACTCGAACGAAAGCTGGTCAACCCTGCGAATCGTATAACTTTACTTCAGACCAATCTTCTTGACCGACCGATGTTATGCCATGTCTATCAGACTGGTTAGACGCCACGAATTCAGAAGGAAAACGATACATACTTGGTTTTCAAATGACTCTGTAACCCATGAAATGAGAGACAGTTTGGACTTGACCGAGTTGGACATCGGCTGCAACGATAAACATTGCCATCTTTGACTGGAACCCACAGTCTAGTTGGTACAGATTCAGGAATCTGGATCAAGTCCACGCCAGTACTGGGTCTAAGGATAGCATGTCTGATTCGAGAATGAGATTTCAAGAGAGTGAGATCACAAGATGAGTACATACTTTTCCCGAACGTGTTGTACTGCTTCTCGATGCGTGACATGTCGGTCAAAGTGAACTGAACATCGATTGCAAGACCAGATTTTGTTAGGGGTAAAGGCTTCCCGAATTTTGACATATTCCGTCAGCTCTGCGCTCAGCAGAGCCCACCGTGGTGTCGAGTGGACGGATGCCACAAAGTGACGAATCTTGGATGTGATTGTCAGCAAGAAACAGCCAGAGATATGGACTCACTGACCGACTCGCGCCAATCAAGTGCTAATCGTCCTCGACAATTGCCTGGACAATGAAGACAAATGAATCTCAATCCCTTTGCATCAAAGTCATCAGCTAGCATTGTTTCTGGGTCATCCCCAGCAAGTACAACGAGAGACGATGCAGCTGCACGACCGCGCTGGCTATACGACCAGGGCTTTAGAGCATAAATGTCATCCAAGATGTCGATTTGGAGAGAATATGCACTCAATGCCTCGTGAAGACCGATGAATAGCTTGTTCTGCACAGTGAATGCCGACGTCGTAAGATCCAAGGTATTGCTAACTGGAAGAAGTGCCACAAGCATTGTCTCTAGCTCGCCTTCCCACTGCTTGAGATATTCAGGGACGTATTCGGGAATCTGGAGGGCTAATTTGTCGTAATCAAAGGGGGAATGGAAATTCTGGAATATAGTATTGTGGAAAAGTTCCCATTTGATCAAACAGTGATTGTCTGCAGGATAAAGCTTCCATGTTGATGGTGGTTGCGACTCTTTGAACTGCTCCAAGGCCATTAAGGCCATGGTTTTTCGGGTGCTGAAGAGCCGATGTTGTTCTGAAACAAGTCGACGAATCTTGATTCGGGCCAGAGCACCCTCCAAGAGGCGTATGACTTTGTTGGTGTCTTATTCATACAGTTAGCACGGCGACGGTAATAAACGGACGGGACTTGCTAGCACGAGAGCATCTAAAACTTCGCAAAAAGTGGGGTCTCCAGATTGGATCAGTGCTCCGAGCGATATCCTCGAGGTGATGGCCGTTCGCGAGGAGAGTTTTCTTCACCCTGAAAACAATAATGTAAACGATATGGGGAAGGCAGAGCAGAGCAGTAAAACCTTCGAAGTAGATTCAGCCGCCATTTTCGATCCAATTGGCGATGTTCAAAACTGAGTTTTGCAACCCAACTCTGACATTTGAGTGCGTGCTGAAAAAATAATGGTTGAGAATTCACATGGCTCCAGAGCATTCAAATACCTGCTCAATCATTCGTGCTTTCGCTCGTTGGAGAGTCAAATATTCATTGAGCTTCTCCTGGCGCTGTATTTCATTATCATACGCTGTCGTGATTTGTGAAATTCGTTGATCCACCGCAGCTGATTGGCTTTTGAAGACCAGTGAAGTATGGTTGTTGCCATGGAGGGATGGCCATGCTGTTGCGTAGCCATAATCCCACTTGGCATCTAGTGCGAATTCAGAAACAACAAAACTATTCAGACCGAATGACTGACAGCACCGTGGAACATAAGGAAGCTCTGAATTTCCCTCAGGAAATTCTGACGTGTATTGACTGCAATTAATCGTCAGCAGAGCGTGATATAACGCGAATTAACTTGCGCATTGGTGCATTCTTCACATGACTTAGTCCAAGTTGAAAAACAGCATGAAGCATCTAAAGCGCCGCAGCGCTGAAGAGACGGTAAGTTTAAGGTGGAGAGAAGTGGAACATTCCTCATACATAGCAGCGTGTCGGTCCAAAGAGAAGATAGGTCCATTTGTATCGGGGTATTTCAAGTCCCTCTGGCCCTTCAGGAATGTCGGGATAGTTTTGATATACGAGTTTCCAGAGGTATTCTCGTTCCACGGATATCAGCCAAGCGCGCAAGGTTTTGTTCACCTCGAGGAGACGGAGCAGATCGATAGGGTGCAGGTATTGGAAAACCTTCAAGGAGTCAAACAAAATTTGAGCAGTGCAGCATCGACTCACCAATTGGATAATGTCCAGAGGCAGCTCGAAGAAGCCGGCCAAGCTGAGAGCGAGCCGCCTATTCTGTTTGCGCTCATGGGCAAGCTTGATAAAAGTTACAGAACGTACGCTGTTCAATATTGTCATGGATGTGCAATGCACAGAGTAGGAACCTGAGTCAGTCGGAGCGTGGTGCCGGTTAGATAAGATAAGATAATGTCAGCCCAAGTTTTTTAGAGTGACAGGCTGGCACCTGCTGGCACCCACCGACCTTGAGTCACCCTGAAACTTTATGTTTTCTATCACCTCGGAAGATCTCTCCGGAAAAGACCTGCCTCCCTTTCTAAAGCGCCCATCCAGAGACCAGGTTCGGCCGGTGTCAGGCCACTGTACAACTGACAACTTGCATGTTTCAGAAAAAGAGAGACGCCTGCGTCGGTCCCTTGAATGTCCTGCCAGCTTCTCTAATTCCGGGTCGCGTCAATCCTGAAATTATACCTCCCCGTCCTTACTAGGGCTTCCAATACACAGACGAGCGGCTTCGCGAGATATTGGTCAAGAACAATGTTCCTGAGGAGAGATTGGATAATCCTCTCATGGCCTTTGTGATGCTGCTCTCGTCAAGCTTCCATCCTCAACGAATCGACTACCCGTTGGTCTTGACCTCCAAGGTCGGAGAATACGCCGATATTTGCAGCTTCGGGTCTAACTATGGGATGAAGAGAATGATGAGCCCGTTAGATATTGAGAGGATGCAGGAGAAATTTGGTGTCAAGGATGAAGAGCTGAAGTGGTGGATCGACAACGACAAGTGGCATTGGGTTATCAATCGTTTGAAGGCTGCGGATTCCACAGATTCGATAACGCCAGGTCCACGTGGTCGCGTTTAACTTGCTCGCTCCCAGTCGCTCATTGTTTCTTTGCGCCCATCATCTCGTCATGGACTTCATTAAAAAAGATCTGTCGGTAAAGGACTGCCTCCAGCCTTGCTCCCTGCTCTTGACCAGGTCCGTCTTTCAAAGGCCTTGTTGCAGCAGCTGGCTAATCTCCAAATTTCACAGAACAAAGATGACAAATACCTTCCAACAATCCTTATTCCTCGTTGCCTCCATCAAAACCTCCTACCGCCTCGGCTTCATTGGGGATTCGAGCTCGCCACTGAACGAATTCAGGAAATATTGGTCAAAAATGGTTATCCTATGGACACAGACTCGGAGCGCCAAAGGAATATGGCTATTATTACCTTTTCGATGAAGCTTGGCGGGGCGTGCTATCCTGGAAATATCGAGTTCCCTTGCATGCTGATGGGCCAACGTGGCGTCCTCACTTCCCTCGTCAGCTTTGGAAACAACTATGAGCTTGGAAAGCTTATGAAATCTTCCCAGATCAAAGCTATGCAGGAGAAGTTTGGAATTCGGGAGGACGAGCTGAAATGGTGGATTGACGGGAAGTAGTGGTACTGGGATACTGTTCAAAGAGAATATCTGCGTGAACGGGAGGCATCCAGGAAAGTATCTGGGTACCACACGACCTTGGATTCTTTACCTGCAAATCTCTCTACCGAAACCTTAGTTCCAGAGCATAATTGATTTGTTTTTTGTATCTGATATATCTACGATACGGGCTTGTAGCTTTATCTGCAGAGTCGGACCCTCTGTCGCACTGGCTCTGCGCCTCAATTGCCGCAATTTGGAGCGACAGACACACTTCAGCCACCCCTTCCGCTCCTTTCCGGGCCGTTTGCACTCCTCGATCTTCTCATTTGAATTCTTTCTCTCATTTGACTTGTCCACAATCTTATATTTTCTGCTCAACCATGTCGAAACCGCGACTCTTTCAAAGACTCTTCTACAGGACTCCACCCCAGCCCCGAGTTTTCTTGGGTACCGACAAGTCAGAGCCTCAACCTCTGCCTGAATTCACTCCTAGCGAATCTGAACGGGCCAAGATTGTCCTTGCTCAGCAAGAGCTCGTCACCTTGGTGCAAAGTTTGGCTCGCAACCTGGCTAGAATAACATGTGGACCTTTTCCGCGCTGGGAACTAGCAGAAATCGATGCAGCAGACCTACCACGCTATCATCGATTGATTTCGGGCATCATGCAGGGGATGATAGATATTATCCGGGGCGAGGTCAGGCCGACTAGCTATCAGTAGCATGTTATTGACCTGTTTTAGCCCCTTTTGATTTGGCAGCCGGCGTCGTTCTACAGGGAGAATATCCCAGTGTTGGAGGCATTCCAAGAATGGACATCAATCTTCAATTATGACATGGAGAATAGTCATCGCGACCCAATCATCATCCATCTCAATAAGATAGAAAGGTATGTATGTCTTTCAAAGTAGCCGTCGTCCATTACTCATCGCTCCTTGCTCCAGCACCCTGGACGAGATTGGGCCGAAAGGATGGGAAATACGTGAACATCTACCGAAATATGGTCCCCGCCCTCCAAGAACCGACCAATTCATCTGGTATCTTAACGACTTGCTGCAGCAACAAATGGCTGTTCTGGTCGATGCTGCCTCCTGCTCGGAGCTACATCCTTGCCCATCCGTCTCTCGCCAGAGCTCTTCGACATCGACCGGTACCTTGGTGGAATCGTATCTGGATGAATGGGAGCAGATCAAAGGAAATTTGCCATTTGGGCAGCAATCTGTAACACTTGACAAGATATGTATGGACGAGATATGTCTTTCCAAATTGAATAATCTCACTGTACAAATATTAGTGCTGCCAGTTGCTTTCAATTTGTGCGTCGGTGAGACGTGCCAGACTGGGAAAAAAATTATGTGAGAGAACAAATAAGCAAAGCTGAAAAGATGATATCCTTGGTGTATGAAGCGGCGCCTTTAACACGAAAGGCAGGGAACAGACACCGCAATGAAATATACCTCGAAACAACTGCTTCATCCCTTGTCGTATTCTCAAACACAAGGGGGCATCTGTCTTCATCAATCCTCGTCTTCTTGAACCCGTCTCTCATAGAACTCGATGGCAGGTAGCCGTTCGATATCTCTGAGGCGATATATGAAAGGTGAGAATTTCATCATCTCGAGCCTGTGGAGGATATAGTGCACTACAATGCTAGGACTCGGGCTGTCGGCTTGGTATATGAAGTCGAGGAGCATTCGGCATAGACTGTGGGCTGTGTTAGGATGAGTTTTGGTGAACTTTTCCTCAACACCGTTGGTTAGGTGTTGCTTCTCGCAGGCTGTCTCCATGAGCTGGAGCAGATCACTTCGTGTTGAAAGCCACTGGACAACAAGATTTCCTATACCTTTCTAACGCTCGATCGTTTCCTTCTTTGCAGCAAGTTGGTGACTCTGATCTGGCGGACGGAAGCTAGCTAGTATGACCAACAGTTCCAGCGAGGTGAGGAGGAACTCGACTAATATTTCCCTCTTTACAAGCAGATGGATGCGACAAGTCGTGTCGCTCGGGTCACTGTTGTCTTGTATAGTAGCCATTCGGCGATATGGATGGCAGCGGCAAAAATTGGAATGTCGACCAGATGTTGGATTCCGATGAGTTGGACGACGCGGAGAATAATGTCTTGCGTGTTGGTCAAGGTGGGTTCGTTATCTTCATACCAGGTCCATACTTGCCAGCCTAGCACGCCCGATAACCAAGATGTCAGAGGCAATCCAATAAATAGGAGCTGACGAGCAGGCCCACGATCTTAGCAATTGCAAGAACCCAAGTGTCATACCGAGTTGCAATCGAAAGCCGGTGGAATTGGTTTACGAGTCCCTCAAGCCAGACATACATATCCATCTGCTTTCGGTCTTCGAGTCGAGATAGGACGAGCGAAATTTCCATGTCCAGGAAAAGAGTGAAGCCGAGAAGAACAAGAATGATTATGAGCGAAATATAAACAACACTTGTCTGCTGAATGCGTCGGAAAACTGGGTCACTGCGTTGATTAACAGCGCGGGGAGAATAGGGCCCAGTAATACCCTGAGCTATAGTCTTGGTTAGCGTCGCCAATGAGACATCGTCTACGCGCCACCGCTCCGACTGTAAGCATCAAGCGCGACCAGCGACTCTCATTGCTTTGTGATGACTGGCCAGTGCTGTTTCGAGGTTTGAGGAGAATTTTCTCGCTGAAAATTTACTTGGACCATCTACTGGAGTATGTGGAAGCCGCGCTGAAGAGTGTTTGCGCTCATGGGGCAACCTTGATCAGAGTTGCAGAACGTTCAATGCCATGGAGGCTCGTCGTGCGGTTTGGGTTTGATAAGATAAGATAATGTCAAGCCCGAATTTTTTTTTCAGCCGTGACCCTTCAGCGACCCCCATGTTTGACCCTCTGCGCCTCAATTTGAGGCGACAGACAGCCCGATTACTGGTAGAACTTGGAGATTCTCCTCATACTATCAAAATCACATCGGCCACCGCTCCTTCAGCCCTTTTAGCGGTGCTGTCCCAGCTTTTAACTGTGCCGGAGCTCACAGTTCGAATTGCCGATCTATATCGACCTATCTTGTTCGATCTCTGCGCTAGATGGATAGATGCTCCAACAAATGTAGACCAGCTGGTTGCTCTCAGCTTACTTCTCCAAGTTCACCAACAATTATTCCCGTTCGTGTTGAAACCTCTTCTATGTTTCGCGATTCTGAAGTCTGAATTCTAGCATTCTATATCGGATACTACTCAAACCAGAACTTGCTCCAGGTCCTCTGGCGCACATCACGTCCGATACTGAAATCGACATCCTCGAGACACAGCGGTTAATTTTGGCATATTACCGTATCCTCCAAGCCAATCGACAGCTTCCAGGCCTTCTATTTTGGCCCTTGACACCGCTTTCCATTCTCATTTGGACACCGAACCTTCACAATGGCATTCGCCTTCTTTCGATCCGATGCTATGCGCTGCAGAGCGGTATGGTAGAGAGTGTGAGAGAAGAATTAGAAAAAAAGGTCCTCGGCGATGCCGACTGTTTCATCAACTATGGCCAGACCTTCGACGGATCCCATGTAGAGATGGATGCATGGGTTTTTCCGGTCTTCGAGCTACGACAAGTCCAAGAGGCAAGAGAAGCATTGGCAACAGTTCCTCAAGAGTATCATGTGGTGGATGAAGATGAGATTCTAGTTCCCATTAGTCCTTTGGACTTGAGGTACCCAGCCTTGGTTTCCGCTTTACAATAGTCAAACTAATGAATCATTCAGCCCACTTGTCGTCAACATTCATGGAGTATTCATGCTTCGTGATACAGTTACCGCAGAACCCCCTTCGACAGTTGTCCCTACGAGAACCACGGTCGAGACTTTACGCTCCCTGGCTTTGCATCTTTCGCTCCGACTCCCCATCCTATTGACCTCGCCTCCATCTTCCGGAAAATCTCTTCTGTTGTCACATCTAGCTCAACTTCTTTTCCCTGGAGCTGCCAACCAGATCGTCTACATTCACCTGGCGGATACCTCCTTAGATCCCAGGTCATTGCTGGGCTCATATGTGTCTTCTCAAACTCAACCTGGGACCTTCGAGTGGAAAGAAGGTGTCCTCGTTCGAGCGATGCGAGAAGGGAAATGGATAGTGTTCAAGGATATCGACCGAGGCAGCAGTGAAGTTCTCGGTGTACTAAAGCCGCTAATCGAGTCCCAGAGCGTCGGACAATGGATTGGTGGTCGAGCATCATTAGAGGTTCCAGGACGTGGAAGAGTCGTTGCGGCTCACGACTTTTCCATTTTTGCCACTAGATCCGTTCCATGTTCCAGCAGCAACACTTTTTCCAGCCCAGTGTTTTTCGGAGCACATAAACTACACGAGATCACGCTTCTTCCTCCATCTCCAGACGAATTACGGGCAATCGTCGACTCCAAGTTTCGCCGTCTTGCTGGACCTACAGCGAGAGCTCTTGTTCGCGTTTGGCAATCGGTCAAAGGTCTCGGACCAGCAGCCTCTACACGAGATGTAGGCTTAAGGGAGCTAGAGAAGTTTTGCCATCGTGTGGAAAGGATTTTGCCAGCATCTTTCCAACCAATGGACGTCGACACCGACGAACCAGTCCCTCTCACTTCCCTTTTCCCTCATACAAAAGTCAGAGAAGAAATATATCTCAATGCCCGCGACGTATTCTTCGGAGCAGGGACTCTGACCTCCAGTGCTCGTGCACATATCGATGCCATTGCTCGGGTCATTGCCGAGCATCTGGGCTTCGACTCGGAAAAACAAGACTCTCTTCTTAACAAGTCGGTTCCCGAATTAGACATTGAGAAAGACGTGAATGGTCGTCCAGTAGCTGTTTGTATTGGAAGGACGAGACTGGTCGCCAAAACCACCAAAATGGAGATAGCTCCTCCAGTGACGAGGCCTTTTGCTCTCCATCGACCCGCTGTCTTGCTTTTGTCGCGGATAGCTTCTGCTGTGGCCTTGTCGGAACCAGTGCTACTCACGGGAGAGACTGGAACAGGCAAAACTAGTGTGGTCACCCATCTAGCTTCACTATTGCGTCGCCCTCTTATATCTCTCAATCTCTCTCATCAGACAGAGTCGGCTGATCTTATCGGAGGCTTCAAACCTGTCGATACTCGCATTCCTGCTTCCTTACTTCTAGAGCAGTTTTTCGAACTATTTTCAGCAACATTCAGTCGGAAAAAGAATCAAAAGTTTGAAGGAGAAGTTAGAAAGGCTGTTTTAGACGGCAAGTGGAAGAGAGCTGTGGGTTTGTGGAGAGAGAGTACGAGATTGGCCAAGGAGCGGATACAGTCGAAAAATGAGCAAGCTTCGGATCCGTGAGTCAGCACAGTGGTCCTTCTCCCATGATTCTGACGAAATTCTTAGGGAATTGGACGATCCAACGTCACCCAGAAAGCGTCGTAAGCTTGACGGCGCGCTCAAGGCATCCGATGCGAGTTGGACATCATTTGAGCGCAGTGTCGACGAGTTTGAGACCCAACATGTGCTCGGCAAGAACAAGTTTGCATTCGACTTTGTCGAAGGATCTCTTGTAAAAGCTCTGCGATCCGGTGATTGGTGTGTTTTTTGAAATTGTCGCTTTTTTATATAACTGACTAAATAGGGTTCTACTGGACGAAGTCAATCTGGCCAGTCCAGAAACATTGGAGTGTATCTCTGGACTTCTCCATAGCCCGACATCCTCCATTACGCTGACGGAGCAGGGTTCTCTCGAACCAATACCGAGACACCCTGATTTTCGACTTTTCGCCTGTATGAATCCTGCCACAGACGTTGGGAAGAAGGATCTACCGCCCAATATTCGATCCCGATTCACCGAAATCGATGTTCCACCTCCCGACGCTGATCTTGAAACTTTGCTCAGCATCGTGACGCAATACATAGGTCCCTCTGCATCCGGTGACAAAAAGGTCATCCTCCAGGTCGCAGAGTTCTATTTGGCAGTGAAAGCATTGGCAGAGTCACGACAAATTGCAGATGGATCCAATCATAGGCCTCATTTCAGCATGCGAACTTTGACACGAGCGCTCACGTTTGCTGCTGATACTGCAGCTTCTTATGGACTTCGTCGAGCGCTTCTGGAGGGATGTCTGATGGCCTTTACCATGGTACTGGATGCTCAAAGTGCTGAAGCGGTGACTGCTCTTGCACACGAGCATTTACTCAAGGGAGCGGGCAATTCTCGTTCAGTATTATCGAGAGAGCCACCTCCTCCCCCGTTTAGCTCTGTCAAATTCGGTCCTTTCTATCTCCAGCACGGTCCTCTGGCTCCAGATCCCGTCGACAACTATATCATGACGCCGTCGGTGCAAAAGAAGCTCACCGACCTGAGCCGAATCATTCTCACCCGTCGTTTTCCTGTCCTT
Organism: Mycena floridula; assembly: GCA_029320655.1. Classification (NCBI taxonomy): domain Eukaryota; kingdom Fungi; phylum Basidiomycota; class Agaricomycetes; order Agaricales; family Mycenaceae; genus Mycena; species Mycena floridula. The sequence continues at coordinate 4,553,088 of JARIHS010000001.1, forward strand.
ATCGAGGGTCCAACGTCCAGCGGCAAAACCAGTGCCGTCGAATACCTTGCCAAGCGAACTGGACACCAGTTTATTCGTATCAACAATCACGAGCATACCGACATACAGGAATATCTCGGTTCATATGTTCCTGATCCCAGCACCGGAAAGCTCGTCTTCAAAGATGGTCTTTTGGTTCGGGCCCTTCGTGAAGGTCACTGGTTAGTGCTCGACGAGCTCAATCTGGCACCGACAGACGTCCTCGAAGCCTTGAACAGGCTGCTCGATGATAACCGAGAGCTTGTCATTCCAGAAACCCAGGAGGTCGTTATTCCGCATGAACATTTTATGCTTTTTGCGACTCAAAATCCTCCGGGCTTGTACGCTGGAAGGAAAGTTTTATCCCGAGCTTTCCGTAACCGGTTTCTGGAAGTCCACTTTGAGGACGTCCCTCAGCCAGAGCTGGAAACAATTCTCTGCGAGCGGTGCGCTATCGCTCCATCCTACGGCAAAAAAATCGTCGCTGTTTTCTGTGAACTACAGAAGCGCCGACAAGCTGGGAGAGTTTTCGAGAGTAAACATGGTTTTGCCACTCTTCGAGACCTTTTTCGCTGGGCAGGTCGAGATGCTGTTGGATATCAGGAATTGGCAGAAAACGGATACATGTTGTTGGCTGAGCGAACACGTCGAGAGGATGATAAACTTGCAGTGAAAGAGGTCATCGAGTCAATAATGCGCGTAAAGATTGACGAACGGGCCATGTACGACTTTCAAAATTCGGCCATCGACTTTCCGGCATATCTCGACTGCCGTATTCCAGAATCCAATCTCGTTTGGACAACGGCAATGCAGCGACTTTTCGTCCTAGTCAGTCGCGCCCTTCGTTTCAAGGAACCGGTACTCCTGGTCGGTGAAACAGGTTCTGGAAAGACCTCAGTCAGTCAAGTGTACGCCGACACCAAAGGTCAACGCCTTCATGGTCTTAACTGCCATCAAAATACCGAGACCGCCGACCTTATTGGAGGTCTTCGTCCGATACGAAATCGCAGCAGCATCGAAGCGGAAATCTCCAAAGAAGCCGCGACTATCTTCATGGAGCATGGAATAACTGAATCTCCAGTTGGTGATGCCGCAGAAAGACAAGTCCAGAATCTTATTCGGTCATCTTCGGATGCTCAAACTAGATCCCGACTTCAGAGTCTCCAACGGAAACTAGTCCGGCTCAAATCAGTCTTCGAATGGCACGATGGACCTCTCGTCGAAGCTATGCAATCTGGGGACGTCTTTTTACTCGATGAGATTGCTCTAGCCGATGATTCTGTTCTCGAACGTTTGAACAGTGTTCTGGAGCCAGCCCGTACGCTTGTTTTGGCTGAAAAAGGTGGTGACGACCAGGCCAATCCGACGATCAAGGCAGTCGAAGAGTTCAAGCTCGTCGCCACAATGAATCCAGGCGGCGATTATGGCAAGAAAGAGTTGTCTCCAGCTCTCAGAAATCGCTTTACAGAGATCTGGGTCCCTGCAGTCAATGACCGAGCTGACCTCGAATTGATTGTTAACGCGATGTGGGGTCAGGAATCGCTTAAGTCCGAGACTCGCAAAGTGCTCGACTTTGTTCAATGGTTGTGCGACGCAGTGGGCGACCAATCTTTGATGAATCTCCGAGACATATTGGTATGTTTTCTTGCCTTCCTTTCTGTCCCATTCACTAATTTCTTGGGCAGGCTTGGGTAGTTTTCTCAACGACCACAGAACGCCAAAAGCGAATGTCACACAATGAAATCTTTGTAAGCAACAAAATTATCTTATCGGCATTTTGCTGATTTTTTGGCAGCATCATGCTGCTCATCTGGCATTCATTGATGGTCTTGCCTCGCTTCCTCAACTGTCAGGGTATTCCAGAGATGCTGTAGCCAAATTAAAGATCGCAGCGATATCGAAACTCCAGGAGCTGGCACCCATTGATTCTGCTCCAACAAACATTCAGCCTTCTTCCGAGCTCGGACCGTTTTCAATCTCCAACGGTCCTCTGGAAATATTGTCCCAGACATTCAACTTCGGTGCTCCAACTACTCGAGACAATGCCATGCGTGTCGTGAGAGCTTGTCAAGTTATGAAGCCAATCTTGTTGGAAGGTAGTCCAGGTGTTGGAAAGACCAGTCTCGTCACCGCTCTCGCCAAGTTCTATGGCTATCATCTTCATCGAGTCAATTTGTCTGACCAAACGGACCTCATGGATCTCTTCGGTTCAGATCTACCGGTCGAAGGTGGCGGGCCCGGGGAATTTGCTTGGAAAGACGCGGAATTCCTGCGATCATTACAGGAAGGTCATTGGGTACTGCTTGACGAGATGAATCTAGCACCCCAGGCGGTGCTCGAAGGATTAAACGCTGTTCTAGATCACCGCGGTACCGTCTATATTCCAGAACTCGGACGCTCCTTCAACCGCCACCCTTCATTTCGCATTTTCGCAGCGCAGAATCCTCTCAGTCAAGGAGGCGGTCGGAAAGGTCTCCCAAAGTCTTTTCTCAATCGATTCACCAAAGTTTATATCGAGGAACTTTCCCCCGACGACCTGTCGCTGGTTTGCGAGCAAATCTTTCCAGCACTCGACCCCAGTATTCTCCGTCGTATGGTGGCCTTTAACATGGCCATCGCCGAGGCAATTTGTACGCAAAGAGCCTTTGCTCATGAAGGAAGTCCTTGGGAGTTCAATTTGCGAGATGTCATTCGTTGGGGTACCCTGATATCTTCTGATATGCTTCTGAAACACCCTTCAGATTATCTTCGCAGCATCTACCTCCATCGATTCCGTACCATCGAAGACCGACAAAGGGCTTCCATCATGTTTGATCAAACCTTTGGTCTCGCGGCTGAAGAGTCTCGAAATCCCCCCATTTCCGTATCAGCATCATTCCTGCAGCTCGGACATTTCAATTACATTCGCAGCTTATCCATGTCCATGGATCGTCCACCACGAGTCCTGAAAATGCAGCTATCTGCCCTCGAGTCGGCCGGGCATTGCGTTTCACAGTCATGGCTGACCATATTGACAGGTCCTCGAAATAGCGGCAAAACACATACGGTTCGAACATTAGCAAACCTGACAGGCAATCTATTACACGAGATTTCGGTCAACAGCGCCACCGATACCATGGACATTCTCGGGAGCTTCGAGCAGGTCGATGTTCGGTCACAAGTAACCTCATTGACCAACGAGGTCTTGTCTATCGTCTTGGCTCAAGCTCGTTCAAAATCTGGTTCAAGACCGAGTCAAGTGGAGAACTGCATAGCTTTGCAAAGAGCCGTACAAGATGCCACTTCTTTACCGTCACTTCTCGAGGTGGTATTCCGAGTCATCACTAATAGCTCTTCCTCAGATGATTCTCGACTTTTGGCCATTCGCAGCAAGCTGGAGAATTTGACTCGAGCTCCGAGTTCTGCCGGAAGATTCGAGTGGGTTGATGGTCCTCTCATCAAAGCAATGAGACAAGGCCATTGGGTGCTTTTAGATGGTGCAAATCTGTGCAACCCGTCGGTGCTCGACCGACTGAACTCGGTTTGCGAACCTGATGGTGTATTGACGTTAACAGAGAGAGGTTACGTCGAGGGTCAAGTCCAGCTCATTTCCCCGCATCGGGATTTCCGACTTTTCATGTCAGTTGATCCTCAATTCGGCGAGCTCTCCAGAGCTATGCGAAATCGTGGAATCGAGATCGCCCTCGTCCCTCAACCACTCTCGGACGATCTCGCAATCCTGCAAGATTTCTATCGACTACCACAAAGTTCAACAAGCGAGCTTTTTTCTCAATTCGTCGCATTTGAATCTATCAGAAGAGGACTCGCTTCCGCCGCTGCTAGCCGTCGCCCTCTGACAGTTACAACTGGACGAGCATTGGATCACGATTCTGCTCTGACCAATCTTGCAGACCAGGCCTCAGTTTTCTTTGGGACGACCGATATCGCCACAGATGCCTTGACCCATGTCTTTGCTCGAACGGTTGTGCCGACATACTCAAGATACTGGCTTCGCTTCTTCTCTGCACTGCCTAAAGATGTTTCTGAGCGCTTCAATCAAGCTCAAGCATTCCTGCACGCTTTTGACGTCGATCTCATTCCTCAAGTTGCGGTCTGGAGAGAAGCATATACTTCATCACGGGGAGTTTCTTCTGCTTCTGTGCTTTCTCAGGTTAGCTGACTCTTTTTTCTTTCCGCATTGGAACGTCGTATTGATTATCCCTTCTTGTGACTTTGTATTATACTACAAAAAGCCAATAGATTTTTATCTCAACGCACCGCAGACGCGACGGCCCGAACCAGATTCCTTCCATCATCCTCTTCTGGGTTTACTGGGACTCGCCGTTGGACTTTTACTTCAGCAGTCGCTTCCAGCTTCGTCTCATCAGCGGGTCGATCCGAGCGGCAAGAGCCAGATAGCACAGTCGGCGCTGGAATCAGTGCTGACAGCGACTCGAGATCACTGTTCGCAGCTTGTAAAGGTTTATGATGCTTCAGATTCATCGGTGAGCTATTCTTTTCTGTCATTTGTACCACACTTATGCCATTAATCTGCAGAAGGTCGTCACTGCGCTCGAGATGCTCAAATTTTCTCGTCGCCTTGCCAAGTCCTCTGACAGCATTCACTTTGACTACTCGGCTGTCCAGGCTATTTCGACTTGGCTCGGTGACTCATTGGACAAAGCTCCGTCTACATGGTTTCCGGAACTGCGTAAAGCCGTGCAATCTCTTCAGGACGCAATTTTATTGAAGTCGGGGCTGGGTCTCGTGGAGATTTGGTCAGCATTTCTCACGACTTATCTATGGCGGAAAATGCCTCATCTTTTGCGACTCGAGTCTGCGTCTTCTCATGTCGAGTTGAGCGGCAAATACGAAGGTAATATATTGCTTTCCACTTTTTAAGCTTCTATTAATCGTTGGGTCCTAGAATTGCGCAGACATGTCTTCAACTTTATGGCGCTGCATTCGTTGGGCAGCGAAGTGGCACCGGCTGAATTGCTTGACTTGCAGGAGAGAATGGAGAGGGTAAGGTTTCTCGTAGCTTCCCGTCGGAAAACTCACGAAGCCAAATAGCATCTGATCGATAACAATCCAGACGCGGCCAGCGCTGTTCTCGAGGAAGATTCGTCGTTTGTTCTCGCAGAGCTGGGCTTATTAGCTATCTATGCAGATGTCACTGGTCTTATCATGCCCAAAGTAGGGATCCTCAAGGTTGTGAAGTAACTTCTAATCATCTGTTAGGTCTTTGTTCCCTCTCTTGAAGAGCTCATACGCTTGAGCTGCCGGACCCCTCGCAATTCCTTACTGCGACTTGTATCTCTTCAACATCTCATTTGGGCCATCGACGCAGACCAAGGTATTTCCGGGTTCTGTAACTATACTGTTTCTGACAATGTATCCTAGATGTCTTTCCCATTGTCGTCGACCTGCACTGGCAAACGATGGAATCTTTGTGTTCTGTTTCTGTGAGTGCTACTTCGTTATTTCTTATTTTTCATCCTTGATGCTTTCGTGTAGATCAAGTCTGGGTCTTCCGCTTTGCTTGGTCCTACCCAGCTCAATGCAGTTCTCTCAATTTGGTGCGTCCGTCTTCTTATGCCATTTCCTTTCTAATTCAACTCCAGTGAATGGAAACCTCAACCATTGTCGTCGATTCGCGAATATGAGATGTACATTCATCGTCAGACTCGTCTCGCTGTCTTGCAATGTGGTCAAGTTACTTCTCGTATAGAGCAGCTGGAATCCCTATTACGGCTCTCGATTCTGAAGGTTCTTAGTTTAACGCTTTCCTGACACGTGTTGCTGATGATCATTAGCTCTTGACCTGCTTCGGATCCACATCGCTGACCGATCGAGCAAGCAGCATGGGTTTCAACGAGATTCTTGCCTTGTTGGCTGCTGTCGACAACTCTGCCTTTACCGCAGTTGCTCAGACACACCTGATTCCTGTTCTCCGGCGACTTGTGGAAACAAACCAAACTCGGCAAAGCAGAATTGCAACATTGGGAACTTGCTTCGTCGCAGTCTGCAAGGTTTTCATGGACCTATTTGTTCCCGACGCCCCGATCGACCCAGCTGCCATCCATGCATGCTCTGAAGACTTTTGGTGCGAAGACAAGGAGTTTGTGACGTCGCAGATCAAACTGCACGAGGAAATGGAGATGCATTCCACTGGCAATACAGAAAACACGGTGATTGACTATCTTAACCAAAGTCTTTCCAACGCCATCGAGAAGCTTCAGGACATACCCTCATTTCCTCCTCGACCAGATTCATCGCGTCTCCACCTGTTCTGGTCCGAGATATGGCAGTTTCAGAAGCAGATTACTTCGTCGTCCAAGCTGGACATTCTCCTTCGTTCGCTCTCAGCAGGAGATCAGGCTTCTGCTTCACAAGAAACCGTCATCCAGGACTCTATCCTTGGCTTCGCTCAGCGACTTGACAAAGTTTACCCACAATACGACGACATCAGTGGTCCACTGCAGTTCGGACTCCTTCATCTCAGGCTGGGTCTACACTTGGTTAAGCATTCACAACCTCCTTCCGGAACTGAGCCAAGTGTCCAAGCATTGTCTTCTGCGAATTATCGCTTTTCCGACAATCAATAGCTCTTCTCAGCTGAGATCCTTGCAAAATCTGCCATCAGCAGAGATCATCACGCCATTCCGCGGTGTGGTCTTGAATCTCGCATTTTTGACTCTGGAAGTCTCTTTCGGTGTTCAAGTCGACCAGCAATGGCTACAGGATACATTTGAGCAAGCCATACGGCTCTGGCTCATTGACCGTGCGAAGGATGCAGAAGCAGAATCCAACTTGCAATCTCTTTATCGACAGAAGAAGACCGAATATGACTCTGTCAGCGATGCAGAGCTAGAAGAACGCGAACTTTTAGCGCTGTTTCCGTCGTATGAGGAGGGTGTCGATCAGGTGATGCCGGAGATATCCGGCCCGACGGCCCGTTTCGTGGAAGCTTCCGGTGCTCATCAGCTTGTCACCATCCACCAAGCGCTGCTGCTGCCACAACAAGGATCCGCTAAGAATGTTCGAAGCATTATTAACTCCATTCGACAGTCGACGATCTCCTCTTTGCTCCAGTCTCAATTTCCAGCCCTGCAGGAGACTTTGGATCTCGAGAGCATTCCGATCCAGCTTCGCACTCTTCACACGCGTCTATCTGACCTCCAACGAACATCAAATACCACCGATATCACCTACAATTTCTACACCGACGTCAATATTTTGCAGGCGAAGAAAGCTCAAGCTGTGTTGCAGAATCTTCAGCAGCGCCTGGAGATCCTTATCCAGGAATGGCCAGAGCAAATGGTTCTGCAGCATTTGAAAGAAAGATGTGATAGCGTGCTGTCTCTTGATCTCCTCAGTCCAGTCGCCAAAATTCTCGCTGCGGTTGAGCTACTACTTGCTCAGACCGACGACTGGGAAATTTACGCGAACCGTCATAACTCGCTCAAGGATCATCGAGGCACTTTGACGAAGCTGATCGTCGAATGGAGACGGCTGGAATTATCTTCCTGGCAAGGATTGCTGGAATCTCAAGCAAGGGCATTCGAGATGGGAGGTTCAGAGTGGTGGTTCCAGCTGTATGATGCAATCATCCGAGGTCCTTTGAATCTGGATGACGAAGACCCATTAGCGCTCACAGCATACCTCAAGACGCTTATTCCTCTGCTTGACGACTTTATACGTGCAAGTCCTCTCGGTCAGTTCCAGTCTCGAATGGAACTTCTTCGTTCGTTCGATGCATGCTGTTTGACTCTTCAACCAACTTCAGATCATTATCGGTTGTCATTGGACCGAATACTTCTCGTCCTTCGCTCCACCATAGGCTACTTTGAACAATTCTCGTCGTCCATTTTGACGCACTTGTCGACGCAAAGAGCTGCCTTGGAGAATGAAATTCGAAGGTTCATCAAGCTTGCCAGCTGGAAGGATGTCAATGTTCAAGCTCTCAAACAAAGCTCGAAACGTACGCATCACCAGTTCGTACAAGATTATCCGAAAATTCCGGGATGTTCTGAGGGAACCTATCACGGCACATCTAGTCGTTCGGTCTGCTGGAGCTCCTGAAGAGAAGAGTCTTCCATCCGAGTTTGGTCCACCAGTTACAATCAGCATCCCGACTTTCCCCGTCAGCGATGCTGCTTCCACTCATCTTCAGAATCTCACTCGCACATATTCCAAGTTTGACGAACTCATCAGTCAACGGATCCGGCCGTTCATCCGAGCCCGTCACTTTGACGCAGTCAACGACTTTGCGGTTGAAATAATTGAAACGTCGCAAAGGCTAGCTTCAATCCCAGCACCTGCTGGTCTTACCAACGACAAGAAGGAAAAACATCAGAAGGCTCTATTGGTCAGGAAGCGGAAGGCTTGGAGCGATCTTCTCAAAGAGCTCAAACTCGCAGGATTCTCGCCAAATGTGAAACCTAAGCATCTTGGAGCAACACCAGGACGCTCGTTGGATGAGAGAGCAACCATTCCTTCCTTCACTATCTTTGCCGTCGCTAGAGAAGAGTGAAGAATACTTCCGCCGATTGCAAGGGGCGCTGCCTGATCTGCGGTCATCGCTGCCGACACACCATTCAGATCTCACAACCCGTGAACTACAGAGAGCTGTCGCTTTCCTCGATTCGGGCTTATCCGTCGCTATCGATTCACGAGCAAAGTGAGTTTTGTTGTTGAAATTTTTTTTTCCCCAGCTAACATCTCATTTTGCAGGATGCTCAAGGCCCTAACGAACTTTTCCCAGTTCAAGGCGTTACTTCAAAGACTTCGGACGCTGGCTGGATCTCCCAAGATAGCCTTGTTCGGCGCCCAGACCTTGGCCGAGATCATCACGTTGAAAGATATGTTGTGTCGATTTGCTAGTGCTCTTCGTGAAGTCGATGAAGGGATTGTGCTCCATAATGACCTTCATCCGATGCCCCAGCACCATTCAGTACTCCAAGAGACCAGAACTTGGCTGCAAAGCACGGAGGTCCTTCGTCAACGTTTGATAGACATTGTCAGGGAGATGAGGTCTTCGACGCCTGCCATTCTACTCCAAAGTGAGCATTCCTCATTCTCCATCTTTCAATTCGAGCTAACTGGTCTCGTTTCAGGCGAACAAGCTGTTGCGATAGAGGCCTTGGACCATTTGAAAAGGTCGCACGAACGACTGACTAGCTGGGGGACCAACTTGCCACATCTGAACTATCTTTTTGCACCGACTCTCTCTTGGCTTACTGCTCAGATTCTCCCGACTTTCCAGCGATCTCCAGAGACCGGACCAGAGGACGCATCTGACACTGTCATCGACACTTGTCTCATCAACATCCAGGGCATACTGGGCCGCTGTCCGGAATTACCTGAGATGGACGCCGAAGAGACAAAGGAACATTACATTCGGGACGAAAATAACACTATCCAGAGTCTGACAGGTCTTTTGAACCTCCCGAAACTGTTCAGCCAGTTGGAGACCTCCATTCGCTATTTCGTCCACCATGGCGATGTTCATCAAGTTCCTCTTCAACGTGTTCTTCCCTTCCTCGAAAAATATTCCGACGTCGTCGAAGATCAACTCACGGCGCATTCACACTGGACTAAAGCGCTGTTCAAGCTCATCTTTGTCCTTTGCTCGGTCATCCAGACGCTGACTAAGCAAGGTTTCTGTAAACCGCCTCCAGCCGACGAAGATGGAGAGCAAAAGGAAGGCGGTGAAGCTGAAGCTGGACTTGGAATTGGCGAAGGTTCTGGGGCAGACAATGTTAGCAAAGAGATTGAGGATGAAAGTCAGGTTGAGGGTCTCAAAGGTGAAGAAGAGGCTTCTCAAGATCCAGGCGATTCCAAAGACGACAAGGATGCACTTGAGATGAATGAAGATTTCGGTGGAGAGATGCAGGATGTTCCAGACGACGGTGATGATGAAGAGGGCGAAGGTTCTGACAAGGATGAAGAGGAAGAAGAACCAGACGATCACCTTGGTGATTTGGGTGATTCTGAGGAAGCAGTAGATGAGAAGCTTTGGGCCGACGAGAAGAGCGGGGAAGAGGAACAGAAGAAGACAGATCAGGATCGTTCTGACGGGAAGAGCAAGGAGGAATCGGATGTGGTCGCAAAGGAAGGGGAAAAATCGAAAGAGTCGAAGGAGAAGGAGAAGGAATCCCAGGACCAGCCACCTGCAGACGGAGACGAGGGCGAAGTACAGGATAAACCAATGGCAGAGGAAGAAGAGCCAGAGGCGCCGAATGGTGAAGGGGCTCCAATGGACGACCATGTCCCCGATGCAGACACCCTTGATTTGCCGGAAGACATAAACCTGGACGGACTTGGGGACGAAAACAAAGACATCCCGGAACCAGACCTGGACGATGATCTTGGTGGTGACGACGAAATGGAGGATGTTCAGGACAATCCTGTCGACAATGTCCCCGAGCATGACGCTTCCGACGAGCCTCAACCTGATGATCAAGACCAACAGATGCACGAAGCTCCTGATTCAGGCGAAGTCGACGAGGACAAGAAGGAAGAGAATGAGAATCCTCCAGAACAAGCCATAGCTCAGGCTGATATCACTTCCGGCGACGATGCGATGAATTCGAGTGACACTCGTCCTGAGAAAGGCGGAGATACACAAACTGGCGAGTCAGCAAGCTCACAAGGAGCATCCGGTCAGGCTACTAGCGCAGAGAAACAGGAAGCTGAAAAGTAAGTTTTCCGTCAAATGCATAGAATCCTGGCTTATAATATTCGTAGAGCTAAGAAGCCTGAAGCTAGCGCTGAACAAGCCGAGCTGGATTCCACCCCTCAACCTCAACAAACCCAAAACTCTTCGGACAATGCGGGTAGCTTACAGAAAGGGGATCAACCATCTCCGGCAGACAGCGCCTTGTCGAACAATCCCCTTCGGAGTCTCGGTGATGCTCTCAAGGAAATACGACACCGTTTCGACGAGATCCTGGAGAGCGATCCGAACTCTGGTCCACAGGAGCCGACTGGGGAAGTTTCGGAGCCAAAGCAGGTCGAATTTTTGCGGCCTGACGATGTTGACCATGACATGCAGGCGCTCGGAGCCGCTGGAGACGAACAAGTCGCAAAGCTTAATCAGCTCACAATCCTCGATGCCGATAATGAACTTGACGCCGTCATGGATGTCGATTCAGAGCCACCATTATCGCGAGAACAGCACGAAGTCCCGACAAAGAAAGTCGATGTTCTCCCTGATCCAACTCCGTCAGAGCGTCGAGATAATACCGAAGACGCTGTGATGCACAATGGGACAAATCATGCTTCCTCGAACCCTGCTTCGACTTTACGCCAGCTTGATTCCGAGACAGATGATGCAGATGATCAGCTTGTTGAAGCAGAACTCAGACAATGGCAATCAAGCGGTCTTCCAGACGAGGGCGCTGAACATATGTGGCATCTCTACGAGTCACTGACTCATGATCTAGCTTACGCTCTTTGCGAGCAATTGAGGCTCATTCTTGAACCGACAATGGCCACTCGACTTAAAGGCGACTACCGCACCGGCAAACGACTCAATATGAAAAAGATCATTTCATATATCGCCAGCGACTACACCAAAGACAAGATTTGGTTACGTCGAACAAAGCCCAGTCAACGAGAATATCAAGTTCTCATTGCCCTAGACGACTCTCGATCCATGGCAGAGTCTCATTCCGTCCACCTTGCCTATGAAACTCTTGCTCTTGTTTCAAAGGCTCTCAGTCGACTGGAGGCGGGGGACATTGGTATTGTCAAGTTTGGACAGACTGTGGACGTCCTCCATGGCTTTGACCAAGGACCATTGACGGACCAAGCGGGGGTGAAGCTCATGAAGGCTTTCAAGTTTGATCAGAAGGCGACCAACGTCCTTTCTCTTCTGAATACAAGCTTGCAGGTCCTTGAAAAAGCCAGAGAGCGACGCTCGATGAGTTCATCGTCTGCTGCTGATCTATGGCAACTGGAAATCATCATCTCGGATGGAATATGCCAGGATCATGAACAGCTTCGTTCAGTATTGCGCAAGGCGGAAGAACAGAGAGTGATGATGGTCTTCATCATTGTCGACTCGCTGCAGTCAAATGTGCCAAACACAAAGCAAACTTCAGCCAACCAGGGCTCGATTCTTTCAATGGAAAAGGCGGAATTCAAAAATGTCGACGGTCGAATGGAGCTGCAGCTTCAGCGATATCTCGACTCCTTCCCCTTCGAGTATTATGTGGTCTTGCGGAACAAAGACGCGTTGCCAGACGTGCTTTCCGCCACGATAAAACAGTTCTTTGAGAGGATATCAGAAACGTAGAATATAGAATACAACTTGTGAAAAAAAAAAACATTGATCCGCCAAAAAAGCACCTGACCGGCTTCAAGTTATCTTCGACCACAATGGCGAGTAGCAGTCGCGGCCCTTTCTCCAAGTCAGACCGAGAGGAAAGGAAGGGCTTGTTGTCAGACACAATATCATTCCCCGACCACGACGATGACGACCACGAACTCGGGCTCGACTTGACCTCCAACCAACGATCAGGCTGGTCCTCCAACCGAATCATCATCACTGCAGTCGCCTTTATCCTTCTCCTAATATGCGGCACCTTTGCCCGAACCTTTTTAATATCCTCTGCGACACATCCGAATTTGCTGTTCCATGGAAACGATTTACGCTCAAATGGAACCCACGAATTCAAGAGAACAGTGCTCATTGTGTCAATAGACGGTTTACGGTGAGCTGAATTCAAGTCCGAGCTAAGAAATTGTGCTCACTGGTCCAACAGAGCCGACTATCTCGACCGCGGTCTTACCCCGCATCTCCTCGATATCAGCAAGCAGGGTTTACGGGCAAAGTCAATGATTCCAGTGTTTCCTGTGAGTTTTCCGTTACAGTATCTTTTGGAATCCAAGCTCACAATCTCCCACAAGACCTTGACATTTCCGTATGTGGCTTGGACCATATTTTTATCGAGTTGGGCTGACCTATTAGCAGGAATCACTGGGCTCTAATGTAGTGTGCTCCTGCTTCTCAAGACTTGATTAACCATTCTTCAGGACAGGTCTTTACGCGGAATCGCATGGGATAGTCGCAAATGTACGCGTGTCCTTTATCTACAAAGACAGCATGCTAATTGCCATATAGAACTTCTGGGATCCAGTCAGCAAATCTGAATTCCACTACAACAAAGTTCGTCATAAAGTTGTCCTGGCCTTCTACAGCTGAACTATTTTCAGGTTGAGACATGTTGGAATCCGACTTGGTGGTTGGGGGAACCTGTGAGTAGAATTCTTTACCCGTAAAACCTCTTGCTGATGCCTCATCTAGATGTGGGAGACAGCAGGCAAGGCCAACATAATTACGGCGAATCTCATGTGGCCGGGTCCGCCTAAAACAATGTCCGGGGCGACTGCCACCTACTTTATTCCGTGGAAAGTGCGTTTCCGAAGTTCTATCCAAATCCTCGATTGACTCGTTCGATAGAACAAAGTACCGATGACCTCTAAACTCAATCAAATCATGGAATGGATTGATATGCCGAACATAGATGAACGGCCTCAGTTAATTATGGGTAAACGAAACGAGCTCTTTGCCTCACTGTTTCTGATTCTCGTTCAGCGTATGAACCGTCACTTGACCAGGCCGGACACAAAGCCGGACCAAATTCACTATTGGTGAACCAGACGTTGGCCCAGGTCGACTATTTTGCCAAGAGTCTTCACACCGAGCTCGAACGTCGGAATCTCTCAGATATTGTCGACATTGTCTTCGTCAGTGACCACGGTATGACCGATACCAGTGCACCCGAACTAGTATACATGGACGATTTCATTGGAGAGGATGGGCTGAGAGAGATAGAGCATGAAGACGGCTGGCCTGCCATGGGACTTCGATTCCGAGTCACGGCCAACTCTTCCCATCTTCTGGAGCTGCTACTGGACGCTTCCGACAAGAATCCCGAGAAATTTGACGTTTACACGCACGAGACAATGCCTGAAAGATATCACTTCTCGAACAATGAACGGATCGCACCCGTTTATGTGGTCCCGAAAATCGGATATGTCTTGACCACCAAAGCTCAAGGAAATGTTGGACTTACGAAAGGAGTAAGTGACTTGATGGCATGTCTTTTGCTCAGAGCTGAATTTCTACAGAGCCATGGATACGACAATGCTGAGCTCGGGATGCATGCCATGTTTGTTGCCCATGGTCCTTTCTCTTCCGTCGTGAAAGCGCTACATCAAAACTCGAAGAGGAGCTTCCTGTCTCGACCAAATTTAGGCTGGCATTCGACGATGGATGATGTCTATGTGATGGATCGCTTTGAGAACATCCAAATTTATGGACTAGTAATGAAGCTACTTGGTGTCCAAGCTGCTCCAACAAATGGGACAACAGACTTCTGGGACAAGTATTTCTAGACCTTTTTGGAAATTTTCTTGGATAATATCTTAGATATGTATAGTCGTTTTCTGTAATACGATATTTATCGGATTGATATATAATTTGATATAATACAGAGCTGAAGGTAGTGTTAACATAGGTATCCGTCCACTTCTGATCCAAGTATATTCAATGCCTCTCAGCATCGAAAAGCATCTGATTGCCTTGATGTTCGGCAGAGATGGGTGAAGGAACATAGGCTGCTTCTGGAAGTCCGCTCTCGTCAAGGCCTTCTGCGGCTTCAATGATCTCATACAATCTTGACGCAACTTCTGGAGGAGGCACACGACCACCAAGGATATCTTTGGCTGGAACTGGAGAGCCATAGAAATCGCGATTGGCATCTTTACGTTCGATGAGAGCGGTTCCTTCCAAGGAGATGCCTGCAAAGAGACCTGCAAGACTTTAAGCATACCGTGGATAGCAGGAGAAAGACAAGACATACCCTTGGACTTTGAGTAAGAGAACATCGGTGCAGGATGTGCTAGACTGGCTTGAACGCTTCCTCCTGTTCCAATTGGCCCTGCACTGGCACTGACATTCCCTCCAATTGTCATGTTTCCACCAAGAGAAAAGGCTCTGACAGCATCTTCGCTGTTGAGCACGATAACAAAATCAGTGATGTCAGCCCCCACTTGAAGGCCCCAACCAACACCGCCGGTAGCGATACAGGAGGGAGCGGACCAAGAGCCATCAGGTAACCGAGCGATGACTATGCCAGACCCGGCTCGTCCAGAAAACACAAATCCGGCTTTGATGACCTGGAATACAGCAAGACCTGACAAAAAGTGAGACAGGGAAAGCTATATCTAGAAGGAATAGACTTGCCTCGGGCAGATTGTAATACAGCCTTTGGAATGGCATTTAGAGCTGATTCAGGTCGTTCTGGGTCGGCTGAGAGACTAAGTCAGAAGCTGCCTGGATTATGAAGGTGACGCGACGCACCTAGGAAGCTGTCCAAGATTTTAGCGGCTTTCTCTGCTTCACCTGATTATTTCGGTCAGACATTTTTGCAAAGTTACGACAACCGGCGGCACTGGACCTGGAAGGCTGAATCCATGGACGAAATCTCGAGATCCAGCAGCGACTTTCGTTGAGCTTGATTGAACAAATGCTGTAGCCTGAACTCCTGCTTTCTTTGCGCCTGGAAACGGTTCAGAATTTGAACCTGAAATTTGCTGTACTGTTACCTGTTTTGAATTTATCCAGCAGGGACATATTGCGGCTCGACTAGCTCGCGAATGGATATCAGATGGCTGCAAGGGAGAGTAGGCTCGACGTCAGAGGTACCCAGCACGTGGTCTGGACTCTGAATCATTCCTGCTGCCAAGAGGCTTCTGCCAAAAATGGCTCTTAGTAGCTCGAATTTACTGTACTTTCTCGGATAGATCTGTAGCTTTGACGAAATACGACTCCGCGAACCAGATGAAAATATTAAAATTAGAGATATCGTTGCACGTGCCAAACTATTATGGACCACCTTTCATCTTGGCTTCTGCAACCACGGAGGGACCGACTTTTTCTTCACTCTCGTCGAGTCCGGTCTACCAGCTCTCTTCATTTCTCTTCCGGACGTCGTCGTGAGATGTTTCTGGAGCTCCCCTTCCTCATTCTTCTTCTAGCGGCACATGCTATCCATGGTTATGTTCGTGATTCCCTCGTTCCGCTGGTTTGTTATGCTCATCATCTTCACAGCCTCTTATGACCGCCAATTTCCTCTTCAACTCGCGGGCCGACAAGAACTGGTGGGTATGGGCTTGGGGAGCTGAGAGCACCGTCTCTATTGTCGACCGCTCTCCGACAGTCTCTTATCCATCGCGTCCAGCTGTATTCGGCGTCGAGATATCGGGGCCTATCTTGGGCTATGTCATTCCTTTATCCTCCTTCACGAGTCCTTGTTCTTCAGGCAACGAAACTCAATTTGGCCCAATGCCTAACGACGGATGTCCTCGTCTCTGTGTCAATGGTCCACATCAACCGGACCCCACAGAAAGCTGGATCGCACTGGTTCAACGAGGAAAATGCGAGTTTGTGAGCAAGGTCAGAGAAGCCCAGAGATTGGGTGCTCGCGCTGTTGTGGTCGGAGGTCAAGATCCAGAAGTATCTGGTCTTCCAGATACTTTAGTGAACATGTTCAGCCCAGGCCAGTCTTGTACTCTTCCTTTTCAACGAGTCTGATGGTCTCTTTCAGATGATTCTACGGACGTCACAATTGCCGCCACCTTTATAAAATATTCAGACTACAGCGAGCTTTCTTCCTTAATCGCAACCTCCAACACCTCACATTCTGGCTTGAGAACACTTTCATTGCTTATCACTGCCGATTATTCGGCTTGGGATTGGTATTCGTACGTCTCCCGTCGGTTTACAGAGCACTGAAAAGTTGACGCTCATTCAGTCCTATTTTGACATTCGTCGTTATTCTCCTTTTACCTTCCATCCTGACCTTCATCACTATTTTTGTCCACCGTATTCGTGCCGCTCGAGCAGCCCAGCGGGACAGAGCACCCGAAGACATCGTTCGGAATCTTCCATGGCGTATATGGACTGGCACTGGGTGGGAGAAGCACGAAGGCGGAGAACAAGTCACATCGCTGGCTTCTCCCAATGCAGATCCAGAGCAGACTCTTCCCGCGGCCGAAGAATCGACTTCGAGAAATCCCGAGCCTGAGGTCGTTGAGCCTCTGAATGAAGATGAAGAGGCCGACCCAGGCACATCTACCAAGCCTCAAGCTTCTGCTTGGTTCGAAAACCAATTCGACTGCGCAATATGTCTCTGTGAATTCGTCAAGGGCGACAAAGTGCGAGTTCTTCCCTGCCATCACATATTCCACATGGAAGAAGTGGACGAATGGCTGATACAAAGAAAGAAGCTGGTTCGTCTTGGATCCTTCATTGATTAACCTTGTCTTATCACGGTCTAGTGTCCAATTTGCAAAGCGGATGTAACACAATCGGGATCGCTCGGTCCTTCTGAATCGACTGACCCATCTACACCGGCGGCTGAAGGTGTCGACCAAGCTGAGAATGTCCTTGACGAGCGAACACCGCTCTTAGGCGCGACCAGCAATCCCACAAATTATTCAGACGGTTCACCACCACCTGTATAACAACTTTTCTTCCTAGGCTGGATATTTTCACGCTCTCTTTTCGATTATCTATTTGTATACCTGTCACGAATAACACGCTGTTCATTTTTCGCGAGTCAAAATACAAGATGAACGTCGACTGGATACAAGATACTTTTTTACTTTTGAAAAATACACTGATTAGCTGGAATCATCTGAGACATCAGCTTTGCCTTCATCCCGCATTGCCTCGACGCTGGTGTAAGGCATCTTACCCCGAATCCATTTTCCCCTCAAATTGTCAATTCGACACAAGCCAGATGAAGTCGCAGAAGCCAATAAACCAGCATTTCCCAGACCATTGGACGAATTCCAAACGACCCGTTGAACCCCTACTTGACGGGGCCATGCACCTGTCGAAATGAAAGGATCCTCGAGTCTTGAGCTGGCTTTGGACTTTGCTGCGGCAGTCGGTCTATCCACGGCCTCCTGCAAAACTTGCTCAATCATGAAACAAAGCAAGAGGAAAGAAATCACGTACAATAGGGAAAAATCGTTCAAGCATCCGAAACTCTTTTTCATTTCGACTGAAGTCCAGCTGGTAGATCTTATGGGCGAAGAAGGGTACAGCACCATTTCTCCTAGTGCCTCTGAGCAAATTTGTTGTCATACAAGTTCCATCTGCAGATCCGACCGCAAGCTGCGGATGCAATTCGGAGCAGTTAAGACTCCAAACTGGACCCAAAGGCTCTAACAAGGTATGACCTCGACCAAGCATAATCGGCGACAGCGAGAATGATTTGACAATGTTCTCGTGGTCGATGGTGACAGGACCTCCTCCATGGTGCGAGAAAGCTACTGTGTTGATCACGTCGCGCGTCCGATTCATTATCGAGCCATGACCTTCTCTGATATCAGTTACACATTCCAATCCATCATAGCCTCCAGTAGCAATGACTGTCGGATCTGCGTCAAGCTTTGGAGGAGCACCAGGAGGAGCTTTTATCCATGCCACAGCACGAATCGCGGATTGATGCACTGTAATATAATGCGTCGGGAGCAGGTTTGTAATTGGCGAATCTGAATAATTGTCAAGTATTTTCCGCAGTCAAGAATAACAGAATTACCAGCGTCTTCAAGTGCTTTCAGAGCGGGACCAAGATTGTAAACAGCGAGTATTCCTATGGAGGTATGAGATCGAGTGAAATTGGCTCGTGAGGTGACTCTACCATTCGTCGTGCCAATAGCAACAAGCTCGCTATTGGCCCAGTCAAACGACCAACATGCCGTTTCGTCCAATTCAATTCGCAAGACAGGCTCGGGAAGATGAACTGACACCAATGAGTCTCGAGCAGAAATCTTGTTGTAGACTGACCATAGAACGGCTTCGACATGTCGTGCTTTTTGGGTCGCAAATCCGAGGGTTCTGGAACGGCATATATTGAAAATGAACCATCTTCAAAGGTCCCAGCTAATAAGCCCAGCTTCCGAGGTTTGGATCCGCGACCTTTGAGCTGGGACAAGTCAACAAGCAATCTCAAAGGAGAAGAAAAGAGCCGCACCGAGTCGTCTGAGGGTAAAGGACACCATTTGAGGTCCTGCGCTGGACCTGAATTATGACATATAACCATCTCGCAGGTCAGGCCAGTGTCTGCTCCAAGAGACCATATCTGGATACAAGCAAAGTAGGGCCGCGGTGCCCTTACACCGATATCAGGTGAATGAGAGTCCGAAGGGAATGGGGCCACTGCAAGGTATTGAGTATACGAGCGAGATTCTCGATTCTCAACATAGATTGGACACCAGTCGATACCCCAGACTGGAGCACCGGCATTGAGGACATGCGATTCGCTTCCGTCAAAGTAGTCTGCCAATTGAACGGTATCAAACATTTCCAAGGAGAGTTTTGTTTGAGAATCAAAAGGTCCGAATGAACAAGTGACTGGAGGGGGATCCTGGAGCTCTCCTTGATCTGTGGCGACGGAATCGCTGGGTAAATATGGACGCGCTTCACTGCGAAACAAGTCAGCGCTACAAAGAAGAAGGAAAAAGGATCAGGACTTACTCGTTGCTCAAGACCTTGAACCCATTATTCACTCGAACATTGGCATGGACAGAAGGTCTCCTTGTCTCTTCTGTGTCGAGATTGGACTGGCTTTCCTTGTACCAGCCTCTGTCCTCTGCCATCTCCCAAATCGGCCCTGGTCCGACATTATATCCCCAAGCCTTGCTGACTCTGTCCGTGATGGCGAGAGAATGTGTATAGTTGACTGTAGACGCCAACTCTGGCTCCTCAAACAGAACAGGACGCGAAGTTAAACGCTCTACATGTCCGGACCGCATCCACAAAGGAATTGCCTTGTGTCGATGATGGAATTTTGGAGCTGGAAGCGCGTAATTCTGACGTCGAGCAGAGCCTGAAAGGCCTGATGCTCGTTGTGGTAGAGGCTTGATGAGTCTGGTGTAGACATTCACTGCCGACTTTGCCTTGGACTTGGGTTTGGTCAGAGGTCCTTTTTTCTTCCTGGGAGCTGGAACAGATTCTTCTTCTCCTAGTTCCTCTTCAGAAGCCTCGGGTTCCTCCTCTGATTCCTCTTCCTCTTCATCGGCCACAGTAGCAGCAGGTCCTTCAGGAGCAAACTCGCTTCCACTGTCTTGATCGTCCATCACCTTGGAAGGGCCTGCTTCATCGTCAGTTGGGACATTGACAGGTGCAGTAGGCTTTCTAGGGCGCAGCTGGCGGCCCATGGCGCGTCGTGGTCGATTTTTCAATAATATACTTGAAAGTTGGTGCACAGCCACAATTATCGCTACGTTAACTAACATTACTAAATTCCAGCTGCTAAAGCAGAGGACTCGTACCGTCATCCCATTTCGGTCAGCTTTATTTATACCAAATAATAAAGGTGACCTTCATGAGCCATTTCCCAAGCTACATCAAATGAGATGTGTACTTCCCCCTCACCATGTTAGGACCCTTGCAATTCCTACAGCATTTCTTTCACAGTGCCGCACACAATCCGCTGTCGCGTGCACCTTTTTGATCGACTGTCATCAAAGAGGACCCGGGAAGCTCCTATAGGAGCTCAGCGGTTTTTGGGGATTTGAGGCCTCCAAAAGTGCCATTTTCCCGGCGTTTTTATTGGGGATTTGACGGCCAGAAGAACATTTCTCCGGCGGAATTTTGGGGATTTCAGACCAATTTGGGAAATTTTTGGCGGTACCCTACGCCAGCGGACCGAAGCCAAGAATTTTTTTCTGAAAAAGGACCAAAAGGCGTGACATTCTGTGACATTTTGTGACGACCGTCGGCGACTTTTTGGGGATTTGACAACAATCATTGGGGATTTGAGGGGGATTTGGCCGCCGGACGGCTATAGGAGCTTCCCGGGTCCTCATCAAAGTGACGGTGCGCACTGCGCTCTATATATACAGAGAGTTAGCGTAGTGCCCTTGCGAACTCGTATCTGCCATTGAATGGCCATCCCTCCTACTTGTCCATCTCAATGACATAGAGAGGTATGTCCTTCACATTATCCGATGTCCTAAGACTCAAAGATGCAGTTCTTTATCGAAGAATCGGAAGATGGTTGTCCAAAGTCAGCGTATTCGCTGGCTTCTTCGTTTGATTCCTAGCTCACCACTCACCGATGAATTCATATAGGAACTCAACGATATGGTACGGTAGCATCTTTTCTCGCCATTTTGGTCAAGGCCGCAGCTGGTTTAGATCAATATCCCAATGAAACATGTCGGCGACTACTGTATCTTCTTGCTCGACCACTACTTTGGTCGATTTGGATGTCTCGTCCGAGAAGTAGGACGGCAAACATTCACTACTGACTTTGCCTTGGACTTCCTTCCTTCAACCCGTTTCCGCTGTCTTCATTGTCCATCATCTTGAAAGGGCCTCCTTCATCGTCAGTTGCGACAGCGACAGGTGCCACAGGCTTTCTAGGGCGCAGTTGCCGACCCATGGCGCGTCGTGGGCGATTTTTCAATATTACATCGAAGTCGGTGCACAGCCACAATTATTGCTATCTACGTTAACTAAAATTACCATATTCACAATGTCTTTTTCTCCACGTCCAAAGCGGCCTTTTCTAAAAGTTCAGCTGCACGTCTCTTCTCTCTGCGATCCCTTCCGCGTGTAATCATGGGCTTTGGCTGCAAATCCGCAAACAAATGCTTGCAAACGACCTCTATGACCCAACATCCTGCGAAATCAATTACCATGCTCGCCGTTAGTTTAATTTTGAACTAGAGTGATGTTAACGTGACACTGAGGAGCGAGAGGAAAAAAAGACATACCGAAGTTTCCATCTCGACCAGTTGCAGCCAGCGGTTCAGTTCGGGCATAAAATCGGTCGCGCCAGAGAAGGCAACTGTGCTCGCGCCAACAAGACCCCACCACAAGGCAGCATTTTCCTTGATGCCCTCACGGAATGGACGACCCTAATCATGTTTCAGCTACTGGTCCGGTAATGAAGCACAGACATACCTGGAAATTGATAGCAAAGGTCGACACTTGCTGCGAGAGACCAAGAAGGTAGATGGCCGTATTCAACAAGGAAGGCGCAAACTTGGCCTCCAAGTCAATAGGTCCACGACTGTAGGAGGTTGAGATGCGACATAGGCAAGAATGGATGAAACGTACACTTCGAAAGAATGCGTCAAGTTTGTGATATACACCAACGCCACGATATGGAGAGAGAACTGCAGAAGCACCGATAAAAGAACATAAAAGTTGAAAATGTTCCCCAAAGGCCGCTCCCGGGACAACTGCTCTACGGGCTTTATACCGGTCAGCAATAGTAAGTAAATCAAGCCCAGTTACTCACCTTGGCGCGAGAGATACAGAGGAAGCATACAGACATCAACATTCCTGTGATAGTGGCCTGATAGTCCCCAAACTTGATGCCGTCGAGATATTGCACGCTCAGACTGTAAGCTTGGATCAGACAGTTCAAAGCTAGAATCTTGTACATCTGAACAGTCGCGACGAGCGTGCAACGTCCTTGACGAATTATGTGGGTAACTGCAAGAAAAATGAGCCCAAAACCATATCAAACAGATAAACAACTTACTAGCGGCGACATGAGACAGTTTAGAGGTGAAAGGAGCAGCGCAAGAAGCGTCTCCAAGTTTAATCTTGGGAACTTCATCCTCGCCTTCCATTTCTGCCAACTTGTCCGTGATGGAAGCCATGTCGAACTGTCAAGAGATTGAGAAACAAGAAACTGGAAGTAAAGATGATACATACTCGCTCCAATGGATTCCTGGCCCTCTTGGTCTGCAGGTCAGCGGCCGCTCTTTGCTGCGCCTGAACTGCATCCGGGAGTAAATGAGCGATTGCTGGAGGAACCGGAGGCGGAGGCTGGTTAAATCGAGCTGAAATGCTAAGCTGACTCTCGTAGACCTTTTTGATACGTTCAAGCTTCTGACGCTCTGCAATCTTCTGCAAATCTTCCGGAGTACCATCCAATAATGCTACACCAATATGAGCTTGCTTCAAAGCGCCGACGTCGTTGGTTCCATCACCAGCCATCAAAGTGATGTATCCCAGCTTTTTAAGTGTAGTGAGAATCGTTTCCTTCTGTGAAGGAGACACGCGAGCGTAAACCCAAGTGTTTTGCACCAGATCAATCCAGCCAGGTCTGGACTCGTATTGCCTCATCGCAGCGCCGGTTATGCAGATGTCGTACTGCTCGAATAATGAAGCATCAAGGGGTTCGCTTGGGTCGACGGGTATAATCTTGCTCTCGTCTACAGTTCGCCAAATGAGGTCTGTGATGCAAGTAAGTACGATTTCACTGGCAGTCAAACTCAAACATACCACCGTCGTGGGTCGGATTTTCCTTCAGGTCTAGAATAAGAGCTGGACGGTCGACGATTTCAACCTCGCGAGCAACATGAAGTGCAGTCAACGGATTGTCTCCGGTAATCATGATGCACTAGATAGAACCCCATCAGTACAGAAAAAGCCATCTATGAAAACACTTACACGATGAGAAGAGTCAGCAAGCATCTTCAATGTCTCTACTGCATCTGCCTTGAGCGGGCAGTGGAAGACCAAAAACCCGCAAAACGCCAAGGAGCTCTCGACTTGATCCCTGGGGAGCTTGTTGATCTTTGAAATTATAAGTATTTGAGCATGTCAAACTACAGTACATTGACTTACACGATCAATGGACATAGGTTCTGTTTCCTTCGCGGCCAGAGCTAGAACACGGCTACCTTGTCTTGTGAAAGACTTGTAGGTCTCGTCGTAATGAGCGGGTACGTGGCTCAGCATTCCCTTGATCGTTTCGGGAGCACCCTTGACCGCGACAAGTGTCTTGCCTCCAGGGAGATTCGATACGGTAGACATGCGCTTGAGGGCCGAAGAGAACTGGAATCGCCGTCTGATGACGAGCTGAGCCTTGTGTGCAGAATCCTTGGACGATGAAAGTGTATCCCCTGGTCGACGTGAGATTCGGATTATACTCAGTTGGAAACAAACCTTTGGACAAAGTCCAGTCCAGAGCCTGCAATGTCGTCTTTTCCATTGGATCCCCAACTATAGTGCCGTCGTCAAGCCGGACGAGGGCATGAGCTGCCGCCAGGCAAAGCGTGGTTTCCCGAGATGCCGTCTTGACATCGACCAGTTTCTTGGGGTTAGAGGCACTAGAATATCTTGTCAACGAGGCTCAGAGAAAAGGAAGCGGCTTACTCGACACCAACAATTCCTTCCAACACCAAGTTTTCTGCGGTGATGGTGCCAGTCTTGTCAAAGCAACAGACATCGACGCGACCTGCTGCTGGGATACGGAAAGGTTCAGTGCAAAAAATCGCTGCAAGACAGTTCAACGAAATTCCAGATCACAAGTTGTGTACGTGCCATATTTCGACAATGCTACCAGCGATGCATTAACGGCCAGGGACAACTCCATTGGAAGCTCAGGAGGAACCACACTCGTGATAATGAGAATGCAGTCCAACAACAACTTGGATTTCTTCAATTCCCGCTCGATTCCTATGGGACGTCAAATGTGAACAGAAAGGCGAAAAGTTGAAATACCTTTCACCCAGACATACCAACTAGCGGCGATGGCAAAGATGAGTAAGAATCCGATGAAGAGGAATGATTCCAGGTTATTCGCAGAGACACGTTCGGTCGAAAAGATCATGGTTCGCACGAGTTGACCTTGGGCAGTGCCAAATCCAGTACGGAGAACCAAACCGAGACAGCCATCGTCCGGGGTCTTGATAGGACTCGGAATTGGTCCTGAGATAGGTGAACCTCATCGCATTGAAAGAGCTGGAAAAAACGCACCACCGGTCCCAGACTGTAGAACCTTGGTCCCACTGAACAGAACAGCATTCTTGTGGGCCTCGTCGACCTGGAGCTTCTCGTGCCCTTCGAGCAATTGAATGGATTCCTTAAGGAGTGGGGTAGACTCTCCAGATAACATTGCCTCATTGACAATACAAGTTCCATGAATCAGAAGTATGTCGGCAGGAACTGTGGTTTCGACTTGCTGACGCGTAGCTAAATTTTATTGATGAGAAGAGCCACGAAAGACAAGATGAATCACATACCAACTGAAACGACATCTCCAGGCAAAAGCTGATCCGTCTGTACTCCCTGCCATTTTCCATTCCTGTAGGCCTGGATCAAGTAAGGCTCCACCGACATGGTTCTGAATTCGGTGAGTGTTCTGACTCGCTGCCAGACGACTGTGCATTCAAATACGACCAGCATGAATAGCGTGAAGAGGCTGTAATACCAGTATTCGTCCAGACACCAGAGGGCAACACAAAATATCTGGAAGACGAAAAATGGGGCGGTTGCATGTTCGCCGAAAAGTTCGGTGAAGGAAGGAATCGGGATGTTGAATTCGTTTCCACCGTAGAGCGAGAGCAAAGGGGCGAGTTCAGAGTCCTTGAGCCCGGAAGGCTTGGCGAACTCTGACAGCGGTGGACGAGCCGAAGATGGATATGGGAGGCGAGTAAAGGTAAATGGCGATAATGAAGAGACGGTATATGTATCCCTCTGGAAGCTGAAGGTATAAGTCGAGGGATCCGAAGGGACTTTCTTCTCCAAAGGCACAATGTCACCTTTGCCCTTGTGCTGCTCAGCCACGATGAGGATGCAATCGGCAGCGTGGGGAGAGTGAGCCTGAATATGGATTGAGAAGGCTTCAACTGAGAATAAAGAAAAATATTCACCTTTCTCGTGGTAATCCAGGCTCGCGCGCCAAGGCTCCATTTTGTGACGAGAAAGCTCAAAGCGTGTCCAACACCGAGAGTGACACAAGCCAGGAAGGTCCATTCTTCACTTTTCAACCACTCGTCGTATTTCACAAAGTAGGCAAAGGCCAGGACTGGATAGAGCGACAGAAAAGGTGTTGTGTAAAGATAGGAATACCATGGAATTGCGGCGTGCAAACTGGCTCTGACAATATCAGGCGACTTGACCGTGACGGCGGCCCTGTATAAGATGAGATTTGGTGTGAAGAGGCACTGGAATGAATACTTACATTTGCTCGCTGTTGTCGCCGAGAAGGACGTGTTACTTATTCCCAGGCTGAAAAGCGGTGACCTATCAAGATAACGTGCTTGTCTCTCAGCCGAATTCTCTTCCTTGCCGCAACCATGCTGGGATCCTTTCAATCCCTCAAACGTTTCTTTTACCTCTACGGTTGGAGTCGGCCCCAGGACAATTTCAGTCCCGATGAACGCTGTGAGATCGCTCAAGCTCAGAAAGAACTTTTTCATGTAGTTGTCAAGTTGGGTAGAGGCTTGATGAAAATCTCGTGTGGTTTGTCGTCAACTTCTCTTGCAGTCCAATACGCTGATTCGTGAGACTAGGACCTTTCAAAGAAGGTCTGAACATACCTGAAGTCAATCTCCCGAAGTATTACAATCTGGTTTTCAACGTGTGTTTGACGCTAGATGATATCCTCCGGTTCCAGGTGAGCCCCATAGCTATTCATTCGCTGTCATTGACCTTTTTCAGTCTGTCGTTCTATGGCATCCCCTGTCGTTTTATCAACAGCATATCTCATTATTGCACCAATTAAATGACTGGGTCTGGAAATTCGAGCACCCTCGAGAGAATGATCCGATGATTCGACATCTGATCGAGGTAGAGAGGTATTGTCGTTCAAATTTACCGGACGTCCAAATACTCATTCGTCCAGCTCTTTATCGTCGTCTAACCTAGTTCCCAGAGGCAAGCGTATGTTCTGCGACCGCGACTTCAATCCTCTTTTTCCTGACCCTCTCCGGCCACCCACCAAAGAGTTTATCTGGGAGGTCAATGATTTGGTACAGCAACATATGGTCGTTTTGGTGCAGGCTGCCTCGGGGCTGGCCCAATGTCCCCCCAACCATGATGCAGAGCTCTCAGAACCAGGCCCTTCCCAGATTATCGGTCAGCGAGGTCCATTCTCCTCTTCGTCGACAGTCACCTTGGTCAATTTGGAGGTGTCGCCCGATAAATAGGAAGGCTCGAGTGGACCGCACAAGACCTCAATGTACAATTTTTGCGACTTTCGCCTCTTGTGACGTTGGTGATACGATTTCATAGGTTGCTACTGGCTACCTGTTGAGTCCTAAGATTCTATGTCGCTCACTTGATGAAGGATCCAGTGGCCGTGATTCTTGTTCAAGTCATTCCATTTCCTGGAGCGTTATGTCGACGGACCCGCGACAAAGGACGAGCAAAAGACTGTGCAGGCGCTGTGGCAACGATAATCAAGTTAACGGGGTTCATGAAAAGGAACAAAATATATATTTTTGAGGCGGAGAAGCTATTTCCGTTGGGCTGATTCTGATAAATGTATATTCAAGGCTATCCTTCAATTTGAACTATGCATGAATAGAGATCGTTACCTTCCTCCAGTAAGTGACTAATAGACACTGCGTTGGGAACAAAAAGAATCAGATGAAAAATGTACGAAAAATATTCAGTTTCACGCAAGTTTCACGCGCCAAATTTTGTCCCGGTATCCGACCCGTATGGTGGCGGCGAGAAATATAATGTTTTTCTAACCGTTTTTCCCACCATTTCTCGTCTGATTTTATTTGTTCCCAACGCAGTGTGTATAATGAGAGACGGCAGTGGTGGGCAACATTCAGCAGCCCTGACACACATGACACACCGACAAGGTGTCATCCATTTCCTCTTGAGGTGATTTGTCATCGTTTCGTGTGAATATAGTACTGTATAAGGCAGGGTCTGAGCGTTATTATCAAAAACTGGCATACACATTTGAATTCCGGACACCTGCTTGTCTCATTCGAATTCTCTTCCTTGCCGCAACCATGTTAGGATCCTTTCAATCCATCAAACATTTCTTTTATCTCTACGGTTGGAGTCGACCCCAGGACAATTTCAGTCCCGATGAACGCCGTGAGATCGCTCAAGCTCAGAGAGATCTTTTTGATGTAGTCGATAAGTTGGGTGGAGGCTTGATGAAAATCTCGTGTGGTTTGTCGTCAACTTCTCTTGCCGTCCAATACGCCGATTCGTGAGACTAGGACCTTTCAAAGAAGGTTTAAACATACCTGAAGTCAATCTCCCGAAGTATGACAATCTGGTTTTCAATGTGTGTTTGACGCTAGATGATATCCTCCGGTGCCAGGTGAGCTCCATAGCTATTCATTCGCTGTCATTGACCTTTTTTTAGTCTGTCGTTCTATGGCATCCCCTGTCGTTTTATCAACAGCATATCTCATTATTGCACCAATTAAATGACTGGGTCTGGAAATTCGAGCACCCTCGAGAGAATGATCCGATGATTCGACATCTGGTCGAGGTAGAGAGGTATTGTCGTTCAAATTTACCGGACGTCCAAATACTCATTCATCCAGCTCTTTATCGTCGTCTAACCTAGTTCCCAGAGGCGAGCGTATGTTCTACGACCGCGACTTCAATCCTCTTTTTCCTGACCCTCTCCAGCCACCCACCAAAGAGTTTATCTGGGAGGTCAATGATTTGGTACAGCAACATATGGCGATTTTGGTGCAGGCTGCCTTGGGGCCGGCCGCCCCAATCGCAATCCAAAGTCCTCAGAACCAGACCCTTGCCAGATTATTGGTTAGCGAGGTCCAGTCCCCTCTTCGTCGACAGTTACCTTGGTCAATTTGGAGGTGTCTCGCGATGTATCAGAAGGCTTGAGGGATACCTGTCGAGTCCCAAGATTCTATGTCGCTCATTGGAGGATCCGGTAGCCATGATTCATGATTCTTGTTCAAGTTATTCCCGTTACGTCGACAGACCTGCGATACTGCAAAAGAATGCATGCAGGCGCTTGTGGCAACGATAATCAAGTTACGGGATTCACAAAAGACTTTTGAGGCAGAGAAGTCATTGTGTAGGCTAATTATGATACATGTATGTTCAAGGCTGTCCTGCAATTTGAAGTATGTATGAATCGAGACTGTTACCTTGTTCAATTTTACTTTTCTTCAGTAGAGCCGCCTGCCCGCTTCAAGGTCTTTCTTCGTAGTTTAGTTCCCAATTGATTTATTACTCAAGTCGTAGTCAATCAAGGAAATTATCCATGTACCAAGTATATTGAGTACGATCGAGAGTCGAGACAAGTTCGAGACACTTCGCAGAATCGTCAAGACCGTTATGGAAGGACCCGGAGCGCTGAGCAAATTGCTATGACATCAGATCTGCGCAGTCTTGAAAAAATTGTGAAATGATTACGTACGGAGTTTCAATCTTGTGGTCGACGGTCATGTCGAAGCGCGTGAGGATCTACACCACAGAGGACGTCGCCAGCCACAAGACAGTGTCCAGCTGCTGGGTCTCTCGCAAAGGCAAGGTCTACGACATTTCCAGCTTTCTGCCAGATCATCCTGGAGGCGACGACATTGTTCTACAACATGCTGGAGGGCCCATTGACCAAATAATGGAGGATAAGGGGGAGCATGACCATTCCGAGGCAGCGTACGATATGCTGGATGAGTTTCTCATAGGAAAACTGGGGACAAGCGAGACTATCGTCAGTGAAGGTGCGTTCATGTTCTCTTCCTTGTTTCTCAGCTGAGAATGGTTCAGACTGGGAGGCTACGGACGATTTCCATCCAGAGGACACAAACACTGCCGAAGACTATGCCAAAAACCAGTTTCTGGACTTGCGAAAGCCCTTGTTGAGACAAGTCTGGGAGTCCAACTTCAGCAAATCCTATTACATGCAACAGGTTCACCAACCTCGACATGTCGCCAATTCAGCTCGCTTGTTTGGTCCTGACTATTTGGAGGTATGTCTTGATAATCAAATTATATTTCTTCTTTGACCAGCTACCTAGATGTTCACCAAAACAGCGTGGTACGTTGTGCCAATGTTCTGGTTCCCTATAACAGCGTATCTCTTCCTTCGCTCGCTGTTCCAGTTCACTGGCCCACTACCCAGCTTCACCACGGACCCAAGCCTTCCATTATCCTCCCTATCTCAAATCCCCTCAGAATCTTTCGTCAAGACCCTCATCTGCTTTTTCCTGGGGAATGTAATCTGGACAATTTTAGAGTACACCCTTCATCGCTTCCTGTTCCACATCGATGAATGGCTGCCGGATAAGCCTGTCTTCCTCGTGCTGCACTTTTTGACACATGGGGTGCACCACTATGTCCCAATGGACCGGTGAGCATCTTTCCCAGCTTGTTTTTCGCGGTCGCTGATGATTCCAGGCTGAGGCTAGTTATGCCGCCTCCCCTTTTTATGGCGCTCCAGGCTCCATTCACTCGTCTCGCCCATATATTGTTCCCAGCTGCCGTTGCGAATGGAATCATATCTGGTGCTTTCACTTTCTGTACGACAACCCCTTTATCATTCTTTCTTCTGCTGACGCTGCTCCCTTTTAGACATCCTTTATGATTGCATGCATTATGCGTACGTCGAGCTCGGTCTAGAAAGTCGTACCATTTCTGATCTCGAACCTTCTAGTCTTCATCATACAATGCTCCCGACTTATATGAAAGAGATGAAAAAGTATCACTTGGCGCACCATTATAAAAACTTTGAGCTCGGATTCGGCGTCACTAGTATGTCAGCCAATATCTGATTTTCATGCTCTAACGAACATCGCAGGCAAGATTTGGGACATTGTCTTCAATACAGTTTTACCCGTTTGATAAAACTTGAAGACTTTTGGTATCCTTATTTACCTAGATATTGATTTTAAAGTCACATAATATCAGCGATTTGCTTCTCTTCCAAAAAAAGGATAGTGCGTTCTAAGACTACAATAAGTTGCTACAACAAAAATGATGATAAGTGAGTGGCTTGTGGAAAAACAATCAATAGATTCAAGCGCTAGGGTCCAGGTGGAGCAGGTCGCTTGATTTGGACTGGCGGAGTTGGCTTCAGTCGCTTCGCCAATGTGTCTTCTGTTGCTGGACCAGCACCGTCTTCCCTGGGTCTTTTTGCGGCGCCATGAATGGTCACACCGCCGCTTAAAGGCGGATTATTAGCTGGTGCACCTCCTCGACCCCGAATGGCCAGTCCACCGGCTCCACCTCTGGGAGGAGCACGAGGTGCTGCTCCACGACCCCGAACCGGCGCCGAAGGCTTTGGAGCTGCTGCTGGTGCTGGTGCTGAAGCCGTCGAGCCAGAAGCAACTGGAGCAGTCACAGTCTTCGCTGGTTTCGCTGCTGTACCCGGTGAATCACCTTCGGCTGGAAGGATCCCTTCGTCTCTCCATCCCTGAATCTTCTTTTCCAGCTCCTTCAATGCCAACTGTGATCTAACAAGCTGACTGTCTTTCAACTTCATTCGAGTCGCAATCTCAGCGCGACCTCGTTCAGTGGCTGCTTCGACTTCTGCTGCCAGCTTGGTGACAAACTGTTTCTCTTGCGTCGCAAGTGCTGCTGCAACATCACCAGAACCAGAAGAGGGATTCTGTTTCCGTGCGGCTTCAAGCTCTGCCTGATGTTTGGCCGACAAAGTTGCTTCCAAGTTTCGAAGCGCTTCGGCATGTTTGGCGGGATCTACTGATGGTGTCGATGAAGTTCCGGTTTGAAGTTCAGTTCGAACAGACTCTACAGCAGCTGAAACGGCTTGCTGTTGTTCGAGAGCCGCTTTCGCAGAATCAGCTTCTCTCGCTTTCATTGTTTCTTGAAGTCTGGTCTGCAGTCTCTCCTAGAATTCGGGTTAGCAAGTAATACGGCATTCATCCGAATATCACTGACAAAGGCAAGTTTTTGGTTTCTGACTTCTCCAGTGGCTCTTTGGGCCTGATCACTTGCCAGCTTCGCCTGCGTCAGCGCCGCCTCACGATCTTTCATCAGTTGGGCCTTTTCCGTCTCCCACTGGGCATTGCCATCGGCGCCAGCAGATTCCGTTGCTGTGCGAGCTGCCTTTTCTGCAAGTAGCTGATCTCTTTCTTGCGTCAGGACCAACTGTGAAAAAATGTCAATTTTGTTGACGGCTAAAGGCAGGAAAAAGCGTACAATGATAGAGTCTGCTTCAGGAGATGTACCGACAGCAGATTTCTCAGCATCCGATTTGGCAGCCAGAAGCGCATTGTTCTGGGCTTTCAATGCTGCTATGGTGTTTCCTGACTCTTGGGTTTGGGTTTGATGTGTACTCTGTTCGTTGGCCAATTGGTCCTTCAAGGTTTTGATGGTGTTTTGCGCTTGACTGTAAGCAGGCTTGAAGCGTGCCACATTTTCTTGCAATGCCGATATCTAAAGTGAAGAAAGTTGAAAGTTATGCTGAAAAGGATTATCAAAACGCACCCGCTGCGTCAATGATGCCTCGGCTTCGCCTTTTTCCGTTTTCAACTTTTCAATCTCATCCTTCAGCGCCTGCACCTCGGCTGGATCAATGCGGTCATACTAAAGTAAGTGAGTAATCGAGCGACATTGTAATATTTCATCACAAACCTTGCTAAGAAGCTGAGAATTACGCTCCTGCCATCGGCGACTTTCTTCTTCGAGTCGTTTCAGTTGACCATCCCGGGCTTCAAGTTCAGCTTGCGCAACACGGGCTTGCTCCTTCAATGGATCGACTTGAGAAGTAAGCTCTCGTATTTTGGCTTCCAATTCCTTAGACCGCTTGGTGTACTTTTCGCAATCTGCACGCAGGGTGGCATTGCTTTCGCGCAAGATGTTCAACTGGTTCACACGCTCCAAAAGTTCAGCATGTTGAGCAGCCGAGGCCGCTGTTTCGACTGCACGCTCTCTTTCCTAGAAGATGGTCATCAAGCGGTAAATGAAACAATCAACACGGTCGCTTACTTCAGTCAACGAAGCTCTCGTCTCGTTCAAAGTCTGAGAAAGATGGTCGACCTGTCCTTTCAGGCGGATATTTTCCTGCTTGCTGAGCTCAAGTTGGAGATCGACAATCTCCTTCTCTTTGCGCAAGTAAGCGACGACAGTTCTGAGCTCTTGAAGCTTGCCATCAGCATCGTCAGTTTCGCCGGCACCGTTGACGGTCGCCGTGGAATCAACGGCTTGTCGGATTCGGGTGGCCTGCGAGCTGACTGATTCGAGGTGCTGGTGCAGTAGAGAGTTCTGATGTCCAAGATCTTGACACCTGAAACAGAGTGAGAACAAATGCATATAGCGAGCAAAAACCATTACCTCAAGTTGAGATTTTCAATCTGCTTGTCCAAAGCATCCTTCTGTTGCTTCCAGCTAGCCTCAGAAGAGGTCAATTTGGCCGAGGCGGTCTCTGCAGCAGTTGTCTTGTCGCGAGCAGTGACCTGAGCGTCGGCGAGCTGTTTCTTGAGACCGTCAATGACCTTGATCGTCGCTGCATGAGCAACAATCTCATTGCTGTATCGGACTTCAGCAGCCTTGAAAGAATGTTAACTTGAAAAGACTTAAACAAGTTCGAAGATAAATTACCTGAGCGCGCTCCTGCTGTTCACGAACTGCCGTTTCACGAGATGTACGATCGCTCTCGGAATACTTCTCCGAGGTGCTGAGATCGACGATGGTATCCTCCAAGACCTTCTTGTCCGCTGTCCAGGCATTTCGCTCGGTTTCCAAAGCCTTACGCAGCTCCTCAGATTTCGCAGAAAGTTGTCCTTGCTCTTGCAAGGCAGAATCCAGCTTCTCTTTGACTGCGTTACACTCAGACTAGACGGGCGTAAATATTTGATTCAGGCCCAAAAAGTCTTGAAACTTACCTCAAGCCGTGTAATTTGAGCCTCGGTTGAAGCCTTGTACTCGTCATAAGTAGTGTTCAAGCTTTCCAGTGCAGCTTCGCTCGCTTGACTGATTTCCTTGAACTGCTGAACATGAGCTCGAGCAGCTGCAAGATCCACTTGAGCGACTTTTAGAGCTGATCTGTGGAGAACGATAAGTTCGGATAAAGCTTGGTATCTTGATGCCTACCTTAGTTCGGCAACTTCCGCCTCGAGCTGCTGTTCATGGCTCATGTCCTGGTTTGCGATGGAAGAATGTACGTGACCGGAACCAGGTCGGCGCTCATAAACGGCCAATTTCTCCTCATTTCCTTGCAGCTGTTTGGTCAGATCGGCAATGCGCTCTTCCATATGCTTCTGGCTCGTTTCCGCCCCAATTAGGGATTCTCGAGTTCTGGACAGCTCCTGGGCCTAAGAGCACGTTAGTCGCAGGATAAGACGTAAGAGAAGATTTTACAGTTCTATCCAAACGCATTTGCAATTCCTTCAGATCAATATCTTTCTGCAGTGAAATGTTTCGAGATGAATCGCGCTCGTGCGACACCTGACCACGTAGATCTTGGCTGTCACAGTCCAAGTCAGCGAAAAAAGGCTGCAATGGGATGAAAGACATACATTTGACTTTCTAGGAGCTGGAGCTGACTTTCCAATCGTCTTCGCTCATTTTCGCCTGAACGTTCAAGATCGATATGCATCTTCTGTACGTTGCCCATCAAGTCGGACAAGTGGGATCTTTCCATGGCTAGAGTCTTGTTCTCATCGGTCAGGCGAGTTTGAGCACTCTGAAGGGGTATTCAGTAAAGCATTGCGAGAATCTCATGAATTCTCACCTCCCAGATCTTTTTTTCCGCGCGAAGGTTGGCACATTCATTCCGTAGTTGTTCAACTTGACCGCTGCTGACACGAAGATCCTCAGAGAGTCGGCCACACTCAATGTCAACCCGTGTCCATTGGTCAAAGAGCTGTTGGTTCCTCTTGTTCAGGTCGTCTACTTCCTGACCATGCATTGCGAACTGATCCTGAGTCATTCGAAGACGCTCTGAGGAAGGTCAGCCAAGTCTTCACCGAAAGGGCAAATGAATCACCTTGTAAAAACTCGATTTTCGCCTGTGCTTTCGCAAGAGCCGCCCCAAGTTGTCCCACTTCACGCTGGGCGGCCGCAGCGTCATCTCTTAGCTTGCCAGAATCAAGGGTTATCTCGTGACGGTATGCATCAAACTGGTTTTGCATTGCAGCGAGCTCTCGGGCCATTTCTTGAGATGCCAGAGGTTCGGAAGTCCCTGTACCGTTTATTTGACCAGCGGGATCTTTGCCAGCCCGAGCAAGCATTGCTCTCAGAGCATCTCGCTCTTTCACATATGCTTGAATGATGCTCTCGCTGCTGCGCTTCTGACCTTCCAACTCGGCTGAAAGTTCTTGGATGGCCTCATGAGCTTCTCGAACGGCTTCGCCCTGCTCTGTCTCCATAGATTCCCGATATTCCCTCTCGTCATTCTCCATCTTTTGGCCCATCTCGCGGACAATCTTCAACAGGCTTTGGTTTTTGTGCTGGAGAGCATCGATAGAATTGAAAAGGACAAGGTGATTGGTGATAACCTCTTCAACGTCTTCGGCGGCTGGAACAAGTTGAAGCTCGTCTTCAGGAGGTAAGGAAGGGTCTTGTTGACGACCGAGTTCACGAAGAAGATTTTGGACCTGACGACCGAGGTCTCCAAGCTGCTGTTCAAGAAGTGCATTCTCTCGAGTAGTCTTGGATAGCTTCTGGGAGCTCTCTTGCGCGATGCTTGCTTGCGCATCTCGGTCCACAAGCGCTTGAGCAAGCTGGGATGCCAATTGAGCAGCTTCTGATTGCAGACGATCGTACTCGGCTCTTTGTTGGGAGAGGACTGGCGCCTGAAACAACATAAGTACTTACTGACATAGAAATAACTCGATACTTACCCTTTCTTCAATTTGCGCTAAAACAGAGGCAAGAGTCCCCTCCATGCGGTCGTACTCGGTGCACTTGGTCGCAAAATCTTCCTGCAGACGAACATAATCGGCATAGACTTCTGTAAAGGTCCTGCCAGTTTTCTGAGCCCTGCTGGCCATTGCGACCGTTGGACTCAGACCCATCATTCCGTCGGCGGTCTCGTCGGAAATGCGAAGTGGTGTCCCGCCTCGTCCAGGTGTCGGTAATTCTCCCTGACCCATCCGTGTCAAAACAAGCTCCAAGCGATCCAATTTGCGCTCTGCATCTTCGCGACCAGCTCTTTCTCGTTGAACCTCTTCTCGCAATACCGCTTCTCGTGCGTCTGCTTTCTCACAGACCCCGGCCCATTCCTGTTCAATGTTGTCCACAATCTCTTTGGCTTGCTTTTCACGTCCTTCCATGGCCTCGACTAGTCTCCGTAATACATTCGCCTCACTAGCATAAGTCGCTTCCTGTTCTGCGAGTTGACCGCTCAAATCTTGCACCCTCGTCAGGGCTTGAGTCAGTTGTTGGGTTTGGTGAGTGTGAGCAGCTTGGAGAGATTTGAGAGTCGCCTGCGAGGAATTGTGAGACTGGGTGAGTGAATCCATGTTGGCCTGCAGAGTGACGAGCTCGGCCTGTTTCGTGCGGCGATATTTGGTGAACTCTTCGGACTTGGAATTCAACTCTTCATTGAGGCGCGATGTTTCAGTCTGGGAAAGCTGGAATTGCTGAGAGATGGAATCGAACTTGAACTACGAAAAACGGTTTCAGGAGTGAAGTTATGAGAAAAAAGATAGGGAATTACCTTTGTAGACGCCTCCGTGGAACGAAGTTCCCGAACTTGACTTTCCAATGCTTGGTAGTCGTGTCGGGCTTCCTTCAGATTGCCGCGAAGAGTCTGGATTTCCTCTTTGAAAAATCGATTTAGAACATTGGGCACCATGTTATTGGTGGTGAATACGCACCTTCACGTTGTCCACCTTCTTCTTTCA
Source organism: Mycena floridula (assembly GCA_029320655.1). Lineage (NCBI taxonomy): Eukaryota > Fungi > Basidiomycota > Agaricomycetes > Agaricales > Mycenaceae > Mycena > Mycena floridula. Next base: position 4,589,682 of record JARIHS010000001.1, read on the forward strand.
AACGACTGATGACGCCGACCAACTCTCTCTTCTCCCTCTCGGTGTCTTCCAAGCGACGTTTGAGGTCGACAGCTTCACTTGAAGATGAGGTGTTCGACTGTGAGATGGTGGCTATCTCTGCTTGGAGATTCTTCTGCGAAACGACTACAAAAAAAGTGAGTTGAACCAGAATGATATCCATAATGAAAGCGACTTGCCCAGTTGGTCTCGCTCTGCTTGAACACGTTGGAAATCACCTTGAATTGTTTCGAGTTGGGCTTCGAGGTCTGAAGATACACGTTCACGGTCCTGTAGCGCCTGGTCAAGCTCGACGTCCTTTCTCTCAGCTTCTGCGCGGCTTTCATCAAGCTCTCGTTGAACTGTATCCAATTCAGAATTCTGAGCCAGCAGAAGCTTGTACAGTTCTATGACTGTGTTGGAAGAAGGTGCAACCAGATTAGCCGCTGGTAGAAGTTCCATGAGGGCTTGTAAGTCGAGGTCTTGTGGCATTAGGATCGTCAAGGTTGGTTCGGCGGCTGGCGGATCGACATCCATAGCTTTTGCGGAAGATTTTGAGCGTGTTTTCGACATATCTGCCGAATGTTGCTCGTCGGGTCAGCGACGAGCGAATGGAGGCGAAGGGGGAATTTGAATATCTCTCGGAACGGAGATCTTTTCCCGCGGCCACGAGGCGGGTTAGGGCAGGCTGCAGCGGCGCAGTCGGGGTCAGGGTCACAGCTTATCAGAGCCGTGACGGGCATGACATTCTCAAAGCGGAGATTGAATCTGCGGCAATGGCCTGAACCTTATTGATTTTTCTCTTCTCAACACAACTTTCATCGCTTTTGGGTGAGTGGTTCAGATTCACCCACTGGACATACAGCTGATCCTTAGCCAAGTCACCTTCTGACTCCCGCTAAAATGAGTTACGTCGCCAAAGGAGAAAAGGAATACGATGCTGCTGGAGCCGTGCCCGCAGCTAAAATTCACAAAATTCGAATCACGTTGACCAGCAGTAACGTCGCCAACTTGGAGAAATGTAAGAAACCTCCTCCGTTTCCTCTTTCTTTTTTCAATGTTTCCCAGTCTCATTGGACCTCATCAACCGTGCCAAGAGCAGACAGCTCCGTGTCAAAGGCCCTGTCCGTCTCCCCACTAAAGTCCTCAAAATCACCACCAGGAAGACTGTGAGTCTACTGCATTTTTGCTCTAGATATCATCTGATCGTCCTTTAGCCTTGTGGTGAAGGTTCCAAGACCTGGGATCGCTACGAGCTCAAGATCCACAAGCGTCTTATCGACTTGCACTCGTCCAGTGAGATCGTCAAGCAGATCGTGAGTCGAATTTATATCTCAATATCCTATAATTGACACGTCTATTCTTCCAGACTAGCATCAGCCTCGAGCCTGGTGTAGAGGTTGAGGTTACCATCTCTGCCTAGATTTAGCTGCTATGTGTACACTATGCTAGGTCAATACAATGATTCTCCAGCACACGTCCAAAGATGAGCTGAGCAAGATTCTAACCTCTCGACACTGTGGGTGAGGAAATTGGTTTTGCCGACTGTACTTGACAGGCTGGTTCTTCTACGTGTCCAACCCCAAACCGTCCAGTACAGTATACTGACACCGATTCTGTTCATCGAAATGCTTCAAGCTCACGGTCGTGTCGCACATGGAGGTTGGGACTTCCGACACGGGAGCTCCGGAGTCGGTCCATTTGCTTGGATACATCTTTTGCTTGACCAGACCCTCCTGTCGTAGGTATCATCTGCTATAGACCGACGAAAAGAGCTCTAGTGTACGTTCTGAATACTACGGCGGCTGTGAAATAAAAAACTGACAAGAAAAACGCGCATGCGGCGGTCCGTCACAGATCACATTTTAAAATATTATTGCGTCACAACAGTCAATTAAGGTCGGCGGCTTTCAGCCCAGGAAAACCTGGAAAAGTACTATTCATCCGTCGAGATTTGGTCTGTTTTTCCCAGGTAACTGCCTCTTTGTCCGAATTTGCAGCCATTGTCCTCTTCTTCGCGGCATGATCGCTTGCACCCTTTCCGATCCTTTCCATCATCATGCTTTCGTCCGACGACGGTGACATCTTTTTCCTGGTGAGCAGATACTTGAAAGGGAGACATGAGGCTGATACCTTAACAGGTCGAAAATGTCACCTACAGAGTCCGCCGAGTTTTCTTCAAACAATCAGGGTTTTTCGCGCCACTTCTCGCCAGCGAGCTGAAGGAAGGATCTGTGGATCAACCAATCGCGCTTCCCTTCGTGTCGATTGTCGATTTTGACCGACTACTGTCTGTTTTTCATTGTTCGGCGTATGTCGGGTTCCAGCGCCTTGGGATTCCACTGAATCGTTGGACAGGAAAGATCTGAATCACTCCAAGAGCGGGTTTGTCCAACATTGGACTGGTGTTTTGCATCTGGCGAGAATGTGGGACTTTGAGCAAGTCGCAGAGGTGGCTAAATCACAATTGAAGTCGAGCTTGACGGGTGCAGAGCAAGACTCGTTATTTGACTATGGTGAACCAGATGCAGTGGCGGATGATCGTTGTGAAAAGAAGAGGCAGACGAGGAAACGTAGTCGCAGTAATGACATTGAGAATGACAGTGTCGACGCGCTCGTGTCATGTCAGACGCCGGGTCCTCGAAAAGTGTTTCGACGACTCGAATGATAATTAATTTGATACACTTCTACTAATAATAACAGCTCCAAGCTCCAGCAGTTAGTCTGGAGATATTTGAATTGTCGTGGAGTCGAGGAAATTTCACTTAGGTTGGTTAGCTGATGTGATGACATGTACGGGGTCACATCTTCACATCATCCTTCCCTGCTCCCTTGTTTCAACTGACCGCCGTGGCAGCCTTGCATCTGCGAGGCATACATTCTCTTTCTTCGACCTTCTTTTTTCGAAATCATTAACTAGGACCTTACTCGAGGCCATTGTATCATTCAATGGCACCTAAACCACCCTTTGGCACCGACGAGCCAGACTCTTTTTATGAGTCTCCTCAGCATCCCCAGCGTCGTCTGCGACAACCACCTCCTCCAGATCCCAATAACCGTTCATCTGCTTATGACTTGTACGTTTCGTAGCCACAATCCTTTTTTCCCCAAAACAAACTAAAATGTTACGTCCCAGATACGACAGCTACTTTGATGCTGGAACCAACCGACAGTCCGGTATGGATGCTGTCGGTCTAGGATTCCTCACTGGAGACATGGACGACTCTGACGACGAAGATTCCAGTAATCACGGTTCCAAGCAGGCTGAAGCACTGCCTGATAAGCATGCTGCTCTCGCAGCAGCCACTGGTGTTCGCAAAGCAAGCCCGACGCCTCCTCCTCAGTACATTGCTGCTCCTCGTCCAGGATATGCAGCACCGATAGCTGCACTGAATCTCGCCAAACCGGATCAAACAGCTGTTCCAAATGGTCGTCCATTGAATCATGAGCAACACCAGCAAAACATAGGACCGAACTATAGTTCACCGTCACCGATTTCCGTTTCAGGCACTCCTCATCCCTTGGAGGCTCCGGTCACCCCAATCACCCCTGCTTTTGCTCGTCCTCGTCCTCCCAAGGGCGATGTCCACTTCTCAGATAAGACACCAATCTTGAGAGGAAATTCGGAAGAGAAATTAATTCCCAAGCGAGGTGATGCTGGTGATGATTTCTGGCGTCGTTTCAGCATGGTCGCCAAGGAGGAAGGCATGAAGAATCCCGCGCAAAAGCAAAGGTCAGCAGTATTCCATCTTTTCACCTTTTTCACAACCAGTATTGACTCTTATTCAGTGCTTGGCTGCGCAAAACGCAGAACGGCACCAACAAACTGGCTATCTGGGTATGGATTGTTGGCCTAATCATTATTCTGGTATGTTTCTGTCATATATTGTCTGATCTTTTCTCAGCAATTGTACAGGCTGCAGCTGGCGGAATCGGTCTGGGATGGTATCTTTCTCATAATGCTCCATCGCACCAGCAGCCTACTACCTTTGGTGGTTCGGCAAGCGAAGCAGCTGGTAGCACAACAACAGCCCGACAGGTCGCCGGCACTGGGACTGTCACGGCCAAAACACCCCTTCATGTCAGTCCAACCAACACAGTCAAACGCCGGGTCCTCGAAGCCAGGGCCACAAATGTCGCTTCTCTACATCGCAGGAGGAGCAACAAACATTGATTCAACCGAAACACCCTCATCTTCACTTTGGTTCATTGGCCATCCTTTCGCTGGCCTTGTTCCTGCTCGCTCTCTACCCCGGCATTATGTATTTATTCATTCATCACTATTTTCCCAGTCCATGTTTGCATACCCGTTTCCAATTCCGACTTTTGCTCTCCAACTAATCTGTCTCGTAGTAGAACCATGCTTACAGTTCTTCTCGATTGATGCTGCTTCCTTGTACTTTGACCATTTTTCATTACCTGGAAAGCTCACTTGTGAATCAAGAACATATTTGATTCCAAAAAATACTGAGTTGGCGCAACTTGTCTTGCTCTATGATGGGTCAAATATCTTGCTCTTAGCCTTCACCGGCATGTCCACATTACCGCCCTTGTCCTTATCGATTCTCGGCGTTGAGCCTCTCGATGAATTCATCAAAGAGGTCGCAGACTTTGTGCACCATATGATTATGACACGCCCAGACTTGCCAGGGTCTGTTGAGGTGGAGGCAAAAGTTGGTATCCTCAAGGATCGGGGAGGACAAAGGCTTGCACTACCAATCCTTGTAGAGACCAGTACTTGTTCCTTGATTTTTGTACCGCCACGAAAGCTGACCGCAAACCCAGTTCTGGCCCCAGACCAAGTCGACTGTCGATTCGAATCCAATATGACTGCGGTGCGCGTCCTGATGGCCTCAAGCTTCGTTTCATTGAACAGGTCAACTACAGCACCAGCACAGACACTATAATAATCTCTTGAACAATCTAAAGACAAGTTCCTCGCCGGCAGGCGCTCAGATGGATTATAACCACCTGTATCTCGTCGATTCCTTTTATCCAGGAGAGAGCTCGCACAGCAAAGACAAAATACGCGTAACTCGCGACGAGAAGACTGGCACCGTCATCGAGTCGATGAAAAAGATTCGGCTAGGTGATTTGAATATCTGCAGCCCAAAACGAGCGGCCGATTGGAGAATCAGTGTCAATTTGGAGGTACCTGGTGAGCTCCCTCTTGACCTCTGTTATCTGTTCCTCATCAAACAGTTTCACATCCTGTCGGGTCGGCGACACATACGAGAAGAAAAGACAGGATGAGCTATTCACATGAAGAGTTTAGGATTGATCTGACACAGGTCACTTCTTCATCGCCAGGTGGTGGCGTAGTGGGTCCTTTTCTCGGCATTTATGACTCTGCTGATCGTGAATTGCAGTCTGAAGTCTTGCACGAGCTAGAGGTCGAAATTGCACGACCGGCTTTTCTTCTCGCCGCCGCTCTAAAACGTGGTGACCCCAATGCCAGTGAAATTGAGCGAAACGCGTTTGATGAGCTCATCCGCGTCTTTGTCAATAATTCACGAATATTGGTTAGAAATGCTACTGAAGGATGGCATTGATAGTGAGGATGAATACCGGTGTGTAAAATAACTAGAAAGTACAAAATAAAACCCAAATTACAGCTACCATTATACCTTGGTCGAATGGAAGTATAAAATCTCCATGATTCCCTGATTACCCCGTGAAAACCTCGACGAGATCTCCATCTTCCAAATCCATTTCTCCAATCTCGATATCATTGTCGACCTTGTCTCCGTCGATACATAAACAAGGATCTGAACCTCCTTTCCCACCAACGCTCTTTCTCTTCTTCGGGCTGTTGGGCTTGTCTGGCAAGCCGGCCTTTTTCAAAAAGGCCTTGACAATTGCGCCGCATTTCGTCGTCGGCCGCACTGTCAAGGTGATATCGCGTGATGTCATTCCCGAGCGAAGGATAAGCTTGAACGTTTCTCCTTCATGTTCAGATTCTCCACCTGCGCCAGTATCCGATTCATCGTGTATCTCGAAAGGTGTCTCCTCCGGGTCGGACACGATTTCGATCACGTCTGGATCCTCGTCTGGTTCTACTTCTGGAGCGATGTTAGCGCGAGCTCTGACATATTCGTATGTATTCCTGTCGCATGCAACTATGTTCAGAGGTCAGAAAAGGACCGCGATGTCAAAAATGAGAATGTACCAAAGTCGACCGTCCCAGACAGAGACAAGGATTGTGGCGTTACTCCAGGAAATATGAGTTTCCCTCGATGTGTGAGAACCAGAGTGTCTGTGAGGATCGAAGCTGAGTCGGCCACAGTCTCGTAAAGGGCGCGAAAGTTCTCTCTCTGTAGTCATGTTGGTCGATGAACAAAAACGATGATATTCACTCACTCGGAGCATCGTATATTCCTGCAGTGATTTTTCACCATATTCATTCAATGGATGCGGTTTCCATTGAACCCTGAGAATAACCTGCTCGTCGCTGCCGCTAGTCGAGGCTGTTGGCTGCGAGGACAACATCTGCGATTGCTTTCGGGATGTGGCCGCCTCTCTGATAATGCGGGCCAATTCTGGATCATCCAATTCGACATTGTCGGTGGAGGCGTCCTCGTCGCCGGGAAATGAAATGTCTGGAGAGACAGAGCGATGAGTATTTGCAGCAAGAGTTTCCCTGAAGTTAGCTGTGAGCAGTTTGTGGATCAATGAATAAAAACATACCTGACGACCTTTGCAGTACGCTGAAGCTGATCAGCAGGCAGGACTGGCGGTGGTGTTATAGACCTAGACCGACTTCGACGATTTTTACTGTCTTCCTTTCGTCGTTTAGTCTTTCGAGGCGTATTTTCAATATCTTGAAAAGCATCCTTTTCCTCTTCATCAGACGAGAGTGTCAATATTGTTGCTTTCCATGCCGGTTTTGCCTTTGGTGGGTTCGCCTTCTTCTTCTTCTGCTTTCGGGGGCGAGGGCTCGAAGCTTCCCCATCATCATCGTCATCATCATCGTCCTCTTCTGAGTTTGCTGGCTTTTTAACTACCAAATCGTGAGTGACCGGTGGCATCAGTGGGCAAAAGCCTCTCTACCTTTGTTAATTTTCTCAAGATTCGCCCAGGTCGTGGTAGATCTGTCGGTATTCCTCATAAAGAACGAGTCGTCGTCGGGCGCGTTGGACGAAGATCTCTGTGCTTGAGCCGGTCGTGGACGAGGTTTTGGACGCGACGCCATGGTAGAAGAAAAAGACAATGCGAGCACGTGCAGAGTCGAAAGTTCGACCGTGAAACAATTTGTGAAATTATCATTAGAGACGCGTTGACTGTGATTCAAAAGCGCGAAACGGATCTGGATTTTCGACCAGCTGAGGGACAGTCCTCGCAATATCACATTGAGCATACAATGTTCCATGCACAGAGACATTTTGGCTCTACTAAGGTATTCGGCTTGAATTCAATAATTAAAGATCGGGTATATCCAAACTGCTACATGGTAAGTCCTGGACCAAAGATGGCAAACATCGATGGCTTTAACTTCTCCAAATTTCTGGCAGCAATGCTAAGCCTGCGCTTTATTCCAACAATAGTGTCTCCTAGACCCGTTACGACCACATATTCAACAAGGAGTCCATGATACAAACAGGGATACTGGCAGCAGACACTGTCTGGACGCCGATCGTCTCAACCGGTACCAGGTAATTGAAATTAGGTTTCCTGCTCGTCGGGCGATCCATCTAAATTGACCAAGGTAGCTGTCGACGAAGGAGTCACGACGTTGCTGAGCGACAATCTGGTCCGGGATTAGTACTGGATAGTAGTCGATGAGCCTTCTTCGCTAGAATATATTGCGCTACCGGGAAGGAATGGAGTTGAATAGGGATCCTGAGGGCACATCTATGTGCAGAATTCAGCTTAGAGCCCCGGTACGTCCTTGTAAGGCTTTTTGTTGGTCTGAGCCCGGCGGCCTTTTCCACCCAGGTAGGTAGGTAGGTACGGCACTAATCTCCGCTTTGCGCCGCGGCGCGACCCACATCGGGAATCGTCCAAGTTGATCCGGTCCGCTTCCGAACTTCGATGCTACTTCGATGCCACACCTGAATGGTGTCGCTGTTCTTGCAGATCTCAACTGTACTGGCGAAAATACACTGATCTCACATGCAGGGTCTGACAGGACTCTGTGCGATGCTCAAACGCCTGGCCTTCAAACTCTGACTTCACACATGCTGTGGGTGGACTTAGTCTCTCCCAGTCCTGAGCCCTCATGCTCCCAGCAGAAGTCAAAAACTATGTTCGACAGTGTCGGGAGATCGTGGAATTTCCGTTAGTGCCTTATCCCGTGATTACTCCATCTCCCTCCAGTATACCATGTCGTCGCCGGCCCCATTCCCAGAAGAAAATCTCGCTTTAACAGTGAATGACTCCTTTGGGTATCTCTCCGTCACTCCACAAATGACATTAAACGGAGGTGTCTACACTGTCGTAAGGAAATTAGGGCGTGGTCGCTGCTCATCTACGTGGCTAGTGCGACATAGCAGCCTTCAATCTGGGTATGGATTGAGACCCCTCCTCCTAAGCTAAATGTCTGACTACAGCCACCTAGAGCTATGAATACTCGGCAGTCAAGATTCTCACCGCTCATGCCACCCGTCAGTACCACCGAGAAGAATCCATCGAGTTATGGGTCTTTCAGGCTGTCACAGCCTTAGACAACGACAGAGGATGTTTACCTCGCTTGATTGAATACTTTGAGGAACATGGTCCTCATGGGGTCCATCTTTGTTTGGTCACGGATCCTCTCAGCATTTCGGTCAGCGAATTCCGGCTCTTCGCCTAACAAACGCCTTCCCCTTCGCTTGGTTAAGATCATCGTCGGTCAGGTTTTAGAAGCTTTATCATGCATTCACAACCTTGGAGTTGTGCACACCGGTATGTCTTCTCGGTGCCGCGCATATTCCCAATATGTTTTGACAATCACTGACAAAAAGATTTGAAACCGGACAACATTCTGCTGACATGCAATCACGATGACCAAAGGATTGAACAGCTTCTTCTCAGCCATCCTCCCCTCATCGACCATCTAGTTCTGGCAGGCGTAGATTACCCTATCGTGCGCTCTCAGCCCATACCTCCTGATTTCCACTGGGACGACTCTGCCCACGCGTTGGAATTATTCAATGTGTACCTCTGTGACTTTGGCAGCGGTGAGACTTGCGTGAAACATTTTAAATTTTCAAATTGACAGTGTCGTATTTTCCCAGCGGAGCGTCTTGATCCTTCGTGCAAATTGACACGCAACGATATCAGCGCTCCAGAGCTACGAGCTCCTGAGATAATCCTTGGATCTGGATATGATTCGAAAGCTGATATTTGGGCGCTTGGTTGTCTCGTGAGTGCATTGCATGCTCTTATTACTTGCGGTGCTTAAAGTTCCTTTCTCCAGGCCTTTGAACTGCTAACAGGACGCTGGCTTTTCAAACTCACAGCTGGTGAAGGCTGGACTGTGGAAGACGACCACTTGGCAAAAATGATGGAGTTTACAGGTGAAACCTTCCCTGAAGAGATGCGAGATCCAAGCTTTTTTGATGCTTTCGGTGCGTTTGTGTCACCCTATTCCAAACTGAGCTCAACTAGAGGGTTACATCCAGGAAACCTTTCCCGTGTTCAGGAATTGTTTCGCGTTTCTGTGGAACAAGCGCTAGCCAACTACCAGATCCTCGCCGAGGATGAGATCGCACCAGCCGCGGCATTTCTGCGAGACTGTCTGCATCTCAATCCAGACCATCGACCCCCAGCCTCTGAATTAGAAACGCATCCTTGGGTGATGTCTGGGCTCGGTTGTTGATCAGCCAATCAGCGTCCCGCACAACTAACGACTGTATCTCCATGCGCTTCACTTGAAATTATTGTTTCTCGCTGAATACATTTCCCTAATCAATAATGGCGTACACCGGCCAATAAGCACCCTCCTCTCCCCACGAAAAAACCAAAAGAAAGAAATATGTAAGCATGTACATGATAATTCGGAGATGACGGCATGGTAGGTTTATTCTTTCTCGATGTTGCGACTTATTTCTTCTTCAACTCCTCTCCCGTCAGCCTTGGCCCGCCATCTCTTCCTCTGGGGACATGAAAACTGGTTTTACCCTCTGGAGTCTTCAGATCTTTGACTTCGGCGTTGCGGTAGATGACAGTCATGTGCTCTTCCTCATCCTCATTCTCGCCCCCAACATGTGCAGGGGCCCTAGATGGATATATTCCATCTCATTGTATATGACCGCAAGCCAAGCTATTGCTTACCGGACTCTCGCTTTCTTAGCGTCTTTCACCTTGTCTTGAGCGTATTTTTCGATGAGATCTTCATGCCACTGCCTTGGCGTTGCTCGGATATTGGTCCTGGTAGTCCATCTATCCAATTTGTAGTTCACTGCAGTTATAACGGCTCCGACTAGAGACAGAACGCCTTTCGCTATGAACAAAGAGGCACTTGCCCTTGGAACAACTATCGCCCCAACTTCTCAAGGACCGGAATATAATGCCACAGCGATAGGCGCCTAGAATCTCGTGGACGATCTCCTTCGTCTGACCTGTATTGTCTTCCCCAGGAAAACATCAGATGTCCAGATTGCGATGACGGCCATTTATCAGGCGACAGCGCGATACAACGTGCAAGCAGGAGGACACAGTGCCATGTAAGGTAAGCGTGTCTTGATCCTTCGTAGAGGCTGGTTTACGAGTCCAAATCTCGTAGATGCTCAAATATGCATCTCCGAATTCGCTAGGAAACAGCGTACAGTCACCGTGACGATATTCGCTGTGGATTTTCGCAAAACTATGGGCAAGAAGCGGATTTTCGAGCTCTCAGAAGGACCGAATGGTGAGGAAAGTCAACGAAAATGACCAATCCGAATGAGACCGTCTCTACCATTCGTCAAGCTCGCGATTCACGAAATCGTACTATCCTCCCCAATTTCTTTCGTTTTAAGAAGGATAAGTACCTATGGTCTCATTGTGTTTCGCACCAAAAATTACAGTACATCGTTAATGGAATCCTGCTCTCATAGCTCATTCGATGCGCCAGAATCTGGAAATGTATATATCCGACTCGGAACGCATTCCTATCACCCATCGAACACTCAAAGATCGATGCTCTGGGGCCTTCTGACGTCCAGGTTCACGGAGACTGTGAGTTAGAACTGCATTTCTGCGCATTTAGGTCACTCATAACTGTTTATAGCGCTTGATGCCCTTCTCACCGCCATTGGACGCCAGCTGCAGGACCAGTATTGGCGACAACAATGGCTGGAAACGCAAGATCGTGCTGCTTAGTTACGGACGGAGAAAATATGATTGAGTCGGGAATTGACCACAAATATGTGAGAGCGACAGTTGAGGCATGATGGAAGCCACCTCCTTGGCCATAATGTACGTTTCCAGAAAACCTTCTCTCTGACATTTCCTGCCCTCTAGGGGTGTCGACTTTGACCTGCGGGAAACACCTTTTTTTTGCTGATCTTATAGAGCCGAAACGAAGCATTCTATCAAAACTCACCTTTATCGACGCCCTCGAGGATGCGTTCAGACGTGAAAATAATCTTCAGTCAATCAACTCGATCTCTTTTACGAAACCTTACTATCTTGGTGAAAGTCTCCGGATTGAGCCGTCGGGCTTCTGAGCGGTAGAGACGGGAACAGCCATATGGACTTGAAGAGGGAGCGATCTGGTGGAAGTGTTTACAGTTCTGGCAAACATACATATGTCAAATATACAGCGGACCAACTTTTCTACGTCTCAACTTGTGCTTCCTTTGAGATTTTAGCGGCTGCAATTGCCGCATCCGCGGCATCCACGAGTTTGGCCATGTTCTCATCGCTTTTCAGTTCTTCAAGAGTCAATCCACGGTCTCGCTGTCGTCGAACCTCCAGATAAAACTCGAGGTTCCACTCGTGATAAAGATCCGGATCCAGACGGAAGTATTGCTTGTCTTCGGGTAGAGGGAAGGCATATATCTCATGCTGAAGAGGGAGGTTGTAGACTGTTTTTTCGTAGGAGCGACCAAGGATCCAGAGCTTTCCTGCGATACAGATATCAGCTTTGCATCAAGTCAACAGATTCCGTACCTCGCTCCCATAACCTCATTTCTAATGCCACATGCCATACGCTGTTGCACAGGTAGTCCCTGCCACCTTCGAGCAGATATTCTCCTGCTTCAGAAAAATTGTATCGAGTGCGACGTGGAGAACATTGGTGATTAAGGTCGACGCGGCCAAAATCAATGATTCTGAAATCGCCGCCTAGTTGCAAGACATTCTGTGGCTCGAAATCCAAATGCAGAATTCCAATCTCGTGAAGGGCGACGAGTTTGTCTAGGATTGTGGCTCTGAACAAAGAGATTTAGTCTAGGCTGTATTTCGTATCGGGTTGAACGTACTTGTCGGCCTTGGCCAGTTCATAAAAATCAGTCGTCAACGACGAGCCCCATAGCTCTGTAATGATGCACCCCAAAGATCCTCTATTGTTCGGTACAGCTGCTAAGAGCATTCCGAGGAACACAGGCGTGACTTTTCCCGTCAGCGAACCCTCGTCGAGAATGTCATATGCCGAAGATTCCATCTCGAGTGTACGAAGTGGGGCGAATTTGACGACCAATTGAACGGGCTCGGACTGACCTGACGGAAAAGCAAAATTCCCAGAGGCATGATAAACGCTGGTATGATCACCAAGATGAATGATGCTCTCCAGCTTGATGTTGTCCGGCAATTTCGCAGGAGGCTCATAAATGGGGTTGGAAAAACTGACAACAGGATATTCTGCAAGCAGAGGAGCGCCCAATGGCACTGTCTTAACGGCAGAAAAGTCGATGGAAAATGCTCGAGGCATCGTATAGTTGGCGAAGCGGCATGTACTTGTTACAAGTTCAAGTTGAAGGTGTATCAACGCGTGACTCTCACGTGTGACACCGCAACCGCTCGGCGGTCAAGACCTCGACCAAATGAGTATCATCGACAAAGCTCTTCCCGCTCAGTTCCCCCAAATGAAAAACAAATTCATTGCTTCGAGCACTCAGGGTGCTACTAGCCATGATCATGGCCAACCTGAAGAACAGACCATCAACCAAATTGCACATTGGCCACACCTAGCGGACATCCTCGAAGTAGTTGGGACTGGACGAGGTTGGAGTGAATATAATTTTGTTGCGCAGAATGAGTGTTCATTTCGTGGTGTCGTCGTAAGATTGGACTGAATGGCGCTGCTGGGGAAGCGGTGGAAGGGAAGCACCGCCATTAAGTCGGAACTACTAATCGCAGGTTAATGTTGAACGAAAGACAGAATATCATTCTAAAGCTCACTGTCCTGATGGACAGGAGGGAGTTCTGCAAAAACTCCCTCCCCCTCATCCCAAGGCACGAGAAAGTCATCGGCGCTTTTGCATGCTTCGTGTTGTCGCTGAGAAGGTGCCGAATCTGGAGTGAACGAGTGTTGATAGTTTGTTTAAGGATGCGACGTTGAATGGCATAGCTGCCTGGCATGTGAGAGACGGTTTCGGGGACGATGCAGTGAGGGCAGAGGGAGGTTTCTGATGCATGAATGCGACGGAGGTGGGCGTCGAGATAGAAGAGCCCAAGCAGCCAGGCCTCAACTTGAGACAAAGTACAATGCCGGTTTGAACTGCTATTATTCCAGGGGCGAATTCAGAGTCGTGTGGGAGCCGTAAACCGAGGATACACCTCGTGCAGCTACAAGGTCAGTATTACTCAAGCTTCACTCGTCAAACTCTCAATCCTTGCTCAGTTCTAGATGAACGTCTTGAAAGAGGATATCCTGTCGATACTGACCGACCGAGGCAGCCAGATCGATAGCGATTACGACGGTGGAACGGAGTCAGCATTCGAGCACACTGAGAACAACACTGAAAACCCTCTATATTCGTTGTCCGAGTTAGCTGTCGACGAACATCTGTCCTACGGACTGGCCAGCGAGGATATCTTCCATTTCAACGCGTCGTCCTTTACCGCCGGTCACCCCGTTGCTACATTTGCCCTCAAAACGCAATATGTTTCTCCGGATTTCATGCTATCCTTGGGCGTTCCCGCGTCGATGGAAGAGGTGCCGTTGGCCATATTCGAGGACAAACTACCCCCCGAGAATGAAGTGTTCTTCATCAGTCCAAGGGAAACTGCCGAAGAAAAAGCAGTCGCGATGAATTTCTAGATCGTGACTCACGCGGCGTTTGTCGTATTTGGCGAATACCCCAGCGTCGATGCCTATTTGGGTCTTTGCCTTCATGGGCGCGTACTTCCGCTTGAGGAGGATTGAAACGGATATATTCAAATATATCCAAACTGCTACATGATAAGTCCTGGACCGAAGATGCTGCGCTTCCAGTTGCACGTTATTCCAACAATAGTCTCTCCTAGACTCGTCACAATCACATATTCCAACAAGAAGTCCATGAACAAACAGGGATACTGGCAGCAGACACTGTCTGGACGCCGATCGTCTCAACCAGGTAATTGAAATTAGGTTTCCTGCTCGTCGGGCGATCCATCTAAATTGACCAAGGTAGCTGTCGACGAAGAGGAGTCACGACGTTGCTGAGCGACAATCTGGTCCGGGATTAGTACTGGATAGTAGTCGATGAGCCGCGAAGAAGACTGGTCCAATCCAGAGGCTGCCTTGACCAAAATCTTCATCAGCTCTCGTACCAAAACGTTGAGTTCCGAGATGATTTTTGAGGTTAATGCCAGCGGAGAAGGATTGCAAGCAGGAAGTCTGCTAAGATGGCAGCGGAATAGCTCGGATTTAAACAGCTTGATGGAAGATAGAGAACTGCACGAAAATGAGTCTTGGGACGTCAAGTAATTCGACGACATACTTTTCTATCTGAGCTAGATTGATAATCATTGGGTCGAGAGGATCGTCGAGCCTGAAGTCTGATGATGCCCAAACGCTGAAGCGTTCTAACGATGCAATATGCTCCGTGTAGAACCCCAGGGGCTGCGATAAAGCGAGAGGCTAATTAAAGGGTTAACAATGTCTAATGAGTTATTATAGGGCTCACCTGGTTCTCAAGGATGTTAATCATTGGGAAGCATACTAATAGAACCAGATTGAGATAGTATCGTAGATTCGCATTTGCAGGGCATGGTTGTGAGGCTTGCCAGGACTTGTAAGGGGCTAAGTAGTCTCACAAATCAGCGTATTCAATAAGAGAATGTACAACGAACGGTTGGCGAATTGGGACAAGCCAAAAGTCAAACGTTTACACAATTTGAGGAGTTCTTTCTGAGCTCGAACGATTTCACAGCGTTTCGGGTCACTGGGACTGAAATGGGCCAGGGGGGGATTCCAAGCGTAGATGTAAAAGAAACGTTGGAGGGATTGAAAGGGTTCCATCATGGTTGAGCGGCTTGAGCCAGGTATAGGAGAATTCAGATGAGGGACGAGCACAAAGACTAGCAAACACCTGAAACGATCGTCGAACTTCGGAAGTAGGTTCGGAGCAAGCCCGCGCGCTCCGGGGCGGTAAATTGTTACACTGCTTATATGACCTAGTCTCCCTAGTCAGCCTCTAGTATTAGAAGAAAAATAGCCCCGGAATAAAATCCAGGTCGTTCGAGCAGAAGTGACCTGTTGAGCTGACTCATGCTCATGACATCAGGCAGAAATCTCACTTTCGTGGAGAATGTTGAGCCCGCGCCGGAAATGAGAAATCTGAGGATGCAAATAGATTCTTAAATATCGAAAATACGCACTTTCCCTTCTAACCAAAGGCACGGGGGGATATATCACGACAGTGTTTAAAAAGTGTTTGCAGCTCTTTTGATCGGAGCTTAAATTAGAGGCCCTGTGTCCATCGGCACCACGGCGCCTGCCTCTTTCTTTCACATGTCGGCAGATCTCTCGGAGATTGATCTCTGAAAATAATTCAGCCGCGGTCGTGTCGCCAATTCGCGAACTAAGTGAGTACGCGGTTTCCGTATATTCCAGTAAATGGTTTAGCTGAATTTTCAGCGATCAAATTCTTTTCAAACCTCGAAACAGCACTGGCCAGCCATAGCAAAGAAATTGAGAGTCGCTGGTCGCGCTTGATGTTAACAGTCAGAGCGGTGGTGCGTCGATAAATTCCCATTGGCGACGCTAACCAAGACTACAGCTCGGGGTATTATTGAGCTCTATTCTCGGCGCGCTTTTAGCCAACGCAGTGACCCCAGTTTTCCGACATATTCAACAGACAATCGTCGTTTATATTTCGCTCATAATCAGACGTCTGGCTTGAGGGACTCAGAAAACAATTTCGCCGGCTCTCGATTGCAACTCGGTATGACACTTGGGTTCGAGCGATTGCTGAGATCGTGGCCCTGCTCATCAGCTCCTACTCAGTATCATTCTTGCCATCAACACTCTCGAGATGGATTGCCTCTGGCATCTTGGTTAGCGTTATATCGGGCGTGCTGGGCTGGCAAGCATGGACCTGGTATGAAAATAACGAACCCATCTTGACCAACAAGCAGGACCTTATTCTCAGCGTCGTCCAATTCATCGGAGTAGAATCCAACATCTGGTCGACTTTCCAATTTTTGCCGCTGTCATTCATATCGCTGCTCTGAATCTTTATCTGCTATACAAGGCAACAGTGACCCCAGCGACACGACTTGTCCATTCTTCCAGCATCCATCTGCTTGTAAAGAGGGAAATATTAGTCGAGTTCCTCCTCACCTCGCTGGAACTGTTGGTCATACTAGCTAGCTTCCGTCCGCCAGATCAAAGACACCAACTTGCTGCAGAGAAGGAAACGTTCGAGCGTTGGAAAGGGTATAGGAAATGTGTTGTCCAGTGGCTTTCACGAAGTGATCTGCTCCAGCTCATGGAGAAAGCCTCGAGAGCTTGCGGGAAGCGACACCAAGCCAACGGTATAGAGGAAATTTTCACCAAAACTCATCTTCATGCAGCCCACGCCATATGCCGAATGCTCCTCAGGTTTATGCGTCAAGCCGACAGCCCAGGTCATAGCATTGTAGTGCACTATATCCTCCACAGGCTCGAGATGATGAAACTCCCACCTTTCATATATCGCCTCAGAGATATCGAACGGCTACCTGCCATCGAGTTCTATGAGAGACAGGTTCAAGAAGACGAAGATTGGATGAAGATGGACGCCCCCTTGCGGTTGAGAATACAAGAAGGGATGGAGCAGTTGTTTCGAGGTATGTTTCATCGCGGTGTCTGTTCTCGTCATCCAACAAAGGATGTCATGTTTTCAGCTTTCCTTTATGCCATTCTGCCCACTTATTCACTCACCTAAATTTTTTCCAGTCTGGCACGTCCCACCGACTCCTACTAAATCGAAAGCAACTGGCAGCTCATAAAATACAGACTTAGTTGATATTTCTACAGTGAGATTATTCAATTGGAAAGACATATCTCGTCCATACATATCTCGTCAAGTGTTAGAGATTGCTGCCCAAATAGCAAATTTTCTTTGATCTGGTCCCATTCGTCCGGACACGATTCCACCAAGGTACCGGTCGATGTCGAAGAGCTCTGGCGAGAGATGGATGGGCAAGGATGTAGCTCCGAGCAGGAGGCAGCATCGACCAGAACAGCCATTTGTTGCTGCAGCAAGTCGTTAAGATACCAGATGAATTGGTCGGTTCTTGGAGGGCGGGGACCATATTCCGGTAGATGTTCACGTATTTCCCATCCTTTCGGCCCAATCTCGTCCAGGGTGCTGGAGCAAGGAGCGATGAGTAATGGACGACGGCTACTTTGAAAGACATACATACCTTTCTATCTTATTGAGATGGATGATGATTGGGTCGCGATGACTATTTTCCATGTCATAATTGAATATTGATGTCCATTCTTGGAATGCCTTCAACACTGGGATATTCTCCCTGTAGAACGACGCCGGCTGCCAAATCAAAAGGGGCTAAAACAGGTCAATAACATGCTACTGATAGCTAGTCGGGCTGACCTCTCCCCGGATAATATCTATCATCCCCTGCATGATGCCCGAAATCAATCGATGAAAGCGTGGTAGGTCTGCTGCATCGATTTCTGCTAGTTCCCAGCGCGGAAAAGGTCCACATGTTATTCTAGCAAGGTCGCGAGCCAGGCTTTCCACCAAGGCGATGAGGTTTTGCTGAGCAACCACAATCGTGGCCCGTTCAGATTCGCTAGGAGTGAATTCGGGCAGAGGTCGAGGCTCTGACTTGTCGGTACCCAAGACAACTTGGGGCTGGGGTGGAGTCCTGTAGAAGAGTCTTTGAAAGAGTCGCGGTTTCAACATGGTTGAGCAGAAGGTAATATAAAGAAAAAGAATTTAGACAGTGAGACGAGCGAAACGACCGTGGGAACAATTGGCGTAATAGGTTCAGAGCAAGCCGGCACCCTTCGCTTGCGGAGGGCTTGGGACAAAGTCACGTAAATAGGCAGGACGTTCTGACACCTTTATATCCTCTTCTGCTCATTGTACTCCCAAGCTATAGTGGAATTAATCGTAACCAGGATATCAAAGAGTGACATTGTCATATTATCTTTGTTATTTATCATGCTCAGATCCACGTATACCCAAGGGAAACTTCCATATGTCAATGATTTGCCTATGGTACATCCACGAGTATTTTCCTTCATGTTTCAGGCTAGTACATTGTCTTAAAACACAAATACTCTTGTTGGCTGTCTGTCTATAGCCTCCAATTCTTCAGGTTACTTATGAAAATCCGGTTTATTGATTTTAAAACAGTTTGGCAACAGATATTGAGATCCACCGGCCAAGATTGTCTGTGACAGCGAGGACAACAAATTGGTGAGGTTTCAAAGTCCGAGCGCCCGCGGCACCAGATGCCGACCACAAGATGCCAGCCGTCATATGGCGACAACACCCACCTAACCGACGAATCTGATTGGACCATCATATCAAACACGTGAATTATTTCCTAATTAAGATTTCTCGCTATTTATTCTCAAATTCCCGTTCCTCGTATCGTTGGCGCCATATCGACGGCTGGTTTTAGGAGCCTGCAAGGGAGTCGCCTTTCATGCAAAATCACTATTTAAGGCCTCTGGGTCTCAGTTTTGGTTCAGCTACATATTCCTCTGGCAAACATCATTATTGATGGTATATCAACAGCATAGAACACCGGTATAAGCATCGGAGGGAGCAAGACTTACAATATTGAGAATTGCGATCTAGTGATGGATGGCACGTGACATGTCTAGAAAGGGACGGAAACCGAAACAGCAGGTTTAACGCTGCAATGGCGGACCCACCACCTACTTTCCAGTTTGATAATGCTTATTGGATGGACAAGCTAGGTCCTGAAATGCAAAAAGCCACCAGATTGAGGACATCGAGAACTGGGTTTTTGATGTTCTGAAGCTCCCGAGTGATGAATAAGAGATTTGGTCGGTCACAACCAACATCGAGTCCCCAGAAAGGACGGGTGCCGAAACCGAGTGACGTCCAAACGGTCTCGAAGGTCGAGGTCTGGCAGGTGGCGGTACATGCAACAAATGGAACCTCTTGGCCGCTATAGCCCCGAAGAGTATGAAGCTGGCGGTATAAGGGCCGGAATTTGTCGCTTCCCCACTCATCAATGCAGTGGGCTTCATCGACGACCATTGCGGTAAGCCGTCGACGAAACTTTGGGTCCTTCCATAGCGATGAAAAACTGTCACTGAGAGCCATCTCTGGGGACATGTAGACGAGCTGTGCTGATGTCCGAAGATTCTTCCACAATGTAGCCGTCTTCTCGGTATCCTCATTGATAACGATAGCGTCAAGCCCTTTTGCGCATGCTTGAGCAGCCTGAATTCTTCATAAGCAGAGTCCAAATGAACCAATCGAGATCCTACCTGGTCGCGCTCCAACGCCTTGAGCGGGCAAATCACAATGACTAGTTAGTCATCTGGCTCATAAGAAAGGTGGAATTCTTCGGTCAACCGCTGCTTGATGGATGTCAGAGAAAGCGATGGAGGCAACGTTGTTTTGATGCCAGGGAGACGCTGATTTGCATTTGCTTTACGATTTCTAGGGGTTCCAGGTATGCGAGAATGATTTGGGGTCCGTGGAGTAGCAGCTGAGCGAGACGGCCGAGGCGGGGTTTTTGGGACAGCGGACATGGGCAAACCAGAGGACTAGAACCACTGGAAACAGGCAATATGTAGTCAGAAGAATTATTATGAGAGAAATAAACGCGACGCACCAAGTAGTGCTCGTAAATTTCGACTTTTTTGCTCCTCCAGATACCGCTGCTTTCCCCGACTTCGTCGCGTCAATATCCTTCCATTGGTCCCTGTAAAGCCGAAAAAAATTATATAAGAGGTCAATCTAGCATATTGAGAAGGTGTCCATACCAGTCGTTAGAGGCTTTCGGTCAGAGGAAGGATGAGGCAAGGATTTAAACGTCCTGCCGTTTTTCGTGACTGTGACCCAAGCCTCTTCTACGAAGGCGACTGACTTTGAAATTATTTCTCAAAATGGAAGTTTCTTTAAACTCCGCCGGCTGCAGTAGAAGAGGCTTGATCCGCACCTACTTCGGAAGGACAATATAAATTGTATGGCACAGACGATTTACTATCATACAGGACGCTCTATGCGCTACAAAACAATATAAGGGAAGAAGATAGTAGACAGACTCGGTCCCAGCGAGTCAGTCTCTAGCATTGCACATGTAGATGGTTCAAATTTAAAATCAGATGTCCGACCCGAAGTTTCACCATCTCCCGACAAGGGTCCCAACGGCCCAGACAAATCCACTGCCGCATACTGGTAGAAGCACTAGCCAGACACCGAGATCCCACAGTAGACGCTTTCTAAACTGTTTGCTTTGCAATGCACGCTCTTTCCGTTGGAGAAGAGGATCATTGGCAGAATTGGGAGGATCAAGTCCTGAAGAGTCAACAGCAGGAGTGAAAGGACTCGGTGTTGAAGGCATGATGATAGACAGAGGCCGTCGAAGGAAATGAGTCGCTATGTGCGAGATTGCTAGCAGAAAGTGTTACAATGATAGAAGAGAAATATATCTAACTTACCAGGTAAAAAGTAGGCACTGGTGAGAATTCCGACCAGGAGAATGTCGCTCAGGACGCCTGAGAAGACTTGAGGTACAAAGGATAGAATACATGTCGCGAAAAAGATGAGTAGTTTCGAAAGAGGAAGAGTAGAGCGCCTTAGTGATGCAGGCATTGGAATTGACGGAGTAGTCGAGATCAGGGATGGAATGGCGAGTAAAAGAGTTGATGCTTGAAGTGACGCGATGGCCCATTGCAAGGGAGAGTTGACACTATCCCTCTGTTAGAAAAAAGAAAAGTCAATGGTTGCGACAGATTGCCTTGTTTGGTGACATACTGTTGCAGGAACATTGGGTGAAGCAGCAAAAAATACCAGCGGAAGCGTGAAAGACACAGCTATGGCTACAGATATGATGGATAGAGTCCGGAAGGAACGTGGAGACGAGCTTTTGGCTGTCGTTATCTGATGTGGGCCGGCTTTCAAAGAGGCATAAAGAGAGAGAGTGGAAGACGAGGTGAAAGCGAAAGCGGTGATGGCTATAGGAGGAAGAAATCAAGGACCGTTCGAACTGCACCACGTCGACACTCACTGATTCCTTGCCAAAGTGTACCGAGTTTGAGGAAGCTCGGGTTTGTGTCCAGGGTTCCTTCGGAATGCGCAAAGGTGATACAACCGAACCAGCCCAGGTATGTCGCGAGGGACAACCAGGTCGCATATATGACCCGTTGTGAACCCAAGGATTGGGCAAGGGCGAATGGGGCTAGAAATAGACAGAATGTGGCGGAGACAATTGGCCCAGTTAGCCCGTCTGCAGCGGGCAGCACGGGAACAACGAGGTGAACCGCTTCTGGAAAAGAGATTCAAGTCAGGGAAAAGCGAAAAAATGCAGATTCGATGAAAGCTAACCTCGAATATAGATGGAGGCAAGCAGTATCTTGAATGCTCCCGTAGTGCCACGGATCACTCTTCGCAGAATTTGTCTGCTTCTTTCTCTACCTCGACCCTTGGCAAGCAGCTCAAGAATGATGTCTTCCATGTCTGTCGTGCAGAAATAACGTGCTAACATGTACCAGATCTGCCTTGAGAAAGCAGAAAGGAATGCAAAGCATAGAAGGGCGGGAATGCCGAACTTGAGCGGAAGCCTGGTGGCTGGCAGAAGCATTGCCCCGAGCTTGAGATACGGCGAGAGCAGGTAAAGGAAGACAATCGAAGGGCTTAACGACTGAACATAAGGCCCAAACGAATGATCATCGTCTTCATCTTCACTGGAAATGTCGAATGGTGCAGTAGAGTCGTCCTCTTCATCGTGAACCAAAATGAGGGCAGACGATGAATCCAAGGCAGACAAAAGCTGGGGTGACGACCTGCCCGAGGAATAATCAGAGCCGGCACGATGAGAGCTCATTGCGGGAAGGAATAAGGCGAAGGGAGGGGAGCCTATTGTCCGACCGAGCGTAACGGATTATTGTTCTGCTTAGGCTCGCGATCGTGGGAAGGATTGGCCAGGGCCTGCTGCGGAAATATTAATTCAATTTGTTTGCCTCTGCCCTAAATAGTAACGATATATTGTCTGCCCAGTCCCGGCCCATAGACATAACCCGTCTTTCTCTTGGGTGACCTGAAGAGTTGCAACGATATCTGGAAATCGAGTACAAAAGGGACTCCCGGTCGTGCCGGAAGGAGCGATAATGGCTTCGGTAGTGAGAAGAGACCAAGCCTGAATTTGACAATCCTTCCCTGCAGCAAAAACAAATTCTTCATCTGGGTCAACGCATAGTCCCTGTTGTCATTTGAGCAATGACGAAATCAAGTCCATTGTATACCGTGACATACCTGTTTGCGAGTCAGCGACCGAGAATGTCCTAGGAATGTCTTCGTCGGTTGAGAGGTAGCAGCGAAGCGCAAGTCATAGGTGCAAAGCTGATCCAGGGTCAGTCTTGCGGTTTCCGAAGGCTACATTGTCTCACATTACCGTCCATAGTACTCACCAAAAGCCCAGAGTCACGAAGGAGCTTGAGACTCATGACAGGACTGGGGGCTTTGTCCTGTAAGATCTTCATGGGTTTATCAACTCTCAAATCGAAAAGAGTTATGGTACCATTCCGGGCGCCAGCGTACACCAGATGCTGAAGTAAAATTAATGTCTCGCAGGGGATCAGCAAGTGAACAAGCCATACCTGTTGCTGCTCCAAAGAGAAGACGGTGCTCTGTGTGTTCAGAAATCGCGCAGACGATGTCATCTCGATGTCCTCCATGCATACTGCTTCTTTTTTCGCCCCTATAAGGGCTTGAGAGTCGTGTTGCATAAACGGTCGACCAACTCACCCATAACCAGTGTTCTGTCCTGCAAATGGGCGATCCAAACATCATGGACAGCGTTTTAGGGATACCAATGTAGTTCGGCTGCGACACGGTCAGTCGGAGAACTGGCTTTATCGAGACTATATGTACCCAGGGACACTAAAATCTTGAATAGCAATGTGGGCAGATGATCCCGTGGCACTGGCATAGATTAAAAGTTATTCAAAAGAACACGGTGAGAACATACACGCAATGTCGCTCTGACATGCAAATGGAAGATACCTTGAGTTGACAGGATCAGCCACAGCGCGCGTAAAAGAGAGACAGCTGACCTCGGACTCGGGATGGAGATTGACTTCATGCACCCAAGTGTTTTCGTCGAATTGTTCATCGATTGCGGATGCATATAACCTTGGAAAATGAAGTAAAACCGAACCATTCAACATGCTGAATTGCTCACCAGCCTCGATTGTCGCCAAGGAACCGACGTGGACGATCATCGATAGTTGCAGCCTGGACTCGTTAGTTGAAAGAAGGGCGAGAAAGAGTGATTGACGCACAGAAAAGGCAGTTATCTGACCAACAGTGTCGCTGCTGGAGCACTGTCGACGCGATGTCAAAGCAAGGTTTGAGGCTGTGAGATCACTACCAGCATTGAGATCATATCAAAGGGTGCAATGACCACCAACTGCTTGATTCTTATTCGATCCTTGTAGAACAAGGTTGTCCGAAAATCAAGTTTGGGCCAGGCAACTGGGGTTGGAAGTGGCTGGGCTTCCAGGGCAGGAATTGGAGCTGCTTTGGGCTTTGAAGACAAGGGAAAATAACGTCGACCGTCCCAGTAAAAACCTGGAAGATCTGGTGGCATTATTGCAACGAGCAAGGGCTCAAAGTCAAACTCGGGGCAACTATCAGGGCGATCTGATCGCGTTTCACCCATGCATGTCTCACGATACAATACCGATGAGAAGTTTTTTTTATGATGTGTACATGTTTCCGATATTTGTCCATCAGCTTGACGACGCCATGACCGAACCAGCTCGAAATTATCTTGAAAAAAAATAGTCTCGTAGAATATTTTTGAGCGTAGTGAACCTCAGCCAACCGGAACCATCGTGAGCTCCACCTGCCGAGTAGGCGCGCATCTGTCAAAAGTTTGAGCAACCAATTTCTTTCTCCTACATCGACCTCAAATTCCAAACCACCAATTTCACATTTCAGAATGGGTTTGATATTACCTGA
Source organism: Mycena floridula (assembly GCA_029320655.1). Classification (NCBI taxonomy): domain Eukaryota; kingdom Fungi; phylum Basidiomycota; class Agaricomycetes; order Agaricales; family Mycenaceae; genus Mycena; species Mycena floridula. The sequence continues at coordinate 4,614,197 of JARIHS010000001.1, forward strand.
CGACAATCCTAGCGGATTCGCTTTGATTCCTCTCCTTCATACCCCTCTACTTGTGTGAGAATCCCGCTCTTTGGCTACAGGTGAAAGCACCCGCTGTGAGTTCCTGACAAACAGTTACGTTGGAAATATATGTTTCTCATGCATTTCTTTCTTAACAGACGCGTCCAACGGCAAGCAAGTTCCGTCGCAGGCCATCTTCAGCCCACAGAATGTCCCGAAAAAGAACTTCATTGCAGTCTTTGGGCCTTTTCATGCCTGGATTGTTCTTGACTTCCACAGTCGAAGACCCTCCAAAATCGCCGGTGAAACCTCACACTTCGTTATTTCATACTTGGGGCCATAGCAGCACCTCTCCCTGGCGCTCAACTCCATCTCCACCACCGGATTTTCTTCTGGATGAAGATCCTTTTGCGAATCTAGCTGCTGGGCCTGGGGCAACAGAGCCATCGCCAGTGTCGCCAGTATCACCTTCATCTGCCGTACCAATTCCGTCTGCCGTACCAGCGCCTGTATCTCCCAGATCTCCATTGGCCGCAGAATTCGATCATCCGCCCACAGCTCCCGTTCGAACTGTAACAACACAAGCGCGCTCTGCAACCCAGAAGCCAGCTTTCCAGCCCAGACCATCTCTGCCTTCATTGCGCGTATTAGCTGAAACCAACTTTGTTGTTCCTCATCGAGTAAGTACCGCGATTCTATTACCGCTTGAGTCTTTCTCATCATTTGCCTCTATAGATTCGCAGAGGTCGAGTAGGAGCCGGGCTTCCGGCCGAACCTTGGGACTTTCCACCTCCATCTCCATCTCCCGCTCCAGAAGTCCATACTTCTACTTCAGTTAGCGCTGATGATATTGAGATGGACTTTTTGGATTTCTCGTCAGACGAGGTCCAGTCATTGGACAGTCTCGACATGACTTTCATGTCAAGCTCCGAGTCACTCATACTTCCCGAGCCTCAATTTTCGTCGCACGATCAAGGACGACTTTGATGAACAGCGGCAACCGACCTTGTCTCGATCGTCATCACTGTCTTCCGCGAGCTCTTCGTCATCAGGGTCCTTCGATGATGACCCTTTGCTCGCGTCACCAGTCTTCCTTTATGAGAGTCCAGTTAGCCAGGATTCTACAGAGAGCGACTCGAGCGAAGATCCGGAATTCTTCACATTCCCCTCTGCGAATCTACATTCGCTTTCCGAATACACCTGGGGTTCAACAGATTATAGCTCGACAGAGTACAGTCCGACACCTCATACTTCCGTGTTGTTTCCCGCCGATACTCACATAATCGATTCTGAAGTTGTTTTCGAACCTGGAACATCTGCTGGAACAATTCGGGCGTTGAATGTACCAAGAAAAGACAGTAACAACATGCGACGTTCTGCTGTGCTTCTGGATATGTGGAACAAGTTGGATGATGAACCGACCGACGCAGGGGAATGGGATGGATATCGTCGAGGTGATTCTAAATGGTCTGGTAATGGTGATGGGAGTGGAAATAGCGGCGGTCGATCAAACAGAGGAAACGACAGCTATCCTGGTGGCAGAGGGTCAGGTGGATATCCTGGAGGTGACGACGACGGTCGAGATAATTCAAGAAAACCGCCAGTAACCTCTGCTTTCTCCTCGTCGGAAACCTCTTCAGATGATGAGGAAGAGGAAGAGGACGAAGATGACACCGACGTCTACGGTCCTCCTTCTGCAAAGCCACAAGCCGAGAATTCGGATGACGACGTACCAGCTTGCCAAAAGTATCCCAACAGCTTTGAAGGCGCAAAGAACCATTCGAATCAGAGCTCGTGAAGAGCGCGATGAACGTCGGAAACAGCGTGCTGCTCGAGCGGAAAAGAAACTTGGTGGCACTTTACCACCTGGGGCTTCTTCTCCGAACTCTGCGCCCATGATGTCAAGCTCTCAAGAAGCGGCATTGCATGCTATGAAAGCTTTGCAAAGACAGCGAGCTCAGACTTTGGGTGGTGGAAGCAAGCCTTTTGCGTTGGAAGATGTTAATAAGAAACTCAACGAGGTTCAGACCGCAATGGAATCCGGTTCTTCATCGTTAGTGCCTCCACCACGGACCAGTACTGACCGTGTCGGCGCTGGACTTTTGTCTCCGACAGAACCACCAAGGTTACGGGCGAAATCAATAAGTCGACCTCAAAGGAGTCGTACAGTCGATCCAACAGCTTCAATGCCACCAGATGCAGATCGACTGGTGCGCAGTGCAACCCGAGCAAGAAGTCATGCTCGTGATGATATCTCAAAACCTTCTGCAGCTCCAGTAGTCACCGACCTTTCTGAACTTCCAGCGTCTGCAGACTTGGAGAGGAAACATACCAAGCTTGTAAAATCTGTTGAACGAGGTCGCCCTTCTGCAGATATCGCCGCTGTATCTTTGCCTCCGTCTCGCCATGTTGCAAGAGGAAGTGTCGCTCAGCAGCGAATTTTCGTGGGCGACCTCCAACGTTTTCATATGGTCGAAGTTGAACCTACGACAAATGCCGGCGATGTAATCAAAATGATTGAGGACCAAGGAGGCCTCAAGGGCTGGGTCGGTACTGGAGGCTGGATGGTCTGGGAAATAGCTCAAGACTTTGGAATGGGTAAGTGGCTTCAGCTTTCGGTGGTCTTGTCTCATAGTTTCTACAGAGCGTCCCATCCGGAGTTACGAACTTCTTGCCGACGTTGAAGCCTCTTGGAACAAAGACAAGATGGTCAACACATTTATCATCAAGTTGACTCCTTTAGAACCACTTCTGAGCCGCGCCGCTATGCCCAAGTCTTCGCCTGTTTGCTCTGGATACGTCGAATGGGAGATCAAGCGTGGCAAATGGGCCAAGCGTTGGCTGAGCTTGCGAGAGCATAGCCTGTACCTCTCAAAGCGAGACTAATGTCAGTCCCAGTTATCTTTTCCGAGAAGCACTACTGACGAATGTCACAGAGCCGAGACGATGTTCTCATTTGCTCGCTCTCCAACTTTGACTTTTACAAAGTCACACGTACTATCAAAGCACCGAAACCTTTCGTTTTTGCCCTAAAATCTACCGATAATTTATCTTTCTTCGAGAATACAGCCGACTATCTTCATACTTTTTGTTGCAAGGAGCCGGATGGTGCCAAATGGATGGAGAGAATTCTCCTAGCCCGCGTAAGTGACTATATTGGGCTTGTTCTGAGGTTTCTAACCTTCTATTTCAGTCTTATGTACTACACCAAGAAAAGAATGTTTTATTTAATCCCAAGGCTGCGGGTCCTTCAGCTCTGGCTCGTGCGCCCACTCGGAAATCGACAACATCGCAGCGCTCCGGCATGAAAACTCAACCGTTGGTGACCATGCCGGCTCCACTCGTGAAAGTGGCACCCGACGATGTATTCGAACCTGGATCGCTTCTACACAACAAATAATTCATATTTTACGACCTATTACGACCTAGAAAGTCCATGCCCTATCCTCCTTAATCTCGGGCCACCGGCGTCGACAATTTTGTATACCTAGCCATACTACATATCCCAGATTTGCTTGTAATAGCGTACTGTTGAAGCTAAAACGTGTTGTAACGTGTAGTAGTTAAAGAGTATTTAAAATTCAGAATATAACAAGAATCTACTAACTACAAACCATCTCACGGAGACACCTTTGCCTTTTTCTTTGGTGGCCCGTCATCATCATCTTTCTTGGGCACCTTTGGTTTTGGTTTTGGCCTGGGCTTCTCGACGTCGACATCCATAGCATCATCACCATCTTTCGCCTTGGACTTGGGCTTGGGTTTGCCCTTTGGTTTGGGCTTCTCGTCGTCATCAACATCCATTGCGTCTTCCGCCTTCTTGGGTTTCTTCTTCTTCTTCTTCTTTTCTCCACTTCCCTCAGCATCACTCGGTTTACCATTTGCATCCGAATCTTTCGCCTTTTTCTTTGTCTTGATCTTTTTCACCTCTTTTGTCGTCACAACATCACCACTGGCATCAGAAGCAGTTGCAGCTCCCCCTTCGTCAGACGAATCAGATTCACTGGGTGAACCTTCGTCAGATGAAGAGGCCTGGAAATCCTCTGAGGTCCAAGTTAGAAGGTTGCAACGAGCAGAAACTATCACTCACCGTCTGTTTCGCTGTCATCATCATCCTTATCTCGCGATGATTTGACGCGAGCAGGACTATCATCTGAGTTGACGCTCTGCATCTCGTCGTCATCGTCGTCATCTCCTACAGCAGCTGCCAATAGAAGGTCTGCATCCTGGGCCATCTCATTCTTGACCTTGACTTTCTTATCTTTCAAGTAGGTCTCCGTCGACTCGTGCTCCTCCTTGTTGATAGAGGTGAAGGTGTATTCAGGACCCGACCTAGTGACGATCTTTATGTCGAAGGTTCGCACTGCTGCACCGCCTATACGAGAGAATACGACACTATGGATGTCGGAGAGTTCGACCAGCGTCGGTTGCTTCGACACGAAAAAATGTATTTCTCGAGAAGGAATAGGTCGCCTTGTACGGCTTTGAGGTTCGCCTTTATACAAGGGTGGCCGTCACGACTATGAATAATGTCAGAGCGAAATTCAGCGAGCATAAAGAGCCTTGCCTTTGGAATCCGCCAGCCCCGATGATCTTCTTCTTGGCCAGAGCACGGAAGACGCTGGATACTACTTCAAATGTAGGATCTTCATAGTTTTTCTTCAGTCTGTCGTACTTGGCGACTTCCTCTCTGTTGATCTTGAGTAAGAATGAGCCAACGCATAAGAGAAGTGCAACTTACTCGGACATGTTGAGCTCAGCAGTGATCTCCTCTTCTCGAGTGAACTGCATCACCAGATACTGATATCGAGTCTGTCCCTGACGAATTGGGGTGTTGAGACTCAACTGGTGAAGGCGGTTCAGTGTTGATATGAGGATGCACGAGCAGAGCTTACCATGAACAAGACGTGCAAGTCGTCTTTGGGCAATAAGAATAGCTTCGAAATGCTGGAATAAAGTATCTTGTAGTCGTATGTCTTGCCCCGCATGCGTAGGAATTCCGGAAACAAGTCCATATCGTATCGACCACGAGGGGTGAGGACTGGAACATCCTCAAGGCTCAGAATAATGTCTCCAGCGACTTGACCAATATCAGCCTTCTCTTTGATGGTGTCGTGGAAAACCTGAGCGGCACTGATTTCCTCTTCATCATTATCGTCGTCGGAATGCTGGGAACCAGAAGCCGAGCCTTTGAGTTTAGAGAATGCTCCAGGGACATGGAAACGAATCTCAACCAGCTCATCGCCGATGGTCTTGGAAGCCGTAGCGAGTTCGAGAGACACCTCTGTTTTGCCAGCAATATTGGAATTGGCTACACTTGCGAGAGGGAGTTCGAAAGCAGTTTTGTCGGAAACAACAAATGCTAGGTCTGGGCCTATAGAGCGGATTAGCTTTGTTGATAATAAGGCGCGTAAATCGACCTTGGAAATCGGCGACGCCCCAATTCCAGCCTTTGAATGTAATTTCTTTTGTTTCCAGCGTGATAGCGAAATAGTTTTTCAACAGGGAGGCGATCTGGTCATGATCCTATAGCACAAAGCGAGTCAGATACGGCAACGATGCTAAATTTTGCTCACCTCGCGCTGGAAGCCGTCAAAGGTTTCTTTTCGATGGTTGGCGAGACCGACACGGAGCTGGAAATTACGCGCAACGCGAAGCCACTGAGCCCATTTGATGTCTGACGCTTTCATGGAGGTTGTTGTCTCCGACTTGACTCCCTTCCATGCCATTCCACTGGCAGCAACTCGGAATTCTGTCCAAGGTCAATAATGGCTTTAAAAGAGTGCAAAGTTGCTCACTTCCTTCCTCCGAAGACAGCCCATGGTAAATTGGCTCGAATTGCTGAGCCATGGTAGCCGAAGGTGATGGTTTGGGAGAAAGTTCGCGGTTCGGAGTCTCAAAATGATTTGAATTTCATTTATTACGCGTTTCTTCGACAACCGACGACCACTATTCTATCTCGACCTCTAATAAAACCCGAGGCGACGACTACAGTGCCCGAATCCTCCTCTTATCGACCTGCATGTCATTGGAATCCCTTTCGCGTGATACCCAGGAGCGAACCTTTTGCAAATGGTAGCCAGTCTTCGTTCAGTAGACATTGTAAGCTAATCTTGGCGCTTCAGGTTGAATACCAAGCTCGAGGTCAATGGCTACCCTCCAATGTCCTCGCTGGTTCAGGATCTGTCCGATGGTGTCCGCCTCATCCAGCTTATGGTTCGTAGTCATTCCTTTGCTTCATTTCTTTCTGCTGAGTGTATGGTAAACAGGAGATTATGGGTTCGTTTCTGCCACCTGTCTCTCAGTCTAGGTCTCAATCCGTTGGCAGGCGATGTTTCCCTGGGACGCTATAACAAGACTCCTCGCATGCGAGTGCAAAAGGCCGAAAATGTCAACAAGGCCCTCGAATTCATCACTTCTCGTGGCGTCAAGCTCACCAATATCGGTCCAGAAGGTCAACTTGGCTCAAAGCTGCTCCTGCTCAGTTCGAGATTTGACGAAGCCTTCTTTAGACATCATCGATGGGAACTTGAAGCTCATTCTGGGTATGATTTGGACATTGATCCTACGGTTCACCATTGCAGATATTAGGTACCCTTATTGATACTCTGACTCGGATCGACTGACGAATGGGCTATAGTGAGGAGGGTTTGTCTGCCAAAGAGGGCCTGCTCTTGTGGTGTCAACGCAAAACCGCTCCTTACAAAGAGGTTAATGTCCAAGATTTCTCTGTCAGTTGGTCGGACGGGCTTGCACTGTACGTCTTTTGCACAGAGTTCGATATTACTATTCTCATGCAACACCACAGATGTGCCCTAATCCATTGCCATCGACCGGACCTCCTTGACTATGACAAATTAAACAAGGCAATAATCTTCTCCTCGATTACGACGTCCTCTAACTTGCCTCGTAGGCCGACAGACACGGAAACACATTGCTTGCATTTACCGTTGCGGCTGAACATTTGAATATTCCCGCAAGTGATATATTTCTTCTCTGTGCTCTGAAGTATTGCTAACGTGGCATATTCCTTTAGCAACTTTTGGATGTTGAGGATCTATGCGACTCCGACCGTCCTGATGAACGTAGTGTCATGACCTACATTGCAAGCTTCTTCCACGCTTTCTCGTCAATGGGTATGATACATTCTCCCTGTCCTTCATCACATTAACTTGTGGTCATAGACCAAGCCGAGACTGTTTCACGACGTGTAGAGAAATTCGCCGAACTTATGCAATCAGTCTGGCTCTCACGGAACGACTATGAGCGTCGGATGCAACTGGTAAGTCGATATGGAACCATGATGTATTGTTGGCTAATCTTTCCTCAGCTTCTGTCCGCCCTAGGTGACATGCAGGCCCGTTGGTCTGCCAGCGCTTTCACAGGGTCATATACTGACGCAAAGGAACATTCCGCCGAGTTTACAACCTACAAACAGACCCTGAAAAGAGCCTGGGTCACGGAAAAGCAGGATCTTGCGACTCTGTTCGGAAATGTACAGACAAAGTTGAGAACTTATGGGTTAAGGGAATATGTTCCTCCACCAGGTCTGGCGCCCTCAGATCTCGACGATGCCTGGAAGGATTTGCTGGCTTCGGAAGCCACAAGATCTAGAGCGATCAACGCCCAAATCAGACAGTGCGTCCTATTTAAATCATAGACGAGATAAACTCACGGCGCCTAGAATCAAAGAGGCACTGCGCAAGCAATTTGCGAAGCTTGCCAACGACTTTGAGCAGCGAATACAGCTTGTTTCATCGGAATTGACCACGATTGGAGGACCTTTGGAGGTAGGTCAAATACTGTTCCAAAGATTTCATGCTCATCATTGTTAGGCCCAGCAACAACAAGTCCGGGGGATAGAAACACGGATACCAGCTCTCACCACTGCGCTCGCAGATGTAGCCAGAGCTGAAAACGAATGTCTGGCTGCGAATGTCGAGGAAAACGACTATACCATTTTCACATGCCAGGATTTGGAATTCGAACTAGAGCAAGTCATTCAGAGCATAACTAAGAAGATTGCTTTCATCGACAATCAGGTCATTCAGTTCTCGTTTTATAGGGCGATTTCTAATCAGGATTGTACAGATTGTGGCTCGCAACATGTCCAACTTGACACCTGCTCAGCTAGAGCAATTCGAGAGCACCTTCCGGTACTTTGACAAGGACGAAACTAACACATTGAACACCTCTGAAATGACAGCAGCGCTGGCTAGTCTTGGTATCGTCTATTCTGACGAGGACATGCTCTATATCTATGACCAGTTGATTGAATCACACGGCGCCATAACATTCGAGGCTTTCATCAACCTGCTAGTACGTAGCGCCTTGTCTGCGCCTGCGGCCATACTGAGCAAAAAATCCAGGTTGAAATCACCGAAGACCAAACATCGCCCGACCAGCTGCGAGATGCTTTCCGCGGTATCGCTTCCGACAAGGTCAGGACAAGTTTATGACCGTCGATGATTCACTCTGACTGCAGCGCAGCCATTTGTTACAGAATTGGACCTGCGGATTGCACATTTACCTGCGGCGTCTGTGGAATATCTGAGAGAGGTTATGCCCAGTAGACCAAACGAGGCCGGTGAATTAGAGTACGACTACGGCGGTTGGATAGATAATGTCTTTCAGTAGTGCCAACTTACCTTTTTTGGTTATCCGGCTTTATCCTTCTGTGTCACAGTGACCTATAAAACCTTCTTCTCAAACTCTCATTCTCCTAGCAATTCAACATGGTAGGTTAACTTTTCTGACATGCTGGATGGGTTCTGAACCATGGACAACACAGTCTTCTGGTGTCAACGTTGATCCCGACTGCGTTACAAAATACAATGAGCTCAAGCTAGGCAAGAAGATGCAGTACATCATCTTCAACTTGAACAGCGACAACACGGCGATTATCGTCGAGAAGACGTCTACATCGAAGGATTATGAAGAATTCCTGACCGATCTGCCAGAGACTGAATGTCGATGGGCGGTCTATGACTTTGAGTTCGAGAAAGAAGGTGCTGGTAAACGAAACAAGCTTTGCTTTTACTCCTGGTCAGTCCTTTTCTTTCTAGTATGCCGCTCTTGGAGCTGCTGCATCGTCCGATGGTTGCTGATATCGTCCCAGGTCGCCCGATGATGCAAAGATAAAGAACAAGATGGTGTTCGCATCGTCCAAGGATGCTCTGCGGAAGGCCCTTGTCGGTATCTCAGTGGATGTACAAGGAACCGATTCCAGCGAGATTGCGCATGAAGCTGGTGCGTGACTGCTCCTTTTCTCATTTATTTCGCTCATTCACTTTTTCAGTCCTCGAGAAAGCCAGCCGGGGCAACTAAAGACATTGAATGTCGTTTATTCTTCGCTGCTCCTATCCCCAACCTTGTAGTCAACATCATTTATCGAGGGAAACCCGAGTTGTAGAATTTGAATGGAACTGCCTCTGATATCCCCTGCCATCCCTAGGCTCGTGCCAAGACACCGTGGTTCGGCGCTCAGCGCTCTGACGTGACGGTCAGCGTTGTTATTTATGTCGCAGTGGACCTGGTTATAAGGATTCAAGTTGCAGCTACCACTCATCTTCATGGATCTGCGCCGGGACAGACATCTCGATGGTAGCTCACCCAACCATTGCTAAGGGCTTGCTACAATTCCTGAGATCATTGATCCATTCTGCCAACGCTCGGGCGGTGTGAAGTGACGGCCAGACAGAGCCGGCACAGCAAATGATGAAACTTGGCATGGCAACTCGCGATCGCGAGTATATAACATCCATGCTCGGAGAAGTCCACTCCCATTATTACTTCTTCATTGCTTTTTCAATTTCTTCACAACCAACCTTTTTTTTTAACGACTTTTTTTAACGACCTTTAACGACTTTCTTCACGATGGTTCGCAAAATTCCCACTCTTGCTCTTAGCGCCGCCCTCTTCATGTCGGGATCGTCCCTGGCTGTGCCAGTAGGCGTCGACAGCGCTGGCATGGCTTCGCCCAGTATCAACACCCCACTTACCGCTCGGAGTCCTATGTTTCCCCGGACACCTCATACACCCAGAACTGCAACTTTGATTTCCCGAGACTTGTTTCCCCGAGACTCGGGAGGAATTTCGTTCGTCTTATTCTTGCTTTCTCTCCTGGTCTAGCTGAACCATTCGATTCAGTCGTTGCGGGAATCACCCCAGTGCTGAGAGACTTGCCAAGGCTGAGCGACACTTTAGAAGCCACAGGCGCCCTGCCAGTGCCTTCAAGACCGCCGACCCTCCCGCTCCTTTGAACGTCAATTTCCACGTCATTTACGCCAACGAGACTCTTGCGGGGGGCTATGTACCTGATGAGCAACTGAATGCTCAGGTCGATGTCCTGAACAAGGCCTATAACAGTACTGGCATCAGCTGGAAATTGGCCAATGTTACTCGTACTCGAAACGAGAACTGGTTTTTGAAAGCTGGTCCCGATGGTGAGTGTTTTATAAAACAAGTGCGAACGATTTAACATCAATCTTCAGAGTAAGATGGTTCATGCAAATTATTGTCTTGTCTAACAAGTGTTTTAGGGAGGAACAGACGCAGATGAAAACAGCTCTTCGCACTGGAGAAGCTTTTGATTTGAACGTATACACAGTTGGTTTTAACGAGGGTAGCGGCAAAGGTCTTTTGGGCTATGCTGTAAGTTTCACACTTGTTCCATTTCCCCTTCCTGACGTAGGCCAAAGACTTTCCCCATTGACTATGCGGCCAAGCCAAAAGATGACGGTGTTGTCATGAAGTTTTCCACTTTGCCCAATGGCACCATGCCCAAGTACAACTTGCAAGTATCTTCCTGTTGGTCGTATCGACATACTTATGGACGATTTCAGAGGACATACTCTTACTCACGAGTCCGGACATTGGGTGAGAATTCGATTTCAGGCGTTTTTTTTTTTTGGTTTTGGGTGGATTCTTTGATTGTGGCGTCGACAATTTCTTTCGTGCCTCGTTTCTTTCTTTGTCGCTGTCCTTTGCATCGATGCTATGTTATTCATGGGCTTCTTGACGAACCATCGGGCCGGCCACCGACCGGTATTTTATTTTCGGACAGATTTTTTCTCTGTGGCGCAGATTTTCTTTCTCTTCTCCTGCTCTTCTCCTCGCTTTCATGCTAACGAGCGCAAAGAGTGGTTTGCTCCACACATTTGAAAGCGGATGTTCTGGCGATGGAGACAGCGTTGACGATACTGTCCCTGAAAAGTCTGGTCAGTATCATCGAGCAGCTAATTTGCCGTCAATCTGACATTTTTTCAGCGGCTAGCGGCTGTCCTATCAACCGCAGCACTTGTCCAGGCGGTAGACCTGATCCCATCCACAATTTCATGGACTATGTACCCATTTCAACGTCTTCAAGTGGTCTCAATGCTAATTCGTTAACAGAGCGACGACTCCTGCATGGTTGGCTTCACACCAGGCCAAGGGACTCGCATTCAAGAGCAGATGCGCACCTATCGTCATATGCAAATCTGAGTATAGAGGAGAAGTAACAGCGATCCGTTGTAAACCATTACAATTTTTTAAAATTTTATCATTTGTAATGGACTTGCGCAATTTTCTGAGTAACACATCACGTGCATCAAATTGCCTGGCTCTTCGCGATGTCGACGACCAGTGTACTGGAAAGCTCTGTCACTGTCCTTGGAAAACGCAAAACACCCAGTTATATTCTACGTGTTGAATCCAGTCCAGAACCATCGTCCAGTACAGTCCCAGCGAAGACCAAGCTTGAAAAATCTTTCAAATGCATCTATGCAGGCTGCAAAAAAAGCTATACGAAGCCTTCGCGTCTGCAGGAGCACCAGCGGTCACATTCGGGCCAGGTCAGTCTCTTGTTCCATCCTCACGCGTCATCTAACCGATGTTCTGTAGCGACCATATGTCTGCGCGACTTGCCAAAAATCTTACCTCCGTGAAACTCATCTCCAAGCTCATTCCCGCACTCATCTTCCTGAATCTGCAAGACCGCATGTCTGCCCAAGCTGCGATAAGCGGTTCTGGACACCTCAGCATCTTCGGGTCCATCTAGACCTTCATAACGGCGAAAAGCCCTTCAAGGTGCGTTAACCATCTCCATTGACTATTCAACTGACCAAAAATTTATTAGTGTACCGAACCAGGATGCTCAGAGGCCTTTGCGAAGCATAACAAATTACGAGCTCACGTATGTGCTGCCCATGCTCCTCCTGGTACCAAGCCATATCGCTGCGAGCACAATGGCTGTGATAAATCATTCGATACCAATCAGCATCTTCGAACACATTCAAAGATCCACAATGGTGAGATAGTTCTACTGTCGAAGGCTTGCATCTGACGCGTCGACCTCAGACAAACGATACACCTGTCTCCTTGGATCTTGTGCTCCTTCTGGAGGCTCTCCCGTTTATTTCTCTACATGGACCTTGCTTCAGCATCATACTCGGACCGCTCATCCACCGACATGCAACGATCCTTCTTGTAATGGGAAAACCTTCTCGACCCAAAAAGGTCTCCGAGCTCACCAAAAGATACACGAGACCAGGGAACTCGAGGCCGCACTCGACTTGGACGAAGAACCAGCACATAAAAAGCGGCGAGGTGGAGAGCTTGGTAGAGATTGGGTCTGCGACGCTGAAAATTGCGACAAGGATTTCAAATCGGTTCGTGATCATTAGCTCTTCGTCTTTCCGTACAACTCATGGTGCTATTCGCAGAAAAAAGCACTCGCGACTCATACAAAGGTGACCCATCTCGGGGAAAGGAACTATGTTTGCCTTCACGAAGACTGCCAGAGAGCATTCGGATACAAGCACTTACTGCAGCGTCATGTTGCCAAGATGCATGGTCCATCCGATTCGGAATCTTCCAGGGAGGAGCAGGGTCAAGTCTCTGGGGATGAAGCTGCCGATACCGCAATGGACATCGACATGATCACTGGGAAGACCTATGCTATGCGCTCAAAGGCCATGGTGGAAACTTCTCAAGCCCTAAAATGTCCTTATCCTGACCTGGATATGTTCTTCGAGTCAGGGGATTCATCAGCATCTTCCACGGTGATCGAATGCGAATATGTGTTTTCCAGAGCCTATGATCTTCGTCGTCACTTGCACTCGGTTCATGAGGTCGAGGTCGAGAAGGACAGCGTCGAAAAGTGGGTAAAAGAGAAACGGCTTGTTAGACGCTCAAAAATATAGAATATAGACATAGACATAGCTTCTTATCAAGACGTCAGAATGGATTTGCTCAAAACTGATAGCATTGGCACTTGCGAACCCGAAAAGACCTGGACAAGTTGTCTTTGCTCAAGAAGTCTTACAATCCGCCGCCACGTCCCTCGGAACTCAGTCGAAACTGACCGCACTGGAAAGAGAAGCAAAAGAATCAACGAGCGTCATGACGCTGTCACTTTTCTCGAACCTCGTCTATTCTGTTTTCTGAGCTGTTTCTCTGGGTTCGCACTAAAAATGTTCCTTCTAGATTGGGCACAGCAAGGAGTGTCGACTGGGCTCACTTTCTGGGTTTTGGCGGGACAAAAAGCTTCTTTATTCTCGTCCATGTCCTTCAAAGGCGAGGAGAGTGTGAAGGATGCTTCAAATTGGTCGATGTTGGAAGCGGGTCTCTCTAGGATCGACTAGACACTGCTGGTGATACGTGGGTCCGAGACTCTGAGGCGAAATAATGAATACATAGACTATCCGAGACAGCAAGGATAATAAAGGATTAAGGCTCGTCTTGGGCTACTGAAGTTTGAGTATGATGAGATCAAGAAGGGGGTGAACCGCAATGACGCTATCGGATCTGAGGTTGGCCTGAGTACCATTCGAGTATCTGGTTTGACGATGGGGTCGCCTGGCGAAGCGCTGTTTGGACTGTGCAACAATGATACTTACTGGGGCTATCCCGTCTCTTCAATCGAGCAATCATTGCATCATCGACGCCGGAAACAATGAAGAAAGTTGCTGTCCATTCCCCGAATCTGTGATGTTGAACATACGTGGAGGAGACGATGAAGGACCGAGAGGTGGCGATGATATCATGATGGAGGGAGAGCGAGATGTCTGGTCTAATCCGGACGCAGCTTCAATTAGAACAGCCATATAACTGACCATGAACTCATTGATTCGGACGATAAATCTGTCGGTGTCGACATATCTTGTCCGAATCACCTCGTTGAAACTCCTCGAGGCGGAACTAAGCTCTGAAACTGAGCTACAGGAATCAGTCGAATGTCGTAAAGTATTCGATGAATACATACCTGGCCAGCTTCTGGAGATGGATAAGCATGCATTCTCATCATGCTCGAGCGGATGTTTGTCTCTACAGCTCACTGCCCATTGCTCGAATTTTTGTATTGCTGTCATATGGTCGGAATAGAAAGACAAGGGCTGGTAGGCTGATAGATGAGGCAATTAATGAGCGTTCCGACAGTAGATATGGGCTTACCTGGTGATCACGCCAGACCGGTCAAGTCTGGACAATCTGACCCGTCTTGACCACCCGGAGCCTGCGCTGGACGGCGAAGATTGCGAGGTTCCTCTTCATCCGTATTATCAAGCGGCTGCAGTGTGGGCAAAGACGGTTTGTCGCTAGGAATAAGGAATGTCTGAGACCTCAAGAGGCTTTTCACTACGAAAGAATTGAAAGGGTGTCTACAGTTTCATGGTTAAGGTGAGCTGGCGAACTAATTCAGACGGGACTAAGTTAGATGACGCGGTGACCTCGGCTAAACCGTAAACACGACTTCTCCTCGATCACTCAACTCTCCGATCCGCCATAGCAAATGGCCTCAATAATCTCATAGGACTCCGACTTTGCCTTGTATGATTTTAGCGACTACGTCGAGAGCTGTGGTCGTTGGATGCATCAGTGGCCGTGAAGAGCAGAGACGACGATTACTTTTGCCATCTTCAAGCTGGATTCTATGCGTCATTTGGGGAGAGGAAGCTCTTGCCTTTGCCTAGCAACTGGCACTTGAAGGGCTCCAGGAACATGCTGTGACTGACGCAGTCAGTGTTGTCTGCACCAATTACCCGACTTACACCGTGGCCGATGGCAATCGAGTTGACCTATGCAGAGACTGGGGATATTTCAACAAGGACCGTCCGTATGCTTTCCAAGGGCCCTAACTGTCCTCCTAGTTCATGAAGACCGACAGATTGCCTGGAAGGAAAGGAAATCTGGCCACGTCCTGATTCATGCTTTGTCAACTTTCCACTTCGACCTCGACGATGTTTATCGCACTTTTACGAATCCACATCTTCCAGAGTCATCTTTGACCCAAGCCGTTTGGTCCATCCGCTATCCAACAGCAGCTGCTTTCTATGATTGCATCGTAGACACCAAATTCAAGCCTCCCCTTCCTTTTATGCACCGGGCGTTCGATTGTCAACTCTCCAAGCTGATTTGAGCTATCACCACATATCTGTGTGACGAACAGAATATATGTACAGACAGCGGCGAGCTACGACCGGCCTGTAGACGTATCCTGGAGACAGTGAAGGAAGAGAATAGGCATTATTCCGCAATAGATAGTGGGATCACCTTTGTAGAAGAGTCTGAATCCTAGAATAACCCAACTGACACCAGAGAGTGCAGTCGCGCCGCACGTGATCAAGCCAACCCCTCCCTTCAATGAGGCTTCAACTTGCGCCACCGTCCACCGGCAGAGCAGTCAGCAAGTTCAGCAACACTCAGCAAACCTGTAGAGACTTATTCAACTGGATCTCGTCAACACTAATGCCTGTATTCAGCCACCATCAAGGAATCATTAATCATTGCTGTTCCGTTTCGACAACGTTTCGACACCTTACGTCCCCACGAGCCGCCATTCCTCGGTAACAGGAAGGTCTAAACAGGCCCCTGGTATTAGTGCCCTTGAGGGCAAGGAAAATATGCCAATCTGGGTCGCCGTCACGGATTTATCTCATTTCGATTATCATGACCGGAGCGGGTGTATTCGCTGTGCTACGCGATAGTTCAATATTAATATTCAGGCCAGTGCTACAGAATCCGCAGTTACTGGTCTCTATGGATGCGGGCCACCGCCCCCCATAAATCTCGCTTATCGTAATCGGATCAGCCTGTCTCCAACCCAGAAACAGACGGAAACAGATCTCATTCTGATCACATCACCAGGTACGAATATATAAAAGCAGGTTGGAATCTTCCGTTCACACATTCACCTTCTTCACACCAACTTTTTTTTTTTCAATTGCTCTTTTTTACGACCTTTTTACGACTTTCTAACGACCTTTCAATTCAATCATGCGTTTCAGTATCGCAACTACCCTCCTCCTTAGCTCTAGCGCACTGGCTGGTCCAGTCGCTAGAGGCATGGGCTTCAGTAAGCCTGCCCAGTCAAGCTTAGCTGCAGCAGCCCACCATGGCCCACCCGCAGGCGAACGAGTGTAAGACACATCCTCTGATGGTTTCACCCTGACTCATCTAGCTTTTCAGTCGTTGCTCGACCAAGATCAGTTCTGAGAGAATCGCGACGCACTGAGAAGCTGTTTGCTGCTCACAAAGCCAAGTTCAGGACTCTAGCCGCGAGTCCTGCGACTGGCCCAATTCCAGTGCATTTCCATGTCATTTACGCGTCCGTCTTTTTTTTCTATCTCTTTCTGTCTCGTCGTGAACATTTATCAGGAACGAGACTCTTGCTGGAGGTTATGTTCCCGACGAGCAATTGACCGCTCAGGTCAAAGTCCTCAATGCCGACTACAAAAGCACCGGTCTCTCATTCAAGCTCGCTGAAACTACGCGGACGGAGAACAAGGAATGGTTTGAGCAAGTTGGACCGGATGGCGACCTTCAAACCGATATGAAGAAGAAGCTCCGCAAGGGGACTGCATGCTGAACTTAACGTCTACAGTAAGCACCGTGTTATCGTCTGCTTTTCCTTGCTGACCATACATAGCTGTTGGATTCGTCTCTGGAAGTGGCGAAGGGCTAGTTGGGTATGTTGTCGATTTCGAAGCTGAACTGACTTTACTTATGCGAGACCAGGCTACGCCACTTTCCCAGCAGATTACAAAGAGAATCCTCAAGATGATGGAGTAGTCATGCTCTATTCTACTGTCCCTGGAGGCTCTAGCACAAACTACGACAAAGGACGTACTTTGACACACGAAGCTGGGTAAGTTTACCGTGTTGTTCTGTTTTGACATCTACTAATCGTTGAACAGGCACTGGGTTGGGTGAGTATACGAAAAGTGCGCCACAGTCTTTCACTAATTTCTTTTCTTGTCAAGCCTCTACCATACCTTCGAGGTATAATGCTTCACATGTTCGTTATCGAAACTGCTTACCTTGCTATCAGGGAGGCTGCAAAGGTGTCGGTGACGGTGTCACAGATACACCAGCGGAAGCCAGTGCCGCTTATCAATGTCCAACTGGTCGTGATACCTGCAAAGGCACAGGCAAAGGGTCAAAGGGCTTGGATCCCATCAAAAATTATATGGATTATAGCTATGACTCTTGCGTAAGTTGAACCGTAGACTCTCTGTTTCTCAAGCTGAATGTGTCATGCAGATGGACAACTTTACCCCAGGACAAGCCAAGCGTCTTCAAGGTCAAGTTAGAGCATATCGTGGAATCCATGTCGACGAGAAGAATCGTTTGACCGAGTTTAGAAAGGCACAGTAGGCGCGAGCATGTATGTACGTGTTTTTCCACTCAGCGCTTGCTCTAGCTCACTTTTCTTTCAGTGTGTAAATTCTTCTTACTCATCTCCGCGTTTCTCCAACCTCATTTCCTTTTTCAGATGACCAACTCCAGCAACGGACAAGCCAAACGTCTCCAAGACCAGGTCAGAGCGTACCGCGGAATCCACATTGATGAGAAGAATCGTTTGACTTGAATTGATTGTGTACCTATTACTTTTGAACATATTCATTCGCACCAGGAGACTCCGGAACATTGTCTGATTTCGAGTGGACTAGATTGCTCGTCAATTGATCATGATGTAACTTGCAGAATTTGGATCTGCTCTGAGTGATAGAACTCAGTTTGAACCGCTTGTCACGCTGAACAAGTACTTCTAGACAAGCTGAGCGCCTCCAAGGTCAACTCAGAGCATACCATGGAATCCATGTCGACGAGAAGAATCGTTTGAATCGGAATTGGATGTGTACCTATTACTTTTAAACAGTATTATTAACCGGTGTCCTGTGAGAATCTGTGGCGCAAAGTCTGATGACTTGTGACTTCGAGTCGAATTTTTTCCTGGCAGGTTGCAAAAGAGGTGATTTCCTTGCAATTTACTTGATTTCTTATAGATTCCAAGTCAGGATGAGTCGATATCGAAGCAATAGTCTCCAAGATTTAGATAACTCCACTAACGAAGTCTAGTGATCTTGCTAGCTAGCACTTCTACAAGGCTGGTTCTGAAGAGTACTCATCCAACCTAGCAGAAAGTCAATTACATAGAAAGTAAACTGCCTATTAGCCTCTCTTTAGTTCTGACTGTGTCTTGGATGTACTTGATTGTGGCGCAACCCTATTTTCAGTGAACATATTCAATAAATAGCAATGAAACAGGAATATATAGCAATATTCTAGCAAAGATACCTCAAAACCCGGCTAAATCAAAGACTCAATCAAACAGCAAATTCACCAGATGTGCGCTTTTCGGTGTTTCCAATTTCTTGGATGTCTGAATCGTGCACATCCCCTAGTAGATCTTCCTGTCAGGTCATCAGCTTCACTTCCTCCAGGCTTCAGTTCAGACTGAATGGCGTGTCTCGAAGGCATACTCTGTTAGCTCTTTGGACTGAGGGATAAGATGTTCCAAGGACACCACTCTTGTTCTTTCCCTTGACACCAACTAGCACGATGATGATCAAGGGGGCCATGGTCTGAAGAGTTCTGAATCAATGAATCTATCGCACAGGGACGAACATGCTTACCACAATTTGAACTACGGTATCCGAGATAAAGTAGACACCTGGGAATTTGGTTTCATAGAATGCTAGTTGAATTATCTGTGCGACAGCGGCGACAGATGCGCTCTCGATTATTGTCACGATGACTCGCCAGTAGGGCTAGAAGTCTATTAACCTAGAAGAAGGATTGAAGCTGAAGACTGACCTTCATGTGCTCGGGACTAAACTGGCGTACGTTTTGGGTGACGTACCAAATCCGTGAAGCAATCAACAGTGTCGTGGTGACGTTCATTGCCAGTGAAATTGAAAACTGTGCTGTGGCCCATCGAGAAATCTTTTTCAGAAAGACCGTGTCACCAGGAGTGACAAGACTTTCATTGATGGCAGTCTAAAGCGCGGTCATTGCATTTGGCTGACCGAGGAGAAAGAGACTCACAGTAATGCCAGACGCTATAGGCAAGATCAGTTAGCCATATTCGATAGGAGCGGTAAGACTATATTCACTGAAGGCAGCAGCACACAGAACAGCAGGAATCATAGTGATCTTCCAATTTCCTCCCCATACCATGTAGACTCTCCAGGCCTGCGACCTTGAGCAACGATTCATCAAGATAGAAAGTCAGACGTACAAGAAGGATATCAGAGAACAGATTCTGCATGAAGGAGTCTTAGAGCTTCAACAAATAGGGTAGAGCGTTCAACTGACCACCATGACCAACATGTATTGCTTGGCAACATTCGTCCCGACAGTAATATTGAAGAGAAACGCAATCATTGCGCCTTTAGTGGGCGGTTGGATGTACCCTTGAACAAGTCGACAAAGATTGATTCCGATATGTGCAGTGGCGCATAAAAACCTGTGAAAAGACCCACTAAGCACCAGAGAACCAGTCATCACTAGTACTGGACCTACAACAATGTGGCCAGAATGAGGACGACAACATTGACGTAGGCCTTCTTGGTCAGAACGTAAAGACTGAAAAAATACGCCGAAATGTTTAGACCTGGGACTCAAATCAGCCGGGACGACCAAAGGGCAGTGAGGAGAACCTGCCATAAACCAGAGTCTCTAACCAGATAGAAATGAGGACAGAAACGATTGGAGAGACCGTGAGCGCCATGGCAAGTTGAAGGCAAGTCGGAAAATGTAAAGTTGTGATGCCAGAATATATAGTAGACCTTCACCGTGAGAGGTCGGAGCCGCGAGCATTGAAACCCTTGAATGATCTGTCTGTCGCCTAATTAATGCTAAGGCTCCAACCATATTGTGTATAGCATATAAATACAGCATATATCGTGTCTGTATGTGTATATGACTTTGGAAAAAAAAAGTAGACAGACAGTAAACATGAGGAATATATGTTTCATATAGTTCCACGCGCCCTGAATAGGATTCCGTGAGGTATACTTGATTTGGGCTCAACTCCGACGCCACATACAGTACTGTAGACAGTAATGAGCGCGCAGCGGGAGATTGCCGACATCCGCCGAACGGCTGCGCCCGGCACTTGAGATACGGCGAAAGACGTCGCAGACCGCTGTACGTAACATTTTTGGACACTGAAATACAGTGTATGGCAGAGTTTGAGTCTTGAAATTGCTGTGCTTGCTGCTCTGGGATCTGTGGCGCATTAGTCGCTTCTACGGAGATTCAGGCCGTGTCCAAGCCATGGATGTGGATCAGATATTTTCAGACTAGTTCAAGACACCTGAGAGCTTCAGATCGAAAATTCGAGTGACTGAGAGTGTTTGCGACACTACAAGGCAAATTGAGTGATGATCTATCACATATGCAGCACCTTTCTGATTCTCCTCTGGACTGCAGTCTTGAGATCTGGGGGGACAAATTCACTAAGAACAGGAGGTTCTATGAGATCAACTCAACAACAATATACAAACAACGAGGTGATCTATGAGGTTGACTTGATGATATACCGTCCAAGGTCTCGGGGCGGTGAGATGTAGCATTTCTGGATGGGATGGGCTATGCATAATATCCTTGACTAGCGAATTGTTCAACTTCTAAGGCTGCGCTTGGGATCTGGAGTATTTCCAGCCCTTACGCGTCAAAGTGCGATGAGATACACCGTATTTCTTGGCTGATTCGCACGGGTCGCCATCAAATCTTGGTATCCGATCATCGGCGTTAGCCCTTATCTTTTGGCGTCGGCCGTTGAAAACTTGAAATCACGTACACCGTTGTAGTTCGATGTACGTCGCCGAACTTTAACGTTCCGGGCATATAATTTTTTGTAGAGGGGGGCCAATATTCCATTTTTCAACCAGTTCAAGGACAAAAACTCAAATTTTCAAGTCAAAATAAGGATCATCTTCCTTCAAATCCAGCAAGATCACCGCTCAGCGCTCAGCACCGCTCCCGTTCAAGATTACTCTCACTCACCGACATGGTGTTGCAGAAGTAATCAAGGAGACAGAGTTTTGAAGGCAGATCTGTACCAAGTATTTGCGGGAATTCCAGTTGTTTTCAGGGCTTTCTCGCCGACCTTCCTTTCTTGTAGGGCGCTTGGGACACTTTGGGGCTTCGCAAAATTGCAACGTTTTTTGCTCACAACGAAATGGATCAGTATGTAGATTAATTGTCGAAGAGTGCATCCGTCATACAGGTATAATTCACCCTCTACACATTACCGAAAATCCCATGCGATCTATGAGTCAAAGTAGAAGGTAGCACCAACCTGGAACAAGAAATTAGCTTGAAAGTCACGACGATCGAAAAAAATTGATTTACTTTGTGGGAAGGACCATCGGGAGAGACCGTGTTCAATTTCTGTGTATCGAGAGCAAGACCAAGGGCGACCTTGACACCTGGACGGAGAACCTGAGTGTAACCTAGAAGAATAATTGATTAGCGAGCGTCAGTGAGAGGTGAGAGCCAACGCACCTAAAGCAACGACACCAGAGTTGTTAATTTTAGCCTTGACGAAAGCAGCAGCGTCGAGGTAACTAGAAAACGAAGAATGAGAGCTGTTATAGATTTGAAAAGAATGTCTACTGACGCCTTGGCACCGACTTCAAGAGCGACACCACCGTGGGTGGTCTTGGAATCGTAGACAGCTTTGGCACCTGCTTCGACATCGGCGCTGACACGGTGGTAATAGCTGGCGGTAAAGTGCTTCAAGTTGTTCAGGCCATGAATGGTGACAGCGTATTCTGGGGCATTGTAACCGACGGCGGCAGCATATTTGCTGATGGTTCCTTCAGTGACGTTGTATGACGCTTCGCCTCCAACAAGGAAACCGTCGCGACCCAACACGGTGTCGAGGGTGAAAGTAGGACCCTTTGGTATATTATTAATTTCATTATTCATGAATAAAAGAGATGAATTCATACCTTGAACATGTCGATAGATGAGCGTGTGTGGAAACCGGACTGCTTGTAGATAGCGGTGACGAGAGCAGTGCTGGCCTGGCTCTTCTCTGGGAGAAGAGAACCGGAGACATCAAGCTTGAGACCGTTGGCAATCTGGTTCTCAATTTCGACCTGACTCTTGAGGACGTTGGCGGTTGTCCAGGTCTGCGTCAGAGTCAACCCGTGCTTCTTGTCGATATATTTTCCTTCGATATCGCCCAAAATGGCTGAGGTGCTCGAGGGACGGTTACCAGCGACCTTGAAGGTGATGTTCGAGGGCGTCTTGGTTTTCACTTCCAGACCATACGCAGCAAAAGGAAAATCTTTGCTGAGCAAGTCGTTGGAGGACTTGCCGAGATCCTAGAGAATGCAGGTTCAGTGAGAATTCAGTGAAAAGAGAAGCCGGACGCGCCTTCCATGAGGGCGGTACTGGTTGAGGGAGGAAAAGGCATGATGGTCAGAGATGAAAATTTTTGACTGAACGTTGCTCTTTGTTGCCTTTTTGGGAAGGCGTGTCGGATCACACCGGGAAACGCAATATACATCCTTTCTTTCGAATCTGATCATATGTCGGCGGAGTCCTCAGCGAAGCCTGGTTTTTTGGATCGTTCTGCGAATGTGGGTATGCATTTTCACTCGTTTAAACCTCATTCTAACCAAGTTCCAAGGGTATTCGGGACCTGGATAAAGTTCCATGTGCTCGTGAAAGTCTGCTTGGCGGAATTGCTTCTGGTGTTGGTATTGGTTTAATCAAAGGCTTCGCTGGAGGTTCGTTCAATAAATCTATCCTATTTCAGCATTCAAAATTGGTTGCAGGCAACGTCCGTTCAGCATCTAATTGGGCCGTTGGCACCTTCGCGACCATAAGCTTCGCAGCCTGGGTGAGCATGTTCACTGCAGCTTGATTGGCGCGCTGGAAGATTTACAAGCGATAGACCATTTGCTGGAGGAATCGGAATATCGAGCACAGAAAAATTGTCCAGCTCATCGAAAGCACCCAAAAGAAGTCTATAAAGCAAAAGGAAGAGACACCAGCGACGACCTCGTAATTGGCTCAGCTCCACTCCGACGCCCATACCGATGCGTCCCAATTCTCTACCAGAGCCGCGTCGTCCTGAAGGTCTGTCAACATTATGGTCCAGCAGATTTCAGAGAATATACCTTGTATTTCACTTGAAACTCGGTAAAGCCTAGCTCGCGATGGAATCAGGTTCATATGGATAGCCAGAAGGTATTTTACCGTCTCGAAGGATTGCCACGTCGGGAATGGGCGCCTCTGTGTCGTTCAGCATATGTCTAGCTGTCTCTTCATATATCTCAAATTGGATTTTATGAGCTCCAATCGCGATAATAGTCTTGAAAATTTACCCGTGCTGCCTTTGGGCCTCTGGAGACTGGTAAAATGTGTAGAACAGAAACCGAAATTGAACAGACGGACCGGGCTTGAGAAAGTGCACAATGAAAGACGATGAGCGGGATATCCTTGGTGCTGGATACCAACGAATCGACTTGGGACAAAAATTGTCTCGAGGGTATATTCTTCATATGCTTGATGTTTCCTCCCTCGAAATCATCATCTCGAACATCAACTACCAAGTAGTCTTTGTGAGCGACCTGGTTCTTCATAATTTCGGCCAGCTCCTGGACATTGAAGGCATTGAACACTGAGAACGTAATCGGTAACAGCGCCTCACAGTACCGCTGATGTATCGAGGCATTGTTCGTCGCGAAGAGGATAAAAACCCGATGGCTGTTGAGGACAGCAAGCTCATAGTTACGTGATAGACCTAAACGATACTTTGTTGAAGTTACAACTATCGTACTAGTGTATCTAGTCGGCCTTTTTCGACGGAACCTCTGGCTAGAAAAAAGTCAGAATAATGACATGTCTGGGTTGAAGAGCTCACCTCTTTAGAAGCCTTCTTGGGCTTGGAATCCACTGTAGAGTCTTGAGATTCTTCTTTGGACTCTTCCTTCTTCTCCTTTTTCTCTTCCTTCTTCTCTTCCCTCTTCTCTTCAGGCTTGGATTCTTCCTGCTTGGATTCTTCCTGCTTGGACTCTTCCTGTTTGGGTTCGGACTCTGCTTCCGTGGGTTTGGAATCAGCCTTCACAGATTCCTTGGACTCTTCCTAGAGCGGCGTTGAAAGAGAGACGGTTGGTTTTGAATCACGACTCACCGCTGGCTCGTCAGCCTTGGGTTCATCCTTCGTCTGTGTTACGAATCAGAAAACGTCTATTCAGGTCAGCCTGACCGCACCTCTGCCACATCAGCTTTCTCTTCCTTCGCAGGAGCATGCTCCTCCTTGTGGGTATGATGGTCCACAGCATGATGCACAGCGTCGTCTGATTTGGAGCCAACCAGGATATATGCTATCTAGCCGACTTTTGAGCTTTGATTCGATGGAAAAAAAACTCGAACCTACCGCTGGAATGGAAATAGCACCGGAGCCAAGCTAATGATTACTGGTCAAGTCAAAAGATGAACGAAACAGCACACACAATCCAAGGGAGGTCGCTTTTCGTCTGATGACCATGAGAACTCGAGCTCATCCTTCTAGCCAAAGACATGGTTGGACCATTAATTCTGCGGGAAGCGACGCGTGAGGTCGAGAATATGGCGCGCAAGGCCATGGTGGACGTTGACAAACAAGTTGGATGTAGACGTGTGAGACGGAGCGAACCGTGGTCCGCTGGCCGACTCAGGCCGCTATGATACATTCATGACCTCTTCCGAAGCCTTTCCATCAGTTCTTGGTGTCGACCTATCTGCTCTTTCCGAATTTCTAAGTCGTTCAGCATGATATAGAGCAAGGATTTCAATAAATTCACCTTGAAATGTCGATTTCAGTTCCGCCTTGAGCTCTTGATGGTTTCTCTGCATCGTTTCGAGAAGAATCTCTGCAGCATGTGGTGTCCCAGTATTTTCTTCTCTGTTCTCGCGCCGCAATGCCACCACCTTATCGAGCTCCTCCTTGAGCAGCTTCATCTTGTCCGGCTCATCTTCCACATTTGCTTGCCTCGACTGATCGCAATGCTCTTTGCATTTCTCCGAGTTCTCTTTCAGCCGCGTTCGAATGCCTTCCAGCTGTTCAGAGATCTCCAATGCTTGATTTGCTGCGTCCTTGTAGATACTCATGGAATCAGAGTGATATTGTATCGAAACAAGTGACAACGACGATAACAATAAAAAACCTAATCACTTAAATGAAACAGAAACTTGCAGCTTTCTGTAGACTCGAAGTGCCATGAATGGGTCGAGGATCTTGACATCTAGCATTTGCTTTCTGCCTGGATGACTGGAGTAGCTTTGGTGTAGCTCGTATGTGAAAGAGCTGAGTCGTGCCGACTGTCGCGACCTTACTACATCCTGCAGGATAGCGGCATCCTTGATCGCTCTACCCAGGGAAAGTTTAGTGCTGACATGAAGCGTTTCCAATTGTGGAAGGATGTTTGTGGCGTCATCAAGTATAAGATGCGACAGAAACAAGGTCGGTAAATGAGTATCGTTATCGAACACGAGTGAAAGATGTGCCAGTGCTCGCATAGAGCTTAGAAGCAGCAGAACATGCTCAGGAAATACTAATTCGGTGACCATGTTGCGTCCAGTCAAAGTGAGTGAGCGAATTGAGCTCGAAGACCTGTCGACCAGATCTCGAAGGGATGTTAAAAAGGGAAGAGCGAAGGGTATCTCGACCGATTCGAGTGCAGTTGCATGGATTCCGTCCAGTATCATGACTCTATCCACGGCCAAGGTATTGAGCTTCCTCAGGTTGATAATGCGACTGCGACTTGTGCCTATGTCATGGTCATGCCTGCTGTCTACAATGCGGCATTCTACGACATTCTGCATGAGGGAGAGATAAGAGTGGTTGATCGTCTCAGTCAGGTCGTAGGCGTGATAGGTGGTGAGCTGATCCCATGGAACAGGCAGCCATGTCCGGATCAACGATTCACTGGCTAATCCATGCATTTTCAATGAGACGAGTTGTGGCAGAGACAAAAGCTCAATTTTATTGAGCAGCGATCGATGTTTAGCAAAGTCCGCTGATGAGATTGTCAGTCAAGAATACAAGAGACAGGAGAGCCGGGACTCACCATTGACAGTGACATATTGTAAACGATGTGAAAGCATATGGATAAAGCGAGCAGTCCCACAACTAGGAAGATGATGAATGAGTTTAATTGGATGTCTTCCGGAGCGTGATAGGATTATGTCGAGGACTGGCGCGTGGCTGGGTTTCCAAGTCGAATCCAGACAAATGGTGGCCCAGAAGGACGACCGGGCTAGGACCACTGTTCTCCATCGACGACAAAGTCTGCTGAGCACCCATATTCCATTGTTCTGCGTCATGGTAATGCCGCCTTCGGATTCCATAACATGACCGACAATCTCTTCTATCAGCTCCATAGGCAAACACCGAAACGGCGAAAGGACCATGCTATATGCATCGACGACACGATTGAGGTAATCCCGCTCCTGATGATAATGATTGGGTACTCGAAATGAATTCTGTAGGTGCTGCCTCGCTGCCATTAGCACTTGGCTAAGACTGGCCTTCTCTGGCGATATGGGGGCATCGTTGGACGATAGAAGACGGCTGCATAGCTGAAAATCTTGATGATCTATTCCAAGCGCACTGTGAGCCAATGCCAGCGCCATGGCTGCAATGAAGAACAGTTAAGACAATGACGGTCAGGTGATCGCCTCTTGGCTCAAGTCACAGAAATGTAAATCAACTCGACAGCTGGATGGAAAACCGAGTCGGATCAGCTTCATTAGAGGTATATACAGCAAAATTGTAGCAATTGAGAATCAAGATTATTCGAGCAGTAAATGAGTAAGTATCAAGCCAGCACAGTTCACTACTGTGCCACTGTCAGCGAGCTTCCTCGGCATTTCGAGTCAAAACTCACCATGAAAAACGATCTGGTTTTCATGCTCGGATGGAGAGGTTTGAAGGCTTTCTTGTACTCTTCCAGACTGATCGTGTCGGCGGTTCCAGTAGCGCTGCCAGCATCAGTACTTTGCATCGTGTGGTCGGGGTCGAAGCGCGCTTTCGCTCTGGTACAGACAATATCCGCATCTGTGAAAGAAAGAGTTAGATTCCCTTGCACTGTACGAGACAATGCTGCCTTACAATATACCGGGGCCGGTATGCTCCTGCAAGTCCATGAGATCGAGGTATATTACAATAATTTTAACGAGAACTTACACCGAACGAGTGCTTCTGGCGTAGATGTGGCACAGAGCATATGACATAGCTTGAACCGAATCGGCACTGACGGCGTTGGTTCCATGTTGAGATAGTCCAGCGAAACACTCACTTGAAATTGTTTTGATCATATAATACCTGAACCAAGTTGTTCAGCGACATTACAGTAAACAAGTAAACAAAAAGAGCGCTTACCGAGTAGTGCGCAGAGCGACTGGTACCAAGGATACCAGCATGAGACTGTTTGGAATTCAGAGACATTATCTTCCAGTCGTAAAGCACACTTTACCTGCAGATAAAAGTCTGAAAAGATGAATGAGCTGATGTTCAATCGTACGGAAATAGGTTCTGACCGAATTCTACAGGATGAGCGACTCCTTGGTCAACAACCTGTCCCCGCAGGGCAATTGCCACTTCTATCGTTGGTTGTTTCATCAGGGAAAAAGCCTTGAAACTGGGTGAGCTATGTAAGTAAGTGACCATGCAAATAACTTACGGATGTGATGCCTTTTCCCAACAACAATGAAGGTTATTTTCGCATCAATCTTCAGTTCAGTGCACGCTTCTTTCAACATCCTTAGCTCTATGGATAGCGTGAGCATATGATCAAAATTGGGATATTCACTGACCTTCGTCGAGCACCTGTTTGAATTGGCCTTCAGATACACCATCACGATCTGAAACGAGAAGTATGAGCAAACGAACAAAGCTGTCGCGCAAACGCACAAAAGATGAGCCTCTTTGGCTTGCAAGCGTCAACTGCTTTCTTCTCAGCCTGGCCACGAAAAAACATATAACTTTTCAAAGTATCCTGGTATAATGTGAGAAACGACACCAGCAAAAGTGAGCCGCATACCAGCGCCATTTCCTTCAAGCCAGATATGATCTCTTGACGCGATTTCTGGACTTGGTCAGAGGTGAAGAATTTGGTGCAGGTGGAATTGATGCTGCCAACGACGCCCGCGAAAGACGGGGCGGTCGATCCTGGGGCTGGATGAATCACGTCGGCACCTGAACGGTTCGATGTAAGAAAACACACAAATGAAAGGAATCAACGACAAACCCATGATAATCGTCGGATTCTGCGGGTCCGAAAGAAATCCCCCTTGCGAGTCTTGGAGGGTCCAGTTGGCACCTCCAAGCTTGACATTCACCTTGAGGAGAACATTGGCCCAATACTGAGGCTTGGCCTTGCGCGCTTTGGAAGCTAGAACACAGGCGGTCGCGACTCCTTTCTAGAGAAAAGTCAACATAATTCATTCTGAGCGAACATGAGCTAAACTTACAACAACATCACCAAAGCTATTCGAAATCAGCAGAATTCAACAATGCTTGAGCTCGACTTACTACTTGACGGACCGGTAAACGTCATTTCCATTGTCAGGGAGAACCTACAAAAATGAGATTTGGGCCTTTCTTCCTCGATTGCTTGACTTTCAAGCCAGCAGAATCAAGATTCTAAACTGTTTCAGCGACAAACTTGATTCGCGAGTGGATTTACCTTTGCGATATTGCCTTGAGGGTTTTGGTACTCGATCATGGGTTTCTTCTCTTCGATTTGAATCCCGACTGCGGCGCAATTGGCAACAATATCATTGACCATACTTTCGGCATAACCCATGTTGAACTTGGACTGAACCTCATAGATGATCACCATCCACTGGTCGATACTGCACGGCGCACTAAACTTCTTATCAACCATGTTCCAAGCCCCAAATCGTGGGTTCTGGAATGAGATCAGACACTGCTATGAAAAGAAGGAGACACACACGATTGTCGGCTGCTTGCTTCCCTGGACCATATTTCAATGTTGGAGGATCGATGACTCTGGCCTCAATCGCCAGCGGCAAACTAGTCGTGTCGATCGACATGCCGAAGTCTCGAACATACTCAGATTGACCATATCCAAGGACCTGGACTCCTCGTTGAATTGATTGCAGACGATCTGCTGGTGACTTGCTAGCGAAAGCAAGAAACTCCTGCTGAATCCCAGGAGGAATCTCCTTCTTCGCAATCTGGCCTGGACGGACAGTGCAACGCTCAACCGGAATGAATGCGCCGGATTTCGTCTAGGAGCATATATCAGCAAGGTTCAACTTGGAAAGAGCAAAATACCTTTATACAAAAGAGCTGGGGATGGGCCAGGGCAAGATTTGAGGCCGTATGATAATAGGCGGCCACTGTAGAAACACGATTGTTGGCGTCAGTGAAGGTAAGCCTATCGGCCCCTTCAGCACTAAGCCCTGAGATGCTGCAAGTGGAACGCTGCCCAGCGGCAGTCTGAACATCTACTCGAACTCCATGGAGAAAGCGCTGGAGCGAATTCCTGTCTCGGGGCGCCAGAGGAATTAAGGATCTCACGTTTTGCCCTCGATTGAGATACTCCAAGCAAACGTCTTTCAGAGGGCCGGGCTTGTACATCATAGCAGTGGAGATGTCCACGTTTATCAGGAGTCTTCCAATCGAAGGCCTGGCACTTTGAAAATAACCTCTCCACAGTTCCACGCCAAAGCCGACACGACGAATTTCTGCATCCGTGTAAAAAGAGCGAGAATTGAAAGGGTGAGCCATTGTTGGAGCCATTCGGATAACGACATTGAGAGCCGTGATTGCAGTCAAAACTTCGTTGGACTGGCTCTGTTGTCCATCGAGAAAACGTGAAAGTACCCTGGACGATATCAATAAAGTTGCAAGAAAAATGAGTCCAACATACTCTGGATTGATGTCGGCGACCTTGGTTAGTCGAACACGAGTGACTGGAGGAGGACGAGCCCCAGCAGGACGGGGATTATTGTGTTCCAATGGCAGCATTATTTCGAACTATTAGAACAATGAGACGAGTCTGCGACGATGGATTTTCTACTCACAGTCTGCGAGTTTGTGGGCCCCAACGGTAAAACTCGAGACGAAAATATATTCTTGCGACCATCATAGACAGCCTTTGGGGTGAATATGTCAGGATATTGCTCCTGGAGAACCTTTATGATCTGAAGGTTCACTCGAGCAGATCGTTCAGGAGTGAGAACTTGAAGAATCGATCTATGAGCAAAGCTCTGCGAAAATGACCTAGAATACATACCAACTGCAAAACATCAGATAGTGCCGTCGAGCCAAAGGCGAAAAAGCTCACCGTCATAGTGCGATATGATTCCTTCGGGGACACCAGAGACAAAGGCATTGACAAAAACCTTGATTCTCCTACCAGCTCTACCGAATCCAGGCCGTTTGACGCCAACGGCAGTGACATGGGCTTGAAAAAGATTAGAAATTATGATTTTATTAGACTAATTGAGGACACTTGGGAAAACGTACAAGCAGGGAGATGCGAAGTCAGCGACGTCGAGGCTGACAAGGCACCACCACGCCCACCGGTCGAACCTGTCGAACCGCCTCCTCGAAAAGAGCCTCGAGGATTGCCACGAGCTCCAGCGCCGCGATTAATATTACCGCCGCGCTGGAAACCACCGCCACCTCGAGACCCTCTAGAAGACAGGTCCACCACGGTTTGAAGACTGTTGCATATTGAAGAAAGAAAGAAAGAAAGGTAAGGTATACTGAAGAAGAAATTCGGAGTTGTGAATGACTAATTTTGCAAATTCAAAAAGACATTTAGGGCCGGGTCGATTGAACAACAACATTTCTACAAAGCTTGAATACTAACCCGTACCTCAGCAGCTCTTGCCTCAAATTTCCTGATTTCTGCTTCACCATCTTCCTTGACCCTCTGATATTCCAGTTCAATCTGATTGATGAACCACTGCTCGACAGTCATGTCGAGTTCAGATTCTGTCAGAAATTCAAGATCACTGTATGCAGTCCGTGAAGACGGAGAAAAGAATGTCCTCGAATCTGAGAATACTGCTGCATCTGGATCCGATTGCTGACGAGGAGGAAGAGTTGGTAGTGCTGGTGATGGAGCCCGACGAGGTGGTGTTCGAGGAATCTCTGGTGTTTTCTCTTCTTCAACTCCGATCATCTCTACATCCTCTTCCTCTAGAGCTTGAGGTTTCACAGCCATAGCCTTCTTCGCCTTTCCCTTTATCGGCTTTGGTACCTCTTCTTCATCCTCCTCGTCAGTCGATATTTCTACGAGCTTGACGACTTGGTTGCGCTCATCACTAGTCGTCATCTCGACGAGAGATTGGTTTGACCGGTTTCTTCTTTCCAGGAGCAGCTGCTGCCTTGGGCTCGACCACTGGGGCCGGTTCGAACACTGGTCCATCATAAAACACGTCTCGTCCCTGTGTTTTCTTGGAAGAAGATGCTTGCGATGTCGATTTGGATGCAACTGAAGACCTTTTTCCCTTTGGAGGAAGCTCTGGGTCTGTTGAATCAGCGATGACAGGCTTTGATGTAGCCGACGCCTTTCTTCCCTTTGGAGGCGCACCTGCTGAATCAGGAAGAGCTGGTTTGGATGCAGCTGACGGTTTCCTTCCCTTGGGAATCGGATTTGATTCTGGGTCAGTCGATTCAGCAAGGACAGGCTTTGACGTTTTCGGGAGAGGGTTTGCATCCGAGTCTGTTGAATCAGGAATGTCAGGTTTCGTTGTAGCCGACGCTTTTCTTCTCTTTGGAAGAGGGTTTATGTCGGGCTCTGTCGAGTCGATAAGGACAGGCTTCGATGTAGATGATGCTTTTCTTCCTGTTGGAAGAGGCTTTGGGACGGTCGATGCCTTTCTTGAGCGCGAAGGTGGGTTTGCATCAGTGTCAGTCGAGTCGTGGATAGCAGATTGTGATTTCGACGGTCCATCGATGTCGGTAGAATCTTTAACTGGTGCTTTTGACCTCGACTTTGCTGCTGCTTTCTTCACCGTCGGTGGAGGCGGTAAATCATCCTCTTCGTCACTGGAAAACGGTTTCAGCGGCTTCTTCGCGACCACTGTCGGAGGAGGAAGGTATGCGTCCATCTCATCATCGACCTCTACTTCTTCTTCAACCTGCCGTTTGGCCACCGAAGCTGGTTTCGCTTTTGCAGCTCGTTTAGGCTTCGTCACTACATCCTCTGCATCTGTTGTATCTGTCACCAGCATAGTAGACCTTGTGCGACTTCTAATGGGAGCAGTTGCCTTTGACATGGTTCTGGTGCGTTTCGGAGGAATGATCACTTCGGCCTCTTCTTCATCTTCTGTCTCCAAAACCTGCCTTTGACTTCCCTCTAGCTTTCTTTGGCGCTTCGTCTGCCGATGCTTTGGATTTCGCACGAGATTGCCTCACTGGAGCCACTTCCTCGTCATCATCCGTTTCCTGAACAACTTTGGATTTCGACCTCGACTTTTTCGGCGGCTCTTCAACTACTCTCGACTTGGCTCTGGATCTAGGTGCTTTCTTCTCAATCTCGTCGTCTGTTTCTCGAGCTGACGATTTGGAAGCGATGGGCATTTGCACTGTATCAGTCATCCGTATCTAATACGGTTGCTCGAGCCTTGGGTGTCTTGGCACCCTTCTTCACGGTTCTGGGACGTTTGGGGGTCTTCGTCGGAGCATCGGACGTCTCGCTGTCCAGAGGCCCGTCGTGGATTTTGGCGAGCATGATCTGATCGTCGTGTTGCTTTTTCGATTTTGTAGCGCGTGAGGCGGGTTTGGAAGGAGCATTGGGGAAAAAAGGACAGTTCAGATTGTTCTTCTCGACGCGTTTACGATGTTCTTCGCTGTAAAACAAGATTCAGAATGAAATCCATAGAGAAGAACCGACATACAGTGGATCATCATCGGCGTCCCAGCCACTGAGAGAAACATGACAATATAGACATATTGCGAGATCATCATCTTCGTCTTGGGGAGTATGAACAAATCCGGCCTTGGCCATCTGTACCGGAGGTGAATTAGGGAATCAAATGCGGAAACCAAGTTCGTACAATTTTGGAATTTGCGCCATGTCCTCTGACCTTGTCGTGCTGCCATCGAACTTTGAAGGTCTCCAGACGCGCCTTTTCCATTGCTTTCGAAGTAGGAACCCTGCTTTTATCTGCAAATTTGAATCTGTAAACAATCATTATCGTGAAACTGAATAGCAGTCAACCAAAATCAACGAACCCATCACTGTCAAACTCATCCGCTATTCCACATCTGACCACAGCCCAAGCACATTTATCCTGGCACTTTCTATAGTGAATCTCGAATGGATCGTCTTCCTCGCCCCACTCGCTCAACTGTTTCCCGCAGAGATAGCACGTAACATTGTCCGGGTCTTCAGGGCTTGGGTCGAAATAAAATCCAGCCTCAGCTAGACTGCTTGGATTGGCAATGAAGGAAGCTGGATGAGGCCATTTGGCGCTTTTGGTTCCACGCTTGGATTTCACCGCGAAAGAGGCCAGCCGAGCAGTGTAAATGTCCATTCTCGCGGTTGGTTGATTGTTGGATTCTGCGCGCGTCACGTCGTGACCGTGACAAAGCTGAGAAATGAATTTCAAATAATAGCAGCCAAGTACAAGGTTACTATGGACGACACTAAGATAGCAATGGGAAAGCAATACAGAAGGAAAAAGAAATGTGCTGTTTAAATGTACATCATGTTTTGTTTAATTAGTAGTCCTGACCTCAAAAGGCCTGTTGTCGAAGTTGCCGATGCTGAGAATATTGGTCGTGTGAATTATGTCTGACTGGTGGTTCAAGGAGAGAGCGCGATGCATCCATTGTTGGAATAAAATGTCTTTCGCCAGGGATTGAAAGTGGCGGAGGAGGTCGTGTTACGAGATCCTGATATTCTTTAGGTTCGTGATAAGGTGATGACTGGTGTGAAGGATATCACGGTCCAGCTGTCGCTGCCGCTTCCATTTCGTCGGTCAGCTTCTTCATCGCTGCTGCTGAAGCCCTCGTCATCAGACCCAGAGAATTCGTCGGAGTCAGAGTCGTCTGGTTCTCCCCATCCCGGCATCCATTTAGTTCTTTTCGACTTGAGCTTGCCGAGCAGTTTACTCGTGGTGTGCTGGGCCTTCTCCTTGACCCTGGCTTGACTATGCTTAGGCCTTGTCCCTGTGCTTCTCTTTTACGACAGTCGTATGAGCTCTACTACGTGCTTTCGCATCGTAATACTCTGCATCAGGTGGTCGAGCTTGATTGGGATGATGATAAGACCGACTGTTAAGAAGAACAGCCAAGTCTCGATCGAATTCAACAGGGCTGAACGAGTTTATCTTGCCCTGGTCATAGGACCCTTTGATTGTATGACGATCAAAAGCCCCGCGAGATATCTGCGGGATGACTGGGGGGTCAAAGGCAGAAGGTCCGGGTCCGGCCCATGCTTGCGGTGAATGAGGCCACGGAGAAGAGCCTCTGGCGACATCGACAGTGGAAACACCCCATCCTCGCTGAATCTGTCCTGGCGGTGGAGAACCGACAAAGTTATGAGGGCCATTGGCTCCCATATAGTTGACAGACGACGTCGAACTAGCCGCCGAGTTACCCAAGTTGGACACGGCATGGTTGATTCTCTCCTGCATCTCCTTTATCTTTTCTGCCGGATAAGAATTGTAGCCCATTGGCCAGCAATACTTGAGCAACCAAGCTTGAACGGTTTGAGCAGTCCACTGAACTCCGTTGGTGCTAGTTCCATTTCTAGCAAGATATTAATGACATTGTTGCACTCTTCACGTCAAGAAACACTCACCTGAGAATTAAGATGATGTCCGAGGCATCATTCGGAGTATACCTGACTAATTTGAGAGCAACAGCCCAGAATGGAGTGACACTGATCAAGGTAAGTATCTTGTTTGGCGATGTGAAAATAGTATGCATATGGATGTTGTTGGGCTGAATCGATGCATGATAAATAGGATCGTAAGGCTTTCCTGTCGCACTAGGAAGACGAATAAGGGTCTAAACTGGTTGAATGAACAAATCCAACTCACTCTGGAACCATAGGCAAAGCAGGATCGGGATCACTATTCATCCAGTCCGCTCCTAGTCGAAAATTCGCTGCTGTGGTTCGTATACAGCGTTGGAGCCGCTCTCCAGCATCTGGGAAGCGGGAAGCATATTCTGCGACAAAAGAGCGATGGATATAATCGACATCCCGTGTCTTGGTCCTTCTCTGGATTCGGTCTCCATTGTGTGACACTGTCTGGAGTTTGTGAAGATCTGGATGCAGCAATATGCACGCGCCGCCATGGACGACCAGGCGAAGTGGCGTGCCATTGAATTCGGTTTGAATGAGAATCTGAACAACGAATCAGACAAAATAATTGAAAGATAAAGTGGTTACCGAGAGCTGCGTCAGAACTGCAATCAACATGTCTCGCGAAA
Organism: Mycena floridula; assembly: GCA_029320655.1. Lineage (NCBI taxonomy): Eukaryota > Fungi > Basidiomycota > Agaricomycetes > Agaricales > Mycenaceae > Mycena > Mycena floridula. The sequence goes on from JARIHS010000001.1 coordinate 4,649,892, forward strand.
GGTCGACTTCATTCCTCGGGGGAAGTCTCTGTGGACCTGGTTCTGAATAGCGATGACCAGAATTCATCCAGGATGAATGAGAATCTATGGCCATCGACATTGAAGCTGAAGAATAAAGACCAGTTGGGTCGATGTGCGCATCGGCCTCGTGTTGGTAGCGTGATATAGAAGAGGTCAGGGTCTTGTCCGGGTTTTATTGGCCCGAGAGTACAGCCAGTAGGCCTTCGGTATTTCCCGAACGAGTCACTTGTGTCTTGTACAGCAAATTCTGACCGTGGCAGCGACAAGGAGACAAGTCACCGAACAAGGTTAAAATTATTTGGTTCCGTGTTTCAGTTCAGTCGAGTCCCGAGCGGCAGTTTCGGCCTCCTCCGCTTCCTTCCTTTTTACTTCCTTCCCTCCTTCCTTCCTTTCTTGGTCTATTGGAATAGATTGGAACAGTGATCGTAACAATCATGCATTGAAAAAAGAAAAAAACCGTGCAAAAACAAGTACAGGATGTGAAAGCGTGTAATAGGACATTGCAGAGCATGGGATCATACTAGTCGTAGAAATGCGTGTAAGATCGTACCAAATGAGGGAAAATGAGTGGCAAGGACAGGTCCTTTTCGATAGCAAATAGGAATAGCAATGAGATGACAAAGACGGCAAATCCAAGAAGGGAATAAAATGACGATAAATATGAAGAGATGATGCAGAAAAAGTCTATGCAAGGCGCGACACTCGACGGGAAACAGTTTTTCCTGGAACCATGGCCTTGAGCGCTCGACGCATCATAGCCACAGTGGTATTGCTTTCGTCTTTGAGAATTGTTGAACCATGAGTTGGTGTACTGTTGTAATTCATGACACCCAGTTCGTCAACCGAGAGTGTTCGACGTTGATCATCACTTGAAACCGGCGGAGGCATCGCCTTCCGAACAGAATGAAAGCCACTCTTGTACGTTGTAGCGCTCGTCGTCTGAATTGTATTTTGAACTGGGCCATAATTGTTCGATTGGTATCCTTTCCCGACTCGTTTCACTCCCGAGGTCGCCATGAGGAATCGGTCATAAACCCCTTCAAGCCGGTGGCGGTTCGGAGTGTCAGGTATTGGTAGACATGGATCACGAGTAGGATAAGGCTCGACGATATGAGGAGATGCAGTGAGCTCGTCAAAGCTTTTGCTGATTCCGACGACAGTGGCTCTGGTCTGTGTCGATCTCAAGCTCACGCTTCGGGGTCACAAACATCTCTCTGTCAACGACAGCAGACAATCGAGGTGATGGAGTGACAGGCACTTCAGCTATGGACAAATGATCAACTTGAGGGACAAAAACGTCGAAGAAAGATGATTTACACTTGTCAAACTCTAGTTCAAGTTTCGCAGCGGGCAAAATATGGAGCTGGAACAGATTGCCGTGAGATCGACTCTTTTCTTTTCGTTTAGGAAGGCGAGCCAGTGTCGATCTGCTCGTCGGAAAGCAGCCCTGGCCCGCAGGATCCGACAGAGACAGTTGCTCGGCGCTGTTTCGAAGGTGTCCGAATTTCGGGTAACATCGCAGATGAAGTGACTTCTGCACTGGGTGTCGCATATACAGAAGTCACATAAGACGACATTGACTGTTCGCCTTCGGCCTCATCTGAGAAAATTTTATTGGCGGCTAGGACTTTACGAGGCAAACGTGAAGATCGGTTCGTTCGAGTCTGTGAACCAGAACGAGAAAGTGGCGCTAAAGGAAGAGGCGGAAGTGTAGCTTGTTTCGATGAAGATGCAAAAGTCTGACGAGCATCCTCGACAACCTCTGGCAAGTGAATTAGTAATGAAGAAAATAAGACCAGAAAGAGACCTACTCTCAACATTGCGCATCCAGATGCTCATTCTGTTGATCTGATTGTCTGCCGCCATCCGTTCAGTCTGAATCGCGTGGCGAACAACAGGTAGCGAAGATTTAGCTAAGGGAAATGTCAGTATTCGTTCGGGTTAATCCTTCTAAACTATACCTTCGCGAAGCAAAGCGTCATCTTCCCATGATTCTCGTTCGCTATGGCTTTGGCGAGATGCACAATCATCTTGCGGATCGACTGAGAGTTGGCGAGACACTTGACCCCTGGAAGGCTTTCGCATAATGTCTGAAAGGTCTTATTATCAACCAGGGGAAGTGAAGGAAGGAGGGAACTTGCCCAATGAAGATCTCATGCTCTGCTTAAAAGCACTCGGAGCAGAATCATTCCCGATTCGAGGAGAATTATAGTCCTCGGTTAATGCGCGAACATCTAGGCAGAATTCATTTAACAAGCGTCGGTCGGTCAAGATTGGGGCTCACCTGAGACAGATTCCTGATGCGCAAGTGGCGGCTGGGTAGCATTGGTATTCTCTGCTGATATTGCGAGTAAAGATTCTTCCAGTTCATCGGCCGCTTTCTTCTCCCGAATCTCCTCGTCCCGCTCCATCTCAAGTTCTTCTAGATGTTGCATCTCCCTCAATCTTTGCTTCTCCCTCTCCCATTCTCGGACACGTTGGTTCGCAGTGTTCTCCTTCCCCGCTTTGGCTTTTCGGGAGGTGTTGATCGCGACTCCGGAAAGATCTGCAAGAACCGGCCTGCTTTTCCGTTTCTCGAGGAGGACTGAGGAAGGTCTAGGCTTCAAGACAGCCAAGTTTTCTCGCTTGGTAGCACCTGCTGGAGCCAAAGGTCGCCGAACTTTCGAAACATCCGTTGAAGGAATTCGAGAATGCTTGGAAACTACAGGAGATGTACAAGGCGATCCCAGAATCGGCGGTAAATCAGTCGAAGGTACAGGCACCCGTTTGCTGCGATATGAATGGACTGTAAGATCTAGGTTAGACCAATTCAACTCTGGAAGATCTCGAAAGCACACCTTTCGTGTCATTGACTTTAGGCTGGGACTTTGAGCGCGCCAAAAGGTGACTGCCACCGTACAATTCGCCCTCCTTTGGAAGCTTGTCCGCGCCAAGTCCTGGTGGTATCGAGAGGTTCTCTTTTCCGGTGCCTGCGGGACTCCAGGGAAGGGAAGCTTCGAGGAGCTTCGACAGGTCCTTCTCAAAGACAATCGATGATGCGACACTGGAGGAGCGCCCTAGAAACTCGTCATTATCTACATGCAACCAGGGACTCTGGGACATACTATGAGAATCTTTGTGCCAGAAAGCATCATTCATTGCCTCGGTAGCCGTGCAACGAAGGTCGGCATTTGGTGCGATCATTCGTCTCAAGAGACGTTCAGCACTCTTGGACATCTTCCAGCTTCCGACCCATTTTCCACGTAGCTTCAGCGCCAGTTTCAAGTAGATGAACAACATGAAGGGGTCCAATTACATACCGTCCTGGACCAATACCGTTCCAAATCTGCCTTTGTCGTAAACTCATCCTTGTCAGATTCCTCGAATGGGGTTCGACCAATGAGCATCTCAAAGAATGTGACTCCAAGAGACCAGACATCGGATTTGCGGGTATCGTGTGGAAGGCCTCGGGCGCGCTCTGGAGATAGATACTAGGAGGAAAATGAGTGATAGAGAAGAAACAGTTGAAAGGATGCAGATACCTCGGGAGTTCCATAAGAAAGATTACTGTGGAATGCAGTGTTTGACTTGGTGTCGTAGCGTTCGGCGAATCCGAAATCCACTAGGACCGGGATGTTCTTGTTTGATAGCAAGATATTGGCTGGCCTGGAAATCTTAGATCGAGGACCACGGCCGAGAAAAAATAGAGCGCACTTGATGTCGTTGTGTACCACGCCTCGTTTGTGGAGAAATTCTATTCCGGAAAGGAGAAAACGAAACCAGGTGGTTGCTTGAGTTTCGTCCACTTCGACTGGGATCAACCCTGGGTGAAATGCCCTGAAAGAGGGAAGGTGAGCAAGGATGGAATAGTGGTCAATATATCACTGACATCGTGATCAACGCGTAGGAAGGCGTCACAATGAAAGAATAAAATGGAATGATGGATGGATGAGGGTCCGATTTGAAAAGGCCAACAATCTTCATCTCGTTCCATCTGCAAGAAGCTTAGCAAAGACTGTGGATTGAGATGGTAACACATACAGTGATTTGACGCGTGCAGCAGTCGTCTTGCTCTTCTCGACATCGTCTGGCCGACGATGAACGAGCTTGACAGCCAGTTTGTTGGTATGAAGACGATCAAAGCCGTCAGAGACTGTTGACCTTGAGCGAGGTCTACACATCCACACGCTTCCCCAATTTCCATAACCAATCTGTCCAGTAAGCTAGGGTTCAAACAAGAAGTAACCAACATACCTCTTCAACGAATTCCAGCTTTGAGCTGAGCGCTTCATCTGTGAGATTGAAAATGTCCAACTTGGACTGCGTTGGGTTGGCCATGGTGTCCACATTTCTGGACTGCGTTGAGGTGGCCATTGGGTCAAAAGACGACAAGAACAAGCCAACCGTGACGGCGTCACGCCCACGTGCTCAGGCCCACTCATGTTCAACTTTTGATCAAAAGTCTGGCACCAGCCGCACCCCAGCCTCGTGGCCTTGGAGGCATGTACGGCGACGTCATTCGAAACATATAGAGAACATTATTGTCCGCCCGCCTAGCTCAATCGGATACATCGGTGTCTCAGCACTAAATTCGACGCTGCGATTAGTCCTGTGGTTACCGCGCTCGAAAGTGCCGTTAAAACCTTGTTATGTAATATCGGACTTTGAAATGTCACGTCTTTCTTTCCTCGACGTCCTAGAGCTCTTACCTGCCGTCCTTGGCTGATTTTTATTGCTTATACGGAATGTGCGAGGCATTTAGCCCAGGTTTCCTTTTTTCACCATGCTTCTAGCTCCAATATTGGCTGAGATAGAATTTGGCTGGCGTTTTCCGCCCAAATTCTTTTTGAGCCGTTCCGCTGGCATATAGGGCATTTTATGGAAGGAATGGAGTCATGTAAGGATCTAGAGGTTGTTTCTATGACCAGAATCGAGACCATATTGCAGGTGCGTCGTTGTAAGCCTTTTTGCTACTCTGGCCAAGGTCTGACTGCAGCGACATTTTCCAGGCAGGCCAGGACCCAGGGCCGCTCAAAATGTCAATATTCTCTTCTCTGAGATATTCCAAACCACGTTGCAACCATTATCGCTGACATTCTGTGCCCTGGCGGACGTCAGCGACCATGGGCTCAGACACCTTGCTCCCGGGTGCTCCATCCAATGACAAAGTCCCGTCCACCAGCAATATTTCCCCATATTTCAACATATAACATCTTTGCCTTGAACCCTGTCGCTTTGTAGCCTCATTAGACATCTCTGAAACGCTCTAAAATTCGGATACCTCATGATAGCCCATTTCTGACATTCTGACCCCGCTTGCTGTATAATCCTGGACATTTTTTGACTAGAATATACTTTGGTACAGAATACATTGCTTTATGCTCTAAAATCGCGACAATTCGCGTTGGGAAGGCCCTCGACAGTCTGGAAGACGAGGAGCACCCAATTCAAACTCCGATATTACATAACAAGGTTTTTAACGGCACTTTTGACCGCGCTTACTCACAGACTCCATGGTAGTACATCTTGATCGTCACGCATGGAGTCTGTCTAGGAGAGACTACGCTGCGATGGCCTTTACGGATGCCATAACAGAATCGGTTCATGTCCCAGACGCCATATTCAACAACCTCGCCAAGTTCTTGAACGTTGGAGCCGCTTCGTCGTCGCTCTCAACGTCTATGGAAAAATGGCAGTACCCTGTCTGATCCATCGAATACAAGCATGCTGTATATTGGAATCAATTAGGACATATGAATCTAGTACGGAACTCAAAGGGTATTAATCTCTGGGAATATCCAAGGGAGCACTGCGCCACAAATTCAGAAGACTCAAACGGAAGAGTATGGGACTGGATCTCGAGGCCTTCGATTGCTGCTGGTGTCTGACAAGCCTTCAAATGAAAGAAGCCAAAGGCACCAGCAGCTACCAACGGTCACGAGAAGCGGCTGCACTGAACGACTGCTATATCAAGAGAAACCAGCTCCAGCAGCGCCACAAAAAGTAAAAGATAATGAGCCCGATTCGAGGAGGTCAGGCCTCAAACGGTCAAAGGTAGTCAGCCTTCGAAAGCCCTTTATTTACCGACTTGCCACAAGCGTTACTCGGACCTCACCCAGCTTTTACGCGAAAGACGAGGCACTGGCAACAGCGAGGCGAAAAAGACACCTGGGACAAGCTTTACTCGGACCCACTCCAGCATTAGCGAAGAATGGGTAACTGGCAACAGCAGGAGCTACTCGGACTCCACCTAGCTTTTACGCGAACAGTGGGCACTGGCAGCAGAGGTATCAAAGAGCCGACGCAACTATACTCGGTCTCACCCGAAAGTGAGAAACTGGCAAGTAAGGCGCTCTCCTCGGATTCACCCCCATCAAAGGTGAATAACTGGAAGAAGCAGCCATGCGTAGCGGGAGAAGGAAATATAACTAGAAGAGTGCATGAAGGGGGAGAGGAAAGACCGAGGGCAGCGTGTTAACCGGCCTAGAAAATAACTCAATATTGAAAATCTGGTAATATCACTCACCTGGGGGATGAAGAAAGAAAACTTGCTCTTTATAAAGGTAGAAAAGGAGTTTCTCACGTGTCAAAGCGAAAAATGTTCACCGCCACAGAGAAATGTGCACTGCCACTTGGCTCCTAAACTCCCGATTGTTGAATGGATTCAACAAAGAAAAAGATGTAGCTTTATACAATAAATTTACCCTAGTTGCTTCCCTCAGATCATTTGCGCCACCTAAGAGATGCTCGCAGATAACCAATAACAGTCCACGCCACAGTTGAATCATTCGCTCATCGAATAATCTGTCAACTCGCAGTAATGTGGTAGAAGAGATAGTCAGATAGATTGTAATCATTTTACGATACTACAGTATATCTCGTTTTTTCACTGTTAGAATCCAGTACTTTGCCCGCGCGTAACATCAACCTGGAAAGGATCCTGGAAATCTTGATCTGTTAAGCCAGAAGCCGCTTTGACCCCTTCTTCAAATGCACTAATGTTCGTCTTGGCGAAAGCTTCGCGGAAATTTTCAGCACTTGCTCTTAGCCTGTCCGCATACCCTTTTCCAACCCAATCCACGACCATTTTGCCACCCTGTTTGACCAATTTCCCATCGACATAAATGTCCTCAATGTCAGCAACATTCGAATGTAGCACAATAGCAGCCACCGGATCGCTCCAACCAATGAGTCCCAATGCGTCGGTCGAGAAAACGAGAACATCGGCCTTGGCTCCTTCACGAAGGACACCGAGATCTGGCTGTTTGAGAGCGAGACCACCGTTTCGTGTCCCGAGAAGGAAAACACCGTGGACCGACATTGGAGTGTTCGAAGGGACTTTGAAATGGTTCAATTCCTCCTGGTAGAGCTGCAATCGTGTCGACTGAAGCCAGATTCGCATTTGGGTGATCATGTCGATCGAAAATGTAAAGTGGGTATCCACTCCTAGAGATCCTTGATCTTGAATCTTGGGGACTCTGAATGAGCAGATATCCTTGAAAGAAGAAGAGGGAAGCTGACCAGGAAGGATGACGGATGTCCATGTCCATAATGCATCTCGCTTTCTGGCGTGATACTGATGTATTGGTTGAATTGTTTCAAGAGTCGAGCTTCGCTAGGCTGAAGAGCTGACGAATGAGCGAAGACGAAAGCAAGACTCGAGTTCAGAGTAGGCTGGCCAGGTGTGAGACCGTTTACATTCTGAATCACATTACCGGTGGCTTAAGACCGGACTGAGCAAGAGACTTCAGTATATGAAGGGTACCCACAAGTGTAGACTCCTCCGACAGCATGGGCCGTCAAGACATTCAACGAAAGATTCCTGAGTTTGGTCAGAAGATGTTTTGCAAGCAGAAAAAGACTCGAACAGTGCTGTTTGCACGATCTCTGTTGTCAACGGATCAGCAGAAATTCCCAGATTTACGAAGCCTTCATTGAAGGGATTGTCCTGAGCCAGTTCACGAATATGGGCAAGCTGATCGATGGGCGCACTGGCGTTTACTGTATCTTTGTTGAACCAGTGGACTTGAACTTGAAAATAGCTCACCAGTATAAGGATCAGCGCTGACTACAACACCTCCAACATTGTAGCACCACCAGACACGAGCGCCACTGTCTATCACGCCTTGTAAGCCGGCTTGTGAATGAGCTCGTGTCCAAGTCATATGGGCAAAATCCAAACTGGTCGTGATACCAGCATTCAGCGCTTCCAATGTTCCCATTAACGAAGCGATATAAATATCGTCAGGAGACAGGATGAGCGGAGCCGGTCCCGTCTTTCCAAATCTCGAAGGGAGTGAGCAAATAATAGGTTGACACGAAATACCGAGCATACAACCAACCATAATTCGTCAGCTGAACATTCGGACCAAGAGTCCGCATAGCGGTCTGCCTTTTTGGATGCTGTGAGGGAAGGTCTATGCATCCAGAAGAATTTCGACTGACCAAGTATGCCGATGGGTATCAACGAATCCAGGAGAAATGATTTTTCCTGTCGTATTCACAGTTTGCACTCCTTCATCGCTGGAATGAGAATCCAGGCCGTCGATGGTGTCCGAGATAGCGAGAACTTGTCGTGTTGAAGAGCATTGCACCATTGGTGATGATTGTCAAGTTTTGGTTGGTATCAGAGTAGGTGACGAAGGTACCACCTCTGAGCAGCGTCGTACATTGCACTGAGATCGAAAACAAGGATACTAACACAAGAATGAGATGCATGGTGGCAGGATTACCAACACCTATCGAAGACGCATCTTTTATCGTCAACGCTGTGAGAAAGGAACCACTGGAGAACCAGGTCAGATTTGGGACAGTGGCCCAGCGGAGAAAGCATTTAGACGCGAAAAAACACGAACCCTTACTCTGGCGGCCAACGTAAGCACTCACGGGCTGGGCTGGTCTTCAAAATCGAGAAAGACAGAAAATGGAAGCGTCCCAGAAAATCAAAGCTGATCCATATGCCATCAACTCGAGTGACGAGGAACCGGGGCAGGGAGAAGGATTGGTTCTTCAACCGAGAAGATGATAGGTCGCATTGGAGAAAAGGTAGGGATCCAACCATCGAGCGAATGTCGCGCCCTGGTTGTAGACAGGAGCATATTTGATGTCACACCACCTCAGAGAATGGATACCAAACATAGTTCCACACAGACATTGGATATCCAATCCAAAGAAGCAGTCTCAAATGGTCCTACATACGTAAGTACTTGATTTAAAACATCAATAGCAAAAAGCTCAGTCGGTACTTTGTTCAGAACTTCAAGCCTAGAACGAGTAGACAAACACAGCCACTTTACGTGCGATCCATCAATCTCGCTTTTTCGAGCTCCTTCCTGCTCCTCCGACTCTGTTCAGCGAGGTTGCACCCAAGAGCACCTTGTTCGCTGAACTGATTTGCATTTTAATGGATGCTTTGAGGATGAATTACGCCGAATTGAATTCTCGAGAGAAAGACAGACATTATTAATATTCTGGCCCGGGCCGTTGCTTGCCGAACGTATTGTTGATGGCGGCTTCCCTTAATTTTGTGGTGTTTCGCAATTCTACAGTATGTCTCGTTTCCACGGTTAAGCAATGTTGAGCATTTGGTAGTGACAGATTATTCTCTGTGAGCTCTCTTCCATTTTCCATGTACTTACTGGGCGCCCTGGACTTTCCTTTCTCTCCTTCTGGCGGTCTGCTCAGGCCAATTTCACTCGGTACGTAATTTTTAGTCTCCTAGACAGACTCGTTACGATCAACAAGTTGATGTATAGAGTCTGTTGGTTACCGCGGGGTCGTTACCGCCGTAGAATGTTATTACCAAGCATGATGCACGTGATACTTTGATCTTGATAATTGCAGCCATCTTCGCGCCTTTTTAACGCGACTGGATGCATTCTATGCTCCCATTTCTTGCCGATTCCATTGCCCATCGATGTCGGCTCCAGATCCAGGCCAAAAAAAGCCGCGAAGGACCGAATACTTCTCGCAAGGAGAGATCTCCTTGAAAAGGTCGCGGTCTGGGCCACGACGGGCTTCCGCCACTGTATCATGGCACCATGCGAAGGCTGATATGCCAAAATCCTCTTTCAGGGTTGAAACCTGCAGTACTTTAGTCAATCAGCTCTCAAGACTTGTTTTTGGCTTACTATGTTCGCGGCTAGTCCAATGGTTGGGGTCACAATAATGCCGACCGGATTTTCTCGGGCTTTCAATGGCGGAAAATCAGAATATGGACTCATCGCTGGAATGTTTTTTGGTAATTATAACTGGTCCCTTGCCGTCAGTTCCTCTCTAAGGCCTCAGAGGACTACCGTGAGGGTTCTACATACCACAAGCCAGTCTATCTGGACCATCGCACTGGAATGGTTTGGTAAGTTATTGTCTGTTTTCTTCCTCTCCTAGCACTCAAGAGACCTGTGTTTACATACACAAGCAGCACCAGCCTAGGAGCAATCCGGGTGTCTGGGTGATTTCAAATTCAACAGACGCAACTTGCGACGCGTCGACGTCACGTGATGAGAACCGGCTCCCGTCTTCCGAAATGTCAGAGGATGGTTAGTCATCCTGTATCTCGTCATGTTCTCGGCATTCGCCGTGGACTATTTATATGTCCGATCTCCTGTATATAGCTCTTTGACCATTACATCCATGATATCGACCATACTGACCTGACGGGGATTGTCCTCCCTCTAACACGAAACACTAATTGTCTCTCGACATTGACGTCGCAAATAACTTACAAGTTGAATTGGGACATATATATACACCCCAGCATCCATCAATACCGCGGCTATATCATGAAATGTGCACGTGGAAGCCACATACGTCTGATCATCTGCCATGGCGGTACAACCTGGGTGCATTAACCGCAGTTTGCTCGTGGTATAGATATATAATTATGATTAATTTCCACGTCAAGCATTTGGTGTGATAGATTATTCCCTGTCGACTCTCTTCCAATTTCCATGTGGACTTACCTTTCATTCTTTCTAGCAGTCTGCTCAGCGCAATTTCACTCGGAGCGTAATTTTTATCCAGGTGGATATCCCTTGGCCGTCAAGTCGCCTTACCTCAATGCCTGGGAGGTCTTCGTGAAGCCGTTCACACCAAGTCTATCTGGACCATCACATTGGAATGGTTTCGTAAGTTATCGTCTGTTTTTCTTGGGTCTCCTAGCATTCAAGATATATAGTCTATGGGCTGGACGGGATGGATTCGGGTCGATGGGATATCTTATCCCTGGTTCGGCAACGGTGCCGCAGAAGCGACGACTTTGATTAGCTCACAGGTTACACCTACTCGCACCATTTTCACCGTCCAAGCCGGGCCAATTCTGTTGAATGTGACCTTTCTCAGTCCCATTGAACCCAGCGATCTTGTGAAGCAATCCTTTCCGTTCGTGTATCTTTCTGTCGACTTTACTTCCACGGACAACACGCCACATTCTATCCAGCTCTACTCCGACACCACCGCCGAATGGCTCTCTGGACAAAGGTCGACCGATATTGTTTGGAATACAACTCTGACCCAACAGGGTGTATTTCATCAGGCCACCCCAAAGACTCCGCAGTTTATGCAAGAGACTGATGATATTGCCGGTGACAGCACGGTCTACTATGCTATGAGACGTACTCCAGAGGTATCTATCAACCTTTTTTTCAGTAAATTACTCAGGGGTTTCATAGACAGATCCCCTTCTAGTCCACTGGCAAACAGGCAGTCAAGCCGACTTGCATGTAAAATTCAATGATACAGGTATCTTGGACTGACTCGAGCTCGACTGCGTTTACCAGAATCGATGAGTCAGTTGTTCCATTATTATTGGCGTCAGACTGACCTTTTACTAGTTCTTTCCCTGCATTTGCAATTTCCAAAGACTTTGGCATAACCTCATCTAGTACTTCACCAGCAGTCTGGGCTCTCGGGATTGTCCGGGATCCGGTCATTCAATACCAAACTGCCTCTAGTGGCCTGCAAAACCGTAGTTCATACTTCTGGTCGCAATATGGGAGTATTTCAGATGCGATTGACGATTTTCTCGTTGACTACGACGATGCTTCCGCTCGAGCTTCGGCATTGGATGAGAAATTGCTTGCAGCAGCTTCCTCGATATCTCTTGACTATTCTGATGTCATAGCGCTTGGGGCTCGACAAACACTTGCTGGGGTTGATTGGACCATCTCGAGGACATCATTTGGCTGGAATATGTCTGATTCCAAGGCATTCATGAGACAAACCGGCGATTCAAGGTCACTTTCGGTTATTCTTGCATAGTCGGCCACTAATGGCAACACCAACAGACGAGTCAATGCGGTTGAGACACTTTATGCTTCATTTCCTGCCTTCTTGTATCTCAATGCTTCATGGGCAGGAATGCTGCTAGACCCACTTCTAGAGTACGCCTCATCATCATTGTATCCGAACCGATTTTCTGCCCCGGATCTGGGTTCCACATACCCTTTGGCGTCAGGAAATAGTAGTACCGAGTCTGTTCAGAGCATCCAAGGTAACATTTGCATCAATCTTCTATCTCTCAACCCCCCATCGCTTCTCAGATACTGGTAACATGCTGTTTATGACGCTGGCACACGCGACGTATTCTGGTGACGGAAGACTCTTACAGAAATATGCAAGTACTTTCAACTAGATTTCTAGACCTTTCATCTCAAGATCTTCAGAATGGGCTGCTTACAATGTGGTCGGAATATCTCATCGATTCTACGATGATTCAGAGTGTCCAGTTCGTATTTTTTGCAGGCATTCTGCAACAGTGCTCATCGATATCTCAACAGATTCGAGGATGAAATCAGTGGCACTACCTTGACCAACGTCATTCTTACAGGAATTGTCGGTATTCGATGTATGAGCTCGATTAGCAAAGCTCTTGGATTCAGTACCTTTGCCGAATCATTCTCTGTATGCAAGTTGCTTAACTTTGAAGTCTGCTCTGATTTTTTCTTTCCAGTCAACGGCGGCCTCATATGCCGCCAAGTGGCTGGAACAAGCTACATTGTCCGGCCACTTATTATCGACATATGATCCATCATCAGAGCCCGCTCTCATTTACGGATTGTATCCAGACAGGCTACTCAATCTGAGCCTGATAGACGATTTAGCGTACAAGACTCAAAACGCATTCTATCAGTCTGAAGTTTCAACTGGTAATTCTCTTGTTGTTTCGAGATTCCTGCTTATTTTCGTAGCACCCAAATATGGACTTCCGTACGTTGGTTTATCAGGGATTGTGAAAGCCCGTATGTCCTTTCGTTCAACCTCCTCAAAAGCTCTAAATGTTGTCTGCCAGCTTGGACGACATTCACAGCGGCGACAACGACAGATGTAACGACACGGAATGCACTGATATCAATGGTTCGCTCTCATGCGAATTATAATTTAACAAATATAGTCTTTTCAGCGACTTATGATTCTGGAACTGGATCGAGTCCGACTGGACAAGCAAGGTTTGCAGCTGGCTCTACTCATGTCCGAGCTATACCGATGTTTTAGCAGTCCCGCTCAAGGTGGCTTATTTGCTCTTTTGGCTCAGAGGTGGGTCTATGTGATTCTTGTCAGTCAATCAGCTGAAACGGAACAGCTTACCCGTCAAGAGCTTTGACCTTCCCACATCTTCATCGCTACCCAATAATGCAACCTCAAAAAAATCCAAGACTGGTGCGATTGCGGGCAGTGTAGTCGGAAGTGTCTTGGCTTTGGCAGCCACATTGGTTCTTGCTTGGCTGATCCGCCACCGCCGAAGGAAGACAAAGACGATCCTTGACACCAAAATCCCACGTCCCTATGCGTCTATCCCTGCTTTGGCTCACGATCCAGAAGCCGATAATATAGCTCTGGGGATCATACCGTCGCCAGAGAGCCTGCAACCTTCGATTTCCTATTCTCAAGAAAAGGGAACATCCGTCCCCGAGACCCGACTCAATCCACCAACTATCACTGGAACCTCACCTGCCACAGAGAGATTTTATTCACCCTCAGGTGGTACAGTCTCCTCACCATCAAGTTCCGATAGGACCCCGAGCTCGAATCATTTACTTCGGGAGGTGGAGAATCTGCGAAGAGAAGTAGAAGATCTGAGAGCGCTCAGAGAAAATGATTTATCACCACCTGAATATGACGGGTGAACAGGTGTTTATATTATAAATTTGGAGTCTGGTACTGGTTCAATAGATTGCTTTTATGAGTTGAAGACAGACTCTTGAGACCGTGGGAAAGGATCCAGAGCCCACCCGCCTGCCCCTTTCAGCAGCCAAGTCGGTGTCTGTTGAATTTGCACTACCCAGTCTAGCCAAGAGGGGTAGTACTTGTTCTTTTATCTGTGTTTCTTGTCCCGCTCAAGTCCTTTCTACGTTGCTCATCAAAAGACTCCAATATTTTCAAGTCGCCCCGGCAACCGGATCAAAAGTTCGGGTTTTTCATGTTTCGACGACAACTCGGCGAAAATGCGCCTGTTTGCGTAGATTCAAGTTGAACAATCGACCTGACATCGTTCGCTAAAGCTCTGTGCATGTTCGGCCGAGTCGATCACGTTCTGTGATCTGATGGGCCGATCGCCAAATCAAAGATCAGTTTTTAATATTTTGACCACAACTCGATAGAAACACATCCGTTTGCTTGGATTCAAGTTGTAAAACATACCTCTTATTTGCCCCGATCGGGCCTGCACGCCCTAGTGATGGCGGACGATCGGCGGATCGGATTTCGATCAAAATACGATTTTTCATGTTTTGGCCACAACTCTGCGAAATCTCGTCCGTTTCCTTGGCTTCAGCTTGAAAGATGGAGCTTGTATCTATCGCTATCAGCTCTAGATATGCCTGCCTAGCTCAATCGGATAGAGCGTCAGACTTTTACGTCATCATTAGGCACGAAAAGGGCATCTGAAGGCTGCGAGTTCGACCCTCGCGGTGGGCTAGTTACTTTTTATGCATTGCTTGCATACTCGAACTTTCTTTTCGCTTGATATCTTCGACTTTTTGAAGTGGAACAACACAGAAAAATCAGAGAAAACGTCTGGCCAACCCGATCACACTCCATCATCGGAGCTTCGCTCAAAAAGGACATTGCAAAGTATTTACAACCTTCAAGACTTGTCTCAGTACGGGCAATGGTGCCTGACCTAGTTGTCCCTACATTTCGTCAATGGACGACATTGAAATGAATAAATAAACAAATTTCAAGGACTTCACAACCTGGACAAAGCGAAACAATGACCCCAACATTGACATTACTATAATGCTGGCTGGTATCATGGACACAGCTTGGTAGCTATCTCGTCTATCAGTTTACGAGCGTCCTTCTTCGTGACCCCGTTCTCTCCACAGCCACCCTTCCCCAATTTAGACTGTAAAACCTTGCGCGCCTGCAAAACTTCAAGCAGCGGCGTCACTTCTTCGTGACACGGCGAAAGACGGATCAAGCATCCCAGAGATGCCGCCAATCGATGCACTAGCAAAATTCAATCATAGTTCCGACTTGAAACGGAAAAGATACTGACCGACTTCCTCGTTCTCCTTCTCTCGTTCGATAGCTTCAACGATAGCACTAGCCATTTCGACGTCCCAATCATTATCTTCATCTGTCATACCAGTTCCGCCTCCATTCCTGACCTTTTCAACTCTTCCCTGTTGAACGAAACCAGCAACATTGAATGCCAGACTTGCAGCTGCTGTTCTGACAGTTGTATCTGTATGAAGAAGAGCCGGTATCAGCAAGGCTGTCATGCTGCTTTTCCCAGAAGCAAGCAATCTCTCAGCAAGCGGTTGGCTAGAAAACGCATTTGAAAGCAGTCGAAGGACTGTCAAGATGTAGTTTCGAGGTGAGTCCTGGACATTGACCTCAGCCAGGAATATAGTAATAGGGTCCCCTGGTGCAATAATATTTGCCGCAGACCAGGAGCTTACAGCTGGATCGAGAAATCCCAGCCGCCAAATATCGACTATCGGAAAGAGAGATTCGACTGGTAAAGCTTCGGCAAGCACCGCTGTTATCTGAGACCAGGCCGCCAGGATGGAAGGAGTTGCAGAAGGAAGGACAGATTTCTCTTTCGCAGCAAATCTGGCTTTGAGATACGGAATGACAGTCGCACTGAGAGACTGTTTGACTTGAGCCTTGGTGTATGAAGATTTTACCGGCCATGGTGCATTATCGATGAATCCGGCAAGTTTGGTCGACACAGTATCCAAGGCAGGTACTGTGACAAATAGGATGGGCTTGAGGGAAACCGCTTCCAAAGCCGGAAGAGACAAGCTTGTATGAGGGTGAGCTGCCAAAGATGTAAGACTTTTCAGAGGTCAGTATCAGAAACGTACGAGGATATGCTTGGAACAGTAAAAGATCGATTTGAGAGCGCAGTTCACTGGGATTGGCACCCTTCATTTCATCGATCTGTATTTCGGTCAGTTTATGGCTAGCGTTTCGACGTCAACAGACCTTTTTGCCATCCAGGAAAAACCAAAACGTTGGCATAACCGAGACGCTCAGCTCTGAAGACAGGCTGCTGCCACCGGGAGTGGCCATATCGACTTTCATAAAGACAGCGCCAGTTCTCCCACTTGAAGTTCCAATTCTTATACCTTTCTCGCTTGCCAACTGCTCGTAAATAGGAGCAATCATTCTACATGGCGCGCATGTAGCGAGATTGGAGAAATTGACGACAACAGCCCGGTGGGTCTTGATGACATTATCAAATGCAGCCCGGTTGGTGCAAGGATGAATCGCTCCAGTAAGAGATTCCGTAGCAGGCAATGGAGGTGGGCCAGAGCCTCGACTTGCGGCTTGCGAAGCCACAGCTTGGAGAATAGACGCAGTAAGATCAGGATTTGGAGTCGAGACTGGCTGCGGCACTGCTGGTGCCGTACCAGGCGAAGGTCGACGGTACATATTATCGATTGTCGGCCTAAGAGCAGCCCCAAAGGGAGTGGAAAGGAAATCGGTGGGCAGGTCTAATATAGATGAGAGCCCGCAATTCGAAGATACTAAAGCACCTACCTTTGATGAAATCCGGAATAGAGCCTCCGGTCAGGAACCCAGCACAATCATTAGTGAACGAATTGCAATTAAAGTCTAGACTTGGTCAGATTTCGTCAAGTCGAGTTCAAGTACAATACCTAGAAGATGATACTGAAAAGTGTCAGTAAAGCCTTCAGAGAACAGAGAACCGTGACGCACTTTGTCTGCTGTGAAACTGGTCCGCATCTCATCTATGTATTCCCACCAGGTTTCTTCATCTATGGATGTCTCTCCGAGGTCCACTATTTGCAGGGGCGCTCCATGGTGAGACCGTCCGGGGGCAGTAATATCTATCCCCTGGCCGTAGAATGTTTCCTAGATGTCTAGGTGAATTTTGGGTCTTGAGTGAGGTACATGACCTTACTTTTCCAAAAACGACTATCGAGGTATGCCAGATGCCGTCGATTTGTCTTCCAGTGAGCTGCCGAGAAAGCTGCTTGGCAAGGCCGTTGCTCAGATCGTAAACGTATAGCTTGACGGGCTCTGGCATTTCAGATCTATATGATTACAGTAGAAGACCAGAAGACTGAACAATGAGAGAGGAGAGCAAAGGTAATTAGACTGAAGGCCGCAATATTTCTACATGACGCGTCGCATCACGTGAGAGTCGACACGCCACAGGCTGAGGTTATGCTGTGCCAGACCCCGGAACCCCGAACTTTCATATGTGGTACATTGGACGAGCTAGAATACATAAACCCAAGAGATCCATCAAGTTAAATTTCTCCGCCTCTTCTTCAGCCAGAATCCCCAACACCTATAGAACTTTCGTTGACAAATAGACCGGAAGCTCCCATACCAGCTGGAAAATTTGAGTCTAAAGCCTTGTAGAGGAGTGACGCCCACCTCCCGAGCAAATACTGGTACAGAGAATACTTCGGTGAAGTCTGGTTAGTTCTGCAAGCCCAGCGACCACCTGGCGCATCCCACCTGTGTGACATGAGCGAAATATGCCAGCACATTTCATTTGAAGACTGACTTAGCCCAGTCGCGTCCGAGAGTGCAAAGGAGCCGCCGCTGGTTTTTCTTCAGTTATTGTGCCAGGTCACAATGAAAGAAAAGTACTTTGGGTTCACTTTCGCAATTGGGACCTGCAGTTTCTCGATGAGATATCCCATCTGGGAAGAAAAGATTTCGTGGATCTGATTGAGAAAAAAGTCAGCATTCAATGACATTACGAAGAATGGCACATGCCTCATAGACATCAACGTCTTTCGTCGACAGTCCCACTTGTCCCAGCATCTTCTGAATAGTTTGGATGCCGCCCGTACATGTAACCTTGGACTCGTAACCTATAACTGTCCGTCAAAATCAATCTGGTAATCCTGGTACATTACCGACCTCTCGTAGTGGCCCCAACATACTTTCCCAGAACCTCCAAGCCTTCCTGGAGAGCTCTTTCACGGGTCGTCAAGATGACCAGAGCACCACCATCAGAAAGAACGAGTTCAGGATCCATGTCGTCGATATCGGTCGCTGGGGGTCGAATAGTGTCGTCAGTATCAATGACCTTTCCAGCAATCTCAATAGGAATAATTTCATCCTCGAAGAAGCCGCGAACAAAAGACTGGATGACTTTGAGCATTGGAAATAAGGCTACTCTTGATGAGCTTACCTCTTCCACCCGGCGTTGACTAGTCAGATCATACTCGTGTTGTCGCTCAGGCATCTATTAAAAAGTTTCAAGATCAAACTACTTCAAGGTAAACTGACATACCGCAGCAGCTTGGGCGGTCCTGGCGTCCAGTAAGGCCCGTGGCCTGCTCCTGGTATATAGATAAGTCACCGCCAGGAGATCCAAGAGCAAAACGGACCTCTGAGATAAAATCTCGACACCGACTGCAGCTCCAATCGATATTTCTCCAGCTCTTATCGCATTTGCTATGTGCCTGATTGACTCGAGACCCGATGAACCCAATCTGTTAACAATTGAAATGGTTGTGCTTCTGGGCAATCCTGCTGCCAAAGCGGCACTGCGTGCGGAATAAACAGGTGATTCAGCAGAACACATGCCTGGATGGCAATTCAGGACGAAGCCGACAACGAATAAGCGAATCGTACCAACACAAATATCTTCAATCTTGCTTGGATTCAGTTTAGTGTGGCTGAGGGTGGCCTAAATGCAAGCTCTGAGTGTTGTAATTCATTTTCATAGAGCGCTATCTCACCTTGAACAAAGCATGAAGGAGCTCTTCGACAGATACGTCGCTCAGCTGGCCATTCTGAAACTGCCCTAATGCTGTACGTTTCGCAAAAGTGAAGACAACATCGTTTGGATCCTTGCGAACGACAGAAGCATATCCTTGTGGCAGAGTAGAAGCAGAACGTCTGAAAGCTGGCTGAGAGAAACGGTGCAGAAGGCGTCGCCCAAGGAGCGACATATTGGACAAATAAGGTCAAGTTGTGCTAGGTGGTGTGAGAGACAAAGCCACTGCACTGAAATGCCGAGGAGAAACCTAGGGACTCCTGTGCGAATCCTACTAAATGGCCCGGCCATATGATCACCTCTTTGCTATTTTCAGGCGTTGGATTGGCTCGTTCAGGTTTACGACGAACGCGCTTTAGAGCCACTGATTGATTATCAGATTGTGGAGATCGCCAGCAATGTCAGATTAGAAGATGTCCGTCTCTCGAGTACGTGAAGTATAGTATAATCTCGAGATGATACAGAGTGGTGCTTTGACTGTGTCTGCAATATGCTCGAGTTGTCATTGGTAACTTTTCAGGTGAGAGACTTGACGTGAGATGAATCGAATGAATGGCGTGCGGGAAAATACACTGGTGCTTGGCGTGCACTCTGGAAACAAATGAGACATGGTCTCCAGGACAGGGAAGACTCACCGAGCTGTGGCACAGGGATATATTGAAGCCTTTCAGTCTAGCGAGGGTCAGCGTTTCCAAAGTCCAAAACTGCATCTCTGGACACTGTTCATTTGAGATTGCGATATCGTTTGCATTGCTAGACACCGCTGAGGCGCTGAAAAGCTTCGAATTTTCTGAAAACCCCAGAGGTAGGATAAAGCATTTCGACCATGTGTTGAGGGTGAAAATCTTGAAGCTCAAGCAAAGACAATAGAAGTGAATGAATGCTGAGAGTGAGAAATGAGTGAATTCGATAACGATTGTTCAGTAGAAGTGGATTAAGTAGTTGAGAAAAGAGCTGTCGGCTTCATCGAGACGAATGCAAATGCCAAGGTCTTTTTTGGGTGACTGTCACATCTTGGCCGCGTCTTTTTGATTTTCACCCTCATCGAATTCTTCAAAAATGTCTGGACAGACACCAGTTTTCGTGATGAGTGAGTCCCACATCGACGATAATTAGCACTTCTCATTTTCAGATACGACGCCTGAGCGGCAGTCGGGGCGCAAAGCTCAAATCTCCAATATCACTGCAGCCAAGGTCATTATCGTACTTGGATCGCTTTACAATAACTCAACCTTGCATTAGACTGTCGCAGATGTGATTCGGACGTGTTTGGGCCCCAAATCGATGCTGAAAATGATTCTGGATCCAATGGGTGGAATTTTGTACGTCCATCGCAGTCATTCTGCTCTGGTTCGAGCTCACGGCTTTGTTTCAGACTAACGAACGACGGAAACGCTATTCTCCGCGAAATAGATGTCGCGCATCCAGCAGCAAAGAATATGATCGAGCTTAGTCGGACACAGGATGAAGAATGTGGAGACGGTACCACCAGCGTTATCATTCTCGGTCTGTCGCTGCAGTATTCCTGCTTCCAATTATCTCATTGTACATTCCACAGCCGGAGAGATCCTTGCCCAGTCCCTTTCACAACTGGAGCGCGACATCCATCCCGTAGTCATCATTTCCGCGTACAACAAAGCCTTGAAAGAAGCCCTGGAAATCATCAAACGGATATCGGTGCCGATCGACACGAACAACGACGAGGAGATGCTTTCCCTCATTAAAACTTCTATTGGCACAAAATTCGTCATGCGCTGGTCGGATCTGATGTGCAAGCTTGCCCTTCAGGCTGTTCGGACAGTTGCCCAGGACGAAGGAGGAATGAAGACCGTTGACATCAAGCGGTACGCTCGAGTAGAGAAGGTTCCTGGAGGCGAAATCGAACAGAGTCGGGTGCTTCGTGGTGTTATGCTCAACAAGGACATTACTCACCCCAAGATGCGTCGGAGGATTGCGAATCCTCGTATAATCCTGCTAGATTGTCCTCTCGAGTACAAAAAGGGAGAGAGTCAGACCAACATGGAGTTTTCAAAGGAAGCCGACTGGGAGCGCGCCCAGAATATCGAGGAAGAGCAAGTTAAAGCTCTTGTCGACAAGATTCTCGAATTCAAACCGGATCTTGTTCTTACTGAGAAGGGTGTTTCTGGTGCGTCGTCATATATAAATTTAGGTCCTGGCCTTGACCTTCTGCAGACATTGCTCAACATTTCTTCGTCAAGCACAACATCTCAGCTCTTCGACGAGTTCGCAAGTCAGACAACAATCGTATTGCGCTTGCTGTAGGTGCGACTATTGTCAATCGCATCGAGGACCTTCGCGAGGCCGATGTCGGGACACAATGTGGTCTTTTCAACATTGAGAAAATCGGTGATGAGTAAGTCGAGTCACCAATTCTCTTCTCGTTTACCTCACGTTTACTACAGATACTTCACATTCTTGACTGAATGTACGACCCCGAAAGCATGTACGATCCTCCTTCGTGGTCCTTCCAAGGACATTTTGAACGAGATTGACCGCAATTTGGCCGATGCCATGTCTGTCGCACGAAATGTAGTATTCAACCCAATGCTTGCCCCTGGAGGTGGCGCAACTGAAATGGCCATCAGCGTTGGTCTTCATGCGAAAGCCAGGACCATCGTTGGGGTCGAAGGATGGCCATATCGTGCGGTTGCCGATGCCATGGAGGTCATTCCACGGACATTGGTGCAAAATAGCGGCGGAAACGCGATGCGGGTCTTGACGGAACTGCGGGTATGCTAAGTCTTTTCTCTTTGTTTATCCAGTTACTCATTTCCTTTAGGCCAAACATGCCAACGGCGAGAATTCTTGGGGTGTCAACGGCGAAACTGGAAAAATCGTCGACATGAAAGTGTACGGTCTATATGAGTCTGCCAGCGTCAAGGTAAGGCTTGAGCTCGCTTTTCCTTGACATTTGACTGAATTCAAACTTGCAGATTCAAACCCTCAAAACTGCCATCGAGGTTCGTCTTTTTCCCTGGATGTCTATTTACTCATATCCATTTTTTTCTTCTAGGCTGCTCGGATGCTTCTGCGCGTCGACGATGTCGTACAAGCTGTGAGAAAAGAAAGAGAGCAAGGTCAAGAGCAAGGACCACCCCCAGACCAGGAATAAAAACTGGTCGTTTTAGAAGATTATAGATCCAATGTAAAAACAAAAAAAGGTTTCTACGAGCCTCAACGACAGCAATTTGAACTTGTCATAATCATGCAACTTCCGGCCCGAGTGAGCTCGGAACCGGTTTTCTCCATCTCTCTGTCTTCGAGCTTCACTTAGTTGGATCTTGGATGCGCCTACGGATATGGAATCTTCTCGGCTCTAAGCTCCAGGTTCTTCATTGCTATTTATCCCTTGTTCCGTTTATCGCTTAACCATCATGGCTCTCCACATTCAATCTTTTATCCTTGACCCTGACGGTTCAGCAAACGCACCTGGCATCCCTCGTCGTGATGCCAATCTAAAGGTCGCCGCCAAACGATACACCGTTGGGGATTCTGCGAACAACGGGGAAGGATTAACCTTGTTGTTCGCCCATTGTATCGGAGCCCGTGAGTTTCTTGTTCTTCCACCAGGCATCAGCTGGACATATTTTAGACAAAGAGCAATGGGAACCCGTCATCGAGAAGATATTCTCTGAACAGCAGTCAAAGCCGTCGTTTCAGCGCATCCGAGAGGCCTGGGCATTTGATTGGCAAAATCATGGAGATTCTGCAGTGCTGAACAAAGATTTGCTTCAGCCAGAAGGAATTTGTGAGCCGTCTTTTTTGCTGTTTCTCTGCTGGTTATCAACTCGTCCACAGCAATATACGTCTGGGCAGAACATATCAGTGCTTTCGTGCGTTCAGACCGGATGAAAGGCCATCGTCTCGTCATTGGAGGACACTCTGCCGGTGCCGGATGTATGTGAGTAACATCTTTTCGTCTTCCTTGCAGCTTAAATTTGAGCTTCTCATTCTTCTAGAATGCTCACGACGAAGGATATTCCATTGTCCGAGATACCATACATCGCGGTGATCCTCATCGAGCCAACAATGGTCACACAAGAGCTTTTCTATCAGACCTTCGATGAACGAATGGCGACGATGGTTTTCACTGTCGAAGCGACTTCGATGAGACGCGACACATGGCCCACCAGAGACGAAGCCTTCATCTGGATGAGCAAGCGCTTTCCATGGAGGAAATGGGATCCACGTGCGGTTCGGCTGCTCGTTGTCGGTGATTCTTCTGACGCGTAGAATTAAAAGCTTACCTGTTACTTCTCCAGGACCATGGACTCCAGGATACCTCGACCGGTGCAGTTACACTCAAATGCGATAGAAACCAAGAGTCGCTGTCGTATCCTGATGTCGATGGTCACTTTGAAGCACCGCTAGAGTTGGCGCGAGTCTGCCAGGTGCTACCTATTCATATTATCTGGGGAAATGAGTACGAGCTCGTGTGAGTGCCAGACAACCTTTGACGTGCTTCTCGCTTCTTGCCCCTTTTCTGACTCAATGATAGACCAGATGAATTACAGGCCAGTCTTTGTGACATCTCTCAGGGAAGGACGGTTGCTTCAGTATCAAAGGTTGAAAATGCTGGACACATGGTCGGTTGTCTATCAACTTGCTTCCAATCCTGTGTTAATCGTTGGCCAGGTGGTTCAGGAGAAGCCGGACCTCCTTGCAGTCAAGATATGCGAGATTTTGGACAGTGTTCGCCCTCCAACAATCAGACTGCGGTCACGGCTGTGACGAAAACGATACATGCCCAAGACGGATCGGTCAAAATGAATAGATCCCAATATTATGGTGGCGGATATTTATTGTATTTGCTGGTCAAGTACCTGTGTCAAGTTGAAGTTGGAAAAGGATTTCGTTTGTTGGTTTGAACGCTTTCTGAATCCCGCTATTCCTCCGCGATCTGACAACCTGAATCGAACCTGAATGCGACTTTCATCACCGCCGTATGCTTTCAGCCTTTCCTGCAGGTTTTCGACGAATCAGACCTTCCATTTGATATCTGGCGAGGCACCGGTCTCAAAGGAACAGCATATTTCGCTTATATGCGGAACAACGCAGTTTTCATTATTTGAGCCAGCCTGTCAAATGATCTTGTAGCCATAGCTCGTTTCATCGAAAGAAATCGATGTTAACCGCTGGGTCGTTCTTGAAAAGGAGAACAGCCCTTCAGATGGCCTGCGCTTTGGGCTACGTTCAAGTCGCTCGAGTACCCATTCAGGCTGGCGCGTCAGTAAATGCAATTGACCCCGAAGGATCGAATCCTTCGACCCATTGCACCCGATTCTGTTCGGCGGGAAGCACTTGCAACATAATATCCCTGCTCCTCGCGTCTGGCGACAACCCGACACATACGGTGGTCGTCGATATGGTGCCTGTTCCAGCGCTCTGGTTCTCCGTTATCAACAACAATTTAGTTGCAGCTGCAGTGGTGATACCTTTTACACATCTTGATTTTCCTTCAGGGTCCTCCAGCAAAGATTTCGCTCGAGCTACTGGATCAGGCCCTGTTAAACATGGGAACACGACCATACTCGAACTCTCGATTGAATCAGGACTTCCGCTTGATACCTCGGCTCCTGCTAGGGCCACTGACGATGATACTTTCGCCTTTGTTGACCGAGAGGCTCTTGGCCTCTCTGATGAGCAAGTATGCCAACTTGCTATTCAGATTCTTTCAACGGTATGGAGCATAGATAGACGAGACATCGTTTCTTGCTTGGCGCGCCTCACCGACAAACATAAGCTCGACATCTCACAAGAGGAGATACAGGCTTCAAGTGGATCGATCGAACTTTTGGAAGCCGCGGGTAGGCAAGGTCTTTACTGGAAAGCAACCTTCTTCTCTGAGGCTGTACGGTCCTGGATATGTCATCAGAGCTCGAACGAGTTTCGGGCTCTGGTGGACCGGATGTGCGCTCCAGCGTAGAATAGTTTGGAATCACTACGTACCTCCCGCTAGGGATTTCAAGAACAATAAGTACTGTATTTCGTGCTGGAGTCGAAATGTGTTTGTATTTACAGCAGTTCATATCCGAATGTCTGGATGATCCATGACAATCCAGTATATTCCACAAAGATCTTTGAAGCGGAAATTGAGGTACATATAATTGCGGACTTTGCGAGTCATGCCTCGAGGCATGTGACATTTTCACCTTGTACTTTGCCATCTTGAACCTGACGAAATGGCGACAAATCCTAGAATTCTATCATGGCATGGAAGAGGCCTGAAGCTGGATACGAAGAGCGATGTTGAAGCGCTCCTTGTCGGCGTAGATCCGACTCTCGTCGAGGAGATACAGTTGGGTGGCAACACCATCGGGGTTGACGCGTCCATTGCTCTTGCAGAGTTTCTGTCCCAGACCACCCAGTTAAAGGTGCATATCGAAGTTAATAAACTCGTTCGAAACTCTGATGGCGACCCAGATAGCAGATTTCTCGGATATCTTTACAGGACGTCTCATCTCCGAAATTCCTCTTGCTCTCGCGGCTCTCTGCGATGCTCTTGTCGACAAATCATCTCTAGTAGAGCTCAATCTCAGCGACAATGCATTCGGTGGCAGATCCGTTGATCCCATTGTACCATTCCTCACCAAGAATCGCACTTTCCAGGTGCTCAAACTCAACAACAATGGACTGGGTCCGGCAGGTGGAGCTGTTATCGCGAATGCATTGCTCGAGTCAGCAAATCTCAGCAAAGCTGAAGGCAAGACCTCGAGCCTTCGTACAGTTATCTGTGGACGCAATCGATTAGAAGATGGGTCGGCATCAGCTTGGGCAGACGCTTTCGCCGCCCATGGTACCCTTCGGGAGATCCGGATGCCTCAGAATGGCATTAGAATGGATGGTATTACAACTCTCGCTAAAGGTTTCGCCAAATGTGGTGCTCTGGAGCATATCGATTTGCAGGACAACACATTCACCTTTGAAGGAGACTTGGGTGGAGTAAAGGTCTGGTCAGATTCTCTGGCTTCGTGGCCTGAGCTACATACTCTGAATCTGTCGGATTGTGTGCTCTCTGGGGAAGGGGAGATCCCATCACTGGTTACTGCTTTGGCTGGCGGATCCAACCCGAAGCTGCGAACCCTGTCATTGCAGAACAACAATCTGGAAACAGAGACCTTTTCTTTGTTGGCGGCGAATATCTCGACCCATCTCCAAGGCCTAAAATCTCTCGAGTTACAGTGGAATGATATAGAGGAAGACGACGAGCATTTGGAGAGGCTTGGGACGAGCATGAAAAAGCGAGGGGGCAAGCTGTTTATCTCGGACGACGATGAAGAGGAGGAAGAAGAAGAAGAAGAAGAAAAAGCGGAAGAAGCAGCAGTAGATCCTACAGAAGCTGCGATGAAGGATGATATCGTCGCACCCGCTCAGGTTGATCCCGCCGACGAGCTAGCAGATCTCTTGGGCAAAGTCGAGCTGAGCAATGTCGTGATTGAGAGTTGAATGGAGTGTTACAGTGAATGAGTTAGAGTTATAATTCGAGTTATTCGGGAAAAAAAGTACATATTATCGATCCTTGCATAAGATCCACCGTCCAGGAATTTCCTCTTTGGCACGAACATGGCCAACAGCGCTCTCCTGCTTCAGCCAATCATCTAAATCAAGGTCCTTTCCTGCCAGGGATTCCAAGGACAATGATTGTATCAGCCAAGTCCGGGTTGAAGTCTCCGCCTGGCATGAAACCTCTCGATACGCGAATCTGAGTATCGACCAAGTCTTCTGCCGAACTCTGGCCCGTAATGTGTCGATTATTGAGCAAAAGGCCTTGTTCGCAAAGGCATTATCCGTCTCGAACAGGCTAGAGACAGACGGCTGTCTTGTCAATCGTTCGAATTTCGTGTAGTGGGATTGTCTGAGGCTTGCAGCTACACTTTTTATCCATATGTGGGCTTCTTTGTCGAGAGAGAATAGGTTTGGAGGCACCGTGTCTTTAAACTGTTTAAACGGGACCTGAGACGGAAACCCTGCCACTAGCTGATGCAAAAGACATAGCAGCACGGTCTGAGGCGCCTTGTCGCACGATTGCGGACATTTCACATACAGAGATGTGATCAAATGGGGCGCGACTGATGAGATATGTCTCGGGAGGTTGAAAAACAAGGCTAGGATGAGAGATGTTTCGTAGACTGCAAACTATGAGCTAGGTTAATGAGAGTACGGTTTGTATTTACCTTCTACTGGCAAAGGCATCGCAGCGGCCAGCGGATAATATTCCTTCACGAAGTTTCCCTGCATTCCTCTTCGAGAAACATCGATACAAGCATGAAAGCACTCACGAAAGAGAATCATGATGTTCTCCTGATCATTCTTTAGGTTTCGCTGATCTTTGTTGCTCAAGAGACCTTGCAGCTTGGAACAAAGTCAGGAAATGGCGAGCGCAAGCCAAGCAGGGGCAACCTTTTCCTCAATGTAGCGTCGATAATCTTCTTGTGTTTTCCGGATTCTTGAGTCTTTAATCCTATGTCAGGTAAGTTGCCGCAAACTGCCAATTGTTCAGAGAGCTCACGCGTCACCATCTTCGTCGAGCCCGCTGCTTCGGCTGACCGACGCAATCAAATCGAAATTATTTCTAGAGTTGCGAGTATTGGATGGTCGCAGGGATTGTCTTGTGGCCATGGTTGATATTCCTTGCAGCTGGCAAACGAATATTACTAGACGGAAGGAGTAGGCGGCCTGTGAATCACGTTACACCTCGCTACATATGCGGAATATTTTCCATTCCAGTATCTTGTGCATATTCTCGCCGCTGCATTGACTGCTCTAGTCATATGGACACGAACCAGCCGCGAACAGCCGCGAACCAGATCGGAATCAGTCGAATCCCCTCGAGTTGCAGTCCTCATTAACTTGATACGTTTAGATGGTACCACTACGCATGCCTAGACGAAGCCAGTATATGGTTTAGACGAGAGGCTCATTCATATCATATAAAATGAAAGAAAGGAACAATCGGACGAAGCCTAGACTAGCTCTGCCAACCGCGCCATCGGCTGTCTTGATACATGCTTCAAGAAACTTCATCTCTTCCTCCAATGCGAAGACTTTTTGACGTAGTTGGTCCGGCGCGTCAGGCACATCCTCATCGAAAAAGGTGTCAAGGCCGACCTCCAGCGGAGAAGGAGCAAAGTCAATTAATTCATTGAGATGATCGATACTCAACGAACTGCTGATTGCCTGGGGCTCTCTCTGAAGACAGTATCTATTGATGCTTTGGCGAAAGAAGTAGACGGTTGAGGATGCTGAGCCCGGTTACGAGACTTTCTGGACAGGTGGAAGATTTCAGGATGTAGGAGGAACTCGAGAGCCTTCTGCTGATTACCAGTGAGGCAAGAGAGCGCGTTCGCCTTAAGAGTACGGTTTTTGTCGGTGATAGGGTTCCAGCTCCACAAATCCGTAACTGAATGGATAGAGCGACATTAGTCAAAGAGATTTAGATGAAAACATGTGTGGCGTACTGTACCGTTTCTCCGCCTTCTTCAACCTTTCCACCTCGTCTGTTGTAAGGACTTTGTCCCCGCGATGTTGACGGTCTTGAATAGAAGGGATAGGGTTATAGACAATGTCATTGAGTACTGGAGGAATATCAGATATTGCGCCAGGAAAGTAGCGGCTGGAACTAACCGCGAATTAATGTGTCCAATACCTCGCGCCGATATACGTGGTCTTGGATATCAATCTGAGACTTTAGAGTCGGGACTTTTGCGGTAATGTGTTCCAGACGGATGCTTCAACCTTATGAGCTCTTCAGTGTCTCTCTCTTTCTGGAAGCGCTTTAATTTCTCGAGACTGATTCAAATCAGTGAATGTCAGACAAATGAACTCGAGGGCACTCACTCGTCTAAGTAGGATGATAGATGATTTTTTCTGTCCCGTCTGCGAAGTTCCGTCTGCGAGTCTAGAGATGCTGTGACAACACCCTGACCGTCCTCCTCGCTAATGTGAAGCCGCGCTAAATCGAAAGAATTGTCAAGCTCGCCGGCGGCTAATTGGACTTGATAGACGTCGTTCGGTGTAATCGCTGCTGCCGCTTTATCTATCCAAATTTCTTTGGCGTCTCCGTTCATCTGTTGGAGAATGACTTTCGTCGATAAACGTAGGCGTTTCGAGGGCGAAGTAGAAGGCGTAGGGGTTGGAGATCGCTTGGACATGTTGTAAAGAATTTGGAGGAAATTTCCAACTAGAACCAAGGGCGGCGTTGTGGAGGAGCCTGAGGAGGTAACCTAATTAGCGGCCCGGCCTTCCCGGCCGTGACAGTTTTGGCACGAACATGGCCAACAGCACACTCTTGCTCCAGTCATTCATCTAAATCAAGGTTATTTCCTGCCAGGGATTCCAAGGACAAAGATCGTATCAGCCAGGTCCGGGTTGAAGCCTCCGCTTGGCATGAAACCTCTCGATACGCGAATCTGAGTATCGACCAAGCCTTCTCCCAAACTTTGGCTCGTAATGTGTCGATTATTGAGCAGAAGGCCTTGTTCGCAAAGGCATTATCCGTCTCAAACAGTCTAGAGACAGACGGCTGTTTTGTCAATGGTTCGAATTTCGTGTAATGGGATTGTCTGAGGCATTTCACATACAGATGTGATCAAATGGGGTGCGTGTCTCGGGAGGTTGAAAAACAAAGCTAGGATGAGAGATGTTTCGTAGACTCCAAACTGTGAGCTAGGTTAATGAAAGTGCGGTTTGTATTTACCTTCCACGGCAAGATAATATCCCTTCGCGAAGTTTCCCTGTATTCTTCTTGAGAAACATCGATATAAGCATGAGAGCACCATGAAAGAGAATCATGATGTTCTCCTGATCATTCTTTAGTTTTCGCTGATCCTTGTTGCTCAAGAGACCTTGAAGCTTGAGTGACTAAAGTTAGGAAATGATAGCGGAAGCCAAGCAGTCAATGTAGCGTCGATAATCTTCTTGTGTTTTTTAGTTCCCGAGTCTTTAATCCTATGTCAGAAAGGTGACCGCGAACTGCCATCAAGCTGCGTTTCGTCGACCCCGCTATTTCGGCCGACGCGATTAATTCGTGATTATTTCCGGAGTTGCGAATATTGGATGGTCGCAAGGATTGCCTAGTGGCCATGGTTGATATTCCTTGGAGCTAGCGAACGAATACTAGACGGAAGGGAGAGGAAGTAAGGACGGCCTGCAGATCACGTTACACTTCTCGCCATGGTCTTGAGCATATTTGCTGAGTATTTTCCATTCCAGTACCTTGTGCATATTCTCGTCGCTGCATCGACTGCTCTAGTCATATGGACATTCTCTCAAGGCCGGCGAACCAACCGTGAACGAGATCTTCACGCACGAGTAATACTCGTCACGGTGCGCTTTCAATGGTTTCGATGTTACTGGCGCTGAACTATTCATAGGGTGGCTTCACACCGCTAGGGATGACTTTACTGCAGAATTTAGCAGAAAGAGGAGCCCATATCATCGCCTTGACTTCGGAATCAGTCGAATCCCCTCGAGTTGCAGTCCTCATCGACTTGATACGTTCAACGACCTCCAACGAACAAATATATGCAGAGCACTGTGATTTGGCTTCACCAGAGTCCATCAAAGGATTCTGTGAACGCTTTGGGAAGTCAGAAGACAAGCGACTGGATGCTCTGGTCTTTGCTCATGAATATCAGCATATAGGCTCGTTCGGTATGTTCTCCGACAACAGGGATGCTGCAGAAGAGAGAGAAGTGAAATCATTGGCCACCTTCTTGATCACCACTCTACTTCTCCCTGTTCTTCTAGTTGCACCTGTCGGACGAGACATTCGCATCATCAACGTCGTGAACCGCTTCTATGCGGCGGCGGCGGCCAGTCCTTTAGTTCGTCTCGAATTCCCCTCGACACTCGATCCCAAGCCAGTCATTACATCCACGTTCCTGGAAGAGGGCACCAGAGCCCTGAGGACCGTCATTTACACCCGACATCTGCAGAGAATCCTAGACGCTCTCCCTACTGCTGGTCAGGTCCCCGAGACCGATAGCAGCCAGAGCTCTGTTCCTGTAGTCAGCAAAAAAGTCCAAAAATCGAACATTGTTGCTGTTTCCGTATCACCTGGAATCAGTCGAGCTGACACAGTATCCCTCATGTTCAACGCGAACTGGGCGGTAACTCCAACACCTTCGTGGCTTGGTTTCTTCATGTCAGTCATTGTCTCTCCCAATTTCCTTATTCTTGACGACTTTTTTCAGATACATTACGCTTCCATCCACTATTGCTCCTATTCGTCAAATCACCTTTTGCTGCTACCCAGACGATACTTCATGCATTATTTCTTCCAACACCATTTAAGGTTGTCTCACAAATAGGGCTACGGTCTCCGTCACAGAAGAGGGACATACCACAAGGAGCTCCAATTGATGCTTCCATCTTGGAGATGCCTGAGGAAGTGCTCAAACCAGGGAGCGCTCTATGCCGAGTGTGCCGTTGTAAAGTTGGATGTTCGCAAGCCCGTCTTGCCAGTTCCAGAAAAGTCGACCGACAAGAAGAAAAATCCACGAGCGCCCGAAGATGACGAATTCGGCGGGCCAAGCACAGGCCAGTTGGTTTGGGAGGCTTATGAAGATGCTCTGAAAGTCTGGGACAAGTCGACTCCAGTTCCAGCGGAGTCATCCAAGTAAGGTGAGTTCCGCTATAGAGGGCCTTACATCGTTTTGTATTAAATTACACTATATAGGATTAATATCATAGAAAGAATCATCATCCGTCACTGGATTGCTCCGTCACTGTCGCTACTGAGCTCTTCCACCGGCGAGCCACCTTCAGTCAGCCTAGATTCTAGCACGACCTTTGGTTTGAGCAGAATAAATTTATCCCATTCTCCCTCCTTTCCCGCCACTTTCTTTGCACAAAGAAGCCCAAGATCTATTGTGCATAGAACCTGGTTCCCTGTTGCGGCTCACTTTTGTTTCGTCTCGCCCAAAAGCATCGTCCATTGAGCTTTTGTCGAACAAGGCATCGGGGGCCTTTTTATTCTATCAGCAGTCCACCAAAAGCAGCAGGATAATCTCGACGCACCACATAAAGTGTCAGAAGCTCGCAGGTGGTAACAGATACCCCGACAACTCGGTTGAGATGTATCGAACTTGCTGTTATTCGAGTAATGTGATCGCCAAAGTTTTCCAGGACCGTCTCGCGCAGATGGCCCTCTGTGTCTTTGACACCGGCGGTGATCAGAATGTTCACAAACGCGTCCAGAAAATATTCGGTCATATCCGGCGGCTCGTCGAAAAGATGTTGAACATACGTTCGAGTCAAGACTCGCCAGCGAGACGAGATTCCTTGTTCCTCTGGGTCACTGTCAGCTGCCTAGAGTTGCAGAACAACCGGGAAATCACTCGCCCGACTCGCGCAGTCGCTCATAGAGGTCATTCAACAGCCTTTCGCTTTCACGGTCATGAAAAAACCATGAAGTGATGTACCAATCAGCATACCTGGGTCAAACAAAATCAACCGACAAGTAGAAATCGATGATTTAAAGACTTACGCGCACATGGCGGCTTGGAGAGTCATCTGGATTAGAATTGGATCGTCATGATGCTGCGAATCTCGCAACAGCACTGTCATCCTTTGGCCCAATATCTCCGCAATATGTTCACATGCTTCCTGCATCTCTTGGGAGTCGTCCTGATCGCGACTCTTCTCCTCAAAGTGGAAGGTTTCGGCCATGGTAGCAGCAGTGTGGAGGATTTCCAGGTTGAGAGCTTCGACCAACTTCATCACGTCGTTTCCAGAAAGCTCGTCCGGTTTTGGAAGGAAAAGTTGAACCGCCTCTAGCTCGGTCGTACGCGTCTTGAGCATTTCGGCCGTTTGATTAAGCAAGAGCTTCATTCTTTCCACGTCCTCTTTCCACAAGTCCATCTCCTTCATTTGCGCTGCAACGCGGTCTTCCAACGCGTCTTTTTCGGCCTGCGATCCAAGGAGATCGATATCCAAGCCAGCAGAATGCTGCTTCGCCTGGTCCAGCTCCTCTTTGGCCTGGGCTAGCTCAGCCTGCTGGGCTTTCACCCTGGCTTGAGCAGCAGAGAGAGAGAGTCGCAGACTGTTGATTTCGGCTTCGCTTTCCTCTGTCTGGGCCAATGGGTTAACAATGGGATCTGGCTGAGGGACAGGTCTCCTGGAAACTGTTCTCCTGCAGAACTCCCAGATCTTGACGCTATATAAAGATATCAGCGATAAAACACCGGTACCCAAGATTCCGACACCGTATGCAAAAGTTGTATTTTGCGACGATATCCGCGACATTGGGAAGACGGTTTCCGAAGCAATGGGTGGCATGAAGAGCCGAGCTTTATGGCGAAAATGTAAAGTTCAGGCATCACACG
Organism: Mycena floridula; assembly: GCA_029320655.1. NCBI lineage: Eukaryota > Fungi > Basidiomycota > Agaricomycetes > Agaricales > Mycenaceae > Mycena > Mycena floridula. The sequence goes on from JARIHS010000001.1 coordinate 4,683,456, forward strand.
AGGCAAACGTGCAGTAATTACTCTCCGTCATCCTCATGGTCTAGGTGAGATCAGGGCGCTTATCGACCTTGGACGTGAGGCAGGACATCCTGGAGCTATTGGTACCATAATGAATCTGGGACAGCTCATGGAAGAACCGTGTTGTCTACGTTTCAAACTGCCCTTGTTACATTTTTGTCGGTGTCATAGAGGCTGTGTGAGAGTTCGAATCCATTTAAACTTCGTGTAAAGATACGCGAACATGTTACATTCAAGCGCGTTTTGATCCCGTCGACCCTCGAGGATTTGTTAATTACTGTCGTCACAGTGGGCTAGGATTTTATCCGACTTTCCTACTTTCAGAATTCCTTCCATCTGATTTAACAGGCCATTTTCTGGTAATTTAAACAAACCAGGACGAGCCGCCCAATGTTTCGACCTCGCGTAAACGGATCTCGAGAGGCGTCGGATGGATATCAAATAATTACACTGCGGACTGTGTCAATATTTCTTCGATGGTCTCCACCAGAGTGTCGACAATTGTCTGGATCTGCTCCGGCGTAACGTTGTACGCCGGAGAAATAATGATGTGGCTCCCTGTTCCTTTCAACTTGGAGCCACCGGAAAGACCCATCACTATAACTCCTTTCTCTAATACCAGCGCTTGCACCCTCAAGGCAAAAGGTGAGTCGCCTTTGAGATCAATTTTTGCCGCATGAGGACCATCGAAGTCGAATTCGATACCCCAGAATCCGCCTGCGCCACGGATGTCAAAAATGAATGGAGCAGCCAGAGAGTTTGGACCCAGGAGACGTTCATTCAGCAGTTTTTCTGGTCTCTTTTAGTCGCAGCTTATAACGGGTGGGCCGACGTACCAAGATATGCACCTTGAATACGACAGTTTTCGAGCAGATTCTCTTGCTGGATGACTCGTTGAACGGACAAAGAGGCAGCGCACGCGAGTGGATGAGCCTGATCAAGAGTTGGCCATAGAGTTTAAGGGTTAACCTTCAAAAAGTTTACCTGGTAAGTATGCCCGTGTTTCCAGAATCCTGCACCATCTCGGATACCATCGGCGACCTTTTTGTTAAAAAGCACAGCTCCGATAGAGGCATAGCCTCCACCTAGGCCTTTAGGCTACTGCCTTGAATATCTGGCTTGAGAAGACAGTCAGCTATTACTAGTGCTGAAAAGTAGCAGCACATACTGAAGCTCCTCCATAAGCTTGCCACCCATGGACCGAGCCCATGCGACCCATTCCACTCATGACTTCATCGAGAATGAAGAGAGCTCCATATTTGTGGCATACGCCCTTCATTGCACTGAGATATCCTGCTGGTGGAGGTACGACTCCAGAAGTAGCCCCAACTACCGTCTCTGCGACGACTGCTGATTTGAGAATTTGCCGCTTTTGAGATGAATGGATCACTGACATCCGATTACAGTGTCTGGACCGAGCTCTATGAACTTGTCCTCGAGCTCTTGTCGCAAGCGGTCTACATATTGTTCTTCTGTCTCGTCTGGCTTTTGAAAGCGCTTGGCATAGGCGGGAGATACGTGATGAAAGTGTTCAGTGTCCAGAATCGACGCATATGGAGCTCGACGACCAGGATGGTAGGCTGAAGTAACAGTTGGAACAGAAACAGAGCCTTTGAAACCAACGAACCAAGACTTAGCGTCCCGAGAGTATTACCATGATAACTAAGTTCTCTTGCGATAAAATTGGTCCTCTTGGACTGGCCTTGTTCGTAATAATACTGGGACGTAGGTCAACAGAGCCCAGATGGATGTAAATAGAATGAACCTGTCTTGCAAGCTTCATGACACCTTCCATTGCCTCTGAACCTAGCGATCTTGTCAGATAGTGACTATTGACCTGTGCAGGATCCATTCACCTCCTGACACAAAGCCACAGAGCTCAAAGGCGCCTTCGCTTTGATCGATGAGGAATTTGGCTAGCTCTTCAGCAGGTTCATTGGAGAGCTGCATGTTGTACACATCTGTAATCATCGCGTTCAAAGATCAAGAATCGGAGAAGAAACTAGAAAAAGCGTACAAGAGAGCTTATCAACTTGGTCCTTGATGGCCTTCACAACAGCAGGATGTCCGTTACCGATGCACGCGACAGGCAGCTCCCCCAACAGCATCGATGACAGTACGACCATCTTGCAGTGTGATATAGACGCCATCACCAGAAACTGCTACAGGAGGCCTCCATGGCGTTCGATGCAGAATAGAGCTGGACATGGTAGATAAGAGTGAAATGAACGAGATTCTGCCATGACGAATCGCAGCAAGGGCCAGAGAAAAATGCGAACTCGGAAGTCTACGGCCGAAATGCAGGATGTTGATCCGAGCAATAAAATTGGATAAAATAAAATAAAACTCTGAATTCGAATTATTAACGGTATGTGCTACAGCCTCACCAGAGACCCAATCCTACAACAGACAGATCCCAAAATACAACCTCTATGAAGCCATTACACAGGGCACTTCTTCTCCACCGCTCAAGGAAGGTTCAGTTCCATAGTCAGATCTTGTGATCTCGTTATAGATCATCACTGTGAAGAATCAAGCCAATGAAGATAAGTGGACCCAAGGAAAAGGACTGACCCTTCAACTCCCCCTTGCTCAAAGCCTGTCCCCCTTCGCCTGTCACAGGGTCAGTCACCGAGAGCTTCAACTCCAAGAAAAAACATACCCTGCTCTTCGAAATCGAAAAATGCAGGTGGCAAAGGGAGCGCCGTCGGTTCGTCTTGTGGATCGTGGTAAGGCTTCACGAAAAAGTGAGTTTGAATTCGGAGAAACAAAAAGACACGACATACAGCAAGGTACGGATGTCGAAGTGCTTCTTCCACCTATTCAAGGGTCCATCAGGGACTGGCGGATACAATGATCATGGACATACCTCGATCCTTCCTTTGGGACTGAACGCCAAAAGTTTATCTAGTAGGTCGAGGGCCAAGGGATTAGCGGTTGGGAAGAGCTTGACAAGATCAGAATGGATCGGTCAACAATACAACTTGTCCTACCTTGGCAAAAGAAACCCTTTTGCGAAAAGGGAGAGCTCGGATGTATTCTCGACTTCTGGCGCTGCTAATAGCATAAAAGTCGTCGATGGAAGGTGTACCCAGGAGGTCAAGGATGATGGATAATTGGTGGTGATAATCGCGACCGGGGAACAGGGGTTTTCCGCTTAACATCTCTGCTAGCACACAACCCACTGACCTGTAAATGAAGTTGGAATCTGAAAAGACTGATCAATGAAGAAAAGAGACGGACCAAACGTCGATAGCTTTAGTATATTGCTTGAAGGTCAACATCACTTCGGGCGCTCGGTACCATCTGAGGGACGGGTTATCAGCAAAGCCGTAATCTGGAGAGATTGTTACACCCACCTAGTAGCGACATACTCGGTCATGAAGCTATTACCATCACCTCCATTGCTGTGCTTCGTACTTCGGGCCAGGCCGAAATCGCACAGTTTGAGGTCGCAGTTGGCATTGAGGAGGAGGCTACGAAGATTAGTAGAGAACAATACAAGGAGATGGTATTCACTTTGAAGGCTTCAGATCCCTATGAAGGACATCCGCGGAATGTAGCGCTTTCAGCGCTCGTAGGGTCTGGAGAAGACAATTGGCCAAAATCGATCCAATGAATAAGACATACCTGATACAAGAAATACTGACAATGGTCATCACTGAGCTCCTGCGTTCGAATGACGCGATGAAGGTCCTGCAGCAATAATGAGCAATAGAGAACAACTCGAATAAATGCACTTGCAGTCTCCATTAGCTCCTGAACCAGATATACTTCTTTAAACTCTTCTAGATTGGGTGGTCGTAGTATATCCAAGATGGCTATAATGTTTTCGTGGTGATAGCCAGTATTATTGAAATGCCTTAGCAGCTTGATTTCCCTCAGGGTCCTCAGGGCAAACATTGAATGGTCAAAGGGCGATATGCGCTTTATTGCGACTTTACGGCCACTAGAATGATAGAATCAGCTCTGAATTCAGCCCACAGGAAAAACAGACCTGGCAACATGAACGGCAGAGCATACGACCCCATACGCGCCTTCGCCGATCAAGGACAACGGAGTATAGGGCGCGGAATCTGGAAGCAGGAAGGAAGTTTCCGACGACATGGTGCTAAGACGGATACGAGCCTTAGAAGGAATCATGAATACAGTAGACAAAAACGTACCTGTAGCCCTGTCCCAGTATTCAAATCTACTAATTCCAATTGTGGATCTCTGCAGTTATCAAGGAATGGTCCAGCAGTGAACTAGGGTCTGATTTCGTCGTCCAGTGGCGTAGATGTAAAGCAAGCGAGACGGCGAAAAGGAACGATGGAATAAAATTCCAAACAGCAAGAAACAGCGGTGCCTTTTGTTCTTCCGCTTGCACCGCCACCGTCTTAGGAGCTCCAGCCCTCGCCCTGAATGAAATTTTGGAAAAGTACAACAGAATACAGTATTACGGCTTGGCTTCAATCTAGACCAGCATATCTTACATCTGCGTTGGCCTCGAGCCAGGCAACCCAATTCTTCAGATAAGAGCCACCGTTGGCGACCGTGGACGAGTCGCCTACAATACACTACAAACTCGGTGAATTACTGGATCAAAATCAAAAGTAAAACATACCAAGCTGCGTTTAGCTCTTGTCATAGCCACTGACGAAGATATGAGATTCAGCCACAAGTCTGATTTGCACGACGGACCATTGAGCCGGCGTTTCTCCTTGAGGAATCCGACCTTCTCGCTTTTCATTGCTTCTAACCAGACTGATGACAACCGCGTCTTTTTCACGACCTTGCATCCCATCGACCGTCCCGATCTCCACCAATTGTTCGTACTGGGGGCGAAGAATCAGGGAAAGCAGCGCAACTTGCGCTTGATAACTGTTAAACGTCAAATCAATAATCAATCTGTGAAATCGACCAGGACAGCTTACGGGGTAATCACAGAAATCTGCTGCGGCATGATGCCATTTCGAACCAATTCGTCAACCCAATTCTTCACAATGGTAGCTTCATTCTCATTGCAGCGACTTCCTTCATCGCCATCTCCATCCATTCTCTCGAAATACTCTAAACCGCTTGTATCGTAAAATACGACCGGTGTTGCAAGAGTTTCCTTTCTGTCATCTTCAGATTCTGCTTGGGCGTTCGGAAGATCAGCCAATAAGCGGGAAGAAACGGTCGGATCTGATTTGAGCTTGGAGCCATAAAGTGTTTTGGAAGGAAATTCGCAGATTTGCGAGTGCATTCTGTAGAGCAGTCAGCTTGATAAAGTTTCATAACAAGAAGATAATGATATGGACCTGTATTGCACCTGAAGCATCCGCTTGATCTTGGGTCCATACATTCGCTCTAGACGGTCAAACAGGGTCGTCTCCAGCGTCCGCGGAGGCCGCAAGACCGGTATCTTCTGCTTTGGTTTGACTGAAGGCGCTTCATCCATTACAGAGTCATTGCTATCCGATTCCTCATCGTTCGACTCTATAGACTTCGAGCTTGCGGCTTTCGTGTTATCGGAAGCTGTCTTTTTAGGTGTTTTCGGCGTCTTCTTCCCTTTTCCAGACTTGTCGATCGACAGAATCGTTGGAGGTAGTTGCATGGGATCACCAGCTAGAATTAGCTTCTTGGCTTTGAAAATAGGTATCCAGCATACAGCCTCTAGAGCTTGCGTTGCCTTCATCAATGATGGCTACATCAAACTCTTGGTTTTGCATCTGTCGCCCACCAGCAGAGTGGCAGGTAGCAAGGACAACCTCGATTCAAGTCAGCCGACAGAAGGTTATCAGGTCATGGTAACGGCACCTGTGAGCTCCTGAGGACTGAGATCACTATCCCTCTCTCACGCGACCGATATCTATCAGAGATCAGTCGACGAGCAGCTATCAGGAGACTTGGCGCACTCCTTTCGTAGAGCCTTCACATCGTCCCACATCTTCTTGCGCTCTGCCCCTCTAGGAGGCTTTCCCTTGGCTCCCTTGCCTTTGCCAGAAAGTAATGCCAATGTCGCCTCTAGCTCATCCTTGACATCCTTGGTCAAAGCAGCCTGCATAGTTTTTAGAAATGAAAGATCGATCTGAACAGCTACAAAACATACCTGGTCTGTGCGAGATGCCTTAACTTCTAAAGTTGAATCTAAGATTCCTGCCTGCGACATCACTCGAGCTGGATGTCCAATTCGTGTAACCTTGAGACGGCTTGCATTATTTTCCACCGGAAGAGCCAAGAGTCGTTCGAGTATATTGTCTACAGACAAATTCGAGGCTCCGCAAACGAGAAGGCGCTGAGGTCTGAGATTCCAAGGTGATATAGTTGTAAGCTGTCGGATGATTTCAATCAAGGTGTGCGTCTTGCCTGTGCCTGAAGAGAAGGTCAGACTGGGATAAAGTCTGTTCAAGATAACGACAAACCTGGTGGACCATGTATACAAGCGAATTCAGGACTTTCTAAACAGAATTGTATTGCATCCTTTTGACTTTGATTCAGCGTTTCGTCCAAGAATGTTATGCCTGACGCGATGGGATTGGCTGCTGAAGGACTCGACATTCCTAAAAGAACACGGGCCAAATTTGTGGTTGCAGGGCTAACGCTAGGCTATCAGATTATCATAAGTGAAGCTGGCTGCAGGAAAGAAGGGACAGACAGTTGCTCCTTTGGCGACCATTTCAAGCTGATCCAAAGCTTTGTCCATTCGGTCATAGGTGACACTGTTCGTCAGCTTCAAAATCCGACATCTCTCAGGTATATCGAGGTCAGGTATCTTCCGAGTCGACCGCGATAACGATGCGAGTATCAGAGACCTGGAAATCGCGTTAGGGTGCTCTATGAAGCGAAGTAATGAATCAACCTTGTAGACGACGCCTTCGACCGATCTGCGGGTCTCTGATGCATCTTTCTTGCCCTTCTTTGAACCTGCAGAGGAGACATGTGCCTCGATGCGGGCCAGATCCCCAGGTCTGAAGGTATGATGATTGGGGAACACTTGGCTAGAATGATACGCCGATGGTTGCTCAAGCTCGACTAGACTGCACTTGGATATCGTTAGAGCTAGTGGCTGATGTCTGACGAAGCTCACGTTTTACCGCCTAACCCAATATTCACATTCACGACGCCTAGGCCTCCAAGTGACAATCCTTTTTGTTCGAGAATTTTAGGTCCACCAATGTGAAAAGAGAAGAGCACTGCGGTCGATCTCTGCTTGTCGATCTTGTGCCAGCAATGATTTATGTTTTTCCAGGAAAGCAGTGAGTTGCTCGTCCGAGGTAGCCCTGATTTGAAAGTTGAGGAGCTCCACGAAAATTTTTTCAAGTCAGCTGCAGTCTGCCTCATAATTACATTCAAAAGTTAATTCATGAATAAAACTGTTCCTTTGTCGTATATTGCCTGCAACGGGCTTTCCGGGTCGGACTTTCAAATTTAGGACCTTGTGTTACCGGCTTGGTTGCCGCCATCCTCTTGCTCTCAGCTCACGAATTTTTTTCAAGTCAGCTGCCGTGAGCCGAGCTCGGCTCGGAATCTCCTTTCTCAACAAGTCCCCTTTCTACCACAATTCCAGCAGAACCAGCACGTTCAACATGTCAAAGGCCCTTGCAATCGCATTCCTCAATCCCCGACGACTTTTATTTCCAAAACAGAAACAGTCACAGTAATCGACACTGTTCTCCCCTTCATCGTCCATCGAAGTTTGGATTTACTGCAAGCCTCAGACGAGCTGGTCTCCCAGTTCATCCCAGCCTGGTCCCGATACACGTTGGACCCGGTCCAGTTCCGAGCATTGGAAGATACCAAGAAAAACCTCCTCATCCGGCTCATCCGTCAGTCCCTGGAATCTCTGCGGAAAACGTTGGAATTCCCAATCGTCGAGTACAACCTTGAATATGTCGCCTTTGTGGACGATGAAATTGATCCAAACAAGACACCTAGAATAAACTTCACCACCATCCTCTTTCAAATTCTGCACAACGCTCGGACAGAGCCTGAAGCGAACCACGCCCTGGTTCAAATTTTCAATGCCTTCTTTTATGAGTTGCAGCACCTACTACTTAGGACGTCAAAATACAATGTATGTTCTTTTTTCCATCCGATTCGAATCCGTAATGATATTTATGCGGTGTCTTCAGTTAGGCTCCTTTCCGCTCCACATTTACGGAGCCGAAGCAGCTCAAAAATCAGCAGTAATCAATACGCCACCCAGGTATAAATTCGCCCTTTCTCGCCAGGCAAAAACATACCGTGGAGAAGGTGGGGAGATGTGGGAGGTTGATAACTTTGGAGGCATAGTGTCTCTTGTCCAGGACACATCACATTGTGAGTAGATGATGATTTATGCATAATAGTCTCTGATATTGCTATAGCGTTCAGAAAAATCTTCAGGTTGGAGGTAGTTCGAAAGGACCTGTATAATGGTATCTTGATGGATTCGGATGTCCGCGCCATTCTCTGCCGTATACTGGACTCAGACATGTGGCCGCCTGGCACATTGTTCAACGGGTCAGGTCTCGTGCGACCCTTAACTTCAGTATACAGGGGGATGCTGCGGCAGGCAGAGCAAGAGCAGATAGATGGAAACCGGTTTCCGGCCGAGCTCTTTTGGTCAAGCGTCACCGCCGAGACACCAGCGAGAGCGCCATTTCGCCTGTTTTCACGTCTGTTCAATCATTCGTCCAATAAGCAAGTTGGATGTCGCGTTCCTGTCACCATTCCCACATCTTCAAGTTCTAGAAGCTTTTTAACTTGGAAATTTAATAGGTGCGTGCAAGCCTACCATTTATATCTCCTCAGTTTAACCAACAAATGTTACAGGTCCAAAAGCGATACCCTAACACCTCGGAGGTTCGCTGCAAAATGATGCAGAGTATAGCAGAGAGACCGAGGAAAAGGTCAGCCCACAGTAGGATAAAGTCTGTTCGAGATATCGACGAACCTGGTGGACCATGTATACAAGCGAATTCAGGACTTTCTAAACAGAATTGTATTGCATCCTTTTGACTTTGATTCAGCGTTTCGTCCAAGAATGTTATGCCTGACGCGATGGGATTGGCTGCTGAAGGACTCGACATTCCTAAAAGAACACGGGCCAAATTTGTGGTTGCAGGGCTAACGCTAGGCTATCAGATTATCATAAGTGAAGCTGGCTGCAGCAGGAAAGAAGGGACAGACAGTTGCTCCTTTGGCGACCATTTCAAGCTGATCCAAAGCTTTGTCCATTCGGTCGCCAGCTTCAAAATCCGACATCTCTCAGGTATATCGAGGTCGGTATCTTCCGAGTCGACCGCGATAACGATGCGAGTATCAGAAACCTGGAAATCGCGTTAGGGTGCTCTATGAAGCAAATAATGAATCAACCTTGTAGACGACGCCTTCGACCGATCTGCGGGTCTCTGATGCATACTCTTTCTTGCCCTTCTTTGAACCTGCAGAGGAGACATGTGCCTCGATGCGGGCCAGATCCCCAGGTCTGAAGGTATGATGATTGGGGAACACTTGGCTAGAATGATACGCCGATGGTTGCTCAAGCTCGACTAGACTGCACTTGGATATCGTTAGAGCTAGTGGCTGATGTCTGACGAAGCTCACGTTTTACCGCCTAACCCAATGTTCACATTCAAGTGGCAATCCCTTTTGTTCGAGAATTTTGGGTCCACAATTTGAAAAGAGAAGAGCAACGCGGTCGATCTCTGCTTGTCGTTCTTGTGCCAGCAATGATTTATGGTTTTCCAGGAAAGCAGTGGGCTGCTCGTCCGAGGTGGCATGACCTGAGACGAAGTCGCTTTCGTGAAGTTGTTCGAGAGTCGGAACAAAGTCGGTTGTTGGGTCGTGCTTACGTCAACAACCATTTTTCTCTTTCTACCTCGATGGACTCACCCTGGGACGATGATGCCGACGAGTATAGCACCGCTGATGCAGAGTGGACAAAAATGTCGTCTGAATTCACAAATGCACGTCATCTCGCGCTGATCTGGATTTATTACTGATTGTTATCCAGGGGGGTTACCGCGAAGGAATTACTGCTGGGAAAGAGTCTGCTCTCCAAGAAGGTTTTGATGCAGGTTTTGCCGTAGTTGGTGCACCTATCGGCCGTGAACTAGGCTTGCTGCGTGGAATTTCGTCCGCGCTCATCGCCTACATGTCCTCAAACTCGGGTCACCAGATGGATTCTCTTCTAGTAGAAGCTCGCGACATTGCATCCAAGCTTGGAGAAATACGTTTCTCTGACCTCGCGCCTCGCGATCTCGAGGCCGAAGAGCATGCACGACAGCATCTTGACGATGAACAAGGCCTGGACGCGGAGAATGACGAACTGGCCGAGAAAAGAAAGCTGGAGAAACTAGAGGACATGCTAGCTGAACTCACTCCGGGTGATTCGGGAGCTCTAGGTCGTCCCACTGTCGAGGATGTTCGCAGCCTCAAGGCGCGACTCGAGATTCTTTCCCAACAGATTGGAATCGATGTTCACTGGAATTGATCTGGTCTACTCTGCCCTGGCGGTTCGAGACGTCCCCGAACTCCGTTCTGGCTATTGCAAGTATCTTTTTCTTGAACTCTTCCGCCGAGATCTCACATGTCAACTTGTTAAGCGCTGATGAGGGCGCTGTCCTGGCAGCCAAGATGGAACGAGGCTAGCTACTGGATCTTGATCTATTTAGGTTCAAGATTTGCAGGACCAAGGCTGTGCAAAATTCACTGCTAAGAATCTATCATGAAGTCTTCTCGTACTGAAAGACATTATCAGATATTATCGACGACATGACGCCGCAGACGGCTGGGAACAGAACAATACTTCGTCCTTGTCGCTTTGATATCGCACCCCTGGCTACTTCCTGGCTCAGGTGCCCCAGACCGAGGTTCGGCAGACATTAATCATTTTGATGTACTTATGATGAGATTCGAAAAATCAGGGATGAGACTTGCGGTATAGAAGGATCATGACAGATGGCTTCCTGGTACGAAGGTTATTCCGCCAGTAGCGGCCAGAGAAAAGCATCTTTTAAATAGCCCTGACCTCTCGGCTTGCACGAGGTTATGTCCCTTTACGGGTTTAGATTCCAAGTAAATATCTCGGCTTCGACTTTGGACCTGCTCCTTGTTCTTGTTCCTCCATCTGATTCGTTGCGCCATCATGGTGACCAACGTTCAGAGCCTTCCTGTTGAGCTCCTCAGCAGAATCTTCGTCTTGGGGGCTCACTTCAACTACCCTTACGTTGACGGGCCATTTTTATTCACTGGCCTGACACCGTACAAGTCGCCCTCGACGTCATTCCAGGTCGATGTTTCACAGGTTTGCAGTACCTGGCGAAGAATTGCGGTCGGGACGTCGGCCTTGTGGTCCGTCCTTCATTTCCATGAGCCTCGAGACATCAACAAAGCCCGAACCTTTCTGCAGCGATGCAAACCGACAAACCCAACTTCATTCACTTCGGCCCATACACTCGACATACTGGTAGCAACTGTTTCCCTCGAGGAAAAGTTGCCAGGCAAAAACATATCGAGTGATGAGCTCGAAGAGATTTTCGACTTGCTTGTACCGCTGACACCCCGTTGGCGGTCTTTCCATCTCTATGTTCGGGATTCTCACTGCAAGGGAATTGCCCGTCACCATCTCTCGACTTGTGGACCTGCTCCCAGCCTCATCACTCTGCAGTTATTCCACTTCGAGGATTTTAAAACCTCGCAAGACTTATGGGAAGCTACCCACAAGCCACCAGTCATTGTATTCAACAACGAGATCCCCAAGTTGAAGAATGTCTCCCTGATTGGGGTGAACATGCCATGGAGAGGGCAAGAAGATGACCCAGAGATGCAAGGAGATTATTTTGTTATGGGCGATTTGGATCGCATCGAACTGGCCTTGCACACCAAGGCTATCAGGCCGCCTTACAGGTACTGGCAGAACATGCTGCTAGGTTCTCCAAATCTCCAGAGTCTCTCGCTGACCTACTCGGGCCCTAAACCGGAAGACAGTACAGATCCCGCTACTTCCTGGTTGCCTATCTCTCCAGAGACGATGGTTCCACTCCCTTCGTTGACCCAGCTCTCTCTCGCCGACCTGGATGATTCTGCATACGCCTGTAGTATCCTTGAGAGACTCCTGTGCAAGAATCTCAGTACTCTGAAGCTCCGCTTGCCAAGCCCTGATTTTACACCGTTGGTAGAGCTGCTCATCAAGCAGAACCTGCTTGACGAGGCCTCAGACGGATGGGAAAGTCCGCGGCGATCTTTTTCTTCAACTCCATCGAGCTCCTCACCAAGATCACCTTCACCGATTCTGAGCTTTCATGTGCCTTTTCCCAACATACGCCACCTCCATACCCTTGTCATCACGACATTCTCTTGCTCTTTCTCGTCGTTTCAGCAGTTGATGACAGCTCTGAGTGAACTCCGAGTGCTGGACATTAATTTCAAGAGTTTAACGATGACAAGCAGAGGTTCGGAAAATGTCAAGGAAGCTTGGAAGGTTTTCACCCAGCCTTGTTCACCGAAACTGCAGCATTTCACAATTTTTGGCTTATCGGGGCGGCATGCTATCGCTGTCATTCAGACGCGATATGCCAATCCCCCAGTTTTCGTCATCAGATGCAGTGAAAAGGAGGCACGGAATGATCCAGATTTAGATCGTCTGGTGACAGATCGTGGCGTCTGGGGTCCACCGAAGATATCCGACACCGAACTTGGAGAACAACTTGAGGGAAATCCTGATCCGAGGTGTTGTTTTCTGCCAGTGGAGGTACAGTGGATCGAAGAAGAAGATATGGATGAAGGAAGCGTGGCGTCGGACGATGAAGATGCAGATGACGGCGACGACCCCGACGACGACGACAACCAGGATTGACGATGGGCGCTCTTTCGCTTCCGAGGACAATTGACTGAACATCGCATGACATTTGTTTATTGGTCTTGTTTCTCAGTTATTCGCGTTGTATTATTCCCGCTTTAGCCACTATGGACCGCATTGCATCTTGGAACTTTGTATCTATTATTGGCCTTGGTTAGGGTTTAAGTACAAGTGGCGTCGAGTTTGGCATGGTACACTAGCGAAGCGGCCATTAAAGATTATAGCAGATCATAGCTCTCTGGACCGAGAATTTGAAAGCAAAGATCAACCAGTAGCCTCGAAAGCCTCCATCCGCGGTTCGGTGAACCGAACAATATAGCGTCAGTTACGCGTGTCCTTTCGAATCCGCTTCTGATTCCAGTGGCAAGAGCCCATAGAGATGTAGAAACAATGTTCATCGCTCCAGTTCGGAATGAGTCCGTCAACCCAATTCTGCAAATTCTCGAAGCTCCCTGAGATGCGATGATACTTCCTCCTTGAACATGGCGATGTCGTGGCTGTGTTTCACGATTGCACGAACCGTCTCGTCTTTCAAACGTGAGACCTTTTCGAGTTGTTCTCGGTAGCTGGAATCATAGGTCAGATGGATAATGCAAACAAGAACTGAGAGCTATACCTGAACTGCATGCCTTGGAGTTGAGATTTTACTCCCATTCCATTGGCTAGAGCAGCTGTCCTGGCATGGGCAAGATCACGCTCCAATCGTGCTGCTTCTCCATTGGCTACCAGGGCATCTCGTTGTGCAGCCTGGAAAACGTCAGAAGCAGAAGAAACGGGATAGAAAAAGCTCCTTACATCACGAAGATCATCCGCCTGTTCGTTGAGAGTCCCGATTTTTCTCTCCAACTCTGCCAGCTCATCATCAATGTTTTCACATTCTTGGGTCAAGAGATCAAGCTCATTGTCGACCTTGATACGCTCACTCTCGACAGAGGCGCGCTCAGACCGCTTAGATTCAGCGACGCTGTTCAAAGTGGGCTTGATAACCTTTCGGATATCTGCGCCGACTAGCAGCTGAGTCGGATTCGAAGCAGCGGTATTCAACTCCAAAGTCAGATCAATGTTTTGAAGTGGAGCCGGAAGTGGAGGAAGCAGGTCAAGGAGAGAAAGCAGATTGGTATAGGCCTCAAGGGCTTCTTCGGTCGCAGCAGCACGATTCGTGACGTTGACCTCGAGACTATTGGCGGTGCGATAAGTCTCGGAGATCTTCAGTTTGAGGTCCTCGATGTTTCTGGATAGCTGCTCGTGCTCGGTTGTCATTTGCAACACTTCTTCGGGCGTCAAATTCTGAGATTTAACAGTCTCGGAAAGCTGCTGTTGTTCCGCTTGAAGCTGCTCCAGATATGTCTCTATGAATAGTATCAGCAATCTGAGCAGTCACGTATCAGATGTTGCGCACTTCCAGTTGCTAACTCCGACTGCTCGAGAGCAATAGCGTCTGCTAATTTCTTCTGGCGACCCTGATATTGGGCCAGGATACGCTCGAATTTCTCGCAATCGACCACGAGAAGACCATTCTCTTTCTCGAGCTTGGCCATGGGGGCCTATTGTTGCTATTCAGTTGCGAATCGTGGGGACAGAAGCAACTCACAGCAGATGATTTGAGTTTATTGTACTCGATCTGCGCCTCGTCCAGCTGACGAGTTACCTGGTCCAAATCGCGGTTGATCCGTTCGTTTTTCTTTGCTGTATAGAAAGTGGGAATGAACAAAGCGACTCCTAATATGGAAATGCTCACCATAACGATCGTCAAGAGCATTCTGCGGTTCCGAAAAATCATCCTGAAGGTTGAGCCAGATTGTATACGCTTGTTGGTAATAGTCAAAAGCCAGGGCGCCATGATGTAGCATGTCATCAAATTCTTCGGGGACATCCTCTACTTTCTGTAATGAAGGATGACCACTTTCCAGATACTCATGTTGATCCTTTTAAAAAAGTGTGAATGATGATGCGTTATAGCCGTAAGGAGAACCGACCTGGCATTGTTCTGCTAACCAATGCAGGACCCCCAACAGGTAGGGCCATGAATGAGGGCTGGCTGGTGCAGCAAGCCACTTGTTGTCGATTTGGTGTGCATAGGGATATCTGATCGCCTTCAAAGCAGGGACGAAAACTTCTTCGAGCTTCAGGTGTGAACTGAGAGGGTAGTTGGGGTCTAAGGTGTTCAACAAATATTCGAAGATCATTCGGTAATCTTTGCCTTGTATATTAGACAGCGTTGACAAGGGGATCTCGGCCCCTTGCTGTTGAAGACAACTGACAATATCCTGTCGCATCTTGGTCTGGAATGAACGATCCCGTAGCGGTCGTGGATCTTTGGCAAGAGCGTTGATTGCTGCAGGCGCTTGCGCGCCAGGCCATATTGACCCGCGTCGCGTGCTGCTGATACCAGGTCAGTCAGAGATTGTGCCAAGTCTAATGTGGACCTACTTGTTCAGTGGTGTTCTTCCAAAGTTCGGCTTTGAAGCACTCTGCATAAGGGGATTCACATTTTGAGAGCGGTATACTGATTGTCTTGGATTGCTGGAAGGGCCAGCAGATCCTGGCGCGACTGGATTTCGCAGAGCCGGTCCAGCGAGACTCATTCGACCTGCTGCGGCTGGTTTCTTAACGGTCGATGGAAGAGGAATACCCGAGCGAGCATTGGCATCGTGGAGTGTCGACCTTCTGAGGGAATCGGCCATGGTTGAAGTCAACGGAGATGGGTCTTGTGACCTCAGGCTCCGGACTGTCACGATCTGCGCTTCTTGCCAAGTTCTATCCTCGCTTTTTGGAGGCGTTATAACTGCTGTGACGCCCGACGATATCATAGACGCTGCGTCCGTCTTCGTCCGTTTAGCCCTCTCCTTTCTCATCAGTTTCCTAGCGATCTGCGTCAGATTCTGGACACGCCTTGAAGAAGTGTTTCTCTTCCCCAATTCCAATATCAGTATCGTGGTCAAGATACTTGAAAAAGTGGAACAAGCAGCGACGTTAGAAGACGCAGTAAAGTAAATCCATATCTCCTCCGGATCCCACTCAATTATCACAGGCTCAAGATTCCATTTTGCTTCCTTGGCTCACGATAACGAAGCAACTTGGAGCGAGATTTTATCTCTGCCGAGGATGGTGGTACAGTAACCCAATATGGTTTGACCGCTGCAATGGTTCATTTCGATGATGTTACTCACTCTCTCTGTATCGTCAACTTTGGTCTGTTTGCATGACCTGACTTGGTGAGCAATACGCGTCGCGCGCTCTGCCAGTGCACTGTGATATGAAGGGAAAATAGTTATGTTACTTCCAGCCAATGGTAGATAGCACGTAAATAATTCAAAATCGTTCACTCGACCATCAGACTGAAGTGGTAATAGATCATGCTTTCGTAGAGACTCAAGACATTCAAATAATGGAATCACTCGAAAGAGCTGTTTATGGATTAAGGAATAACCTACAGATCATTCGATGGGCAGATCAGTCAACTATGGCATAGACTATTCTTGGTTATTTGAGAGTCTCTTAGGTGGCGCAGATGTTCTGAGCATATAGGCGGAAGCAACTACGGCAAATTTATGGCATACAACTACATCTTTTTCTTTGTTGAATCCATTCAACAATCGGGAGTTTAGGAGCCTAGTGGCAGTACACATTTCTCTATAGCGGTGAACATTTTTCGCTTTGACATGTGAGAAACTCCTTTTCTACCTTTATAAAGAGCCGGGTTTCTTTCCTCATCCCCCAGGTGAGTGATATTACCATATTTTCAATATTGACTTATTTTCTAGGCCGGTTAACACGCTACCTCGGATCTTTCCTCTCCCTTCATGCACTCTTCTAGCTATATTTCCTTCTCCCGCTGCGCATGGCTGCTTCTTCCAGTTATTCACCTTTCATGGGGATGAATCCGAGGAGGGCGCCTTACTTGCCGGTCTCTCACTTTCGGGTGAGACCGAGTATAGTTGCGTAGGCTCTTTGAATCTGATACCTCTGCTGCCAGTGCCCACTGTTCGCGTAAAAGCTAGGTGGAGTCCGAGTAACTCTTGCTGTTGCCAGTTACCCATTCTTCGCTAATGCTGGAGTGAGTCCGAGTAAAGCTTGTACCAGGTGTCTTTTCCCCCTCGCTGTTGCCAGTGCCTCGTCTTTCGCGTAAAGGCTGGGTGATATCCGAGTGACGCTTGTGACAAGTCGGTAAATAAAGGGTTTTCAAAGGCTGACTACCATTAGAGGCCTGACCTCCTCGAATCGAGCTCATTGTCTTTTATTTTTTGTGGCGCTGTTGGAGTTGGTTTCTCTTGATATAGCAGTCGTTCAGTGCAGCCGCTTCTTGTGACCGTTCATGAATGCTGGTGCCTTTGGCTTCTTTCATTTGAGACACCAGCAGCAACCAAAGGCGAAATTTCTTCTTGAGTTTCCGACTTGTCATGCAGAGTTTGTGTTCCGGACCGACCGGGCCGACCTTGTTCTTCATCCACTGTGTCGTCATCAAGCAGATTGAAACCGAAGTTTGAAGTTTACCATCTTATTCTCCATTGTTGTTGGCCTTGAAGCAGGGAGTAGGTAAAGGTAGTCTTGCCTGTGAAAACTATCGACATAGTTCGCACGTTTCATGTTTCTTGCCCACGACCCTTTGCTTGCGAGATGATGCTGCCTGTTCGTCGCTTTTCACTTACTATTCAGGCTCTTTGTCGGCTCGAGAGTCCTTCCAGAGGATCTTTTCCTCGCTTCCATTCTTCCGCTAGGACAATACTACCATTTGTGATTCGTCCTGTTCGAGGAAAGACAAAGGCGTCGTTCTGACCCATCGTGTTAAAGAATCGGATCTCCTTCTCAGCGAAACACCTATCCTCACAGTCTCCGAATTCGTCCATAATTCCCAAACTTTTTCCACCAAAACCCATCGTCCGAGCCTCTCGCCAAGTCAACTTGATGACTTCTACAGTCTGCACAACAACTTCAAGGATACTGGTATCCCAGTGGACCTGGGTATCTTGCAGACCAATGCGATGATGACACCCAGTGGGAGTTCGCTCTATTCCATCGGTTGTCATATAAATCATTCCTGCCGACCGAATTGCAAATCCGGCGACACTCTGAGGCTCTTTGGGAGACTGGGACCCAGGGACAGAACTTACAATCGCGTACATTGACGTTACCGCTCCGAGAGAAGAGAGAAATGGCGAAGCTGCGTCAGCGATATGGTTTCTGGTCTCGATGTCCAGTCTGTACTTGGGGGCGCAAGAATCGGAAGAAGAGTGGATAGGCGGCGTGAATTACAAGGGTTTTTTTCAAGCCAAGACTATGATGCATGGTGCTATCTTTCACAACCACCCAGAGCGTCGCTGCCGGTACGTTTAAGTTTTTCTCTCGTTTGCTCCATGGCCTCAATGTATCCTATAGGAATGCCAAGGCCGCACTCGAGCAAGAAGGTTTGGCTACGGATGCCTATGGAATACAACACCGGATCCGTCGTTATCCGACATCTTGAAGTTTTCTTCATCTTGAATCTGGCTCATTGTCAAGCAGTAAAAATGTAAGGTTATCTTGATCGAAAACTTCATACTGAGAAAATGAGTTTGCTTCGCGCTAAGACAGATGGCTTCGCAGGTTTCCAGTGAATCGATATTCCGGGGGACGATACATATTTATAGCAGATCAACAAGCCCTCTTCTAGACGACAAAACACCAATGACCTTGCCTGAAAAATCAAACATCTCTCCACCTTTGGTCACAACAAGGTCAGTGGCGCTATTCTCTGATGCGATTCCGAGTAAGTTTTCGAGGTTGACAGAAGCCAATGCCAGGGCCTCGGTCTTTGATATTGCACCGTCAGATTCAAGGGCGACCTTGAAGGAAGTTCAATATATTGTCAGATTATAATGTAAGAGGACGAACCCAAGCCAAATCAAATCGTGTGCTTCTGATTTGGTACTTCTCAGTGACTCCTATGGCCACCGTGACATTGTTTTGAATCAGGACTGTGATAGCTGACGATTTAGAAAGAGGTGGGCCTGGTAATCTGAAAATGACATGAGTAGACTTTTTTAGCGATAGAGATCATGACTGACAGGCGCTGGTATTCCCAAATAGTTGGATAAGGACGTGGCGCAGTCACAATGACACCGACACCGGCTTCCCCAATCTCTTTGGCGATAAGATGGGCTTCAGTAGCTCCAGTAAACACCATCCTCAGAGTATGACCCCATTTCTGCTCGATTTCAGCTTTAAGCACCAGGAGCGAAGCCATAGCATCCGCAGAGTGAACATCAATGACGATAGGAAGCGTCGCCTAGGAGAATCGTAAGCAGTTGAACTTGAGACCCTCGATTACCTACCTTGTCTACAATGTCACCCAAATCGCCTTTCACTTCTCCCATCAAGACTTTGCGCAAAATGCCGATCTGCGTGCTAACGCTGACCGCGGAGGCCATAGTGACACGAAAATGAAGGGCAACCGCATCCTGTATGACGGCCCCTTTGACCAGTTTGGTTTTGGCCGAAGTAGAGAAAGCAGTTGAAATGCCTCCGAATAGACCGTTTGCTCCCACTGTTGGAGCAACAATACCAACTGAGACCCCAGAACGATAGGCATGCCTGTATCTTGGATTAGAAAGGCTGGATAAACATGAGGACTGGCTCACAAAGCATCTCGGGTGTCAAACAGCAAACCGTCGACGGCCTTGATGACAGGTATTTCCGTGACTTTGTTCAGCAAGGGATCTATCATTAAGCCATCGCTGGTAGATGGCTCAGATCCGATGGCACTGAGTCCTAGAGGTGACCCATAAGACACTAACGAGGGGCTGATGGATCCGCCTTCCAAATCGATCCTCGTCGTTGCGCCCAATTGCAGGTCTGAACACAAACCTACGCATACAATAGAACCATTTTCGACGACAACAACAAAGTCCTGCGAGCTTGAGGTGGCATCAGCAGTGAAAACTTCCTTCACCCCCGTTCCTCCCGGGGTCCGAAGATAAATGCTGCCAACACTTGTGAAAACGATCTTTCCTTGGCCTGAGGATTTAGTTGTCCCGTCCAAGGGAGGAAGGCCGTCATACTCCAGAGTCTCTTTCGCTTCCTTGTCAAAGTTTGGCACTTTTGGCGCAGATTGAAACGTTTCTGGTTTAACTGAATGAAACGACGGGGTCAATTGCGGAATACCGTCAATAAAGACTTGGATTGGCGTTGCACCCAAAGCCAAAGGATGACTATCCCACAGGACGACATCTGCAGTTTGTCAGTTTTGCAGTGCCTCGAATATGGCTGCTTTCACCTGCATCATAACCTAGAAGATAGTCAGGTTGATGTCCATGTGTATCAGGAATGAGGTTATACCTTCTTTGACCGAACCGATACGATGGCCTGCACCCATTATTTTCGCGGGAACAGTAGTTACACTGGCGAGAGCAAGGTTCGTCGGTAACCCATAGAAATGGGCTTGTTGGGCTTCAAACAGCAAATATCGAGAATTGAGAACTGGGTGATCACTCTGTGACAACAAGGATATCAGTTTTGGAGTTAAAAAGATAGCAGCAAGCACCTTCATCACGACATCCAGCCCAGCTTCAGAGAGAATTTTCCCAGCAAATTCCGAAATTCTGTATGCTTCACGTTTGTAACCACCATTGGTTGCGAATATAGCCTATTGAGTGTCAAGGACTAGCCAAGGACACCATAAAGGACATACCACAGCCGGTGGGTGACCTAAAACAAGTAGTATGAGGGACTGGTCTCGAACATTATAAAGATCGTACCATGAGCTTTCTTGAGCAGATCTGGGACCAGATATGCCTCATGTGCATGGTGGAATGCAGCAATAGAGAACTTGAATTCGTTGGAAAGCTATTGGACGATTGGGTTAAGGGTAATGAACAATGGATTAACCCACTCGAACGATTCCATCGAGATCCACAGCTTCGTAACAATGGTTGTGAATCTATAACGCGTCAGAGCGTGTTTTGAGGTGAATAATGTTGATTAACCTTGACTCTGCCTCTTAAAACATCTACCAGCATCTCCCATTGAAGATCCTCCGGAAACTTGCCCGCAGCAGCAGCCCAGTTGCCGCTCAATGCAGCTTCGCAATAATCGTCTTGTTTCTAAAAACGAATAAGCCACTATGGTATCATTTGCAAGCTTCTCGCACCTCTTTGAGCTGTCTAGCTGTCTCATATGCCTTTCTGAAGGCCCAAATGGTGTCCATCCGGGTTCCTGCATATCTTCAAGTATACATCAGCTTGTTGATCGTGACAGTCCGGAAAAAACGGACACCCTGGAGGTTGAATTCGTCAGTAAATATAAACGGGCTTCAAGCTACTTTGAGAACCTTCCTGGATTTTCACCGCAAGCCTGCTTCATTTGCCTCCACCTCATGGGATAAGGATCAGAAGTGTCGTTCAGAGAACAAGGAGGTTCCAACAGCATCGAAGATGGAGTCTTTTCCGAAGTTGGACGCAACTTGATGACAAAGGCTTGACCTCCAATAGCATTGGCTGAACCGGGCAGTACCACAGCAGTGGTGAGACCTCCAGCTATGGAGAGACGAAAAGAATCATCGTGAGTATTCAAAGCATCCAAAGACCGGAGCCAAGGTTGAGTGATCCCATGGCGAGAATTGCCTGATCCCAGTCAGCAACCAGAGCATCAACGAGGTTGTGATAGCATACCGTCCGCTGCACCATTCAGAGCTGGGGCAGAGTAGACTCCAAGATGGCTGTGGAGGTCGACCAAGCCTGACAATACTGTCAGATACGCTTGAGAGTGAAATTTGGACTTGCCTGGCGTAAGCCATCGACCAGCAGCGTCAACCGTGACGATGTCTTGCCCAAATGTCCTGAAGAGCTTGGACGGAACCTTTCCGACGCCTTTGATGATTCCATTGTGCAAGAGAACATCTCCAACGACCACTTCGTGACCTTCTACGCCGCCGGTCCAGATAGTCGTATTCTTGATGAAAGTTGGCTTGGTTCCAGCAAACCTGTCTGACTTTGTTCGACTGTAAAAGTCCTTTGCAGGGTCTGGAAGTTCGTGCAACGAGCGGCATTTCTCCAATGATTGCGCAGCATGTAATGGTAATTTCACCAATTCACGGCTGTCCTGAACCGATTTGTACTGGAAGAGCAGCGAAAAAGAGGAGAAGACAAGAATTACGCAGACGAGAATGAGACGGGGGCTGCGCTGTGACTGGCGATGAGCACCATAGCTGGTCTTATCCATGAGAAAAAGCACGTACCCGTTGAGCGGCTGCCCGAAGTTTTGAATATCATTGATTGTTCCTGGATCTGTCTCGTCATCGTGCCGCTCCTCTCTCTTCCGCTTTTCCGACGACCCTCTGGCGCTCTTTGAACATTATCATCTCAGTCGCTCTCCAACCCGCTTCGCCCGATGTCCAGCATGTCTGTTGGGCCAGCACGTGTACATCTGATCGTAAAAAAGCCTCCAGTGAGCAGTAAAATGGAGGTCAGCGATTCAGATAATTACGAGGAAGCTGAACGCAAGACCAAAGTATGCATTTATATCCTATCCTCCTATCATTTTCCTGAATTTCGCCAGTCTCGTCCAAGCAAACGCCGGAAACTGAACACCGGGGCTTCACTTCCTGGTGCTAGTTTAAGACATTCATTCGAGGTCCTCATACCCGAGCCCAAGCCAATCCCTGTTGGTATAGATGAAGATGGCCCTTGCTTTGAATCCATCATCAACGATCACCTTGCAATGTTGCTGGAGAGTCGGGCCAAGCTGCAGAAAGAAAGCATCGAACAAGATGACCAGGTTCGGCTTCAGATTCACAAAACTCACAATAGAAACTGAACATTTAACAGGGTCGAAGTCTGAAGGCCCTCACGCGCTCCCACTTTTCCGAATTTATAGATGCATTTTCACCATTGAGCATTCGCTTGTCAGCTCCAGAGGCCCTAGCTTTGAGAAAGCTTAAACTCAACCGAGTATGTTCTCTTCATTCGACCCATACCAGATTGTTGACAGCTTCAAGGAGCGACGTAGAGCTTCCGTGAAACCTGGGCTGAAAATGGCCCAGAATTCTGGTTTTGTAGAACTTGTGTCCATGCCATCATCCAGACTGCCTATGAATCCCGAGATATTAGAGGGCTTGAATAAAATACAAACCACCCCGTTTCAGAACTCTTTCCTCGCTCGGCTTCATGGCTCTAGAGAAGCTGTCCCTGCATTCGCGGTCGACTGGGACACCGTTACGCCCTGGATGAGGTTAATGGCCGACATACGTGAGCATTATAGTCTTCTCCAGTCAGTAGCCCTTGCATCTTTCTATCTCGTTCACTGACGCTTCTATTCACAGTCCAGCTCGCAATCAACCAGAAGAAAAGGTGGCACCGATTACCTACACGTATCTTCAAGCTTGCCATCTCCCGCAAGTTCACGATCTTCTTTCAAGGGTGTTCTGGTCTGGGATAGATGGTCAGTTTTTACTTCACTGCTCAAACTGCGGCTCACTCGATCATAGTGACAGATTCGCTGGATTACTCGCCTGAGAGGTGTACTGTAGTTGCAGTTTATAACCGGCTGGTCGTGGGGGTCGCGATAATGAGCTCCCCGAGAGAGACCTATATCACATATTTGGCGGTCAGACATGGTTGGGATAACTCACAAATCGCTACGTACGTTGCATCCCTGATATTATCGCTTCTATCTCACCGATGAACAGGGCAATGGTCTATCATCTCATCCAGATCAACCCCACCAAAGACATAAGTTTGCACGTTTCCACAAACAGTGCTGCCATGGTAAGATTTCATTCATGCTCGACCCACAGAACACCAAGTTGGATTTCAGCTACTTTACAATCGTTTCGGCTTCAAGGCAGAGGAATTCATCGCTGGATTCTACAGCGCATATCTCGATCCAGACTCTCGGGCGTCAAAAAATGCTTTCCGACTTCGTCTTCGACATTTAGCAAATTAAGGCATGTATATTTCTAATAAAATGAGCAGTGAATAATTATACAATGAAGTAGACGCCCAAGAAAAAGAGAGAATAACCGAAAAATCTACTTGAACGTGGTCATGACTGTGGCCCTACGCCGTCGCATCGGCGTCGCAGGCTCCATGACAACATTTCGCTGGGGAATGTCTACATGAGCAGCAGCGCTTAATCTTCGACGCCTATTGCTTCCCATTCCATTGCCTTCGACAGAAGACACAGCGGACTCGTAAACCCAGCCAGCATTCATTGCTGGACCATCTGGTGCCATTCCACTGGCGGACTTGCGACGGCCAACGCAACGCTTTTTGATGACTCTGGCTTCATCTGTTGGCTTGGTCTGGAGAACTTTGGCAGGACTGACTCTCGGTGCTGCAACGGAGCAGCTCCGAGGTCGAACTGCGACGCTTCCTCTCCTTCGTCCACTGACGCCTGCTGCGAAATGGATCCGACCTTCCGAAGGCTCTAGTTCGACCGGTTTCGCTGGCTTCACGATGTTGCTCTCATCGTCGAGAGATCGATACTGGCTCTGCGAGCTTTCCAGCAAATCCTTCACCTTCCTCTTCCAATCATCCAACTCATACAATTTGTGCAGCATCATCTTGAATGTGAAAGGATATTTGTCGACCAATGGAAATTTTTGAGCCAGATCGTCTTCGGAGTCGACCTCAGCCGGCAGCATAGACGCTACAGTGTTTCGACGAGCTCGACCCTTGTTGGTTTCTTTGGCCTGTCGAAGGTCGACGAGAGATGCAAGACTCCGCATAACTGGCTCGAGGTCGCTTGGGATAGACATCGACTGGATGTCCTCGACAGCAGAAACTTCGACTCTGTCGGTACTGGAAGCTCGAGATCGATGTGCCGCAAGCATATCGAAAAGCTCGACGAGTGCCGCGAACTCGTGGCTTTGGTTAGTGGCGGTTGAGTTCATGATGGAGAATTCGGATATGGGGGATTTCCACTGTTGAATGCAGAATCTCTCGAGGTCTTATAAAGGACCTCGTGGCATTGAAGCTTTTAATGAAAAGGCTCCGTGTCCACCTTTGCCAAATTGGGCATCATTGTTCCCGGAAAAATCGCCATTGTTCCTCTACTAGGCCATGAAAAAAAGACCTTGATGCCACTGGTACCTTGCTGATGCCATTGTTGAATATTTAAGCGACCACGGCTGCTAAACATCACAGGACTGGAAAACTAAAGAGAGAATGTATTCAAGTACGAGCTAAAGTCTCTCGTCTCATCGAGGTTATCTGTCGCGCAGTCTACGATGCGGATGGATCAACTCCAGTCAGTGACATCGCGATGGCTTCACGGTCGCGAGCAATAGTCGATTTGCGCCACTGTTCGTCGCAGGCTGATCTTCAATAATAGTGGATTCAGCGTGACAGCAAGTGCATTTCTCTCCGAAATCAGTTTCTTAAGCGACAGCCTTGATATTCTAGCAAAGTTTAACCTTTGTAGAGTCGTGGTGGTGAGAAGGCTCCGAGATTGCTCGGACAGTCTCTAGTTCATCCAGGAAACAAGAATAAGGAATCTGACAGGTACTGTGTTGTAGGACTTGATCTAATCATATCCATCTACACCAGATCCAGCCCAATACGCCTAATTCCCAGATGTCTCGATGCTGCAAGATTCCGATGCGAAGTTCGCGCCTGTTATCCAACAGCGATGAGCCGACGTACTGGGCATTCCACCTGATTGGTGATTTTCGCGACTTGAGCTAAATTTAGGACGGTATCGTCGATATTTCGAGCCATCCCAGAAAGTACGGCGGCCAAAGCGAGGCTGGAAACGAAGAGTGTAATGATGTCTAGGCGACGATTTTGGTTGCACATCGACGTGATTGAATGAGAAATATCACGCAGACAAACCATCCACTTGACACGCGAAAAAGTGGCCTCCCAGGTCTTTTGCGCGCCTGTGGCGGAAAGATGACGTGACATGAATGACAAAAGAATGCATTGTGGGCGAAAGCCCTCCCGAACTTTTGGGAGAACTTCCCGGCCACCACGTCGGACTCCAGCCTTCGAGGTGATTTCGAGAGCTCTGGACCCCCAGACACAGTAGGAGCCAGCGACACATCAGAGCAGAGCTCGAAACACCCACGAGCCATAGGAGACTGAGCGACAAATTCCTGTAACAATTTCAGTAGGACCTGGATATAAAGAACATTCTGCTTAGGCAATGATAACTCCGGAGGACCATCCATAGGCTTGATAAAGAAAAAGCAGGTGGAAAAAGGAGATGAGACCCGCGACCTGAGCTCAACAGTCTGTTGGTTGGATGGATTATAGAAGTTGAACCCCTAATAAGATATGGGGTGGAAAGGCATAGAAAGGCCTGAGAAATGGAAGAACGCATCAAAATGAAATGTTATGCGAGACTCAGCCGCTATACAGGCCCATGAGAGTTGACGGGCGGCGGCGCGCTGATGTCGACAATGACAACTCGACATGGCGGCAGGAACTGCCGCTGTCACTCCGGTCACAAAGACTCGTCTGCGCCGGAACGAGTTCCAGGTGAGATCTGTCAAAAGGAATTCGTCATCCGTCGGCGGCCGCGGGCTGACTGTCACGGCGTGACAACAGCCTTACACCCTGGCATTGGCTCCAATCCTTTTCTGTTTCTGTACATTCTGCATGAACCTTGAAACCAAACCTCAGACCAGTCCACTCTTTATTCTCGCCGTTCCAGCGCGATTGGCAGATCCGAAAATATCTGCAGTTCAGTGCAAGCTTCATACTTAACAATGCTGTGTTATAAAGCACGGCTTGCTCCTGATCTCATACTCTAATCTCCAAAGGGACATTGAGCTTCACAACGTCGGTGCCGATGATGCAAACCCAGTGATCATTCATTTCAACGAACTGGAAAGGCATGGATTCCAAAATATTTCGAGACTTGAGACTGATTCACTTCCATGCAGCTCGTCATCGCAGCTGGCTGCCGACTCCAGCAGTTTCGTCGAAGTTTTCCGCAGCACCTCGCTTGGGGTTTACACTGATACCCGTCAGCCACCGACAAGTGACTTTATCTCGAAAAATGCATGTTTTGGTGGTGCGACAGATGGATGTGCTTATCAAAGCTGCTTCCGTCTTCGACTTGCCCCAGTGCGACTTGGACTCCAACTAGTCCATCCGTCGGGAACATTTCCTCTTCGTCAACAGCGACATTGAGCGACTGGGACGTTGAAGTCGATTCAGATAGCGACCAAGACTCATTTTCAATCTGGGAAGACAGTTACCAAGTTACTCAAATTCCAAGGAGCACCACTGGGAAGTGGAATTGAGCAGTTTTCTTAGCCTCCCATATGAAAAAGATTCCTTCGGACCGTTGTGATGTAATGTACAATAAACTTGAACACAGCAGATAATCAAGTTCCAGCCTCATACCTGCCACGAAAGAAAAATCAATGCAGTCCTTCGTGTTGAGCCTTTGAAGCTATCATATCGATCAAGGCGGAGGCCTGCAAGTATGGAATCAGCAGCTGCTGTTCATACAGTGTAATGTCCACTGACCTCATTGGCTGATTTCAGCTCATTAGAAAGAGCGAACAGTGATCAGGGCAACATCGTAGTGGCTGGTGAAGATCAAGTATGAAGCCTATATATTTGAGTCAGACGCACAGTAACCATTGTCTACGGACTCTTGAACGTTGAATCGACTCCATCGTGAAATGTGTCCAAGGTCATATTGAAGGGGTTGCATAGAAGAAACACACTAGTGAAGTTGAGCGGTACATCATGGAGTTGTCAAAAATTTACATACTGAAATCATCTCTGCAGTTTCAATCTAGATTCCTAGATTTAGCAGTTCCCAGTCTGACCGACGCATGTGTTCAGCTTTTCGTTTGCGTGGTGAAAGAGGTTTGCCCATGACATGCATCGTTACATCCAACTCCTGCTGCTTTTTCTTTGCAATATTGGGCAGATACAATGGATCATCGATTTTGGGTGCTGGTCCGTGGGAGCTGATAACATGCCCTGGCTGGATATTATAGTCACTAAGGGTCCAATCTTCCCCGGAGAGAGTTTTCAGCGAGGGTGAAGTTATCGAGGGAATCGAGGTAGCGGGTGATTTGTGAAGGAATGGTGGATTGGATAGGGATCGTGGATTCTCTCTCGGACGGTGGAAGCAGGCTGGAAGCGACGACCTTTTCCTCGTCAGAATCATCAATCTTGATGGCTGCGATGAGTTGAATTTCTTCATCATCCGAGTCAACAGTGAGGACGTCGGCAGGTCGAAGCAAGGGTGCAGGTTTCTTGACCGCAGATGCAGCCGATACCGGTTTCTTCTTGCTGCACCGTCGGCATTTCCAACCAAAAAGTCCATTTGGATGACGAGGGTTTGATTTACCTGCCTCTGCTCTTCTCTTCCATTCGTCAAAAGGAACGGGCGGTATATGGCAGTCCACTATCGCGCTTTGTTAGAAGAGTTCAGCATCGGACAACAGAAAACGCACAGTGCCATGTCTTTTGACAGTCAAAGCAGTTAAGAGGCAGCCGGTTCTCATCGTTGTAAGCCGTCTCTTTCTGGCACCTAAAACACAGCGAAGGCGGCATGGAAAATAATTGCGCCGCGACGAAGTGACGCGACAAGTTCACGTCTCACGTGCAGCTATCATCCGGATCTCGACCACTGGGTCGTCGTCGTTTCATTCGCTGTTATCATGTTCAGGACTGTGACGAGAATCCGGTCTCCTTTGTTCGTCCGAGGACTAGCAACCTTGCCCAACTCAGAGTCACCACTTGTCTCCAAGCTTCAGTTTTTCAACTCTGTAAATGGCGCCGGTAAAATCCCAACATTTCGTGTCTTGGACGGTTTGGGCGTACCCATTGAAGGAGCAGAAATCCCAGAGGTGAGTTGCTTTCACTGACCGTGCTCCCTTTTCGCTAAAATACGCTTCCAGATCGACAAGGACACGGCACACCGAATGTAGGATTCGGATCTTGCAAGGCTGATAACTCTCCTTGATATAGAACCTCTCCTTGCAGATACAAGCATATGAATCTCTTGCCGACACTCGATAATGTCCTGTACAATGTTCAGCGCCAGGGCAAAATATCCTTCTATGCAAGTCCCGACAGCGCCATTGAATCAAATTAACCAAATCCCTTTAGATGACTTCTGTGCGTTGCATTGGCCTCTTTCAGCTGCTCTTGTTCATCTTTCTGTAGCACGGCGAAGAAGCTACTATCATCGGCTCCGCTGCGGCTCTCGCAAATGACGACGAGTGAGCTGATATTTACTTTGTCATAGCTAGTCTCTAATCGTTCTTCATAGAGTATTGGGTCGGTGATATTGTAATCCATTCACATTTCTTCTGACCACTATGATGCAGGACAATACCGCGAAATGGGCGTATTATTATGGCGAGGTTTCACTATCAACGATGTTATGGCCCAATGCTTTGGAAATTACGAGGACACATCCGGAAAAGGCAGACAGATGCCCGTTGTACGTCTTTTGATCTTTCGACGTCGCTCCCTTCGAGTTCTTTGATTTCAGCACTTTGGCTCTCCACAACATCATTTCCATACGATTTCAAGTCCGTTGGCGACTCAAATACCGCAAGCAGCTGGGGTCGGTTATGCGCTTCGTCGTACGCCGGAGAGACGTTCGCGCTCTGTCGCGGCCTGCTACTTTGGCGAAGGTGCAGCTTCCGAAGGAGGTAGGTTTCCACTTTATCAACATTTCACACTCTTCATGGCTTCTAGATTTCCATGCTGGTCTCCTACTAGCATCTACCATTCC
The DNA here is from genome assembly GCA_029320655.1 of Mycena floridula. Lineage (NCBI taxonomy): Eukaryota > Fungi > Basidiomycota > Agaricomycetes > Agaricales > Mycenaceae > Mycena > Mycena floridula. The sequence goes on from JARIHS010000001.1 coordinate 4,712,974, forward strand.
TTCGCCTGTCGTATTCATTGCCCGAAACAATGGTTTTGCTATCAGTACCCCTAGCACAGAACAGTTTTATGGAGACGGAATTGCTAGTCGTGGTCCCGGTTATGGTATCGACACAGTTCGGGTCGACGGCAATGATGTTTTGGCTGTCCTATCTGCAGTCAGAGAAGCAAGAAGGAGGTGCTTGGAGCAAGGCAGGGCTGTGGTCAGTGTTAACATCTCTTTCTCAATCTGTGGCGCTCACTGTCGTTTTCAGTTGATCGAATCCATGTCCTATCGGTAAGTTTCAAGCCCGAATATTGTAACAAAGTTTACTGTTTTTTCAGTGTCGGGCATCACAGCACGTCAGATGATTCGTTCGCCTATCGTGCTCGTTCAGAGGTTGAGGATCGAAAGCGAATCGACAATCCCATTGTAAGATTCCGACTGTTCATGGAATCACAGGGTTGGTGGGATGCAACGGCTGAAGAAGAGTTGAAGACCGTTTTGAAAGCTGACGTGATGGAATCCTTCAAGCGGGCTGAGAAGCTGAGTCGTTGTGAGCTGGGAGAGCTTTTCACAGACGTGTATGCCGGAGAGGAACCGTGGAACATTGTAAGCCAGTTTTGGACTGCAATATCACCACAGCTAACCCAATTGTCAGACGGAGCAGAGAGCCGAGCTCGTGGGGTTGCTCAAGAAGTATGGCGACACCTGGGAGCCATGGCGAAACGAGCTGGCCAAATTCAAAAATAAGGGTCAGGACTTGCTCAAGGATTAATAGCTTTGTTTGTATCATTATCTCCGTTGTATTATACAGGCACTATCAGTGGCGCAAATTTATCTTACTTCAATGTCCGTGGCCCAAGAGAGAGCTCAACAGGAAAGGGACGAATATCCCTATGACTATTAATACAACGCGCATCAGATTACTTCCGCCTTCAGAATCGTGAGCAAGCAGGTTGGAAGAGACGTAGAGAAATGTGCCGCCCTAAAGATCCTGGTGAACTTGACGGATTCTATCGGAAAACAAGACGTACTGATAGTAGCAGCGCTGTTCCGATCCATTCCTCTTCATTCCTGACGCCAAAGAATGCCAATAAAAGGTAGGAAGCAATTGCAGCCAGCGGGGTCGAAGCAGAGAAAGCGAGCAGATGTTTTTTGCAGTCTGCACGAGGAAGCGAAGATGCTAGCAGCTGGGTCGTCAAAGCTAATGCTGTTGGCGCTAGAATCAAGGTCAACAAACGAGATATAGCGAACGATGACTGCTGTGCCTTTGTGAATTATGATTGCTAGGAAAACGATGACAGAGAGGTTTGAGCTGCCTTTGTCAGAGTTTGGGAAGAATGAGACACCCAGAGCAAGACCGTCGGCCAGAGCGTGTATAACAAGTCCGAAAGTGAGGCTGTGAGGAGCGAGAGAAGAGACTCGTGGCTCTTCCAAGTCGTCCAAATTAGATATAGGACTGGTCGGGCTGAAAGACTGCTCTTGCTCGAGACCACCGAGCTCTGCATCGAATTCGACGCTGGCAGCTGAAGGTGGAACTGGTTTGGCAGAATGAAGTGCGATGGGTTCGTCGCCGGAAAAGGAATGGGCATGAGGTGAAGCGAGTTGCTCTACTATGAGCATGAACGTAAATCCACAGAGTAACGACAGCGCTATTCTTTTGGTCGGTAGTTCACTTGAGGCTCCTGCAAGAGACTCTACCCCTCTGTGATTCAATTAGGGAGCATAACGAGACCAACGTTGAGCTTACTCTGGTATGATGATTCCTAGGCCAGTCCCAAGAAGAAATCCAGTTCCGAGATTTGACAAACTTCTGAGGTGCTCTTCTGTGAAAATGTTCAGAAAAAGAGAAGAAATGTAGTCGTTTGTGAAACTCACTGGAGGTGACAAAAGATAGCGGTAATATACCAATTCCATAGGCTGATAACCCGAGAAGAATACATGCCCCGAGCAGTACCAGCATGGCAGCGGTCCAAGTGCAGAAAACGCGTGACGACCACCACGATTCCACCACGGGGGCATAATTCCGCTTCTCACGCGCCGCGGCGAACCGATCAGGATTTTCTCTGGATGCATCTAACTATTATAGAATGAAATTTCAAGAATGAGTGAAAAAAAGAAAGAAAGAGTTATGCGGCTCCAACTACGATAGTATGTTATCAAGTCTGTAGAGAAACAAAAGTTGTATGATGTTCGTAACCGGCTCTTGCTTTGCTTTGAATTTCTTGGGAGACTTACGAGAGACAGACTTGTGCTCCACGATTCAATGGTCGGCGGGCGTAACCTCCGACTTCTTTGCTCGACGCACTTTCCACTCTTCAGAAATAGTCTCAATCTGGCCCTTGAAGCTTTCTCGGAGGCCCTCTAGCTCCTCTGACAGCTCGGGTATCATCCTCATATGGTATCACGCGCCATCACCGCCGACCCGACCTTTCGGAGCCGTCTCGTGCTGGCTGACAGTCAGCACCCGGGTTTCCCCAAGTTAGTGATGGTCAATGCCCACCTTCACCGAATTCAATCATCGGAGTCAAACCTATGCTCACACTGTCGACAATACACCACTCCTCAGTGACAAGTCCAAACATGTCCGCCATCTCATCACCTTCGCTTCCCAGTTGTCTTCAATAGCGACTGTCCCTCCGAGGAAACGTCCCAAGGAATCTCACAAGACTAACTAGATTTTCTTTGTGCCTGATTCCCTCCTGTCCTTTCAGGACAGTGACTTTTTATACGAGTTAACCACGAGCACTCTTACATTTTCGGCTCTCAACTCTATAGTTGCTTTCGACAGCAACCTGACGAATCGGCATCTGCTCTCTTCCCCGACAGCCACCTCTTTTCATGCGAGCCGCCCAGTCATATCTTTTACCTCATCTCTGCGACATCTTCAGAACTCCACTCCAGCGACACGACCAGATAACTCTTCTCCACCCTTCTCCTCTTTCCTCCCAGTACATACTACGTTTACCTTGGAGTACGGATCCGAGGGAGGCAGGGTTGGATTAGGATTATCTACGATCACAGCATGTACAGTCATGTTAAATGGATCCTTCCAGTTCCGTTCGTCATGTTTGCTTCACCTCGTCTTTCTGACAATCTGGCAGTCCAGCCCGTCAAGTGACGATTGCCATGGGTTCGGTCATGCCAATCTGGTATCTCTTTCCATTTACTTATTTGCACCATCTAACTAGCTCGACCAAGGTTCGATATACTCTCTAGGGATCTGACTAAACCTCCGCAAGATGAAGAAGGGATGAAAGAGTCGATAGCGACCATCAAGAAGCTAATAGACGATGAAATTGCGTGTGGCACTAATGTCAACCGCATTGTCCTTGGCGGATTCAGCCAGGGTTCGACCATTTCCCTGCTGGCAGCCTTGACTGGGAGTATCGATCTTAGTGGACTCGTAGTTCTGGGCGGACGATTACCATTGTTTTGGAGATTCAAACAAGTCCTTGTTACTCATCTCTAGTCTGCTCTTAGTCGCTGACGCGTTTATACAGCTGGCTTCTGAACGCGCCTCTTCAATACCGATTTTCTGGGGTCATAGCACATCTGACTCCATTGTTCCGTTTGAGGTTGGAAAACAATCCGTGGAACTGTTGACCAACGAACTTGGGTTTCTCTGGGCCGACGACGACGACACGACAAGCAAGGGACTCACGAAGACTATCCCATAATTGCACCGTGATTCATTAATCTACATTGGATAAAGTTGTATACATGCTAAGATAAATAGATTCGTTAATCGTGGCTTAGAAGGATTCCACCCAAGCCTTAAAATCTACGGTAGAAACCTTGGAGGTCTCGATCCATGGATATTTCTGACCAGCCTAGTCAGTGAAGCTCGCAATTCTGGTCTAACAGACTTACAATCAGGTCTCCCGGATTTTTGCGTTCATCCGGTTCTTTCAAGAGACAGGCGTCAACAAAGTCTTCCGCCTCTGTCGGGAATCTGCCTTCGGGTCCCAATCTCGGTGCAGGCTCTTTGACAATCTGGTGCATCAGCTCGATGATGCTCATCGTGCTGGTGCCTCCATGTAAAGAGACACCTTTACTTCGTCGGCGATTGCGCCGAGCTTGAGCTTCCGAAACCGGTACTTGAAGCGAATCTCGATTATTCTTTGTCTTTGGGGTCGTTGGGGTGTGTGGATCGTCCTCCAAGTCAGAGTCGTCCGAATAAGAATCGTTGAAGGGGAACCGTCCATGTGCCAATTCGATGATCGTGATCCCCAGCGACCAGACATCAGATTTTACAGAATATTCTGCGCCTTGGATACGCTCAGGCTGAGAAACAATAAGAAACGCACAAGGTGAGAAAGCTGGCGACTGACGCTCATGTAGATAGAAGTCCCAACGAATGTATTGGCAATAGAGTTGATCAATTCTCCCGAAACACCGAAATCACACAGCTTGATGTCGCCATGCGAGTTGCACAGGATATTGGAGGGCTTGATGTCTGAAACTTGTATAAGATTGCGAAACGACGCGTCAAAAAAGAATAATTACCACGATGGATAATCTTGTGTACGTTGTATAGATAGGTCAGACCCTCCAAAACGCTGCGAGCCACCATGCCGACAATATTGATGTCGATGGCTCCGACCTTTTTGTAAATGCCGTCAAAGCTTCCTTTGTCTGCAATGCGAGTTAGTTTTTCAAGCCAAAGCCGAGCCTGAACACTTGCCCATGAATTCCATACAAATGCAAATGTTGGGTTCAGAAAGAAAGGACCCATATGAGGAGATGATGTACGGTGAATCGCAATTGTGCATGATTTGAAGTTCACGCAGGATCTGCTTTCGTACCGCTGGTTTGGCATCGATGAGAACAATCTGAAGAGTTCAACAAGTGGCTCAACGTCAAAGACCGACTCACCTTCTTGGCCATAATGGTTCCAGACGGGACATGCTCTACTTTCATCACACTGCCGCCATTACCCTGGCCGAGCTCCTGCAGATTCTTCAAGTCCTCATTCTTGAGATCAAACTTGCGCTCTGACTGAATGTCGAGGTTTCGTAGGGTGCTGGTCAGCGACATGTGTCGTCTCGAGCCCGTATCCATCGCACTGTTGGACGCAGACAAGGCTCCAGCGTTAATCGTCCCATCAAGCGCTGGCGGGCGCTTCTTGGCCATTGGTGCCATCCTAGTGGCAAGCAAATCTTCCAATGGCGAATTGACTGGCGAAACGGGCGACGTCGGCAGCTGTAATGCCTTGAAATTGAATTGCGCTAATACTACTCAGTAAAAAGCAGAAGGCAGTAGAGGCTGGAATACCTTTTTGCGCAGTGGTGCGGGCATCTTTGCGTGCGTGATAGTATCAAGCAAGCCGGCTGGTCGTCAGGCGAAAAGAAATATTTCATCACCGGCAACCGGGATTCCCGAAACAAATAGTGGCCGAGGCCTTCATGTGGCTTCATTTCATGAACTTTATTTCTGTCCTTAGCCAACACTGCAGTATCACATCCAATGCAGATCCTGTCAAATCAAGCAGTGTGACAATTATAGCGAGAGCGGCACCTGGGCCCAAAAATCAAGAAAACGTCAGACTTGGACTTGGTCCCAGGTTACACTAGCAACCACGTAGGGCTTGGGTAACCAAGTCATTTCCCTCTGTTCTGTTTCTTCTCATCGGCCAGTCCGTCAGAGGCGGTCTGCATGCACCATTTCCACTCTTTAAATAATTTAAACAGGTCATGCTAATCACCTCTTTTGTGATTTTCTTGGTCGCCTTGGGACAGCAGGTCGTCCCGGCAGCTGCGAGGTTTCGCTTCACGTTCTCCCAGATTGAGCAATGTCAGGTATGTTTTCAAGTATTTCTCTCTTTATGGCCTACTAACCTTGCCCCAGCCAGTCACAATTTCGTTCACAGGAAACGACGGGGCGAAGGCTATTCCCAGTTCCCTCCTCCTTCTTCCATTCAATTCGACACCGGTTTCTATCCCTATCCCCAATGCCGCCGCTAATTCTACAGGCGTAACTATCACCTTTCTCCCGCTCGCAGCAGGTACACAGTTTATTGCCTCTCTGGACGACGAGTCGGGCGATAGCAGTGCTAGAGTCTCTGATATATTCAGAGTTTTACCATCTCCAACAGGCGACAACTCATGTTTGCCATCTCAGCCTCAGACTGCTCCTCAATTCACGATGCCGACGAGTGTTGCGCAATGCGAGTCTTTCGCTGTGGCATATTCGTCAGCAGCACCTGCAGTTCGCGTCTTTGCCCCAAATGGTGGGTCTTTTGGACTCACCTTGACGGGAGATAGAACCTCGGCCCAGACCGCCTTTTATTCCATGAATGTCACCAGAGGCACTCAGGTCGTGTTGATGGCTTTCCCCTTGGATGCCCCAGATACAGGTGTCACATCCAGTTTGATGACTGGTACGTCGAATATGTTGCCAGATTTACTTTTGCTCATAAGCCCAGTTGGCGGAGACGCTTCTAGTGACAAGTCCTGCTTTGTATTCACTTCCAAGGGCAACAATAACAACAAGTCTTCCTCATCATCGTCCAATGGTCCCCCCAAAGTGTCCAAGTGAGTGTCTGACTGATATCAAAATTGATATCGGGTCTGATTGTCTTTCTATAGAGCCGTGATCATTGCGCTCAGTGTAGTCGGCGGTGTTGTCAGTTTGGTGACAATCCTCCTGATCTTCTACATTGTACGCGAACGGCGTAAAAGGCTCGCTGCTCGTTCATCATTTGGACCCAGACCTTTTGGAAAAACGCGGTTCATTCGAAAAGCGCGGTTCATCCTCATCCAGGATTGACCCAGGATTCTTCCCCCAGTATATTCCGTATGACCAGGACTATGTCACCAATCCTGGCTATACTAAGCAGAAGTATTCACCTTCAATGTCAGAATTTGACAGTCCATCTACGATATCCTGGATAGCAGCATCTCCTCCTATAGAGACGGGTTTCCGCAGCAATGTTGTAGCAAGAAAAGGCACTTTGATATCTACCAAGACTGCCAGCACTATCAATCCCTACGACATTGAGCAAATGCTGGAGTATGCCGCTGGGGAGGAGCCTTTACCGACAAATCGACGCATTGCCACCTCCCCTGTGGACAATGTTTCCAGCCTTGCTGTTCCCCGAGTACTTCCAGCCAGAGGTACATCTGCGAGATCCCTCAGATGTACCGCAGGATCCTTCTTCAATGATGATATCCACATATTCGAACCCGCGATTACTGGACGAAGGCGCTGTGATGTATGACTCTCCAAAATCAATGAGCTCAACACCAATCAGCCATGCCTCGTATGCATCTACTGCAGATTTCGAGATGATCACTCGCCCTTCCATTGCGGTCCTGTCCTGAACCTAGAGAACCGGGCTCTTTGCCACGAAACCCTTCTTCTCGCTTCAGCGACCCGAGTATACTCGACAATGGAAACATCGGTTCTTTCCCTGTAGCGTCGGACAAGGGAAAAGCTCGAAGTGACAGTGTCATCAGTTGGGGAAATTTAAATGCCACTGGCATAGCACGGTGATAGTGAGGCCTGGTCGTCTTATTTGGGTTTTTTTCGGACTCGACAGAAAATTATATCAAGAGCTTGATGCTCGTGTATTTACTAGCGGTGCCATAGTAGCCAGGAAATCCTAGAATGATTTTCTAGTCATAGGTCGTGGTGCCCGACGCGAGGATAAGTTCCATAGGCCGCCAGGGAGCGTCACCATAGCATTGGGTCAAGTCGTTGAGTCGACAGGCAATTTCAGAGCCTCTTCTCTAGCCCTCTTGCGAGAGCCCATCATCAACGAGACATAATCTGAGCTGATTGAGAAACCCTCTCTTTAGACAAGTAAGGCAAACTCACCTGCACCACCAAGAACTGGGCCATCTCCAGCCTTCCGAGATCCGGTCTTCAATGTCCGTTTCTTTTTGGCTGCTTGGACAGGATGGCTAGTGGTTGTAGAGGCGATAGCAACAGATGATGAGGTGGAAGATTTCAATTTTTTCTACAAAAAAAGTTACTTTCGTCAAGACTGCGTCTAACCGTCCACATGCCGTTCGTTTGTGAAGCTTTGCGCTCTTGCCCATCTTCGCTTCTAATGTTGAACGTTGATCACTAGGGTCTGAGTTGAGAGACCAAATCGTCGCTGTCGGGATTACATAACGTAGATTGTCACGCGTAACAGGCATCACGAGATCACGCGTCACCTCCACTTCTCGTTAACTTCCACTTTTTTGGTCCTCGCCATTCGCAATGGGAAAACGGAGAAGTGCACCAGCTTCAGAAAGCGACGACGAATCGCAGACAGCTTCTAAACGCTCTCGCGTCGAGCAGGTCGCGGACAAAGCCCCAACCAAGAAACGCGCCTCAACCAAGAAAAAGCGTCCAACCGAGTCAGACGATGATGAACCATTGCCAGAAGCCGATGAAGATGACAATGAAGATGACGAAGAGAATCGTGCCGCAGTCTGGGCTAAATTGAAGTCGAGAAAGGGCCTGAAAGGGGTACGTCGCGATTTCTTTTTTCCTCCAAATTTATGCTAAAGCCACAAAGTCTGTCGCTGACCATGGCATTATTGAATCCATTGAAATGCATCAGTTCATGTGTCACAAATACCTCACTTTTTCATTTGGGCCTCAAATCAATTTTATTATCGGTGAGCCTCTCGTTTATCCAAAACGCGACCTCTTATTAACGACCCAAAGGTCACAACGGAAGTATGTATCTGGCATGATATCTTGGCTCTTGCTAAGCCTTTTTTAGGTGGCAAGAGCGCGGTATTGTCTGCAATCACGGTTGTCCTGGGAGGCAAGGCCAACACAACTGGTCGTGGAACTGGCCTAAAGTCTTTCATTAGAGAAGGTCAAAGGCAGGTCCTGCAACGAATCCCATCAAGTCGCGTCTAATAGTTGTTCAGCGTTTCCGAGGTCACCATCTCGCTGAAGAACCAAGGGGACGAAGCATTCAAGCCCGAGTTGTATGGCAAGTCGATTGTCATCACTCGCAAATTCACCAAGGAAGGATCCTCCAGCTGGAAAATCATGAGCAAGCATGGCAAAGTTATATCAACCAAGAAGGATGAACTTTCCGCCATCTGTGACCACATGAACATCCAAGTCGATAACCCAATGAATGTGCTCACTCAAGGTAGAGCTATCTTGTTTCGCAAGCTCAGGTCTAATCGTCATTCAGATGCTGCCAGACAATTCCTTAGTGCTTCCCGTGCCGACGAGAAGTACAAGGTATCTGTTATTCCAACCTCCGAGGTTGTGCTTCACTGATTGTCGCCCAGTTTTTCTTGAAAGGCACCCAGCTCTCTCAGCTTTCGACCGAATACGACCTGGTACAGGAGAACGTCACAACCACAGACTCGGTTCTCACCCAGAAGGGAGAGGCGCTTCCTGACCTTCTTGCTGCTGCTAGTGAAGCAAAGCGACGATACGAGGAGGCCAATAAAGCAAGAGAGCAGAAGAAGAAGCTTGATGATCTCAAACGGGAAAAAGCATGGGCCCTTGTCGCTACGAAAGATGCAGAGTTGGAAGCTAAAGTCCGAGAGCATGAACGAGCCAAAAGAGGGCCTGTCAAGGTTCAGGAATCTCTGGAGGCTGCCCAAGTGAGTGATTGCCTTGTCGACGCGATCTAGCTTACGACTTCTTTCAGACTGCTTTGGAATCCGCGACAGACAAAGTTCAGCGCTTAGAGGAGCGACATCGTGAACTGGGCAACATCGATCACCTGGCGCAACAGAGGGCAGACATCAAATCGCAGATGGCGGAAAAGAAGACTCAGATAGGCGATTGCGCTGTAAGAGAACCCATTCATCTCTCATACTGGTCTAACTCTCGATTAGCGCGAACTCAAGCAGATGGACGGCCTCGTCAAATCGTACAAACTCCAGATCATCAACTACGAGAAGCAAATCAGTGAAGAGACCAAACGTCTTGAGGCAGATACTCATGCGAAACGTGAAGAGTCCAGGCAAAACATCGAGGAGGCTCGCATTGCGCTCGAAGACGCTCAATCGGAGTTGCAAAAGATTCAGGATGAGATTCAATCAGAGAATCAGAAAAGTGACGATTATCGCAAGCAGGGTCTTCCGAAGGAAGAAGAGCTCAAGCAGCTCCAGGCGAAGATAAAGGACTGTGACAAGATGCTTTCGACCATATCCGACGTCGAGAAGAACAAGTATGCCATGTACGGGCAAAATATGGGCGCCCTTCTCGAGCATATCAAGAAATCCAAATGGGTTGGAGAGCCTCCTTTGGGTCCACTGGGGATTCATGTCAAGTGCAAGGATCCCGAAACGTGGGCCAAACTGCTGGCGAACCAGCTCGGTGGAATCCTGACAGCCTTCGCTGTTACAACCCCACAAGACCAGAAGCTTATGAAGCAGTTGTTGGAAAAGTACAAAAAGTGAGTGTGTTATCTATCTTATTCGCCATCTTCGCTCATTTCACTCAGTCCCAACACTTTGATCATCATCTACGGGAAAGATCTTTTCGATTATCAACATGGAGAACCTCCAGAGAACCTGCTGACGGTCCTTCGTGCTCTCGAGGTCAGTATCTTCTCGATTGTCTTTCATAGCTTGCTGACCTCATATCTACAGATCAACGATCCTTATGTTTTGCGTATCCTGATAAATCAAGCCAGTATTGAGAGGACGCTTCTGGGTCGCGATCGCAGAGAGGGAGAGCAAATGTTGCGAACCCTTCCCCATGGTGGTTCTGCTTGGACCGCCGATGGATTCAGATTGATTCGCTTCCCGTACGTCTTTGCTTGAACGGTGGAATCCCAGTCTTATTTACTGTTTCTGTAGCGAGGGAGGAGAGAGCACTCAGCCTCTTCCCAAGTTTGATCATAGCAGGACCATGCTTTTGACAGGCCGAAGCGCTGCTTCTGAAACCCGGTACGTTCGAGCCATGATCTCGATCCCAACATATACTGATTACCATCCAGAACTGTGACTGCAACGAGAAGTGAATACACTAAGCGGAATCAAACCTTGAATGCAGAAATCGCCGACCTCAAAGCGGGCTACGTTCAATCCAGGTCGAAGATCGACCAACTGAAGGTAACCGAATCCATTCATCGTGTCAAGAATCTTGTTGAACTTTTGATCTCAGAAACAAGAGTCGAGTGTCATTCGCAATGTTGGAAAGGCGAAAGCGAAACACAGTCAACTTCAGCAGGAGGTCAACGAGGCGATGCCTGCGAACATCAGCGGTCTTGAGGCTGCCAAGATGGTTCGTATATATATTTCCTCTTGCTTTTGCACTTGTTGATCATGAGCTTTCAGTCAGCCGAAGACGACAGGGATAGTGTCCTAGCACAAGCCAAGAGCGTCGCGGAAGACAAGGCAAAACTGGACCAGGAAAACAAGGACTTGCTTACCGAGTCAAATGCCATCAAGAAGAAAATGGATGAATTTGACGAGACTGTGAATGCAGCGACTGTGAGTCTCTTCAGACTGCGCTCGAATCGCTTTCTCACTGCTCTGCGGCCAGGCTGGAGTTGAGTTAGCAGCTCAAGAGCGAGTTCAAGCTCAGAGCAACGTTCGTCACTGGGAAAAGAAGCTTGAAACAGAGAATGCAACCGTCAAAGCTATTCAAACCGCTTTGGATGCGCTCCAGATCGAGCACAGTGTACGTTTCTCCGTATTAACCCATGGTGCATCCTGATGAAAGAGCAGGAATGGACTACCAAAGCCGAAGAATATTGCGAGCGATTCCCGAATCCTCGGTCGCTTGAAGAGGTGGAGAGACAGATTGTATCCACCAGCGCCGCTTTGAAGCACAAGGCACAAAAGTGTGTATCATCCATCTTATATGTTTTCTAGCTAATGTCTGCGACAGGAGTGGTGCCAGCGTCGACGAACTGCTTCAAGAATACACCCAGGCCACAGCGAAGCATGAATTGGCAAGGAAAGACTGGCGTGAGATGGTCAAGCTCAATACGGTTCGTTTGCAAGGCGAGACTTTGACCGTAACTTTGACTGACAATCTTTTAGATCTTGAGGAATTCTATCGTGACGCGTCGATCCAGGTGGGAAGAGTTCCGTCGCCATATCGCTCTCCGCTGCAAGCTTGTCTTTCAATATCATCTGTCGCATCGGGGTTACTTTGGAAAAGTCATGTTTGATCACAAACTGAAAACCCTCAACTTGAAGGTTCGCGGTTATGTTACTTCTTTTTTCTTTTGCCAACCTTTGCTCTCAGGTCCAAACAGATGACACTGCAACGCAGCAATCATCGCGAGACAAGGATCCCCGGTCCCTGAGCGGTGGCGAAAAGTCCTTCTCGACCATTTGCCTTCTTCTATCGCTATGGGAGTCTATTGGATGTCCACTTCGATGCCTTGGTAAGCGCTTGATTTAGCAGGTTGAATATGGATATTGAAGCCTCGAATAGACGAGTTTGATGTTTTCATGGACGCTGTGAACCGACGTATTTCCATGAAGATGATGGTGAACGGTTTCTTGCGCAATACACCATGTGCTTATGCTCTTCCTAGATCGACACTGCCAATCAGTCAGACAAGAAACAGTACATCTTGATTACACCTCAGGACATGGGCAATGTTGAGCTTGGTACTACGGTACGCGTGCTGAGAATGGAAGATCCATCTAGAACACAAGGAACTTTGGCCTTCACTTGAATCTGTATTGTAGCGAAAGCATCGTTGAATAGAGGCTGCCTTGATTCTTGAAGCTTGAACCCGATCACACAATATGACATAAGGTTCGCTGACTTGGGGTATTTTATCAAAACAATCCTGAACGTGGACGGGGAACCCTGGCCTTTACCTGAATACATATTACTACACCGCGACTATACTATTATTCTACCATATCTATAATCTCTACCTTGGTGGAATTTTGTAATGATATCGGAGCGTGTGAATATCTTAAACGCGGTGCGTCATTTCTGTGCTCACCATCATGGCTGCTCGTCTGGTGCAAAAATCAGCTCGTTCTGTACAGCGTATTGTCTCCATTCCGCTCACTCAAAACATCCATAGAAATTTGCTTCCTTCTTCTTCCACTGGACGGCCCAGTTTAACCTACTATCATTTCCAAATACACGACTCCGATGTTCCAGAACCACCTTCTTCCAGCACGGACACCGAGTCTCGATGGATCCCCAAAGGCGGCGTCGCCAAATGGGCCCAAAAGAAAGCAGTCGATACATGGACTGGGTTTGGAAAAGCTCCCGAAGGGACTTGGAAGGTTCGTGCAATCGTGGATCCAAATATTCTTTTTGACGTCTTTTTCTATCTAGATAAAGGTTCATAGGCTCGGCGAGCGACTGACACGCAATATAGACTTCGAGGAGCTTGCGTTGAAAGGCGTGGACCCTGCACTGGGCCCCAAAGTCATCGACTTGGTGCACCAAACCTCTGAGAAGGTCGAAGAGGCTCCGCGGAATATAAATGTAAATTTTTCAATCTCTTCTGGCCGAGGTTTCAAACTTTTTCAGATCCCACTTCTATACCCACCCTCGATCCAAAGTAGCGAATCTGCACTTGAAACCCTTCGCTCTATGCTCGACGATAGAACACCGAGACACAAGAAGGGATTCTGGACGTGGCTTATTATCGCTCCGTTTACCGCTCCATTTATGATCATTCGTAAGGTTTCTGCTTTTGCCCCCGGAATTAACATCGACTTTGGTTTTCAGCTATAATCCCTAATTTACCATTCTTCTTCTGCTGCTGGCGTTCATGGCAAGTGCTCGTCCCTCTTGCGAAACAGTTTCGTTGACCCAGTCTTTATTCAGGTCGCACTACAAAGGTCCGTGTCAAGTGCGGTCGCGTTTGAATAACTCCTGACCTTCACTATCAGCATATAGAGCATCTCAATACTTAACTTCCTTAATCGACGAAGGCATCATCATACCTCAACCTGATACAGCCCTGGACACCGTTTACAAGGGCGCTACACTAGAAAAACCGGAGTCCACGTCCGAGACTCAACCACTTTTGCAGTCCATGTTGCTCTCGCCAGTTGATATCCCAAAGCTCATTTCAGCATTGGATATGCAGCCTGATGCTAAATCGGAAATCTCTCGAGCTCTAGAACAGGCTCGAGCAAGATCCAAGTCGCAGCGATGACGATTTCCTTGTACTCTGGTCGGTCTTCTCGGTCCCGGTTCGCCTGTTCCTCGGATTCTGGCCACGTCTGTAACAGGTTGACTCTTAGCATACTACGTCGATATAGATATATACATTGACAACTCGGAAGAATAAAATAATGAGCGACTCGCGCGAAATTTTTACCAACGGCGACGTCACGATAATGTCACACCGAACTGCTCTGCTCCCACTACCACCTTGCTTGGAAACATCCACCCAGTTTCCGACAATTTACTGCGACATCGTCAGGGAGTTTTCTTCACGTTGCACTTGAATTGGATAGTTTTTCCACCTTACGCTCCATCTCTACTACTCTATTACTGCGAGCGATGAGCAAATGCCACATCCAGAATTCCCTGGCAACATCTTCAGCTTGCAACGCCCGTTATGTATGTCTGCTGTACCTCCTTCCAACGTCGTCGACGGCACGCAGTGTCCCGGTCATCGTCCCGACATTCTCGGCTGTGTTCCATCCAATCCATTGCGTCGCCGTAACATGCGGCGCTGATTAAAGGTCGATTAATTTACTCTCTCTCTCCTTCTCGCTATCCATTAATTCTGCAGATCCGACATTGTGGGCGATAGCCCACAATGTCCTGCGAGCCGTATCTTGCGAAGATTCGGTGAGTACCGAGTTTTATTCGGCCCCTTGGAAGATTGTACTGATTCTTGTCGACCTCTAGCTGCTTGGATTTTCCTGTTTTTTTATATCCGTGTCTATTGAGCAATGCCTTGCTTGCTCTGGCCTCGTGCCCCAGTGTCGACATAGCCGAGCGGACCCGATTTCCTTGTCCTGGACCTTTCAAGCCACAGAACATCACTCCAAGACGATCGCATTCTACTTGACGATAACTGGTTCGAGAAAAACCATTCAGTATACCTTGAGGGAGATGATGCTACGGACACCAATTGCAGCCAGTTCTTCCATTTAATTATAGAATCAGTTCTGGATATCGACGGAGACGACGTCTGTTCCATCTGGGTTGCCTTTGGAGATACAGTGAGCTTCGAAATCCCCTCTAGTTCCGCCAAACTAACTTCCGCCCAGCGATAGGTTGACGCGGAACCCACGCTACATCGGGGCTGGGACTTGCATCCAATTAATTACATATATCTCTTTTGTTTTATTTCCTGGTAAGTTGCTCGTCCACATTCGATGAGCCAGGCTGACTCCGGTGCAGAAAATAGACTGGAATCACGTGAATATGTAATAGAGAACCCCGTGCCGTACGATCAAAAGAGCAAAACGTGCCGTGCCGAATGGTCCGGATTGGGACACATCGCTCTCAAAGGAATATTACACCGCCGCGCGACACGCCAGCTCATTGTTGAATCTTTTTTCTTCTCAATTTCTCTTCGTCTTCCACCAAGCTCCACAGCGTCCATGATATGGTCCGACCACTCCCACCTGGCCCCTCGTCGCTCCGCAATCGAACTCGAATCAATAATAAAAGTCGTCTCACCATCAGGAGAAATGAGGATTTCGACGCCGACGATATCATTCCAGTCGAGGAAGATGAGAAACACAGATTGCAGCAGAGCGTCCTGGGCGTCGACCAAGAGGATGCAAATGTGGGTTGTCGCCTTTAGCCAATCATAGCCTGCCACGTCACCCTATCGATGTGGCAGTGCATTCCGTGGAACCGCTGACTAACTTTTTCTTCTTCCCAGGAACATCATTTGCAACAAGTCCTTTCGCAAGCCGCAGGGCGCTCAGTCCGAAGCAAGAAGGATGTCCCAGCAGCCTTCATTCCTATTCCAGACTCTACCGGTATCGTCAGCAATTATGAAGAGCTCTATCCATCCGATCGATGGAAAGATCCAGCTACATACATATATTCCTCTCTCACAGTCGAAGAAGCCTGCGACGCATCTATCGCCAACGGCTTCACCTATTATATGGATGAACGTGATAAAGAATGGCTCGACAAGAATAACGAAGAAGCACGTGGCGAAGGTACCAGCGCTCAAGGTGCTGTTTCTGCGTCCGGGACGAGAACTTCTGCTCGAAGTGCGAGAGCCAAGGGAAAGGAGCCCGACGTAGCGCAGCCTGTGGTGATTACCGAGGACGAGTTTGAGCTCGTCATGGGTCTGTTCGAGAAGACCACTCACGAGAAAACAGAATATTTACACCATGCAAGTAATTTTCCAAGTCATCGACTGTTTACTAATATTATATTTCAGAGTCTGGAAACGGGCATGGCTTTCCCTGCATTTACTGACTATCACGACGTCTTCTCCTTTCCACTTGCACCAGCGACATTCACGACATTTGCAGTACCTCCATGGATCCCCTCAGCTCCAAATCTATGTCACATGGCCCGTGTCGTGTACCCATATTGGAAATCTCGGCGGATTGAACGGGGAGGTCACCGCATAATTCCCGCTCTTAATGTCAGTGCTTCTTCTAATTGCTCTTGTCAAAATGCTCATCGTTATCTTAGGGCGACGAAGCCGACACTTTAAACGAGTCTTATGTTTGCTTCCGTCGACGAGAGATCAAGGCTGTCCGCAAGACCCGTGCCACTCAAGTTTCCACCACCGACAAACTCAGTCGTCTCCAGGCCGAGTTTTCGTTTCCACTGCAACTCGCTCAGCAGATTTTGCAGCGAGAAAATGTGAAGCGGGAATCAGCCAAGATGTCGCAGAATATTTGGGAGAAGCGTGCTCAGCTTGCCGACCTCAAGCGGAAAAATCCTTCGTTGGGAGAGAAGGGCGACGAGGAGCTTCTCATTGATAAGGAAAGACCAACCAAGCGACTCGAGTCTTCGTAAGTCGTATCTTCAATGCGTCGACATGATCTCATTTTCATTCCTCAGCCGTATCAAGAATGCTCAAAAAGCAGAACCTTCACAAGCTCGTCAAGAGGTCCTTCTGCGTCCTGCGGCGCGCTTGGCTCTCATTCACGCGAATATGGAGAGCTCTCTCGCAAAGCAAAGGGAGAAAGACCACAGCTGGGAAGATTCGCTGGATGTACGTGTTTCTTGTTCATTTTTTTCTCTCGAAATGCTCAATTCCATTTTCAGTGTGGATATCAATCTACTTTGGCTCCTTTTGCCTCTCGCTTATTCAAGTTCATTCCACCTGTCGAGAATACAGCTCCAAAATCCACGCCCTCAGATATAGCCGTTGATGAGCCAAGGTCTTCTCCTCAGCAACCGAGACCTGTTCGACTGCGATATGGTCGTGGTGGTCGTTTGATGGTGGATCGTCGGCTTCCCCCGAATTCAGTCTCGTCTATCGCAGGTCGTTCCAGACCAACATCAGGATATTATTCTGTCGACGATTCAATGGACGTCGATACAAGTCCTGAGGATTCTGATCGCGCTCAACGACTTGCTGAACGATGGAGATTCGATGCCGATGATGTCCCAGCCACTGGACCTTGGACAGAGGACGACAACAGAGTCCTGGTCGACGACTATGAAACCAAGTATGTACCTCATATCTTCTGCCCTGGCTTCTTCTAAATCGGAAATCAGAAATCTTGTTTACACTATGTCTCTTCTTACGGAGAATGACCAGGGTCATCTGGCGACCAACCAGTCGTTGGTCATCGTCAACAGCGAAGGGCGACAAGAAGTCGTCGTTCCATATAGGCTTGGAGTAATGCCAGGAATGATGAGAGGCCCGCCACCGTCTGCTTCAGCTCGTGCCCTTGCAGCTCATGGCATGTCAGCTGCCTCTGGATCTTCGGGTGCTGGTCTCGTTAATGGAGCTTCAATTTCCATATCTCAACAGATGCGTATGCCGAATCAGCGACTTCCTGGAAATAGCCCGATGCGACAACAAGGTCCCATTGTTGCCAGCATGGCAAATTCTGTCCCTTCCAGTTCACCGTCTCAATCAGCATCTACTCCCGACGTCAATGGTACTAGTCGTGGTGCTATGACCATCCCTCATGTTGATCCTTCGAAAGCTGATGTTTCTAATATGACACATGGTTTAACGAATGGAATCCAGCAGCCAGCCGAGGGAAGCGTGCAAGGGCAAGAAAATGGTCATGCCAATTTCATCCAGCGACCGAAATCGACACACGAACAGCCGCAACCATCGATGCCAACCAATGGTTACCACCTTTTGCCTACCATGAATGGATACAGCGGCTCTACGATTCCCAGCAATGTCCCTTATGTTCCTCATATGAATGGCCAGTCTTCGGCTCTCAGTATGCAACAGATGCAGACTCTCAAAACTGCATTCGCCAATGGGACCGCTGTTCAACAGGATCGTCCAGTCGCGCCATACATGCAAATGTCTACGAATGGAAACTTGAATCTGAAGTTACCACCATCTCGTCAAATGCAATGGGCTGGTTCCATTCAGCGACAGAATCACCACAGTCCATCGCCTATACCCTCGATTGCCCAGTCACAGTCACCTCCTCGTCCTTCTCAGACTGCTATGGCAATGGCTTCGCCTTCTATGCAGCACCAGCAGTTATAACAGTAGCATCTTTTCGATTATTTTGGGACTAGTTACAGTTATCTCTCCACTCACGATAATGTCTTTTTCCTTCTTCATTTGTGTATTTTACAATAACATTGTCTTGATGCTTCAAGCCAAGATCATTCGTGTCCACGTCAGCCAATATAGTCAATATGACCCTGGATTCTGCTACAGTTCCGTCTGATTCTCCCTCGATTGTACCTCTCGGAACTGGACTGCCAAGTCGAGAGGAACTGTTGCTCTACTACCCAGCCAAGTTTACATGGAAGCAGCTCAAGACTTTTGTAAATTCCGGGTAAACATGGCGAACTGGATGTCAACCTATTACTTATCTGATGTACAACCAGGGATCTTGGACTCTTGAAGCGCGACAAAACGCTACAAAAGCGGTACAATCTGTGGGCTCAGAAGATCAAGAGAAAATATGGCTCGATAGGTTCGTCTGGTCGGTCTCCTTGCCGTCAACTTGCGCTCAAAACAGCAGAGCACTACTTGCTCAACTTTAGATTACAATGGGGAAAGCAAGATACACAATCCTTGTTGACTTCTGCCTTGGACGACCCAGTAATCGCTCGGAATGACGTCAGAGTCGACCCTTTGGCTGAAGATGTTGGTCCCCGCGCACCCATGGGCGACCTGCCAGCCGATGCACCACCCTACTTCACAGCCCAGACACCACCAGAGTTCATTAGCATTATCCAGAATGACTGGCCATATTCTGGTATTATTCTGGTACAGCCTCCGATTTTCAAGACACTAATCATATACATTAGTGCCAGCAGATACGGTCGAGCATACATTAATCTGGACACGAATTCCGATCTATCACTCCGATATTGTGGATCCTTCTGTTGCAGCACGTATCCAGCAAGATGGATTGTGGGGTTTCACTGGAAACACATCTCCTCCTCCTTCTCCTTCGACTCTTCCTCTTTGTCTACCAGCTTTGGCAGAATGGGGCATCACAGAAGACAAGATGATCAAGTCCAACAGACCGACAGAGAAAGAGGATATTTTGATACATAGAGCAAGCCAGCATGTCCACGATTTTGTCCGGAATAGATGGAAGGAAACCGACTGGGAGACTGCTTGGTTTGTCAACCCTCCGGTAGGTAATCCAGCTCTTCGCACGTCCCATTACTGAAGATTTACAGAGACTGCAGAGTGTTCCAGGGCTAGATCATATTCACGTTTTTGCGAGACTGAAGTAGAAGTTGTCGATAGAATCATCATTCTGTTAGAGGGAACTTGTCGACGACTAGTTGAACAATATCACGCCACTCTGTCATGGCACCAAGCCCTGTGCCAATATTAAATCAGTTCTTCCGGTTTCCAAGCAAGACATACCAACGTCCCCGCAAGCTAGATTCTTCCCGATGGGACCGACCACGGTATAGCCCACGATTTCCCGTACGATTCGTAGATGTTCAGCCGTTAAAGGATGCTCGAACATGAAAGTATTCATGGCAGGAAAGATAAACGTTGGTGTCGACGGTGCCAGGGCTCGTAACAGGGATGTCTAGGTGATGGTCAGCATAGCCGAAATTGAGGCGTAACAATTTGTACCACGAGATTGTCGCACAAGCCTTGAGCTATCTTGGCAAGCGTATTTGCGGAACAAGGGGCTACCAAAACAACGTCGGCCCAGCGCCGCAGCTCAATGTGCAATATAGGGTCTCCAATTTTATATGTCCCCTGCAGATCCAATCAAAGTGATTAAAATGGAGCAGAAAATCCTACAGTCCATTCGTCATCATCAGTCCATACATGAGACCCAAGGACTTCGATATCCTGCGGATTGAAGAATGCCAGAGAGGCTTTGGTGGCTACGACTTGAACTTTGACGCGACTGTACTGATTCTTCGGTAACATATCGATCCAGCGGTCAAGTCAGCGGAAATACCTTGAGAAGCTCCTTGACAATCAAGGAAGCCTTGATCGAGGCGACGCTGCCTGTCGTAATGAGCAGAACATGGGTGTGACCGGGAATTCGCTGTTGATCGCTGTAAAACATGGTCTAGAATTGACAATAATATGACAGAGTCGAGGAGAACGGCAAGAGCCGAATATTTATCTGCGTGTGAATTATCGTCACTTGATAAAGCCGATCAATTTGGGCCGTTGCCATTCATTCCCCTTTCTTCCTTCACCCCTCCCAGAGCAGTGTACATCAGTATTCCTCCTTCATTGAACATATCTGACTTCATTTTCAGGCTCGAGCTTCGTTTCACATATTTTTCAATTTTCAACTCTTTTTTGAACTAAATATGCGATTCTCTGTTCTCGTTGCTGGTCTTGCTCTGGCCTCTTCTGCGCTTGCTTCAACTTTCAACATCCTTGTCGGCGAGAACAATGGCACCGCGTTCAACCCTTCATCCATCTCTGCGCAGGTTGGGGACATTGTAGCGGTCAGTGCTTGATTTCAAGTCATCGAGAGTGCTTAAGTTTTGCCCCCAGTTCACATTTGTAAACAAAGCAAGCTATGGTTTTACTCAGGTTTTACTTTTACTGACTTTGATCAGAATCATACTGTAACCCAGTCAACATTTGCTGCACCTTGCGTCAAGATGGCTGGAGGAACTGATTCTGGTTTCTGTACGTCTGGCTCGATTGTCGCGACTTCATACTTAACTTGCCCTTAGTACAACCCAATCCCGTGGCTGGAACTCTCCCTCAGTTCAGCATCACTGTTAACGTCGCGACCCCCCTCTGGTTCTACTGCGCTCAAACTGGTCACTGCACAAAGGTGTATCTTGTTTTACTTTCAATCAATCTTTGCTTAAAATCTATTCAGGGAATGGTATTTGCGATAAATCCCACTGCGGACAAGTCGTTCGCCACATTCCAGGTGAGTCAGGGATCGCCGCTCCAAGAATATCAAGCGCTGATTTTCATGATTACATAGGCTAGCGCTATGGGAACCACTGCCAATACCACTAGTACCACTACTAGTGGTGCAATCACATTGACAAAGAATCCTGCATTGATTCTTGGTCTGGTGGGTCTTGTTGCGGGAATCATGCTGTAGACAGCAGAGCAGGGCTTTTTTTCTTTCTGGGATCCTTGGTACATTTACATATTGGCTAGTCCATTGTTGTTGTATCCATATTACTTTCTTTCGGTCTCAAGCGAAACTGGCATTACTGTTTCTTCCTTCGTTGTCCATAATACAAGGGTATCTAGGGTCAAAACTCGAGGATGCCGGCGTCCTTCCATCTTTCATACAGGAAACCAACCCCGGTAGGAGCACCAGGTTCTCCTCGAACATCTTTAATGTCCAGCAGGTCGTATTCGCGAGCTCTACCGAATGCGAGAAAGTGGGCAAATAGCGAGTTGAAATGAGGCTCTGACCGCAGATGCAGAACTTGCTGATAATGTGCGTGATACAGATGTGCAAAAACACGGAAGAGCTGGCGATATATAGATTTAACGGTTTGCGCGAAAGATTGATGAAATTCTTGGCCTGCACGATATGTCAAAGACTTGTGCGATTTGGCAGATCAGAGTATACGAACCTGATTTGGTGGGAAATACATTCTCGTCGTCGAGCAGACCTTGAACTGTCGACATGACTGAATCGATGTAGCTCGGAGCTGGCAAGGAGACTTGCTTTCTATCTGGGGTTGCCCAAGTGTAATTCAGGCTGCAGTCATTCAGCATTGAGGATCTTTGTGATAAACGACACTCACTTAGGACCAGCAGACATCGTCGGACAGCTGCTGGGGGTGCAGCATTCTGTCATAACTCCATAAAATTCGTTGAGGTTCGTGTAAAAGTCAAAGACTGGACACGATTAGCCACTGGCCATACAGGAATCTTGAATTCGAGCTGACCATTGACCGCGACCCATTCTGCGGGGTCGACATATTTAGGCATCATAACAATCGTCTTGAAATGACCTGGATATGATTAGTTGATTACAGACGACCTTCTGGGGTGTAATCTGCTACCTTTGACAAGAGCAGAATCGACAAATGGGCTGCAAAGATACAATGGTCTCGATCCAGACGGATTTCCTGGCGACGGAGGTTCTGCAGGACCCATGGAATTATTGCGAGACATAGTTCCAGTTGGAGTCGGCGACCGCCTTCGAGGCGCTCTGTTCCGTCTGCGTTTGCCAGAGATTAACTAGGCAGCCAGCATGCAGAAATACAACGCACCCGAAAAACGACATATTGGCGGAGGAAGAAGGGTAAGATTGATCGCATCTATCGGCTTGTTTGGGTTACTTCGTACGAAGTCGAAATTTTATTTTTGGATGGCCCGCCAACCACAAATGACAAATATGAGGGTATATATTACACTTCTAGAATTCCCATTTCCTTCCAGCGTTCATAGAGAGCTAGTATTCCAGCACCTCGGAGGTCTTTCATCTCGAGTAACTCGTATTCTCGTCCAAAAGCCAGAAAATGGGCAAATAGCGAGTTGAAATGCGGTTCAGATCGTAGATGAAGCAACTGGGTGAAATGAGAATGAAATATGTGGGCAAATATTCGCAGCAATTGTCGGTAGGCATGCTTTATTGTCGTTGGAAAGCTGGGGCCAAATTCTTGACCTGAAACGCGATCATTTCACAGGAGAACATACAGACAATTTGGAAGCGCACCAGCTCTTGTAGGAAACACTGTCTCGTCGTCCAGAAGATTCTGCACCCAGGTCATCACATAGTCGATATATGTGGGAGCTGGAAGCTGTACGCTTTTACGATCATGGTTGATCCAAGTATAGTTCAATCTACACCATGTTTAAGCAAGCTACCGGGGAGAAAAGGAATCCAATACGAACGAGGGCCCAGCGGACATGGTTGAACAACTTGTCGTGGTACAGCATTCTGTCAGGACGCCATAAAACTCGTTGAGGTTGTTGTAAAAGTCAAACACTGTATGAAAGGTCAGTATCCGGATATGTCCTCGGTTGAGGCGGACGAACTAGATATCGCGACCCATTCCATCACGTCGACATATTTCGGGAGCATGACAATGGTTTTAAAGTTGCCTGGACTGACATGAGGTTCTGAGGGCAATTCTGATCGAGGAGAATCTGACCTTTAACAAGCGCGGCTTCTACAAACGGACTGCAGAGATACAATGGTTTGGAGCTCGCGACTACCGGCGACGGAGGCGCGGAATAAGGTTCATTGGGAGGTGGAGGTGGGAAAGTAGCAGAAGTCGGGGTCGCTGGAGACCGCTTGGGAGGTCGAGGAGCCCGCGTCATGGATCGACTGAAGGATAGACATTATTAAGCAACGTTCGCGACAGGAAAGCTTCATAATGAGACTGACCCAATAGAATTGAAAAAGGACATTTTCGTTCAGTTGAAACCTGAAATCGGTTGTCACATCGCGGTCACACTGTCACCTGGTAATCTCTCTGTCACTACTCTCAAGTTCAAATGTTTAAACTGTTTCTGGACGGTGCCTGACGACGGACATGCAGTGCAATGATGCGATCCAAGCCATTTCCAGTCAAGTCCCTCGCGCCTCCCTATGGCTATAATCACTCAAGTCTCAGCAAATCAAAAATGCGCGATTTAAGCTACCGATTGGAATAAAGAGGGCTTTATTGAAGGAAAAAAATTACACTCTCTTGAACATGTCTATTATCAGTGCTCTGGAGAATGGTCGAACTTCCAATGGCGCCGCAGTCAGCCTTGGTGGTCTTGCCCTCTTGAAACTCTCATTCGAGGCTCTCGGGATCATATATTCAGACATTGGAACTTCTCCTCTATACGTACTGAACGGAATTTGGCCGTCATCTGGACCTTTGCCTTCAAATGTATTCACTCTCTTTCGTCGTTGGCCCTTTGATTGAGTTTTTCAAAGGAGGATATCATTGGAGGTGTATCGGCCATCATCTGGTCGCTCACATTGGCTCCTTTGATTAAATATGTTCGTCTTGCTTCTTGCTATTCGGAAACCTCCGTTCACGCTCATCCAGGTCTTCATCACTCTTGCATTTGGGACACAAGAAGGGGAAGGAGGTACTTTCGCCTTGTATCAAGGTCTTTATCCACCCGAAGACAAGGATTTCGATGGCGACAGAACTCTTACCGGCGATAGCTACATGCAGGAAAAAGGTACCTCTTCCACTCAGACCTCTCGGCTTCACGATAAAATGAGATGGCCCTTGTTGATCTGGGTAAGCATTCTCAACAGTCCCGCTCTCATTAACTAATGTTGCTCTTTAGGCTCTGTTTGGTACCGCGTATGTTTATTTTCGCATCGTCTGGATATCATCTGAACATTATCAGTCTCACAATGTCCGACGGGATATTCACGCCTGCTGTCTCTGTGACTAGTGCTGTTGGCGGAATCGCTGTCGCTAAACCGTCTGTTACAGAAAATATCGTACCGG
Organism: Mycena floridula; assembly: GCA_029320655.1. Taxonomy (NCBI): domain Eukaryota; kingdom Fungi; phylum Basidiomycota; class Agaricomycetes; order Agaricales; family Mycenaceae; genus Mycena; species Mycena floridula. The sequence continues at coordinate 4,737,850 of JARIHS010000001.1, forward strand.
TTTCAATCGTCAGTCGATTCTCATTCAATCCACGGCTCATTTGCTCAATGATGTTCAGGCCATCATTGCGGTGCTCTTTGTGGCTCAGCAGTTCGGTACTACCAGAATCGCAGCCACTTTTGCTCCAAGCATGTTATTCTTCTCTGTGATGAATGTTGTCTTATGCTTCTCAGTTTCGTTTGTGTGGTTTCTATTGCTGCTCGGGACAGGTGCGTGGTCTCCCCGACCCCTCTACGAAAAACTAAGACAGACATACAAGGTATATACAACACAATCTCATTTCCCGGTATTTTTCGCGCCTTTGATCCTTCCAGAGCCATCATGCGTACGTTTTTTATTTCTCTGGAACCATAGGTATATAATGACGCCATGTTCATTGTCAGTGTTCGTGAGGACCAAAAACTACGACATGTTAGCTGGCGTTTTGCTTGCCGTCACTGGTTGTGAGGCTATCTTTGCCAAGTTTGTCTTTTCTCATCCCGGTCCACTATGCTAATCGCTGATAGCTTGGGTCAATTCAATGCCATGTCCATCCGGTTATCTTTCGGATGCTTCGTCTATCCTTCATTGATCATCGCCTACCTCGGCCAAGGCGCAAGACTCATTGTGGACGGCGAAGAAGTCTTGAGCAACATATTTTATCACACCATACCTGGACCAGTCAATGGTCCACTTTTCTGGTATGGCGCTCGATCACAAGAAACAAAACTTGCTCATTTTGTCCCGCAGGATCGTCTTTGTTGTCGCTATTCTGGCCACAGTGAGCAAGACGACTGGTGCATCGAGCTCGCCTGACTTTTTCCCTTAGATTATTGCATCCCAAGCCTTGATTACAGCAACATTCAGTCTGATCCAACAGGTTGTAAACATGAAGTCAATGCCGCCCTTGAGAATGTACTGTACATCGGACTCGATCAAAGGCGAGTTAGATCCTTGCACCAGCTTCCTCTTGTCTCACTAAAGATTTTCAGGACGGGTTTATATTCCCTTTGTTAACTGGGTACTCATGATTGGTGTCATTGTTCTCGTCGCCGCCTTCTCAAACTTGACTGCCTTGACCAATGGCTACGGTTTCGCCGTTGCGACTGTAATGTTCTCTACCACAGTGCTCATCGCCGTCCAAATGTATTATGTGAAGCGGTGGTCCATATTTGTTGTTTCCGCATTTTTCATTGTCTTTGGATTCGTCGACGGGTTGTTCTGGGGAGCGTCACTGAAAAAGGGTATGTTTTGTTTTTCTTATAATTCATAATCTAATCATTACACAGTTCCCACTGGTGCATGGGTCCCTTTGATGTTGGGCACCCTCCTTTTGATGCTCATGTGGCTGTGGACATGGGCCAGAGGTTTAGAAGATGAGTTCGATGGCAGTAATCGGCACAACTTGAGGTAAACGGCTCACCTTCAAACTCAAATTACATTACTCACAAGCAAATCTAGACACTTCATCTTCCCCGACGAAAAGCTGAAGATCAGAGCTGTCCCTGTAGATGGCGACGAGATCGCAGAAGAAGAGGATCCGGTGGAAGATGCGGAATACCAGTTTTTAGCTATTCGCGGTGGAATTGAAGAGAAGCGAGCGCTTGCTCGCATTCCAACATGTGCCCTGTTTCACAAGATATCCCAGGGAAGAGGCGTCCCTCACACTTTCATCGGCAAGTTGCCCATATTTTATAGTCTCCTTTGGCTGAAGGTTCTATAGGACTCATACGACAATGGCCTGCACTCCCGGAGGTCTTGGTGAATTCCGTCGCTTTATTTCCTGGTCATCTCGGCTCATTCACTCACTAGATCTTCTTATCTGTCTGCACGGTCCCAGTCGCACGAGTCCCGCTCCAAGAGAGATATGCAGTCGCAAAAGTTAGAACACTGGAAGGTAAGGATTTTCCCTCAATCAATTGATTTCATGTAACGTTATCGACAGGCTTTTACGGAGTGACATATTTCTGCGGTTTCAGGGACGACTTTGATGTTCAGGTACGAGGTTTCAGCCTGCTTGTGAACAAACTGATTCTCGATAGGTTGACCAAATCATAAACGGAATCTGTACCATCGAGGAACAGATGAACCCTGTTGGCTCTGCAGCGACCATTGAAAGGATCAGGAAGGTCGCGGAAAACATGACTCATGTGTTAGTGCATTGATATTCCATTTTACAACTCGCAGAGCTTGACACTCGAACAGAGTGCCGCATTATCACGTCGTCAGTAAATCGATTGAGGGTGGAAGACTTTCCCCAGTCGTCCATTGGGCCAGGAAGTGCCTCATTGAGGACATCTACCGCAGACTGTCCACAATTTTCCCCGATACTGCTAATTGGCTCACACCGGCGGACGAGTGAGTCTTTTGGCTTTGTCAACACGATTAACTGACACCCTTGCAGAATTATCCATGTCGGGATCAACGCTGTTATTTGAATTTATGGTCGCATATTGGCGACCTCCTACTTAGATTAATGCTTCATTTATGCTTCCCTTACTCGCGGCTGTCAAATATGATGTGACGCCACAGTTTGCAGTGAAATATGGAGATTTGCAAGTAGTTTGTGAAGCGATATCAATTCTCGAATGGCGAAAATCCCGCAGACTTCACAGCCTCTGGTAGACATCGTTGTCCATATATAATTCAGATCAATGAGAGCTGCAGCCGCAATGTCCACTCAAACATCTCACCCAGAACTCACATCGGCGCTCTATGACGCTTTGGTTGAGGCGGAAGAATCCCGTCTAAGAAACCTGCCTGTCGAAAGAGAGCTGACTCTTGACACCATCCTTTCCTATTTGGGCGCCTCGGGGAAAATCGCCGACATCGGTGGCGCAACTGGAATACATGCCTTTCCTCTGGCTGAGCATGGGCATGAAGTGCACCTCAGGGATCTCTCTCCCGGTCTAGTGGCCAGGGCTCGTGAAAAGCACAATGTTGCGCAATTTCCGCTGGAGAGCATCGATGTCGGGAATGCTCTTGACGAAAACTTGTTTGCTGGCGAAAAAGGCGCCTTTGACGTCGTTCTGCTTCTTGGACCACTTTATCATCTGGTCTCTGGTCATGAGAGGGCCATGGCAATCAAGAACTCTTTGGCTCTTCTGAAGCCGAAGACCGGAGTCTTATTCTGTGCTTTCATATCCAGATTGGCTCATCTGAGAGATCTAGCACAGAGAGAGCCGGAGCGTCTTGTTCGAGAAGGTGACTTCTACGACAAATACCTCGAATCGGGCCAATATGTCAAAATGTCGGCGACAAGAGGACGTCGAGTGGAGAGCTATCACGCTTCTCTGGAAGAGATTCGACCTCTGGTAGACAGTGTAGGCGGAAAAGTCGTTGAAATACTCAGTGTCGAAGGAATCCTGCCAGGAGGATTGGACAAAGAGCTTGCCAAGGTTGATCAAGAGACATTGAATAAATGGATCGAGGTCTTGAAGCCACTGTCGAGGAAACCAGAGAATCTTGGATGCGCAGACCACTGGTTGGTAGTAGTAAAACCACATGAGTAACTACTCAGTATCAAGGAAAGCTTTTGGCCATGCGGCCTTGATTATATCTGCCGCTCTCTCCGATATAGCATACACCGCCGCCGACGTGTGAGCAGCAGGAAGACTCGGTGCAACTGATGCATCAACAATTCTCAGTCCTTTCACACCTTTAACTTTCAAATCTGGATCGACCACTCCCCAATGAGCCCCTGGCGGTGACATTGCTGCTGTCGAAACCGGATGGAAAAAGGAAACAGCATTGTTCCGGATATATGTGTTCAACTCTTCGTCGGTCGTTGCATTATTGTTGGAGGTGAGGATGTAACCATCCCATGCTGGCGCTGTCAGGAATCTGCGAGCGCTGCGAATCGCTTCGCGAAGAATGAAAAGATCGACATCCTCGGTGAGCAAACCTGGGTCGATCAGCGGCGCAGCAAAAGGATCTGTCGAGTTGATGGAAACAGCTCCACCTGCAAAACTCGATGTCAGTTAAGTATCTCATGAAAAGTTGGACGACGTACGGGAAGCCGGAGAGACGCAGCCTGTAGGAATATTGATGAAATTGCCTTCGGCTTGAGGAGTTGACAATCCATTCTGGAATAAGAATTCGTAGTGTGCACTGCGATTTCCGGAAGAAGGATCTTTGAATTTGGAGAAAGCTGTTGTATCCGTTGGCACCCTTAGCCAAGCTGCATGGTTTTCAGACGTGTCCACCATGAGACCAGTCTTCGACTCCTTCCATTGCTCCAGGATTTCAGCTTCAAGCGTCGCATTTCTCAAAACGGTATCCCATGTGAGATTCGATGAAACCGTCCAAGAAGAAGAGACGCCGACGTGATCAGTGAGATTCTTCCCAACTGAAGGCAAATTGACACGAGGAGCTATTCCGAGCTTTGAGAGGCTGGAAGCGTCACCAATTCCGCTATGCATGAGAATTGACGGTGTATTGATTGCCCCAGCGGAAAGAACAACTTCCTTGCCGGCTGTCAAAGTCACCAGTTTGCCTGAAACAATGTTAGTCTAGTTATATGGTCGCAGAGAGCCTGACCTTCTGACCGAAACTCCACGGTATTAAATGTTACATTGTCATGCTTGGACGAGAGGACTCGAGACACTTGTGCGTGCAGCAGAATGTCGAGATTCTTTCGTGCTACCACCTCGGGAGTGAAATACGCTTTTGAACTGGATCTCACGCCACGATCGACAAGGGCCTGAACCCAGCCTCAATAGAGCGTCAGTCGCGGAAAAACTAATAGTTGGAAAGCTCACCAACACCAAGGTGATCTCCCGAATTCATGTCCAATCGGAATGGGAATTCCTTCAACTGTTGTGTTGTGTCCACCACTCTTCCGTCGATAGAGCGACCAGAGCCAGGAACACTAACACCTATGAATCCAGAAAATCCATGAAATCGAGGGTCGAATTGGCCAGCGACGCTGTGTTTATCGACTGGAAAGTTGAATTTTTCGCTCTTTTTGAAGTAGTTTAACATTGCGTCCCAGCCCCAGCTCTTGTCCGCTGATAATCGAGCCCATTTGTCGATATCGTCGGATGTTCCTCGTGTGTAAACCTGCAATAGTGAGCCCAAAGATCACGAACGTCAGAGACTCAGAGTACCAGGCAATTTACAGCACTGCTTCCCCCAAGACCTATTCCTCGAGGGAAAGGGAGAACACGTCCATTGAGATTCGGCTGTGGCGTCGTTGTGAAGTTCCAATCATATTCTGTCCTTGGTGTCAGACGAGTACAGAGCAAGGGAACATCAATGGTTATATCCCCGTCATTTCTGTTGACAGATTCAGTCAAATTTCAAGTGATAAATAGCTATGAACATACGCTCCGCCAGCTTCCAGAACCAGTACAGAGACACTGGGACTTTCGGTGAGACGGTTTGCTAAAGCGCTGCCTCCTGGGCCGGCTCCCACCACTATGAAGTCGTAAGCAGGCTGTAACTCTGTGAAATGGTGTAGGACGCTGGCGGAGGATAGAGAAATCCAAGACAAAAGCAAGGGAATGCAAAGCATGATGAGGTCGAAGAAATGTCAGAATGGGCCCATTTTCTACTATATAAGTCACCTGGCAGGCTTATGCGTCATGGCGGGCTACATAGTGCTTCCAAGGAATCATGCATCATGTGAGAGATCTGGAGCTGCGAAACTGAGTAGAATGAACAAATCAAGGAAGGGTTCCCCGAGGCAGGGTCATCGCTGTTTGACACCTTTGTGATGAATTCCCCAAAGAATGTCAGGAATAAGTTGGAAGTAAGCAAACAGAACGCGTGTGCATCGCTGCAGCCTCTGGAAGTCAGTGGAATTGGAAGTTAAGAAGTCGCAGTTCAATGGTCACGAGGTAAGTGCAGCCTTCCCACAGTTTCAGCATGTACATAACGATTAAGCATGTTAATTATTCCGAGTCTTCAGTATCATAACCATCTTCACTCTTTGCACTCTTCTGACCATATTGATTCAGCATCTCGACGACTAGTTGCCCGCCACCAGCGTTGAGACAATCAATGTCCTCTAATCTTGTTTGCGATTGCCAATGGACAACTTTTCGAGGATAAGCATTGACCAGGACGAAGCCCCACCATTCGTCCGGTGTTTGGCTGACCACAAGCTTCTCAAACTGAGCCTCGAGATTAACATTGCTGCCAGACGGAGCTGAAGCAGGATCGTCCTGGGTCATCAGGTCTTCAGGAATGAATTGAATATCCACCAGGGTGTATAAATTCGTCAGTGTCGCATTTCCTGCAAGACGACGAACAATTCGCTTTCCGTCTGGCATTCGAATGGCAACACGGACTTTGTTGTCTTCAGATTCTGGTGCCAATGTCCTTCGAGACCATCTTCGCCAATGCATTCTTTGCTGCTCGCGAATTTCACGAGCCGTTTCATCCTGGTGTCGTTTCACTTCTGCCTCTGCCTCGGCTCTTCTTTGTTCCTCCTCCCTGATACGACTTTCTTCGGCCTGTTGCTTCTCCTGGGCCATTTTCCCAAGAATTCTTTCCTTGTCTTTTCGCGCAGAATCGGCAAAGGCTTGGTCCTGTTGCATCCTGAGAATTCGATCGCGCTCTAGCGCGTTTTGAGAAGCACGAAGTGTCTCCATATAAGGAAGCACCCGAGGAAGAAGATTCGAGGTAAGATGATTGTTCAGAACTTCAGCAGTGGTCGCCGTCGATCCCTGGTGCCGGGACAAGACTGTAAGAGTAGGGGTAGCAGTCGATGAACCTCTGACGGCTCTGGCTGGCTGCATAGCGATAAACGCCACGAATGGATATGTTGTAGCTTGCAGTTTCTCTGAAGCACTGTAGGCTTCGAGGTCGCTGACATCTCCACCCCAAGCTATGAAATTGTTGTCGGTAAGCAATCGAACAAAGGTCGCATCAGTGAGCGTGTTTCTGAACAAAGTAGATTAGATACTGAGCAAGCACGAATGTGGCAGGCTGACCTCTTGAACTGTTCCACATCATCGTGCTCTTCGCTCACTAGCACTATGCAGCCAACCTTGAGTTCCTTCTGACACGTGCGAAGGGTCTCCTCATATGTCCCGAAAGTGAAGTCTGGAAGATATTTTCTGCTTTCATCGTGTCGCCCAGTAGCTCTGGAAGTTAAACTTGAAGGCCCAGCAGTAGCCTGTGACCCCGAAGCAACTCCTTGTGGACCGCTCTGTCCTCTCGAGATACATATCGCGCCTGTGGTCTCTTCGAGCTCGCGAACCCAACGATCTGGACCACCACGACCTGTAGGACGTCTTCGTGATTGTAGCGGCCGATAAAAGTTGAGGGAAAGGAAAGGGAGATGTGGTAGAGGAATTCGAAGGATGGAGAAGACAAAACGGAATAGATATCCAAGGACACGGAACGGATAGGACAAGTAGCTGAATATTGCTGACGGTCGAGGTGCCCTTCCCTGCTTTGAATGATTCAATTTGCTTATTCTTTGCTGTAGTCCTTTGCTTACCGTTGGGGTCTGGTGTGAATCGTCAATGTCCAAGGGCTCGAACCTACGTTGGACTGGAGGTGCTCTCGGAGGTTCTGGGACCGAAGATGACCCAAAAATCATTTCAGCAGCTCTCTTTAGAGACAAGTTAGAGGCAACGAAACTCGGAATGCCACAAAAACCATACCTCGACGTCCCAGTCGACGGTAGAAAGTACACTGATCGCTACGTCGTCGTCACCCCCATCAGTTAATAATTCTTTTAGTTGGATTACTGCTGTCTTTTGGTCTGAGGTTAGGCTGTCCATGAAGGAAGAGCAACGTGGTTATAGCGGTGGCTACGCTTGAAGGAAGAGCAAACGTGGTGATAGCGCTGGCTACGCTTGACTCTTTTGGGTCAGGTGATTGGTCACAACTCCGTTGCTCCCACCTCCATCTGAGCTGTAAGGTTTTTTTGGTTTGGTGTTTCCAGGACAAGGCTGATTCAATGTCAGATAATACCTCATGGAATCTGAACCACTAACAGAAGAAGGGCTGAAAAAGCTTACCGTACCGCAGCTCAAGGCCCTCTGCAAGGACCGAAAGGTTGTCGGTTATTCGAAACTCGCGAAGCCTGGTATTATCGACAAGTTACTAGGTCGATTCGTTGAGAAAACAGCTTCTGACGCGTCGAAATCAGCTGTGGCTGTTCCCAACGCGTCGAGCTCTACCCTTCCTGACCAACCTTCCGCTGATCCACCAGCGAAAAAAGTCACTGACCAGGGAGATGCTCCTCCTAAAAAGAAGAAGAAGAAGCCTGTTGTCGAAAAGACTGAAGCACCACCGCTACCATTAGAACCGACTGCACCATCTAGCTCATCTGTCCTCCAAACCATTCCTGTTCCTGTTGCTCCTTCAACTACATCAAAGCGACCTGCTGGCGACCAACATGACGAAAATGTCCCCCCGGCCAAAAAAGCTAAAACCTCCATTCTCCCAGTCGTCGCTCCTCCTACTCCAGAACCTAGTCAGCAGCCCATAATCAATCCAGCGACTGTTTCCACAGTAGAATCGACGGACAAAGTACACCCAAAGACGCATATATCCACAGTCTCGACAGCTCCCAGAAAGGCTTCGACCCATGCGCCTAGGTTGTCTTACACAGAGCAGTTCACTTCCAAAATCACACCGAGTCAGAAGCAGTCCCGTCCTGGACCACCGATTCCAGCATCAGCAGCGACTCAATCCGGCACCGCTCGCCCTCCTGTTGCTGTCATTCCGCTGACTCCGAAAAACAGCGCAGAAATCGCTTCTGGCGCGAGTAACAGCTCAGGGAAACGAGTAGGAAAACCATTCACTCCTCTTTTTCCCAAGAAGCCCCAGCAGAAACCTCTTCCTCCTACTTCGACCGCCGCTCCAATAGCTTCAACTCCTGCTCCAGTTCGCGCTTCAGTTCCAGTCTCAGCTCCAGTCCCAGTTGCAATTCCCGCTCCAGTTCCAAATTTCGACATTTTCCATTTAGATTTCCCCATCATTTCGCCAGTTCGTCCAGCGATCCAACTCTTGTCACTTCCACCCAAAATCGCTCAACGCAAGCTTTCGGATCGCTTTTCTGTAGCTTTGATGCAGGTTCCCCAGGAAGACCTTCAGAACTGTGTATTAGTCTCGCGCATGCTTCGCGCAGCAGGTATGTTGTAAGACTCGGTTTGACGTTTTTCTAACAAACATAACAGTTTACCAGTCGGCTAGACATCAACTATCCAAGACATTCAGTGGCGCACGACTCACCAGTACGCTGTCCCAATTACCTCCTGCTGCCAACGTATGGCCATTGCTTCGCTCTCGACAAAGAGAACAAGTTCTCGTCAAGCAAATCTTCAATCAATCATTTCTAGGTCAACGGTTGCAAGGTGCCGACGTGATAGCGGACAAGATCTGGGCCAATCTCGACCATGAAAAACAAGCAACCGTCGCTGTCAGGTATTCGAAAAGTTATCTCTTTCTCAAAGCGGTCTAAACTCTCTCCAGATTCTTACTCACTCGACTATTCTTCTCCATCTCTGTAGGTCAACCATGGATCGAAAGTCGTATCGTCGAGGTCAAAGAATTGGTCCAGGGAGAGGTTTGGGCTGTGACTGTTCAGGAAGGATCGCGGCAAGAGATCTTTCACGTTTTAGAGTCGACTTGTGAAGTCGTCGGACGACCTCCTCCATCTCAGAATTCCATGGATGTCGATGTATCTCCTTCATTACGTCTACGAGCGGACTGGACCTCGTATATCGAAGAGCGTCTTGTCACTTCCAAAACCCGACATCCTTTGCCATTCGCAACTTTGATAGAACGACTCAAGTGGAGCAACCACGAGGAATACGAGAAAGGTATCAGCAAATTATGGCTCACGAAGATAGCAGAAGAAGGAAACATTGGCGCTATGAAGCTGAAAGTCGCCGAACGATACATTCTTGCTTGTGTCGTCGCAAATAGGCAAGTCCGGCTTTATCTCCATCTATGGCTCGACTAATATTCCGACAGCGTCAGCGGTCAATATATGTCTTCAACAGAAATGGCTCAAGATTTTGCCGGACTTCCTCAGACAACAGTGATTCCAAAGACAAAGACGACTTCTGTTCAGCTTTTCCTTCCAGCGTATGTGATCTTCTGTGGTCTAGAGCTTCCTCGCTGACGCCACTATTCAGGCATCATCATATTGAAAGCCTCCATTTCGCTCAATCAGGTGGAAAGCCTCTTCATCCTGCTCTTGCAGTGATCCAAACCCCTGGAAGAGAATATTACGTTCTGAAAGACAACGGTATGCAAGTTGGGACAGAAGAGGATGGGATTGCAGAACTATGGATGGAGATCATAGGGTGCAACGAAAGAGGTGAAAAACTGTGACTAAGTATACAAACATTTTACAATGAATCTGCTTGAAACAGATATGTAGGGTATTCGCATCACTGAGTTACAATACGTACAATAGAGAAATTATCATGTTTGTTATTCGCGAAACCCAAGTGGTCGCGGTCGTCATAGTATGTTTGTTGGCTAGTAGCGGGTTAAAAGGTCCTGTGGAATTTTCTTTACGAGGTCAGGAAGGACAACATTGGCATCTGGGTCGTTGACAACTCCTGCAGCTGCCAGAGCGTCGTAGAAGTCTTCGATAAGTTGCTTCGGGTCGGGAATGCTGTCCTCTTCCTGCCAAGTCGATGCAGATATCTGATAACTAGAAAGATGAGTGTCAACAAGTTTCAATGTATCTCACGCCGAACTTACCCATCCCATTCAACGAGCCACATGTACTTTCCCTCAATAGTACGTCTGTCGCGACTTCGAGCTATGATTCGAGATATGAAGAATTCATCATCCTTCGTGTTGTGAGCACAACCCGGTCGAGCACATTGAAGTTTTTCTTTCGTACTTCCAGCCCTTTTGTTAGGTCTACGAGCTGCATACCGGGTTAGACGATATTGGAGTCACAAGAGGGAACCTACCTCCGGCCCGACATGGTGGACAATTGAAAGTCTCAGATTCATCTCCTTCTGTGACGAGACCGACACAGGCGAAATGATACCATTTTTCACAACTGAAAAAGAAAGTCAGCGAGCGATACTAGTTTTGGGTGGAGAAATATTCACTTGTCACACTGAATCCACTGTTCCATATGTTAATAAAAGTAAGAATTCATCACAATCGACACACCTTTTGCGAGGCAGCATCATCGGTAATCTGAGGCCACCGGAATTTTGCTTTCTTGGTGTCAGTGGCTTTACGAGACAGAAGAGCTCTAGAACTCCCGGCGACTGGCTGAGTCGTCTTGCGCTTTTTAGGAGACCGCAAGCTTCTGGTCGAAGCCTCTTCAGAAGGAGAAGGAGAACGTTTGGATGATGACTTGTTCAAATTCAATGAACGATTCAGCAACTCTGCTTTGATTTGCATTGGCGCTAAAATGGGAGAAGGCGTCATCGAGGAAGGAATAATCGCAAGACGTGAGACTTCTGATATTGAATCCATCGACGAATCAGATATCGACGTCAAAGGACTACCAACAGAGAAAGGTTCCGACAAGTCTGGACTGAGCTGACGGGGAGGGCTGGATACCGCATTGGATTGCTCCCGACTAGAATCTTCTAGGATGACTAACTGTGAAGGTTGCCTCGAGGACCCTGCATCATGCCGTTCGACCGAGGTCTCAGGGACAGGCAGATTGCTTTGATGAATCGAGGCTGACAGTGCTCGAGAATGGCTAGGAGATACAGCGAGAATTTGGGAGCCAGAGCGGGGAACAGAAGATGTGATTTGGCGTGAAAGGTCTATCGTTTGGATTGACGGAGCTGCCATTGAGAAACGGAGGAAATCGACACTTCCCACAGCAGGGATCGATGGCTCAGAGCTGGTTGAAGAGTTGGATTCTACGCAAGCTGGGTTCCATCAGGCTCTAGTCCAAATGTTGCATTATCAACTCACAAGTAATCGGCGTCGAAGTGGCTTGGGGTCCCGGTGGAGAATCCACGGATGGCGAACTAATCGATGCTGGTGTACTGTCTCGGGTTGACCACTGCGCTGGAACCAACCCTTGGAGGGCTGACGCTGGCGGAACGGGGCACTGAACCCCCGAGGCTTGGGACGGGTCTTCGGGCTCGAGTGATCTGCAGGAACATACACCTGAAGCTAAGCGAGATGAGATGAGGTGAGACTGAATTATAAGACCTGAAAGACGAGACATACTGGCACCGATATCCAATGAGGTGACTTGGTCTGGTAAACTCGCATCAACTTCCTGATCACAGTAATGCTTTTCAGAAGTGGAGACGGAAGTGGAGACACTGGACACAGATGAATCGAGCTGTTCTGGGGACATTGTTAACAATAAACGCTGCAATTTTGTATGGCCACTCACCCATTGCGTCTGGGTCCTTGTGCTGCTCAAACATTGTCGAAATTTGAACATCAATAGAGTTCAATGTCTTGAGCATGTCGGACTGTCCCCCGATAACTTTTATCTCTTGCTGGTTGATCTTCTCAACTAGGACCTTTGTCGACTTGATTTGAGCAGCAGCACTTGCTTTCAGAAATTCCGACATTTCGGATGCAGGATCCTCAAATCGCTTGTCGAGTCGCTCTAATTTTCCAGAAAGGTTATGGAGATGATTCTCGAGCCTGTTGAACCTGGCTTCTGTTGCTCGCCCACTGTCCACGATAACCGCAACCAATGCATGATATAGTTCCTGATGAGGATGTGGCTGTATGTGAGCTTGAGGGGGCTGATGATGCACTGCAGAAGGCGGTGGCTGTCGATTTTGGGGCACAGCGCGAAACTGGCCGTGATGTTGTCCCGACATGGTTTTGGTAAAAACGCGCTGTGACACAAAAGTTCGCAAAAAGGGATTGAAAAGGGACGTGACCCTCGCAACGGTCAGATCAAAACTCTAATACATATTACAGCATTTTTTTTGGCAATTCCTCGAATTTCAGCCATTTGATCCTCGTATATGCTCTGCAGATGCGAATCGCCAAGCCAGAATTGCTCTTTCCCTTTTCTAATTATCCCGGCACTGCGCAAGTGCCCTGCAAATCTCGGTCAATTCAACAAGCTTGCATTCCCCCATCTCAGACCAGTATTATATACGGGCTGGCTCATCATCGCACTTGAGTTGCTGTCCTTTATGCAAGGTATAAAACACGAAGGGTAGAGCCATGATGCTGCTACTCATTTATTCTATTCCTTCTCCATGTTGACCTTGAGCCCCTGGGTGGCCTGGCTTCTGATGGTCATCCTCATCATTCTATTCTGCTCTCAAAGAGCTAGAAGAATGTGCAATTTTTGGGGATTTTGGAGGCTGAACACTAGCCCAACGCAGTACTAGCGAAATGAGGCAAAAAGGTGAGCCCGTTGACTCTTTCACTATGTTTACTACGATCTCTTATTCGACCTGACAGTCTTGACGATAATGATTTCACTGCAAGTTCGCGTCTTCTTTCAACTGAAAAATCTGATTGTCATCTCCAGCACGACCAAGGGAATTTCCGGGCCCAGATAATGAAGTTGACTCAGCAGAGCAGAAACGGCATACATTCATTACAAGTCCTAGTATTTATACAGATGCAGCTGGTCCCTCATCCTAGTTTCACATAATCGATTTACTTCGTTCATCATGGTTCGTCGACGTCCCCAGTGGGCTCCGCCTTTCCAGGACTTCCAGCAGTCTTCCAAGCTGCGAGGATCAAACTGATCACATCGTCGACACCTTTACCCTCCTTGACGCTGGCGAAAACTGTTGGACCATCGCCACGCATCAGTTTCGAGTCCCTTTCCATAACTTGAAGCGATGCATTGACATATGGTGCAAGGTCGGTCTACATAAAACCATTCCTCAGCGACTGACAGCACAGCAGAAGCATGAAACTCGCCTTGTTGATGACCAAAAGATCAGATTGAGATATGCCTGGACCTCCTTTCCTCGGTATCTTATCGCCACCCTGAGATTCTGTCAGCAAAAAGACGCGTCCGAAGAGACTGGATGAACTTGCAGACACGTCGATGACATATATGATATAGTCGGCAAGTTCTCTTGAATAGTTGGCCGCCAGATTGTCTCCACCACTTTCCACGATGAGCATTTGACAGTCGAATTTGGCCTGAAGGGTTTCCAGTGCACCCATGTTGGCGCTGATGTCCTCACGAATAGCTGCATGAGGACATCCGCCAGTCTCGATTGCAAGAATTCTGGTAACAGGCAGAGCACGATTCTTGATCAGAAACTCTTGATCCTCGCGGGTGAAAATATCATTCGTGACTGTGGCTGGAGAAAAAGGATATGTGTAAGCGTCCTCTTGTTGATGAGAACTGAAGATATTAACAGACCAAGATTGTATTCTTTTCGGAGCTTTCGGCACAGTGCGAGGGTCAAGGCTGTCTTGCCAGATCCGACAGGCCTGTGCATAGATGAGACGAATGATGTTGCTGCTTTTGAAGAGAAATTTACCCTCCAATGCCGATGGTGAAGCCTCTTTCCTCGAAATTACGACCAGAATAGTCAGGCATTTCTCTCTGCGAGTATTTCCCCGGGCCAGTGTAATGTTCGTGGGTGTGACCATGGTCTCCTCCATCATGGCTATGCGAATGGTCAGATTCAGAATGAGAGTGGCTATGGCTCCCTGTAGGATCAGAAGCTGAAGTGAGATTGTTGATAAACTGGACGTTCATGACGGACTTGTTTTTATTTTCAGGCGCTCATGTGATGTTCTCACCCTGCTCCCTGAATGAATCTGATGGTCGGTGACCTTTTGCATGACCGAACTAGGCTTGCCAGCTCCCCCGACGACGAAGAGCAATTGTTCTGCGCTATGACCATCCTCGAAAACTCATCCGACCACGACTTGATGTCGCTATGGGGCATAATAACAGAACTCAGCGAACAGTTGAACCAGAACAGGTCTCTGGCTGTATCGCTCTATGCTCAAGCTGGAGGTCTCAAAGTCTGTCTTTTCTCGCTTTTCTACTGGAATCGCACTGAAATTTGTCTCGATTCAGAATCAAGCTATTCATACACAGACTGGCTTTGTTTTACGGAGGTAAAACAGCTCACGCCACTACTGGTCGGCTTCTGCTTATGGGTACTGATACCGCTCTAGATTCAATATGGACAAAACCAAGGGTTTGAAAGGCTTTTAGAATGCAGAAACCCCTCTAATTCCGATTCCAGAGGCCTATGATGCAGAACTTACGCGCATGAACACTGTTATGAGCGCTGAAAACCAGGCTCTCCAGCACGACAACAAGCAGCTGAACACTCTCATCAAAGAATACGAACAGACACTGGAGACCCTAATGAGTAGTTCAAGCTATCTAGAGCCTTGCGTATACAACTAATTTATTCACAGGCAATTTTAGAAACCGCGCTGTTAGTGGATTTATGCGGTTTTCACTGCTGTCATGCTAATTCAGCTCTCAGCAAGACGTCCAGGAGCGGGAATTAACCCTGATACGGGAATACGAATCGAAACTGTTGGCGCGCGAAGAACAGAATGTGACGCAGGAGCTAAGCGCTAATGTCGAGGCATCTGGATCGCTAACGCGACTTTCGGAACTCTTGCGGCAGACCCTTCACTCCTTGAGTGGAGAAGACATAGAACCACCGAATGCGGGGCCGCTCTCGAATGAAGAACCTTGGACCGAGTCGAATGGGTCCGAGTATGCATTAGAAAGGGAAATTGAACTGGCACGGTTGGAGAAAGAGAATGAAGAATTGCGGAGACTGGCTGGCTTGCTGCCTCAGCATCATCATCAGCGGCGGTCCGACTCGTCTGACCAACGACACTACGATGCGCCACCTAGTGCTATGCCTCGGTCCCAGAGCCAACACCGAATAGGCGCTTCTACTGGACCTTTTGGGACTTTACTTGAACGCCGCCGACCGCCATAGAGAGAGTGGGATGCCTTGATACATATCGTTCGATTTACAGAGACGCTGGATTGCAGTTTCATTAAATTAGTGTAGTTGGCATATGTTGTTACACATGTAACCTTACCAGGTCGAATGGGCTCTTACTTGCGCCCAAAATCAGCCAAAGCTTACTGATGGAAAGAGCATCAACGTTATCCATCAGCCGCTTTTCGGAATCAAAATTAAAAATCCAGGGGCCCGGCTATGAAATCTGGCTAGTACCTTTCAGGCGCCCCTTGTTCTCAACTATGACTGCCGTGGATCACGTCTGGAACGAGGACCGGCTGGAGTTTACAAGGGTCAGTAATCAGTTGGCTGAGTGATTGATGCAGATACTAATATTCTCTCCTGATCCTTCCTGGACGGTATCTTACAGAATTCCAACTTTTCCTATGCAACCAGGCCAACGTCTTCACCATTAATTCCCTTTCGGTTTACTGGAAGCAAGCAGCCCGCCCCTATGCTTCTACAGAACTCATGGTCGCCGAATGAGCCCAGAACACGCAAGTCGTCTTCTACTTCTAGATCCAAGGCAAAGGATTCGGTCGCAGGCAAAGAATCATTGGATAGCAACAATTCCACGACGGCGAGTCCACTTTCGAGTGCTGGTCCGTAACCTGTCTTGATTTATTTATTCCAAAAACTCACGTCAAAGGTCACCAGCTACTACAGACACCGACTCGTTTGCGGCCATTAACATCACAACCTCTTCCTCATACACCCATTCCTCTGGAGGTTTCACGCCTCTCCAGAATCCCTCGAAACCTCAGCGCGGCAGTTTACTCGTAGCAGCTTCTGATGCTCTCAGTTTGGGTTTCAGATTCGGCAGACGGCGCAAGTCTGTTCGCCAGCCAACGACGATGCCGATTATTCTGCCAGATGTAATCGAAATATCGGCTCCAAAGCCTGATCAAGAAGCGGCAGAACGTGAACGTCTGCGTAACGAGGCAGCTCATGCCATCGGTCTAGTCGCTGATATCCCATCAGAGCTTGTATCACATGGAGACATAACCGAAGAGGAAGACGAGGGAGAAGAGACCGAGAGACCTCAGGAGAATGGAATTCAAATTCGGAATGCGGAAGTGACCCCTGATTTGCCTCAGTCTAATTCACATTCACACTCTTTCCTTCCGCACCCCATCATAGGACGACATCGCGCTGGCTCTATGCCCGTACATTCCAGGACCAGGAGCAATTCTGCAATAGCTCTACCAGTTCCCTCATTTCCATCGACACCTTCGGCACTCACTGCTTTCACGCAATCTTCGTCATCTCTTTTGAAATTTTATTCGCCCACTTCCCTTCGAATTTTCGCTCTCTCGAAGCAATGGAAGACTCGTTTTATGGTCCTTTCGTCGCCTTCGGTCCTGGTCAGTCGGACCTCGTCAGGCTCAGCATCAGCCTCATATCTCCACCTTTTTAAAACTTCCGGGGCCGAAGAGAGAGAACTGGAGCGTCTAGAGATTAATGCGGATAGTGTGGTTTTTGTTGCTGAGGAAGATGTTGGCGGTCGTCGGCATGTAATCAAGGTCGGAGGAATCGACGTTGGGGCATTAAAGAGGGACTTGAACCAGGAAGAAGCTGGAAGGACGATGTGGTTTTTGCACGCGGACCAGGGAGACGCTCAAAAATGGATCACCAGCATAAAAAATGTCATCTTTGGGCAAAAGTGCGTCTTTTTTGGTCTTCATATCGACCGTAGCCATGCTAATCGGCTATAGAACCATGCGGGCAGGGCTTGGCCACCATTCATTTGGTGGAACAGAACCCCAAGGCGACATGGACGTTATGCTTTCCATGCGAGCTCAAGGCATCATCACTTCGCCGGTTTCCAACAACAATAAATCCGTCCATGACTTTCCTTCTCCTTCATTGTCACCGCCGTCTACTCAGACGGAATTCCTTTCTTCTTCTGCATCTTCCCACCGCTCTATTCGCTCAGTTTCGACAATGTCAAAGTCGGTATCCTCGTCGGCAGTGTCGACTTTGAAAGGTCTCTTCACAAGCTCAAGCCGGTCACGGTCCGGATCGCGCGCAACGTCGATCGAGCGGGAAGAGACCTCTTTTAGCTCAGTGGGACACAACATGATGGGCATGCCAGAGCAAGGTCCATCATTTCCGCGACCTGTTACAACACCGCAGCTTCCAGCTAGTGATCGCTTTGGTCTAGAGCGCAAAATTGTTTCTGGCATACAAGAGTCGCCTGATACGTCCAAGCTGCCGAAGGACAGAGCAGCGCGAACACTTTCATTGGGAGCATTATCACTTCAGCCTCCACCTCGCTCAAAACGATGGACATCGTCCAGTCGACCTTTTTCCCCTTCGACTGACTCAATAAGTCATTCAACCTTTTCCAATCATGAGCGTGCTGGAACTGAGCCTGTTGCTTCAGGCAAGGCTCCTTCCTTGAGTGAATTTCCATTTGGAACACCAGAGCAGAAACCTCGAGCACCTTCGATGTCGTCTGTCTCGACTGTTGCGTCCGGAGAGCATAGTCGAACTCCTGAACAGGATAGATCAAGTATTAACACCAAAAGGAGTTCAACTGCCAAGCGGTGGTCGCGACAGCTACCTCAGCGGTTGACCCCTCCAAGCGGCCCTCCTCCAGCTCCTCCAGACCAGTCTAGGCTCCAGGTCCATCCTTATGCAGCCGAACGACCATCGAGCCGGACGTCAAGCCATTCTGGTGCTAGCTCACGCAGCGTCGTTTCAAGTTTGCCTTCATTTTCGAAACGGGCTTCTGGTGGTTCCACTTTTAGTGTGAATACCACCAGTACTTCTCATTCGAATAATGTCGTAGTACATTCGAGAGCAAGCTCATCACATCGATCATCGATGCCACCACCTCCACGACCAGCTCCCACATTCGCTTTACCTCCAGCTCCTTCTTCAGCTTCGATGTATGAAGCAAGTCAGGCGCCAGCTTCTCAGCCTCCCCCAATACCTCCCAAATCCTCGCTCCGAGATCGAGCTTTGAGGCTGTCTTTGATGGCCCCGAAGCCACCTCCATCGACGGTTCTTCCTCCTCGTCCGGATGAACAACCTCGTAGAAGCTCAAGCTTGTCAAGAAAAGAGCCAGCACCAGTATCACCTTCACCGCCAGAATCTCCATTTCCAGCGCCAAATGGACCTCTTCCTCCTACGCCACCTCAATCGACAGCACCTTCGCGCCACACTTCATTGAAACAGCGACTACGAATTCTAAGCGCTCCGTCGCCAACGTCTACTTCGCCAATGGTAAATCCCGGAGATCAGCTCATGGAGTTTGGGGCTTCTCAACCTGGTACACCAATCGCTGAAAAGATTGTCAGCTTGCAGAGCGACAGTTTCCTTCAAATGTACTCTCCGTCGACACCCAGAGTTAGACATGCTCCTCTGTTACCCGAAACATACCCAGAGATTCCTCTATCTCCAGCGCCGAGGCGCTCTTCGAAACAGATATCCCTTCCTCCAGAGGTTGTCGAACCTCCGGTAGAAACAGAACCCGAACCAGAGTCGACGGAAATCGAGAGCGATGCCACAGCTACAAAGCTGTCGGAAACTCCACCTCGCGACTCGTCTGTTATTTCGCTTGGCATCTTCAGCATGTAGATCTCTCATTGTTGCTTTATTTTTTGGATTGTTTGGTAACATCATGCTTGTACTTTATCTAACTGCATTCAATGGATTAAAAAATTTAAATCTGAAAAAAAGTGTACAAGTACTAATACACAAAGCAAGCGAGTCAGACTAAGCAAATGAATTTTCCACATCGAACCCGTCATCACCCTGCTCCAAGTTTGCAAACTGGAAGAGATTTAGCAGAGAAAAAGTCGAGATTCGAGGCTAGACTCACTGTCAAGAAAGCAGCTGGTCGATGCTCTTCAGCCCAGAACAACAGTGGTGTATCTAGTGTCATCGCATAGCTCAAAGTCGGAGACCAGAGCTGGGTCAGTCCGACACCATAATTCCAGACTCTTCCTTCCGGCACAAGCGTCATCCCGAGAATTCGGTCCGAAAGCAGCAGTTGAACTCGCTCAGACATATTGGGATTGAAACCCTAGAGCCAAAAGGTCAGTTATGGCTCAAAAAGATAATAAAATGGTCTGACAGGAGGATTGGGCGAAGTATCCCCATTCTTTCTACCCCATTCGAACCCAGCGACCGTAAGAGAATGTGCAGAGAGCGAGACCGAGCCGGGAGTAAAGGAAGAAGTTATGCAGATCGAAGAAGAGCCCCATTCAGGATGGTCAGCCATTAATTTTGACTGGGTCGTCACATCAGTGGGTGAAAGATGAGCAATCTCTAGCGCCTGGGTCTTGATCCAACCGAGAGGTTCGAGGTCCTTCAATAAGAAATCATCTTTCGGAAGTTGAGCAGGGAATTCGACACTATTGTTGCTGCCCCGTTGAGGTACCCAAGCTACGGCCTATCGATCATATGAGCCAGGTGAAAAAGGTCACAACTCAAGCTCACCTTGATTTCCTTGACCTGTTTGTTGTCTGGAGGCGACGAGCCATAGAGGAAAGCGGCGACTTGAGTTCGAAGATCAGCCGCTGTGATGAAGGCACGAAGAATATTCTTCGGCAGGACATAGGTGAATGAAGCAGCATCGTCTTTGACGTCGTCGTTCGAGACATAGATATGCTGAAGACGAAGCGGCAAATGAGTCGCAGAAATGGCTCGGACACGCCAATCTGATTTGCTGCTGAATTGTTGCTGCTCATAGTTTGTGGCTGAAATGTTAATCTTAGTTTCAAACCCACTCTAGCACGAAACATTGCTCACTGGTATGCGTGAATTGCTCGTCACCATGGACGTTAACAGTACGGCTGGTGAATGGTCAGCACTACGTCAGTTGGAAGGAAAAAAGTGACCCACGTCAAGACCGATGTGACCTGGCTCTGTGCTTCAGTGCTCTTTTCCAATTCAGCCATCTGTTGTCGTTGCACCGACGGCGCAGCAATTTCTTGACCCAAAATAATATCCCGTACTTCGCTCACAGTCAAAGAAGCGATGTTGACGCTATTCCGTTTGCCGAAATCCTGTATAATCATAAGCCCTAGAATGGACGACGAATGCTGCGAAACTCACAGCAAGAATCAGATCTTTCATAGCGACTTCGACTTTAATCCATTCTTCATCACCAAGAGATGGCCAAACAAAGTGTGGTTCGGTGATGGTCGACTTGTCTGGATGCAAAATGATCTTGGCCTTCTCATTGTTGACATGAAGGCCACGAAGCAGGAGAATTAATCGTGAAAACGCGGTATAACTTGAGATTGACTTGAGCCAGTCGTCGTAAAGACTGAACAGCACCATCTGAGGCTGGGTCGCTCGCTTTGAAGAAATAATCAGTGCTATAGATCACAGCGAGGAGATGAACCATACTAAAATCAGATCTCCAAACTTCTCCATCTTCATACAGGCTTGGAAAGGGAGTTGGAGCTCACTACCCTTGATGACAATGTTCGGGAAATCGAGCAGATGGACTTCGAGTGGATCTGAGGGGTTTCAAGAGATGAGAGCTTCGAAATCACTCAAACATGACTTACCCAACATTCCCTTTCGCGTCACAATGACCTGTTTCGGCTGTTCTTCGACTGGCAAAGAGCGAACCAAAGCAGCCACTTCTTCGGCGGTCTTCCATTTGGCAAGCTGTCCAAGACGTTTCTGACCAGCCCAGACGCTAGTGTGGATGATCTTGAGGAACAACTGTCCCGAACGAGGGTTGAAAATGAAGATGGCGCCGTCTAGTAAATAATCAGTCTTTGAAACAGAGAAGCGTGATGATAGCACTGACTGATGGGCTTGGTAGTAAGATTTCCCTCAAACGTCTTGTGGCTAATCGAAGGGTCAATTTCAACGAACAAGGGAGGAACGCTCAGGCTTACATCGTGACCCGATACACATTGGTGTCGTCGACAAACCCTGCAAAACATTAAGGTCTCGACGGTCAGCTTGGAACAAAGTCGACGCACAGATAATCTGATTCGAGAAAAGCTCCGAATAATTCTGTCAATCAAGTCAGAAAGGACAGGGAAAGGCAGATTGATGAGCACCGACCTGGCTGTTCAGATATGGCTCTGTCGGTTCCGAAGAGTAGAGCTGAAGACCTTTGCGAATACGCTCTCGAAGCACATGACAAGCTGGGTTGGCCTTCATGATCTTCGCCATTGCTTGCTGGATCAAGGGCTTCATGCCGGGGAACCAATTACCATACGCAGACCACAGATTGTAAGCCAAATCCATGCCAATCATGACACCGGTAGGCGAAGGGTAGATGCTCATAGAGTCGGAAACCTGTAGAATATTAGCCAGTACATGATTCATGTTCTAGAAGCCCTACATAGTCCAAGAAGTGGGATCGCGTGTATCGCTCGATATCATGAGTGTCGAAATCACCCCATCTCAGCTGGACATCGATCCAGAACTTGTTGCTCGTTGTTCCGTCGAGGACATCTTTCACCTGTAAACCAATTAGTTGGCAGCCATGACTGCAAGAGCTCAAGACCTACATCAGTGACCAGAGATGGGCGTGAGATGTTCCACTGCGAAGAATGTTTAACGGCCAGAATGAGGAAAGAAGTACGGAGTCACCCACCTTGTAAGCAGAGAACAAAAGGATATCAGCGCAAGAAGAATTCATCTTGTAACTCTTTCGAGGATGAATCGTCTCCTTCTGAACTGTCTCGATCTGAAGGGGCTCGAGCTCTTGGTCAAAGACTTGACACTGTCAAAAACAATTAGAACAGGCATAAATATCCAACGACGACGCGACAAACCAAATCCATGACCACACTTTCGTGAACTAGATCATGTCAAGTCAGAAAGAAAAGAGGCTAAAACAGTAGAAGACGCACTCTTTTGCCACAAATGGGCTCGGAAGATTTGGATCAAACTGATCTTCAATGTCGGGATCTTACCGTGCCTGTTTGGAGGTCAGTATGACAAAAACGAATGTCGAGAAAATTACTAACATGAAAATGCCAGTCAGATCAAGCTGGACTTGGAAACCAACATAGACATTGGCACGATTGATTGTAGGACTCCACCAAAGTGTAAACCGACGATTAGGAATTTGATTGAGACCCGATCGTTGGGCGTTGGTCAGTTTCTTGTATCGCATGGACTCTTCGAAGCCGGACGCTTTCTCCCAGAACAGACCTATTACAAATGTCAGTGAGAGCTGAAAAAGTCAAGAGAGCTCGAAATACCTTCCCAGGTCGGGAAGTATGTCCCTTTGAATAGAGTATGCTCGAGAATGCCTTCGACACCACCGAGAGCAGCGATCACATCGACTCGATAATTGTTCAGCTGCCAAAGCTTTCCGTCGTGTCGTTGGGATGTCCACCAGAAGGGATTACTGTCGGACTTGTCAGTAATGAAAATCGGCAAGCCAAAGTCACATACTGCTTGAGCAGCTGATACTGTTTCCAGTCAGTTCGGACTCGCCAGCCTCGATCATAGGCAAGACTGAAGACAAGGTCAGGACATGAGATTCAACGGAAATGCAGATGTACGCACGTGTGACGATCCTTCTGGAAGAGCGTATTGATTCTCGGAATACCTCGATCCCAACTGTCTTCGAGATCCTCCAAAGTGAGTCGCCGATTCTGGGCGCTGGCCTCCTTCCGCTTCATCGAATATTCTGACCAGACTCGGGCCGAATCCAAGAATTCAGCTTCCCATGGCTGGAGGTAACGGTACAGATTGGGAATAAGCTGGTCCTCTTCGTGCGACATTCCAGCACGGAAATGAGTCACTACATAATGTCAGCGAGCTTTTCGGTCTGTGAAGGATGAGCAATTACCTGCGACATCGGTCTGCTTTGACCATCGGAGATCGCTCTGAGGGATCAATACATGACCCATAGACAACATTCCGAGACCGCCCAATTCCTGGCACCAAGATCAGTTCTGCTTATCGGTATCGGTGAACAAGATATCACCTTTGGGGTGTAGAATACGACGGGAGGGAATCGAGAAGGCATTTTGCTGTTCAAACCAATCTTAACTCGAGTTTGGATTTTGTTCTCCGCCTTGACGAGCGAGTCGAGCAGTTCGTTGGTATGGATGACGGCTTCACGATAATAAGTCATCAGCCCAATGAGAGCCGTGTTCCACTTGTTGACAATCTTGGAGAAGGTGGTCGATCCGGAACTCATGAGAACTTGACGAATTCGGTTATTGAACTGCTGGACACCTAGATAGTGGGTAAGAAACCGGACGAACATGAAAGAGTTTGAGCTCACCGTCGTCAGAAACCCGCAAGAAGGCTTGGGCTGTCCTCTCTTTGCTTTGCTCATTCGTCAAATTCCAAACGGCATCCTTCAACGAAAACTGCTCTCCACTCATTGTCCTGATCTTTGGCAAGATGCGAATCTCAAATCCACACATCGAGAAAAGTAACTGGGGGTTATTCTGCGAGTAGACGCTGACAAAAGTGTCTTCCCATTCGATGGTGGTCAAGGACCTCGGGAGACGCTGTTTGATGTTCCAGAATGCTGCTCGACCCAAGTTGACATCATGTTTGATCAGTCGCATCCTGCAATCTCTGGGCCAGCACCGCTTGTTGTTATAGCCGATGACATTGTTATTTGTCGGATCTGGATTAGCAGAGAGATAGCGTTGAATGAGATCTCTGGCCTCTTCAGCAGTGAAGCGGAAGAGAATATGGACTCGGTCGACATATCGGGAATAGAGTCGAATGGGATTGGACGTCTCGGTGGCTTGGTCTCGATATTGAAGGAAGTTGTTTGGCATTTGGGGAGGTCCCGCCATCGCACTCGCTCGGGGAAGAGTGAGGATCAAAAGGTCCAGAATGAGACCGTAATACTGGAAGACGAAAGCCGAGAATTGAAGTCCACGAATCAGACCATAAGCGTTCGTGTGGGCCATGTCTTTATAGGTCAAGACTACAATGATCTCGTCAGCAAAGGAGTAACCAGGGAATAGTAAATGTCGGACCGGTGTTGTTCTTCGCTGTAATGTAGTCGGCCAAATTGTGATCGAGAATGAGACGCAGAAGACGATTGAGCAAGGTCAAATCGATCTTCTCGTACACTTTGGACAGCACGGTTTCCATTAGGACGTTGCATTCGCCCTCGCTTGTCTCCCAAATATCGGTCAAATTGTTGATGCCTTGACACCACTGCAAAAGTCGTTAGAAAAGATTGGACAGAGGCGATCGACGAACCTTGTAGACCAGTAATGGAGGAGGCTCGGTGTCCTGCAGAGGATATCAGGGTCATGTCAGAAGTATCAGGAGATTAACTTGCCGCAGGCTTAATCCACGCCGGGAATAATCCTCGCTTGTCCGCCCTGCACCAAAGGTTAAAGATACTACCACCCGAAACCAAACAACTTACTCGAAGAAGAGGAATTGATCAAGATACTGGGACAAAGTTAGAAAGAAAGCAACAGAAAAGAAATTCATGAACTCACAGCGTCCGTAATCTTCTCAACTGGTTCAATGTCGTAGCACGGAATGAGTTTATCATAAGTGTCAAAAAACTCGATTCCCGATTCCTTGAATGCTCGCTGGGTGAGAAGAAGTCGCTTGATGCGAGACAAGCATTCGTGAGGGTTGTCGTAGGCTTGTTCGATTAACGCCAATTCCTCACGCTGCGACTGATTGAGACGACCTAATCTCGGTATCAGTATATCGGCTCGGAATCACGACAGAATACTTGCCCTTGACGGAATAGGCCTCCTTCAATTTTTCCAAAGCCAGGACCAGCAGTTTGGTGTCGTGCTTGTATGACAGAGGGCTTGAGGAACATTAGCAACAGCTCTCAAAAAGCAGCATGGCTGCTTACGGGAACGGAATAGCTGCAAATTTGCGACTTTCGAGCCAGTGAACAGTGCTCGAATAGATAGCAACAGCCTCTTCTGCCGTGATGTAAGGTCCATCCTTGAGGTATCCATTCTGTCGCTCTTGTTCAGCCTTGAGATAGAGCCCTGTCACACTATTGAATGTGGGTGTTAGAGCTCTGTCAAATCTACGCACGAGTAAGACGACCCAAGTTCTTCTTGACCACCGCTTTATCGACCGTTGCACCACGCCTGATACGCTCTCGATTGTAGTGAGCGACACTAGAAAAACGTTAGATCATTCGGAAACGAAAGACGGTTGACTTACGAGCACCACCAGTCGGCTTTGCTCTTGATATATCGAAGGATGATGTTTTCAATCGCAGTCGGCATACCAGGGACCTTCCATGGAACTGAACGATTATATCAGGATAAGATCTAGAGCGATGGACCGTGTAACTCACTGTTCGCCTTCCAGCATCGCCAGGCCTCGGACAAGTGCTGCAAAATAGTCTTCGACTTGTTCTGCTTGATGGACTCTGGCATCATGTCTAGGATATCGTGCATAACAGCAGCACGAAGCTCAAGATCATAATGCGATTCCACACGCTGCTTGGTGACCGTCTTGGCTATCCCTTTGCTATTTCGACCTTCAAACTGTCGCGCCAAAAGATTGCCGAGCCTAAGAAACCGATAATTTTAGATCTTGAACCACGGGGCCCTAAAAGAGACATACCAGCGTTCCAAAAGAGGCACAATACCCCTCATAAAAAAGAGCCAGACCCGCCATCCAGGGGCCCAGAATCCGCAGCCAGGACCTTTGCCAACCGGACCAGTGTTGAATCGATAGTAGATCAAGTGCTTCAAGTCCTTCGTCATACGGACTTGCCTCATCAACTAGAAGCCCGATAAACAATTTTGGTTTGGAGATTGAGAAATGTTTCTCACCTTGTATTTGTATCGATACATTCCAGTCAGCGCGCCAATGTGGGCGAAGATGTACTGCAACGCGTCAGCGAGCTGGAATGCATCAACATTGCCAAGGCGGAACTGGACATGTGCGTCGACGACAAGTTTGGTGAGACGAAGAATCTCGCGACAAAGATGGAATGCATTTCCGAAACGGGACTTTTTACGCTCCTTGGTAGTCAGCGTCCTGTTACGAGCATCAGGAGGCGAGAAGATCAGAAAACACAGAAAACACACTTGACGGGCTTCAGATTCATGTTGTAATCGAGATGGAGATAATTGAGATTCTGTGATAAAAATCGTGTTAGTTTGTAGATAGAAACAAAACGGAAAAACTCGCCTTTCGGTGTATCAACAAGTTCAGCATGTTGTAGCCTTGTCGACAGACCTGCAGTCCAGCCTCCACCCAATCAAGCTTTGTCGTTTGGAAGAACTTTGTCGCCTTGAGTTGACGGAAAAGATTCTTCTTGGTCATAGCTTTCTCGGGTCTTGTCCTCAACTCGTTCAGTACGTAGCATTTGAGGAGCTTTTGATATGATACCCGGACCTTGACTGGCTGATTGGGCGGGCAATGCTCCAAATACCAGTTTTTGACCAACGGGACATCCTGTGCTCTCCTCATACGACCTGACCGCCGATTGTAAGGCTCTGGAGCCCACCATAGCGCTATCCCGTCTGCAGTGAGATCATTCTCCAGGTCCTTGTCTTCCAAAAAAGGCACTACATGGTCTGGCAATTCGAAGACGTCGGCATCGGAATCATTGGGACCAAAAATACTGTCTTCGTGCGAGACCAGAGGCGCATTCTTGGCAGTGTGACCGCGTAACGAAACTGGATTGATGAGAGGGTCGAAATAAAACGCAGGAAGGTCGGGGTCGTCTGTACGAATATAGACATTTTTGGGTGTATGGTAGGGAGAAATGCGAACGGAGCGAGGAAGAGAGTTGTACAAATGAGGGAATGCTACTTTGTATTCCGTTCGGATCTGTTGACGAATAATGACCTTGTTAATGTCGTTGAATTCGTTCCAGTCCTCGTCGAATGTTTCCATGTCGCGATACAAAGGTTCGAATTTGGGACCACCTGGAATGGCCATGTTGAGAGCCTTTGCGGTGAAAAAAGCCTTTTTGTCGAACAAGTAGCTGGCATTACGGTCAGGCTGATCAGACAACAAAGTCCTGCCTAGACGGTAGAGATTGGCCATGACGGGGAGCGACAGTGACCAATATTTGTATGATGGTCCATTGATCGAGGAAGTGTCGACAAGCGGCTTAGCATCGTAAAACCAGTTGATAATGGCCTCATCTTCCTCGGCGTCCAGGTCGAGCTGAATAGCCTCGAGCGGGTCAACGTCGAGAACATTGTCGCCATAGTCCAAAGGAGGCTCTTCGTCGTCGAATGGAGGAAACCGCATGCGCTTGAAATGTCTACGGTCACGCTTCTCCCTTCGCATAGCCAGCCACATTGTGCTCCACTGAGCATGATAAATTGGCTCAACGACACGAGGAATTTCGTTGACGAAGGTGATGGCACCAGTGATGTGGTACAAGATGGGAACTTCACGGACTTGCTCCCAGGGAAAAGGAATGTTTTCGAGCAACTTCATCACTGCATGAGGGACGTATTTGAGCGCACCAAGGTGAACACGCTTGTCGTTTCTGAATTTCCGGTTGCTCATGTCACCATGGTCCTTGATGATTTTTCGAACGTGTTCTGGTGGCAAATCCTGCGAGCGATTGCTCAGAGCGCTCTAGAAAAAAAGAGCCAAAAAGGACACACCTGCTTGCCCATGTCGATATATCCACCGCGTCTCTTCTCTCCATACCGTTTTCTCTGCATCTGCACCCATTTCATCGACTTTTGTGCGACAGCTGAGTGAAAATATTAGGGTCGTCGTCGATGCGCAAAAGCTCGTATTTCTTACCTTCTGGGGTCAACTTTGATCCCGAAGCGGCACTGCGCGTCTGGTTCATGCCTGGCGGTGGCCTGAAGCCCGGAGGCGGCGGCGGCATTTGGTAGCTCATCGCGGTGAGCAAGAAAAGTTGGAAGTTTGGCTCTGTTTATTGACTAACCGGCTCCGAATCCCGACCCGACCCGAATGCTTTTCCTCTGCCACTCCGAACTGAACATATAAACAGTCGTTTAGCAGTCATTGCCCGCCTGAGACCACTCTCGGTTTTTCAAATTACTCAAGAAAGTCTTCAATTAGCATTTATCCCTTCGAAGGGCTCCCAGGAAACAACTGTTCAACCGCTAAACTTATCGCTGAGGCCAATGATTTCCCTAGCCAATAATCGCATCCTCGTATAGTTATTCTGTCTCAGGTTCAAAGGTGCTGCCGCAGCAAAAGTGAACAAAAGCTCACATGAGGCAGGTCTCGTGTCGCATGTGGGACTCGAGACTCTTCTCCCACGTCTCAGATATAAAGTCTGCTGTATGACTTTCTAAAATTCTCCACCCGCCATGTTGCTACCAACATCATTCGCTTTCGTCGTCTCGCTATTCACCGCTGTTTTTGCCACAGGCAATCTACTGGCACGAGATGACAATCTACCTGCGAGAGTGCCATATGTTTTTCCAGCTCCTGGAACTTCTGCCATTGCCGACGCGATTGCTTCGCGTCGAGTAAACGGAACTCTCCTGGATCTCGATGGCGCTTTGTGCTTCAGTTTCCTTTTCAAAAGACCTTTAGCTTATACTCTCTTAGATTGAATGCTCCTCTCGTTGCCCAAGGATGGAACGACTTTTTCAGCATCATTCGAGATAACAATTCTCTACCAGCTCCTATGAGAGAGCTCATTGTAAGCAACATTCGTTTATCTCAAGGCACAAACTGATCTGTATTTCCCAGATTCTTCGCACCGCAGTTCTGAACAAAGCAAGCTATCAATGGTTAGTCCATGGTATATACACTTGCAATATTTGAGCTCATTGAACAGGCTTGAACACGAGTCAGTTGGTCGTGCAGCAGGTCTCACAACTGATCAGCTCCTTCTCGTCCGATTCGTGCCAGCCTTTTTTGATGTCTCAGCACTAAATTCGACGCTTGGAGAATCATTGGCCGCTGCGATGGCCTTTACGGATGCCATAACAGAATCGGTTCATGTCCCAGACGCCATATTCAACAACCTCGCCAAGTTCTTGAACGATACACAAATGGTGGAAGCAGTCGCGACAGCTGGTGGTTACAACTTTGTGAGCCGCTTCGTCGTCGCTCTTAACGTCGATGGAAAAATGGCAGTACCGGTACCCATTCCTGTCTGATCCATCGAATACAAGCATACTGTATATTGGAAATGAATTTAGGACATATGAATCTAGTACGGAACTCAAAGGGTATTAATCTCTGGGATAAATATCCAAGGGAGCACTGCGCCACAAATTCAGAAGACTCAGCCAAATGGATGAAGTATAGGACTGGATCTCGAGGCCTTCGATTGCTGCTGGTGTCTGACAAGCCTTCAAATGAAAGAAGCCAAAGGCACCAGCAGCTACCAACGGTCACGAGAAGCGGCTGCACTGAACGACTGCTACATGAAGAGAAACCAGCTCCAGCAGCGCCACAAAAAGTAAAAGATAATGAGCCCGATTCGAGGAGGTCAGGCCTCAAACGGTCAAAGGTAGTCAGCCTTCGAAAGCCCTTTATTTACGGACTTGCCACAAGCGTTACTCGGACCTCACCCAGCTTTTACGCGAAAGACGAGGCACTGGCAACAGCGAGGCGAAAAAGACACCTGGGACAAGCTTTACTCGGACCCACTCCAGCATTAGCGAAGAATGGGTAACTGGCAACAGCAGGAGCTACTCGGACTCCACCTAGCTTTTACGCGAACAGTGGGCACTGGCAACAGAGGTATCAAAGAGCCGACGCAACTATACTCGGTCTCATCCGAAAGTGAGAAACTGGCAAGTAAGGCGCTCTCCTCGGATTCACCCCCATGAAAGGTGAATAACTGGAAGAAGCAGCCATGCGTAGCGGGAGAAGGAAATATAACTAGAAGAGTGCATGAAGGGGGAAAGGAAAGACCGAGGGCAGCGTGTTAACCGGCCTAGAAAATAAGTCAATATTGAAAATCTGGTAATATCACTCACCTGGGGGATGAAGAAAGAAAACTTGCTCTTTATAAAGGTAGAAAAGGAGTTTCTCACGTGTCAAAGCGAAAAATGTACACCGCCACAGAGAAATGTGCACTGCCACTTGGCTCCTAAACTCCCGATTGTTGAATGGATTCAACAAAGAAAAAGATGTAGCTTTATACAATGAATTTACCCTAGTTGCTTCCCTCAGATCATCTGCGTCACCTCAGAGACGCTACCAGATAATCGACAATAATCTACGCCACAGTTGCGTGATTATTGGTCGAGCTCCGTAACTTATGGTGGAAGAAATATTCAGATATGTAATTGTAATTTTCAGTGTGATCAGTATGATCATTTAATACAGTTAGAAACCAGTACTTGGCCCGCGTGTAACACCAACCTGGAAAGGATCCTGGAAATCTTGATCTGTTAAGCCAGTACCCGCCTTGGCCCCTTCTTCAAATGCACTAATGTTCGTCTTGGCCAAAGCTTCGCGGAAATTTTCAGCACTTGCTCTCAGCTTGTCCGCATACCCTTTTCCAACCCAATCCACGACCATTTTGCCACCCTGTTTGACCAATTTCCCATCGACGTAAATGTCCTCAATGTCAGCAACATTCGAATGTAGCACGATAGCAGCCACCGGATCGCTCCAACCAATGAGTCCCAATGCGTCGGTCGAGAAAACGAGAACATCGGCTTTGGCTCCTTCACGAAGGACACCGAGATCTGGCTGTTTGAGAGCGAGACCACCGTTTCGTGTCCCGAGAAGGAAAACACCGTGGACCGACATGGGAGTGTTCGAAGGGACTTTGAAATGGTTTAATTCCTCCTGGTAGAGCTGCAATCGTGTCGACTGAAGCCAGATTCGCATTTGGGTGATCATGTCAATCGAAAATGTAAAGTGTGTATCCACTCCTAGAGATCCTTGATCTTGAATCTTGAGACTCTGAATGAGCAGATATCCTTGCAGAAAGAAGAGAGAAGCTGACCAAGAAGGATGATGGATGTCCATGTCCATAATGCATCTCGCTTTCTGGCGTGATACTGATGTATTGGTTGAATTGTCTTAACAATCGAGCTTCGCTAGGTTGAAGAGCTGATGCATGAGCGAAGACGAAAGCAAGACTTAAATTCAGAGTAGGCTGGCCAGGAGTGAGACCGTTTACACCTTCGATCGCATTGTTGTCGACTTGGCTCGGGTTGAGCGAGGGTTACAAAAGCTTTACCCTGAGACAACCTACAAATGTAGACTCCTCCGACAGCGTGGGTCGTCAAGACATTCAACGAAAGATTCCTGAATCTGATCAGAGGATGCTTTACAAGCAGGAAAAGACTCGAACAGTGCTGTTTCCACGGTCTCTGTTGTCAACGGATCACCAGATATTCCCAAATTCACAAGCCCTTCGTTGAAAGGGTTATCCTGAGCAAGTTCGCGAATATGGGCAAGCTGATCGATGGGCGCACTGGCGTTGACTGTATCTTTGTTAAAACAGTGGACTTGAACTTGAAAACAACTCACCTGTATAAGGATTAGCGCTGACTACAACGCCTCCGACATGGTAGCACCACCAGACACGAGCGCCACTGTCTATCACGCCTTGTAAGCCGGCTTGTGAATGAGCTCGTGTCCAAGTCATATGGGCAAAGTCCAAACTGGTCGTGACACCAGCATTCAGCGCTTCTAATGTTCCCATTAACGAAGCGATGTAGATATCATCGGGAGACAGGATGAGCGGAGCTGGTCCTGTCGTCCCAAATCTTGTCAATGAGGTCAGAAAACAGCTTCCTTGGAACAGAATACAGAGCATACAACCAGCCATAATTCGTCAACTGAACATTCGGACCAAGAGTTCGCATAGCGGTCTGCCTTTTTGGATGATATGAGGGAGGTCTATGCATCCAGAAAAATTTCGACTGACCAAGTATGCCGATGGGTATCAACGAATCCAGGAGAAATGATTTTTCCTGTCGTATTCACAGTTTGCACTCCTTCATCGCTGAAATGAGAATCCAGGCCGTCGATGGTGTCCGAAATAGCGAGAATTGTCGTGTTGAAGAGCATTGCACCATTGGTGATGATTGTCAAGTTTTGATTGGTATCAGAGTAGGTGATGAAGGTACCACCTCTGAGCAGCGTCGTACCTTGCACTGAGATCGAAAACAAGGACACTAGCACGAGAATGAGATGCATGGCGACGCCAGGATTACCAGCACCTACCGAAGACGCGTATTTTATCGTCAGCTCTGTGAGAAAGGAACCAGAGAATTGGGTCAGATTTGGGACAGTGGCGCGGAGAAAGCATTTAGACACGAAAAAACATGAATCCTTACTTTGGCGGCCAACGTAAGCACATACCAGCTGGCCTGGTCTCCAAAATCGAGAAAGGAAGAAAATGGAAGCGTCCCTGAAAGTTGAAGCTGATCCATATGCATCCAGCTCGAGTGACGAGGAATTGGGGCAGGTAAAAGGATCGGTTCTCTAACCGAGAAGATGATGGGCCGCATTGGAGAAAAGGTATGGATCCAACCATTGAGCGAAAGTACCCTCCATGGAACGACTATCTTACTACGACTAGAGGCTGGGTCGTGGAAATGAACAAACTTGATGTCACACAGTAACAAGGTCACGACCGCGTTTGGGAGCCAAAGCGGCGTTGACGTATCAAAGAGGCAACTCAATTGCTTCATTCGTTCAAGTAAGTTATTTTGTTATAATCCACACCAAAACAGGCTACTCCAAAACCTCCCAAGCTATCAAACCAGCGAAAAAGCTCCCCAAGGAACAAAGTAATCCAACATAAACGACAGTGACGGTCCCGATTCGAGGCATCAGCAAGGGAGAATGTAAAATATTGAGGAAGAGGGAGAAGAGTAAAACTAGTGGAACAACCACCGTCATTGGCTTGTTCGACTGCGGTGGAAGAAATAGAGGATTTGGTAGTGACACCGCAGAGCGTATATATGCTGCGGACAAGAGCAAGTTTAGCCCTATTGATAGAAGAACAGAATTGAGCCTTTGTAGGCAGGAAATAAAGACGGGAATGCGCTAGAAAGTGTCAAATCAAATGAATGAAGAAAGCGAGCTAGTACATACAATAAATGGCATTCCATAAATCTCCTCGAGCTCTTCTCTCCCCTTCAAAGCCGTCAGTTGATCCAAGTCACGGTCAATCTGTGTCTGAAGGGATGGGAGTTCGGGCTGCGATAAGTCCAGCTGGTCCTCAGTCTCTACTCTGAAGAAATCTGGTGGATTGTCTCCAAGCTGGGACAACGATGACGCGTTGGTGACAGAGCTTTCCCCGCTTACTCCCACAGCCGTAGAGTCGAAGAAGGACTTGTTATGATCCTCTAATCTTGCAGGACCTTTCCTGACGGTGACCAGGACATCTCGGTACAGAGCAATGGCGTCATAGCCTTGTTTGACGGCTACCACACTCTCTGCCGTAGCCCATCCCAAAGCGAGCCACCAAATTCGGCCGAATGCAGCGGCATGCCATGTTGTGACTGGGTGCGACATGTGTTGAGGAATGAGAAGGACAGCAAAAGCTGCCAGACGCAAAAAAGTGGAGATGAGAGCGCTCATTGTCGCCGAGAGAAGCAAAGAGATTGCTGGTGGAAATCGAGAGGAAATGATGTGAGAAACGGATTGCAGATGGTAAAACAAGGTCCAGAATGCCGCTGAGAGCAGGATTTCTGGTAAAGGATAGGGTAGATACGGCGCGTAAGGGTATTCTGGTGTGGGCTTATGCTGTGGCGTGAATAAAAACACTTGAAGGAGGGCAAGCAACAATATTGCCAGCAATGAAGATAATGGCGTCAGACTGTACGCTGAAATGAGCCGTTTATACGATCCTGAAAAGTTGTCAAAATAAAACGAAGAATAGTCAAAATATAGCCAACCTTTGTACAGTCCTCTTTCTTCCAGCAGTTCATCTTCCAGGTCCTCGTCCTCGTCGTCTGATGATTCTTGGTCATGCTCGAAGTCCATAGCTCCATCCTCAGGAACTCGGTTCAGGGTGCTCGTTTCTCTTCTTAGTCTCTCTGGACTGACATGGGAACGTGAAGGTCCTTCATTCGTCGCGCCATATGTTGGAGATAATTGTCGTCGAGGTGGCACGATTGTTGCAGAGCTGCCTGGGCCAGGACTTGTTGGACCCGAAATAGTTACGAGAGCAGGAAGCAAGGGCCTTCTGTCTGACGAAGTCCCAAATTCCAGGTCGAGGTCAGCTTTGGATTTGCCCCAGCGCTTGGCCAATGATTTCATGGCCTGGAGGGGGAAGGTAGTGGCAGAGGTGTGATTTCTGGACGAGATTGATTCCGCAATCGACATGATTTGGCAATTTCGCGCAATCTTCTTTTCGGTCACCCTGGGTATAAGCTCTAACGCGACTCGCTGCGCCGGAACTTATTGCAAGCCGCAAAAAAAGCTCTTTACGAACAGAAGCGGCAACAAGGGCAAGCGCATAAACATTACATCTATGTACAATTGAGAATGTCCAGATGCAAGAGGGTTCAAGATAGTTGAGGCAATAAAGAATTAGTCGTAGATGGGGAGTGGTAGAAGTCTAGTCGACCAGAGTCAGATAGGATTTCCACCATTGCAGCCACATACCTATCAGCATTGAACAAAAAGTTGTTTGCGACATCTTCCCCTTCCAAAAAGCGGTTGGAGTAGAGAACTGTCTAGCATTAGCGTTTCAGATCAACTTTCAAATTTTCACCTACCTAGATGACCACGAAGCTCGCCCAAGAGCTTCTCCATCTCGTCTCGCTCCCACTTTTCAAAAGGTTCGGTGCCTTTCGCAGGTTTCCGAGATTTGGGGTCCTTTTCTGTTGACGAAGAGCGACCAATCGTGTCCGGTTTTGCTCCTTCCGTACTCTCTTTCTCTTCGCTCGGCATGACGTTTTCCGCTACTGGAGCTTCTTGACCAGGTGCCCCTTCGTCTCCAGCTTCTGAGGGGACACGAGCCACGGCTTCCGGAACAGTGCTGTCCTTGGGCGGCTTGTTAAGCCTTTCATGATGAGCCACAAACTCTCTGTACTGTTTCCAAGTCGTGACAAGATCATCCGGAATAGCATGGAAGACCTTGCGGTAGATTTCCGTCTACCAGAAAATATGAGACATAATACAGTCAAAACGGTCAAAACTCACATTATGGACAGCACTAGCGACCCAGACTTTCTTCCAAAACTCATCACAGACTGGATCTTCAAAGCCATCAGGGTCGATTTCTGGCCCAGGGACCAGCAGTTTCCAGTTACTCGTTCCAGGTTTGGCGGCCATGTTTTTCCGAATAGAAGCTCGAGCAGGAGGAGCTGCTCTTTCCTCTTCATCGGCATCGTCAACCCCAGAGCGAGCGTGAGGTGGACGATCGTCGGTCTTGGCAGATGTAGAAGCATCAGCAGGAGCACCAAACAATTCTCCATCGCTCGTCTTTTCTTGTGGTTCATCAGCATCAGCTTTTTGTACTTCGGCAGTGCTTGACGAGGGTTCGCCATTTTTGACTGGCTCGGGCGCATCACTGTCCGGGGTTGCATTACCGTCTGGCTTGGGCGCATCACCGTTCGCTTCGGGTTTTGCCGTATTTTCCGCAATGGTTTTCTCTTCCAAAGTAGGCACCATCGAGCCAGCGAATCCCGGCTCCTGCTTCCCATCTCTGGAAAATGTTGTTCTCTCCTCTTCTAGCGCCTCATCTGCAACCTTTCCCGGCACAGAACTCGACACTACACCCATCGACTGCAAGGCCGTACCAGCAGTCCCAGAGGTGGTGTCTCCGGCAGCGTGGAAAGCTATAAACGTTCAACTTTGATGACAATATCCACGAGAAAAGCTTACATACCTTGTTTCATTCCGTCAGCGGTGGTTCTGAGAAGAGTCCCAGCAGCAGTCCTTTGGTTGGACTTTTTGATTTTCGTGACACCGTCTGTCCCATGCTCTTGCTCGGTATCAGGATCCCAAGGTTCTTGTTCAAACTCTCGCTTCACTGGATCGTTGGCCATCAGATCTGCTTCATAAAGCGCATCGACATCGACACCGAGATGCTCGCGCATCAGACGGACTCGAAGACTATGTGCGAAGCGTCCGACTTGAAAAGGTTTTCCTGCCATCGTGCAGTCAATCATGTCTGTATCTCTGATCACAGCAGCAATTTCCGAGTCTCTGCAATAAACGGTCAGCAAACGAATGACCCGGGGAAACCGAAACATACCTGTCGCCACGCTGGGATCTTTCGTTGATATTGGCACTTCCAATGATAGCCAACCGGTCGTCAACGATGCATACTTTTGCATGAATATAAACCTGTTCGGTGGTCAAGACATCACCGCGAAGCTTGGCCCAATTTCGAAGGGAAAAGACAGAGATGTAATCATCCGGCTGAAGACTTGTGAGATCCAAGTTTTGACAAGACAAAGGACGTACATCTATTCCCTCTTTCCTCAAACGAGCGAAGATAGAATTAGGACCTCTGGCAATCGTACGATTTTGACATTCAAGTATGATCCGAATCTGGAGAACAGGTTAAAACGTCTTGAGGAGCCAGGGACTATGGACTTACTGCACTGGCGTCGCTGTGATCCACAGGGAAAGTGAAACCAGGAAGAAGGGGGATCACGATACAACATCTCCAACGAATACCCTCTCGATGGGCTTGTATAATACGATGGACCAAAGCGTCACCAATCTTGTTCTCGATCTTGACTTCATTGACGACCGTGCTAGAAGAGGGTGAGCACAAGTATATAATAGAGCTGTCGAGCATACGAGGTGATGAAGAACTGATTTTCAATGTAGACAAAGTGCTCCGACATTTGAATCGCTATAAACATTAGCCTGAGAAGAGTCGAGAAGCAGCGGGAAGCACCTTTAAGATAGGCATTTTGGATCGAATGCTCGATTCTGGCTGGAGTGCCGATGGACCAAGGACCAGCTGAGCGACATATCTGCATCTCACAGGTGCCCGTAAGACCCATTTGAGTAAGTTCTCCAGGTTTGAACTCTGGTGGCGGAAGTAGGAATGGCATGACTCTTGAATGATTCTGAGACCATTTAGCAATGGCATGATACGAAGAGTGTCTTCCTACCTTGATACGAAGAAGATGATTCCACCTATTGGACGCAGTTAGCATGCGAGTCAGAAGTGATGAACAAACTACCTTTGAACAAAGTGCCTCGCCAGGTCCCGAGCAGGCTGTCCCACTACTTGCATCGAAACATCATGCCTGACTCTGGTAAGCAGCATACACAAGTCGAAAGAAATCACTAACCAGGGCATCCGTGGAACCTTGGAACGGTCATACATGTCCTCCTCGGGTTTGTTCAACGTATGAAAATCGGAAATTCGGGGATTGCTGTAATCCTTGCCTGGGGGCGAATTAGTTTCCATCTTGGCCTAAAATATCAGTTCACTCGCCTGGCCAGATCTCTGACTGTGCTGAAGATTCATCAATGTCGTCTACTAGAATATGCCGAGGTGTGTCCCATCTGTAAAAGCTCAGCGACGACAATCGTCGAATACAGATGTCACATACCTTCCGAAACAGGCATCTAAACCTCCCATGAAAGCAATTGCTTGGTCGATGACGCAAAGTTTCTCGTGCTACGGAGCGATTAGGATCTGGTGAACAGCTGAATCAACTGCCTACATGAGCCCAGAAGAATGTGCCAGTCTGAAAGTGAGAAGGAGATCGCTGCACCATAATGTTGTCGTGCAAAGCCGTTAACCGCTGCTTGGCATAGCTAAACGACAAAGGTCAATGAATAACAATCACGATAACATATCTCCACGAACTTGCTGTCAGTAGGTGTCGTCCGGCTGGAGACTTCCTGACTGTGAACAAGTCAGCCATCAGCAGATATAAAGCGTTAATCCTTACTAGAGTATCACGTAGATCTTGACACCTTCTCTAGCCTTCCGCTGCAAAAGTCGGTCCAACCGGTATCTTTCTTTGTTGGGTCTTCGTAGTTGTAGCTCTGAAGCAACATGAGCCCAAGCCTAGGCAACGTGATATCACTTACCAGGAGACAACCACCAATCATGGATATATATTGTTTCTCGCGCAAGAAGGATAGCTCGAGACAGATTCCAAAAGTAATCGCGCTGAATGGAGTCAGAATTGAACAGTAGGAGGAAGAGATTGACAACAGACCCCGTCGACCAGCCATTGCGCCGCGACATTAAGTCGAATAGGCGAAAAACTGTCAAATCTGTTACGCCCTGTAAAATGGGAAGACCCAGCGACCCTTTGGAAAGCTGTGATCCACTGGTGCATTTGTCTCTGAAAGAAATTAGGCCTGTTTAATGACAAGATACATCGGACTAACCTCATTGCGAGCATATAGCTTCAATCGCATCTGCGAGTTGTAAACAAAGAATGTATGCTTGGAAACCTGGTTGGGATCCTGGCGCTTCGATTTCTTCTCGCCATCCCATGGTTGATCGCCTACATCGTCGTTATCTTTGGCCCCAGAAAGCGGATTTTGATTGGTGGATGGGTCTAGCAGAGGCGTAGGAGGCCGACTTGCAGAGCTATCGGACGATGAATCGCTGGAGCTTTCCTCCGTGTCGTGAGCCGTGGTTCCGTTTACACTCTGGGATCGACGATGAGGGTGAAAAATGCGAGAGACCCGGCCCTTGATGCTACCCATGAGCCGAAGAGTCGAGCCATGACCGTGACCAAGAGTGGTTTCGTCAACGATCTTCTCGCCAGCCTTTTCGTCGTGGGCATCCGAGTGAAGAAGATTGAGACCTTGACGATAATATCGTTTCGGTTGTTCAATTCCAAACTCGGGATCCATCAGAAAGACGTCCCAGATGACGGTCTAGAGAAGTTGAGTCGGATAAATGTCTCCTCGAGAAATGCATACCTCTCCAGGCTCGTCTTGGGCAACAAGATAACTTTCTCTGAGAGCACACCATTTGTACGACTTTCTATCTTTCCAGCTCGATGATTTGCGACCGAAAGACTTTCCATCGATGGCTTCAATGTGAAGATAGCCAGCCTTGTACTGAGTACCTCCAGATTGTGCAAGAGAGATAGAGAGAGCACTGATTTCGAGGAATCCAGCCAGGCGATTACTTGTTGGATGGAACATCTGGAGAGGCGTCGTGAGGGATCGTATTTGAAGGTAGGAGACTTTGACGCACCACAGTCCGAATAAGATCGAGAAGATAACTTTCCAAGGCCTCTCTTTGCAGCCTGGCAAATTCTGCTTGACCAACCTGCTCGTTTCCTTTCTCTCGCCCTTCTTTCTTGAGAAACTTGAAGTATGGGAGACCTGAAAACCTTTAACGACAGGAATTCCACGCGAAAATGACTCACTGGTCCTTGGAAACTCTGGTAGATCTTCTATATTGCGGTTGTAGGCGTTGGAGACCGCGTAATGCGCATGTAGAGACAGAAAATCTCGCAATTGACGATAAATGACCCATCGAGCAGCCCCGTTCGCATATTCGCATTCGATGCGAAATACAGCCTTGGAAGTATGTAGCGGATGTAAACTATCGCTGATCCGTATTCGGAGTCTGTGTAACAAGACTGGAATTCGACGCTGGTCCTTCTCATCGCGTTCAAACCAGAGCCGCAGCATAAGAGTTGAAAGACCGCCAGTGATGAGTTCATCTGTGATATTGACGGAAGGTGGGGCGACTGCAGATGGACCTGGAGCGTTCGTCTTTGCTT
Organism: Mycena floridula; assembly: GCA_029320655.1. NCBI lineage: Eukaryota > Fungi > Basidiomycota > Agaricomycetes > Agaricales > Mycenaceae > Mycena > Mycena floridula. The sequence goes on from JARIHS010000001.1 coordinate 4,778,207, forward strand.
GATTGACGACATTGGGAATCAATGAGCGCAGACGTTTCCATTTAACCCTCCCCGCCTGTTTCCCTTTCTCCTTCTCATGAGGAACCGAAAAGGCTCGACGGAGACCAACTTGTGGTGAGGAAGCTGGATCCTCGGGACCGCCTGGATATGCAGACTGTGGTCCGGCTTCTATGCTTTCATTGTCTGTTTCTAGCTTCTGGGGAGTATTTGAGGGAGGAAACTCAAAGTCTGGTTTCTCGTCCTTTGGGGACTCTTGGAACCATTTGATGGGATTCCAGCTGTCGTCTATCAATCGGCTTTCTCTTCTCTTCCCTTTCCTGTCTGAAGAAGGTGTCCCAACCTCAAGGGCACCTCTGAAAACAGAGTCTGTTGTGGAGAAAGGAAACTCTTCCCCTTCGTCGGCATGATCGGTCTCCGGTATCTGCTTGCTGTTGCTCCTGGAATTGGCAGGCGAGCCTCCAGGGTAAACGTAGGACAGCGTCCTTGGAGGACCTGTACGCATTGAAGGAGTGGTTGGAGGCGATACGAAGTGGGTTACACGTTGAGAAGAGCCGCCAGCCTGGATTTTATGTTCGGTATGCCCAGGACCTGAATCTGACATGGCATCATCGGATTGGTCGTTTTCGTGGTTCATTGTCTCACCGACCAGGTCAGACAATAGAGCCATGGCAGGGTCGTCGTCGTAACTAACAAAAGGGATGCTCTGACGTCAAAAAATTCGGTGATCACATCAGATGCTAATAATCAACAAGTCGACAATAGTAGCGTTCAGAGTAGATGCTTCTGGGTGCTTCTGGAGATGCTTATGGTCTGCTTCCGATTGTGATTATGCGCCGGAAGGTGTCCCGGAAGCAAATGAAAAGCAGATAGTCACTCTGAACGCCCCACAACGAAATGTGATTCTGGTCTGCTTATGGACACACGCTTTTCACTTATTTCATCAAAACTCACCATCACACCCCCGAATCACGGCCAGAATCACGCCAGAAGCGAGGACGCTTTTGAGAAGCTGCTTCGGAGCTGCTTCTCGGTCATGGTGATTCTGGGATGATTCTCAGAATCACCTTTCCAGAATCAAAGTCATAAGCAGACCCAGAATTATCTACTCTGAACGCTACTAATGCAAAGCTGGCATAAAAATTTCAGGTGAAACTATTCTCTTCTACCTGTGTTTGAAGATAACCAGCCCAAAAAACCGCTATTCTCTTCCATGTAGACCCCAGAAGCTACTTTGAACACTTTTTCGCATCCACACAATCTCTCCATGCGGCATACATCAGTACGACGAAGTTCTGCCCTTCTGGAGAGCCTTTGGTATAAGGAATATAATCCTGCCATACCAAAGGATTCACAGTCGGGGTGACGACGCCATTGCTGGCGACATGTGGTTTTCCAGCTGAATCATTGCCACCCAACACCTTCCTGATACCGTCGGCCCAGAGAATGTATCTTGAACCAAAGGTGGCTGGGGCCAGGACAGCCATTCGATAGACCACTGAAGCTAACAAAGATGATCCAGAGGTCTCCCCGAATCGACCATATCCATTCGGACTGGTTGGAGCGTCCATGTAATTTCTAACCAGTCCACCGTCCAGAGGTATGGCCATGACACCGTCTATGATCTCTTTGATGTAAAGTGTCAAGCGAGCAGTGGCAATGGATTTCCAGTTTGAGTGACTGGTCGACACAGGAGCTTTGAGAACAACAGCCAGGATTCGGACCATTCCAGCTGCGACCCAGCCATTTCCAGATGCCCATAATCCGGGTTCCGGACTAATCTTGAGTGAGTTTAGGACTGAGTGATGTTGGAAAAGCTCATTTACCTTTGGGGACCGACGATGTGCTCCCAGACTCCCGCAGTCGTGTTAGACTTTAGCACTTGACGATAATAAGTGCACTGGTTCACCGTGTCGTTGAGTAAGGTCCAGTCGCCAACGTCAGCAGCGTAGAAAGCCATGAACGGCGGCACCATGTACATAAAATCTGACCTGGACATTGAGGTTAATAGAAGTCGAAGCATCGATTCAAATACAGTTACCATAACTCTGGCACATCAGCGCGCTGCGAAATAGCCTTGTTGGAGAATCGTGGCATATTGTTAACGAGGAAGGCGACCTGTTTTGCCGCTGCTGTTCCATATGCCTTGTTGGTCTTGCCCAGCATTACTGCGCTGATACCCAGCGACGCTTGATCTCCCGGGGCACCTTCACCATTAGACAATCCATTTTTGCCAAAGGTGATTTTATTCGCTGCATATGACAGAGCGATAACTGAAGATGGCGTCTTGGTTGGAACTGGGAAAGGAGTGCTACCGAAAACCGACAATTCTGGGTTGTAGAACTCGAGAAGAGCTTCAGCAGCGGTTCCGAATTCCCAAGAATGAGATGCAAGGGATTTCGCTTTATCTACGACCTTGGAAATGTCGAACCCAGGACTGAATGGGATTGCAGATGCGGTGGCGCGTCGGTCGATTACCTGCTGACCGAAAGAATGGATCACTATGGTTGAAAAGAAAGCGAGTAGCAATAGCATTGGCGAGGAGGTCGGACTGGGAGTGGAAGGAAGAATTGCTTAGGGTTTTAACAGTTTCATGGAAAGACACTGAGCCGACGTTAAGGGGAGCCTGAGTCGAGATCTATGTGGCAAAATTTGCCAGTGATTTACCTCATCATTACTAGTCGTGGCGGGACGACACGATGCAAAGAAATTAATAGAAACAGTTTGGTCCTGAGAATAGCGTTGCGGAGTTCAGGTTTGGTGGAGCTGGGACGATGGTATGGCGTTCAAGTATATCTGTAGGTGCCTGTGTCCAAAGCACACGGTGAAAATTGCAGAGAATAGAGTGAATTTTAACATAACCGTGACTCAAGAAAGCATCAAGAGGATTCAAGAGGTCTGAGGAACTGGCATTCGTGCCAGTAAAAACGGGTACCCAAATGGTTCCTATTCTCAGAGGAAATGTCGTCTCGTCCCCATCCTTAAGCATCACTCGCAAGCCACGCGAGGGAAAAAATCTCACGCTCGTGGTGCTAAACGTCTGTGTATTTCGAGATGTACATCCTCATTTCCAGTTTGTGTGTAGCCATTCATCGGTCATTGAGAACTCAGCATTAATATCTGAAAACTTCTAGTTAGCATCAGTCCAGTTTTACATGTAGTTCAAGGTGAATAATGCAGGTGGGCTTGGAGGTGAGTCGCCAGTAGCCTGGCTGGATATTTGATGTTTTGAATGCAATTGGGGCAGAAATGTGGCCCAGTCGGAGGTATGCAATGCAAGAAACCACTTCAACCAATGGATAAGGAAAAGTAAGGGGTCTGAGGAGGGAAGGAAGATATCAGCATTTGGGCGATGTAGGTGCTGCCTACTGAAATGCACCAGACGTTTTAGCGGTAACCATCCCTTAACAATTTCCATCAATTTATTATTACTCGCGTGGCACACGTGAGTTATCCCCGCTAAAACGGATGGGGACGAGACTAAGGAAATGAGGAATTCGAGGAACCAGCAGGAAACGGATGACCAAGCCTGGGAAAAAGGGGGCGCTTACGAAATTAATATAAATAAGCTTTCGCGTCATACCACATCGTCGTTTGCGACGCGATGGCCTCACTCAAAACAATATTCGACGCATTATCACGCGTAGATGGCCTCACTGATGCCCTTTCCATTCCGAATCTCATCCAGTTTGTCCAGCTAACCTCCTTGTTGAAAAATGAGATTATTGCGCTGCTTTCCTCAACCCATAATCTTGCTGAGAGCCCTGATACTCTTCCTGGAGACATTCAGGTCTTCCTTTCTGCATCCCTTGGCTTATCCAAGAAATTTATTGATGGGGCCTGGGCTGCGCTGCGAGAGATCTGCTGGGAATACTCTACCGGGGAAGCTGCGGACACTCTGAAGCTTCATTTCATGGCCCATGGGCTTAATCGGTCGTTCAGTGAGCCTGTTTTAATCCCTCTCTGTCGAGAGAATATCCGTTGAATTTTTCTCAAGCCGAGCAGATGCTCTTTCCGCCGTCACAGACTTGTCAGACACCAAACTGTGTTAAGCGCCACAAGCTGCTGAAGCGCACCTTGGTCCAGAAGGTTGTTCTTTACACACTAAATGGTGCAAAGCCTGGAATTGTTAGCCAATTTCACTGTGACTGTAAGCTGGGTTAGTTGAGCATCTTTGACATGTGTCTGATTCTGTACTTTTAGCGTGTAGAACCTCTTTCCACGTGAATTATTCTGTCTACAAGGGCATGAGAACCTACTATGAGGGTATTCCAGGGGTAATTGAGGTGGCTGAGCACCATTATATTGAGACAAAAGTGCTTGAGCTATTCACGACACTCATGCTTGTCTCATGGTCAGTTTCCTCGTGATATATCAGATTCTGAGCATCATTATTTTACAGGACATCCGCGACCAATGGAGCACGTATCTACAATACAGCTCTCGCCAATTCTGACCAATGGCCAGACCATCCAGACTGGAAAGACAAGAGCATAGAACTACGCAATGAGTATGTCTGGGATGGCTTTGTTGCTCTCGCACTCCTCCGAGAGTGCAAGAGGCAATCTCCACCCGCTGTCCTCTGTGTTCCGAATACTGGGACCCAGAATTCACGCTTTGACCAGGCTATGAAGGCACGAAATGCTTGGATCCATCGCTTTGGACAACCCGAATATGCTCACTATTGTGATAAATGTTTTAGGGTATGGACAGATCGAGGCGGTAGGCTGTATCTTGTATTTGATTCTACTTCTCTGAGGGGAACAATGGTGGAAGCGGTCAACCGAGCCAGGATAACGTGCTGTGACGTGGTATCAATGACTGTGACTGTGAGGTCACAGGGCTGTGCTATCACGTGCCAGGTTCCTCAGTTCCTCGAGTTCCTCAGTTCCTGGGTTCCTCAACAGGAACTGTTGGATATACGTTTGATCTCGTGCGGTTCAAAAACGGAGTGGGTATATGATCGATGACTCAGCATGCTGATTGACGTCACTATCACATTGGAATTAAATCAAGTCCACCACTCTAGTAAGGTGATGGATAATAATCTCGACTGACTACATAGTATCATTCTCTGAGGCTCTCCGCATTCGTTCGGCCGCCCAATATCCTGCTTTACGTCCCCAAACGGCACCTGGAAGTGTTCAATAAGCATTAAATATCTATTTTAGCACCCACGAACCTGCAGTCAATCCACTGCCTCCCGGATAATTGTGATAAAACAGACTACCGACCATTTCTCCAGCACAAAAGAGACCTTCAATAGGTTTCCCAGTGATATCGGACAAAACACCAGCAGTTTCGGGATCGATGGCCAATCCACCGAATGTAAAGGTGATGCCACAGGCAACTTTCACAGCGAGTAGAGGAGGAACATCAACGGTCAGAGCCCAATTTGATTTTGGTAGATCCAGGTTCAGTGTCGAGAGACCGTCCTTGACACTGGGATCCCAGATACAGCTAGGGTTGCTCGCTCGATGTTGGACGACCGCTTCATCAAATCTCCGGACCGTCGCAACAAAGTTAACTTTGTCCTCGAGTCCTTTCTCTAGAAGCTTGTCTGCAAGCGCTTCGGGATTCTCAGCAAAAATCTTTTCCACGATTCCGTTTCCGTACTCCTCCTTTCTCAGGTACTCGAGTACCTTGGCATCCCAGACCTGAAATGCGAAGCCTCCAGGCTGTTCAAGAATCGCGCGACCAAATTTTGCGTACGTGAAGTTCCGGAAATCTTCAATCTCCATGAGAAACAGAGTTTGATACTAAAGTATACCGGGACGGTACCTTCTCCTTCATCGACGAACCGATTGCCGTGACAGTTCACCATGATTCCCAAAGGATATCCCGATTTGGTTTTTCTGACATACAGTATGTTTAGCTAGACTTGAAAAGGTACAACAGCAGAACGTACTGATTAGTGAGTTCCGGATCGCCTGCATCATTGGCCGCGTTTGCATCCCATGCAGTAGAATGACAACCCTCAAAGCCGGACGTCAATCTAGCCCCAGCAGCGACCGCTATCGCGAAACATTCGCCAGTATTGTACGGTGTCCCTGGTTTTGAATAATGAGAAAAAGATGCCACTACACTGGCATGTCGATGAATGTCACCTCGGACCTTGGCCTTCTCCCACTGCGGTCCTAAGTGCTTGATGCGTAAATCTACGTTGGCCTCAAATCTGACGAGTTTGTTGAGAATCAAAGTGAATAAACCAGTATTAAAGCTCCTTACCCCCCTAAGGAATATCAAGGACACTCTGCCGGCAGTTATGACGTCGTACCTGCTGCTAAAATCACGGCTGTCGACTTGAGAGTACGCAGTACACCAGATTTCCGTACAAGGACACCCGTTACAGCCCCTTGTTCCACTAATAGTTCTATCAGTGGCGAATCATACCATATTTCGACTCCAGCCTGAGCCAAAGCGGCTTGATGAGCCGATATCAGCCCTTTGCCGCCATTTTGGACAGCGAGACACATTCCGCCCCAAAACTTCTGTATTCCATCGACCTCGTATGCTTGTCTGTTGAAGGAGAACACGAAAGGTACTTTGACAATGCTGGAAAGCCATCCCAGCGTCTCTCGGGAGTTATCGACGATTGTCTGAGCCAGCGATGTATCAGATTTTCCTTGGCTCAATCGCATTAGATCCTGGAAGAAATTATCCCGAGAGTACGGTGTCATTTCGACGGTTCGTCCATCGGGAGCTGATGCAACAATCGCGGGAGCAAGGTCATCGTACCCGCCATGAACTGTCCGGAACGCACCGGCGGTGAACTTGCCATTGCCGCCCGCCCAGGCCTCGGGACATTTATCTATGATTAAGACTTAAAATAGTGATAGTCAGATATAACTAACTTCAGTGGTGCATCGAGAATAGTGTACCTTTCTTGCATCCCGATTCAGCAGCTGATAACGCTGCGCAGCTTCCAGCGTGACCAGAACCTTGGTGAAAATAAATTTATGGTATCAACTTTACCGCCTTTCTTACCTACGACGATGCAGTCGAATTCCGCCTGAGACATGTTGGAAGTCGGAAAAGAGCAACAAATCCCGTGAAGATGAGGCGTGACTATAGTGACGTCAAGCTCAACAGCTTGGGACCCATAAGTCAGCGTGGGTCATCGGGATCGAACCTGATCCGATATTTCAGACCTTCAAACCAAGTACAATCCTGCGCAATATCATTGAGTTCTAGAGCGAGTCCGATTTATTCGGTACACTCCTTTATCAGAGTCTTGGATGTCAGGTTTAGATATGAAACTTGGATGAACTAGAGCCACCCTGAGTGCTCGACGTTGCTCTCGTGACCTAGTAAAGCTCCCGTTAAGCTTCCGTTAGAGCAGCACAACGATCCCGAAACGGACGTTTATTCCCTCACCGAAATGAAAAGGAAGCCAGTTGAACTTTGCAATTATGAAGAACTTTCAACTGGACCAGTCCACACTGCTCCTCGTACTTCCCTAATGGTCCGATGAATGGGCCAAATTCATCAGTCCAGTCTACGCTCGTCGCTGAACGAAACCATTCCAACCGCTCGTCCGACGAAAGAAGCAAAGACGGCGACTTTAACATGAAACTGATACATATATTGCGTCGTCTGCTTCGAGAACAAGACGAAAGGGGAATGGAATAGAAGGATTGTTGGGGCTTGGGTCTCCTTTGGAAGTTCCAGTGTCAGAGGCTTCTTTGGATTAAGAGCGCGAGACGGATATTTTACCGGAGTTTCCTCTGGTTAACTATCGGATAAATACACTCTCCATCTAATCGTCTACTAGATATGTTGATGGACAGAGAGAATTAAGAGCGAAGATCCGATTCCTACTCACAATCATAGCGCAGCCGACGGTTTTATGATGCTATGACCTGCGAAAATGGGCCAGTTTAGAAATGAACCGCGGCCAACGTCTTGACGACGAGTATTACAGTGACCATAACAGGGAGGTCGAAGGTCGTCGTGTGCTGTAGCCGTGGCTGATAGATATCTAGTTTAGTCTTGATTCAGGCGACTAGAATAGCCAGGACGAACGGAATGTTGAAATCTTCGGTCACTGTTGTAACTCTGGACAGGCTGTCGGCGATCGATTACAGCGCCACTGTTGAAGCCTTAAACAATGTGTCTGTAAGCTCCCTGATTTATCGGCTGATATTCGATGGCCCAAAGAGAAATCTTCTAGAACAAATGCTGAGACTTGAAAGCTGCCAAGAATAGCGAATTTAGGCGCCACATTCAATGACACTCAAGATAAGTAGTCCGTGGAATGGTATTTCACCAGTACGAGGAACAATAATCTCGTCTCGAGTGTTCAATGTTCAGTCCCAATTCAGCGCTGGTATACAAAGCAAATTATTCAATTCTAAGAACAATGCTCACGGGTTTGCGGTCAAGATTCTCATAGAAGATGTATCTTGACAATTACATGACAAGACTCCAAAGGTGCCGCCTATGAACAGATGCTTCTTGGTCTCATCGACGCCGGGCTCATACGGATCTTGAAGAAGCAGCTTAATTGACCTGCACGGAACAAGAATGGGTTTGGTTCACCAGACCATCAGAATTACAAGTCGCGTCGACATTTTGGTTGGATTTTGTAGAGTCTGGGCGGATTTTCTGTTGCTGGATGGGAAACGTCGGTTGAAAAGCCGCGATGGATCGAACAAGGCCTCAGCGGCCGCTCTACAAGGAAATTTGCGCCTAGTCAGAAGCCGATAAATCACCTCTGATCAGCCGCCAACAGATTGATATTATCATATTTTTGCTCACAAAATTCAACAAGGCGAACTTTATGATTGAATCTGGTCTTTTTGCTTCTTCAAATCTTCGTGGAGCCTCGTTGCAGCGCCGCAGGCACAAGGTGCTACTATGTCAAGAAGTGCCGCAAGAGACCAATGACGGGCAAATGGTTTACCAGGTGATTACGACTAGGCCAAACTCAGTCGTCATCGAGAACTTTCTGAAAGTACAAGACTCACCTGACCCAAGACTTTGTCTGGACGCTAGGATGTGGACGACAGAGTAAACCTGAACTGCTCTGGTCTTGGTGCAGATTAAAGCGCCCGGTACTGGGCCACTGGCCGAAGCAACTTGTCGTGTGTGATGTTTTGCGACGACCGGTGCCGACGCTGAGCGCTGAGCGCTGAACATCAAAGGCGACGACAAGCTAGAAGCTGACGTAATACAGCGGTCGCTTCCTTTTTGGGACCCACAAGCAATGCTCAAACTCGTTTACTGATGCAAATACAGAGAGGACAATAAAAACATTCGACTAAGTATTTTAAGGAAAACAGAACAAAGGACAGCGGGTATAAATCGTCATAGATACTAATGTATAAAAGAACAATGAATGATGATGTTGATGTTCAGCGGACAATGCAAAAGGAAAGGGGAGTCAACTAGCCAACCATCATACCGTCGGCGCTGGAGGTACCATCCCTGTCATCATCCAGTCTACAAGATCATGAGTCTCACCCAAAAAATGTGGGGAACAATCAACGTACAAATAGTTTCTCTCAATCTCCGAAAGAATGCTGAGGAAGTCCCCTGTGAAAAGTCAAGTAAAGTCAAAGACAGAGGCAAAGAAACTCACAAAGATATCCATGTGCTCTTGCTGCACTAACTGGTGCAGTTTCCGCCTTGCTTACTGCATCAAGAAGCGTTGACGCCACAAATCTGACTTTGTGGACGAGACTTGGACCATTTGTGGCAATAGACTGAATGGGTATGCTGAAATCCGAGTTAGTAGTCCGAACCGAAACCGACGAAATTGGATGGTACCTATGGAGAATAATCAACAAGTCACTCGCGACGCTTTCCCGATCCTGGGAAACCTGCATCTCGTCGATGTTCCCTTGGAGGGACATGACCAATTCGTCTCGATATTGCTCAATGACAAAGCGGACAAGTTGCTGAAGAAAACGTTCAGTCAAAGGACATGATGAAAAGCCAGAGATACTTGCCTGCGTCACGTATAAATTGGCTTGCATAACCAGGAATGGATTCAAAGCATTCGCTCTCGAGGCGTTGGGATTGTCGAAAAAGTCCTTTACTTCAGCAAAGGTAGCTTGACGGAATCCAGCACCCCCATATTCGGGCGGTAAATGATGACCATGACCATGCATCGCTCCCAGACCATGACCAGAGCTCTGAGTTGGAGAATGACTTGGATTGGCGGCATGAGCCTGGGTTGGACTGTGAGGGGCATTCAGACTTGCATGATGGTTCGGTTTTAGTCTTAGAGGCTCTGGAGCATGTCCAAGTGCTGCTAATATCCGTGTGTGAAGAGATTGTACTTCTTCAAGACGAGCGGTCGCAAATTGGCCCTGAGGAGGCGACCTTTTGTCCACCCGAATGCGAACCAGGATTTCACCAAGCAAGGCAAATAGTCGGGAGATATAGTTGAGCCCTGAGACCAGAGCAGTTTTGCCATGAGGTTGAGGGAGGTATGAGGACGGCGTAATACTGACGGAAGAAGCCGGAGAAAGGAATAGAAAAAGAAGTACCGAGAATAATCAATAAAAAGGAAAAACCTCGTGGGATTCACTTACTATTCGTCATCGAGTTCTTTAGGGAAATGAACTGTACAATCTTCGTCCCGAAGGCAGATAGGGCGACCGAGAAGAATTGACATGGATTTGTCGGCTGATAGCAGTGAAAGAGGCTGCATCAATGACTATAGATGACGAAATGACGACTGAGCTTACCACCAAACAGTAACCAGAAGGATCGACGGCGGACTTCGCATTCAATCGGGTCGAGACCCTCATATGATGCCTCCTCGTGCATTCGTAGCGTGACCGCGATGTGAGCTGCCTCTCCAAAGGCAGCATGCTGTGTTGCATCATGACCTTCGCAAAAATGGTAAATGCAGTCACTGAAATACGCAAAATCAAATGACGACTTGATATCATGGATTCAAACTCACAAATATCTGATGACGACATGCATCGACGTCGGAGGATCGTAGGAAGCGATGGAAATATGTCTGCTGGCTTCATGACAAGTCTGAGCCAATTTCCGAACCACTGGACGCTCCATCGGGAGATAAGACCGAGGTACTTGGACCAAAGTCGACGCGACTGTTGACATGACAAGGGCGAAAAAGAGAGGATCTCGCTCTTCACGTCGGGCATGAAGATCTGCCATGAAGGAAGGTTTGTGAATGCATGGTGTTAAAGGATACACGAAATCGAAGAAGAGAGCAATGATCAACGAAATCGTGTCTCGTGGGGCAATTTCCTCCAATCGATGCGGTCGATAATAGATTGATAAAGGAGGAATGGTCTGAGATGGAGCATTGAGTACTGGGTTGTTCTGAGAGTAAGACCAGTTGTACAATGGATAAGAGTTGAATTCGGAAGAATATGAATCCTCTGTTCCAGGAGACGCGAGCGATCCATTGATAAGGGAATCTGATGAGCGCGAATTGAAGGAAGAGGAATAATGTGGGTGAAAAGTGTCCGCAGCAATAGGATATCGCGAAGGAGGTATAGGGACCGGATTGAGAGACGGTTCGAGATACGACGTCGGACTCTTCACGGAGCTTGCTATTGTGCTCGTAGGTGACCCAGCAATGTCACCGCCGCCATTCTCGAGTGAAGCGGCAGCAGCCGCTTCTGCAGCTTCCTGCCGTCTACGGAGAAAGAGATTTGGTGGTCCGCGTTTTTTGGGTTGGTATTCGTAGGTGCAAGGAATTTGGAGCGATATACAGTGTTTGCACGACTGTTTCTGATCCTCTGGGTTCTCTCGAGCGCAACGGACCTTGCGAGCTCTGCAAGCATCACAACCTGGAAATGATGGTGAGCGAAGGATCGAAGGGAACGATGTTGCTCACTTTGGGACTGGCGCCTGGAAGCAAAGAGACGATCAGTAAAAGGTCGACAATAATGAGACAAAATCCAACATTGTAGTCGAAAAGATAGAGGGGACGGGAAAACAGCGGACTTACTTGCGCTTACTTTTCTCAGTCACTGGTTCCCTGACATGAGCATCGTCAGAAGGAGGCGTGGACGAACTTGTCTCTTTCTTTGGTCGGGCAACAGGCATGGAGGTAAGGCGGATAGAGACAGAATAGAACTTGGGAATAAAAGGTCGAAAAGAGGACAAGGAAGAATATTCAGCGGGTTGGACCAAAGATTATTGTTATGACCAGTCTCGTGTTGCCTTTATACCTCATCCAACCCATGAAAAACTTGTTGCAGTTTACCCAACAGGGCCTGCTATCAGCTGAACATTTGTTCTCACTGGCGGTACAACCCCGGCTTTACCCCACAGTTTACGACCCGAGCAGCTGGTGAGATCCCGGTGTCTTTATCTCGAGAGCTTCTTCATCAGGCTTTGTTCTAGTTATTTTCATGGCATTTTCCTGATTCTTCTTGCACCACGTGAACGAGGCTCATCGGCCGTTGTCTCCAAGGACCAGAAAAGTGCGTCTCGGAGATGATTGTTTTCAGATTGGTCGATTCATCATATTTACCACTTCGGGGTCAGAAACCTTGCTCAAGATCATCCGCCGAATAACTATGTGATTCTTTTCTTCCCAGCCCAGCTTTCCCCTGATCAACCGTTTCCAGAACTCGTAGGCAAGCATCGGTTCGCCCGCCCTCAGAGCCATGAATATCGTGTATTTGCCCAACGTTGGAGATGAAAGATGCCGTACTTCTCCCATCGAGTCCAATATCTCGAGTGCTGTCTCCAGTCGAGCTTTTCTCGCTGCTGGCTCCAATGGCATCGAACCTGGAGCCAGGGCGGCCCGGAGGAGACTCCCAATGGTTTTTAGAGTAAGGTCTCCTCTGGGCTGCAAGGAAGCTCGCCCCAGTAGGTCCGAGACCAATTGAGTGTCTTCAGCAAGAGCCGCGTGATGAAGGACCGTCCCAAAGGTCTTTCCGTTTGGCTGAATTCCCTTTTGAATCATGACCTCAATTATCCTCGCCGCTGCCCTCGGCGACCGCTCCGCAAAGTAGCAAATAGCCACATTAATGTCGACAAGATCCGGAACCACTTTGCTGGTCATGATGCTTTCGAAAATTCTGAACGTTTCGACACCATCGCCGATGATGGTATAAGCGCGAGCGAGGGCATTGAGCTTGTGATGGGAAACATGATTTATGTCGCTTCTACCCTGCAAGACATCGCTTTGCAGAGCTCTAAATTCTGCAAGAACATGCTTGGCGAAATCCTTATACTCCTGCGATCTGATATGTCTTTGTTCGACTGACAATGTTTCGTCCAGCGCGGTCACCTGAGACAAATGCATGAAGGCGTCAACCATGCGAACCATCAAGGAAGCACTGCCTTGAACATTTCCAGAGTCTGCATATCGGGTCCACAGAACATGAGCAGCATCGAAAGCGCTGATTTGAAGAGTCGAGAGAATGAAACGGGCAGAATCATTCGGAGGAAGGAAAATATCACCTTCGACTACTTGAGCGACGAGAGATCTGGCATGGCTGAAAAAGCCACGGTCGGCCAGACCTTCCATCACTGGAATAATAGCATCTTTTTGCGGCGCTGGATAATTGTGCCGGCAAAGTACTCCAAATTCTCGGGTGAATAAGTACAGCTGGACTGCAGCGGCAGTGTTATGGGGTGTTGCTTCCTGATAGAACCGTCGAATGACAGAATCTGGAACAGGTTCAAGCGTAGAATGGACTTCGCGAATGACCTTGACGAGCTCGAATAACTCGGGACGAAGGGGCGTATCGAGGCAGGATAACATCGTCAATGATGCTATGTCAGTGACTTTCTGCTTGAATTGTGATCCCTTGAGCTGTATCAAGTTGGTCAACATTCGCATGGCTATGGTACGCTGATGCCAATGGAGACTGGTTCTAATCAATGTCGAAATAACAATGAGTTCGAAGTCCTCGGGCTCAGCAGCACCGCTGGAGCGCATAGCTTCGAGAGGAATGAATTTGTGGTCGACAAGAGCTTGGAATATATCCAACGCGAGAGCTTTTTCGTCGGCTTTGATGAGCCGTATAATAAAATCAAACGCGACCTCTATGATTGGAACTGGCGTATACCCGATAGCGTCTGCTTGCTCAGGTGCCCTTGTACGACCAATCTTCGACAGCAACAATGGGCAGAGTAGCGCCAAAAGTTCCAAATCGGCTTTGCCTGGTTTGAGCTGGTGGCAAACCTTGCTCGCGAGAATCTCGAGAGTTCCGTGCTGGAATGATGTGAAGCCCTCGATGGTGTTCAAAAGGAATTTCACGAGATGGAGGACGGTGGATGTCGTGAATATTGCGAAATCCGTCTCGGATATGATTTGGAGACAGACTGTTATGCGGTCTATACGAGGAGCGTCGCATACGCCTATTATGTCGGAGACAACATGCATGGCCCAGCCCGGTGACCCGGTGCGAGCAAAGTGTCGAAAGAAAGAGAGATAGATATTTGGAGAGATTTGTCGTAGGTGCCGCATTAATGAATTTGTGGGCTGGAGCGAATTCTCGGCCCTGGTCTGGGCGTAAAGCTGGACATCCACCTCCATTGCTGCTGCATTGTTTTGGGAAGAAATTGGCAGAGGCGCTCCGGAGAACATATGATCGAATATCTGATGCATACGAACGCCATTTTGTCGAACGGTTGGAGGAACAATGGGTATGGTAGCGGCAACTGCAGCAGCCGAATAATAGTTGGAGCGCGAATTAGGAGGGCAGGGTCCAATGAGCTCTAACGAAGGTCGTAATTTCGTGTTGCATACGCGGTGAAATAAGAAGGGACGACGGCAAATGAACATAAGTCAGCTGAAATTTGAGAAATAAATCAGTCAATACAGCCCAATTTCTGGAGACATACCGCATTCCGCGAGACGAATTGAGGATGTCTAACCAACAGAAAGCTATCCGAAGTCGGAGGCTACCGCTGACACCGTTGCACTGGAAAAAGAATCTGGAAAATTTCAATTTCAAGTTGGAGGCTGTGGATTTCAGTGGCCGTGGGACATTTGAGCGTCACAGTGGCTGTGCAGGTCACGACCCCTGCTTCCCTTCTCTTCCAAAAGTCCTTCAACGATTGATCCTACAATAGTATGCATGCGAGTGCGTTCAAGCTGAAATTTATTCACAGTACGTTCTAGTTTGCGCATCATGTATCCTCATCAGTGTCGAGATTGCCGAACAACCCACAACCGTGGTCCCTCAGGCTGGGACTGGTTGGCGGGTCTGGTCTGGTCCTGTACTGTATAAATATCACCACTAGTTCACCCAATGTGATGCGTGTGTTCAAATACCTCAGCAGGTGAGATTCACGGAATATGCTCCTGCCCGATTACCCTCACAAAATGCAGCAATGAACGGTCGTAATGTCCCTTTTCGTCATACTGATCCACCGTTTGTTTCCAGTGCTTGACCTTATGATACTTTTTCTGAGGACCGATCTTCGGCTCTACGACCACGCCAAATCCCGAATTGAGTAAATCGAACAAGTCTCTGCAATCGCTCCCGTGTAGAATTCACGCGGCTGGTCCGGGCGTACAACGTCAACTGAATAAACTCTCTCTATCATGAACATGGCTAGAGACCAGGGATCCAGCGACTTTGGTGCGCGCGCTGATGATTGTACTTGGTGACTCAAATCTGTGTGTTTATTCCTCTTTGACTTCGACTTCGATTCTGTCGAAACCGTCGACTTTGCTCCTCAGTCGTGATTCTGAGACTCAATGCAAGCGGTATTTCATCGGGACCTTTATGGATGCTTTGCGGAGCTCATCTTCTGAGCATCGATAGCTTCGGAAAAATGTCTCTTTCCCAAACTGCGTCAGCTGTTTAGGCGCCATCTGCAGAAGATTGGCAGAAATTGACAAGGATTCACGCGCCTCGGTGAGTCTCTCGGTCCCGCAATGTCAAACAAACTAGTTACCGATAAGACGGGCAATGAACACTCGGTTCAAGCACTGAATCTTGAACCTCTGGAAATACTTGAGTCATCGCTTTAATATGAGGAAATCAAAGGGAAAGTGAATACTTGAATAAAGGATCTGGACATAGGTAATTGACATGTGCTCCTTGACGACAATCCAGGGTCGTCTCGGAACATCTGATATTTTCTTCGAGTTTGAACTCGGATGCAGCTTAGCCAGTGGCAGAAGCACTCTTCGAGGCACGTGAACAAAAAGTCCCGCGCTGCTGGAGCTTCAGAATTACACCCGTCTCATCTCTAAAGCGAATTATCGCACATGGGTGCTGGACAATCCTCCCAGAATCACCCACCTTCACGCGCTCTACATGTTCTCCGAGTAACTCCTTTGTCGCCAGCGTCCCATACGACCATCGAGCCTTATTTCGATTTTGTGGTTGGCATAGAAGGCGACTCTCTCTCGCAAAATATTGATGCCGTCGGTCTGGAGAAGATAGTAGAAAGCCATGAAGGGAAACCTTTGGAATTACTAGTCTGGAACAGTAAGACCCAAGATACCCGAGGCAGGTTAACGATTTCCTTATTCTGTTCCAGCGGTTCACTCATTTACCGACAGTTGTTCCCATAATTCCTTCTCGAGCTTGGTCTGAATCCGAAGCTCCTCAAGAGAATGACAATCCTTCTCTCCTAGGCTTGAGCATGCGCATGTGTGAGCCTGAGTTTGCTCTGGATAACGTCTGGCACGTCATGGATGTAATTGAAGGAAGTCCTGCAGAAAGTGCCGGCCTTGTTCCCTATGGAGACTATATTACTGGTTGGTCGGGTGGGGTGTTGAGCCAAGAGAATGACTTTTATGACCTCGTTGAAGCTGTTGAGTTTATTATTATTATATTTCTCCGTTCTTACTGACCTTTCCAAGCACTTGGACAAACCTTTGAGGGTTTATGTCTATTCTTAGTGAGCACCATTAATGTCCTTATCATCCAAATCTCATGATTCTGCAGTGATTTCGAGTATGTCGTGTCATACTCGTTGCCAAAGACATCATTAACACTTTCCAGCGCTCTCAGAGAGGTTGTTCTGGTTCCCAATCGACATTGGGGTGGTGAAGGCCTTTTGGGTTGTGTTTTTGGGCAAGTCTTGTCCCTCATAGTTCACGGTCGTCACTGATGCTATCACTAGCTTCGGACTCTTGCATCGCATCCCTCCTCAGCCTTCAGATCACATTCCAGGCATGATTCCTCCTGAGCTACGTGAGGAAGAAGAAGAAGAGGCCCGAAACGATTACGATGAGCAAGAGCTCTTTGTTCCTGCAGACATTCAGCACGAACCTCCCCAAGTCGATTATCCTTCCTCTGGAACCGAGGAAAAGTCAAGTGAGTTCTATTATTGAGGCCTCCATCATCCACCAAACACTATGCAAGCCAGCTCTACACAATCAAAGATAGGGCGCTCGACTGGTAAATTCATCATGCCATGACTCTAATTTCCACGTTAATCTCTCATTCAAGGTCCCCATTATTCTTCCAAGCCTGTAGTCCACGACCCCAACTCTGACGATGAAGGGCCTCGGTCACCTACATCTAGCTCTACCAGTATCGATTGAGGATGTTTTAGTTGTCACATTGGAACTTTTTGACCTGACAATGCCGCCGGACCGCCATAAATAGTACGACCAACACGTGGAGAAGCAAGTGATGAGAAACATTTGACGAGAATTAGGCTTTTCCAAACTTTTTTTTGGCAGGTGGCACTACATGATGCTCAATGTGCTTCCGGTAGGGATGAAATCCTCGGATATTATTTGACAAAGGTCAGAGGGTGTTTTGACGGTCCGTCCTTTTGTCTCAATCGACCGACAAGTAGTCAAGATTTCCACCAGTGGACGCGCATTTTTTAACGGTCCGGTTCAACTGTTGGTTATTGCTCCACGCGGGGTCCTTTTTCTTAGTATTCAACAGTTCATCCTCGGAAAAATGCCTCCCGTACGAATATAAATCAGTGCCAGCCAGCAATTGGCGAGACAGAATTTCCCCCCAGGACGCAAAATGAGATTCTTCGCAATCCTCGGCCTCACGTTGAAGCTTGTTCCATCTGCATTGGCGGCATTTGGGGTGACAACCTCTGGCTCGAACATGGCTGTCGACTCTGTGAGTCGCCTGGATTTCTAGCCTTCATGCGCCACTGACAGATGCAGGGAGCTGGTTTGGTCACTACAAGTTGAGTGGCCATGGGATTCCTTTTTTATGTTCGCTTACTGTATTCAGTCAATACGGCCAATGGGGATATAACGTCGCTGCTCTTCAACGGCAAACAATGCCAGGATTCCTCAGAGTTCACTCAGCTTAGTTCAGGGCTGGGTAGTGCGACAGTCACATCCACTGTGGCGAATAACATTGCGGTCGTTACAATCAGGACCAGCACAATCGTCAGTCAAATATTGCGCTTTTTCCGCGCCAGATGCTCAAACTCTTATAGACTCATTATTATATTGTCCAGTCTGGTATCAATACCATTTATATTGGAACGTTTGCTTCTGCAGAGCCGACAGTCGGAGAACTTCGCCTGATTGCCAGGCTGAATAAAGCTACTCTTCCCAATGGCAGCAATGGCGTCGTTGCTCAAGTCGACGGTGGAACTGCCATTGAAGGGACAGATGTTTACCTCGTCAATGGCCAGACTCGCTCCAAATTCTACTCGAGTGTGAGTCTAGTACTTTTACTTCTTCCATTTCATACCTGACACGATTTTCATCAGATGAGGTTCATCACTGACCAAGTACATGGAGTTACTGGGTCTGGCGTAGGTGTGTTTTTCAGGAATATCCATTACGGACGGCTTGATAGACCTGTTTTTCAAGGAGTGTTCATGATCATACCAGGAGTTAGGTCAGTGAATCGATCACTGAAGGCAAAGGTCGCTCATTTTTTGCAGCTACGAAACATCGTCAGGCGGCCCCTTCTTTCGCGGTTTGCTCTTTCTTTACGGCTTGATTCTCGAGCTTATAAATGTTCAGACATCAACAACCAGGGTAGTGCTCAACAAGAATTGTACTGGTACATGAACTCGAACCACGAGCAGACTGAAGCCTACCGCACTGGCTTCTTTGGGCCGTAAGAGGAACAAAACTTTGCTTGCCTTCTTTCTTGACAACATTTCAGATATGCCTTGGCATTTACCACAGGAGCAGCTCCATCAGCCGCTCTCAACACAAGCTTCATGGATAATCTGGGCTTGACTGGATACGTCGGTGCTTCTGGTCGGGGGACCGCAAGTGGCTCATATTCTGGAACTCTTTCTGGCCCCATAACCATCGGTTTCAAGGTGGAGCCAGCTTTATCCAAATCTTAACTTCACTAAATACCGTTCAAGAATTCGGCGGCGCAATACTGGGTTGCAGCTTCTGGGTAAGTTGAAACACTGGGCGACCAAGTTCTTCCTGAAATTTCCTGGACAGTGGCACGTTTTCGCGAACATCAATGAAACCAGGCTCGTATTATACACTCCCAACAGAAGAGAATGCTTATTTATATCTGAGATAGGGACCTATACGGTTACCCTCTATCAAGGAGAACTCGAAGCTGGTACCGGCAGTGTTACCGTTAGTGCTGGGAAAACGTCGACTGTCAACTTGAGTTCAAATCTGAGCGTACCGAGCACCATATGGAGTCTGGGCACCGTTGATGGGACGCCAGCTGGATTCTTGAATGCAGACAAGATTGAAACCATGCACCCGTCAGTGTTTTCTCGCTTCTTCGTGTTTCTTTCTCATAGCGATTGTGAAGATCCGACACAAGAATGAGTTCGTGGGGCCCTGTGACTTTCACAGTCGGTTCCTCTGCGATATCTTCTTTCCCAATGGCCCAGTTCAAAGCTGTGAGCAACCTTGCGACGTGTGACACACTTCGCTGACCATATTCTCATAGGTAAACAACCCGTGAGCAGCTCGATTGAATGCCACAGAGAGAAGTTTACCCCTTTTTTCTTCAGAACTACATTGAAATGGACTGCAACATCGTCCCAGATTGGTTCGCGTCCATTTAATGTCTGGAAATTAGTCTGATGATCTATTCCAGGAGCGAGAACTCTAAGAATCCGAACCACAGAGGCGTTTGCCGGTGGTCGACCACAAATCACAGTCAACTCTTTTACTTCTGCGGCTCCCGCAGGTAAGATATATCCTCGAGAAAGTAGATATCTGCTAAATTATGTTCTCCAGCACCACCTGTCGTTGATTCCCGAGGGTAAATACCTGCAAAGACAAAAAGGAAATATCATTAATTCCATTCAGAGTGACCCGTGGAACATGGCGTGGTCTCAACCAAGTCTGTGAGTATTCTAACGAGTCTCCTGCATCACACATTCTGATCTACATTACAAGACGACTTCATGCTTCCAGCTGGAACCCTGGTTGCAGGGGTGAACACTATTCAGATCAACGTCATCAGTGGGAGTGCTGGAGATGTTTTCCTCAGCCCTAATTTTGTGTATGATGCAGTTCAGCTGTTCTGAACAGCGTCCACGTCGATTGTATCTTTGATCGTATCTTGAAACTTGAAAAACTTCAATATCGATGCTTGCGATCTGGGTATGACATGAGGCGCCGCCACAATATCTCGGCCCGCCACGTGCCGTACCCCGTGAGATGACTCACGATGCTGACAGAAACCTGGGCTTTGCGAAACCACCATGAAGCTGGCAATCTTGGGTGGAGGTCCCTCTGGATTCTACGCGGCCTCGCGAATCCTGGCACATGGAAATCATTCTATTCGAATCCACATGTATGACAGGCTTTGGGCACCTCACGGACTGGTCAGATATGGGGTGGCCCCAGATCATCCAGAAGTCAAGGTGAATGAAGCAACCAAAGTCCTTTCAGAGTGACAAGCCATTCAATTCATTCTCAAGTATCATATGTACAGAATTGCACCCACAAATTCGACGCTGTCGCGCAGGACCCTCGATTCAAATTCTTCGGAAACGTGAATGTTTCCATGAAGGAATTGTCGCGGAGTCCCATATCACACTCTTTGGACATACCGCTCACGTCCATGATGGAAAATTACACACATATACTCTTTGCGACTGGTTGCACTGTTCCAAAGAGTCACCAAGCATTATCGCCTTCGTGGTATTGCATTCCAGCACTTTCCCTTGTGCACTGGTATACCCTTCACCCAGCTCAGTCACCGATACCACCACTAGAAAATATTTCGCACGTTACTCTCATCGGCCAGGGAAACGTGTCTCTCGATGTCGCGAGAATGCTTCTTACACCGCCTGCCAATTTAGCAAAATACGACGTCCCGGAAACTGTTCTTCAGGTCCTGGAACGCTCAAAAGTGCGACACGTCTCTATTTTGGGTCGCCGCGGCCCATTTGAAGCTGCTTTCACCACAAAAGAGCTTAGGGAGATGATGAACTTGCCTGACGCGGCCATGGTCCCCATATCGCCATTCTTTTTGAACCCTCCATCGGAGACGAAACCCTCTCGACAACAATCTAGAACCCTTGATCTCTTGAGAAAAGGATCACAAAATGTTTATGGGACGACCGCCAAAACATGGTCACTGGATTTCTACAGGTCGCCGCTTGGGCTCACCATTCCCTCGTCTTCCTCAGAAATGGCAGAGCTCACGGTAGCCCATACCGTCGTCGATTCGGAGACCCAGCGTGCAATTCCGACTGGAGAGACATCAACTTTATCTACATCCTTGGTCGTGACATCTCTGGGATTCGAAGCCGAGGCTGACAATCCATATTTCGACCTGGCCACTGGCCATCTACGGACAGAAAGAGGGAGAGTCATTGACAGCACCGGGGCCACTGTCAAGAATGTTTATGCTTCTGGCTGGGCTGGAACCGGTGCCAAAGGTGTATTGGCTTCGACTATGATTGACGCTTACGCTGTTGCGGACCAGATCCTGCTAGACTTGGCAGACCAATCTATAGAGTTTGACGAACAGCCTCCTTCTCAAGTCATCGCAGGCCTGAAGGACAATTTGGTGACAACCTACGACGACTGGAAGCTCATAGATGAGGCTGAGACAAAACTCGGAGAAAAACAAGGTAAAGAGCGAGAGCGACTCGGATGGACGCAAGCTCAGGATGTCAGAGCGAAATCTTCTACTTAGCACTAATATCAATAATGAAAAGTATCTCTTCTCGTCGGATATCAAACAGTAGTGACTAAGTGCCGCCGAGCATTTTCCTGAAATCGTCCTGGCCTTTGCTCTTTGCAGGAACTGATGGTTTGGAACTACTTGCGTCAGTTCGCGGGTCAGCTGTCGGCGGCGGGATTGCCACAGGTTTCTTCTTACTCCCCAAACCAGCCCTTGGTCGAGATTTTGCAGCTCGAGGGACAAACCCTGCTGTCGGGCCAGCGGCCGCGACATCTGTTTTCCCATCCTCTGACACTTGAAGGGTGGCTCCACTGAAAATCAAAGGTTCTGTTCGTAGGAGGAGCTTTCCAGCTTCCTGTATGAACAGTTCAGCGCTGCAAACCAACAGAAAGAACACGACTTCACTGCAATGCTTTCAAGCTCAACGACAGCCTCATTCAATTCCTCAAACACCTCCAATCGTTTTATGCTGCTAATCTTCTCCAAGGTTTGTTGTAGAAGACCCTCTTGTGTCCCAGCTGGTAGTCCACGAAGTCGCACGGATCGACTCTTGATGTCAGCTACTGGCCCAAGACCTGTTTCAGGATTGGGACCGCTGGTTCGCGCAACTTGAGCATCCAGTTTCTCGTAGGCAGATGCAAAATACCTGGGTTTGCTACGTCCGCGAGAATCAGATAAAGTGACAGCTATACGTCGCCCTTTCAGTTCATGGTTATTGGCTTGCAATGCGGCCTGGGCTTGCGACTACATACTCGTCAGACCAAGCGGCAGATAAGACGAAATTCACGGTACCGCTTCTTCAAACTCTATAAAAGCAAAACCTTTTGAAAGGCCCTCCTTGTCCAAAGTCATTCGTACATTTTTCACAGCGCCGTACTACGTCTGGGTTAGTCAAGGAAAACAACGAAGGACAGTCCAACTCACCGTCTTGAACAGTTTCTCGAGGTCTATCTGGGTAGTGAACCTACTCAAACCGCCAACATACACTTCTCTGACATTACTATCCTGATCCGTTCGCTCTTTTCTCCTTTCCGGATTGGATATAAATACGTTTAATGGGAGGTTAGGTTGCAGCTCATTGCCATGAAGTTCAAGCGCACTTTGAGCTGAGCCCTGGAAGACAATCAGAAACTAAATGTTACTCAAGCTTGCTGTCACTCACCGGTGAGGTGAACTGCAGGTAACAGAATCGACGAGTGCTTTTGAATTTCTTGCTTGGCCACCGGACGTCAAAGATAGTACCATACTGAAGGTTGATAAGGATAGTTGAATACCAAAATGAAGCGACTGACCTTGGTAAAAAGATCTCGAATGAAAGCATCATCCGCCGTCTCGGGAAAGTTGGTAATGTACAAAGTTGATTGCCACGCAAGATGAACCATGATTTCTTGGTCTCTGACTCTCTTTTTGTCCTTGGTCAACCCAGCTGGCACCGAATCCTGGAGTTTTGAGTCAGCAAGAAGCTTGGAAGAGTCAAGACCACGAACCCTTTCAACAAACTCGACTGTGGCCACGATGTCTGTCGACAGTCGGGTGATTTTCACTTCCCTGATCTCACCACACTGCCAAGTTGATCTAAGAGACTTGAAGTACTAGGATAGAATTCAACGACTTACGTCCTTGAAGAGCTTCATCAAGTCTTCCTCAGTAACCTCAGTTGGAAGACTAGCGACAAACACAGTGCAATTTTCGCGGTCTCTGGGCGTCAAGTTAAGCATAAAAGAGTCAATGAAAGCACAAAATGAACCTTTTCAGTGGTGCAGATGGAGGTTCTATCCAAGTTTGAGAACAATCGAGCGTTTACACAAATGAGACGGACCTGTTCGAGCTTTTTTGTGAGCGTCAAGCGTCTCAGAATCATCAGCAGAGCGCTTAGTTCCTCTCTGGGAAGCCTGAGGGACATCTACATCCATCTCTTCATCAGCTACCGAGACTGGGTCTCCGGCGGAAGCAGATGCTGGTACTTCATCTACCACCATTTGCATGGCTTGATACGCGGCTTTCTGGGCTTCCTATGTTCTAGATTAGATTCGGAAGTAAGATTAGCGCGACACAAACCTTGGCTCGCTGAGCGTTGACTTTAAACTGCAACTGTTCAATCTGATCCAAACATTTATCAACCTCGGCAACAGATCCATGAAGGTGCTCGAATGTAAGCCAGGCTTCCCAAATCGCTTCTGGCCAATCGGTATTTCTCGAGCTAACATCTTTGTAGATCGCCCGTGCCTTGGTGTAATTCTCTTTTCGACTACAAGTATCTCGTTAGAAAACATCCAAGACAATCCAGAATGCTTACACCACTGCATCCGCATAGGTTGTCCAAGCAAAGTAGCTCGTCTTGTAATGCTTCGCTGCTTCTTGGAGAGCTTGGATGGTGTTGTCCTCAAGACCAGCCGAACGGTACTGTAGAAAACGTTTGCACATGCCGCCAAAGTGAAAATGAAGATACATACAATCTCAGTCAGATACTTCTCTAATCGTAGTCTTGGATCGCCTGTGGCGGAAGCTAAAAGATCATAAGTATTGGAAAGCGCATGGTATAGTCGTGGTCCCACCTTTGCGGACCATCTCAATGCCGCTTTCCAGGATAGCAATCAATGTCGCAAGAGTGTCCTCGTCTAGATATCGTTGTGAATTTTAGTTAGTACGAGTAAAGTCTCTTACCAGCGTCACCGGCTTCGATACGACGGCGCTCATAACTTGCACGGGCAAGAATGACTGGAATAATTTCTTCCACGTCCGTTTGTACCAAGTTTGTGGCAAAAGCCTGGTTGAACGTATCTGACCAATTATCAATTGGACCAAACAACAAGAAAAAAGTGGATCTCATTACTTGCGATTCTTTCTTGATCCAGCTCGACGAATCTTTCCTGTAAAGTTCTAATGAGGTTACTTCTCCAAAGTTGTGGACGAACTGACGATATGACGGATGTATCTCGCCCAGACTTGCCCTGAGCCAGGTACACTACGGACAGCTCGCTTCAGTACTTCCAATTCAATGTCATCTCCAGCGTCTGTCAGCCTCTGGACTAGGCTTTGAGTAGCGGTCACTGAAATTGAGAGGAATCACATACTAAGGCGTCGCAATAGCCGGTCCAGAATGATCGAAGGGCTTCCTCTGATCCAGCTTCGCCATTAAATTTGCGTTTTGCTGCTTCAGCAATGGCGCGCTCGTACACTGTACTCATGACAGATATGTCTGGAGTCTTGGATTTTCGTTCATAAGTAGCATATCTGGCCAAGGAGTCAAGAGACGAATTGCTCTCTGCCTAAGGTGCTGGTTAGCTTCGAATTAGAAAGATCATAAAGGACGTACAATAGCGTTTTCCGACCTTTCTCGACGCTCATAGGCTTTCGCTCCTTTGGCACGTATTTTGGAGGCCGCAACGAGCATTGTCTCGTACTGGTCTGGAGGTTGATAGTTGGTGGTGAAGGAAGAATAGGCTTGGAAGGTTTCGTCGGAGTCTAAAGAAGTTCAATGACGATTTCACATGCATGGAGCCTGAATACTAACTGGAGTGAGGTTGCGCCAAACGAGTCAGGAATAGTTCTCGCACATGCTCGACGATCTCTGCTCTACAATGAAGGTCAGAGAATAATAATTTAGATTGGACGCCGCACTTGTCTGAGCCCGAGGCTGACTCGAGCCTTTCCAGTTCCCAATCGCGCTGCTGGTCCCATAACAGGTGACTCTGCAAACATATGAGAAAGTTCGTAGAAGTATAACGACGGTTATACCTGAGTCAAGTGCCCGGTAGCCTTGCTGACGATGGTTTCGATGGTGGAGAGAGTCCAGTCCACGCCGAATATTTCTGCAAACTCGGCAGGCTTCTCCTCTCCTCCAGCATATACCAAATATCGTTCCACAACAAGCTCGAGATGGCTCTTTAGAATGGGAATGGCTGCAAAAGGTGGGCAAAGGATGAGAAAAAGTTCGAACGGCGCGTACATAAATAGTCATTCTCTGCACGCTCATAAAGCCCAAGAAGTTCTCCGATTCCGTTGACCGTGTTCAGGTCTACCGTTACTTTCTTTGCTTCGATAAGAGGTAACCAGATCTCGTCACCGACAGCGTAAAAATTGGACATCATTTCTTGGGCAGCCTGGAGTTCAGCGCCATCGTCCTGAAGTTGAGAAGCTGCTTGAACATTCTTCAAGTGTAGACTGAAATCGTAGGGCTTGTCTGCCAGCTCTGAGAGTATGTTTGCGAGAGCTTCCATGGCAGGACGACCACTGCCAAGACGCAGCACGTGCATGCTATCGCCCGATGCGGCAACTTTGACTCTTTGTCCCGTTCCTTCACCATTGTGGCTTAATTGTGGCACTGTTCGACCATTTGACTCGGTGTTCTCTCACAGAATATCAGGAATTCGATCCGGTTCATCATGTTATTATTCTCTTTTTGTTTCTCTCCGCCGATGGCGCCGCTTGCGGACGGCAGCTACCTTTGTCCGGCTGCCCGTCTCTTATGGAGCTAGCTATTAGATGGATAGAGCTTGGACAGCAATCTTGCTTTGCTATACGCACTTCCTGGAATGCCCCATCATCTCCAGCATAGACCGAGGGCCACATTCTCATCGTACATTCGACGTAAACCTTGGTACTTGACTTGCTTTTGCAACACCTTCAATTTCTAATTATCATTCCAGGAAAACATGGTTCAAACAGAGCGTCAGCTCTATATACAAGTTGCCGCTCGAAGTCCTGGCTCTGATATTTGTCCTCGGCGCCCAGGACGATATTATGCTACCAGTATATGTCTCTCATGTCTGTAGACGATGGAGAGCTCTGGCACTGGAAACTCCTCGATTGTGGACACATATATGGCTGGATCATCGTGGAGAGATGTGGAAAGAGAGGCTTCAACGAGCCAAAGCCTGCTCACTGAACATGCGACTGACGGACGGCAGAAAACACCTGGACTGTAATGCAGTGCAATGGTACATGTATGGCGCAGTTTCCACTAATAGTGTCCGGCATTGGAGATCGTTGGAGATTTCCTTCAGCCAGTATTCTCCTTATCTTTGGAATGCAGCACTCTCAGAATTTTGTGGTCGGGGAAGCCGTTTCAGAGCTCACAGGCTCGAGGAATTAAAGCTTGTATACCCGAGAAACGACGACGCAAAGGAGTTTTGCCTCTTTTCCGGATTTGCACCTAGGCTCAGGCGAGCGACAGTGGACGGAATCCGATTATCGTGGTTGCCTTCAATGTTCCAGAACCTGAACTTTCTGTGCTACACTCATCACGGTTTCACCAACGGATCAGTCGCAGTCTACGAAGTTCTCAGCATACTCAGGACTTCAAGTAGATTGGTGGAACTGGAAATCTCGTTTCCTCGACGAAATGTTCATCCCATGCCTCCGCCTTTGGCTCTACCACCTCTTCGGCGCGCTTCTCTTCCTCATCTACGAAAGCTGCGACTCTGCGTCGAGTCGAACGACATTCCATCAGAGCTTGTCCAACTGATGACTTTGGTTGACGCTCCAGGAGTAAAGTCACTGCAGTTCATTGATCTTACACATCGACAACGAGCATTTCCAAGCTTGTCTACCTTTCTCCAAGTCTATTCGATCCCAGTAGCCGTTCAAACAGTCGTCATAGAGCATGGCTGGTGTGGAGATTTCACTCCAATGCTGAAAGGTCTTCCAAATCTTCAACAAATTGTTGTGAAGCATCATCCTCGACTCCCAGATGGTGTCTTCAACGTCTGGATTTCAGACCTGTAACTTAGTTTACCATATAAAGCAATTCTTTATCCATAAGGAACATAATGTGTCACAAGGCCTGGCGGGCCGCTGTAGTTGCGCTGAATAAATCAAAGGCCCACGATTCAGTTCTGCGTCCTACACCGATGTCTTCTTATCAATCCCAGAATCTCTATGACTTATCTGGCGCTGTCGCAATCGTCACTGGTGGCGGCACCGGCATCGGTTTGATGATCGCAAAAGGGCTGGCTGCAAACGGAGCAAAGGTCTCGAGTGTCGTCCGTTATTCCTTCATGAACATTCATAGATAGCAAGGTATACATTACAGGAAGACGCAAAGAAGTCTTGCAACAAGTGGTCGATGCTTGGGATGGAACAGGGAATGGCACACTTGTCGCGTACGAGATCCGCTGCAAATTCTGAACTGTTTCAGGCTTGATTCTCCTTACAGGCTGCAAATGGATGTTACGGATAAGGAATCTATATTGGAAACAAAGAAAATAATCGAAGAGAAGGAGGGAAGACTTCACATTCTGGTCAACAAGTGAGCTTTTATTGACGTACTAACAAGCTGTTGGCTAACAATGTCCTAGCGCCGGCCAAGTTGGTCCCGCATCACCATTCTTCAACCGATTGTCGTCTCCCGAGCATAAAGATGCAGAAACTCTTGGTACGGCGCTGTTCAATAATGAGTCCTTCCAAGGATGGGGCGATCTGTATGCCATTAACACATTTTCCATCTTCTTTGTGACGACCTGTTTCTTGGGTCTGCTGGAGAAGGGTTCGCAGGAGAGAGGACGATACACGTCAAGTGTAATAAACCTGACGTCTATATCTGGCATCACAAAGCTTGCCCAGGACCATGTACGAACTATTCCTTCTTGAGAGCTAGAGGGCTGATGATTGTATTAGTTTGCATACAACAGTGCCAAGGCAGCAACATCGCACCTGACGAGAATGATGGCCGCAGAATTCGCGCTGAAGAAGGTTGCGGTCCGGGTGAATGCCATTGCTCCTGGAGTTTATGCTTCAGAGATGACAAAAGATACTATTGCTGCGGAAGAAGTGGACAAAGTTGCAAAAGGAGTGATGCCTGTGCCCCATGAACGGGATGGAACCGCCTCGGAAATGGCTGGAACAGCTGTTTACCTGGCCAGCGCCGCCGGATGTTACACAAATGGCCAGGAAATTATTATCGATGGAGGCTACCTGTCTGTTAATCCATAAAGTAGATGCTTCCTTGTCCAAGCAATGACCAGTGACCTCTTTCGAGCAGCGTCGAACACGAGCAAAGATCGCATGTCATCAACGTTGCTGGGAAATTTGTTGCGGTTAATTTTGGTCCGGTACGTGCCCGGCTTCCAAACTTGAAGTCCGGTTTTCGTGCCTGGTTAGCGCTCTCCGTCTGTTGGTTCATGTCGACACCAGGTCAACCATCTCGCTCTCGTTCCAGGCTACCACAGTCTTCGCCTTCAGTACAATATGCTGCTGTCCCAAATCCAGGTGCTCGCAGAAAACAACCACAGCAGTACTATACCGCAACTCCACAGTATATGCCTCAACCTCAACCTCAACCTCAGCATCAACAGCCTCCAGTTGGTGCTCGCAGCTCTATGTCAATCGCTCAGGGAGTCGCTAGTGGCGCAGTCGGAAGAGGTTACGGTCCTTACTCGGTCCGTATTTTCTTTCATTTCAAAGAAAGCCGGTTCTAACATCTCCGTTCAGTACCAACCATCTCCGACCAGAGACGCTGGCGTCTACAACAGTCCGCGATTCAGTGTCAGTACTCCTTCTTCCCAATCTCATTCAACATCCGGCAGAGGTCCTGTCATCGCGAACAGCGCTACGACCAGTGTCCCGCAATACATTTGGGAGAAAGATCCAGATCTCGACGACGCTTTGCACAATCCGGATCCAGTACGAGATGCCAGAATGGACCGTTCATGCGATATATTCTCTGGTCGAGGCTGGGTCAACGCAGGCGCACTTAGCATCGTTGTGCTAGCCTTGATCACTCTGTTCCTTGGGTATCCGATTATCCTCGAATTCGCACATCCACAAGCAACGGTCAATGGATTCAATTTAGGTTCGTACCCCTGCTCAGTCCTTGCTTGCACGTCAGGCAATATAATTTACCTGGCTGCCAGGAGTCGAAACCTGTACTGCGTTTTACTTACATGCTTTTCAGGCGGTATAAACGGTTCCGGACAGATCCCTGATCTCCCAGGATTGTCTCGCATTATTGACAAGGATACTCCACAATCAGCGTACGGTCGAACAGGCGCAGATGGGAAAAAGTACAATCTGGTGTTCAGCGACGAGTTCAACACTGATGGTCGAACTTTTTACCCTGGAGATGACCCCTTCTTTGAGAGCGTAGACCTACATTACTGGTGAGTGGCCGAAACTTTCAGTTGGACTCTTTGGCTGAACTATTATTCAGGCCAACTGGAGATCTTGAATGGTATGACCCCAGTGTAAGTCATTTTCCCGGGTCAAACTGCTGGAATCACATTGTTCTACAGGCTGTAACGACCAAAGATGGAAAACTTGTTATAACTATGACTGAGCAATGGAATCACGATCTCAACTTCATGAGCGGTGAGTCTCCCATCCCTGCTCTAGTTCGCCTCTGAGACGTCTGCAGGCATGATAACATCATGGAATAAATTATGCTTCACAACTGGATACGTGGAAGTGTCAATAAGTATGCCAGGTAGCCCTTCAGCTCCAGGTCTCTGGCCGGGTACGTGTCTCTTTACTCTCCATAGGCTCATTCCCTCATTCGGTCTCTCAGGAGCTTGGACCATGGGAAATCTCGTCAGTCGTCTTCTCGGAAGTTGATAAACTCAAACAGCTAACCTGGTAATAGGGTCGACCAGGCTATGGCGCCACTACTGAAGGCAGGCGCCCCCTTAAAGATTCCAGTTGACCTTACTGACTTGTGAATCCAGGGATGTGGCCTTATAGTTATGATAATTGCGATAGGGGTACCTATCCAAATCAAACTGCCAAAGACGGGACACCTACAGTCGTCGCCACCAATAATGATGGCGGTCCGCTCAGCTATCTGCCAGGACAGCGAACCTCTGCGTGTACTTGTCCTGGTGAGGACCATCCCGGCCCGAGCAACTCATTTGGTCGCGGTGTACCCGAAATCGATATCATTGAAACGCAGGTCGACGTCAGCACAATCCCTTTCCGGGGCGCAGTTTCCCAGAGCTATCAGACTGCGCCTTTCAATCTCAACTATGACATTGATGTTTCAGGAACTACCATCTATGATCCTTCAATAACCACGGCCAATCCGTATCAAGGTATGTCAGGTTCTACATTTCTATTCAAGCACTGATTTCTTGCAAGGTGGAAGGTTCCAACAAGCGATCTCGTCCGTCACTTATATCGATTCTGCGAACTATGACGACCAAGGCTATGCAACGTATGGCTTTGAATGGTGGTCAAATCCAGACAATCGCCCAGAAGGTTTCATCACTTGGTTCAGCAATGGTATCAAGAGCTGGACGATGAATGCGGCTGCTATCGGTCCTGATTCTCAGAGTCAAATCAGCGCCAGACTTATCCCAGAGGAACCAATGGTCAGTGTCTTGAAGCCCCATGAAATCTGATCTGACGATCTATTCTAGTTTTTGGGTGAGTATATCGTTCCAGGCGCCCCGACCATTCTTATTTAGATTGCTTGCAGTATTCAATCTCGGGCTATCTAAAGGATTCCAAGCGCAAGACTACAAGCATCTCGTCTTTCCAAGCAAGATGTATATCGACTACGTGAGGATCTACCAGCGAGCAGGGGTGAAAATAAAAGATGGGCTTACTTGCAACCCATCTACGAGACCGACGTCGGACTATATCAATAGGCAAGTGGTTCCAGACTGGCTCCAACCGCTCTAATAATTGGTATCCACAGGCATATCAATGCCTACACGAATGCAAATCGTGAGTGAACTGGGATCCACTCGGAATCTCTCTCTGACTGGTTCTAGTTACAAGATGGGTCGATGCTGGATACTCATTCCCAAAGAATTCAGCATACGATGGCTGTTAATGCCCTGGACCTTATACCACTTTTGCATTACATACCTACCAGCATTCTACACGACACTGCATCACTATTATTCACGCTCAGACGAGCATAATGAAGGGCCAACGACATACTTGATGATATTTAGCTTGTATTCGACACGACCACTTGTATATTTGGATTTTTTTACGCTTGTTGTTCGACTTTACCATGTATTGTAGCGTAATGAAGCATGGATTTCAGTTCAAATCGAGTTGCTTTTGACAAACATGTCTATTGATCTGACCCTGGATCGCATCCGACAAGTTGCTCAGTATCTTCCACCATATACAAGGCCCACTTGTCATGTCGCTGGAACTAATGGCAAAGGCAGCGTCTCTGCTATCCTTTCTTCCATCTTTGCCTCAGCTCAACCGCCATTGACCGTTGGTCGCTTCAATAGCCCACATTTGGTCTCTGTTTATGATTCCATCGTCATCAACGGCCGCGATGTTACTCCAAAAGAATATGAATCCGCCAAATCCAGCGTAGAGAAGGCTGCTGCAGACTACAATCTCAGTGTCAGCAGCTTTGAGCTACATACAATGACGGCCTTGATGTTGTTTGAGCAATCAGCTGTGGACATTGTTGTACTAGAAGTAGGCATGGGAGGTCGTCTGGACGCTACCAATATCATTCCAGACAGTTCGGTCGTTATTTCCATGCTAGCCACTGTGGACTTTGACCATCAGGCGTTCTTGGGCAACTCTATCACGGAGATTGCCAAAGAAAAGGCTTCGATAGCGCGGAAGAACAAGCCCTTCATTCTCGGGGCGCAAAAGTATCCAGAGGTGGAGGGGATTGTTAGAGATGTTGTTGCAGAAGCTGGAGGAGAGCTTTTGTCGTCGCTAAAAGTTGGCAGACGAGCTTGGGGTGCCTTAGCCAACGATGGACCGGAAACCATGCCGTTTTCGATGTCGAATTTGGATAGCACCCCGGCTCCCCAGCCTGTGCGTGTTGCTTTGCCTTGTTTTCCCCAAGAGCTGTTCGCGCTACTTCCTTTACATGGAGATCATCAACTGGAGAATCTCGGACTGGCACTGGCCGCGATATCGAGCCTGTTGACACATACTTCCTGTCGCCGCATGCGCTTCAGCGAAAGAATCACATCCGAGTCAGTATCCAATGGTATTCGATCTGTCATTTGGCCAGGGAGACTATCGTTCCACAAGTTCAACCTGTCGAGAACATCCAGGCTTTCCATTCTCGCCGATGGAGCTCACAATGCAGGTTCCTCTACGACTTTGGCGAATTATATTACCGACTTGATGTCGCTTCCGAATTCTCCAAGCTCAATATCGTTGACATACATCCTGGCCTTGTCCCATTCACCCCCAAAGACGCCTCTCCACACCTTGATGCCTCTTTTACCGCCAAAGACTGTAACTGGGACAAAGGTCGACCTTGGTGTCGCTCTGGTCCGGTTTTCACCGCCAGAAACCATGCCATGGGTCAAATCAGTTCCTCCATCAGATCTAAAACAGGTTGTAGAGGAGATTGCTCCCGCTGCGAGGATATGGACTGGCGAAGACGTCTCTGACGCATTGCGATGGGCTGCAAGTCGCGAAAAGGAGAGTGAAGTGCACTTGGTCGTGGTGGCGGGCAGTCTTTACCTGGTAGCAGATCTGTATCGCCTGATTTCAAGCCAAAATTGAGAACTTGAGCAACTTGTAGAATACTTTGTCAAATTGAATACCTTCGTCGTCGACGTGCTTACGTACGCGACCTCATTTTGTCTCCTGCATTCATGCAGACCAACCAACACGCGATGTCAGGTCTCAACTTCAATCGGGTTGGCAATTCAAGAGATACAGACGCGTTAAACAAGTATGTTTTGTCTCTCAAATGCAATTTTTTTCTAAATTTCAAATAGCTGGGTGCCAACAACAAAAGTGCGTGTATCTCAACTTGGTAAATTCATCGTTGAGAATCATCACAGCCCCGACAAACCAGGACCTTCAATCTCGTGGACTCATCACGCGCAGGAGGTAACAAGACGGAGAAACCGGTAGTTGACGATCAGCCACCAACAAAGAGAGCCAGGACATGTCATGGAAATGGAAAGAGGTCCGGTGTGTGTATTCTTGGACTATGGTAGCTTTCTTTTCTAACAAGAAGCAGGTTGGCCGGAGCAAGAAGACATAATATGTGTGGACAAAGACGAAGAGGATCTTGGCCGGCCATATACACCCACGTCCAATTCTTTAGCAGGGCCTTCACGTCTCTACGACCCAGCCCCGGTGGTATCTGGCTCCTCAAAAGCAACTACGGTTTTGAAGTCGCAGGGTCGGTTTGTACCTCGTTCGGTCCGTCAATGTTTCCACTGGTTTCTGTTTTCTGATGATTCCTGTTGTGTCCAGATTCCGATGGACAAAGTTCGAAGTGAAGCAGAGGTGAATCCTCTATCTTATTTTCGTTTGATTTGCTGAATTCCTTGAGTCCGGTCACCGCACGACTGTGGCGTCAGCGATGAAGCTGGTATCATCTAGCGGACCCTCTAACCAAATCTTGAGGCCGAATTTACAAAATCCTCCTTCAAGAATGAATGCCACCGGTTCGCCGATACCTAGCGCCGCATCTGCGGCCAGATTACCGATCAAGAGATGGTTTTTCGGGCATGAACTGAGGGAAGGTCCGGATTATCTGACCTGGGACGACAAACAGGTCGCTGTCAAGAGTGCAGTCGAATCAAATTCTCATACAATCGCACTATTGTTTTCCCAAATCACATCATTCACGGTTGGCATCTTTCAAACTCTGCATTTCCCTCCCCGCTAATTATCCTTCTAGTTCTCTGAGTACTCGTGCAAACTTGATCTGCTCATCCAGTTTGAGACAATGAAGCCACAGAACGACAAGTACTGCATCCAAGGCGGCAAGTCGGAGACCTTCGTGGCAGGTCAGTTTGCTCCTTATTCGACAATCATTCACTGCCCATGAATTCTCCTAGGTGAAACTGACGGACGTGGAACAATCACGCTTCTTCTCGACAACAGCGGTCCGCTGCCTATGTCCGCTTATCTGAGTTTTTCGAAAGAATTGCACAAGCATATTATCGATTGTACAAGTCTTAGAGGGTGAGCTCGTTTCTCCTCGCCTGGACAGTAATGACCATCACTTGCAGATTGACAACAGGTGCTGCCTTATGGGCTGAGATATCAGCGAGGTCAAGTTTGGCTCCTTCGACATCTGCGACACTCAATCGGTCAGCTTTGGCGACACTGGATGATGGAAAAAAGCGTCAGAAATCAACCGCGCCGCCTCTGTCTTTCCCAAGTGAACCGCCTTCAAAGTCTCGAACTGAACCTGTGCAAAGCATCTCGCTCAAGATGCCTGAGAAACCAGCGACTAGTGACACTGATAAGGGCCGAATAGCTTCTCAGGCGAGTCGTTCGTTGGCTTTCTCGGTCACACTGACTTCATACCTAGGCAGCCATCGAAACCCGCGAACCGGATACGGTCAAGGTCGGCCAGCCGCTACAGAAATCGGAAGAACCGATGGTCGTACAGAATCCACCTCGTCTATGGCGCCAAAAGATTCACCACAAAGTGAACAGCGATACTTCCACAGAACTTCCATGTCTGCCAGTCAAAAAATGGATCCTAGGTCGCAAATCTTTCGACACTCCGTATAATCTGACCTGTGACTCTGCAAATATCATAATTAAAGGCGGGCCTGACGAATCGCACAATGAACTTGTGCCCTTTTCCAGTCTCTCTTCGGTTACAGCAAGTTGTCTCTATCATAATTGTATCATAATCCTCAATTTTTCTTCAGTATACATATCATGCTTCGCCTCGTCGCGACTTTGAATTCGTCGTGCAAATAGAAACAGGTAGACCAGCCGCAGATCAGGCCCAAGTTATAGGACATGATTTCGCAGATTCGTTCGAACAAGGTCGGTGTCATTCTTTCGACGCTCTGAGACCTCATTTGACGCGATTCAGGCGGCCACGATGGACTGGGAACAATAACCCTTCTATTGGATCGCTCGATGGGTCCATTTATATCGAAATACGAGAGCTTCACTCGTCTTTTAACGCAGGATGTTGCTCGATACCAGGTGATTCAAAGGCAAGTTCATCTTGAGCGATATTTTTCAAATATCTGACTCTCCTAGGAGTCCTGGTACTCGCGCTTTGTGGTCTGATGCTGCAAAGAAGGCTTGGTCGAACTGGGATATGGTATAAAACCAGGCTGCGCTCGCTGCTGCCGGGATTTCTCCAAGCCCGGTCAAGGGCCGAGGTTCTGGAAATTCTGCATTTGTCTGTCAAAAGTCTGGCTGAACTGAGATCAATAAATTACTTGCTTCTCCTTGTCTCGTTGTTATAAGAAGTAATATCTCGGCAATAAGTATGGGACCCAGTGACAAAACAGTTCTCACGCGCCTTACTCCTCGACCATGGTGTTTCGATTGCTCTACTCATTCTTCTACAGCGATTCGGAGAACCCTGAGGATAGCAAGCCTTAATCACAGCCATTTCCCGAATTCATCATCAGTGAAACCGAGCGCAATGAGATCTTTGTTAACCAGATAAAAATCGAGAAGCTGTGTCGGGACATCGCTCTCGGCTTATTACAGATCTCGAATCCAAACTTGTGGGCGAGTGAGGAATAGCCCGACGGAAAGCCACCCATACCCCCAGTTCCCTCGTTTGCTTGGACTGCTCCAAACCCTGAGCCAGATTCTTCGGAAAGAAGTAATTCCGAACAAATACCTTTCATGAAGTCTGACACTTTGAGCTTTGCGAATGTAACCCTCCGCTGTACAGCAACATCTGCCATTCTACACCGCCCACCTTTCCTCCATAATCGAGTTCAAGGAGCTGGGCTTCCGACTTTGTCTTCAACCTCGATGTCTCCCATCGCCACCCTATCATTATCCACCTAGTTGAGCTCGAGAGGTATGTCGACCATCACCTTGCTTTAGCTAGGTCTCCAGTCAACTCTTAGGCGCTTCTCCACCAACATGCAAATCAAGCTATATTTTTATATCCGTGTTTGCCCTCCTGGAAATCGAGTAAGGTTTTGGCTACTAACTAGTTTTGGTTTTGAACTATTGTAGGCCAGAGCACGAGGAAGCGCTCTGACACTAATAGTCAAGGGCCTCAGGCCGAGTTGAAGAAGATTAAGATAGTGCCTATGGCGAAAGCCAGGCGGCCGTAGGTAGTACCTATCGTGTTTCTACTTTATCAAGTTGTCATCCTTAAGCAAGGTCCCAATTGATGAAGGCGATCCTTTCATTGTCATTGAGACGGCATAATTCATTCAAGTTCATATAGTCCATTGTCTGACCTTCCAGCAACCGCCTCCCCTATAGGCCCCGAGTTGGGAGGCCCGCTATACTTACGATTGTCAGGCAAATTCCGCGAGAAGACACCCGACGATTTCATTTTACAAATTGACCATTTGACACCGCGATGTCCTGGTTAAGGGCGCCTCTGGGATGGACAACTTGACAATTCCAGTGACGTCTCCAAAATTCCAGTACCAGATCTGCTACACAGTCACCAAAGCACTTTCAAAATTATTTAGAACCTGAAAATCCAAGGTTGAAGAAAGGACAAAAGCGATGTTCCATGGGAGTCTTCGCAAGGACTGTAATGGCTCGTAGTAGGCGGCGCGTATAGAAGTTTCCAAGAGCTAATAATAACGACGTCGACGCTGGATGTGTCCAGTTAATTTTGCTTATGTCATTGTCATTGTCGCACTCCCCTTAAATGAACCTGATGGACCACGACCGAAATACCATAGCAAGTCTCCATTTCAAGGCTTCAGAGCCTCAGACTTCAAACTCGTCCTCGAGCAAGTAGGTATCGTGAAGAAATCAGACATTTTCACTACTCAAGGATTACTTTTTAGATGGAGTGGTTAAGCAGTGCCCATACTGGTTCCCGTACGTGAATACACTGGAATGATTTACCTCAATAATCAGTCTGATAGACTCGACACCCGCCTGGCAATCCATATGCAGCCAGGCATGCCAATAATCCCTTGCAGAGCGTTAACCGCGTCGAACCCGCTAAGAGGGCCCTTCCCAGTAACACAATCGATTTGCAGCCGAAAAAGAGAGCCAGGACAAGTTTTGGAAGACGGACCAATGGCGAGTACATTCCAGATATTTTGTTCATCTTTGCGGTGAACAATCGGCAGAAAAACAGAAAAACACATCGCAATCGGTCCCAGATTTGTCGCAGGACGATAATCTTCGTCGACACTGCTGGCGAAGATGAACGTCCGAAACCCAGAAACCGAAAGCACCCTCCTCGGATATCACCAGAAGACAAACTTCCTCCATCCACATCCGGCAGAGCTAAAGCCAAAGCCACGACCACGCTACCTATCAAGAAATGGCTTTTTGCGCGCGAGCTGAGGGAAGATCAATGTTTCTGACCTGGGACAACAAACAAGTCGTGATAAACAGTGGAGACTCATCGAAATCCACAATGTCGCTGTTCCTTCTCGACATTGGATCAGTCGGCAAGCACTTCGATTCACATCTCATCCGTGTCCTTATATCACACAGGTCTCTGTAAGCTCGCCTCAATTCGAGATGGTGGTCCAGTTCAAGACCATTAAGTCGTTGAGCGAGAAGCGGCGAATTCAAGGGAACCCAGATACTTTTTTGCAAGGTGGTTTTCTTTTTGCTCTACTTTCCTCCAACACTTACGATTTGTCAGGCGACACCGATGGAAGAGGTACAATCACGGTACTCATCGACAATAAGTCGCCGATTAGTCTATTGTAATTTGTCGATGGCCACATATGACACATTTTTGGCCATACTGAAGAAAGATATAGATCACTTTGTGACCGTTAGAGGGTGAGCTTTGCCATAGTCGATAGAAGCGCGATTCACGCTCGTTTGCAGCAGTGCCAGTCTGGACATATGGGATCAAACGTTACAGTCAGTCAGTTTGTCTTCAATTTCGACGTCTGGACCAAGCAGTGTTCCGCAACACTCTCCATCTCGTGCGCCACCCGATATCAAGAAAACATGTCTCAAACCCTCCAAGACCTTGGTTGACCCATCTGTAGATCGACCTGGCCCAAGGTCGAACTTTCCGAATGTCTCTTGGCTTCGCTCAAGAAACCTGACCTAACTCACGTTGAGACCAGTGACTCGCATCAGCCTCCGGCTCGTGTGAGTCTGTATATCTTTCTCGTGACCACACTGACTTGGCAATCAGGCGGCCAATGCTAGTCGTAATACAAATGAAGATTACGATATAACTCAGCTCCCAGTATCTCCGAAAGAAGCTATCGATGAGCCCAAGACAGAGGGTGAGTTTTCACGCTATTTCAACTGTCGGTACTGGAATTTTATAGGTCGGGGTTTGACGAACATCACTGCCATGGCGGAAAATCGGATGGTGGAAGTAGCTGCTCCAGTAGCATCATCTTCACGACCACCTACCACCAGAACTAGCTTGGCGGTTGAAATTGCCAAAGTTAGAGTACCTTTGGCAGTCGTAACTCCTGTGGTTCAGAATTCATCTCGTGTATGGCGACAAAAGATCCACCATCAAGTGGACAGTGACTCCTCCAAGGAGATCCATGTCTCCCCATCAAAAAATGGATCCTTGGTCGCAAATCTTTTGACACTCCATACAACTTGACCTGCGACTCTGAATATCATAATCAAAGGCGGGCCTGACGGGTAGCACGTTGAACTTGTGCCTTTCTCGAGTCTCGTCTCGGTTACAGCAAGTCGTTTCTGTCAAACTTGTTCAAAATCCTCAAGTTTCCATTTATAGTACACTCATCAGCCTTCACCTTGCGACGATTTTGAATTTGTTGTGCAAGTAGAAACAGCGAAAAGATCCACAGATCAAGCACATGCTTTAGGACAAGATTACACTGATTCGTTTGAACAAGGTCGGTTATCATTCTTTCCAGCTAAGACCACATTTGATGCTATCCAGGCGGCCACGATGGACTGGGAACAATTACTATCCGGTTAGATCGCTCAACTTGAACAGGTCTAACTATATCACAATATGAAAGTATCACTCGTCTATTGACTCAAGACGTCGCTCAATACCGGGTGATTCGAAAGTATGTGCAGCCATATGCCTCGAATCGAAAACTCAACTCTTTCAGGACTCTCCTAGGCCGAGCTTTGTGGTGTGATGCGGCAAAGAAGGCTTGGTCAACATCGAATCTGGCTTGAGTGCTCAAGGAATGGAATCGTTCCCCTCTTATAGCCTCGATACGCCACACAACTGTATTCTTCGATTTCGACTGTAGATGATAGTAAATAGTGTAACAATGGTTGTATATGTAGGTAAAAGTTCTAGTAATTCATGTTGGATTCTTCATTGGCCACGGAGACTCGTCTGATGGGTTCAGCTTGGACATCTTGCACAGTTCTGCGCTTGATTGAATCAAGGAGACGATCTAGCTGCCAGAACTTGGAGTCGTCTGTCGCAAACTTGCGATGTTTTTTGCTTCTGATGTGCTGGAAGAGGAGGTTCGCGAAACTTTGGACTTTGGAAGACCAATCACATACCTCTTTGAAATCTTGAAACAGCTGATGACAACTCTCGCAGTAGCCCGGTTTGCTTGTCTCGTCTCGCGGGGGCAATTTCATCGTGTTGGTGCTTCTCCTTCTCCTCAATCCAATTTGTTTTTCGGGAACTACCGCTGGGGGACCCATATCTCCGTTGGCAGCAGCTTTTGCCGTCGTCGATGGCAATTTACGAGCCATTATAACTTCCTTGCGATTACGAAGGACAGTGGGAACCTGTGGGACTTTGAAAGCGGAAGCTGCTGTCGAAGTCGAGGTCGTGCCAGTCCCAGAAGTGATTCCAACGCTGTTTCCAGATGCCGCGAAGTATTCTCTAGGGCCAGATGCAAGATAGCCGGAAGCTTTCGCAGACTCGGGACCGTCAAATTCACAGTCGAGGTCGACGATTTCAATCTTGGCTTGTCGATGGAGGTTGGATAACGATAACGACCGCCTGAGATCACCCGTTTTCCTGACGACCCCTTCGGTTCCTGCTTTTCGTCGTGCCGCTTCTTCAATCTGCTTTCTCTGTTGCTCGCCCGCCTTCAATTTCTCCTTCTCATGGTGAACTTCATCAAACTTGACAAATAGCCCCACCCTCCGATAGTCCAGATGAAGTATAGGCCATGGAGATTTGCCTGGATCCTTTGGATTCTCGTATTGGTGAGCAATGATGGTAGCCATTTCCTGCTGCAAGTCCTCCACGAGCACAAAAAAGCTGCCTTCAAGAAAGTAATGAAAGTCTTTTCGTTTCTGGGCGGGATCGCGTTCGCTGGTGCCGTGAATGCTTTCGAGATGGAGCAGCCGCTTGAGTTGTGGCGCAGCAGCAGTGCTATCGGCAGCAGAGATATCCTGAAGTCGATCCAGCACGGTAATGAGCTTTGCGGTGGTCCATATCTTCATCTTCAACCTCTGGGCCTTTTCCACAACGTCTCCGTTGAGCATCGGCTCATCGAAGTGGCTAGCAGTGCGTCTGAGCAAACTTGACCCGTCGGTCGTACCGAGAAATGACTAACCGGCCTTTGCTCTTTGATGTGCTCGCGCCAACATTTTCCTTGTTCACAATACCGATCTCCTCCGGTTCCTTTGGTAATGGCTTGTCGGAGATGAGATGGTTTACCCTATCGCTGGAGAAAAAAGTTTCGATTTTCTAAACAAAGGGAGATGTAAGTAAATCGACGGAATTCAACGTAGAAAAAGAGAAAAATCACCCCATAGAGCATGTAGATTCTGTTCTCGAGCTGCGGCACGTCCACATCTACGTTGATGTTGTCCTTATCGAAATAAAAACGGAATGAAGGGAAATGCCGCGTAAATTTGTCCAACCAGATGGCTTCTCGTTTCTCTCTCTCCTTCTTTGCCTCTTTCTTTGTCTCCTTCTTTTTATCACGAAAATCAGGGACTAGGGCAGAGGTCCCAGCCGTTAGACAACTACGTTTTGACGCGGCATTATTATTCAGGCCCTCTGAGGAATGCGGTCGTTTGAGGTTGGATTTCGGTAAAAGACGACTGCTGAGTGGATTTCTGCTGGTGGCAGCCATTCGCGGGGAAAATCGCAGTCTCTAAGGCGCGTTACAGAAGGGGTTAACGTGACATGATGGGTTTTTCAAGTCCGCTCAAGAGTCCACTGTCTCGGCCCGGCCTTTCCAAATATTTCAACCCCAGTTGTCACTGCGTTGGGAACAAATAAAATCAGACGAAAAATGGTGGGAAAAATGGTTAGAAAAACATTATATTTCTCGCCGCCACCATACGGGTCGGAGACCGACAAAATTCGGCTGAGGCGGAAACTGAATATTTTTCGTATCTTTTTTCCCACCATTTTCCGTCTGATTTTTTTTGTTCCCAACGCAGTGTGTCCAGTTGACTTATGTAGACGAAGTTTTACAGATCATAGTCAAACTTTGGTTGGCCCAGCTTTATTCGTATCCTTTCGCCATACTTCATCAACACCGTGACTGAATTTCAGGTCAGTACTCAATAATGCATAAATAACTGACCTGGGATAAAAAAGAGTAGGGAAACTAATGCGTAAGTCAACCCGGAGAATTGGAAGCTTACGGCATTGCCAAATGGGACACTCCAAAAGCTCGTCAACAAGCGATCGCCATACGCGTGAAAGTGACGATCTGAATAGCGTACACAGCTTGGCCCTTGTAGCAGTCAACAACGTAGGCTATCACTGGCGTAAAAAGGACCTGGCCTTGAATAAATCAGAACCAACAGCTCAGAATGACAAACAGCCCTTACTGGCAAAGGAAGTGATCGCTATAGCAAAATAGGCACCGACCTAACTTTTATTAAGCGTATGGAACCTGATCATGAGTCCGAATAGCACCAAACCCAGAGGAAGGAGGAAGAATCCTGTCCAAAGTGCATGCAGGCGAGCCTCTAGTTTCACTCTTCCTTGATTTTGCCTTCGAGTGGCCAATATCAGTCTATCGGTAACAAGGCCTGCAACAAATTCTCCAAGGACACCACCGATTGAGGTGTTGAGGCCTAATGCGACTCCAGTACGAGCCGAAGCCCAATTGCAATATTAGTGAAATAGTCCCTGGAGAAGAATGTGAGAGCGAGATGGAAAGGCTCAAGTAGAGTAGATACTTACGGAAACTGTTTGTCCTGGCATAACACTCCCAAAAGAGTACGTGACCACTGAATAAAGCGCAAGCCACGATTGAAGGATATCGAGCCTAAATAAGATCAGCTGTTTGTCGCTTCGTGATGTTATACCAACATTTGGATCGGCCTGGTAAAATCTGCTATTCTCAGCTTCCGTGTGGGATATCGGATACCCAGAAGCGTCTGAACCTGTTCTCTCCGTCACGCACATACAAAGTCTCAGGCAATCCGATAACCAGCACGACAAGCAAAACCGAATGGATAATACTTGGAATTATGATGGTCCAGCGCCAAGAGATGAACTGCGCCGCAAAACCACCCGCGGCCGGAAATGGAGCAACATGCGGACCATTCGCAAGAGCGGCAGTAGCAATACCAATCATTTTGCCTCGCTCGTGGAGACAGAATATGTCACCTAGTTGTTTGTGAACCTTTTTATACTGTGCGAATGCCGCTCCCTGTCCCATTCCGATGAACAGTCTACAAATCAGGACACTGTAAAAACTCCCGGTTACGTACATGAGAAAGGGAGCAAGATAATGGCGTACCTCTTGTAAGCGGCAAAACTGCAAGCGAATCCTGCGCAGATAACCATTACCTGTGCGATAATTAGAACAGGACGACGTCCATAGCTATAACAGGCTGTTCAGTGTAACAAGATATTTCGTACACATTGGCCAACGGTGACCAGAAAAAACCATAGATACCAGCTCCAGCAATGGCTGTTGTCCCAATGTATGAGGCCTGGACGACCGAGACACCAAGCGAAACACCAACTTGGGCATCTGAAGATGGTCAGCATCATTAGCTTTGACTGCAAGAAGGATCCTTACAGGCTGGGGGTGTCATGGACGAACCGAAAACTGCAAAAAAAGCAAGGACAGCCATTATAACTAGTACCATTATTTTCTTGGGGAATGACCAGTTTAAAGGGTCGTTTAGGTCGCTCAACGGCTGAGGAATGAGTGGGAGACCGTTGGAATCCGAGAGTTTCAGCTGAGATGGACCGTATTTTTCCAGATCGGGCAGGGCTATGGTGTCGTCTTTGATGACATTCTCAAGGTCGGCCGTGATGTTCAAAATTGAAGACGGTGGATCCACGTGAAGAGAACAAGGTTCGAGAATATAAGTAGGAACTGACCGGGAAGTTGAGATGGACGAGCAGCGATAAGCCATAGGTAGACTTTGACTCGGAGACTGCTTTGAGACAAGTCAAGGCCAGGCATATCAAGTCCGTCACTTGCCAGTTTTTTGTCTTGTTGTTCCTCTTGTTGATCCCAAGTGTCTCTACTTATACAGTAGCCTGATAGCGCTCCAAACATCGGCCAGGAGAATTCGGAGTGTCACGATGCAGCACAAAATCATCTGCCTCTCAGATTGTGAGCCGTATTGAGGGAACCAGGACGAGATTGAGTATTCGCTGTCATCGTGGACTAATTGGAGGATCGCTGATTCGGGCCGCTCATTCCGCTTTCTATGTTTGTCGAC
This sequence comes from Mycena floridula, assembly GCA_029320655.1. Taxonomy (NCBI): domain Eukaryota; kingdom Fungi; phylum Basidiomycota; class Agaricomycetes; order Agaricales; family Mycenaceae; genus Mycena; species Mycena floridula. Next base: position 4,822,585 of record JARIHS010000001.1, read on the forward strand.
CCATGATTCATCCCAAGAAAATTTCGTCGAAATACAGTAAGTACTCAAGTCTTACTAGAACATCTTCTCTTGCCAACAAGCTGATGAAAGACGAGAAACTGGGTTGAAATCAGAAATCGCGTCTACGATATATGGAGCTACTTTGAGACGTGACGTCGAGTCAAGGAATACTGTGTTTGGAAAAATTGAAATTGGAAGCGCATAGAATCAAGCATTTTGCAAGTAAAACGTCGCACATACTTGTTTCATACCTGGAGGTCGGACCAATTCCCACCCATTACGGTGAGCGGCCCTACAAGCCCCCGCCGATCAGCAAAAACTACCAAACCTTATCAGGCCTGACGAGATTTATCGGGAACTGGCAGCCTGCCAACAGGATATCTGGCATGATAAGATTCATGTCAGAATATTCATGTCTGGTCTTTCCTGAGCAGAGGATCTAAGTCTGACAGACTGTGCTCAGGCATCAACAGATGCTCACCAGGCTGATCGCTCCCTTGTCAAGCTTGGTCAGAGAGGTGTCAGAACGGTGGCATCTATGTCAGGTGTGATCGCCGACCGGCATGTCCATCAAGTTTTGTCAGCCGAACAAGCCGGAAGCGGTTCCACGGAAAACAGCTTGTGCAGTTTGTTTTATGGACTAACATGCAATTCAGCTTTCAAATAAATGATATAGAAGCAAATGGCATGACGTATAAAGAATTCAATATGTAGAACCGGGCTGGGAGAGCGGTTCGAGCAGCTGAAGCGGGGCATAAAAGGAACAGGCCGGCAGAGCCGTTAGAAGTCCGCATAGTGTAGTAGCTAACTTATCTAAACAATTTTGATCTCCGCTTGATCTCTGAGGTCGCAAGTTCGAATCTGAGCTGAGTAACATTTAATTCCACTTCACGTCCTCAATGAGTCCTGAATTGCTGAGGTGAATTGTGAACTCCGCCATTGAATAAATAATATATAAATACTGGCTGTGCCCAAGATGGGGGGAGCAGCCAGAAACCTCTTTTTCTAAAATTTCCTTCAAGCTTGACAGAGCCTGACCGTCCCTCATAAGGCCACTCAGCCTGATGAAATATTGGCAGACTGACAAAATTTGGTCAGTCTGACAGCACCTTATCAGTCTGACCAAATAGAAAGTACCCTTATCAGAGCGGTGCCAGTCTGAGATGCCTGACCAGGCCTAATGGTGGGTGACCAGGACTAATGTCTATTTATCAGGCATGATCATCCCTTGGTTTTTTTGCTGATGCGGCAGCCGTGCCCCTGATATTGAGATCCCCCAGAACTCATCTTGTTCCTCTATATCCTCATCCGAGTCTACTACTATTTCCTCGTCGTCGGACATATTGTCTTCCAGACTGCACCTGATGGGGTACAGTTTCCGAATTTGCCAGTTGCACCATGTAGCTAGAATTCGCAAGCAAAATCCGACCATGTCTGAAACGCCACAGACGTGGTGTCCCATATCAGTCTCCAAAGCAAAAGCGTATCGAACGCTTTAGAATGAGGACCTCATCACCACCCTCGAACTGACGGAGCACCAGAACAGGAAAAGGAGAATCGGGTACTGATTCTGTCGCGACCGGCGCCTGCTTGGATTCTGTACGTCTAGGTAGCCAAGCGGGATCGCCGTCTGGATCAGTAATATCACAGTCCATCTCGTCTTCCAGTGGAGTTGTTTCTTCGTCTAGGGGGTTATCGCTCACATAGACTCGAAGGAATAGCAGTGATACTATTGAATCCGGGCTCTCCGTTGATGATACTGGCGTCAATTCTAAAACCAGGGACGAATTCAGGCCACATACGTCCATAGACAGCAGAAGACGGCCATTCGAGGATGTAGAAGTAGAACTCGTCAGGAATGTCGATTTGTTGTTCGGGTGGCAAGTAAGAGTTGTGAGTTATATAGCAGTGAATCAATATATCCCTGTCTATCAAAAGGGCGAATTTGAGAAATCGTAGCAAAACGACTGAGAATGAATCCGGGTTGGCGGATATAGAACTGGTAGAGCTTCGCAAGCGCCCGTCGAGCAGGATGAAATGAATATCAGCAAAGGGAATCAGGTGCCGCCACGTTTTAAAAACACCTCCAGATTGTAACAAAAATGTCACAAACAAACTAGCAAAAATATCAAGTAAAACCTCGTTCGAGAACTTGGACATGATAGAAGAGGATGAAGTGACAGAATGACTCGCCAGCTCTGGTCGGAACCGGCGTCATGGGAAGAAACGGCCCTTGAGTGATTGGCGCCGGGACGAGGACAAGTCTTTAACACAAAATGGATCTTGATTATGGGTTGACGAAAAGCGGGACCTAGGTTTGAAACATCAGATAGACGGAGCTGAGCAATACTCAAGTGGGACCTACATTATGACAATACGACTTGAGACACTCATAAACCTGGAGGTTGGACCAATTCCCATCGCTCATGATCAGCCAAGGAGGTCCCAGCCTTGTCACTCTTACAGCCTGACATGCGAAGCCACTTCCGGTCTAGTCGCTCAATTTCTTCTGCTGTTTCCTCGTCATGCTCGGAGGGATGAACGCTCCACCCTATACTTTGAGTTTGCCAGTCGCACCAGGTTGCTGCTCCGAGCAAACAAAGACCAATAAGGCATCAGAAGGTGCAGACATGTTATCCCAGATCCTCCAACTTTCCCTGATCCCCTCTTCGAATGGAAAGACCAACGAGCGACTGAGAAATAGAACTGCAGAATCGTAGTCGTCCTCGTAAAGCACCAGGACAGGAAAAGGTGATCGGAATACCAGTCGAGGTGAGGCAATCAAGGTCGGGGCTTCCTCAGAATCTGGAGATGTGGGCAGCCAAGCTGGATCCGCGTCAGGATCACTATGGTTGCAGTACTGAGGTGCTTGATCATCGAAGTTAATGTACTTGCAAGTCATATAGACAGGGGGAGCACTGATAGTATTGAATCCCCCATTGCCATTGACGGGGCTTCGTGACCGATAACCAGTCACGAAGCCAGGCCACATACTTACGTCCATGGACAGCACAAGATGGCCATTCGAGGATGTAGAAGTAGAACTCGTCAGGAATGCAGATTTGCTGGTCGGGTGGCAAGTAAGAGTTGTGGGATAGCAGTGAATCAATGTATCCCTGTCTATCGAAAGGTCGAATTTGGGCAATTGTAGCAGGACGGCTGAGAACGAATTCTGGTTGACGAATGTAAAACTTGTAGAGCTTTACAAGAGCGTCGAGCAGGATGGATATCGGCAAGGGGAATTAAGTTGTGCCAATCTCGACAAATACCTAATGATTGGATGAGCGGAGTGACAGAGAAACGGCCAAAGACTTCAAGCGAGACCTCGTTCGAAAACTGCGAAAACTGGGACATGATAGGAGTGACAGAGAATGACTCGCAAGCGCGTGAACATCTGGGCAAAACTGATTGGGAACTCACGACGAGAAAAGTACAAAGATTTTTACTTCACAAAATACATCTTGATTCTATGCGCTTCCAAATACTCCTTTACTCGATGCAAGCTCAGCACCCAACTTGTATCCCAGAACCTGAAAAAATTGTCAGTGAAGAGAAGCTTGAAGCACAGCAACTTGCCTTGTCCCAGTCAAGCTTCTGTCTCGTCAAAGGTAGAGCTCTCCTTAGACCCTTGAAGGTCTTTTCGCCCATCTCATGATACGTGTCGTTAAGTGAAGTCTGGTAGTTTCCTTCTTCGGCCTCGATGAGCGCGAGAATTCGGGATGCACCTGTAGCCGGCGTCGATGTAACAGCACCGGAAGGAAGAGTGATGGAGACGCTGTGGTTCGAGGAAAGCTGGACCTAGAGGAATGTTAGATAGACGAACTGAACATTATAGGCCGCGACTTGCATTGCCTTGTTCATAATAATGCACTGTGACGAGAATCTTGCCCTGAACTGTGTTGTCGTTCAGGTTGACCAGATATTCCGATCTCCATCGACCAGACCTGTCAGACCCAAGGATGAGCAGAAACACAGATAGAATGAGATGGAAATTGACCAGTAGTTGGATGGATTGTATTTATTCGCGACGAATTGGATCACGAACTGGTTGGGGTCTGATTTCGCGAATATAGAGGCCACGCCGTCATGGAAGTGAGACGATAGATATGTCAAGGCAGCCTTCTCCAGTGCTGACCTGAACTAATTCTTCAGAATGTCGCAGTTGAAGAGGAATGGATTGATGTACCGAAACGTCTCGGAATCTTCACTGGCTTCTACTTTCTGAGGGTCAGACGCTTCCTGTTGAAATGAATATCAATTCCACAGACGATAGAATGCAGACATACGAGGGTGATGTGGTTGAAAATGAAGCTAGTCTGTGACCGAGGATCCAGAAACCTTTCTTCGTCTGGAGACACCCTTGCCGCCTCACTGATGATGGACTGCGCGAAAAATGAGCAGTTGAATCGCGCCAGAATTGATGCATACCTGGTGATCTGTACCAGGGACATCGACGGTAATGAATTGGGCAACATTATACTCTTTCAGCACGGGTAGGCAAGCTGGAGTAAGAGAATCATCGTCCGAGATGATGTTCCGGACGTCTACCGAGGCCCAGTTGAATCCAAGCAGCAATATTATCAAGAAACGGACCATTCAAGACATCATTTATCTCTCCTGGAGGCGATTGAAGGAGGAATCGGCAGGCAGCGTCAATGCGCTCTGTTGCGTCCATTTCCAGGTTGGGTTCGGCAGTGTCCGTAATTCTCAGGTTTCCTTTCTATTTTACACACAATCCTATTCTCTACATCTTCGACCCAAATTGAGCCTCTGTAACACCAGCGGCCATTGCAGAGGTCGAAGAAACTCCACCAGTGACCGTCTTGATCAGATTGTCTGCATAATCTGCGCCGCTCCACTGGTTTTTCTTCAGTAAAATTCAGGTGGCTGCACCAGACGAGTCTCACCTTTTGGTGCGTCAGAACATCTGTTCCAAGCTCTCTTTCTTTTCGCTGAATCAACTCTACATAGGCCTTCATGCCTGTCTTTGCGTATTCCTTCGCAAACAAGTCAGAAATGTACGCGTTTGAATGCAATCCACCGAGCTGTATTCATTGTCAGCGAGAACTCTGTCAGCGTCAGAAAACGAACCGTAATAAACTGCCAGACAAAGCCCAGCTTGCCCAATGTCCAGACATACGCTTCCATGTCTTTGGGACCGAGACCAGCAGCATCCCAGTTGAAAGAAGGGCTCAAATTGTACGCCAACCAGTGACCAGGATATACTGAATGAACTCCTGCAGCAAACTCTTCAGCTTGCTTCAAAATGGGCTTCTTCGTCTCCATCCACAATAAATCGGCATATGGTGCAAATGCATTAGCGCGAACAATCGCACATTGTGTTCCACCCTGATACCGATAATACCCTTCACGAGTTCTGGGGCTGTCCCAGTTCCAGTATGGCACCGTCTTCAAGCCAAACTCTTTTTGAGCAATCTGAACAGCAGAAGGATAGGATAAACCAGCGACACCCGCGACGAATTGCTGGACAGTAGATGGAGAGGAACCTTGCTTGGTTAGAGCATCGGCGATGGTTGTAGAAAACAATTGCAGGTTCGCAGATGCTATCCATTTGTCTTCGATTGACTGAAGCTGTTCACCGTTTTTGCCAGCTCTCTCCGCCTCGACCATGACGCTGTTCAAAGGCGGTAAAGAAGAATTTGTAGACCCAAGGATAAAGGCATGGTCGCGTTCGTCAATGTTGCTCGTGATGAGAGTAGCGGCTTCCGAATCGGTTCTGGCGATGGCGAGATTGTCGACTCCCATAATGTCAAATTGCAACCGAATCGCGACAAGACGGTTGATATGTTCCGAAATGGGCACTAGAACCTTGCCGGCCATATGTCCACATTTTTTCGTGCCAGGTGCTTGATCTTCAACGTGAATACCTGCGGCACCTTTCTCAACAAACATTTTGGCAAGCTTCATGATGGCAGTAAGGCCACCATGACCAGTGTCAGCGTCGGCGATGATGGGTCGAAGATAGTCGATGACTGGTGCTTTGGCGAGCTCAGAGTCGGACATGCTGGAGCGAGCCTCATGCTGTTTGCGGTCGTGGAAGAGTTGGGCCATGAAAAGGTGTTCGACTTTGTTGGGAACAGTGTTCGAAGGATAATCTGTTTATGGTCAGCGGAGATTTCTCTTTCCATCTCACTCCATTTACCTGCAAGATCCGGACCCGGTTCGTTTGTGCTCGACGCCGTACTCGACGATTGCCACCCAGAAACGTAGACGGTGTCGAGATATTTGGCCATCTGGGTGATTTGTACCGGATCCAGCCTGTAGAATGTCAATGAATGAATCGCTATTGGAAGAAATTCAACGTACGCTCCATAGGTATGAGACGGGGTTCCCTTATTGGCATGCTCGCTGAGCAAGTTCCAAAGTTTCTTGGCTTGAATGTTGGATGGATACTGGATTTCGATGGTTCCACGTTTCGCGACGACTTCAGCGGCAGTGTATGGTCGTTTCACTCGTGCAAAACGCGGATGCTAGTGGTTGCGTCAGTCCTGGATGCTGAAAACAGGAAACAGGAAGACTCGCCTGCCACCATTGCTCGACTTTCTTGACTTCTTGGGCGAATTTGGCTTTTTCTGAAGACATGATGGTGGTTCTGGTTGAAGAGGACTTGCACGATTTGGCCCCTTTCACTTGTACTCTTTGGCATGTGATTGTTGCTTGGCGCACCGGTCAAGATTCCTCGGATTCCGTGAAACTGTATGACGTCGGCAACGGATCCCGTCGCGCTCCGTCATTCCTTCCGGTAAAATCATTCCCGTAATCGCTATTGAGAAATATAGCACAAAGACAGATTTTTACGTCCAAGTTGAGTCCAAGATCAAGATAAGAGAAAGCCGAGACATGGAAGAAAAAGCTCGGCCGCTATCACGAGTATTTAGTTCTTCCTGGTTCACAAGTCGAGTCAGACAATTTCGGACGTGCAACCGTGTTCCGCATTATTTAATTCAACGACGGTCGCCATCATATACAAGTCCTGCCAGACCATATCTAACTAGGAAAGCCAAGGCGCTTCCAGATATCTGAAAATAGCACATCAGAACACCCAAAATTCAAGTCTCTTGCTCACCTGCGAAGCAAGTAATACTTGCACCAGCCGCTTCTCAGACATTGGCCCCAAGCGTATTAAGAAAAAGTTGAGTATAGTGAGATTTGATGTCTCTGTAATTCGACCAGACGGATCCATTATGAGTTTTACGCACCCCAAAGTCGACAGAGTGCGCAAGACTACAGCCGCCAGCGTCGACGGTGGTTTCTTCTCGAATCTCACTTTCGAATAGTGAAGTAGTTTCACACCCCGGCTGAGCCCATGGACAAGGCGCTCCTCTTCAGATGGCCAGACTGCTTCTGGTACTCGATGTCGAGGATTCGGTACAAGTCCAAAAAGTTGGGGACACGAGAGAAGAAAGTTGAAGATTTGGGGAATGAAGAAGAGCAGAAGTGTCTTGGAAAAATGCGCTTGAATGCCCACAACTGAGAATGCCATGCCAGAGAAGTAGCACAGAGTATCACCAGGGAAAGCCTTGGCGGGATACCTGTACGGGTTCAGTTATTGTCCTAGAAATCTGGAAAAGAGCATACCAATTATGGTACATCAATCCCGCACAGACAGCGAAAAGAGGTAGCATAAAGTAGAGACTGAACAGGTGTCGTTCAACAAGCTGCTTGCTTCCATATGCCATGCCAGCACTCCAGGCTCCTCCGACGCCAACTTCGGCCTTGTTTCCGAGTAAATGGAGAGGTATCCGGAAATCGATAGGCCATGGTAGATACAGCAGATCGTTTAAGATGACAGACAGCGCGATGATGAGGGCTTGGCCCACCTCGGAGCCGTTGATACCGGCCAGGATGTTGATACTATTGGTAGAGAACGTGGAAAGGAGCGACATGTAGATGTAATACAATGGACCTGGACATTCTGTCAGTGTCACCCGAAACTAAGGTTGAAAACTCACCCAGATTGACAAGAGTACCAAACATGAATCGCAAGGGAATGGGTACAACGACATGGGTGTTTCCACTTTCCGCATAGTAGACCATCAACAGAGGAATCGATGCTATGATGGGTACAGGAATTTTATGTCGCCAGCGAATATCGAACAAGTCATCGAGGAAGCCGAGCATTGTGGCAATAAGTAGGGACAGCAGCGAGGAGAGATACACTGATAACTGACAACATATAAGTGGTGAATCATGATAATTCTGTGGGTACTTGCCTGATGATGAGGAAACTCTATCACGGCCAATCCTTCATGGACGTTTGGCGCGATGGCGAACGCGCTGGAAAAGGCGAAAGGAATGAACAACAATAGTTCAAGGATATACACTGAAGCACAGACGAGTCCCATGCTCTCTGGGCTGGCGCAACTGTCAGACATTGACATACGAGTCTTCTACGAAGACTTACATGACTGTCCAGGGTTTCCGAACTCCGTCGTCTGCATGAGCTTTGAGCAAATCTTTTCCAAAAAGTCCAGCATTGAAAAAGGGCTCCGACAATGCAGGAATGAGGTATATTGTTGCCAAAAAGGCGAACAAGGAGAAGCCGAATGCGGCATACAGTGCCGGAACTTGTGGGGCTGGATCTAGCATTGGCCTAACAATGAACCAGCTGGCTATAGGAACCAGCGAGAAAGCCAGCGTCGCTGGTATCGGTCTTGAAGGGACGACCGCATATCCTTCTGTTGGTCTCTTCATGCGAGAGGCAGACGTGTTCAGGTCACGAGTTTATTCAGACCGTGACCACTGACCAGCTAAAGATGTTCTCGATTTTCCGTGGAAGCGTGCCAGTATGTTATCCTCCATTCTCCTGTATAATAAATGTAACATATCACAGACCCAAATCTCCATCTTGTTCGTCACCGATTTCTGACCATCAGTTTCTTGCTGATTCGAACGCGTCTCAGTCATAATGCTAGTTCCGCAGCGTCAAACAAGGCGCTAAATCTCCTCAAAGTACGTGTATGAAATGCATGAAGCAGAGAGAACTGAAGCTGTCGGCAGGCATCGTTGAGCTCTCCTTATCCTTCCAACAAACCAGACGGTGTCCCGTTAGCCTTCAACCTCGACGTCTGTGAAGCAGTCCCGACAGCAGATCAGTTACGCACCATCCTGGATTACCGCATAACTCAGGCCAGAAACTCGAAACCAACGCCTTCAATATTTGTTTCAGCTCATCCTGCCGCTGACAGAACCGACTTGACGGTCGAGAAAATATCAGAAATGGCTAACAGTAATGCCAAGTCTTTCAACTGGCCTTTGGTGGTTGATTGGGATTCCGGACGAGCCAGTGTCGGATCCGACGTGGAGGGAGTTAAAGAGCTGCTTGAATCACTAAGGAAAAAACGAGACGGCGAGGAATAAAAGTCCGAACCCAAATTGTATTTGTAGAATGAAAACATATGTTAAATGATCAGTACTAGACGAGCACAGTAAATTGTATCGTTAGACTTGAGGAACAGGGGCGCCCTGGAATTGAGGGTGCTGCTGGCCAGGGAATTGAGGCTGTTGGCCAATATACTGTGGCTGAGGAGCAAATTGGGGTGGGGCTCCTTGGAATTGATGTGGGGCCATCATCCCAGGTGGCGAATGAGGAGGTGGAGGACTTCCAGTCACAGTAGGAGGTCCCTGGGTCCAAGCAGCTGAATTTCCTGTCATTTGAGGTTCGAATGAGCCCTGCATGTAGTTCGGTGCAGGCGTAACAGGTGGAGACGGACCAGAAGGGAAAGTTGTCGGATCATTCGGGTTCTACATTCGGACAATGAGTATCGATTCGCGTTGAAGTCGATTTACAAGAAACTCACATATTGTTTCTCATTCATCATTGATATCGGGCCTGGATGCTGACCAGGAAGAGCGCCTTGACCGTATGCTGATGAAGGCGCTGCTGTTGTTCCGCTTTTGCGCTTTTTAAGGCACAGGAATATACCGACGCCGAGCAAGCCCAGGAGGACAAGTCCACCGATAACTCCACCGACAATGGCGCCAACAGGTGTCGGTTTGTGACTGGCAATATTGGTAGAATCCGGCGAAGATGTGGAGCCAAGTCTGCGCGAAGTAGTGGTGACAGCTGGAACAGTTTCAGCGCCTGAAAAGCATCAGATCCCGACGATGTTAATCGATTAATTCGGACCGACCAATGTCGAACTGAGCAGTAGTAAAATCCACAGTGCCATTCGCGAGCAGTGGAAGATAGGCATAGTGAGGAATTCGTGTGTTTGACGGAAGCGTTCCAGGATAGGTATTGAAAGTTTGTGCTTCAGTACAATTGACACTCCAAAGTGGCCACCTGTTTTCCATCAGTGCTAGGAAAATGGACGACTGGAAGATCTCACGGAGAAGCGAATCCTTGTTGACAGTCGCCGCAAACACTCAGCAATGTATAGTAGACTTCGTTGCAGACGCATTCCGTCGTGTAAGCAGCACCATTGCCGGAATAAAAATACCCAGCTGGTATCGATTGTCAGTCAGAGTATCTTGAATTCATCGACGAAAAAACCTGGAAGCGCTGGAACATAGAAGGTTGAATCGCATCGACTAGCCAGAATGGTCGCGATATCGCAAGGGCTCTGGTTCAAAGAGTTGAACGCCTACAAGGTTGATGAGATCGACCAAGAGAAAATATGGGAAAAAGCTCACCCAGCTGAAGGCACTGTTCGTGCAGGTGGCTGGTTGTAGTTGAGCCGATGCTCGCGAGGAGAGCGATAGAACTGCGAGAACAACCAAGGGGAGGGAAAGAGCCATAGCAGCAGGAAGAACGATCGACTCTTGACAGATGGTCTGCCAGCTGAAACCTTTTTATACAAACGAACCTATTATTCAGGGGTCATCTGCACTGCTTGTTAAATGAAAAAGGGACCAGCCATTCCATTGTGCTAAGTCCAGATTCAGACCTGAACCAAGGGCGACGGGGGTCGAGGAATTCGAGTCTCTTTTGGAGGGCCAATTCCCCTAATTCTCTTGTTCGTAGGCCATGAATCCGTCTTGAATATAATTCTTTTCTTTCTTGCGGAAAAGGAACATGCATGAAGCGGCTGTCAGGCTGTCAAAAAGATCAAGATGATTACCAGGGCCAAAAATACCGTAAGCTTCGCCAAGAAAGCGCGCCACTAGTGTCACATACAATTTGTCACGCCGCTCATGTCGGTCGTGCCCTATTTGCGGGTTGCTAACAGTGAAGGCAAAGGTCGAGGCATTTTCGGTCTGTAGCGGTTTTATCGACAACATTTAGTTTCTGATCATTCGTTACTAGCTTCCCGCTCAATCCCGAGTCAAACATTGGTCGAAACAAGTCCTGTTATTGTGTTTTCTATCGAGGAATACGAAAATCATGGCAAGCATACTATCCTCGATCACTACACGTTTAGATATCCCGATGGACGTATGGCGCTAGCCCTGGGACTCGGTAAGAGACATTGACAGGGAAATCGGACTTGGATTTATAGCCAGACAATTGCAGGATCCCTTTTCAATCATTCGGAGCATCCAAACGTCAAGTTCTCGATAGAACCGAGTTCTGATAGCATTGTCTTCACTGCTGTAAGAGAAATCCAGCAGGATGAAGAACTCTGTATATTCTATGGCCATAATCTGTGGTTCCAGTCCGCAGAAAGGACCATGTCTCGCTCTGTTGTCAGCAACAGCGCAGACGATGACTGGGGAGGGCTTTCGGTCCTGGACAGCAGCAACGAGAACCTCGACGAGTTAATGCAAGACGAAGATTTACCGTTTCTCCGGTTGAAGCCTCCACCAGACGAAGAAGATCTGGAAAGCATTCCCAGAGGTACTGTTTCAGGTTACAGTATGAATTACTTACCGATCTTGTTCGTAGAGAAAGCTTGGGTGGTCGATGTTCCAGATTCACGGCAGCTCGGTCCTTTGCTCAAGTTAGAATTCCGCGGCGTCTGATGTGCTGACCTGTGCTCACTCACTGTTATCCAGATGGCTAAAACTCAACAAGCTCGATGACGGTGAACTGGGCCATCTGAAGAGAATTCGAAAGCAAAACGAAAAGGCTACTTTTCTCATCACAACCTCTTCGACTGTGCCTGACCTTCCAAGCGACCTGAACCTTCCTGAGGCATACCAGGTTGATGTCCCGACCTCGTCTGCTCAGACGCAGAATTCTCTCGCTCTTAAATCGACTTTATGGCCAACAATGTATACACCGCGCCGTAAAGGCGAACCTGAGCCTTGGTCAAGAGGCAAAGTCAACTGGGCCTGGCAATCTGTCAGGACTCTCGTCGAGGCGGCATCAAAATCTCTACACGACGGTGAAGTGAATTATTTTGTTTCCAGTCATATTGAATACTGATCATTTCGCCAGCTACCTATCGTCGCTTATGTGCCACCCTCGTATGAAGACGAAGAATCCCAAGTCGATGCCATTGCTTTTGACACTCGAACTTCTACCTCAAATCCCTTGCGACATGCTGTCTTGAATCTCGTCAGGCAAATTGCTGACCTTCATTCCTCGTCGTTAGCGCCGGACTCCGACGATGTCGTGAATGGACGTGGTTACCTTCTAACCTCTCGGACGATTTTCCTCACTCACGAGCCCTGCATTATGTGTAGCATGGCCTTGTTACATTCTCGGGTCAAGGAGGTCATCTACCTTGTTCCAATGCCCGAGACAGGCGGCTGTGGCGGAGCAACCTGTTTGCCCTTTCTTCAAGGCGTAAACCATCGTTTCACTGTAGCTCAATGGACAGATCCCGGCACTTTCGACCTAGCGAAATTACAGATCGATGCTTGTATCGATGGGTAGCTTTTACTTCTTTGGAAATTTTTATGATCCTATTGGAGTTAGAAGCTTTCGCAGCTCTAGTTGTCGTTTTTTAGCTTGAGATATGCAAGTGAGAAGGACATCGCCGCCTTCTTCACTATCCGAGGTCAAACCGCCTCCAAAATGCGATGTATATATCAGTTGTCCTTGCTCATCCAGAACCACACACAAGGTCGTCGCGAGAAGCGGCTCTTCGAAGGATGTAGGATCAGCCAAGATGTGGGGTTTCCCCAATCTGTTGTCCATTAATGGTGACTAAGTTTTTTGCGAAAAGAAACTTACGCCTCAAAGACCCCAAAGCTTATTGAGACCGGCGAGCGAGAGATGGTTAGAGGTATCATTTGTTTTCGTGAACAGATTGTACGACCCGAGTCTTCATGAAATGTCGCCTTGGGAAGTCGGGCTGCTAGGAGATGAACGATTGCTTGTAGAAAAGAACTTGGACCCACTGTTTTTGAGAGCAGCAACCATTGCTATCAGAGCTGCATCGAATACATTACCGTCGTAGTTTATACACGTCGCGTCAATATAGAGCACCCATGCCGCCTTGCCTGGCTGAATACATAGTGTAGAAGGTATAATGACCCCAGAGCTGGAGAACCGGCATGAGAGCTGCATAAAGCGAAGAAAGGAGAATCTGACATCAAGAGGATCTCATTCAGTCGCTCCGAAAGGACTTGAGCTTCTTCTGAAGGCGGTCCAGGCTTGAATTTGGGAGAACACATGGCAGGCAAATCAATATTCGGCACTATAAAGCATTCATTGTTCATGTCGCAAATAGGTCAATCGCAGACACACCTAAGAACCCTTCTCCAGGTTTCTCCAGTCCTGGTTCAGCTATCTCTGCTTTGACGCCGCATACAATCGTCGTGTCTCCCAATCTCACTAGAGCAGAACCATTTGCCGTGGATATAGAGCCTGGAATTGATGAGAAGGAAAAAATGAGAAAATTTCACGCGTCGCACCTACATTGACGCTGAATTGCCGCCAGCCATCGAAATCTCTGCCATCTGGACGTATATTTTCTGCAATAAACCGTTCCAAGTAGGCTCTTGGATGAAGTCGTTGGAAAATGGAGGCCTTGAGTGTTTCTTCGTCCTTCATGGTTAAGATCAAGTTTGTCGCCGCCTTCATTATAGTGAAACTACAATCACGACTGACTACAGTAATAACCCAGAATGCAGGTTCCCGAATGGCCTCACGTATATTAATATGTCGAATACAGAGCTTCAACCAAAGGTTAGCTCAAGAATATATATAAAAAGTAAAAGAAAGTGTTGCATACCAAGACTGCTACCAATATTCCTTCCGCTTTGCACGAATAGCTCTCACCAGCGTCTTCTTTTCGCTCCATGCTTCTCTAATTTCATCGTGCTTTTGATCCTGCGCTTTTCTCATTGCTTTCCGCTTGGTTTTCGGAAGGGATGCAACAAGGGCCACAAAGTTTGGCGTACAGCCAAACATCTTTGCAAGCGTAGACCGACTGTATTTCATGGGGTCTTCCAGTCGAAGCTTGCGAATTTTCGCAATAGTCTCGTCTGAAGCCCGCTCTGGTGGTTCCTTGCTTGCAGCGGAAGGGCGAATATGTGGAGGAAGGGGTGAACCAGCTGGCGAAACTCTTGGTCTCAGCAGCGGTGAAATTGGGTTGGTAGTCAACGATAATGGTGACGGTGCCGTTGGCGGTGGTCGGTGAATGAAGACCAGGTCCTCGTCGGGTAATGCAGTGACCGTGGCATTAGGATTGTCTATCAAGGGATCTGGAGCTCGATATGGAGGTCGCTCTGAGCTACCAGGTCGTGGTCGAGGCCATTTGCGCGTCGCGTACGTTCTACAGAACGTCAAGGCCAAATGGCGGTTCATAACAAAGTTCGAAGATTATTTTCACACGTGCCCCCGATTCCTACTATTAGCCCCCAAAAAAAAGAAAACAGTGCAACAAAACAACGAGTGTGGGTAGCAGTACAGCGTCTATAAAGTACAGAATAAAATCGAACGAGTGTGACAATTAAACGAAAGTGAGGTCCATGAACCGCAAGAGTGCGGCGGAAAAAAAAGTAAACAAGAAAGAGAAAGGACAGACTTGTGATGAAACTCCGCGTACCAAGATGGACAAACAAGAAAGCCACGACCATGAAAGAGAGATGCATAACTAGTCGTCAAAATGATGATACAGGTCCAAGATTGCGATTTTACCGTCACTGAGATGCAGCAGGTACATCTGGAGGTGACATGCCTACAGAATTTCGCTGTTCTTCTCGTCGAGGTGGACTTGCCGGTGGAGGTAAGCCAGGCGTACGAGGGCTTTGATGATGAGATCCCACTCTGACAAGTTTGACCGGTGCATGAGCGAAAGATCCCGGTGGAGAGTTAAATGAACCCTTCGAGTCTTCCGAAGCTTGTCGTTGTGGTCGAGGAGGATCTAGACGACTGGCAGAAATCGATAGACGTCGCGACTCGAACGTCGTATCCATGTCGTTTTCGCTAGGACCCTGAGATTCCCGACCGTCTCTCCTTCCAAGGTTGGGCGAAGAGATCGGTCTTTCTGGCCTCTCTACATCTGCTCGAAGACGATCCCTATCGGCAGATGCAGGGGGAAAAGTATATGAATCTTGAGCCATTTGACTAGAAGCGATTCCATTACGAAGTGGTTGCTTTCCTTTGACTTTACCAGGCCCAGCATCAGCGCTCAGCCGACGACCATTTACCGCGGACGTAGACCGGAGAGCGTCTTCCAGCTCTTCAATTCTCCTGTGCAACCCAAGCATCTCGTGTCTCATCCCAGAAACCTTCTTCTCTACCAAACCATCGACAATCTCGTGAAGCTTTTCCTGCTGCTGGGTCAAACTCTGCATAAGAGCATTTGAACGTTGCAGCTGCTCTCCAAGCCAATTCTTCAGCTGTTTCGAGTCGTTCAAGGCGTCATAAAAGACCTCAAAGGGTGCCAAGAAGGCTGACTTATCCCCAGAGTAGCCAGGATGCTGAAGAGAATTCGGGGTCGGTGGGACCAGCATGGATGATATTGCGACAGAAGCAGTCGGAGGCGATCTGTTCGCAATTCCAGGAATTGGCTGAGAGATTTGATTAGAATTCCGCATCGATGCCAGCCTAGTCGGTGTTGGCGGTACGGTTCCACCGATTATTCTTCTTGTTGGTTCTCCACCAGGTGCCATGATAGAAGGAAGACGTGGCAATTTCATCGGGAACCTTCCCGAATAAAAAGCTCCTTGACCGTGATGCGGAATGGGAGGGGCGCTCTGGATCGAGGGTGCAAATTGCTCCTGTGTTTGTTCCTCTCTCGGACTGATCAGAATGTCAGCGGGCTTTCTCTTTCCCGAGCCGAGCTGACTAGCTCGACGTCGAGCAAAGCTAATGGGGGGTGGTGGAAGAGAATGTGACGATGACTGAGGTGGAGCTTGACTGGGGACCATGACCGGTGTCGGACTAGGAGGTCGTGGAGAAACTCTAGGCTGAGCGGGATAAGAGTTTGTTCCACGCTTTGATGAAGTTCCCGCATTTGGACTTCGTCGCACAGAACGTGCTGGCGGGGTCGACTTTGGCGTCGGCGCATCAACCGGGGGTGGACCGGTTATGCTGCCTCTTCGCTGCTCAATGAGAGCTTTCTGCTTTTGCTTCACTGTGATCATGGATCTGACTTGTTCAATAGCGGATGGATTATCGCGCTGAACAGTGAATCCTATCACGACTGGACTTATAGGAGTCGAATTGGAAGGATCTGGTGGTGTTCTGACATCGGTATCCAGTGGTCCAGGATGTGCTGCACCGCTGATAGTGACCCGACGCTTTTTCAGAGGATGAACACTGGATGGAGGAGGAGCACCTGAAGTGTCGGTGATAGTGTTTCGGAAATCCGCCGTTTTCGAAGACAAAAGGGGACTAGGGTCGAGCATATCTTGCTCGGGCTCTTCCTTGATTCGAGGTTGGGGTTCATGACTGCTTTTTTTGAAATCAGAAATCAACGAACAGGGTCTTGTTGTAAATAATCTTTCAACTCACTCTTGTCTGTCATTATGTGAAGAGGAAATCTCAGTATGCGCTCTTTTCCTTCCAGCCGTTCTAGAGGGTGGTTCTTCGTCTGAATTTGGTCGTGAAGGAGCCGCAGGACCAGGCGATTTGACGCGCCTTGGTTCGCTGGACCGGGTCCTTATGTGAATTGGCGGCAGAGCATTGGTAGCTGAAGAGATTCGGTCCAAAGAGGAAGCGCTGAAAGCTTGCGCGAAGGAAGGGAGTGCGTGGTCAAGGGACATCGTACAATGTTGAAAAAAAGGAGGTGGGAGAAAGAAAAGGTCGAATAAAGGACCTGCTCGCTCTGGTAGACGACCACGAGAACAGATAGCTCGTCGCTGAACGTGACGTCGAAATCTGACCTTGGGGACGAAGGCGGTAGCTAACAAAGGTACCTTCTGTAAATTAAAGAAGAATCCCGGGATCACGCTGGATCACGCCGTATGTATCGATCATCAATGTTTCAATTCAACCCTTTTCAAACTGAAACACTATACAATTTTTCCCCAGCGGCAGATAATGCATCCAGTTCCAGCCTTTCTGTCATTCTGATGACAGGCTTCAGTCAGTTCAAAAATGCTCATCCGCTGGGATTAATCTTTTTTTTTCAAGACTATGTACATCTGGGCTTCTGCGATGCGATCTAACTTGGTCGAGGTCCGCCTGCCATAGTTTCCGGGAATGTGAGAGAGAGACGACCTAGAAACATTGCCAATGGACTAGTAGCCAATGTCGAGGTTCTACTCCAGTTCTTCCCGTCGAATTGACCAAATGTCACCTTGTGGCTCAACAACCAATCTCTGACCGGGGCTATTCAGTGTGAAGTTTGATAAAAAAAGACAGATGAAATGCAAAGCTGAGATAGGTCTTCATCCTCGTTAATATGGATCCAACATTGACCTAACACTCACAATGTTATCAGATGTGTTCGAGCCTCCTGTCTCGACCCTAAGTAGACGCGCCAATTCATTCTGGCCTCTTCTTTTTCTTTCGAACAGCTAGAACCGTCACGTGTGATTCAGCTACCTTGGGCTCCTTATCCCGAACGCCATCGCGTCCAGTAATAGGATTGTTGACAGATACTGATCCATAGATGTAGGAGTGATAAGTGTCCAGCGATAACTCTGGCTCTGGGAAAGGATTTGGCGATATATCGGCCATGGGACCAGTTTCTCGACGTCGAGGAGGAGTACGTGGTGCAAGAAAGGCTGAAGGAGCGGCTTCGCGCTCCGGTGTACGACGGTCAGATGTCGAAGTTGAAAAGCTCCGAAGACCATCTGAAGCCTTGTTATCGATAGGCCGAGCAAGAGTCGCCGTAATGCCGTCGCACAAGCCCCGAATGGCATTCTCCAAAGTCTCTGTGCCTCGTCTGGCACGTTCGAGAGTGGAGAATTCGACGCCTGTCATCAATGATGTTATGACTCTTTTGTTTATTTGCGACGAAACTTGCCCAGGCTGTGGAGAAAAAGGCGCACGAGAAGATGTTTTTGTATCAGTGGCGTCCTTCAGAATTGGTAAGGCGCAACCCAGCACGAAGAAGCCAGTCACTGCTCCCGCGACGCACTCTTGTCGGAAAGACATCCGCTCCCAAAATTCTTCTGCAGTTACCTTACCAAGCTCTCCCAATGGTCGGTCTGCATTGCCGTCAACTTTCTCATCAACATCCTCAGCTGATGCTTGAACAAGATCCTGGCTGTCACTGTGAGACATGGTTCGCTGACGCTTTCGCGCTGGAGATTTGATTCCCTCACGTTCTGTGGTATAAGCGATTTCGTCAAGGAATCGAGATTTAGGACAATCGTCGAAATATGGGATAAAATGTCCCAGATTGTCCTTGTTCTTCGGACATGGCAAAGGTATGTCGTTTTGGGTATAGGGATGACCATATATCCATCGTGTTGACGTCGAAGATGAAGTGATAGCTGGAATCTTTAACAGAGCTTCTGCTTCCGCCTTTCCATAGCCGGGTAAAATATAATAGAGTTTTGTATTGCCGGTAGAGTTGGTTCGCTGAACTAAATCAGTAGCGACCGCAGTTAGAACGCGTTTCCACCATCCACAGAGCTTGAGGTCGCTCAATGGATGTTTTCCGGGAAACTCGGCAGAGTTTGGAAAAAGATACTGGCCCTGTGCTCGGGCGAAAAGGTGGATCCAAAGATGGTCTGCTGGAACCGGACGAGTCGCAGGATCGAGATAGAATAGCAATAAAGCTTTGACAAGAGCGGTGGTCGGAGAAGGTAGCGCTGATTGGCCAGTCGTGTCAACCTTGGCAATGTAGAGGATTGCGCAAGATGTTTGAGGGATGTGATAGACGAAAGCTTCGATGGCAGTGACGAAAAGACGCGGAGAGTCTGGAGTTGACTGTTCAGATAGAAGGACGAGTATGTCCTGAAGATATGTTCTAGGCCGAGGACGAGCAAAAGGGAATAATTCTTGGTGTTTTTTGGGTGCTGAGACGAGCGTATGCAAGTGGAATTCGCGAGATCCAGGCAGGGTTTTCAGAGAATTGAGCAGATAGTCTCTGAAATTTTCCATGGAGAGGTCTGTGTGCGCTGTGAGTAGAAGGGCCAACTGAACTGCATAAGTAACAATTTCACCTCACCAACCAAACGACGAAACAATGCGCGTGGGAATCTGATGGTCAACAACAGAATCACAAGTCCGAGCAAAGTTTCCCTTCATTGTATATACAAGTACGTAGACCTAGATTCCAATTAATCCAACGCGAGCGGTAATGCATTAGCGCTCCCCAAATAAGATTCAAATGTTCCGGCGTAATTCACTGAGAAATTTGTTGGGACTCGTCCTTGGGTATCCTATTCAACCAGCTTGCAGAGGTATCGTGTTAGATAGAGGATCCAGCGGGTTGCGTCATATACATGGAGCTGGTCCCAATACTGATGGGCTAGGGAATTATTCATTGTTGGCTCTACTGGTCTAGAGAAACTGGGACACACCGATTCCAGGTAATCAGATTTTGTTACCATTTCTCTTTCAACAGCGACTACGAGAGGTCCGACACTCTGCTGCGACAGTCCTTGAACGAGACCATTGCGGTATCCGTTCGAAGTAAGTACCTGACCCATGGAGCCGCGCTCGGTAGTCGGTCCGAGCTGAAAGCCAGATAGATGAAGGAAGGATTCCTTTGGAGTAGCACGCTCCCTGAGGCTGTCCCGGCTGTTGAGGCTGAAAAACGCATATGAGTGACGGATAACAAGCTTTGATGAATGGATCTCACGTCGCGAGTAAAGAATTGACGTAGAACTTGCCACAAGATTAGTGGAATAAACCGTCGAGTCTCATAGGACACTGACCTTTCCCAGAAGCCAAAAGAAAGCCTCCCAGATGTAATCCTTGGGTCGAGCTGCAAACTTTCCCAGAATGACTTCACAATCAAGAAAGACAAAAGCAGACATGAATACCGTGATGACCACCATCGTGGCAAGGATACTGTAGAAGAAAATAGGCCAAGGTAAAGCTGAAAGAGAAATGGTGCACGTACCCCGTAACAAGGCCAGTTGTGAGACTATAAATCGTCAAAGTCGTAATAAGGGAGTCCTGGAGAACATCGGTCAGCAGATTTACTTGACGGGCGAATCATCGTACCGTTCTGGACAACGTCGAGATTAGTCAGTATAATTGACAGACGAAATAATCGTACCGTGAAAATCCAGTCTTGCTCTTCAACAGGTAATAGCACAGGGATATAGCCACCAGAATATCCGCAGCTGCTGCCGAACCCAGCCCAGCGGAGGTGACCCACTTGTATCCTAGTAAGAGTGGATGAATACGACCCGAGAGAGCAACTCACAATCAACTGATCAAAGTCACTCGCTGAAGGTAAAGCGAAGCTAAGCGAGGCACTGTCAGAATGGGATAGATCTTCGACGATTGTTCTCGCCTATCGATCGTAAAAACTGTATATGACGCATTCGAGTTAGGCCAGAAAAGACCAGGTTTGATCCCGCGTACCAATTCCCAGTGCTGGTATTTCTCAGAGTGTCATCGGAACATGGACAGGATTGAAACTCACCAAAGTGAATCAGAGAGAGTAGCAGCTAGTGAATCATTGATAAGGTTAACAAAAATCAGACAAGTACGACACATACGATGACTCCAGTGAGGAAATAATTCTTGGATACTGGTTCATGCCGTTAGCCGGGACCCTGAACAAATATGAAGACAACGAACGAATGAATACGCGACGGGCAAAGAAACTGACAGAAGGTTCAGTGCCACGTGTTCTGCGAAGAGAAACCCGCTCACCACTCTACGATCAAGCCTATAAGGCCCTAGAAATGACATCAGCCCACCATCTCCAAGGAGGTATCGAACTCACATTACAGTCTGTTTGAACCTAATTGAGAATGAGTTTATATGAACTCTCTACATATCGAATCCATACGTTCATGCTCCTAAAGATTAATGTGAGCAAATGTGGCGTACAAAAAAAGTCAATGACACCGACCAAAATGTCTTGGCCAAAGCAGGCGGGTTGTTGAAGTTGGTCACAAGATACCTAACACAGCATATTGAGACGGAAGATCATTCCTGAATCCCCATTATCTACCAGTATATGGTGATCGTGGAGAGCACGAGCTGGGCCAAATCCAGAGCCCTGCCGAAACTGAGCGACTCAAACTTAGTTCGCAAGTGACGACGAACCATAAAACGAAGACCTGTGAAGAGGTCATGGGCATGTAAATACAGGAAAGACCGAGAATATCAATACCATTATTTTGATGAACTTGGGATCTTTGGGGTAATTTCTGAGCCAGCTTCAATATCTCAATTCTCTAGGTTCGGGTCTCCTACCTGTAGTAAAGGAATCTAGCCAGGAATGAGTATCAAGGTAGAAGCATGCTGAAGTTGCACATACGTTTGCAATATTGTAACCCCGAACAATCTGTGATTGCATATTCAATCCAGAGAAGCTGGACAAGACCTGACATACATCGCAGAAATGATGAGGCCAAGGAAGGTTCTGCCATAGGTGGTATCGATGTCGGACATCCTTTCAGGTTACAGTGGGGCGAATGGCGAGCAGAGAAAGGTGAGAAAGTTTACTCTCAAGGACGCATAGTGCCAGCACTTAAACGTCCGTAGCGGTGTCCCATTCGCACGAGGAGAACGCTATAAATTGCCTGGAATAGAGAGATTAACCGAAAGTCCCTCGGGGGCAATGCTAAAATAATGTAAAATAGAAAGCCTTCGCATGACGCGGAATGCGCCGTGACAGAAAGGCTGACATCGTAGGAATGTAATGCTTACTTGGGTATTGCGCAAGAATGTCACAAGACTCGGCATCCGGAATATTTCTCAGAGCCACAGTTGAGAGTTGAAATTTTGCCCTTCCACCTTGTACCGATGGCGTCGAAATGTAATGCGCTTCCTTGCATTCGTGCCCGTAGCGCCCAGCTGGTCGGGAACTATCGCAGCACAAGACCTTTACACAGAGTTTCGATCCGGAGAATTCCGCCGGAAAAACAAGTTTGAACCGTGGGATTTGAATTAAGGTTGGAAGGTCCATGAGAAGAAATGAGAAGAAAGAAGTTGGTTGGCTAGAATGACAAGATTGCATTATGGGTACAACAGTGGATGATGTGTAGCAGGCTGTAAACATGATATGAAGTACAATATCCAGGTCTGAAAATGAAATGATCATGCGACGTAACTGAATGTCTCCTTTGTATCGCCAACACGCTCAATGTACTCCTTCTCAAGGAGGGTTTCAATCGCCTAGACAATGTTGAGCCAATAGAACCGACAGTCGCAAGTATCGGACCTTTTTTATATCAGGGATTTTGGGCGCAAACCGCTGAGAAATCTGCGAAATCACTTCCTGAACAAGAGCTTGGTTTTTCATCGTTTTTCGTGCCTTCATAATCCTGAGCCAGCAGGTGAAAACAAATTCGGAAGCAATCAGAGAATGCGTACCGCACGATGGTTGCCTGAATGAGATATTTGCGATCCTCATCGACAGAGCGAATGACATCCTTTGTTTCCTGCTTGACTTCGGCCTTGATGGGTTGGTTAAGGTTTATCCGAATCTTTTTCGACTTGAAGCCTGGGTCAAGTGAGATAAGTTTGGTAATGGTGGCAAAAAAGTCACATACTGGGATTCAAGTCGAAGTGGTCAGATTCTTCGTTAATCAAGATCTTGGCTCTGGACAAGATGGCCAAAATCTGGATGAGGAGATCCTTGGGAATCGAAGTGGCAGCAGCGATTTCTTCCAGCGTCAAAGTATCGTTGTCGTTATACAACAAAAGGACACCCATTTGATATGAGCTGGTCATCAAAATGTACGACTGCGTCAAGTAATTCGTCCGAAGTTCGTTTTTGCAATAGTTCCAGAGCCATGTCAGTTTACGCCCCGAATGTTTGGACTGGTAGTACTTGTGGAACCGGTCGTGGGTAGGCAAGATCTCCTTCGGTATGACAAACTCGTGACGGGGTGGAATCAGAGGCCAGAAATTGGTACCGAGGACCATGACGGTGAATGTAAGGTCTGTGTCCTGGTGGCTTTGTTGCATTCGCTCCTTGAATTGGTCTGTAAGGTCCCTGCTGAGGCTCATGTCTATGATAAGAGTCATAAGCAGTGGTATTGAGAGACGAAAAAGCGTCATACCGGTGAACATCCGCTGAAGCTTGTTTGTATACTCGAAGCCACAAGCTTGCTTCAACTTGGATATCATGCTCGCCTCGCCTTCTTCAGAATGCGATACTCCATGTATGAGCCGCTTGGAGAGTTTGGTGCGGTAGAATTCTTGAAAAACGTCTTTGTCGTCAATGTATCTGAAGAGTATCATCTATAACAGAAGTCGTCAAGTGGAGAGCGAAAGTGGTCGAGAAAGAACTTGCCACACGATCAAGGGCTTCTTCCATTTCGACTTGCTCACCAGCTTTGTTGCTTTTACGAAGAAGTAAATCGGTGTGTCTGGCCAATAGCTCCGGCGACTTGGAGGTCGAAGTACCAGTGACAACATTATAGTTCACAAACTCCCTCACAGCTTGGTCGAGACTTGCCATGAAACCTGCTTCACCCCTACAGCATCTCACAACAGTATCACGATTCTTCGCGTGAACTCCCAGCAGAGTGTCCACATATGCTTTGGGGTCCAGATTATCTGGATCGTCGCCAACAAGTCGAGAAACAGCTGTCAGTCCGGACGATTTGACATGTGTCGCGAACTGTTCCCGAAGAGGATTCAAACCATCGACGACGCGAGACAAGACCGAGTACATTCGCCGGATGTCCTCTTCTCGGTCCGCCTGAAGCAGATGAGGGAAATAATCCGCCATTAGCGATGTATGCTTTTGGATCAGGATGGATTCGCATTTCCAAATGAGAGCTCGGGTGGTGTGAGAATTGAGGTAACGGTCGACGCGATCAGCTTCCTGACGAAGGCGCTCCTCGACCTTTTGGACATATTCGGGGATAGAATGCCTGGCCAGGAAAGCTTCCGACTCTTTGCAGTAATATCTGTCAGTCGCGTCGAGGAAAGGGGTCTCGAATCCCATCCTATACACCTCGAGACACGTATTTTCCGGATGTTGTGGGTCCAGGCCGAGAGAGACGAAGGATTCGATGACTGACTTGAGCAAGCTCTGGTCAACAAGCTCACCATCGCGGTGTTGTTCGATCAAATCAAGGATGGCCTTGGTCAACATAGGCTCCTTGGCTTGTATGGGATCAAATACAGCGAGTTTCCATTGAGATAGAGCTAGCTGTTGGGGGAGAAGAGTCATCAAGAGCCTTGGAAACCGTGTTGAACTCACTGTATAGACCTGATAGGTCCGGCGACCCTCTGTTCTCTGCCTAGTTACCCAATGTCGATTGAGATAGGTGAATAGACGATGAATGTAGTCTGAGCTCTTGGTATATCGAGCCCATTCGGTAACATAATAGCGGAGCAATGGAAGCCCTTGGAGCGACGCCGCATGCTGTAGGCGTGGTAAGCGAAATCGATATGGCGAGCTTCAAGATCTCACTTCACGTATGGGGGCAAGGTGGTTCGAAAAATAAACAGTCAACCCACTATAGATGCTGGCTCCTGGATGAAGTCAATGAATCGATTTCTTGTGGCAATGATTGAACAAAGTCCTTACCTCGGTTGTCCTTGTTGAGCTGTCCAGTGGCGCTACGAGATGTAGCTCGTGCAATAGTTGTAAGCTGCTGCGTATAGAGACATATACTATAATTGAAATAAGAAGAAAGATCATGGTGGATGGCGTGTCCTGACCCGAGAATAGGCTAGCCCTGAGGTCTGTAGCTTGGTCATAATGTGGTCAACACCTTCTACAAGCAGCTTCAGCTTGGAGATTTGAACGATCGAACGCCACGTACCTTCAAGGAATGGCCATGTCGAGGCGAGATCTGTGTCCGGTAATGTAGCAGAATATGTGGTCGTCGTGGCTGACATGGTGGAACTAAGAAGCTGTGCATGCAACTGAAGAAGTCGCAATTATTCCGAGAATCTCGTAGTAGGGCCAGTCTATATAATAGAGGCCGGAAAGAAGACAAGACATATCACGTGGTCTCGAAACCTCGCTTTAACCCAAGTCCTGACTCGACTGCCGACATGAACAATGGGCCTCCAAATCTCGAGGAGGGGGATAACGAAGCTCCTATAGTGAATATGAGCGACGATGCCTTATCTCTTCCAACACAAATACTGCCTCAGAACGAAGAAGAAGGTGAAGAAGATGCTGAAGAAGAGGGAGAGGACGGAGCCTTGGATTGGAGCAAGCTTGCGTGAGTTATCATAATTCTCTAGCTATCTTAATTTTTAACTGTTAATCATGAAGCCCGTCTACCAAAAACACTCAATCTCGCGTAACGATCCCCAAACGCGGTGAAAAACAATTCGAGCCTGGATCAGAAGCAGTCATAAGCTCAGAAACTGGTCCAAACCGTGAAACTGCTCTTCAGCAGCGCGTTTTACAGCGCGCCAGGGAAGCCATGTTCGCGGCCCTAGGCGGTGAGAGAGGTGGTTCAAGTAAATCGCTATCACATGCAATATGGTATCCTAGCCTTGGTCGAGCTCATGTTGTTGTCGCAAGAGGTACCTTGGTCGGTAATATTGGCCACAGTGTTCCTCGACCGGTCGAAGATTCAGACAAGATGCACAAGCGACTCGAGCTTTTACCTGAAGAGACTATCTATCTGGTTGAACGGGGTAGCATGTTCTGCTGGAAGGCTCGGAAGACAGAGGATAAAGCTGAAGATGCGATTGAGATGCACGGTATCCCGATGACTGTGCAGCAAGCCTATACGGATATGATTGGCCGCGATGGTTTGACGCCGGAAAAGTACCAGGTGATCCTCGAATCTGGTTTTCTCTCGTTTGCTAACATTTTTCATAGGTCTACACATATCTGAAACGCTTGGGCTACAATGTAACTCGACATGAGCCACCTACAGAAGTGTATCCACGGGCGGCAGCTTTTCCTGCTGCGGTCATGGCGCCAACATCGAATTCTTACACTATTCCGACGTATCCTTCGTTGTTCCAAAAGATCTGGGCATCCACGTTCGGAAGAATGTTTGCAAAAGTCAGGGACTGGTGGCATCCCGTCACACTGCCTCGATGGATGTGGACTGGAAGGAGAGATGGATATTGTGAGTAAAGGCGCTTTTTCTCTGGTCCGATTTAACCAGCTATATAGCTTATATATTCCGCTCCCTTCGATTCATTCCTTACGGACACCAGATCCCTCTCTTTACTCCAGAGCCTCGGAAAGAAAGACTCTCACGACAGGAAGAGACACCATACAAGCCATTTTGGAATGTTTACAAACCTCCGACGCCATTCAAAAAGTCGGCGCCTCCGCCGCCTGATTACATGATTGTCGTCGTCGAGTGAGTTTATGGTTTTTTTCTGACTTTCAGTGGCTAAAGGTTTTTCATAGTGCGCGAAAAACATCTATGCCTTCTCTGCGAGAGCTAACAGACCTCTTCGAGATATATCCCGAGGTACCTGTTCCGCCGCCAAAGAAACGCTTCCCTCCAACCAGTGCTTCAAAACCATCTGCTTCACCTCAAGCTCCGAGACCTCCAAGTCGTCCAACAACAATCATTGGACGAATCTCGGCTTGGATTCTAGGCGAGCGCAAAAGATCTGGGCCTCAAACCCCTCGTGGTCCAAACCCTTTCCCCGCTCTTCGTGCTGGCCACAAAATGGTCATCATAGCAGCGGTCGACAATGGCAATATAAGCTTTTACCGCTTTGCTGAAGGAGTTTTCGGAAGCTGGGAGATGCACTGAGCTGTATTTTGCTGTACACCAAAATTATACTTTTACTCCCTTGTGGACACAAGCAATACCTCCCCACATGTCTGACCATGCACCACCGTCGACGTCGTCACCAGTCTTGAATCCAGCCTCTCTAATCATGCTGGCAAACTCTGGTTGCGGTGGGAATTTGCGAATGGACTCGACGAGATACTGGTACGAGTCTCGGTCTCCAGCAAGAATGGTCCCGAGTAAAGGTATCATCGTGAACGAATACTGATCATACAGTCTGTGTGACGCTGATCAGGTGCAGTTGTCGACTATAGGGGGGACTCACTGGCTCAGGATGGGATTATTGACTTTGCTAAACTCCAGACAAGCAAATGTTCCACCTGGTTTTAGAACACGATGTGCCTCTCTTAATACAGCTGGTATTGACGTGCAATTGCGAATACCGAAAGCGATGGTGTAGAGATCGAAAGTATTATCAGGAATCTGCTCCACAGGAAGATCCTGAGCATTGGCTTCCTGGAAGGATATCTGAGGAGCTGAAAAAAGTTGAATGACGCGGTAAGGATGACGAGGAAGAACATACTGTTGTGGTACATGGTCTTTTTGAACCGCTTGAACCCTTCCTTCAGCATCTGTCCATTGATGTCGGAAACTACAACAGTTGTCTCTCTATCGGCATACTTTTCACGGGCGTAATCCAGAATACGAAGCGCAATATCTCCAGTCCCGCCAGCGACATCGAGACACTTTAGTGGACCCTTCTTTCCCGGATTGAGGGAAGAGACAAAGTCATCCTTCCATAGTCGGTGGACTCCAAAAGAAGTCGCGTCGTTCATCAAGTCGTACGACGAAGCGACCGAGTCAAAGACATTCTTGACTAGTGTTTCTTTGGTGTCTTCTGGCACGTTTTTGAAACCAAAGGAGGTCGTTCGGGGATTGTTGGAGTCAGACGGGTTGGTCTGTGAATTTATGCATCGAATGCGAGGTCTCGCGAGCTGCAATACTGAACGTCGAGCAGAGACGAGCATCGAAAATTCACGTGATCATTTCCTGCTCAACTTTACGATGTCGCTCAAAGGAAAGGAAAAGGCTACAGGTCCGCATTCTATCTGACACTCGTTACGACACTCATATTGATACAGAGGAAGAGTACTCCTCGTCAGATTCAGAATCCGAGTCCGAGGATGAATCTGCGACCCAGGAATACTTGAATTCTTTGTTCGAAAAAGCTCGACAAAGCGCTATATTAGCAAAGTCGAAATCAAAATCAAAAGAGCTCCCCGTTGAGGACGACATAATAAGTCTGGAGAGCAAGCCGTGCGTATCACAACAAAATTTTCTGGTCTATACTGATGTTGCCTGCAGTCCAATACCCTCATTGGATCCTGGAAACATTCCCAAGCCGTATTTTACGCTAGGATCATCCAGAACTGACCCCTCAACCCTTCGGGATCCAGCTGTCGAGCTGGCAGAAAAAGCTTCGGCTGCTCTATCCGTCCCGGCTCCTCCTCTGCCTCCTCCCGAGCTCAGCAAGTCTGGAAAACCTTTGACAAAGAAGGAAAAGAAAGCTGTCGGCCTTTTTTCTCTGCCGCTTGATCGCGACTAATATTTAGCTTTGAAGCTCAAGAATAAGACCACAGGTCCTGATTGGTTTGACCTCCCTGCACCATCAGAGGCGGATCTACCACGGCTGTACCGAGAGGTTGAAGCCTTGCGTCTCCGAAACCAATTGGACCCTAAGCGCTTCTATCGGAAAGACGAAGGCGAAGGCAAAGGAATTGCTGGGCTCCCGAAGCATTTTGCCGTACGTTTCTTGTTCTTTTTGAAAACAACAAATTTACATTTGCTCAGATCGGGACGATTGTCACGACCGATACACCTTTCGGTGGTGCTAGTAGCGACAATCTGACCAGGGCCAGTCGCAAACGAACCCTTGTGGATGAACTCGTGGATGATGCCGAGGCCAAGCGCTATGCCAAAAAGAAGTTTGAGGAGCTGCAAGCTGTTAGAGGTGCTCGAGGTCGTAACACCCTTGTTGCTAGAAGAGAAGCGAGACGAGGCAAATGGTAGTGCAAGCTGCGGAATTCAATTAATTTCGCGACCGCAGCCGCAGCTCGAAAGAAACATTGATCTAGAAACAGAAGTTGTGGCGGCCAAGCGATGGACTTGAGGCTATATGCGCCTATATGCGCTTTTCCTGTCAACTTTCCACATATCCAGAACATGTAGATCTACGCTAGCCTATTTCTAGCTATTGCCAAGTCATGAGAGCAGGTCCTAGCAGGTCCAGGGTATGATAGGTCGTTACTACTTGGTTACCTTGTCGCGTGGTGACGAGCTACGGAAAATCGTAAATCACGATTTTCCTCTGACTGATACATCCGCACGGCCCATATGATCTTGGCCAGTTTCCCATGAGCCCAGGCGGAAGCACGTTCAAGTCACTACCTTCCTTTCGTCATGCCTGCTGAACCGACAAGAGCAAAACTCAAGCGTCGTTCTGGGAGAAGGGATCCTGAGGATTACCGGTTTGATGGGGGTCATGCCAGAGAACTGGAGCTTAAGCGAAACAGAGGTCCGTCGTCTTTTCCTCCCTACTTTTGATTTTGCTAACAGTTCTATAGGCGAAGTACGTTTTCAATAATTCCTCCTGCTTCCTTTCTGAATTCAGGGCTCTGTCAGATCAGCTGCTGTGAATGTAGGCGGTGAGTGCGATCATCGCATCTAGAACTGTTACTCATAAGCTGCAGACTCAAAATTAAATGCGACAAGCAGATTCCATGTCAATCATGCCAACGAAGAGGTTGTTCTGCCCTATGTCCAAATGGCTCGTCCTCCATGGCTTTCAATCCTTGAAATTCGCTTATCTGGGCTTTTAGGGAGCCTTGCAACGGGACAGGGCACTCGGTTCGTGCTAGGTGCGTCGCACTTGTTATCGCAGAACCCTTTCTGATATGAATCTCTAGCTGCGACGGCTCATCTCCACGAGAAAATAGCAAGGTCTGTCCGCTTTAACGCGGTCTGGGATCTACTGAATAGCAAAACTAGGCTCAGCGACCGAATTCGTCTATTGGAAGATGCACTTGCCTCGATACATGGCAAGCATTCTGATGAACCACATCCACTGTTACAGGAGGACTTGTTGAGCGGCAATGTCGATGAATCAAGAGAGGAGAATGAATCACCAGAGGAGAATGCAGCGCGGACGCATGGTCCAGATGTCATCGATGCATTTGGGACTCTAAGCATATCCGACCATGGAATTTCTAGATTCTTTGGTCCAACAGGCGGTTCAGAGGTGAGCGGCGGTTGAATTCATGCTTTTATGTCATTCTAATCCACCATTTCCACAGAGCTTGCTAATTGTAAGCATCTTTTATCCTGGATTCCACCACAGCTCCAAGCTAATCTTGCCTGGTGCAGGCTAATTTATCCTCATCCCACAATTCACCTACCAGCTCCCACCCGAGACCAACTTCATCCTCTCAGCGAGATTCGCTTAGTCCGCCCAATCAACTTGATAAACTTGCTCTTTTCACTCAGAGTTTCCCTTTCACTCCCCTGGGTCGTACTGAGGACATCCAGGAGATGGTAGAAAGTCATCTACCACCGTACGACCGTGCTGTTTCGTTGTGCGAGACCTACCTTAATCAGGTCGCCTGGATCTTTCGTGGTGTAACCCGAGAACAATTGCTCGACGATATGTTGTTGACCAT
Organism: Mycena floridula; assembly: GCA_029320655.1. Taxonomy (NCBI): domain Eukaryota; kingdom Fungi; phylum Basidiomycota; class Agaricomycetes; order Agaricales; family Mycenaceae; genus Mycena; species Mycena floridula. The sequence goes on from JARIHS010000001.1 coordinate 4,853,373, forward strand.
TTACCGACGACCCAGACATCCAGATACTTCCCCCGACACGAATGACCCGGAAGAAGATTATGGGCCGCATGATCTAGCCATGCTTTTCTCGATCTTCGCGATCAGTTCCTTGGTCGAACCAGAGCAACCTTTGACACCAGAAAGTCGACATTCGTATGCTACCAACGGTACCACAGATGGCAGACCTTCTGCTCCTGTACAATGTCCCGTCTTGGCCGAGCATTTTCATCAAATATCCCAAGCAGCCATTTCCTTACAGCCTGTACTGGAAAAACCTTCATTCGTCACGATACAAGCGTTGCATCTGATGAGCATATATAATGCCATGAGTGGTTCTGACCTCTCCAGCGAGAGCAGCATGGAGATGACTTGGAGCTTGATAACTCTCGCCGCTCACTTGAGTCAGACTGTGAGTCGAATTATTTCATCTGAAAACACTTTACTGATTCTTGGTATCTTAGATTGGTTTACGTGCGTACATCCCGGTCAATATTGACCCGAATCTCATTTGTCTTCTAGATCGTGACAGTGAACGATGGGGTTTATCAGCCAAGATGGTCCAGAGACGTCGCATACTATTCTGGGACCTTTTTGTCGCAGATGTCTGGACGGTAAGCCGCCAGTTTCCTTCGATTGTTCGTTCATTGCATTGATCTTCAATAGAGCTTGAATACGGGTCGTCCTCCATCTTTTTCGCTTGCTTATATCGACTGTAATTTTCCTCGCTACGACACCAAGGGCGACAAGTCAAAAGATGGTGGGGTAGCTTGTGCGTGCACCTTGAATTCTCGTTTACCTTTCTCATGCGCCATTACAGTCGAAATATGGCAATTCCGCTTCGCAGCTGAATGTGTCGCAGAAGTAGCTGCCAGAACTTTGACCGCAGAAGCGCCGACTTATGCCACCATTATGGAGTTGGATCGTAAAGTTCGCGAATTTCCGCTGCCAGAAGACTTTGTGGATAAAAATGATATGGCTGCTTCTTTCCGTCGATGTGTGCTGGAACATATCAGGGAGACTAGTAAGTGTCCAGTTACTTAATTTTTCAGTCATTCTGAAAATTTTCAGTTCTAATGTACATCCACCGCTCTTTCTTCGCTCAGGCAATCATCGATGAACCGGTGAACCCTCTGAAGAGCGTCTATGCCCCTTCATTCCTGGCTGCTTATCGTGCCGCCGCGACCATCTTGAAATCCGTTCGGGAACAATTCAACGTCTGGCCGAACTCTTGCGCGAGATTCTGGACCATGTGGACATTCGCTTTCAGTGCTGCCGTGGTATTTGGTACTGTGGTTGCCAGAGGACCGCGAAGCCCCCTTGCTACTTCGGCGATGGCTGAATTAGATCAGGCCTGTCTATTGTTCTCAAAGGCAGCAGTATATAGTAAACGGGCAACCAAAGCACTGGTCAGTCCGGTACCTTCTTCCTTCGCAAATTCTGACATTCACTTAATTTTAGCCCATCCTTATGAAACTGAGTGAGAAGGCTCGACATGCCCTTGCCACTGCTCAACGTGATGATGGCTCTCCTCATTCGGGTGATAATGGTCTCTTGTGGAATGTCAAACAAGAGGACACTGAGGATGAGCTCAGCATATTTGCTGGACATACTCGTTTTGTGTCAGCGAAGCGGGTTCCAGCTGCCAACTCGGTGTCATCGACAGTCATCCTCGACCGACCGCATTATGTTGATTCGGCGCCACTGACTTTTGAACAGCAGCCGAGAGAAAGAATCATTTCTTTTGACGGACCTTTACCTCAACCTCAGAGATTGTCTCACCGTATGAGTTGGGCGTCTGGTGAGAATGGCTCTCTTCGGGACCAATATCAGCAGCATAGTCAGCATTCTCCCTCGAGTCCCTTGACGATCGCGCCATACTCGTATTCGTATGATCGCAGTCGGCAGGAGACTGGAAACTTGGGATGGCCAGAACGTAATCCACCTTCATATCTCCCAGATGGCCGGACAAACGCTTCTCGTTTGTCTTCATATCAGCAGAACACATTTCAACACCCCAGCTACAATGGCGGCGGCTATGGTCCTTCTCAAACTGAACCACCGATGCACAATCCTGGTCTTGCTAATCTCGGCCTAGCTGCGAGAGATTCCAGACTAGACGAGAGATGGAGCTCCTTTATGCAGGATTCGGGTCTGCTTGATGGAGTCAATTTCCGATAAATTCAATATCTTGTTTTCATTATTTGTTCCTTAATTGTAAACTTATCAGCTTCAAATAAACCAAAAGCATCCATTGAACTCTAGCTCAACCGAACACTCTTGACGACACGAGAGATACCCGATTTCTCTCCTTCGTATCTGCCAGAATCGCCTACACCGCCCTTGTAGATAGCTTTCTGAGAAGAGATCTTCTTCTTGGCCTTTTCGAACTTGAGCTTTTTCTTGACTCGGGGATTTCGAACACTCTTGGGGCGATGGGGAGTGAGACCTTTGTTCGCCAAGATGGCTCTTGTGAGAGACCGTGGTCCGGAAGCCGTGTCGTCCTCCATGCCACGACTAGAAAAATGTGTCAGTTTCGGAACCAGGAATCAGAAACAAATGGCTCACCTCGACGCGGCCTCTTCGTATGCCAACTTCTTCTTCTCTTTCTTCTCTTTAGCGGCGCGCTGGACAAGATCATAATAGCCATCCATGTCGTCGTCGCTTCCCTCCGTGTCTTTACGCTTTTCTTTGCTCTTGGGCAATGGATCAACATCGTCGAGGTCCTGACCTCCTTGATGCTTGACTCTCGCTTTCGCCTCCCTAGCAGCTCGCGCTTCCTTCTCCTTTTGACGCTCTCGATATGGAATGTCCTGATCACCACCAAGAGCATTGTTCTTCGCAGCCTGTCGTCGGGCGCTGGCGCTTTCGATTTTGGAAGTATGGAATCTGAGAGATTTCTGTCGAGCGCTTTTATCTGCCGCATCTGCATATTGCAGTGTTGTCGCCTCTCCGTAGGCATCAGAGGATTCTGCCTTTGAACGTGAAGATGAAGCCTTGGATGACACAAATTCTGGTTCGACCAGGTCAAAGACATGGTTCGGCTCGGTCGGTTTCGAAGTTTTTCTTTTTTTCGCTGGAGGTGGCTCGGAGCTGGCCAATGGTTCTGATTTGGACTTTTTGGACTTTGGTTTCAACCCTGATATCTCGGCTTCTCGTATTGAAAGTGCCTCACTGAGAAGCGCATCCAGTTCGCCAGATTCCAGACTCTTGCCTCGAGGATTGCTGGACCAAAGCATCTCGGCGTCGTCCATGAGCATGTCCTCGTCATCTTCGTCACCGTCACCGTCAAAGTCTTCGTCTTCCTCATCAGAGAACGCAAAGTCAAGCTCTTCAAGGGTATTGAGTGACTGTTTTAGCGTCAAAAGGCGGCCCAGAATCGGATGCTTCTTGAGGAGTTCGGGACGGCGGGTGTATTTCTCGTCAGCACGAAGATAGAGGTAAAATGCTAGGGTCGTCGCGTAGGATAAAAGAGTCTCTGTGGAATGCATTGGTAAATAGTTTATATTGAAGGTGACAGGCTTACGATGGTATAAATGAGACATCCCGAGGCTGCCACCATCGTGCTCTTGCTCTTGCTCTTGCTCAAGCCTGTCTGGTGGTAAATACTGGTTCAATAAACAGCAGGTGGACATACTTGGCTATCTTTTCCCTGAGTTTTGACCAAGGACAAAGCGGTATCACTCCAGTCCTGTGCTAGAGCAAGACTTTCGGGATCTGTCCTGGCCAGATGCTTCATGAGCGACTTTGGGTCAGTCGGAAGGACAGGCTCGACATGGAACCGTTCAGCTCTGCGAAGAAATTAGTTGTGAACGGGTGATATGAAAAGAAACACACTCTTCATCGCCCTGATTCTCAGCTTCCAATGCATCGTCGATTCCAAAATCCCCTTCGTCCATTTCTTGTCGGAGCTGTCCTTGCAGACGAATGGCTTCTTGTTCTTCGAGAGCATTTCCTTCGTCGTCGTCGGATTCTAGTTGAGCAGCATTGGACGAGTAGTATGCAGCCTTGCCCCGACCCCAGCCTTCTTCTTCCTCAGAGTCCCCGTCAGACGACTCAGATACTGGTGCTGCATTGCCCTTGGTCTTTTTCTTTTTCGACGACTTGGGCTGCGGTTCTTCATCCAATTCCATTCCTGTCTTCTTCCTCTTCCTCCTCCTCTTCGTCTTCATCTTCATCATCGTCATCGTCCGACATTCCCTTCAAAGCAAACACCTCAGTCGTCTTCACCAGTCATCATCTCCTTCCGCGTCGCCGTTGAGTAGGATTTTGTCTCTGGAAGAATGGACTGAAAATGTTATTCGGGCTATAAGTTGCTAGTCAGAGACATACAATGATCCTCTTCGTCCATTGGCACATCCGAGGCTTTGTTCCATTTCTTCATCTTAGCATCTTCGCGGTTTACACCGCGAGGCTTCGAGGCCGCGCCTTTTGAAGCTTTTGCGCCTTTTGCACCCTTCGATGGACGTCGGGGCATAATAACAGTGAAAGTAGCTACTGCCTGCTCAGAGTCGAAAAATTTCGCAGTGATGTCACGTGTTATCAGAACTCTCCGCCAGAAACAAGCCCTTTTTTATTATCACAAGGGCGTTTAGCTATTTTCACGACCTACATCCAGATAATCTGGAGGGAATTATATATTGGATTGGAGTTGCGAGACAAGATCTTTTGATGGTCGTGTTTAGAGTACCCGCCACTCGCTCCCCTCCCTCGCAGGCTCGGGGAGTCTGGCTAAAGACTCGTTCCCGCTTTTTACGGGACTCTGCAAAAAACGCATAAGCTGCGCGAGGCTCGAACACTGGACCCGGATATAAGCGGAGCAAGGAGCAATAATGGACACGTTATCTGTCGATTGCTACTTACGACCATGAAGTTTGAACTCAGTGTACTCGACCGTGTCCACATCATCTTGACTGAGACTAGCACTGGTACTTGACAAGACCAGAAAACGACATTACGCTACGTTTTACGCCCATGACCAATTTATTCCTTCGAGTGAGCCTTTATATATTCTCAGGCTTTGGTGTTTCAGATGACCTTTCATCCGAATATGTATAGAACTCGTCGATCGCGCCGCTGAGGAAGGACAGGATGCCATTGCTGAGGAATGTAAATGTTATTGTTCCCCATATGAGTTGAATCTCTCACTACCTTGGCGATAAAAGGGCGCCTGGTATGTCAGAACAAGCCGGCACCATGTTCAGGCTCCTTCTTACGCTATCCTTGTTTTCGATCTCAGTGCAATGTACGACGCTGCTCAGAGGTGGTACCTTCATCACCTACTCTGATACCAATCAAAACTTGACAATCATCACCAATGGTGCAATGCTCTTCAACACGACAATTCTCGCTATTTCAGATACCATCGACGGCCTGGATTCTCATTCCAGCGATGAAGGAGTGCAAACTGTGAATACGACAGGCAAAATTATTTCTCCTGGATTCGTTGATACCCATCGGCATACTTGGTGAGTCGAAATTCTTCTGGACGCATAGACGTCACTCACATCATCCAAAAAGGCAGACCGCTATGCGAACTCTTGGTCCAAATGTTCAGCTGACGAATTATGCCTGGTTGTAGGCCCTGTATCCTGTTTTGAAAGATGCTGTTTTCTGACCTCATTGACAAGATTTGGGACGACAGGACCGGCTCCACTCATCCTGTCTCCTGATGACATTTACATCGCTTCGTTGATGGGAACATTGGAAGCGTTGAATGCTGGTGTCACGACCAGTTTGGACTTTGCCCATATGACTTGGACACGAGCTCATTCACAAGCCGGCTTACAAGGCGTGATAGACAGTGGCGCTCGTGTCTGGTGGTGCTACAATGTCGGAGGTGTTGTAGTCAGCGCTGATCCTTATACAAGTGAGTTGTTTTCAAGTTCAAGTCCACTGGTTTGACAAAGATACAGTAAACGGTAGTGCGCCCATCGATCAGCTTGCCCATATTCGTGAACTGGCTCAGGATAACCCCTTCAACGAAGGCCTTGTAAATTTGGGAATTTCTGGTGATCCGTTGACAACAGAGATCGTGGAAACAGCACTGTTCGAGTCTTTTTCTGCTTGTAAAACATCTTTTGACCAACTTCAGGAATCTTTCGCTAAAGGTCCTGACGGCTCATGATGTCGGCGGCGTCTACCCTTGTACGTTGTCTCAAGCTAAAGCTTTTGTAACCCTTGCTCAACCCGGACCCAAGTCGGCGACAATGTGATCGAAGGTGTAAACGGTCTCACTCCTGGCCAGCCTACTCTGAATTCGAGTCTTGCTTTCGTCTTCGCTCATTCGTCGGCTCTTCAACCTAGCGAAGCTCGACTATTGAGACAATTCAACCAATACATCAGTATCACGCCAGAAAGCGAGATGCATTATGGACACGGACATCCATCATCCTTCTTGGTCAGCTCCTCTCTTCTTCTTTCAAGGATATCTGCTTACTCCGACCCAAGATTCAAGATCAAGGATCTCTAGGAGTGGATACCCACTTTACATTTTCGATTGACATGATCACCCAAATGCGAATCTGGCTTCAGTCGACACGATTGCAGCTCTACCAGGAGGAATTGGCTCATTTCAAAGTCCCTTCGAACACTCCAATGTCGGTTCACGGCGTTTTCCTTCTCGGGACACGAAACGGTGGTCTCGCTCTCAAACAGCCAGATCTCGGTGTCCTTCGTGAAGGAGCCAAAGCCGATGTTCTCGTTTTCTCGACCGACGCATTGGGACTCATCGGTTGGAGCGATCCGGTGGCTGCTATCGTGCTGCATTCAAATGTTGCTGACATTGAGGACATTTACGTCGATGGGAAATTGGTCAAACAGGGTGGCAAAATGGTCGTGGATTGGGTTGGAAAAGGGTATGCCGACAGGCTGAGAGCAAGTGCTGAAAATTTCCGCGAAGCTTTCGCCAAGACGAACATTAGTGCATTTGAAGAAGGGGTCAAGGCGGGTACTGGCTTAACAGATCAAGATTTCCAGGATCCTTTCCAGGTTGATGTTACACGCGGGCCAAGTACTGGTTTCTAACTGTATTAAATGATCACACTGATCACACTGAAAATTACAATTACATATCTGAATATTTCTTCCACCATAAGTTACTGAGCTCGACCAATAATCACGCAACTGTGGCGTAGATTATTGTCGATTATCTGGTAGCGTCTCTTAGGTGGCGCAGATGATCTGAGGAAGCAACTAGGGTAAATTCATTGTATAAAGCTACATCTTTTTCTTTGTTGAATCCATTCAACAATCGGGAGTTTAGGAGCCAAGTGGCAGTGCACATTTCTCTGTGGCGGTGAACATTTTTCGCTTTGACACGTGAGAAACTCCTTTTCTACCTTTATAAAGAGCAAGTTTTCTTTCTTCATCCCCCAGGTGAGTGATATTACCAGATTTTCAATATTGACTTATTTTCTAGGCCGGTTAACACGCTACCTCGGATCTTTCCTCTCCCCCTTCATGCACTCTTCTAGTTATATTTCCTTCTCCCGCTACGCATGGCTGCTTCTTCCAGTTATTCACCTTTATTGGGGGTGAATCCGAGGAGAGCGCCTTACTTGCCAGTTTCTCACTTTCGGGTGAGACCGAGTATAGTTGCGTCGGCTCTTTGATACCTCCTGCTGCCAGTGCCCACTGTTCGCGTAAAAGCTAGGTGGAGTCCGAGTAGCTCCTGCTGTTGCCAGTTACCCATTCTTCGCTAATGCTGGAGTGGGTCTGAGTAGAGCTTGTCCCAGGTGTCTTTTTCGCCTCGCTGTTGCCAGTGCCTCGTCTTTCGCGTAAAAGCTGGGTGAGGTCCGAGTAACGCTTGTGGCAAGTCCGTAAATAAAGGGCTTTCGAAGGCTGACTACCTTTGACCGTTTGAGGCCTGACCTCCTCGAATCGGGCTCATTATCTTTTACTTTTTGTGGCGCTGCTGGAGCTGGTTTCTCTTCATGTAGCAGTCGTTCAGTGCAGCCGCTTCTCGTGACCGTTGGTAGCTGCTGGTGCCTTTGGCTTCTTTCATTTGAAGGCTTGTCAGACACCAGCAGCAATCGAAGGCCTCGAGTTGCCAGTCCCATACTCTTCCGTTTGATCGAGTCTTCAGCTTCCTGAACGCAATTTTTCCCGAAGAGCAACTATGGCGCAAGTCGGCTATCCGCGTCTGACATCATTGAGTGTTTTTCGAAAAGTATTTATATATATATATTAGCAAATCTAGTTGTTCCATTTCATTCTACACGTTTGAGCAGTCAAGACAAACAAGAAAGGTCACGAATTATACAAATACAGTATGTAGATGTCCAAGTACAGAAAGCAATGTGTTCGACAAATGCAATGACCCAAAACGAATCAGACAAACATTCCAAAATTTGGGGGTGGCTTCTGTATTCCTAGTTAGAACGATGGAGAAATCATTGTTAGAGACAACATACAACGGCATGCATCTGATCATCGACATTCATGGAGTGATCTTGCATCACTCCTACCTTGGGAGCCACTGATGACATATGATTGAAGAAGTCGATTTCGCCGTTTAATGATTGCTGGTATATGGACCGCATTGTGTTGGCTGCATCGCCGGCTTCTTCGTAAGAGTAGCTGTATTGTTCTAATCCGGCGATGCAATTGGATACCTCGGGACGACCTAGTCGTGCTAGAAGATTGCCAGCTTGAATACAGCTAACATGCATGACAGCGGTATCCAGCCGCTGAGAAAAAAGTCAGACGAGGAAGGACTTGACACAAGTAAACTTACCAGGTACCCATTCGAGGTCAGAACACCAGTCTGAACATAAACAAGTCAGACCTATTAGTTGCAGAAAGGTGAAAGACCGTACCAGGCCAGCAATTCTCAGCGCTCCATGCAGAGCCTCGTCCGAGATCTTCTTCTTCAAGCCGTCGATATGGATCTGGTCAGGCATCGGTGAACCATTACCGAGTCGTGCATCGTTGACCTCCTTGATACCGAACTCGTCTAGAGCATTAAACAAGATGATCCACATAACGTGGTATGTCGCATCGCTGGCGCACGACGAGACAGCCTAAATAAGCTAAATGAGTTAGGAAGCAATCAATTGACGCAATAATCGAACCGTAACAAAGTCCCATTCCCCTTCAAAGTTGCTGGGGACACCGACAATGTTCAAATATTGATCTCTCCACTCGATGAAAGCGTTGGAGAAGCCGAAAGCGACCTGGAATGGAATACCATCAGCCTCTGCTGCCGGTTTCCACAATTGTCTAGACATCTGTCTTGCTGTACGGGCCAACGAATGTGCAGCACGATAGTATCCCTGGCAAGGCTTGGTCAGTAAGACCCGGACCGCCAGTCAGTAGCCAAACTCACCAAAAACTGATCCAAGACAAAGCAAAAGAGACATCAGTCACGATTCAGCAGTTTTGGAAAATATTAACCTCAAGTTGTTCCCTCGGGGAAGGTGTCGCTGGGCCATCGCCCCCTTGAATGTCCGGATTAATAGGATCGACGGTGTAAAAGTCCATATCGTAGTCGTCATCATCCAAGAGAGGCTTGTACCGATAGTAGACAGAACCATAAGCATCACAGATGCAAGCCATCCACCAGGCGAAAATCATGGTGCCCCTCTGCTCCGGGTCCTGAATCGTGGAAGTAACAGATTTGTGATTAATCTAGAGCAAAGCCGTTAAGGAGGTGATTAACGGACAGCCTAGTAGAACTCACCCCGAGTTCAAGTAAGTGCCGAATGGATGATCTTAGCCAAAAGGTAAGGAAGCCTGGATCCGATATCAGAAGGATTGAATACAGTAGAGACACTAGCTCACCATTAGGATCGTCGGCTATTTCTGGATAACAAGGGAAATCAATTAGTGATGTCCGAAATCGCCTAGGCAAAAACTTACGACTTTGCAGGGGCTCAATGAGCAGCCCAATTACAACGTGATCATGACTTGGTATTCGATGAACCTTTAACGCCTCCGCAAGGTCCCGGGTCCTATCAATGACAGCCTTGGAGAGAAGACTCTGGCCTCCTGGACGTCGGCGATCTGCGACAAGTAAAGGGTGCTCCGAGAATTTGGTACCCCATGCTATTACCGTGGCTGCGAGAGCCGGATGAAGAGCTCTCTCGTTTCCGTGAGTATGTAGAGCGCTCGATTTCAAGCGAAGACTGTTACGGAACTGAGCGGGATTAAGGAGGGGTATTCGAGTGTGAACAATCTGAAAGAAAACTTCCACAAGATCGAGGGCAAATCTATGATGAAAAATCAGTCATCGACAAGCACAGCGAATGGAGAACAAGGGTGGGATAGAGCTGACGCGTAAATTCAGTAAGCTGCGTAATATTTGGTGGAAATGAAGTAAGTCACTCACCGGTTATGATTAAATCTTCACATGGCCGAAGGGTGAAGATATAAAACATGAAATGAACATACTCAGCTCTGAACTGTTCATCTTCGAGCTGAGAAGCCAGCTCTCCCCAAGCAGCATAAGGAGATGCGACTCTACCGAAAGGCACAGGATCGCTGAGATACAGGTTGATCAGGAATACAACAGAACAAAGAGCCTCAAAACTCACTGAACATTATCCGGTGGTGAGAACAAGTAGGCGAGAACATCACGCGTGGGGGTTTCGAGAGTTATGGGAGGATAAAAGCCATGCTTGACCGTCAAAGGTACCGACTGCTGAATATGAGGTGACGTCGGAATGCTTTCCGCAGTGGGAGATGGTCTTGAGATAATCAGAATGGGTACAATTCCAGGAGAATAACCCACATCTTCGCGATGTTGTGCCCAGGAGACGGGGAACTGGTAGAAGCGCAAGTTGATCAACGTGCAGCAAGGTAAACCAAAGAGCCATGCCTTGGACTAGCGGACGAGATATTCCTAGGCCTTCGAGCCACTGTTGAATGGCGTTTCTTTTCGCTGGTCGCCTGTTGGACATAGTGCCTGCTTACAAGGTTATGGACGCGACATAATAACAAGGAAACGAATGAACTAACGTGCAAGGATAGTTTTTTGACAAGCAATGCTGCAAAGGAAAGCTCAATGAAGGAGTCCAAGGGAAATAGCAGAACGATATATACTTGACACTATATATTGGCTTCAACGTCGAGTTCAACGATGAGCAGAGAGAGTTACGCACTTTATCTTGTCCAGGCAAACGATGGCACTTGACTTTTCTGGATCTACATGCGTCGCATGCGGTATTCTGTTTCCGTGGAGGTGGAAGAGTCTTGGCGAGCTCGTGAATCTGATTCTGCATAGATGGGGTAGGCAGAACAAGACCTAAATCGACGACAGTGAGCATTAGGTTCAAGTTGAACTTCGAAAGACGATGAAACCTTGTTGCTGGCCCACACCATTGGTTAAGTCCAAGGACGAGCCCATGCTGGGTCCTTGCATTACGGGAGATGAGAAGCCGTGAAGGAGATAGAGATGGTATTATATTGAGAACTGAGTAGGTCAGGTGAGTCGAAAAGCGGCACCGACTTTTTTTTCCTCGTCAGCCTTTTTGACAGCAAACTTCATCATGGTCAAAGTCGAAATTGTTGAGGAAAAAGAGGACAACAGCCCATACTCTTCCTCGTCGTCAGCCGCTTCTTCGACGTCATCTCTATCTTCAGTCTCCTCAGAGCTCGAGGTCAATGAAACCGTCCTCGACCGTCTAGCAGCTCTCGTCGACATTGTGCCACCAGCCACACGGCACAATATCTCTTCACGAATCTCAAAAACCCTTACATTCGCCAAAAACAGCTCAAAAGTTATTGGAAACGTTGTTTGGGTCATCACAACCTCTGCCTTGTTGGTAGCTCTGCCGCTGGCATTGAGCTTGGAAGACGAGGCCAAAATTGTGTCTCAAGAGAAGGAAATGCTTGAGCAACAGCAAGGTGCCCAACAGGTGAGTCAAACTTGACTTTTTTCTCAGTCTTTTTTTCCAACATTCTTTCCAGATGATGGCTCCTTCCATGTATCCGTCCTCTGGGCAGCCCAAACCACTGGTGCCGCCTGGATTCTGAAGTAACTGCTTCGAAGCCCCCGCGGTAACCCACGGGAATGCGGATCTTCTTTCGACGCTCGTGGATTGCAATGGGCATCATAATATAGCAAATCTGATTTGTTACTACGACCTATGTATCTACTTCATTCTGATATCTGACAAAACTGCAGTCAATCCATCGCCTGAGCGTTTGATCAAAGAACTTACCTCGACGACCTCTGGTCTGCCTGGGAATACGACCGGACGACCAAAATCTGCGCCACTGCGATAGCGTCTAATATAAGTAATGGCACTCTGCTCAATCTCCGTCGGTGACACGCCGACATCTGCCCAGTCTCCCGGAGTCGTTGCATCGTCGATGTACCGCCGGAGAACTTCATCGGGCGACAAGAGGGGGAACCATATCGCTTGTACAATCTTGGCAGTGAGCAGCGCAGCAAATTGAGGAATCACTGGAGCTGAGGACACATCCTTGTAAATGAGACTGGAGACCAAATCAAGAAGATATTCGTATGTCAATGTCGAGGGTCCAGGCAAGGCCAATGTTTTGGCTACTGGAGGAAGGTGTACGAGATTCGCCAAAGCTTGCGCAACGTCCATCACCTGAGAATGAGTAAATGCCGGCTATCGAAATTAATGAACAAAAGCAAGCATACATGGACCGGTCGCGTCTTGGTTTGAGCATGGTTAAACTTCCACAAGAAAGGGTATACTGCCGAGAATGAGGATCGAATGTGGAGATGAATAAGAGAGGTCAGGCTCACCGGCCATGCTATTGAGCAGCTTGTCTTCATGACCGAACATAGCCGCGGGTCGTATGATAGTTGGACCATCGAAGGCCCGTTTGACAAGCTCTTCACCTTGAGCCTTGCTCTTGTAAAATTCCGACTTCGAGGAAGGATCGGCATTCAGGTGAGAGACGTGAACGAAGCGTGGAACACCGCATTGCGCCGTGACTTTTGCTATACGCTCGGCCCCGCTGGCGTGAACGTCAAAGTAGGAAAAGTTTCTGGATTCAATAAGATTCAGATCCAGCAAGAGGCGTCGACCTTACTTTGTCTCGTGGTCCCGCCCGACGAGATTGAAGACTATATCAGAATGCTTTACGCACTCAGCGATTTGGTTTTCATTCCGGAGGTCAAATTCCTACGAGCATCGGTCATTCAGCGGGTTCGGACAAGACCAAGTCGACTGACCAGAGAGACAATCTGGCCCAGGTCACCCATAAGCTTTAATCGCCGCCTTTCATCTTCGTCACGATATGCCACAACGACCTGAGTCCCCATTTTGGCTGCATATCGAGTTCAGCTGGCCGAATATCCGTCTCATAGATCGTCACATACCCATCTTGGCAACGAGATACCTCCCCAAGAAACCTGTACAACCAAAAACAGTAGCGACATGGCCAGATACAGCACTGTATCCTGGTGGACCAGAGCCTACAACCGCAGTGCCCGTTCTGGACTTGTTGAGATCATGGTAGGCCCGCTAAACGAACCATATTAGAAAGAGTAAGCTAGAAAAATAGGGAAAAATGAAAAACCTTTCCCAGTCTGTGAATTACGCGCTTCTGCAGTTGCAAGGGCTGCAAGACGAGCATGACGGTTCCGTCGAAATTGCACTGTCACACTTGTGACGCTCTTTTGGCTTCACCCACTTCGATATTCTTCAATGACCCAGGGAAAAAGCAAAGGACTTCAGGCAAAGGCTTCAGGCTCTTCCGCTCGTCATGCAGCCCGTGCAGCCGCCTCAATGAAGCGAGGAAAAAGAGTCATCCCACCAAAGAAAGCGGCTCTCGTGAAACAGGCCAGCATGCACCAAGTGGGTAGCTGTGTCTATCCAATTTTATTAACATCGCCGATACTCTTCAAGACCCTTTCTGCAAAGATAAATAGGTCTATCGAACAGCAGATGGTGACTGCCGCCTCTTCAGGAAAACTCACGATTATGAAAAACGTTGTCGCCGACCGGTACGTGAATTTCTGGCCTCATGAAACTACAAGTGAATCCTTGTTTTCTAGATCTACATCGACCAAGTAGAAATCATCTTATTGACGCATCGTCGTGGAACAATCTTTGTCCGAAAGGTTCAACGACCCTGGCTCTTAGGAGCGACACCATACGTATGTCTCCGAGGACAAAGTTTTAGTGACTTCTTGTGAACGTATACTTTCGATAAAGTTTACCCTCGACTTGGAGGATTTGGAGGAGAATCATTCAGCAAATTCATATTATCGAATCGAGCGCCTGGTATATCCGAGGTACTTTTCATCTACTTACCGGCTTTCCTGATTTCCATAGGTATCATTATTCAAAACAAAGTCTTTTTGAACCAATTGACAGACTGCTCAAAAGCACCTTCAAAGGCAATCTTGACCTCTGGATAAGAGAGGTTTGGTCGAGCAGCAAATCCATGTGTCGTTCCTGTGGACTGCAGTCAACATATTGCAGCTCATCATCATGCAGATGAGCAGACCTTTATAATCCGTGAATTCGTATTCGACAAAGTTTTCTTTGCCTTTTCTCGACTCAAATTCTGCCTCGCATTGCAGTCGCTTCTCTTTGCTGAATCCCATATCCTCTTTGAACAAGGTCAGGTTTCCAGTTAAATAATGTTCAATGGTGGACTTACCTTCGGCACAAGCCCAGGCAGCTGGAACCTAGACGAGCGTCAGCAAGATCTTGTCGCCCTGCTACCACGAAGCTACCTTTATCGCCTTTACTTGCTCCATGGTGAATTGTCCTTGGCCAAGTCAGAACCTAGCATATCAGGATAGTCGGAACTTACCTGGGTGGCAGATGACGATGCTGTTTACCATATCTGTGGCGCCGAGCCGAATACCGACAGAACCACCAAAGCAATATCTGCCTCGCTTGTGAGTAAAGCCGAAGGACCTCTGAAGAATTGATACTTGCCCAACAGCTCCTATCTTTTCATACTTCTTCTCCGCCTGCAGTTTTTCAATGAACTATGAATCTGTCAGTGCCAGTGCCAGTAGAAAAGTAAATGCAACATACCGATGATATTCTTTGGTCAACCACCGAGGGTCTGCTGCGGTATAACGAGGGTATACCAGGAATCAAATTGAAAATCAGCTTTATCCAACCAAGTAGCGACATCTTTTCTCCAACACGCTCGGGAGTGTTCAGCTGATCTGGCCTGACAGGAACATCACCGGCAAACAAGTCCGGTGCGTAGACATCGACTTGAAGAGCAGCAGCAAACTGATCCGCAAGTAGCTTGGAATTTTTGAGAGGCAGACTAGAGACAATATCATGAACAAGATCCAAAAATAGGCAAGAAAGTTTATCACCCGAAAACGTCTGTTAAAAACAGAATAGCTATTTTGGAGTTTCCATTTGGGCTTGCAGCCAAATATGCGCCTTGCAAGTCGGATAGAATGACCCCTTTGGGTTCGCCATCGAGTACAGCACCTTTGAAACAGTCTGGGCAACTCATCGTTGAAAATGGAAAGAGACAGGTACACTGTTCAAAGCCGATTTTTAATTTATATAGCTCGCCTGCTCGCTCGGGTCGCATCCGTGGATTGATCGGGATGACGTCATATGTCTGACGCCCGCTACGGCTATTCGGCACGAAGATTCAACTTGCGCCACGAATATTCAGCTCAGTCGAACTCGAATCCGAAGGTAGGACGCACCGATATCCGATAGCGACTCTTCTCGTTCTCAGTTCACCAGTACTGCTCGCACACGTCAAGTGTAAGATTTTTTCTCTTTTTTACGCTTTCAAGTCTTAACTTTCAACTTTCAGTCTGTGAGGCGTCGACCCTCAGATTTTGCAATTGATCTATATGGCTACTGCTCTCACGAGACAGAAAATTCACGGTGATTTCTTTCAATCGCTAAATTTCAGCTCACGGTTTGTGTCAGAAACACACCGCTGCTAGGAGTTAGCCAGTAGTCGAGTTCTGATATAGAGCCATATGATGAAGCTCGATCCGCCAATTCTCTGGATTTCTTGCTCCCAGTTATGTCCAAACGGTAAGTCTGGCTTCTTCCTTCGCCGGTATACGCATTCAATCGCTCAAACTATTCTGCCATGATAGTTCACTGCTGGCAGTCGAACACAATATATCTGGTTTTGTCGAGCGTCATGATGGTACTCGCCAGTGCCAACCTTCCGGATAAATCGATTCCTACCGACTCTGTCCAGAATTATGTTCAGACGGTACGTTGGCGCCACTGGTGCTTCCTGCCTCGCCCTCTTGCACCAGCTGATTCTGCCGTACCAGTAACCGAACACAATATATCTCATTTTGTCGAGCCATATGATGAAAAAATTGTCAAACCATTCGACATGTTCCATCGTCCATAAATATTTCCAGACGGCGGTACGTTGTCTGTTTGTTCTTCTTGCCTCGAACATCTACAACAGCTGATTCTGCCGCGACGGCTGTAGCAGTCGAACATGATGCAGGACTTGCTGTTGAGCCATATCTTGAAGTCCAGCACTTTCGATTTGTCCGCATAAATTGCGATGACCCCGTCGCTGCCGTCGATTTAATCTCCATAAATATATTCACCATGTTCGTCCTCTCTTCTTCCGCCTAATCTCAAACAGCTGATTTTGCCGTCAGCGGCTGCTAGAAGTGGCGTACTGTTTTGAGCCAGACGATGAAGCCCGGATGAATCGTTATACCTCTGGAATCAAGGTCCAGAAGATTCTCCATCTTCTCGTCCTATCCAGGCGGATTATCATCTTTCCAGCCTCGCCCCGCTGTGACACCTGATTCTGCCCGAACAACACATGCCTGGATGGTCGAACATATGATGAAGTAAAGCGCTGTTAATTTTGTCCGCAGGTCTTCTTGGGTGATCTCTGGATAAACAAAGGAAACTTGCTGGCACCGCCGCCCCAATCAACTCAGGTAAGTAGCCTTCGTGAATTGCTGGGCATGATTGCAAGAAATTAACGATCATCGCACAGAACACGTCTGTTTGAAAAACGGAATTCTTCTCCGAGAAAATAGGTCGATTATATTACGAGATCGGCTTCGGACATATCGCCTTCATTTCAGACAGCGATGAACTCGGTTGAGCTCGGAACCGCAAATATACCTCGCCAATGGAAGGTGAGCCTGACTGGGCATGATATGAGGGCGTGTAGAACCTGTTCCCTTAGTGAGTCGAGTCTTTACTTGCTTTGCCCAATGAGGCAACCATGCTTACACGCTTATTTTTGTCAGATTTTCCGGTGCCACGGTCACTTGCCACCTCCATCTACTTCCATCTACTTCGACACGGAATAGTGAAGGAGAAATTGCGGTAACTCCGCATAATGCCTACTATTATGTTGAAAACCCTTGCTTCCGAGCCAACCATCTCGGCATTGAGGAGCTATATAAATTGTAGGTCATTTTAATCCAATTCCTCATCTCCTGGATTCAAAATCGTCTTCAGTAGTCCCTAGGATCTCATATCTTCTTGATAAAATGCGCTTTTCGACCCTCGTCCACTTGGCTGTCGTCTGTGGTCTCACTGCAGGTACAGAGGCTACCCTGGGCTTGATGACACGACGCTGACGATGACTCCACCAGCACTGCCTTCAACCAGAGACCTTACTGCCAGAACTATATGGCCTGGCCTCATGGACGTGAGTTTGGATTTTCTGGTTGGTCTGAATCGGTTTTTCAACGGTTCACCAGCAAACCTGCAATGTCACGCCTGAGATGCCCCAAGGTAGTGGTTCATTGCTCTATCATGAAACATTATTGAAACTCACTCTTCTTTCAGAAAACTACGTGACCCCTCTCGTTCGTCTTGATGCCAGAGACGGTCAGGCGTAAGTGATTGTACCTTTCTTTTCATCCATCGACTCATTCACCCGATGACAGTGGTATTCCTCTTACTCTTGACATTGGTATCCGCGATGTCACGACCTGCAATGCTCTTCCTGGGGTTATGGTTGAAATCTGGGGACGTATGTGAAAGAATTTCCTTACTTGAAGATATCTCTAACCTTGTTTTATATAGCAAACGCGTTGGGCCAGTACGGAAGCACTTTCCTCCGAGCTGCGACCCTTTCTACCTCCAACGGAATCGCTGAGATCCAGACTATCTGGCCTGGTCCTACTGCTTCGGCTGCGAGTCATGTTAATGTCGCAGTTCATTCCGGAGCGACCTTGAGCTCTCCCATCATCCACGTTGGACGAATCTACTTCAACGACAACTGGAACAATCTTGTCCTCAACTATGGCGTCTATCAGAGCAACACGGTATTTTTACTTCCCTTTCACGTTGAATTCTTGCTGATTGCTTGGTCATAGAATGCTCGTATGAAAGATTCTGCTGATCCCATGTTCGTCAAGAATGGAAACACTACGGCCAGGCAAGTTGACCTTCTTCCATCTTGCCATCCACAAGCTCATCGGACTGCAGTATCACCTCCATTGGGGATGACTGGATTGACCCAGAAGGCGTCGTCGGATACATCAGTCAGTTGTTTTATCTATCAAATTGCTCTTTGCTGACTTGGTTCAAGCCATCGGGGTCAACCCGCACTAAATGGATTGTACCATTGAAAAAAATTCTTGTAATAGCTCTCAGATGTTTGTAGTAGTTGAATGAAAAAAACTCCGGATCCTTGTTTGATCTCATTGCCATCGGTCGCGGTCTTCAAGTCTACACTTTATTCTGTAGTCACAGAGCAGTTGAAAATGAAATGCATTGAGTTTTATTTCAATAAAGCACCTGAGAGAAGGGGCAAGCACCGCTAAGGATTGTAGTAGTTCAGTAAATAAAAATCGAGTTGTCGCGATCTTGTGACACTTTGCTCTAGAGCGTTGGAGCTTGGGAATCTGGATGGATGTTTTCTGAAATTGGCAATGATTAGATTGACCAGGCTCGTCTGGACCTTTCTTATAGGTTGTGAAACCGCGATTTACGGCCTGTTCGGTGATCATTGCATGGGACCCTTGGAGCTTGACGCTTTAGACCTTGGTCGAGGCCTGTCGAGTTGAAGACATCCTCTCCCTCGGGTTGCCAAATTTGAACGAAACAACCGAAGTTTTTCAGAAAAGAAAAAATTGCGCTAATATACAATGCGTGCAAGATACAAACGGAAAAATGGAAAGAGTCAGATATGCACAGAAAGCAAGGACAGCAGCACGGACAACATCAATCACAATCCATTTCATCTAATTCAAGGTCATCACCACCTTCGAGTTGAGCACGAGCATACAACTCTTCGCGTTTTGTTTCGTCCTGAGTTAGATTTGCTAGCGTGAGCAAAGCTTCAGCGAGCAATGGCTGAAGCTCTTGAGAATCGGGTTTAAATGAAGATGACGCCGAGCCTTTGGCGCGCTCTAAAAACTCGATAGCCTTCATGAGACCATCTCTCGCTTCTTGTGCATCTTCTGAAGCCAGAACCCCATCGTCAGACTCCATGGCGTCCTCTAGAGCTTCCACCTTAGCAGAGCCGACAATGAGCCAGCATCGACCTCGAGCAGCTGTGATTGGTCCTCTCCAGGTGTCCATATCAGCCTCCATCTTCATCTGGTTGAATACCGAATCTGCCCATTGAGCCCAGTATTGCCTTTCTCCAGGCTCTTCCATTTTCTCTGCAATCAGGAGCACTTCAGAAGCGATGGTAAATAGCTCCTTGGGTCGAGAGAAAGAGTCGACAAGGGGGGGCGCAGGAGGATCAGCCGGTGAATGCTGGGGATGAGGCATGTGGAAAATGCCGCGAGAAAATTGGTCCATCGCTAGTACCATGATATCGTTGGCGGAAGCTGTTGACATCGACATACGTCTAGTCACAGGTGGTCGACGAGATGCGATTGTCGCAAAAGGAGATTCAGGCGGCCAATCTGGTTCTTGGTCTGCGAATTCTGCAACAGGTGTTGTCGAAGCAGTGATAGATCCCTCTTTTGTTGCCTTTGCATGACGCGAAAGGGTTTCGTCGGCGATGCAGACCAAGGTTCGACCCCAGACGATGGCCATTCTCCAATCTTCTGGAGGGTCTACGCCTAGCCCGCTAGTTTTACTGGGCAGCGATTCACCCGTTTCGAAGACGTCTAGTGCAGCGAGCCAGTATGGTATCGGTGTATCGGGTTCTCCTTCTAAAGCCAGCGATGGATCCTGCAAGATAAGATTTCCAAACAAGAATAGCGCGGTGCCGAGAATAGCATGGAAGGCTGTTGGTATTTCGATGCATTTACTGTTGAAAAATAAGAATCAAAGCATAGTCCGAAGTAGAAAGGAAATCACCATTTTTTGCGTGGTTTATCCTCGCCATCAGGTGAATAAGGCCTGGGGGTAGAGTAGAGAACCGATGGGTCCTCGTGAAATATGAGGAACCTATGGCATTCATGAATGACGCCACGAATTAGAGGCAATGCTTCGGCAGCATCCTCAGCTGCGGAAACGATGAGCAGGTTAGAAAAAAGAACAAGAGAAAAAAATACATTCATATTGTTCTGCTGCCTTGTTGAAGAGTTCCTTTAGGTCTTCCCAATCCTCCAAGTCACAAGTAGTTTTTGTTTCAGAGCCTGCCGCTGCCGTTGATGAGGAATCCATGATCCTCGTCCGACGGTCCCAGCAACTTTCCCGAGCAGGTCGGGGACTGCACTGACGAGAATAATCCCAGTAATAGATATCCTCCTGATCGCTCTCGTCTGTACTGTCCGATTGTGAATATCTTCGTCTCTTCAAGCTGGACAAGCTCGAATCGCTGTCCGAGTCGTCGATGCTGTCTGAGGGCTTCGGTTTGTGACGTGTTGTGGCAGTCACGCGGGCCTTCCATAACCCTTTTGGTCGTCTCTTGGTCGACACTGGCATCGTCGTTGAAGATGGCAGTGGCAATCTTCGGAGGGAAAACATGATCAGTGCATGGTTTCCCAAAGGATATTTATTCGAGCCGCCAGACTCATCTCGGTATGAGATTCTGGACCACAGCATCGGCTTTGTCTAGACCTTTTGATTTGATTGGTCCGCCATTGCCGAACCAATCATACGAGTGAATCCAGACCAATCCAGAAATACCATGTTTTTTGGATGAAACTAACATGCCAAGGGATTCCCTGAAGCTCTCTGGCTATCACAATGTAGTCGTTAAATTTCTAGATTTTTCTCGAGCAACTTCGGTTCTCAATTGCGTTGTGGACCGTGATTCAGTCTCGGCCGTTCACTGGTCAGGCTCCCCACACTGCTACCGGTCAGGCACCTTCTGCGAAACTAATTCCGAGACGGGATTGTCTCACTGTTGTCTCGAGCGCCCAGATCCGCTTAAAGCGACCTAGAGAGACTATCAAGAAATCAAATGCTGCGCTGAGAGACATTATTGTTATTGACCTAGATAAAGGTGGCGGTCTAGACAATCGGGTACAAGGAATCAAAGTGTGGAGTCGCAGCAGCCAATCCAATTTGCTTACACACCTTTATAAACTCATTTTTCATCGTTTATTACTGACACGTGGTACAATACGTGATACGTGGTACGTAAAACCTGGTGATTTTCGTGCTTCCTGGTACTTGATACCTGGTATAAAGTACAGAATTTCAACTGCTACTAGATTAATTACTGGACTATAAAAGTGTGTGCAGTCCCATGAAGATCCAGGTTTCAGTGAAACCATGTTTGATCACACTGGTCATGATTGTCACAGCTTCCTGGTCCTTGACATGACATTTCTTACTTTCGGACTCTTGGCTTGTAAGCAGTACATTGAATATGAGAGGTCAATTATAAGGTTTTCAAAGGTTACAATTCAGGTTGTGAAAGGTTTGAAAGGTCAACGGTCCAGACAGTGTTACTATGGGGGCTGGCAAAATGTTCCCGGATCAAAGTTCGGCAGCCGCTCGGAGTTTGAAATTCCATCGATAATTGACGCGCCCGCGCTCTGTCGGGATGATAAGCTTCTGCTCCCTCCATCATGCGGCTTACAATGGCCCAGCTCAAGGCTATTATTCAGAAGCTACATGAAAACAGTGCAACTGCAGCAGACTTTTTTCTTGGTATGGTCCAGGTGGCAGGAGGCTCTGAAGTATCTACTGCAGGTTCTGGGGCTTCCATGGAGAAGAGAGACCAAAAAGAAGGTGAATTATTAAGAGAATAATAGAATAAGCAAAAGGAGCATGGCTCGACAGCGCTGTGGACGCGACCAGGAGTACAGTCACCTGGTGGGAAGCAAACAGATTTCAAGCTCCGAGCGGTTGCCGATTTTGATGCCGGGAACATTTTGCCCCCATACGATGTACAGCAAAACGTTCAGAAAAATCTGATTGGTCCATCAAAAAAATCATGTGATATAGTTCCTTTTTGATTTTTAACCTCTTTTGACCTCAATTCCCTCGTATCGTTGGCGTCACACCATATCGGGGGTTGGTTTTAGGAGCCTGGGTTTGAGCATGAAAAAATAAAGTGCCTACCATTTTTGATGTCCCAGGCTTTATATGCCCTTGCCAAACCTTTAACAACCTTTAAAACCTCTTTCAGACCTTCAAATATATGGGCCCACCTCTTGTTGACCTTTAAAGGTTTTGGGGCTTCGGAAAGGTCTTGGCAGGAATCAGGTACGAGGCATCAATTTTTATCACATCACAAGGTAAGTGGCTGTGACCACGTTACCATTGACGCTCGACTCAAACCTGGTTGTCTTGCTTTCCAGGAGTCACGTACCTGTCAGTACTTGTTAAAATACCAGTTGTTAAGCATAATGAAGTACTATTTTCCGATGAAAAATAAGGTCATACACCTTTACAGCGCCATCTCTGAGACATGAAGGCCTGGACCATGTCATATCTGCTGATTTGACCGAACATGAGCTATCCGGGTCGCCTTTGAGGCATTGGTTTTTTTAACTGAGAAACACCCCGGACAGTTTTCTTCTGCAGCATTTCTGCAAAGACGAGAATCGCGCCGGGACATGATTGGCTACGAGAGGTCGTTGCTAGATTTAAAGTTGAAGTAGAAGGTCATCGGCCCGTTGACCGCTTCTCGACTCTGTGGTCTCGAACGACCTTAAAACCTCCCATGGCACCAAGTTACTGACGATTATCAGAAGCTTCTTATGGCTTTCACAGATTCTTAGCCTATGAGATTGCTCCAAACACGATTGGTATTGGTCAAAAGGACATGAGAACATACCTGGGCTAGACCTGCTTTGCTCGTTGTCGCGTTCATCGCCATTCCGAACGGGATCCTATCGTAATGGCACCGAGCTTGTTTCATTGTTGCCTCCTGTTCCAAAAGCGGATCGCAGAGGATCTCAGGTTTTGGAAACCTATATAGACCAGCGTAAACCATTAGGTGAGATTTCAGTGATCCAGGTCGGGCGGACGTGACGTGTCAGTGTAGCTTTGAAAAGAAATTGTCAGCTTGAGGTGTTTTTAACGGGAGTCCATCGTTCATCGTCCATTTTCAAGCTTCACGAATCAGACGATGACAATGAACTTGATGATGTTCCTAGTAGTTGGTTGAAGTTGCACGCTGCACGTGCGCACTTATATTCCCACGATCAAATTTTTCGCGCTGGTTCCGACTATGGAGGCAAGCATCGGTGAACCGTTTTCTCTATCCAACTATGGACTAGCCAAGCTCCCAAAAGGCCAAGAAGCACTATCTCCGGTATATGCATCATACCAAACAGCCTCAGGAAGCTCAGAAGGATATGCGACTATCGCAGCGCAAGGCAACGGAGTCCATGTCTTCGACGTGAGTTCTCTTTCCTCCACCCCATTTGATGTCTCTAAACTCGATATATTAGATTTCCTCCCTTCACCCCATTGTTTCCCACAATTGTGGCCCTACGATGACATTCTCTTGCCCACCAATTTCAGAGTTTACTGTCGATGGTACAGATCAGATCTGCACGACCTATGCTTCAATAGCATCCGCCGATGCTTTACTTGGTTCGATATCAATATGGAAGGAACCAATCACAGGTGCTCTGACAGAGAGAGCAGCCCAGAAGAGAAAATCTGTCGAGGTATGTGCACTGAAATATAACCGCGATTGTTGACTCAAAGAATGTAGATTCCACATACAGTGGTATCTCTTCATACTTCTACTCAAGTTCCGTCACGGATATTTGCTCTTTCGCCGCAAGGTGATCTCAGTGTCCTCGATGCAGAAGGACAGTTGTTGAAGAGCTCCAGCACGCCATTCGTGGACCATACCTTCTGTCAAACCTTCGTGTTATCTCGAACATCATGTTCCTTCCTCCCCTCCCAAACCGCGCCGCGGGCTGCGATTTTCGTACGAGTGGCAGCTTTAAAGTGTTCAGCTCAGATACGGGTGTCCCTTTTTGACGACCAAGATAATCTCGTCGAGCTACAAACGCTGGAAATATCAATAGATGGCAAAGTAGGTATCTTCTAGTGGTCTTTACCAGACCCATAGCTGACAGCTCTCCAGCAAATACTGAAAGTAACTCTAAGCCCAACTGGACTGCTCAGCATTCTCTGTAAGCCAGTCACATCTCGCTGAATTGATTCTCATCCTTTTCTAGGTCCTGATGCCTCTTGGCACTGTTATCAACTCGAATGTCGGGATACTTTCGCCATCGAGGTCAACGCTGTCGCCGATCCCATGCGCTTAGGCGCCCTTTCATTCGTAACCTTGCCATCTCAGCGTGGAGGAGAAGTTTCTCTCCTGTCTTGTGGATCATCTATTGTCCTTCTGGCAGCAGTAACTGCAACACCGACACGAGACATTGTTCTGTTGCTCTGGGACATGCAATATTCTGTCCTTCTGGCCTCGCAAGTCTTCGCTCTGCCATCACGTTCATCCGACGAGAAGACTGGGGTTTCTCTCGAGCTTATACCAGCAACACAATCTCATGTCCTTCTCATTATAACCCCTGCCAGCGGAAAGCGCCAAACCACTGCCTCCTCGTTACGCTCTAGTATCCTCGTCATTCCAATAAAATCCCCTTCAAAGTCGACAATTGCCAATGCAATGGGTCGCGCTTCAGCTGGAGCTCCATGGCTTGCCTCGGAGCTTGAAGTGTCTGGTTCACGCAGCACTCCATACGACGCGGGCCAGATTAAATTGCTCGCAGACATGCGCTCAGCTGTGCAACAAAATCGGCCTCAAGCTGCGAACGAGAGCTTCTTTGAATGGCAAAAACGGGAAATCGTTGATGGAGAAAAAAGTTTGGAGGGTCAAAAGCCAGTCGTTTTGGGATACGGTCTGGTCAAGGAGCTGTTGAATATCGTCCTGCAGCCCAATATGCCTGCCAACGCCATATATTCTTCCGACATTGTTTTGCATCTGCTACAACGACGATTAGTGAGCGCAACAATGGTTGATTTCGGACTTCTGCGGCTACTTCGCATGCGGAATGATTGGGTGAGTAATGATTTGTCTGATATCTACAATGATTGAACTAGTTTCTAGAAATCGATAGAGCAGGCCTTTACCACTGTTCTCGACATTCCTGAACCAGAGATCGTCGAAACTCTTGCATTCGTTGTTGCCCATTACCGACAGTCGAAATCGGCCGATTCCATGCAAATCGACTCTCTTCCTGAAATCCCTGCACTTTCCGATTTCCTGCGGCTCTGTGTCGCCTACTCTTCGTCGCATATACCGATGCGATTGGCAATTCGGAGGTACCTCTCGGACGGAGATGATTTGGTATGCATATTGGAGATTCTGGGCAACTGGATGAAGATATTGGAGGGTCAAGAGCAAAAGTACCTTCCCTCATTGAAGTCTTTGACGAATAATGAGCATGGTATACCTGTTGTTCAAGACCCAGGCAAGAAAGCTGCCGCTGGTGGCATACCTTCATTGGACAATGTCAGTTTCTAGTCCCTTGCCAGACCTTATTCGCTGATATCTTACGCAGATTGTGACCTTTGTTCAAATGATCCTTGACGCATCATTCGTGACGCTGGTTCAGCATCAATCGTCTCATCGGATTCTAAAAAAGATACAGGCTCATATCGAACCACAAGTCGCGTCTTTGGAAGACAGTGAACGACTACGGGGTCCTCTGACTCCATTTGCCAAGTTCCACGCGCAAACTCTACGAGATGCTCGAGATGGCTTTCCCGCAGGCGGTACTCAAGGAGATTGGCGACAGAGAAAACGAAATATGCACGAGCAGGCTGGGATCGCAATTGGTATGTACCAGCTGGAAGAGCTTGTACTGTAACAAATACCAAGTAACAAACCGTCGGAAACTGCTTCCTCGGAGGCAAAAGACAATACTAGCGAAAAGAGCAATGACACGTCTTGGGTTGCTGCTAGTGTCTGACAAGCCGTCAAATGAAAGATGCCAAAGGCACCAGCAGCTATCAACGGTCACGAGAAGCGTCTGCACTGGATGACTGCTATGTCAAGAGAAACCAACTCCAGCAGCGCCACAAAAAGTAAAATACAATGAGCTCGATTCGAATAGGTCAGGCTTCTAACGGGCAAAGGTAGTCAACCTTTGATAGCCCTTTGTTTACCGACTGCCACAAGCGCTACTCGGACTTCACCCGGCTTTTACGCGAAAGATGAGGCACTGGCAACAGCGAGGCGAAAAAGATACCTGGGGCAAGCTTTACTCGGACCCACTCCAGCATTAGCGAAGTATGGGTAACTGGCAACAGCAGGAGCTACTCGGACTCCACCTAGCTTTTACGCTAACAGTGGGCACTGGCAGCAAAGGTATCAAAGAGCCGACGCAACTATACTCGGTCTCACCCGAGAGTGAGAAGCTGGCAAGTAAGGCGCTCTCCTCGGATTCATCCCCAATAAAGGTGAATAACTGGAAGAAGCAGCCATGCGTAGCGGGAGAAGGAAATATAACTAGAAGAGTGCATGAAGGGGAGAGGAAAGACCGAGGGCAGCGTGTACGGTTGCCGAGCAGGCTCAGGCAGGATTCTCGTGACGTGTGACGTGGTTCGGCTTAGCTGGGCGATATTCGGGTGAGCTGGGGCGGCTCAAGTTCGAATTATACGTCTGGATTCGACAAGATTAGATGAAGATATGATGTCAACGTGAACACGTGGACGGCGGAGTTCTTGCTCCCATAATGGTGTCGTATGTTTTTCCTGTTCTTCCCATCAATATGGATGTCCACTTTGTACAGCTGCCTTATTCCTCACTCGACCATATGTTTCCACCACTATGATTTCTTCAACTCCAAGTAAATGGCTAGCCATGTACCTGGCCAGAGCTTAATGTCCATTCAAACCTTCAAGCATTTTCCTTGTTCTTCGGCTATTTGTCCTTTCTTGCGAAGTTTCCAGCGGCATTTCAGGGAGGTATCTTTCATTCCTCTGTGCTTGCTCACCTACTGTCTCATTGAATATTACCTCTAACTATTGATTAAGCTTCCGCTGATCACACTTGAGTTTTCTGCCTCAAAAAGCCTTACTCTTCGCCGATTTTCCTGTCTCTCCTGCCACCATGACTTGCTGTGATGGCTGTGGCACTGATTTCCCTCTTCTCCAGCTCTCTACATGTCACAAATGTGTTAAGCTCAAGGCGGCGTCGGTCAATGCGTGCAAGGCAATCCAGGTAAGCTCCCAGCGACATGCTCTTCACGTTCTGATCAATTTCAGGACAAACCGCAATGCTAAGGATGTAGTGTTTGTTATCCCTTTCTAGACGGAGACTACTGCGGTCGTTGCAAAGCTGCCTTGGGGCTTGAATCAAATAGACGTGGTATGTCTTACTTCACTATTTGTCAATCTCTTCAATATTCTTACCCCAAGCCAAAGATCAACGTGCCGTTGCGGCCGCTGTCACTGAGCGAGCTGCAGTCCACGAGCGAGGTGCGTCAGAGCACCGTCTCCATCAACCAAGCTCGAAACAAAACCAGGCTCTCCAGTCTGCAAGTTCCGTCAACGCCAAAATGGGCAACCTTCGAAAGCTCAATAAACAAGACTCTATTCGCGTTGAAGCAACATTGTAACTTGCTACCAAGGAAAGGCTTCCCAAAAAGGTATGAACATTTGTTTCGATATTCGATCTTCTGCTTTGCTAAATCTAGATATACAGTCAGGCCTACCGCCATACTCCAATACTTACGATAGATATGCTTCCGTTGACTCTGTTCTCGTTGATATTGTCACGGACTTCATATTGTCACGGAACTGAAGTCAGTAAAAACATACGACATTATTATAAATTGAGGCTCCGCCAAAGGACGTGTTCCCGCCCAAATCCATCGCACCTGAGACTTCAAAAAGAAATGCCGACCAATATCTTCATCTAATCTTGTCTAATCTAGACGTATAAATCGACTTGAGTCGTCCCAGCTCACCCGAATATCGCCCAGCTAAGCCGAACCACGTCACACGTCACGAGAATCCTGCCTGAGCCTGCTCGGCAACCGTAAGCGTGTTAACCGGCCTGTAAAGGAAGTCAGTATAGGAAATCTGGGAATATCACTTATCTGGGGTATGAAGAAAGAAAACTTGCTCTTTATAAATAGAAAAGGAGTTTCTCACGTGTCAAAGCGAAAAATGTTCACCGCCACAGATAAATGTGCACTGCCACTAGGCTCCTAAACTGTCGATTGTTGAATGGATTCAACAAGGAAATTTTATACAATAAATTTGCCCTAGTTGCTTCCCGGTGAAAATGTGCTCAGATCATCTGCGCCACCTAAGAGACGCTCTCGAATGACTAAAGATAGTCTACGCCACAGTTGAGTGATTGATCTGTTAACTGGAATTGAAGAGACATTGTAGCTCGTTGTGATAGCAATCTGAATCCAGTTCCCCCGGAATGTTTTTTTCCGTCCTGAATCAATCATGTCCTTCGAATTATTTGCATGTACAGGTTATATGGCTAAACACTTTCGTGTAACATCTCGAGTAGGCCGTGCAACTAGCTGTTTTAAATGTTTGATTCGTCACTGGCCAAAGCCCCCGCATTCAATTGCCTCTGGCTCTCGCGTTGCATCTCAATTTTCTGCGATTCTGTATCCATTTCAGATATCTCGTCGGAAAGACAGTAAGTATGGACCGGCCATTCGCAGCATAATGTACTAGAATAAAAGAAAATATCCGTACTACTTATTAAAACAGGCTTCTGCACTTCTCCCCTTCGAATGCCAAGTTGCATCTTCCGCTGTCAACAATGACATCGACCTTGTCACCCTCTTTGGACCAATCTCCCATCTCACCGACAAAGTAGCCCCGAACCTGACTGGATTCTGTCAGAATGGTTGCTGAATTCAGCAGTTCCCTTGAAAGCATAATGTGGTTTTGCAAATTTCCAGCATTGACGGTTATCACGATCATACCATGAAATGAACGTGGAAGCTGTAGGGAAACCTGGCCGTCGACTCCGACTGCACGAAGATGAAAGGCAGGTCGGTGAGAATCTGGAGTATGCTGAAAAGAACAATGAGTTAAGGTAACAGTTAGTCAAGAAAAGGACAACTTACAATTCTTGCACTAACTGGAAACGTATTATGCCCTCCGCCGCAGAGCCCAAGATACATGGTCGCTCGAGGACCACAACCCTCGGCGACCAGATAGATATCCACGTCAATGCCGCCATTATCAACCTCCAACTTGAGATTTCTCCTGGTTGTTTCACTTGGAGACAGTGCTGGAAGCAATTCTGGGGGGATATGCAGGAATGAATCGATAGCAAAAGTCCCTGTGATAGATGAACTCTGGCGAGAGAAAAAAAGCCGTCTTTTCTGGGTGCTTTTGCGGTGGATAGAGACATGGTTGGTTGCATGGCACTTGACGAGCAATGAACTTTTGGTCGTCACGGTTTTCGTGAAACTCGTAACCGAGGATTCTGGTGGACGATTCGGCTTCGGGGGATATGGTTCGCCGGCATAAGTGAGAAGATAACCCTGAGAGGTCAGAGCCATTAGTTGTGGTACAGGCAGAGCTCGAGGAGTGGTCGTAGTCTGAGATTCTGTAGATTTGCAGAGCGCAGTTTCTGATGCCTCTGGAGTGACTGGTCTACTTGGTGCCGAAACCAGACTGAGTTCAGAGCCACTGTTAGAGGAATGTCCTTCGCTCGTATATGTGGGTGGCCGAATACCGGATTCCAGGGACTGTCGACCTTCCGAGGCCATGGTTGAAGAGGTCAAGTGCGGTCAAGAGAAAGTTTAAAGTTAATTCAATTTTTACGTTGGCTATGAGTTCCCCGTCCATATTCCAGAAAGAAAAATCCGAGTGTCGAAGGAAATAATCCACTGTGTTGGCCAGGGTGAAGCGTGTTCATGAAGGAAGCAGCTGAAGTGGGTTGGCTTACGTGATCTTTAGTCGCTTGCTCTCCCTCTTCATGTCAGTGTTGATCCAGAGGCCTCTCCGAGGCTCGCGTATTTCCTCATTCTACCCCATCAAAAGCTTGCCATCGCTGGCCTCGCTGGATAGCGCGTTTCAACTCCAAGAATACATCTCCTTGTTGATTCGTCTCGACGTGCATGATGTCGACACTATCGTTTCTGTTCCGGGGAAGGAAAAGGAAAAGTCCGAAGGCGATGAACAACAGGACAAGAAAAGCGACGTGACGGTTGATGAGGCCTGTTGGATATATGAGCAGCTCAGGTTCGTGTTCTACAACCAGTCCTCCTCAAATAAAACTCATTACTCGACAGGCGGCTTGCTCAAGATTTAACGCATCCTCTTATCACCATGCTTCAACAAGAATGTAACCGCTCATCTTGTCCAGAAATGAAGGCTGGAGAATGGCTTTACCTCTGTGTTGCTCACGGAAATGACGGCGCCATGGAGGTACTTTCGGCCATTGTTGTTCCTTTTTCATGCAACCTGACCCCGGTTTCAAGCAATGCTGCGCCATTGACTACATTTTACACACCCTGGACAGCGCTACGGCTCTGCTAAATTCACCTCGCGCTTTCCCTTCTCGGTTCGTCCTCTGAATCAACGACCTGGAATTTTCCTGACCGTTTATCCAGCCTTCAAATACCTCAAACCTCGAACCGTCACTTCTCATCCCTTGCTCGACGTCTCGGTCGCATATTTGCTCACGCGTACTTCCACCATCGCGAAGCATTCGAGCAAGCAGAGGCAGAATCATCTCTATACGCTCGTTTCTTGGCTCTCACATCGAAATTCGACCTGGTCCCTGCCGAATTCTTGGTTATACCACCCAGAATGAGCTCGCTGAATGTCGATCCGCCGCGGTTGCTCGGTGCTGCAGTTAATGTTGAGGCCGAGACCAAGACAGAGAGCGAAGAGGGCAAGGAAGCCGGGGCTGAGCCCGAGACATCCAGTCCACCAGGTCTCGGCGCTGAGAGCCCACGGAAGGTTGGGCGAAACCGGACAGATACCATGATCCTCAGCGACCTTTACAATGCAGAAGAGCAGCCCAAACCAGACCCTGATACAGACAAGCTGGCTTTGGATCTGGACAAAACCGAATCTATTCATGGGAACGAGGAAGAAGAGGACCCTCTTGACACACCAGTCGACTTTGAGCGAAGAGGTATATCTCTCTCCGAACTCATGAGTACCGGTTCCTCTGGTGACTTTTCATTCATGACCGGCGATCTATCACTCGCGCCAGGCCAAAATGACCCTTCATCAACGTCGCCTCCGGATTCACCTACAGAAGAAATGGACATTACGGCTGAAGAAGACGGACAACCCATCATCTCTCCTTCGTCTTCGACCGCACCGCAAGATGATTATCCTGACATCTTCCAGGTTTCTCAGGCGGAGGAAGAGGCGGTCGAGACTTACGACGAAGGTCAGACGAAAGCTTCTGAAGAAGTTCCTGAATCGACAATGGAAGAACAGTCCCCAGCAGAAAAGGAAGCTCCAGCGGAAGAGCAGGCTCCAGCGGAAACGCAGGCTCCAGCGGAAAAGCAGGCTCCAGCTCCGAATGAACAAGCGATGGTTCCAGTGGAAAGCAATGGTGCGTGGTAGACTGTTTCTGCAGTAATGGCTGTTTACCGTTCGCGAACCAGCTGTTAACACGACGAAACCAGATGTAGAAACTGAGACGGAACCTACTACAGCTTCAGAATCATCTACAGTGACGATACCCGAGACGACGGTGCAAGACGCAGTAGCAGAGAAGGAGGTCACCGAGGCTGCCCCAGCTGAGCCAAAAGCAGACACTGCTGCAGAAGTAGAGACTGCCTAGCGCCTTGGAATGAACCATCATGATTAATTATATTGATTGACGATTTTGTTTGGACACAAAATGACAGAGCTGGTTCTCCAAAAAAAGTAGATAGCGAATTCCTAGTCTCGTTAACCAGACTCAACGACAGGTAAAGAAAAGTCGTTCCCCTGTGCAGCGAATTCCCATGACGTCGCGCTTCTGCTCTTCAAACCGGCGTCGGTCAAAGTTGAGCCAGTTCTCTCATGTCGTCCACGATTCCCACCTTGGCGGATAATGCAGTTCTCATTCTACACGCTTCAATAATCATTGACGCGCCCGTGGAGAAGGTAAACCAGCCTCTATGGAAAGAGAATATAATCGTTAATGTCTCTAGGTCTGGGATATCCTTCTCGACTTTCCGTCGTACGAAAAATGGTGTGAATTCCGAGTGTTCATTCTTGATCATTCCAGCTTATTTCGTTCAGGAATGCCTTTGTGTAACTATTTCCTCAAATCTGAGCCTGCTATCCACTCAACTCCAACGGCAGACGCGCTCAAACCATCATCGACCCTCAAACCGGCGCTGCATTGGCTTCCCAGACTTTAACAGGACCAGGGCAGAAAATGCGACTCAACACTCATCTTCCACCGACCCTTGGAGAAGGTTCCTTCTTCCAGAAGAACACGACCCACGTTTTGTCGATAGCTATGGACCCAATCAATCACCGAGCTGCCTGGATAACCACCACTCCAAAGTTTTTGCTTTACGCAGAACGTTGGCAAACCTTGACTGTCTTGGAGGATGGAAAAGTCAAATACGACACTATCGAGACTTTTCAAGGGATCCTTGCCTACTTTGTCAAGTGGTTTGTCGGAAGTAATCTCCGCCTTGCTTTCAAAGCTATGGCTGAAGGATTGAAGAACCGGGCGGAGGCTCAGCAGTAGGAGTGTCTCTCTGTGTCATTTATCATTCATGTTGCTCATATTCATTGTCCTTGAGATTGTGCTATGATCAATTATGCATGTTCCAGACATATCCTAAAAAGATACCAGTCATTTTATACCAACATCTCCTCCAACCCATCCGCAAATTCGGTCCAGAACTGATCTACGACTTCTCTTTCGAAAGCATTCTCGTCATACATGAGGTCCAGCCACAATTTCCCGAGAAAAGTGTATCCATAAATGAGCATGCCTCCACTTCGCTGTCGAGGAGCTCCAGACATAGTGTGGAGCTTGATGCTTGGGTATTCTTTAGTTTGGTATAAAATATCCAAATTCCCGAGCACAGAGACACCGATAAGACAAGTGGAAGGAGTCACAGACGTCTTTTTTTTCGGTGGCTGCTGAAGCTGCAAGAGACGTGACGCCACAGATTTTGCGGTCTCATTAGAGAACACTGTCGGCTGAGTGAGAGGTGTTGATGGTGGTGAAAGAGCTGTCGCAGTCCGGTCATCAGCCTCTGCCCATTGCCTGGCTCTCAGCACTCGCTGTCTCGCCATCTCATTCTGACGAGAAACCAACAAAGGACTCTTTCCTACTCGCATCGACTGATCCTTGGCCATTTTTGCCCGATGCCAGAATGTTCTTTTCACTCTCTCCTTGTCACCAGACTTTGGGAAAAACGCTGGCAGAACCACATTGAAATATCCAATGGATAGGAAGTGATACGAATCCCTCGGTAATGCTCTTGGATAGAGATAAGGTCGCAAGCTCATCGCAGAGTATATCATTCTGAATACCGGTCAGTTTCAGTTTTGTCGTATACATTGAAAATTACTCACACAGGCAATTCAGGCTGCAGTCGGGTACCCCATGTTCTAGCCCATGCCAAGTTTGTAATGGCGAAGAAAGCGCTCGAAATGGACAAGCAGTTCGATTTGCACGCCTTCAGCATCGTCTTGCTCTTCTCTTCTTCGATGATCTTGCGTCGTATGAGAATTTTCCGTGGCCCGTGCCTTTTCGGAAATGTCTGACCACCAATCTGCTGTCTCTGGTGATTCTCAAAATCCACTTTCGACGCAGCAAAGCGAAACCTCTGATTTGTTTCAGGCGCTGGTGGCAGTTGCTCCTCTACTGCCGGTGGAAGACCTTGAGGCTCCTCGACTCCCCAGCGGCCCTTTAGCTCTTGGGTCAAGATTTCCGTCAAATCTCTATTCGTCAGTGCCTCATTCCCCACAAGTTTGAACAAATCATTGAACAAATGATTCAGGGACATTCCGTCACCAATACAGTGGGTCGCCATGATGAAAATATCAAAATCTTGTGCTTCCTGGACGATATCCGTGGAATTTCCGTGGAAGAAAGAGGTCGGAGAAAGAGGTGGAGACGGTAATGGCACAGAAGCTTCATTGGCTTCCGTCGTTGAACGAG
Organism: Mycena floridula; assembly: GCA_029320655.1. Classification (NCBI taxonomy): domain Eukaryota; kingdom Fungi; phylum Basidiomycota; class Agaricomycetes; order Agaricales; family Mycenaceae; genus Mycena; species Mycena floridula. Next base: position 4,887,711 of record JARIHS010000001.1, read on the forward strand.
AAATGACGAGTTGTGAAAGCTTGTCATCCAAGAGCTGCCTTGGACCGTTTAGCTGACTAGTCAAATCAGAGGTAAGAATTCCGAGGTTCTTGTTGGCATCTGCTAAGGCTTCTTTGGCAGATGCGAAGGAGGTGTATCTGCAATATTCTGAATCTAGCGTCCAGAATGGTTTAGTTGAGACGTACTGGAATCTGATGTCGTCGTACGCCAACATCTTTATTTTGCATGCCAGAAGCGGATGTCTGCTTCTCAGAATGGCCCAGACCGTCGAGATACGATCTCTCTCGACGAGCCACGGTGGACACTTGAAACCAAGAGAAAGTGTCCTGGATGAATGGGATTAGCTGGGAATATTCGACGTGAAAGGAGTACTTGCATGTCGTTGGCTCCAGCTTCCCTCGAAGGCAAGTAGTATGATGCCTCTGTAAGCCCGAGCTGTCGCTCGAAAGTCCTGGATTTGAAACCACATTCTCTCAAGCCATTATCCGACATTGGAAAGGTTGGGGCCAGATCATTGAAGCCGCTGGTCGGCCTTTATTCTTGAAAATTCAGGGGCGCTCTCACATTTATCTTGAGCGCCGCCGCCGATCGCGACCCAGCATAGGGCCCGTCGATCTTGTGTAGAAAGACCAGGACTGGGTCCAAGACCAGCAAGCAGCGGCGCGACTCCATTACAGAGTTTGATCTGCCAAATTGACGTGCAAGTCAAAGCGACTTTGGCGGTCGCGGATCAAGTCCTTCCCGATTGAAAATAATTTGAGCAGCTACACTAATACACAACAGATGATATATAAATTTAAATTCTGAATATCCAGAGCGAGAAAAAACCTGAAGAAGCGCAAGAAAAGAAAAGAAAAACACTGCAATCGCAGAGAAAATATATACTAGATCATCAGAATCCGATTGTTCCATCCCCGAGATGGGTGTCATGAACCATGTTGCCGGCACTTGGCTGAGAAGGATTGAAGTCGGGGGTATTGGACATTCCAGCGCCAGAAGTTGGGAAATACCAGCCAACATCAGCGTCCGAATCTGGACCGGTTCCACCTCCATTTATGACGCCCATAGCGTTCATTGCCCCGACAAAGCCAGAACCCATTCCAGCCAATCCCATTCCAGCAAGGCCAAAGCCCATGCTCATCACTGCCATCCCACTGTTAAACATGCCACCGAGGCCAGAATTGAGGTTATCGGGAAAAGCGCCATGGTTCGCAAGGTTATCGCCAAGTTCCGACGAATGAAACGTATTGACCTCATTGCCACAAGTGCGATTCTCGACCGAGGAAAGGTGATGAGACTGGTGAAGATGGTGGTGTTGATCTAAATCTAATTGTAGTCCCGAAGAGCTCTGCATGGGAATCGTCGACCCCGACGTAACCGTCGGGTCAAGATCCATAGGTAAAGAGCCGTGAAGATTCGGCTGCTCTGACCTCAAACCGGTGTCATTATCCATTCCACCAATCCCAGGACCAAGGCTAGCCAAAAATGCCTCCCAGTTTTCGCCATTTGGATCGAAAGCACCGAGCGGCGAAGATCCTGTTTCAATTGGTTCAGATGTTCCATCATGAGAAACAAGTTGACCGTGTAGGTCAATCTGATTTGGGAGTGGATGTGATTGGTCTCCATCGGTGGAACCAGAGGGAATTAATCCGCTGACACTACCGCTCAGGCCATTTGCAGCTCGCTTTCTCCTCTGTGCTTCCTTCATTTGGATCAAGCTCCCAGTCGCGTATCTGTCGCCTCCATCCTCATCGTCCTGGTGGAATGATCCCCGATGATCCCACCAATTTTCTTTATCGCGAGCATTTTCTCTGCCGTCATCTTCAGTAACACCTTTGAGAAAAGAAGCCGGAGAAGATTGATTGTCACGGTGACTCTGTGCCACATTAAAACCGCTGTTGAATGGCAGAGATGAAGACCCAGGATTGGTACCCGACTGCCACGATGCAGCCCAGGATCCAGAACTTGCCCACATAGCTCGTCTCTGACGGTCAACGGGCGTCCCTTTTCCCATTCCATTCCGTCGAATCTTTCGGGGAGTTCGTCGAAGAGGCGTCTGGGGAGCTTGCTCTGAAGAGCCAACAGACGAACTGGACGAGGCCTGGGAAGCACCGGCTTCGTCGTCTTCGTCGGCTTCATCGTCTTCCATGACATCGAAGCTAAGTGGCAAATTGACCTTGACACTGGAAAGTCGGGGAAGTGGTAAAGGAAACAGAGGCATCGAGATTGACTGCATTGGGGGAGGCGTCTGAAGGTCGAATGGCTGTGAAGGCGATGAAGAGTCTGAAAATGAAGTTGACCAATCATTCTCGGAGACAGAAGGGGCTGGTGACGACAAAGCAAAGGCGGTCATTAAAGTAGAGGTGTTTTGAGAAGGTGAGGTTGGCTCGACGGTCTTGTTGATTGAAACTTCTGACAGCGAAGAAGTCAACTCTGCGTTGAAATCTCCATCGACGGTCATTATCGACTCGTCGCTGTCATCATCATCATCGGTGTCTTCCTCATCCTCGTCGACGCATATCCGATTGCGAGATGGACAAGAAATATCTTCATCCTCGTCGTCAGACGTCAACTCGAAATCGTAATACTCTTCCTGCAAAAAAGATTGGTCTTGGTCACCGCCGCCGCTCTCATCATCATGGTGTGGATTCCAGACTCTCCAGCATTTCGGCGGCAACCCATGGACGGAAAAGTAGTCGTCCGCCTCTTGAGCGACAATGGTCCGAATGACATTCCGAGGATAATATTTCTCGCTATTCAAATGAGTCAGTCATAACAAATTAGAACTGACTATATAAACTCACACTTCGTAGACCCTCATCTTACATGCCATTACCCACAATGAAGGCTGGCTAGGTTTACGAGGGACTGGCGACTGTTGTGGAACGTAGCTTTCCTGATTCTGGTGTGATTCAGGAAGAAGCTGCTGCTCTGTGGTCTGGGTCTCTGGAGTAGACAAAAGGTTGGTATCAAAGGAAAGAGGAGGGCATATTTCGCTGGGATATGTGGGAGAATTAGGTTCCGGTGTGTTCCATCCTGTTGTTGTTTCTCTTTGGATTGGTTTTTCTGCCGGATTGGCAATACCAATGTCTATGATATCGAGGGGAAGGGGATATGTCGCTGGATTTAACGGAGGAGATGAAGGCGGTGTAGTTGGTGGTGAGCAATTACTCGTCGAAATTGTGGGTGGCTGTCGGTTCGATAATTGACCAATTCTAGCTGAAGAGCGAGTCGCAATCTTCTGTGGCGCAGCCGTTGTGCCTACATGCCCCGGTGACTTTATTTCCGCCGCATGTTTAGACTGGGAATGATGTCAATTAACGATGAAAGGAAGACGTGATCGTAAAAGACGCACTGAAGAGCGGCCAAAACAAGGCACAGGATTGTCTTTACGCTTCTTTTTCACCACAGTAGCGTCCTGAGCTTCGACAGATTTCACTGAGCGCTTTCTTTTTTTACTATCAACAATCAAAGCAGTTATTGGGGGAGTGACCAGTAAACGAGGTTCCGATGGATTCCTGCGTTTCTGAAGCCTCAGAGCTCGCGGTGATGACTCTATTGTCGAAGTCGAGGCCACCGGCTGCTCTGCTCGTTTTCTCCTGCCTGTTGTAGAACGTCGCTTTGGTGCCTCCGCTGGACGTAATTTGGTCTCTGGAATAGGATGAAGCCTGGTACTGCGACGAGTAGCTCGTGGCTCTTGAGCCGCCGGCGCGGAAAACCTCGTTGATTCTGGTGACGACGTCGACGAAGACGCTTTCCCAGCTGAACGGGTATAGGGGTGATACATGTAGGACACGGTCATTCCTTGTTGCCTCGTTGTATTGATCCGTTAAACGACCATTGAAATAAAACTGGCGACAATAAGGAAGAGGCAAGGGTGATTTTGTTTACCACGCTTGTTTGCTCTTGTATTGATGAGTCATGCGCCGGCTCACAGTTGTGGCTCATTTCTCGACCTGTGCAGACACTGTGAAGACTCTTAACGATTCGCGAACGGGCGGCGGGATAACCAGAACGGGAGTTGTAATAATATACGCCACCCTGACCGTGACGATCGTTGGATCTCATGGATTAAAGGAGACTGATACCAGGTAACCCGGCCAAGATTTGAATTGATAGGCTTCTGACTCCAAGAATGTCATGGGCCAAAGAAGATCAAACGCCTAGTTACCGGTCAAAGATAACAAAAAGCATCATCATGCTCGGATGTAGCCAGACTCAACCATAGTCGGTCACTGGACGCAGCAAGACTTCAGTGTAGCATTTACGCGAGGCCAGGAACAGAAAAAGAAACATCACTTTTGCATCACTTCGACCAATCTCCTCCAATCTCGTCATTGCTATCACGCGGCTGTACCGTGTGTACGGCCGTCTGAGTTATTCCACAGCTACCATTCAATGCATTTTCTCTCTGGCTTTTTGGTAGCCTTGTTGGCTCAAAGTGCTTCCTCGTCACCTTCCCAAGTCCATTTTGATTCCTTGCCGGATGCTCAATTCGACAATCACAAGAATGTCGCCGGATTTAATCTCGACCTGGATGAAATGCGTCTGATTCAGTTTTTGCCAGACATGGCCAACCCTGGTGCGTTTACTGTACCACCGTCTGTTCTGCGCTTAAAATATCTCAGTGTGGCTTACTGAACGTCAGAAACTCAAAGCCAAAAATGTCGGCCTTGGTTTCATTGACATGTAAGTTGATTTTCACGGCCAACAGTCAGTCTTGACGCTCCTGCAGCACAGAGCATCCTTGGGTGTTTCCCGGAACCAAACAGCACCCAGTTTACCCCGACCTTGTCGGGTCGAATGCCACCAAGATCGTCTCCAAAATTCTTCCAACTCTCTCTACCAAAGAGCCCGAAATCACGTTGAGGCGTCTCACTAGCTTCTATACTCGATACTATAACTCGGACTATGGTAAAGCCAGCAGCGAATATCTTGAAAGCAGAATCCAAGATTATATCACCGAATATACAGCTAGTGAAGAAAGAAACGTCACTGTCACCATGGTTCAGCATAAATTCAAGCAAAACTCGATCGTAGGGACCGAATCACTTCTTTTCCATCCTTGCCTCACGTCTTTTTCCAGATAGTTCGCCTGGCTGGGCCCAATGCCACCGAAACAGATCCCATCACTGTTGTCGGCGCTCATTGCGACAGCATGAACTATGCCAATCCTTTTTTGAGAAGCCCTGGTGCTGATGATGACGGTAGCGGGTATGTTACCGGTTTTCGGGGTCTTCTGTGATATGTTTAACGCATTTTTAGCACTGTAACTATTCTTGAGGCTTTGAGAGGTAAAGTCATCAACCTGAGACCAATTTTATCTTAACAATCCGTCTCATAGGCATTCTGGCTTCGGGCTACATTCCAACTTCGCCGCTCGAGTTCCACTTTTATGCTGCGGAAGAGGTGCGTGACAGTCTGGTCAATGGCCTGGCTGACCTTTCCTTAGGGCGGCCTTCTCGGTTCTGTGGACATTGTCTCGAGATACGAGGCAGCTGGCAAAAATATCAGGGGTATGGAACAATTCGACATGACGGTACGCTCTGCGTCGACGCTTCATCTTTAGCTAACTTGGCACCAGGCTTGGGTGAAAAACGGCACGACACCGGCTATTGCGATTTTCACTAACGCAGTTGACGCGACGTTGACTAAATTTCAGAAAGGCTTGGTCGACAAATATCGTACGCTTGGATCTTACACTTGCAGTTGCCGTATTAATCAGATTTTTAGTGGATTTGGATTGGGTAGAAAGGCCAGTGATAATGTTTCCGTCGCGTCCCATTTACTTGACTTGCAAACAGCGCATATCCAGGAAACGCAGCAAGTGACCACTTTAGTTGGACAAGAGCTGGTTATGCTTCTTGCCATGCCACTGAGGCTCCTTTCCAAAATATGAACAGAAGTGAGTACCCTGGATGCTCAATGCAGATATTCAATGATTCGCCTTGACAGACGTCCATACGGTTAACGATAAGATTGACTGGCCAGGAGAATTCTCGTTTGACCATATGTTACAGTTCGTCTTCTCATTCTCTCGAATTCTGTCTGTTCCAACCTTCCTTGCAGTTATTCGAAACTTGCAGTCGCGTTTGCTGTCGAACTCTCAAACTATTAGGTAGCATTCACGGTGGCACCTTTGGAGAACGGATCATCTTGCATATCAGGCGTTATCAAACGAAACTGCCAACTTCAATCGTATACAGTAACTTTGCGACAGCCTTAGTTCCAGTCTAGGCTATCTATCAATGATCGCTTCGAAATTGTCGCCGTCAACGGTGCACCGAATCAGTGCTCCCTGCTGACTGATAAAAACAAGAGATCTTGACTGCCATGATAGATCGACAATAATCAGAGATATGAGAATTCATTCGCTACATTCCATTTTTGAGGCACTTTCCCAATCTATGCATCACTATTTCCTCGTGGGCGCATATTCCTCTTTGGCGTCTTGCGAGAGAAGCTCGTATCTGTCTATATCCCCGAGAAATAGGGCGATAAGCGTCTCAAGCTCAGACCTCACTTTCATTTTGATTCCGGCGTCTGTAGCACGGTAGTAGGACTCCAGTTCGTCTCGTCAAGTCAGAAAGAAAAGGGAAACCTAAAGGAGAGACGATTCTAGAATCTGAGGAGGAGATAGAAGGACTTGAGCCTTGGCTTGCGGCATTGAGGAATATAGCCGGCTTCGTCGCCCAAAGCCTCCTACTTCTGTATTGCGATCAGGCTGATGTCGCCTGGTTTACAGATTTTCCAGCGCCAAATATCACCCGAAGTTGCGATGGCGAGCATCGAGTTTAGGGTGACTACGGAAAAGGTGTGTCGTCTCGAGGCATTGATGACATACGTGATAGGCGCCTCATCAATCTTTCTTCGCGTGCTTACTATTCCCCGTCGCCGTCCAACACTGTGTCGCTATTCATTTCCCCTGGTTTATAGCTGATTTTCTTAGCAATGTCCTGGAATTTTCCCCAGGAAGAAGATTCGATTGTGTTCGGCATCATCCCCGACACTAATATCATGCTTGACTATTTTTTTTTCCGCCGGCAAACCCCGCCCTCGTCTCAAAGCGTAGCTAACGCGAGGTATTCTTGAAGAACGTCTTCTAGCAGTCCAAGAGCTGCTTTTCGACGCGGTCACCGCCCTTCGTGCTGCCGCTGGAATCCCCGACCTCGTCGCTACCTATGTCTGGGTTGGACAAACAGACCGGTGTCGACGATGATCCAGCATGGCATTACTCAGACGAACAATGCCAGGAGACAAGCTCGGCTCAAGGACCTCCGGAACAAGTTGGACGGTATGTTGCAAGATGTCGAAAATGATATCGCGGCGGCATCCATCGTATCGACAGAGCAACGCCTGGCGACATTGTCCTTCCAAACTGTGATATTATGTATCTCGCATTAACTAAGAATATGTTCCTACTCTGGATGGTCGGCTGTCTGATGATTCGCTTTCACAGACGTCCACATCTCCAACGATGACATGCATATGGACTAGTCACAAGGAATTCTCGTTTGAGATATGTTAAGTACAGTATACTTACAGTTTCAGGCTATTCCAATCCTATTCGTCGCAGCTATTCGGAACTCACAGTCGCATTTGCTCTCCAGGTGTCACCAGACTGACCCTGACTTCCCAGTCACCACTGATAAATGACCAGTTTTCCGAATCCCAAGCTTTGTTCAACTTCTGCTTCGATTGTGTAGAGCTGTCTTTGCCCAGAATCTCAATGTACCATCTGCCTTGCTTCTGGCCGATGCTATGCTGCTCACCAGGACCTAAATCATTATTGTTCTGGTACGGTTCATCCTGGGTTCATCGGCCTCTAATTTTCTGATCGTGCTGATTATTCGAGAGATCCTTCAGGTTTCCCATTTCGCCTCTGGAGAGTTTCACTTTTACGAGTGCCAGCGAAGCAGTAAGTCGATGGTTGTTCATCGAGCAGTAGAGCACTTCCAGACGTGTCCGAGGCTTAGACTAATGTTGGTCGATTCCTAGATTCCGTGCGCTCATCGCATCTCTGAGATGAAATCTCCAAATTGATCGTATATATGATCTTGGGAGGTCTTGGGTCAGTCTTTTGCTCCCGTTGGGCTCCATATGACCTCTGAATCTTGTGTCGTACAGCTCTTGTGAAATTTGACATTCCCGTTGGAGCTCTACGCCATTCAACTGGTGCAGAGATTCAAACAGAATACGCGATTCTAGTGTATTCATGTCGCACTGAATCAGAAGTAGGTGAAGACTTTGACGCTGTTCTCAGGTACAGCGCGATGCATCGAGTTAGCTGAACTAGGGGTGGGAAGATCCGGACCGGAACTTCTTCCTTTCCCGAAGTGTACTTAAAAATAATTTTGGTCTGTCATTTCTCAGTGGACACCCTCTCATGCCATCCATCCCAGCCACAGCCAGAGCAGCAGTCTTATCCACCTTCAAGGAAGATCTTGTGGTGAAGACTGATTATGCTGTAAAGCAGTCTTCAGAATTGGCTCCGGGCGAATGCTTGATAAAGATGGAATATGCAGGCTGCTGCCACTCGGATATCCACATCAAGAACAACGACTGGGCAGCCCAAGCAGCAATCCCCATTGTTCTAGGACATGAAGGAGTCGGGAATGTCGTCGCCATCGGCGAGCATACCAGTGCCTCCCATGTTAAAGTTGGAGACCGGGTTGGATGCAAATGGTTGGCCAAGACTTGTCTGTCTTCAGCTTGTGAATTTTGCCGAAAAGGATATGAGAGCTGTATGCTCATCACTCGAACCATCGAACTACTGACGAAACTCTATAGGTTGCCCCTCGAACTTGTCTCATGGATTCAAAGTCGATGGAATGTTCCAGGATTATGCTGTGAGTTCTACCGGGTATGGAGGTTCGTTTCTGAACCCTATTTCAGGTTTCCTATATCGACTATGTCACTCCGATTCCCGATGGACTTGATTCACTATCAGCAACTCCGATATTATGTGCTGCAAGTCCAATTTTAGACTTCAAGACGCGTCTCTGAACTTTCTTTACAGGGCTTAACCATTTACAAGGCTCTGGTGAACTCGAAAGCTACTGTTGGCCAGTGGGTTGCTTTATCCGGAGCTGGAGGAGGACTCGGACATCTTGGTATCGGATGTCGCCACAGTCACTTCCATACCTGATGATTTGACCAAACCAGGTATCCAATATGCGGTCGCAATGGGTCTGCGTGTCATCGCTATTGGTATGTACTCTGTTATCAGACTTGCATTTCGACTCAACTTGGTTCAGACACGGGAGAAGAGAAAGAAAAGCTCTGTCTGAAGCTTGGAGCTGAAAAATGGGTCGATTTCATGGTACAACACTTTCAAGACTGCCCCAGACCATCGTTGACTCACTAAAATCGCAAGAAATCGAAAGATCTCATCCAAGACGTCAAGCTGGCTGCTGGAGGCCTCGGACCTCATGCAGCAGTTATTGCGACTGGAAATGTGAGCCGCGGATATATGTTGCTTTCCACAGACCAACATATCCTTCAGGAGGCACCTTTCAACCAAGCCCTCATGTATTTGCGGCCGGCCGGGACCTTAGTCGCTGTGGGAATGTAAGCTCATAGTAAAAAGTTAGCCTCAGACAGACCAATCTTCGTCAGGCCACCCGTCGGCGCTTGTATCAATGTTCCCATCAATCTCCTCATTGCCAAGGTCCTGCTTTGTATTCGTGGTCTCCAGCCTTTGGCTGAACTTTTCGCAGAGTCTCAATATTGTTGGATCTGCAATCGGGTAATATCCGTTTTCGAGCATCTTTTCATGATCTCAATCCAGGCAGAAATCGACAGGACATAGCGCAAGCTCTCGAAATAGCCGCCCAGGGCAAAGTGAAGGTTCATGTCCACGAAGTAAGGGAATTGGAAGCTATCAACGAAGTACTCACCGCGATGGAGAATGGCAAAATCGCGGGTCGTGTAGTTATCAAGTTCTGAGACAAAATGAAATCTGCATTATGTCGATTGCATCAATTGGCCGAATCCACATGAACATCTAATCAATGTCCATTCTTCCTTCTGACCCTCTTTCACGATCAGCCTGCTCTTGAATAGCTCTGAGGAATGGTTCGACACCAGTTCCAGCTTCCTCGGGCAGTCCCAAAGTCCTTACCATACCACCAAGCAAGCCTGTCCGCAGCGCCTGGTCCAAATTCCTGACAGACTCGCGGAATTGTGGTGAGCTGAAATAAAGTCAGCATTTCATCGTCGAGATGACGGACTTTTTACCTGATGATACTACGTACAGCCTCGGCTGAAGGTGGCACCGGGAGATCTGGGGGAAGATGGGGGAAAAGAGCAGGGACAAGTTCGGGATGTGAGGTGAACAATGGGGTAACAATATCAGGAGTCAAAATGTATTCCAGAGAGATTCCTGCGACCAAACAATGAGCAAACTATAGATAATTGGCATTGGACTAACCTGGCTGCTGCGATGCAGAAGCGCCAGTCAAAAGACGCGATAGTTCGGCAATCTGTTCCGCAGTCATGGGTCCAGGAGCGGTTTGAGAGCTGAGGAATATCAGTGAGTGAGCTTCTTCAGAGACGTGACGCACGATGATGCCGCCTGGTTCGATGTCGATGCTGCACTGGTTTCGCTGCCCCAAACAAGAGAGTACTCTGGGTCTTGCAGAAGCCCGTCGAGATTGCGAGCAAATTCCTCGTCTCTGGCTGAGGAAGCATCCTATAACAGGTCAGACGGGAAGATTGAGGAAAAGAAGAATGGCACCTGCATCCAGAACTATAGACATATGTCAGGTCGATTTCGAGGACTATTGGATGATCACTCACGAAATGCCTCTGGTTGGACGATGAAAACTTGAGTACATAAACTCTACCAGACGCCTCGTTGACTTTTGTGAAATTTGCATCAGATGGAAAAAGAATGAGATCCTAATTTGCATGAGTACAACAATGTCGAGCTGTGGAACAAAAGCAGGACCTCTTCAACGTCGTTCGTCACTCGGTTCTTCCACATGAAATGAAGGAGGCCATCGTCGCCGTTGGTGAGCAGAATTGCTCCTTTGGTGGCGCTAGGTTCGACTGTATTAGTATCGCCTCTTCTGAAAGCTCTACCGGCTTTGAAAGCAAGAAGGGTCTCAGCCATTATGTATGGTGAAAAGAAAGAAGAGTTCGCGACGCGTCAGCGGTGACTATCTGTGACCTAGTGACAAACTTGCTCTTGTTCTGGCCATCATGTCATTTTCTGGATTTGACGATAATCCAGCATGGGGAGTCACGTCTCCGACTTCGAGAGATGTCGTGCGTGATGCAATGAGGAAGGAGAAATTAATCAAGTGAGCTGAAATGCATTCTTGTATTGTACAGCGCTGACAACTTGCAGAGAGATTGCTGCATCTCAGGAGGACCTGCGCGGTACGGTTACAATATATTGTGTTGGACCCTTCTCGAATCTCACACCCCTCAAGCTATGCTCGCCCGCGTCCAAACCATTCAGAAGGAAGTTGAAAAACTAACATCTGGAAACGAAACCCTGCAAATGTATATTGACAATCTCACCGTTCAAATGGCGAAACGAAGAACATAGTCTGGTGCTCAATACAGTGTATTCCTAGCTCCAATAAGTATAATACAGTTACCCTGCGGGGAGAATAATTTAAATATCCTAATTCTTAGTGCTCCGTTCTGAAAGATTACGATTCTCCCACCGATACTTGTCGCACCTCATCAGTGCGATCGTGAAGATAACCATTGGACGACAATGTCGCTAGCAGGAGATTTCAGCGACAGGGGAATGCATCATCCTAAAGACTCACAGATTATGCTGACTTTTCATCGAACACTGTTCGGCAGTTCAGCATTTTGTTCAGGTAAGGAAAGGACAATGCTGACCGAGTAGCACTGAAAAAGAAAGACGTGAGCCGCGTTTCATGGATCTTCGAAGCACTTACCGATACTGGCCTATCGGAGATCTTGTCCAATTGCCTAGGAAGGTCGAGCAAAGCCATACAAGAGGCTAACAGCACTTACAAGCTGCTTATGAGTTCCTTCACAGAAGCATGGCCATCCACATCATTCTTGTTGCCTAGCTGTACGGGAATTTAGCCAGCCGCCGTGGAAATAGTACATTAAATGAACTGACAACCAGCAAGGGCACAGCATTGAGACTTGCATGGCCTAGCAATTGATGAAGCTCGAATCTGGCTGTATTGAATTTGTCTTGCTGTTCATGAGATCAGACTAGAGCCAATTCTCCGTCAGTCGACTCGACGCACGTCCACAGAATCCACGACAAAGCTATCGAGCGTAAGCCGACGGATGAAAAAGAGAGTCAGGGAACATACACAACAGCGTCGACACCGTTGCAATATCTCTCCCACATTGAGCGGAATTTCGGTTGTCCTGCGGCGAAAACCGCTCAGCAAAGCGTCATCGACTGTGAGCATGACGCACCTGCAACATCCCAGACCTTCAGTGTCACATTGCCCTTTCGGACCTTTCTGAAATTGAAGGCAACAGTCTGGAGCGGATAAGGCTCAGTAAAGACACCAAAAAGACCAGAAATTGACGCACCGGAACGACATCTTCACTCCACTGCACTCGTCAGTCGGGATTATAAAGGGCGACTGAACTGAAGCACCTGTCCGTTCGTCAATGTATTCACGAAAGATGTCTTTCCGGACGCCTGTAGAGAATTAAACACGGTAACAAGGGGTTTCCGGATGGTCGCCAACCTGAAGACCTATAAAGACGAGTTAAGCGCAAGCATTTGACATTGGATTCCACGGATTTACCAACGACTGCTATCTCTGCCTGTTGGCATGGGTAAGCTTCCAAAGGGATATCAGACTGCGAGGGAGCCTACCTGGCGCGAGAAAAAAAGCCTGGGCTGGATTGAGATGGAGCAATGAAATAGTGGATTTCGTACCCGCTGAACCACTGGAATAATGAAGAAAATAACGCCATAAGTCTCGACCAAGTCTGTTGTTGCTACCGGAGATGGTAGTTGAATTCAGTAATGATAGTTGTCCGTGAAAAGCCCAGGTCACGATGACAAGTTCTTTGTGACAAATCGACTCCGAAGACTTTTTTTCGTTTCTTTTTCCCCTCCGGTTCCGTTGATGCATCGCCTTGGTCGACGATGTATATCTCCTCGAATCTCTTCACGTCTGTCTCATTCGTTCGTCGCTGAAACCCAAACGAGACAAGGAAAGGACGGGTCACAGGTGTCGCTTCTGTACTTCGCGGACCAGTCAGAAAACCGTCCTCTCCCTCCAAAGCGCGATGCGGTGAAAACTGTGGAGCGTGCATTCGCAGGCCATGTCAAGAAAAACACCAAAGTCATCAAAAATTTGGCCGTCAAGAAGAAAGGACCTGAACGGCTGCCACCCAAAAAGAACCCATACCAGGAATCTAGCAGGTCCCTGTCTATCTTGCTCCGCTGACTGCTAATGTTCTGTCAGATTCTAGTTTTCCTCTTCCTTACACGCGTAAGATCGAGGGCTTGATAGAAGAACACGACGGAACAGCTTCACTGCAAGGTTTCATGTCTCACATGTCTTCTTTCCGAGACTGACCATCGTTTCTAGACCTTGAACCTCCTTCGGACCACAAACCTGTTGCGACTCTGGCCCATGGTCTTGACCGTGTTCTTTTCAAGTACGTCCACCTATGGTAATTCAGGTTTCTTCTTAATCGACACCTAGTCCTGGAGTACACTGGCTTAGAGATCCACGCTCTCGCGTTTACAACTTTCCTCACGAACTGGAGACCATTCCAGAAGTGACCGACTTTGCCTTTGAGCGACTGGAGGGATTCGTCAAGAGTTCAAGGGATGAGGCGCGTCTCTATCGTTTATTCTTTACCTTTTGTGACTGGTTTCCTCAGGACCTTTGGGAGCTGATCCGGAGTGAGAACTGTCGATTTGGGGGATCGACCTCTTCTCTTACCGGCATACTCAGCCACATATACTTTCTATTATCTGGGAATAAACCTGTGGACATATCGACGCTGAGTTCTGTTTATAAAAAGGAAGCAAGTCGATCCTTGTTGCGAATTCGAGCAAAAATCTGATTCAGTCTCTAGTCCATAGACTTCACGGCCGGTCAACGAATGCCTGCCACAGTGGTCTTCAATTACCACGATGGTATCTATACCATAGACTCTGCCTCGAGCGACACCAAATCGCCAGATGTGAATATCTTACTCTGGATGGTATATCACAGCATTTCGGTCTATCTGGCTCGACTGACCAGAATTACAGGGCACTCTGCTCGAGAAATACCTAACGATGCCTCCTGAAGAATTTGCTACATATCAACGAGCCAATCCGCCACCGACTGCAGCTGATGACCGTCGAGAAGCATATCGGTATGCCAGGGTATGATTCATATTCTGTCACTGATACTGGTGCTAAATTCATTGAAACAGTCGCAGAACTTTGTCATGCGTTCGCAACTGGATTGTCACGATGATCGTCTGCCTGGAACTGGGGTGTTTGATATCAAGACAAGAGCATGTCTGCCGATTCGAATGGACCTGCTCAACTTTGAGGTCGATATCCTTGTTTAATCATTCCTGCAGCTGCTCATCGCGTTTCAGGAGAATTCTGGCTATCTCATTCGGACACAACATGGTCTGACAGAGAGCTTCGAGCGAGAGTATTATGACCTTATTCGTTCAGCATTTCTCAAATACAGGCAAGCTTCCCATTTTCTGACGCAAGAATTTTGATCAACGACTCTTTTTTTCAGCTTCCAAGCCCGAATAGGAAACATGGATGGTGTTTTGATTGCGTATCATAACACAGCTCGCATGTTTGGATTTCAATACGTGCCTTTGGAAGAAATGGATGCACGTCTTTTCGGGCCATTGCCGGGTACTGGCGCCAGGGTCTTCCAGAAATGTGTTTCCTTCATGGAAATCTTGGCCGAGGAAATTGCCCTATGTTTCCCAGAAAAGGTTCGTATTCGAATGTCTCTGTTACATACAAAGCTTAAACATTTCATAGTCGGTGGTTGTCACGCTAGAAACAGGCGAGAAGGACCTGAATGTATGGGTTGAACCTGCGGAATGGCACGAAGATGCAGGCTTGAAGCCTCTTCGCCAGTTGAATGTGACTACGAATAGCTTCCTGGGCAACGGATCGACAAAGAAACACAGGGCATTTGGTGAGATTGAAGAACCTTGTAAGTCTTCAGTAACTTGCTGCTTTCACCAATATTAAATTCAAGTTTCAGGGACTGTCCATTATTGTATCAGCCGAGTCTCCGGCGATGATGCACGTATCCGCGAGCAGCTCGAAGCCGTCAAGGAGAGGCAATTCCGTGCATATTACTTGCCCTCTGACGTTGCAATCGATGATATCGAGGCTTTCTGGGATACCCTGAATTTTGGCGGCAAGAAGCTGTCAGAGTTGCACAGTATTCCCCTTCCTTTGACGGAGAATTTCCAATATCCCGATTACAGCATCAATCAACTACGAAGCCTTGCTCGCTCTGGGAGGAAGCATACTCAGGAGCTCGCTCGTGTTGAAGCTGGTAAACCCAAGATTGTGCTGGGTCAACCGTACGATCCAGCCTTGATGGCAGAAATCTCACAAGATCTCTCCAATGTCTCTGCGACGACCAATCTCGATGATTCTACCGTCGACGCTGCCGTGGAGGCAGCATATCACAACGGGTTCAGCGGGCTCGACGAAGATATCAGTATCGTTGACGCTCCCGGAACAGAGGTTTCTTACATTGAGCCACCTAGAATGACGAACGAGGATCTGGAAATCGAGATGACCCAGATGTCTGCCGTCGATCCACAAGACCCGCAAGGGTTAAGCGAAGGATACGCCAGCACTATCGAAGAAAATGCACGAGCGTTTGCCAGGCGGGAGCAAGATGAATATGTCGATCATCCAAATGCCCGGCCCTATCTCGATGCTCTGGCAAAAATGGTGAAACCCGATTCCTCTGGAGACCCCAGCTCCAATGCAAGTCCATTGTCAGCGGACGAAGCTGCTTCACTGTCGGATTCGCAGCATGACCCAGAGCTCACAGATGCTCTAAGTGCGGCCGAGCAAGTCGAGTTCATGGAATATGACGCTGCTTCTGACCCAGAGCTCATCGAGGCTTCAAGCCGATCCCCAGAGACCGACGAAGTCGATTTCATGGATGAGACATCGATGGACGAAGATGCTGATCTCATTGCAGCAGCTAACGAATCCCTATTGACTTGGACAACTGCCGTGACCCATGTAGACGATCCAGAATACATACGGTCGTACAACGACGAAGACGACGACGACGACGACGACGAAGATTCAGACGCCGACTATTCAAAGGATTCAGACAATGACGACTACGACGACGACGACGACGCTGACGACGACGACGTTGACGACGATGACATTGCTACGTTTGAGGCGCTTGAGGCGGCTTCTGAGTCGGAGCCGTCTAAATCCCTGGATGCGGAACAATGGCCCGTAGTAAACAACTCTGGGCTCATCTTGACGGAATCTTCAGAGGAATGGGCAGAGTCGAGATCCTCTTCGGAGAAGGAACAGCATGAGGCCAGTAAATCTGAAAGTGATGGCCGATAGAATATTTATCTTATTATTTGCTTATTTTTTGTACCTGCAATCCTACTACTTACAACCCTCCTCAAAATAATCTCATCATATCAAAAACACCTTGTGGCGGACCCTTTGTCTTGGCAGGATCCAGACCTGTGGCTGTGCTCATAGACATATATCTCTGCTGCTCCCAACGACCACTCCTTCTTTTGAGCTTGCTGTCTGGTTCACGTCCAGATCATTTTTGTGTTCTAATCATCTGGGTCTGTCTACGAAAAGAGAGAAGTCTTGGTGCAACAAAAGTGACCGGTTATATTGGTGGTACGTTTTGGGCCTGCCAAGCTTGGTTTTAGATCTGTCTAGTCCCCTGTTCTTACCTCATTATATCCTCTTCACAGCTTCCTTTAGCTCCCTTCTTCCAATTCTTACAAAATGGATCCCCAGGTGAGAGCTTGTTCCTTTTTTCAACCACCACGGTGCTGCTATGGCATCTGTACCGAACCAGAGCAGTGGAGTCGCGCAACACGCGCCCAAATCCAGCCCGACGAGCATCAGGTCTCTTTTCTGCTGGTATCCAAAGAAATTGCACGTCTCAAAGCCAGGGAGCCTTGACTTGTCACACTGTAATTCTGTTGTTCCGGTGTCTCTGCTTGGCACGACAGATTTTACACAATCTCCGTCAGCTTTCTCCTTGAATTCCCATGTCAGCCCCGCATCATTACTGACAACGCCCCATCTACAGCAGCTAGACCAACAGGCGTCGCAGCTGATTCTCAATGCCCTGGAGCGAACGAATTCCTCTCAGCCCAAAGCACCAGAAATGGTCAGGGCAACAGGCTCGTTTTCAAAGATGTCTTTCAGCTCTATGATGGGCGGACTGTCTTCTTTGAGCTTGTCGCGAACTAGCACCAATACCAGTACCACAAGCAATGCTGAAGAGAAAGATACTCGTGGACGGTCCATGTCGAAGAGGAAGGACACTCGTTCTTCATCTCAAGCCCCAGCCTCAGACGACAATTCATCTCGTAGTCAGTCTCGTGCTCGTTCGCAGTCTCCTTTCTCGTTTCGTCGGCGTCGTCGTGACCCATCCCCAACTCCTCAGCCAATTCCACTCGGAAATTCTGACGTCGACCTTCCTGACACTTCACAAATTCGGCCCAGGAATGCATTCATGGACAATGATGATTCTGGAGATGAGACAGTCGGAGAAATGGATGCAGAAACAGATGATGAGGAATGGAGCGATTACGATGTTTTCGATCCAGTTACGGAGCGCAACACAGAGCGTAATGTCTTCATCGAACCGCCTGTAACATCGCCCGGTGGTTTTGCTGCTGGAGACGATGTCGACATTGACCCCGATCCTCTCGGCGAAGGAGTCAATGTTGTAGTCCCTCCAGAACCGTATTTTCCCAGCACATTGAACTCGTATTCCTCGAGCGGTGCTGGTTCTTCTTCAAGAGGCGCCAGGAATCCTAGACGACGAAAGTCGACTCGCATTCATGAACCTTTACCTCTTCAAACGTCTCGACCCATTTTCCAACGAGATCGATCTACAATCCATGTCACTCAGGGAGATCCTGAGAGCAAACTGAATGGCCGGAAGAAGAAGCGCTATGTTGTCGCCAGTGATATGAGCGAGGAAAGTCGATACGCTGTCGAATGGGGGATCGGGACAGTTCTACGAGACGGAGACGAAATGATACTTGTCACTGTGATGGAAAACGAATCGAAAGGTGCGAGATGATTTCTTTCCTTTGAATCTCACTGAAATCTACCAGTCGATCCTGCGATACCAAGTGCTGCAGACAGAGCCACAAAGCTACGCAGTCAACAAGAAGTAAGTTTTGATTCGTGTATTGATATTCAGCTTTTCATTAGAGTTGTAGCGTCAAGGCTTGGCCTACATTCTCGTTCGACAGGTGACGAGTTTGTTGCAACGGACGAAGCTGCACGTCTCGGTATCTTGTCAGGCATGGCATGCAAAGAATTCGAGACACATGTTGTTGGGTGCGACATTTATTTTACCATTCGGTGTCTCTGACATTGAATTTAGATATTGTTGATTACAATGAACCTGTAATGTTAATAGTCGGGTCTCGAGGCTTGGGCCAGTTGAAGGGGTACGTCGACAACATCCTGCACATGCCACGATTAACATTATCTCAGGATCCTTCTCGGCTCAACATCTCATTATCTGATTCAGGTTAGCAGAACAGTTTTCCATACATCGATTGTTAGATTGACTTACCACGTAGAAATGTTCGGTACCCGTCATGGTTCGTGTTACGTGCCAACCAAGAACTTTACTCATCCAGCTTTACAGGTCGCTCGTCGTCGTCTAAAACGACCAGCAAGACGATCAGCTCATCTTGCTAAACATCGCGCTCATGTTTCTCTTGCTGAAGCTGGCATCGAATCGGTGGCCGCCAAAATTGACCAGGATGTGAAGGCTATGCGGGATAAGCTGGAAAAGGAAGACGAAATAAATGAAGTTCCTGACTTGGCAGAAGAAGATGAGCTCGAAGAGGCTGATGATGCTGTGGGCGTCAAAGTTGCTGGTTAAATTATTGCCCTTTCAAGCTTGAAGTCCAACCTGAATTCTATACCCGTCGGCCCGTGTAATTATTATTTTGACATCACTCCGGAGAACATCGATGGCAAATATCTGGGTGGCGGCGTCAGATGGCAACACGGCCAGGGTCCAGGAGCTGCTCAATTCTGGATTGAGTGCCAATGTCAAGGACGATAACTCGTACACCCCGATGCATGCTGCTGCATCTTATGGTCACATCGAGACTCTGGAGCTGCTTGTTTCAAATGGAGGCGATATCAATCTTACCGATGACGATGGCGACACGCCCCTGTATGTTGTAGAGGACGTGAAAACGGCTCAATACCTTGTAGAGCATGGAGCTATCATCGATAGAACCAACGGTGAAGGCATTTCGGTGAGTTCTTTGAATTTTTTCCGACTTTTTTTTCGAAACGGTTCTCCAGCCAATCCAGCATCTGCAGGAAGATTATCCTTCTGTAGCCGATTATCTTCGTTCTGTTCTACAGAATATTCCAAGCTTCGTTCAGGGGCCGGTCGCTCCAGCTGCGCCTAGCCAGTTCATCCAGAATGCTGCCTCTGATCAGCTCACAGAGAATCTCCTTGCGTCTTTGCAGAACATCGATCCTCAAGCTGACCTAGAGCAGCAACTTCACCAAGCAGTCGGCAGGACTGTTATCGAAGGCGTCATCACTGGATACGAGCTTTCTCAGAATGAAGCTGATGCTGGCCAGCCGAGCAGCGAGACCACAAAAAAACAACGAAGGGACGACGACGATCTCGGGGCTTGAATTGATTGTATTGAAAATTCGAAAGTATACATTTAGATAGTAGGAATGAACATGTACAGAGCAGCGTCTGACAAATGAGGATACATGATGAATGAAATGCACTAAGTGAAACAAATGAGGATATACATGCACTGTCAAATGAAGAAAATGGACGGAAAACGAATAAGTGTTCAACTCCGGTTCCAATTGCCCAAGCTAGCGGCCTGAAATAATGCGCACTTGATGATCTGAAGATTTTTGCGCTCTTCAACTGAGAGAATGCCACGACCATGAGTGTCGAAAAACAACAGAGCTTTGTCGAGATGTCTCTCGGCTTCCTCCAAGGTAGGAGGCCTGTTATCTGGGATAGTTGGAACAGTCATGTATCCTTCAGCGAATATTGTCGGTCCTTCCTGAAATGGACGCTCATGGATAGAAGGAAGCTTGGCGTCATCGTCTGGGATGATCTGCTGAAGCTCCTGCTCCATGACTACAACATGGGAGTGTTCAATCGACTGCGGGTGTATATTTTGCTCAATTGAATGTTCCATAGCAGGGATGTGATGTGCGATAGTCGTAAATGGTTCGGCTGCTGGGTCGTGAATATGTTGTTCAACGGGAGCTGAATAAACATGCTGCTGCTCGACCGCTGGTGGTTCGTGATGAGATGAAGGAGGTGAAGGTTCAGAATGATGAAGATGCTCATACGAACGAGTCCTTTCAGCCTGGTCGATAAGCATCGAGTCGCTGCCTAGATCCACCGGCCTGGGACTATCTGGCCATCCATGTCTGACAGCGAGACGCATCGGTAAATGACGCTCTTCACGCTGATGAGACGAAGAGTCTTCTTCAATGGAATGTTGGTGAGCGACTTGGTGCATCGAATCTTCGTAAAGCTCAGCTGGAGCAGGTGAAGGTGAAAATGTCTGCTGCTGTTGGTGGTGAAGACGAGGAACAAGATGACCTCCAAGAGCACGAGCTGTATGGAAATTCTTCCCGTCTCCGATCCAAGCCCCGCCTCGAATACCATGACGATGCTTAAAGTTCTCCACCCAGCCAGCACTGGCTTTGAACTTGTCTTCAGGGATGCGAAGATCTCTCGCGACAGTTTTGGCTTTCACTCGAAGAACATTGTCGGTCAGCTGCGAGTGAGTCGACTCGAGCCATTTCACCATCTGCTCCTCAATTTCTGGGAATTTCGAAGGCCTGTCAATGAAAAGTTAATAAAGGCCAGCGAACGAAAAGCTCAGAACAAACCTGTGTTTCGCAACACGCATTTCTTCGTCGTCGGGAACGTTGAGCCATCTCATTTTGTGTTTGAGAATTTTACTGATGGTGCTGCGCTCGACACCGTATCGTACAGCGATGTCTTCTTGTCTCGCAGTCGGATTATCTGTATGATAAACGCAGATAGCTTTACGATCGATATTGAAGAGTCGTTGCTTTCGAGCCTTCTGTCGAGGATGAGGATCGGCAGTTAGAATCTCTGTCGATGGTTGGGGTATAGGAAACCCAAGACGATTGGATCCAGAATTTGAAGAAGCAGAAGTCATCGTGCTCAATGCAGGCGACGTGGATCGTGGAACAGGCAATGCTGGAGATCCGGCAGAAGAATCTGACCGTAGCCGTTGTGGACGAAAGGAATAAGGGGAATGTGTTGGGTTAGAATCTGGAGTCGATGGATAGCTTATAGGCTGGCTGGATGTATTGTTCATAGACATCGTCAAAGGTTCTCGTTGCGCTGATGAACGTTCAGGTTCTGGTGCGCAAGGTGGAGAGCGGGAGCGGGAGCTCATCGTAGGTGAATTCATGTATCGTGATCGCTAAATATAGGTGAAAATTGGGAAAACAAGATTGAAAGAAAGACATACATCTGAAGAGGAATCATAGTCTTCGGAATTCGAGATGGGAAATTCGGATACAGAAGAAATATGGCGCTCATTGGCACGCCTCTGGCCTCGTGTTGTTGCCCGACTCGGACCGATATGAGATTCGACCTGTTCGAAGGACGATGAGGTCGCATCATTCGATGGACTGGCTGAAGGCTGCTGCTCGACTCTCATTTGGTTTGAATGAGAGATGAAAGGTTGGCCATCGGGGGTAGAATGATAATCGGTATCGGAAGAGCTGACGACCAGTGACCCTGGACGAGACGGTGCTGGAGACAAGGGTAATGCCGGAGGACGGTATTGTGAATTCCATGGAGAGTTCAGCTCAAGAGACGCGTAGATTCGTGGAGAAGAACCGGCGCGCTGAGCGGGACTATTGGATACATGTCGAGGTGAAAAGGGGACAGGATAAAAGAGCTGAGGCCTATGGGATATGGGAGTCGACATAGATTGACAGTGGGTCCCAGACAAGAGATATTGTCTTGAAGAACCCACTAGGGTCCTCAGTTTCTTATAAGTGGACGAAAACAACAGGAAGCTTTAAGCTTTAGGGAATTCCGACGTTGACGTAAAGGCCATTGTGACGGCATGTGTCACGTCGCGAAATGCATTTCTCCCAGCTTACCGCTTGCTATTCCTTCTCTTGTTCCCGCTATGGATTTGACGACAACTCCTTGTACTCAAAATGGCCTTTGATCATGGACAACTTTGGAATCAAACATGATTGTCACCGTGATCGACGCTAGTCAGATATATCAGGTACATGCGGTTTTGGCCTGGAGACCTTGTTTTTTTCTCTTTCTACAGCACGGTCATTCATTCTTCCGAAGTCCAACGGCTAGGCACATTGTTCCAAATTTTCGATTTTCGATCCAAAAATGGTAAACCTAGTTCTCAGCAGTACCAGCTCTTTGGGACGGCGCAACATACCGCAACTGACAAGTACAGTATCGCTCTGCCAATCCCATCCGGAAATGAATCCTCGTGTTCTCTTACCGTGGGACGACTTGAAGCAAAGCCAGTGAGCCAGTAACATTCTCGCTATCGATGAACATTGATCCAGACCCGTTCTAAATCCCAAGACCTCGAACCCTGACCACCCTGCGACCATGTCAGACATTCTTTCTATTCAAGATAATTCAATTATATTATGCCTCGTCGTTTGGTTCAAAGTCCGGGTATCTTTCTGGCTCTCAACCATCATCACTGCCTTTGGCATCATCAGTTCAGCCCGCCACCGCACACTCTGGCCCATTGTTTCCGTTTTCAAGCCAAGTTCCATCTACTATTGCAAAGGAGATAACTTAAATCAATCCATGAGGCATCGAAAAGAGCCATCGGCGCCTAATATGACCTGAAATGCTTCGATGCATCTTGTCAGGCGCGGGCAATCTCCAGACGTTTAATATCCTCAGGTCTTTTTACGCTACAATGTTAGCCACCTGGGGTGTCGAATTCCACGCTCCTTATTTAATGGACGGCGAGCTTTCGCGGGCTCAAATCGGTCCCTGTGGGACCCTGCATGATGTTCTAAAAAGAAACGCAGATGAATGTTCTCTTCCCTTTATAGTACTGGTCAAGGCTCGCAAAGTACACGATATTGTACGGTTCAAAGACTTGTTGTCGTGCGCGCAAAGAACCTCACCGTCTCGAGCAACGTGTATTCGCAAATGGGTCAAGATAGTGGCAGTTCAACAGATACCCGATGGAAACTGCAATTAGCAAGTTCAGTGGTGTACCCTAACTCTGTCGCTTTTCAAGATGGTTGGCGGCAAAATACACTCCACCGCCGAGGCAAAACAGATAACCAAAGGAATGCCTAAGCTTCACTGCCTTCTTCCGCCACCCTTCTTCTATCACAATGCTTCTTGGACATTGCCTGGAATTCGCTTTTAGCTCGCCGACGTGTTTTTTTCACCGCCTAGACAACTTTCGGGAACAAGCAGGAGGCTCCATCTGAGCCATGATACTGGTTTCGGGATTGATAATGGAGAGTCTTGATCCCAATCGACCTCCCTTTAATTACTTTCCAGGCTTCGAACAATAAGCTAGGGCACGCCCCAGATCAAAATGAAGAGCGCCTGACCACTTATCAGGATTTGGATACCATTGTCTCATGGAGTACGTGGGCAGCTCAACTGAGCCCGTTGGATATCTTGCAAGTTCCGGTCTCTCGTGGCAAGGAGCAACAAGATGGACACTCGATATCTGATGGTACGGTACGATGGAGCAACCTGATCAGATCACGATTATTTATTTAATTATTTCAATAACGGGACCGGGATGACTCGCAAGACGTGCTCTAAAGGACTTGAAATATCGGCGACGTCGAACTGTTTGGCGCTGCCAAAAATTGTAGGCTGTGTTTCTGGGTGCGTGGGTTTTGATGAAGTAAGGTGTTCAACGATTTCCGTACCCTTCCTAGACTTTCGGAAACGTTTATTTCCATTTGTGTCTTTTGGGTTAGTTCTTCTCGCATTTGATTGACGTCCTCATCATCTCGCAGAGTTTTGCCAGGCGAATATTCAAAAACAAGTGACCAGTGGAAGCGACAGATTTTATCCCTCGGAGAGATTCTGAACCTCGTCCGTTCGTACATTGATATTTGCTTATCAATTTTTGAGCGGCTCGAGCAACTCAGCTCGGGTTCGGACAACAGGTCAGATATAAAGTGGCGCAACCCGCTAGGACCACTGCTTTATGTGACGCGAGATGATGAAATTTCTGCTACAATCCTCGTCTATTCCTCGTCCTCCAGTTGAATTGTAGAAGAATCTGAAAAAGCAAGCAATGACTGTCTTCTTCGAGGATCGAACCTGTAGCACTGGACAAACAAGGCACGCGCTTGTGCACCGCCACCGATGTCCTGTATAAAAGTCTTGGCGTCTGAGGAAAAATTCTTCACTCATTTTGAACTTGCATTTATTGTCCCCCTGCGATTCTGTTTTTCCTCTCGCAGGAGTCTACAGCTTGTTCTAGAGAGACAAGCCCCTCAGCTGGAGTGTCCTCCAATGTAATAATGGAGCGATATTCCTTACCAGAGACGCGAAATTTTCAATTCAGTATTTATTGTAGAATTTCCTTATGTACACCCTGTTGTCGGTATGTTGCGCTATACGAGTCAATTCACAAATTCACGAGCCATTGGCTGTGACGGAGTTGCTGTCGCGTTGACTATGATGGAGTCATCTGTTTCCGACTTCATGCTGACCTGACCGTCCATGTCTAGTGAACTTGAACGGTACATCAGCGACAACTGTCTCCGAGTAGGTTCTGTATTGTTTCTGCACTTCTTAACTGACCATTCTACTCAGCTTTTCGGTCTAGCGGATCGCAGCATTATCGAATATGTGGTAGCTTCAGGTACGACAAACTCCCTGTTGCATTGCGAACAACTCATTAGTTTGACTTTAGCGGCTTCGTCCAAGACCCCGGACGCTCTATTCTCTGCTCTGAATGCCTCTGGTTTACCTGACACGCCCGACGCTCACGACTTTATCAACCAAGTCTTCCAGAAAGCGCCTCGGAAACAGAAACACAAGCATTCCTCCGACTCTGCCAGACGTCAATCCGAAAAAGAATCCAAGGCTCTTCAAAGTCAACGGTTTGGCCTTATTCTCGACGACGACGACGAGCCGAGTGGGAGTGAACATGTAAGGCAGAAGAAGGAGAAACGGAAAGAGGACAAGGGCAAGGAGAAAGAGCGAGAGAAGAAGGACAGGCATCTCCGGAAACGAGACTATGACGAAAAAGAATGGGAGAGCGACGAAGAGGAGAAGTCCAGGAAACGCAGAAGGGAAGGGTCATACGAACGACACGACGAGGAAGAAGAGATGGACGTCGAGGATTCGGAGGAGCGTAGAGAGCGGGAGCGTCTCGCTGATCTCGAAGACAGAGACGCTTTTGCAGAACGAGTTCGAGAGCGAGATTTGCAGCGAAGCAAGAAAATCGTCGAGGATCGCTCTTCCAAGGCTGCTGCCGGTGCAGCGGCCGAAGCTGCTCAGCGACGACAGCTCGCCGACGACGCAGAAGCTCGAGGCATAGCTATGCCTTCGCTCCGACTTCATTCACGGCAGGAATATCTTACCAAGCGAGAGATTCAACAAGTTGAGCTCTTGAGGAAAGAGATTGCGGACGACGAATCCTTGTTCAGCGGTATGAAGATTTCCAAACGAGAGCGTCGAGAGCTGGACCGGAAGAAGGAGCTTTTGAGGCTGGTCGAGGAGCGTCTCAACATCAACGACCACTGGGATGGATATCAACTTCCTGAGGACTACCTTACTGAACAAGGCAAAATCGACAAGGAGAAAAAGAAGAATGCGCTGTACAAGCGGTACGAAGAGGCGAAACCCAAGGACGATCAGTTTGTTACCGACGTCGACCAGTGGGAGGCCAGTCAGACGCGCCACAGTACTTTCAAGACAGGATCCATGGACAAGAAGGAAATTGTTGAAGAGTATGACTACGTCTTTGACGAAAGTCAGACCATCCAGTTCGTCATGGACGCTGCTTCAGCACCAACGAACAAGATGTCTGCCGCAGAAAAGCTTCTACAGGCTCAAATTGATGCTGCCGAAAAGAGAGGTGTGTTATCCGGTCTGACTTTTCCCTTGAATTCCAACCTAACGCCGTTACAGCCCAATCTATCGACGATACAAGAAAGTCGCTTCCCATATACGCCCACAAGGAGAGCTTGATGGAGGCGGTGAAAAACAACCAAGTCCTTATCGTGGTCGCCGAGACTGGTTCGGGGAAGACAACCCAAATTCCACAGTACCTCCACGAATTCGGCTATACACAAGGTGGTCTCAAGATTGGTTGCACTCAGCCAAGACGAGTCGCTGCCATGTCGGTCGCCGCTCGAGTTGCAGAAGAAATGGGGACTAAAGTTGGATATGAAGTTGGATACTCGATTCGATTCGAGGATTGCACCAGCGACAAGACGGTAGTGAAATACATGACCGACGGCATGCTCTTACGAGAGTTCCTTACAGAGCCCGATCTCGCAGCTTATTCTGCATTGATCATCGACGAGGCCCACGAGCGAACTCTCAATACCGATATCCTTTTTGCTCTGGTCAAGGTTCGTCATTTTCCCCATGGTTGAAGCCGCCTTTAATCAGCTGTTTTCAGGATATTGCTCGGTTTCGACCTGAGCTTCGACTACTCATCTCCAGTGCGACAATGGACGCAGAAAAGTTCAGCGAGTATTTCGATGATGCTCCAGTCTTTTACGGTTTGTCTTTATTTCTGCTTCAAGTTTCCTCTCTGACACTTTCGTTTAGTCCCTGGTCGTATGTTCCCTGTCACGATTCATTACACACCGCAACCCGAAGCCAACTATCTACATGCCGCTATCACCACTGTTTTCCAAATCCACACGACACAACCAAAGGGTGATATCCTTGTCTTCTTGACTGTACGGTTTCCCATTTCTTCCAGTCTATTCTCCGCTAATCTTTCTTCAGGGTCAAGAGGAAATCGATGCCTGTCAAGAAAACATGCAAGAAACTGCTCGGACGTTAGGCAACAAGATAGCGGAGCTGATCATTTGTCCCATCTATGCCAATCTTCCCAGCGAAATGCAGGCCAAAATCTTTGAGCCGACTCCAGACGGCGCCAGGAAGGTCGTACTGGCGACAAACATCGCAGAGACCTCTATCACTATTGACGGTGTCGTTTTTGTCATCGATCCCGGTTTTGTAAAGCAAAACTCGTACAACCCGAGGACTGGGATGTCTTCGCTGGTTGTTGTTCCGGTACGTCTATATCACATGTTATTCTTTTAGTACTTATTCTATGCAGTGTTCACGTGCTTCTGCCAATCAGAGAGCTGGTAGAGCTGGCCGAGTTGGTCCTGGCAAAGCTTTCCGCCTTTATACAAAGTGGGCCTTCGGCAATGAACTCGAGGCAAACACCGTCCCCGAGATTCAACGGACCAATTTGGGCATGACGGTTTTGCTGCTAAAATCCCTCGGTATCAACGACCTTATTGGATTTGAATTCATAGATCCACCACCAGGAGAAACCCTGATGCGAGCACTTGAGCTCCTCTACGCCTTGGGGGCTTTGAATGACCGAGGAGAGCTCACAAAGCTTGGCCGACGAATGGCCGAGTTCCCTGTTGATCCTATGCTTTCAAAAGCTATCATCTCCAGCGAGCGATATCAATGTACAGACGAGGTATGCTTATTGCTCCTTGTTTAACTACTTTCACTGACCAAGTTGTAGGTCCTCACCATCATCGCCATGTTATCCGAGTCTGGCTCCCTGTTTTATAGGCCCAAGGACAAAAAACTGCATGCTGATCAGGCTCGACAGAACTTTGTTCGTCCGGGCGGTGATCACTTCACCTTGCTGAATGTCTGGGAGCAATGGGCAGAGACAAACTTTTCGCAGCAATTCTGTTACGAGCAGTTTTTGCAGTTCAAAAGTATCAGTCGAGCTCGGGATATTCGGGATCAATTGGCTGGCCTCTGCGAGCGCGTCGAAATTGTCATTGAGGCGAACCCCAACTCGAATGATATCACACCTGTTCAAAAAGCCATTACCGCTGGATATTTCTACAACACGGTGAGAATGCTCAGAACTTGGTCCAAATATATCTCACATTTCTCTTCAGGCTCAGTTGCAGAAGAGCGGCGATTCATATCGCACCCTCAAGACAAATCATACTGTGTATATCCACCCCTCCTCGAGTCTCTTCCAGTTTCAGCCTCCGGTCAAGACAATGCTTTACTATGAGCTGGTTATGACGTCCAAGTCATACATGCGGTTCGTTTGATTCTCTTTCATCTTGCTGTGACTCTCTGACGCGGCCTTTAGGCAAGTTATGGAGATCAAGCCTGCCTGGCTACTCGAAGGTAAGCGTAAAGGGTCTAAAATGTTTTTCTTCGAGGTTTACATTCCATCTAGTTGCACCACATTACTTCAAGCCAGCTGATCTTGAGCAACTGGCGACAGGGGACAAGAAAATGCCCAAGGTTGTAGGCGCATCAAGTGCCCAGACTACATAGAATATCATTGAGAGCCGAGCTTGTATGTATTTCTAATCGCTGTCGATTAAAACTCCTTGCCAAACCGCTTTAGAGCGACTCACGTCAGGGTCCAGCCTCAAGTGGACGTGGGGCCGCCAGCGCAGACTTGGAAAAATCATAATTTAAGGGGTCTTTGAGATTTTACCAGCTGGTGGTACAGCACTGGAACAATTCGAAAACTAATGCACGATTTGTGAGAGATTCCGATTAGTTTGTCTAAGATAGAGAACTGTTCGCATATTAGAAGACCCCTTGGAATGTTGTGACGCGCAACTCACCATAAAATACAGTACTAGAGCTCACTGCGCCCAGTGGTCTTTCCAATCCATTGCCAGAGATGACCCTCGCCTTCCTGGCCCCAGAGATAGTACCTGGTCCGACCCAGCATAACCGAGATGTGTTGAGGCAAGTACCGCAGCAACCCCGTCATGAAGAGGGTGAAGAGAAGCCCAAAGATGGTCACTAGAAGTCCATTTATGACTATCGTACGACCAAGATTCAAGAAAAGGCTCACAGAGAAAGACCTTCTCCCAAGGTTCCAGCATTGACAGCACAAAAGTGGACTCAAACCACATCCGACGCCGCCAGATAAATTCCCCAATCTTGGAATCTGGTTTTCGTGTAGCTTTAAGGTCGGGCTTGGCTGGAGGGAGACGGTCGACCTTCATTATGGTGCTCATGGCGAGACCTGAGATGATCTGGAACCCGTGACCGACTCCCTTCACTTCCTGTCAGTTTCTTCGACGCTCGTTGTCCAATGCGGGGCACAGACCTTTACTCGATCAAGCGTGCTCTGCCGCGCATGGTTCGTTTCTTATATATGCCACTAATCTATAATTCAACTCAATTTTCAGAGTTGGTCGCCTAAAAATCTTTACAACCTCATGAAACGAGATGAGCCGCCACTTGGACCAGACGACTATAGCCGTAAAATCAGCTTCCGAACCTCTAGCATGAAATTATACGGTCAACGTTGGAAAGCGAAAGCTCTTCTGCGCGGCTACCACGGGGATTATATTCCGGAAAAAATCTTCAAACGCTGGTATCTCCCAGAAACTCTGCCGGACGTGAAGCCTGAACGAGCTGTACGGCCCCCAGGCACCGACGAAACCCTGCTACAAAATTATGCTCGTCGGAAAGTGAGGGAGTCGACGTGGAAGCAACAGGAGAAGGAGATGGGCTTGGCACCTATTGGCAGTTTAATGTTCCAGGAAGTGGAACGTCGGATAGACGTCTTCATCTTCCGCTGCTGCTTTGTGGCCGACGTCTACGAGGCTCGAAGACTGGTCATTCATGGGCATGTCTTGCTCAATGGCAAGAAGGTGCGCTTTGCAGTTTTTCTTTATTAGCTCTCGCTGACAGGAATCTAGCATAACAGTGCAAATACGCGTCTCGCACCGGGAGATATGGTCACCGTAGACCCTAAATTCCTCCGAATTCTCAAACGACCTCCTGCCAAGGATATCCCGAAAGTGGATGACATTGTTAGACTCTCTGGCCGTGCAAGGTCCAAAAATCCGCTCACACCATTCTTCCTGCCTCGTTTCGCTTCACCTTCGATTTTCATCCCTGCCTATATCGAAGTCAACTTTTTGACTTGCTCTGCTATATATGTGCGGCACCCACTTGCCCGACCAGGTTACTCTGAAATCCCAAGCCCATTCGACGCTGGGGGAGAATTGTTCAGTCTAGCCTGGGAGTGGTATGTGAAGCGGAGGTCAAGAGTAAGATCACTAAAGCAGATGAAGAGGATGCCAGAGGACAGGGCTTTCAGCTTGAGGACGGCCGAGAGAGATATTGCGAGGAGAAAATTGCGAAAGATCGTCGCTAGGCGCAAACTGGCTATCAGAGGTATCATGGTATAGAAATTGTAACCATGAGCCTTATTCATTCGTTCACTCTACTCATTCGGAATCAAGCTTGGACGCGTCAAAAGGTGAAAATCATGTTGGTACAAAGTTACAATACAGTCTTTAATTCAGTTTGTTCCAATTCGCGTTCACTCGAAGGTGACCTTGTTCTACGAATCTTTAGCCGCGGGACGAAAGCAACAGGATTGGACTGCACCTTGTAAAACGCAACGTAACCCTCAATGTTTTTGGCCTTGTCCGAAGTGTTGGGATAATACCTGAATGGAGGTTAGCTGGGTATGCCAGTTAGGGAAACAACTTGCCAGGCTACGTCTGAGACAGTCTGGCCTTCGACCGAGGCATTGTAATATGCGGCTGTTCTGCAAAAACGAGTTAAAGTTGGATATTTCTGACCAGGGAAAAAAGAACCCTTTCCAGGCGCAGACGGTACTGAGGAATCAATTGAGTTTGTGGCTTGGTAAAGACGGGGGAACTGACCTGGTCTTGGAATCGCTGAAAACTTCCTTGTTGACGGATCCAGGTGGAAAGTAATGGTTACCTTCGACGATAATGGTTTCATCGGATTCAGCGAGAACGGCACCGTTAAAAATAGCCTTCATGGTGGCTATGGAAGAAGTTAAGTGGGGCTTGGTAAGCCCCGGCCGTCTTAACACAGCCATTCGCGGAACATCTTACCCGGAGATAAGATCCCCGGCCGCTATTACTCATCTTCTCGGCCGGCAAGAATACTTACAGCACTTCTTGAAAATAAACTACTACTGTTCGGCGACTTGGCGGCAACAGCGTAGACCTACCGGCATTGTTGTTTGCCGACTCGGCATTTTTCGGCACCACCGAGGAATCCGCGCACCCCACGCAACAAACGTTGACGTCCGCCCACTCGACCTCCTGGTTGGGATACTCCTTATATCCCTCGAGTACTTTATTTTCAGGATCCGCTGTAATACATTTACAGGATTTTCTGGAGGGTGGGAATCACAAAGATATAGTATCTTCCCGGCCGAGGCGACAACATCTTATCCCCGGTGAAGATGTTCGGCGCCTGGCAATCTCAGCAATTCGGCGGAAATGATGGAGTTTCGCGGCCACCGTCGCTTAAAGTTAAAACTTTCTTCTTGCCAATTGAAAATTTGAAATGCCCCGAGCTTCAACTCAGTCCTCGAAACAACGACACCACGCCACCAATCTCTCCTGGTTGATCTCACCGAGGATTCTTCTTTAGCTTTGATTGCCAGGAAGCGGATTTCAAACAAAAAACTCAAGGACGACTATGCTGAAGTCAGTTGTCAAATTTCGATAGCCTCCGAACTAGTAGTACAGGAACTACTCGATGAGCGTACGACACAAAGACTGATGATTCTAGCCACCGAACAGCAGCAAGAACTATCTCAACTTTTGGAACCTGAGATTGACGGGATGTGGCTCAGCGTTTTGCAACAATACGGGAGGACTTTGTCTCAGACGACGACGATGAACATCCAGACACAGAGAAATGGCAAATATACCTTTTTCTGGCATTTTCCCTCTGACCGACATGCTCAGCAAAACACTACTGTGGCTCAAGACATGTTGAATCTCTTTCCTCCCGATGTAAACCAGAGGAGAACATTGGCAGACGCGATATTCTCAAAGCTCGGTGTTGTCACTCCTCAAAAACACTCGACCGTGGTCTGTTCTATATCCTTGAATTGACGCCACGAACTCATCTTTTGCAACAGATGATCCAGGGAATGGTCTGGATCCGCGGGTCGTGGAGATGTTCGAAAAGTATGTATTTCGATCTGTCGTGTCTCTTTCCACCGACCACAGTTTTCAGAATCGGACTTGTCATGCAAGGTGGAAATTTACCCAAAGCCTTAAAACTTCTCCCATCGTTTCCAATGTGGAAACGCTGTCTTGCCCTTGCTCACCCAGATCGGTGGCATCCCTATGTATTGCGCAAAGTCACTGCGATATACATGTCAAGCATGAATGCAGACCAGGCGCAGTTTTTCCTTCGCTGTGTCGTCCTTGAAGCAGTTCGGGATAATGTTTCATCCAACCACAAGCTCAATGTACACTTGTATGAGAGTCTGATCAAAGCTCTATATAAACTTCGGGCCTTTTCAAAGGCATATTGTTTCCTCTTCTAGAGGTGGGCCATTCAATCCTTGTCGAACTCTGTTAACGATATCTGTGTCCAGAAAAGCTGTACCTTGAAAGAGGCGATGATGGAAGAGGCTGTCCTAGCTAAAAAGTCCATTCCTTCCGAACCCTAGGCGCCGCAATACTTCACATCGCATCAGCCGATTTTACAGGTCAGAAGACAGCTTCTTTACTCTCACTGCATGCGGACACTTTCAAGGTGCCAGAGCGCTCTTCTTGCGCGCCCTGCTTGACAAAAGAAAGGATCTTCCCTATGAAGTTATCGACGCGTTGGTTTTCCATTTCGCTCGCGTATCGAACTGGGCAAAGCTCCGAGGAGAAGAACTTCCAGTTCTGTGGAACGGTATGTGTTACAATCCATCGTCACCATTTGCTCAATCCAAGCCTCGTCAGGTATTCTGGAAATCTTACCTTGAGCAAAAGGACACTTTGCTAGATGTGATCAAGGCCAACTTTCACCATCAGATCGGACCAGAGGTTCGCCGAGAGCTCAGTAACGCGTCAGCGAGGTCGGGCAGTAGCGTCCAGGACATCGTGATGATCTAACGAGCACAAGTGTTTCAAGTTCTAGTAATAGAGTCCAATTGGTTTCTGAAAGTCGGATCTATCTATTATACGATACTTTTCCCGCTTTTTCTACGAACTCGTTGACGGCAGACCCATGCCTGGGGGTAACTTGTCTATCTTTGGTAGCAATGAGACTGCACCTCGCCTGGCCAGTTGCGCCAGGACCTGGTCCATGACGACCAAGCAAGCCATGCCCTCAACAATCGGTACAGCTCGCGGTACGACACAAGGATCATGGCGTCCCCTGGCAGCAAGCTCTCCTGCAGTCCCATCGTATTGGGCTGTAGCCTGGGCCTGTGATATCGTCGCAGGAGACTTGAAACCTACTTTGAAGTAGATGTCCTGCCCATTTGTAATTCCGCCTTGAATTCCACCGCTCCAATTGGTTTTCGTCGACAACTTGCCTGCTTTTCCATCGTGCAAGACAAAGGCATCATTATGCTTGCTTCCTGGCACCCTTGTCCCAGCAAAACCAGACCCAATCTCGAAAGCTTTGGTGGCAGGAATCGACAACATAGCATGGGCCAGCTTTGCTTCGATTTTGTCGAAAACGGGCTCACCGAGGCCTGATGGGACATTTCGAATGACACAAGTAACCGTACCGCCGATGGAGTCGTTGGCATCTTTTGCCCGAATGATACGCTGGATCATCCGTTCAGATGTTTCAGGATGAGGACATCTAGTCGGATACATGTCGACTTGGTCGCGGGTCACCGTCGACAGCAAATCTCTGAATTCCTGGGACAATGGTTCACCTGTCTCATCATCGTCCGGATTTTCAGCGGCTCTGTCCGCAGCTGGTAGCTCGACCTTTCCAACCGAACTGACAAAGGCGACGACTTCAATCCCGTAGGCTAGTCGTAAATACTTTTCTGCGATGGCTCCAGCAGCTACTCGACCAACGGTTTCGCGAGCGCTGCTACGGCCGCCGCCTGAAGAAGCTTTGAGCCCATATTTTTCGATGTAGGTGTAGTCGGCGTGGGATGGACGTGGATAAAGATCAGTTTCACTGTAATCGTGTGGGCGCTGGTCTTCATTGTTCACAAGGAGTCCGATTGGAGTACCAAGGGTTATACCACCTTCAAGACCGGATTGAATCTTGACGCGGTCTTTTTCGTTTCTCTGGCAATGTTTATAGTGAAATTGATTGAATAATGATGAGAAGACGAACGGGTGTAGTTAGATTACTCTGACCAGGCCTTCTTCTATCAAGCTGGACTTGTATGTCTTCAGCAGACAAAATGAGTCCCTGGAGATGTTAGAAAACGAGATGAAGAATAAAAGAGCACATACAGGCGGACAGCCTTCAATAATGGCACCGACAGATAAGCAATGGCTCTCGCCGTATGTCGTGACACGGAATAGGTTTCCAAAGGTAGACATTGGCGCAAGATTTCAGAAACGTCAGTAGCAGAGTGGAGTCAGAAGAGAGATTAGATAAAATTGATATCAGCTCCCACGCTGAGCAACAGCCCTCGAGATGGACCAGGTATGTTCAACTTTAATTCAGGCTTTGATTCTCATGAGAATCGTGTAGGAATCCTTTCGCCGGCTGTTACAAGAGTCTGCGAGTGCCCCGAAGCTAGCAGCAGCGAGTTCAAAACCGTTCGTCTATCTCGCTTCTAGATTCACCGCGACTCATGACAAGCTAGAAAGAAGACCATAAATGCTTCGGAACCAGCATTCAAGCCTCGAAAGGTGACCAAGAGCGACAAAAAGTACCGCGACCGTGCTGCTGAACGTCGCGACGGTCAAGACAACGAGTATGCAGAGGTATGGGGTTAATTCTCTGTTCGCTGAAACCTTTCGAGCTGATTGCAGGTGGAAGCCGTACTGGACGACTTTGAGAAGCGTACAGCCAACCAGGACAAGGCTTCTGTGAGTGTTGGTTCGTATTACTGAACAATTGCTTATTATATCAGGTTGAGCTACAACGCCAGTATCTAGGTGGTGATGGCGAACACTCTATTCTCGTCAAAGGACTGGATACCGCTCTAGCCAAGCAAAACAAAGCCAGAGCTGCACAATCGACTGACGACGACGACTCATTAGAGCAAGCTTTCCAGGAAGCTGTAGCTGCACCCAAAAAACGGACTCGCGAAAGACCTTATACGAGAGCTGAAGGAGAAGCGGAACAACCCCGGGGTTGCTGCAGACGGTCCAGGTGGCTCGAAAACTCTCGAGGAAGAGAAACAGTTGCTGGAAGATGCGAAGAATGCAGGGAAAATTCAGGCCTATTGGATTCAAGCCTATAGGCGACGACAAGAAGAAGAAGAAAGGAGATGGGGAGAAGAAAAAGAAGAAGAAGCGGAAACCTCAAGAAGCTGAAGCGGCCCCAGTAAACGACGAGCCAGTTGTGGCGGAGCCAGAACCCCAGTCCTCCGTGGTCACTCCCCCTAGAACCAGAACCCGAGCCTGTTGAAGATTTTGACATCTTTGAAGGTGCTGGTGAATATGAAGGCGTAAACTTGGATGATGATGAGGGCGAAGGCAGCGACACCGGAACCAGGCCTCTGGAACCGACTGAACAGCCCGTCGCGTCATCGTCGAAGCCTGGTCGATGGTTTCTGGATGACGAGCCAGAGCCGCCGCCTCCTTTACCGGCACCCAGTTCAAATTCGAAACCACCACCGACTAAAGAGGACGAGGACGAGGAAGAAGAGCTCCCGATGCGTCTGGTCCCCTTGGCGAGTTCAGCTCTACCTTCTATCAAAGAATTACTGGCCCTCGACAAAGCTGCGGGCTCGTCGAATAAGAAGCGGAAACGAAAGGACAAGCCAAAGGGCGAAAAGGACGAAGAGGCAACCAAGCCAAAGGTATCCGCCGAGGTTAAAGCTGAAAGGGACTACAAACGGTCAGGATGTCTCTTGCTTTTCTCAATCGGTACGGTACTGATAAATGTCTAGGTTGAAATCTTACACCGACAAGAAGGCTGCTGCAAAGTAGCCAGCCGATTGCATTCGAGCCTTATATCTGGCCTGGCTAGCGAAGCTCCATTCAAGCGTGTAGTGTATCTTAGAGTACTGTAGAACGATGAAGGAACAAGATAAAGTGACCCAGTGGGCGGACGGCTTACTGCTTATAAGTGGCTCTGGATTGGCCGCTGAACTATATAAATCTACCATTTATCCTTCTGGTACTTATGGTCGCCAAGAGAGTCTCCAGCGTCCCATATTCCATAAGTGGTAAGGCGCGCGGACTTGTGATTTTTGGGCGATATGTGACCACTGACGTCACAATTCACCTGCTCCTTGTCGATTATTTCTTTCAAGCAGGGGCAATGGCGCGGCTGGAGCCACTGGCTTGACCTTTCGCCCACATCATCTCGTCCCAAGTCCCCTTCATTAGTCTTCAACGATGTCAGAGCCGGTCAAGGCCAAGCCAGACCATAACTACCAACGCTTCTTCATCGGTCCAATGCCTGAAAGATTGGTCTCAACCTCCAAAGCTCAGGCCCGGAACAAGAACAAGAGGCGACGGTTTCCGTTCGGTGGATCCAAC
Organism: Mycena floridula; assembly: GCA_029320655.1. Taxonomy (NCBI): domain Eukaryota; kingdom Fungi; phylum Basidiomycota; class Agaricomycetes; order Agaricales; family Mycenaceae; genus Mycena; species Mycena floridula. Next base: position 4,924,579 of record JARIHS010000001.1, read on the forward strand.
GACGAGAATGATGATGATGAGACGAGAATGCTTGCTGCAATGAAACGTCATGCCCTCGATGTCTTTCTCCATCGCGGTGGAGAGGCTGATGCTTGGGACGACGAAGAGGAAAGACATCTCGTGAAGGAATTGTACAACTCGTGGCGTGGTACTGAATGGGGGAAAAATCATTAGCAGCAAAAAGTCCGGAAGCACGCCAGGCTCGTTGGGTTGGATCCAGCTTCGTCGTAGGAGATGTCATGGGAGTGGATACGTTCGAAAACCCTCCACCACAAGCGCTTTCAACGCGATCCAATGCTGTTTCTGCAGTATCACTGCCTCTCTCAACGAATGCACCAACAAATTCCAATCAAAGTCAGGCGTCCGGATCCCGCCGCCTTGACGCCCCCGGAACCTCGATTCTGCGACGTAGTGCCTCATTCTTAACGGTACCATGGACAAACTCTTCACCGAGTCCATCTGATTCCAGTTCCCCATTGATTCGGGTTCAGTCTGAAGCTCCAGTACGTCCTACGATCAGATTCCTTCATCGATAATGAAGAGCGAACCACATATGGGTCTTGACGACGGCGGAAGGCGTCGTCTAGTTCATTATGCTGACACACCTGTTCGCTCTCCGCCTGGTTCTCGTCCAGTCTCACCCACTGAGGTTTTGGAGCGCGAAGGAGATGCAGTAGAAGCCACCAGTGCCGGAGCCATGAGTTCACCGCTTGGAAACCGTGTCATCGACAGACAGTGTATGGATGGAGACCGTAATGCGAGGTGAGCTGCAGTTATATCTTGACTTCAGTCTTGTGCTGATGGAACCTAGATCGCATGTACGTTCGAATTCACTCCGCCAAGCCTGAATACAGTTACAAAGACTTTGACGAAGCTCAACATCGCACTGCTCGTGGTCTTACCATGGAAGATTGGGGAGAGTATATTGTAGTTTGGCGAAAAGACCGTATCGAGCTTTACAAGGATTATGTGAGGCCTCTGCTTTCAAACTTCAGTTGCGGATGTTGAGAGCATATGTAGCGTCTTCCAGGCAAGGAATGGATACTAGGTCATAAAGATCTGGCTTTTGTCATTCCACTCACACCCAGAAAATCACGATTATCGTTATACTCTTTCGTTGATCTCACATTTTGCATCACTTGCCCCCCAACATCGACTGGTGCCGCTATCACTCGGCATTTCCATCACAGCGAAGGCACCAATATCTTCATCTTCAAGCATAAATGTCGATCTAGAGCGTTTGATTGGATATGGAAGTTGTGGTTAGTATAGGGAAAACCTCGCCATTTTGGTTACTGACCCGTATTTCTAGGTCCCATCTTGGGGGAGAATTGCCGAACAACCTCGATATCTGGAATCCTGCCATGGGTATCAAAGTCAAGATGGATGTTCCAGAACTTGATCCAGACGAGCTATACCCAATATTCAACCGCGAGAATCTTATTGCACTATGTTTGCAGTCACTCCGGTCTGTCGAGGACTACAAGTATCTCATTGAGCATCAACTAGCGGAGGGCAAGGTTCTCCAGCTAGCTTGGCGAATGGACACAGTCCTGGATTGGATCTGGTTAGACGATGATATCTATGGCGAAGCCAGACGATGGGCCGTGCTATGTGGTTTGGCATTGAAAAAGGTATCTTCCTCTCTACATCCCATTTTCCATCGCTCATTCACCTTCAGAGCCGCTCGATCCAATTGGAACTTCGTATGGGTTCACACTTTCCGACATCAGTGCTTCTGAAGGATGATACTCGGCTTCATCAGCCTCTCGAAGTCGAAGGTTATGTAGATCGTATCAAGCCCAAGTCACAAGCAAAGCAGGCAATGTACATGGCGACACACCAAGGCAACCTTTTCGTCATCAACCCAGCCAAAGCTTTCCCACCCGCTCCTTTTGGTCTTGAACCTCTAGAGCCAGCTGATCCTGAAATTACGCCACAAGAGGCGGAAATACAACGAGGAATATCTCAAATTATGGCGGCGACTTTTTACGCTGACCTGAGAAGCATCGTCGCGATCAGAAGAGCCTTCCAGGTCACTCTTCAGCGAACCCATAATGAGCGTATTCCAGAGCAGGACAATGCCAGTGGCAGCTGGGTCAGCGTTTGGTCGCGGTCTGATGAAAGAATCGAGAGTGACGACGAAGATGAAGGAGGCGATGAGGCGCTGCTGAAGACTGCGGACAAGCCGAAACTTCGAATGAGACGCTCCTTTGAACTGCTCTTCACAAATGGATACGTCGTCCGCTTTGAGGTATGTACATTCTACTCTTGTTTCCTGTCAACTCACGATTTCAGGTTCATTCACGGAAATTGGCAGTTGAATGGATTGAGAAACTGCGGGCTTTGATTGTCTATTGGTCTCACCGACATCGTATCGATGCTCGTGAACAAATGGATGTCGCACAGTCGCGTCGACCAAGGCTCACGCCTCATACTCATATTCACCCTAGCGATGAAGTGCCCGAGACACCTTCAGATCCTTCGGCGCCAATGCCAGCACTTGGAACTTTATTCAACATGTGCATTATCCAAGGCTGTCGACCAGTCGTGAAAGGTGGTAAACTGCATATGCGTAAAGGGCTCCATGGAGCTTATGGGTAAGTCGAACAGCAAAACATTCAGGCCTTATACTGACAGTTATTTCCAGACTAGTACAAATGTTACTCGTACATGGTCACATTTTGTTCTTCACCATCGGTCCAAATGTTCCGATGCACAAGTCGGCTGGCAAAGCTATCAGTCTGGTCGATGCCTATACTTGCTCTGGGTATCTTGCGGCGCAGCTCCTCCCTGGAGGTCAATACAATCCGAATTCGACCCCCATGGCTCGCCGATATCAAGACGGATTAGAGACGGATGATCCAGAGGAAGATACATTGTTTACGGTCTCTTACAGAACCCAGACGGTGTCGAGCAATGTGTCTGTTTCAACGACTCAGCCTCCACAGAGTATTCCGTCTTTGTCCACCAAAAGAATCATATTCTTCCGGACAAGGAGCAAGCTGGAAAGGGATGCTTGGTGCTGGGCCTTAAACTGTGAGATTGAGAGGGTAGCTCGTAAGCACCAGGAGAGAGAGAAGACGCTGAGGGACACTGGTGCTGTGGTGAACACGAGATGAACATTTTTGCATTATGATTGAATCGCATATACTGATCGTTCTGCCATTATAAAAACAGGACTGGCATTTTATTGATACCATAATTAGCTGTATTTTTCTATTTCTTTGGTTTTTTAACACTGGAGTCTATCAGCATGTATAATAAAAATAATAGCTGTTGAGACCTACCCATATTTACTTCTCGCAGAAAGTCTCCCTGCGACGCCTCCAAAGTCGAGCGCTCCACGAACAAGATGGTATCTGGAAAAAAAGTCGGCCGAATGGACGAACATAATGAAATTACGACGCACTTTACACCAGGCAAATCCTTGACACGTCCACCGCGAACCAGTACCACACTGTGATCCTGCAAATTATGACCTTCTCCCTGAATGTAAGCCATGCAAGTGTGACCATTGGACAGTCTAACACGAGCAACCTTTCGTTTCGCAGAGTTGGGCTTCTTTGGAGTCTGAATGAAAATGGAGGAGCAAACAGCTTTTATCTGCGGCGACTTTTTCAACAGAGGTGCTTTTGAAATGGAGCAAGCTCGCGGCGGAGGCTTTTTTCGACGCATGGACTGGTTCATTGTGGCTTCCCATACGCTTGAGGCTGAGAATGAGCGGAATGGGGTGGTTTGGAAGGCATGGAGCTGGGGGACCAGCCGTCGAAATATCGAGTTCATGGTCGAGAAGGTCAGGTGACCAATTCAAACTCAGCAATAACTTTCATGGCACCGCGACGCAGACAACCTTCCTTTGATGGAATCGAAGACGCAGTCTCTCAAAATCGCACACAGGACGATGTTGTTGACGATGACGGGGACGAAGTCTCTGTCAAAAAAGAGAAAAAGTCGAAAAAATCTCGTAAAGCCACCGTACAAGTCGCGTCCAACGACGACGACGACGAGGGCAACCCAGCCCCCGATGATGATGAAGAGGACGATATCATTGACATGGAAAACTTTGGAGATCATCCTTTGTCGAAGGCAGATTTACAGAAGCTGCAGGGTTTGGCTACGGATTGGGAACAGATGGCCAAGAAGATCGAAATGAGCCTCGGTGGGCCTGGGGATGTAGCCATCTCAATGGCAGACTTAGCAGATGGCGATCAAGTTCAGAAGGTTCGTTTGTAATTGTTCGTCGCGTCTTTGCCGACCTTCTCTATCCAGGGACTCATCGAGCTCGAGAATATCGTGAAAGAACTTATCGACGTCGAGGTCGAAATGAAGTTTAACCAGCAAACTATTGATGAAATCTACCAAAAGGTCGCGCAGGAAGAGGAAATCGTGGGTTTTCTTGTCTTTCATTTGCCGTTGTATTTACCTTTATCAGTCGGACGCTATTCCTCGGTATATCACAGGTTCAGCGGCACGAATGGACCTCTACAAGACCAAGACAACGCGTCAAAAATACGCCAAAAACGACGCGTTCAAAACCTTCAAAGAGACTGTGTTTGTAAGGATTTTGGTCTCTCGTGATGCAGGTCTGACTTTTGCTAAAAGGAAGCGACCAATAAAGGCAACATCCCTCCAATTACGGACTTGATTCCCAAGGGTAAGTCACTATCGAGGTCTTGTTCATCTACTGATCTATTCCGGTAGAGCCTGGCGACGAAAGCGACTCGGACGACGAACTCGAGATGGGTGGCATAACACAAGACTATAAATGTCCTATCACACTCACAGTCCTCCATGATCCTCTCACATCGTGAGTTTTTCTCTTCGAGTGGAGGCCAGTCACTGAGATTTGGCGCAATCCTAGTTCAGTCTGCCAGCACTCTTTTTCCAAGGCTGCTTTGATGGAAATGTTCAAAGGCGGTGGATCCAAAAAATGTCCCGCTGCCGGCTGCACAAAAAGTTTCAAGTTCAGCGACTGCAAACCTAATAAGGAGCTAGTCAAGAGAATAAAACATTGGGAAAGGCGCGAAAGAAGGAGAGCAGAAGAGAATGATGACACCGAGGTGATTGAGTGAGACTGCACGAATATTCAGTACGATAATATGCGACTATTAACCTTATTCCTTGTATTATTTTGCCAACGACCGGTACATAGCTCAGACGGGTTAGAGCAACAAAGATCAACAAGCATTCTCCAATATACACCAAGTTGGTTTTCTAGCGCCGCCGACTGCGGGTCGAGCTTTGAAATTTGGAAGTCTCCCTCCGTAACCGTCTGCTAGCTCTCTCCCTCTCCAGCTCCTTCTTTTCAATCTCTTCGGCTGTCAAGATCTCGAATCGGGTTCTGAATTCGTCGACCTCGGGCCAGTCTCGCCAGACGCTCTTCAAGGTTCTCGGACCGCGACCGTCTTTGGGCGCTCTTCCCCAACCTAAGCCCAGACCGGTTTTGTCCTTCAAGAGGCCCATGCCACTTCGGTCTCGTCTTCCTCCATCCTCAAAGTCTCGCTCGCTTGAGATTACGCCCCATTCAATGGCGTCTTTTTTGTGCTTAATCAGCTCTTCGTGAATGGCATGAGCTATGAGAGGTATTGCTTCTCCTGATAAGCCGAGCTCCATGCAGAGCTTCTGGGAGAAAACTTCAGGAGTGAGTGGAGACAACAGGTCCCACTCGATAGTGTCCACGAGGTGATAGTTGCCGATTTGCACATCGATCTGCGTCAAAAGTTGAAGGAAGAATGCGAAAACAGATAAGAAAACGTACAGCAAGCAAAACCCTACATTCAGCAACCTCATCGCCTTCTTCGAGACTGGTGCCATCGTCGACGACACCATCCATGCCAATTCCCATTGTTGCTACTGCTTCATGGTCCTCCAACTGTGCCCTTATCTGAGTGGCGACCGTGTCAGCCCATGGAGTATTCGGCAATTCCAAATCGTAGCAAAAGGCGCGCGCAAATGTTTCAGGTTTGATGAGAGTCTCGCGAAGATTCCAGACAAAGCAATCTCGAACTCTTTGCGTTTCGGTTTCAAATTCGACGCGAATTGGAACCAGAGCAGTCCGTCTCTCTGCTTGTCGTTCCATATCATCTGCTGAACTATCGAAATTGTGAGAGTTAACAACAAAAAGAAATACGAAAACTTACGGATACTCGTGCTGCGTCGGCGCCATATTGCGCTGCTTGATATATCGCGCTGGTGGAACCATCCCAAGGTAGCTTTGATCCAGCTCAGCTTTTTCTACTCGAGGTGGCGGAGGTGCAGCATGTGGAGTTGTCGTTACACCAGTTGAAGAATTGAAGACCGACATTCCTGTTGCCATTCTAGCTTTTCCACGTCGGACCGAAGACCGTCCACCGCCTCCTTCACTGTTCACGAAATCAGAATCATCAGAATCGAGTGCACCAGCATCTGGCATGTCGTCGCCAGAGCCTGGGTCGGCATAATTGATGACTCCACCACGGCGCGAGCTTCGGGAAGTGGTGACAGCAGCAACAGCAGATGTTGTTGTTGTTGTTGAAAAAATTGGTTGAACAAGAAGTGTAGCTCCCGTCCGAAGACGCGACGCATAGGTCGAAACTGCTGCTTGTGGAACCGTAGATAATGGTCCTCGAGAAGGAATTGGAGGTGCTGGTGGCTGATAATTTGTAACTGGAGCTGCTGCGAGATTGCTCGAACGAGTAACTGTGCTGCTTCGCGTCTGTCTTTGACTTCGACTGGGCGCAGGGGACGGATGTTTCGAGGCTGGTGCGCTCGTTGTCGACCAATTATGCAGATTTTTCATGTAATCTGTCAACTTGACCATCTGAGCGTGTTTGAGGTCATAATTCGAGAAAAATTACTTTTGTTCTGGTTCGCCGGTATCGTTGACGGAGTTGAGCCAGCAGCAGCAGATATCTGAGAAGAGATGTCAGATGGATCAAATATCTCGATAAGGATCTACCTGAGAAAACGCCTGGCTCAGCTGCGAGTCTGAAAGCTGACCGTATACCGCTGCCGTTGGGAACATCGAACTGTCGGACATGGCTTGAATGAAGAGCGAAAATGTCACAACGTGACGAGTCCCTTTTTCCTAAAAAATCTTTCAAGTAGCTCTAAAAAAAATTATGCTATCAGGCTTGCTTCGCTTTTCGCGAGCCAGGGTGCGAACTGCGGCTCATCGTCGTGCATTCCAGGAGCTCTATTTCGGCCCCGCAGTCTCTCACCGGGCCAATCATGAAATACTATTGATGCTCAAAGCAGGTAAATTTCCTGATTCATGTTACTAGCATCGTAGCTTGACCCATCTACAGAGGCACAGAAATCTAAATTGCGCGATAACAAAGTTCGCACCAGAAACATTCACGCCGCTATGAAAGTCATCCAAAGTCTCGATGTCCCTTTTACAAACAGCGAACAGGTCTGTATGCCCTTGTGACCGACCACTTTCATTGTCCCAATACTCTCTAGCTACCTGGAATCAGTCCTGGAGTCAAGGAAATTGTCTCTGCCTTTTTCAAGGGTGAGCCGCCTGTCAGTTTTCCGTATACTTCTTTGGTACCGGTTCTGATCCGTCCTTAGCCACATGCACCGGATATGCGAGTCATCTCCCTGCTCCATAGTGTGCCAGGTATCGGGTAAGATAATCGTTTGTGTTCTCCACTTGATTTACCAAAGGCTAGACGAGAAACCGCTCGTCTTCTTGAAGAAAGCGGCTGCCGGTCCCTAGAAGACCTTCAACAACCTCAATTTGCCAGTCAACTCGGCGAAGACCAAAAAATGAGCCTCAAATATCATCTCCTTGCATCATCCATATCTCGGACCCAAGTCGAAGTCGTTGTCGTGTGTGCGATCTTTCCCTTTATGCCTCTGCTTCCCTGATCTTTCTTCCACAGGACCTTGTTCGTTCACACATCCCATCAACTCTTGAATTCATCCCGGTTGGAGAATAGTATGTCCTTCTTGCATTGTCGCCTGAAAATATTCAATTAACGTGTTGCAGTCGACGGAATTTCGAAAGAAACTCGATGCTAGAATTCCTGCTCTTCGACCATTCTCTTATCGAGCCCCCAGTTCCCAGCAAGACAGATGGCAAGAGCGCGCGTCAGCGTCTCAAACCACCATTTCGAAAACCTTGGTCAAAAGAGAAAGGTCCTGGCCCGCTTTCCACATATATCACGGATTATCTTTCCGATTGTGGAGTCATCTCTGATACCCAGAACCTGCACTTTAACCAATGGACGGGATTCTTGAGGATACCTGAACTGGGAGAGGATGAAGAAGAACGACTTCAGCAAATCGAGGCGAAGCAAGGCAGTTTCACCAGAGCGAACATCACGTACGTATACCGCAAGACTTCATGGGCTGCTTTCTGACTTGACTCTAGCTATGCTCCTTCGATGTCTCGTGGAACAGCTATGCTCTTTCTCACTGGCGACCAGGAATTTCTCAAATACATCTGTACCCAAGCTCAAGGCATGGGTCTGTACTTGGACGAGTATGGGCTATGGAGGCCAACGAGTCCGACAGTCTGGGATCAACTGAGTTCAGAAACAGAGGCACAGGTCTTTGAAGAACTTGGCCTCGACTTTGTCAATCCTGACAAAAGAAATTTTGCCAACCTTCGGCGTCGCAAGTAGATAATCATGGGTGTATATTAAATACTTTTGGAGTTGAAAATGTCTAGCTCTCTGCCCGTTTTTCGGTCTCTTTGGTTTCGCCACTCTCTTTGGTTTCACTGCTCTCTTCAGGTTCCCTGTTGTCCTGGGCCGCTTCCTCTTCCAGCTCCTGGAGCTCTATGATCTCTCGCTGCAAGTCCTCATGAAGCTCCGTGAGCTCGGAAAAATCTCTAGCCAGTTCTTCTTGATCATGTTCTGAAAGATCCACGCGTCGAGGATCCGATTCATCGAGCACCTCCTCGTCCATGTCCAACGTCAATTCCTCGCCCATCTCCTGTCCTTTAGTGTCTTGCTCGACAATAGCATCGGTAGCTTGCATGAAGTCGCGCAGCTGCTGACGCAGCTCTTCAGGATCAGAGCTGTCAAGCTCATCGTCCTCTGGATCTTCCTCGCCGAGGTCTAAACTTTTCTCCAGATCCTCTAAATGCTTCAGCTCTTCCACTGGGTCTTGCCCGCTCCAGTCGTAATCTGGAATCTCCATTTCTGGTGTCGTGGCCTTGGGCGTGTAAGTCAAGAAGCGCTGACCGAGTAATGGGATGACCGTCTCGTCCCTCTCCAGGATACGCTCCAGAGTCTTCACCCCAAGAGGGTCCGGCATGATATGGATGAAGGACAATGAGGAGTAGCCACCTTCCCGCAGGGCTTCCACCAAAATCTCTTCATCATGGATACCGTCCAGCTGAGTGAGTTCCAACGTCTCGCAATCGCAACAATAAATTGTTGAAGGTTCATCATCCTCTGCCTCAATAACAAAAAACCACTTGTTTCCGACCTCCTCAAAACTGTCCTGGGTTAGGCGTCGAGAATAATATTGGCCGAGGTTCGCCTGGAATGGCATAGCGAATATTGAGCAACATCTCGATTTGTTGCAGCATGAGATAATATGGAGAGAACCAGTAAAACGTGAACAGGTATTTCCATTCTTCCCATGAGGCGCTCCAACCTTTTGGTAGAGGGGGCTTTGGGACTGGCCATCGCTCCTTGGCTCGCAGGACGAAGCTCACCGCGTCTTCGTCCGACACATTAGTTGGAGTGGTTTCTTCAAGGGCGGCTGAAGAAAATGTAACGAATTTGAATGACATCAATAGTTTTATGGAGCTCACCCACTAGTTCCTCGAACTCTGCATCAGAGAGCTCATTGAGACTCGGGATTTCAGACCTGTCCTGGGTTTCAGACGTGTCCAGCGATTCAGCCTTGGTTGCTGTGGAATTAAAGCGGATTACTGGATTTGGTCCAGCAAAGATACGAGGGGCCACGATTCGACGTGCCGTCCATCGCGAAACTGGGCGAATGGTTCGAATTAAGTTATGCCCTAGAATGCCCGCAGGACGACGGAACATGAACAGAAAAGCTGAGAAACGACAACATGTGATGCTGTTTTTTTTTTCGACCAACTCCTCCATCGCCAAATCCAACCAAGACTTCTGAGCAAGTATGACTGATGGCATAGCAACTGGATCAAGATAAGAATGTCGCCAGCGCAGCCTTTGACCAGCGCCGGCTGTCTCTTCTCCTTGGCACCAAATTACCTTGACCAACAACCACCATGGCACATTTAACCAAGCTCAAGCAATACGATATAAAGGACTCGAATATCGCACTTCTAGGCTCGGATATCGAGAAACGAGTACGAGAACATTGTGGGGATAAGGAAGCTGGTCAGTCTCGAGCGATTTACTGTATACCTAAAGTGGCTTTGCGCTGATCCTGGAACAGCTTGGAACCACGCTGGCACAAGCGTTGGTTTACAGATTTGGAGAATTGAGAAGTTTACCGTTGTAGAATGGCCTGCTGACCGCTACGGATCGTTCTACGATGGCGACAGTTACATTATTCTCAACACATACAAGAAAACCCCCGAGGCTGAAGCTCTATCCTACGATCTTCACTTCTGGCTTGGACAGGACACTACTCAGGATGAAGGTAAGGGTCATTTCCTTCTTCAGCATATACTAATCTTGCTTCAGCTGGAACTGCGGCATTTAAAACTGTCGAGCTCGATGACCATCTTCACGGTCAGCCTATCGAATACCGCGAAGTCCAAGGCTTTGAATCGGAGCGATTCTTGTCCTATTTCCCCAAGTTCATCTGTCTCAAGGGTGGTGTCGCCACTGGATTCCATCATGTTAGCCAGGCGCCTCCCCTTGACCTTCACAACCTCTATCGCATCACTTTCACTCGTGCAGCTCGCTCGACTCTTGTTATTCGTCAAGTCGCCCCAGAAGCATCGAGTCTCATTGAAGGAGACGTCTATGTACTCGATAAAGGGACGGCTGTTTGGCAGTTCAATGCCAAGGCGAGTGCTGGTCAGGAGAGATTCAAAGCTGCCGAATTTGTTCAGACACTGGTTTCGACTCGTAAAGGCCAGTGTAGTCTCACAGTCTACGGTACGTCGCTATATCCTCCAACAAGAATTTTCACTGAAACTTTTCCAGATGAAGGTAGTTCCGGCTCTGGGGTTTTCCTGGCAGAGTTTGGCGCTGGAACCACTATGCAGCCTGAGCCTGTCAAAGCTCGTACTAGTCCCCTCCTCTTCCGGCTCTCGGATGCTACTGGGGTCGTCACTTTCACTCAAGTTCAGCCTGTCAGTCGGGCTTCCCTTGTCTCTTCTGACGCCTTTTTGTTGGACCACGCTTCAAACTCTGTGATCTATGTCTGGATCGGCAAGGGTGCTTCCCTGAACGAGCGTCGTCTTGCTCCTCAATACGCCCAGCGATACCTTCATGATAAATATCACGGTCAGGACACAGTCGCAATTTCCATCGTCAAAATGGTCGATGGGTATGAGGCAGATGCATTTGTAACGGCTCTAGGCGCCTAGGAAACGAATGTACACTGTACGATACTGTAATACCTGCTGTGGGGACTCTAATGTATTTGTCATGCACTCTGAGCGCGGTCACTGGATGCTCTAGCTGTTCCATTGAACATCGCTCAGGTGTCGCTGTACACAATCTAGCTTTTGACCGTCATCTCTCGTATTCTGCCTCCGTTGTTTCGCTCTGTACTGTGCCTCGTTCAACAGGTCCTATATCAGCTCCTGCTTGTCAGAGTCCCCAAAGCCATTCAGGACTTGGACCAGCTCTTTGGGGCTCTTTGCGACTTGAGTCCGAGTCCGACAATCGCAGGTTTTTGTGAGGAACTCGGCGTCTCCTTCCAAGGCATCTATTGCACTAAATGCGGCACTTCGTGCAGCAGAGACGCTCGTGAGACCTTCAGCGGTGGCCAGGACGACGTCATGGACAAGGACTACAGAAATTGGTCAGACAGCGAACAAGGATTGTCTGTAAAATTCGCACCAAGACATGTAACATCAGTTTCTTTCTCTTCCTTGACAATCTCAAGATTCTGGCATCCTCTGGATTGAACCAGCTCGTAAAGGATCTTGGTAGGGTGGTGAGAAAGAGTCTTGAGAGTGACATGGAGATCTAGGAATGGCTTTATGATCTTGTCGAAGAATGCTTCGGCTCCAACGGGCGAGCAGTCTTCTGAGATATACAGCGCTCCGATAATGGACTCGACAGCATCGGAGAGCGGCTAGATGTGGTATGAGTATCTGAATCAAGTCTCAGCGAAATATATACCTTGATAGGTTCAATATCACTCCAATATTGACCGGGATTCCTGCCTTCTCGTTGGGCCAGTTCGTACTCCTTCGACCGCATTCCTTCCAAAGTCGTGGCATACTCTCGGGTTGCTTCAGCGAGATCGGGAAAGTCTGAGACCCTCACATGAGACGCGAGACCAGAATTTAAGCATATCGTAGCGAGCGCGGCATTAGAGACCATAGCTCCCTGGTTTCGTTAGTACAAGCTGGGTCAACGTTGATTCTCCTCACCTTTAACATGGTCAAACCACCGGGCGAGAGATGTGGAAATCTAGTGAAGAGATGGCGTACCACCACTATTAGGCTATCAGCTCAATCCAGAAAACGGAACCAAAAGAACTTGCTGAATTCCAGGATAGCATCACCTATGAACTCGAGCCTCTCGACAAGATCTTGTTTTGACCTGTGTATCTACAAGCAGGGTCAACAACAGGGCAAAGCTCCCATGACATTACGGACCAAAGCTTCTGACAATAACCCTGGACGCTTGAGTCTGTACCCAATGATGTCTTGGACAACAGATATCGATTCGGGTTCCATTCTCGTTGTATTAATGTCGTCTGCGAAAGCAGCGCATTTGATGTCGAAATCCGACCATTGAGCGACATTTGGTATGGGGACATTGAGCGCCTTGGTCACATTGAACGCTATATCAGGTCCACCGGTAACAAAAGCCGCTCCGATAATGGACTCGACGACATCAGCGATTGCCTGCAGGTCGTCACAAACGAAATACATGAAATTTGGAAAGCCGGACCTTGTCTCCCAGCCATTGGTTTTCTTCTCTCCTCTTCCTTTTTGGAGGCTTTTGATACTGACTTGATTTAGTTTTGGCCGCTGCACCGTATGTAGCAGCCAGTGAATCCGTCGAGGCATTAGGAGATAGGCCAGCAAGACTCGAGTCTGCTATCGATAGATTACTGGCAGCTGTACTTTGGCTGGTGTCTCCTTCGACGGTCATTTGGGTATCTGGGTCATCAAGCTGTCCTAGTCGCTCCACGGAGAAGTTTGGAGGTAGCCATCCTTTGCTGGAGAAGTGTCTGGCTTGTATCCATGGACCTAGGCCCAGAGAGGTCCCACAAAGAAGAAGAATTTTGTTGCTGATGATGCGCTGTCTCGCCATATGCAGTGCGCCTTCCCCTCGCATCGGATCATCGCAGAATACATATATCGATGCGAGATATTTCAGAAATGAATCGCCTGTCTGTCGTTGAGATAGTTCATTTGAAAAGACGCAAATCACTCACCAAGCATTTCCAAACGCTCATAGTCATACTCGATTCCAGCAGAAGGCGGTGTCATTGCAGCGTGTAAATGTTGTTCTGAAACGGCATGACTCAGAAGTTTTGCATTCAACTCTTTGACGAGTAAAAAGTCGTCAATCCTCCGAGTTACAGCTGGCAGCAGGAGCGCGGTTCGAAATGTGCTTAAAAATGATTTCAGTTTCTGAGGTCAAGCTCCTTCGATTCCGCATACCTGGCTGGGATCGTGCATTTGTTACAAAGTTCCGGGATTAAATCTACTTGGAATGAGTAAAAGATAAAAAGAGCCCCAAAAGTACAAACGTCTTGTGCCGCCGTGTGATTCCAAGTTGGGTCGAGAAGAGGGATTCAGTAAGTCCGGGATTGCTTGGATTCTGGCGACCTCGATGATAGACTGTTTGTAGTCTTTCAAGCCTTCAAAACCTTTTCGATGCACCTTACAGTATTCAACCAGGTTCAGATTTGCATACTCGGCGTCACGCTAAACATGGAGATGAGCAAAAGGGTCGAAGAAGAGTCGAAACGTACCAGTACCATCGTATCCTTCGGTTTACTGTTGGGAGTTAAATCCGACCTGACTCTGGTGACTATGAAGCGCCTGGTGAATTCTGTCCATCTATCTTGAATAACAGCATCTTTGACGTCCTTTCTGACCTGAGCAGCACTTCCAAACTTCAATGGCACCGCCCACTTTTGACAAGCAAGCGAGACGAGATCCCAAGGGATGCTGTCCACTACGTTTACTAACGGAATGTCATCTTTGGGCGGAGACCAATCGGCGGGCAATGGTGCAATGAGGTATTGCATTTCAAATGCTGAGCAAGTGAAAGGTTTGTTCGCAATTGCACGACATATTCGAAGAGTATATCCGGAGAGCTCGTTGAATCTATTACCATCGACCTCAAAAGGTTCGGCTTGGGTGAAAGAGACCGGCGACGGAACACCAGTGAAAAAGAGCTTGAAGGAAGGTAATCGTGGAAGCGGTTTTCGAGTTAGGATGACAATAGGAGCATAACGAGCACTTGCTGTACCGAACAAAGCCGAGATGACAGTAGGATAGAGGATACCCGGCGCTGAAGTTCCAGAACCACAGTGGTTCCAGAACTGCGGAATGGCTTTGGTATAGCACCGTGCACCTGGGAATTTATCGCTCAAAGGTGGAAGCAGACGCTCATCTAGAGCCCGACTTGGTAGCTGAGGCAAAAGAAATGAGCGATGATCAAGTAAACCTGCATCCATGAGCTTTGAACAGGCGGCATAGCAAGCCAGTCGTCTGCAAAGCGCCACGGAAATTGATGAATAAGCTTGGAGACCGTCCACAGGTGTCCCAGACAGATTGATCTGGCAAACATATCTGGGCGGTCGTCCCAAATCTTCCTGCGAATCGCTATAAACGAAGAGGGGATCGTGGCTGGCTTTGCGACCAGACCTTGAAGCAAAGTTGTAGAATACATCCGCCGAGCCATGCGGATATATTCGGCCACCGGTAGTTGGGTCCAGAAGAAATTCGCCATCTTCATCATCATCTTCGCTATCAGAGCTGTAAGACCTTGAAGGCAGTCGTAAGGAAGCAGGCGGCAGCATTGGTCTGCAAGGTCGTTTGCGCACAGTTGCAAGCCACTTTTGAAGTTCTGTATCGATCCCTGTACGATCCACGAGACGCCTCTGCTCATAGTCGCCTCTCTGAATCATGAAAACAATATGAGCATCAGGTCCACGGGCACAAGACTCAATGTAGGCGCGAGAGATGGGTCCATCGAAAAGGTCGAAGCTGCAAAAGTTGCATCAGAGAGGTCAATCCATTTCCGGTGAGAATTTACCATATGACGACATGAGCCTTGGGTATTTCCAGGTCTTCTGCTGATTTTGTTGAGATCAAGAGGTTGTAGGTCCCAGCAGAAAAGTTGCGCAAAATATCGTCCTGTAGCTAAATCAATTATGAGGCCAGAATGGTGATCAAAGCAAACCTGATTCGTCGCATTAGCTGTCTGGCCAGCTCCGACCAAAGCATGAGGACGGATAAAAGGGAGCATTTCGTTCAGTGTCCGTATGAGCTCCGTCAGCGCATAAGCCACTGCTCTTCTTTGAACTGCAATCATGAGCGAAAAGAAATAGACGCCAAGGAAGTTGTACCAAATATAATACCACGAAAGCTGTCACCGTACGGTTCACATGACATGAGCGCACTGAGAAGCTGCAGAAACTTGGCTGTAACGTTGCATCGAGGAGAACTGGGATCCAGATTTGGCAAAGTAAAGTCCCAGTCTTTCACAATGTCTCTAATACGCGATTTTGAGGCAATATCAGAACTGGGTCCATCCTCTATCTCGAACCAAGATGGGGCAGCAGCCTCGATATCTTTCAATGCGCGTCGCCATACCAGGTCGGATGCGCTTGTTCCAAGCTGGACGAGAACATCACGCGATGCTCGAAAGACCCGCGGGAAGGAGCTCTCGTTTTCGTCCACCGCACGAAGCTTGTATAGAAGGGTATTTTCCTGTGCCACATTTGGCCCGTCATACACGAGAATTATGCTGATCGCGTCCCCGGTTGGATCTGTCAGCCTTTCAGGTCAACGTTGCGCAAATAATGGCGGGTAAATAGAAGCATGCCATCATCCACTGGGTCACCTAGAGTTGCTTCTCTAGCGCGAAAGCTCGAAGCAGACTCGAGAGTATCACTGCGACTGTCAGAAGCGCTGGGTGAATTCTGTGGAGAATGCGTTTCAGGCTCTTCCTTTTTCTTCCATTTGTCCCTCCAAACTTTCAGCATACTACGAGGGCCAGCAAAGACGAAATTTTGATAGCGAGCTTCAGATCGTCAATTGTGTGCACCAGGCTGGAGAGGAGACCAAGGGCAATTAAACCAGAATATAAACACTCAAAAAGGATGAAGTGGAGCCCAGCTGAGGACCGAGCGGCAACGAAATGGATGGAAGTCGAGGCGGACGGGAGTTGCACCACGTGACGCATAGTTGCTCTTTCTTTTGTCAAGATGATCACAAGTTCCATAATTTGACTCGATGTACATCTATTTCTTTATATCATACACAACGCGACCACCAACCCAGGGATAAGGATAATTCCTTTGATACCTATAAACGATGAGCAACAATTTCAAGCTCAACGACACTGAAGCTGTACCAATTTCTAGTGCTGCGACGTTCAGCAATCCGAGGAATAGTGGCATATGATCCTCCAAGCTGTAGATGTATTAGCTTAGGTCACTGACATAGTCTGGTCACTTACAACGACCTGGTGGGCTCCGTCGAAAAAGTCCATCGAGTACCTTGGATAAACTGTGAATAGAAATGGAAATGGTTGAATTGAACTTACCCAGGATACAGCTCAGAAGCTTGGAAACCGTCATACTTGTCGAAGATTGTAGACGTCCATTCCCAAACACCTCCATTGGATCCTTTGCCGCCACCCCTTTTACCGCCGGTAGTCGCCCTGACCATTGACGGGCTGGTCAATAGAGCGAGATAATATAGAAATCCACTCACGGGACGGGATGCCACGAGCGGAAGCCAATGTTCCCTCCACCTTCATAACCAGAGTCGAACTTGTCGTAGAATAGACGAAGCTCGGCTTCGGTTGGAAGACGACCTCCCTGGACCATCGCATATGCAGAAAGATTATCATAAGAAGTTATGACCGGCCAATGTTGAGCGATATCCATCTCAATTGGGCCATAAAGGGTTCGGACCTGCTCGCTGTATAAGATTCATCATTCAAACAGCGTCGAAGAAACTCGCCAGTATTTTGCCATTTTCTTCGATCCAGCTGGCAGGCAGGAGGATATCCTTGGCTTCTTTGCTTCGATAAAATTCATAGAATTGACCGTTGGTGATTGGCCGCCAGTCAATGCGGAATTCCGAGACAAAGACCCCTCTTTTGGGATGCTCATTGTCCCACCCAAATTCGTGAGTTTTCACGTCTGTGGCATTGAGGTCTTCCATTTCACAGTCATCATGGCCAAGGGAAACCGTCTCTGGACCTAGAACCACGGACTTTGATTCAATCTGAGCGGTCGCATCCCAGCCTTTAGCCAAGGAGCGCCAGACGGGGGTGGAGAATCCTGGAGGAGGAAGTGTCCCGGATCCTGCGCGCTGAAGAAGCATGTAGAGTAAGGTTTCTGCATGAAAAGCTTCATGTTCGAATGTCATGAACAAGACCCTTCCAGTTCGACGGTCCAAGGCGCGTTTTCCGGAATCAAAATCGTCATACAGGGCGAGAAGCCGGGCTCGAACTCGGACCTGGAACTCCAAAATGGAATTGAGGGTCGGCCAATCCTCCTTGTTGTCTGGAACCTCCGAATGCGCCTGAAGGGGTTTGAAAGGTTTAAAAAAGGATGAGGTCACTGGAACCACGTACATGGCACTTCGTAGGGTCATCGACATTGGGATCGATGCCACGCTGTCCTTAAATTAGACGACTGATTTCATAGATCAAAGTCATTTACCTCGAACATGTCCTGAAGATCTATGAGTCTCTGGTCGAACAGGAAACAAGGAATCAGATACCTTGAAGTACTGGGGTTCCGTATGAGGCTCGTCCAGGAGTCTTGACAAATGTATATCTAAAAATGTCGGGATATGGCCCAGATAGAACAGACATATATGCCTGAGATCGATGGGTTTCTGGAATAGAAGAGTCGGTGGAATCATCCGAAGCGTAATAAAGTCCCAAGCGGCCCAAAGGTTCTGCCAGTCTTGAGGACAAGGGACTCCGAAAGGAGTTGAAGAATAAGGCTTCTTGGCGACCAATGTCCCTCTGGAATTGCCAGCTCTGGGAGATGAAAGTAAGGGGAAAATGAAAGGAGGACGCTCCAGAAGCCATAACGAGTAGCGGGAGCCGTTTTCCCACCGTTGGATAGGTACCAGATTACTCTCTGCGAAAAGAGTATAGGCGTCTGTATCGGAAAACTGAAACAAGGTGAGATTATGTCGAAAGGGCGCGCTCAACCTACTTTGTAGGACTCTTCAACCTTGATGAGCTCGTCCTCCAAAAAGGTAAACGTGTTTCCGGATGGATCTTGTACGGTATGAGCTCCTTTCGATTTGTAGAAAGCCTCGTGACGACCTGAATAGGATGATGAGGACATGGAAGCAATATAGAGCTGAAACAAGTACGTCGCTCTACATTATACGTCTGTACAAAAAATGTTCGTCAAGAGACGAGACTCTGGAGGATTCGGCAACTTACATTCACATAATCCCAGTTATTCTCGTCGAACAAGGCCTCGTCTCCCAGAAGCGTCCCGGCTGCCTTGAGCCCATTCATGATGAACTTCTTGGTAAAGCCAGTATCATCATTATAGGCTTCCTCGATATCTGCCTTCGAGTTATCATGATCCATTCCCAAGAGAAGAGTGTCTCCGGATCCAGGACGCAAAGGCAATGCACGAAGAAAGTCTGATTGCTCTGTACGCGAAAAGTTTCCCAAGGAAGAACCAAGGAACATGATGTGCAAAGGTGGAACATGGTCTTCTGGAGTCGATGGAGGCGAAGTATCAGAGCCATGTCTTTCTTCACTGCCAGAAGACTCTGACTGCATCGAAGCGGGTGAAACATCTCGAGAGTAGGTTGAAGGGAGTTTCGCTTCTCTGGTGATTCTCTTTCCAGAGAACAAGCCGCCTGACTGAATGAACTTGAGTCCATCGTCATATGTGCCCCACATTCCCTTGGTAACAACTTTGCCTTTCAAGAGTTGTCCGATTTCGGAGGAGCTAATGAGGTCAAGGGTCCTTTCCAGTTCACGTTCTTCCAAATCGAGAGCGTAGTAGGTTATTAGAGGATGAGTGCTGGGATGCTCTATTAAAGCAGCAAGTCCTTGGAGAATATGAGAAGTCTTTCGTAGTGCCCTGTGAAACAAGTGAGCTTGGAAACACCCTTAGTCTTGTGGTAAACTTACCCGGAGCCTAATTCAAGAACAACCTCATCGACAGTAACACCGCCTGTGCCTCGGTGCATAGCGTTGACAATATCTCCAGCATTATTCTTCAAGATTTCGAGTTCAGCACCGAATAAATAGTATTCGGCAGCTTCTGTAGTGATGTCATCGTACAACCGAAGACCTTTCTGGTTGTAGAGCAACATTGTTGGTAAAGTTTTGAGGCCTGCTGGTTGTTGGAGACCGCGAACAGAGCTGTCGCGCATCTGGGCTGCAAGTTCGAGGCCGTCGGCTTTGTTTCTAGCTTGAACGTCAAGGATCTGAGAAGACATGGTAGAAACGTCCAGTGGATCTCGTGCTGTTTAAATACGACTGGGTGTCGTCACGAACCCTGTAATCGTTGGAAATAGATGTCAGCCGCTTAGGGGAGCCAGCTTGTCGATCGGTCATCGGTTCGTCACGTTTTTACCATTAGTGGCTACAAAACCAACGGCAAAACGGTAGTTGGCGGACTGGAACGGGCTTCCCGAAAAAGTTGGCCCCCGGAAGACGCGTCAGAACGCGACAGTCATACTATTACCCCGTAAATTTGATAAAAATGTACTAAAGATTCCCAACCCTAACGGTCACCTGTCCTTGTCCGCTTTGACGAGTTCTTCTGCGAGACGAGCCAGCATCTCGTCGCACCCTGGATTCCGTGGATAAGATTTACCATCTCCCATTCTAGCAAAGGTAAGTCTTGAGCTGTTGAATCAGAAGTTGAAAGCTTACGAGGCGCCTCCACAAAGGATTCTGTAAACCCAACCATAAGGTCGATTCCAGCCCACTGCTTGATTCCAATTACGACGCCAACCAAAGTCGTACAGTCGGATACAACTGTGAGCGTCTTTTACGATTCGACGTTGAGCGTAAGAAAGCTCAGGTTCTAGAGGCGGATCCGATAGACTATGGGCACCCCTCGGTAATGGTGGGAGATATCTCAGCAGCAAAAAGGGAGAGATGTTCTCCAAGGTCGTCTGATTTGAGCTGAAACATAGTCAGTAATGCGAGCTGGTGAGAAGAAACGACGGGCGCACCTGACAAGGTATAGGTGATAGCAGAAAAAGCTCCCGACGACGAAGGAGAATACAATTCCAGCAGCAGCCAGGAGCAGCTCATGGATCGGAGTAGTTTGGTCCTATGTCAAACAGTCAGCAGTCGTCAAGGAAAGTGAGAATCGAGGCCCACGATAGCGTAAGGATTAGTAAAGGCAAATATGAGAGCAAATATACAGATTACAGCGATATAGATGGACAACAGGGTGACACAGAAAAGAAAATGGAGGAAGGCAGGATAAGTCCGATGGCCCTAGACAGATTCAATCAGCTTTATGATGAGGGCTGAAGGGCGGAGATTACGATGCATTGGCCCATCCAAGGGCAATGATGGTCCATTTTGAGCACACAACGGTCACAAACGGAACAATGATGGGTACGCTCGGGTTTGGGAGCCTGCTCAAAGTTCAGTAAACGGGATACTTTCGAAAAAGAATCACATACCCAGCATTTTCGACACCATTTTCCTGGCGCAAATATGTCAAAGTCGGTGGACATTAGAGCATCCTGGACACCGATTTCGCCATCGTCTTCGGCTGTAGGCGATTCCTCCGAAGATATGGGTCCAGGATCGCGAGCAATGCAGATAATGAAGGAGCAGAAAGCCAAAAACGTGAGCGTGTATGTTGAGATAAGGTGGATGCCAAAGACAAGGGGCTTGCCGAGGGTCCTGAGATGATAATTGACTAAGACATAGAGCAAAGATGGTTGTGGTGCTAGTATCAGCAGAGCAGTTCCTTGAGTTCAATCAGTCGCTCATATTTCTCGAAGAAAAGATGCACGGACCAGCCACTGGGATATAATAATACCAAGGGTGCTTTTTTGAGGAAGTGCCAGCATCTTCGGTACTGCTGCTGGGTGAATAGATGTCGGCTGGTGACTGCAGTTCAAGCTGAGAAACCAGAGGTCGTCGCGGAGGCATAACTGAGTATTAATTGAGAGGAGGAAGCAATGCAATTATGCATAGGCCTGACAACAGGCACGTGATCTGCGGGATCTGTAAGGCTTAGGCTTCCCCGCTACTCCCCGGTGCGGTCTTATCAACGCTGGTCTGCAGCTAGATGGCGCCTTTCCAGGAAGCAGCATCGACGAAGCTCGTGTCTCTCAGTGAAGACCTGGCTGTCTTTGAAGGCTTGGTCGATGCCGAATGGACGATTGCTTCCGTCCCCAATGGCGGATTCATTGTGGCTCTCATCCTGGATGCTTGCATTCAGCTCCAAGCTGGCACTCCTCATACGGATCCGCTTCACGTCACGGTCCATTACCTAGATGCGTCTGAAGTGATCCCCTTCCAGATATCCATTCGCAAAGTCAAGTCGGGACGGTCATTTGTGAACCTGGAAGCAAAATTTGTTCAGGTGAGTCGTCGCGTGAAAGGCTGGTTTTCATTCTTTGACCATACCTTGCAGAAACAACGTACCAAAGTGCTTGTACACCTGATCTTCACTGATCTAAAAAACTTGCCGCCAAATGGTTTCGATCTTGTACCTCCTTCTCCATATGTTCGTCGCCTTCCTTTATATTCCACACCAGAAACCACCTCAAGATGGAAGACTCCGAGGAAAGTCTACACCTTTGCCTCTCGTTTCCAAATGAGTGATGTGGGTCTTTTGTCTTGCACCGACGTTTTGTTTTTGAATGCAGACAGGACGATGAGCTCAACAATCAGAACTTGACCACAAGCTCGACTCGAACTGATAGTAGCACCGTTGGTGGCGACAGTCTCGTGTGGGGCGGTTGGGTTAAATTCAACCATCAGAGCGATAGATTGACTCCTGGTTTCCTTGCACTCTGTGTGGACGTCTCTAGAAGTGTCCTGGAGTACCTGCCAAAGGAACATGCAGGAAATCTGCCTAGAAATAAGTTGGATTGCTTTCTCTCTCGTTTTCCTTTCATTAATCTCTTTGGCAGATGGTATCCGACGCTAGTTATGACCATTGAATTTAAATTCCCCATCTCTTCATGCTCGAGCTCTCTTCATTCTCAACGGACTGTCGGGGTCTACACCAAAGGTCAATTCGTCAATTCGCCTCACGCTCATCATGACCTGTACAACGAAGTTTGGACAGCACCCAGTGAAGAAGGATTGAAGAACCCCAACTGGAGAGACAACCAGCGATGCCTTGCTGTCTCGACTCAGATGGCCACTGTTGTGGACATGTCGGTGAACCTGAAGAAGGGCGTAAAGCTCTAATGGCGACCGTAGATGGAAGACAAGAGACCAAAGCTCTTCATTATCATACATTATCGGTTTGCAGCGCCGCGGTCCAGATACATTGTTAACAGTGTATTCCCGCGAGCCCCCAAATTTCACACTGCTTGTGACGGACTTTTGTGATGGTGGCGATGCCCTATTTTGAGGGTTGTATTTGGCTTCACATATATTCAGTAATTTGCTGTGCTTGATTTGCGTGACCTATTTGTACCTCTAGAGGACCGATCAAACTGATCCGGGTCTATGCAGCGAGGACCGCTTCTTTCTTTGTCTCCGTTTCTTTGTCTCTTTTTCTTGTATACTCCAGGAGTTCCTGCAGAGTCTCCTGTGTCCTTTTCTCTCATCATCTCACATAGTGCTTGATAGTCTTGCGACTCGAGACCTGTCTTTTTTCTTCCCCACCCTTTCTACCATCCCATTTTCTTTCTTTTTTCTATTCACATACATTCTCGGTACTATATACTATGTCTGTGTCAGCTGGAGCTTGGCCTCGGGATCCCTGCAAGAGAGCTTTGGCAACCAAACATGATTTGTTTGCCCCTAGCAAACTCTCCCTCCCTCTTTCGACGACGAGCCAGCATAGACATCTACCAAGTTTAGGTCGGAGCAGGCGCGCGCACTTCGGGGCCGGTAGAACAAGCGCCAATACCCCTGCCAGGCCTCAGGGTTGAGTCTGGCTGGCTCATGTCCTGAGGCCACCTCAAGTGGAGAGAAATCTATTATAATACTCAAACCTCTAAGGAAATAACATAGAAATAAAGTTTATTTGAGCCGTTTGAGATGATTTGTGATTTTGGTACTTTCTGATAGCGGCTGTAAGCAGGTGTAAGCCTAGCACACAGCTGCACACTCATTGCTTCCGCGGGAGAGGATCGGGGAGCACGTGGCACGGAGATCGCCGCGGAGTTACATTCGGGCATCAGAGGATCATGCTTTTATCGCTTTTCCTTCTGTATCTCTGTCTCAATCAAAGTTTGACGATTTCTTCAGATTTCCATTATAACTCCATTGTTTTGTCCTGCTTATGCCAGTGCCTCGTCTTTTTCTAGCGGCAGCGGCATGTGTGCTCAAGCTCTTGATGCTGGTGACTCGTTTATGCGTATTCGAACAAATGGACCATCTCGACAGTGGTTGCGCAACGACTGGGGCTGAGGAGAAGACAGACGAAGATAGAGCTTTTCTTGACGTCTACCGAGATTGCTTGGTTACGGAGCACCGAATCGACTTCTTCGCAACGATTGGTGGATGAACCTTGTGTTCGGTCTTTTGTGACTTCTGCGATCCTCAAGGTCAAAACCTGGTGTCACCATCAAGCACAGCAGAATGTTGCTTATAATCGTGGATCCACTTGTGATTAGCATCTTTGCTCGCTTGACCAAGCAAAAGTTGGTGCAATTTGAGAACCGACGGTATGTCTTGTTTCGTTTCATATGAGGTCGCAGCTGACTTTTTTCTTCTCACAAGATTACATGCAAAACAGAACTATCAACTAACTCACAGTGCGATAAACTGTTTTTCAAATATCGATCTTGGGTCTGGTCTCCCAAGTGACTTAATCTCGAAGCGACGAGATAGTTTCTAGTGGTCGAAAGAGCTGCGTCCTCGACTTGATTGATCTTGAAAGAGGATACTTATCTGTCACGGTTACAAATGACCGCTGAAGACTACAGCGATGTCACTATCCACTGAGCGTCTACAAAATAGACAGAAGAGACCCTCATATAGAAAGTTTTTCCCATTCATACAGATATCTGTATTTATATGACATCTGGCGAACCAATGTTCAAAATAGACATCCTCATATAGAACGTTTTTCCCATTCATACAGCTCCCGTGACTTAATTAAATACATGTAAGACCTTAGCTATTCTAGCAAGGTAATCTCATCATCGTTCACCCTCAATTCTATGTTTTGGTCCAATTGAAAAAAAAAGTGAAAACCTGCCACTTACAAAGAGGTGGCTAGGAAACACACGAGACAGACATTTCAAATTGGACCAAAATATGGAATTGAGCATGAGATAAAGGAAGGAAAGGGAAGGAAAAGCGATAAAAGCATGATCCTCCGATGCCTGAATGTAACTCTGCCGGTGATCTCCGTGCCACGTGCTCCCCGATCCTCTCCCGCGGAAGCAAAGGGCCAGGCTTACAGTGGGTACTTTTCATGATATTTTCCACTTTTGACTTCAAAATATGGAGAAACATGACTTTTGCAGATGTCTTGGTTCTGTCATCCATCAAAATCAGCATGAACATATCCCTTCGGCCTCAACCATTCTTGGGCCGCAACTCCAGGAGGCGATAGCGAAGGTGTTACAGGTGTGACCAGTGATATATCGGCAAACCCATTGATCGGTACTTACTGGTCGGCAACTTTATGTCGAAATCAGTCGCCAAATAGATCTTCCAACAATTATGGGGGTTCGGACCGGTTGGTCAATCGCCGATATCATGTCAGAGTGAGGAATACTATATAATACAACCTATCCTTTCCTGCCTTGCACTAACTACATGTCGCCTTTCCAGGACGCCGTATCGACGAAGCTCCTGTCTCTCAGCCAAGATTTAGCTGTCTTTGAAGGCTTGGTCGATGGCGAATGGACGATTGCTTCCGTCCCCAATGGTGGATTTATACTGGCTCTCATCCTGGACGCTTGCATTCAGCTCCAAGCTGGCACTCCTCATACGGATCCGCTTCACGTCACGGTCCATTACCTAGATGCGCCCGAAGTGACCCCCTTCCAGATATCTATTCGCAAAATCAAGTGTGGACGGTCATTTGTGAACCTGGAAGCGAGATTTGTTCAGGTGAGTCGTCGCGTTAAAGGTTGCTTTTCCATTCTTTGACCATACTTTACAGAAACAATGTACGAAAGTGCTTGTGCATCTGATATTTACGAATCTCCAGAACCTGCCTCCAAATGATTTCGAGCTCATACCTCCTTCTCCTTATGCTCGTCGTCTTCCTTTGTACACCACACCAGAGACCGCAAGATGGACGTCACCCAAGAAAATCTATACCTATGGCTCTAGATTCCAAATGAGCGAGGCGCGTCATTTCTCTCGCACGTCGGGCATTATCTGACACCTAAATAGGATATGGAGCTCGACAAACATAATTCCAAGACCAGCCCGACGCGAACGCACAGTCGCTCCGTCGGCGGCGATGGTATTGTTTGGGGTGGATGGGTGAAATTTGACGAGAGCAACAGGTTGACCCCCGGTTTCCTTGCACTATGCTCCGACATCTCTGGAGAGTACGTACCGAAGGAACATGCTGGAGATCTATTCAGGAACAAGTCAGACCAGCTTTTTATCTCCGTTTCTCTCGCTCATTCATTGATAGATGGTATGCGACGCTGGGCCTGACTCTTGAATTCAAATTCCCCATCTCATCATGTTCGTCTCTCCATTCTCAACGAACTGTGGGAGTCTATACTCAAACTCTTTTCATCAATCCACCTCATGCCCATCATGACATGTATACCGAGATCTGGACAGCACCCAGTGAAGAAGGCTTGAAGGATCCCAATTGGAGGGACAACCAGCGATGCCTTGCTGTCTCGACTCAGATGCCCATCGTCCTGGACGTGTCGGTGAACCTGAAGAGAGGCGCTAAACTCTAGTAGTGACGGCATTCATATGAGTCGATCACAACGCCGCGGATCAAATTGTCAAAGTAGATTTTCGAGGTAACAAAAATGGCTTGTTTGGGCGATTTCTCCTTTTGTCGACTTTGCGTCATCGTTCCCTCCAAGTACAAGAACTTGAAGAAGATGGCGGCAACCAACCCGGTGACACAAGGTCCTGAATTTAAAAACCCGGAAAGCTTATTTGACAAGGGAACAGTTTTATTCGTCAGTTGACTTTCAAATGTAATCAGACTGTCTGTTCAGAATCTCGATAGCTGCTCGGGTTGTCGAGATAAGGTTTTTGTGAACAAGCAAAAGAAAGAAATCGACACCACTATATATACTCGAATCGCTCTCTTTGCCAGCTGTAATCACCACATTTATCACCTTCAACCGTCTCTCTCTTTATTGCTGGATCGTTTGGAGCCAACGCCGAAAGGAACTTGATTCGTAAATGAGATGGTGATCCGGTGGGAAGAGACCTCTGGACGGCGAGTTATCTGGAGAGGACGAGGAGGTTCTGACTGTTTATTTACATTTGGATACTTGGATCACGGGCGCCTTCGCTGCTCTACTGGGACTCGATCTGACTCGATCTACTTTCCCTTGAGGGTCGCGTTGGTCTAGCGGTAGCGGCTGTCACTACGTACGCCAGGGCCTGAAGATCGGAACGAGGCGAGGGCACCGGCGTCGCGGCAAGCGGAGTTCCGGTTGTCATCATTTCTCTCTCCGTACAGTGGCGGACAGTCAAAGCCCGCAAATTTACCACAGGTCGATCAAGCAATAGCAGGACCAAAATTTTAACGGATTCAGACTCAGAAAATCAAACAGAGTCGATTGCCCTCCGAAGTTTTTCCCACGAGCCGTTATTTTTCTCAATTTTTTAGCCGACTTACACGAACATTGTGTACCCATTTCGGCGATTTTGAATCATATCGGTGGGAGATTATCCCAAAAAGGCAAATCTTGAGCCCTGATTTTTGCCGGAACCGCTCGTCAGAAGCCTTTTATTTTTATGGAATCAGAACCAGCTCATCAAAAGGAGTCGATTGGCAGTCTTTTCATATCCGTGGGAACACTTTTGGACTTTCTCAATATTTTGAATGTTAAATTTCCTTATACAGAAGAAATTGAGATTTTTGCTCGTGCCAGTTGATTCATCACATCAATCTGAGTCGTTTTACATGATTTCCGAGACCCTTTGGGGCCTGGGCTGCCGGCTGGCCGCCCATAAGGAAATACCCACGGTCATGAAATAGGCGGGCTTTGACTGTCCGCCACTGTATGGAGCTGCGTGCTATTCAAGGATTTCGGCGCCCATTGCCTCCCGCCCTTTACTTCAAACTTCAGAACTTATCTTATTATTCATTGAGATTATCTAGCAACGTGACGTCTCCTAGTCTAGGGTAGCTTAGCCTTCAGCCGCACGCCGGCTTTGCGAACCGAACTCAGGTTCACTGAGTTCCAGATAAGTTAGTTGTCGCAGACGTGTCAGCGATTTGAGAGAGAGGTAACACATCTATCATAAATGATAGATGTGGTTTGGGTGGGACTTGGTCAGGCTGAGAGCGGATGCGCCACATTTCGGCCTTTTCCGGAATTGAAAGGCGCCTGAACCAAGTCCTGAACGTTTGACAAGCAGGTTGAACCGAATTCAAGAGAGAATCCGACTTTACCCTGACCCTGTCAAACGCTGAAGGGATGGTGGGTGGGGAAAAGAAAAGGACAACCACCAGGTTGATGGTGGTGGGACAAGAGCCGCTGTCAAAGCGGCGGGATATCGAGGCGGTGACGGTTCGGAACAAGGCACCGACTGCTTACCAATCATTGTTTGCTCAGGTCGCAAACAAAGGCGGTGGTCGCTTGCCGTCTTGCTTACTAACTTATCCTAAGATAAGCTACCTCGTGCCTCAGTCGCTTATCGCGGTATAAGTTAGTTGTCGCAGACGTGTCAGCGATTTGAGAGAGAGGTAACACATCTATCATAAATGATAGATGTGGTTTGGGTGGGACTTGGTCAGGCTGAGAGCGGATGCGCCACATTTCGGCCTTTTCCGGAATTGAAAGGCGCCTGAACCAAGTCCTGAACGTTTGACAAGCAGGTTGAACTGAATTCAAGAGAGAATCCGACTTTACCCAACCCGAGCTTTGCTCACAACAAGCGGATTCAGAGCGAAGAATGAGAGAGAAATCTGCTACCCCCAAATAGAGTGAAGATCGGGATCCTGACTCCGAACGAGCCGGTCTACGATCTAGTACGATGGCAGGACGCGACTTTGAGCGAGCTGGCCTACAAGGGTAGGACACAACTTTGAACGAGCTGGCCTACAAGGGCAGGGCACAACTTTGAGCGAGTCGGCCTGCGATGGCAGGACACAACTTTGAGCGAACTGGCCTACAAGGGTAGGACACAGCTTTGAGCGAGCTTGCCTATTGCTAGGACAGGACTGGGGTGTACGAGCAAGAAGAATGGCTTGGAGTGCAATGGAAGTTTCAATCAAATTGGTTTAGCCTGATCAATTTTCTCGGTATTTACACTCTTTAACGAGTCAATACCCCCGTGATCAGGAGCTCACAATCCAGATGTCAACTCCCACGTAGCAGTACTCCAAGTGTGAAAGGGAGAAATTTAGAAGGGATAGTGAACCTCACTGCAGCCAGCTGGGAACCAAATGCAATAGAGAACGAAAGGAAAGGACAGAGTAGCGATGTGATCTTTATTGACAAGATAATGGAACAAGAACATGGAATTATAATGTAGAATAGGGCGTACCACGTGATTTTGAAATTTTCGCTGTGTGGACGGCTTGAAAACCAGAAGAGATACTGGTGCTGTATTGACTAGAGCTGGAGGAAAAGAAAAGGACAACCACCAGGTTGATGGTGGTGGGACAAGAGCCGCTGTCAAAGCGGCGGGATATCGAGGCGGTGACGGTTCGGAACAAGGCACCGACTGCTTACCAATCATTGTTTGCTCAGGTCGCAAACAAAGGCGGTGGTCGCTTGCCGTCTTGCTTACTAACTTATCCTAAGATAAGCTACCTCGTGCCTCAGTCGCTTATCGCGGTTCCAACGATAGATATCGATAGATCCTTAGACTTGGAAACAGAGCGTTAGACGAGGCTGGATTTTTTTTTCTTTCCGCCAAAAAAATTCCCACAGGGTGAGGTTTCTTTCCCGCACCCATCTCGATCGCTTCACAACTTCACGTTCAGTTGCAGAGCAATCGACCACAGTCCTCTCAAGATAGACCTTTACCATCTGTCAATTCAACCACTCCCAATGCCATTTTCATCGTCCCGTGTCTCGACTTATCATCTAATGATTTGATCATCAGCAAAAAAACCAAAGGGATGATCATGCCTGATAAATAGACATTAGTCCTGGTCACCCACCATTAGGCCTGGTCAGGCATCTCAGACTGGCACCGCTCTGATAAGGGTACTTTCTATTTGGTCAGACTGATAAGGTGCTGTCAGACTGACCAAATTTTGTCAGTCTGCCAATATTTCATCAGGCTGAGTGGCCTTATGAGGGACAGTCAGGCTCTGTCAAGCTTGAAGGAAATTTTAGAAAAAGAGGTTTCTGGCTGCTCCCCCATCTTGGGCACAACCAGTATTTATGTATTATTTATTCAATGGCAGAGTTCACAATTCACCTCAGCAATTCAGGACTCATTGAGGATGTGAAGTGGAATTAAATGTTACTCAGCTCAGATTTGAACTTGCGACCTCAGAGATCAAGCGGAGATCAAAATTGTTTAGATAAGTTAGCTACTACACTATGCAGACTTCTAATGGCTCTGCCGGCCTGTTCCTTTTATGCCCCGCTTCAGCTGCTCGAACCGCTCTCCCAGCCCGATTCTACATATTAAATTCTTTATGCATCATGCCATCAGGCTCCTAGAACCAGCCGCCGATATGAGTTGAGCCCTTTGTAAAAGAGAGAAAACTATTTGATACATGGGAAAAATATCTTATATGTTTTGATGGACCAATCAGATCAAGAGAGAATTAAGGCGGGTCAATTCATATGGCGGCTGGCAAATGATCCCCGGCATCATTTCGGCACCACCATGGCGGAATTTCAATTCAAACCACCAAACAGCGATTCTCGTCGCTGCTCTCCATTTACGATGATTCCTTTTGCACAGTAAACACTCATTTAGCTTATCAAAGTCAAAGCCACCCCAAGTTCCTAGATCCATGCTAATAGGCTCCCCCAGAGAGGCGAAAGTGACTTTGGTGCCTGGGGATAATTTGCCAGCCGCCATATGGTGTCTCGCCTAAAATTCTGGGTTGATCTGATTGGTTGAAAACATGTGATCCGCATATTATTTAATCTTTTATTATTTCTTAAGCTCTTTCACTAGAGACACCATATCGGCGGCTGGTTCTAGGAGCCTGTCATGCCATTTGCTTCTATATCATTTATTTGAATGCTGAATTGCATGCTAGTCCATAAAACAAACTGCACAAGCTGTTTTCCGTGGAACCGCTTCCGGCTTGTTCGGCTGATGAAACTTGATGGACATGCCGGTCGGCGATCACACCTGACATAGATGCCATCGTTCTGACACCTCTCTGACCAAGCTTGACAAGGGAGCGATCAGCCTGGTGAGCATCTGTTGATGCCTGAGCACAGTCTGTCAGACTTGGATCCTCTGCTCAGGAAAGACCAGACATGAATATTCTGACATGAATCTTATCATGCCAGATATCCCGTCAGCAGGCTGCCAGTGCCCGATAAATCCCGTCAGGCCTGATAAGGTTTGGTAGTTTTTGCTGATGGATGTATAATGCCATTTTGTCCTGTCAAATGTGCTGCCAGCAGTCGCCTAAATCCGTGTCAGCAATCGCCTAAATCCGACCGCCTTCGATATCATCCTAAAGGCTAATACTGCTCAAATCGTGTCTTAGTATCGCCTTCATTTCCGATAGACACTACTATCTTCGACCTTCAAACTCGGCCTCTTTCGCCTCAATCTCAAGACAACGACAGCCAACCATTTTCAAACCCAAGCATGAAGCTTACAGTCACTGTTTTGGTACTCTTTCTAGGACGTTGAGATGACCTTAGTCTTATCAGCAGGGGAGCCTCTGTAGAGCTGGCTGCAAGACGTATGTGCCAACTGTCTCCAACCGCCAAATTTGCTTACTTTCACTGGCAGAGAACAAGTGTAACGGACCCAATGGTCAATCTGTTGGCTTTGACGGAGTGGCGTCAAAAGTGATGCTACGAGAGACTGGTAAGGTACTCTTCATGGGACGCGCCAAAATTCTAACCTGTCGACAGGGTACCCAATGGTCGTCTGCGAATACCTCTTGAACGCGTTAGTTGAAGAGTATGAAGTCAATTATCCTGCCGTCTGGAGACGTCGGACTAGGATAATACAAATGTTATCCGAGGCAATTCACCATCGACTGCGGTTTCTGCCCTGTTCCACGTCCATTTTCCACCAGAACAAACATTCCTGAACATGTACAAGTCGTTTGGTGAAAGAATGTGCAAAGAATCGTAGCTGCAGTCGAACACACTCTACCCAGCGAAGGCCAGTGTCGCAAATTTGTTTTCACAATTTTCGCTCGATTCCCTGAATATCTCAGACGTAGGATGTACGGGATATTCCAAATATATGGTGATTTTCGGAAGGTGCATGGCAAGGTCTCATATCTAGACCCACTGATCATATCTGTATTCTGCGGGTGCATTTCTGGAAATTACAGTTAGATACTTTTTGTGCAAACAAGTCAATCCTCTTCTTTTCGGATTTCTTCCTGCAATTCGTTCAGCTTTTCCCATTCTGGCTCATCCTCAAAGTCTTTAGTCCGGCCCATGAAAGTCCTCAGGATACTTCGGGCTTGAAGTTTCCATTTCATGCCTTCAACCTTGGGGCCAAAGTTGCGCAAAATGTCGACAATTTCTTCGACCTCGACCACAGCATTTCGCCATCGTTCAGCGTCCGTCTCGCCGCGCTCCATCGACCCAGCAATGCCACATCTGTAGCCATCGAGATAGGTCTTGATAGCAACTTCCCATCTTCCTTGCCATTTCAAGAGCTTAGCATAAGCTCGGAAGATTCGAGGCGAACCAGACACCTGGGGAAGAATTGTCCGCTCGAAGAGGTTGGTGACGCTAAGCAGCAGTCCATGGCCTTCATTAGGGTTCAGGACTGCATTTTCCTGATCGCCGCCTTCGACAGCATCTTCTAGTTTTGAAGGAGCTCTGGTAACCGCATCTACCAGGCGCTCCAAGACATCAATGTCCACAGCTTGAGATTTGCCGTTGGACTTTGAGTTGGTCTCGTCGATGACGCGACCCAACGCTCGACAGGCTTCGTTAAGCTCGCCGACGTCGATGGCGACGACCATATAGTTAGACCACATTCGCCAGCTATCATAGCTGTATTTGAGGCCTTGTTTCAGTGCTCGGAAGGCCAACATTTTGCTCTCAAATGGAATCACTGCCGAGTTACGATCGATGTAGAAGCTCCCTGCTTCATCGTCTTCTTCATCCTGGGGTTCAATTAGTGGTTTCGGTGAAACAGGTTCGTGAAACATGCCTGGTGTCCATTCTTCTGTCCCATTCGCAGATAGACGCTCGCCAGATTGTTCCAGCTCTCTCCATCCTCTTCGTCAATGGCAACACATCTCGCAAAGGCGCCTTTCGCTGTCTCCCAGTCCTCTAGACGAACTCCAGCGCATCCCAGAACAAACCAGGATCTCGAGAGCAGAGGATTGATGGCAACTGCTTTCTTCAGACAGTCCACAGCCTTTTCATACTCTGCTCGAGCAAAATAATATCCTCCAAGAGACCGCATTGCCCTTCCCGATGTCTGCTTGGAAACAGACCAAGCATGCTCATAGTGTTCCACCGCCTTTTCGGGCTCGAGATCACCCAGAAGACACCAAAGCTTGGCTTCCCGATTCGTATCGAGATGATGTCTCCGTTTTGGATCGCTCCCTTTAGCACGGGATATCACAATCTGGGATTCGAGTTTCTTGCCCTCCAAAAGGTCACGAACGATCGCAAGACCTTTATCTGGACGCTCGAGAGAAACCCAGCAGCGAACCACCTCTTCAAACATCTCCAATCGCTCAAAGATTTCCATCGCGCTTTTTACGACACCCAGACTGAGGAAGCGCTCTGCGAGCTCCTTTTCCATAGACCATTTGCTGGGAAGAGGAATGGAATGGAAATAGTGCAGTCGCTCTGATATTGTTGAATCTGCAGTCGGCATCTGCTCGACAAGGGCTTGGAGCTGCAAAGTTGACCTTTCGACTGTACGAGTTCGAGTCGACTCGAGTCTGGATCGTAGAAGAAGGGACATCGTATGAACCGACCAATTTCGAGGATGAGAAATGACTCTCGCAATGTAAGGGAACATTTGTTCACCAGTGAGTCCGTGTGCTGGGGATGTATTTCTGACATTTAGACAGAGGGATAAAAGAATGCATTGGTCTATAGGATGCAACGGTGGCTGTGCTGAAGGGTCGAGATGAGAAAGTCTGGAATGGGAATTGCTGTTGGAGGAAGATGAAGTGAACTCGGTATGCTCTAGAAGAGTATCGTCGTTCAGCAGTAATGTTCGAGGCTGGGATGTTTCTGTCGGAGCGGTTACTGTCGATTCTGACTTGTCGTCGCTGATAGTGAGACGACTTTCGGCCAGTAGAACAAGCTGACTGAGCTCTGTGATCTGGAACTTTGTACGCTTTCCCAAAGCACCCGTGAGTTCATAATCGAGCCCTGTAGCTCGCGCTGCCCGAACAAAGTATTCAGCGGCGAGCTTGTCTTGGGAAGTGTAGTGGTATACGCGGCCGATCTCGACGCAAACCATGCCTAAAAGTTCAGGGCTGTCGCTGTAAGTCTGCTCGAGGGTCGAATATTCAGAAAGGATGTCGGATGAAACAGCAATGGGGTCATCAAGCACCTGCTGGTGAACCAGATGCGCTCGGAGTCGCCACCAGACCGCGGATCTGCAGTGCTTGAACGGATGATTGAGGAGAAGCTGGGAAAATCGCAGGAATCCAGCACATTGCGTTAGATGGTATGCTGGTTCACCGCCATGTGCAAGTTCCAATATGGCCTTGTCGTTGAGCTGTTCTGCCGAGAAAGACGTAGACAAAAGTTCGTGGGGAAGTATGTCGATGTCTGGACCGGTCCAGTTGACCTGGATGAAGGCATGTAAACAGGCCACCGCCGTCATGAGACGCAACAACTCTGCGAATGGATCTTGCTCTACGGACGGAATCTCGAGCATAGAATCGAGGGACTGTTCAAGATCGACATTGGACGACTTGAAGAGAATCCGTGTTGATACCGATGTAAGTGAGTCGCGAAATTTGCCTTCAACGATTGCATTGGCCCGGTTCACGAGCTCCGAACCGTTGGAAGTGATCTTTTCGCCAGCCAGCAAGCATTTTTCGATGCGGCCGACGTCGAGAACCATAACTAGACATCGATTAGAGCAGCAGCAACGATGAAGACGAGCCCTTACATACTGGGCAGGGATGAGTTTGAAATACTGAATTTTTCTCAGCTGACGAAGCCATCGAAATGGTTGGCTCCCGAAACAGCACCGTCTATGACTTCACCAACCTTCGTCTCCATCCTGACGGTACCCGCGTTAAACTAAAAGCAACAGAAATTGCTCGTCCCAGGACCGCGAAATATTCCACTCGTGACAGCAGAGGAAACTGGATTGCTCAGGATGCTGGAGGACTTGGGAATGTGCCAAAACGGAGAAAACTGGCAGATTCCAGCGACGAAGAAGCTGAGGGAGAAGAAGAAGTTAGAGATGAAGCGCAAAAGATCTTGACAAAGGCTGCAGTAAAACGACAGAGATTTGCCGAGGACCTTTCTTTTCTTGATATTCCTGACCCTTCCTCATCGACACCGACGACGACCGAAGACTCCAATACTTTGCCTCTTCCTTCATCAGCAAGTCATCAAGTTTTCTGTCTACAAATCATATTCTGACCCTTTTGTAGGACCTTTTAAAATGTGTCCATCGTCTTGCCGCTTCATACTATGGTGAAAGAGGGCAGCTGCTGAATTCGTACAGCCAATATCGAAAAGAAAAGAGGGCACGGAAGAAGCGTCGGGACATGCAAGCAGCCTCTGGTGAATATTATTCTTCATGCCATTATCAGGCTAACGCCAAGCAGGCAGCAGCGTACAGGAACCAGCGGACGATGAGGCTTCGTCTTCTTCCGATGAGGAAGAGGAGCCAATTGATTCAAATGCTCACAGAGATATGTACAAGACGATGAATGGAAGCGCGCTTATGGCCATCGGTATGGTTTCCAGCTGCTTCAAGGCTTCTGCTAATACAAATTCAGGCATGCTAGTACAAGAACACATGGCAATGCTCATTCGACAGGGTCGGCCTGTCGATGAAGAGCTATCTGAAACAGAGGCAGACTCTGAATCGCAGGAAATTGAGACGGAAGGCCCCCAAGATGCCGCACCAGAGCCAGAGCCCGCGGCAATTGAATACGAGGACGATGTATCTTTGGCCAGTGACGACGATTCGAACAGCTGAAAAAGGCATCGACATACATTGTCTACTTGAGACGACGTTCACCAAAAGCTTCAGACCTTGTACATGCAAACAATTCGAACGACTATGAGGAACAATTCAGGATGGAGAAAGAATAGTGCTGAATCCGAGAATCCAGATTACTGCTATGTAAATATTTCTTCAATGGCCCATACTTGATGTGGCGTAGACTATTCTTGGCTATCTGCGAGCGTCTCTTGGGTGGCGCAGATGATCTAAGCATATAGTTGGATGCAACTGCAGCGAATTTATTGTACAATATTACACCTTTTTCTTTTTTGAGTCCATTCAACAATCGGAATTCTAGGAGCCAAGTGGCAGTGCACATTTCTCTGGCGGTGAACATTTTTCGCTTTGACACGTGAGAAACCCTTTTCTACCTTTATAAAGAGCAGATTTTCTTTCTTCATCCCGCAGATGAGTGATATTCCGAGATTTTAAATACTGACTTCTTCATAGGCCGGTTAACACGCTGCCCTCGGTCTTTCCTCTCCCCCTTCATACACTCTTCTAGTTATATTTCCTTCTCCCGCTGCGCATAGTTGCTTCTTCCAGTTACAATTCACCTTTATTCGGGTGAATCCGAGGAGAGCGCCTTACTTGCCAGTTTCTCACTTTCGGGTGAGACCGAGTATAAGTAGTTGCGTCGGCTTTTTGATACCTTTGCTGCCAGGGCAGGCCAGGGCCCAGTGCCCACTGTTCGCGTAAAAGCTAAGTAGGTGGAGTCTGAGTAGCTCCTGCTGTCGCCAGTTACCCATTCTTCGCTAATGCTGGAGTGGGTCCGGTAAAGCTTGCCTCAGGTATCTTTTTCGCCTCACTGTTGCCAGTGCCTCATTCGCGTAAAAGCTGGGTGAGGTGCGAGCAGCGCTTGTGGCAAGTCCGTAACTAAAGGGCTTTCAAAGGCTGACTATTTTTTGACCGTTAGAGACCTGGCCTTTGCCTGGCCTTTTCGAATCGGGCTAATTTTCTTTTTTCTTTCTGCAGCGCTACTGGACTTGGTTTCTCTTGATATAGCAGTCATCCAGTTGCAACCACTTCTTGTAGACCGTTTTTAGCTGCTGGTGTCTTGGCTTCTTTCCTTTGAAGGCTTCTCAGACACCAGCAGCACGGATCTGAGATTGGCACGTGATGAAGGCGCTGCTGACGAACGAACTAGAACTTCAACTTTGCCATCATGATTGCCCGCTACCTAACTTGTTAGGTACGGGTCTTATACCGCCTACTTCATATTTGATCGTGGGAGTCAAAACGTGATGTTGTGGCAGTGAAAGTCCCGCATATATCTATTTGGTTGTCCTCGTGACCTATCCAAGAAAATTTCTCGGCCCACTTTTTATTCCTGCAGTGCTGAATTATAAAAGAGGTCACGAATGGCCAGCTGTTTGGCGATACATGTTCAACAACGAGACGTCGAACCGATTGCAATCGGCTCGGGAGCTTGGAAATGAGAGCTGGATCTTCATTGCCATGACTCTCCTTGATTAGGGCTTGTCGGCAGTTTGGCCTGTTTCGCTCTGATATCTGGTTTGTGGGAGGGCTGCATTTGTCCTGGATTTAGATTGCGGATTCTCGAGTGTCAGTTTACATGAGCTTTTGTGATTAGGTCCAAAGAATAGATGAGTCAAGGATCGGCGCTCCGGAGCTCGGTAGCGGGCCCTGCCGCCCGACGGCCTTACAGCTTATCGATTTTATTCCACTGCTCCCAAATCTATCATTGGAACCACTCCTGTACATTCATCCTACATCTTCCTTCATTCCCCAGCACCACCTCATCAATTTCCTTCCAGAATGCAAACGACCGTCAGCATGGCCCTGCTTTCGCGATCCCTGGGGTTTGGCGGCTTGGTCAACTGGTCATGGTTCGGCACAAATCCACCGAAGAGCGTAGAAATGGAGGATTCATCTTCGACTTATTCTGCAACTGCATTTTCTGCTGCTGGTCGCTTGGTTATTCCTGAGCTTTCTCTCGACAACTTGGAGCAGGTTTCTTCGCGCCTAGCAGACCACGCGCAAGCCTTGGCGAAACCTTGGTCGCAGTCGGAGACCGTGGACATATATGTCTGTACCCACGGTGCAAGAGAATGCTTCTGCGGTTCCGTAGGTGGAGAAGTAGTGAAGGCTTTACAGGAACAGATCAGACAGCGGAGACAATTGGATCCTTCTGGCCCGATACACCGAATCAGAGTCGGTGAAATTGGCCATGTCGGAGGTCATTAGTGAGCCATTGGTCTTCTCTATTCAACCTCGTTCGTTGATTTGGTCAGTCAAGCTGCGAATATGCTCATCTATCCTCAAGGGGAATGGTAGGTCTTTCTCAGTGCTGTCTTCGGTGTCGTTTACCTTTCTCTAGGCTCGGATTAATACATCCGCAAGACGTCCCGGAAATTTTGGACAAGGTCCTCGACTTAATGTCAAACCCATTCGATAAAGCGTTCACCAAGCCGTTGAGCCTACGACATTATCGCGGAAGAATGGGACTTACCACTGCGGAGCAAAAGTCACTGCATAGTAACTTTCTATCTTGAATCCACGACATTCCTTTTCTTTGTCCGACATTGCGGTTCAATGCGACAATCTCCGTGATCTCCTGCCATTCGAAAGTTCCCATCTTGGTAAGCTTTTCCTGCGCAACTCCTCAGGATAAACAATATAAGCCTGAGCCTTGTTACACAAAATCAGCGGTTATCTCTCCATGTCCTCTACTTTCAGGTTGCGTCGAGGTACCTTGAGCGGCTTTTCACTTCGGTGGGTTGCGCCTGGTTAACACCAGCCCGGAATCACCCACCATTTGCTTCCCACTGGTCCTCTCTCATGAATCCCGAAGTCATGCTTATCGGCGAACTTTGTAAGTTCCGTTGAACCTCTCGGTGGTTTTCGCGATAATCAGCGTATTTCCATTAGAATCGCACGTTATAACGTGCGGGAGCATCACCACAATTAACTCACAGGCATCTTGCCTGGGTGTCAGTAAAAATATCACACATCTAACCGTCAGTCGGTCCTCCGTCGCTCATGTCTTTCCCGTCACTCGACATTGTGGACAATAGCTGTTTAATAGCGGATCTAGCAAGAAAGGTCAGCCCTGAAAGCCAGCTATTTGGCCGATGAAGACCTACGATATTGTTCTGGGAATTGGCGGCTGCGAGATAATGAGAAGGGACCAAGTCTCTGGTAACATTTGCACTTACTATTGCCAACAAGTCTTTGTGCAGTTTGGTCCGCAATTTGGTGGATGGGACGCGCTAAATTTGCAGAATCGATCCATACAAGGAATCTGAATTGCAGTTTAGTCCTTCGACCATTGGTAGGATATGTTCCCTACTATGACATCAGGCTGGTACGTGGATTCAGTCGACCTTGAAAACAATCTCGGAATCGAAACTCACTTCTCGTACGCTATGTCCGCATTTGCTATAGTTGTTCTGGACTCTGCGAGAAATAAGATGAGGTACTGCAGACGGTCGAGAAACAATGTACGCACTGTCTGAATTTACACATCTTTTTGGTCTCAGGACGAAAGAAAGGATGAGGAGTTGAGCGAATAATACCAGTTTTTCCGGTGGCTTTTAAACAATCTGACAAAAGTGCCGAGATCTTAGCGGAAAGTAAATCAGACAATATTGTTTGGAGATGGTTTCGGCGCGGCCCGTTAGATGGGTTTAGTTTCTGTTTTTCCCAAGATGAAAGGACGTGTTGGTTACCTCCAGTACTTTGGAGCCCCATGACGCTCGTTTGGCCAGACTGGTCCAGGTTTAAGGTTATAGGGCAACAAGGTTGCTGACGAATTGATAAGTGGGCAAACATCAAACACGGACATTACTCGTAGCCTTGTCAACTTCTCGAGATCTTGGACCCCAATCTACTCCAATATCTCCAAATTGTTGTAGACCCTGGCTGACCAGGGCTGACCACGTTTTGAAACCTCTTGAATTTGAAACAGCAGGCTGAAAAGGCTTTTAGGGGCTGAAATTTTGGATGATCGTCGCTTAAAAGCGCTTAAACGACAACATCGTGCAGAAAACGTGGTTTCGCTCTGTAGACGACCCATTTCGACTGTTGTGGATCGGTAAACCAATTATAACCTTCAACTTGAAAG
This sequence comes from Mycena floridula, assembly GCA_029320655.1. NCBI lineage: Eukaryota > Fungi > Basidiomycota > Agaricomycetes > Agaricales > Mycenaceae > Mycena > Mycena floridula. The sequence continues at coordinate 4,964,596 of JARIHS010000001.1, forward strand.
CTTCCAGCAAATAGCGAGAAAGAGAAAGAAAGAAGGGTCTGTCAAAATCAGACTTGTGCGCTTTTGCCTAATAAGAACTGACTCGGATATAGCAGTACACATGGGAACCCAGCTTTCCGAAATATGAGATCACGCCCTGCGTCGCGCATGCAAAAATTTGCAGAGGCGCGCACACGTGATGATACGGAGCTCAAGCACTATATATTTCTGATTTTAATTTCAAATTTTCCGCTTGCAAGTTGTTGCACGGGCTATAGATTCTGCCGAGGCGTCCAAGGACACGCCAGGACACACCTAGCTGCGGCGAGACCCTGTACGGCACATGTACGACATCGAGCCTATGAGCCATGTCTGCGTTTATCCGGCTAGACGATAACGGTTGAATCCCTATCTTTGCTTGACTTTCAAGTTGCCTGAAGGATAGTTGATGCCAGCGACACATCGGACGAAACATTGCGTGCAACTTTTAATTTACATTGCTTCTGACCTGGACTTATTCCTGGGCGAATCGGTCTTGATGTCTCGTTCACATTCCGGGGCTTGCCGGCTTCTATCATCCTCACACCAGTCTTTCTTCCTCAGATCAGTCCAAGAGCAATGTCTTCCATTCTGACAAATTCACACAGTTTCATTGGTCATCTGTGGCGAACGTGGCGCAGCTATCGATTCCTTAGTTCAAGTCAAGTTGCTGGCATCTTGTGGATAAAATATTCATGATGTGTAAAACTCGGAAAATTAGCGGTTAGCAGATTAATTGTGTGCTGTCGTGGTTTGCAGCGACGGATGCTTTGACCGAAAATTTCATCTTGTGATCTTGCGGTACACATATGATCGTTGAAAGATAGGAAGACCTCTGCCGATTTGCCGACGTCGAACAGCTACTGGTTCATATTTCTCTGGTTGTATGCTCGGGCGCCACGCTGATGTCGTGTCGGGCCGAATCCGGATCAGGCTTAGACCACGTGACGTCACAACTTTTCCTCAGCATCTTGTCCGAATCTCAACCGTCCTCTTACATGCATATAAATCCTAGAAACTCTACAACCAACCGCACGAGTCCAGAAAAATCATGATCATGCCCACGGCAACTTCTTCCAATCTCCGTCTCTTCAATCACAACAGCCCGCCTGTAAATGGCTCAGGAAAGGGCAAAAGAAAAAATATGCCATGGGTCGATGTCAGTGACGAGGACAGCCTTACGGCGAGAAAGCGAATCAATGGTCGCTCCATACTCTCACCGTCTCTTGTCAATCGACCACAGAAAAGGCAGCGGACTTCTAGCGGTGGAACTCTGAACGGAAGGCCTCAGCTTAACGGTCAGACCACTCCGAAGCCCAAAGCTATCGAGCGCTCTCTACCCAAAGGTGGTCTCCAAAAGCCCCTTGGACTGCAAGATCAGCGCAAGGCGCTTCCTATCGCCAAAGGTTTGTTGTATCTCGCTCGAGTAATACTGCTGGCTTAGAAATCTCTCGCCTCTTAGGCAGAGATGCTCTGATCGATGAAATCCGGAGAAACGATGTAACTGTTCTGCTGGGAGAGACTGGCTCTGGGAAGACTACTCGTATGTGGCTATCTCTATCGAACGGCTTCTCTGATCACCAGCAGAGGTTCCACAATACCTTCTTGAATCAGGTTTAGCAGGAACCGGAGTCATTTCAGTTACCCAGCCCCGCAGAGTCGCTGCCACCTCTCTTGCGACACGTGTTGCGGCAGAACAGAATGTCAACGTTGGAGGTCTTGTCGGTTATGCCGTGCGTTTCGACGAGCGTACAGGTCCACAAACCAGGATTAAATACATGACCGACGGCATGATTGTTAGGGAGCTGCTGTCGGACCCGGATCTCACCAAGTATAGTGTGGTCATCGTCGACGAGGCGCATGAAAGGACACTCCGAACTGATTTGTTGCTTGCAAATCTCAAAACCATTCAGCAGAGAAGGAATTCGAGCTCAGACACAAGCGAAAAAGGGAAAGGACGGGCATCCAATCCTCTTAAAATTATCATAATGAGTGCAACCCTCGACGCTGAGAAGTTTGCCAAATTCTTCTCGAAGTGGGTAATGTTCCTTGACATCTATGGTTACTGACGGTTTTCAGCGCCAAAATTGTCTACGTGCAAGGCCGTCAGCACCCAGTCAAAATCTATCATTCATCCGTAGAACAAAACGACTACATAGTCTCGGCTATGCGGACTTTTTTCCAGATACACCTTGACCGGCCAGCCGGAGACGTCCTGATATTCTTACCTAGTAAGTTTCTTGCAATCATTCGCTCATAGACACTGATCTTGCTTCAACAGGTCAGGAGGACATTGAAAGTCTCGAAAAGTCAATCTATTTCTTTGCTAATCAGCTTCCAACGGATTCCATGCGGGTAAAGTTTGAAATTCCCATCTTACTGCACTGTTAATCACCGTCCAGGTTGATATCTGTCCAATGTACGCTAGTCAAGCACCGAGAAAGAATTCTCGCGTTTTCGCTCCTGCAGCCGCCAAGACGCGAAAATGTATTCTGGCGACCAACATTGCTGAAACTTCCATCACAATTCCTGGTGTCAAGTATGTCATTGACACTGGCAAGTGCAAAGAGAAGCGATACCTCGCCGGGGCGACCAATGGTGAGAGAATCGTCCGATTTCTTCCGTTTCCTTCTCATTCATTTACAGCGTTTGAGACGCTGCTTCTCGCAGATATAACACAATCATCGGCTATGCAGCGTACAGGTCGAGCCGGTCGTGAGGTCGGTATTAGATTGTAGCTCGGTGGTCATTTCTCTGACCGGATATCAGGGCATGGGATATTGCTTCCGACTTTACACTGAAAAAGCTTTCAAAGCGATGGATGTCTCTCCTGAGCCAGAGATCCGACGCTGCAATCTAACTGCCAGCTTCCTCGAGCTAAAGTTGACGGGCCAAGACCTGCAAGAGTTGGATCTGATGGACAAGCCTGAAGAGGACACAAGTGAGTCGCAGTCAACCGTGACGAGCTCTCTCTAAACGGCCTTCAAAGTTGGCGCTGCTCTCAGGACTCTTTTGATGCTCGGAGCTCTGAGCCAAAACAAAGAGCTAACCGAAACTGGCCGACAAATGGCTTCATTTCCTCTTGAACCGATTTACAGCCGCGTGGTAATCGCGTCCAAGGACTACAAATGCACGTCAGAAGTTATCACCATTATTTCTGTGCTCTCCGCTTCCTCAAAGCTCTACTTTGACAACTCGGACGACCGGGAAACTGTATCGGAATCCCGACGCAAGTTCCGACATTCGACCGGCGATCATCTCACTATTCTTAACGTCGTCCGGGCATACGAGGATATCAAGGCGTCAGAATCGAAAGAAGGGAGACGGACATGGTGTCGGAGCCACTTTCTGAATGAGAGAACCTTGCTCGAAGCTGCAGAAATCAAGGCTCAGTTGGAAATGACCTGTCGCCGGAAGGGAATCGATCCCACCGTCTCCTGCGGCGAAAGCGACGAACCAGTGCTAAGAAGCCTTGTGCAGGGCCTTTTCACAAACTCGGCGTTTTTACAGAAAGATGGAAGCTATAAACAGACTGTAGGCCAATCGGTATGTATTTTCCTGATATTTATTCAGTGGCGTTGACACTGTTTATAGACGGTCAAGATACATCCTGGCTCTGTTCTGATAGAAAAGAAGGTGCCAGCTATCATTTATGACGAACTAGTGAGTCGCCCCAATCCTCCAGATTTTATACTGATTTTAGCCTCAGACGTACACTTCCGATATCTATGCGAGAGGCGTCTCGTCGGTCCCCAGAACCTTCTTGAGCGAGGTTCACGCGTTTAACATGCGAAGTGCTCAGACCTAGCGGAGGAATTCCAGGGAGAATAGATCTATTCGACACTAATATAGTACAAGGTACAGAGCTATAGATACTTTGACAGAATAGGAAAACAAATAAATGACGAGTACAATCGATTAACCGGAGCACATCAAGCAAGCTTCCTTATTTTCCAACGAACACTGAAGTTGCGCCTCTGCAAACTCGCGATCCCTCTGACGCTGCAAAGCAGCAGCATATTCTGGATCAATTCCTGCTGGAACCGAAGCTGGAGGAGGAGCTTGTGTCTTCATCTGCAGCGCCATCACTTCCTGAACGAGAAGATCGCTTTCCGACATCATAGGTGGAGTCTGAGGGACAGGTGACGAAGCGGCTGAAGAAACTGAAGAAGCCAATGAAGGTGCTGTCGACATCGAGCTGACGCTGGACATGCTCTGATATGAAGGGCTGACCCCAAGAGGTCGTCCAGTCGTCGGCGTTGCAAGCGCCGTCTTGGCTGCTTGCTCTTTCTGCTGCACTTTGACGTCGTCCAACACTTTTTGGTCGATCGTAAACTGGATAGCCTGGGCAGCAGGTCGAGTTCGAAGATAGTACATGCCAGTCTTCAAGCCCTTCTTCCAACCGTAAAAGTGCATGCTGGTAAGCTGACCGAGAGTCGGAGCAGAGAGATGCACGTTGAGACTTTGACTTTGGCAAATGAAAGCGCCTCGGTCAGCAGCGAGATCAAGGATTTTCTTCTGGCTGATCTCCCAGACCGTCTTGTAAACAGCCTTGACTTTGTCGGGAATGCTGGGAATGCTCTGGATAGAGCCATTGTGGGCGATAATCATGTTCTTCATGTTGTCGTCCCAGAGACCATGGTCGACGAGTTCGCGAAGGAGCCATGGACAAACGACCTGGAATTCTCCAGCCAGAACACGTCGAGTGTAGATATTACTAGAAAAGACTCGTCAGATCGAACTAGATTATAAAAGAAACAAAGCATACCTGGTGTAAGGCTCGAAACATTCATTGTTTCCGAGAATCTGGCTTGTCGAAGCAGTGGGCATGGGCGCCATCAACAAAGAGTTTCGCAATCCATTCTTGGCAATCTTCTCTTTCAAAGAAGCCCAGTCCCAGAGGCCAGTAGGAGTGACGCCCCAGAGGTCGTACTGAAGCTGGCCCTTTTGCGCCGGACTGCCCATCCAAGTCTCGTATGGACCTTCTATAGCTGCGAGCTCTGAACTGGCTTCAAGAGCAGCATGGTACATCGTTTCGAAGATTTGAATGTTGAGCTCTTTCGCCTGGGGTGAGTCGAAAGGAAGGTGAAGTGCCATAAAGGTATCAGCGAGACCCTGGACACCAAGACCAATTGGACGATGACGCATGTTCGAACGACGAGCTTCGGGAATCGGATAATAGTTGACATCGATGATGCGGTTCAAGTTGAAGGCGACGACCTTGCAAACATCGTGAAGCTTTTGGAAATCGTAGACACCGTTTTTGATGAAGCTGGGAAGAGCAAGAGACGCGAGATTGCAGACAGCAGTCTCGTCGGGCGCAGAGTATTCGATAATCTCAGTGCAAAGGTTGGACGACTTGATAGTTCCAAGGTTCTGTTGGTTGGATTTGGCTATGGTGAAGATAAGAGCTTGTTCTTGTTCCAGATGCAAAGGAGACATACCATTGGCAGAATCCTTATAAACCATAAACGGCCCTCCGGTCTCGATCTGGGCTTCGAGAATCGCATACCAGAGCTTCTGAGCAGGAATAGTCTTGCGAGCCCGACCTTCCTTTTCATACTTTTCATACAGAGCTTCAAACTCGGCACTGTGGACTTCGTGCAGACCAGGAGCCTCGTTAGGGCAGAACAAGGACCATTCGGCATTGGCTTCAACACGTTTCATACTGAAGATCATACATGAGAAGGCAGGTCAAAGCAGAAAGATGCACGACTCACAAGAGGTCGGGAATCCAGAGAGCATAGAAGAGATCTCGAGCTCGGTTCTCTTCCTTTCCGTGGTTCTTCCTCAGTTCGATGAAGTCAAACACATCTGCGTGCCACGGCTCAAGATAAATAGCAAAAGCACCTGGACGCTTGTTTCCGCCCTGGTCGACGTATCGGGCAGTCGCATCGTATGCTCGAAGCATCGGTACAATTCCGTTGGAATAGCCATTGGTTCCGGCGATGTACGAGCTAACAAAGGTCCTTAGTTTGTGACAAAATGGATAAATAATGACATACCCAGTGGCGCGAATGTTATGAATGTTCAAACCGATACCACCGGCCGTCTTAGAGATCATGGCGCAGCTCTTGAGGGTGTCGTATATTCCCTCAATGGAATCGTCTTTCATGCAGACAAGGAAGCATGAGGATAGCTGAGGATTTGGGGTACCAGCATTGAAGAGAGTTGGAGAAGCGTGAGTGAAGTATCGTTCGGACATGAGGTGGTACGTCTCGATGACTCTGTCGATGTCTGAGCCATGGATTCCGACAGCGACACGCATAATCATGTGCTGGGGTCTTTCAGCCACACGACCGTTGATGCGAAGAAGGTATGAGCGCTCCAGGGTCTTGAACCCAAAGCTAGAGAACAAAATTTAATACAACAGATTGGGAAGGGTAAATGCCGCACTAGTTGTAGGTGAAGTCGCGGTTGTAGATGATAGTGGAATCCAGAAGAGCGCTGTTGGCCTTAACGACTGCATAGGTTTCTTTTGAAATCATTCCAGCGGGTTTGTTGTTCTTCGGGTTCACTGAGAAAATTTTGGTTAGTCGGGCCCTTTGTTGACAGCGAACACGTACCATAGTTGTATAGGTCCTCGATGACCTTTGTGAAGCTCTTTGTAGTCTCTTTGTGAAGATTGGAAATGGCGATACGAGCGGCGAGAACAGCATAATCTGGATGCTTCGTGGTGAGATATGCTGCAGTCTCAGCGGCGAGATTCTGGATGCAAGGTGAGCAATGGATAATGGCGAGCAGAAGATGATATTCACGTCGAGCTCGACTGTTGTTACGCCTTGATACACGCCTTGAACGACTTTTTGTGTAACCCTGGAATTTTTTCAGCATGGTCCAAGTGGACGAAAAGATGGCAAAACGCACTCGATTGGGTTCACAAAGTTCATATCCAGACCATAGCAAAGCTTGTCTATCCTGGAGGTGATCTAGAAAAACGATGAGAATGGACGCGCTGGTCATGGTCGACGACGACAAACCTTGTCAAACTGAACGCGCTCTTTGCGTCTGGAAATGATTGAAATGATGAATTAGTCGCGTCGAGCGCGTCGTAGGCGAGAATAATCATACCCGTCTGAAGAAAGCCAGTGTCAGCCACCACGATCTTGAGCAAAGCAGAGAGACATGCAACTCACCTCGTTTGAAAACAAAGGCCGACATTGTACACGCTGTTGATGGTATAACAGCGAGGAAAGAAAAGGAGAAGTTGGTGGTGGTGGTGGAAGAGTGTAAGGGAGGAGTAGAGTCGCGGTCAACCTTATATAAGTTTTCACGCAGGACCCTTGATGCGAAATTGAAGCTCCGAAAGAACGGCGTTTCTTCTTTTCCCTTCGTATAGAGAATTTCAGTGACTATAAAGGTACGAAAATGCGAGAGATCCATCCTGATAATGATTCTCTTCATGTTGGTACCAAATTTGGCCCGGAAAACGCGACTTCAGTGATCACGTTCTGTTACGCGTCGCGAAACGTGTTGATATATTGACCTTTGCTTGCGCGATTCAACAATAATTGTCCCACAATCACAGTTTCTTTAGCTGACTCAGTCTGACAGAGTCGCTGCCGCGCTGACTCGAGAAATATCAATTGGAAACGCATCATCATTTTTGCCAGTCCAAGGTTAGGAATTTTTACATCGTCCCAAAAAATTGTCTCCCTGTCGGATATTTCTTGCGGAGCAGCTCGTAAAGACCTGCGGCTGCTGCTTGCGAGGTTTGTTGTCTGCTTAGGGAGACTATGCGGCTGCGGTATTCACTAATGCGATCGGAAAATCACCCGACGGAATAATTGAGAGCAAGTCCAGCTGGCTAGAGGTTATCTTGTCTAAAATTCCTTGAACTTGAACCGGCTTCCCGGATGGAGGGTGATTATTATACATTCCTCTGGCGCGAGCACATGGAATGTTTTGCCACTACAGTCTGAAAAATTAAATTAGCGTTGGCTTCCCATTCTTCCTAGATTGCCTTGTATTTGGATGTCTGGATGTCGATTACTGCTCTGTGATAGTCAAGACTGAGTTCTGCCTGACGCTGCACAGTTTCCAAGAAACTTTTATTTCTCTGTTTTTCATCTGACAGTAGCTTGAGAAGGTGATTTGTAGAAGTCTTGTTGTTTGCTAGGCATCCTTCGTGGTCTCTATCAAAGGACTTGAATGTCGAGATAAAGAATAAAAAAGAGAAACACACGGCAAACGCCATCGTATTACACGGAACATCGTTCGGGGGGCGTAGAATCACATATTGAGGTAGATCCTGCAGTCCCTAGTGAAGAGGGAAAAAATGATGACAGTGAAAGCCAAGTCAGGAGAGCGTGGGTAAAAATTTGCTCGACGCGACGGCTTGCGTCCACCCTCGACATGCCTCACGGCGCGAACCATCCAGAATATGCATCACCAGTAATGCGAGCTCCTTCACCGGCTTCCTCAATTGGCACGACATATGCTCAAGACAGAACCTCATTCTCAGATTCTGAATACAGTCTGAATCAGCAGACTTTTGTGCGGAAATGGGAGAACAAAATCGGTCTGAGAGACCCCAGGCCGGCTGAACAGGAAACTTCAATTGGTCCTCTACTTCCTCGTCTTCCCATGGATAATTCTGCCGATGAACAAAGTGAGCAGTCTTTTCTAGACACCAACAAAGCTGACCTTGTCTTATCTTGTCTTGCAGTTTTGTTTGACAAAATCATTCATGATCTTCGCGGTCGCGTACAGGATTTAGTGGACAATGAGCTGTTTGAGCAGACCCTGTTGATGGGCTCTCAGGTTGGCTTTGAGCACCAGCCAGAGACCGACGACATTGATGCTATCATGCGTAGCATGATGCTCTCCTCCAAGAAACCTAGTTCGTCTCAGAACATCTACAACAATGATCCCAATATCTCTCAAGGTCCTTGGAACGACCGTGACGGTTTTGGAGGAATGGAATCGTTTCAAGGAAGCGACGCGACCGCGGGAGCGCGAAGAAAAAGTAAAGGCGCGGCCACCAGCAGTCGCAAGACTTTGTATTAATTCCTGTAGCACATCTCTTCTTGTATTGTACAAATGTCCTGAGCTTGATGATACCTGTACGAAATGGAAAAATTTACAAAACGAGGCTGAAGGATCTGTCTTCCCCGGCCGCAGAAAAGTAATCAGGAAGTGCTTCCTCTACCTGGGTGATAGCTTCTGCAATGCTTCTCCGAGCAAGGTTTTTGCAGTCATGATGCATATAAGTCGCGCTGCCCCAACGGTCGTAATCTTTCGCAACCTGCTTCAATCTGCCGAGGACATCTGCTGGACCCAAAGACAGAACACTTTCTCCTCTCGTCTTGTCTTTCCAAAATTCCAACCACGACTGGGTGCAGGAATGAGAGTGCCATGTAGCACCACATGAAGGAGAATGGTCGAATTGAGGCGGAGTTGTCCGTAGACGCTCCCAGGTCCTCGACAGACGATAATAGCCTGAGAGAAGGCGTAATTGCTGTGAAGGATTCACAATCAGCCTGCCTTCTTCATCAACATCTCCTTCTTGGTTTCCCAAAGCTGCAGGTGGCGCAGGTGATATTGCTGGTATTGGGAAGACTGGTCCAATGGCAGCGACAGGTCGAGCCTTTGGAATGTCAAAGTTGCCCCGAGGTACCAGGACAGACTTTTGCATCACTTCCAAGTAAGCTGTCCCTCTGAGAGCGCGTAAATCGAGTTCGTCCGCCAGATTCATAGCGAGATATGCATACTGAAGCGATGAACTCATTAGTTGTCGTAGTAAAGCAATCATTGTGTCGAGAAGTCGCTCATGGTTGCACATTTGGGCCAGTCGGACGAGTCGCGTGAGCTGTGCGGTGCTTTCGACAGTCCCAGCGCTAGTCGTCATAGAGGATGAAGCATCTTGGGAGAAGGAATACAGAGCTGGTGCTGGGATGGAATTGAGAATGGGACACGGCTTGAGGTTTACGAATTCCTGAATGGCGTCCAAGGCTGTTGAAATTGAGAATGGAACAGCTTTGACAAGGTATGAAGATTACCCCAGGTTTCCAGGCTTTTGAAACTGTACTTGTTCGATATTCGCGCAATATCGATGAGCTGCGTCAAGTCGGCTCCACTGGAATGTATCGAGATCAACTCTGGGGGCCTAAGGACTATAAGACTCAAAGATTCCGTCGTATTTGTCACTTACAGGGCATACAGTGCCCATAAGAAATGTCGAAATTCTGAAGGCTTGTCTCCCAGCAAGACAATGGGATTGTCGTCAGAGCCGCCTTCGGCGACTGCGTCACCTTGCGGGAGCGTGAACATGTTGCTGAACGATGAATTGTCTTTTGAAAGAATACTGCGGTGGACCTGGATTCTTCACATGTCAGTCAAAGAAAAGCCTCTCAAGGAAGAGCTTGGACGCACGTTGAACAATATATCTTCAACCAAGAAGACAGCACTCCCATCTGAGAGATAATAGGTATCGTCTCTCCTCCATTTTCTTTCAGGCCAGACAGGCGAATCTTCCGGACTCGATTCGCTGGCGCGACTGTAGGTCCTCTTGCGTTTCCTAATCAAGGACTCTGATTCCGAGCCATCCAGCATCGAATCGTCTCGGGAGCCTGCCGACGTGGCAGCCAAGTCATCTTCTGCCATGAGAAGGCACAGCTGCACCAGAAAGAGATTTTAGGGAGAGCAAAAATGCTTTTCGAGGACGACTTGAGGTGGTTGGTCACGAACACGGGGCAGCCTTATCTTATCTTTCATTTGCAGTTCTATTTAGCCGATATCGTCATGTTGTGCTTCGATGGTATCACTGTCAGACTTCAGTCAGGGACGACTATAGTTCGCCCACACAAAACGCTCTTCTTCGCCGAACGATGCCTTTTGAAAACGTACCTTTGAAGGACGGAAACTCAGTGCGTGGCCTTCAACTTTGTCGACAAGTCTAGCTGAAAGACTTTCTCTCAGATTCCTGCAATTGGTTTTGGAACAGGTCCGTCGAATCTCAGGGTCAAGGCTGTTCATTGGTCTGATATCATGGCTAGGCTCAGTATGGAAAGGCCAGGACGTCGTCCAGTATGTTAACCAGGCGATAGGTAAACCATATTTTGGGCCTTGCAAACGACGTGCTGATCTCGACAGAGGCTGGCTTTAACCATATTGACACTGCTACACGTCGGTCTATTTCATTGCCACGATATGACTTTTAGATGCTTTGCACAGTGTATCGTAACGAGGAATACGTTGGTCAAGCAATCCGAGAGAGTGGTCTTGACCGTTCAGACTTTTTCATCACCACAAAATATGGGGCCGGTAGTATTCCTCGAGAGGAGCTTGAGAAGAGTTTGAGCAAGCTTGGGCTGAAGAGTGTAGACCTCTATCTCATCCACTTTCCGGGTGCGGTTGTTCCCGACTTCATCTCAGCGTGGAAACAGTTCCAGGTCAGTGTTGTCACAATTGATTTTCGCGCGACTGAAATGGTCCCAGCAAATCAAAGCTGATGGTCTCGCAAAGTGAGCCAGCTTCGGTCTCTCTCCTAGATGGTACAATGTTCGTCTTTAGGAGTATCGGAGTCAGCAACTTCATGGTCGAGGACCTTGAACAAGTCATCAATATTGGAAAAAGTCCTCCTGTTGTGAACCAGGTGCGCTTCCTGTGCCATTTTTTCATTTTATTCGGCAAACTTACGTATATTGGCTTTTTAAGATTCAACTTCATCCCTACAACTACGTCGAAATGAAGCCGGTGTTGGAGTATTGCAAAGCGAAAAACATCGTAATTGAAGCCTACGGAAGCCTTGCGTAGTTCAATTTCCGCGTTCAAAAGCAGCTGTTTACTGATTCTTTTATTAGGCCGTTGACAACATATCCTGGCGGCCCAGTGGACGCTCCTCTAGAGGCTGCGGCCCTCGTACGTGGCGCGACTACAAGCCAAATAATTCAGCTTTGGGTGAAAAGTAAAGGAGTTGTAATTGTCACGTCAGTCTTTCGGGTGCTCCTGGGAATTCTAAACTCAACCCTGAACATAGAACAAGTTCCAGCAAGCAACATTTGGAAGAATATCTCTCGGTCTTTGACTTGCGTATGTACTCTGTGACCCGTCTTTTTCGCTACTTGAACTTGTTTCCAGCTCCCTTGACCGAGGTGGAGATTGCTGCCATCGAGAAAGCGGCCGCCAATGGACCTCCCAGCTCCTTGAAAGTTCGCATAATGTCCGCTGTCAAGAAGGCCAACAAGAACAAAATGCGAACGTTGGTGGCCTCAGTTGGTGTGATGATGCTTGTTGCTTTCCAGGTCGTGCGATACTTGTAGATGTAGACTCGGACCAGTCGGGTTCTTGACTACGTCCATCACCCACACTGCAAATTGATCGACTGTCATAAATTTGCGGTTTGCTGGAGCGGCTGGTTCGAGTCTATTGTAGATGTCACTATTCATCCGGGACTTTGAAATATCCTCTTTCGATTTCTTCGATTTCGCCTTTCTAAAACGTGACAGTCTATCTGCCAGAAGCATCTACGACATTGGTACGAATGTGTTGGTTCAGATCAGAGGGCTATCTTCCACGCAGGGCTCCGAACCTTCTGTCAGTGCCAGTGAGACGCAGACCCATTTCGTCTTCTTTCTTGCTGTCTTATATCAATAATAACATATATGCTCGTATACATCGTGAAACCGTTATCTATAGTCAAAAAAGATATCCGAGAGTCTCGATATTTTTGCCCCCAGTTCCAACCCAGTTCAACCCTAGGTCGTGCTGATCTTCAAGTCATGTGCTCGAAACCCTCGTCATTCTGCGCTTGCATGGTGTCAAGATAGACAGATAGTCAGCGAAGACTAGGTCACTCAAGACGGCTTTCTTCACATCCTGAAAGAAATATGCCCTTTGGAAACATCGCTTTGAACGACGGAAACTCTGTGCGTTGTTAGCCTTCAGGCAGCAGTGAGAGCACTCAAGCTGATACCGGGCTTTCTTTCACAGATTCCTGAAATTGCATATGGAACAGGTCCGTCCCGCTTCGGTCAAGAGCTTTCGTCAGTCTGATATCAGCCTGGTCAGGCTCTGTATGGAAAGGCCAGGACGTCGTCCAATATGTCAACCAGGCAATAGGTGAACCTCCATCTAAGGTCCGTCCAAATGACGTGTTGACCTGGCCATAATAGAGACTGGCTTCAACCACATTGACACTGCGATGCGTGAGTTGAATCCAGTGCGACAACAAAGAAAAATCTTTTAGAGGTCTCGCGCAGAATACCGCAACGAAGAAAGCGTTGGCCAAGCTATCCGGGAAAGTGGTCTTGACCGCTCCGAGTTCTTCATTACTACAAAATACGGTGTCCGTGGTAACCCTCGAGAGGAACTTGAGAAAAGTTTGAGCAAGCTTGGGTTGAAGAGTGTAGATCTCTATCTCATCCACTTTCCAAGCTGGGTTGCTCCGGATTTTACCTCGGCATGGAAGCAGTTCCAGGTCAGTGTCGTCACAATTGATTTTTACGCAGCTGAAATGGTATCAGCAACTCCGAGCTGATGGTCTCACCAAGTGAGCTACCCTTATCGCTCTCCTCTACATGGTTCACTGTCGTCTTCAGGAGCATCGGAGTCAGTAACTTCATGGTCGAGCATCTCCAAAAGGTCATTGACGTTGGAAAGGTTCCTCCTGTTGTGAACCAGGTGCGCTTCCTTTTGCCCTTTATTCGGGAAACCTACATTCAGCTTTCAAGATCCGACTTCATCCCTACAATTATGTCGAAATGAAACCAGTCTTGGAGTATTGCAAGGCGAAAAACATCGTCATTGAAGCCTACGGAAGCCTTGCGTATGTAGTTTAATTTCCCCGTTCAAAAGGACCCGTCTGATATCTTTTTTTCAGTCCATTGACGACATATCCTGGCGGCCCAGTGGACGCTCCTCTACAGGCCGCGGCCCTCGCACGTGGAGCGACTACGAGCCAAATTATCCAGCTTTGGGTGAAAAGCAAAGGAGCCGTGATTGTTACGTCAGTCTTTCTTTCGGGTGCTCTCAGATTCTAAAATTTGACTTTTTAAAATAGAACTAGTTCCAGCAAGCAACATTTGCAAGAATACCTCTCGGTCTTTGACTTGCGTATGTCCCCTGTCGACGCGTCTTTTTCGTGACTCAAGCTTCTTTACAGCTCCATTGACGGAGGTGGAAATTGCCGCTATCGAGAAAGCGGCCGCTAATGGACCTCCCGTCTCGTTGAAGAATCGCATAATGACCGTCGTCAAGAAAGCCAACAAGAACAAAACGCGAACTTTGGTGGCCGCAGTTGGTGTAATGATGCTTGTTGCTTTCCAGGTCGTGCGATACATCTAGATGATGCTATTCATTCTGATTCCAGGACTCCGAGATATTCTTTCATTCTCCTTGTTGTCTGATATCTGTCAAACCTTTCTAGAATGTGACAATCTATCTGCCAGAGACCTACAACCTTGGTGCGAAGGTGTTGGTCCACTCGGGACCGCTATGGTTAGCTAGATCTGTCAGTGCCATCAATGGTACATATGGTATCGAGTATCGCGCTCACAGAATGACTGGAAATGACTCTCTGATAGCTTTTCCGCCGACGATGGTGCGCGCGAATGCTAGCCTGGCACGTTACCCTAGGAAACCGATGTTGCTTCAATGACATAGACTACTGATATAGCTTCCTTTTGATTTTCTTCTGACGTCGACAGATCTGCGGACTTTTACGGAGCCGCTGCACTTGCACTGATAACAGACGGCTTATTCCGTCCATTTTGCTCGTCACAGTGAGTGAGCCACCTATTCTTCGCTCATCCACTGATGCCAGATAGGTTCTGGAATTCTGGCCAAGCTGGTCGCCTCTGTCGAAGGCTTTTCGCCAACACCCACAACATTTCCAAATGGGGTGAGCATCGCAAATCATTCTAAAATTATACTACTGATTCCATGCGGCGATGAAGCTTGAAGGCTTTATTTGCATCGCTGCCGCCTCCATCCATGACAAGGCCAGGAATTCTATCGCCCTTATCTAGGCGCCATTTTGTGTGTCTCGACAAGTTGAATGGAATGGTTCAATCTGCCGGATAAGGGCTGTCACCATTGCATTGCAATGTTGACCCCATAGAGCTGGAGCTTCTCATATTGCGGCTTATCGCCTAGTAATGGCTTAGTTTAGGGTCCTTCTATTCTCAAGCGATGGTTCTCATGGGGAACCCTATAAATGACGTCTCCTGACGATTTATGAGCTTTTTTGTTCTCTTTTTCCTTCCTGCGAAATGAGTGCTGCGGACAGCCCTCAGCCGAAATGGTAAGAGCTTATTTATAACTCATGTAGAAATGATGATGACGACCAGACCAGGAGTCGCCGCATTTCAAGAGTATTTAAGGGCCCCAAATCATTTACTTCCTTATTTTCCTCCCGTTCATCGAAACAATCTTCAATGTCTCGCGTCGTCATCAGCAGTATCCCTTTCAACACTCGACTCGTTTGCAGTGGCCAACATGCTCATGGTAGCAAGAATATTCTCGCTCGTGACAGAGCTCGGGCCCAGAAATTTTTAGCTGGTTTGCACCCTCATGGGCCAGCTGCATTCCACGAAGCCAAGAAGAGGCGAGCTCATCACCATCACCATCACTCTGGTGGTCAGACTGATACTGGCGGTACTGGTACTGGTGGCACCGGGACTGGTGGCACTGGCACTGGCACAGCACCAGCTAGCTCTGGAAGCTCTGTCGATGTGACCGATGCAGCTGTTACCTATGTCATGGACGTCGGAGTCGGAACACCCCCAACGAACTATAGTCTTCTCATTGATACTGGTTTGTCATAATACATTGTCTCTCCATGTCCAGCGATCTGACTTGCTGCAGGAAGCTCCAACACTTGGATTGGTGCTCAGACGAAATACACTCCAACTTCATCGAGTACCGAGTAAGTTTCTTTTCCTTTCTTCAAGTTTCACGACCTTACCCCAATTTCAGTACTCGTCAGACTGTGGTATGTACGATCCATAGGTTTGACCGTCTGATCTTGACAATCTCTTTAGAAAGTCAGCTATGGCTCTGGTTCCTTCTCTGGAACTGAGTGTATGTTCTTTCTCTTTCTCAATTAACAAATCTGAGCTTATCTGATAGATACCGATGTCGTTACCCTCAACGACAGCCTCGTCATTCCCAAGCAATCTATTGGTGTCTCGAGCTCTGCTCAAGGCTTTGATGATGTCGATGGTATTCTCGGGTGTGTATCGCCACTTTGGAATCAATGGCGCATCTCATCTATTCCTCAGTATTGGTCCTGTTGATCTTACCGAAGGTTCGTTTCCTTGTTGATGATCTTGCCTTTCTGATAGTTGTTCAGGAACCGTGGGCGGCGGTTCTACTCCTGTTCCAACCGTAACTGACAATCTCTTCTCCAATGGCACTATTCCCGTCGAGTCCATCGGCATTTCCTATGTCCCTACCACCAGCGCCACTGCTGTAGCTAATGGCGAGCTGACCTTTGGTGGCGTTGACGAGAGCAAGTGAGTAACAGATTGGTCGCTTCGAGCACTAATTGACGACCGACCAGGATCACTGGAGAAGTCTCATATGTTCCCATCACGAGTTCTTCTCCAGCGAGCAACTACTGGGGAATTGACCAAGAATTGACCTACAACGGGGTTACAATCCTGAGCCAAACCAGCGGCATCGTGGACACAGGAACAACCTTGCTCTTGCTCGCCACGAATGCCTTCCAGGCTTACCAGAAGGCGACTGGCGCCAAATTGGACTCGTTCGTGTTTCTTACTCTCTGGTTGACATTTTGCTAATAGAGTCCCAGCCAAACCGGTTTGCTCACCGTCACCGAAGCTCAATATGACAATATGCAGAGTCTCATCTTTAACATTGGCGGTGTAAGCCACTACTTGCTGAATGTTATTCTTTGGCTGACAAGATCACAGACTTCTTTCGAGTTGACCAAGAATGCACAGATCTGGCCTCGTATGTTTCCCGGAGCTTGTCTCTAAACTGTACTCACCTGAATGTAGGAACTCTCAATAGCACCTTGGGCGGACAGGAAGGCCAGATTTACTTGATCACTGCTGATCTTGGCAGTGATATCGGGCAAGGACTCGACTTTATCGGTCAGTCAAACCTATTGTCTACACGATTCTTTTCTAACTTTCTTCAGACGGCTTTGGCTTCCTTCAACGTTTTTACTCGGTCTATGATACAACCAACTCCCAAGTTGGACTCGCTACGACTCCATTCACGACTGCTGAGACAAACTGAATGTTTTCTTAGACAATGTAGTTACACGATATAATATGGACTTTTATGGATTTTGATGACCTGGTATACCCATTACCTAGCAATAATACATCACTTGCCGAAATGACATTCGAGAGAGAGCGGCGGGATGATGATGACTTCATAGTGCATTGGGGCCCATGTCGCCAAGTTTTACATGGCTGTGTTCGTAACTAGATTCGTTCCAAAGGCCTAATCTCCCTGATCCGATGTCCCTATATATAAGTAAAGTAAAGTAAATACGTGATGAAAGGAAAGGCTTGTAGAGTGTCGGAAGGTGGGAAGGGCTTAGGGAATGGAGATTTTGCTGGAGCGAACACTAGTCTGTCGGTCGCGTTAAGTGTCGTATCGCGGACGAAGCGCTGGCTTGGCGAGAGATAATAAATTTGGACTGAACGGCGTCGCTGGTGTGGTGGCTCGCGTGAAAATGAGGTTTCTATCGGAAGAAGAAACAGCGCCGTAAAGTCGGTGGTGCCAGAGGCAGGTGCTGAGATAAGGTGAAATTTTCAGTCTGAGCTCTCGAGGTCGCGTGGGTTAGTTCGAAATAAGAGATTGAGGGTGAGACTGTCCTGTTAGACAGGAGGGCCTTGCAAAACTCCCTCCCCTCGTAAGAGCGGCGGGATATTCTCGCGCCTGTCGGCTAGATAAGATAAATATTTGTAGTCACGGGTCACGGCGTGACACCAACTTCATCGCCCGCTTCGGTACTCATGTTCTCACCTTGGCTTCCTGCAATTTCCTGTATCAGTTGACTGAACAGGTGATAATCTGCTCCGGAACCTAGACCTTGGAGGCCTCGACGAATAACAGATCCTATGATTTTCCCTCGCATTTCGGCATTCTTCCACAGCCAAAGGGCCTAGCAGAGAGCTACTCCGACAACCAACCTCGTCCATCTTTCTTTCCCTGTCGCGGAGATTCTACTTTTTCCGGACCGGCGACTGGATTCTACACGGTCTTGGGACCACCTGGTGCACTTAATGACCCCGGTAAAAGTATGGAAGAACACTGGTGTAGTATAAAATATACCAGTGGTCTCTACTTTTTCCAAGAGCAAGGCCCACCATGCGACTTCGTCTTGCCGCTTTTTTAGCTCTTTCCTTTCCCCTGGCAGCAACTGCAGCAGCTGTTTCTTCTACCACTGCCCAAACTTTCACTGGCGTGAGTGTCTTGTTCGAGATACTCCCGATATTTGCTGACAACCTCCCAGATTGGCGGTTCCGGAGCCTGGTACTTCTCCATGGGCTCTCTACAAAATACTTGACTGAATCACTTCAGGTGGCCACACGATCTGGGATCTTTTCCCGACGCAGTGAAGCAAAACCTCTCAAATCTCCTGTTCAGCTCGAGTGGGCTCGGTTTGACCAGTTACCGTTTCAATGTTGGTGCTGGTGGAGTCAATGTGTCGAACCCTGTACGGGCACCAGAGACGTTCTATGTCAGCCCTGGAGGCGAGCTCGTGTTTCTCCGCTATTTGACATACCTCTTATGTCTCTCGCCAGTCTATAATTTCTCGAAAGACGCGTCTGGTGTTTTTTTCCTCACTCAGGCGGCCACACTCGGCGTCCCGGATCTGACGATGTTCGCCAATAGTGCGCCGGCGCCTTTGACTGTAGGCAAGACAAGCTGCAACAGTCAGTTTGCGAATGGTATGTCCAAAGCGTCTGTCTTCGAAACTTTTCTGACTGTTGCTTTCTAAAAGGCACCGGTGCAGCATTTGGGACATTCCTTGCAGATGTCGCAGTGCATTTCAGGGGTTTGGGTGTACCGATTACTCACATTTCGCCCATAAACGAACCGGACAACAGGTGGGTCTCTATTTTGAAACAAAATCAGTTTTCTTATTTATATTGCTCTAGCTTTGGACCGTCGCCTTGTGGTCAAGAAGGCATGCTCGTCGCTCCGAATCAGTTTGTGGTTCAACTATCAACATGCTCACTGTTTTATTGGTCTTCTTAGGCGTGCAGAGGTCGTCAATGGCTTGTGGAATGCGCTCTCGTCCAGAGGTCTCACTGGAACCGTCGGGATTCTAGCTGATGAATCGAGCACCCTCAGTCAAGCTACCTCTGAATACAGTGCCTGGCTCCCTCAAGTGATAGATAAAGTGAGTGTCAAGGTCAACTTGCGTCATGTTTTTCTCAACTTGCCTTGAAGGTCGCCGCCGTCGTTCATCACACATATGACTTCCCGACCGATGCCAGCTATGCTTCGTATATCAGCAGCACCAAGGCCGCTTTTCCAAACAAAGTTACCTGGATGTCTGCAAGTCAAATTCCCTTTTGATGGCCTGCAATTAACTTGTATCTGTCAGGAAATCTGCTGTGGACTAGGGAATGCTGATGGAACCGGCATAGGTTATTCAGAAGGTTACGACCCGACGTGAGTTGGCTTGTACGGATACAAAAAAGGCCTTACAGTCCACAGCATTAAGAACGCTTTGATGTTCTCGACACTAGTTTTCCAAAGCTTCTTGGTGGCTGGAGAACCGCACTATGATGTGATTAAGTACTTCACCTCCCCGGACGATTCGCAACTGATCGTGTCTTTGTAGTTCTGGACTCTTGTCTCAAATCGTTAGCGATTTTGTTGCGAACTTCATGTCAGTCTGCTGATTATTTGCGTTAGAGCTTGGATGTTCTCCCCTCAATAATGCTGCATGTGCCACCACTGCCAATTCCAATGGATGGAATGTAAGTTTGGCCCCGCCTATTCTTATGATCATTAACGAGTTTTCAGGATGGTCTCATCTACTACGACAGCAGTTACGCCACCAATAAAAACTTTAATCTTTGTACGCTCTCATCTGCATCTGGATTTGCGTGTTCTAATATACTTCCCAGATGTCAAGAAACAATTCTGGACCTACAAGCACTTTGGAAACTTTGTCAAGCGTACGTTCAAGTCCCTTCTGTCTACAACCGAATCTGAAAGCATTTCAGCGGGAAGCCAGCGTCATTTGATTACAGGCACTGCACCGAAATACACAATGGCAGTCTCTAGCGCGACACAATATTTCATCTTGGTCTTGAACTCCAATACTACAGCCTCGACTTTGACCATGACATTCCCGGAGACTGTATGTGGTACCTCTGGATTCCGAACTTCAGCGACAGAGGACTTTGCAACTCTTGCAGCACCTACGGTCTCGGGATCGACCTGGTCGTTATCTCTGAGTGCGATGAGCTTGACAACCTATGTGTTCAAGCGGTCGGCTTGCTGAATCTGAACCATTGTTTTGTTGAAATAAATACTATTTTTGTATCGTAACTTGTCCAGGCCAGACCGGCTCTTCCCGTCCAAGACCCTGCAACTGGGATCTCACTGTACATATAATAGAGACAGTCTCGAAAACTAGCCTCAAGGTCAAGTTTTGCAACCAAAAGAGGAAAACATCATCCAACTTTCGGAGACTCGGACCGCGGCACCTACTTAGCCTTTAACGTAACTTGCCTTCAACCACGTTAAGTAACCTGCCCAAATATCTTCTTCCTGGGTTCGACAGAAGTCTATTTTCTTATCTCTTGATGGCAGATGGCATGATTCACGGGTCCTGAGCGGGGCCGAATTTCGTGACTCAGTGAGTTCAACCCTCACCATGATGGCCTCGGAGGAAACCCCCCTGCTTCATGATCCCAGCGTCGACCAGGCTATTCTAAAACACAATGCAGTCTACGACCGGTTCAGTCGTCGTAACAAAATAATGATTACGGCGATGGCTTCGTTCTGCGGCCTGTTTCCATGCAAGAGCTTTCTTTTTGGATCGATTTTCGCGTGTAATAATATCCAATTCTACCAGTGTTCGTGTCGGGGACCTTTATGCCGGTAATTCCAGCAATTGCTCGAGATATGAATTCTACAGGACCCATCGTAAGGTGAGTTACGATACCTAAAGTTATTTCACTGGTTGACTTGTTTTCAGTCTTGGTGTGAGGTGAAAATTCACGGATCTCGGGCTTTCATTCGCCGCCTGATCCATCTTTCAAAGTATCTCAATCTTCGCGGCAAGCATTGGCTCTCTTTTCGGAGCTGCATACTCGACTTTCTATGGACGCCGGCCAATATATCTCGTAGCTCTTCCAGTCCTTATCCTCGGGTCCATCGGAGTAGCATCTTCTCGGAATATTCTACAACTCTTAACCATGCGCTTTCTTCAAGCTCTTGGTTCATCCCCAGGGTTGGCAGTCGGTGCAGGAGCTATCGCAGATATCTACAGGCTTGAGTCGCGCGGCACTGCAATGGGTGTATTCTTTGCGGTATGTCCTTGGCTAGCCATCATTCGTTTCCTTGACATTCTTTAGGCTATCCTGCTTGGGCCAGCCTTGGCCCCATTTTTAGGTACATAAAGTTTCTTTTTGCTCGAACTTCTCCGATCTGTGTAACCTTCCTCCCAATAATAGGTGGTGCGTGCCACCTTCTCTATATTCAGACACCATTGTGACCTTGCTCTAGGAATAATCGCTGAATACTACTCGTGGCGTATCATGCAGCTCTGGCTCGGTTTATCGGGCGTTGTAGCACTTGTCGGCATGATCTTTTTCTTCCCGGAAACAAGCCATCCTGGTGCCAGAGGAATAGACAAATGGAGAGAACAAGCGGGAGGTGCTCGCTTCAAATTTGTGTTTGTCAATCCGCTTCAAACACTTGCACTTTTGAAAAGTCCGAATTTGATGGCTACCGTGAGGACCGATCCTCCTTCATTTACTTTGCTGAACCTTTGTATAGTCGATATCCGGTCTTTGTATACGTATGTCTCAGCTTTTACAGTTTCGATGCCGTACTGATCTTTGGCATCAGTCATTACAGATTATGGTATAGTGACCCTCTTCATGCCGAACTACAGGCTCATTGTCGCCAGTATTGTTGACGCCCCTTGCGTTTACGTTTGTGCGGCATTTCTCCAAGTCGTTTATATAGTTTCTTAATACCGGTTTCAGGGTAAAAGCTACGGAATTACAAACCAAGCTCTCATTGGCCTGTGCTACATGCCTATCGGCTTGGGCAATCTCAGTCAGTCGACCGTCTCACTTGTTTCACAAGTTGCTTATGGATCCAAGTTGGAGCACCTCTGGCTGGACGGCTTTCTGATTACATCGTCGTCACGTACCGAGCGAAACGAGGCGGTATATGGTATCCCGAAGACCGCTTGAGAGCAACCTTGATCGGTGCTGGGGTTTTCGTGCCTCTTTCAGTCCTTTGCTCAGGACTGCTAACCCAGTTTATGCCAACCCGACTAGGCCTCATACTTAATCTTATTTGTCTCTTTATGAATGGACTCGGTGTAAGTTTGAGCGCAGATTCCAAATCCTTCACTGATGTTCTGTTCAGGTTGACATAGTCTTGAGTCCCTCAGCAGCTTATGGTGTAGATATCTTTCATTCGAGGAGTGCTGAAAGCATGGCTGCGAACAAGTGAGAGCAATCAAGTCTTCTTGCTCGTGATGCTAAATGTTCCTTCGCAGTGGTCTCCGAGCTTTCCTCATGTCGTTTATGATCGCAGGAATACTGGTAAGGATCAATATAGAAACTTCTTCTATTGCCAACATTATATAGCCTTCCATCGAGTTGATAGGTGTCGCTGCTACCAACACTTTGGCCGCTGTTGTAGCCTGGCTCGGGTTCCTGTACGTTGCTTTTTATGTTCGAATGACTCTGATCCGAATATTCTTTAGATTGCTGCTTTTGACGATACGGTACGGAGAACAGATGCGGGGTTGGGTTCAGATGGACTATTCCACGGCTGAAAACAATTGATAACCCTGCTTCCAAATGATGACAGTTAGCGATTGACAAATTACAGGTGGGTCATTGTTTCATCCTCGACACGCAGGCTCGGCCACATTCTCGATGTTGCGCAGTTTGTCATCCCGAGCGCTTGAAGTAAGTTGTTTTCGGCAGTTTGAAACACAACATTGAATGCTTGCCGCGTATCCGAGACGCTCTCTGATCATATAAAAACTGATGTCCCTTTCTCTCTTCTTCATCTTCTACATGTCTCCTTCACCTCTCAAAAAGACAGTCCGTGTCAGGACCTTCCGTCCTGCTGACCTTGACCAGGTCCACAAGTTGTATGTCTACACCATGGGTACTGGACGTGAGTTGTCAAATTTTCGGGGAAAGTTGCGCGTTGACTTACTCTGCTTTCAGCTAGTTCTCTCTACAAGGACGTGTTGCACTTCTATCTCAAATCGACACCAGCATTGATCATATACGTGCTGGTTTCCATCGGGACCATTCTGGCCCTTCAACCACATTCATTAAATAGCTTCGGTTTTCCAATCTCGACATCTTCAACACGTACCCTCGGGCTCATCCTTGCCTCGACATTTTCATTTTTCCTTTGTCTATTTTTATTCAGTTTGAGAAAGAAGATGATGGAGAGGTTATACGAATCACTCCAAAAAGATATGAAGACAATCCACGATCATTACCGCCTGGTTGAAGCTGGCGATGGCTCGAAGGACTGGGTGTCTTTTGGACCTACCGGATTTTGGGTTGCAGAGGTCGACAAGGATGATGGTGGATACGAAATTGTCGGATGCGTTGGTCTAGGTTTGTTCCTTTTGTGGCGTAAAACTGAAAGCTGACCGTCGAAATTAGATGCCTACAGTAGTCCCGACCTGACCACGGCTGAAGTCCGTCGTCTGTTTGTATCGCCACACTACAGACGACATGGGATTGCCGCCAGCCTTCTCGGAGCACTCAAAGCTCATGCACAAAAGTACAAAAAGACGGAGAATCCAGAACTGGCTCATCCTCAGTCACTGTATCTCAACACCTCTCACTATAATGCTGCCGCGGTGCAAATGTACAAACGAACTGGCTGGAAGATTGTGAGAAAGCGAAAGATCACTGCTTTATGGGGCTTGATTCAGGCCAATATCTTTGATTTTTCTATGGACATTTAATCAGGAGGTCAAAGGACTGTAATTCGTAAAATACAAATCCCAATAATGAGTCAATCTTGATGCCGTATCCAATGGTATTTGTTCCGCATGCATATATTATGGAGTCTACTCAAAGGTCGAGTTCAGGAATTGCAGCAAGTCCTTGCGATTGGCATCCCGCTCCTCGTCGCCCTTTTCCTTCTTCACTTTCAATTTAATCTGACAGCGATGAGCTAGAGTAAAGACCGATGAACGTCCAGTCACATACCCTTTTACCAGTAAGAGCACTGCGCCTTTCCTCTTTGCGTTCCTTTCGTCGTTTCCTGTCGTCTCTATCTTTTCGAGAGCGCCTGCTTTCGGGTGAACGAGATCTCGAGTGACGGCGTCTATGCTTGGAGGAACTACGATGCTTGTCTTCTTCGCTGGAAGATGAAGATGGTGAAACCGAGCGATATCGATGCTTCTTGGGCTCTCGGTCATGCTGCTAGTCAAACAGCAGCACGGCAATCGAGAATACATGGGCACTTTAAAGGTGAGACTGGCCCAAATTGAGGGAAATGACACGTACGAAGCTCTTTGGACTGGACGAGGATCTCCTTCGTTTTTCCGATTTACGCTCATCTCGCTCACGGTCCCGACTGCGCTCTCGACCTCGAGCTGACCTGTGCTCATAGTTTGAATCAGGGTGTGGCTTGACTGGGTCGCTTTGGGAGCTGGGTGAAGCATGTCTCCGGTGACTGGAACGTCGATGAGTGTCCCGCGAGCGAGACCGATGACGATGTTCTGCAGAATTTTTCCAATTTTTCATCCAATATCAATGAATCAAAGTGGTTCGTGGAACATCCGAGAATGACAAAACATAAGTCTAGAATACGGCTTTTAGTCAGGAATTCGCTCACCAGAACGGCTCGTAGAATGACTTTCGGAATGGCTCTTTCTACGGCTTTCTGCGGGTTCGAGGTGTAAATCGCTGGAACTTTGCCCGTGCCGCCCCATGGTCGTGGTCGCAGCGAGAGTTTGCGTGTGACAAAATGATGGTTGTGACAGTCACAATAATTTTCCAGCATCTATACAGTACAACTACAATTCACTTGCACGATACGTTCAACATGATGCGAGACCATCAAATACATGAATCGCGACGACGCTGTGGCTTAGATGTCACAAGTTCCCCATGATTTCCTGATCTTGACCATCTTTCAGCACCGTCGGCTTTCGTGGGATGAAGTATTCACCCAAACGTCTCAAGCAGGATTCGAGGGATTCAAGGTTAGCCAAATAACAACCTCTTCCCAAGAGGGATAGAGGCCTCCAGTGTCGATATGCCGTGTCTGGATGGCATTAATTATGATACTTGTAAATAGGGTTGGGATATATGTGAGAACGTGTATCGGTAAGAGGCGGGACAGCGAACGAATAAACTTATGAGACCTATGTTAAATGAAGAGCATGTAAGTAAGCTGGCAAATGTTAATAAAGGTATAATTCAAACCTGGCGGACGGCAAGAGGACAAGGTGTTGTTTCTCTCACGGTCGGCCAGGGTCGAAGAAAAAAGAGATGAAACAACTTGACGTTACCTGTTAGTGTTTGTCAAATCGTGAGGAAATGGGAGTACTCACTGCTACGACTCTCGCTTCGGACCCGTGGGGTGGAGAGGAGCTTATCCTTCTGCGACCTGGAAAGGGAGAAGGATTGTGAGCGGAGTCGTAAAAGGAATCGGAGTTTTTGCTTACTCGACGATTACCCTTGTGTCAACTCCGTTGAAACTCGACCAAACGTCTCAAGCAGGATTCGAGGGATTCAAGGTTAGCCAAATAACAACCTCTTCCCAAGAGGGATAGAGGCCTCCAGTGTCGATATGCCGTGTCTGGATGGCTAAGAAGGGTAAAATGTGGAGAGGAGTTGAAGACAATGGATGAGAAAGAGAGCGGTATATCATTGTTGTCGGTTGCGGCTGAGTAGGATTTGCAGGAAGACTGGGTTCTTTCGGATGTAGATTTGGAATGTGTCCGAGGACCATCTCCCTGTTGCTTGGATGATGTGGTAAGGGACTCCGTCTTCGGCGAGCGCTGTGGCACCTCCAGAGCGTAATGATTGTCCTGCAAATCCAGAGCTTGGTATGAAAGCTCTTAGGCGCCGAATGAACCAGTCTCGTGTTGGAACCTGGCCGTTGGACTTGACCCAAAGAAAGGGGTGCAGCGGGAAAGCTTTGTCGCGGCTGATGAGGTAGCGATGAAAGATTGGGACCGGGTTTGTTCGGCGCTGATGTGTTATGACTATCCGGCTGCCTTCGAATTGGCTGTCCGTTTTGTGGGAGCGTAGCCAGAAGGCGAAGCCTTCGAGGAACCATTCCACCGATGTCCTTAGGGTCCATTTTGCTGGGTTGCGAAGGTCCGGCTTGTCCGGGACGGCCATCTCACCAAGTCGAAGTAGGCCGTAGAAGCCAGTGAGGAGCATCGCGGTGAATAGCAGGTCGTCCTGCGATGGGTCGTCGGGTATGCGAGAGATGATGTCCCAGAGCTGGTCGCGTGAAAGCGGCTGCTTGCGACGGATTGGGTGGCTGAGTAATCGCTTGCAGCCTTTCAGTGTTTGTGAGACCAGCATGCTCCTCCTATTTTTTCGAACCTCAGGATAGTAAGATTCGAGCTTGTTGCTAATACCTGATAGGTACTTGTCGACGGATCGCGGTTCAATGGAATGGCACATAAAGACGACGTAGAGGCTTAATGTGTCTTGCGTCGGGTCGAGGCTGAAGTTGTGTATGTCGCAGAAATGAATGTATGAGTTGAGCGCCGAGTCATAAGAGGAGTGTGATGAGATGTCGAGAGCTGCTCCGAGAGCGACGGCACGTTGCCTTAACAGCTCGCTGATGGACCAGGGCTTACGGTGGTCCTGCCTGGCCCTGGGGTTCCGACGGATCATTTGTTGACTACCCCCAGCACGCTATGAGGGGGCTGAAATGTGTCGATTGACATGTAAGGGACCATGGATACGGCGTCACTGAAATTTCTGCGAGAAATCGCGTCTGCGACTGTGTTATTGGACCCCGAAATGTGCAGAACTCGCAGGTCGATTCGGTGCTCTATGAGCAAGTCAACGGCCGACTTGAGAATGACATTGTAGTCCGGTTCCGCGGCTAAGGTATTGAAGATGTCCACGGTGTTGGAATTGTCCGTGAAAATCGTGAGTTTTGTTGGCGAGTTCGCAGGAAATGAGGCTCGGATCCGTGCGGAAAACCATTCCAGTGAAGCTAGGACACAGGTAGCTTCCCAAAAGAAGATTGTGTCCTTTGGAGGTTCTGCTGGGACGTCGGAATAGAATCCTAGGCCGAGACTTGGTGACCAGAAACCCATCCCGCTTAGACAGGCGTCACAGAGTACGACGAAGTCTGCGTTGATTCGCGGGTCCCAATCAATGGCTTGAAACATAAAAATTCCATCTGACTTTTGAATGTGCTCCAGGAACCAAGTAAGATCTTGTTTTACTGCCTCGTTCAGGTATATTGTCGCATGAGAGTTGGATTTCTCAGATATTTTGGCGTATACGTGACATAGAGCTGGACGGAGGAGTGGAAAGACATTGAGGGACCAGCTTATGTAGCCTGACAGATGTTGCCAGTCGTACAGGCGGCGTCTGCGGGAAGGAGTGTCAACAAATTCTTGTACCGTTGTCACGAGCTCGTCCTTGGCTTCTGTGGGAAGCGTGACCGTCATCCGATTGATGTCGACCTCGAATCCAATAACAGGCAGTACGGCTCCCCAGACTTGTTTCTCCTCCTCATGCGGTACCCCCAGGTGGTCCCAGAGCTCTAGGAGCTTTACCTGTTTCGTCGGCATGAGCTTCTTGTACGGCGCATAGTATGTCATTTCTCCTTCTTCCTCCCATCCAAAATTGTCGTCCATATAGGCAAAGATGTTCGCGAGGAAACAAATGTAGAGTGTGATCCATAGTACCAGCCCCATCAGGGAGTTCCACAGTCGCGACGACCCTCGAGCTCCAAAGCAGGTTCGCCAATCGACTTGGCGAATCAGCTCACCTCGGTTTACCCCTTCGTCGATATCCGCTTTGGTTGGATAATTGGTGGTCACGACTTGTTTGATTTGCCAGAGAGGATGGGAGGGGATGAGCCGGAAAGCGCCCTTGACATCCGACTTGAACACAACCAGACGTCTGTCCGGGTTGGTCCGTCGGTAGATTAGGAGCGCCGCGATGAAATGGTGCAGGGTATCCAGGCGAGCACCTTTCGTTTCATTCCTGTCCATCATGCTATTCTGACAAAATTCCCCAGCGCTCATATGCGAGCACATCCTTAATTTTTCAGAGCGACGCTTCGGGACAGCTAGTACGGGGGTGCTGTACATTCCCGGGAGAAGGTCAGGACCGAAATTTGGTGAGTGTCTCCCCAATTCCTCTTCCTTTTGGCTCTGAGCTTCCAGAAAATCTCGTTCGCGATCCGTTTTCGGGTATATTCGTGAGTTGTCATATGTGATGGGGAAACCTTCTGAATGCCTGGTGTTTGCAAAGGGCCAGGCGCCTTCTTCCAGCGTCTCAATGACCGAGTTGACAAATTCAGGATTGGGATGGGACCCAAGCATTGCGCGAAGGCGATCGGTGTGGATTTCTGTGCTCACTTTGAACAGGTGAGGATGCAATTTTATTGTTTCGAGCGCTGACTGATTTTCGAATTCGTAAGGAGGGGGACGAGGTAATGGATTATCGACTTCGGTACAATGAGCGGTATGGCTGGTTGTTGAGGAGTTGTGGTTCCATCCATACCCACGGAGATATTTTGGAAGATGTGAATCCGAGTTGTCATTCATGAGCGGTGAACTTTCTGATTCCCATGCGTCTCTACCAAGCGCTGAGCGAGCGAAAGTCGAGATATCGTTGAGCCCAGCAGTGAGCCGAGGCCCTTCGATCTTCTCTCCCTTCCGTCCGGTATCCATGACCCCAGCTGTAAGCTCAAGGTCACTTCGCACTGGCTTGGGACGACGAGCCAGCTTTCCGACATTCCTTCTTCTTGTGGCTTCCCCCGCATTCCGAGCATATGTGGTTTCTGGGACAGCTCCCGTCGTCTGTGCATCTTCCACTGTTCCAGTTCCGACATACTTGTCCGGAGGCGTCTCTCCGAGCCGAGCGCGTACGGTTCCGGTTCCGTCCACTAGGAGGTCCTTGCCCTCGAGCCGAAGCATGGGCAGATCGGTAGTTGACCATTCCTGGGATAGTGTGGGACCTTGTGATGTGCTCGAATCGCGGGATGTCGTCGAAGAGTAGCTCCCGAGAGTTCCCGATGTTGGTACGAATGGCTCGGTCACAGGCGATGACATTGTGTGCCAGGTCAGAGGAGACTTGACTGAAGATACTTTGGATATAGTCAAAGTATGTGGAGAGCTCCTTTTCTCTGTCTCGGAATGCGAAGCTGACGCACTTGGCAAATGCCAGCCAGATCGTGATCCAGTCACCTTGGCTGATGATTTTTCGATCAAATAGGGTTTCGGAGGCTTCGTCGAAATCGACATAGTTTCCCTCGAGGATAGCCTTCCAAGCAGGCTCCGTGAATGTCGGGCATCCTGGCTTGTTGCGGAGGATTCGGAGTACTTCGGTGGGTTTGATGCTGTAGTTCCGAATTGTCCTGAAGACTCGGTTCTTTGCCTCATTGACTCCTTCCCAGGTATCTGACAAGTCGAAGCCGAAGAGGGTCGGATCCATCTTCGGTTTCTTGTACTTGTTCGGGTTGGATTCGTCTGAAGAGTCTGATGACCCCGAACTGGACGACGAATGTCGTCGCCGCTTTCGGTGATTCCTTCTACCTCGATCCTCTCGATTATCTCTTGGTCTTTGTTCCCTGTCGCCATTTCGTCTGATATTCGTTGGACTAGCGGCACCTTGGGTTCGCAGGGTAGGCGACGCGGAACCTTCCGGCTGATTCCCATTTCTTCCTCCTCCTCTCTGGAGCGCTTGTTGGAAAAGGATCTCCCGCGTGTCAAGCTGGTCGAAATAAGGTGAGAGTTGATTCTCGTCGTAGGCCCATCCGAGGTGACGACATCCATTGTGGAATTCGATTCGGAGTCGATTAATGACAGCGGTGCGATCGTCTCGACCTGGTTGATAGGCCTCGACGATACCCTGAAGATTTTGGACGAGTCTCGCGAGAAAGAAAGGTTCATTGGCCTCTCCATGATTCATGATACGTAGATGGAATGGTATTCAAATGACAGCGAACGAATAAACTTATGAGACCTATGTTAAATGAAGAGCATGTAAGTAAGCTGGCAAATGTTAATAAAGGTATAATTCAAACCTGGCGGACGGCAAGAGGACAAGGTGTTGTTTCTCTCACGGTCGGCCAGGGTCGAAGAAAAAAGAGATGAAACAACTTGACGTTACCTGTTAGTGTTTGTCAAATCGTGAGGAAATGGGAGTACTCACTGCTACGACTCTCGCTTCGGACCCGTGGGGTGGAGAGGAGCTTATCCTTCTGCGACCTGGAAAGGGAGAAGGATTGTGAGCGGAGTCGTAAAAGGAATCGGAGTTTTTGCTTACTCGACGATTACCCTTGTGTCAACTCCGTTGAAACTCGA
The DNA here is from genome assembly GCA_029320655.1 of Mycena floridula. Classification (NCBI taxonomy): domain Eukaryota; kingdom Fungi; phylum Basidiomycota; class Agaricomycetes; order Agaricales; family Mycenaceae; genus Mycena; species Mycena floridula. The sequence goes on from JARIHS010000001.1 coordinate 4,995,305, forward strand.
CGAACGACTACCTTAGGTACCGATACAGTATCCCCGAGGAGGTTGCTTCTACAGGGCTTTCGAATTTCTGGTCCTGTTAATCCCCACCATGACTATATTTCGTTCGCCAGCTGGCAATTTGCCCGACATCCCCACAGACTTGTCCATTACACAGTTTCTACTTGATTCCGACTCTTTGCGACCACCTGGAGAAGCGGGGAGACCTTGGTTGATAGAGGAATCGACTGGTAGGAAGATTGGCTTGGATGAAGTAGGTCCTTTGGCCTGGCTTCAGAGCAACTGAAATGAAACCGTAACAAGTTGCGTAGTCGCACATTGGCGCTGGCCAATGCTCTTGCATTCCGATATGCCATCCGTGAGTCGTGAATTGGTTTCCAACCTCCCTTGCTGACCTTTCTCTAGGAGAGGACGATGTTGGTATGTGTGTTCTGCTTTAGATTATAAGATACTCATGCAAGGTGCTCCAGTCCTTATGTTCAGCAGGAACCACGTCGGTAGGTGTTCGCTTCACGGCTATGTCTCACCGAAATCAACCAAGATCTTAGATTACCCGGTTGCAATTTGGGCAGCCCACAGATTGGGAGCTATTGTCTCGTACGTGAGGGTTTCGCCGCCTCATAGCCTGCTCCTTATACCTTTGACTAGCGGTGCTAATCCAGAATACTCAAGCCACGAGCTGCAACATCAGATTGAGATAAGCAAAGCGTCGTTCATGCTGGTGGACCCCGATTCCCTGCACGTCGCAACTTCAGCAGCTCAGCAGGCGGGATTACCCTTGGACCGAATAGTCTTCTTCAATACCGAATCATCGATAATACGTCATGCAAAGTACAAGACAGTGGAAGATCTCGTTCAAGAAGGGTTGAATCTAGAAGCGAAATTTGTCGAGCCCACGATTGACGCCAGGACGAAAGTTGCATTTCTTTGTTTCTCTTCCGGGACCACTGGAACACCCAAGGTTGGTCGATTTTGATCTCAAGTCGTCGTTACATTGCTCAAACCATTACTTTAGGCAGTGGCGATGCCTCATGGCGCTGTCATCACAAATATGGTGCAGTTAGCGGCTCATCACAAGGTAAACACAAATTATACCGACATTGAGAATCAACGGTATAGACCAGGCGATGTTGCCATCGCTGGTAAGCTAATTTTCTTCGATGTGAGCTTTAACTTATAGCGGGATTCAGTTCTCCCTTTCTACCGTAGGCAAACATTGCTACTTATTAAGAAGTCGCGTTGACATTTGAAGCAGACGCGTACGGTCTTGTGGTCAACGTGAGTCCTGCCTTCGTTCATGAAAAGTCTGTCTCATTTTGTTGCATAGTTGCACTTTATATTGTTCTGTGGGGTATGATTTCAGTCCCACCTAGTATCTAAGATCCCAAGTCCCTCATTTCTAGCTGTCCATTGTCGTTGTGCCTCGATTCAATTTCGTGGAAATGCTTCGTAGCATCAAGCGTCACCACATATCTCACCTATTGTACGTCGATCGCAAAGGAGCGACTGGACTTACACTGAAGATTTTCAGCATTACGCCGCCTATTGCTCTTCTACTGTGCAAAGTACGATTCACATTACTGTGATAATATCTCGTCATCTTTAACCTGTCATGCAGCATCCTGCAGTTCGAAGCGACCACTTGAATAGTGTCAGATATATATTGATAGGTAGGTGAACTGCTTCAGGCGTTCAAACTCATCGGTTAAACTTGTCAGGCGCTGCTCCTTTATCGGATGAAGTCAGCAGAAAGCTCTTCAAGCTGCTTCCAAATGCCCAAATTGGCCAAGGATACGGTTCCACTGAGACCTGCGTCGTGCTTTCAGCATGGCCTGCCGATCAGAAACGAGGCAAATCTGGTAGTAAGTGCACCGAGTCTCAAAAATCAATGTCAACCTTTGTATATAGGTGCTGGCCAGCTCGTCCCCGGGGTCATAGCTCGAATTGTCAAAGAAGATGGAACTTTGGCTGGTTATGATGAGACTGGTGAACTCCAAGTTCACACCCCATCGGCAGCGCTGTGCTATTACAACGACGAGAAAGCGTGGGTCTGCATCTTTTTGCCTTATAATGCACTGTTTCATGCTCTTATTCTACAGCACAAGAGAAACATTTGTAGACGGGTTCATCAGGCATTAGATACTTTTGAAAGCTCACTGACGAGCGCTTAGATGGGTGAAAACCGGCGACCTCGTAAAGATTGACTCGAACACTGAAGTTTGGGTTATTGACCGTCTTAAGGCGAGGTCGCCTCTTTTCTCCGCTGCTTGTTTCTCATTCCCTTCTCCAGGAAATCATGAAGACAAGAGGCTTTCAAGTTTCTCCGTCGGAACTTGAGGGATCCATTCTGGATCATCCTGATGTCTCTGAATGCTGCGTCGTCGGAATACCTGACGAGTTTTCGGGAGAAGTGCCTCTAGCATTTGTTGTCCTCTCTGAGGGCACGCTGGAGAAAGTGAAACAGAAACCCAGTATGCTCGAAGACATTAAAGCATCCATCAGCAAGGTACTTGTGTGACTCGTGATAATACTTGGAGGCTGAATTTGGTTTTAGCATGTTTCTGATAATAAAATCAGCTACAAGCATCTTGCCGGTGGTGTTGAAATAGTTTCAGCTATTCCAAAGAATCCCAGTGGAAAGCTCTTACGACGTGTACTGAGAGACCAGGCCAAAGAAGTCATTGCGAAACGTGGAGGTGGTGGCAAGGGACACAGAAAATACAAGCTTTGACTTGGACTGTTATGCTGAGCAGTTAGAATCAGAGGAAGACTTTTCTGTGTCTTCAGTATGAATTGGTATACATACAAGTGTGAAACCACTTCTAATACATGAATTTAAGCTCTTTTCAAGACTATCATTTAGGGGCATATCCGAGCATGACTGGCTCATCCCTATTGTCTGGACGTTAGAAATAAGCTATGAATCCTAGTGGACATGCACCTGTTTCTTTGGGAAAGTAGGCTTTTGGAGCTGAGAGATTTGGGCATAGATGAGAATAGAGAGAAGTTTTCTGTCAAAGACCGAAATGCAGCATATCCAACCAAATTGTGCTTCAAGGGTGATGGTTGGTTCACAAAGATTGCAGAAAGGTTGTCAATGAGCTGGAATCCTGTGTCTCGTAGCCTGCCAATTGTCCCAAGTGGTTCCTTTGGCAGAGGATGAGCATACGGGGGGAAAAGGTGAGATGGAAATAGGTCTGCTGGGATTGTTTCATGTCTGGCAGAGATCAAAGTTTGGTTATAATCATCTGTTAGGAACTGGACACGTTGCCGAGGATTGAACAGGGTGCCAGCTGGCCAGATAAATAGTGATTGGTCATCGACGAGACCTTGCAGAAGATTCTGCAAAGTCTCAACGACATCCTCATCTCTCAGGAGCGCTGTTGAGCCATCTTTTTCAAGGACCTGCAATCGGCACTGTCCTGTAGTTGTGTTAGAAACAGTTATGCATAAATCACAGTGCCACTCACCATTGGAACTGTCTGGAAAAATTGATACCAATCCTCCATACACAGCTTCTTCCCAGATTTCTCTGCCTTCTCCAGCCGCATCGTCCGACCGTCTAGATTTGACAAACTTGATCTCTTCTGGGGTGGCCTTATTCACATCCTGTGCTGCTTTGGCTCCATGCTCATTCTTCAGGTAAGCAGCCAACTGCAGGATGATAAGAACAAAATTCAAGTCAAATCAAGGAACATACATTGTGGTCGCAGGCCCTGAACCATAGGTGTTCAAGCTCATGAAAGAGTGAATTGAACAAATGCAGCATGGCATGCGCTGCTTCTGGGGCAGTTTCAGCATGATGAAGAATGCTGAAAATCAGAGTCGTGAAATAGATTTCCGGGGGAGAAGCATGAACATCTTTCTGGTATCGTCCATTATCAACATATGCCACAAACTCAAGGTGGTCATGGACGATTTTGAGCTTTAAATCTTTTTTGAGAAGCTCAGCAGATTGCCTCATCAGAGTCAGAATCTGTTGTTTGCTGGTGGTGTTGAAGCGGCTGAATTCTTCAGGTGTTATAGTGTAGACGGACCAGGCAGGGAGATAGTGAAGGAGGAGTTTGTCTGAAGCTGTTAGCAGGTCGAAACATTGTCTGACAATGGGCCACAGGATGGTCTGGACCTTGGTCTGGTCGCCGCTTTTGCTGATGAGAGTAGTTGGCTCTTGAGGGATATTTTTCAGGTATGAAGGGTCCATCATGAGATCAGGAGATAAGTGAAAGGAATGAAAGGAGGCAAAAAAGGAGCAGTTGCTGGTGGCCATATTCGTGACCATCACACTTCCAACTTTTTCGTTTCTTTTTTCTTCTTCATCTGATCTTGGCATATTAATGACCGTCTCCAATACCATTCATTTTGGGTTGTTGAAGGTTCTGTTCCATTCACCGATAATGCCAGCACAAACTGTAGGTCTACGCAACCTTTGGGCAGAAGTTTTGTGCTCGACTTCAAAGCTCCGAGTTCTTCAAGCTTTGAGCCTTGCCTGATTTATTTGTGGGAAACCGGCAGCCACGGGACCCTAATTATAACAATGACATCGTACGCGGGACCATCCCACTTTCCCCGCTGTCGCAATGGTCGAATTTCATTGCCCAGAAGGTACTCTGCCTGAAATCCCCAACATTTCTATTCCTAGATTCCTCTTGGACTCACAATCTCCGTCAAACGCGGCTAGAAAGCCAGAAAGTCCATGGTTAGTGGAGGATGCGACAGGGAGGCATATCGGTTTAGACGAGGTTCGCTTTTTCGCTCTCCAGCTGGCATATATTGAAGGAATTCAGCTTCGCTCACGCACTTTTGGACTGGCTAATGCGCTTGTGACCCGCTATGGAATTCGTGAGTCTGCTCAATGTGTTTTGCCTCTTGGGCTAAGACTCGGTTCATAGGCGAGGACGACGTTGGTATGTGGTCTGGATCATCATCCACAACAAACTTACTTCTCTTTCAGTCCTTTTGTTCAGTAGAAATCACGTCGGTACGCTTTCACCGTTCTTAGTCCAATGGTCGTTAATGTTGACAATCTCAGATTATCCGGTAGCCATCTGGGCTGCTCACAGGCTAGGAGCCGTCATAACGTACGCTTTTCCTATAGCCTCAGATATCTCACAAGCCTTATCGGTCTCGCAGTGGCGCTAATCCCGACTTTGCGAGCAATGAGCTGCAATACCAGATGGAGAGCAGCAAAGCCTGTCTCGTCCTGGCTCATCCAGAATCTTTAACGGTTGCAACGTCTGCAGCTCGTGCTGCAGGGATATCCCTGGATCGCATTGTTCTTTTCAACGTTCAGGGACAGACGAAACACCCAAAATATCCGACGATTGAGAAATTGGTTTGGCAAGGGCTCAGTCTCCAACCCCAGTTTGTCGAGCCCGACATTGATGCCCGGACGAAGCTCGCTTTCCTCAGTTATTCATCGGGTGCGTGTACAAGTTTCTACAAGTTCACTAAGCTCAAAGAAGACAGGTACCACGGGAAAACCCAAGGCTGTCGCGATCCCTCATATTGCTGTGATCACCAATGTCATCCAGATGGCAGTTCATCACAAGGTGGGCACAAACTATACCGCTGTCGAAGAGCAGCGGTACAGACCAGGTGACGTCTGTATAGCAGGTGAGCGCTCTAGTCTATTATCTACATCGCTGACAAATGTTACTTTCAGTTCTGCCTTTCTATCGTGAGTAAAAACTCGCGTGCTAGACAACTCTTCAAACTATGAAATAGACATCTACGGTTTGGTTTTGAACCTTCACTTCATTCTTTTCAACGGGGTCAGATCCAAACTTTCTCGCACGCTCGTATGAAGTTTGACTCACCTTCCTCAGATGTCTCTTGTCATTGTTCCAAAGTTCAACTTTGTTGAGATGTTGAAGTCAATTACCCTTCATCGGATCTCTCACTTGATGCAAGTCTCCTCTGTCTTTCTACGACTCGAGCTGATAATCTACAAAGCATTGTTCCTCCTATGGCGCTGCTTCTATGTAAACATCCTGCGGTCAAGAATTATGATCTCAGTATCGTTCGATTCATCATGGTCTGTCCTCGTGCTACTCGAGACAATCGCGACGTTGACATTATTATCAGATTGGCGCTGCTCCGCTTTCAGATGAAATCCATAATCAGCTCTGTGAACAATTCCCGAATGCAGCAATAGGTCAAGCTTATGGGATGACAGAGTTGTGCACTGCGGTCACAGGCAAGTTGGACCATGCGAATTCAGTCCGATCTCACTCTTCAAACAGCCTGGCCAACCAGTCAGAAACGAGGTACCTCTGGCAGTGAGTGATTATATTCAATGTCAAGCAATAGGCTTATCCATATTGCAGGCGGAGGACAGCTAATGCCTGGAGTCATTGCAAAAGTGGTCAAGCCAGACGGAACGCTTGCGAATCATGATGAACCTGGCGAACTTATTGTCTGGACCCCTTCTAGGGCGTTGGGATATCACAACAATGAAGAGGCGTAAGTTTCTTATATCTTTGTGCAATAGAAACCTTATTTTTGTGGCGTAGAACAAAGGAAACATTCGTCAACGGGTCCGTCAGGTCTTTTAACCATTCAAAGACTCGCTGACTGGTACTCAGATGGGTGAAGACTGGTGACGAGGTCAAAATAGACCGGCAAGGAGAGGTTTGGGTACTGGATCGCATAAAGGTATTGGCACTGATGACTATCTATCGTCTTCCTAACGGCGTCTCCAGGAAATCATGAAGGTTCGAGGCTTTCAAGTTGCACCGGTTCGTTTCCATCCTGCGCTTTCGCCACTTGACTGATACTCGGTCAGGCGGAAGTCGAAGGATGCATCTTGGATCATCCTGATGTATCTGACTGCTGTGTTGTCGGTGTCCCTCACGAGTTCAGCGGTGAAGTTCCAATGGCTTTCGTATCACTTTCAGCTGCTGCTGCCGAAAAAGTTAGAAAGAATCCCCGCATCGTAGAGGACATCAAAGCCTCTGTTAGCAAGGTCCGTTCGTGATCTTTGCACTGAATTCCACTACTATACAAGTCTTTTCTAGCACGTCGCTGACAACAAGGTCTCGTACAAACACTTAGCAGGTGGTGTCGAGATTGTTGCGGTTATTCCAAGGAATCCAAGTGGAAAGCTCTTACGCCGACTTTTGAGGGACCAGGCGAAGCAGCTGGCAGCCAGTAGACAACACAAGCCTAAACTGTGACATCACAGCACGTATGTATTCTAGAAATGAGCCAATATACCATAAAGAATGTATGATGACACTGAAGTGATTTACGCCGCTATCGGAACCACCCGCCACACCTTTGCAGCACCATCGTCTCCTGCCGTGGCCAAAATATCCTGGAATTCAGGCCTTGGACACCAAACGACGGCATTCACATCGTGAACATCATGAGCCGAGTCAAGCTGAGCGATCAGTCGATGTGCCAGTGTCGAATCTGGATTTTCCTGTGTTGAATTCAGTAAACATAACAAGAGAGATGGACAAATACTGACAGAGATTTCCCAGATGCGGACTGAGCAGTCACCTCCAGCACTGGCTATCCATCCAAGACTTCCTGACCTTCCTACAGCCCAAGAAACCGAATATATGCTTCTTCCATGCCCATCTAAAACCAATACACAAGGCCAATCTCGAGCTCCCACTCGCTTCCAGATTCGTATTGTACGATCCTCGGAAGACGAAGCCAGATACTGGCCATCCGGAGACCAGGCCAAGGACCAGACAGTAGATGTATGACCGCTGAGGGTTATGAAGCAATACCAGTCATCGTCTGGATCATCTTCATACAGCTTTATCGTATCGTCATATGATGCCGAAGCGAGGATCTAGGATGGGTTGAGTAGAGGTCATTTAAATCACTCCGTTTTGGACCTCTTCTGTAGGATGCCAAGCGATGCACTTGACGTCCTGGGAGTGTTCCATAAGGACTGATTCGCAATTGTAATCGTCAGGTAGAACTGGAAATCCAACTTGAAGAAGCATCAAATGATGATATCGATAAAGCTCACCTTCCCATATCCAGACAGTTTTGTCCCGACTGCAACTGGCCAGAAAGGAACCAGAACTGGAGAACCCAACGCTCTTGCATTCTGTCTCGTGTCCTTCCAGAGTTCCAGTACATTCCCAGTCTCCTGAATCGTCTTGCTCCCAAACAGCGACATTCGCGTCGAAGGATGCGGTAGCAAGACTGCTTCCAGATGGGGACCACGCCAGAGATCGAACTGTTTTGGCATGGTCGGTGGAAATGGTGGCCATGTGGGTGAATTTTACGCCGGTCGATCCAGGAATCGGACTGTAGCTGTGCATTCGGACAGTTTTGTCGGCAGAGCAAGAGGCCAAAAATGGTTTCGTTGGGTTCCAGGCGACGTGCCATGCCCGGTCATCGTGACCTAGAGGAATTTGTGAAATTTATCTCATAGAACGAGGTCCTAGACAAACCTGCCAAATCTGCCAATAGGACGAGATGGTGGTCCATTTTTGGCTGTTAGTCATGGCCTGTCACGCTGTGACAATTCACTTTGCCTTCTCCAAGTTTTTGGGCTCGTTGACTTTCACTGCTGTCCTACGAGAATCCCAAGACCTCAATTTCCATATTATCTCCAGGTATTTTGCTTCGTCGGCTTTGAACCGAACTTGAACTTTTCACCAGCCCGCATTTACGCGACCAAGTCCTATTCGAAAATGGCCACAGTGACCTTCAACGGTCGCAAGTACCCTGTTGCTGAATTCTTGACGGAGATTATCAGCTTGGCGGATGGATTAGCTCAAAAATTGAAGCTTGATTCCTTGGGATCTGGCCGCGATTACGCGGCTGACGAAATGAAGGAAATTCACGAGCACCTCCAAGGAATTCTCCTCCAGTCCAAGCAGGACATATTCTGGAGCGCTTTCATCGCACGTCACCTGGCTAAATTGGCCACGACACTGAAAACTCTATCGCTTTCCAAGCAAAGAAACGCGTTCAGTGTCGTCGTGCAGATTTTTTCCTGGCTTCCCGACCCCAAAGAGAATCCCTATTTCCGCAGATTCCTTGCATCTTCAGCCTTCACCGATGCTCCTGCTCTTCCTACCCTCATTGCGTCAGCTTTCACCAAAGTCGACTACTTGGTGGCAGAAGGCCAAGAGCGAATCGCCACCCTTCTCATTCACTTTCTCTTCTGGTGCGATACTGGATTGGGAGATGACAAAAACGGTTCAATAGATGCCGAAGTCAGATCAGCCCTTGCAGCAGACCTTCGACGCTGCTTCGCGCCCCCTGCTGCCAGAAATAAGAAAATGGAGTTGCGAAGACTTGAAGGGATATTGAGCAAGGCCATGGCGATGCCTGGTCCGCCCGGATATTACATCCAATCGACCAGGGAGTATCTTGAAGGGCAGGTTGATATTTGTCCTGGGGAAGGCGGACTATGCGGTGAAGAAACCACTCTACAATGTTCGAGCTGCAAAGTCTACAGATACTGCAGCAAAGAATGCCAGACCTCTCACTGGAAAAAGCACAGATTGATGTGCTTCAAGGCAATCGCGGATTAACATCTGTAACAGTCGCTTCTCGGCCTCACCGCCCGGCCCTATCTGAAACCGGGATTCTAGTACCCCATCATCGATCTTCCTTCTAGGTCGGCCTCATACTTTAGTAACTTCGAACAATGAATCTTAGAGTCTATTTTCCACCAGAGATTCGTACATACTTTGTGGAGATTCCGATTATTGTGGCTTGTCGAGGGACCTCTGTCAAATAACTTGAAGAACTTGGCTTTTCTATTTTCTATTTCGGAAACGTGCGACGTGGGAATGACGTCACAAGTCCTGGTTTTCTCTTGCCTTGACGCTGGTGCATGGCAACCTGCCACTGAACTCGACCACTGTTGAATCCTTTCCATGGCTCCCTATTTCGAAACAGTGAAGGTGGGTCGCAAGCATTGCCAGCAGGGATCTTGCTGAAACTCGCCATGATGTTGGCAGTCTTTCGCAGATGTTCAGTCGGACAATGAGGTGCCTACGGACACCTTTTTGGAAGCATCTGACGGACTAGTTCATCTCTTCGGTTCGTCTTTTCCCAGTCCACAAACCTCTTCCTCATTGACGACGACACAGACCTACTGGGCAACGGGGTTTTTGCATTCGTACAGTCAGATATCAGGGCCAATATCAAAGCAAGTACCATGAAACCGAACATTCTCAATCACTAACTGTTTTTTCACATAGGGCGTCCGTAACCGGTATGACGCCACGCAGGATCAATCGAGAACTCTCGAGTCTCTTGTCCAGAACGACGAACACAAGGATGGAACTCGTTGCCTAGTTCGCCTGATTCGGTATGTCACAGCGTCCTCGTTTCTCGAACCGCGTGTAAATATTCCACAGTGGACTGACATTTACTTGTGTGGCGCTGCAGAATCTGCAGAATGACACTTCGTCAGAACTACGGGTCTGTTTCCGGCGTTCGTATGATTCGGTGCTGAAGCACCATCACAATTTCGGCATTCGTTCCGTCGTTTATGTACTTTGGCAAATTTTTCAACTGTCTCGTCCTGACACCGGAATTTAGGTTGCTCTGCGAACTGTACCACACAGAGAAGATTTCTACAGAAGGATCGCCCAAGGTGGTGACCGAGAAAAGCTAGACTCGGAACTGACCCGATGGCTTGATGGTCTAGACAAGATCGTGAAGAAGATGAAGTCTTTTCTGGAAAGCGGAGGTTGGGGAACTATTTGAATGCATGACTGAGCTAGCTTGACATTATATATATACACCAACTAACGGACAGCGATAGATCCTATAGCGATAGATCCTACGGCTGTTATGGCGACTGCCTCCGAATTAACATTCCTGGACCATCTGATCTTCTGTTCAAGTACGACGAGAGAAGCGACGACGATGTCGCAGATTTCTTCCGCCTCCGGTTGAAGAGCCAAATATGCGGAGCCCTGTTGAGAAACCTGGTTTATCAAGTATCGTTTGCTGGGCTGGAACACGGCAATTGAATTAGCACCGCCAGCGCTCGGACTCGTCAACTGGAAGTAACGTCAAGTTCTTTTCTCAAAACTCGAGAATGAACTGACAGTCATTTCGCCTCGATCTCCCCGATTCCAGGTATATGTCCTTCCCTCCTCCTCAAACGTGACCGGGCTGCCAGAAATCATCAGTACGCAAATATCAGAGTCAGATTAAACTTACAAGCGCGACATCAATGGAGATTTGAGCCATTTCCGGACACTGACTCTCTTGCGTCCAGCCACTGTAATCTTGTCCGACATTATATCATGCCGCTCCAGAAGAGCCAATATCGAACCATCTCCGCGAGAGATTGTCATGCTCATGAACTTTTCACCGCTGGTGACTCGAAAGAGCTCCTCGCCTGTGTCACGGTCTGAAAGCGTGCATCGTTTCATATCATCGCGGTCGAAATCCAACACAAGTTTGGCGTCAGCGACGGGCGGTACGTACATTTCGACTGAGGGAAACCAAAGCAGAAGCAGGGACGAAGGGTACAGGTATTAATAGGGTGACAGAAGATGATAAATCTTAGTGCATTTGGGACAACTTGGTGTTTTCGTAAATACAGTAATATTCGTTCCTGGCCCTAATCTCCCTGATCCTTATGTCCCTGAGAATGTAAATAAGATAAGTAAGGTATACTACGTGAGGGAATTGAGTTCGCGCTGAATGAAAGTGTTGGGACGGAGCTGGAGTGAATACAAATTTGTCGTGCAGAGTGAGTGGTCGTTTCATGGTGCCGTCGAGCGACTGTTAACAAAGTGACTTTTTCCGATCACTTTTCTCACTTTTTCTCACTTTCACTTAGCTTTGCCGAGCGATCACTTTACCGCCAAATTCTTCGGCATGATCGTTCACTTTTGATGCCGACCCTGCCGAAAGTTGTTCCACACTTTCGGTTCCGATCGCACTTTGACTCGCACCAACACGTCGAGAACCACCGACTCAACCTAGAACATTCAATTTGGGTCAGTATCTCCTTCCACTTCTATGTGCACACTTGAGACCTAATGAAAAGTCTCTTCACATTAATAACTTGTCTTTGTGCTGCTAGGGCACTAAATAGTCATGGTCGAGTTCAGCGGTCAGAGGAAGCTCTCAAACTCCACAACTTCGATACATCAGTTCACTGTACCCCTCAACAAACTCCTTCCAGCAGAAATTCTGCATCCTACTCAATGTCAGGTCTACTTTTTGTGCTACTTGATTTGCTTTGCACTTTTCAAAACCAACGGATAGCCTCTCCGCGACACTTGCATGATGTCAAGACCTTGCAATATGTCTTTTACATTGGTTAGCACTATGGTTCTGACTTGGTAAGCTGTCCAGGGCCCATACTTTCTTCACTTTGGAGTTTGCTTTTTTCAAAGTCCGTTCACTTTTTTCACTTTCCGTTCACTTTTCTCACTTTTACCGATCGCTTGGTTCACTTTCACTTATTGCCAACTTTTTATTATTATTCAGGGTATATCTAACAGAAATATACTATGCATGATGGATGTATTTATCTCAAACTAGTTCAAGGTATTGAGGCAAAGTTGGAACATGCCCAAAACCACTGAACATAGAACCAGGTCACCTTTTGCTCAATCTCGGGTGAGACATCGTGCACTGAGTTGAAACCAGTGTCTCTCATCTGCTCTGCTCCATTCCACAACTCCATCACCTTTAATGCCAGCATAAACATACTCTATCTTGCAGCCTGGCTGCACCAAGTCCTGAATGAGCCAGAGCAAGATTCACATGCACCAGGGGTCCACCATTGTTTATTGTAAAACAGCTTCGAAGGCGGTTCCGTGAGTGTTGTCCGGCGTGAACGAGCATCTAGAGCCTTGAGTTCATACCAGAAATTCAACTTGCAGAGCTCAAACAAGACTTCCATTCCGAGACAAGGACTTCCGAGTGCCTCTGCAGACCTGATCATAGTTTAGACCTCATCCAGTTCGGATATTGACTGTAAAGCAATGTTTGGACCAGAACTTGGTTGAAAGTGAGCAAAAGTGAACCGAAAGTGAAAAAAGTGAACCGAAAGTGGGGAAAAAGTGAGCCAAGTGATCTGACAATAAAGACAATTAAGTGGACATGATTTCGAGCTTCTTATCGTTGTATCTGCCCTTCGGACTGGTAACTATTGGATTGAATCAAGTCCCGAATGAATCTCTGATGCTCATGACGACAGCGAGTGCCTCCAAAGTTGACGGCAGATTCTAGCTGAAATGTCCTTTTACACCGATGGGCCCATTTCTGTGTCAGAAATGCAGGAAATATAATATAAGTACCCTGTGGATACAAATAAGCTTGACTTGCTATCAGAAACTGCCTAAAGTGAACAAAAGTGAGCCGATCAGAAAAAGTGAGAAAAGTGATCGGAGAAAAGTCACTTTTTATCCAGCCCCGTCGAGCGAGATGTGAGATAATAAAGGTTGGACTGTATGGCGCTGCTGGGGAAGCGGTTCGCAGGGATCGGGGTGTCTCGGTGGAGAAGAGCACCGCCATCAAGTCGATACTGCCATTGGCAGATGTTGAAACGAAAGATTGAATGAATGATTCTCATATGACCTCAGATTTGGCACAATATTATCTTGGCAAACACTCACTGTGCTAAATATCACTTTGGACCTGACAGGATTGATTCTCAAAGTGGGACATGATTTTGAAAGCACTTGATACAATTTCAACACTGCACAGTCACTCAACACTGACCACTCAATTGATTTGTAATTTTGATTCACACTAGGCGGATCAGCGCCAGCGCTCAATTACATAATCGCAGAGCGAACCAGTTCATCTATGATCTGACAGCATGTCAAAACAGCTCTCAACCGTATTTTGCTTCATACTTGATTCCAGGTCAAAATGATCAAGACCAACCGATATCAGTTCACTTGGGGCAAGGCTAGCCCATTTATAACCTGGAACAGCCTTTGCCTGAATCCTTCAAATACCAGGGAAGCAAAAACTACAAACCTCAGAAATCTCCTTTAGTTCTTTTCCAAATGGAAGATGACTCTGAAAACAAAGTTCTCCAGGCTCTTCAAGTCATCAATTTTTATCAAGCAAGAGCTGCAATCAAACCTTGCATACTAAGTATGAGTTTGTCCTGTCTGATATGATGCCCCTATCTTATCTCCAAAATAAACCAGTTCAGCTATGGGCGCTGATTCTCACTGGCTAAAGCCGATAGATGGGCATTCTGATCATGCTAGCTCAGAATGATGAGGATAGTGGTGAACGAAGCCATTGAGCAAATGAGATTGATGTCAGACATCATATATGCTGGACTAGTGAAAAATGTTCACATCTTAACAGACAAGTGCACCTTGATCAGTGCAAGATTCAACTGCAAGTGCAGTTTGCTAAGTGTAGAGTGCTTTTGCAAGTGCTTTCTTGAATATTGTGCCAAAAATGCGTTCATATTCTCAAGCTCTCGAGGTCATGTTTGTTAGTTCATGTATGAAGTTCGAGGGCAAAGCTCACTCTGGTGGACAGGAGGGAGTCCCTCGTATGCTAGTCTCTCGATACAAAAAATTGACGGACATGTAATTTTTGTATGGAGTCTGTTTTCAGGCGCGGGGTATTCCGACACTTCCGATCTTACAAATCAATTGAGTTTGAATTCTGTTCCCATGGGCCAAATCGGTGGCAAATACACATGACGAAGCATGCCAGCGCATTGGGGCCGCAGGCTTCAGCTCGCTCCTCAACGAATATTCATGCTCTGGGTCCCAGAGACGACAGAATGTCGGTCCAACCAGTCACCGCAACCACAATATCCCTAAATGTCACCATTTCCCCTCTAAACCCCTGTAAATGCAACCACCTTTGCTGCCCTGGCCGACGACCATTTTCAACAATTCCGCTGACCATACCTCCATCCAGAGCCTCAGTCCTGTCAATTGCATTGCTATAGTGATCTTAAGGAGAATAAATGAGGATTTAGGGCACAGAAAGACCTGGAGACAGGCGAAACAAATTGGGCCGGTGCGGAATATTCATTTACGCGCGCATTTTAGGCTTCCTCCAACCGCTGTCGAGCTCATTTTGCTGCTATAGCGCCTGAGAAGGCACCCAGCAATCAGTTGGTCTCTTTTCCGTAGCTCGCTGTTCAGTGCATCATATCCCGCTATCTCGACCATTTCTCGGCCATTTTTCCAGCCATTCGCGTTGATATATACTCGCAAACGCTTTATGCTTGCGATACGATATGTATTTTGTCCTTTGTCGCGTCGAAAAGCTCAATATAACCTCTGGCTGAAATTTAAACTCAACTGATTTGTAAGATTGGGAGGCGTCGGAACACCCCCGCGCCTAAAAACAGACCACTCGTCTGCCCAAGGCAGGAGTAATAGTCTAGTCCTGTGATTCCTTGGGACGCTTCCTCAGGGGAGGAGCCGTTGAAAACAACGAAGGTCATCAGCGCTTTCACATGCTTCATTTTGTCGATGAGAAGATGCCGATTTTGTAATGAACGTGTTTTGATAGTTTGTTTTAGGATGAGACGTTGAGCAACGTAATGTTGGCATGTCAAGATAAGTATAACGGTTTCGGGGACGATGCAATGAGGACAGAGGAAGGTTTCTGATGCATGAATGCGATGGAGGTGGGCGTTAAGGGGTACGAGCTGAGTGAAGATGCTGGCTTCCGGTCTGGTGAGTTCATCGTAGATTCGCTGGAGTCGATTATGGGAAGGGGTTGGGTCGATCTTTTCAAGGAAGCAGCATTTCAACGACGAGGTCCAATCGTCAAGTCGCTGCTGCTTGATCTTCTTCACCATGTTCTCTACCACCGCCGCTCGACTGACTGGGAGTCTCCTGGACAAGATCGGCTTGGCTTCCTTGTCTCCAAGAGCCGCCTTTCTTTTCTTCTTCGTTTGCTCGTTCATTTCCTTCCACTCCTATATGTCCAGGTACCCAAACCAGTTTGATAAGGTGACGTCTTCAGTCGGACGGACCTCAGTGCCCCGGACGCGGTAATACTTCAATTCGCCGATGTCGTAGATAATCCCATTAGCGGAGCCAGTACGCTGATTATAGTACACTGTAAGATATTGAGAAGGGTTCAATAAATAAGTCCAATTCATCGAGCTCAATTACTCTTTCAGCGCTTTCTTGGTAGCGTCAACCATCATTTCATGGGATTCGCGAATGTATTTCTGGGCTTCATCTCTTTCGAATCTGAAGGTTGTGTAAGAATGTGCTTCATGCTAGAACAAGTACACTTACTCGATTTTTGCGCCCTTTATATGCATGTCGGGCTCACGCAGCGCGAATGGATTCGCATCGGTCTTTCCGTGAAGGTTTGCTAAACTGTGGTTCACGAAACTGAAAGCAAAATGAGACTTTTTTCTTGGTGAATGTGTTTGGAAACTCACCGATGGGTAGTTTCATCGGAGCGAACAGCATATATAACATCAATGAGTTTGGCATCGGGTTTCATACGCCTGGACAACTCAAGGTTAGATCTATCTTTGAATAACGTCAATAGACATCCTTACCAGTAGTCGATGGCAATCTCTGGAGCCGGTAGATTATCCCATTCTGGAATTCTACCTGCTTCCATCTCCTTTATGCACCGTGTACTGTGGGGCGATTAAAATCCAGAACAGTTCGGATAGAAGACGCCACATACTATGTCAACACCGCTTCTTCTTCGAGATGGCCCACAAAACGATGACACAAGCGGGGGGAAAGGATATATGATAGGACTGCAACTCGGAGATGAGCCAACGTGGATAAGTAAAGATGGCAAGATACTTGCAAAATAAGTTGTAAAACACTCCTTGGGCTCCCAGAATCAATAGACGGAAGAACACAGATGGTGGCTGAAGAGTCATGAACGTCCTGAAGACAAATACATGAGGTTTGAATGCTTTGAAAGTGAAAGATACACACATTAGATGCATCCGCTCGTTTTCAGCCTCTTCTAGTAATGTGTGGATCCTGTACAAGGAATCAGTGACAATCTTGGAGGTGTGATATCACGAACCATCCACTGTCTCGTCGCTGGAAATGATCAGGGTCAGATTTGAAAGCCGGACTAGAGTACTCACAAAGAGGCGCAGACTTTGAAGATGTCGAACTGATGCAGCGACCATACCCGGCACACCCGCGATTGTTTCCAAGAAAAGAATACGCTATATGGTTGTCAGCCATAGTAATAAGGAAGACAGAATTTGATCCCACATGGAGCCATTCCTTGTTGTCCAGCAAGTAGCCCTGTTTTCTCAACTCCGTCAACGTCAAGTTACTTCCCGGAGGAATCGTTTTGTGCTTGTATCCTGACACGAAATCGTAGCCCCATCTATGTAAAGGATCAGTGATATAGCTAATTGAAACAGTGCTAACTCCGACCTAGCAAGGCGGACCATTCCATACGCGACCTTGTCGGAGATGGTCTTCGCGTCTCGATGAAGAACCTAAATCAAAATAAGATCTTGATGCGCGAACCAAGGAGGTCAAAGGCGCACTTGAACAGCTTTCAGCTCTTCTGGCGAGTATACTGGATGGAATAGAACCCAGTCGCCGTTGATTGTGTGCTGTCCGGCGTGCTTCACGGTGTTGACAGAAGCTTGTAATGGATCTAGCACGGATTAGAATGCAAGAAGAAACGACATGAACAAGGGGACCTGTTGGAACAGATTTCAAGGGAGCCACAGGCTGTTTGAGCTCGTTTCTGGTAGGGAAACTGGTCGAGAATGAACGAGTGGCAAGAATACGCGACCCATTGTGGTATACAATGGGCGTCACGCGAATTAGAGATGTCTTGAGCATAGCGAGGTAATATCCAGAGCTGTCCTGCTAAAACTCCACCTTTTATAGGTTCAGGAGGTTACCCGAAGCTTTCCGAGCAAAGTCTCCGGGATGCACCGATAGCAGAAACCTGGGTGATCGGACCAATTCAGAGCGCGATTGGACCGGAAACAAGGGCACTGCTGAAGCGCTGACCTGCCATGCGAGCGTCATAGATGTCGCGGCTTGCTATTCGTGGAACGGGCGAGAGCCTGTAATGTTACGTGGGCCGAATAGCCGGAAGCCAATCGCAGTCGCCCTCGGAGTTTTGACGCGATCAGCCAATCAGAGCTCGTAAAATTTACCAGGACACCCTACATAGATTCATCTACAGAGGTCACTTAACGCGCTTCAATAGATTGAATTGTCAATTTATTTTCCAACATTTCCACCTTGTTTTCCTGATCCTTAGCAGGTCTTTTACAGCTCATCACGTCGGCGACTCACGGTCTCTTGAACAGGGACCGCTCGCCACAGTTTCGTTTGGTGAGACTTGACCGTCGTCTCTGGGAGACTACCCGAAAAGGACCCCAATGATTTACCCCAGTTTCCTGCGTCATCCTTGTCCCACAAATCAAATAGCTCGTACGTCTGAGTCTTTTCTGTCGCACCCTAGTACCATCGGTCGTAAGTAGACGATACAAACACGAGTCAATTGACTTGCCTGGTCTATGAAAACTTCGTTGAACGTGATGTTGGCAGACTGGTCCTCTGGCGATGTATTCATGACCGCAATGACCCAGGTACTTTCATGACTGTCAGAAGAGCAAATACATTGAACAGCTCTACTCACCTGTTGACGAGCGGCCCATACCAAAGTTGCAGATCACCACCGATGTCGAGAGTCTTCTTCCAGACCCGAGTCCCTGGTGCTCCCAAGGGATCTTGGTTGACAGCAATCACAGCGCTGTTGGTGATAATTTCCAAGGTCTCGTTCGTCTGCGACATCATCAGTCTCCCTTTTCGAGAACAAACTTCAAGGCTCACCATGTTTCTCACATCATTACCCAGAATCAAGGGCGACTTGATGACGGCCCACATTGAAAAGTGAGTCACTGCAAAGATAGTCAGAGTTTTCAAAATGCATACTGAACAGACTCGCCATATTCGTCGAATGTCATACCGCCATTGCCAACTTCCAGCATATCAGCGTCATTCCACCGTCCTGGTCCGGCTTTTTGGCCAAGGGGAGCTGCAAAATCGATAATCCTAGTCATGGCGCAATCTAATAAAAGTATGAGTCGAGGTAGATTGAACATGAAGAAAGGACATACGGAATCCGGCCAATTTACAGTCGATTGAAGACGTGCAGGGGCATCTGTCGTCGAACCTGTCGTAGTTCTTCTCGCAGAGTTACAAAGTAGTTTTTCTTATAACTGGAAAACTCACGTCCATAATGTCGCCAGACATTCTCCAGCTATTAGCGATGGTCTATGAAGATGGATGAGCCCAACAAAGAGGCTTATGGTAGAAAAAGACGAACTGTGGCCCAGTTCCAAGGCCCATCTTCACCCCAGTTGCACATTGAATACAGAATGGGACGACCAGTCTCATTAAGTGCACGACTCATGTTGGCATATCTTTCTTGAGAGATCGACGGAGTGCCAGACCTGCCTTCGTTGTAGCAGTTGTCATATTCTGAAAAGCGCGCCGTCAGAAAGTGGAAAAGCAAAGTATCAACAAGACTGACTTAGGTAGTCCATTCCCCAAGAGGCATACGTCGCCGCATCAATTTGCTCAAAGCCCAGAGAGCCGAAGTGACCCCCGCAGGTGAATGTTCCTGCGCTGCTATAAATGCCGGCCTACAAAAGTAATTAGTGAGACTGAAAGGCAATAAAGACAGCCGAAAATCACTTTTAGACCCAAAGAATGAATTTGATCCGCAACATGCTTGAGCCCGTTGGGGAAGCGTACAGGATCTTCGACTGGAGCTCCTGTAGCGCTGTCTCTGCTGGCAGCGTGCCAACAGTCATCGATGATAACGTCTAGAGTCGGTTAAGATCCAAGAAGGATTGTTGAAGGAATGAGCACTTGCATTCATAGCCAAATTGCGTCAAATTATGGTCAACGAGGGCTTGAGCTGAGCCCAAGATCAAGTCTTCATCGATGTTGCACCCAAAGCTGCCGATGGAATTAATGACTGCGGAAAAAAGGGAATAACAAGCTCAAAAACCTATTCCATGTATTCCACCCCATTTGCGGTGTAATGCTAGCAACAGCATCAGAGACGAAAAAAATAATGCTGAGGAATATCGTACGCCAGGCCATTGTCAGAGGCTGCGGCTTTTAAAAAGAGAGAGAAAAGGGCGAGATAGAGTGACATGACTGTCGAGAACAGAAGCTCCAAAATGTCAAATGGCTTTTCATGTCTGCTGAGGCGGACGGAGACGGGAAAGGCGCATGATCAAATTGAACGGTCACCTGAGGATCTTCAGACGGACATCTGCGGACATTCCTCGGTGACATGCTTCTAGAAGCATCTACATAGATCTCTGCTGCGAGACTGAGAAACTGCAGAGAGCGCGAAAAGCGAAGAGTCGGCCCGCCAGCGATTGATACATACATGTAGATACTTGAATTATATACAGATGCTTCAAGAATAGATAATGTCCGAATTACGAAGCCCGCATCTGCTTTTTGGCAGTGCCGATGGTCGTATTGTTCACCTGTCGAACATAATAAGCTGCTTGAAGGACTCGACAATTTGAGCACTGACCTTCGTGGCGAACCGCAGCGACGTCAACGATTCATTGACGTGAGCAGCCAGAGGCGAAAGGTTGAGGAACATCTGAGGAAACATAAACTTAGGTCGACCCAAGAGGATACAAATTCACCAGAGTTTTCGAGTTGCCACTCAGAGAGTTTTGCAATAAATATGTCAGCTAAGAAGAGAGTGAGACGCTCGACCTGGTAGAAGGAATAACTACGAACCTTGGAGTTTCTGTAGGGAATATGCTTTTCCCCTTTCTCGCCCTTCTCTCCCAAAGCAGCAATGACATCTCCCAGAGCACTCAGACTCTTGTTGATGCTTTGTGTTTCCTTCAGTCTTTCCTTGTCACCGCTCGCGGAACCAGAAGCACTACCGAATCCACTCCCAAAAGAGACATTGATTCGCTCACTGCCCGCCAAGTCGACCAAGTTGAGACTTCCCTCGCAAGTTTCCTTGGTGCTCTTGTTGGTGCCATTGATTCGCAAGGTGAAAACAGAGTGAGAGCGAGATGATCTTTCATTCATAAGGGTAGCAGCGACGCTTCTGCGAGACTAATTCCGATTAGCGCACTATATATCCCGAAAGGCAATTGACCTACTTGGGCTGAAGCCAATAATGTTCGCACTTGTCCAGGAGAATGCAGAGGAATGACGGTCAAGTCGGTAACACGAGTAGCTCCCGTCTTGGCGTCATGCTTGATTTCGTGTTTCTTCTTGTCAAACTCGTGCTTTCCCAAGAGATCGTTGATGGTTTCATTGTACTAGCAAGAAGTTGAGAAACAGAAGCTCAACGAGATAGCACACAACTCACGATTTCAAGGAATTGGCCTTCTATGGTGTACTCCCAGCCCTTGCTCTTCATCTGCTCTGCAACGAGGAATATATGATCCACGGCCCTTGGAATCATACCAGTTGTTGCTTCGGACTTGGAGAAACGTTGAGACATGAGAGAGAGAAAGAAAATTGGACGTACTGTTCCACCTTCCATCGTGAAGGATTTTCCTGAACCCGTCTAATGGAACTAAGTTTTGCGACCCGATGATGAACAAGTTCACTTACTTGACCATATGCAAAAAGGCAAACGTTATATCCGTCTGCGCAGCTTTGAGTCAGCTGGGAGATTTCTTCAAACACCTGGGCTTGTGTCGTGGTGGGATCGAAGACCTTGAAACAGCGTCAGTTCGTGCAATGAACATTCATGAGATTGACTTACGCGGTCGAATGAAAAGTTATAAGTCTCCTTTCTCTCCTGGCCTGTTGCACTCTCGCTCGACGAAGACAGAACAATCTCTTTGTGGTCTCGGGGGTCCGGAAAATCGATGTTAGCTCGGGATTCTTCTTTGAATGTATCGAATGCTTCGGTGCCTGGTGTTAGCTCGGCCACAGACGATGAAGGCGCGTCTGAAGGAAGAACAGGTCGAACGCGACAAAAGACGCGAATGTTCCCTTTCAATTCCTGGACCATATTGTGAAGTTTCCGACGAATCATCTCGCTTTCCATGACTTCCTCCTTCAACTCTGCTATCCGCTTTTCTGCCGCTTCCATGCTGAATCGTACATCAGAAATCGACCTGGAAGACGCGTCAAGGTGCGCCTGTAGCGCATTGTTCTGAGCCTTCAGCGAGTTGACTTCCGTTGTAAGAGTTAAATGAGAGTTGGCTTGTTGGGAAATGGTAGATTTGAGAGTGGAAACTGTTTGTCTCTCCCGCTCGAGGTCGTCCCGAGCGATCCGTAAATCCTCGTTGGCTTCCCGAAGCTCTCTATCCCGCTTCTTCAACGACATTTCTAGATCCAAAATCTCCATCGAATGCATCTTCTTGAGATTGACGATTTCGTCCGAGGCAGTATTGAGCTCTCTACGCTGTGTGAGCTCCTGGTCCTTGGCCGCAGCGAGCTCGCGTGACAGGGCGAAATGGTTGGCCTGCAGTTCTGCCACTTTTGTTTTCTGATAAAGATTAGCAATCAAGTCATAAACAACCAAATAGACTGACCTCCGCTTCCATTTCCTTTGCCAATCTAGCAGCGTCTGCGGCTCTCGCTGTTTCCAATGAAGAAAGCTGCACCTGAATAGCATCGAATCGGTGGTCGTCTCCGTTCGCTGCTGCTCGCACAGGACCGGAGACGGTACGCGAAGAACTTGGATCCTTGCGAGAAAGACCGGGTCGGGAGACTGTACGAGGAATGACATTGCTGCTGGTTGGAGGTGCACTGGTTCCTCTTGCGGTTGATCTCGATGACGTGCCAAGTCGGGGAGCAGATGGCTTTGTGAGAGCTTTGGGAAGATGGGTTGAACGAGAAGATGAAGAAGAACCCAAGTTCGTCGCTGTCCGAGACGCCTGCAACGGCCTGCTTGGTTTGAACCCGTCAACAGCTGCGATTTTTCGCGGTGGTTCTGTAATTTCATCTTCCTCTGGAATCGTCTTTCGCTTTAAATTGCTGAAAACGGGGATATGGGTATCTGGCGAGGAGCCGCGATGGCGCGGTAAGAGCGACGACATGGAGCTCGAATCTATCTTTTCGAAGAAGAGGTCGAAGTCAACGTCGACCGCACGTGATCGTCCAAGCCATCAGATGCTACTCGGTGCTCAGCGCCCCGGCGCATCTGCGGCAAGCACCTCTCCTCGGCGCTCTCCTCACCCCATAACTGCGGATGATGCCCATCTCGTTCCCGTCGGTCTTTAATCTCACGTCGGTCAATGCCTCCAACAGGAAATGCCCTTGCTCACAGTTTTTGCAGTCTTTTTGCGTTGTGGTTCTTGAAATGTCGAAGCTTGATCTTGGAAGCTCCCTATTCCGTAGAGGCTCTAAGCCCAGGTAAAAAAAAACTTATAAGAGCCAAGCCTAAACTAAATCCTTCCAGTGGACTCCTCACTTTCGCCGGGCATCTACAAAAACGATTTCGCAAACATCAGCTGGGTGTATTTTTCGTGGGATCCACCATCCTTCTCTCTTGTGTTGGTACCTGTCGAAGCCCCGTCGAAGGCTGCAATGGTGGCTGAGAACATCCCGTCCTCTTCAAGCAGAGCATTCTTGAACCTCTCATCCTGGGTCGTTGAAAAGTATGCATAGTTTCCATTCTCGGGGATACTTTTAACCGGTCTTCAGTAAACAGTATTCTCTTCGAGCCGTCAATATTTCCGGGTATGTGGTCCACAATTGGATTATTCACTGCTGACTTTCATCTTCAGCGATTCTATTCTCGCCAACAGCAGTGTCTTTGCTGTGTTGGGTCCATCGGTCGGTAGCACTATAGGCGGGTTTCTAACTACCAGTGCTGCCACATCTACTAGCACTACCATACCTAGTAGCAGCGCAGAAGCATCACCCACCGGCAGCCCCCCTTTTTCTCCATCGTCATCCATCTTTGCTACTGCTAGTGATGACTTTAGCTCAGACATATCTGCACCCTCCTCGTCTCCTTCACCATCTCAAAGCCCTGAGGGGATAGCCCACTCCAGTTCAGGCTCAAGAAGTGGACGTCGAGTCGGGGCTATTGTCGGTATTGTCCTCGGTATCCTGCTGTTGCTGATCTCGGTCGGAGCACTGTGTTACAGGCGTCGTCGCCGACAAAATCATCTACTGACTCCACGTGCCTTCCCAGTCGAAACCCAGGACCGTTATCATTATGATCCTTCTACTGCCGGTGACGCAAGTAAGTCGCTCGACATTCTGTTGATTTCTCTTCTGAATCTTCTTTCAGCCTCAATAGCGGGCTCTAGCGAGGGAAAGAGCATTTTATCAATTCCATATGACCTCATGAGACGGATAAATCCCAAGCATACATCAGTGGAAAAGAGGCCCCTGGGACTTCCATCGTCTAGTCGCGTTTCAGTGCCGCTGACGAATGACGCTGAAGTCATCGAACGACTCGATGCAATGGCGGCTCGGATACGAGAATTGGAAGCTGAGAGGGACACCTTACAGCTTGCAAGTCTTGTGCCACCACCTGATTATGTATCCGTTTCGGGAGACCCAGAAATAGACGAAAAGAGTCGCAGGACGGCTGTTAGATAAGGACACAGGGGCGCCACACGACGACTTCATTGGAAATTTTACGACGAGCGTCGCTGATGGAGCAAAGGAAGTAGAAATTACTGGTCCTGTATTCGGCAGGGACAGGGGGACCCTTCTAGCTTGGTCCTTTTGTAAGTTAAGTATATGTGCGATAGTTTACTTGTTTCATAATCCAAGAGTCTCGAGTACTTAGAATCGAGAAACCTCCCATCAATAAGAAAACAAGCAAAACAATTATACAGACGTCGAGGATATATGTTACAAAAGGGACGTCAATCCAAAATTACCCGTGTTTCTCCCTTATAGTGTCCCTACTCATTGTATCGCCTGAAAGCGAAACATAATCTGGGGGCGAGACAGCACTCAGAGCATTGTCCCTCTCAGCTTCTAGTTGGCGAATTCGTGCTGCCATCTCGTCCAACTGGCGTCTGACAAGGTCTCCGTCGAGCCCAGAGATAGGTGTTGTACTAGTAGCAGCATTCCAGCTTGCTGTCCGTGCAGATGGTGGTATTGGTATTTCTAGACGACTGAGAAGGTCGAATGGTGAACTTTTAGTGTCGCTTTGATATATCGTACTGGCACCAATGGATGCTGAAAGACATGAACACGGGATCAATGCACCAGCTGAATCGACGTACTTCTGTCTCCCCCAGAACTCGAAGGAGCATAGTGATAATGGTATTCTGGTTCCGACGGTTCGACGATAAAGGCGCGGGCCATTAGCAGGCGATTGCGACGCTGTCGCCGTCGACGGTGGCACAAAATAAGAGAAGCTATCAGGATAGCCAGAAGCAGGAGGACACCGATGATAATTCCAGCAATAATTCCCATCTGGGTCCTAGCACCTGAGTGAAACTCGGATGCAGCTTGCGTCGTGGATTCCGTCGCAGTGACCGGGCCAAGACTAATCCCAGTAGTCACGAAAACGATAGTAGGGCTAGCGGCATTCGCAGTGACTGAACTGATCGTTGTCGTCGCTATGGGGATAGAACTGGTGGAAGATGAGCTACTAGTGTCTGACTCGGAGTCGGTCTCGGTGCTCGCAGGGCTGTCAAACGATGAGCAACAGAAAAAAAATCGACGACTATCTAAGTACCTGAACAAGGCAAAGTCAGTGCTGTTGGCCAGAACATTTCCAGCGTAATAAGGTTCGCCGCTACGGATAGATAAGTCAGATAGAAACATGATATGGTGATTCATTTACGGAGGCACACCAGCTATATCCGTGGCTTGGAGAAAATACGGGCGGCTAGCAGAATTCAGAATCAGGATTGGATGAAGGCAAGAAAATTTACCCATCCAGGGCCTGTGACATGTTCACAGTGGCACTATTTGCAGTATAAGAAGAGATGTTGGGAACCAGCGCATAGAAGACAGGATCGGAGTCGTCTGGGCTCCGCATTTTGAGCGCAAAGAATGGTGGATCATCTGGAGAGGTCTGCCAGGTTATGTCGAAAAAAATTGAAGTTGGATCTCCTGCGTGTGCAGTAGAAGGAGGAGGAATTAGACTCAGAGCGCGGCATTGGAGAGCGAAGACCCAGACGGTAAAAAGACTAGAAACATAATGAGCTAGAGCAGATCGCGTCTAGAGAACTTACATGGAAGTGAAAACGGAAGACAGATATCGCATAATCCGCAGGCTCAACTGCTGTACCGTTCAAAGTTGGACAAGCGCCACGTGCAACGGCTTGAAAAATTTCGGTGATGGCGGATCAAATCAATCAAGCTCGACAACAAAAGACAACAAAGTGCAAGTAGCACGCGTGTTAATCGAGGACTCACAAGGACTGAAGAATGGAAATGACATGAATTTGAATATGAGAACACTTGCAAAGAAAGAAGGATCGCCAGAGATAGCATGAATCGAGATCCCGCCATGTAAGTACCGTTCAATGTTCACCGTTCGACCAGGAGCGCCAATCATATATTGATATGTCATAGGCGCGAAATCGGATCGGCACAAAAAGATTCGCTCAAGGTTGTGTTTGATTTGCGTCACTGATGATCCGTCGTACATGGCGCGCATCTGGCCTGAAAAGTTATGTATTGAATCAATAAAGGTCCACTAGATATCCAAAATGGAGAGATACAACGCAGTCATCCATACTTGGAGGAAGTGCGATCGGAATGTCCTGAAAGCGATACATAATCTGGAGGCGAAACAGCACTCAATGCATTATCCCTCTCCGCTTCTAGTTGTCGAATGCGAGCTGCCATCTGGTCTAACTGACGCTGGACATCAGGATCTAGAGGGGGTGAAGAAGATCCAATCCAGCTGGCAGAGCGTTGACCAAATGCATCCTCTGGCATTTGTAAACGATGCGAGACCTCGGAAGGTTCAAAAGGATTCGACAAAGGGACTTTGGACTCGCTTTCGCGTATCGAACTGACAGCAAGAGAAGCTTAAAATGAGATGAGTGAGATATTGGAAGACGAATGATTATAGAATTACTTCTGGTTGCAGAGGTTGAAGGACTGTAGTGGTACTGGGACGCACCAGGAAACGAATCTTCGGATAATCGACAATGTCGTCGTTCGCTTCGGCGGCGGTGCCGGTGTACCAGAAGGGCTGCTGCAATTACGCCCAGTAAAAGTAAAACCACAACTGCTATAACAATGGGGCCAGCATGGAAATGAGTCGATGACTTCGAAGATAGAACGTTTGTTGAGGAAGAAGGGGATACAACTGCAGACACAGCGGTCGGCTCTTGTAAGCTACTGGCAGACTGAGTTGATGATATTGTTGAACTCGAAATTGAGCTTAATGGCCTTCGAGAGAAAGATTGAACACGAGTGCATGTAAGAGGGATTTGTAATTACTTGAGTACCAAGAAGCTGGCGCTGTTCGCCAATATTGAGCCAATGGAGGGTGGACTGTATAGATGTATCAGTGACCCACACATAGACCACAAAACCGCATATACCTAGCGGATGAGGCTTGCAGATAATAGTAGAATCTATATGCAACTTGGTGAGTAAATGCTTAGCAGATACCAGAGTGTATTATACCCTGGATGAGCAGAAGAGATATTGGCAATGAAATGTTTTTCGGTACTTTCGATTCTTCCAGTCAGCAGTATGGCCTCGTTGGTCGGATAATCAATGCTCCGCATCCACAGAGAGAGATACTCTGGTAAAGGTTCTGCATCTTCGGTTGCGTCCCATGTAACATTGGCTCGTTCGGATTTATAGATAGTGGAGGTAGGTATCTGCCCTACGAGAAGATGCAAAGAGAGGCTCAGACATTGCAGAGGCACAAAACAGAGTGAGGCGAAAAGACTGGAAAGGAAATGAGCTCGAGTAAATTGGAAACGTTCCACTGACATTGAAGGAAGAGGAAGGCGAGAGAGCATGACAGCCGTAGGCGACCGGAGGGGAGTCGACTCGCCCGACCTGAAAGAGGTTTCGCTGGCTAAGCGAGAGCGGAATCTACTTATCAGCGGATGTTTCACACGTGATTGAAATTTGAATTCGGCCGGGCCGCACTTTTTTGACTCCCACCTCGCGTTTGTTTTCATTCCAATCTTGCGGCAATGATGGACCCTCATTCTGGTGACGAGACCTCTTCAGATGAAGACGACGCGGCTTCTCAGACGACTGAAGAAGACCCGTCGCTTCATCCCGTAAAGCCCTCAATCTCCCATCCAACCATTCCTCAGTCGGACAGCAATCCAGGCAAACGGAAGGATCGGGAAGATAATGAGACAGAGGACGGTTTGCCTCTGAAGAAAGAACGACAGGAAGAAGGAAATCGCATTGGCGGCAAGGACCGCCCACATTACAGTCTCAAACACACATTAACCGGGCACAAAATGTCCATATCAGCGGTCAAATTCAGTCCAGATGGAACGTTATTGGCCAGTTGTGGTAAGTGTTCATCTAATGCGCGAGATTTCTCTAGAGTCATTCAGCCATTAGGTGCCGAAGATACGATAAAAATTTGGTCCCCTGCTACTGGGAAACTCATTAGAAACCTGACCGGTCATACCGAAGGTGAATTTGCTTTGATTATTCCAAAGTATACGCGCTTTATCCCGTTCAGGTCTCTCGGACCTTGCCTGGTCGGCTGATTCTGTAAACCTGGCTTCAGGGAGCGACGATAAAACAATAAGGATCTGGCATGTGGATACGGTACGCTACTCTGGCTCGTTGCATGAAATCGGTCACTGAATTCCTTCAAGGGCATGGCCACGAAAACGCTACGCGGCCACAGTGCCGCCGTCTTTTGTCTCAACTACAATCTCTCGTCAAACCTGCTTGTTTCTGGAGGCTGTGACGGCGATATCAGGATTTGGAGTGTTGAAACCAGTGCTGGTGGAAAAGGAAAGGGTAAAGGAAATGAAAACTTTGGTGAGTTACAGTGGATGAACGAGGCCGAAGCTCATTAATCCAGGAAAATGCCTCAAAACGATCAATGCTCACGTTGACTATGTTACATCCGTACACTTCAACAGAGATGCCAGCCTCATTGTTAGCTGTTCGTTGGACGGATTGATGTGCGTGATTGTCTGATTTGAGCTAGGTCTTGTCTGAATGTGATACCAGTCGCATTTGGTCAACTGCAAACGCCCAGTGTCTCAAAACACTGGCCGAAATAGCGACTTCCATACCCCAGCATGTTCAGTTTTCGCCCAATTCAAAGTGGGCCATAATACCAGACACCGAGCGGTTCTGACCGTCATATTTCAGATACATTCTCAGCACAGCTCACGATTCAAATATCAGGCTTTGGGATTACCAGACGACGCGATGTCTAAAGACGTACAATGGGCACGTCAATGCAAAGTATCTCACGCCTTACCTCGTCAATATTGGTTCTCAAGTCCTGCAGGTATTGCATATCGGCCTGCTTTAGCGTCACTGCTGGAAAGTGGATAGTAGCAGGCTCTGAGGATGGAAAAGTTTACATTTGGGATCTGCAAAGCCGAGAGCTTGTGCAGGTTTTAGAGGGTCATCAAGGCAAGTTTGTCGACATAGTCACTCTCATGCTTCAACTAACTCGATGACAGATGTGGTGGTAGCAGTACATACCCATCCATCACAAAACATGATCGCCACAGGTTCAATTGACAAAGATTGTGCCATTAGAATATGGACCGAGTAAACTGGGCGCCGCGGAAAGCATTTTATCTTGTTCAAATGTATGTATATGTATGCTGTACTGATATTTCTTGGTCTGATGAGATACAGCTTCTAGCGGCTAAGCGAATCATCCACTGGTAATTTTCGATGATCCATAATGAACCGGTGTCTTGCGGGTAAACGGTCAAGGCCGTGATTGCCAGTTTTTCAGGCTCTCCAAGCGACGTGTACTTGATCGGTTCTGAATCTTCAAAAAGAGTCAGATCGCGAAAATGTTAAAACAAAGAGACCTACCGCTGTGTGGTCGTCGTCTTCTCGAAAGGTGTCTGGTAGCCCATTCTAAAGCTCAATAGTCCGGCTTGTGCAATCATGATCCCATTGTCGATACAAAAGCTGGTATAGATCAGCAAACGAAAGAGCTCAAGATCTAGCTCACCGTTCGTCAGTGGCGAACACCCGACCCCTTCTTTCTTGCGCCATGATTCCCATCATTTCTTGAAGGCGCAGATTGCCTACGAGAAAGTCAGCTCCCAGGAGGAAGATACAGGCCATTTATGTACATCCTACACCACCGACGATCAGGACTTCTTTGCTTCCAATATGGGCCATAGCCCTTTCGGTAATCTCGACGAGCATAGCAAATACCGTTTCTTGAAGTGAGAAACAGAGATCTGCAGGCGTAATTATGTCTTCGCCGTCGGTTTCTGACTGGACGAATCGTTTGTCCAATGTGTAAGCCTCGACGGACGTCAGGATTCCAGACAAGCTGATATCCATGCCTTTGGTTGCATAGGGAAGATGTAAGAGTCGTTTTCCTCTATTGATATGATGAACAACCAAGCCCAGGATGGAATAAGAAACCGACTTTTTAGCTTCTTGTTCAATATTGAACCCAGGACTTGGATCGTTACTGAGTCCAATTACTCGTGCGAATCGATCCAGACAGTTTCCTACGGCGATGTCGAGCGTCTCTCCAAATATTCGATAGCATTGACGCGAGTAGGCTATTACCTGGGTGTTTCCACCAGATACATATAGCACGATAGGGTTCTGAGCGCCTGTTATTTCACGGCCCATCTCGATATCTGCACGATGAATACCGAAAGGATGATGAGGAGGACAAGAAACCTACGTCCAATACAATGATTCACGCCGACGAGCGGTTTGTCGTACAAAAGGGCCAGTGTACGAGCCACAAGTGCAACCGATTGAAGTGGCGCACCCATTCCGGGTCCTAAGTAATGCTTAATGTGTTAATACTTGGATTGGGCAAGAAATATACCCTTGGTGAAGCATATACAATCTATTTGAGCGAGAGAGACGTCGGCTTTCTTCAGACAGTCATCGATGACTTTCAGGGCCCATTCGCGATGATGTAGCGCGGTATCTCTTGGCTGGAAACCTTCACCTGGCGGCGTAATGTACGTATGTCGAATATTGGAAAGGACATCGACGGATCCATCGACCGAGTGCCTGATGACTCCAGCACCGAATTTATTGGCTGAGCCTTCGAGACCGAGGGCCAGATATGGACGATCTGTGAAGCAGATAAGGATTAGATTCATAGTGAACCAAGGAGACTGACCTGGAGGTGGAAGTGGTGAAGCTTTCTTGGGTCGGGTCATAGTGGCGGAAGGTCGGCTTATTTTTGGAAAACCGACTCCTGGTTCACTCCATGACAGACAAACGAAGACACGATTCTCCCGACCCTCCGGGCAAAAAGCGCCACCGCAAGGACGAAGATGGAAAGAAGAAGAAGAAGAGGAAAGAAAAGATCCAGATCATTGACGACAATCCAGACGATGAAGATATGTGGGTTGAAAAGAATATCGACATGGACGGTGAACTGGTATGTTCTGTCCATTATGTGGCTGGATTTCAAGCTTACTATCCAAAGCAACTAACTGCAGATATTCCAACCGCCGAAAGTCTCAAATTAGCCGGACCCAGTCAATCCACCGCGGTCGATTTGCCTCCATCTCTACATACAGAATCAAAGCTTCAACGAGATGATTGGATGATGGAACCTGGCAGTTCATCTACTGTTGACACTGTACGAGAAGCTGCCCCCGCCGGTCTCGACTTTTTCTCCAACCTCGGACAAGAATCCAAGAAGAAGGCGCGTCCCGAGCTCCCAGACCCCGAAAAGGTGATTCTTTCATCCATATTCTCACATTCCTTGCTCACAAATAACAGCCCAAGGTCAGCTCCAGGGAGCTTAACCCAGAAATTAGCGGAAGACAAGCTCCCGAAGTTGAACCCACGACGACAAAGATCACCCCAGGAGGTCCTGGCTCTTCCTGGCGGATGATGCGACTACGAAAGGTCTATGAGGCTGCTGAGGAAGATGGTACTCCTGTCGAAGAGCTGGCTCTGGAGCGTTTCGGTTCTTTGGAACTCTTCGAGGAAGCTAAAGCCGAACGACGGATATTGGACGAGCGAGAAGGAGAAACTCGAGGACGAAGTCGACGTGATGAAAGCGGTGAAAAGCGATTCATGTTCACCGACATTGGCGGTAGCGGCGCGTCAAGTCGCAGTAATTCATTCCGTCGACCTGGAGAAAGTGCACCTTCGACACCGACGCTTGCCAATAAACGTCTGGACAGCCTGCGGTTGCCTTCTCAAGCTGCTTCACCTCTTCAGCAATCTTACACCCCGATACCGTCTGTCATGACACCAGGCGGAGCCAAGCCCAGAGGTTTGTCGCCCTCGTCATTGAACAAGCTCCAGGCCAAGGCTCTCCGAGCTCGTTTGATGGACTTGCCAGATGCAGAGAAGCTCGAGCGCGAGTACCAGCAAGCCGCTGGCTTGGCTAATGGAGCAAGAGACAACGTCGTTCGTACCAAGGTCGAGGTGCTGCCCACCTTGGATGGACGCGGTCGGATGTACGATGTCGGTCATGGTCGAGCAGACGATGGACCTTCTCAGCCAGGCAATAGAAAGAAGAAGGAAGAAAAGGTATTTCATCGTAATCTCAATCATTCTACGACTAACATTTTGTCTAGTTCGAAACTCGCGATCCGAAAACAGGAGATATCGTGCGGTATAATGCCGATGACGATACAACGACACTCGGAGAGATGTTAAGGCAGGAGCGGTTCGGAGCTGGTATGGCTGACCAGAAAGACCTTGACGCTCAATTTGCCAAAGCTATCATGGGAGATGGCAAGTTCCAAAATGATTTGGACTATATCGACGATAATGCAGAGAAATTGGGTCGACAGAAGATGCGGTCAGACGCCATGAAACGGCAGTTTGCAATCAATGGTTGGTGCCCAACTTTCATTATGCCGCTTTGGCTCATGATTCTCAGATTATAAGCGGACCCAGCAAGCTCTTTCTACATGTGAATTCTGCTATGGAGAAGATGGAGAAACTCTTCCCAAGGCTCCAGTCGTTGCAATGGGAACCAGAGCATATCTGAGTTGTACCACGACGGAGGAGCTTCTGGATGGACATTGTCTTATTGTGCCAATTCAACATCATCTGAATATGCTCGAAGGTGACGATGATGTTTGGGACGAGGTCAAGGTGGGGAATTTCGTCTGTTGTCGTTCGCATGCTTACTCGAACTGCAGAACTTTATGAAATGCGTCATGAGAATGTACGCCGAAGAAGACAAAGGCGTCGTCTTCTACGAAACAGTCATCTCCTTCAAACGCCAGAGACATACCTGCATAGAATGTGTCCCAGTGCCCTGGGAGGTCTTTGAGATCTTGCCCGGTTATTTCAAGGTACATTTCCTGTTTTGTCTATTCCGCTCTCTCACTCGTCCAAGGAATCAATTCTCGCGTCGGAAGCTGAATGGTCTCAACATAAAAAGTTGATCGATTTCTCGTCGCGTCCCGGTGGTTTCAGGCGAGCCATGGTTCCGAATCTGCCATATTTTATGGTTCAGTTTGACCATAAGGGAGAGAAAGGATATGGCCACGTCATTGAAGGGACAGGAGGCCAAGCAGACGAAGACGATGATGCAGGTGGTGATGCAGACAAGGGCACCGAATTCCCTCGGTGAGTCAACCATTTCAAGACTATCCGGACGTCATTCATGCTCGTGTTCCAGGTACTTTGCTGCAGAAATTATCGGGAATGTCCTGGAAATTGAAGCGCGAAAGTGGCGTCGGCCTAAACGCATCGATTTCCGAATGAACAAGGAGAGAGTGGCGAAGTTCAAGAAGAGTTATAGCAAGTTTGATTGGACGCACCTAATTGAAAAGTAAAGAATGTACTCCTCGAGAAACCTTGCTTCGTTTGATCTCACTATTAGATATCGATGGCCAGTGAGCATCTCTGGTTTAGTGGTCATGTCTCTTGTTGAAGTTGTTCATCCCGCATTTTGCTGTCAGAGTGCAGTCACTTGACAAACGACCTCAGCGCCGCGTAGCGCTTCTCACGTCCGGCGTTGGCCGAGCAGATGTTCTTCTGTCCATGGCGATGGAAAAGGTGTTTTCTACAGCTTTCAGGCTCTCTTTCTTGACCACCATGCAATCTTCGTATGTTTCTCAAAGCTCAAGTTTCTTCTGCCGATCCTGACCTTTAACCAGTGAAGCGACTCTAGTCTGGGCAGATCGTGTGCTACTTGCTAGTTCTGGTCTGTCACAAGCTCTGATAAGTGCCAAAGGTGATCTGACTGTGATCTAGTGGTTTATCTTTACGATTTTTTCCTGACCATCTCAGAAGAGTGGGAATTCATGTGGGGTGAACTGGGGCGATTGGGACGTCCACGACGCCACGTTTTTTTGATTTCGAGATGCTTACCTTTCGTCGCTGTGCGCTATACCGCTCCGATGTACTACGGCTACTTGGAGTTCTTCGGTTTGTCGTTTGACCTCATATACATGGCAGCTATGGCTGAAATATACTTCATTACAGCAGTATGTATATCTCATTGATCATGCATGTCAAAGCTTGACTGTTACACAGCTGCGAAGTTCTGAGCTCTCACGCTCAAACACTTGAGAGTATATTTCTTTTCACCTGGACCGGTAAGTCGCAAGGGGCATGGGTTTTTTGCAGAGTTGACTGAAGCGTGTGAAGAAAGTTGAAGAGTCGATCAAAGAGTCCTGAAGCGTCAGTCAAGCGTCGAGAAGAGGCTATGAAGAAAATCTAAAATATTTTTGGGAAGCAAGCAGAACATGTACAGAGCACATAAATGGTTGTTTTGGCTGATGGAAAGTGCTAGAAACTTACTCTATTCATTGGAACTTGATGGCGAAAGCAACTAGGTGTGACAGTCACAGTGATGTGACCTCAGCCAAGATCTCACCACTTGTTTTTCCGGCTGTTGCATCACCTGTAAGGCTTGAATTCCACCAAGTCATAGGACATATTTCTGACTCATCTCACAGTGCATCATTTGACATGCTGACACATCCACCATGGTCTCTAGCTGGTCTCAACTTTGGCTTTTCCTTCTTGTAGAGCGACTCAGAGTGAAAATCTTGAAGAGGGATTTGACTTGGACATGAGTCTTACTATCCAGCTCTTGGCTATTTCTCACCTTGGTCTGTTAAAGTGTGGCCCCAACTATCATGACAATCAAGTTGACATGCCAGTTTGGTCACTACCTCCGAGTACCGAGGATTCACGGGCAAGACCCTGGCTGGAGGAGAATGATCTGAGGTGTCCTGATGCCCATAGGGCTTGCATTATGAGCTACATTGTATTCACTTAAAACTAGCCTGTATCCAGGAGAAAAGACATGGTTGACATGTTTGTTTGGCCCAGACTGCCACTTTCTGACTAAGTGCAAACAATAACTCGAGACTAGTGCAATTGATTGATGAACAGAAAAAAACCTTGAAGAGTAGAAGCGACACCGAAGCGGCCTGAAGAGTCACTGGAAGAATACAAAAAAAATTGAAGTGTTGTGAAGAAGAACTGAAGCGTGTGAAGAAGAACTGAAGCGTTGTGAAGCGTTATGAAGCAGTGGTGAAGAGTCATGAAAGAGTTAACCAAAAGTCATTCATACATGATATGCACTCATGAAAACTGTTGAATGGTGCTTCAAAACAGTAAACTTCGCCCCCAAGGATGATCATTGAGAGAATGAAGGCCATATTCCTGTTCACGACATATTGGAGGGTCAGATAATACTAAGGAACAATGATTTCACCCTGTCAGGACCTGTTAAGCTATATACACCCATTCTAAGGACTTCCAATGACTGATGAAGCTTAGAAACTCACTCGATAGTGATGTGGTGAAGGAAGAAATATGTCAACAATGATGACATAACGTGGCCCGAAAAGGAAACCGAGAATCGAAGTGTCGAGAAGAGCGAGTGAAGAGTCAAGAAGAAATTTTGCAGAAATCTGGTTCTTCACCCTTGCGCTTCAATTTATCTTGTCCCAGTCGCAAGCATCGATTCATTCAACGATCGAATGATTCTTCAGGCGCAATTTGGTCTCGTCTGTGGAGACTATGGGTTATTTATCCGCACGCGACCTTGCTCCGTTGGGTCTGGATCTGCACACTTATACCATTAGGCTTGGCGGCACCGATATATGGTATCACGGTGGCAAATCCATCGCTGTTTCCTCGGTGCAGGGTCACAGCACAGACACCACAGTGGGTGAACTTGATCTTCTTGCCCTCTTCCTAGTTGACCCCTTGCTCAGTGCTGGTGAGTAAGAGAACCTGGAATTTTCTCTCGCTGAGTGCTCTCAGTCGCTCTTTCGAGGCTTCGGTTTATTTTTTTCGAACTGAGATTGAAATGTTTGAACCTTGTTGTATTTTTGAAGCCTGACTAGCTCAAATTTGCTCCCCCCGAAAAAAAAGTAGATTGAAGCCCACTGACACATAGTGAAAGGGAAGCCGCATCAATGATCGGCATGGTTCAACCAACACACGTGTTCAGGTTGGATTCTGCAACTTCCATCGCCTTCCTTGCCTTCTTCGTCGTCTTCAGCCAATTTTTGACTCATCCCATAAGTTTCATGGCTATCATCCTAACCGCAACCCAGCAAAGACGTTTTGTTCGTCGTCTTCTTCAGCATTCCATATTTGGAGACCCAGACGAATCCGTCATCTACGCGCTGTTCAACAGTTTCATAGCCCTTCATAGCACTTCTTTCACTCGTTTCACAATTTACCACCAAATGCGCCTACTGTGGCATCCAGAGCGACCCAACGAGCGACGTTCAGAAAATCCCGACGTCGGCTTGATAAACTTCAATCTTCCTGGATCTTCGCCACGATTCGTCTTGCGCCTCGGTGTTGAAGCCAAAAGCTCCATCTCGATCATGTCCACGTTTTCCATGCCCGAAGTCATCATTAATACCCAAGAGATCCGCAACGCCTTCACCTCGGTATTGTTTCAAGCGGAAGACCAAGCGAAAGCTGCCTACAAAAATCGTGCACCCATAGACATGGCGCGAGGAGTCGACTGGATTCTTCTGGTCGGAGTCTATTGGACACCGTGGACCTTTCCGCCGTTTTCAGAAGCAGCTCTGACCGTCCGCAGCCATAAGCGCGCCAACAGTGAGGACTTCGTAGAGCGCTTACATTTGGACAAACGGATGCGGCAATTGAAGGAACAGCCAATACAGCTGAAAGAATTATACATGCTTGGAACGCAACACTCTTTCCAACGACTGGAGGCGCTGATCCAGGCGACGGATGCATTAGCTTCTCCATATATCGCTCGCCTTTTGAATTGTATGTTTCATTCCCAACTGCCACCAACATGCTCATCAGATTGCAGAAATTTCGGGATTCATCTCGCGTCACCATCAAGACAATCTCCTCCTGCCGAACATCTCTTCACCATTTTCATCGACCCGACAATCCTTGTCACAGAAAAAAAACAGCCTAGTCCCATTCCATCCTGCTTTTCTTGTCGCGCACTTCAGAGCTTTTCGTCGGTCGTCGTCCGTCATTTTCTTCACATCTTCCTTCTTCCAAAGTGCATTCATTGATAAGGTTGGGTATCAGTCGGCATCGAAAGATTCGTTTGGATTTGCAGAATGGACATGGATCAACCCGAGACAGGTAATAATCGCATTTCAGTATATTCGTAGCTTTTGAATCAGCCCTGGAAACGGAGAAAGCAGCAGGTGGACCTGCAGCCCGAAAGAGCAGTTCAACGGTTTTGTCGGAGGAGAATGGCAGTGGGGTCCGATTTAGATCGTATCTGAAGGTTGTTATTGAAACAGCGACTCACTGAGCACATTGCTCTCCTTCATACACTACTTGCTTGATAAAGATCTCAAATGCATGGTCGGCCTCTAAAGAGTTTTCATAGGGCGCAAAGGCCCAGAAGATGGCTTTTCCTCCCTTTGACTCGTCGTCTGGATCCGAGACTTGCGCTCCAGCCGGAAGTTTGGCTTTGAGCTGAGCTGAAAGGTACTCTGAGAGCGTTGAAAGACACAGCGGAGGATAGGCTGGAGCTGACTTCCATTCCGGTCGTCGAGGCCATGGCTGTGATCAACGAGTGCTCCGATGAACTTGATTCAGCATCAGAATCCGGGTCGTCGTCCACAGGGTCAACGGCCGGCAAAGGGACTGAGGCATCACCACCAAAGATTTGAGCACCCAAGCCGAATAATCCTGGGCTAGGAGCAGCACCCGCCTGATAATAGTCAATACAAAGTTTCTTTGCAGATAGCAGTCTTACTGAGAAAGGATTTCACTGTGGTTGTTTCACGACGATGAGAGGTTTGGGTTTTTGTTTCGCGCACTGCTTGTCTAGCTTGGTTGCATATTGTTCATTGTATCCAAGACCTCTCCATGCCCGAACACTAAGTAATTCAGAAAGGTTAGTGAAAAACAGATGCTCGAGATGCAGTGAACTCACCTTCCAGCCTTCGTTTGACAACCGCTCCTTGGACAACCCCAGATGTACAGCACGCGATCCATGGGACTCTTCTCAAATGGACACCACATCTGTACAAGCAGCTCCATGGGATTGGAGCATATTTTGCAAAAGGACGAGGAAAATGAAGGCTCGCGTGAGGGAAGAAAGGCCTGGAGCTTTGCATTAGTGGATAAATAGGATTATGGATATGAGACGAACCGTACAGGATGATCACCTATGCGAGAAACAGCTGCATCGCTGACATCAGTCTTTTTATCGATTGGGCCATCGGGGACACCTAGGAGGACAGAGGTCTGTATTTCTGATAAGACCTTTTCGTCAGAGTCGGACCAATCTTCATCCATTTCAATTGAGAGACAAAATGCATCAGTTGAGGTACAAGAAAAAAGAGTGAGAATTTGCATGACGAAGAGACTGCCTATGCGAGAAACAGCTCCATCGCTGACATCAATCTCTTATCGGAGACGCCTAGGAGTCTCTGTTTCTGATAGCACCTCTTCGTCAGAGTCGGGTCAATCTCCATCCATTTCTGAAAGACAAAATGCGTCAGCCAAGGTACAAGAAAAAAGAGCAGAAATCGAAGAAAATGTTCCTAATTTGCATGAATGATAAAAATTGTAGAATCATCTCATTCAGCAAAGCTGGCTCAGAGACTCATGACACATCCCACAGAAGAAAGAATTATCGTACAAAATACAGTTTCAGGACTACATAGAGCTTGAGGTCTTCTTGTACCGGTAATCCTAAATAATGGTGGACAGCGTCAGAAGGAGCAAATAAAGCAGAATGAACATACCTCATTAAGCCAGACACCAGCTGTAAGAATTCGCTTGGCATCCTCAACGACAGTCGAAGAAGGCATCTGCCTTTGACGCAGTTTATCTTCGTCATCATCGTGGTCCAGAACAATCACCAAACAATTCTTTGGCCCCTCAACCCCACATTCGACATACAGATATTGGTCTCTGCATTCACCCATTTCCTTCCGCAAAGCTGCGATGATATCATCATAAATTTCCGCTATTGGACATTCGAAGCACTGTTCAACTTTTTGGTCATCCAGTTTGAAACCTTTTATGAAGCGACGAGGCATTTCTATATGCACCTATATCAATTAGCGGATAAAGAAAGTGTGATGAAGAGCAACGTTACAAACTTGAAGAAATGTGCGAGTGAGATTATGGTTCGAAACTGAAGTGGTCGCGGTGGCGGTGTTTCTATATTCTGACTTATTTGTCCGCGTTGTCCGTGTTCCAATTTGAAATACGCCTGTTTTCGGCCCACCTTCTTCTGGATGGTATCGGTCATGAATATCTGGGCCTGATAGCAAGATCAAATGAAGCAGAGGTTTCTCGAGGAGTAATTCTTTACTTTTCAACCAGATGCGCCCAATCAAACTTGCTATAAGTAACTCTTCTTGAACTTCGCCACCCTCTCCTTGTTCATTTGGAAATCGATGTGTTTAGGCTGACGCCACTTTCGCGCTTCAATTTCCAGAACATTCCCAACAATTTCAGCAGCAAAGTACCAGGAGCATGAACGACTTTCAGACAGTCTTAAAATGGTTCACTCACCGAGTCGGTGCCCTTGTCTATATCACCACCTGCATCATCGTCTTCATCTGCTGGCCTGCTGTTCCTTCAATGACGTGGCCGTATCCCTTCTCTCCCTTGTGGTCAAACTGAACCATGGCTTGCTTGAAACCACCAGGTTGCGACGAGAAATTGATCAATTTTTTGTGCTGATTGAGGATCATTGAGCGTCCGAGCCGGCTTGTTCGTTCCGGATTGCCATGCCGTCAGAAAGTGAAGTCACGAACAATCGACAGCCACGCTAATTTTAGCAGCTCCCACGTCCGGCATCTGTTGAGCGAATGTTCTTCATCCATGGCGATGAAAAAGGTGTATTCCACAGCTTCCAAGCTCTCTCTTGACCACCATGCAATCCTCGTATGTCTTTTGAAGCTTTCTTCTACCGATCCTGACCTTGAACCAGCGAGGCGACTTTAGTTTGGGCAGATCGTGTTCTGCTTGCTAGTTCTGGTCTGTCACGTTTTGACAAAGAAGATGGGTGATCTGACTCTCGATAACAGTGGTGTACCTTTATGATTTCTTCCTAACCATCTCAGATGAGTGGGAATCCATCTGGGGAGAACTTTGGCGGATGGACCCTCTGAGACGCCGCGTTTTCTTTATTTCCAGATGCTTACCTTTCGTTGCTGTGCGCTATACCGCTCTGATGTATTACTCCTACATCATCTATGCTTTGGCTACAGGCACTACCTCGGTTTGTGGGTTCACCTCACATGCGGTTATAGCTGAATATATTAGTACAGCAGTATGTTTTTCTACAGATCATGCACGTCAAAGCTTGACTGTTGTTACACAGCTGTGAGGTTCTGAGCTCTCATGCTCAAACACTTGAGAGTATATTTCTTTTCACCTGGACTGGTAAATCGCAGGCATCGAGCTTCTTCACTTCCACATTGAATCATTTTCCAGGTGCAATTTGGTCCCGCCTATGGAGATTATGGGTCATTTATCCAAATGCCAGGTTGCTCCGTTGGGTGTGGATTTGCACCCTGATACCATTGGGTTTAGCGGCGCCAATATATGGTGTCGCTGTGACGAATCCATCTCTGTTTCCTCGGTGCAGGGTCACAACACATACCTCACAGTGAGCAATCAATCTTCTGATAACCTGTCCCAATTGACCTTGAATCAGTGCTGGTCGGTGGGATGAACCTAATATGCTACCAGTTCTCATCTTCCTTCAGCTTTGATGATGCCGACTCTACGAGTGGCATTCGATGGATTGGCCGCAGCTGTATATACTGCTGGGATGACTCGGAAAATGTTTGAATTTCGACTTTTCAACCAAGAGAAAAAAACACAGGCCAGCCGAGTCCTGATGCATCTTTCCGCTGAAGGTATCCTCCCGTTTCATTCAAAAACCGTATAGGCACTGAATTCTTGTCCTAGGCATCCAAGATATACTGTAAAACTCGTCTGAGCGTAACGAAAACATGTTCTCACTTGTTCGATAGACTGATAATCTTGCTCTTGATTGT
Source organism: Mycena floridula (assembly GCA_029320655.1). NCBI lineage: Eukaryota > Fungi > Basidiomycota > Agaricomycetes > Agaricales > Mycenaceae > Mycena > Mycena floridula. Next base: position 5,036,760 of record JARIHS010000001.1, read on the forward strand.
GGAGATAGTATTCCTGCTTGTGCGTCGCTCTCCCTGTTGTGATGTTGATTATAACTACAACTACAGATACCATCGGTGAGTTTGGGACGCAGGAGTCTCTGTCGTGATCACTGAATTTTTCTCTGTTGCTCAGGCAAATTCCCATGCCCGGAACCTTGTGGCTCCTTTTGTCGACTCGTACGTCGTTTATTCTTTCCCACTTGCCAGAGACTCTCAATGATCAACAAGTTTCTCATCAATTCTAGCCGTCCGAGGCCCTTTGGAATTGACTCAGGCAATCCATAAAGCTAGAGAAGCCAGCGATCACTCACGACCGGAATCGACGCCCGAAGATATTCATTTTGCTAGTCAGTCTACCCTGGCATCTTTACCTCCCCTTGCACTGAAATCCTCGGTCTATAAAGGCGGGCCCCGGAATTTCTCCACCACGCGTGCAGAAGAGATTGAAAGTCGGGTTTCAAGTACTGTCAGACCACCATCGCCTCACCCCCCATGGCCAGAATCCTTCGACCAGTCAGAGTCCCCGGCCATTCTGAGTCCGAGACCTCTGAATCGAGAGGAAACTCTTCCTGGTGGTATTCAAATTACTCGGAATGGAACAGATTCAGGTGTCTCTCCTGTGAAAACCTTTTTAGCCTCTAGAGCTTTAGCTGATTCATCCGATTCCGCATTGCAATGTCAACGACCGACCAGCCTTCCCAAACCTTTTTCAGCCACGGAGGACGTTCAATTGAATCAATTCAAATTGGATGAACTTGTCATATGTACCAGGCAGGATATGGACGCTGTAAAACCAGCGCAGAAAGGTCTCGCCAGAGACGAAAGACTTTCCCGTTCACTTTCGCGAGGTGACCAACTTTCCTATATCTTGTTGAAGGACGTTCAATATTGTTTCCAGGTCACAGCGAAGAACTTACTGTTTCTCGCAGTCATACCCAACTTCCAAGAGTGCTAAGACCTTACTACTACAGTGGGCCTATATCTAGAACGCCTCACACTCGGACAGCCGGATTCATCCCTCCTCCATCTATTCATCACCTTTTCAGGCTTGGAAATGAATTGGTGAATCCTGCAATTCACGCAGGAGGCTTTGAAGATACATTCCAACCTCCCTTGCCTGATATCCAGCGACAACAAATGTCCTCCGCATCAATGACTCAGCTTTTATTGCCAGAAGTTGGGTCCAATTCTAAGTCGAAGAGTGAGTTTCGAGTTGCTCTTCCTGTTTTATGTACTTATTGACCTCGGACACAGAAGTGAAAAGACGACATTCCATTTCTTGAAGTACATGATATTGACAGGTACACGAGTTATCTTTGTAGAAGTTTCGGTGCAGCTTTCGGACCTTTATGCTGGAATTGGCTCGTCCAACAGGCTCTGAGCATGTTTTTACCAAACAACGCTGACCAAGGATGTTCGAAAGGATGGAACAAACACATATGTCGATGAGAGCACTGTACTAGTAGAGCGCAGTTAGATAAAGTTTAGCAATACTTGATTCGAACCATGACCGGAGCTCGTGGGTAGTGTCCTTGGCCGAGAACAATGTGGCGCAGCCTGAAATCGGAAAAATAAGCATATTAACAGAGTGAAGTATAAAGCAGATGACATACCGACTTGCGGCTGTCCTACTATATTTGTGTTCAGAAAGATCTCGGAGATGTGCCTTGAATTTGAATTCAGGCTTCTGTGATGTCTCCTTTAGAGTGTCAAGCCCAAATGTAGCTTCCGGCATCAATGTTCGATATTCTTTGTCTGCAAGGAAGGGATCGGGCCCAAGAAAGGCAACAGACTCTCGAATAGTATCAAGATTTGATGCTATCAGTGGAGATACCCAGATGGAAGGAAGACGGCGGCCAATATGGTCCATTACAGTCGTGACTCCGCTGTAATGTTTTCTCTTGGGCGGGTCTCCTCCACCCGATCAGCTCGTCAGGTCTCGGTTCCTCCAATCCCAATAAAGCTCCAATTCGATCAGGAAGTTTCTGCCAACCTTCTGCAATTTGACCATAGCTGAAAGAATGGCAGGTACAGATGGAACTTGACTTCCAAGGGCCGATATTCGTGCTCTGATTTTGGTCCAAGCGGCAATCATCCTGCAAAAAGGTGACACTGCCATATATCCCAATTCCCAAAAGGTTCGAGTCCTCCACGGATGATATTCCGGAGAAAGGGAGACTTGCGCAGGAACATGGTCAATGGAGTCCGTATGGGTGATGAAGCAATGAATAGAAGAGGCAATACAGTCGACCAGATATATGCGATTCCGCATGTCGCCAAAAATGACAGCAAGCCAGATGGTGATGGCTGTGTTGATTGGATGCATCATGCATGAATATCCATGACAGAGACCTACCACTGTCTGCGGAAGTCTAATCATCCAACTCCGCTCGAATTGACCGCAAGGTCCCGGGGAGATAAAAGGCCGCGACTCAAGTTTTTTCATCATCCCCCTGCTTCTTACTTGCATCTTCTGCACCTCTTGAAAAGGTACAGTAGACTTCGAATATACTGGGAGGATATTATATTATGGAATTGGGCCGAGACTAGAGTAGCCGGACACTCGGACATTCGGCTCCGACTCAATCTGCAAGCGTTTGATCATGTCCCACGGCCCAATTCCACCGCCAGTCTCACCACGGAGGCCCCCGCTCCCACTATTCTACCTGGGCTTCCTCCTTTTCCTGTTCTCTCGTTTTGCATCTGGAGGCACTATCGAATCCCGACCAATCTCTCGACGTCGACGCGAAGTCTATATGAGTAGTTTAGCCACTGCTTCAGCAGCAAATCACGCTCAACTAGAGCAATTTTGCGCGGCGATCCAGCAGACTCTATGGATTGTTCGTCTTCTCTTGCTTCCATGTTTCTCTAGCTCATTATCGTACAGCTTTTCGCTCGAATTTTGTCGCCATAATCGCAGACTAGGCCGGTCTGAATGCAGATTTGCGATTCCAAAGCCTCGATGCGCCTGCAGCAGGAGATTGTGGCAGGACGACATCCTCTCCGAATTTGTTGCATACCACCGGTTCATGTTCATGACGGCTCTTTCTCTCCCTTCTGCAACTGCACAGTGGCCGACGTAGAAGAGGAAAACGCTAGAGGACGATTTCCCCGAAACCGACATATCATTCCGTCTGCAAGACCTGCCTCTCGACTTTTATCATACTTCTTCGGTTCCTCAACCATCGCTGAACTCCTTGCTTGGAGACACCTCCGACCAGCCCTACACCTTATGACATAATTCCTATCCACCTGCGAAAGCCGAAAGCTACCTTGACAGTTTCACCTTGTATCGCTGCCAGTCCCGTCTTCCCTACGTCTTCTGCAAGTAGCATATTCGAACTATTCAATCTTCTGTCTCAACTAATCTCTTCCACCGCTTGATTAGCATAAAGTAGGAGGGAAAGTAGCATACGCCAATCGTTGTCGTGCGTTCGTCAGTAGCTTCAGTCCGTCCACAAGCTCATTATGCCCTCATCTATTCCTGTCACGTCCACCGAATTCATCTTGTCTCATCGACCACTCACCTTCCTTTCGATATTGGGTTCGGCCTTAACCGACAGGCACCGTCCTTTCGAGCCGTTCTGAGCCATACCTCGTCATCTTCGAGAGAAAACAGCCATTGTAAAGCGGGCTCCAGACATTTCGTCCCCTTCTTCCTGTTCTTTATCCATTTATCTATTTCACGCCCTCAAATCGGCATCCTCGTCACGCTTGAATCTTAATCCATCTCTATCATTCTTAGCATGCTCAAACTCATCTCCATTCATTCTTGCTTCTCGTTGGAGGCTGTTCCCATAGGATCACCGTGCCTCCGACTTTCTTCTTTGACTTTATACGACCAAATCGCCCTCTCCACAAGTCTCTGATTTCTTCCCATTTCACGACCTTCATTGGCCATCGCTTAACTCTGCTCAGCGCTATATCACCGGGCCGACTCGACAATTATTCTTCCAAAAATAACTTTTCTCACGCCACCTCCACCACTTTTGATCCTTCTTCACAATGTCGACTCTGGCAGAATTCAACCCATTGCTGATAATTGCAGCGATCAGCCAGCGCCTTCTTGCTCCAAACTTGACCTCTAAAATAGACAAAATCAGCAATTTTCCCATCGGGGCCGGAGGGAATGCCGACGTCTACTACTGTGTCCTCAGCGATGGCTTGGTATGTCTACCTGACCCGGAAAGATTCCTAAGCTAATCAGTGATACCAGAATGCGGCCCTCAAAGTTTACCGAGTCATAAGCGATCCTCAAAAAGCATTCAAGGTTTTGCTCTCTCCTCTTGTATCATGTTTTCTCGTTCAACTTTCATAGAATTTACAAAAAGAGGTCTCTGTTCTGAATCGCATTCCAGCCCACTCCAATATCGCAGAGATATATGGCGTCTCAGTGGTTGGCCCAGGTCGACCTAGTTTGGTGTTGCGTTGGTACAACGAAGGAAACGCTTCGAACTACTTGAATGGAAAAGATTTCAACACCAAGTTGGCGGTCGTGCGTCTATTTTCGGATCTTTCTTTGTCGCGCTAACTGATTCTAGATTCGAGGTATCGCTCGAGGTATTCAACATCTACATTCTTACGGAATCATACATGGTGATCTGAAGGGAGTAGGTTTGCTGCTTTCATTCACAAACCGCTGTCTGATCAAGTTCAGACCAATGTTCTCATCAAGGATGATGGCCGGCCTGTCCTTTCCGATTTCGGTCTCTCAATGATAATGGACCATAGCACTGGTTTTACCACGTCGTCGCCTGCAGCCTCTGTTCATTGGCTAGCGCCAGAGGTCTTCGTAGCGGTCGAGCAGGAACAACATCCCCAAGGAAGTCGTTCGTTCGCTGCTGATATGTGGGCTTTAGGTTCGACCGTTTACGAGGTCAGTGTTCTATCTATCATCATTTCAATCGAGACCAACTCGTTTTCGTCGCAGCTTCTTACAGAAAAACCTCCTTATGCTGACCTCGGAGGTCACTTCCACGCGATATCGCGTCGTGTTTGTGCTGGCAGGACACCGCTGCTGGATACCGACTATAATATCCACAACCACCCTGCCATTCGAAACCTTTTACTCGAATGCTGGTCACAAGATCCTTCTGCTCGTCCGACCATCAACGAATTCATTCACCGGTTCCCTCGCTCTCTACCTTGAAGTCATCTGCCATCTACATATCCATCTTTTCCCCGATCGCACTGTACAGCCTCGCTCGATACTTCTTCATCTCTCATCGCATCCACGTATTTATACAACGTAAATGTATACTGGTCGCCCAGCATGTTCTTTTCTTCGGTGTACGGTGAGCGAGATCTACAGGAAGACAGCTATCTTGAAGATGCCACAGTGGATTTCAGGTTTTGACGCTGGACGTCGTGGGCTCATAGATCATCAGATTGGGTATACGAAAGGAGCTCGTACTTGATTCCAAGATATGTCGATGGTTTCAACCGTTTCGCCCAGGAGTTCATCATACATTATTTGTCGCTTAGCTCTGTATGCTTAGTCGTATAAAATCTCAACTCAGATTTTCTCGCATTTACAAGTCTCTCCTGACCATCACCTTCCTCTAATGGCCCCACCTGTTTCCTGCTCTGTGAGTGTCATTCTTAGTTTGGGATTGCATCGGTAATGGGTGAACTCGAAAACTGAGGTGCGTTTTGTTGCATTCGATTTTATGGGCTAACGACTCGGAGGATGGCCTGTGGTCTGCAATACCTCACGAATCGTCGTGCTGTGATGGTTTTCTTTCCGTGCTATCGAATGTTTTATGCTCGCTGTCGATCGTTTAAAGAAATGTATTCATGTTTAGTTTTGTACTTGAAAAAAAAAAAGGCCAACGGCTCGGAGTTCGGCCCAGCATCAGCGCGAGCGCGATGCACGTGCACAATACCTTGATTCAATACCTCGTCGCCCTGGATGCCTCCGAAGAGAAAGAATGGCCAAGAAGCTGATGACGGACCGACCGGACGCGAACGAAAAAAGGCCAAGATAGCAAATGCAAGAACTATCGCGGTTCAATTTGCACCAGCTCCGGCCCAGAACCCTGTGGCAGGACCTTCCAGGCTCGCTCCCTCTACTGAAGGTCCTTTTCACTCTCTGATGAAACCAATTTTATCCTCACCTCTCCACAGGAATGCAAGGTCTACCGGGAGCCATTGATGTAGAAAAGTTTGCAGAGGTCTGTTCAAATCGACCGTTTTGCTCCTTTCTTGGCTCATATCTTCCCAGTCTCGCGCTTTTGAAATAAATGCCATGCAGAATGCCATTCAATCAGCCAGGTCTTTTCACATTCCTCCTTGTCTACCAGTAGCTCATCTCGAGTAGTTCGAGTTCCACCCATCGAGCCTGGCAGCTTCTACCTCGACATCTCCGCAGAAGAGCAGCTAGTCATGACGTTCGCCGAGTCCCACTTCGTCTACGTGAAAAGGCCAAGGCTGAGGTGAACAATATACAACACCTCAAGAAGCATGGTCGTTGATCACCCCTAGATGGATCCCTCGAAAAAAGCCAAGCGGATACCGAAACTTGGAAAGACGAAGAGAATATCAAAAACAGAGCTATTCAGAAAGCGGCAACGTGAGTTCTCTGCCTTCAATGATTGGCATCCTCAAAGTTGATCATACGCAGGGGAGAAAACCTGGCTGGAAACCCACCTATGGCACGCGAAACGAATGAAAATGGCAGATATGTGGGGTTACCGTCTCGTGAGTGCTTCATGGACTCTTTGCCAACCTTACCAAAGTCTTTAGGCTGTCCAACCAACAGAAAAATCGTTTCGGCCATCGCATCGAGCCTCGGTTCATGGATCCATCATTCACGACGCTTCATATATGTCTTTGATCGAACTCAAGGGTCCAGAAAACGCCCTCAAAGAAGTCCTGGAAGCCTGCTGCGATCCCCAAGGTCCCGGTCCTGGCTCGAAGCGGTACCAATATCCCTAGCCGTCTTGAAGCTTTTGCTGAATTGAATCAGGTATACTCATGGAGCCCGAACGCTTGATTCTCAGTTGTACAAACCTGGTTGCTATCCTTTCGACCTCGTTGGCCCCATCACGGTCATTTGGAGGCCGACTTGCTTGCTCCCTGATCTTTCACCCCCCGACGAACCTTCAGAGACGGTTTCAGAGGACCCTGTTATTCCGACGACTGGCGCCACGAAAAAACGGACGCGTAGAGGAGCAAAGCCAATACCAGACGATTCGAGGGTCGTTTGGGTCCGCTGTCATCCCTCCTTATTCGACGATATATTTTCGACTCTGCAATCGAGCATCTCCACTGTACTCGACGCTGCGAAAAGGACAAGTGGTTCTGATATCGAGGTTGAACTTGGAGACCTTCGTGGACAAGTCAATTCATTCGATATCATGGGTCCAAAGGCTAGTCAAGTGTTGAAAGGTGTTCTGAACCCCGTCGGTCAAGATAAGAGAGAAGAGTTCAGAAAGGTTAGTGCAATGTCACTGGATCTCAAAGCCTGCTAAAAACTGGAACAGTTTTGGTCTGCGCTTACCGACCTTCAAACCTCTGCATCTGTACCTCGTGGGATGATCATTGGTGCTACGGTCCACGATCCACGTCTCAAGTAAGGTCAAAAGCGTTTTTTTACTTTTCGACAATCTCAATCCTTTGCTAGATTCCCTCCCAAGAATGCAAAGGCCACTGTATCAAATCTAGAGCAGATGCCGCCTGCAACTCCAACGTTTCCCTCAGCTGCTCTCGCACAGAGCGATATCTGGAGCGAAGCCACTAGAACCCAGCTGAAAAATCCTCGTTTCAAAAAGAAGGATCTCGATGAAAGACGCTCAAAGGTACGATCTTTATATCGTCCAAAGCATATTCAGCTCATCCGTCTCCAGTCATTAATACCCGGAACACATCTGACCCCTTCTCGACAGGATAACCGCATCCCAATTCTTCTCATACAACGATCATTGGAGTCGTCAGACTCTGGCGATACAGGCATTCATGGGTGGACCGTCATGATCCCTGCTGGCTGGTCCATGGCCTTTTTTCCATCATTAATCTTCACTGGAACACGCGTCGGCGGTCAACGAGAATGTCAAACCCAGTCATTCGAGGCAGGAGCTCCTTATTTCCCTCGCGATTATCCGACCACTTCTCGTTACAACGAATATGCTGAATCAACGGCTAGTCAGGACAAGGACCTCTGGAGCCGCAAACCAGCGTCGAAGAGAGTGAACTATGAGAAGTTGAGAATCAGAAGTCCATGGAAGCCGGATTGGGACGTGGTTTTGGGGTTGAAATCAGCACCAGCACCTTCGGGAGACTCGACAGATGAAGACTTGCTCACGACTCAGCGAGAAACCGAACCAGTATCCGTCGTTGTTGCCCTCGATCCTTCGGTACGACCATGGTTGCTTCAAGGCCCAGATATTACCAACCTGCTGGCCAACATGACGCGTTGGTCTGGCTCCGCTGCTGTTCTACTCGAAGAGCTTAACAAGCTTCGCAACAAACGAAACATTCCTCCAATAGAAACTCGTTTGCGAGATGATGTTCTGCGGAGCGCACTGATCAACGTCAAGGTCAGCATGTTAACCAGAGGGTCTCCTGGTGACTTGGCCGCCATTTTCGGGGTGCCAGATGATGTCGTTCAGCGCTGGAGCCAGAAAGCTAAGCAGAAAGGGATCGAACTCGCAGAAGAAGAGGAATCAGAGGTTTGTGCGCCTAAACTGTCATTTCGCTTGGGACTGATAAAATTGTGCTCAGTCATCGGATTCTATCCCTCCACCAGAGCAGATCATTGGATATGTAACTTCGGGAAACTTTTCGCTAGCTCGAGGAGAAGGTTTCGCTATTGGAGCCATCGCAGTAGCAAAGCTGCTGGAACTGTATCAACAATCAGAAAGGTGCATTATTTGAGCAATTGTTGCTTTCAACACTCAACTCGAATCTAGGATCTATCCGAAAGCCCAGCGACCATTTCTTTTTGTGCTTATACGGGACCGGGATGGACAGCGCTGTCGAGCTGCAAATGTTCAAATATGTTGTAAAAGTTGAATGCACATAATCTTTGTATCCAGCCAGCAACTCCAGGATTAGCAGAGAATATTTCTGGTTCAGCAGTGGCGACCAGCGCTCCTGGGAAAGACTTGGCATGAACCAGTCTTTTTAAAGAAAGTTAAACAAGCGTCGCCAAGGAAACAAGGCGGCCGAAAGATAATCTTTGATCAGCAGTCTTTGATCTAGAAGCAGCCACAGGAAAAGCTGAACGAGGATCGCAGTCGGATGAACATATTAAACGTTGTGCTGAGTTTCTAGCAACCTTTCGAATCGAGTTGGTCGGACAAGACATGTCATCTACGAAGGAATCGAGTTTTATAATAAAAGTTGATACTAATGCAATAATTATACTACATTGCTGTTCTTCGTTCGACACAGTCTGGCGAAATCTCAGAGTGCTCGGAGTCTATATGTTGATGATGAAGTCGGATATGGTATTTTTCCGGGCCCGAAGCGGCCCATGTAACCTTGGTACAGTGTCTCGCGCTACTAATTAGAAATAATCCTTCCCAGCCTCCCCGTATCGGTACCCCTTATCATCAAAGAGCAAAGACAAAAAGACACTAATAACTTGAATTGGAGAGTACCTGGTTTGGAAAGACCAACATCACTGAAGTAGTTTTTCAAATCTATGTATTTCTGGAATGTGAGGGGACATATCATATTGCTGGCTCTAATAGAGCTGATGGTGATTTGTTGCTGAAAGTTTGGTGCATTAGAGTTGTTTCATGTAAGGTGAGATCATGAAAGGAGTCTATATGTATGGATGATGCTAGACTGCACCGAAATATGCAAATTCTATGGGATCGTAAAACATGTGAATCGTGCTTTGATGGCACTACCATCATTAATCAGTCTCCGTTCGCGTGACAATCGTGTCGGCGTCGGTGGTGTCTTGGGAATGTAGGTTTGCTGCTCTGGTATCGCAGGTGGAGGTGCCAAATCACAACTGGCGCTTTTGACAGGAAGGTGAGGAAGTACGATGATGTGGTTCAGAGTTTGCTGATTCGGAGAGCTTCGAAGGTGAACAGTCCGCCTTTGGTGCACCTGCGGCGTTGGTGGCTTGCCAGGAAACAAAGGCAGGCCGTCGTTGAGGAATAATGTGGTGAGTGCTGGATCTTCTAACCACACCAAACTAAGGCCATTTATATCAAGCAAGGCCTCCTCATCTTCCTGGGATGACACAACATCATCAGATTCTTCAGCCAAGTCTGATTGAGGTAAGAAGAATCCATTTCCATCGGGAGAATCAGGTTGCGACGAAAGCGATGGAGATGGAGGATCTTGATCATCTGCTTGGAAATAAAGCCGAATCATCTCATCTGCCCCAACAGTCAAATGTTAGAATATGAGTCAAAAACAAAAAAGAGTCAACTTACCTTCATCGATGGCCAAGCCGTAATGCCTTTTCATCCAGAGCTTTTCGATGACCAAACCAGCCTCGAGTATGCCTTCCTTTACCACACAGTTATTGAAGCTTTGGTCCATGCCTCCTTGTGCTTGGATTCGAGAGGGTGATCCATGGGGCTAGATTGATGGAGTCAGCAACATGTACGAAAAGAAAGACGAACAACATACTCTAGCCTGAGAAACGAGATAGTGGCCAAACTCGTGGCTGACAGTGATCTTCATTGCCGCGGTTACAGCTGCAAGAGAAGCTCGGTGAAGCGGTTCGACTTGAGAATGATCAAAGACGGCGAGATATAAGTCGACTAGAGAGCGACTGATATACAGTCGAGGAGGTTTTAGCGACCGATGGCTTCCACTTCGAACATGGTGGCCGAAGTTACGGATCGCCACCTCGCACTGCTTTCCGTTCACAGTGTCCACGGCTGGAAGCAAAGGGCTGTGGAAATTGGACGGCGCCCGAGGAAAGACGGCCGAAGAAATGATTTCGGTTGGTTCTTCCAAGAGAAACATGTTGGCCATAGAGGTGCCTGGCTTGTAATCCGAGATGAGGAATATAGGAGGGAGTTTTTGCCGAAAGGAATTCTCGAGGTTTTTAACATCGAACTCTGATGGTTCGCTGGCCAGATCCCAGTTACGCAAAGCAACAGGCGCGAGAATATCCGCACGGCCGCCATAACCAAACGCAGTCAGGCATTCTGACACGACATCGAGTAAGCTCTTATGGCTTTCAATTGTCGAATCTATGAGGTGCGCCATGGAGGTGTCCTTACTGACGAGGTACAATTTCGTTTGCAAACGGCGGGGTGTGGCCGCGGACACGTCTTTCAAGAGTTTTTCAAAGTCCAGAGCTACATTCAATTGTCAAATCGTCGACAGCATATCCTAGCAAACGTACCCGAAGTTTCAGACTCGAATGCCATGTGCAGCTCAAAGTCGTCATGGACATTATCTCTCTTTGCACTGTTGTGGAATTTAATGCCTCGGTCATGTCGACAGCGACATCAACTCACATGAGAACCCTGTAAAAAATAATATAAGTAGGCGAGGTTGATGGCGTGAGGAGAGACTTACCAGTGGGTGAAACGATACGCAAAGTTGTCTACCGGCATCAAGCATATCGGCTCTGTAAAATATTGAGTTGAAGTCCGAGTGATATATCGACAGTCATACTTTGCAATATCGGCGTTTGGCCTTGAGCGTGATTCTCAAAGAGATGGAGACTCTTGGAAGTCACTGCGGTGTAAGATTAGAAGCTGTCATTGGCCCAAAGAAAAGGACGAACCTTGAACTTCAAATGTTAAACCTATGGGACATACGTGATGGGAGATGGAGGTAGCGGCCGACGTCAGGTGGAATCGTCCAAGGACTTGCTCTGTAGAAGGAGGAGACAGCTTGAATGGGCTCCCTGGAAGAAACTGAGTCATGGTTAAGAGAAAGATTGAAAAGGGGTTGAAGCTCGGAGCGGCCGATGTCCGTCACCGGGAATGTCTCAGATTTGTGGACCACGATCGGAGATGGAAAAACGGGTCGTCCGACAATCAGAAGGATCTAGCAAGCCTCGGCGAACCATCAGGTCTGCTATAACGATACATTAACAACCAGGCCGGAAACAAACAGTAACTATTGCAGGAAAGATGGTGTTTTAGTACAACAAAACAAATAGCGAGAAACTCAAGGAGTTATCTTCCACTTGTCCACGACAGCTTGCATCAGCCGTCCCATATCCTGTCTCGCCTGCTTCTTCGCGCTTGTCGTTATACCCTCTAGAGCGTCCAATGCACCTGGAGACGTTTGCAAGGGATCAAACTCTAATAGATGACCGTCTTTGGTGGAGATGGTGACTGAATATGACCGGGCCAAGGAAGGAAAAGGCATCGCTGGATTAGGGCGTAAATCCATGGTAGATGCTGGCCTTGTCGGCGTGATATCTAGAGAATCAGGTTGTGTTGATTCGAGCTCAAATGAAGGTGGAGTTGTCGCTTGAGAATTTGTCCGAGAATGTGTTGTGGAAGAATCTTGGGTGGAAGAATATATGCTGGTCTGTGACACCGTCCGAAGATGAGCACCTTCGGGGACGACATGAGTCGCAAAAGAAGGATCTCGGCGAACATTTATCGTGCTCTTCGTTCGACGAAGCGTCTGGCTCGTAGTAGATGTTCCACCTTTCCCATCACCCAATGCACCAGAAGCAGCAGCAAATACGTTGTGAGATCCACCCTTGTTGTCATCCTTGAGTGGATATCGTGGATAAGAAGTGGTCTTGGAAAGCGCCGGATTGAATGTCGCGGAAGAAGGGACGCGTTGTCTTAGTGAGGCATCACTCGCTTTAGAAGCAAGCGTCTTGGCAGGTGAAACAGGACGTGGAAGAGTGCGATTATTGGGGTTTAATGAGCTGTTGAATGGAGGTCGCATTTTCTGAGGGCTTGGAGATGAAGGAGCACTTCGTCCCTGTAAACTAGAGTCAACAACGAGCTTGAAACGATCCAGAAGGAAGGCACCTTTGCGTCGCTGGACGCAAGCAGCCGTGCCCTTTGGACGGTGCCAGGTCCAGTCGAAGATCCAGCCAATTTGTTGGGAGACGGTGGCATTGTACGTGCTGAAGAAATCCTTTGAGTGATTTGAAATGGAACAAAAAGAACTGGGACTTGCCTGACTTGGTTATTCGAGAAATCTCTGGATTCGAGCCAGACGTGGACATCTCGCCATCGGTTTCTTGACTCTCAACCCATTTCCTCTTCCTGGTGCTCTTATCAATCTTCTCTAGCGCATCTTCTCCCCGTTCGCTCACAAATTTCGCCTTTTGGTGTCCTCTGACCGCAGCAGGGACGCTGCCATTGTACAAGTTGCCAAAATCGCGCATGGTCATATTTCGAACGGCCTTTGGAATATAGCTGAGGGATGTTTCTTGGGTCATTCGAAAGTTCTCGAGGCGGTCTTCCAGCTCTCGCTTGAACTGAACGACACGGTGCGCGACTGTATCACAATAATTTAGCTTTATTACAATGTAAATAAGGAGACCATACCCTCAAAGTTGAGATTATTGATGAGCTCTATTTTCTCCTGCTCAGTGTAGAGTCTGCCGGAATGTGAACTGTTCATCTTGAATCGTTTGTCGACGTCGTGCTTTCAAGTGGAATCAACAGAGTTTTGGTCACGTGGGCTGCCGCGGTCCGCGCCGCCGACCTGAAAAATTCTTTTTTTACATTGCCTGATCAGCCCATTTCACTTCCCTACATCATGGCTGCTAAAAGAAAAGATGTCTACATGGTTATTGGTGGCAGTGGTTTTGTTGGACGACACATTGTTCAACAGCTCCTTGACCGCGGCGACAATGTTTCCGTTTTCGACATTGTACAGCGATACCACGATACACCTTTTTATTCTGGAGATATAAGCGTGCAGGAGCAGGTTTCTTTAGCTCTCAGAAAGGTCAGTTCCATTATCTTCAACTTTTTCTTGCTCAAGCAGCTTCCAGAGTGGTACGACCTGCATAATACATACTGCTTCGCCTCCAGCAACTCTGGGCGACACTGCTATCTTCTGGAAAGTCAACGTGGATGGAACAAAAGCTATTATTGCTGCTGCTGTCGAGACTGGTGTTCGAAAACTCGTCTTCACGAGCTCTGCTGGTGTCGTGTTTGACGGCAGTGACCTTGTCGGGATTGACGAGAGACTGCCTGCGCCTGAAAAGGCTATGGATGCATACAACGACTCCAAGGCAAAGGCTGAGGAAGTAGTGTTGGCTGCTAACGGAAAAGGTGGTCTCCTTACTGTCGCACTGAGACCTGCTGGGATTTTCGGGTCAGTATGTTTACCTGGTGTCTTTCGTTTATGCTGACCTTCAATCAGCCCTGGAGACCGCCAAGTGATGACTGGCCTCTACAAAGTCTACGAAAACAACCAGATCCACTTCCAAATCGGAGACAACACCAACATGTTTGACTGGACGTATGTCGGAAATGTTGCTTATGCACATCTTCTGGCTGCTGACAGACTCGACGAGCCACCTCCTGCTCCTCCATTGGATCAAGATGAAAAGGTCGACCTCAACACTTTACCGCAATTAACACCTGCTGAGCAAGACTTGATTGGTTATCCTTTACCTCCAATCGAATTATCGACTGGACACCATCGTGTTCCAACCTCGAATGCGAGACCATTAGGTCCTTACCTCGATCTTCCTCCAAATGGCGAGAAAATTGCGGCCGCATTCACGTCAGATGAGCCGGTGGACGAACCGCGACCAATAGCTCGAACTCGCTTCGACCCACTTTCAGCGCCAGCTCTCGCTCGTTCAAAGGTCCAAAATCCCGATAAATCACCTCTACAAGTCGCCGGTCAAGTCTTCTTCATTACCAACGGAGAACCTTGCTATTTCTGGGATTTGCCGAGGATGATCTGGCACGAACTCGACCAGGTAATGCCCGGTCGAAAGCAAAAGGGCAGAATCACTTTGAGCAAGACCATTGGCCTCGCTGCTGCCACTGGAGCCGAGTGGTATGGATGGTTGATTGGAAAAGAGCCCAGTTTCACGCGGTTCAAAGTCACCTATAGCTGTGTGAATCGATGGCATAATATCGAGAAAGCTCGTCGTGTTCTGGGCTACGAGCCTCAAGTAGGAATACAGGAAGGCGTGGTGCGGATGATTGAGGTGCGCCATTTTATTTTTACTTATTGCTTCATCCAACCTCTAAATTTCCTCTTCAGTGGTGGAAAACCGAGTATGCTGCAGGGACACATACAACAGCACATTAATTATTTGCTATATATACCCGCTTTTCAATAGCTTGCATACTTGTCATCTTCGGGAAAATCATCACTGCATCGCGTCCAATAATCCATCCCGCCATTGGTCTGCAAATTCATCAATGCTGCGACCATTACCGATGCTCAGGGCTTCGAATGGTATCATGTTGTGTTGGTGAGCTGGAGCATTGGAATTGGCAAGAGCATGCGCTCTGGAATCGATGACCCGAAACTCTGCTGGTGTATCCACCGGACCAAGGAAAATTTCGAGCAGCTCTTCGTACGTAAAAAGTAGTGGATCGGTTCGTGGAGAATAAGGGTTGAAATCAACAACGTGAGCTCGAGAAAGGTCGCGGGTAAGAAGGATGTCGAAGACGTCTTGTACGGTTCAGCACTGAAATATCCGCGAAAACAACCACTCACAGTCCTCGTTTGCATCCCATTTCTCTCGGATTTTGTTTTCCCAGAATTCCATCACTGCCGTCAATATACTTGTTTTTGTCTCCGAATCGTTCAAAAAGTCGTAGTAGTTGGTATCGCGTTGGGAAATACCTGAACAGATGGTTAGAGAGGTAATTGAAGACCGTAAAACATACCGAGCAAACGATGCTGTCTGACGAAGCACCGCAACTCTCGACTTCGGTCGATTTCGTACCACTTGCGCAGAACTAGTTGCAGATCGTATTGGACTTCTGACTCCTCGGGTTCGCAGCCATCGAATACAGTGTCTATACTGAGATCATGGTTCACGAAATCTGATGACTTGAGCAGCAGATACACGTCCGCCGGTGAGGTACATTTCAAAGGAGATCCAGCTGCCAAAACCCACGAAGCATCCTAAAAGATCTCTTCAAGACATTTTTGTGCAGCGCAAGCCCGACAGGAACTGACCTTTGGAGACGAAAAGTTCAGCTTTGGGAATACAGCGCCATACTCTTTGACGCAAGCCCGGATCTGTTCGTCTAGCTCGGGAAACGCGAATTTCGGAGCAGTGGGTGAATCTGGTTCATCGTCTTCGTCGTCCGACAATGAGCTCTCTGCAGGCCTATTTTTTTATTGAGTTTAGGCCGTCTGGACAACAAGGATGTCGACAGACACGTCTTCTGAGCCTTCTGGGACAAATATACTGTCTGCATCCAGATAATCGCGAAATTGTTTCGATAAGGGTGTTATTGTTTTGGACTTGATGCTGATGCTGGAGAATTTAGGATACCAGGACCCGAATTGAAATGCGAGGATGTATGATCTTGTCTGAGGAGGAAAAGCAGTCATTTTGGCGCGTGACTGCCAACTTGCCTTGGACTTGAAGCTCCAGGGTTTCTGCAGCGATTTGGATATTCAGCTTTGAGAAGAAGATCGCAGAGCTTCATCCATTGCATGCGATAGTAATTCCATAAAGCGCCACAACTTGTCCAGCGTCCATATTAAACCTACCAGCCGATCCAACTGTTTCATGAGTCAAGTACCGCGAGACCCAATCAGGTATCAGTCACCACCCTGTCTTCAGGTCGAACAGCAATAAAAAATGAAGAACAAGAAAAGCTAGATGGTGGCCAACATTGTATACAGTACATTGTAATTTGCGCTTTGGTCTTTTTGCCACAATACTCGACATCGCCCTAGCTTGGCTCCCACAAAGGCCCTCAATATACAATACGCGTAATAAAAGCTGTCCGAATTTGTGGCCATCCTTGTTTCAGAACATTAAAGACAAGAAAGGAACAAGACCGTCGGGTCTTGTCTTGAATAAAAGGCTGTTGTTGCCGAGACAACGAATGGTGGCCATTTGTTCTGGTGTGCGTCATAAAAGGCGGCTCGTTAGAAATGAGAAGAGCAAGAACAGACTTCAACCTACATTCCATTTCATTTCACGACATGACAGCCAGGAATGAATCCACGGCTTTCACGACCATCCCCCTAAACAAGGCCGAGACCATGTCAGCTTCCTCTACAACCAAAGTCGAGTTCACGTCGGTTCAAGTCGAGTCCAGCTTCGGTGTCGAGTCCACTTCGATTGGTCTTCTCTATGTCTTGAGTTTGATCTGGGCAGGAGCTATGGCCGTTGGCTTTTTTGCTGTTTTCAATGTCATAGGGCACCTTGTCCTATCGCACCAGCATCCAGAATACGCCATAAGTTCACTTGGGAGCTCAGCCGCAGTCGGCGCGGTCGGTGGATCCATGCTCGTCACACTGGCCATATTTATCAACCTTTGCCCTTGGTGGAAATGCTGCACATGTTGCCAGCTAGAACCATCCTCGACGATCGGCTCCTTCTGCGGTGCGATAGTCGCTACAGTCGTCGCAGATACCATTGGTTCAGCCGTATTACATGCGACCGGACACAAGGTGCTGGATATTCGGCATTCGATTCTTGAAGGACTTGTGGGAGCAGGGATTGTAGAAGGAGGAATAGCGGCAGTGGTCGTAGTGACAATGTGTATAGGGGGCGGGATATTGTGCTGTTGTACCTCCAGGAAGAGCTTGGACGCTGACGATATCATGATGGTTTGATTCTACTCTATGCACGAACTTTTATGTCTTGCGGCGAATACTATGTTCTTCTCTTGGACTTTCCAATCGCGGTTCTGAGAAAAAGTGTCAGCCGAGTGGCTCAGGAAGAAGCTAGGTTCGATGGATCTCATCGAAGCGAATGGAAATGAAAGAGTCTTGTAGAAATGTTCTTGAATTATATTACTGTGGAACTTGAGCACCCCTCAGCGAAGAATTCGAAAACGAGACGGACCCTAATCTGAAGCCGTTCTGGGAGCAATCCCAAAGTCAGGTCCTGGATATCCATTGCTAAATGGCGCGTCAAGAACGATAAATTCCATATCGTAACTAGTTGCAGCTACAATATCTTTTGCATGGCGGCAATAGAAAGCGCACAGAAGGGAACATACGGATCTGGAGGTTGGAACAGTGGCATCCTGGCTTGTGGTCGCAATGGGGCGCCAATCGAAATGGCCGCGGTCGAGGATAGAATAGCGCTACAGGCCTCTTATTATACACAATACATTGTCATTTTCTGTCAAATAATTATCACGAATAATGGAGCTGAACAGGCCACGTACCGTTGAGATACAATATGGCCACCGGTGCCAGGCATTCCTGTCTGGTCACTGACACTGTTATCCTCGGGCTCTCGCTGCTGTCTCATAAGCTCATAAAAACTGCTCCAGAGTGTAGCAATCGTGTCGTATTCCCGTGTCATCCCGAGAACTTCTTCCAGCTTTCGATTTAATCCATTGGTTGAGGACAAAAGCTCCTCGAAGCCCTAGAGAACAAATGTCAGGATACACTCAGTCAAGACAGTGATAGACTTGCGGTTGTTATATCTCGAGCAAGGCGATCGCGCTCTCTCTCGAAGAAGGTGGAATCGTCGTCCATTACGCGTAAACAAGGAGCTGATGGTCACGTTCAGAACTTGGACTCTTCCTCCTGCATTCAAACAGCATCTACGTATGATCTTTCTCAACCCATCTCCTTCGGAGATTAACAGTGGTCGCGCGGGATAGGAAGGAAACAGATTTGGCCACTTGATTCTGCGATTCTAGTCTTGTTGCCAGTCTGTGATACAAATCAAGTTGTCAAAGTACAATGTAACGATTGTGGTGTAGTCTGCAATGTTTTCCAAAAGCAGTCCCATCATTCGTCGCCAAAGTCGTCTTCCGTGAATCCTCCAGTCGATAATGGAAGGAACTGAACAACATCATCGTCCTCCGATACTCCAATATCACGTTCATCGCCGTCCGAATGAGGAACAAGAAAATCCAGACATCCCCGACTACATCCTCTCCATTTCACTGGAATTGCTTCTCCAATTCTACAACCAGCGACACACGATTCCCAGCTAAATGCCTCTTCTGCATGCATCACAAAGATGCCCGCTCCTGGAGATACTTTCGAATCATGGAGTGGGTTTGGACATTTCCCGATGCCTGTGACCTCGAAATAGTCAGACCGACCAGCTTGGTGACCTATAGGCTCTTCCTCGTCGACATAGACCGAACCAGGGTCGCATGCATCCAGGACACTGTGAATCGCAGGCGGAATCCTGTGACGAAATCGCTTTTTGTCGGGTGGAGGGACAGGATCTTGGCATTCGAGCGGTGTTTCGTAGGCCTGCCTTAGCATCAAAGGTCCACCGATCGACGAAGGGCTTAAGAGCTTCCGAAGACATAGCTCAAACAAGGAAATGACCCGAGGAAAAAGGTGCGTAAAGGTCGATACTTGGCGTGCAGAGGTAAGAAATGAAGGTGAAGTTGGTTGGATGAATGGATTTGGAATTACGACCAGTCTTTCAATCGACATTTGCATCATCTCTGCTGGCAAGTAGACGAGTCGGTTTTGGGCAATGTTTAACGTCTGGAGATTCGAAAGGCGCGCGATTTCCGGCGGAATTTCAGTAAGCGCGTTGTTTCCTAAAGACTGGTGAGTTGAGATATGAATGCGAAACAGGCTGTACCAACTCAAAATCAGGACCGTCAACTTGGCCAAATCGCACAGTGACACTGGCACCGATGTCAAGTTGTTGGATGATAAATTCAATGAGAGTTTATCTCTGGGAAAGTGTGCTGCTCGGCCAGAAACACTGGCTACCCGCGAAAAAGTTGAGCGACTGCCATCGTGGTTTCTGGGTTCCGTGTTCGTCCTTTTCAGAGAGCGAAGTGTGATATCGGAGCACAGAGTTGCTTCCTGCTCATCTGAAGTCACGAAGAAGCGCTGCAGGTCGTCAATGACATTGTTGGGGATCGAGGTCATGCCATGGTCCCTTGAATCTGTTACACTTTTGACCAAGGATGAGGAAAAAGGAATCTCACGACAAGTCCAGATAACCATTGGAGTTATTGTACATTTCCTCAATCTTCTCGTCCCATATCCTGGCTTCTTCAGCTTCCTGGTCTCTGGCAGCATCTGGTGACAAGGTGTAAGGACTTGGTGGATCATAGTTGACTGTACGGAACTTTTTGGGCTGTGTAGGAGAAGCAGGAGGTGAAGCAGCAGCTCGCTTCGTATTCTCTCGTTTGTCACGATCATAGTCGGGAGGTAATTTTGTAGACTTTATGTACCCTGAAAACGGATGCAATATGGGGAAGTAGTCATTGTCGAGATGATGCTCTGAGACTGGCGATAATGGAGGCGACGACGAGGCCAACGTTTGAGGAGACGACGGGGGAGAGGATGAGGGCGAGGAAGCGCGAGCTACTCGCGACATGGTCGGCTTGGGAGAGAGAGCGAGACCTTGAGAAGTAAACCGGCCTGTCACAAGGTTGTGACTGACGCGTGGTCGTCGCGTCAAACTTGAGTCGAAGACTCGAACTAGAACAGTTCAGAATGGCAGTGCTCAATCGCTCTCTTTCCAAGATCAAAGTATTTATCAATTCGAGACCAAGATGCCCTTTCTGCAGACGTCTATACAGTTCCAACCCCTTCTATTTCTCAATTTCGATGCCAGAGTCACTGGTCGTGTCGGTGAATACAGGTCGCATCTTGGCAAGACCGTATGCATTTTTGAAGAACACAACATCGCCTTCGTCCTCGACAAACTAAAAAGATACAATAAGCTTACGGTCAGCGATAGACAGTTTTTGAAAGTTACCTTGCATTCTCTGTAGACGCGGTACATCTCAGCCCATCCGCCAGCCCCACCGTCCATGTTGCCGATACCTTTCTCGGTAAGGTGCTTTTTCAAAGCTGCACTGGCTTCCCAGCTAAATTCGGAAATGTCAATCAAATGTTCGGTTCAAATGAAAGCGACTCACGCGTTGTAATGAGGAATCTTGCTCGAGACATGATGCAAAATGTGGGTCTCTGAGATACCGTTGGTGGCATGGGCTCCGATCCATTTCATGACAGGTCCAAGATCAGCAAGAAGGTTTCGGTCCATGGTTGCCAAAGCGCCTCGAGGGAAAGTAAACTCGGGAGCACGGTAATGCGGCAGAAGAGGGTCAGTGTGCTGCAGGAAAGTGATCAAAACCAGCCAATGGTTGACCCTGATGGACAGAAATCAGTGTAAGAAACCTCGTTGGAGACGACAGACATACCAGAGGTAAGGGACAAGGTAAGTTCTGAAAACTTCCAAGAAGCCCTTGGAGTGGATAGCGACTCCAATTCCACCAATCCAAAGGAGCATACCAATGTTGGAAATGACGACCTGGGCATGATGATGCGGAGCGAACATAACAGCCTTTGGAGTAAAGTCTGATGTCCTGTCAGATCTGGAAAGATATATCAACAGGACAATGGCTCACGGTTAGTTCCCGGGGGGTAGCGACGTTGACCAGAGGCATTCATCCCAATGTATGCAGGCCAGCCAGCAAGCTAGAACCTTGTGGTCAGCGTCTGGAATCTCGGCGTGGAGTAAAACAATACCAGATATGAGAAAAATCCGAGAGTAGCACCAATTGGAGAATCACCCAAAGCCTCCCACATCTCTTTTTTGACCTCGGCAGACACTCGGGCTCCAAGACGATCTTCCCGAGAGCTATCGAAAGGCCTCAAGCCAAGCTCTGAGCGAGTACTGGGGACAAAGACCTGATCCTGCGTCATATGTCCAGTCGATGCATGGTGTTTTCCATGAGTAATGCGCCAGCTGTGATACGGGACTCCGAGGCTAAAAAAAAAATCACATGTAAATTCTCTTTTTTGCGAAAGCGAGTTGCAAAACGACATACCCAGAATGAAGAACCCAGCCAACAAAGTTGTTGATCGTCTTTGATTCGGAGAATGCCTGATGACCACATTCATGTCCAACGACCCAGAGACCGGTCGCAAACAAGCCTGCCCAGAAACCGTAGAGAGCCCAAAGCGCAAAATGAGCAGCTGGGTACAGCAATGGATGAGGAAGGTCCAATGTATCAATGAGAGGGTTCAGGTAGATTGTCGCCTTGTAGAAGGCTGCAATAACCAGGCCGTCCCAGACGCTTCATTTCTTATCAGTTGAGGTTTCCAGAGACAAGCAAAAAGGAAACTGACATGTAGGTAGACGATCTCAGTGCCGACCGCTTGAAGCAATGAGCCCTGCATAGTCCATTAGAAGAGAAAAAGCTTGCCAGCACGAGCCACTCACGGAATCACGTCCAAAAGCTCTTTAATAGAAAGGTCTGGCACCACAAAGGTGTCCTGCTCGACGACAGTGTCCGTAGCGTCCGACTTCATGATGGTGGAAAGAAAGCAAGCTTCGGTGAGTTCCAGGGGACCGAGGTTTTCAATCGAGAGCGCTGTCAAAAAAGCCTTGGGGTCCGATTTCGGCAACAACCAGGTTTTGGGGAGCGTGACGCGACTCCGATAATGATCACCGACGTATTTCAAGTGCCATTTTACAACAGAAAATAGTACAATTAGATGGTTCTGGTATTAAATCGTCCTTGAATTTCAAGCTAGTTCTGGAAGTCGGGCAGCCAGGCCTTCCAAAAATCCAAAGCCATCCTGCAAGAGTTGGTTCAAAAGAAACGTGGAGATCAAATCAAGTACCTTGGTAATAGTCCGACCAGCGCTACGGTTCGTAACTTTGCAAAAGTCATCGACCATGGCAGCAAGAGCCTTATTATTTCTCGCAAAAGCCACCTCTCGTCTCAGACGTGCTACGACCCCGAGTTTGACATTAGCTGGGTCCAACTCCCGAGACTGCTTGTTATTGGAGCCAGAACTGCAAAATCAGATAAGAAGACAGAGATAAGGATCGATGGCTACACACCGAGTCGGTGCAACAAAGACAGATGGATCGGCCAATTGCTTGTAGAGCGCATCCAAGAAACCAAATCCTTCCTTGGTTAACGTCCGTCCACTGTTCGACTTCATTACTGCAATAAATTCTTTCACAAGTTCGGCGAGCTGAAGGCTATCAGTCGCGTCCGGAGTCCTCTTCGCAAGCTTGTTGAGTTTGTGAGCTTTCGGTGTCACGAAAGGCGGTGGAATGGTATGGTCTGAATCTTCAGACCCACTGCTGATTGTAATGTATTTATCTGAATCAGCTCGTTTCGCGACCTCCTTGGCTTGCAGAATGGCATTCTCGATGTTTTTCCGGTCCCCGAGCACAGCGCGCTGTCCAAGGTCCATATTCTTGAGTCCATTGAGCACTGATTCGATGTCTTCAGGTGGAGGTAGATGACTACGTCGAGGTGCTTTCTTTGTCTGAAAGTACCGATGAGCAAAAGAGAGACATGACTGCAATAAACATTACCTTGGGAGGTGGCCAAACAAATGCATCACTGTCGGGAAACCCTTCTGACGCCGCCAGCTCGCGAAATTCGTCTATCCACTTGCCATAGTCGGGTAATTCCTGGAATTTCAATCTTCGGCAATACCGAAGAAACTCTTCAAACTCGGACGGCATTCCCCTGCATAATTCCTCGGGACGCGTCTTTCGCTTCTCTTCCTTTAGTCGGTCGTGCGCCTCGTCAGTTTTTGGGACGCCATTTCTGGTCCAAGATAGACCACGTGGTGTAAGGAGATGTATGAACATGAGTGCAGCCGCTTCGAGATCGTCGCGTCTCGAGGGAACTGTGATATAATCAGCTCTGCTAAAGAGTAAAGATCCCAATATGCTTACCTCGCCCTTGACAATGTACGCGTACAGAGCTATCACACCATTAGCCGGGATTGGTGAAAAAGGCAGAAGAATCCAACCTGAACCAATAGTTTCCTACGAAATCGCGCTTCTTTCTGCTGTCTGGAATGTGACGACGTGTATAAGGGTCGATAAATCGCTTGGAGAAGCCAAAGTCAATCATGTAGATCGTTTCTTCGTTTGGAGGAAGCCCGATTGTGCAATTTCCGAGCTGGATGTCTCGGTGCAAGACTCCTCTCGAATGCATGAACTCTAAACGAGCTATCTGAGAATCATGAGCGAATACCATACTGAGGAAACAGATACACTCACCAGTTGCATGGCTATACAACAGACACTCCTCAAGTCCATGGTCTCCTTTCCGCTTTTCCTGAACAGGCTGTCCAGACTGGGTCCAAGCAAGTCGATAGCGAGGTAGTCCCACTTGCCAGCTACCCCAGAGGACCACAGATTTGGCATCCCGAGACCGCCTTTGAGAAATAAAAATGAGTATTTTACTGTCAAGAGCGAGATAAAAGCCGACCTTGTAATGCAGGAAAAATGTTTCGTTCGTAGCGGTTTGTGGGGCACTCATGGTTGACATCTTGGACTTTGAGGGCGACTACTTCTCCTGTATGGACATTCTGAGCTTTGTATATGGAGCCTAAAAGAGGTTCAGGACTTGAATCATTTAAGGATTTATGGACGCTTGCCTGAATATCCTGAGCCTAGATTGTCCTGCAGCCACCAATTGCCCACCAGTTGCGGCGGCCGATCTTGAGGCATAGTGCTTGTTGGACGAGGAATTCAATGAGCGCGATTAGTGTGGTGGTAGTTTTGTACAGATGGCGTCCAGATTGAAATAAGATTTGGCTGAAATACTTGTCGTGAAGGTGATTTCAGGGGCTGAATTTGTGGCTAATTGGCAGACATATTAGTTCAGTGTCCTGGGATCAACTGAAATAGGCCAACCAATGTAAATTGCACGCCAAATGCGATTTCGTTGCGGTGCAGACGAAACAGTCAACTTCAACGCGTTTCGTCACATGACGCGCGTGAGTTTTTTTCCGTTGCCTCAGTCTGAACTCGAGCCAATATTTATCTACCATCCTACCACATCGGTATTTTGACCCTCCAGAGACTTCCAGAGACCTCCAGAGTCCAGGACCACACTCTCCGTTATTCCCAGGATTACCGCATGTCTCCAGACCCGTCTGGACCAGCAATCGATCTTCGAATAATATCAATGACATGTCCATGACGCGTTGAAGGTATAAATACCGAGACGCAGCTTATCTCCCTCTACAACCATCATGTCTTCTGAACCAGCCCTAAGGGCGGAAATCGACCGCCTTCAGCTCGAGCTGCATAAATTTCAAGTTGCAGACAAGAGTACCGAAATCACTGTTGGCGCCTATCTGCTAGAGAGGCTCGCTCAGCTCAATGTCACGGCATGTAGATCATCTTTCATGCAAATCTGGTCGCTAACTCTATCTGCAGAGCATGTTTGGCGTACCAGGCGATTTCAATCTTGGTTTCCTTGATTTGGTCGAAGATCACCCTACGATTGATTGGATAGGAAATTGCAACGAGCTCAATGCAGCATATGCTGCAGATGGATATGCTCGTGTAAAACACGACAGCATCGGAGTCGTTCTCACAACGTGCGCAATTTAACTTAATCCAGTGTATCTTCTCTGATCTCTTTCCAGTTTTGGCGTGGGCGAACTTTCAGCCTGCAATGGAATTGCTGGAGGTGAGCTTTCACCACAATTTTCCATTTTCAACCGAATGAAATCGTTGTAGCATTTTCCGAGATGGTGCCTGTGCTTCATATCGCAGGAGTCCCCAGCACAGCTCAACAAAAGTCGAAACCAATGCTTCACCATACTCTTGGTGACGGGAGATACGACGCTTACTCGAAGGCTTCAGAACAGTTCACTGTCTCCCAAGGATATCTGAACAACTCGACTACAGCTGCTGCCGAAATCGACCGTGTACTGACTGATTGTCTTCTCGCGGCCCGCCCTGTTTATCTCACTCTTCCGACCGATATCGTCTACGAAAAAATTTCCTCCGAACGTCTCAAGATTCCTCTCTCCCGAATCCCCCCTTCAAACGACCCAGATACCGAAAACTTTGTCCTCGATGAGATCGAGAAACTTGTCGACGCAGCTGACGGTGATGTTATCATTCTCGTGGACGCTTGTGCTATTCGTCACGATGTACGAGACGAGGTTCTGGAGCTGGCGAAGAAAACTCAGTATCCAGTGTATGCAGCGCCAATGGGCAAAACTTCCATCAGCGAAAGCTACGAGCGATATGGCGGGGTATGTGCTCCTTATCTCGATGTAATGAATTCACTCACGATCTCCAGATCTACGTTGGTTCTCTTACCCATCCCGAAATCAAGGAGAAAGTCGAATCTGCAAAACTCATTCTCTCGGTCGGAGGTCTCCGAAGTGATTTCAACTCTGGCAACTTTACATACTCTATTCCTACAGCTTCGACCGTCGAGGTATGGAGATTCATTGCCCTTGTCATCTGTTTTGTTGACGCTGTTATACAGTTCCATTCTGGCCATACACAAGTTCGGTATTCGATGTACAAGGATATTGGCATGAAGCAGCTTTTGAAAAAGCTCGCTGCCCGACTCAAACCTTCAGCAAACTTGCGAGAAGTCGCTCCATTTATTGCAGCTGTTCCCAAAGAAGATCATGAAGTCATCTCGCACGCCTGGTTTTGGCCCCGTCTTGGAGAGTTTTTCAAGCCCAAAGACGTCGTGGTTGCAGAGACTGGTATGTTTCTCAGCTTCGGAGTCCTATCTTGACTAAATTTTCCTCAGGCACCTCAAACTTTGGCATTCTTGACATTCCTCTGCCGGACCAGTCTGTTTTTTTGGCCCAAATCCTATGGGGAAGTATTGGTTGGAGCGTTGGTGGGTCCTTTGATCTGTTCATTTGACGGTTTGCTTAGTTTCTTCTTCATAGGGAGCACGTTGGGTGCCGCTTTGGCTGCAAAAGCGGTGGGTCTTGGAAGGACAATCTTGTTCGTCGGTGATGGTAGCATGTTCGTCGATCAACTTTATTGTTTTGATTCTCTTCTCATCGTCCATCTAGCCAACTTTCTGTACAAGAGCTCTCAAGCATGATCCGCTGGGACCTCAAACCCATTATCTTCCTTCTCAACAATAGCGGGTACACCATCGAGCGCTATCTCCACGGCAAAGAAAGGTATCTATCTTCCGTCCCATTTGGCATCATGTTAAACATCTGTCTTCAGGAAATACAATGACATCTCGAATTGGTAACTACTTTACCCATTGTCTCGACTTGCTTGCTCAAGTGTTGATTCAGGAAATGGACTTCGCTTTTGACGGTTTTCGGAGACGCTGACGGAACCAAGTCGAAATCCTACACCGTGAACAACAAGACGGAATTGTCGGCTCTACTCGATGACGCGACATTCGCCAGCGCCCAGAAGATCCAGTTGGTTGAAGTTATGATGGACAAGTTTGATGCGCCTCGTGCACTGCAGGAACAAGCGGCTCTCAGTGGAAAAAGCAACAAGTATGTGGCAGTGGTATCTATAGATGTCTGAGTCTCGGGCGGCTGCTGTCTTTGTCCATATGTGATTTGAAGAATCGATAGGAAACCTTGTTGTACCAATAGCTGAATATCAAATTTACTCGATGATGAAATCACCTTGACACCTTGATTTGAAATGTGGTTAAGATTCGCAACAGACAGAGACGAAGAGCGAGAGGGTGGCGGGGAGAGCTCTCAGATCATTGGATACATAAATTTTGACTGTCCGGCCCCTGATAAGCGGGGATAGTAATAATTACCGTTCTATAGAATACAGAGAAAGCTCAGGTCAACTGATCGTATATATTCCAGGTCTATAAAACGACATTAGCATCAGAACAGGGACCATAGTATGACAACATACCTTCCGCCATAATAAGCCCTTATGATCCTTAACTGGTCCTTCGATACCAAAGGCCACTGCAGAAAACCACCAGAAGCAAAGTACAATACTTCCAGCACAGACTCCGAAAGTGATAGTCTTGGTTCTATGCGAGAACCTGCGCGAAGAGAAGATGAAATGGTCGAGGAGATGGGCGAGCATGATGACAGCAAAGTAGAGTGTCGGGAGATAATGATGCAAATAGGTCACTCGGCCCATGATCAAGAATGGTACTAGCAGAGGAATAAGCATCCGAATCGCAGAAGAAGAAAAGGCTAGGACGCACTGTAATGGAAACCCCAACCATAGAAAGCAATCTTGATAACATAGATGAAATGCTCCCACTCCCTTGCATCTAGATCCACATATTTTCGCTGCATCCTGAGCGCGTACATACCGAGAGCCCCGACAGCAGCAAAAAGACTCAGCGTGCTGGCCCACCAAATCACCGGTGTCCCCATCAAGTAATATTTGATTTGGGTGTCGCCCCAGCCACACATCCTGAGTCCAAGATGCAAGAATGGCCAGTCGAAAGGCTTGCTCGCAAGGATATCCTCCTTGTCCGGATCAGGAATCAAGGCATTATTCGAGGTCATCATCGCGACATTGAGATGCCAGAAATCGCGAAGAAATGGCGAGCGATAGTATTTCGTCTGTCCTGCTGGTAATCTGTCATTCCAATGCGATTCGACATTCCACATCGTGTGAATATCTGAAGGGTTGTTTTCTTGAACACAGCTCACTTCAATTTGTTTGAAGCCCCATTGCGGGAGAACTGCATTTGCGGCGCGCAAGTAGCATCCGAGAGATTTGTGTTTGAATCTGAGACGAGTTGTAAGAGAATGGATACGACCATTTGTGTTTCCCTTGAGGTCATCTACGACCTGGACGACCCAGTGGTCATGATTGTCACCAATGGTAAGATTGCCGTAGCAGGAGACTTCATGGTTGAGCTTGGTGATCGGAGCTGGAACAGTATGCGAATGAAGGTTACGGCCAGTGGGAACATGCGAGAGACGAATGGTATCGCCATCTGCGAGATATTGCAGTTCACCATTCGGGTCGTAAGCGGCATGCTCCCAAGGAAAGATAATGTTCCACTCGTTATTCTCGTCCTTGTAGTGATAGCATGTCACTTGCTGCTGCAAAGAGCCGACAGGATATGTCTGGACGTGCGAATGCAGCAAACCACCACCCCAACCCATATTCTTCAAAGTGACCTTGGAGCCCATAGCGATCTCCAGCGGGTTCTGGGCAAAATTATTGCCTACGAGATTGGCTTGGAAGAGGGATGACATCTGAGCATCACCTGGACCGGAATGATTAAGGACTAGAAAGTGGAGTTTGAAAGACGCCATGAAGACGAGGATGGGAAGAATGATAAGACAGCCA
The DNA here is from genome assembly GCA_029320655.1 of Mycena floridula. Classification (NCBI taxonomy): domain Eukaryota; kingdom Fungi; phylum Basidiomycota; class Agaricomycetes; order Agaricales; family Mycenaceae; genus Mycena; species Mycena floridula. Next base: position 5,065,840 of record JARIHS010000001.1, read on the forward strand.
ATTCGAGCGACCCAGTGTCGTATTTGATCGCGCTGTTGAAGAAATCAGACTTAAAGAGAAAGTGAATAGAAGCGGACTCACCACAGGCATCTTCAAATCCCCGAATTTTTCCCATAGATCTTCGATGGTATAAAGACCGACCATAGACGTCACGAAGAGACCGACGAGCTTGACACCGTTGACGCATCCAATTGAGAACCCAGTCAAAGTCAGCCACGTCCACCAGTCGAATGAGAATGGTCTAAGGAGGACTGTGTTAGTAAACATCAGCATAAGAAGGAAGAATAACTCACTGATATCGCTGGTTATGGAATTTGGTGAGGCAGAAGACGGTCGTGAACGTGAAGAATAACAACATTGAATCAAGCAAGATGAATCGCGAGATGCATAGCCATCCGACGTCCAGCAAAACCATCAAGGCCACCAAATGACATGCCCACTGGCTCATACCGAGCTCCACTGCGGTATACCAGCCTAAAGGGACCATACCGACTCCAAAAGTGGCCAGCATGACACGCATAGCGACATAGGGAACATGGTCGGGGTACTGAACTCCAGATTTGAATTCAAAGTTGCCATCATAACCTGAGAGAAGACCTGCAAGGCCGACGATCATCTTGCCCAGCGGGGGATGAACGTCAAAGTAGAATTCTCTTTTGAGATAATGAGAGCCGAATTTGCCAAAGTGGGCTTCGTCCCATACGACAATGTTGGAAGCGCCTATTTTGTGGAATCGCGTCCAACAAGAAAGAAGGGTGTATATCGCTGGTGGAACATGAGAGAGGTTTTGAGAAAGGAATTCACGCTGGAAAGAGTAAGAAACGAAGGAGAAGAAGCAGGGAATTGAGCGCACTATGGAAGTCGGAGGACCCTGGTGATGACGGTGGACTGCAGACAAGTGCTGCATTTTTGTATAGTGGTCATCTTCATAATCCTTCTCTAACTGAGTCAATCCCTGAGGCTTTGGACCTCTTCTTCGAGTCTTTTCTTCCCCAACTGAAATGTTGTGGGATGTCATGGTGTGCAGCGGGAGCTCTTCGTGTCGGAACTCGTGCTGCTGACTCGGATATGGGATTTCCTCAAAGTCTGAATTATCAGAACTGAAATCGACCGCGATGGCGGGTTTCATAAAAGAGAAGGGAAGGAAAATTAGAGAAAGTGAAGGAGGAGAACTGTTGTTTGGCCGTGATACGTGCTGCGATCACTCAATCATGCCACGTCGTCCAAGAGTCGGTCTCAAGCCAGCGCTCAAAATTCCAGTAATACTTATTTCGCGACAGGCTAGTTGTGCTAGTTCCATAGCAGCTTTCGGAATCCGACGCTGTGACGCGTCAATCCACGGAATAATCCCAGAAAGATTTCAATCCCGAGTCTCTGGCTCTACTCCTACATAAGCCCTGGACCGCGAAAGGAAGGGATACTTGTCTCCTGCAAGTCAATAATGGAGCAGCATCTCTAGAGTTTAAGCCTCTGAGCACAGTCTTCGAAATTTCCATTTTGAATTCAAATTGAGGCCCTGGGACAACCCTATGAGGCAGCCGCGTTATTTTGGGTTGCTGAAAACTCCTAGTTTCGAGGGGATACACCTCCACCGTTCACGGCCAAGCCGTAGCTATAGCGGATCGCGAGATAGCCTGTTCAAAACCGCCTCTCAGACCAGCAATGTGGTGGCTTACTTCATAGGGAGTGTCCCAGGGCCTTGCCTGATCAAATTGTGACCTTTCTTTGTTTCTTTCAGACAACCACAATGCCTGCAACCGCACTCCAGAGTTTCTCATGCTGTAAATTTAGTTCACTAGAGACTTCGTTACCTTGTGATCTTTCCAGCATCCGCTTGTTAATGCTGACTACCCTGTCACTGAACAGTGAGAGTCCGCCACTCATTTACTTTTACCCTTCTGATTTCGCACAGATTAGAGAGTTTTCCTGGGTCAACGGGCACATGGTACGCCTCAGCGGTAAGCAAATGTGGGGCGCCACTGGCTCCATCATGCTCGAGTTCGCCGTTTCTATGAGCGAGCCCTTCCAACGAGTTCAGCCTCCTCCTGGTCTCATCATTATGTCCGAGCGTGGAGCCACTCTACCGCTTATGTGGCATGACATGCATTATGACGCTTGCGACAAGTCGAAATTCTTTTTCAATGACCCACCTGTATTATTGACTCTGCCCAATTGGCCTTATCCTACTGGCGACCGGACTATGACTCACATTTTGAACAGTCGGCGATTCGCGCATATATTCAATAGCTAGGAACCCGCCGGCGCACCCAGCGAAAATCTGTCAAGAAGCGTCGAAGATGAAGAATTTCAACGAATACGAAACCCATGTAATTATTATTGACAGATGATCACATGCACATCCTGTAATCGTCGACGCAATCGAAATCACTGTGCAAGTTGGACAACAGATGTAAAGTGGTATGTTCAGCATCTCTCATCTCGTCCTCCGTGTACGACCTGGTAAGTCCGAGTAAGAGAGATTCATCCTGATCGAGAGGAGCTAATAAAGGTTACTCTGTCGGCCGCGACTACACCAGGCTGTGAACTAGATATTCGAAAAGGAACTCGAGGGAAGCAGGGGAAAACAAAGTCACTCGCAAAGCCTACTTTTTATACTATGCAACACTTGACTTTGCGAAGTCCGCAGTCAAGCAAAGCATGCAGAATAATATTGGGGCAGACTGGGACCTGCCGCGATTTCGACTCCCGCGACAACACATTTCAAATCTTGAACAACGGACCATTTAGAGTATTCTTCGCCCCTCTGCCTCGCCAATTGCTCTACGGGATACGCCGATTCTCCAACGGAAAACAACGAATACCTCTGTCATTGTTCAACAAAGTTTTATGCTGAGGGCTCCCAACATAATGTATACGATTGAGTGGCTGGACCGTGGGTATCTGAGCAATTCGACTGCCAAGTCTCCAGTTTAATTGTTCGGTCCGTTGATCCATTGATAGCCGATCGATCACTCAATTCGCTGGTCACAAATCCACGATCACTGCGTTCGCGCGCCACTGCTCGAAGACCTAAAGCCTAATTAAAATAGGCAACGTCTGATGTTATATTACAATACACAATTGAGGAAATGGAACGGTCAAACGTCCGAGAGAAGGACCACCACTAGCAGGCCCCCCAACTCTTTTTTGAAGATAACTAATCCGACATTTGGAATGAGACACGTCATGAGTTGCTGCTGAACTCCTGCGGCATGTCGGATTCCAAGGCACGTCCAGGCGGAGATATCCGGTGGCAATGATTTCCAGAGCACATCCACGCTGACACTGGTCAGCGAGAACCGCCAGACTCTCTTCGTTCGGTCAGTCCGGGTTCATGATACAAGTTGTTCACATACCTGGAGTCGATGTACACCAATGATAAGAACTTTCTCTTCTATCTGTAGACATTTGAGCTGGGACCAATACTTTCTTGAAAGTAAACTACCTTCTCATCGCTCGGTCTGTCGAATTCAACCGAGGCCGACCCTTGTTGCAAAAAGAGACAAGTTTGAATATCAGAGTCTATAAGGCTGGATTGAGCTCGACGATTCAGAGAGCAGTATTTGAAAGTACCATAGACCACTAAATCACCTAGATTGTGGGGCCTCGATGGCGGCAACTTGACTTCGTGTTCGACCACGTCTGCGATAGGTTCCGTTAGAATCCGACATCTGTTTATTTTTGAAATCACTCACCCTTGACCGTTGTTTTCTTATAGAGCTATGGATTACAGCATCAAGAAAATCCGTGGCAGAAAGGTGCCTCGACTCACTGAGAAAGACCCTTGGATAGGATCGCAGTGACTCCGTGTATTCGATGGATGATCATCGAGCCCAATGTCCATATCATGCTAGAGATCATGGATTTCAGCGACGATACTAACGGTCCAGAAAATCCTTCCGACTCACCTGGCGGGCTTTAAAGGTGGTGGCATAGGTAACCCCGTCGACAACGATGCCAAGTGGAATGTAACGTGAAGCCATAGACCTGTCGGAAAAGTCTCGCTCGGCTGAACGAAGCGCGAATACAGCGACGATAAACGATAGAAAAACCTTGACTAGGAGCATGTCGAAACGTTTTCTTGACTCCAAATCCTTGACCTGGGAGTCTTTTATACTGGGAGAGAGGTACGTTTACCACCAGACGATCAGTAATCCAGATAAATGACTCCTTCTCGAAAGAAAGAATCCCGAGCTGGATACAAAGTCTGGCAGTGACACGGGAACGTGCTAGCAAACCAATGGGAATAATCCTCAGGAACACTGTTGGAAATTAAGGAGCGAACCGCTGCGCAGAGTATATGGGAATAAAACTGCTACCGATTCAGATTAGCGTCGTACGATCCTTTTACAGAATAACTTACTCACCTCTGTGAAAACTGGCGGTCATCTATCGCAGGACATTGAACCTTGAGGTTCAGTGATCCTGGACCAAGAAGCGCGCTTTTGGAACTGATTCTGGGTGATTCATACACAGAATAAAGAGCGCTAAGGTGTGATTCCAAGCAGATTCAATCATCCTTAAGTCGAGGAATACTCTTGAACCGTGAGAAACAGTGCCGCATTTGGCTGACGGTTGTGAATCAGAAGCCAAGAGCATCTCATCTTATTGGCCAAGTTATAGAGCTTGACATGATGCATCAGAATACGCACGTCTAAGCTAATCGAGAATTTTGAGCCTTGGGAAAGGACCTCAGTGAGTCCCGGGCTGAGTCAACGTAAAGGACACGTCGACGCCTTGTGCTCGAAAGTACAGGTTGATAGGCTCAGTATATATCAATATTCACTCTCAGTCTCAAATCTATATTTCTTCTCAGCGACTTCGGTAGTACTGTTGCAGCCGTCTCTATAGAGTTTCAAGTCCATTGGCATTCCTTAGTCTTTTGTTTTTTTGGGAGTCGGGACGGATGCGGGGTGTATCAAAGAGGTGTCGAATGGCGTTCCCCTTCCTTCGAGGATGTTCAGCTGCCGTGGGACGGAGATGGGTGCACGTAAACTCTCATTAGGTTATCTCCACACCCCAGCGGTTCTACTAGGGCCCTCGCTGTGTATTCATCTATCTATCTTACTATCTTACTAGATAGAATAGATAGTCTTTGGTACAATGCGATACTTTTTAGAACGTGAGCGACACTATCAAGGTGAGGACTCTTTATCTCAAAAACCTGTAGGTGCAGTTGCTTTGAGTAGGAAAGAAACACAGACACGGAAGATAGCCCGAAATTGGCTCATCTAAACCAGAAATGAGGTTTTGGAGTCACTCCTGCCATGAGATAATTGCTGGTAATCCCATATTCTCCAAACGAGTTCCAGATCCGGACAGAAGGCTTGGCACTCGACGGAGTCGTTACGTGTCTGACCGCCGTCTTTACCACCAAGCAGCAAAGGGAGATAACGGCCTCTCATACCAGAAGCTCGGCTGACTCCCAAGGATTATCACAAAGTGGTGCAATCAGTCTGACCAGCGCCATGGCCTTGGGTTGAATATTACGGCTCCGCTTCAATCGTCATGGGAAAACTTACCGAGTTCGAGCCAAGGCGAGTACCCCGATACTCTGGAGACTACCTCCTCCCCCCATCCACGGTAACACTCATTCGCCCAGTCCCATGGGTCAGTGTTCGTCCTCGAGTGTTTCAAGCTTCGGGAAAGCTCTTGGCTTGCTTGTCCCAATCAACCAAGCCAAGAAATGGACAACTGGCACCGACAATGTTCAACAACCGCCTCGTGGTCTTTGGATCAACATTGACCGCCGTATTCAAACCACCTGGCGAACGCTGATCATCTCGAACTGACTTGGGATCATGGTTTATGACCTCGGACAGACCGTACCCGCTCGTCAGGGACCGCCCGTGCCATCAAGCAGGCCAATGAAATCGAGAGAAATTGAAACGATAATCAAATGCCGTTGTGGATCCATGTATGCTTCTTCAAACTCTCAAGTGCTGGTGAATATTGATCTCAGGACTAGAAATACCTTGTAGATTGAGCAGAATACACGAATCGTCGACGATCCGAGTCCTCTGGCTCTTTCAATTCCAGTGGCTTCTGGAGCACCAACGCTGTCCATTTATATCGTCTCATCTCAGCCCGCACTTGCAATGCCTAGTTGAAATTCCAGCCAAGTTTGATAGATGTTCCCTATGAAACGATTTTACAAGCACTACTGCAAACCAATAATGAAAAGTGTCAGCGCCACCAAGCGCCACTGCCGATCAGATCCTGATGGAATCATCATGCCAATATCCCTCGGCCTTTCTTGGCTTTTCCTAAGAACATCTGTCTGCAAACTGTTTCATGATCTGACCGTTGAACTTCGGGGGAGAGGTGGATAGGCTTGGATTGGATCAAGTGACTCGCCGACTAGATCCGACTCTCACACTCCCGTGTCCTTTCGGGCCGATTTTCCGCTTGTTACTATCAATGCCATCACCGGCGGCTACAACAGAAACATGACACGCGTGGCTTCATTAGCGGGATGTCAACTGCGGAATCAACAAAGCCTTGCCAGATGGATTCGGAACCACCGAAAGAGTCGAGCGCTACGCTCAAGGAGGGGCCGGGGCTAGCCCTAATACAGACAAAACAGCAGTTAAGGGCTGAGAGGATCCAATTTGCGACTATTTGCGGGAGTATCATTGTCGCGGGCTGGAACGATGCCTCTTATGGACCATTGCTTCCTCGGATTCAACAGGTCTATGGCGTCAGTATCCCATGTCCTTCTTTTTTCAGTTGGGACGCTGACTTCCATTAGATCGGGTATACGACTGTTTCCCTGCTATTCGTTTCTGCAACCATAGTGCTTCTCCTTCTGACATAGAATGATAAGAATCCGGTCTCATCAAACCTTAGGGCTTCCTTTCTGGCGCGGTTCTCAATATTCCCTTTAGCAATATGTTCACCTTCGGCCAAGTGAGTCTAATCCGTTTTTGGTCCAGTGAGCCTCGGTGAATGATTACTCAGCTTATGGTGTTTGGGTCATTCCTTCAATGCACAGCGTATGCTATTGAAGCCTCAGCACCGCCCTTTGGTGTTCTATGTCTCGGATATGGAATCAATGGCATCGGGATGGCCATACAGGTTCGTCCAAGTTGCTGCTTTGCTCATTATCCGTCGGAGCAATTTCATCCCACAGGATGGCCAAGCGAACGGTTATTTGAGTACGATGCAGCGCAAGCCAGCCAAGAAAATGAGCTTGTTCCATGCGACATATGGTGAGCGCCACATACTTATGCCGAGTCTTTTCTAGAAGATACTAATTTGACAGGGGCCGGGGCTTTACTCGCACCACTGTCTGCGACAAGATTTGCCCAGACAACGCGATGGTCCTTCCATTATTTGGTATCCTTGGCCTTTGCGCTGGTATCCACCGTCCTTCTTGCTATTGTCCTGCGATTCAGGTCTACTGATGGTATGTCTGATGGTTTTTAATTGGATTTGCTTCTCCGCTTACTGATTTTATTGTTCTCTAGATTGTCTGGCGGTTGTCGGACAAAGCACTACACACAAGCAGACCGAGACTCAAGAGAGCAGCTTCCGTCAGATTTTCCGGCTCAAATCTGTACATCTACTATCAATTTACATTTTGCTCTACGTTGGTCTGGAGGCAACCCTCGGTGGTACGTCCTCCGGATCTCATTTTCAGCAATTATTCAACAGTAATCAGGCTGGATCGTCACATATGTTATGCAGACTCGAGGCGGCGGTCCTTCTTCAGGATATATCTCCACTGGTTATTTTGGAGGTGAGTCCCATTTGGTTTTCGTTGTTTTTGACTGAAATAATATCCTTGCAGGGTTGATGCTGGGACGGGCTTTGCTGCTGCCCATCAATGCAATGGTAAATCTATCCGATTGTCGCAGTACTGTATACTGGACGCGACTTGATATTATTGTTAGATCGGCGAGCGCCGCGTCTTGTTCCTCTATTTTGTCATTGCAATAGGGTACGTATGTATTGATAGTGTATTCTACTGACAAAGTATCTTCAGGTTCGAGCTGATGATCTGGTTCGCTTCGTCCGTCATTGCCGATGCTGTGGCCGCGGCACTTCTGGGTAATCTATCGAGTCTTTCTATCCGTTCAACTAACATCGAAACCTATAGGATTTTTCCTAGGACCTTGGTACCCACTAGGAATGAATCAAACTGCGAGAGTCATTCCGCAGTGGCTTCTGCCGGGGTCGATGGGCTGGATCGCGGGATTCGGGCAGGCTGGGAGCGCCTTGTTACCGTTTATAGTGGGTACCGTCTCGCAAAAGGTTGGCATAGAAAGCTTTCCACCATTGTAAGTCCTTGTAACTCTTCCTTGCCTGTGAATCTTTGATAAGAAAACTCCAGGGTCATCGGAACATTGGTTCTGACGCTTGCCGTATGGGCTGTCGTGCTAAAGAGTTGAGGTGGTGTGATCGTGAAACTTGCAGCATGCAGTTTATGGCCTTGGGAACCTAAGTTATGGTGATTCGGTCCGAACCAATCGTGTTGCTCCAATAGAAGTTTCCTCTAGTTTCCTCTGCCAAGAACAAACCGCTCCCGCGCTGGTCCCGAGTAAAAGAGTAAAAGAACCCCTTCGGCCCTTGTCGTAATTCGTCGTCATCATGCCGACCTGGCAGGCCAGACAGGGCTAGACTAGCCCAGACGAAGCGAAGATAGAATTGAAACTGAGCCGAAACTGAGTTTGATTTTTGGATAGACTGTCTGACGTCATGTAATAGGACTAATAGTTATCTAATCGATTGCATGTCCTGCAGGGCCTGGTCTTGACCAAACTATTATATCATTGTCGAAATGCCTGCAACCCGCACTACGAGAGCCGCTCGTTCTGTGAATCAATTCCCTATTTCATGTTTGTTGGCTCATAATCTTTTTAGGCTGCTCCTCCAATTAATGCTGGATATCCTGTCACAGAACCGGTATGTTTGCCACTCAATGACGCCGCTTCTAATTTCGCAACAGGTTGGAGAGTTTTTCCGTGTCAACGGGCACATGGTACGCCTAAGCGGAAAGCAAATGTGTCGCGCCACTGGCTCCATCATGCTCGAGTTCGCCGATTCTATGAGCGAGCCCTTCCAACGAGTTCAGCCTCCTCCTGGTCTCATCATTATGTCCGAGCGTGGCGTCAATCTACCATTTATGCGACATGACATGCATTATGGCGGTTTCTACTTGGTCCAGCTATGCGACAAGTTGAAATTCTTTTTCAATCTCACTGACCCACCTATCTTATTGACTCTGCCCAATTGGCCTTATCCTGGTGTGTCTGTCGACTGCTGATGATCCATGATTCCCATAATTCCCAGCTGGCGATTCGACCCTAATTATCCAGCAAGGAGGTGGTCATCCAAGCCGTCGCTCTAACGTGAAGTTGATTGCTGAGTTCCACATAATTTCTCCACTCACTTTCTGTCTAGGGTCCCGTTAATGCTGGCTACCCTGTCACTGAACCAGTCTGTTTGTCTCTCATTTACTTCTTCAACGACCTAATTTCGACAGGTTGGAGAGTTTTTCCGGGTCAAGGAGTACATGGTCCGCCTCAGCGGAAAACAAATGTGCAGCGCCACTGGCTCTATCATGCTTGAGTTCGCCGATTCGATGAGCGAACCCTTCCAACGAGTTCAACCTCCTCCTGGTCTCATTATCATGTCTGAACGTGGCGTCAATCTACCGCTTATGCGACATGACATGCATTATGGCGGTTTTTACTTGGTCCAGCTATGCGACAAGTTGAAATTCTTTTTTAACCGGACCGATCCACCTGTGTTACTGCCTCTGCCCAATTGGCCTTATCCTAGTGCGTCTCTCTAAGGCTGGCGACCGGACTATGCCTCACATTTTGAACAGTCGGCGATTCGCGCATGCATATTCAGTACCTAGCCAATGAAGAGGAAATCCGACGTACCCAGAGAAAATCCATCAAGAGGCGTAGAAGATGACGATTGAGGGAATTCCCGAAGACATCGATGGCATTGTAACGATCGTTACCTCACTGAACGCATCTAAATCACTGTTTAACCATGTTTAACTGATCAAACATTTCGCTCTCTGGACAGGCTTCGTCGTGAACAATGTGATCGGCAAGGCAGGAGTGCAATATGACCTCTCTCGCTTCGAAAAGGTCGTCAGACTCGATACGGACCGCGATACGGACCGCGCCCTCTCTTATATACCTGAATCCAACCAGGATTCTGCATCATGAAAGTATGACGCTCCTCGTTGCTTTGACGCTATTGATATCCTACGTGTCAGCGCTGACGGTCTATGATGGTTAGTTTTCTTACATTTCGCAGCATTGTTTGACCGACTGTTTCAGGACCTATTCCTCAGCTGCCCCATGCTCCATTTGGCTATGGGGCTGCTTCCACAGGTGGCTCCCTGAATGCTTCTGCAACCTATATCGTCACCAACGCCTCAGAGCTTCGGGAAGCTATTGCGGTTCCGTGGTCGAAGACGATCTATGTCAAAGGAATTATCAATGGAAATGAGCTGGCAGATGGTACGTCAAATATCATAGCAGGACCATCCATTAACGAACTCTTAGGGACTTTGGCCACCTGCCAGGACTACATCGACATGACTGGCGCAGATGGTGCCGCCATCCGGTCATTCAACTTTACCTTGTATCTTCTCAGCCTCAATACGACTTATACAAGCCTGGTCAGTGCTGCTGCTGCTCAGAATGAGACATTTGAAGGGATGAATGCCACCGACTACCGTGCTCTCCTGGCTCATCAAAATGGCTGGAGACCTGTTGTCCAGCAAACCCAGAAAGCACATGTTGGCTTCTCGCTGAAGAGCAACATGTCGCTAATTGGTCTCGACAACAATGCAGCACTGAATGGGATCAATCTTTACTTGAACACCGTCGACAATGTCTGGATCAGGAATCTGAAGATTGTATCGCCCAGCGATTGTACTCCAGCACCGGAAACCTTCCCTGCGACATGGAATGCCAAGTTTGTCGTAACAGTTATAGCACCAAAAGATATTGACCTGTTTTCAGTTTCGATGCGATTGGACTAGTGACTGCTACGACTGTCTGGGTCGACAGTTGCTCTCTGCAAGATCAGTTGAGCGGTGAATACGTTCAGCCCGATGAAATATATCCAGGTTGGCAGGTAAGCTTTCTCTTCGCCGCTAATTTCATAGCTGATTATACTAGGTGGACCGGTTCGACGGCCTGTTTGACTGTGAAGATGGGTCAGACAATGTTACCTTCTCCCATAATATCATTCAAAACCATCACAAATCCATGCTCATGGGAGGCGGAACCAAAGAAGCCGACAGGGACCTTGGAAAGATGAAGTTTACGATATTTGGAAACCATTTCAATAATTCTGCGTCCAGAAATCCCTTGATGCGGTTCGGGACCTTTGATGTCTTTGCGAACCTGTACGAATCGCTGCTGGATAGTACCCCAGTGTTCGTGGGCAATGCAACAGTATCTCCAGGACAACGCCGCCGCGACGCTTTACCTTCCGACGCGAAATTCGAGTACAATTGGGGCGTCTACAATCAATCGACAGCCCAAATCCAGGACAATGTCTTCATCCAGACTGGCGCTTTCGCCGAGGACACTTCAAGGATGTTTACCATCTCTGAGTCAACAGATCCAGCTCTTCCTGCACGGATATGTGTCCGAGAGCCTTTTCCATCGACGATCAACGGTTTGGAGATCCATAATATGACAACCGTCGCGAACGATGTAGTTGACTTTTGGGTGAGCAGTGGGAAATCACCAGAAGGAGCGGTTCTGGTGACTTGTGAAGGGATGAGCAACACAAAGTACCAGCTACCAGTCGAGTTTCATAGTGCATCTGAGGTTCAGGCGTATGTGCTTCGGGAAGCAGGCCAGCATTAATATACAAGTGTATTCCACCCAATTCCGACAGCGTTTAAGATGATAGAAATTTACACGGAATTTTTACCCTCTTGAGTTTTTGTAGTGTTTTCTTCCGTGTCACAAACGTGTCACAGGCCATTTTTTTCTTTCACCCACAACTCAGAATGTGAGCTACGTTCTCTTGTCTTTTCTATGATGAGCCTTCTAGATGACGAGTCTGAGCCAGCGTTGCTGAACAAGACGATTCTACAATTTTTACCATTCATGCAAATTCTGAACGTTTTCTTCGATTTCTGCTCTTTTTTCTTGTACCTCGGCTGACACATTTTGTCTCTCAGTTGAAATGGATGAAGATTGGTCCGACTCTGACGAAGAGGTGCTATCAGAAATAGAGACCTCTGTCCTCCTAGGTGTCCCCGATGGCCCAATCGATAAAGAGACCGATGTCAGCGATGCAGCTGTTTCTCGCATAGGCGGTCACCCTGTACGGTTCGTCTCGTATTCATAATCCTATTTATCTACTAATTCAAAGCTCCAGGCCTTTCTTCCCTCGCGCGAGCCTTTATTTTCCTCGTCCTTTTGCAAAATATGCTCCAGTCCCATGGAGCTGCTCGTCCAGATGTGGTGTCCATTCGAGAAGAGTCCCATGGATCGTGCGTTGTACATCTGGGGTTGTCCAAGGAGCGGTTGTCAAACGAAGGCTGGAAGGTGAGTTCACCGTGTCTCGAGCATCTGTTTTTGACTCAGCTCTTCTGAATTAGTGTTCGGGCATGGAGAGGTCTTCGATACAATGAACAATATGCAATCAAGCTAGACAAGCAGCGCGCGAAACAAAAACCCAAACCTCCCGTCGTCGCGAAACAACCACAGTCGAATCCTTTCTCAGTAAGACTGCTCCATTTGCAAAATAACTTTGTATTGACTATTAACAGGCGGGTGCTGCTCCTAGCCCAGGATTATTCGGCTTGGGTGCTCAAATCTTTGGTGGTGATGCCTCAGTCCCATCGCCGGCGCCAGACCTTGTGGACGACGACCCGGATTCTGACGCTGAATCAAGTTCATCGGAGCACTCATTGATTACAGCCATGGCCTCGACGACTTTGGAAGAATCAGAATGGCAGTCAGCACCAGCCTATCCTCCGCTGTATCTTTCAACGCTTGTCAGAGTACCTTCCAGCTCAGCCCAAAGCCAAACTTCCAGCTGGAGCACAAGTCTCGGACCCAGACGAAGAGCCAAAGGGAGGGAAAGATGTCTCCTGGGCCTTTGAGCCTTATGAAAACTCTTTAGAAGTTGACCATGCGTTTGAGCGGTTTACCAAACGAGTAGCATTTGAAGGAGAACAATGTGTTCGGTGAGTCCATGTTTCAATTGCTGTTTCTGGACTGACAAGATTCAGATATGATCTAAATGGCACTCCCATTACCATTCTCCTCCGACAAAACCTTTGACCTGCTCTTTCCGGCTCCAGGTCCACCTGCTGCTGTCGCTGTTTCCAGGGCTGATTCTAAAGCTACGAATGTACCAAAACGCGATTATAACCCGTCTCGGGTTGATCCATGTCCATTCTGCAAATCCAAACGAATCTTTGAATGCCAGCTGATGCCCAACCTTATCAATGTGCTACGGAAGAAGGAAGATGTCAAGAAGATGTCTGACGAGGACCGGCGCAAGGCGGTTGAAAAAGCTCTGAAGCGAGCTGGAGACAAGGACGAGAAAAGCGGCATGGAATGGGGGACTTGTCTCGTTTTTTCTTGCGAAAAGGATTGTCGTGTCGACGAAAATGGAGCAGATGAACGAGATGTTTGGAAGGAAGAGGTTGTTTTGATACAATGGGATTCCTAAGATGTGGTTTCGCAATGTCCTGTTGGTTTCCGAACTCGAAATATTATTGTCTGTTCTGTTCCCGCTTGGACCACCATCTCACAGGTCGCCCAGCCTCTTATTACTCCTCAACTCGGTTGCAACTTGCAGACCAATCCTCGTATGTGGAATGCGGAGCAGAGGGCCTTGACACCACTTGCTTGATGATCGTGTTGAACCACGCCGACGATATGAAGACCCTGCAAACGAGATCTATGCGTCTTTGTGAGGTGCTCGACAGGCTCGCTTCCTCCATACAGAAGGTACTTATCTGGTTGGATGTGGTATGGTACCTTTACCTTGCTCGCTCACTCTGATGCTCACAATTCTTTAGGACGCTCGGTAGCTCGTTTTTTATCCATGAATCGTTGAGATTTAGGACGCTTGTTACTAGTTAGCTCTGATACGTCCGGCAGGACCAAGGAACTTGAAGGCCCTCAAAATCGGCTTACAGCATAGAAAATTTTATAGAGCGTATTATCAGTGTACATTTCTTTTCCGAATTTCACGTTTCTGGATGGCCAGTCTATCGTATATGTACTAGACTTTCGACTTGATCAAAAATCTCAATGTGGCACGCGAAGCCAAACAAACTTTCTAATCAGACACCAAAATGGTCCGTAATTTCAGTTCGCGCTGGTTCCAAGCTCATATTTCTCTCTAGGCTCGTAATGAGGAGAAAGCACAGTCTATGCTTTACCGTTTCCGAGAGGCCCAAGCCGCCGAGCTGGGCCTCGGGACACGCGGTGACCGTCGCCCACGAATGGCCAGTGCCTGCAAAAGTTTGCGAGACTGCTGAACGATGGCGTGGAGAGCTCTTGCGCGAAATCAGTCGCAAAGTATCCAAAATCCAAGATGGTCCGTCTACTGTACTGCAGATGAACCTCAACTGACTTGTTTTACAGCCGGGCTCACTGACTATGAAGTTCGCGACTTGAACGACGAGATCAACAAGCTTATGCGGGAGAAGCGGCATTGGGAGAATCAGTTAGTGGCTCTTGGAGGTGCTAATTATCGGCGGAATGTTGCTATGCTGGACGACGACGGCAAGGAAGTGCCTGGGACCAAGGGATACAAGTATGTCGTCTCTATCGCGCTGATAGTGAAACTGAACTCTGTCTAGATATTTCGGCCGAGCCAAGGACTTGCCGGGTGTTCGCGAGCTCTTCATGAGCCGCAAAAATGAGGAAGAGGAAGAGAACCGGACGCTGGCGTACTACAAAAAGTTCATGAACCAAGGCCCGTCATATTTTGGAGACCTGGACTGAATCAGATGGCAAACTGCTTGAATTCGAGCAAGAGGCAGGAACAAGAAGGTTGGTTGGTTCTGCCGAATCTTGACGCTTTGCTGACTGTTATAGACTGGGACTGAGGCGTATACGAATCTCCGAGAAGCATTGGGTCTTGCTGAAGATGACATGACTGTGATCATTCCAAAGCCATCTTCTACACCACTTACAACTATCGATGCACCCAATATACAGCACTCGAAACGGAAAGCTGACGATGAACAAGAAGAGACGACATCTGATCCCAAACGAACAAAAACGACCACGGTTGAAGTGGCGTCGACAGCGACTGACGCTGCCTCGAATCCAGCATATGCACATGCTCAAGCCGCTGCCTCTTACATTCTTTTCCTCGACGCCGAAAGTCTGGTAGCTCCCAAAATGCCAACGAGATCAGAAATGGAAGAAGTGATATTGGGGCTACGGAAGAAGGCTCTCGTTGAAGAGTATTTTGGCGACGAAGGTATCCAGACTTAGTAGCCGCACTGATTGTAACATACATATTATCTGCAAACTGGCTTGTATTTTTCCAGATTATCGCGCTTCAATGCTCCGAGTTTGGCGCTAAACGGAGGACACTGAACTCAGGATTGGAGGCTCTATTCTCTTTCATTCTCCTCGTCCGTCTTGGGCTTTTTTCTGATATTGATATCTTTGACTACGATGGAATGAATTAATGATTTAAAGTAAACAGGTTCATCAGGTCTCTATATCGATTTCCCAGACCCAGCTTTCCCGACTCCATTCTGGCATTTCCGTCTCAAACGATCCCAGGCTTGTCGTATACCGCAGAGCATGCAGAAAAATGTACAGTTTCTCTGGCCGAGGATCTGGATGAAGCGGGAGGTAGCAATCTGGGCAATATGAATGCTGGGTTAGCCCTGCTAGAGGGTCGACCTGCGGTTCCATAGCAGCGGCACGTTCAAGGGCTTCAGCTGTCGAGAGTTGAGATGGGGCTTCGACGTGGACATCAACATTGGGCTCTGTTTCTGTGTTTGCTTCCTCAGCGAGAGGTGCTTCGACCTGCTGGACTGCTTCGAGGTCCATGGTTGCTTCAGGTGTTTCTTTCTGAATTTTGGTGTGCTTTTCCAGCGGCGCCGAGGTGGAATCCAGTGTAGTGAAGGGCATGTCTTCGTCGTCCAAGACTACTGGGTCGTCTTCTGTCTCGACTGGTGTCGACGCACTGGAATCCAACGCAACATCTTTCGTCTTCCGGATCGAAACACCCGCCATCTCCCTATTCAACGGCCTCATCAACAAACTGTCCCTTGTTTCGTCTCTTCTTGTTCCGTGGAGGAGGAGGTTTCAACGAGAGATTCGGGATGTTCAGCTTGATGTCTGGCGGTTGCAGAGCGCCTTTCGCTTTGAAGACGACATCTCGCCACCGGCTCCAGTCTTCGTCTTTGTCCTGAGAAGGTGTCAGAAAGCGTTCCGAGGATGAAAGGATATAATATAACTCACCTTCATATTTCTTAACCGCGTAATGACACTGACAGCCTCACTCGAGAGCGGTACCTGGCGATCCCATGCCAATATCCTCTCCAGTCTCTCGCGGAAGAAGCTTGAGTGGTACCGATTCCGAATTGGTCGAAGGGCCTTGTTCTAGAGCTACATCCGAATGGAGTACAGGTAGACTTCGGACCTCCGAGTTGCCTTGGACGTCTAGATGCTCTGGTGGAGCAGGTGCGCTTCGTTCGTCGCTTGGGACGATGTCTATGCCCTGATTTTCCGAGGTTTGGGCCCTGTAGGTGATCTTAGCAGCAATGACAGAGAAGTAAATCCGATCCTAACCCATATTCTCGTCTCAGAATATACCGGATCGTTGGCAATTGGATAGCCCAAAAATTGCAGGTGAACCCGGAGCTGGTGAGCTTGAAAAAGGAGATAGTCAGAGCTATCACTAGACAACACTGAGAGAGAGACACTTACAACGTCCGGTCATAGGTTTACCTGAAGAAATATTAGTCCAGTTGAATTGAAGGAAGCAAATGGCGTACACAATACGACACTGCTATCCGTATTTGCGTCGTAACGAATGAGATTGAAAATCGTTTTGGCTGGCTATGGCGATGTTTAGTCCAAGCGCTAAAAAGGGACTGCGCGAAACTGACCTTGCCCTCCGGATGCACGATGTTCAAACCCATCTGTCTATCGACAGTCAGAAGCGGTTGCTCGCATATAATCTCCTCTCTGAATTCCTAAAGTTAGCATTGGTTGAGAGTTGACTCTGTCAAGGGCTCACTCAGGAAACCTTCCCTTGCACCGAGCGACATAGACCTTGCGAACAGTCCCAGCCATAAATTCTGCTGTGAGACTTCGTGCTCTATCCGCCGATGTTGGTAGGATCATTAATCCGGACGTTAGACGATCCAAGCGATTCACAGCTACATCTCAAATCAGCCAACGGATTAGCAAAACAGAAGAAGAGCGACGCACGATAGACCTTTTCATACCCAAAATCGTTGACGAGAATCTCAATCAAGGTATTCCGGAAATACCGTCCTGAGGCGTGTACGGGCTAAAACGATTCCGATTCAGCCAATTTCGCCTAGTTTCGGGATCGTTGACGAACGAACGATGCTTCCTGGCTTGTCCACGACGATAAACTCGCGATCCGTGTCCTCTAGAAGAACCTTGACGGGTGTAGCTGTGACCGGAGGTTCGTGTCGGTGCACGACATTCCTGAATTCGATTGGAAGAGGGTCGAGAAACGAAGTAAGACGACGCACTCTATCCGGTCACCATTCTTCACAATCGTATCAGGCTTCGCGATCTGTCCATTAATCGTCGTCACCCCTGATTCCAGTGCGTATCTCTACAACAATCTAATCAGCGGACCAGGACTGAGTGCAAAAAGACAAACATAATATTCCATCGACCGATCCCGAAATTCCGTCGACACGACTTCCAGGAGCTCTCGATTCAGCCATCTCTCCTTCGCATACGTAGTATATGGATACCAATATGGTGGTATTTTCTTGAGCCCGGCTGTCCCGGGGGTTTTTGGAGAAACGATGACAGCTTTTTGCGGGGCGGATTCAGCAGGATCGGCCATGATTAGCTGAGATATTATTCTGCGGAATTGGACGTCTGGTGGTAGAGGGACTGGGAGGGACGAAGCTGCGGGTCGAGGTCGAATTTGAGCTCATGCAACTTGCAAGAGCCAAGCAAAGAACGGTCCGAGTCACGCGAAAGAACTTGGACTGTCGCAGTCCAAATTCGCTCTGACAAGGCGACCAACACTTTCAATCTTTGTCGGTCTTCCTAGGATCCGTGGCATCCCAGCTACTTCTTATCGCGGAGGCCCTTCATTTTTCATAGTTCCATTACAGACATTTCTTGTGCAGCGTCAGCGTAACTTTTGAGGTCCCTTGTTTAGCTGGATGAATGTCCATTTCATCCATTGCTTCTGCTTAGGCGTTAATCTGCCCCAAATCTCCCTTCTTTCTTGTTCCTCCTGCAGTCGCCCCCATATCCCTCCAAGCAGTAAAACGGATATCGGAAGCAGTCTCACAGATAATGCATGGCGCCGTAAATATTCCATATTATCGACCTGTCTGGTCTTGGCTGGGACGGTACGGCTCTTCAGGTAGACAAAAAGATCGCGTTCGACGGCGGTTCGAGCGACTCGGTTGAGATAATTCGATTCGTTGCCTGGATGAAAACGAGCGCTCAGTATTGTATAGGCTCTGTAGACATGAAAAGAGGATGTGAGGCAGACTCCATGCTCTAGCAGAGACATAATGAGAGCAAGAAGAGCTGTTCGATGATTCCCATCCTTGAACCATTGCTCGACGCGGATCGTCACTGCGAGTTTCACAGAAACAGTGCAATATTGCACTGGAGACAGACTGGACAAGTTAACACGATAAAAGCATCTCCTGGCCTGGCTTACACGATTCAGCGTTCGCTGCAACACATATCCAGTCTCAGAGCATTCAGCGGTTCGGCTGAACGCGTCTTTTCGACATGCTGCGGTATTCAGAGTTGAATCCGTTCAAGTTGCCAGCTAGAGTCACACCGCTTGTGATAAATCGATTTATTTGGAGAAGGCGTAATGAATCTGCGGTGCAGAGGGCGCCTCGAAAGACCTCGTCAAAGACAAGGAAATTAGTAGTCAGTTGCTGGCCATAGTGTTCAAGGCTGAGATTTGCGGCTGACGAAAACACTGGCCATTCAGCAAGTCTTTCCTGGACTGAAAAAGATGGAGGAGAAACGAATCATATCTTGAAGGAGCACTTACGGGCAGATAAAAGTGTATTGAAGTGTTCGCTAGGATCAGAGTCCATCGAGTCAGGTTTGATGACTCACCGCAGCCACCATCTGATAAAGCAAGACTTCAGGCTCGTCAGAAGAATACTGTACAGAAAATATATTTCTTTTCACATTGTGACAATCATGAACGACCCCACCATCCGCCGAGCAGACTGGTTATTCCTCCACGAGGCGCAGATGGCGCCGGTGCAGCTTCAGGTGTCACTGGACGCTCCTGGTCTTCCACCGACGCCTTGACTTTGGCAGTTTCCTGCGGCAAAGCCTCGGCTGGCGCTTTCCCAGCTCGCTCTTGCAACTTTTCCATGTCCAGCCCGACATAATTCCATGCGATATTGAAAAACAGCGGTTTTTGAAGGTTCTGATCTGTATCAGTCTTTCCCCCATTATATGCGAACCAATCTCGTTTGAAACGAGCGGTCTCTTCAGTGAGAGATGTTTCGAGGGTGGCAAGGGTCGAAGGGTCAAGGCGATAATAGGCTGACGAAGGATCACTGCCAGAGGAAGAAAGATTCATGAGTGAATGTGTTTCACGCATATGGACTGCTCCATGCTGCAATAAAATCAAAGCCTCGCCATATTGCTTCGCGTCGGCGTAAGCCCTGGATAGATAAAGGCATCGACGGGCACGAGTGAAAGTGATTCTCGCTTCAACGGTGGAAGCCAGATCTGGAGCGTCGTCGACGATACTCAGAGCTCGCATTTGAGTCAATGATTGGATAACGGTCGAAAGGAGCTTCAGAATTGCTGGAAGGACACGAGGGTCCTGGTCCGAAGACGATGTCGGTAGCGCCGTGATAAGGAGAAGGTCTCGCTGGATGCGTCGAGATAGCAGCTGGAATACGATGTACGAATTCACGAACTGGATATCACGAGAGCCGGAAGCTGTCGTAGATGAGGAACCACTGAGCTGCTGCGCCTCGACAAGTTTCCTGGATACGTCTTCCGCGTCGCTCAGAGCGAGAAGAATTGCATCGTATGCTGCTACACCCTTTTTGGAACCTTTGGAAGGAGCTGCTCCGTCTTGTTGTTCCAATCTCTTCTGCGCGTCCTGCACCTTCAGCAGAACATCCACCAATTCTGGGTTGCGAACCGGGACCGGTTCACCTTCCCATAAGAGGCGCTCCAGCGTTCGAGAGCCCGTCGTAGAAGATTCCTTGGCGCATTCGTCCTTGAACTTTTGCAAGATCGAAGGAAAATTCTCCACCAACTCCTCTCGATGCTTCCCAGAAAATTCCTGTACGATTCCATCGATATCGTACGCTTTGGCTCTCCCCAATTCGTGCGCGCAATATCTGATCTCCGGGCCAATCTCGTCGGCGAACAAGGTTGCCAGCGCTTGGTCGCGACTTGTTGTTGCAGCACTGGCTAGTTCATCCAGCAAGCTTCGTGCAACACTGAGCTGAATCAGGGCATCTTCAAAGTCGTCTCGATATCTGAGAAAGCGGCCATTCAGGATAAGGGTATACACGGTAACCTGAATGAGATTTTCGGCAGGGAGACGTGAGGAATTGAAGAGAGATTGGCAATGGGAGAGCAACTGGGTGGACCAATTGACGCTGCGACGGAATCTTCCTGTAGCGTGGTGTCTGAGAGTACTGGCATTCTCCGAATTGGCAGGTTTCAGGGCGTCGGCCTGAAGTTCTTGTGAATACGCCCAAGCTCTTTCTGCTTCCAGAAGCAGCAACTGAAGGCTGAATAGGATATAAGCGTTCGCATGATGAAAAGGTCAATAGACTTACTGGCCCTCCTTCAAGGCGTCTGGATTCAATGGAGGCAGCTTTTTGAATTCGCGACCTTTGCCATGGGTCATCTTCAGTGTAGACCGAATACGATGGGTCCTATTGGCGCAGTGCTTTCTGTAACGAGTGAAATCATGGTATCGAAGACCATAGGCGCTCCTTTGCTCGTTGGCAAGTTGCAGAGCTCGAAATTGTACTGATGGTTCTGACATCGCGGCGTGTGAAACCAAGTGCTTGCCCTGCTTGGACCATTATCATCTGCTCTGTTGGACTCGCTTTACCGGCTGTCTCCGACTATCACCAAATGGCTTATCCGAAGTTCACTGCAATATCTGAAACCCTTTTCTCGCAGATTCTACCCATTCTACTCTGGCAGTGGAAGCATTTATCGACTCTCTGCCCGATTGACATTGAAGACGGGAAGCAGAATTCGCGTCACAGAAGCCTTGACGACCAATTTCGTCCACGAAAACACCGGTATACCAGTTCCCCGTGTTTTGACACATGGACTGACGATAGCAATAGCTGGACCGTACTCATTGAGTGGATCGGCGGAAGAGTTTTTGAGGATATCAGGTCTTCCATGTCGCCGGAGCAGAAGCTGTCTATCAGCCATATCCTTCGAGGCTACATACGTGAATCAGATGCGAGCGTTGCCCCAACCAGAGAGTCTTTCTGGGTAGATCTGTTCTCTCGACGGCTCACCCCTTCGGGATCCCAGAATACGAAATCGCCATTGCGGGCCCTTTTCTTCAGAGAAAGCATTCAACGATTTTCGGCTATCTCTAGTGGAGCTTTATAGACATGACTCTTGGTCAAACGACATCATAACTTCTATCGAACACGAGCTAAGGGACGGCCACCGAATTGTGTTCACCCATGGCGATATAAGGGATTGCAATATCCTGCTTGATGATAACTACCAAGTCGTCGCGTTAATCGACTGGGAAATGGCTGGCTGGATGCCAGAATATTGGGAATACTTGAAATGGTATACGGGAACTGGGAAGACGAAAAATGACTGTCTTACGTCCGAGTCATAGCGACTGCGTATGATAAAGAGATGGAAGTAGACGACAGGTTCAGCGACGTGAACGGTGGCGCCCCGTTTTGAGAAGGTACCACCTCTCTCTACAGGCGTTAGTGCACAGGACCATGGGTCAGACAGGTAAAAGATAGCCGGGGATTGAACTCGGGTGTATCATACAACCGTGTATCAAACATGTATTGATACGTTCAATACATGGACAGGCTGAAAGTCAGGTATTGAACCTGTATTGAACCCAATATCCCTCACAAATGTATTCAGGAGATCCATAGTACATCATAGTCAGTTTCACAGACTCAACAAGCCAGAATACACCCATTCCGCCAAGCTTGACCTGCCCAAGTCAGACAGAAAATATGAGGTGATCGAAAAGCCGACTCCGACTCTCGCAGACCTTCTTAATCCGGTACTAGGCGATGAAGATCTCCTTTTCAACCACCCAGATCCATATGGCGTTGGTGCTCTGGACTCGGATGACGAAGAAGTAGACGTGCCTCAAGTTGTGCGTAGAACCGGTCTCCGCCTCGAGATTGAAGATCTCATTGACTTGAGCAATGCAAATTTGCTTGCTCGTTACAACGGCAACCCAAAGGAACATGCAGCACCGGCTCAAGTGAAGAAAAAGGCGGCTGAAGAGGCTTGGGAGCAGGACAAGGCAAATTGGGATGTAGATATGATGATGTATTGAACATTCAAGTCCCAGCGAGTTCAATACACGTTTAATACATGTTTCATACGTTCCATACAGAAAAATTTTCGCCTGCGGCGCGCCGGCCCGTCTGCCGATTGATACGTTCCATACCAATCGATACCAACGATACCGGATGCCTTCGGTAAGATTTGAGACGGAAACGTTGGTCGCGATGGTTTTGAGAAGGCAAGAATGTGATGGTCGAGTCACCCTGTCACAGCATCGCTGGCGTTGACCAGCTATTTCGCGACGGAATTTCTCTCCTGGGATACATATTTCTCTGTGCAAGTAGAAAATATATCTCTGATGATAATGACGTTCACTAATTTTGTTTTGGTTGAGAATTGACAAGATGACGTGCAATCTGCTCCAGAACTGCCAATTCCAGAATTCACTTCCTTCAAGCTCATTTTGGATCGCAATTTTTTCCATGCATCTAGAAGGGTATCATAGCTCTTGATCCATGGGAGAATTACGAAATTCTACCAGGGATTGCGCCCAGGAGAGCTCTCCTGCGAAGCCCGACCCCGTAACCCTAGCGTCGGGTTTGTCTGGCGGGTGCTCAAAAAGCAAGGTAAATGATTATGAAAACAGCAACAATCGCGTCGCTGAACTGCGAATGGGAGACCCCATGCTAATTCTGAAATTTACGTCCGCTTTTCGACCGTTTTTTGGTGGAAATTGCTGATTGTTGTTCAACAGAGGCAGGAGGAGATTTACGGGCGCAATCACAAACAGTGCCTGGTGGAAATTTATTGTCGTTCGAGTCCCGGACTCTGAAGGAATCAATGTGTTCGTGTCTGATACATTGAACGTGAACAAGAATTCAGGAGTCATCATTGAGCTTTTAAAGGACATGGCACGTTTTGTCTCAGATTTTCTATGTGGCGCAACTGACACAAACTAACTGCTGTTCGAGATGTCGCCGCTGTTTGAAATATGAAGGGTTCTGATTGTTCAAATGTTATCCATAATCAAAAGCATTTTCCGACTCTAAGGATACAAATGATACGTCGGAACAAGCGATGACTAGATGGACGCCTTGCCCCTTGGTTCATACGGAAGAAGCAGAGCCAAAGCCCCAGCAACAAAGGTCAGTGCACCAGCCACGTAAACAGGAACGGCGGTCTGCAAGTTAGCATACAAAGCAATCACAGGAGCCTGGAACCGTGATTAATCAAAGCAAGTTGAATAACTGGAAACATACAATAACTCCGAAGATTCGGGAAGCTGTAGAAACCAAGCCATTCCCGGTTCCACGATACTTGGCTGGGAAGATTTCGGGAGAGATGGCGTACAAGACACCGTACATCATCTGAAGGTTGAATTCAGCCAAATAAAATCTCACAAGACAGTCGACTCACATTGCTAAACAAGACATAGCCACAGTTCCACCCAAGCAGGGCATTGGAACTCCGCGCGGTGGTGCTGGCGAAGAGAAATGCACCGGTGAGCCCTGTCTTTCGCGAGGTCGTTGAATGAAGAAAAAGCGAGCGTCAAAAACAGAGAGAAGCGTTGGTATGGAGCAATGGGTCGTTGAATAAAGGACAGACAGAGAATTAATAGAGTACTCGCCCGATGAGATTGACAGTGTCCCTTTCCGACCGAGATACGGAAGTTCTACGGCCAAACCAGATATGAGAGCACTTGGAACCCCGATGACGCTTAAAATCACATTCTGGAGAGACGTCAAAGATGCAGTAAAGCAGATAAAGAGAGATAACCTACATTGCGATAGGTGATGTGCAAAGTCGCATCTCCAAACTGAGCGCCGCGACTGACAAGCAAATATGGTAAGAAGCTGTTGTACAATGTCGACGCCAATCCGATGATCCCTGATACAATCATCAGCTCAGATTCCAACGAGATAATCAAGCATACCCCATATGGCCATGAGAAGCGAAGTTGAAAAAGCCATCTTCTTCGTCCTGAATAGGGCCTTGACATTACCAATGGCCCGTGCCAAAGCCTTGTCAAACACAGACTTTCCAACGAAAGTGGGATCACCGGGGGTAATTTTGTCAGCCTCGGCCAGCATTTCAGCATTCAGACTGCTGGTTGTGCCGTTGAAGGCGGCCAATTGGTGAATCGCTGTAACGGCTTCGGAATCACGTCCGACACCAATGAGCCACCGAGGACTCTCCACGAGTTTGAAGACGAAGAAACGAATACCCCACAAAAGGAGCGTGATGGCCCCAAGTGTGAATAAAAGATAGCGCCAGCCCATATTCGATTCCCGAGTACAAGTGGTAGCAGTCTGTGAGCAGGAAAAGTTTGCTATAAGAGGCCAAGCAAGCTGTTCAAAGTTAGCAAGACCTAGGTAATGTTGTTCTAACTTGCCAGACTGATGAGAAGCTGGCCAAGACACCAAAATATGGCCATGACAGTCAGCAAATACTGATGAGTTCCTGGGACGAGATCTGGGAAAGATGAGACGGAGAACAATGAACGAGTTTAATCTGTTCACCTAAAAAGACGGCCGAGTCGACTGGCATATTTCCTCCCACACCTAGACCAACCACAGCAAGGAGAGAAGCCAGAGTGATAAAATTGGGGGATCCACCAGCTGCTAGACCGAATACTCCAGCGATAAGCAATGTGAGATTGAATGACCACCTGTCAGAAGTAGATAAGAATATACCACGACGCATGACTTTTGAACCCACCGTCTGCCCCAGATATCACATCCGGCTGACCAAAATACCGCTCCGCAAAGAAGTCCCACGTTTACAGCGAGTGCGAGGAAAGGAGCCTTGAATCCAAACTCGTTGATTACTGGACTCAAGATCAATCCAGAAATTAACGGCCAAACTGAATCCCTAAAGCAAAATGAGTTGTCGGAGTCGGAGACGAGAAACCAGACGTACGCGAACCAACCAAAGCCAGCACAGAGAAAAAGATATATCTGATATCTTCCCATTCCGATTTCTTGTATTGCAGCACTCAGAATCCGGGCTTTGGCCTGATAAACGGGATCGACAGAGCCGTCCTCGTACATATCGTCCAAGACTTCGACAGACGGAGAATAATCGACGGGGTGTTTTTCGTCAGTCATTGCTTTGGGTTCATCGTACTTTTCCGACATGGCAGAAGATGTAAGGAGCTGGAAGGGCGCCTGTGAAATTATTCGCCGGTATTCTGACGCTTATATAGCCTGGCTGCCTGAGTCCTGAGTGACATGACAGTCGTAATGACAAAGTCAATTATGAGCTTATCTAATCGGTATTCTTCTTCCGTCTTTTCCGCGAACCTCCTTCTTCCATCTCTGCGGCTCGCTTGCTCTTTTGTCCAGCGATTCGCATGTACTCCTTTTTCTTCTCCTTTTCCTTGTCGTTTTTCTTCGCCTCCTCCTTGGCGAGCTTCTTTTGTTTCTCTTCTCTCTTCTCATTCTTCTTTAATCTCCGATTCGCCACTTGATCCTTTCTTAACGCACGTATCTGCTGCAAAAGAGCCACAGCTTTCTTTTCCTCGGGCTCCATGACCACTGCACGTTTCTGGAGATATGTTTGCTTCTGCTGAGGTCGCATGAGCTTTGGTTTTGAGGCGTAAGGCAAGGAAGCCTGGAGTTTCTTGGGAACAATGAGAGGATTGAACCGACGAGGTGCTCGCTCAATCTTCTTGTAAGTCGAGTTGACGTTCAGTGGCGTTTTCAACCCTTCTGCTCGTCGAACTTCGCCGGTCAGTCGCATACCAGACCATCGGGATTTGTCGGAGAGCAAGAGTGACGATACGGGATTGTAGAATGTGCGAGGTTGAACAGAATACCAAGCTCGAAGGAAGACCAAATCTGGACAGAAAAGTTAAGCCAGCGGATAGCATAAATGTATATCAACGTACCACTTGTCAGGATCTTGTCCTCAAAGGTCGCACGGAATGCTCCATCAGGCTTTGACAGAGCCTTCTTCACTTGCCCTCTGATTCCAGAAACCGTCCGAATATTGGCACCCTCGAACTTTGCTACCTCCAGCGCCGTCGAAAACATGTCCTTGATAAAGGCAGTATTCTTGAAGATCTTATACGGCACTCCCGTCAACTTGATCTTTTTCACAATCTTTGCAGATCGGTCAATGTCAAGTACCACGCCCGTCGCAGATACTCTGAATCCAGATACTTCCCCAGAGAGAGAGTTAAAGGCGCAAAAGCCGGTATTCGGTAATGAAACGGGACCATAAAAGGTGGCGTAACAATGCATATGCTCTGGGGTGTATTTGAGCATTCGCATACGGATAGAATGGTCGTCGAGGGAATATATCGGTATTGACTGGAATCGTCTCCAGCCAATAGAGAAGATCAGGGGATCGTTGTTCTTCAACGTCCGAGTATACCATCGATGCCGCTTTATTCGCACTTGGACGAACCCGAAGCGCTCCTCTGCCTGAAGGAGACCGCCCAGTATAATCGGGTAATGTGGGTCAAAGTTCTCTATCATCTCCGCCGGCACATCGGACAGCTCAATGCGAACATATTGCCCAGGTCGGAAGCCTTCAACGAGCGTACGAGATTCGGCGTCAATGCCCTCGAATTCTGCACGGTTGATTTGAAGTTGACGAGACATTTCGTCCTTTTTCTCGGTGTAAAAATCGGCCTGAGAAGCATCAGGATCGTCGTATTGTGCATCGAACTTTGCCTTGAGAAGTACTTTCTTGTCGGCAAGAGATTGAGTAGCAGGTTCAGCAGTTGGAGTTGGCTCAGCCTTGGGCTCTGAGGCTTCGAGATCCTCGTAATCTCCTCCACCCTCTTCATCTTCGTAAGCCTCGTCTCCATCACCAGAATTTCCACCTTCAGGGATAGCAGGACCTGTAATGAACAGGTGTCGAATGGAATCCATCAACTCTTCATCCTCCCACTTTTTCAGTGCCTCGAGATCGACAGCTCCCTTGGAAGTATCCTGCGCCTGATCATCGTCTGCTAGCTTTTTAACCTGGAAAAAGTCGTCATCATCAGCCTCTTGTGGCTTTTGTGACGAATCGGTCCCAGCCAGGATTTCTTCCGGGCTGAGTGAGCTGGAATATATGAGCTTTATCCAGTCTCTGCGACGCCGCTTCCGTGATGCAATCTCTTGAGCTTTTTCGGTCAAGTTGAATTTCCATCTCGGAGCATCCGCATCCGCATCTTCCTCATCCTCTTCATCCTCTTCTTCTTCGTCACTCGGGATATCGGCGTCAGCGTCATCGTCAAAGCGAACCCGATTTCCTGAATCTTCGTCTTCTTCCTCGTCCAGCCCAAGTTCCGAGTCGCTGTCCGCATATTCGATATCGCCCCTGGCTTTCGATGTCGATGGAAGGTTGCGAGTGACGCTTCGGAGAGCTGAACGACCTGTATTTCGTGGATCAGCCGAGATATCAGCCATCGGTTGGTCGTCGTCGTCCATCTCTTCGTCTGAATCGATACCAGAGTCATCGTCAGCGCCTTCATCCCCACTGTCTTCTTCTTGATCGTCCTCGTCGCTTCCATCGTTCAGCCCAAGTGGTGCAGTCGAAGATCCAAAAAGCCGAATCTGACTGTGAGCGACCGCATCTTCAAGGGTGACTGTGGCATCCTGCAGGTCCATCACCATTTGTTCACCTTCACCTTGCGGTACTGAATGAAAATATTAGACGTGAACTACGGGCCGAATTAGAAAAGCGAACCATCGGTATTTCCCCGAGTGAAACTGCCCGGGACGTTGACCCAAACTGCATCCTTGTCGTACATAACTCCACCGACGTCGCTCATTGGCGCATGGACGAGGAGCTTCTTCTTCTCGCTAAGCTTTCTCCGCTTTTCCGAATCGGCATCTGGTGAAGGACATGGATCTCCTAGGGCACTGATGCTCTGGATATCCATATCACCAACACCTGGGATATGGACTTTTGAACCAAGCCGTAGATTAGTTCCACGGACATAACCGTAGACGGTAACAGTGCGATCGCACTTGCCCTTGCTAGTGCGAACTAGCTCTCGTGGTGTAAGATCTTCTAGCCGGTCGACGAGAAGATAAGGATGGGAATTGCGGAACACAAGGGGTCGGAACTTCATGACGCTGACGAAACGCGAAAGATTCATGATTTCAGTGTCGGGGTAGCGGCCATTGAGGACTCCAGAGAGGTAGAATAACTTTGCTCCTTGGTAGATTTCTGTCCAAAACCGTTTCTTCAGAGTCTTTTTGGTCGCTCGAAGAATGGCTGGCTTCTTGATGAGGTCAAGGTGGGTCAGGATACCGATGACTTTAGGAAAGCCATGCGATTGAAGAATGTTGAGAAACTCGAAAGTTTCCTGGTCCAAATTTAGAGTTTATTCTCAAGTCCAGAATGGACGACGCACCATTTCAAAGCCAAAGGAGCCGTCAATCATGAGCAGGACAAGATCTGCGATTTTGCCAATATCTATCATGCTGTTCAGGTCGTTGTTGCATTCGATAAACGTCAATCTGCGTTTCTTCCCGCTGACCACTGTTATTGGACCCTTTGCCTCGTTCAAGGTCTGCTTGGTGTACCGTCTGACAAGACTTTTCAGCAAGGTAGTCTTGCCGACACCAGGAGGCCCGACGATGGCGACAACGACGGGAGGCGGTTCATCATCGGGTGTTCGATTTACAAGAGGAACATGGAGCCTTGTCTGGTCTCGTTCGACGTTGCGTCTACCCTGACGGTCTGCTCGACGTCCAGATTTCGGAGCAAAAGCCTGGTTGAAGTTGAGCAAAGACTGAGGATATAAGGATCATATCTTACCTTCTCATTAAAGCCTTGTTGTTTCGCTTTTCCCTTGCCCTTGTCCTTGGCTGGCCTATGAGCCTTGTGTTGCCTTTCCGAATCCATCCAGGAGCAAAATTTATCGCCGGCGGCTTGAGTAAGCCAACGCGCTACACGTGACACTCAACAAGGCTTGTTGGTCTGGTCAACCTGCACCCTTATATTTCTCCCCTTCCCCTTGCTATGAGACGGTCATCTCGAGAAACAGCGCTTGATCTCAGCATCCACGGCGACGAGTTGGAACACGACCGTATCCAATTAGAGCAAAATCTTCAGCAGACCAACATTTCTTTCCAACTCTCGTCGCAGGACGAAGATTCTGTCGAGTACCCGAGGCATAATTCGGGTCCCTCGCCTTTTGCAGAATTCAATTCATTTATTCATCCACCCAATGAGGGCGATATCCAACATGGTTGGTCCTACAGGTCGGGGGACGATTACGAAGAAGGGATCAGTCCGTTTATGGGACAGACGATGTCAACTGCTGGACACCATGCCAGTGCTTTGACGCTGAATGCTGGTCTCGGTGGTGGTCGCGGCGCAAGGCGAGATGTCAGCTTGAGCGGGGCAGAGTACGACCCAGATCGACCCCTCCAAGACATGCTTGCTGGTGTTAACAGCAAGATGAGCATTTTCGACATGGATCCTTCAAGGTCTCGCTACACCGTAAGTCTGGCATTCAAGTATTCGATTCCCTTGATTCAAATTCAACAGCCGGCCTTCGACCCTTTGGTTGTTGACAGTACCGCCGAACTGGACCGAGTTTTACAGTCTGGACATGCACCACAGCTATCTCGCTCTCTTCTCCGGAGCTCACGATCTTCTTCCGCGTCTTCCAGTTCATCAGACTCGGATGGTCCTTCGTCGCGACCGAAACTGTCAGATGCTCTACAGCGCGTCCCATTTTCGCCCAAACGTCCTCGTAGCGCATCACCCAATGTTCGAGGATCACATCTCCCTAAAACGACCGAGAGTCAACGTCCAGTATCTCCTCTTGTTCGTGGTCATCCCACGAACGACGATACACCTAAACCACCAAAACGGACGACTACATTTCCTCCTTACACGCCTGAAGTCCGACTTCAACCTCCTACACCTTCTTCCTCGGGTTCTCAATTCACTAAAATAGCTCGTGGTCTGACAAGAGAGCTCGGTCATGAGGTCGAGCGTAATCAACGGGCTGGAACCTCGTCAGACGAGCGGAATCCTTTTCACGACATTGCCAATGAACCTCCAGTGTCTGTCTCTTCTAGAAGGGGCACCTCGAGACCACAGCCTTCCAATGTTTCCCGTAGTCGAGTTCATCTTCCTGATGTTACTGGACTGACAAGCGCGGTCGAATCTCCAGCCAAGGCAGTACAAGAGCACTATCCGTATCATGTAGGACGTGAAGCGCGAGAAGCAGAAGGTATGACCAAGTATATTCAAATCAGAATATTGCTCACCATTCATTACAGCGCGGTTGGTTTCAACTCTCAGCACTGTACAGGCCAAGTTGCATCAGCTTGAAGATGAGAATAGTGTTTCACGACGACGGGTCAGAGAGCTTGAACATGAGCTGGAGATCTGCAAACGGGAAGTGATCAAGGAAAGGACACGAGTTCTCGAGCAAGAGGAAGTTATCGTTCAGCAAAGGCGTCCTGCAGAAGGTGTAAAGGGCAAAGGAAAAGGCCGTGAAAGGCCAAGGGACGACCAGTACGAGGCCGATGTCACCGTCAGATATCGAGCAGTTGTCGAGGAAAAGAAAGGTTCGTTATGGTCAAATCTACTTTTTACAGCATACTGATAATTCAATTAGCTCTGGAAGCTCTGATATCTAGCTTGCGAACCCACCTCACCCGTCTGACTGCAGAGCTTTCCTCGCATCAGGATCTTCTTGTCGAACTCAAATCCATGCGCGATTCAGACGCTGAAACACTCAGGCAAAAGAGTGCTGAAGTAGACCGACTCCGGAAAGAGGTCGAACGACTTGCTGGGGAGGTCGAGGTCTTGAAGGGTGTCGTGGAAGAAGGGCTCAAAGAAAGACGGGCAGCAAGAGAAGCGTCTCGAGAAGTTTCCCAGTTGGAATACATGACCGGTCCCGAGGAAGAAGAAGAGGAGGAGGAGGAGGAGGAGGAGGAAGCAGAAGCAGAAGACGACGACGACGCTGAGCCATTCGATCCTTTGTCAATCCCAGGATCTTCTCGAGAAAACGCTGGGCTAGCAGACAGGACGATGAGAACCGACCGTGCCACCATTGGATCCAATCTCGCTGCCTCCATTCCCACCCAACGATTCATCACTGATGATGAATTAGAGCTGATATCTGCTGAAGTGGAAGAGCGACGCTCGGAGCGCTCTGGTGGTTCACTGGGGTCACCGTCTCAGACCCAGTCGTATTTCAATTCCGGCGAACATGAACGTGAAGAAGTGTCTCGTGCATCTTCACCCAATGTTTCCCGACGACGTGCAGCGACCACTGATAATCGCCCGACACATTCTCGGTGGCATCAAGGCCAGGAGCAGAGATCTCCGTCTCCTGGTCCAAGTCGAATCTCTAGTCGTCCTGCTGCTCCAACACCTGGCCAGGCCAGTGCTCATAATCGCCGGACTCGAGACCACGACATAACCACTGCCGATATTTCTGTCCCTGACATGCCATTCCCTCAAATCCGTGGTGAAAAGCTCGAGAAACTGTTTTTCTCGGCGCAACATAATGCCAAAACGTGTACGATGTGCCAGAGACGGGGTACCAGACCTGGAGGTGCTGCAGCAGAGGATGCTGGTCGACCCTTATCCCCTTCTTGGCTTCCCAGTCGCCTGGGTCGACCGATACCTGGTCACCGCCCTCAAGATGACGACGAAGGATTCGTGGAAGGCTCTGAGAATGCTGAAGTTGATCCAGCAGACCGGGAGCGGTTGCTTCGCGAAGCTCGAAGAGGAAAACATGCACGGAGAGACCAGGATGAAACAAGAAGACTACCCCCACAAACTGTTCTTGCCCGGGTCATCAAGGAGATGGAAGACGACTTTGCCCATTATAAAAGGTTCGATCTTTCTGGGTCATGTGAAAAGCATCCGATTGACTCTTTAAAAGCGTTTATGTGGAACTGGCCGACCAGTACAAGATCATGGACGCTCGCTCTGATGTGCCCAAACGGAATCTTGTGGCCCAACATCTGCGTGAGGTCATTGATATAATGGAGCGAAAGGTATTTTTGTCCTCCCTTGCCACCAGACACTATCTCACAATATCCCAGGGCGACCAGATTGCTTCTCTCTATGAGCTATTAGAGTTCAAAGACAGGCCTCTATAGCGACAGGTACACCTATTTATCCGCAATCGAA
This sequence comes from Mycena floridula, assembly GCA_029320655.1. Classification (NCBI taxonomy): domain Eukaryota; kingdom Fungi; phylum Basidiomycota; class Agaricomycetes; order Agaricales; family Mycenaceae; genus Mycena; species Mycena floridula. The sequence goes on from JARIHS010000001.1 coordinate 5,098,635, forward strand.
TCTAGCATTACAACGTAGAACTTGCCGCGAACTATTTCAATCATGTAAAATACACAATATGTCGGTGAATCTTATATGTTTCTTGGTTTAGCAGCCAGAACTTCACTGTCAATACATTCTACTCGACTTCTCATCCGAAAGACTTGGTCGATAAAAGACGGGCACATTGGTGTATCATTGCTTCAATAATTCCTCCCTGTCTAGTACAGATTTTTCCAACTTTATCAAAATGGTCGTCCGAGAGGAAAACTGGGCGGTAGGGGTATGATGCGCAGTGACACGGGCAGGCTGAAGTAAAATCAAGTCAGATATTGATTACTGGAGAAGAAAGAGAGCGCACGAAGCCAAGACCGTCCAGTACAGCTTCCACTATTCCAGCAGTGAAAGATGAGCAACTGAGCTGGCTCATGTCCCGCGGCACAGATATATGTCGCTCTATCAGAGGGTCATTGTCGATTATCATGTCTGCCAGATACTGAGCGAATTGCAAAGCAAGGAGCAAGAACAGCGTACATTCGTCAGCATTCTCGACGCTCTTCTCAATGGCATCTGCTGGTTTCCCGAACACGGCTCTCCAGACTTGGGTGTGAATGGACATCAATGCTGGCAAAAGCCTGATGTCTCGCTTTGGCGCCTTTGAAGAGCCTTCTGCACGCCATATCATCATCTCAAGGACACGGGTTCCCACTCTGTATCCCAGAGTATTGAGCCTAGCACGAGACGATTAATGAGATGATTGAAGGGTCATTGCAGATCCTACCGACGTTCCAGGTCATTTATACCACTGACGCGCTTCTGGGTATATTGAACCACCTCAGAGAAGAGAAAAGAAAAGGCTGATCCAGATACTTCTGAGATGCGCGTCTTGTTAAGATTTCTGTCATAAATTGTGGTTCGAGGGGCACTGGGTTTGGAGGGGCCAGCTGTGGTGTTCATCGACGGCGCAGACGCTAATGAGAATCGAGTGGTTGAAGAAGTCGGTGATAGATGATCCACTGAAGAGAATGAAGAATTCGACAGGACCGACAAGCGTGGATGGGCTTGAGGATAGGCCATTACTAGATGCAGATATCAGCCGCAGCACTCTATAATGTCTTGCAACGTTACCTTGATTCTTAACCAGAATGAGAGAGCGATAATGAGCCTGGTGGGCTGGAGCAAGCGGTCCGTGGAGAACGTGACACATCAGACACGTCTCAGATTTTTGCATCTTGGCTGAAACTTTGACGAGCTACGTGTCCTTGACTTGAAATCCCTTCAGCCGCTTGAACTGTCGCAATGTCGTTTATCAGGTTACGTTCTTTCTCATCCTGGCTGGTTTTATGCTGATGAATTCCTTCCAGGCTGGCCCTGTGCGTGGCCGGAGTTTATTCAATGTTTCTGGTCAGCTTCTTTCGCTCTGAAGCTCCTACAGGTATTTAACTATCTCCAGCTGTGGGCAATAGCCCAAGAGCGACGTATGCCTTCTCCTTTGGCCTTTCATTCAGGATTCTCAACCTCTATTTGCAGTCTCTGTTCCCTTCCAATCTATAGATGGCGTATCTGCGGACAAATTCCACTCGCCCTTATTTATGGGAACTTGTCAGAGCATCCTCAGCTCTCTGTCGGCCTTCATATATATCATGGTCCGGCGAAAGCGCTCCGAGACTTGGTATCAAAGTCTGGGCCTTGCACCTCCAGGCTTAACATTGGCAAACGGGACGGCCTCGAATGGGAAAGCCAATGGATCAGCCTACTCCAAAACATCGAAACCACTCACTTATAAATCCCTCCTCCTTCGATATCTCCAATGTTCGGCCTTCATAACTTCAGCCGCACCTTTTGGTTTCGCAGCACTTTCCTACATCTCATATCCCGCCATGGTCCTGGGCAAATCCTGCAAACTGGTACCAGTCATGCTCATGAATGTCGTCTTGTACAGACGTAAATTCGCGCCCTACAAGTATCTTGTTGTTTTCATGGTCACTGTCGGTATCACCGTATTCATGGGCTTTGGCGGAAAATCCAAGAAAGCCAAAGCGACCTCTGACCATCCTTACGCCAACCTCATTGGCACTTCATATCTTCTCATCAACCTTGCGTTAGACGGAGCTGTGAATTCGACACAGGATGAGATATTCACTCGTTACAAAGTCACTGGGCAGCAGATGATGCTCTGGATCAACCTCTTTTGCACTGTGATCAGCTCTTTGCTGTCAATATTGCCTCTTCCATATATTCCAGTCATACATCCTTCCAGCGACGGCAAGACAGAGCTTATGGGAGCTCTGTCATTCATTCAAACACATCCTACAATAATACGCCCTCTGGCCGAGTTTGCTTTAACTGGAGCACTTGGCCAATTGTTTATTTTCGAGACGCTGCAGCACTTTGGTTCTCTTACCCTTGTGTAAGTTGCTTGTCAAACGGTCTACCGATTGAGCTGACGAATACCAGAACCGTGACACTCACCCGAAAGCTGTTTACAATGTTGCTTTCTGTTGTAGTCTATAAGCACAAGCTGTCCTTTGGTCAATGGCTTGGTGCTGCAATCGTCTTTGCAGGTATAACAGTAGAAGCTTTTGTGAAACGGAAAGGTGAGAAGAATTGCTGCTATTCTTGCAAGACAAAGTTGACGCACGTTCAGATGTTCACGCCAAGCGGGTCATTCAAGAGAAGGAGAAGGCGGAAATTAAGTCCTTATAAAGATAAAGAATGCTATTCTACAAGTTGTGCTACATGAGCCTGTTACTGAACAATGGAAAGAAAGCGATGCGAGAAACAAGAAAAGCGGATCAAGTCTCCATTGCATAAGGATCGTAGTTCGGAGCTGGAGCGCGAGGAGTGGGCTCAATCAGAGCCTGCTTGCGTTTCCTGTCGTCGGGCCTGGAAATACGACGTAAGCAAAGATTAGACGCATTTGAGCGCAAAATGTACCGATCATCTTCATCGTCATCGTCATCATCTTCCCTCTTCCTTCGTGTCGCCTGACCCCGGAACGTAGGGCGCGAATTTACAGCCAGTGTCGCTCGGCATATTGCTTCGTATTCCTGGAAAATGATCAGATGGAATGGGTCTGGACTTGATCACGCTTACTTTGATTTGACAAAGGAACCCTCCGTTGGGGGATATACAATATCGTCGGTTCTGAACCATGTGAAGAGCATCCTCCCAGCTCATCTGGTAATGCTGCATGACAAACATGACCACAAATGCTGGCGAGAGACTGATGCCGCCTAGGAATTCTGTCATCAATACTGACTTCTTTTGGTTCAAGTTGAGCGCACCATTGCAGTGAACGAGAACCTTGCCACCACTAGCGATCGCGTGTTCGATAAAACTTTTCGCCCTGGACAAGGGTTAGCATATATTCAACCGAATTTGTGGCGTGCATTGCGTACCCTGGAAAAAGTCGAATCAGATTCTGCTCCTCCGTGTCCTGAACGTCCAAAACCATATATTGGAAATCTTGGGGGAATCGAGGCTTGACAGAAAAGGCTTCTTTTGCGTCTCTGATGCATAAACTGTCGAATATCATGCAAAGGTTGGAAAGGGAGATAAAGATGCTGCTTACATATGGGTTATTTCCAGGTCCATGAGCATTTCTTTGGACTTGGACACGATGAAGGGTCCCAGCCAGAGACCTGGAATAATCTGCTGACATTCTCGACGCATTTCGTATCTGAAACCTTTGAACAAGGAGAAATAAACAAGAGAAGAGAGACGCACCGCCATTCAACGTCTGTAGGTCCTAATATGACCTGGTTAAGCTGCTCGTCGGTGAGTCTTTGATGGTCTAAATCCATTATGAATGCAGGTAATGATGAAGAATGCCGAAGGCGTGACTGCCGAGCGCGTGAATTCAAAGAGTCACAAACGCCTTGTTCTCCGACTTCTCTAGGGTTCTTTAGAATGGATGAAGACGACATTCCGTTGCGCCTTTGTTCTCTTTGTGGTTGGCTCCCGTTGATTATTATCCAAGGACGCTTATTGAGCACGAAATCGAAACTGGAAAGGTCCCGCTTACCATCATCTGTGGTTTCCTCGGAGCCGGGAAATCTACATTGCTCAGGTATCTTCGCCGAGACGCGAGACAAACAATATGAGATTAATGCCTTCCAGACGGATCCTAACCGAACGTCATGGATATCGAATTGCGGTCATTATGAACGAGTTTGGAGACACAGCTGTGAGTAGCGCTTTCCAGTTCTTGCCATTTCGCATTGATTGAATTCCAGGACATTGAAGGTTCGGAAACATCCTCTCATTTGCACAACCCGTTCCTTTATCTGTGACCAGCTAAAACCATCAATGTCGCGGATGCCAGTGGACAAGAGTCTGAAGAGATTCTCGAGCTGGCCAATGGTTGTCTATGCTGTTCCATCAAGGACACAGGCGCTGCGGCTATCGAGAAACTGATGCTACGCAAAGGCGGCTTTGACCACATCCTGCTGGAGACGACTGGCTTGGCCGACCCAGGTATGCATCCTGTGTCGCGTTTGCTTCGTAATTTGATAGAAAGCAGGTCCGATCGCATCGATGTTCTGGCACAATGAAGAGTTTGCCACTGGACTGGGCAAAGATATAGCTCTGGATGGTGTTATATGCGTCGTAGACGCGGTTTTTGGCATGAAGGTTGGTGAAGACTCCATTCCATGCTTTCCTTTCATTGCTGATGCGCTGTAGCAAATACAGGACGATTCAACTGGCGATGAAGTCGGCGAGAGTCTACGGTATGTGCGCTCTTTCCATGAGGCTCACTCTCATCTTGTCCAGACAGGTCGCCGGTGCCGACGTCATTCTGATCAACAAAGTCGACCTCACTTCCCCGACTGAATTGCTCGAACTTGAGAAGGTATTGACGAAGATCAATCCCGCTGCGTCTACCTACCAAACCGTTCGCGGAGAAATCGACTTGAAGCACATTATGGGCATTTCCGCATATTCAGCAGCTCCACGCTTCAAATCGCTTGAACCGGTGCACCATGACCATTCCGACGGTTCTCCTCACGATCATTCGGAAGAGCCAACACACTACGAACTACGAGGCATATCAAGTTTACAAGTAACTTGCCCTGTCCTCAGTGATGCTCGTCTAGAGCTGTTGGATCAATGGATTCGGACAGTTTTATGGGAGAACCGCCTTCCTGATGCTGCAGATACTGAAGAGCTACAGATACTTCGATGCAAAGGGCTCTTTACGAAGGAAAATGGAGATCGCTATATTCTCCAGGGAGTTCGCAACATGTATGAAATTACAAAGGTAGAGGGAGAGGAGGCTCTAGGTGTCCCAGATCTTGGCAAACTTGTTCTCATTGGCAAAGGGCTTAATGACATTGTGCGCCAAAGCTTGCTTACTGCAGTACAATAATGATCCCGAATTATTGCATCATGTCAACGAAGGGATTTCCAGACCGGCCGCTTTCGCCACACGAATAGTCGATTCAGCCTGCAAGAGCGCATTAATAATGATGCTCTTTGGCATTGAGACAAAAGCTATACCTGCTTAAGCATCGGTGCATCCACCATCTCTCCATCCAAGCCAATTGCGCCTTGATTCGCAGCATGGCTCTGTTCCATTTGGTGCAATATTTTGGCAGCGCGAAGTATTTCTAGGGATTGTTAAAGGATCCAATGGACAAAATGGATCATCGCTCACCTTGAGATGTTGGGACAAACGTAGACTGGATGACGTCGACTTGCATCGGATGTATAGCTTGCTGCACAAAGTTAGTCCTGGACAGTGAACAGGAACAAAGAGCTCATACCTTCCCAGTAAACCCTAGCCTTCTACCGTCTTGACATTCAGCTTTGAGATACTCGTTGTCTTTGTAGTTGACGCAGACCATGTCGATGGCCTCGAGTTTGAATGCTTTGGCAGCTAGGACGATCTGAGACCGAGTATACAATAATTCTTCGCGTGAACTTGAGCGAATTATGGACGTATCGGCACAATCTTCGATGGTCAGTCAGCTGAGGCAATCACAGCTGGATAGATTTACAATCTTCAGCCGCGAACTGAATCATGGAAGTCAGAAATGAAGCGTCGTTGAAACAGTTTTTGGCGCGCACCAGTAGTGCTGTGACTATTCCACCGTCAGACCCAGTCTTCGACGTCCAGGACGCGATATCGCGAAGGTTCCACATTGCTTTTGCACTCTCGATGCTCAGAATGATACGGATTGGGCTAGTTCGTGAAATTCTGAGGGCGGCCTTGCGGATATTCTCAGAGACGTCTTCCAGATCTTCGGCTGAATGAATTTTCGGCATTACAATCGCCCCAACGGTCGGAATTCCCAACTGAGAAACAGTATCAGACATCTGCGACAGGAATGGAGATGGTAGCACGCACAATTTCCGAAATGTCGTCCTCGAAAAATGTCGTCGAGATACTATTGACGCGGACGGCAATTTTGGACGCAGGCAGCTTGTGAGTTTTCTGTCCAAGACTCTAAATGAAGAGCTGCCATATCACGGAAAGTGAGCTACCGCTAGAAACCGTGTCAGGTTTTCCCTGGCCCCTGCCTACTCACAGGTCAGCCTTGACGAACAAGCAAGAGAATTAGCCCTTCCTTCGCTGCTGGTGCCACGCTGTCTTCAAGGTCGTATATCAGAACGTCCGAGGTTGTCGACAATGACTTTTCCAGCATTCTTTCGTTGGAAGAAGGGACATAGAGATATGCCCGTCGAAGGCTCGAGTAAAAGCGGGACATCCGAGCTGGCCCACAATGACATTGTCTAAGAAAGGCCATGGAGAGCTCGTCGAAGGAACCCTGGTGGTGATGTCACGGTTCGGAAAAGAGCTGGCATTTATCGCCGAATCTCTCTCTGCTTGCCTCTTCTGTCGGCCAACTACTAGTGGTTTAGCCGCCCAGCTACATAGGCTTCGGAGTCCTAAGGAGTCCTAGGTAAGCCAAAGTGCATTTGTTGTCAGTATTCTGACTATCCCGTAAGGTGCTTTCGCAGAGCGTGAAGCCTCGCTTCAACGGATTGCCTCGAATCTGACCTCCAATTTAAATCATCGCTCGTTTGCCTCATAATCTGTAGCCTCCGGTTCTCGAGTCAAGTCTTTGACCCATCACGGACACAGCAATACGAATATGCCTCGTTTTTGAAGCAGATCTATCATGGCGGCGGTTTGCGATTGTTCTTTTATGGTCGACTCTGATCGTGGATGAAGTTGTATCATAATATTTCATCTGGCTGGAATGAGATCATCTGCGTTGAATCTATGGCACGGTTTAGTGCTGTACTTCCGGTTCGTCAGGGATCTGTGATTCAATTGTGGCGCGTCATCCGAACTCTGCAGGCGATTATAGGGATATTTCAAGGGACACCTGAACTTGGATCGCACTTTCATGCATTGCTTCACTAACATAGTGGCCCCCCACACCAATAAGCCCTTGACACAGGATTTTGTGTTTATTTCCTGTGTCTAAAACGACCTTGGATTTCTTGCCATCGGGGACCAGTTCAACTCGTCGCGAGATGCAGGGAAGGTGGTGTATGCAATGAGAATAGCCAACTCGTTGAGCAAGACAGGGCTAATAAACTGACCGCTCAACACGTTGGGAAGCACATTCCTAAGCTGGGATAGGGCAAGTCGTTGTAGAACTGTAAACGGATGGAGATGGTTACTGCGATGATCGAAATTTGTGGTGATGCCGATCAGAAGGAGGTGCGGTTCGGGAATGTAATATATGAAAACGAGGATAAAAACGATGCTATAGCGATAGCAGTGAACAAGGCTGTCGCCGAGTCTCTGAAAGTCTCTTTGGTAGGGATGTCAGAGGGAGTTCGGTAACGTTCATTGAAGGTTGGGCGAAAGGCTACGGATTGGGGTATTCCACGCTTTGGCACGTGGGAACAAATCCTCTTTGCTTCTCCACCAGCATACCGATGAAGGCGCGCCTTTACGCTTTACTCGTTTTCTTACCTGGGACAATCAACTTCTTACTTAGTACTCTCCTCTGATGATATCTGGATCGATGTGCTCTGCATATCGTTGACCCTGGCCGCCTTTCTCCTGGTTAGGTTCAAGTTTGGCCATGCCCCTCGCTATTGTCACCCCAATAATCGCTATGATGTCCGTCAAATTCGTTGTGCTCGACTTGGATGATCCGACTCCGGATGGCTTCCGTTTCCGGTCTCGCTGGAATCTTCCCATCATGGTGTTGACGCAAGGGGCCTGGGGATGAGAAACGTTCGGAAGAAGAGGGCAGATCTGGAGCACAGCCTAGCTCAGACCAGTCTCCTGTCAAGCTCGCCACCTTATCCGTCAGTCTTGCTTATTCCTGTTCACTCAGCCTGTCCATCTAATCATGTCCTTTCAGTGCTGTTCCCAAAATCTAAATGAAGACTAGATTTTTGATAGATGCAAATACCCTATCTTAAGCTGTTTAACAGTCACCATCTGCGGGAAGAAACAAGGTCGACTGTAATATCAAGATAAAACCGACGAAACCGCGTAACTCGGGCTTCCCTACTTCGGTTGAATCGACGAAAGTCGATCCACTGTTTTGGCAGGGAATCTGGTTCTGAGTGCTATCCGGGGTCTCCGTCTAGTGTAAATCCAAGTTTGAACCCCTCCACCGAGTCTGCTTTCCTTCCATGCTGAAGATGGCCGGGGTATGAAAAATAGATATGAACAGAAATCAGTTCAAGTATAGCGGGTAGACGGTTCAGTCAGGAGATGGCTGAAATAACATTTCACATGAGGCAATCTAACCCACAGCGTCGAGGTAGCGCATCACAATCTTTGGACGTTAAAGGTCAGCAAGTGATGCCCAGTGCTCACCTGGACGGATGTCGACTGCACAACCTCGACTTGTATCGGATATAGCTCGCAGGGGAGGAATCAGCGACGATGAACAGGAACACAACAGCTCATACCTTTCCAATTAGCCTTCTGCCGTCTTGACATTTTGAAATGCTCGTTATCTCTGCAGTTGATACAGACCATGTCGATGGCCTCGAGTTCGAATGCTTTGGCAGCTAGGACGATCTGAGACCGAATATACAATAATTCTTCACGCAAACTCGAGCGAATTATGGACGTATTGGCACAATCTTCGACGACCAGTCAGTCAAACCAATGGATAGATGGATAGAGTTATAACCCTCAGCCGCGAATTGAACCATGAAAGCCAGAAATTAAGCGTCGGTGAAACAGTTTGGCGCGCACCAGTACTTAGTGCTGAGACTATTGCACCGTCAGGCCCAGTCTTGAACGTCCAGGAAGCAATATCGCGAAGGTTCCACATTGGTTTTACACGGCTAGCTCGTGAAGTTCTGAGGGCGGCCTTACGGACTTTCTCTAAGACGTCTTCCAGATCTTCGGCTGAATGGATTTTGGGCATCACAATCGCCCCAACGGTCGGAATTCTCAACTGAGAAATAGTATCAGACATCTGCGACACAAAGAGATATGGTAGCACGCACAATTTCCGAAATGTCGTCCTCGAAAAATGACGTGGAAATACCATTGACGCGGACGGCAACTTTGGACGCAGACAGCTTGTGAGGTTTCTGTCCAAGACTCTGAATGAAAAGCTGCCATATCACGGAAAGCGAGCTACCGCTAGAAACCGTGTCAGGTTTTCCCTGGCCCCTGCCTAGTAGTCATAGATCAGCCTTTACAACAAGCAAGAAAAGCCGCCCTTCCTTCACTGCTGGTGCCACGCTGTCTTCAAGGTCGTATGGAAGGACGTCCGATGCTGTCTCGGACATTGACTTTTCCAACATTCTTTCGTTGGAAGAAGGGACATAGAGATATGCCCGTCGAAGGCCCGAGTAAAATCGGGACATCCGAGCTGGCCCACAGTGACATTGTCTAAGAATGGAGAGCTCGTCGAAGGCTCGATTAAAAGCGGAATCCCGGTGGTGATGTTCGGAAAAGAGTTTGCTTTTATCGCCGAATCTCTCGCTTCTGCTTGCTTCTTCCGTCCAAATACTAATGGTTCAGTCGCCCAGCTATGCTTCTATCGGAATCCTAGGTAAGTCAAAGTGCAATTGTTATCATTGTTCTGACTGTCCCGTAGCTTTACAGGGTGCTTTCGCAGAGCATGAAGCCTCGCTTCAACGAATCGCCTCGAATCTCAACATCAAGACGGTCCAGGTAAGGACCGTTGACGATCTAGCTAGATGTGATGCTCTGATAATTCCCGGTGGTGGCGAGTGCCTCCAACTTGGGCTTTCACTTCTATTGAGCTCTTTTTCCCCAGAATCTACCACAATCGCATTGCTTGCGCGAATCTCGGGCTTGATTGAGCCATTGCGAGAGTTTCTTCGGACCAAGCCTGTCTGGGGGACCTGCGCTGGAGCCATTCTTTTGTCGGAATCGGTAGAAGGGGCGAAAAAAGGCGGGCAAGAGCTGTTGGGTGGTATTTCAATTAGCATTGCCCGAAACGGCTGGGGTTCGCAAGTCAGTTTACTTCCTTATCGTTGTTCTGTTTCTAATTTTTGGGCAGATAGAATCCTTCGAAGCTCCCTTGATGGTGGATGGCCTGCGGAACCCCGAGAAAGCGTTTCCGGGGGTCTTTATTCGTGCACCCGTACGTGATTCTTGTCTCTCCCTATGGTAGTGTGACTCATCGTCTGTCTTTCCAGGTAGTGTTAGATTTGAAGCCTTGTGCTGCCGATGGGCCCCCAATTCAAATCATCGCTCGTTTGCCTCATAATCTGCTGCCTCCGGCTCTCGTATCGTCGGGAGCGGATGACCCCCGGACAATTGTCGCCCTTCGGCAAGGGTTACACTTTCTGACGACATTCCATCCCGAGCTCACAACGGATAATCGTTTCCACGATTATTTTGTTCGTGAATGCGTCTTGACGCGCTCCATGTGATGAAGTGTCACGGCGACTTATCTTTTTCCATTTCGTGGGCTTGGAAGCCCTATTATAGAGTCGGGACAGTGTATTCATAGCGCTGATCCTATGCAGTGTCGTTCATGTCAGGCGCATCCAACCAACGGCCCATTTTTTCTATCATTCCTCGGTCAGTAAGTATTTCGTCAATCCACTGATGACATCTGGTGCTCGAAGGACAGCGTGGAGTCTTCATTGATTTATTCGTCAATTTTGTCGCTCCCACAATGACAAAAATAGAGGTGAACACACGCTAATAATTGTTATCGCTCAGCGAGCATGCGGAAGAAGCGCCGACATATCATGACGATTCGTATAAAAGGATACTTACCTGACCCTGATACTGTCCTTGCTCGAGTCATCATGGTCTTCACTGTGTTGCTTGTGTTGCTTGCTGCCACAGCATTCGTGGATGCACGACAAATGAAAAAGAGTGAGATTCATCAAAGACAAGTGGAGGCTGCCCAACGGTTCCGCTCGAGAGCTACCACAACTTCAAGCGCGAAACCCAAGAATATCACTTTCTCTAACCCCAAGGCTTCCCGTACGTTCTATATCTTTCAATGATACCTCATCTCATCGACCCCGTTCGAAGAATTCTGGTGATACTTATTTTCACTAGCAAAACTTGATCTGATTACTCTTTCGCAGGGTCAACGGCAGTGCGATACCTGAGGTTGACTTTGATGTTGGAGACAGCTGGTCGGGTCTGATGCCCATCTCTTCTGCTGCCAACGAGACACGAAAGGTGGAGTCTCTGTCGTTTTGATGGAAACTAAGCTGACAATCTGTTTGAAGCTCTTCTTCTGGTTCTTCCCGCCGGGACCTCAAGGTAGCCTGGACGACATCGTGTTTTGGACGAATGGAGAGCGTATTTCATTGCTGCTACCTTGATAGAAAGACTGACAGTGCTCTAGGGTCCGGGATGCAGCTCCCTTGAAGGTTTTCTCCAGGAAAATGGTGTAAGTGTCTTTCTGCTCTGCGAATGCTTTATTCAAGGATTTCTGCTCTGTGAATGCTTTATTCAAAAAGCCCATCAGTTGGATTCCGGGAACGGCACAACCCATTCAAAATGATCATAGGTTTGTGGCGCAAGATCACTAAAAGTTCTAACTTGAGAGAGAGAAACAGCTGGACCAACCTTTCCAGCGTGCTATGGGTCGAACAACCAGTCGGCACAGGCTTTTCTCAAGGTACCCCAAACATCAGGGTTCGGAGTCTCTCAGTATCCTTTAATCTGGCTCAATCATTCTTCAGAATGAAGACGACCTTGCAGCACAAATGATCGGATTCTTCCAGCAATTTCTCACGGTTTTCTCCGAGTTAAAAGGCAAGAAGCTCTATCTCAGCGGCGAAAGTTATGCTGGGATGTATGTACCTTGTGAGTCCTCAAATCGAATGGGTTTCGTGTCTCTGGATCTTGAGATAACTTTCAGATATCGCCAATTTCATCTATGAAAATCCCACCATGCTTGATCTGAGCCTTCAGGGCTTTTGGATCGCGGATCGTACGTGTCTTTTCACTTGGATTTCAGAGTCATTGACCCTCCGAAGCTGTTCTAGGTTGGGATGTCGTTCAAGAGCAAATCCCTGCAGTGGACTTTGTGCACAAATACGAAAATGTCTTTGCATTCAAGTAGGTACCAAATTGATTTCCTCGACAGGATTCGGCCTAATATTCTCCAGTCAATCTTTCATGGCCTTGCTTGACCAGAAGGCGATTGACTGCAATTACGCTGGCTACATTGAAAAGTAAGCATTCCATCCCAAATCGGATCTATGGCTCATTACTTGATGTTTCAGGTTTGCAACGTAAGTTGAGCATCTCATATCTGTGTTTCAACTGTCTCATATGGTGTAGATATCCACCCGTAAGATATCTACCTCATAAAGTGACAGCCGACTTATGACCGAGTGCAGAAGGGATTACTACCTCTTCCCGGAAAATCGACTGAGAATGACAGAGGATGTGATCTTTGGGACCTGATCTTCGACAATGCTTTGGTGGTCAATCCTGCGTACCGAGTCCGCTGTTTCGGTCGCTCACTTGCTGACTGGCGAACAGATTCAACATCTACAGGATCTTCGATACCTTCCCTGTCTTGTGGGACGTCCTGGGCTTCCCGTATGTTGCCACACGCTCGATCTACGGATAAGCCATGACGCGATTAACAGCGGCTCTTTTGAAGACATTCAGCTTTCTCCGCTGTATTTCGACCGTACAGATGTCAAGGTAGTATCAACGTTGCTGTTCTGATTGTCGCTCACTTTTTCTTCAGCAAGCCATCCATGCACCAACCGTGAATCATTTCTTCGATAATTCCTTTTGATTTTCGGCTGATTTTGAATGTTAGAATGTCACGTGGACCGAGTGTTCTGACATCAACGTCTTCCCTCACAGAGATGCCAGTTTACCACCAGCTTTCACTGTGCTCCCCAACGCGATAGAAAAGAGCCAGCGCGCTGCTATCGTCCATGGTCTGGCCGATTTCATCTTGATTGCTGAAGGGTCGGTCATTTACTTGCACTAGTCTGACATCTCTGATGGACTTATCAGAGCTCGTGTTGTTATTCAAAAGTAAGGCTACCGATTTATGAAACATCCACGCTGATTGTCTTCTCTTTGTAGCATGACATGTGAGTTCAATATCAGACTAGTTTGAACATCCATATTGATGCTATACAAGGGGGAGGTCTTCAAGGATTCCAGACACCGATTGCCAATGACAGTTTCCTCGTCGACGGTGTCGGTTCACTGGGTACAGTACATTCTGAGCGAGGGTTGACCTTTTTCGAAGTAAAACTGAGCGGTCATATGTGAGCCGATTTAGCGTCTATAGCTAACAAAATGCTCATGTTTTCCTTGTAGGGTGCCGCAATACTCTCCTAAAGTGAGATTGAAGTTGTTCAATAGCTTGAAACTTGCTGACATCTCGTCAAGGCTGCCTTTCAGAGCATGTCTTATGTGATGGGATTCCGCGCCACTCCATAGGTTCTTGCCTTTCTTGCCGTCCGAAGTGATTTCGTTTGAATGTTGTTGTAAATATAAAGATAGTGCATTCTCTGTACTCTTGAGATTTGATGGGTTGTGGCTGCGGTTCTGCCAAATTTTTTTCACGCGACTCTTTTTCTTCGCGTCCATCATCACGTCAGTTGAGCTCTCAAGGGTCTTCGCCTCCCCTTCATCCTGCATGATATTCATCTATATGATGTCTCAATCTCCCTCGAAACTGGATGCCACGGGATGCCTTTGATTATAGTTCAGCCAGCCCCAGCTCTATACTGCCGTGTGCTCTACGACTATGAGGCACATAATCCTTCGACCATCTCTTTGCGACGCAATGAAATCATCGAGATATTGACACAAGATCAGTCTGGTTGGTGGGATGGTGTCACTGTCAACGACAAACGAGGCTGGTTTCCGTCCAACTATGTCGAGATGATATCGGAAGAAGAGGCGGATGCAGCTCTGGATGGACAGCAGTCCAAGACTGCCATAGTGGTCAGCTCGAAGGAGGTAGAGCTTTTGCTCGACCTAGACGGCTCAGTCCGAGGCGGCAGAATACAAGCCTTGGTCAAGCGATTAACTGCTCACAATGGCAGCAACGACCACGACTTCATCACGGTATTCTTGGCGACTTTCAGGTCATTTATATCTTTGGATGACCTCCTCGACCTCCTTGTTCAGCGCTTTCGAATTCAACCTTCAACAAAGCTTACACCAAGCGAACGCGAGAAGTGGGGAAAGCTGACGCAACATGCTGTCAGAACACAGTAAGTGGATCCGGACTTTTGATCTAGTTGATGTCGCTGAGGGAACAACAGGGTCCTCGATATCTTCAAATCCATGGTGGTCGACGAGGACGTCAGAGAGAAGGAGATGCTTGTCAAAATGAAAGAGTTCATTGATACCATCGAGGAACCCCACCGATACCCACCAATCAAACAGCTCCTCGTGCTGATTGACCGTGCGGTAAGAATCACATCTCGTCATTTAGACCTTGTTTGAATTCCATAAAGCAAAGGGACATCCAGGAGGCCGTCATAAGCAAGGCGACGCCTGTACCAATCAAATCGTCATTGAAACTCATCCATATCGAACCTCTCGAGCTCGCCAGACAGTTGACTCTGTTCCAAAGCCAACTATACCAGAAAATACGGCCTTCAGAATGTGTCAAACGGGTAGGGTCGCTCCGAGAAGCAGAATGCCAAGACAATATCACTGTTTTCGTACAGACCAGCTATCAGGTCAGTCCATCTCGTTGAACATGTAAATTTTCGAGCTCACAGATCAATTAGATAGCGAACTGGATCGCAGACACCATTCTGAGCGAGCCAGAATTGCAGAGACGTGTTGATATTATCGAACATTTAATCAGCGTCGCAGATGTGAGTGAACCTCTGTAGAAGCTTTCCCATTCTGATGCTTGTCCATAGCGATGTCGCACTTTGAACAACTTTTCCACCACGATTGCGATAACCTCTGGATTGAATACCGCTACAATCGGTCGACTCAAACTAACTTGGGCTCAAGTTAGCCAATCGCATAAGACACAATTTGCAGCTTGCGAGAAGTGCTTGCTCGAGAGCACCAGAAAATATCACTCATTCATGGCCAATGTCAATTCGCCTTGTATACCATTCGTCGGCATCATTCTGTCGACTCTGCGGTTCATCCAGGACAGCAAGCCAGACAACTTGCCTGGTGGTCTTGTCAATTTCCAAAAGCGTCGAAAGATATACGAGGTTATCACCGAAATCCAGCGATGGCGAAGCTCGTTCAGCTTTGAGTTACTCCCTGAGGTTCAGACCTGCATCGAACAGTCGCTATTCCAATATCGCGATCTCAATGCCAACGGTAAACGGTTTTGGCAGCTCAGCCTGGATCGTGAATCTCGCAGGCCAGAGGAGGAGAGGCTGGCTAGATTACTCGAGAAATCTGGCTTTATGTAATTAAATAATCCAACTTGCGATCTACATACCCTCTTGGCTTGAATACTTATTGGTGTCCCTGCGTCGGAAGGGTTTTAAGTACCTTAATACTCATTCATTTAGCTATGAAGACACGACACTGACAGTGTCACTTGTCGCGTCGCGGTGTCGGACCAATTCAAATTGAAGTCGGACCGACAACTTTCCGCACGTGATCTCGCGTTCATGCTCAGCTCACCTTCCAAGGTCGAACGCCTGCTATATCGCGGTGCTCTCAGTCTCCCTGATTCTCATTTATTACTGGATGGATTGACATTTTCTGCTCGTCTTGATGCCGACCAGCTCATCAACAATCCACTGGCCTTGGCTTTGGAGAGCATGCGTGGTCGACCGACCCTTCGGTTCATTGGGACCGCAAATCTCAGTCAGATTTATATGGATTCCAGCGGAGAGATATCATTGCGAGTTTCTCTAAATTTTTCTCTTGCGAAAGCTAACCCTAAAGTTCAGAGACGTCCATCCACTAGCCGTACTATCTCGAGTCTATTTCGAAAACATGTTCTTATGTGCTCCTTTTTCTCCAAATAAACTGGGTGTCAAGGTTGCGCTGGGTGACAGTGGTGCGTCCCTACCTTCCTAGCACGGCTCCTTCGTTCTGACACCCCAATAGATGGTCCCGAAACGACCCAAATGATAATATTTGCTCAAGATACCGCGAATCCCGGCGATGCAGATTCCCAAATTCGTCTCGCTGTTGCTCGTCTAACGACTGAGCCACCAACGATACCCAAAGCCAGATTACCGCGTCCAGACGATCCAACACCTCGGAAACCACCAGCAGTGCTCGTCGCCAAAGGGCGAGAGCTTCGCAGAATACCTAGCAATAATGCACTGGCCAGCAGCAGCAAACGACAGAAGCTGGACGACGGTTCTGCAGCATTATTAGGCAGTGGTGTCAGACTAGGATCTGTTGCCGCGGAAGCATCGACTTTCAAGGTTCCATATGTACCCTCCAAGCTGGGGACCAATCCGACCCGAAAAGAAGACGTTTTCGGCAGTGCAGACCTCGAAGAGCGGCGTCCTGTTGAGAATAAAGGAAAGCGGAAGTTTGTTCCAAGCATTGAGCCTTTGGAGAGAGATAACAAAGACGTGAGTCCTCGCCGACTTGTCCCGGACTGCTGCTGATATTTTCTTTTCAGTGCATT
Organism: Mycena floridula; assembly: GCA_029320655.1. NCBI lineage: Eukaryota > Fungi > Basidiomycota > Agaricomycetes > Agaricales > Mycenaceae > Mycena > Mycena floridula. The sequence goes on from JARIHS010000001.1 coordinate 5,115,617, forward strand.
AAACGAACTGTTGTTCAGCAGCTCAAGCTTTCACCTATCACGAAACAGCACCCCGAGTATACCCCGGTTTTCAAGCAGATCTATCACGGCGTCGAGTTTGCAATGGTGGGTGGTGTTGTGGCTCGTTCATCTAGTTTTCTTGTTGACTTTTCATCACAGCGGTCGATCATGAAGAAACAGCCAGTCGATCCTTCAGAAGTCAGCCGGTTAGTGAAGATACATTCAGACATGTACGCCATTTGAGGCAATCCGCCTGGGCTGTAACAATTTCTGTATGTATAGAAGAGGATCTCGATTGCAAATAGAAATGCATTGGATGGATATAGGCCTGTCGACCACCGCATTTGCTTGCCAGGCCATATTACAACGGGCACTTCATTCTCAAGGCAAGAGTTTCTTACTCTACGAGTTCTTACTACGACCAGCACTTTGTTCTCGAGGGACCTTAGACGACAGCTTCCAGAGTTCGAGTTGAATATATGAGATTCATTGCAGCTGGATATTTCAATGTATGTTTAGATGCAGTGTTTACCATGTTCAACTTGAACTCCGGGAGGTTGGGCATCATAGTAAAAGAAATCAATAAGCGACGCCCTTCAAGCTGAATGAGTCGGAGTGAATCTGAATCTCAGATTTCCTGCGAAAGACCTTGTCCCGCGAAGTATTTTCCTTATTCCTTATCTCTAATGTTCAAAGTCTCAACTGAATCCATTGTGGTTCGTCTACTCCAAGCTTCTTGCAAACTTTTGCAACCTTCTCCGCTCCGGGATATTGACATATCAGCCCCTTTTTTGGAGCGCTTCGCAAAGACAACAAAGACAAGTTCGGTGGTGAGACTTGAAAACGAGCTGGGACGATTCTCGGCTTCACTCCATTCGAAATGAGTTCGTTTGGAATGGAAAACTCGTCTATGACTGTTTCGACTACCATGGATTTATCGAGTGCAGCCGTGGATCCATAGGGATGGAGCTCAGTAGGGTATAACGGACGACGCAGCAGAAGATTGGTTGATTTCGGTGCTTGGCCTGTGAACATGAGTGAGATTTCGTTGGTGAAAGGACAGAACAAGGCGTACGGTGCAGTGGAAAGAGCCTCGCGGTCATGGTAGTCACGCGACGGTATTTTGAAAAGAAGATCAAATTCAATTTAATTTCCCCCATTTGTCCAATAATACAGTAGCTTGCCCCTTTTTGGATGGGTGCTAAGTTCTAACTATGAGACACTATGATATCTGGATAGTATCGCAATAATCGACATACCGAATTTGACGGGACTCTACTAGAGTTTAGTGACTGAGCTGAATCCACCGTGGTTCGTCTGCTCCCAGCGTCTTGCAGACTTTGCAGCCTTCTCTGGTCCAGGATATAGACAAGTGAGACCTTTTTTGGAGCGCCTTGGCAAAGACAACATAGTCGTCGGTGGTGAGAGTGGAAAGCCACTCGGATGAGATTCGTATTCGGTGTAATCAAAATGAGTTAGCGGGATATCGAACTCGTCCATAACCTGGTACAGAACCACGAATTTGTCACGAAGTAAACCTCTCTTCGTTACAACAGAGGCAAATTCGTCTTTGAGGACAAATCCGAATATCCAGCGTTCGGTATCGCTTTGGATTTCATGGAGTGGCAGTGGTTGATAGCTGAAGGCGCGCTAACAGTGCAATAAGCATAGATAACTGAGCCACCACAGATAAGCTCACTAGGGAGGTGGCCGTTTGGAAGACTGTCTTCGGAGCTCGGGCTGTGAAAATATATTAGATTTTTCGTGAAACAATGGAGCAGCGAGCATACAGAGCCTCAGCCTGCATAGTACTGTTGCTTGGCTAAGTCACGGGATGATTTTTTAGAATTTAAAATTCAAAAATCGCGCAATTTCCCTTTCAACCAGGCTGTAGCCAGAATCACGATTCGAATCTCTTCGAATCCTGCGAATGGTCTCAAGTAGTGTGTAGAAGGACGTCACTCGAGGCTAGAAGAAAGTGAGATGGCATAAAAATGTCTTTTATATTCAAGTCGGTGTATAACTGCTCAGCTAGTTTCCTGTTACAGGCTTCAGCATCATGCAATGAAAGATTTTGGAAGACGACGCACCCTCATCTGAAACATGGACTCCCATGTCCGCTGTTCTAATCTGAATCCATTCTGGAAGCTTGGTCCTCAGCTTCTCACAAAGCGCCTTCACTTTCTCTGGACCAGGATATGTAGATGCGATGCCTTTGGCCTTCGTCGCAGTCGCAAAGACAACAAGGTCTTCGTGGTTCAGACATGGTCTTCGCCGGATGTCGCCGTCTTCGAGACGGTATCGCGTTGGGAGGATGTGAAGTTCATCCGCTGCAGCATCCAACAACCTTGATTTGCACATATAGCGGGCACTTGGATCTGTCACATCGACCGGTGGTTTACCGGAAATGCGGTCGAAAGCTGTGATTACAGCGTTGGTCATCTCGAAGCCAAAGATCCAGCGTTCGTTATAGTAGAAGCCATCGGTATCCTTTCCCAGAGGTGGGAGAGGGAAGACCCTATAGTCAGAGGGAGAGCTGACAGTGATAGCAGAGTCAGCATAGACTCGACTGGCGACAATGGGTCTCACGATTCGGGTGGCGGCGAGGGCTTCAACACCCACGGGGGTAAAGAACCAGGCGAAGGCATTGGCCTATGATACATGAGACATATGTTCAGGTATAGGGATGAACATACATAGACTGAACTGGGAAGAACGTGGTGGTGATGGTCAAAAAAGAAATATCGGTCGAATTGGCCCATGTCTCTTTGCCGAGGGTCGCTTTTTACCCAGTACATTGTGTTTCTGGCAGACAATTGATCGCGAATAATGGAGCCGAATAAGCCACATACTGTGTGCCGTTTAGCTACAATATGTCCACTGGATCCAGACATTTCCTGATAGCTGGTCGCTGACGCCATTGTCTTCAGGTTGCCGCTGCTGCCTCACAGCTCATGAAAACTTCTCTACATTGCAGCAATCGTGGCAGATTCCGTGCCATTCAAGTGCCATTCCGTTCGAGTTTGCGATTTAATCCAGGGTTAGAACCCTGGTCCAACTCAGTATACAGCCGTTCGAAAAAAAGGCATAGACTTACAATGGTTATCTCTCGAGCCAGTCGGTCAGCTCTTCGTCCAAGTTGGATAGATAAGATAAATAAATAAAAGTTGAATAAAAGCCGAATCGTATCCATTTTGACGCCGAAGTCAGCCAACTATTTTTAGACGGTTTAGGGCCGGCTCGGGTGGGGACGATCAAAATCAACTTGATTCAAGTTTTGTCCAGCTGTGTAAAGTAAATTACTATCAGGGTATACAGTATCCTCGGTTTCATGGGTTCCTTCAAGTGGCAACGAGTCATCGGTCAAGACTCAATGGTATCTGAATTCAACAGCTAAGTACTTGATTCACAACAATTGATTTCAACTATGATACCAAGCTTCAACAGCGTCTTTAGGGCCCCATTAGAATTAACTGTCAAGTAATGGATATATCACCGACTGATTGATTCTTCTCAATGGCCAGGGCAATTCGGATTCCTTTTGTCTTCCTTTACTTTGATGCTTGCATCGCACAAGGTGTAAGTACACGCAGTTAGCGATGCAACCACAAGACCACTGGGTATGGGTGTCAACAGGCTTTCGAAAAGCGTAAGCTCCTGAGTTGACAATCATGAAGTGTGGCGCACCATATTCGTAGTTTCAGCAGAGAGCATTTGAGTATAAGTATGATGGTCTGGAGTTTTAACTGATTGAAAGTGAGAGTATGCGACTCCGTTTACGCATCTTGAGCGTCAAAGGATCTGAGACATAGCGCGACATGATCGGTATTCAAGTGACTACTTATTCTTATAGTTGCATTGGAAATGTCACTATCCGGTATCGTATTCTATGCAGCCGACCCACATATGGCGGGAGAACCACGCCGGCTCTCCTGAAGCTTGAAGCGTCGGCCCTCGGAGTCTGGCGTCTCTTCGACAACAAGTACTCTATTGGAATTGTGTCATGTCAGGACAATGAGAGGATCCCCAGGTCGCACTGCGCCACCCTCATCAATCCCTTTGGCCACTCCACTAACAGTCTTCCCAATATGCTTCCGACCAGCTTTGACTGGAATTTCCGTCTTCATAGCTTCCAAAATGACCAGCACCTCGTCACCCGTCTTAATATCGTCTCCAGGTCGACATACGATCTTCCAGACTGTTGCGAAAAGCGGAGCAGCGACCGTGACGCCAGTCGAACCCTCTTCATCACCACGATTACTAGGCCGCTGCACTACATTCTTCTGTTCAAGCTCCCACTCTTTTAACAGTTCCATCTCCCTAGAATCCAGCGAATCCAGTATCAGCATCACACTAGCAATATCGAGCAGAGACCTACCGAAGCTCTTCTATCGCGACAGATTCTGCCTGCCTGGCCTTGAAGACGGCCACCTCTTCCTCTATCGACTCTACAAATTGTGTATACTCCTCCATCGAAAAAGTCACATCTTCCGTCTAACGTACATTCAGACTCGAGATTCGAAGAGAGACATTCAGACTTGCCTTGAAAGAATAACTCCCAGCATCGAAAGCCAGCTCTAGCTATATCCAAAATCAGCCTGAGCTGCTTGTTCAATATCAATTGTACTCACTTGTGAGTACTCTTCCTCGCTCACGACCTCGAAATGGATCTAACAGTCCCATCAGTATGACTATGAATCGAGAATAAAAAAGTTACCTGGTCAAATGGCCTTAGTAGCCAAGGTCTCTTTCCGTCAAAATCGACACCCTTGCCCCATGTTTGCCATGCAGGCAAAGTGCGCCCATAGAGCTGATACCCACCAGGCGATTCGATGGGATATATCGCAGCGACGACACCAGCAATCCCTATTGCACCTCTTGGTGTAAATGTTCTCGACGGGTTCATTTTCTGGCCGACTAATCTGCAACGAGGGTCAATCTATTGAAGAATCAGTAATGCTGACAGGCACAGCGTTCAATGACATACTGGAACCACAAATGGACAGCCAAGGTAGAATCCAACACCGAAGACGACCTAGTCTGAGCCAACGAGCTTCTCCAGTGCCTCGGATTTATTTTGCAATCCATTGTTTTTGGCGAGGTAATCGACATTGCTGGGTAAATAGACTGCTTTGTTCCTTGTCGTCTTCATATATTTGTCAATTGCCTCTCTTCCCCAGGAGTCGTCGAGAACAATTGGGAATGTGATTCTGCGTCCAGGAAACTCCATGTCGGAAACCGAGTCCGGTAGGCTCTTTTCAACCTCGACAAGAAGTTCCAAGACGGATGTTTGAGAAAGGAGATTTGGGTCATAATGGCACTGTAGGATGTTTAAACTTGTCAAGCAAATGAGATATATGTATACCATCGTTGAGCGAATGCACGGACAAAATGCCCTGATTCCACCAAGATTCCGTTGCATGATCTCGGTTTCCAGTGCATGGATTCTTGCACGTATAGCGAAATCTAGCGACATATCTCCATATTCGACAAGGATCGCGGAATCTCCGGCCTGTCGAAATACAACGCGAGGTCGTTTGGATCCCGAGTTTTCAATGACCATGAGCTTCGTCTGAAAGACTTCGGCCGGCCCCAGATCGATGGACTGCAATGAGAGTAGCAGCGGTGCGCCACAATTGACCATATTGTGCATCGCGGTCAGCCACTGTGTCGTTTGAATTTCGAGGGCTCGAGCATCATCCCATGATATCGGTCTGAATCGTACAGTATTCCCGGGACTCAATTGACCCAATTTCCACCTATAGTCAACAAGTCAGCCTTGAAGTGTATAAAAGTCGATCATCTCACATGTCACCTATTGCGACGGTGCACAAACAAACATATCCTCCACAATCCGGTGCTTCATTGGACAAGATGACAGGAGTATCACCATTGATATTGACGGATCCAAGTGCATATCCATTGTCCAGAATGTTGCTGGGATGGGAACCACCTTCACCTCCGTTGATCCGGGACCACAGTGTCTTCTCCGAAGATTCCAGCCTGATACCGAGACGATTGCTGGACGGACTGACATTCCATCGCGTGTTATAGAACCTCGAAATTCCTTCAGCAGTGATGAAATCCTCGTCTGCATGTGGTCCTGCCAGGACGAACACTTCCCAGTCATGGCTATATTGAGGAACAAGCGACGAAGGAACAGCAGCGAGAATGTCATGGTCCTCAGGCTTCGGATCGCACTGTCCAAGGCTTAGTTGATCTCCAGGAATCAGAGATCGTCCTGATTCAACAGATGAACGACGAGAAATACAATGGTCAGTCACACACCTTGATAGCCACCAAGCCCCATACTGGTGGATTTGGACCCAAGATACTCGGGAATTCCAGGAAAACCGCCTCGAACAGCAAGATAAACTCTCATCCCTTCACTTGGTTCTCCCGATGTAATCATCAACGTCGCACCAGCAGCTATCCCGACTCGAGCCCACATATCGACAGGTACAGCATCGACAAGGACAGAAACTGATTTGCCTGTTATGGCCACAACTGCAGCGACGTGAAAAGTGAGTTCAAAGTCTAATCCAGGGACCACAATGATTTCTAGTCCTTCCATGGTCGAGGGATTCCCACAGAGGAGATTGGCAGCTCTGAAGGCCAGCGAATCGAGAGGTCCGCTTCGGGGCAAGCCAAAACCAGTCATACGTCCCGGAAAATCCTGAATGGTGCTTTCTAGTCCAGCTGCATTTACGGTGAATGCTCTGAATATCAATGTGAATCAGATAAAAGTATTAGTCAAGACTGGTTGTAGCTCACCGAGGGACGAATTCGAATGTATCCAGAAAGGTGGTCGTCGCTTTTCCTTCTCTGAAAGACTCATTGTCTAGGATAGCAGCCAGGTATTCAATATTGTTCGATGGCCCGCAAATTTGTGTCTGTGATAACACTTGTCGCATCCTGAATAGGGCTTCGTCGCGATTTGCTCCACTGACGATGAGTTTGGACAACAGAGGGTCGAAGAATTGTGTTATAGTAGTGCCTGTAGACATCTGAAAACCGTCAGAGCTACATCCAACTGGCTGGATATCTGTACTTACCCATCCATCTACTCGGAGCCAATCATGCGCGCCGTAATCTACGTATTGTACAAGTCCCGGGCTAGGCTGAAAAGCCTTGAACGGATTTTCAGAATAAAGGCGAACTTCGATGGCATGAGCACTGTTTTGCAACGGTTGCTGCTCCAAATGGTCTATTCCACCATTTCCGGCCCTCTCCTCCAGCCCTTGCTTTATCATTAGCTCAACGATATCGAGTCCGGGATACACTGCTTCCGTAATAGCATGTTCGACCTATTCTAAGATGAGCTAGAGACATAAGAGCAAGAAGTATGTTACCTGAATTCGGGTATTTACTTCTAGAAAGTAAAACTCTGCAGTCTCGTCGTCTACAATGAATTCGACGGTACCAGCAGAGGAATAGTCGATTGAACGACATAGTCGCACAGCAGCCTCGCACATCCTTTCTCTGAGCTCTATATCTACTCGTTTAACGGTATTCGGAAGAAGTTTGCAAGTTTGCCTACCTGGTCGGGCAAGTAGAAATGGACTCGGCGTCTCTTCAATGATCTTCTGATGCCGTCTTTGGATGCTACATTCTCTTTCTCCCATATGGACCACAACCCCCTTGCCATTTCCGAATACCTGGACTTCAATATGTCGAGCAGAAGGAAAGTAGCGCTCCACAAACACGCCTTCATGGCTGAAGAGCGACTGAGAGCCGAGTCAACGAAGCATCAAGATATGAAAGTTTCACTTACTTCGGCTCTGCGGATCGCAGCCGGAAGCTTCTCCTTCAACTCTTGTTCGGTTTCACATATAACCATACCAATACCGCCTCCTCCCGCTGTCGCCTTCAACATCAACGGAAACCCAACCGTCTGGGATATTGATTCGATATCGATGGCACTGACAAGCCCATTGGAACCAGGGACCACAGGCAGACCAGCAGCTTTCGCCAGGACCCGAGCTTCATGCTTCAACCCCAACGCTTTGATCACTTTGGGACTTGGTCCAAGCCAAGTAATGCCAGCCTCGATGACGCTCTGGGCGAATTCGGCATTCTCTGAAAGGAATCCATAACCAGGATGCAGCAGAGTTACAGAATTGTCGAGGCAGATGGATAAAATAGTGGTCCCATTGGTATAGGCAGTGGATTCGGATTGAGATTTTGGCAGTGGAATGGCTTGGTCTGCTAGTGAGACATGCGGAGAGAGAGCGTCAGAAGGAGAATAGATAGAGACAGTAAGGATGCCAAGTCTCTTTGCTGTACGAAGAATCCGAACCGCTATTTCACCACGATTGGCAATGAGGAGTTTCTGAATTGTCGACATTGTGGTGAAAGACAAGGTACTGTTCGCGCTGCAGCTCGGTGCGATAAGAATGCTTCGATGCTCCTTCCCGTGAGATTCAAGATGAGGTCATGGGTTACAAAGACCACAGACAATCAGGTATAGCCTGCGACACGGTTACTTTCATCTACTAAAGATTTCACTAGGCGTGCATTTTCAACGGCTCCCTGTCGAATAGTGTTAGCAGCGAAAATGGTGTCACAACGGATGGACTAACTGGGGTATCTGAGTGGCAGCAAATCGAAACTTCTTTGATGTTTTCACCAAGAGAAAGATAGGTTCCAGCATTTGTAGTGACACGGTGCGAATTCAGGAGCGTCGTTACCTGTAGAGTTTGAGACAATACATAGAAAAGACACAGGTTGCTCACTCGGGTTTGAATGGTTTCCGGAGTGACTGGATCGTGAGTTCTAGGAGATGGTTAAGGCTGAAAGATCGAGCTTCGACGACAGGACTGACTTGGTTATCAACAATTTGCCTTCCGGACTGTAATCGAGGTCGGCAAACCACTCTGTTCATAATCAGAAGCGAACGAGATACGACATAGAAGATAAACGTACCAGGGATAAATCGGACCCCAGCCTCTTCGGCAGCTGTCTGATGAGCAGTCCCAGCTAATCCAATGAATGCCACCTCATGCCCTGCCGTGCTGAATATCTTGGCCACACTGACAGCGGCTTTAGCGAGAGGGAGAGACCGTGAGGTCTGACCATAGATTGCGCCATGCGGCTTGACCTGAAGAGTCGTCAGAGAATGGAAAATTTGCAGCCAGGAAGACTGACATGATTGAGGGCTAATCCGTAGCGTTGTAAGAAGCCTTGAAGCGCACCGACTTGGTATACAAAGCAAGAAACAAGCTCGTCCTGACGCGAATCGAATTCAAATGATAAAACAATTTGGAAAATCCGATTCACGCACCGGTTCGATGGCCATCTCTCGTCTTCCGAACCCTTGTCTGTCTAGGAAAAGTCAGGTAGGGAATTCCGAGAACCTGCGCTACCAACCAGGTAGCGACGGGTGAGCGCCGACGCGAACATTGTTGAGCTTGGCTAGTTGAACCGTTTTGTCCATGATTGAAAAGTCACTGCAACAAAGGTCAACGATGAAAAACGAGTTGATCGATTGAGCGCACGACGCATGGAATCCGCAGGCCACATTCGCAAGGTGGATCGTTTGCATCAGGGCCTCGTCGTCTGCCTACGCCAGTCACCAATTTTCTTCTAGATCGCACAGAAAAATGCACAATTTTGTACAAAGAATAACCCTGGAACGTGTTAACGCAAAATGATGAACAGAAATTAAAGTTACCTCGCCCATATCACAGTTCACAGTTGCTCTTAGGGCCATGGTGGAATCTGGCAATCTGAGTGGAGAGGTCACGTGTCGACCCCTGGTTTGCTTGGCACACTGAGCAGCACCATTTATTCGATTTTACTGCGGTCGATGTTACGAACTTTTACGACCGCGCGCCTCTTGTCTGCTCCCACCGTATAAAGGAACTCGCCCGGCGATGTCCTCCCGGCCAGTTCCGATGTTGCACTGGCAGCCAAAGTCGAACGCGACTGTAAAGATTTGAAAGCACAAGCCGGGCTCAGGCTGGAGAGATCAAGATACTCATGTTTTTGCCTGAAAATCGGCTACCAATAGTAAATCGGCCTACATTGCTGGATTTCTCGCTAACCTCGTCCAAGGTCTTGTCTGGGTTGATGTTGTGCGTTTTTCTAGCGGCTCTAGATCAGGTAGCGACACTTCTTACAGAGCCAGAATTCTTTGATGCGGCGTGAAGATAGACCATTGTTGCAACAGCATTGCCGACTATTATTCAAGATTTGGGTGGTGGTAAAAACTATAGTTGGGTTGGTATCTGTCTGCCTTGAACCTGTTGTATTCGACTGGTTTGTTTCAATACATCTCGCCGCGGCTTCACTTTCACTACTATATGGAAAGCTTTCGGATATTATTGGTCCTTTTCTTTAACCTCGAATCGCGACTTTCGACTCATGAAGCTTGTTATACAGGTCGCAAACCTATACTTTACGCGTCGATAGGGTGTTTCCTGGTACATTGAAGCCTCGTCTGTTCTGCATGCTCTCTTGCCGACGATAACATAGATAGGATCTGCTTTATGTGGCGCAGCTCAGAATAGCGTCTGGCTCGTGGTATGCCGTGCCGTTCAAGGAGTCGGTGGTGGCGGTATTATACAGCTGGTCAATATCACTATTAGCGACTGGCATTGTGCCGCTCAACGAGTAGGTAATCATCGGTCCGACGGCTTATTTATCTGACCCAACTTGCCAGACGAGACAAATACGGTGGTCTAGTTGGATCCATCTGGGGTATAGCGAGGTAAACGACATCTACTTCTGCTTCTGAAATCTGCTTGACCCGTTTCTCAGTGTCGTTGGTCCACTCTTGGGTGGCGTGAGTCTTTGTGGGAGCTGTCTCGATCGGTTTGCTAACTTGGCCTCTACGCTCTTACTGATCATGTATCCTGGAGATGGTGAGTACTTTCTCTCAGGAGTTGGCCTTGGATCGCTCAAATATCGCCATCGCAGGTGCTTTCACTTAATCTGTGCGTATGGATGATTTCTCGCACCAAGCGTTTAGCGAAAATCTCAAATGTTTCTATCGCTCCAGAGACAATCACCGAGAGTGTCCGACATCTCAAGGAAATTGCTGTGAGCGTTTTCGTGTTCAGGGATTAGTGTTCGCCTGACAAGTACTTATTTCCAGGACCCCGTTGAAAGAGCAGCAGTTATCCAGGCTTACGCAAAGTCTATCAGCAGCATCTGGGTTGTAATGACACCCGTCGTAGGCGCCGGATTCTTAATGGGTAAGCCCATCGGCTGAATGGCCGTAGCATTCGACTGACCCATCAGAATAGTTCTGCTTGTTCGAGAGTAATCCACTGGACCGAAACGTAATGCGCGCTGGGGATGTCGAAGCTAACCGGCTAACCCTCCATCCACAGAGGAAACCGAGAAACCCTCTCCCGAGAAATCTGAGAAACCTTCTGGGCCTCCGTCCACAGACGACAAAACTGCTCATGAATGAAAACTGCGAGAATCTTACTGATTGATGCTCCTTACGTGTTTTCTATCATCGGAGGCCGCAAAGTCGAACATCTTGCTAATTTGAGAAGGCCTGGAGATATCTCACTGCTGACACAAGCACTGAACACATGGAAAGGTTAATCAGAGATAGGGTCCACTCAGTCCACTCACTGTCAGCGCGAACTAAAATGCTGCGCTCAGTACTGGAAAAATGGTATTCAAGTTGGCGACATCATTTGGTTGCGGATTGGGAAATGAATTAGATTCGATCAACTATGCTGCCGTGTGCCACTGAGACACCGCGAAATGGCCGTTTTGATATTGCCGAGTTGAGTGACTGACTCCAGCAGTTCTGAAGCAATTCGAATTGGAAATATTTGGGCAAGAAATGGCTCAAATGTCGGTGGATGGTACAGGGCCCTTATTGCACAGTATATTGTCATTTTCTGGCAAATAATCAATCGAGAATGGAGCTGAACGTGTCACGTACCGTTGAGATACAATATGGCCACCTGTGCCCACTGCCTGGCAGTCCTGGCTGGTCGCTGATGCTGTTATCCTCAGGTTCCCCTGCTGTCTCATAAAACTGCTCCAGAGTGCAGTAATCGTGCCGTATTTCCCGCGTCACCCTGAGGACTTCTTCCAGTTTTCGATTTGATCCGTTGGTCGAAGACAGAAGCTCTTCAAAGCCCTTCACCGGAATCAGCATACGCTCTCTCTCGAAGCGAGTTGAAAGAAAGTCGATCCGTCCTCCATTGACGTGACACTGGCTGAGAAGGTACCGGTCGCGCTTCTTCTTCTTTTGAAAACATAACAAAAGATCAAGTATTAGTTGGTCCATGCAAAAGAATACGAGTACACGAAAGCATACAAACGAACGTTATAAGAATACAATTACCCGAAAACCAATAAGACATCCGGAATCACAAAAAGCCGCTTTCCTGAAGCAGTCGAGCCATCTTTTCATCTTCTCTTTCACGGGGCTCACGATCCAAGCTAAGCTGCCAAAAGTGTTCGCTGGTCGCCTTGGAATCGTTGTACTGCGATAAGGATTCCTCTATATATTGCTGGACGTTGGCGATGGAGACGAAATTGAATGATTGAGCCTGCCATCGTTTAATGTCGATGATCACTTCAGATGCCATCTGCCGCTTTTTGAAGTTGACCAGTCCGCCGGCCAGGTTATCCGGGTTACCGTCCTGGATGAACTGCAGAGTAGATAGGAAAACACCGATAAAGGGAACACAGGGAGGGTTGACTGTAGCCATGAGAGACCGATATTTGTTGAAATTTCTGTTGCTGTCGATGGTCATCTCGCAAGCTCCAAATTGGGCCATGTATCGCTGGCTGACTTGCTCCCATGTCCGCTTGAGTCGACGGATAGGCGGTGTATTGAGCCCAGATGTGATCGCAATCATTGTTGAAAAGTTGTTCAGCGTCCGACATCGCTATCAAGCAACTGTCAGCTTCAGTCGCAGTAAAAAAAGTCCGACTCACATCAGCAACACTGATCAGATGTTTGACGGCGGCAGCGCGTCTCCTGGAATCATCTTTACTTAGAACAGACTCTGCCACCCAATTAGCTATCTGTAAGAGGAAATAAGTCAGATCAGATGTTTTACATGTTCAGAACTTGAACTGACGCGATTGCTGGTCTGTATGACAACCGTGATGTTGTCATTATTTTCAGACTTCTGCTCTCTTGCACGTTGCAGACACTCGGTAGGCCGTATTTTTTGATACAATTGACTTTCGAACAGAGTCAGCTGTCTGGCCAGTTCGAGCGGTTCGATGTCGATAAGTTTCAGTTTTGCTTTTCCTTTGGGGATTATTGGTGCTGGGGCTGCGCTCGGTGTCGTCGTGATGACCACTTTTTCGCCACCTTTTTGCTATCATCGAGCGTCAGCAACGAATTAACGGAGGAAATATGATTCTTACCGCACGTTCAATTAACAACAAAAGCTGTTTGGCTGCCGGATAAGTGTAAACTTCATCAGTCGTGATGAACTCCTTCATTCTATCGAGGATGTAGAGATCCTCCTTTTCCAGGATGTCTTCTTCCACAACCATAGACTTGAATATATTGAGCACTCTGTCGTTCAGAGATCAGGAAAATTTGAGAATTTCTAGATCAACACGCTCACCGTGTTCGGATAACATGCTGCTTGAGCTTTCCCCACTGTTCACGTTCGCTTGGAGTAAGCTTCGGTGGCGGTTGAATCCAAAATCGTTGAACAAGTAGATCAAAGAGGTCGTCCAAAGATGTAAATGACTTGTAAGTCATCAAAAACGCCTCGATAAAATTTCGATCCGCATGGTCGTGAGCTGTTAATTGTTCCACTAGCGCCGGAATAGTGCCAGCTCGCACCGAGCCATCGGGGTCGATAAGGACTTCTGTCTGGTCATAATTGGGTCGAAGATACCAAGCGAGATATGACTCGGGTATCTCATCGCCCATCAGCTTCCGCAGTTTACCAGCCTTGTCAGTTCCTCGTTGAGTCTTAGTGGATCGTTTCGTAGAGACGGCTGTTGAAAAATCAATACAAGCATAATAATCAGGCTTCTTCACTTGCCATCATCGTTGTAGTCGTTGTCTGCTTCTCCGTCGAGCAGAGGGGATTCATGTCCAACCAAAGTATCTTCAGCCATAGATTGAAACTCGACTGTCGAGGAAACGTTCTTCTTGTGTGAAGTTGACTGCGAGCCATTGGTGGTGTGTCGATATGGAATACTGTCGTATCTGTCTCCAGGGCGAGTAGCAATTGCAGGTCTGCTGAGAGCATGTTCAAAGTCAACAAAGTCCTCGTCATTCTCGTCAAAGCCGTTGTAATTCGAATTTGGCCGATTCAAACCGCCAAATTTGGTGTCAATGACACTGAGACGAGACATCCTCCACTCGATTGAACCATTGTAGTCTCCTTGGGCCATGTCCGCTTGATCATGACCGATCGTAAGGAGAGCTTCGAGCGATTGTTGTACAACGGCAACATTAGCTTTCAAGGATGTCGAAAGTATATCCATGTAGTCGTAAGCGACGGCTCTGTCTTGCCGAGACTGACCGAGGTCTGCTTCCCGCATCGCTTGTGCAGCCAGCAAAAGCGAGGCAGCGTCATCATAGACCGCCTGGGAAGCAGTTTCGAGGCCACGAACAAAAGTTCTGGCCTTTTCGACGGTTTGGGAATATCGATCATTGGGAACTGGACTGGATTCTTGACGAATGCCGTCGATATCGACATGTCTGGCGACATGGATGTTCGCGACAAATGTGAGGAAGTTTGATATGCGAGAGACGAGTTCTTTTGCGCGAAGCCGGACTTGTTTCGCTGGAGAGTGTCAGGCTTTCAAAAATAGACAAGATAGACAAGGCTCATACCTGGCGTCGCGTCGGGAGCTCGAGCAGCAGCTCCTAGTGATGCAAATATGCTATCGAGTTGAGCAACATAGGATCCTGCTTCTGTTACCACCTCAGGACCCAAGAGTCTTCTCGGCACATCTTCTTCATCGTCCAGAGAGACCCAGCCAAATCCTTTCCATCCAGCACCAGCACCAGCTCCGACTAGCCCCAGACCAATGTTGGTCGTCATAAATACACCATATAACCGCTTGAGAGGTCGATATTCTGGACTGTCTGGAACTGCATTATGCTGGGCTCTCTGAACATCCAAGACGAAAGAAAGGACCGCTCTTTCCAACTCTTCAGCATCAACTTCGATCCGATTCAGAGTTTCCGACAATGAAGATCCAGAATCGTACTGCATAGCTCGTGCAGACAAGACCAATCTGGATAATGTCGCAGTCACTTTACGTTGGGCAGGTTTCAGTGGAGATTGAGAGGGATGACTGGGCTGGATTCCCTGGGCTTGTTTTGGGATGAGATGTTGTGGTATCTGACCTGAAGGGACCGCTGACACGTAGAGTAGGTTACGGACGGCCAGAACGACACTGTAGATCAGGTCGTCCATCTTCTGATCCTGGTCTGGTCTTTGGGCGCCACTGTATATTTGGATGTTGTCGATAACAGCTTGAATTGATCCCTTTGCAGCGGCGGAAAGATCTGGAAGAAGTTCTGGAGTAGGGGGCTGTATTGCTTGTTGCAAAGACTGAGCGATGAGCTCTGCCGAAGTCAGCTGCATCACGACATTTTCGTCAGAAAATGAAGATCGTCTGGGGCGAGTATGAGCTACATGACCATTCAAAAGCGAACGGACAGGGTCGACATCGGCAGGTTGAACGTCCGAACTGTCAGAGTAGACGCTAAGGCGAGCGCCATTAGATTGTCCAACAGGCAATCTCGAGGTTTCTCGGGGAGGTGACGATTTTTGTGACGATGAAGGCTCTGGTCGAGTCCATTGCACTGTTCCATCGGCCTTGTTGTAATAGTAGAACGACATCCCGTCGTCTGCAAGTTTTCTGATCCAAGGCTCAGGGGCATCATCCGGACGTAAACCAAAGCCAGGACCCTCATTGTCGCTGGCAGCCAAGCCGAGTCCTGCACTTGTACCTGAGCGAGAGCTCGACTGAGATGTCAAGCCAGCGACATCAGTGTCCGAAACTTCATCCTCCGTCTCCAGCGGTAAGTCGCGAGATTGTTGGCCTGTCTGCGTGTTAACATAGAATATCTGTAAAGTTGAGTTGGTCGTAAAGGTATTCAATTTGAAGTTCTCACCTGGCCATTCGGTGCAACCTGAGGCATCCAAAAATCGCTTGACGACGTCCCATTCTGCTGCCAAGATGCTTGAACCAGATCGTCGAGACCATTCCGCGAATTCGACAGCTCATTATCCAGCCACTCTTCATTCTCTTCCTGGATACCTCTGCTCATCGCATGGGACATATCAACGATAGATTGAGGTCGAATTTGAGAATTTCCGAGCTGGACTGCCTCGGTATTGGAGCGGTCGGAGCCAGAGAGAGCCAAATCCGCCTCTTCCTCTGATATGAGGGTGACATAGTTGGATGGAAACCAACCCCGCTCTTCGCCAAGTAAACCATCCCACCAGCCGGAAGCTTGCTGGGTCAATATCTCTATGATGTCGTCTCGGCGGAAAGAGAGAGCTGAAGCGTCTTGTGCCTCATAATCGTAGAGTGCACGGCAGAATAGAACTGGAAAATCATCCGGGGGTTCCTGCTCCTGCTGGACTGATTGTGGCATTTGCTGAACGGAAGTGGTAGCATAAGATTGAGACCTGCTGGCTGATGCTTGATATGACTGCTGCTGACTACGGTACATCTGAACCAGCGACGCCTTGGGGCTGCAGCAGGATGGCAAAAAGGGGAGAACACGGATGAATGATTGATTTTAGGTAAGCGGTACCTCTTAGCCAGTGCAAAGTTTCTGTGAACGGAATGACAGGGAAAATGACTGGAGAAAGTAGCCAACGTATTGTCGGAGCTTATTTCACTACTTAAAAAGTTTCAACGTTTTAGAGTTCGCTGTTTCTCAGCGAATTCCACAATCTTTCGGTCGACAAACAGCCCTTTGCGATGTCGCACGGCATCCATATATCCTTTAGCGATGTTCGACCGATCCGCCTTTTCTCCTAAATCCTCCAGCTCTTCTTCGGTTGTGGGTACCCAGAAGGGGTCTTGGTCCAAGAGCTCATATCTGCCCAATTGGCGTTAGAATTTGGCATCAGAAAGCATCAGGTTCTGCTTACCCGTTGAAAATCAATTGAGGGCTAGCAGCCCCGGATGTTCGTTTTCGAATATCTAGAATCGCATAAAAACCCATTTTGATCAGAGGCCGAAATCATTGTTACCGTCAGCAAACCCGAAACTTTCCACCACAGGTAAAAGGGCCGAGACTGTGAAGAAAGAAGTCCCTTCCTTCATTTCTTCTGCCACAATCCGACCCCGCCGTTTCGCGACGACCCCATAGACTTTCCCCAGTACATCCGCTGTGAAACGTTGAAAGGAGCCCCCGAGAAGAGCGAACGAAACTCACTTGAACATTGAATATCACAGGCGTACATAGCCAGCATAAGTCTCGGAGACCAGTCTAGGAGGCCATTTCTACAGGCGTCTCTCACCGAGGATATCAACGATCCAGTGACCTGGGCCATTCGGTTCTGCTCTGACGCGTAGATCAGTCGAAGACAGGTAACCGTCTGATAAGCAATAGAACTTACCGACTTCTTTCTGGAGGGCTTCCGAATTGATCTCCACTGCTTCGATGAAGAAAGCCATGCCCTCCATAGGCTCAGCACAAAGAGGCCCTTTGTATGTGGCAAGCTGAAATCCAGTCTCGAAATGACTATCAAAGCTGCCAACTTCGTCGCTGGAGGTTTCGGTCTTGCTTCCTTCCAGTCTCCTTCTCAATCTGTATAATCAATACAGACGGAGATCGCCGCTAGAAGCAAGAAGACTTACGACTGTGAACCCGCTTTCCTGTTGTCAACGAAAATACAGCTTCCTGCATTCTGAGGACCAAATGACCAAATCTTGTCGGGAACAGAGTCCCATTCACCTCCGACTTCACGGCATTTTTCTTTGAGAGCGACCCAAAACTGTTCTGGATTGATGCTAGGTTTTCTGACGACGTCTCCTTGCTTGTCGAGAGCCTCGAGCCCTTCCATGAGTTCGTCATCCTTCTCTCGGTCTGCTCGGCTTTGCATCAGCTTGCGCAATGTCAAGATATTGTCCAAAATGAACTCTAGGAGAACTGGCGGGAGAGGACTGGCTCTAATAGTGAATGTGACGACGCCTTGAGAGCTGCTACCATGAGCTGTGCCACGGACCGCATTTGGGGTTTTCGGAGGCGCCATGTCTACGAACCCATAAGGTCACTTTCTTCTGATATCTTAGTAATAAACTTACCTGTGGCTTTCACTGCAGTTTCGCGGAAAGGTACTATTGGTTTTGACGCCTGGATTTCTACTTTTGCGAACCGTTCGCGAAGATCTTTCAAACACCTCTGATGCATAGAGTCAGTGAAAAAAGTCGGATTTCGATGGGTTTAGATACCTCCAAATGCAGCTCTCCCGCTGCAACAATGACATGTTCGCCAGTGTCCTGCTGAAAGGTTTCTACACAAGGGTCAGATTGGCTGAGTAATTTGAGCCCACTGATGAGTTTGTGGATATCGGCGGGCATTACGGGCTCCAATGCAACTCGGACGATGGGAGGGACCTTGATTGGGAAACGTGAGACTCAACATCCGCAGCAAGAATTCTTGCGACTGACCGTACGAGTGATTCGACCAAGATTGACGATATCCTCAGATTTTGGCTGTTCGAGTGTCCCATTGTCACCTGAAGCGCATAAAGTCGCACTTCTCCAGACTTTTCCTTCTAGTCCCCTTATTGCGAAAATATTCCCAGCTTGGACAGAAGAAACAGGGACCAACTCTCGGCCCATCATGAGATATAACCCATCGACGGTGGCTGGGAGGAGAAACTTGGTATTGTAATCGTGTGTAGGCTGTAAAGCTGGATTATATTTCGGGAGCACAACTTGAATTGTGGCCCCGACGTGAATTGTACCCGAATACAATCGAGCAAAACCCAGGATAACTTCAGAATCCTCGTCCAGCTCGGGTTCCAGTGTCTCGTCGACTTGACTGGTCGTGTCGGGATTTGGGCTGACGCTTTCAGGAGTGGGATCTGGAGGCGTTGCAAATGTCTCGGCTGGCTTTCTTGCAGGATCTCGTGCTCTAGATCGCATCTCCTCTGCAGTAAGCGACTTTTTCTTTTTCTCCGGCAGATCCTTTTGCGACACCGCAAACATCTTACTGACATATGCACAGACAGAGGCATTTGTGGAAAAGTTGGAAGAGAGCAGGTCTCGCTCCAGTTTATTCTTGGGCTCTATTGTCGATACGGAGAGCTCGGGATATAACATCTTGGGAATCCTTGTCGCCTGAGCAATGGCTGGTGCTGGTACAATGTCAATAGCAGCTTGGATGATGCAAGTCGATATAGAGAGCCACTGAGAAAGGATGAGCGACAGAAGGTGACGGGTATCCTTAGATTTCAGCTCCCGCGGAGGTATTTTGACGTTCAGTGCTGCTGTGATTTTGAGCACTTTATCCGGATTGCTAGAAAGAGTACCCGAGATTAACGAACAAGAAAGACGAGAAAGGAAGAAGACGTACGGGTTCAGCAAGACTGCGTCATATACGGCCCAAATGTTGTCGAGGACAAACTGCACAAACAGAGGTTTGAGGGCTCTTCCACGAAGATGCTTGTAGCTGATGACCCTCTTGGTCTTTGGATCGAGATAAAAGTCGCCCCAGAGAACCCGTCGGAGATTGGCCTCTTTCATTCCCAGCTTGGCAGAGTACAGCTGAGCAAATTTCCCGATCCGAAACCCCCAGCCGTCTAATGCAGAGGCAAAGACGACGTTTCCCCGTTCAGGTGCGAAATAAATGTCTTCGTCGTCTTTTTCCTGAAAGTCCTCAGCTTCGTTCACCGTTGCATCGGCCTCATCTGCGTGTAATTCCTTCTTTTCCGCCAATCGACGCTCGCGATCTTCTCTCCATCGTAGGTCGTCTTCCATTCTATCACCAGCGAAGAAGGTACCCATGACAGCATTGACCTGCTCTATAAGTCTAGAGAGATGGCGATGAGCCTCGACTGGCGCCAGTTGCAGCTCGGTGATGAGTCGATCGAACTTGTTGATCACAAGAACGGGACGCAGACCATCCTGCCATGCTTGTCGGAGCACTGATATCGTCTGAAACCGGAACCGAAGGAGTCAGATTTAGAAAGCGTGGAGTAGGAAAACTTGCCTGTGTACAGACTCCTTCTACAACATCTACCAGAACAAGAGCACCATCGCATAATCGAGCTGCAGTGGAGACTTCGCTCGAGAAATCTACATGGCCTGGAGTGTCTATCATGTTGACCACATATTGTATTGGAGATCTTTCTGGGACAGTTCATCGCATTATCTTGAAGAAAAACAAAGGCTTACGACTGTCTAAAACCTGGAATTTGAGCGAAACCGCGCTGCTCTCCATGGTAATGCCTCTTTCTTGCTCATCCTCTCGACTGTCCAGATATCTCATCTTCCCTGCCATTTTGGACGATATAATATTATTTGCTGCTAGCAATGAATCCATAAGGGTAGTCTTTCCATGGTCGACATGCCCAAGGGTTGTGATGATGCGAATGTTGGCAGAATCTGTGGCCATCGGAGTGAAATTTAAAAGCAAAACGGTCACGCAGTGTGACTTCTTGTTCTTCTTCTCGACCTCCATTGGTCGCGACGTTGCGGCGTCTCTTCTCTTCATTACATTCTTTCAGACCTTGTGAATGTTACTGTCGAGTGAAGTCTATTCAAATGGGTATGTATTGGTCTATCTGGATCTCGTCAGCTCATTGTAATCCATAGTTTAATGCCCCTAGGGCACGGCTTCCCTTTATGGCGCCCAAAGCCGATGAATATGATGGGACGACGTGGCGTTCAGGTCGGAGATTTGGGTTATGTGACTCGAGATGGTGGCTTTGTTTTTCTTTTCAACATTCATCGCGACAAAGATGATCCAAGTCAGTCTCGGGGAGCTCCCGATGGTTTTTCGCCCTTGCAGGACATGGGGGAGGTTGCTGAAGAGACGGAACATTTTGTCCCAGGGACTCGTTTGGTCTATCCTGTCCAAGTCCAAGCTGAAGCTGCTCAGTAGGTCCCAATCGTCTCAAATTTGCGGTTTCTGATTGGGCTTAGGAATACCGGAGACCCACTACATGGAGTTTCCCTTGCAGTACCAAAGGGTGCTACCAGCACAGATCTCACGTTCACCGAGGACCTTCCAATGTACCTTTCGCGACACGCCATTCGCTATTACCACTTTGCCAACGTGAAACTTTCCTGCGATGTCTCCAACGGCAGTCTCTACCTCATAACAGGGTTTGACAAGGCCTCAACTTGGCAAATATCTCTAGGAGGAAATTTCGAAGCTACCGTCTTGCGCAAGGGTGAGCTCCGGACTGTCAAGGCTTCCTATCCAGTCCAGCTCAATCGTGAAAGTTCCGAGACTCCCGACGAAGCAGCAGCTGAGCAATGTATATTCCTCAGAGGCTTCAGAATCTCTTTATCCGATCAACTTTTCTCGAGAATAGGATTACGAGTCCCGCTCGACGACGTCCTCTCCGAAACAAGGGGATTTCGACTCTCTTTGCTCCTGAAGAAGCTCAAGCAAACTCTGATCAGTTTTGTCTCGTCTTCGAAATCCGAGGTATACAGAGTCCTCGGCGTCGCATTGCTTGCTTATACCACTCCAGCCTTATCATCCGCTAAAGGACATCAATGATAAGTTGATTCGTGCAGTCAGTGCTCTCGACAAGTCCATGTCTCGCTCAATCTGATTTGTCGCAGAACAACATTCCAATCGCGGTGACACACGATGATGTCTGGCGCAGTATTCTGCTTCAATTGGAAGGTCGTCTGCCGACTGTGAAAGAACTTTATAACAAAGTTCTTTCAACACAGCAGCCCATTATTCGGAATAGTATGTTATCAGACCTTTCTTCCTGACTTGACTGATTGTCATGCACTTAGATGCTTTGTTTTTGCATCCAAAGAAGAGATAGGCGATGAAATAGTTGCGGAAGCACTCGACTCGATCAAAGAAAGACCAGCTTCACCCGCGGGTGTCTTATAGCTGCCTCTTCCTCTTTTTTCAGGATATTTTTGCGGTGCGAAAATGAATCTCATTCGATATGACGGCTCTATGTCCCATGCACAAAATCAAAGATTATTTTCCAGAGTTCTCGGTTGCTGAGCTGCTTCATGTCGAACTCGTGCACTGCTCAAGTTTTCCCATATTGATTCTTACATACCAACTGTTCTGGTACAGCAACTGAACCTTGACAACGATACAAATGCCGAATCATCCAGCAGCGAGATTAAAATGCTTATGATACAGTAAGAACCAGATCAATCGTGGTCCAGAGCCAAAGCTTCCTCGAGATCCTCGTCTTCCATGAGCACTGTGAGCGGCGGTGCCGCACCATAGAGGAACCGTTGTAGAAGGATAGCTGGATAGCAAGTTAGATTCACGTCCAAACTCCAATAATAATTGACTGACCAAAGTCGATGGATAGTTGGAAGATGGCGCAAACCTTGAATTGCAGCGGAGAATGCTGTAGAAAGAAGTATACGGTTCTGCAGGACAAGTCAGCAAATGTTGACCATCTTGAGATCTGAGAGCTTACTTGAAGGAATCTCCTCCAACCCAGCCTATTAATGTGGACATCCGGAAGCCATATAATGAGCGCTGCTGGTAATTGCTAATGAAAACAGGTCGTAAGCAAGCTCATTGGAGTTGAAGGAAAGTCGAGACATACCTGATCAACTGCGGAATCGGCAGGGTACTTTCCAGACCCAGGGCGACAAATCCAAGGATGTCTACGAATATCTCAAACCGAGAGAATATGAGGAAGAGTATCGTTTGACATAGACTGAGCAAGAACCAATTCAGTAATGTCCGGTTTGAATTAAAGAATGCGAACATTAATCCAGCCAAAAACTCGATGTATTGTGTATACGTCGGCCACTGCCAGAACGAAAAGGGACGAGATGAGACGCCCAAGGCTTCTGGGCTTATTCTGGGGCGATAGATGATACAGATGTAGAGAAGGGCAAGCTGACAGACATGCATGAGTGTCGCGAAGAAAACAAACAAACAACTTTCGCGTACCTGGGCAAGTATCATGAGCATTGACTGGACCAGCAAGGCCAGTTCAAAGTGGTTGCCCAACCAGAAGAAACATCTGGTAATGTTGGCTATTAGCCTGCAAAGGAATAAGAAACGACAACTGGTGAAGGAGGAATTATGAACAGAATCGCGCAGACGTCTCGGGAGAAACCAGTAGCATCTCTAATAGCAATCAGCATGGACACCGTTTAGGCGCGAGTTGCCCACTTTTTGCGGACGATGGAAAAGGCTTGGTCGGCGTAAACCTGAAAGATGAGGTGAATATTTATTTCCCTGAATTCACGAAAGGAAATACTAGTGGAGGCCCAACGGCCATGCCAACAGAAGCTATTGTGGACATCCAGGTCGCCATATCAGAGGTAAAGTGTCATGTGCCGCGACAAACCATGACACGTCGCCTGGCTCCTACCGTCATGTACTACTTGCTTTCTTCAGCACTGCTGCTAGCAACAACAGCACAGGCTGCTGTTCTGTCGCTCTCTGCTCCTCGTTTCACCATAACCGCGTCAAATGGCACAGAACTGCGGTCTGAACCGTCAGGCTCGATCATTCCTTTCAAGTTGAAGCTCACGAATATGTTAGACTCTCCTTGACCCAAAAGACTCCAAGACCACTATCTTTGGGCGAAAAAGACGTGTTAAAGGTCACCTTCCAGGTCGTTGACAAGGAAGGCAAGGGCGTCCAGCCTCATCAAACCTTCCTCCGTTTCTTCGACGAGGTCACTGGCGAAGAAGGTATACAGCCTGTTCGGATTACCCCCGGCGGTAAAGCGAAATTTGAATTGGTAAGTCTATATCGGTATCACTGTCTCGAAGCTAAGACACGTCAGGACATGGTAAAACCACCCTTGTCTCTGCCAGCAACTGGCGAAGCGCCTTTAAAAGTCACTCTGCTCCTCGGTTCGACTGCACATTCTCCTCTGAAGCTCGAGCTCTTCGACCTGGTTGTTCCTGCTTCCCAGCCTGTAGTCCAACACCCCGATGAAGCGTCTTTCTATCCTTTACCGCCAATTGAACATACATTCCGCCCAGAACAAAAACTACCTCCAAAACCAATCTCTGCAGTCTTCACAGGTCTGACCTTGGCTCCATGGCTTGTTCTTCTCGGACTGGTAAGCAACAAGCTTTGAACCACTCGATTCTCGGGCTGATTTATTTACAGTGGGGTAGCATTGCACCTAGTGTGCCGAGGCTGTTTTCACCCAAGATCATCCCATTCACTCTGAGCCTAGGCGCCTTCGAGGTTCTACTTTTCTGGTATTGGGTTGACCTGAAGCTGGGTCAGGTGTTGCTATATGGAGCGATTCTCGGTGTCGCTACTCTATTTACAGGCAACTATGCGTTAGCCAGTATCGCTGACCGTCGTGTAAGCGCGAGATAAATATTCATAAAACTATACTAGTACAGTGTCAAAACTTTGGCCGAGTTTCCCGTATTGGAGAGCAGTTAGTCTCGTCATCTGTTCTCTATGGGAGAGCCTTTTCAATTTGTGTCGGGAGGAAACTTCCAATAAACAGAGTCTAACGGTGCACCAAAGCCCTGCGTGGAAGATATTTTTGGCACATGGGAATTTGATCTAGCGAGGTGACGTAAACGGGATGTGTCACTGCCGGCGGGCTCTTACCCAACGAGTCCAACCAGCCGTCCCTTGCTCTTGGGTCTTTTCACTCCTGCTGCGCGTCCATTGTGTTCAAGTCGATCCACACTTCTTAAATCGTCCGTCTTCGACTCATAGCGGTCATATTCGACTGTCGGACAGATATATATCAATTGCTTTTGGTGGAATTTTCGATTTGTTTGTGTTTCTATGGATTCATAGTCATGAACCAGGCCAGTTCGAACACAAATATGAGCTCAAGACCCCATACAACACCCCTATTGGTACAAAGGAGCAGCGGTAATGCCCGCCACATCAAGATGTCCGCACGTAAACCAGCCTTAGTCGGCGCCGTGGCACCGGACTCTCTATGCCCTCCCTTGGAAGGTCGGTTAGAAGAGTGGTCCGTGGAGAACTGAAGGAGTAGGTTCAACGACGGACTCAAGGAAAACCGAAGATCCGAGGTCAGGCTCAGCAGGAAATTTAGAATTTATACAAATTTTATACCGAGTTTAACAGGCGGACCCATAGCTTTATATCGCTTCCTAGAGCTTGGAAGAAATCGTGTTCGACCTGGACGGGCTGTCCTCTTGGACTCGCAATACCTGTACTAGTACTGGATCAGGGACAAAGCTGACTCATAGTATTTCTTATACTCCGGAGATGTACTGTTTGTGTGAATGAAGCCCGAGGAGATTCCGCATTCTCGAGGTCGAGGTCGCGCTATCCGGAAAGTCCTGGCTGACGACAATCGACGGAATGTGATCAAGAATCATCGTGTCGCCTTCCGCGACCCGAGAGCACTTGTCAATGATAGCAGCCTCGCCGAGAGGGGTCATGTCGCGAAAGGTGCCCTTCATAAAGTATTTTGATTCATGGTTTTCGAATCGGACACAGGGACCACAAAAGTGCCTCTGCTTCCACCTCGCAATTTGGCTGTTCGCATGTTTGTGAAGAAATGACGGTCTGAAACGGTGAAGGTCGTGGTCCTATCAGAGCCAGGTAGGACGAGCCCCAGTCGCTTTCAGAAAAGCGGTGGAAAAGGATTACAAGTACGACGAGTGAACTGGTTCAGATATGAGGTCGATTGGAAAGGATTGAGGCGTAGATTCTCGGTTATGCCACCGAAGGGAGAGCTGCGCGTCTGAATGGGGCGATAAGCAAGTTGTCTGCGGTTGGATGAAGGAACCTTACCTTGGACAACCAGGCGAATAGCATGATTCATGAAGGGCTCAGCTCTCAATCGTTTCTCTGCATACAATGAACTCTGCTCAGCGAATTTTGGGAGTGGAAGCGATATCTTTCGTCTCGACGTGGTATTTTCCAGGCGATGTTTTCGACTTGAACTTGCTGTCGATTGAGACGACGGAAATGCAGTTCGACGACGAAGCTCTGAAGGTTCCGGTTCGGCGATGATGGGAAGTTTGGTCGAGGATATTTGGTGAGAAAAGTTCACTTCCCAGAGATTGAGAATGTTTTCCTCGGAAATCTTTGCTCCCCGTTTTGATACATCCGAACGAGCTCCAACGATTCCCAAGGGATGCACTGAGAAGACAAGATCTGTGCTGTCCGGTAACTTCGGGTCGAATTGGCGATATCTGAAGGATTCCAAGCTGATGTTGAGAGCACTAACGAGTGTTTCTCGACGCTCGGCCGCTGAAGCAGCGATAGAGCTGTTCATAAATGAGGGAGAGAAGGTTCAGAGGAAAGAGACGCACAATTTGTTTAGTTGCATTCAAAAAATCTCACCCTCCTGAACGTATGTTGAGCCTTTGCAGCCAATTTGCTCTGTGCCTGCATCTACAAATGCATTCGCCTCCGCCCTAAGACTTGCCAGAGTATTAACAGCTCGAAGCTCGTCTTGATACTGACCTAGACGTTGAAGAAACGCGACGAAAAATCGCTCCAATGTGCAGATATTGATGCCGATATTTGTGCCTTCAACATGTGTTCTATAAACAATGAGAACATTGAGACACACAAGGAATTAGACTGACTGGCTGGACATTGACAAGGAGAACCCGAATTCAGAACCTTGCAAACCTTGTGGCTCATTGTTTATCTATCATCATGTGAGCTCTTGGTCGCAAAGAAGTCGATATCCACGTACCCTTCACCCATCCGAGGGCAGCTACGGCCTGCCATTGAAGTCAAGTGTGGAAAACTAGTTGAATATGGCGAAGACTCAAGAAGACCTCGTCACCTGATACAGGACCTACATATATAGTACCCTGAGAGACCCTGAGCCTAGGCGCGTTGAGGTTTTCTGGTATTGGGTCGCGGCCTGAAGCTAGGTCAGGTCTTGACGTGTGAAGCCATTCTCGGTGTCGCTACTCTATTTAGAGGCGGCTCCGTCGTGTAAGCACGAAATAGCACATGAAATGTTCTAACTGAATTGAGACGTCTTGGCGCCATCGCCCGAATCTCAAACAAGTCCAGACTGAGAATGTCGGCCGAGACAGAGTCGCGAAGAAATAAATTGTCCGCAGTTTCTAGATGTCTTGGCCGCACTTGGCTTGTTATGGTAATGCCGCCTGAGCGATCGCGCCACTACTCCTTTTAGCTGGTCGCTGATAACGGATACTAGGGAAATGATACATTGCAGCCATATATCCCTCACGACAGCCTTCTGCGGGTAATATACAAAGGTAGATTCCAGAGGATGACGTTCATGCGAGATAGGTGGAAAACAAATATTAAGGCCATCCAAACCATCCAAATAAAGTGAGAAACCACGAGTTGTAACGTACGAAATACAAGGATGATGGTGTTGGAACCGATGACCAAGGGTCGTCTACTCGGTGGCCATGTCGGTAGTCATGGGCGATGGTGCCGGCTCTTCGAGCTCAAGCGGTGCTTCGCTGTGATCGTGAGCGAGCCCACTTTCTTTATTCACCGGGCTCGTAGGATTGGTGGGCGATACTGAAAGACCATTATGACTGGTGTTACCTGCAGGCGAAGATGCATGAGGAATGCTACAGATGCCGGCCGAGTCAGAAAGGGCAAAGGGTACAAGACATCGGATTGACGCACTTTTCAGGATTTGGGATAGCAGTCCCAACAGCATTCTGAGGCGTAACACCGGCTTTCGATAAAGCATAATCTCCAGAATCAAAGTATTTGCGATCCTGTGAGCTCCAATTTAGTCTCGGCCGAATTCAAAAGTGAGCGCTATCGACCTTTTGCATTTTCATCAGGGCATTCTTGTGGGTCGGAAGCTTGCCATACTTCGCGAACAGCAACTGCTCCTGCTCTGATAAATTCTGTGAAAAAGAAGACGATCCATTTTCAGCAAGGGAAAAGATCATCGGGCAGGAAAACTGACGCTGATGTCGACTTTGTTGCGCTTTGCTGGCAGCATGACTGGGAGCCCACGGACGGATACGACGACGTTGGAGCGCTGGATAACAAGCTCACGATGGTGGTTAAGGGAAGACGGTTTTTGTTTCCCTCTATTTATACAAAGGGATTCTGTGGCTGTTCTTGACGTAATAGCATATTTAATATCAAAAATCCTCCAGAATAATGTCCTCTTCCCAGTGCTCAATATCATCCCCAAGCTCTTCAAAATCAACAGCCAAGTCCTGATCCATGGTATCTTCTAGAATTTCTGTATGAGAATCCATATCCAAGTCGAGGTCAGCGTCCGGCGTGATGTCCAAATTATCCACCAATCCGTCGTCGCGCTCGTCAGAGTCAGAGTCAGAGGACATATCGAGTCCCGGATCCATATCCCAGTTTCTGGTATTGAATGGGTTTAGAGTAAGATGCGTCGGTTCATCCAGCATCAGGGCTTCGTCTGGAAAATTCTGAAGCAGATTAGGGCTTGGTTGCTGACTGTGAGGGTTTAATTCGCCTCCTTCGAGGTCTATAAGCGGAATAAAAGGTATCGATGAGGTTCCGAGGGAAAGGTCGTGAGTTTCGTCGCAAGGATAAAGGTCTGGTGACATGCAGTCATCCGACTCATCGGACTCATCGATGCAAGGCTTCCATGACTGTGTATCCATATCTTGATCAGCGGGGAATAGTTCCAGGTACAACTGCTGGTCCCGAGGGTGAGAATTTGCATCGCTGCAATCCATGTCGTGAGCAAGACGGAGATCGAAGGACATGGTGGAAGAAGGCGAAGCGTAACTTGGGAACCGGTCGACTTGGCTCTCGAGATGGAACAGTGAATTTTCAGGAGTTAGCGGACTGGGTGAATCTGGAGGAGAATCCCATCCCAATTCCTCACCAGAGTCGACGCATATTATCTCTGTTTCAATGTCCATATCATTCCCATCGGAATCGGATTCAAAGTCAACGACTGAAGCTTCAGGCGAGGGAGAGGAGCGAGACTCGTATTCAAAGGGCTGGAGCATCCAGAGCAGGTCTACATCGAAGGAGTCAGGGTGGTTTTGGGGGGCTGGGTCCGTATGGATTTGAGCCAATTCGTCGTCGTCGGCTCTATCGACACTCGTGGCCGTGCGCGAAAGCTCCTGCATCAGACTTCAGCTATATTGTTCCAGTTAGAAGAGAAGAGAGACTTTAAACGGCGGTTTTCGGAGACCAGTTCGGTAGACTTGCTCCATGGATAGAAAGAAGGATTCTTCTTGCGTGATGTCAGGGTCGTCTTCATCAAGTTCTGCGTCCTTTATCGACCCAAGATATTCTGAGAGGTAAGACGACTCTGCCGCAAATTCCTTCGCATGTTGTTTCCGGGCTCTCTGATGACATGAGCCCAGAATCAACAGTAATAATGACAGTACCTTGAGAAGTTGTCTGCATTTTGTACGGAAGAAGGGGTTTTGAGACCGCTCCACAATTCCCGAGATGGCTCGGAATATCTTTGGAAAGAGAGCGATCTCGACATCGAGTTGCTTTGGGCTGGTCTTCAATATTCTTATCGCATTATTATGACTGGTGAACCGACCTGGCACCATGTCCCAAATATAAGTGGATATCGTCTGTGGCGGCGTGAGCAATGAAACAAGAGTTGGATCAAGTGTCATACCTGACCATCTGAAATGTCACGAATCGACGCAAAATATTATCGAGCAAATTCTGGAATGGAAGCGACATGTAGGAAGAAAAGGGATTATCCATGAGCTCAGGGGATTGAGACGCTGCCTTGGATTTGGTCTTCCAAACATAGCAAAGTTCTATCGCGTCCAGTTTTACCCGTCTGGGTAAAAGCTCCTGCCTGCAACTTGAGGATGTAAGGGTTACTGCGGGACAGCTGTTTGAGCATGAAAAATCAGAGGAAAAGGCAGCGTACGGAACGGAATATTATCAGCCCCGAGGTGAATTTTTGACACAGCATCCAGGCCAAGTTGAGGCGCATTCTGAATAATTTCGGAATATGACTCTTTCTGACGCGTTTGAAAATTGACAAACGTACGATTTGAAAGTAATCAAGGAGATGCTGGGCAAGCTGAGATTTGAGAATGGTTTTTGCGGCGATCTTTTCTCCGTCGACGGTTCCAGAGAGCTTAATATCGAGGCTGTTGGACAAGAAAATATCGACATTCTCGGGAAATTTCTTCTTGTACGGCGTGTCTGAAGGTGAACCAACGATAATTGAATGCTGAGAGTTGAGAACCAGACTGCAAGACTCGGCCACAGCCCTAATCTTAGAGGTACAAACGATCTTGGGCATCAGACGCAATAAGAATGCAGTGTCCCTTCTTTCCCACGTTACAGCCCCACCAGATCTTATTAGGGATTCCACAAGTCGGTCCACTATTTTTCTCTCCCTGCTTCAGTGCACTCGACGTCGGCAATGGTGAGCTTATTCATTCCGAAAAGAGTTCAATTGACTTGGATAAGGCGACAGAGATTGACCAGAAGATCGAGGATGTTTACAAACACATCCAGACCGAACAAAGGATCTTGCAGGCCTCGAAATCTATGCTCAGTGCCCTGAACAACAGGGATGTCATCAGCAAAGCAGAAGGCAAGATTCGGGAGACAGAGCGCTCCTTGTCTTACTTTCAGGATACCCTCCGCGAGCTGCAGGCTCGGAAACTCCAACAATCGCAACCAGATCAAGGTCGATATGGCGGACCTGGTACACCATCGGTACGTTTTTTCCATGAATAAAGACGATATCTCATTCAATCATTGCAGGTACCGCCAAAAGACCATGGTCGAATGCCCAATTCACCTGAAACGGGGTCCGGTCGCGCCAATTACAATGCTGTTCCAAAGAAGGCCTACTCGAATCTCGACCTCATCAAGGCTGATACACCTCATACCCCAGCCAAGATCTCCAAGATGCTACACCAGCTAGAATTCAAACTGCAGGTCGAGATGCAATACAAGAAGGGGATAGACAAGATGGCAAAGCTCTATCAGGCCGACGGCGATAAGAAATCCAGAGCAGATGCAGAGAGCAAAAAAGTTGAGAGCGAGAAGAAGATCCAGCTTCTTCAAGCATCCCTGAAGCGCTACAAAAACTTGCACATTTTGGACGATGTCATTGAGGAGGAAGATAACAGTGCGTTTTTATATTTCATCTTATCTTACCCCGACGGCTTACATTTCTTCAAGATTCTGGTGACCCAGAGCGTAAAGACAATCTTCGTTCGAAACCCTTGTCCGGTATCCTCCATGTCACTGTCAAAGGTGCTCGTGAGCTCGACCATGCACCCGTTATCGGCCGCTTTCGTTCGACATCAAAACAAAGCACCGAGACGCACGTTTCTCTAAAAGTAGAAGGCACCCAACTTGCCCGGTCCCATCCGTCGCGGACCGATCGTTGGAATGAAGCATTCGAGATCACGGTGGACAAGGCGAATGAGGTCGAAATTGTGGTCTACGACAAGCAAGTCGGCGAACCTCATGCAATCCCTATCGGCCTCCTTTGGGTCAAAATCAGCGACTTGGTGGAAGCGCTGCGACGACAGAAAGTGGGAATAGAGACGACTCAAGGTGGCTGGGTCACTGCTGGTGCCATGCCTGGAGACAGCATGCCTGGTGCAATGCATATGCATCCTTCTTCTGCCGATATGAATTCGCCCTTGACTTTTGGAGGCGGTGCCACAATGGGGGGAAGCTCCGCAGGTCATGGGACCTCCTCTGAAGGAGTCGACGCCTGGTTCGCAGTCGAACCGGCAGGTGCAATATGTCTCAATCTTAACTTCAGTAAGTCCTTTGGTTATCTTTATATCGACTCGATTCTGAACCATCTAAAGTCAAGGAGAATGTTCGAAAACGACCTCTTGACGCGCCGCTGGGTGGTTTGGGTCGACAGGGCGCCGTTCGAAAACGCAAGGACGAAGTCCACGAGATGAATGGCCACAAATTTGTCCAGAAACAGTTCTACCAGCTCATGCTATGCGCTTTCTGCAGCGACTTCTTGCTCAATGCTGTGGGATATCAATGCGAAGACTGTCGATACACTTGCCACAAAAAGTGTTATGAGAAGGTGGTCACCAAGTGTATTTCGAAATCCACCTCTGGGGTGAGTTATTGTCTCTCGAGCGATATTCTAACTGACATATTCAACAGGATGGAGATGAAGAGAAAATCAACCATCGTATTCCTCATCGTTTCGAACCCCTCACTAATATGGGCGCTAATTGGTGCTGTCATTGCGGTTACATGCTACCACTGGGCCGTAAAAATGCCCGCAAGTGTTCTGAATGCAATCTGACCTGTCACGCCAACTGCGCTCATCTGGTGCCCGACTTTTGTGGTATGTCGATGGAGACTGCCAACATTTTGCTGCGAGATTGGCGAGATATCAACAAGAATCGTGGAGACAAGTCTCGTCTTCAACCATCACAGTCCCAAATATCCAGCAATGTCCAGCCATCCGTCGAGTCCAACATGGGTCGGATGACTCTTGAAAGTGGACCAGCATTGGATCCTTTCGGCAGACAGCAGCCTCCACAGCAATCACCGGTCCCAGATTACACCAGGTATGGGACTGAACAGCAGCCAGGAAAGGACAGCCGGGACGCTCGATGGCAACCTCAAACTTATCCTGTTCAACCACCACCTCTTGGAGCTCGACCAGCCCAGCCAAGGGTTCCACCTTCACCTGCTTATCCACAGCAGGAGCCTCAGCCTCAGCCTCAGCAGATCCTTCAGCATCAGCAACAGCAGCAAATGCGATCAACAGGCTCGTTCGACGAATATGGTGGTAATTATCCTGTTCGTTTTGTCTCAATGTTTCCGAATCTGGACTTGTTCTTATCACTATTTTAGCAGGCTCCTCGCATGAAGCAGGCTGGGCTTCCGACTGCACCGAATCAACGCCAGCCTTCACTTCCACCGGTGCAACAGCAGCCAGTCCAGCCTCAAGTGGCTCAACGGCCACCAGCACCAGTCCAACGAACCAAGCGTAAAGTTGGCCTGGACGACTTCAACTTCCTTGCGGTACTTGGTAAAGGAAACTTTGGAAAGGTTATGCTGGCAGAGGAAAAGAAAACGAATGGGCTTTATGCGATAAAGGTACTCAAGAAGGAGTTTATCATTGACAATGACGAAGTCGAGAGGTATTTCTTCTTGCTGCGTCTCGAGATTTCCACTGACATCCACCAGTACTCGTTCAGAAAAGCGGGTATTTCTTGCTGCTGCTCGTGAACGACATCCATTCCTCCTTGGCTTGCACTCTTGTTTCCAGACAGAAACAAGAGTCTACTTTGTGATGGAATATGTCAGTGGTGGAGATTTGATGCTTCACATTCAGCGCAAGCAGTTTTCTCTTCGTCAAGCCAAGTTCTACGCTTCAGAAGTACTGCTGGCCTTGGAGTACTTTCACGCTAACGGTATCATCTATCGGTCAGTTTTCTGCTTCGGGTTATCCATCCTTGCTCATTCGTTCTAGGGATCTCAAGCTGGACAACATCCTTCTCACCGTCGAAGGTCATGTCAAGGTGGCTGATTATGGATTATGCAAGGAAGAAATGTGGCACGGGCAAACGACGAGCACATTTTGTGGGACACCCGAATTCATGGCTCCCGAAGTGAGTTTTGGTGACAGGTTCTGTCGATAATGCAACTGATTATTCCTCAAGATTCTCCTTGAACAGCGCTATGGACGTGCCGTTGACTGGTGGGCATTTGGTGTCTTGACCTATGAAATGCTGTTGGGACAGTCTCCATTCCGTGGCGACGACGAAGACGAGATATTCGATGCAATTTTGGAGGACGAGCCTTTGTATCCCATTACGATGCCCAGAGATGCTGTTTCCATTTTGCAGAAGGTGCAAAATCATCGATAGCTGCATGAATACGAGGCTTACGCTTCACAGTTACTCACCCGAGACCCTGCCCGTCGTCTTGGATCTACCAAGGAAGACGCCGAGGAGATCAAGCGTCAACCTTTCTTCAAGGACGTCAACTTTGAAGATGTCTTGCACAAGCGGATACCTCCCCCTTATTTCCCGACTATTGTATGTCCTTTTGCTCTGTTGATTTTACTGTTTCCTAACGAGCTTTCTTCTAGAATGGTTCTGCGGATACCTCCAACTTTGACGAAGAATTCACGAAAGAACAGCCGACACTTACGCCTGTGCATGGTCAACTGTCTGCTCGAGACCAAGCAGAGTTCAACGGATTCTCTTATGTTGCTGCTTGGGCTGATATATGAGCTGGAAACCTTTGCTTTCTTCAATGACCGTGCCAGTTGGATGGACGATGTACGAACGAAAACTGAATGTTGTAGTACCCTTTTACGAGTTGGCTCCGTGTACATACGTTGACGTATCTTTAATTTCTCTTCTATTCCGTAGATGCTAGAGATGGATTCCAAGCTCTTATTCTAGCAGTTGGAGCGCCTTGATACCCTGGGAAAATCGCGTTGCTTTGCGCTTTTCCTACCACCACCTGTTCGCCCAATTGACTGCATGCAAATCTCATTTGAACCTCATTGATACAATCACAGACCGGGTTATCTCAGTTTCCACCACGAGTACATACCCAGACGAACGAATGAACGTGATCATCCAGCATGTGCGACATGAAGAACCCATGATAGTCCCAGGGCACTTGAATTGCTCGACGACATGGCGCGAATTCTAGCGTTTCTGCTAGCGTTTCTGCTAGCGCAAACTCTTGCAGTCTCAGCAGCAAATCTCACCTCGCTGGTGAACCTGATGACTTTTCTTGTCGAGACAGAAGCTGACTTGAGAGACAGGTCAATCTTTTCATCGGAACAGCTTCCGGAGCGAATGGTGGTAGCGGTGGTAATGGATTCCCTGGAAGTGCTGTACCCCATGGTCGGTTTTCTCGTTGTTCTACGAATTCAGCTAAAATTCTCTTCAAATAGCAATGGCGAAGGTATTTCTGATTGACGATCCCTCGAGGTCTGAGCAAACTCGAAACAGGTTGGCATCGATGTCAGTACAGCGCCGCGCCAGGTATTTCAGCTTTCACATCTCAGAACTGGACGATTCCTTACAACCAAACTAGGCCGGCTATATTGCAGACAACTCTTCAATTACTGGAATCTCGTTGATGCACGATGAAGGAACCGGCGGAAACACCGTGAATACATCCTCGATATTCGTACTTGCTTGCTGATGTTGAAAAATAGAATGGAGGCTACGGGATATTTCCCTTGTTCCCTTTGATCAACTGCACATTCGCGTCATGCCCAGTTGGGATTGCTGCTCGTGCTGCTCTGAGGGCGGCTGAGGCTGATGGTGCGATTTAGAAACACGGTTGCTTAATGAACCAGCTCATGGATCTGCAGCGGCTTCCCCGGGATATTTCACGACCCAATTTGTCAATGGGATCAAAATCGAGACAACCTCGACCCGGCGCGCTGGACTCATCCGATTCACTTATCCATCTAGCTCAACTGCGAACCACGTCGTGGTAGATTTGACAAATGACTTGCAGGTAAAAGTTGTGTCGTTTAAACGGTTTCATCTTCCTTACAAAGTCCAGAGATCCTTCGAAGGTGGTAATATTTCAATTGCGAGTAGCGGAAGAGTTCAGCTAGATGGAATATTCCTTCAGGTGTGTTGCCATCGACTTCTACCCTAGTTTGTTATTCATGAAATTCAGAGCTACGGCACGGACAACTATACTATGCATGCCTGTTACGACTTTACCTCTGAGGCGCTCCCGAATCAAAGTATAGTGAACCTTGGGACTTATCGATCTGTGTCCACCAGCGCTCCTGCCAATATCACAGTGACTCCAGGAAACACTCAGTTATCGTTCGGATTTACCCCCAGCGTGAATAATGTCCAAGCTGGAGGTTTGCTGTCCTTCAATACTAGCGTCGTCCTGGTGCGATTCGGGGTATCGGCCAAAAGCTCTGGCCAAGCCTGTAGTAATGCTGAGCAAGAGGTCCCTGTATGGGGTACTTAATCTTCTCTTCCTTGTCATGCTCTGTGCTAATGGATCACCTAGATTGGGACGCTGTACAAAGTGCATCTGTAGCAAAATGGGAAGATGTTCTCCATAGGATCGAGATTGACCCTGAAGTCGAGGATGCAACTATCACCGAGTTGCTCTACTCTTCTGCAAGTATATCTGTCGCGCAAATGGCTTCCGCCTTACAATTTCGCAGTTATACCGTGCATCCCTGGTCCCAGCAAATATGACTAATGAAAATCCATATTGGGACTCGCCTTTTCCATTTTATGATGCTTTCTTTTGGCAAGTCGTGTCCGTATCTCTCTCTTTTATATCAATTGACTATGATACAGCTCCTGGGACACTTTCCGAACCGTACATCCACTGCTTTCCATTACATCTCCACTTGAGTGGTCTGAAATCGTCAGTTCATACGTCGATGGATGGAGGCATGACGGATACATCCCAGAATGTCGTGCCAATACCAAATTTGGCTTTGTTCAAGGAGGCAGTGATGGCATGCCAATCCTTGGCGATTTTGCAGTCAAATATGGAGCGAAATTCGACGAACTCGGTGTTCCTTCTGATGACCTCTATCAAGCATTGGTCGACACCGCTGAGAATACTGTGCGCAAGTCTCTACTTGTCTCGAAAAGGATCTGACCGAGGATATTAGCCGCCCGATTGGTCTCGAGGTACTGACATTCTCTCTCTCTTTCCCTACTGTAGATTGACTTGAAAACAGTCGGTCGTCAAAATACTGCTTGGAAGACTTTCGGCTTCATCCCGACTGATTGGACGGATCCCTCTGGGTCTGTTGGACTTCCTACACGTGAGGCCTCGAGGGCCTTCGAGGTTAGTTGGCTCTTCAGCTCGGCGATATCGACTTAATATTGGAATCGTAGTATGCCCTAGGCGATTTTGCAGTTCGACAAGCCGCTCTGGCGTTGAATAAGTCGTCGGAAGATGTGGCTCTCTACGCCAATAGATCAATGAACTTTGTCAACATGTGGGATGCAAATTTGACATTTGACGGTTTCACGGGCTATGCTCAGCGCAGATTCACGGTTCGTCTCTGTTTCAGACCTTTGTAAATCCTGCTGACGGTCCTGGTCAGAATGGAACTTTTGCTTTTAGCTCTCCTGATGCATGTTCACCGATTGATCCTGTTGGACATTCGTGTGCTAGAGGCACCGACAACAATGTTGGTTTTTATGAGAGTATGCCTCTTTTATATGTCTAGCAGACATCTACTCATGTATCCAAGGCTCCTCCTGGGAGATGAGCTTTTTTGCGCCACATTCTGTTGCCACTCTTGTAAATTTGATGGGTGGCACCGATACATTTATCAGTAGAGTGTAAATGCTCCTAGTATTCGTCGAGTGTCCACTGATTCGTATTTCAGGAACCATTATTTTACCAAGGTGCGAAGTGCGCTGGGTATGTGATCAAGGTCTGACATCGTTTCAAGGGCTATTTTCAAGCTGGCAATGAGCCATCATTCTCTATTCCATGGGCAAGCTTATTCTCTTTTCTGTATATCGCGACCATGCTCATTCTTCATTCAGATGTATCACTATGCTGGTCGTCCTGATCTCAGTGTCCTCAGAGTTCGCCAGGTCATATACAACGATTTCAACACCAAGATCAGCGGGTATGTATATTGGCTCTTCTTGACTTGTAACTGATCCAAGACGATATTTAGCCTTCCGGGCAATGATGATTCTGGCGCCATGGCAGCTCTGCTGACTTTCCACATCCTTGGACTGTACCCAGTACCTGCATCGACACAACTTCTTCTTGGATCCCCTTTGGTCTCCTCTTTTACCATCAATAATGCCTTGAGCAGGGCTCCGACCAAGTTCACTGTTGTCAACTTTGATTCAACGTCTCTCAGTGCTGCGCCACCCAGTGGAAGCCGGGTGTACGTGCAAAGTGTCACTATTAATGGAGTATTGAGTGACAGTGTCTGTGTCATTGACTGGAATGAAGCTATAGGCGGCGGTGAAATTGTAATTCAAGTCGATGGAGACGCTGCTGCAGCTGCAGCTCGAGGTTGTGGTCCTGCAGGTCTACCAGATTCACTGGAGACTGGAGGTTTCTCTTTGTAACATTATCATTGACGCGAAATTTCGAAATGACACACTGACTTTGGACAATTATGACGATCTCGGCATATTACCCTTTATGGTATCTTGATGCCCGCAGTCCCGGATGCGCCGCAGACAAAGGAAGTCTGAAAATGGACATGAATGTTCCAAAATCAATTTCAGAAGCTATATATCGTGTCAAGAATTACTCAGTATTCTCAGCCAGCTGAAGAAATAATAACGAAGTCGACAGTTTGAGATAAAACCTCTTGTTTCGTCAACCCGTGACCAGGCTGCTGTTTAGATGATGCAGTCGTCGCTGTCAACCCACTACTTCAATGCTCTAACCAAAGCTGCTCAAGAGTTAGCAGCCGCTGAGAACCGTGGCTTTGTACCGGACTCAGAGAAGTTTGATTTCTCTACCGAGCAGGTTCGCCACCTTTTGAAACTCGTCAACTCATTTGACTCGAGCCTTTTTTCCTAACAGATTTGTATGGGCTGCAAGCAACCGATCAAGCCACCGAAAAAGGTTTCCCAATGCTCTGTATGTAAAGCCGTGGTCTATTGCAGCAAAAAGGTACTTTTACTACTGCTCGTCTTATCGCTGCGACATCTGATCTTTCAACAGTGTCAAAAGCAAGACTGGAATGTTGGGTCCATCCCAGGATCTCCTAGTCACAAGATTCTCTGTCCTGACAACAAAAGACACATGGAGAGAATCGCAGAGACCCAGACAATTCTCCTCAACTTCAAGCCTTGGGGACGTATCGAGAAGGATGGTTCATTCAGTCTAGACATCGCTCGTGGTCGCTTTCGAGTTTTAGGCGGATCTGGCTATGGATTTTGGAGCCATCGAGGAGGTCCTGTTCCGCATCAAGATGCAGGCGCAGGAGGACTGGGAGCGTACATTGACCCCGAGATGGCCGAGTTTATCAAAGCGTTCAGCTATCTCGACGGGAAGGACTTGTTGGAGAAAAAGCAACTCTCAGATAAAGAAGGTTGGAAATTGGTTTCGGAATTGATCCCTTTCCGCGACTTTAGCCAAGCCGAAGCGAAGCGACCTGTCCTCGTCACCGACTTTGATCACCCTATCAAAGACTGGGTCGCCTGGTACAAGTGGCGACAGCTTCCACTAGAGTCCCCAGCCGCTTTGCTCATGGATTTTCCGATGAGCGTCTATCAGTTACTCGTTCATGTCCTGCATGTTACTAGTCCTGACGCTGATCGAGGCCGCGTACCTCTTCATTTTCATTTATTGGGTGTCGAAATGGAGCTCAACTTTCTTCCATTGTACGTTCAACTAGTCGCAGTCGTGAATTATGCTAATAGAAAATCATAGATTTTCCGAGCTAGCCCTGTTGCTCCCGAACCACGACATCAAAATGGTCTTGTTCGGACATGGAGTTGAAAAACTCATCACAGAGGCGAAGAAGCATCCCAACTCTCTTGTAGCCAAAGCCTCTAACACAAATCCGATATTCGCCTACGATGCACCTCCAGAGTGTGGATCTGGAAAGATCTCAATCTACATTTACCGTGCGTCACCGACTTGGCATCCCAGAGATCAACTGGGCTCCAGTTCGCCTTTTGGAACTCCAGATGCACTTATCGCATGCAATGCTGGCCTAGGGTCATACCAAGGTTGGCATCCAGTCATCCAAGCAGCTCATCAAATCAAGATTCCGTTTGGAGTCACGGAATATGCCGAACAATCTTGTGAAACTCAGCGTTCCAATTTCCCGCTTATCCTGAGCTGGGCCGGCATTCCGACTCGAAAGCTAGAAGAGTACAAAATCGAGTTGAACCCCTTTGCAAAACCTGGCAATAGGTCCGTTGTCACCTACAAGGTTCCCAATTTGTACAACGGTTTCACACTTGTTGTGTATTCCAATGCGAAGAAGAAAAGTCCTCCAAAAGTGATCAAATCGGACAGGATAACGCGAGTTATGAAATTGATGTATTGGATTGACAGAAGATTGAAGACCAGCTTTGTGTACAGTATTTGACTGGTCAGTTGAACACAATCACTCACTTGAACACTCTGGAAACAGAGCACACTGTGGGAATCAAGTATGGAATAAATATCCAGAAAATAGTGAATATGAATGCAGAAAAGTACGTCCAATTTTTATACAAATCCGTCAAGAAATGACAGAGATATGGCACTGTCAATATATGTAAAAATATTCCAAACTCAGATATCACTCACATGAACACCTCTAATTACTGAATATCTCCATGATGTCTGGGATGATTCCTACCAAACTTGGTACAGACATGGACAGGGCATCCCCCAGGCTTTCTC
Organism: Mycena floridula; assembly: GCA_029320655.1. Lineage (NCBI taxonomy): Eukaryota > Fungi > Basidiomycota > Agaricomycetes > Agaricales > Mycenaceae > Mycena > Mycena floridula. The sequence goes on from JARIHS010000001.1 coordinate 5,155,980, forward strand.
CAAACTCATAAATTGTATTCCAACCACTGAGGCCAATCTGTAGGCCAGAATACAATTTGGGTGTTCAACTCAGCGGTCAAATACTGTAATATCTACATAACATCTGAAGCACTTATGATGACTGAATCTCTCGACTGGCCCTCGATTAGAAAAACGTTCAAGTTCTTCACGACGCCACATTTACAGCGGTGGCTGTGATCATCTGACCGCGCGAAGTGAGTGACTTCCTGTCACGCGACTCCCGATCCATTCTAATTTTCGATTTCCAACTCGACAGCCCTAGAGGGCAGCAGTCTTAGGAGAGCAGCCTCGAACTCACGAGAGCTATGGGTGCCAAGAATGGTGCATATTACATTCATTCTAGATTTGTTGAACATTAATTAATAATCGCCTTTTCCTCAGTCTGCTCTAGGCTCCATCCGCCGTCGTCGAATCGACCCACATCGAGAGCAACTGAAGCTCATTAGGCCATCTGGCTGGTTTCCACCGGCGCCATTACCGCAACAAGCGTATTTATATATCCAAACCGCAAGCCGCTCACACCAGCAAGTCCGTCCTCTACGGGGTCATTATTGCCAAGCCCACCGAATGTAGTGTTAGGGATGTAGCTTTACAGTTGCTTTAGACCCTGAATTATGTCCTGATTGGTGTCCTGACTGACTGGCAGAATCGCGTATCTCACCCGGCCACCGGCGTTCCCTCAGGGTTCCAACATGGTGTATAACACGACTTGTGTGCAGAGACCGTAGGTAAGCTTCCAAGTTTTCAGCAATAACCGATTCTGTATCACCGCCAGCCTGGCCATGAAGATTCTACACACCCACTCGAGCGGATATACGCCACATACCGCCTCTGCTCGCAATAACGGTTAGCAGTTATCAGTCACCGTCGGACAACTTTTACCTCAGCAGACAGCCTTATTACCCTGAGGCGAACCCAATAAGTATGTACGCCGTAAGCCTCTGAAACGACTACCACGTCGTACGATTTGCTGGTGAGCTGGTAAATTTCCAAGCTCGGTTTCTGAATACTTACCCTCGTTCTACAGCCATGGATTCCAAAGAGACACTTCGGGCCTTTTTGTTGCAGGAGGAAGCTCGTCTCGCACTGTCGCTATCCCATATTCGGGTCCAACTCAATGACCTGACAATTATATCATGTCTCGCACCAGAGCTCCTTGAACGAGTCTTTTCCATCTGCATATCGTGGATATACAGCACCAGAAGAGTGCGCTCATGTCTCTCATGGACACAAGTCTGTCGGTTCTGGCGCCAGGTCGCGTTGAATTCACCACGTTTGTGGCACCAAATTCCAATCGACTGGAACATCGAATTTGCCCGACACTTCCTTTCTCGCTCACGCCAAGCACCAGTCTCTCTCATTGCACTTTCACCTCAGCGGAATTTCACCGATTCGCTCGACATTCATGCTGGACGCATTCATTCAATTGAGACCTTACTCTTCCCCGACGACATGTCGGCATTATTCGACAGTTTTGGCTCTGAAACACCAAATCTCAGAAGACTGTCACTCCGAATCCCACCAGTGTCACAGTATTTCATCTTACCCAGGGCTTTTCCGTCGGTCCGTCAGCTCTCGCTCGATGCTGTGGCAATCCAATGGGATTCTTGTCATTCCTTGACTCGTTTGAGTCTTCGGGGACTTGCGCCGCCTTGTTCGCCATCGTATATCCAGCTGCATCATCTCTTCTCGTCATCGCCCTCATTACAATTCGTTGATCTCGACAATGTTGTCCCATTGCGGGACTACCCATCGGAATATGTTTCTTCCTGCATGCCTTGCTTGCAGGAAATGTCTATCTCGGGTAAACCCGACGTGGTTCGGGATATATTGGTCTTGTTATCTTTGCCAGTCATAGCAGCACTTGCCATTCGTTGTTCTCCGGACCTCAACTTGATCTCTCTTTTCCCTGGGAGCGCTCGAGAAGCTTATCTCGATAGAATGGGCGTCTCTGTCAACACTCTGCGAATTTCACAGCACACTATAAAGCTCATTAGCAGCACGGCAACGATTTGCATCTCTTGCCCCCAAATCGCTGCTACAGCTCTATCTTCCATCGACGCTGTTGTGAATCCAATGTCGATCACTTGCCTCGAGCTGATGTCCGCATTATGCGACATCTCTTCCAGCACCTTCCAGGAGCTCTTTACTGAGCTCCGAAATCTGGAGCGCGTCGATATGGGCCTTCGCGATATCGATATCCCAGTATCTGTTCTATCCACAGCAGTTTGCCCGAAACTGCATACGATACGCTTTTCGAAACCTAACTGGAGCTCCTTCCAAAGTCAATCATTGGCCTTGATAGTGTCTTGTGCCCAAACGCGATGTGAAGCAAAGATTCCACTGCAGGTTGTAGAGTTTCAGGCTTTTCGCGGTGTCCCAGAGGACATTTTGGAGGGTTTGAGAGTTTGGGTACACCAAGTAAGTTTCACGGATGTATAAGGAGATTAGAGATACCCGTAGAATACCTACAAGTAATAGCAAAAGGGACTAGACAATATAAGTAGATAGCTGTATTATTCGTATAATACAGTACAAGTCCAGTTACGAGGAAGACGTGATCCGAAGAATACCTCTTTCACTGCACTTGGGGAGCGTCAGCCTCAACGATATCTCGTCAGAATTATTTACTGGTGGAAAGATACACCGAATCTCCTTCAACGGCGACGAGGCCAACCCGAAGCTGTCCAGAAGCGCAAGGTTCGTCAAGTCAAGAGCCACACTCTTGGTGATTCTAAGTCTCACCACCAGAGTATCCAGGTTGAGAGTCGCCACAGATTGCAAAAACCAAGGATCGGACGTCAAATACTTGGACGAAAGAAAGAATTCGAATGACGACAATCGCAACTTTTGAATGCGGAGCATAAAGTTTTGAACTGTGGAGCATGAGTTATTGCTGATGGATAGAAAAGAGAACATACGCTGATCTGTGACAGTGTTCGGTTGAGACGCTCCAAGCCCAATGCTGAGCTTTTCATTATTTCCAGAGAAATGGTCTAGCCATCGACCGACGGTGCTGAAATGCACTTGCGCTTGCGAGACAGATCCAAGGGAAAGATGTGTCAGGGAAAGTTTCGTCGGTGACATCATTATCCAACGCAAAATGTCGAAAGTGGACAACTGAATGTTGAGCCGCGATATTGACAAAGGTGGCTGATGATATATCGTCGATATGTCAGATGCACCACCCATGCGAGGAACATTTTGCAGCTTCAGCGCTCTCAATGAAGTAAACAGCGAGATAAAGTGAAAAGGGACGGTGACTGATATGAGATTGAGGACTGCAACCCGTCGTAGAAATGGTAAAGCTAGACCAATAGAGCGGTCAAACTTTTCAATGTCGTAGTTGACATTGATATTCTGGAGAGAAAGGATCCTAGCGCCTGGGAGCCTGGTGCGAGGAAAGCATGAAGCAAAGGTCGAAAACTGTGATCTGGCTTGAGGATTATCGGTTGGGTCGACATGAATATGAACCACGAATTTACGGAAAGTTTCCGCCGGTGAATTGAGGATTTCAAGCCATGAGGTCTTGTTGCGTTCCGTCAGCCTGACTGAGAACTGGGGTGCCGAGTCATGTTTCACCTTGTTGTGCTCTGTCAGCTTGACCTCTCGAAAGAGATGAGAGCGGCTAGTTGGAAGCCAGTTGCGACAGACCAGACCACATTTCCCGAGGAGGTGAAAGTCGTCAAAGGCAGACTCGATGAATAACTCGAAAATCTCTTGAGGAAATCGCGGTGACATGACGGAACAGTGTATTTTGACACGTGATCCATCCAAGCCATACCGTAGAGACGCCGATTCAGAGAGTAGAGCGCGTCTTGCCAGGGGAACAAGCAACTCTTGCGTTCAGATAGCGTAGCTCAAAAGGGTATTGTTTGCATTGAGACGCGGATTCTGGTCGAACAATTGCAAGATGCTTCTGTCGACTGCTGATTCAGGATTGAAGGACGTGTAGATGGAGTGTACGAGGAATCGGTGGACCTTGGTGATTAAGGTGGCACCTTTCGCGAGCAGAAGGCGTTGAGACTCTGCTGAAGTGTTGGTGAAAAGCTTCAGGTGATTTTTCTTCCTTCGAAGCCAACTGCTTTCTGCGTTTCAAATTCAAGTTCAGTTCAACCGGAACTTGCATCATCTAAAATTGGCTCCGACACAATGTATTATTTGTGGAGCTATACGTTAGCCATCTGGCGCCCGCAGCTGGGAAAATACCTGTCCGCACAACTCGAGGTTACCGTCATTCCCACTGCGGTGTACCCCCTTTTTTACACAAAAATATGGTAACATGCCTTTGAACAGCAACTGCCACCATGTTTTCAACTTCACGACGTCGTCACGGTACGAGGACGCTAATAATCCCTTTGCTCATTCTGCTCTACCTGGCAGTCTCGTTCACTTCCTTCGAATTCCCGTTTTTCGACTATGACGGCCCAGAATACCTCGACGAGAGCGCATGGGCTGCTCCAGCGTCCTCTGTTCCTCTTGGGAAGCACCTTTATAGAGATGATGGCCTGCTCGAGGTTAATCAGGATGGTCCCCATCCGATTTTCGAATTAATGAAAGACGCGGAGGACAAATGGAGACGGAAAATTGCTGCTGCGAGTACCTCTCTACCCCAGGCGGTCCGGGAATACCAGCGTCGGTATAAGAGGGATCCGCCAAAGGGCTTCGATTCCTGGTGAGCTTTTCTTCTTTTTCGTCTTCCGGGATATTGATGTTTTAAAGGTGGAACTATGTGAAGCTTCACAATGTCCAGCTACCAGACGACTATGATTCAATACACGATGATCTGGAACCTTTCTGGGGTCTCCAACCCAATGATCTCATACAAAGTTTGTCCGAACAGGAATCGCGAACCGACCATGATTCATATACCATTGCCAAAAATGACACGACTCGCGTCGGCGTTGTCCATACATCCTTTGCTCCAGGAAAATATGAAGACCTGATCAGTGGGTCTGTTAGGATCGTGGATTTGCTGCGGGACGTCGACGAATTCCTGCCGTCCTTCAGGGCCGTTTTCTCGCCACATGACGTGCCGATGCGTCTCTCTGATTATAACGTCAAAAAAGCTCATCTCAATGCTGCCAGCTCACAAATATGCATGTTCATTTGTCTCATATTTTACATTTACATGCTGACCAGCTCTTGCAGATCTCCCAGCAGCTCCAGACATCTCAACAAAAGGTTGGGCATCAGCTTGTGCTCCGTATTCGCCGTTGGCCCTACTTCACCCGATAAATCTCGACAAACCTTTCCCCTCTAAATCCACAAAGTCCTTCATTCATGACCACGTCAAACTGATGGACCCTTGTCTCCATCCGGAGATTATTTGGAATCATGGACAATTCCTGGGCCATAACAGCCCGATCCCAGAGCAAACGATGGTCCCCGAGTTCACCCAATGCTCGACGACAATTCATCACGATATCCGTATACCGACGCCGTATCAATGGCTCGATGACATTTCGTCATGGGAGAACCCAGGCTGGACGCATCAAACAGACAAGCGATTGTTATGGCGAGGGATCAACACTGGGATATTTTACGCCGAAGACACACGTTGGCTGAAATCCCATCGAACAGCGCTGGTCGAACAAACGAATGACTTGAACGGAACTGTCAATCTGCTAATTTCGCCGACAACTGCGCTCGAACCTATCGGACAGCCCAGGACTGTATCAAAATCAGTATTGAATTCGGCCCTGTTTGATGTAGCCTTTGCACCACAGCCGACCCAGTGTACTCCTGGACTTTGCAGCTTCTTGAAAAAGACATTTCGATGGTCCAAGAAGATGTCGGTCAGGAAAGCTGGGTTCTATCGATATGTTCTTGATGTAGGTTTCCTCATCTGAATTGGACATGACTAACTTTGAAAAAGGTCGATGGAAACGGGTGGTCCGGGCGTTTCAAGAGGCTCATGACATCTAAAGCGGTTATATTCAAGTCGACGGTTTATCCTGAATGGTAAGCGGCACTGCCGGAATCCAAGTATGTTCTCACATTCTTCCTAGGTACACCGAACGCATTGCACCCTGGCTTCACTATGTCCCAGTCCAGGTTGATCTATCCGATTTGCATGACGTTTTGGTTTTCTTTAGAGGCGACGCCGAGGGTCACGGGGCACATGAAAACTTGGCGCGGAAGATTGCTCTGGAAGGCAGGGCATGGAGTAGATCGTTTTGGAGACGGGAGGACATGGTGGCTTATTTCTTTCGGTGAGTAATTCTAGTGAATATTCTCCTGCTCTTCTCACTTGTCGACCTCTAGATTGATGCTCGAATATGCCCGAGTCATGAGTCCGGATAGAGAGGCTATGACATTCGACGTCGACAGTGTACTTGAAAATTAGCGCGAGCTGGGTGTAATTTGTAAACTAATGATGCTGGTAACAGCGACCTAAATGAGGAGGAGCACCAGCAAAGAGTACGAAGAGCTCGCATAGCGAGTATAAACGAGTCGCTCTATATCTAGTATTCTAGACTGACAGCTGGACGAATATATTATGCTCAACGTTGTAAATCAGTTGCACCGGGAGTCTAAGAGCTAAATGACTTGGAAAAGCACGCATTCACTGTGTTTGCTGGGATATATTGGAGATGTGTAAGAGACCCGATACAAGGTGTATAAGCTTTGGATCAGCTTTTGGGGTGTATCATCAAGCAATCAGGGCATATAAAATTCTGTCATGTATTTCCGTGTGTTAAGGTGCCCATACCGGATGTATAAAGGATTGATACAAGATTGATACAGGACATGCCGCGGCATGAGGCAATTTTTTTGATCAAATCTGGATTAATATCCGTGTCAACCCCATATCGGTTTTGTTGTACAGCTCGTAAGTTGTACGCTCGTATCTGCAGTGTTGAAAAGCACAGTTATGATAGCCCGTCCTAAAGGTTGCGTGAAGTGGAGAGAACATGTGAATGTTCATTCTTCCTTTCTGCCTCCCATCCTCCACTGCTTCCATGCAGGGAATTGTAGCCAGCTGTAGACCATTTGTTGCCCTGGTCCGAAGGGGAGCGCTGAGCTCAATGCCCTTTGTTGTATTCCTGTCCTGGCACAATTCTTGTGAAAATTTCAGTCTGGTGCCCTAGTACTGTAAAAATATGACCTCAGGTTCAGTAACGCGTAACGGGCACCCATGAACTCACTTCCTACCAGTGTTCGTAACGCATAACAAGGCCGCCTGAACTGACAATTTTCGAGCTGCGTAACGTTTTAGGGCTGCCGGAGCGGCCGGCTATGCCGGCACAGGCCAAGAATGAACAGAACCCGTAACACCAATTTTCGGCGCCTGAACTGACTTCCGGCCAAGTTCAGCCGGAACGCGTAACAATGGGTGAACTTAAGGTCATATTTTTACAGTACTATCCTCTGATGATTACCTTGCTTGTAGTCTGGGCCTTATGGGTGGGGGTCCACTGAGGTGAAGTCAACCAGCCTTGAAGGAGCCTTGACTTGTGATGAGAGGTGATGATGCTGCAGTCTTTGTTATTCAGATTCCAGTGGCTGTGGTTCAAGTATCTCGCCAAGTCTGTGAATTTGATGCTATGTATTCTACGCACTGTTATTTATTCTATTATTTTATCATTTACAGTATTTGACCATTGAGCTGTACACTACGGGTCAACTGTATAGTAGTCATTCATGCCCTAGATACATGCTAAATACATCATTTTTGCTTTGTAAAACATAGAATGGATTGAAACTGCACTAGAAGAGGTGCTAGTACCACAATTTATCAGCCAATCACCAAAAGCTACAAATAATAGTGTTGATATTGTGCTCTGTATATGAATATTTGGGGTCTGGAGCAGACTGGAGGTACACTCACTTGAACTCTATGCAAAAATCTTGAGGTATTTGGTGACAAATCCCTCGTAGTAGAGCAGAAACAGGTCTTATGTCCAGTATGTCACATATGTGACATGATCTGAACCTTCAGCCATCCTCTACAGCAAGGATGATGCAAGCCAGCTATGTCATGGACAGTATAATGAACAATACTGCACATCATCGATCCAGTTCTTGTTGATGATCTCGGGCAAAATACAAAGTGTACAGCTGAGCCATTTGTCACACTCCAAGGCATGACAACAATGATTGGCCTGTATCTCAGTCAGATATTGACTGTTTGCCTTGAAGTTTGGATCAGAGACAACTGATATATCTCATTCAAGGTTCGTACCCTTCAGCCGAATTGACTACCTTTCAATCCTGAATCCCAGAGTCATCTTTATTTGGGTGTACAGGCCAACAGTCAAATACTGTATTTTCCATCATGGATCAGCGCTGTATGAGAACATGTCAATATCATTGTAGTAAAACCATGCTGATTTCAGTCTCGATACATCGCGTATAATGAACGTATCACCGTCTGATACGCGGCGAAAGGACGATGTGTCGAGCTCATCACACAAACTTGATCAGTCTTTGATACGAGCCTGATACAAGGGCGATCATGCTCGTATCAACGCAATGACAACGCTCTGATCTCTAGCCGCAAACGCAGGTGATTGCAGTGTTTTGGTCGTCCAGAGGAGTCTCGGGGCAATACAATCGATAACTGTCTGATATCTGATATGGCGATATGGCCGAGCGGTCTAAGGCGCTAGAATCAGGTTTATTCCACACTTCTGGGTGTGGGATCTGAACATCTAGTCAGAAATGGCGTGGGTTCGAATCCCACTGTCGTCATTCCTTTTGCTTTTAGTCTCTCTGACCATCTGGAACGTTCTAGAACCTTGGGTGTCCAAGAAACAACAGAGAAAAAGGCGGAACAATGTTTTGATGGAATTATATCCCCGATTGATGGAAATTCAAACTCCGACGCGGTCAAGATTCACTTGAAAGATGTCTCGACGTTCTTGAAATCATTTTCACAACTTGAGATCCACTTCTAGCTCTCAAATTCATCTCAAAATCAGTCGATAAGACCGCCAAGTACTTTTTGCACTTTGTCTTTCATTCAACGACAACAATGACCACTCGCCAGTCGAGAGACTTGGAAATTCTTCCCTCGTGCTTGGAGATCCACAAGTGCTCGTCGAAACCTCGGGAGAACAGCAGGATGTTATTGAAATCCACGGAGGAAGTATATCTGTTATATCGTTCAATACTCACAACTCCCACGATTATTTTCTTTTGAAAGGCCTGTTCCTATTATAATTTGACGATTCTCAATTCAAGATAAACCAGACACAAACTTGTGCCACCTAATAAAAGACCCCTCTACTTGGTACATCTTTGATATTGTTATGCATGTAGTCTGTCTAGGAGAGACTACCCCTCTACAGTCGGTTCAAATCCTGAGGGAAGAATGCTTGCTCGCATCATTGGATCAAGGAGACTCTGGATTCAGAGCTTTCTATGAGTACCGACCTTTGAACTTTAGACCTTGGTGGGGCGCTGTTCTATAAGTATTGTGTGGCGCTCCAGCGCTCGGACTGTGGACAGATGTCTATTTCTCTGGCCCGAAAATTCATCTGTGAGCAGTTGTATGGTTCAGCGGATACACCTCAGACAGAGCTTCAGTATGTACAGAAATCAATTTGATCGCGGAATATCAATAATCGGTGTGGCTGTGCCTCCGCCTCATACTGATCGATGAATCAAATCCAACCGTGTTCGAGAGCTATATTCGGGAAGCCAAAGTTTTCAATGATGGACGGCATGATACTATTTGTGAGTCCTCGGAGTGCTAATGCCTAGCATGAACTGATCTTTCTTAGGTCGCCCTTTTCTCGGCTGTCATCACCGCGTTTCTCATCGAGAGCTACAAGACTCTTTCACGCGATTCAACCAACGTGATGATTATCTCGCTATACCAGATTTCGCAACAGCTTGCAGCGAACGGTAACAGCAAGCTGTTCCCATCCAATCTCCTGCAGACATTGCTTTCCGGCCGTCTCGAGCTGTAATAATTACCAATGCATTTTGGTTTCTCAGTCTCGGACTGAGTCTTGCTTGCGCTCTCATAGCGACTTTGATTCAACAATGGGCCGCTGACTACATTCACGCCATCGGTCGTCGACAAGCGCCTGAGAAACATGCTCGGATTCGAGCTTTTCTCTTTGAAGGAGTAGAGAACTCGAATGTTGGAGCAATCGTAGAGGGAACTCCGGTACTGCTTCATGCATCATTGTTCAGCAACGGCCTGTGGAAACGTCGCTTAGCGGCCATTATGTTCGCCTTTCACAGCTATTCTCTGGACAGAGAGCCGCAAAAAGCGCAGTAGACAGTGAATAAAGGGATTCAGGTATGTTCCGTGTTCTTTACATCCAGTTTTCTTGCTGAATTGGTTTCTTCCGAGCCACGCATTCCCAAATCCCCGCCATTCATCCCCGAACCCTTCCCGCGGTATTTTCCGTCGCGACTCCGCCCCTAGAATTTCACAGTGGTCGCAACTATTAGAGAAAGCTAGGAGCATAGGGAAGTTATCTCAGACTAGCAGAAGGAGACACAGTCGGGTCGCAAAAATGTCCTGTGTCTAGATAAAAATGTACAATATATAGATCGATAATATATACATATATATAATTCGTCTGTTTTTAGTTGCTGCAATGACCATGACCCTTGTGCCCCTCCGCGCTTTTTTTTGTCGCAGTGTCGGGCGGGCGCCGTCCAAACACGCGACGTAGAGTCCCAATGCGGTATCACGGCGGTGGACTGGTTGCGCTGTTCGAGGTCGGTAAGTCACGCGTCAGCTATTGACGGACCGCCGCTAGCCGAATCGCGAATAGTACCAAAGTTGTCGTGCCTCAAGCAGGGGATAAGCCGCAACAAGTAACATGGCGCTTAGAGTTGATTGTCAAGTGACTTGGATTCGCAGCAGTCCGATGGTACACGCCAATGTGACTGCAGAAATCGAAAAGGTGTCTAAACCCAATAACGGGATCGATGAAGAAGAGATTTCTCGAAAAGAGATAGTCTTACCTCTCGATCATGGCTCCTCAACAGCCTCAGCTTCCCCCGGGCCATTGGCGGCCTGGGGTCGGGATGAATGACTTTCGTGCAGCGTGGAATGGTTCACTCACCGAGGGAAATCATTGCCCTGGAACTGCGCCATTATCTTCATCCATCTGGCCTCCTATTCCTTCGACGAGTCGGTCGTACTTATCCCTTCTCTGCCTTGTTGTCGACCAGAACCATAAAGTGAGGCAGATTGGAAACGGAAACTACCAGAACGCATCGTAACCGGGCAAGATCTGACAATATATGAGCTTGAGTGTGTCTGCGTTTTGTAGGGAATAGTTTGAGCGGACTCAGGCGATGTCACAGTCACTTGAGGTCACACCGGCTTACAGTTCCTGATCGAGGTCTGAGGCTGCGTCTCTTTCGAGCACTCCTTTCATTCATCTTTCCCTCTTGCTTTGAGCCTTTTTAATATCTCGAGACTTGCCAGACTTCCTTTGATACAAAATCCCAAAAGTCACACCTATCTATTCTCGAAATCCACAAAAATAATACCTGAAAATGAAATGTCTGCTCGAACTGGCAGTATCTTGAACTCGTGTACTTTCGAGAAACAGAATACCGGGCACTTCAGGAAATAGAATATCGTCTTTTCACTTCTTCTGTGCTCGAGGTCAATATACATCAGACAAGAACAACTCGGACGCACTCGACTTGGAATCGGTCCTAACAATTCCTGGCCGTGAAAGCTGAATCATCGATGCCGAGGTAACTTTACGCCACCGGAGATCGGCCAAAGGCGGCTCAAATGTATCCTCAAAGCCTTCTGGGTCAATTGCCGGATTCACCAGTTGATCTCCAAGCCTGCCCAGGTGTTGAATGGATAGCGGAGGGATGAATCCGGCTGACCGAGTGTGAGGCACTCTGGGTGGAGGCGCATAGTAATAAGGTCTCAGCACTCTTGGAAGTTGGGTATGACTGCGAGAAATGACGAGGAATTCCACAGCATGAACTGATAGTGCTTTGTCTCCAGTTTGGTCATCCTCATTGAGAGCAATAGTTTTCCCCGGTGGAGTGGTTCGGAATTCCTTACTGAGGAGAACAGCATGAGCTGAAAGTGTCCTTTGACGTCCTTTGCAGTGATCAAAAGCATCCAATGTAATACTGGAATCTGGAAGAGCGCTTGGGGGTCGACAGAGAATTGCTGGTGATGATTGAGCGAATGTCCCGGAGTATAGAGGACGGGGCTGGGATGCCAGGGTGACGTTGCTTCGAAACTGGAAATCAATAGCTGCGAATGGTGACTCTATGGTTAACGTTGTTCTCTCCAGCTGCTCGCTCAATTTCAAAGGCCCTCGGACGGCTAGAATCGATGAGAAACTTGTGTAACATTGAAGGTTTACTCGAGTGGGAATAGCATGCATGACGTACGAATCAACAAAGGGAGAAACAAAGTTTCGTGCATGCGAGTTTGCCTTGATTGAACAAGCAATCCAGATCTCCAGAATCAAGAGAAAAATGATGAGACTGTGGCCCAGGTGAGAATCGAGTTGTGACTATACAATGAACCGAGGCATACAAAATATCGTGGGCACCTAAGACAACAAACGGATGAGCGCTGAGCTGTCATATATTTGAGCGGAAAAAGCCGGATACCTTCAAAGGCGAGCTGCGTTAGGGCTGAGGATAAGCCAAAGTTGGCTTTCATTTGAGTTCGATATCGAAATATTCTCCAACCCATAGCAGCGATGTATAAAGTTGCGGCCAATCCATCGAATGCCACCCGTAGTGTCGGCATTAGCAAAGCTAAATATGAGAACCAGTAGAGAAAGATCATTTCAAGTTTGTTTCAGGTTATTTGACTGACCAGCACTGATTCAAGGTCAACTTGGCAAGTGAGAGGGGATCGAGCACCCACTGTGATATATTCATGGCTCGGCACCGAGGAAATAAAGATGGATTCGTGACAGTCACACCATATATTGGCGCCGCTAAGCCCATTGATATCGTTGTGCCGGCATACACCAAACGGATCGTTAACGGCGCGTTCGTATAAATGACCCTTACTCTCCATACACAAACCCAAATTGCGCCTGAAATAGCCAATCAATCGGTGAATGCTCTCAATGTGTCTCACTCACTGGTCCAGCTGAAGAGAAATATGCTCTCAAGTGTTTGAGCATGCGAGCTTAAAACCTCACATCTGTGCAACGCATCAGAAAACTTGGAAGACTTGGTCATAGAGAAAACAGACTGCTGCAAATGATATTCAGATTGTCAAAAGCGCTTTTGTATAGAATCCCATACCGAAGGAGTCCAGGTAGCCAGGGCATAGATGATGTACAAGTAGTACACCAGAGCGGTATATCGCACAGCAGCAAAGGGTAGGCCTATGGCAAGCGAAAGATGGCGACGTCGAGAACCTACTCGTCGCCAAATGAGGCTCCGAATGATTTCCCACTCTTCCGAAATGGTTAAGCAAAAATCGTAAAGATAAAGCACTGTTCGAGCGTCAGAGCATCGATCATCCCTCTAGAGCTCACGAAATACCAGAACTAGTAAGCAGAACATGATCTGCCCAGACCAGAGTCGTCTCACTGATAGAACAAAGGTCAGATTCGGCAGAAGAAAGCTTCGAGAATTCAGAAACATACGAGGGTTGCATGGCGGTCGAAAGCAAGAGCTTGAAGGCTGTATGATACACCTTTTCACTGCCATGGATGGGAGGAAGCCCAGACGATCCGAGCTCATGCCGAACGTCAACCAAGGTGTCAAAAGCTGCTATAATTAATATTCGATTGTCAAGTGACTTGAACTCGCAGCATACACGCCATGTGAACAAGACTTGACCACCGAAATCAAAAAGGTGTCTAAACCTAATGGGGGGATCAATGAAGAAGAGGTTTCTCGGAAAGAGGACAGCCTTACCTCTCGATCATGTCTATCTAGTCAAACTCGTCATAGTTCTTCTCGACAGCCTCTGCTTGCCCATTGGCGGCCTGGAACATCGGACGAATGACTTTCGTGCAGTGTGGAATGGTTCACTTACCGAGGGAAATCATTGCCCTGTTGCCCTGGAACTACGCCATTATCTTCGTCCATCTGGCCTCCTGTCCCAGTGTCCCTTCGACGAGTCGCCCATATCCCTTCTCTGCCTTGTTGTCAACCTGAACCATGAACCAAGGCAGATTGGAAACGGAATCCACCGGCCTGACGCGTCGTAACAGGGGAAGCTTTGACCCCTTTATCTTCGAAATTCTAGAGAAGTTGGGTCAGTATAAAACGCGATGATGGAATTTGCTGACCTTGACGTCGCCCAGAACATCATCGTCGCCTTTCAAATGAGGTGAATCGGTACAATAAGATAATTTCCATCTGGTAGCTGAAGCGACAGGATGAAAAGTAGTGCATCGTGAAACAGACGATTCCAGCTTCTGAGGTTGAACTGAGACATGCTTGCCTTGAATCCGGAAGCCATCCAAAAGACCCAGGGATCGGAGACAGAGGGCAAAGCTCAAGGACGATGGATGACTTGTAGAACAATGTATTTCCTGAAAATAAAACGCATCTGCTACGTATCGACCTGAAAAGGGGTTCAGCGGGCAAAACGAGGAGGTAACGAGGCTTACTATTTGAGAGGAACAATCCTGGTGAGCTCGCAGCTTGCTCTGACAAATCTTGGGGCAATTCTCGGTATTCTGTCAAAAGCTGTCGGCTGGATTTGGATTCATCTAGCACCGAACTGGTGGCTGAGTTGCGGGTTACAGTATTTGTCTTTGGAATCCACAGAGGAGAGTATCATGGGACAATGTAAGTACAATGTATGAGCTCGAGTGTTGTCTGTGTTTCGTCGGGAATAGTTTGCAGAAAGGCAGTGTCACAGTCACTTCGGGGTTACACCGGCTCACAGTTCCTGATCGAGGTCCGAGACCGACTTTCTCTGTCGAACACCGGCCTCATTCATCTTTCCCTCTTACTCCAATTTATCAATTCTTTCACTCTGAACCTTTCAATATCTCAGACCCCTTTTGATACAAGATCCCAAAAAGTCCCGAAATCTACAAAAATAATACTTGAAATGAAATGTCTACTTGAACCGGCAGTATCCTGAACTCGTGTACTTCCAAGAAATATAATATCGGTCACTTCAAGAAATGGAGTATCGTCTTTTCACTTCTTCCGCGCTCGAGGTCAATATGCATCAAACAAGAAGAACAATTCGGACTCACTTGACTTGAGATCGGTCCCAACAATTCCTGGCCGTGAAAGCTGAGTCATCGATGCCGAGCCAACTTTACGCCACTGGAAATCGGCCAAGGGCAGTTGAAATGTATCCTCAAAGCCTTCTGGATCGATTGCCGAGTTCGCCAGCTGATCTCCAAGCCTGCCCAGGTGTTGAATGGATGGAGGAGGGATGAATCCGGCTGTCCGAGTGCGAGGCGCTCTAGATATAGGCCCACTGTAATAGTAAGGTCTTAGCACTCTTGGAAGTTGGGTATGACTGCGAGAAATGGCGAGTTCCTCGCCGTGACCTGGAAACGATATTGAACGTCCTTCAACAAGATATAGGAAAGTTAGTCACCTCGTGAACATGAACGGAAAAGTCTTTCGTCTCCGGCAAGACCTTTCGGCGCTGGTTTTGCAGCGTCCATATCCTGCCTGGTACATATGGCAAGTTCATGCAATTTGATTTGATCCAATTGAACGTCTTCCGTGGCTGAAAGCGGTTCGCGAAGACAGGCTGGCCGTTGACAAAGCATAGCGTGAGCTGGTAATGCTTTGTCTCCAGTTTGGTCATCCTCTTCGAGAGCAATAGTTTTCCCTGGTGGAGTGGTTCGGAATTCCCTGCTGAGGAGAACAGCATGAGCTGAAATTGTCCTTTGACGTCCTTCACAGCGACCAGAACCATCCAACGTGATACTGGAATCTGGAAGAGTGCTTGGGGGTCGGCAGAGAATTGCTGGTGATGATTGAGCGAATGTCCCGGAGTATAGAGGACGGGGCTGGGATGCCAGGGTGGCGTCGCTTCGAGCCTGGAAACGGAAAACTTCGCTTCGCGACCCTATGGTTGTTTCTTCCAGCCTAGCATTTTCATTTTGTAGCATCTTCCTCAACTCCAAAGGCCCTCGGACGGCTAGAATTGATGAGAAACTTGTGCAGCATTGGTTTACTCAAATGGGAATAGGATGCATGACGTACGAATCAACAAAGGGGGCAACAAAGTTTCGTGCATGTGTGTTTGCCTTGATTGAACAAGCAATCCAGTAAGAGCGTGTCGGCACTGTGATTCAATTATCTCACCGAGGGTATCTGTGTTACAATGTATGTCTTATAAGTGATACATGATAATCAAGGGTGGAAGGAAACTCACAAGAAGGAACACTATCTCCAGAATCAAGAGAAAAATTATGAGACTGTGGCCCAGGTGAGAATCGAGTTGTGACTATACAATGAACCGAGGCATACAAGATATCGTGGACACCTAAGACAACCAACAGATGAGCGCTGGGCTGTCATAGATCTGAGTGCAAAAGGCCAGATACCTTCAACAGTGAGCAGCATAAGGGCTCTCTCTGCCCCTGTCCGTTTGGACAAGCCAGGCGTGGCTTTCATTTCAGTTCGATATTTAAATGTTTTCCAACCCATAGCAGCGGTATATAAAGTTGCGGCAAACCCATCAAATGCCACTCGTAGTGTCGGCATTAGCAAAGCTAAATGTGAGAACCAGTAGAGAAAGGTCATTTCAGGTTCGTTTCAGGTTATCTGACTGACTAGCACTGAATCAAGGTCAACTTTGCAAGGGACAGGGGAGCAAGCACCCACTGTGATATATTCATGGCTCGGCACCGAGGAAATAAAGATGGATTCGTGACAGCCAGACCATATATTGGAGCTGCTAAGCCTGATATTGCTGTGCCGACACACACCGAACGGATTGTTGATACTAACGGCGCGTTGGTATAAACGCCCCATACTCTCCATCCGCGAAGCCAAATTGCGCCTGAAATAGCCAATCAATCGGTGAATGCTCTCAATATGTCTCACTCACTGGTCCAGCTGAAGAGAAATATGCTCTCGAGTATTTGGGCGCGTGAGCTTAGAACCTCACATCTGTGCAACACGTCAGAAAACTTGAAACACTTGATCATAGAGAAAACAGACTGCTGCAAAAGATGATATTCAGAGTGTCAAAAGCGCTTTAGTATAGAATGCCATACCGAAGGAGTCCAGGTAGCCAGGGCGTAGATGATGTACAAGTAGTACACCAGAGCGGTATATCGCACAGCAATGACAGGTAGGGCTACCAACAGACTAGTGTGCGGGTTGGCCCGTTTCCGCACGAACAGACATATAAATTCCCACTCTTCCGAAATGGTTTGGTAAAAATCGTAAAGATAAAGCACTGTTTGAATGTTAAATCATCTAGTACCTCTAAAACTTGTGACATACCAGAACTAGTAAGCAGCACACGATCTGCCCAGACCAGAGTCGTCTCACTGAAAGAACAGAAAGAACAAAGGTCAAATTCGGGAGAGAGAAGCTTTGAAAGACATACGAGAGCTGCATAGCGGTCAAGAGCAAGAGCTCGAAGGCTGTACAGTACACCTTTTCACTGCCGTGGGGGTACAGTCGATCCGAGCTCATGCCGGACGTTGAAGCAAGGTGTCAAAAGCTGCTATAATTAACATGGCGCTTAGAGTCGATTGTCAAGTGACTTGAACTCGCATCAGTCGACGGTACACGTTGATGTGAACAAGACTTGACCGCCGAAATCGAAAAGATGTTTAACCTGGATCAATGAAGCAGAGGTTTCACGAAAGAAGGACATTCCTTACCTCTCGATTGTGTCTGTCCGATCAGACTTGTCATAGTCCTTCTCGACAGTCCATTGGTGGCCTGGAATCGGGATGAATGACTTTCGTGCAGCGTGGAATGGTTCACTCACCGAGGGAAATCATTGCCCTGGAACTGCGCCATTATCTTCGTCCGTCTGGCCTCCTGTCCCTTCAACGACTCGGCCGTATCCCTTCTCTCCCTTGCTGTCAACCTGAACCATGAAGTGAGGCAGATTGGAAAGGGAATCCACCGGCCTGACGCATCGTAACCGGGAAGATCTGACATCTTTGTCTTCGAAATCTGGAGGACTGGGATCAGTTTGAAACGCGACAATGGTCGAATTTGCCCACCTTGACCTCGCCCAGAACATCATCGTCGCCTTTCAAATGAGGTGAATCGCGGAGATAAGACAATGTCCATCCTGAAGCGACAGTCGAAAGAATAGGAAGACGATTGCAGTTTCCGAGGAGACATGCTTGCCTTGAAACCATGTCCAACCGGAAGCTATTCAATGACTCACGAATTGGCGACGCAGCTTCAATCGGGAGGCATCGCAGAGGGAGAAGCTCAAAAACGATGGACATCTAAAACTTTTACAGCGGATCCTGAAAATAATGTCCTCGGGGCAAGTGTTATTCTCAAAGAGGAATATCCTAATCAGGAAGTTGAGTGTGCGGATTCCTCGGCAGCGGTGCCCGTACACAGTGGTGCCGAGAAAAGCCGAGACGGCCAACAACAATGCCGACAGGTCTACGCTGTTGCCGCCAAGTCGCCTCTTGTGCCGAGGGTCCAGTTTCGATTTCCTAGTTGAGAACAGTAGCGGTTTCTCCCCGGACATTATTTTTGAGAAGCGCTTGTAACAATGACATGCTTATTTTCTGAAATAGAACATCGCTTCTATGTATCGACCTGGAGAAAGATTCAGCGTGAAAGACGAGCATGTAACGAGGCGTACTATTTGATGGGGAATAATCAGTCAGCTCGCAGGCAAATTTTTTGCGGTGATTTCGGTAACCGGCAAATGTCTCTGCACGATGCATGGCTGATTTCCGGATTATTGGCCTTAACCCTCGTTTGAGATCCACTGGCCATCTCAGAAATAGAGAGATGAGAGACTGGAGTTGAAATTCCAGAACATCGACGAATTTGACGTCAAGTTGGCAGCAGCACGTGCACAAAGTTCTCGACATCGACGACCAGCTCCAGCGATGCTCTCCGCCGCGGTGCAGCGTTGCGCTTCATCATCACGGTCCTCTTTTGCGCTAACAGCTCGAGGTCTCAACACGACACGTGTATTGAGAAATGAGGCCTCTGTAACCCAGAACGTCGGAGCGCCGCCAGTACAGAAGAGGCCTATAGGCGGTGTCCGTGGCGGGTGAGCTCTCTTTCTCTCATCATTATATCTATTCTCAACTGATTTCTCCGCCAGCATCTTCGGCTTTCTATTTGGCTTCTCTCTCGCTTCATCCTATGCCGCGTACCATTTGTTAGAGGAATATAAGCTGGCGTCAGCTGCACTGCAGGCTAGTGTCGAAGAATTGAAAATAAGCACAGAAAAGGTCCGTGGCTTCTAGCTCCGTATCTATGTAATTATCATTGACCTGTATGTCCAGGTATCTGCCCATGTCCGGCGAATTGAGTCGGTGGAAAAAGACCTCAAAGCTCTTGGGCTTGCTTCGGCTTCGAAAGAAGATATATCCAGGGTTAGAGCCGAGATGAAAAAGCTCTATGACGGACTCCATG
The DNA here is from genome assembly GCA_029320655.1 of Mycena floridula. Classification (NCBI taxonomy): domain Eukaryota; kingdom Fungi; phylum Basidiomycota; class Agaricomycetes; order Agaricales; family Mycenaceae; genus Mycena; species Mycena floridula. The sequence goes on from JARIHS010000001.1 coordinate 5,175,495, forward strand.
TGGGTGAGTAGGCAACCAACTGTATTTTGACAGATCGCTGACCTCGTATGCCGTTTCCCAGAATTTTTGGATTTACGCGCCCATGTCTGGGGTATGCAGCAAGATTTACATTCCTTGTCCAAGAAAGACTCTGCACTCGCTCGTACATGAATTCACATATATTCGCTCTTTTCTTTCTGCCTGCCGAACCTTGTGAATGATCGGACCAACGTTAGCCAGACGATAGGGTGATTCTCACAGTTCGGACATAAAACTGGCGTCTCCAAGGCTGAAAGGTGAAAAGGTACGGGATTTTTAAACTATTGACCCGAGATGGCCTGGTTTCCTGGAGCGAGTTCAGGACCGAGATTCCCTATCTCTGCTTTGCAGCGAGCTAACTGCTCAACTCTGGAAACCAAGCATCAATCACTAGCCGTGTCTTTTCACGCTTTGATCACCCAAGATGGGACGCAAGTTAGAAGGGAGGAAGGAAGGCAGTAAATTGAGACCGCCGACGAGATACAGTGATGAAATTTTTCGGTCAGGTTTCGTCAGTGCGAGCGCCTCGACCGAACTCTGCGTCGAATCCAGGCGCCAGACTGGCGTAATTCCGCCTTGTACTTGGTGCCAGCTTGCCCATCGCGTTCCGGAAAATTGTCGGCCAACGAGTTGTGATCATCATACATACGTTTTTGTACGTGGCGTCCGTTTTTCAGTCCGTCTTTCTCGTTCATGCAATAGCTGCAGGAAAAAAGATGAACAATAATTTGATTCGATATCCATGATGTGCTGATTTCTGTCTGATCCTCTGCCAAAAATGCATATTAATAATTTAGGACATTGGCGCCCAAGGCAACCAGCTGCCTAGACAACGGATGTGTGCCTTTTGATGCCTCACTGATGCCTCCCGGCTCGTACACGCGATGATAATTATCAAGTCCGCCTGCAATTATTATTGCCGATGGGAAGTCCGCGAGGATGATATAAAAGACCACAGGATCCCCGAGACATTTTTCCCAACCTTCACTCGTTGTTCCTTCCTTCCTTTTTGTTTGCCAGTCAAGCAGGGTCTTGTTTCGTTGTTCAATTCTCTTGATTCATTTGGTGAGTTCTCCTTCGTCGATTACCGCACATCATACTGATCATTATTTTTTCAAAGGTCGCTGAGCGTTGACACCCTTGTTCATCCTTTGATACACCTTCCTGTCTTTCAAGTTTCATTTTTCAAAGAAAAGCATCATGCTCTCGTCCAAGACAGTCCTTCTTTCACTCGTCTACTTCTCGGTAGTGTTTGCTGCTCCCGTAGCCCTTAATCGTCGCGAGGTCCCCCAAGGCAAGTGCTCGCCACATTGTTATCGCCTGATTCTCAAATAATTCCTTTTAGAACACTCTCATGAGCCCTTCTTGACCTCTGTTAGAACTTCGCTGGCGACCAACAATCCTCTTGGAATTGTTGACCCAGTCTTTGCTCTCTTGGGTAATGCCGCCGCCCAGGCTGGTTTGGGAAAGCTCACTGTGAGTCATCTGTCTTTCATCGAACAATCTCTCATATTTTATAGGACCCCGACTGTCTTCAGCAAGCCACCGCTGACCAGGCATTCACCAATGCCAAAGCTGCTGGTGATGTTCAAGGCCAGGTCGATGCTCTTATCTTCCGGGCCCTTGAGCGTAACTCTGGCACTGTCGGTGGAGTCACTGCTCAGTGCACTTCAGTCACGGCTGTCAATCCTGAAATTGCTGCCATTCAGCAACATCAGGACCCAGCATCGACCGGCGCTGCTGCTACCAACAAGGCCATTGTCCTTGAACTGGCCAAGCAGATCGCCGCTGTTGGTGGTGACCCTGTCGATGCCTTGAAGTCTGGTACATTCGCACCTGGCCAAATCGGTGACTCTACTGGCAAGGGAAACACCTGTGACGACGCCAATGATGCAAATGGATGCATTTTCACGCAGAACCTTTTGGTCCCGGACGCCTCTGAAGCAGAAATCTCAGCTGCTGTCGCCGGAGTTGCCGCTGCGACTACTGCTGCTGCTGTTGATACTGCTACTGCTACAGATTGTCCTGCAGGTCAGTCTTGTTTTTCTAATTATTGACTGGGATAGAGATCGTTATGTATGTCTCTTGTAGCCACCACGTCGACGATTACAGTGACTGTTCAACCGACGGCCACTGCAACGTCTGCGGCTCAGGCTACTTGTGACCCACGTACGATCTTCCAGTCTTTCTTTTTCTTTTTCTTTCTTTCTGACGATATTTTCCAGCTGTCACGGTCACTGTCACTGGTGCTGCCGCTGCTACTGAAACCGCTGCTGCTGCGACGACTGCTGCTGCCGCTGCTGCCACCACCGCTGCTGCTGCTGCTGCTGCTTCCACCGCAGGCAACCTCCAGACTTTCACTGGCGCTCGTAAGTCCTTTTTCCAATTTCTTCAAAAAAATTTTGCTCAAGGTTCTGGATTAGTCGGAGGCGCCACTGCTCCACCTGTCCTTGCCGGTGGAAAAGGTTTCGTCGTCGATGGATCTGACTTCGTCAACTCGGCAGCTGCTCTTGGACGGTCTTGCGATGTCCAGCACAATGCTTGCGCTAATGTAGCCAATTCTGCTGCTGGTCGTGCTGCCAGTATTTCTGTCGGCCAGTGCGATACACAGAACACTGCCTGCCATGCTGCCATTACCGCTTGATTGCTGAACTTTCTTTGAACTTTTCACCCATGACTAGTAGACATCAAGCTGTATCTTTACTTTCTCTTACTACTATACCCTGGCAAATAAAATTCGGTTGGTTGACCATTATTCGTGAATGAGCACTTCAGACTTCATGATCTTGATTCGGGTCTGATCACTGATTGACCGATTCGCGAACGTGCGATCCGAGTGACAATAATAATGCCCGCCATGTGTCTCCTCTGATCGCGACAGCGACGTGCCATGTGCTGCAGCCTTTATAAATGAACCTCTCAAGCACTCTGGTCCTTATTTTCCTACGAGAATCCTGGCGCGACATGCTGCTCAGGTTTTCTTCGCTCCTTTTGCTCAGCAGCGCCGTCAATGTCCTTTCGACAACAGTCACTGACATTCAAGGACCTGCTTATCTCTCTCCTCTGGTGGGCCAAACTGTCAATGTAACTGCTCTGGTAACAGCAAAGGTGCGTCTGCTGCAAATTCAGGCCTTGTTCGCGTCTGAATATTCCATATAAAGTCTACCACTGGTTTTTACATCGCTGGCACGCCAGGGGACGATATTCGGGTCTCGAATGGCCTCTTTGTCTTTTCTTCATCTGCAACCGTCTTGGCGAAGGTTACAGTCGGTGATGAGATATCCTTCACGGGCAAGGTCGCGGAATTCCGCTCCAGCACCAGTCCGAACAATCTGTTCAGCACCGAGCTCACTTCGCCCACAAATATCGTTGTTCTGTCTTCGAATAATACGTTGACGCCTGTGGTCTTGGGCGTCGACAGAAGTCCACCGACTCAGCAGCTCTCCGCGTTGGACGTTGGACCAGACGGTTTCCTAGCTGTCCCGAATAACAGCAGTCTCATTTCCACCGTCAACGCAACGCTTCAGCCTGACAAATATGGAATGGACTTTTGGGAATCATGTACGTCGTTCAATTGTCAATAAGCCTTTCATTGATATCCTCTTCCTAGTGGAAGGACAGCTCGTAACTGTCCCGAGTCCAGTGGCCATTGATTTCCAGAACAGCTTTGGTGAATTCTGGGCTTTGGGGTCTTGGCCGGCCACTGGAAGAAACAGCCGTGGAGGGCTGACCATCACGTTTGGTGCGTAACTTCTAATTCTCTTGTTTTCTTTTTGTTTACTCGCGAGCAGGACCCGACGATATACCCGACGCGAACCCAGAGGTTATTTTCATCGGGAGCCCGCTTGACGGAACCAAGAATGTGAGGACGTCGGTCATCAACCCTATTCAATGTTGAACGTTTTACAGCCCCAAGTTGCTGTGGGGGTCGGTTTGACTGACATTACTGGAGTCATCACATATCAGTAAGTCCTGAAACATATCTCGGCGAATGAGCTTGACCCGCTTCAGATTCGGTTTCTTCTACGTCTTACCTGTGACGGCTCCAACTATCATATCGACTCCGAGTGCGATAATTCCTCCAACCACTATCGTCGCGAACAGCCTCGATACTTGTGAACTGACTTTTGGCGATTACAATGTACGTTGCAGGAAGCTCTTCTTTACTCGGCTCAAACTCAATAGGTAGAAAACATGGCACCGACATCAGCACATGTACCGACTGTTGGAGCTCACATCGCTCAGCATCTCCTGGTACTTTTTCAGTTCTATCTCATCGTGCTGCTAATAAGCTACAGACCCCAGACATTATGTTTATTCAAGAAATCCAGGACAACAGTGGTCCCACAGATAATGGCGTCGTCTCTGCCAACGTCACATTAACAGCACTTGTTACCGCCATTGCCAGGGCGAGCAATGTCACGTATGAATTCGTGGACATTGACCCAGTCGATGGAGAAGACGGTGGACAGCCAGGAGGAAACATCAGACAGGCATACTTGCAAGTCGTTCAGTCCTCCATTTGATTCTTCCCGACTTACATTCTGCAGATATCGACCGGAGAAGCTGACCTTGGCCTCTGGGATACCCGCTGGAGGTTCATTGGATGCTGTTGGTGTCGCCAAAACTACCACGTCCAGAAAACCTCTCCTGACGTCCGTATATGCTTCTCTATTGCTCTTCCTCAAAGATTGACAAGATATCAGGTTCAACCCTGGTCGAATTGATCCTACTAACGCCGCTTGGAATGCTTCGCGAAAGCCTCTCGTCGCACAATGGTTGACAAGTGGAGGTCAAACCCTTTTCACTATCAATCTTCATCTTACATCCAAGGGTGGAAGCTCTTCGACACAAGGAGATGCTCGTACTCCAGTCAATCTGCCTGTCGTTCAACGTACCAACCAAGTCGTCGCTGTTTCGGTAAGCCAAGTCATTCAGTCTGTCTCTAACTCGAGCCTGACCAGTCATCCAGACATTCGTCGAGGACATATTGGCCATCGACCCAAATGCCAATATTATTGTTGCAGGAGATTGCAATGAATACATTCAGACGCGATCTGTCTTTGCTTCTCTCACCAGCGTCATGCACGAGATTGACGAAGTGGCTGGAGTAGATCCGGTCGAACGATATACTTATGTCTTTGATCAAAATACGGAGCAACTCGATCATGCCTTCATCTCACCAGCGCTGGCCGGACGCCAAGCCGAGGTTGAGCATATCCATGTTGGTTTCTTTGACTTGGATTTTATTGATTTTTGACTTGGGTTCTTTTGCAGGTTAATAACTGGTCACCTTCGCTTGCTGTTCGTGTCAGCGACCACGACCCGACTGTTGGTAAAGTTCGGCTGTGTTAGTTGTGAATGCTTCCTGTATGTATATTGTTTTGGACTTAGACTCTGTCATGTAAAAACCGATATCATTGGACGGAATTTCTTCGAGTGCATGACGTTCTGTCTCTTGGAAATACACGAGGTCGAGATGTTGGCTCAAGTAGACATTTCATTTCATTCATTATTTTATAGAATTTCGGGAATACTAGATGCAGCTTTTTGGGATAATATGGGCATTATGTGTCTACTTGTGCCTTGGGTATTCCTCGAAGATGTTCGAAAGGATGGAAAAAATGTGTATATCAATCAGGGCACCTGATAGAAGAGCATGTAAGAAGTCCAGTGAGACCATGATGCGGGAAATAGTGTGGCGCAGTCAGCAATTGAAACAGGAAGCATGTTAGTGAACAGAATGAAGGATAGTACCTATGAACTGGCAGCTTGGTCGTGTTCTGAATTGAATGGGAAGGATTCTGAGGGCTCATCTCGAAGAACAAGTGCCTTGAGCCCGAACTCGGGCTTCTTTGATGTCTCTTTCAGAGTGTTAAGTGTCAGTATTGCTTCCTGCGCCACTGTTCCAGATCCTTTCGCTGCTGGAAGGAAGAATTCAAGTGCTCTTTGGGCTATTGCGACTGCCCGAGGGTCATTGAGTGTGGAAATGATTCGGAGTAGCTCGGTGCCCAGATCAACGTTTTCGCCCAAACTCTGGGCCATTCGTTCAAATATCATTGAGATACTGATCTGATTCCCAGAATCGATCTCATTGAGGGTGACCTTGTTTGCTCGATCGGGAAAAACCAACTGGATGGTGGAGTAGACCATGAGCAGTTTTCGCATCAACTGATGAGTATAATAGATGGAAAAGAGTGGAAGGTCTCCCAACAACTGTGGTGAATCTGTTAACACATTGACGACTCTCCACAGATCAGTCCACCAAATTTTCAGCTTGAAAATGGTGAGAACATGTTCAACGGCAACAGGATCGGTAACTTGCGACAGTGGGCGCAGAAAGAGATCGGTGAATTCAACAATCTTCAGAGGGGATCGGGGCATGGCTCGGGTTGCATGAAGCATTGCTAAGGCATAAGCTCGTTGTGCGAGAGGGGTACCGGTGGCGGGAAAGCTAAGCGACTCGAATAATCGTGAGAGAACCCTGCTCATACGCTCGCCCGCCTCCTGATTATCAACTTTGGTCTGCCAACATTTTGCAATTGTCATCAAGCCAGGATATACTGCGACTTCTCTGCCGCGCTGACTGTCTGCCCAATCCCAGGGTTGAGCACTCAACTCTAAGCTCAAAACCTTCAATTCCTCTGGACAGTCTGAGCAGACATACGCCAACATATCCGGTACCTCCCAATAGTTTAAATCTGGTAGCCTGATCCATGAGGTGATCATGACTAGCTCTAACCACCGATAATCCTGTATTTCACAGAATGGGCGGGATCGGCGAAGATAATTGAGTGCAAACCAATCATCTGATTCAGATGCAGGATATATGTCATGTTCTAACAGTGAGACAACAGCTTTTATCGACGCTGCGGTACCACGATTTGCAACTGAAGAATCAAATGGCATTGGAGACATGAGTTGATGTGCTAATTTCTTGGCGTAGACCAGTGACTTCATGACTTTCACGGGATCATAGCTCAGGGGAGTTGCAGAGAGCGGGAAGTTGATGAATGAAGGGATTCCTTCGAGGAATGGAATGAGTTCAGTGTCATTGGAGAGAGAGTCCAATGTCCAACCAATAGCATGAAGTTCCCGCTCTTGGAATCCTGGTTCCTCCATGTTTGTGGCAACAGACTCTCGAATAGTATCAAGATTTGATGCTATCAATGGAGATATCCAGATAGAACCTTTGCGTGGGAGACGACGGTGCACGGTCCATTGGAGCTGTCGCAGTAATGTTTGCTCGTGAACGGGTCTCCCCCATTCATCATCGGGCTCTTGTTTTTCCAACCCCAATAATGCTCCAATCTGATCAGGAAGATTCTGCCAGCCATCCTGCAACTTGACTATGGCAGCAGAAATGATAGGCAGAGATGGAATTCGAGTTCTAATGGCCGATATTCCTGCTCTGATTTTTGTCCAAGAAGCCATCATCGCTCTCCAGACAGCTGACACTGCCATATATCCCAATTCCCAAAGGGTTTGTAGTCCTTCACGGATGATATTACGGAGAAAGGGAAACTCTAGCAGGAACATGGTCAACGGAGTCCGTATGGGCGACGCAATGAATAGAAGAGGCAGCACAGTCGACGAGATATATGCGATTCCACATGTCGCCAAAATAACAGACAGCAAGATGGTGATGACTGTGTTGATTGGATGCATGAATACAACAAGGCCGATGAGGAAAGAGAACAACGATGCATGGAGCAGCACTGGAGTTCCCTCTACAATCGCTCCAACATTCGAGTTTTCTACTCCTTCAAAGAGAAACGCCCGAATCCGAGCTCGTTTCTCGGGCGCTTGTCGACGGTCAATGGCGTGAATATAGTCAGCGGCCCACTGCTGAATCAGGGTCGCTATGAGAGCGCAAGCAAGACTCAGTCCGAGACTGAGGAACCAAAATGCATTGGTAATTATCGCAGCTCGAGATGGCCTAAAGGCAATGTCTGCAGGAGATTGGATGGGGACCACTTGGGAGTTGTTACCGTTCGCTGCAAGCTGTTGCGAAATCTGGTATAGCAATATGATCATCACGTCGGTTGAATCGCGTGAAAGAGTCTTGTAGCTCTCGATGAGAAACGCAGTGATGACAGCTGAGAAAAGGGCGGCCTAAGAAAGATCAGTTCATGCTAGGCATTAGCACTCTGAGGACTCACAAATAGTATCATTCCGTCCATGGCTACCTTCCATCCATCTACCATTGAATCATCGAAAACTTTGGCTTCCCGGATATAGCTCTCGAACACGGTTGGATTTGATTCCTTCGGAAGGCTCTGCCCTTTTTAACCATGAGATTTGTAGAAGAATTCTTCTAGGGGCACTCACCGAGCGCAAGAGCTGCAGCGGGCTCCATCGACATGAGCGCGACCAGCAAAAGGTGGAGGCACAGCCACACCGGTTATTGATATTGATCCGCGATCAGACCGATTTTTTGCTCTGAGGTGCACTGGACCAGTACATGGTACAAATGCTCACAGACAGATATTCTGTCAAACGAGCAAGATACCGGATTCCTGGTATACTGTACCTTGAACGATAACAGATCCCAGTGGAAGGAAATGGAAGTTCTACCATTGATTTCACCCGGGCCGCCGTGGTGTTTTCTTTTAACGAGCCTGCCAAGGATATGCTCTTCTTGTTAGCAGAACCATGTCAGGTAATTCCGCTCAGAGTAAGTACATTGTCAAGTAATATCGACACCATGGGACGAAAAGGTCATTCCTCGTCACCTTCGTGCTCAAATAGAGCGATGAACTGCGAGAAGGACTTCATGCGGTCTACAAGTTCACCGTCAGTATATGCATCCCGGATACTCTTTCTGAAACCCTGTTAATTGCGATAGTGAAAGCAAGAGACAGTCATACCGAGACACTTTGCCCGATAAACGGGTAAACTCTGTCCATTCTTCATCAACGTCGACATCGAGACAGGATCCGTCAACGAACATGATCTTGTATCGTCCACCTTGTGAAACTCGAGAGCTGTGCCGCATGCACCATCCCAGAGAGGCAATATAACGCGTCTCGACCCGCTGACTGGTCGAAGTGAAGGTATCCCGAAGTTCTGGAGTCAAGGTATTTCCTACGGCCCAGTCGCTCCGAAAGCTCGATGAATCGGTCGCTCTATGATGGATGATAGAAGCTGATGAAAACAGTGGTGGAGGTTTCCTAGCGGGAGAATTCGGCACTTTTCCAGTCGGAGGCTTTAGTATCGATTCGAAGGCCGCATTGTCTTGGGACTGGCGCGCACTTTCATGGGCTTCGCAGAGCTGGACGAACTGATGTGTCTCTTCCATTGCTCGACGCTCCTCATCCTCCAATGTCTCCCAGTCTCCGAAAGAAATAGAGTGTTCTGTGTCTCCTGATGCGCGAAAGACTCGGTTGATCCACTCTTTGCCTTGAACTCCCGATATACATCGTGCAATTTCAATGGACTGAGATTGACGAGAGAACCGAATTCTCATCCTGGCATTGTCTGCTGATTTCTGGTCGGCAGCGATATGTTTGTTATTGCTCGCGGAGAGGAACAATAGTTCGATATCTCCCATCGGACCATTGGCCATCAGCGTGCATTTGAGCCCAGATTCGTACAAAATCAGCTGGGGAAAACATCAGCAAAGAAGAACAGTAATATAGCTTCAATATCACCTTGGGTGTTCGTTGTCTGATACGGTCAATTAAGCGACCAGCATCGTTGTACTGTTTCCAATAAGCGGCCGGAAGATTCGCTATGTGGTATTCCTCGATGGGTTCAACGAGACAACATGGTGTACTCAAATGAGGAGCGCTATGGACTTTGATCTAAAGAATCTGGTGAGTATGAGACAACTCTCTCCGACGAAAACTGACATTTTGGCCATCTGGGTCAATAACCAAAACCTTGTCGCCTTTTTCGCTGCTTCGACGTTGAGCGACACGAAAGTCGAGCAATAGAGATCTTGAAGGTAGAATGGTGATTTGGCCGTGAGCAGTCTTGTGCGTCCGAGGACTGAGGAGATCTGTAGTAAAAGGATAAGGACGTGAAGTTCCAACAGGAATGGTCTATCAATATGAGTAAAAGTCAGTCTGTGTGGGGTAAAACTGACTGACAGGTTCCTCGACTGGTTCGTAGAAAGGTGCTGGTGAATGAACTTTGGTGGCAGTATTCGCGTCAGCTGAAGAGCCATAGGAGACTATTCGCGATCTTTTGCGCAGCTGAATTGCACTGGACAATGAATTGGTCTGGCGCGGCGGTATTGGATGAGGGCTAGAAGTGAGACTGGCCAGTTCGGATGCCAAGGTATTTGTTGCAAAAGGAAGTTTATTGTTTGGTAGAGGATCAGAGACAACACGTCTTTGCTCGTGGTTCTTGGAATTGGAGCTTGCAGAAATTTCATCGCTAAGAAGTTTGCGCAATTCGACGTTGATGACTTTATTTCGCAAGACTGAACGAGCGGGATCTGAGGCACAAACTCCAAGTTTACCGTATCGTTGAGGGACAGGCGGGTTTTCCTTTCGTCGGGCGGTCTCGCGAAGGTCAACTTTGGGGGTATAATCATATTCTGGGTATTGTAATGGTCGAGAGGGTATCGCTGGTGAACTGGAACAGAAAAACTGATGGAAAAGAATGCGAGATAATGGGATCCGATCATGGGGGTCCTTCAGGGTAGCGTTGAAACATGACAATACCGAAAAGACAAAAACTTACCAGCTTCATCAAACTAGTGATCAGGTCTTTAGCCTCACTGGGCAAGTCTTTCAGCGTGGTGAATAATGTCATGCGGAGAGCATTTTCAGTGGAGAAAGGGGTCTGGTGTTCTACTTCAGCAGGTCCAAGATATGCACCAGACAACGTACAGACGGCAGGCCTTTCACGGCTAGACATGTTATCATCACACATCCTAAGGACCACAAGTCCGAGGAAGAGCCATCTTCCGATCCAGCCAGTATTTCACTGTAAACCTGGTCAGTGGGTGCACTATCTGGAAGGAAGAGACTTTACGGAGCAATGTAGGGACAAGAACCCAAAATCTTTGCGTCGAGCTTCTGGCAAGGAATGTATGATGCGAATTCGAACCCTGAAAGTTTCTGGATGGACTTGTTGTCGTGGTTCTAGCTCGAGAAAGAGGTCAGGCTTACCACTCTACCCTCTGTTGTCAAAAGAATGTTGGACGGAATGATGTTTCGATGAACCACAAGCTCTTTAGCGAGGTAGCTCAACGCGTCAGTCATGCCTCGAGCGATGTCACGAGCCTCTTCGACATTCATAGCTGGAGACGAACGCGTTTCAAGGCAACTCGAAAGGGATCCACCTGAACAGAGTTCGAGAATTTGATAATGATGATCATGAGAGGTGAATGCTGATATTAATGAAACAATATTTGGATGGTACAGAGAGCGATGTATAGATGCAGCTTGCAGGAATTGGGTTGTTGTCGTCAATGGTGCAGTCTATCCTCAATGTAAGGGAGACCCTATGGATCAGAATTGTGCCACTCGCCTTCTTAAGAATGATCTTGCGTGCTCCCAGGCGTCTCCGCTTGCATTTGACCACATAGAAAGAGACCGTCTGTTCGTCGTTGACAGAGAGTTGGTCGATGATTTCGTAGTTCTGCAACCAAAAGGTGAGGCGGTCAATATTTCCACGAATTCAATGGATATACCTCAAGATTATCGGTGTCTTGTAGAAATTGAACCATTATAGAGAAATAAAATAATTGGCACTCATAAGAAAGAAAGAAGCGGGACTGTCACGCGCCTGTCACAACATGTTCAACAGCCAAGCAGGCCAAACAGGCAGCCGACGCTGGACTTATTTCAGCTCAGCGCTGCAGCTCGCAGTCCAGAGGTCAGCCCACAAATGGACGTGGGTTATCTCTCCTATTCTCGGCCGACCCAATCTGATCTGTTCTCCAGGTTCGAAGATTTCGCTGAATGTTTCCCTTTATATGTGAAAGAGGACTCTAGCAGCGCGTCTACGACCTTCCAGTCGATTTCAGATTATATAGAGTCGCAGAGTTTCGTATGTGTCGCGTCTTTCTTTATTCCTCCTGGTGACCGAATTGAATTGGCCCGTGTAGGGCGATCTGGACAAACTGCTGAAGGAATACAATGCACAGGAAAACGTGGATACATTGCATCGGATAGTCAACGAGGCCAAGGAGCGCAAGGCGACAATGGATGGAAAGGCTGGCAGCGACGTTTGGCGCGAAGATCTTCCACCCAGGAGCGCTGTTGGAGCGCGAACCATTCCAGTTCTAGAGGGCGAAGCAGAAAGACTAAGAAAAACAGTCGCCGAGGTGCGTCCATATCTCAACGTTTGCTTTCTCAGTTACCCATGTCGTCATTGTAGATGGAATCTAGAAATCTGCGATTAAAGGTGGAATTGGAGGCCAGTGTGAATGCGACAGACGAGGCAGAGAAACGAACGCTGGAATTGGTGGCCAAGCTCGATTCGGTGCGTAATTGTTCGCTGAATTTAGTTCACCACTTATCTGCCTTTAGGCCTTGGAGGAATGGACGAAAATTCCACTTGACGAGCTCGAAGAGTGGACTGTGGATATGGCGACACAAACTGCCCCGACATTACGTTCATGACCTTCAGAATCTTGTACAGCATATATTCCTATATTTTCATATCCTTATTACATTCTTTCGCCATCTCGAAGAGCTTCATACGACACCATTCTTTCGGAACTCTGTGACTTCGTCTTGCGAGTATCCCAGCTCCTGCAAGACCTGGAGAAGCAATTTTAGGCGCGTCTGAAGATAAGGGTGATACTGCATGCGAACCTCTTCGGTGTGCTCTGACAAGAATGGCGGAGGAAGATAAACTGGCATCTTTCTACCATTGTAGGTCACAGGCGGGGCTACCAGTTTGATCTTGCCGGCTCGAGGATGCTAGATTTCTTATTTTGAGTCTTGCCCAGTGACAGAAGGAACGCCTTACATCAACTTCGACAGTGACCTTGCGAGCTACAGCTTGAGGATGAGAAAAAGTCTCGCCGATGTTGTTTATAGCACCGTGCGGGACCCTGTTATGTTTCAGCTACGGTTTAAAAGACACAAACCCATAAATTTACCCTCTTCCAGTGAACTTCGCTATCCATTCGTCTCTGGGATGCGCCATTAAGGCTTCTGTAATAGTACTTATCAGCGCTTCACGGTTCTGGACGCGAGCGGCATTATTCATGAATCGAGGGTTCGAGGCCAAGTCAGGGCGAGAGAGGATTTTGCTCAAAGTTACAAACTGTACGAGATGTAAAAAGTCCGTTCGGTGAAAGAAAGGATAACGAACCTGTTTCTCATTGCCAGCACCAATCATAATATATCCGTCTTGACAGTTGAAGACCTGGTACGGGACAATTGAAGGATGTGCCGTTCCGTGACGCGATGCTTCTTGGTTAGCTATAAGATAATTGGATGCAATATTGGCCAGTCCTGCTATCTGAAGATGGTTATCGGAAGAGGTCTCAAGGCCCTGTTGCGAATCACCTGTGTCTCGAATAGATTGCAGTCAATCCACATTCCTTTCCCGGTTTGTTGGCGAGAGAGGAGACCAGCCATGATGGCACCGTGTGCATACAAACCGGTAGCAATGTCCGTTGAAGCGACTCCAACTTTGGAAGGAGGTCGGTCTGGTTCTCCAGTGCTGTAAAAACATGAGTAGCGGTTCAATTTCACACCAAGAAAGAGACTTTACATGTGCATCAGGCCAGCCTCTCCTTCAATAACGACGTCGTAGCCTGCAGCCGTGCTGTAAGGACCGGTTTGTCCATAGCCTGTGAGGGGGATAATGTCATTTCTGAGGAATGGTTCCAAGACGACAAACCGGTAATTGACGCGTATATCAACTTGTCATTGATTTTCTGGCAGTCATCGTAGCCCAGTCCCATTTCAGAGAGCTTTCCAGAAATGAAGTTTTCGACCAGGATATCCGACCGAGCCACAAGCTTTCTGAGGATCTCAGTGCCTTGAGGAGATTTGAAGTTGACTGTTATCGAGCGCTTGTTGCGGTTGCAGGCCAGGAAGTAAGTGGATTCTAGCCTCACAATTCAGCCTCTCGCTGCTGGTAAGAAAGGTCATTACCTGGTGGAAGATGCGTTGAATTTGGAGGCTGGGATTCTTCGGGAAGCAATGGAGCCGACGGGGGATTCCAGGTTCCTGCGGCGCGTCAGCCAACAATGAACTCGACACGATTGGGTTTCCGACTTGTATCATCTCCTTTTCCAATTTGTTCGACCTATTGTCAAGTATGAGTATCGTCTCTTCGCTGCAGTTGCTCATTTCAACCTTTATGACATCGGCACCTAGATCTGCAAGGAGGAGTGTACATGTAGGTCCTGTCAGAACAGTATCAGTAGAGAGTACTGGGGGTATTCCGGTCAAAAGCGTACCAGCGAGAACTCGCGTCAAATCTAATACTTTCACTCCCTGGCCTGTGAACAAGTTTTTCTGCAGATCGTCGAGTGGGAGACTACCTTTAATGGAGGCGGAATTCCGGGACCATCTCCTTGACCATTCCAGTTTGCTCGAGTTTCTAAATTGCGGCTATGGCCCAGGCGTCGGCTCAGACATCGAGCCGCAACGACGCGGAGCATGTCAAGCCGGAAACAGTAATAACCGAGTTCGGCCGAATTATGAATATGTTTGTTCCAGTGCTGATTGGTGAAGCGAAGAAAAAAGGGCTCAATTCAAAATTTGCAGTCCTCAGAAACGCTTCAGAGAGCAAGAATTGTTCTAGTGTTTGTTGTTAGAATAGAGGAAAAAAATTGAGACCAGTTCGGTCGGCCATCGTCGCGCGTGATTCGTGTCAGCTCTTCAACCACTACCATCATCGTAGCTCAGTCTACTTTTCTTTATCATGTTGTCTAGGCAGGCTCTGAGATGCTTGCCAGCAGCTCGACGCCTGGGGCATCTCCAGCGGACTCAGCTGCTCTCAAAGCGTGATTTTGCGACTCCAGCGACACCGCCGTCACCAAACGACGCTTTTGCCAACGGAACCAACGCTTATTATGCTGAAGAAATGTACAGACATTGGCGGCAGGACCCCAAGTCGGTCCATGTCTCATGGGATGTCTATTTTTCAGGTCTCGACAAAGGCCTGACCAGTCCTCAGGCCTTCCAGCCTCCACCGAGGCTCATGGCCGTACCAGCAGACGGTGCTCCTGCATTGCATGTCAGTGGAGGTGCGGAGCTGGACGATCATCTCAAGGTTTGTTTTTTCTTCGGAAATCGTCATTTCAAAAAAATTGAATCCGGCTCCAGGTTCAGCTTCTTGTTCGCGCATATCAAGTTCGAGGTCACCACGTTGCAGAGCTTGATCCACTCGGCATTCTCGACGCTGATCTCGCAGACATTCAGCCTCCAGAGCTGGAGCTCAGCAGATATGGATTCACTGAGCGCGATCTTGACAAGGACATCTCTCTGGGTCCTGGTATCTTGCCTCATTTTGCGACGGAAGACAGAAAAACGATGAAATTGAGTGAAATCATCAAGCTCTGCAAACGCATCTATTGTACGTGGCAATTTCTTTCTTGTCGATCCTTATTCAGACTTCTTTTTTCTACAAGGTGGTGCGATTGGTATCCAATATGTTCACATTCCCGACAAGGAGCAGTGCGACTGGATTCGTGAACGTGTAGAAATCCCAAAACCATGGAATTACACCGTCGAAGAGAAACGCGTCATCCTTGACCGTCTTATTTGGTCGGAATCATTCGAAAAGTTCATCGCCCAAAAGTACCCCAACGAGAAGCGGTTCGGTCTAGAAGGTTGCGAAGCCCTCATTCCTGGCATGAAGGCCCTCATTGATCGTTCAGTCGACCACGGGGTGAAACATGTTACCATGGGCATGCCGCATCGCGGAAGACTCAATGTTTTGGCCAACGTCATTCGGAAACCCATCGAGGCGATTTTGAACGAATTCAGTGGTGCTATAGATGAAGAATTCCCTGCCGGGGATGTCAAATATCATCTTGGTGCCAACTATGTCCGTCCTACACCTTCCGGCAAAAAAGTTGCTCTCTCCCTTGTCGCCAACCCTTCTCATCTGGAAGCCGAGGACCCAGTCGTACTGGGTAAGACTCGTGCGATTCAGCATCTCGAAAATGATGAGACGACACATAACACGGCAATGGGAGTACTTCTTCACGGTGATGCAGCTTTTGCAGCTCAGGGAGTGGTCTACGAGACGATGGGATTCCACAATCTTCCTTGGTACGGCACTGGTGGAACTATCCACTTGATCGTCAACAATCAAATCGGTTTCACCACTGATCCTCGATTCTCTCGGTCTACACCTTACCCTTCAGATATCGCCAAATCCATCGACGCCCCGATATTCCATGTCAACGGTGACAATGTCGAAGCCGTCAACTTTGTCTGTCAATTGGCTGCTGACTATCGGGCCAAGTACAAGAAAGATGTTGTCATCGACATTGTTTGCTACAGACGTCATGGACACAACGAGACGGATCAGCCAATGTTCACCCAGCCTCGAATGTACAAAGCCATCGAGAAACAGCCAACTCCGCTCACCCAGTACACTAAATTCCTTGTCGGTCGTGGTACATTTACCGAGGATCACATTGAAGAGCATAAGAAATGGGTCTGGGGTCTGCTTGAGAAAGCAGCAGCAGCGGCGAAAGATTATGTCCCTACTTCGAAAGAATGGCTTTCTACTTCCTGGCAAGGATTCCCGTCGCCGAAAGAGCTCGCTGATCACACTCTTCCGACAAGAGCCACTGGTTCAGATGAAGCGACTCTTAAACGGGTCGGAAAAGCCATCTCGACGTATCCTTCCGGTTTCACTCCTCACAAAAATCTCGCTCGTATCCTTGCGACACGTGGAAAGAGCGTCGAGGAAGGTGTCAACATTGATTGGTCGACGGCAGAGGCTTTGGCTTTCGGATCTTTGGCTTTGGAAAAGATTCACGTTCGTGTCTCCGGCCAGGACGTTGAACGTGGTACCTTCTCTCAGCGTCATGCGGTTATTCACGACCAGGTCACCGAATCACAGTACATTCCTCTCAACGACCTCGGATCTTCGCAGAGCAAGTTTGTCGTTTGCAACTCGTCATTGTCCGAATTCGGAGCTCTAGGATTCGAACTTGGTTACTCTCTCGTCTCGCCCGACTCTCTGACGGTGTGGGAAGCCCAATTTGGTGATTTTGCCAACAATGCTCAGTGCATCATCGACCAGTTTATTGCTGCTGGAGAGCGCAAATGGTTGCAGCGCACCGGTTTGGTCATGTCTTTGCCCCATGGTTATGACGGACAAGGACCCGAGCACTCCAGCGCCAGGCTTGAGAGGTATCTTCAGCTGTGCGATGACCACCCGAACATCTTCCCTTCTCCAGAGAAGATTGAAAGGCAGCACCAAGATTGCAATATGCAGGTTGTCTATCCTACGTGAGTTGTACTTTTCTTTTTGCTCTACTAAGCTGACGGACGAGCGTCTAGTACTCCTGCCAACTATGTACGTTCGATGAAAATGGCTGCAACTTTTCCTGATATCCTTTTCTAGTTCCACGTCCTCCGTCGTCAAATCCACCGTGACTTCCGCAAACCAGTGAGTCGAGAAAGACATCGAGAGAGACAAAAGCTGATATTTTCCAGCTGATCCTATTGTTCTCAAAGAACTTGCTTCGTCACCCCCAAGCCCGTTCAGATCTTTCTGAAATGGTCGGTGACACCCACTTCCAAAGATACCTTCCGGACTCGCACCCAGAAAACTTGGTTGCACCAGAAGAAATCAAGAGGCACATTCTCTGCTCTGGTCAAGTCTACCACACTCTTCTCCAAGCAAGAGAGGAGCGTGGCATCAACGACATTGCTATCAGCAGAATCGAGCAGATTTCGCCCTTCCCCTATGACCTCGTATGTTTCAGTATAATTGTTTCTTTCGGTCAACTGACAATCTCTAGTTGACGCCCCATCTCGACAAGTACCCTCAGGCCAGTCTTCTTTGGTGTCAGGAAGAGCCTATGAACAATGGCGCTTGGAGCTATGTCGGTCCCCGAATTTACACTGCTGCTCAGCAGACGGAGCACCACAAAAACAAGTATCCATTCTATGCTGGCAGAGGACCCACTAGCTCGGTTGCCACTGGAAGCAAGGTCCGGTGTTTTTCTTCTCCCTTGTTCGAGTCGAACTGAATTTGCTCCGTCAGGTACAACACAAGAAGGAGATTGAGCAATTCTTGAACACGGCTTTTGATACATCATCCCCTTGAATGCACTAATACAGATTGTTTTTCATTATTCAAACCTGATACACTATGTTTCTAATAACGAGAACCTTGAACCCAATTCTTGCAGAGGGATGGTTTATTGTTTATTAGCGAGACAGCCTGAGGTAAAACGTGCAGTAGAAGCTGGAGAGACAATTGGGCAAAGCAGCAGAAGCATCGTGCAAGGTGTCATGAAAGTACTGGTTATTGTGGCCTGAAACGCGTCGTGTCAAGCTTGGACAATACGAGACTTGGCGTACAAAGTGTTGGTGTCCAAATAGAGGCATCGTTGACAGTTTATTGTGACAACGTGTGACATTGCCTTCCTTTTTGGGCCGACACTTCAATTCAGCCGCCGCTTCAGCGCTTGTTCTCTTCGTCGACAGGGACGAACAAGGTCCGTAATCTGCTGTGTATCATCTCGCAGGCTCTGACTCGTAAAATTGCAGCTTGGATATAACCCTGAGTTCGACGCGTTGTTGTGGTTTGTTGTTTCTATTGTTCGTGGCAGAGCCTATTGTGGGGTCTGACTATTATGCGGCGCGGCTATATAACAGGCTTCTAACAGCACCATGAACCCCAGTTCTCCTCGAATTGAATAATCTGAGCTAGCCTCGGATTCACGAACTATCTCTCTGCTCTTCATCTCATTCTACGACCTCCACTGTTACTTCTAACGACCACTGTCCTTTTTCATTTTCACAAGTGAGTCAATTCCAGCCTTCACGACGAATACTGATTTAGTTTCAGCACTCCAAGAGGTCTCACGCCAATGTCTGCTGTATCCACATCTCGTTATGCCTTCCTGGCCCAGCCACCTCAAAAGCAGCAGAAGAAACGTCCAGTTCAGCTGCAACCAGTTCACCCCGTGAATATCGTCACTCCTTCACCTTCTTCACCTCCCATTGTTGCGATTGTCGGCGGTCCTCGTCGTCGCGCTTCTATTACGACTTGGGCTCTATCCGTCCAGCCAGGATCACCAGCTCCTCGGACGCCGCCTAGTGCGCGTCGAAGAGGCTCTTTTTCCTCTTCTAGGAAGCCTCGTGTCGCCCATCACCGAGTCTCCCCGACGTCGAGCTCTTTCCTTCATCTCATCGACACCCCGACTACAGCCTCTGGTCCCAAATCGACTCCTTCTGTCAAGGATCTCACTTTCGACCTCACCAATCTGGGTTACACATCAGTGTTCGTGAAAATTCCTGGTACTCCTTCGACGCCATCTGCTTTCATTTCTTCAGTCATGAACTCCAACGACAACCATGTCCCTTTGACTCCAGCAGCGACTGGTAGCAAATCTCGCTCCAAGTTGACCTTGAAGCGCTTCCGATCTCTCGGTGTCCTTCGTCGAGGTCGGGCCAGGTCGACCAGCTCCAATTCACCACCTTCTCCGACGAAAAAGACAGCATCGAAGCCTCCTTCACCGACTCGACCTCGTGCCAAGGCTCCCAAAGCCAAGGCGACGCTTCCTCCGACATTGGACAATGAGCTTTTGCTCCTTCAGTTCATGGACGGAGGTTCTCTCGAGAGGAACATGAAGCGAGTTATGGCAAAAGAGGCAAAGCGTGCTGCCAAAAATGCTTCTGCTGCTGCTGAACGCCCCGTCGGTGATGCTCATCGCGACGGAAATGGTGGACTCTGGCGAGACCGTGATGAAGAAATGGAGTACGTTCCTCTTCTCGCTCCTGCTACCGAAGATGAAGGCTGGGTTCAATTCGACGCCGACGCTGAGGAAATCAAGGAGGGTTCGACGCTTCCTATTCCGACCATCTCGGTTTCTTCCTCTCCTTCGTCTTCCAAACGAACCCGTCGTCGACCAGCTCCTCTCGACCTTGCTGCTGCTCAGCCAGCTTCTTCCCCAGCGTCTCCGGGCTTTGGTGATTCCTTTGCCCCTTCGCCCCTTCCGATTCCTGCTTCCGCTCCCATCCAAGACCAGACGGTGAAGAAGCAGATGTCGCGACTTAATGTCATGGGACTCTTTGGCAGAGCCTAACGCATAACGACATGAACTTTCATGCAGAACTTTTCTACTCATGCTGAACTCTTTTCCCTGCATCTTGACTCTTTGTAGCTTCACGTCTCAGACAATTGTAGCTCACGCCTTCATACCCCGTCGCGCTATATCCTCCGCTTGGTTATGCTCTCATGTCCTTCTTCATTACTGTATTTCTACCTTATTGCTCGCTTTCACGTTGCATGTCAGATTTTATACTTGTACGCATTATTTTATTAGTTTTCTGAATGTTTTTGTATTTACACTGTATAGCTCCTAATTGCACCGATATTGTATTCCGCTTGTGCGAGTTTCTCAACTTGCAAGTTTTGAGCCTGGTGTGGGCGAAGAAAGTTCCAGTGTTTCATATTCAATTTGATTCTCAAGAGTCAGAGACCCTCGTCGTAGAGCTTTCTACACAAGGCTATATAGAAGCGCTCTAAATCCGCTTTACCAGCCAACTCTTTCTTCCTTGAAGCCGCTTCCGCCTGTGCTTCTGTCGTAGCCTTGGCTTTGGATCCTAGCAAGGCTGTTGCAGGAACTTGCTCAGATATCCAGTCAAACACTGCCGACAATTTATCAGTCGAAGACTTGACCACCTCATCATCCTTCGACCTCTGTCGCTCCCGCTCCTGCTTTCTGTCCATTGCCGGTTCCATGGCAGCTTTTTCAGAACTAGCCGTTTCCGCATCTTTTCGAATCTTCTCTTCTGTCCTCCAGGCCTTGACGAGCCATCCCCAAGAATCACCGTTGCTATCTGCAAAGGCAGAATCCAACCCGATAGCTGGTATCGCAGGTAAATCGACTCCAAATTCGATTCCCCTGGCTCCTCGCATCTCCCAGTCTGTTCGAATATTCAGAGTCGGCATTGAGGAAAAGCTGGAGATACGTACGGTCACAGCCTTCCATAATTCCCAAGAATTCACCCCATTTCGCACTTTGCACAGTGACGAGTCCATCATGCCCCCATTCTTCCTCTCGATCCCAAAGAGGCGCACTATCGACGTCTTGGCCTGCTTGCTTCGCCCTTTCCCAGCGCTCCTTCATGTTCTTCCGTTGCTTGGTCTCAGCTCCATCCAGAACCATCTTGGGCAGCCAAAAAGGATGCCAGATATTCACGTTCGACATTCGGCCAGCGACGCTAAAGTATTTCACCCTTGGATCGTTGGGAGTAGCTGGATTGAAGACATTGTTCAGATATGAGGTCGTAAGATTCGCATAAGCAGGCGAATCCAGAATCGAAAGGAGCATGGTGGTGAAAGACGAGGGAAGAGAAGAGAGAGCAGAGAGTGAAAGGACCGTCTTTGCTGCACTCTTTTTCTCATTCTCCGAAGGCGCTTCTGAACTAGCGACATTCGAGATCGCCTCTGACGCCTTGCGAGCTGTAGCATCCAAAATTTCTTCAGCCTGTGTCAATTTTCCGATTCCGATGTTTTCCTAAGTCGCGGTCAGAAGAGATTTGGATAATCCTTGCAAGGAAGCTCACCGCACACCAATCCATAAAGGGGCTTCCACGATGCGGGGTGCTGATTGTAGTCAAAGAAAGTGGATTGTATTCGGTTGGCTTCACGTGCGAGATGAGATATCGACAGTCGAGGCCACCCATTGAATGAGCGAGAAAGTTTATGTCCTGGCCCTTGGCCGTCTGTTGCAGCTGCTGGTGCATAGTCTGAGACCGCGAAGCAATGGATCCAGTGCTGAGAAACATATTTCAGCGCATTTTAAGCTGGGAATTAAGCGACATACCCCGGTACCGAGGTGACGATGACATCGGCGTGAACCTGCCTGCGCAAAATACTGAGAACATTGGCCCAATAATGCATTCTCATGCTCGGAAACGACGCTGGTCCACGTCTGTCGAAACCGTATAGCCCTTGTCGCGGTATAAGCATTTGGCGGTGCTATTCTGAGCTAATGACACGTACCATGACAGAGGACTATAGGAGAACGTGGAGCTCGAAGTGGGTCGAACAAGGCTGGATTGGCAAGAAGCTTGTGAATTATATCTTCAGGCTCAATTTCCTCTTGAGGGGGTCGATTTGGTTCTGGCTTGGTCGCTGGTTCTGGCTTGGTCGATGGCGCTGGCTGGGTCGA
Organism: Mycena floridula; assembly: GCA_029320655.1. Taxonomy (NCBI): domain Eukaryota; kingdom Fungi; phylum Basidiomycota; class Agaricomycetes; order Agaricales; family Mycenaceae; genus Mycena; species Mycena floridula. The sequence goes on from JARIHS010000001.1 coordinate 5,197,813, forward strand.
CAGTTGACGATTTGGAGGCTTATTGGGTGGTTCAGGGATTGTCGGCTCTCTGGAGGACGGGGGAGAGCAGGGAATGTCCGAACTAGGTGAACCTTCTATAGATTCACATCAGTTCAAAACCGATACAACTCGAAGAAAAGAAATACGTGAAGATCCGAGGTCCATTAATGAGGGCATTTTGTCGACGTGGTCATTTGGTGTTCTTCTCGCTGAGGGCCAGTTCGGAACCAATGATCGCCAGCGCGAATTCGGAGGTTCCACTGGATGAATTTCACGTAGGCGAGGCTCCCCTGCCAACAATTCGGACTTTGGTTGGACAAGATATTGTTGTGATAAAGCCAGAGCAGATACCACACGGCGAATAAGAGCGGCAGTGATTTGAGCAGGAATGTAAAGGCTGCTCATTGTCAGCGGCAGAGGAGCGCGATAGAAAACGAACGTTTTGAGACAGTGACGTTGAGTCTAAATTTGTCATCTAATCGGGCGTAATCTAATCGCCTCGTCATCGGCGATTTTTCCAAGACCGTCCCGCGAAATCTGGTGATACTTACCTTCGCTCGCACCTCGAACGCAGAAGCGCAGCGAAGAAACTGGAGATATATTACGATTCCCGACGTCGACGCCTGCCGCGCGTCGATTGTGACTTCTGTCACGCCAGCTCTTCTTGATTTCTCCAATTTAGTCTTCGAGAATTCTTGACGCAGGCTCTCAATGGTGGCGCTCAAGACTACTGTGACTGCCCTGTGGCTCAATTTGCTGGACCGGCACTCGGCATGTCTTGAAATTCCACACCCAAGATTCTCAGGTTCAACTTTTTGTTCTGTTCACTTCCGATCTACAGCCGTTGTCAGTTGAACGCCTCCGATTGTGCTGCGCATTATTCTGGTGTAATTCGATATCTTGGAATGCATCTTGGTTAACATCAGGTGTTTGGTTTGACTGGTCGACAGGTCCTCACTGGGTTCGGGTTGTTTCCATCCTTCGCACCAACAATACTGGCAATTCTGTATCCTTGATTCCTTCTACAAATCCTCCGATCTGATCGACGATAGAAAGGCTGTGTACTGTGTGTCGTTTAATTTCTCATTACTTATAAATAACAGTATTAGGTTTCCTCTTCCCTTGTCATCTCCCAGCTTTCCCCGACCATGGAGATTGATGAATTGCTGGCATCTGGCTCACCACCCACTCAAGCTCAGAGAGCTCATCTCAATCGGCTTATCGACACATCCAACGACGAAATCTCTCGCTTGAATGCTGCTATCGATAAACTAATCACAGAGCGAGAGATGCTACAACAGAATGTGGCCTCATACAAGGCCTTTTTGGCGCCTATTCGACGTTTGCCTGGAGATATGTTGCGGGATATCTTTGTGAGCTGTCTTCCGATGAACAAGGCGGCAGATATCGCTATCACAGATGCACCGCTGCTTCTAGGTCGTGTCTGCCGCTCATGGAGAGAGCTCGCGATGTCGACACCGCAGTTATGGGCTTCCATTCATGTCAGGTTCGCCGAGAACTTGGACTCAACCACTGTCCAGCGGCTCTGTGATGAAGCCCAGACCTGGATTGCACGGTCCGGGATCTGTCCTCTCACAGTCAAAGTGGGAAACAGCGGCTGTACCAGTCCCATTCTGGTCAAATTCATCCAGTCTTTAACTCGGTTCTCAACACGGTGGCGCAGCATCGAACTCGAAGCAGCTGCGGTATGGCTGACCCCGTTGATGTCACTTTCTAAAAATGGTGTACCGAGGTTGGAGAAGTTCAGCCATTCAGAACTCCGCCATCGAGATACAATGAAGGAGTTCACAGATTGCGAGAGGCTGTGGCTATCTTCGGCCATTCTAGGTGGAGAGCAGCTGCGTGACCTCACTCTCCAGAATCCCATGGTGGCAAACCCTGACGTTCTCGCTATGTCGAAGATTAGATTTGGGCAACTCACTCGCCTCACTCTGGAGGTTGGAAGAAGGACCACTTTGGAGTTTGTTGCAGACATCTTCAACCGCTGCCCGAATCTCATAGCATGCTGCGTAACAATCACAGATCGAATGCCGCAGGGCCATCCTGCCACCAATGAAGGGCATTTCACACCCATGAACCTCCCTTGTCTCTCCACATTTGACTTGACAGTTAGAGGAGGACCTTCCAACGATTCCATTGAGGACTTTTTCTCCAATCTCCACTTGCCCCAACTCTCTTCCTTCAAACTAAATGTGGAGACGGTCTCTTCGTGGATCTCTGTCGCCGAGAGTAGCTCCGTCTCTGTTGAAAGCCTGGCCATATCATTTGCGGCTCTCCAGCATGCATCTGTGCTTGAGTATCTTTGCACCAGCACTTCCATCAAGCGACTCCGAATCACTGATCCCGGTTCATACACATTGGAGGCAGCCGGGATACATGACATGACGAGTCTGCTACCCATCAACAATTTTGGTGACATTGCATGCCCCAACCTCGAGGTTCTGGAGTTGCATAATATCCAGTCTTTCACTGATAGTACCTTTGTGGAATTTGTTCGCAAACGTGCTGCATTCAGGAACATTGAAGGGAAGACACAGTTGAAAGCTGTTCATGCTACCTTCTATCGCAGTGCCGATATCAGAGTCCTATCCCAACTTGAAGACCTGATTACTGCAGGTCTCTCGCTTTCTATCTCCTATCAATCTGATAGAATGGAGTCCTGGGCTCATCACTGGCCTGCCAAGGTTCCGGAATTGGAATGGCCCAATTGAGAATCAAAATTGCTACAAAGTTATTTATTGATAGTAAAACATTGTACAACAATTACCTCTGACGCCTTCCGAGTTGTAGCATCCAAAATTTCTTCAGCCTGTGTCAATTTCCCGATTCCGATGTTTTCCTGAGTCGCGGTCAGAAGGGATCACCAATCCATGAAGGGACTTTCACGATGCGAGGTGCTAATTGTGGTCAAAGGAAGTGGATTGTATTCGGTTGGTTTGACGCGCGAGATCAGATATTGACAGTCCAGGCCACCCATTGAACGAGCGAGGAAGTTGATGTCTTGACCCTTGGCCGTCTATCGCAGCTGCTGGTGCAGAGTATGAGACCGAGAAGCAATGGAGCCAGTTAACCTGATAATTGAGCGACATACCCTGGCACCGAGGTGACGATGACATCGGTGTGAACTTGCCTGCGCAAAATACTGAGAACATTGGCCCAATAATGCATTCTCATGCTCGGAAACGACGCTGGTCCACGTCTGTCGAAACCGTATAGCCCTTGTCGCGGTATAAGCATTTGGCGGTGCTATTCTGAGCTAATGACACGTACCATGACAGAGGACTATCAGAGAACGTGGAGCTCGAAGTGGGTCGAACAAGGCTGGATTGGCAAGAAGCTTGTGAATTATATCTTCAGGCTCAGGTTCCTCTTGAGGGGGTCGATTTGGTTCTGGCTTGGTCGCTGGGTCTGGCTTGGTCGATGGCGCGCTGGCTTGGTCGACAGTTGACGATTTGGAGGCTTATTGGGTGGTTCAGGGATTGTCGGCTCTCTGGAGGACGGGGGAGAGCAGGGAATGTCCGAACTAGGTGAACCTTCTATAGATTCACATCAGTTCAAAACCGATACAACTCGAAGAAAAGAAATACGTGAAGATCCGAGGTCCATTAATGAGGGCATTTTGTCGACGTGGTCATTTGGTGTTCTTCTTGCTGAGGGCTAGTTCGGAATCAATGATCGCCAGCGCGAATTCGCAGGTTCCACTGGATGAATTTCACGTAGGCGAGGCTCCCTGCTAACAATTTGGACTTTGGTTGGACAAGATATTGTTATGATAAAGGCAGAGCAGATACCACACGGTGAATAAGAGCGGCAGTGATCTGAGCATGAATGTAAAGGCTGCTCATTGTCGCAGGGGCAGAGGAGCGCGATAGAAACTGATAGAAAACGAACGTTTTGAGACAGTGACGTTCTAAATTTGTCATCTAATCGGGCGTAATCTAATCGCCTCATCATCAGCGATTTTTCCAAGACCGTCCCGTGAAATCTGGTGATACCTTCGCTCGCACCTCGAACGCAGAAGCGCAGCGAAGAAACTGGAGATATATTATTCCCGATTCCCGACGTCGACGCCCGCGGCCCGTCCATAGTCGATTGTGACTTCTGTCACTCCAGCTCTTCTTGATTTCTCCAATTTAGTCCTCGAGAATTCTTGACGCAGGCTCTCAGCGGTGGTGCCCAAGACTACTGTGATTTCTCTGTGGCTCAATTTGCTGGACTGGCATTCGGCATGTCTTGAAATTTCACACTCAAGATTCTGTTCAACTTTTTGTTCTGTTGTTGTTCTGTTCACTTCGGATCTACAGCTATTGTCATTTGAACGTCTCCAATTCTGCTGCGCAGTTATTCTGGTATAATTTGATATCTTGGAATGCATCTTGGTTAACGTCAGGTCCCTGACAGCCTTGGTTAGTTTGACTAGGTCGAAAGGTCCTCACTGGCTGTGGTTGTTTCCATCCTTCGCACCAACGATTCTAGCATCAAATGCCCAATACTGCGTCACCAAAATCGCACTTTTGGAGGCCTCAAATCCCCCCAAACCACCGGGCGGCTACAGGAGTTTCCCAGTGGTTGCCAATTCTGTCGACTTTGTTCCTTCCCCATCCAGACAATAGGCGCTCGTCGTAACTCTGAGATCCGACCTGATCGATGATAGAAAGGCTGTGTACTGTGTGTCATTTAATTTCTCATTACTTATAAATGACAGTGTTAGGTTTCCTCTTCCCTTGTCATCTCCTAGCTTTCCCCGACCATGGAGATTGATGAACTGCTGGCATCTGGCTCACCACCCACTCAAGCTCAGAGAGCTCATCTCAATCGGCTTATTGACACATCCAACGATGAAATCTCTCGCTTGAATGCTGCTATCGATAAACTAATCACAGAACGAGAGATGCTACAACAGAATGTAGCCTCATACAAGGCCATTTTGGCACCTATCCGACATTTGCCTAGAGAAATGTTGCGAGAAATCTTTGTGAGCTGTCTTCCGGCGAACAAAGCTACAGATATCGCTATCACAGATGCACCGCTACTTCTAGGTCGTGTCTGTCGCTCCTGGAGAGAGCTCACAATGTCAACACCGCAGTTATGGGCTTCCATTCATGTCAGGTTCACCGAGAACTTGGAACCAATCACAGTCCAGCGGCGCTGTGATGAAGCCCAGATTTGGATCGGACGATCCGGGATCTGTCCTCTCACAGTCAAAGTGGGAAACAATGGCTGCACCAGTCCCATTGTGGTTGAATTCATTCAGTCTTTAACCAGGTTCTCAACACGGTGGCGCAGCATCGAACTCGAAGCAGCTGCAGACTGGCTGATCCCGTTGATGTCACTTTCTCAAAGCGATGTACCGAGGTTGGAGAAGTTTAGCCATTCACAACTCCAAAACCGCCATAGAAATACAATCACAATGACGGGGTCCACAGATTGCGAGAAACCTTGGGTATCTTTGGCAATTCTAGGTGGAGAGCGGCTGTGTGACCTCACTCTCCAGAATCGCATGGTGGCAAACCCTGAAGTTCTCTTCATCTCGAAGATCAAATTCAGGCGACTCACCCGACTCACTTTGGAGGTTGGAGGAAGGTCCACTTTGGAGTTTGTTGCAGACATCTTCACCCGCTGCCCAAATCTTGTAGCATGTTGCATAAAAATCACACAGCAAATGATGCATGGCCATCCTGTCACCACTGGAGGGCATTTTGCACCCATCACCCATCCTTGTCTCTCCACTTTTGACTTGACGGTTGGAAGAGGATATTCCAACAATTCAGTTGAGGACTTTTTCTCCAATCTTCACTTGCCACAACTCTCCTCTTTCAAACTAAACATCGGATTTCCTTATCCTGTCTCTTCATGGGTCTCTGTTGTCCAGAGCAGCTCCGTCTCTGTTGAAAACCTGGCCATATCATTTGCAGCTGTCCAGCATGAATCTGTGCTCAAGTACCTTCATAATAGCACCTCCATCAAGCGACTCCGAATCACTGATCCTGGTTCATACGAAGCAATCGGGATACATGACCGCCATGACATGATGAGTCTGCTACCCATCAACAATTTTGGCGACATTGCATGCCCCAACCTCGAGGTTCTGGAGTTGCATGGTATCCGGACTTTCACTGATAGTGCCTTTGTGGAATTTGTTCGCCAACATGCTGCATTCAGAAACATTGGAGGGAATAGACAGTTAAAAGCTGTTCATGCTATCTTCCATCGCAGGGCTGATATCAGAGTCCTATCCCAACTTGAAGACCTGATTACTGCAGGTCTCTCGCTTTCTATCTCCTATCAATCTGATAGAATGGAGTCCTGGGATCATCACTGGCCTGCGAAGGCTGCGGAATTGGAATGGCCCAATTGAGGATCAACACTACGAAGTTATTTATTGATAGTAAAACATTGTACAACAAAGTTTTTAAACTGTATTTATTACTTGACCATTTACTTTAGCAGCCACAGGTGTCAGAAAAGTGCTGTCCCGAGAGGATTGGATGACCAGCAACACAACAACTGAGCCAGGAAGCTGCGATGGGTCGAGCAGGGTCGAGGATGTCTTGGATAGCAAGTGGCAAGATAGCACTTGAGACAGCATGTGATAATATTGATCAAAGTCAAAATGTCATCAGAAATAAAGCTGCTTAATATTGCAATATACAGTGGTTTTTAGATCGATACTATAGCTGGAATGAATGTGATTTGGGTTTTCATTACTTCAATGACTACAAGCCAAAATGAAGGAGATATAAAAGTTGCACAAATTTTTGGCAAAAGTTTTGCCATCAATCCCCAAAAGGAAATGATGGGGTCCCGGCGCCTGACATCTTGGACTTATCGGCCACATGCCTCTTGTTCCAGAGTACAGTACTGCCGTGATTTCTATGTACTACATTATGTAGCTCAATTGGCTAGACTGCATTCAACATGTGTTGAAATTCCACATTGAAGATAAATGATTCTGTTCAACCTTTTTGTTCTGTTCACTTCAGATCTACAGCCGTTGAGCATCTCATAGTTTGTGCTGCGCAGTTTACTCTGGTATTATTTTGATGTCCTGGATGCATTTTGGTTAACATCAGGTCGCCTTATCTAGTCAAATTTAGGGCGAAAGGTCCTCACTGGGATCGGGTCGTTTCCATCTTTCACATCAACAATTCCACCGTAAATCCCCAATACTGTGCCACAAAAATCGCGCTTTTTGAGGCCTCAAATCCCCCCAAACCGCCGGCCGCTATAGGAGTTTCCAAAATTCTATGAACTTTATTCTTTCTCCATTCAGATGATGGGCGCTCGTCGTAACTCCGAGACCCGACCTGACCGATGATAGAAATAGTAATGGAACAGCTCGGCTTTTGACGGCTCGGCTCAGGAGAATCTCAGGCCTAAGCCATAGGCCGACGAAAGCCGCGGCTTGAAGCCGTCAGAACTGTGGCGTAGACTGGACGCAAATGGGTTCTAAAATGCGCGTAAAGCTCTCAACTGCACAAATATGACTTTTGATTGACCGTAGGACTGTTGGATGAGGCTCTACGCAAGAAATACAGCCAAGCCGTACCTTCGGCTTGGGAAAATCCCAAGCCTAAGCCGTGAGCTGAACTCAGGCCGAGCCGTCAAGCTGACTCGACGGCTCGGCAGCCGCGGCTTCGACGGCTTGGGCCGAGCCGTTCCATCACTAGATAGAAAGGCTGTGGTATGTCGTGATAATAGTCTCATCCTTCTCTGTCCTCTCCTGGCCATGGACATTGATGAATTGCTAGCATCTGGCTCACCGCCCACTGAATCCCAGAGAGCTCGTCTCAAAGAGCTTTTTGACACATCAAACAACAAAATCTCTCACTTGAATGCTGTTATTGATAAGCTAGTCATAGAGCGAGAGATGCTGCAAAGGGATGTGGTCTCATACAAGGCCATTTTGGCACCTATCCGACATTTGCCTGGAGACATGTTGCAAGAAATATTCGTGAGCTGTCTCCTGGCGAAAAATACTCCAGATATGACCATCACAAATACACCACTGCTTCTAGGTCATGTCTGCCGCTCCTGGAGAGAGCTCGTGATGTTGACACCGCAGTTATGGGCGTCCATTCATGTCAAGTTCACCGAGAACTTGAACCCAATCACCATCCAGCGGCTCTGTGATGAAGCCCAGACCTGGATTGCACGGTCTGGGATATGTCCTCTCACAGTCAAAGTGGAGAATGGCGGCTGTACTAGTCCCATTGTGGTCAAATTCATCCAGTCTTTGACCAGGTTCTCAATGCGATGGCGCAGCATTGAACTCGAAGCAGCTGCAGTATGGCTGACCCCGTTGATGTCACTTTCCAAGAGTGATGTACCGAGGTTGGAGAAGTTTAGCCATTCGGAACTCCGAACCCGCCACGGCGGTAGAACGACGGGGTTGGATTGCGAGAATCTTTGGGAATCTTTGGCCATTCTAGGTGGAGAGAGACTGCATGACCTCACTCTCCAGAATTACATGGTAAAAAACCCTGACGTTCTCTTCATGTCGAAGATTAGATTTGGGCAACTCACCCGACTCACTCTGGATGCTGAAAGCAGGTCCGCTTTGGGGTTTGTTGCAGACACCTTCACCCGCTGCCCAAATCTCATAGCATGTTGCCTATCAATTGCAGAGACCACGCTGTCTGATCATCCCGCCAACCCTCGGCATTTTGCGCCCATGACACTTCCTTGTCTCTCCACACTCGACCTTACAATTAGAGGACGTTGCAATGATTCCATTGAGGACTTTTGTTCCAATCTCCACTTGCCCCAACTTTCTTCCTTTAAACACAGTGTGCAGTCGGTCTCTTCGTGGGTCTCTATCGTCCAGAGTAGCTCTGTCTCTCTTGAAAGCCTGGCCATATCATTTGCAGCTCTCCAGCATGAATCTGTGCTTGAGTATCTTTGCACCAGCACTTCCATCAAGCGACTCCGAATCACTGATACCGGTTCATGTTTGATACATGACATGAGGAGTTTGCTACCTATCAACAATTTTGGTGATATTGCATGCCCCAACCTTCAGGTCCTGGAGTTTCACAATATCCAGTCTCTTAGTGATCCTGACTTCGTGGAATTTGTTCGCCAACGTACTGCATTTGGAAACATGGGAGGGAATCAACAGTTGAAAGTTGTTCATGCTACTTTCTATCGCAGTGCTGATATCAGAGTCCTATCTCAACTTGAAGACCTGATTACTGCAGGCCTCTCACTTTCCATCTCCTATCACCCTGATAGAAGTGCTCCCTGGGCTCATCACTGGCCTGCCAAGGTTGCAGAATTGGAATGGCCCAATTGAGGACCAAAATGGATACCATGTTATTATTGATATCTTCCATAGTAGAACACCAGGCATGAAACTTTTAACCAGAGAACAAAATATATATACTTATTACTGTGCAGTCTTTGATTCTGGTTTCAAGTCTTCAAGAAATAGAATCAGTGGATGTCTCATGTAGAGATGTCAGAATGCAGAACATTTGAACAAACCAGGCAACATACCTGGTCAAGAGGGAATATCTTCGGCATATCCAGCTGAATGAAGGGCACGCTGCTCTTCTTGAGTCGGATTCCGTGTGGGATTCTCCAGTTTGGCCAGGTAAAATTCACAGACTATCACCATGGACCCCACAACCCTTTGTGGAAGTTGTTCAAAATGCACCAAAGCCTGCATAAAGGAGACTTGAGCATCTTGATTAGATTCCTTCTTCATCTGTGCCCATCCCAATTTGACCAATAGCACTCCAGTATTCCACTGGTTGTTGCGTGCTTTGGCCATATCCAAAGCTTCATTCAAGTGCTCAATGGCATGGGTGAACTGATGCTTTGAGATGTAGATCTTCCCAAGATGCTCAAAGACAAAACCAACATTACTGTTGCCCATTTCCTTCCATTCCTTCAATGCCAGTAACCCCCATTTCTCAGCTTCATCATAGTGTTGAAGATACCAGTAGGACCGGGAGAGGTTGTATGAACATAACGCTCCCTCAAAGGACAATGCTGGACACAATTGTCGGGCAGGTATGAGCTGTTCAATGGCCTTGGAATGTCTACCACTGCGTAAATAAGCTCGGCCTAAATTTCGCAGGCATCTTGCCATATCATCGGCCTCTATTGCACTGGGCATGGGGGAAGCAACCTTCTTTGACCGAATATGCATGGATGAGAGGACAGGTAGATGGTGATGATGATCAGAACTGGAGCTTTGGATCCTTTGGAGTTCCAGCCTTGCCTGCTCAATGAGAGGTATCTCTTCGGCTTCAGGATTGATGTCTACAGAGACCTCTACAATATTGAGCAGTGCTAAGGCTGCAAGTCGAAGTTCAGACACTGAGAGATATGTCTGTCGTGCAAGCTTGAAATAATTCAAAGACTTCTCACGCTGGCCCAGATCATAGAGCACCCAGGCATAGCATTTGAAAATATCTCCAATGAGCTTCTGAGCTGGGGTGCCATTGACAAGCTGCACTGCATGTTTGATGACCTCTGTACGCGGCTGGATTTGATGATACTGATGCCATGCCAGGGTTAGAAGAGCTTGGATGAAATCAGGATCTGAAGATTTTGTGTCAAGGAGAATGGACTGGAGATTGATTTCCTCTGCAGAACGGGCTGCCAGGTCAGCTTTATAGTTGGGTTCTCCCAGCTTGACACAATTATGCTGCTGCAGGAACCTGCATGCTGCTGAGACCATTGAAAGTCGCATCGCACTGGGAAGGCGTGCAGGATGAAGAACATATGACCGAATGACAGGCAGAACAAAATATGATGCTGCCCCGCATTCCAAGAGTGAAGCCTCCAGAAGTGTTTGTAGCGCACTCTGAAGGTTTGGAATGTCATGTGCCCAGTATCTCTCCAGTGTTTGGAACGTTGTTCCTTTGGGAAGCATGCTGATTATTCTGAGCAGTTCAGATGTGTTAGATTCCCTTTTGATCTGCGGGCTTTCCAAAGACATGGATATGGAGATTGAGACACTGTTCTGCGGATCAGAGCCTTCAGTGGGACCAAGCATAGCAGTTCCTATATGCTGGTAACTCCCAATCAACTGCTTGACTGTACATCCTGTACTCTTTCCTTGCCTGGCCATCAATTTCACAGCCAGCGGCATGTGGCCCAACATCTCGAGCAATTCTGAGAGGTTCCGGTCATTCCTGGCTTTTTTGTCGATCTCAGTGTAGAGAGAGTAAGAAGCCTCAGGATCAAGCGGCCCTATCCGCATTTCTTGCCAGGTGATATCGTCACAAGGCGCGATGGTTGCTCGCATGGTAATAAAGAGAACCACATGAGGAATTGCATCAATATCACGAAGAAATTGAGCCACGTCAGCTCGAGCACCAGGAGCATTCCAAGGTGTTTCAAAGTTGTCGAAAAGAAGTAAGATTGGTTTAGAGGACTGAAGCTCTTTCAAGATGTCGTTTAGAGTGTGTTTTGTGTCGCTATGAATGTCGAGCACAGAGTGAATAATGTCAAGAAGGAGAGCGAATGATGTCGCCTGAACACATGGAAACCAGGCTTGATTATATTCGGGAAAACGCGCCAAAAGTCGCGCATCTCGCACGACGTTGAGCGCTATTGATGTTTTGCCCATTCCGCCGGTCCCTAGTAGAGTAAAGCGAGCTCGTTTTGCTGCTGCTGTTTCTGGTTCCCAGATTAAACACCGCACGATGAAATCTAGTTCGGGATCGCGGCCAAAGAGAATGGCGCCTGCAGGCATATACCCACGACCATGCTGGGACAAAAGATTGGAGGTGTGTGATGCTGCAACCCAATCTCAGCCAAGAAGCGACAAGAAGAGGAATTAATCATACTAGATGGATAGAAATTGTTGACTGCATTCGTCGTCATTGTGTTGTTTGAAAGCACATTGCCGCCAATGGTCCCTGAAGTAAGTTTTCCAATCAGAACCATAAGCCAAACGAGACATTTTCCAGCTCACCGAATGTGCTCTCCGTCAATGTAACATTCATACGACGAGCCATGGCAGCATGAGACATAAAGGTCATGAACAAGCTGTAAACATTAAGCGCTGGAGAAGGACAGGTGACCGAGCATGCGTCTAAGGTCTGACAGCTCAGGCAGACTCGGAATGCTGCCATACACAAAGTTCGCCATGCTGTTAATGAAGACACTTGCAGTTCCAAAAAAGAGCAGGTGCAGAAAGTCCTCGAGAAACTAGATAGACAGACTCTCGTGTAAAAGAGCCAGAAAGATGCCCAAACAATCGAAATATATGCCACAAAAGGAAGGTTATTACAGTCATTCAGATTTGAACAAACTTTAGAGAGGTGATTGCGGAAATCGTGCGATGAAAACGAAGGCTTATCGTCATAGACGGGAAAACAACTTGACAGATAGTTGCAGTACATTTCAGAATTCATCTAGCCATCATGACACTGTGCAAGAGTCAATATGCATTCCGAAGGGATAACCGGGACATAACCTACCGATTATACATAGTATTAGCCATCTGTGTTGAGATACCAGCTTTGGGGCGCCGCTCGCCCTCACGGATGAGCTGTACGAGTAACCGTCGAGACTTGAGCTTTCGCTCGTCCTTGGAATTTCCAACCAACTTTTCTTCCACGACGCCAGATATGCCGGATAGGACTCTTGGAACTCAATTCAAGAGATAAGACTGTTTCACGGAGACTAGAAGGGGGTGATGATGATCTAGTCAAAGCTCGAGCAGGAGGTGACCTAGAAGCTCGAGCAAGGTGATATTCCACGAGTGACTGAAGCATCGCTGGAGCGTCGGAAATGCTCTCCAGAGCTGCTTGACAAGCAAAGTGCACCGGACCGGCGGTTGTATCGAGCAAAGATCTAGCGAGCTCTACAAAGTCGATTCGTAGGAGAATCTCAATGTGGGCATCATCGGTCTGAGCTACCGAGGTGATGAACCGAAGCGCTGAGAGAGTCAGAGGATCATCGTTCCCCAAATGGTGACGCTGTGGTGAACTGCAAAGAGCCATTAGTGATCAAGGTCGCATAATGAAAACCAAGACGCACCTTTGATGCAGGAAAGCGATGACAGACATCAGAAACGACAGAAATTCGGCGATTTCGTCGTGGGGCAATCTGTTGAAGCTTTCCTCAAGAGCCACAGTTTGTCTGGAAGCGAGTTGTTTAAGCAATAACGTTAACGAAATCGTCCTCGTGCGCTCGGGATACAGTTTAGATCTACACGATATCAATAACAGATCGTTTAAAGCTGAAATGATACGCACCTAGCCAATTCCCAAAGATCGTCGAACATTTGCTCGACCATTGGTGGAGGCGCACTGTCGCTGACAGGGATGCAGGATTTGATATGTCTGAGCCGGAGATGTATTATGACCTTTTCATAGACTCGCAAAGCCGATTCTCCAAGCTTTAGAAGAGGTTTACAAACTGCCGGAGGCTCAGCGGCAGCCCATATTGTCGACACAGAGTCATAACGGGACAAAGAGGACATGAGGGCAAAGTGGGACGAAATTGCAGCATGGAAGAATGTTCTAATGGTTTGTATCAGCAATTTTTCTTCTCGTGAATATTGAGATGTACCCTTTTACCTGTCCTGGTCAGCCCTACTCTTCGTCCACTTCACATGTTGACCAAGTTTTGCCCGCTTTTAGAACTTTGTTGGGAATATCACCAGATGGCCAAAGGTCCGTTTCGGATAAAAAACAGCGAGCCAGTCGGTGTAGGCGTCATTGCGGAAGGACGAAAAGGGCGATAAGGAAGAGAGAGGTGGTGCAACTGTCTCCTAACATGCACAAACAAGAAAGTATAAATCAAATTTCATTCGTCACGTTTATTCTCCACGCAGCCTCTTGACAGTGACTCGCTTTCCAGTTCACCACGAAACGAGACGATTCGGCCAAGCGAAGACGAACGCTGGCGTGGTATAAGAACTTGCTTACCATCTTCCATGGTGATGTGAGTGTCAGACCTATCCCACAATTTTTTTTACTTTGATAATATACTTTTTTTTGCCATGAATCTCGCGATCCTGAATGACTGTCTCGTATATCCCAAGACCTTGTTGCCAGCGGCACTCCACGTCAACGGATCCCTCAATTCTCTTGGCTCAAAGGCTAGCGCTGCAATAGGTCACGACCGCAAATCACCGCGTCTCTTTGTGCGACATCGTCCGAGAAGGGTTTGTTCGCGTAGAGGATGGAAAAGTAGAGCTTCAGGTTGCTTTGACATGTAAGGATACTAGTGCGTTGTCTCTGCTGTCTCTGGTATTGCAACTCAAATATTTTTTCAGGTATTTTCGACGAGCAAAGGAGGATGCGTCCTCTTCGCGAGGTCTTGAAGAGCACCGAGAGCAGAAAGACGCATCAGTGGACACCTGGATTCGACCAAGAGGCATGATTCCTACTCGGAATGCCACTTTGAAACACGAGTCCAGATTTATGTTTGGGACGGGCATCAAGGGCAAAGGCTCGTTTGCTATGAACCACAGTTTGACCTTACATCTCTCCCCGTACGCCCGTTTGTTCTGTCTTAATGTAATTCCACACCCCACCGCTGTCGCCACCTCTGTTCAGCATCCAAATCCGAGGTATAAACCATGCTTTGTTTCCCTCAGTTCTCTCCCTGAAATAACGGCGCGCTCCTTCTCTGGGCGAAATTTGTACAGATGTCAACTTTGGCGGGAGCTGCGTCGTCTTTGAGAATCCTCCAACATTTACCGCTGCGGATCCATATCCATGCTTTGAAATGGTGACGCCATTCATCAAGTCAGTCTCGAGTGCCAGAGGCTTGACTGACGGCTACGTGTTCTATCGAGTTCCATGCATATATTTTAGACTCATCATATACAGAATGAATTGTCAAGGGACTCGTTTGGTTATAAGCGGTCAACTTCAACGACAAGGCTCTATCTTTGGACATGCGCTAGTGCTCTCACGAGCGTATAAATTTGCTCTACCTTGAACGATTTACAAATACAATCAGATAGCGTTCTAATGCATAGAATTGTGATTATCTTCCGCTGAAATTACGAATTACATCTACTCTTACACCTCTCCAATGAATTGCTTGAGCGAGTGGCGAAAGGTCATTTCTGAGTGGTTGATGGGTTGACTGTGGATAGTTGACTGGTGCTGGCTTTCAGTTGAAGATAAGTGTCGCACTTTTCGAGGAAATCCTTCGCTGGCAGCTCCATCGAGTTTGCAAAGTATTCCTGATCGTGAAGAATCGGCAGGAATTCTGCTGGCACTCTGAAGAGTTCGTCCTGATTTTCCAGCAAGACTGTAATGACTTGGATGGCGGCAAGGTTGTCCGAGGTATCGCGCTCGCGAGAATACAAGATGCTCGGGCTGATAATCGTCGCAAACGCGACCAGGTCAAACTTGCTCCCTGTCTCCTCGTCCACGCGCGCAAACGACGCGAGCCATTTCAGAAAAACGAACAATACTTCCATCGTATCCCGGTGGCTCTTCGGCAGTAGCATGACTAGCATATGAAGCAAGCGTTTCTGCTCTTCTGCTTCGTAGGACGCAGCTTTGAAAAAGATAATTGAGTCAAGTTATCCATAGAACAGAAGCAAGCTTACATTGCGACGCAAGGAGAAGAGGGTAGAGTTTGAATGTCATCAATGGTTCAGGAAGCTCTCGCAAAAACTTTTTGAGCAGATTAGAAAGCGCATCGGCCCTTTCCTTCGTGAGGTCCACAGAAGTGAGGTCATGCTCGATCGAAATGGTGAGCTCCCGGAGCCGCCTGATGTTGCCACTTTTTCGGAAAAGACCATGGTTTACTGAGATGTCTGCAGGTTTTATGTCAGTTCACGCCATAGTGTTCCGTGGATCTCTTTGGCTCACCCAGTCGACGCATCGCGGTTATAAGGTCGTCAAGGAGCCTCGGGACTCTGAGGATCATAGGGGACGCGCCGAGAAGAGAATCAGAACCGTCTCTGTCAACAAGAACTTCCAGAGGGACCCCGAAAACGCCTAGAAAAGTTAATCAGTCATGCAAAGGGACAAAAAGTAGCGACGCACCCTTCTTCTTATCCTTTTTGTTGAATAACCTATTCCAAAACCCGCTCTTGACCTCTATCAACTTCAAAAGGTCACCCGAGTCCATTTTATCACGGAGCGGCGATCGTCTCAGGACCAGCAGAGCAGAATGCTTGACGATTGCAAGCTCCAGTGCAGTCAATTTGGCGATATAAGGAATCGAGTTTTCTCCAGCTACTGAAGAGCCATGTTGTTCTCGTGATTGAGCAGCTTCCATGATCCGTGGAATATTTGCCAGTTTACGCTGCGGTGGAGAACTGTGAAAGGTCGCTCGATGGTTGTACAGGTCGTTATGACCTCAGGTTGTTGAAGATTGTGAGCCTGCAGTAAACCAGCAGCAACGCGCCCGGTGAAGAGTCCCCGATTCTCCCACCTATGAACTGTCAGAAAGATGCAGTGACAAAGTCATTGCCTATGGCACAGAAAAATTTTGAACTCACAATAGAAATTAATGGCGGGCCCTTTATCCAACTTCGTAAAACTGGAACTCATGGAAAATCGACGATTTGACCGACATTCAGGATGACTGGGACGGCAATAAAGAGACGAAGGTGTCTGTTCATGCAAGAACGGCCCGTCGGGGTCGAGATGAGGTTTTCGAGACCAGTGGCGATGCAACATGAACAAGCAACCGCTTTTCTTCATCCATATGCGGAACACCTTATCTCTCTGGCTGGATATCTCGCAAACGTCAGTCGGGAAAGATCTAGTCATATTCCAAACTAATCAAGATGGTTGTACTTTAGCGCTGTATTTAGACTTTCGTGAGGGCACTATCGCATGACCAAGAGAGAGCCTTGTCATTAAAGTTGACCGAGGCAGCGCGGAAGTTGGGAATTTGACCACTTATGACCAAACGAGTCCCTTGACAGTTCAATTCTCTGTATATGATATCAGTACAAGCAGCGGTGAACGATAGCTGACACTCACGAATATAAGAAACAGGTGTAGCCGTCAGTCAAGCCTCTGGCGCTTGATACTGACTTGATGAATGGCGCGGTCATTGCAGGACATCCAAAGGGATGACCGGCAATAAATGGTGCTGGAGCCTCAAAGACGACACAGCTCCCACCAAAGTTGATATCGGTACAAATTTCACCCATAGCGACAGGTGCTCTCGCGACGAGACTCTGTTTAAATCATCAGACTTGAGCAAGAGATGACTTTGGAAGGACGTACTGGGGCAGCAGCGACGACTGAAATCAGAACAAGGACAACAGAGAAGGAGCGCATTGTTTGTAGAGAGGCTGGGTAAAACGACAGTGAAAGTAGTCTCGAAGGGAGAGAACTGAAGGAAATAAAGCATCATATTCGATGCTTTTATACCTCTTGGACGGCGTCTGGGGAATGGAATATGCGCTGCCTAGAAGTGGTTTGTTCCTGAGATATCTGACAGCTACGGTCACAGCGGTGGATTGTGAAACTCTGGGCGGTGTTCATCAAGGGATAAGCGACGGGCGCACGGAAAATATGTGAAGTCCAATTATGTTTCATAGCCAACGAGCCTGGGCGCCTCTTCTAATCAGGTTTCGATAATATAATATCTGTCACTCCAACCGAGTCCATCTCATAGAGAGCGGCTCAACGTTCAGCCTGGATAGCATCCGTCTTCAGATCCATGGAAATGCTGAAAAAGAAACACGAACCACCGCACGTCGGGGCGTCACCAATCTACGTCTGAGGTGCTGCACGGTCTCTTCCGATGACCGATTGTTGGCCTACGGATGTAGCTTTGAAGACTTTGAGACGGTTCCTTATCCCTGCAAGTAGTGCGCAAAGAACAAAATGGCCTGAACTTTGGATTCTGCCATTGGCGATAGCCACAGTACTACAAGGGTGTCAGCTTTTTATTAGCTCAGAGGAATTTCATTGACGGACTACGAGATCGGCTGAATCTCTGAAAACTCGAGCCATCGAAAAAGGTAAACCACGGGCTCTGACGAATTTATTCAGCTTCAAAAGAAGGAAACTGAGACAACTCATAACACCTGCGGGATTTTGGCACTCTGCTCGTTGGATTATTCCATGGCTGAAGGTCTCATTATCGAAAAAAGGACAACGGCAGAAACGGCGGGTTCCAGATGTGGAAGAGGAAAAGCGGCTGTTTGGTTGTGTTTTTGCTGCATCTCTGGGTCTCAACCAAGCTCCAACGTCGATTTTGCCCGCGGAAAGTCTAGGAAACTTATGGTATAACTGACGCATTCCACAATGGCGTATGGTCAGCCACCCTGGCAGCCTCAACAACCTTGGCTTGCTACAAACTTTGAAGTCTGCCACTGCAATTGCAACCTCCGGTATGAAGTCGTTTCCTTGCTTTCGCGCATTTTCATGAAATGTCTGAAGCGCACTCAAAAAGAGCTGAAAGTTGCTCAACTCACTCCATGTCCACCAGGTCTGAGCAATTTTACCACTAAATCTTCAAGGTTTTTCCCGACGCTGTAGTGAGAGACCGAATACGACATATCATCACTGGTAAGCTGCTGCGCTTTGTGAGAACACTCAGAATTCTTGTCAGTTGACCATCCGACAGCTCAGTGACAAAATCAACTTTTTCCGTGCTTCTACCCCGGCCACCATGGCTTTGACTCCACCTCAGGCAGCTCCAGCGTGGACTCATTCGGCATCCGAGATTCTAAAAACAACCGAAGATCTCATCGAAAGCAATCGCAAAGTCCAGGACAAGATCGCCGCATTGGCTCCCAGCGATTGCAACTATGAATCAGTACGTGCTGGACCTATTTTTCCTTCACCACCTCAACCAAATATTACAGGTCTTTGTAAGAATTCCTCCAATGGATCCTTGTCGCTCGGTTTGACGTTGCATCCAGCTAGCCCTTGCAGAGGCGGACACCCATTTTGACGCCGTCTCCGAGCCTCTTGCTTTTTACCAGAATGTTTCCCCTTCCAAGGAGCTCCGTGATGCATCTACCGACGCTGAATCTCTAGTTCGGGACTTTGGGGTCGAAAGCTCGATGAGGCTCGATGTATTCCAGGTAAAAACGAACGCTGAGAAGAATATCAAGGCATCTGGGCAATGGGAGAAGCTGTCCGCCGAGGAGCAACGCCTGGTTGATAAAATGGTGCGGTATCTTTCATCTAATTTGGACTTTTCTTACATCCATCTAGATTTTGGATGGAAAACGCGCTGGTCTTGCTTTACCAGAGAAAGCACGGGACGAATTGACGAAGTTGAAGAAGGAGCTCTCTCAAATATGCCTCGAGTTCAGTGTAAGCCCTTGCACCGTCGTCGTGTCGAAACCATCTCACGTTCCAACAGAAGAACTTTAATGAAGAGAATGTGAGTCATTTTAGCCTCATGCTGACACCTGCCAATTCTAGCAGGGAGTCGTTTCCTTTACGGCTGAAGAGCTCGACGGGGTTCCCAAGGATGTCATTTCTGGTTACACTAAACGCACTGAAGACGGCAAAACGCTTTACGATGTCACCTTCAAGACACCTGATATCTTCCCCTTGGTATGACTTTCTTTCTCTGAGGAAATCAATACTGACATCTCTTCTAGTTCAAATTCGCGAAACAACCCAGAACCCGTCAAAGAGCTCACGAAGTATACGATTCTCGACTTGTTCAGAATGTACCTTTGCTCAGCAAGGCTCTGGACCTGAGACGCCAGATTGCCAAGCTTTTGGAGTACGAGACATGGTACATACGAACCCGTCGGTCTTCTGTTCTCTGTTTTCACCTTCTCCTTAGGGCAGACTATGTTACTGAGCCCAGGATGATCAAGAATGCTGCAGGCGTTTCCACGGTAAATTTTAATTTTCCGCTCTAACGTCACGTCATGTTATCGATTACTGAAGCGCTTGCAGTTTCTGGATGAACTCGAAAAGAAACTGCTCCTGGTCGGTATCAAGGACAGAGATACTCTCTTGACTATGAAAAAGAAGGAACATGAAGAACTTGGTATCCCTTTCGACGGGCAGTTCTACATCTGGGATTACCGCTATTACGGCCGCAAGTATGTCGAGGACAGCCTGGACCTCGACGATTCGCTCGTCAAGGAATATTTCCCTGTCAGCATCGTGGTCCCAGCGATCTTAGAAATATACCAAGCTCTGATGGGTGTACAGTTTGAAGAGATCAAAGGCGAGATATGGCATCCCGGTATGATACTTTCCATCTTCTTATTGCGCGTTCTAAAAGTTCCAAAGATGTACAACAGTTTAGTGTCTGGGAGAAGGATTCCAAAGACGAGTCTGATTTCATCGGTTACTGCTATCTCGACCTATTCCCCCGAGGCAAGTCCGTTTGACGGGCCATTCAGTGAATTACTAATTTGTTTTCTTTCCAGAGGCCAAGTATCCTCATGCGGCCATGTGGCCTTTACTTGCTGGTTACGAGCTTTCCGGCGGCAAGCGCAGCTATCGCTGCCATAGTGGCCAACCTTGCCAAAGCCACTGGAGACAAACCAGCCTTGATGACCCATCGCCAAGTCGTCACTTTCTACCATGAGATGGGCCATGTCTTCCATAGTCTTTTGAGCAAGACCAAATTCGCTCGATTCCATGGCACAAAGTAAGCTATCAGGATCTTGTAGAGCAGCTTTTCTAATGCAATTCCTTGCAGCGTTGTACGCGACTTTGTCGAGGCACCTTCACAGATGCTCGAAAATTGGTGTTGGGAGCCAAAAGTCTTGGGTATGCTGGCTCGATGGCGTCTTGGCCTAGACTTAGTGTCATATAGCCAAGATTTCAAGCCACTACCAGTCCAAGGAAGCTTTACCCGCCGCGATGACTGACAAGCTTCTCAAAAGGTACTTTGTCTTCACGTATCTTCGTTTTGAGGCTGACTGGACCCAGTCGCTACGTCAACGTGGGCCTGTTCTATCTGTATGAGATGTTCCATGCGAAATTCGACCTCAAAGGTAACCGTCTCTTCCTTGTCGACATCTCAAACCTGACTTTTCGCCTCAAAAGTCCATACTGATCAAAGTGGATTCATGACTTTTTCATCTGGAATTTCTTGTTAATTTGAGTGCTAGTCGAGGCGGATTATACCGAACTGTGGACCAAAATGCGAGAGTCGATTTCGCTGGTGAAGAGTCTCAAGAAAGATCCAGGACAAGGCAAGTTTGACGATTTTACGCTGCTATCCATTCATCTTGACGCTTTCACAGGTGCCTTTGCGCACATCATGAGTGGCGGCTACGATGCTGGATACTACGGGTAAGTCGCCTATGTCTTTGGCTTCAGAGTCTATTTCACAGTTTGTCGACCTGTTACCTGTATTCTCTGGTCTTTGCTGCCGACATGTATGGTCAGTATTTGCCGACTCTGACCTCTGGACTCTGACCTCTGGACTCTGACCTCTGACGCATGTTCATCCTCTTCAGCGACCGTATTCAAAGCTGATCCTCTGGATCCGGCCCGAGGCAAGCTCTACCGCGACAAGATCCTCAAGTATGGCAGCAGTCGCGAGGAGATTGATTCACTCAAGGTTGGTCTTTTTCCCAAGAGCAAAATGTGATGCTCAAAGGGCGATAGGACTTCTTGGGGCGAGCGCCAGATACAGATGCCTTTATAAAGGAAATTTTTGGGGATAATTATGTGCCCTCGAACTTATGACCATTTTGGCTTCCTTGACATTGTACGCCCAAGTCGACCAGAATCCTGGATATCCATCCCGGTGAGAAATTGGAGGAAAAGACCCTCGTTTCGGTCTGGGAGGAAGGATTGACTTTTTCTAGACGAACAACCTTGACCAAGCAGGTACAAGAGAAGAAGGGTCACTAGAGAAAATTTGAACTCACCATCTAGGCGAACCTTTGTTGAATTGCTTTATGAAACTAGAGCTCTTTGCTGCGGAAAGTCAACATTTTGGCCGACATTCAGGGTGGCTAGGACGGCGATAAAGAGGCAAAGGTGCCTGTTCATGCAAGAACGGCCCGTCGGGGTCGAGATGAGGTTTCGAGACAAGTGCAGATACAACATGAACAAACAACCGCTTTTCTTCATCCATATGCGGAACACCTTGTCTCTCTGGCTGCAGATCTCGCAAACGTCGGTCGGGAAAGATCTAGTCATATTCCAAACTAATCGAGATGTTCGCTGTATTCAGACTTTCGTGAGGGCACTATCGCATGACCAAGAGAGAGCCTTGTCATTAAAGTTGACCGAGGCAGCGCGGAAGTCAGGAATTTGACCACTTATGACCAAACGAGTCCCTTGACAATTCGATTCTCTGGATAAAATATCAGTACAAGCGGCAGTGAATCGACAGGACACTCACGAATATAAGAAACAGGTGTAGCCGTCAGTCAAGCCTCTGGCGCTCGATATTGACTTGATGAATGGCGCCGTATTTGCAGCACATCCAGAGGGGTGACCAGCGGTAAACGGTGCTGCGGCCTCGAAGACGACGCAGCTCCCACCAAAGTTGATGTCGGTACAAACTTCACCCAAAGGGACAGGTGCTCTCGCGACGAGACTCTGTTTAAATCGTCAGACTTGAGCAAGAGATGAATTTGGAACGACGTACTGGGGCAGCAGCGACGGCTGAAATCAGAGCAAGGACAACGGAGAAGGAGCGCATTGTTTATATGAGAGTAAAACCTGGGTAAAACGACGGTGAAAGTAGTCTCGAAGGGAGAGAACTGAAGGAAATAAAGCATCATATTCGACGCTTTTATACCTTTTGGACGGCGTCTAGAAAATGAAATATACGCTGCGTGAAAGTGGTGTGTTCCTGAGATATCTGACAGCTACGGTGACAGCGGTAGATTGTGGAACTCCAGGCGGTGTTCATCAAGGGGGCGCAGTGAGCCTCCACGGAAAATATGTGAAGTCGAATTATGTTTCATAGCCAACAGTAGCCAACGAGCCTGAGCGCCTCTCATAGCGCCCGACGAAACAGATATCGAATCAGGTTTCGATAATATCTGTCACTCGAACCGAGTCCATCTCATAGACAGCGGCTCAACGTTCAGCCTGGATAGCATCCGTCTTCAGATCCTGAAAAAGAAACGCGAACCACTGCACGTCAAGGCATCACCAATCTACGTCTGAGGTGCTGCTCGGTCTCTTCCGATGGTCGATTGTTGGCCTACGGATGTGGGTTTAGGGCGATAAGCAAGTTGTCTGCGGTTGGATGGAGGAAACTTACCTTGGACGACTAGGCCAATAGCATGATTCATGAAGGGTTGAGCTCTCAATCGCTTCTCTGTATACCTGCTCGGTGAATTTTGGGAGTGGAAGCGATGTGGCATTTTCCAGGTCGACTTGAACATGCTGTCGATTGGGATGAGGAAGATGCAGCTCTACGACGAAGCTCTGAAGGTTCTGGTTCGGCGATGATGGGAACTTGGTCGAAAATATTTGGTGAGCAAAGGTTCACTTCCCAGAAATTCTCAGAAACCTCTGCTCCCCGACGCCCGTTGTGATATATCTGAACGATTTTCGGCGATTCTCAAGGGATGCACTGACAAGACAAGATCTGTGCTGCCCAGTAGTGTCGAATTGGTGATCTCTGAACGATTCCAAGATGATTGTTGAGAGCACTAACGAGTGGTTCTAGACGCTCGGCCGCAGAAGCGGTGGTTTAGCTGTTCATGAATGAGCCACGGAGAAGGTGCAGAAGAAGGCAGAAGAAGAAGGAGACACACAATTTGTTTAGTTGCATTCGAAAATTTTCACCCTATTGAACATATGTTGAGCTTCTGCAGCTAGTTTGCTCGGCGCCTGCATCTACGAATACATTCGCCTCCGCCATAAGACCTATCAGAGCATGGAGCTCGTCTTGATATTGACCTGAACGTTGAAGCAGCGCGATGAAAACCCGCTCCAATGTACAGATATCACACGTCCTACAAAACGATCAGAACGTTCTCATACATGGAGCCTAGAGATAGGACTGACTGGCTGGATGCATATGGTGGATCACTGGTGTAAGTGAGCTCTGGGCTCGAAGACTAATTTATTCATGTACACCTGGTGGCATCCGGTGAGCGAGAGCAGCTGTATTGCGTCATGAAATAGGCTCTATGAACGAATTATTTTACAGTTGGAGCAGCTGAAGGTCGCGAAAAGGTACGGAGCTGTGGTGTTTGAAAAGTGGTGCGTTGTCACATGAAAGGCTGATCCTCCGACGAATTCGGAATCGACGATAGTGCACTGATACCAAAATTCATCTTCATACAACGGAGCCAAAACGGGTTCCCAAAAAATACAATCAGCCATATCTATCATCCATTACTGCCATTCGGCATCCTGAGCCCCGATTTTATTGGGTATTTCCCAATGAAACGGTTGCTGAACAAAGGCCGACCGCTTCTCCTTGGCCAAGTCGCCACATCCACACGAACAGTTTACTTCGCAATTGGGTAAGGGATTGAACGTATTGTTGTAGCTCGAATGTCTGTGCGAAAAGCCCCGACAGGTGAAAACTCGTCTGAAAATGCCCACAGGTGTCGGTTTACCGTCGGAATCTATCGGAGGATCTTCTTGCCACTCTTTGGCTGTCTTGATCTTGGTCGATAACACCTCGAATGGACGTCTGCCCCAAATGACACTATGTTTCACCGGGATCACGGTATAGTCGATATTGAGAATGACACAGGCATCTTCAGAGGGAGCCGAGCCGGCAGCAGCTATCAAATCGTATATGAGAGTCTGAACAGCATGGTAGTTGGCCTGGATATCCATTCCGGTGAGGAATTGGAGGAAAAGACCCTCGTTTCGGTCTGGGAAGAAGCAATTGACTTTGTCTGCACGAACAACATTAACGATGAAGCAAGTACAGGAGAAGAAGGGTCACCTTGAAGATAGCGTCGAGATTGCAGACAATATGGCTTATGGGTGGTCCAGTGGCGCTTCTAGAGACGAAATGAGATGAGAAGAAAAGGTGGTAAGTTTCGAATGACCTGGCACTCTTTGGAGCAATAGAATACGGTTTGACATGCTGAACAGGCTTTCATCGTTGTAGCGGTCCTAGAGGTAAAGTCACAAGATCTCTGAAGCAGAAAGATGTCAGTCGAGTTCAGTTTGAGGACAAGGATACATACCTCGCTACAGTTGATGATTCTTTGCGACTTCCATTCCATCTTCAACAACTCGGATTCCTTCGCAAGAGCCACAAAATGTAACCACAGCGGCATCACGACACGCGATGACGACTCCATGTCTTTGATCTGCTTCACATATTTCTCTTCAACTTGCGCGATTCCTTCGACTGCAGGAGTTATCGTTTGAATATAAACAAGATGTGTGACGAATCGATGAAATATGCCGCAGAACCCTTCGTCGATGCTCTGAAGCTTTTCGAGATTGAGAATAGCCTGAGGTCGAATGAAGAAGAGGGATAAAATGCCATGTGAAAAGGCTTGAGCCATTGTGTCGATCCGGACGCTACGCATCAAGGCACTGCTCAATGCTAGGAAGAAAGAACGAATATGATTGTCGGTGATGGTGTTTGAACTGGACTTGTTCGCCCAGGTAAAGAGCGACTTTCCGTATGAAATCAATATCTTGACAAGTCCTGCCTCGTCAAAGTCGTCTTCGGTGTCTGTCCAGTGTACAATGAGAAGAAAGAGCAGCTTCAGCTGAGCAGGATCGCCATTGGGAAGCTCTGTATTCTCTTCAATCCGCTGTCGACCATGGCGGATGTCCGGTGCAAAGCGCTCTTCTTTGATTACAGCTGAAACATGCTCCATGTATGTCTCCATGACTCTTTTAACACCACCAACTGCTCTGATGAAGCGTCTGTGATGGTCTGTAACCTGAGATTGACTGGGGGAATCGCTGGAAAGTAGACGGCGGAGAGCGAACCCAGCGCCGTATCGGATGAGGGATAGGTGGGCAGTCGATGGAATACAGGAGCTGGCAGGAGTTGGCGACGGGTACTGAGTAGACCAGAGCTTCGAGAGCTCTTCGACGAGGCCAGGAACCACCAACATGGCTTTTCGGATAGTAGGACTGCTACTCAACGATGCGAGGAGACCAGTTCCATGGGTACGAAGATCGCGCTGGGCGAACATGATACAAAGCATCGGATTACGCCAACCAAACAGAATCCACTCCCAGACCTGTGGCAATAGCGGCACGATTACTGGAGCAAGACTCTCTAAACAATAACGACCAGAAAAGCCGAAGGCTTCCCAGTACATTATCGCCATGCCATTCCTTGCTCGGGGGATGAGATCTTGCATGGAAGGATCGAGTGGTGGCGGAATAACCTTAGGAAACCAAAAGTTGAACATCCGGCGCATGAATTGCTCGGTTTCTGCGGGAACTGGTCCTGACTTGGCTGTCGTCGCAGAGCCTAAAGGGTCGAGAATGATGTTCATTTGGTCCGTGACTTCTTTGAGCTGAGCATCATATTCGGCTGAGTTGCTCGTGACGACTGATACCAAACGCATCGGAGCAGACATGACTGGCGAAACTCGAGAGACAGTCAGAGAATTTGTGCAAGCGAGTCGCAAAATCCATACCAATGCAATGATTGAGGACCTGAAATGAGCGAGGCAGAGCTATCTGAACATCGACAATAAGGAAGAGAACAAAAAGGACCTGACACGTGCCCATCACGCGACTCCTTCGACGCGATGACCGTTTTTAGACGCAATTCCCAAGTGGTCAGCTTGAATTGGGCTAAATCTGCGAAGGAGACAGCGTTCCAGTAGCTCATATGACAGTGGCAGAGGGCTATTATTTTTTCTCGTAACGGAGAGAAGAGGATTCAACTTTCGGCGGCTGGTATTTCAACTTATTTGGGAGAACAGGCCTTTTCCCCAGAATAGCTGTATAGATTGATATTAATCTTCTAGTATTTCATTGCCACTAATACAAAGGCTCCGGAAGTTTGAACAAAATCAACGTTGCGCCACTGCGCCACCAGACTCCAACAGGATTCAGACAATAAAGATATTTTCATTATTTCCAAGCCATTATTCCCTCAACTTGTGCCACTGATCTTCCCAATATTCAATCAGCTCTTGTACTTTAGGGCAACGACTCTTGTGGTGAACCCATTGTTGGATCTCGTGGACATCGGGCCCTTTTCTAGATTCTCGAGAGCGGGTAAAACGCTCGTTGCATCCGGCGCAAGAAAAGACTCTAGGCTTCGTCGAGGGCATGATGACCAGTGGATCTTCCGCGAGCGGCACTGACTGGTAGGCCAGCCGGTGGAACTCCATTTCCGGAAAGCATGCCATTGAAGCAGGCAATGATTGAAGTTGAACTCTTTCCGAACAGTCATCCGACGATTCGGAAGGGAAGCTAGGGAAGACCGACATTGTTGGAGTGGTCGGTGGGGCCATGGTGAATACAGGTGTGAAATGGCTGGGATATGAAGTCATCTTTGGATATCGACGAGTTCTTTCTCTGTAAAAGTTGAAGGAAAATGTTTATGGTGTGCCAGTGGTTTGAGAGCCTTGAGCTTTTATACAAAATCAGGTTCCTGTATTTGGATTCCCCGGTTTCATTGTCTCTGCGTATCGGAGCCCATTGGAGTCGGTTAGCCGCGACGAGAAAGGGTTTCATTGTCATTGTACATTTCAGACCAATTCAGCCCGGGCCTTTTACTGGCCTGGATCTCAATTGGTACTGATTTCATGGTCAGATCCATGTTCAGTTGCTTTGGCAATCTGGATCTGTTGGCCTTCATGGAAACTTTGAGAATTGGAAGCGCTGGATGGCAACCAGTGCTCAATTGTGGCGGCCCTGTGAACCCATATCCCGATTTAGGAACAATGGACAGCCGAGGTCACGCTTCGTCTGACGCGTAAACAAACAAAGGAACAAACACTCCTCTTGGACCTGTTCATCACTGCCTCCTATAATACCCTCAAAAGCTCGTTAGCTTCTTCAGCTTTCTAGCACAGACACAGGCATACTTGACTGTATTGCTTGTCTGCTAAAATCGACCATGGGCCGGGCATTATTTTCGAAAACATACCGTACTGAACCGGCTGTGCGCATAGAGCCAGCTGCGCCAGAGACACCGAATTTGGTCTACCAAAAATGGAGCAACAATCTCTTCGATCCTGATTCCGACGAATTCTTCGTCGACGCTCAGTACGAAGCCTTCATTGACGCCGATCAGGAGACGCTGGAAGACCGCCCCATGCCACCTCTGCTTGCAGTCGACAACAGCAGCAGCTCTTCTTCTTCTTCATCCTCTTCCAGCGAAGGAGAAGACAGC
Source organism: Mycena floridula (assembly GCA_029320655.1). Classification (NCBI taxonomy): domain Eukaryota; kingdom Fungi; phylum Basidiomycota; class Agaricomycetes; order Agaricales; family Mycenaceae; genus Mycena; species Mycena floridula. The sequence continues at coordinate 5,225,986 of JARIHS010000001.1, forward strand.
GACGGTGGAAGTCCTATGGCGGTCGGTTCTGACGATCCTGCGACTATGCTTGCCAATGCATACAGTGGTCCAACTTCGGATCTCTGGGAAACCATTGAACCGGCCAGATGGAATGCTATGGCAGAATGGTCGAGCTCGCGTCATATTCCCAGTTATGACCCTGTCCATATCGAATCCGAGGCCAGATCTCCTCGTATTGACATTCCTCTCAGACGCGACAGCTCAGGTAGTGCAAGGACAATATATGTTGCTCGAGATGGAGATGTTTCGGTCAGAAGAGGTCTGGAGTTTGACGAGGAAGAAGTCGAGACCGTACCGCCTTCGCCTGCGACACCTCGTCACAGCTATTCACTGAGCTCCATCATGACGCCGTCTTCAGTTTCCAACATCTCTCCTCGTATCTATACTTGGGGTCGTCGCGCCGCTCCAGCAAGCCCATCTCCTCAGTCACGGTCTCCCTCTGGTCATCTTTTGGGCAATTCCAATGCTCGGCTCTCTCGCATGTCTATCCCTCCGGTTCGCGTCCGTGTCCACGGTTTTACGACATGAATCCGGCAGCTTCTTAGGCAGAGGCCTAGGACTATATGGTTAATACATTCGTTGTCTTTCTGAAATCCAATCCCTCTCAAAACGCTCTATTATTTTATCTCCTCATTACTTTCTTATGGTCCTTCTCTACATTGGTCTGTGCACGCTCGTTTCCTGCAATCCTATTACCAGGTGTCTGTAAGTACTAGGTTAGTGTATGCTGTATCGATTGGAATATTCTATATTTGCTCTTCAAATTTTTCAGACCTCGATTTGGTAATCACCGCCATCCAACTTGGAAGTCATCAATCAGCTCGACATGCAAGGGAAAAAGTTGAAGACTGATTGAACAGCCACTACAAATACACTACACATTTATCTTGAAGGCTACTGACCAGGATATTCTGTTCCAAATCTGCTAGATCTTTGGCGAATACCGCCGGCCACTGTGTTGCGACAGGATGAAGAAGCTCGAAGGCTTCGTGAATGGCTTGCACGTCACCAGAGCATGTGAATAGAATGTTAAGGGATTTGGCGAGAAGGTGGTTGAAGGCTGTAGGATATCTGGCTGCCAAATCGCGGTAAATATCGACTGATATCTGGATCTCGACAACAGCTTGATCTGCTTGACCGAGCGCAAAGAGATGAAGCGCTAATTGGGTCAAGCATTCGGCGCGGACTTGCTGCTTTGTGGAAAGATGACAGAAAGAGCTGGGAGCATCGAGGAGCTCAAGGGCTTCTCTGACGCTAGCTAGGGCCTCGTCGTTTCGTCCCAGATCGCCGAGCAGACGTGCAAGGTCATTGAGAGTTCGAATAAAGAAAACCCGAAAGTCATCTGAATCGCCGTCCTTCATGGCTATTCTATAAAGCGATATGGCTTCTTGAGCAGGCGCAAGAGCTTCGGCCTTGCGGTCCAGGTCGTAAAGTCGATTGGAAAGACTGTGAAGCCATCGGGCAATGTCGTCTCTATTCACTTCCAGCTCGTCTGAAGAGAGCTGCTCTCGCAATTGTATCAATCTTTCTGCATTGACCAAAGCTTCTTCCTTCCTTCCAAGTTCCGCAAGACGCAGCACGTAGACTTCTAATGTAAATCCAGTGGAGGCGATCTCGGCAGGTGAAGAATGTTCCATCGCCTGTTGGCCCGCGTCGAAAGCTTCGTCTCGTTGCCCCAAGTCGGCCAAAGCTCCACTTAGGGCTCTGTAGCATCGGTCGATACTGGCCTTTGGTACCTTCTGAGCGATCGTAAGGTTCTCTCTCGCAGCGATCAATGCTTCTTCTCTTCTACCCAAAGCCGCAAGACATTTCGCTTCCTTCTCGACCGACTGCCGAATAATTTCATCACCTTCTCCTAAGGCTTTTAGTGTTGCAGTGATTTGTTGAATTTCGACAAGGGTCTCCTCTCGATGAAGGGCATGACCAAGCTGAAGAAGACGAACCATAGGAAACAGTGGTTCGAACTCTTTGAATGTCGGCCATTTTTCCATCAAACCTCGAAGAATCCCCATCGCCTCTTCGAGCATCGCATCTGCTTCTCCCCGACGGCCCCAAAGATTAAGAATGGTCGCCAAGTCAACAAGAGCTGTGAAGAGCTGATATGCGACATTCATGTCTGATGGATTTGGTTCAAGGTCTCGCAGAATTCGAACAGCTTCCTCGGCACTTTCCAATGCCGCTTTGAATCTCTTAATTTTGATATGAAGAGAAAAGCGGGCCGTAAGTACTTTGGAGAAATTTGGCGCGTAGTTTTTTTTTGTATTGTGAGGTTTGACTCTGGTGATGTGAAGTCGATGGATAGAGATGGCCTCTTCGAGAAAATCCAGTGCTTCCAGGTCACGTCCGACAGCGGAGAGCCGTTCGGAAAGTACAACGAGATTATTGGAGAACCGAGGAATGTCGATATGAGGTGATTGTTGAAGGCTTTTTCTGTCGATCTGAACAGCTTCCTCTATAGCGAGCACCGCTTCTTCTTCCCGTCCAACTCTGGAGAAAGCCTTGGACAATGCAACAAGACAAGGGACGAGCAAGTCGCCATTGTCCGGGCCTTGTAGCTGTCGTAATATCTCTACTGCTTGTTGGGACATTGCAAGTGATTCGTCGAGAATGTCGAGCTCGCCGAGTATTCTTGCCAGAGTTACTTTGTAACGTGCAAGGTCAGCCGGCTTGACGGCCGGAGGATCGAGGTTTACTAGCCGCTCTGCGATCTCGACAGCTTCTTTGGACCTTGTAACGGCCTCTGCTAATCTGTTGGTGCATGAAAGTATCACAGCCATCCCTGAGAGACAGATTGCCATGTCGGCTTCGAAATTCGCCACTGCTGGATTTCGAAGGAATAAATCTCGCCATATCTCGAGAGCTTCAGATTCTGCACCAAAGGCTTCTTGGAACCGATGGGCTCTCACAAAAGCGGTGGCGAGATTGTGATGCAAGGCTCCAAGTCTCGGGGAATACAAGGAATTTCTCGTCGGGGTATCTAGTACCTTGGACATCTGCATGTCCATGAGCTTTTCAATACACGGCTTTCAGAAGGAAGGACTCTTACATTGTACCATTCGCGGACATCATTGAACCGAGTGAACTGGCCTCTTGAAGTCATGACTGCTATCCAGGTTCGGATTGATACACTCGTGAATCTCCGAAGCTGGAGTAATAACTGAACCGACGGGTTTGTTTCCACAGCAACCAGATGCTTAGACCACCACCGGCAAGCATACCATACTTCTGGCGCTAAAGCTATCTCGGCTTTCGGAATGGTAATGTTCTCCGGGTTTTCCATTCCCCTTGCACCGGAAATGGGCTGAGAAAATGTGCCATTGAGGACCTGTAGACAGAGCAGAGCGAGCTCTTCTTGACGGCCCTTGGCTGGAATCCCGCTGTCGTCGTTATGTGCCTGTAAGAGGTATTGTCGCAGTGTCTGACGAGCTTTGTTCGTAGTAAGGTCCTCCTCCTCGAACAAGATATCGACAAAGGAGTTGAGCGGCTCGAGGAGCTTTCGCAAACCCCACCGTGACATTGTGGAAGGTGATGGGTGAGAACAAGAAGCAAAGTCGCTCAAGTCGCTCAAATCTCGTGTCGGCCAGGTCCATCATTGATCTCGGCTAAAAGAATGGAAGGCGGTTCGAGGTTCGAGGACATTCCAGATAAGTATGGGAAACTATTTTTCAAGTGTCAGGATCCAGGATCCAATATTAAATCGAGCAGCACCTACACCAGACATTTTGTTGAGCGATTGCACTAGTCCGAAATCGCGACTGTCAAATTGGAAGCGGAAGGATAATGATTTGGACCTGGGGCGTTGGTGGGCCTGAAACATACGCATCCTTCTGTGCAACCTGAAGAAAGTTCAAAAAGCGAATGGTCTCACGCTGCAAATAGATCATAACTTCAGCACAGCCATCTGACTTGGGCGTTTTTCGCCCCCATCACGTGCTCCCAAAAAGGAAATTGTTTGGTTTTTGTTTGCACTGATGCCCGCTACTTAACTTGTTAAGTACGGGTTTGTCAAGCGATGCCTCAAAACTGACTTTTTTAACATGTACAAACAAGAACGTGACCCAGTGGCAGTGCCGTAGTGGCAGTGATCTACTCGAGGGTCGTGTTTGGCTCCCCTCGTGATCGCCGAAACACAGTTTTTCGGTTCATTTCACCTCATCGAATCCCCCCAAAGTCATGTCCCGATATTACCTCGACGCTGCCCCAGTCACAGCTACCGTCGACGGCGCAAGTCCATTCTCCTTGCACCGCACTTCTCGGGCCACCGTTTTGTTCGGCCTTGTGAAAGGACCAGGCGCGGGAAAAGAATTATTGTTATTGTTATTATTATATTAAATATGTTGTTGAATGTTCGGCGCTCGGCGGAGCGTCAGTAGCGGGCCCTGCCGCTCGCCGGCCCTCCAGCTTATTGTGAACCGGTTCATGATACATTCAAATCATTATTTTGTTGTCCGGTACATTATTTTGAGGAATCTTTGTGAAAAATAATATATTATTGCTCTTTTCTTGCCAGGTCGTGTCTTTCCGAAGGTGCGGGAAGAGTACCCGTCACTCGCTCCCGCTCCCCTCCCTCGCAAGCTCGGGGGGTCCCCCGAGCTGCGGGAGTCTCGGACGGGCACGCTAAAGACTCGTTCCCGCTTTCAACGGATATGGAGACTCTCCAAGGATAGGCCTTTTCAGTGGCAACAGCTTCAAAAGTAGGTATCAAAAAAAAAATAGACACCTAGCAGTCTCGAACTGAGGAGCAGCAAGGACGGTGAAGCAACAAGCACCTGTACTAACAGCAGTCTGACTGAGCCATTGAGTTATGGGAAGCAGTGTTCAGTATAGGGTGACAGCAGCCCGCGGAAGTTCGGAGATGAACCGCACGAACCAAACGTCATCCGATTCGGGTGACAACCAAATAAAAACCAAACAATTTCCTTTTTTGGAGCACGTGATGGGGGCGAAAAGTCAAACACTAGCCATCTGTAAATTCTTTCGCACGCAAAACCAAAAAGACTACATACTAAAATGCTCATTACAGCCACTCGAGGTGGACCCGCTCATTCTGTATAAAATCGGCTCAATCTTCTTCCCAGAACCTGCCTCCGAGCACCCAGAACGACCCGACGCAACTGCATCCGCGATTTTCCCTACCAATCGTCCACCATCATCTGAACTGCACGATCACGTCGCCGAGACGCTGGAAGAATTTAGCGAGCTGAAGTTGGAGGTCGAAGGGCTCAGGGTGCTGATCACGATCAGCAAAGCAAGTCTCTTGTAGGAGCAAGAAAAAGAAGTGAAAGCGTTTGAGGAGAAACAGGAAAAGCGAAAAAGAAGGCTAAAGCCGCCAGGCAAAGGCGGCGGCGCAAGGACAGTAAGCTAGTCTCGCTGCACCCTCTGTGTGGCCTCTCTAAAACAAAACTCTTCAAGCATCCGCGAGCTCCTCGACCAGTACCACTTCCTCGACCCTCGATTCAAGTCGGCTGGAACACCTTGAATGCCAAATAGCGTACATCAGAGGGCTTCGTCAAAGCCAAGAATCTATCCTGTCTCTGCTTCAGAAAATAGCAGAGAGTGATGCTCTCATCGCAAGACTGAATAGCGGGGTGCGTCTTGTCTCGTTGCCATTATATTCCTCGCTGACTTCAGTAGGTTGTCTTCGATTAGGCACTGCTAGACAAGGTCCTTCCCCTTCTCGGAAACGATACTGAGAAAATTCTTTGCCGAAAACTTCACCGCTGATGAGCTGCAGATGCTGCCAAGAAAGAATGGGATGCCAGAAAGAGGCGATACATAGATGGACTAGAGTCTTGACGCCACAGAAAACTATCGAAACGAGCGGGAAAGCGGTTAGGGAAGGCGATCCTCGTGGACCACATCATTTGGGAAGAGATGCGATCATCCTTGGTCTGTTGTGACGACTGGGAAAGCGGGGCAGGGCTCTTACCGATGTAGCCATAATAGACAGGTTCCAAGCAGCTGAAACAGAGCCACCTGTTTGAGATACTCCGAGTGTTCAATCTATGTCGGATGAGGTTTGATGTCGAACCTCGGAGCAAACCCTCGTCCCATCACCGACTTATTTTCATGCCTAAAACGGTGAAAGTCCAACCTCGATTACGCTTCCACCTCTACCAAAGCTATTCCACATTCTGGCGCTGAGATTCCTTGCAACTATTTCGCGTACGAGGTAAATTTACCAGGTACTCATCCAACGAGACTCCAGCCTATCTTGTACCTTTGACAATGACATCTGCATATCCAAGGGTTTTCAATAGAAGGCGTTCAGAATGGAGGACTCTTACATGTACCAGTCGCGGACATCATTGAACCGAGTGAACTGAGCTCTTGAAGTCATGACTCATGTTCGGATTGACACAGCGCGAATGAAGCTGGAGTATAAGCAGAGTCGGTCAACTCGTTCAAATCTCGTGTCAGCCAGGTCCATCATTGATCCCGGTTGAAAGAATGAAAGGCGGTTAGAGTTGTCGACATTGATCATTCTAGATAAGTACTGGAAACTAGAATTCAAGCGTCAGGATCAAGGATCCAATATATCGAGCAGCACCTACATCATTGGCGCAAAACTCTTGAGTGATCGCACAGGTTAGTCCGAAATCGCGACCGATAGGTCCAGGATGAGACGAGCTGCATCAATTTGGAAGCGGAAGAACATGACTGAAACCTTGAGCGTTGATAGGCTCCTATGACACCAAGAGCCAGAGGCCGATGAATCTGTTATTTGAAGAAAGACAACAATGGGGGCAGTGTTCGGATGAATTAGTCTTCTCTCTGAGCATGTTTATTTCCCAAGGAATCACAGAAAAGTAAGGCCAACCAAAGGTTACTGCCCAGATGCCTGTAATGCGACGACAATTGAAGAAAGCGGTGCCATGAATTCCGACGAGATACATCAGAGACATAGTCGACATAATTCTGAACCTGTGAATCATTCCTTCCTGCGCTGTCGGATGAGCCTGAATGAACCGAATTGACAAATGGATGGATTTACCTCAGTTCACAATTCTTCTTTTACGAACATCCACAGTCCAGCCAAGGACAGAAATGACTGCCGCTGCAGCAAAACAGGTCCCAACGTAGACAATCGTGTTTTCGAATCTTCCTCCACCGACTTTGAATCCACTGGTATCGTGGTTCACGGCCAAATTGAGGTGGACGGACTGCAAACGTGACGATAGTGGCGTCGAAAGGATATTGCCGAGACCTCTGGAGAGCAACAGATAACCAAAGAGCGTAGTGCTAAGATGATGATCGTCTTTGGCAATGGGTTTGATGAAGCTGGTCCAGAGACTGGTCCAGTTTGAAGCAAGAATTCCGTATGCAATTCCGAATGAAAGCAGACCAGCCAAGGAGTTTGACAAAACACCCCATAGGATAAAGGTCGCCAGTGATGTCGAAGACAGACCCACCAGCGCGAGCATCTGATGAAAAAGCTGAGCACGCTTCACAAGGATAAGTTGAAGAAATCTTACCCAAGGGTTGAACTTGTCAGAAAAGTATCCCATTAAGAGACGACTGAAAACAGAAAAGGCTGTGGAGAAACTTGTTGGACGACGGGTTTCTTGATGAAGATGAAGGCATACCATTCAGGAAAGACAAAGTAAGCGAAGAATTGCTGTTACTCAGATGCATATCGCTGGCAAATGCTGAAAACGGGGTCAAAAAAGTGGGATGCCGAATGATGCACAACTTACTCGGAAGCCAAGTGATTGGCACGAAATAGGCAAATCCTTGGACGGTATTGACTGACATGACGAGCCAGAATGAAGGATTCTTAAGCCATTCGTTACCACTTCCACGAGGAGCAGGACCTTGCACACGTCGCCCCGCTGGCAGTCGACCTTTGACAAATGGAAGGAAGGGAACAAGAAGAAGTATCATAGCGATACTGAGAATCCGCAGTGCCTTTTGGATTCCGTAGGCATTGATGAGAGGTGGAACAATCAAAGGCAAGACGAGACCACCAACGCCAGTGCCTATTTCCATTATCAGGATGCAAAGGCGACAAGTAGGTTCAACACGTACCAGCGAAGATGACACCATTTGCCAGACCTCTACGATGGATGAACCATTCTGGCAAGTAAGAAATGCATGATCCATAAACGAAACCTGGGAAATCGCAGTTGAGAGATGCAGAGTTGTGATGAAAGATCGCTCACTGCCACCAAAGGCATACAGCACGCCTTGCAACACGATGAGATTGACGATCTAAATTCAAATAAGCAGTCTGAGAGTTGGGATCATTTAGAATGACCTTTGTAGTGTAGCTCGCGGCGAAAAGACTGCCTAGAGATATGACAGAGCCGACCCAGGACAATGGCCCTCGTATGTTAGGATATCGCACTAGTATTGGGTTCAATGCTACACCTGAAAATCGCGAATTAGGTTGGTGCAGTTATGAAAGCGAACATACCCGAGCAATACATGAGACCCGTCGCGACATTTCCAATCAAAGGCAGCAGTATCGTTGCATGTTTTTGCGAAGCAAAAGTCGCATCTTTCAGGTAGGCTGTTCAAACATTAGATTTGTATCAGGCATGAACAAGATTGACATACCATCCAAGAAAATACCAAAAGCAGTGGGGTAGCCCCAGATCACTGATTCGACAATGAAAGCTGCTGCGAGCTGATACGAGATGATGAGGCTGAAAAAGTACACGGACAAAGAAAGACATACGAATGACCATGCCCCAAAGCCTCCGTCAACTGGCGCCAGAGAAGATTCGTTTCTAGGCAAATCCAGGTCGGAAGAAATCGGTGTAACTGCCGCATTGCGCGACGATTCAGCTCTGGGATGGTCTGAATTTTGAGGAGCGAGCTCAATGGTCTCAGCGATTGTGGGTGTTCGAGTCATGAGCAATGTCCGAAATTTCCGAAATCATTCTGGTGACTTGGTCCAGGGTGCACCGGTGATGTTTGAACGCGAGAAATTACAGTATCCCAGTGTGGACTGGAGAGATACTGAAAATATAAATGTAAGCAAACGGATCTGCCTACACGTGCTACGAAACCTCTTCCACGCGCTGATCTCATTTCCTCCGTCTCATTGGTCCAACCATGGCCGCCACCATCGTTCGTAAAAAGAGAAATTTCAAGGCCCTTCAGCTGGGCAACACTCCTCCAGTTTCACCGGTGGTCACTTCTCCATCCGAACCAGAGGAACCGGTACCCATTCGGCAGGCTCCAGCTCCAGTTTCAGCGGCTCCAGGTCCTGCTGGTGGAAAGAGACGGCCACCGCCCATGACTATTAAGGCTCCAAAGATACCGGTTCACGTTCCAGCGCCAGCAGATGCCGACAGTAATTTGCTCACCGTCGTTCAGTCATCGGGCTCAGCGCCCAACACTGCCTCTCCTGGTGCTACCAGACGAAATACATATCATGCAGCTCTTTCGACGACATTGGCCAATCTGGATCTGAATGCAGAGATCAAACTTGATCTGAAGAATGAGGATTTGCGAGAACTGCAGGAGCTCGGCCAAGGCAACGGTGGAAGCGTCAAGAAGGTCGAACATATTCCAACCGGAACCATGATGGCGAAAAAGGTGTTTGCTCTGTCTGTGACTCTTCAGGCATACTGATAACCATTATAGATTGTGCTCATTGACGCAAAACCCTCCGTTCGAAAGCAAATATTGCGCGAACTCCATATCATGCACGATTGTCATTCCAACTACATCATCTCCTTCTGGGGCGCCTACCTTGCAGACCCGAACATTTGCATTTGTATGGAATACGCGGACAAAGGCAGTTTGGACGGTATCTACAAAAAGATTGGGGCCATCGATATCGATATTGTTGGCATGGTCGCACTAGCTGTGCTCGAGGGCTTGACCTATCTATACGATGTTCATCGTATCATTCATCGAGGTGAGTCTATTCTGCTTGCTATAGTTTATCACGTGATACCGTTTTGACCTTGAAAATTTAGACATCAAACCGTCGAACATACTGTGCAACTCTCAGGGAGAAATCAAAATATGTGACTTTGGTGTTTCGGGCGAGCTCATCAACTCTATCGCTGACACCTTTGTTGGGACATCAACGTACATGAGCGTGAGTGGTCGCTATGGACTTGATCATTAATATGTACTGACTTGCGGCGGAATGATCTTAGCCTGAACGTATCCAAGGTGCCCAATATAGTGTCAAGTCCGATGTCTGGTCACTCGGGATCTCGTTGATTGAGCTGGCACTTGGTCGATTTCCCTTTTCTGAATCGACATCGGATGACTCTGATCTGTCCGATTATGAGGGCACACTTTCGCCGGCGCGTCCTGGCTCCATAGGGTCCATTGCGGCCATGGCATTGCCTCCCCGAAAACCCAAAATTAACAAAGCCAAAAAAGACAGACGGAAAAGCAAGGGTGTCAGTTTGCAGGGTGGTGGAATGACGATGAGCATCCTGGAGCTGCTTCAGCACATCGTGAACGAGCCAGCACCTCGATTAACAGAAGGTCGATACCCAGAAGAGGCTGAGAGGTTTATAGACAGCTGTTTGTTGAAGGATCCGGATGCAAGACGGACACCGAAAGATCTACTTGTGAGTATTTCGTTTTCTGCAGCTTCACTTTCTAACTAATGGATCCAGAGTGATGCATGGATAGAGCAGGCTCGAAATTCACCGACCGATGTGCGCGCCTGGGCGAGCACCTTTTGAAATACCTTGTATGTTTCTTTGTATTACCTGTACGAAAGCATTGCGTCGAATGATACCCAATTTGGAGCTTTTTTGCCGGTTTCGTATTGTCGCACTATGATGCCCGTTTTTTTGCCAAGAGGAAAACGTGTTAGCAAGTCCGATTTTGACCGACGAAGTGATGCTCCGACGCCGGCTCTTCCTTGTCTTTGACGGTGATTTTTTATCGGTGCGCCCAAATATTCAGGCTGACGTAGCCGTCATGACTGGATGGGCGCGCAAGAAGCACTGCATCTCTTCCCGAAACCCCTAACACCGACCACAAAAGCAAACCAGTTCCGTGCTCCTTTGTCCTTTAATAAATCTTCCTCTCTTAATTCTCATGCCAGGTGGCCGCAGGAATCCTCTCAGTATGACTGGTCTTATCGACAAACTCAGTGACGCGGTCCATCATACCAAAGACAATGCCCATGATCTGGCAGAAACTACCAAGGCCAAGATCCACAAAGACTCGGAACATGGTCCACATGTCGGATATGTCGATCTTGTTATACAGGTCATTATCTTTCACCAAGAGGGATTTTCTTGGCTGAACATTTGGACAGTTCATTGGAGCCTCTGGTATCCCAAAGATGGACGTCGTCGGGACAGGTACTTATAATTCATATCCTTATAATCGTCATTTAATCATCGAGACAGCGGATCCCTATTTTGTCGCCAAGCTGGACGATAACATCTCATTTGTGTGAGTTTCCCTGCCCATCGCCCAGTTTCCACTAATACGATATGTTTCAGCTCGAACGTCAAGACTAATACCTTGACTCCTGTATGGAATGAAACCTGGAAGGTCAAAAATGTGCCAAAGACGGCAGATCTGCATGTTGAGCTGTTGGATAAGGACACAGGGGCTCCACACGATGACTTCATTGGAAAATTTACGACGAGCGTCGCGGATGGAGCAAAGGAAGTAGAAATCACTGGTCCTGTATTCCGCAGGGACAGGGGAACCTTCTGGCTAAAGGTGCGTTCGGTCTTCTACAGCTCTCGCGTCTTGTCAACTCGCTTCAGATTGAAAGCAAGCCAGCCTATCACCCAGACGAATTCCCTTACCTCTTTGATGGACCCATCCGTTTTTCTCGCCATTTCTCTCCCACCGTTGGTCGCTTGACCAACATTAACGATGCCAGACTGTATTCGACTTGGAAGATGTACCTTGTCGGTATTCCCGTATTCTTCAAAGACGTTTATCAGCCTTGGAACCACAATTACAAAGCTGCTCAGAGCATCTTCCAAGGTCCAACATCTATCGCTGTTCGCTCAGGGATCCAAGCTGGACATCGGATGCTGTACGCCCGCAGCACATCAAACGGATTCGGGGTCGTCGAAACCGCTGCGGATATAGTCAAGATTTTACATGCGGGCGCTGACCTGGACCAGAAGCAAGCAGACGATCCCTTAACTTCTCGGGTAAAGGTGAGACTTGACGCTCTTTTGACAGTCGGGCTAAGCTTATATTCTTCAGCCCGCCGTATATACCTATATAATATCAGCAGACGACGATTCCTTCCGATTCTCTGAGACGGGCGCGGCATTCTTTGTCGATTTTGCGTCGAAACATGCTCTCCATAGCAATTGCGCTCAACAAGTTCGATACAGCGGAGAATTCCATCCCAGGCCAGCAGGTGGCTGGGAACAATTCAACGACGCGACCCCCGATGACCAGGTGAAATGGGAGCTGGTCATTGATAACAATTCGGGTACATATTCGCCTGACCCCAAGATGCTCCCAACGCTGAAGGCATTGTTGGAATACAACTTCCCTGGTTTCGGCATTTTCGCCTTGTCCCATGAAGATCCAGAACTGGAGAAGAGTCGGGAAGCTTGTAGAGCTTATGCTCTCAAATGGCGTGGTGTTCAGCAGCACCAGTTGCAGCCTCATGCAAATGAAGGCGAAGAGACTTTGAGCGCACAAGCTGCGCATACGGACGTTTCTTCTATTGAAAGCGAAACAAATCTAGTTTCTAAATGATTTATTCGATACCTATTTATCTTCGTGTACAACTCTGCTATATTTTAGGATTTTTTGGACTTTATCGCTTCACGTGCACCATACACCATGGCCTCCGACGCCGTCAGTACGAATGGAGCCAGGCAGGTTTCTCGCTCTTTTGTTGCTGCAGACGGATTCATTTTCTGAACCAGGTTCATGAGAATATATGCGAGTCTACCTCCAGAAGCGCAGCGAACTTTAGTGGAGAAACATCTGTCACCACTTTTAGACAATGTGGCCCCAGCAGACCGAGCACGAAAAGGTATTCATTCCAGCCTTTCTCATAATTCTCTGATAGACGATTTATATAGTGATGAATTCCGCGACGAAACTACAGCAGAGCTGTTCCACCATCCCCAAACTGAATCTGCATACCAAACGGCGAGAGCTAGAAGACCTCCTCGACCTCTACGACCGTGACTCAAAGTGCGGTTTTACCAAGGAGCGCTCCAATGGACCAGAAATCCTTCACGAACTCCTCACCAGTCTAGCTTCTTGGACAGCCGAAATCTGGAGCGTCGTCTATGAGCACAATATGCACTTTGAAAAAGCTCATGCCTGCTTGCTGTTCGCCACGTCAATTCTCATCAAAATCAACGATGGAGCGCTGCATATGCATACAGAGTACGCTCCTTTGTCCATCTCGCGTTAATTTCGCTTTGAACCATTTTCAACAGGTGTAAATGCGATGCCCTTTATTGTCCCATCAAGCTCCTTATCAGAGATAAATCTGGCAAAATCGTGAAGCAGTTCAACTTCAATGGGCCGAGGACGATGGATCGTCTGCTGTTATGGGTCTGGCGAGAGCTTTTGGTTTCGATATCGACGTCTGGTGGGACATTGGCCAGAAAAACCTACATTCCCGACATGTTGATGGATATTGAAAATATTTTGGGCTGGGAAGCACGTTCGGGTCCTTGGTTCAATCGCTCTGAGCTAACCTACTTCACAGGCACTAGAACGCATGGTTTATGGCGGGAAATATGGTGAGTAGTAATGTTCCTTTTGTTCGTTCATTGACGCGTCTGTTTCTCAGCAATACGCGATGATGCCCAGTCAGACACTGATGACGAGTGGGAAGACTTTAACGAGAAAGATGTAGAAGAGGAAGAGGAGGAGGAGGAGGAGGATGACGAGGAATGCGTCGATGGTGGCAAGACCAGTGATAAGACCAACAAGAATTTGGTCAATTCACATTGTCCTTGCAACCTTCACGGTGGTCATTGGACCGACAAACACAACCGACATCGCAATCATCTCAATGATCTTGTCTACAAACGTCTTGCCCACATTTTCAAACATGCCCCAAGCCTCTCATTGTTCCAAAGTGCCGTCCAAGTCTGTCTAAGCAAACCCGATGCTCGGACTGAGCTTACAACAGCCATGATTGAGCTCGCTCCCATTTCCTCAGAAACCATGGCGGCCAGTCTAGAAATATTCGCATCTCTTGACAATGCTGCCATGATCGTAGAGCTCCTCAACGAACATTCATATCTCCTTCGACCTCGCGATTTCCGCAGTTTTCAATCTGCTGTCGCTGTTCTGGCACGACACCCGGAATATGTCAAACAAGCATTACAGATCATCGAGAAGGAAATGATTTCAACTATTCATGCAATCCGAGCCGCGATGCTTTCTAGCTTCTCTTTATCTGAAGAGCAACGTCACAAAGATGAGCTGGCCAAGATTCTCAAGCTTACCCTTGGATCCAACTCGCGAAATGTTCGTATTGATCGATGGGTCGAGACTGTATCGACACCAACGTCCTCGCCTTTACATCCCGTCGCCTTTGCTGCGATGGTCATGGGATTCCCGACTGCAGAGATGGAAGATGGAGAAGACGCAGAATTGATTAGCATTTTGGCGATGAACCCGAATGATCCACATCTCGAAGATCTTCGGGACGAGTTCCGTCCAAAGTTGAAGGAGCGATTCGAAGGCTGGCTGCATTGCGCTCATTCTATCAAGAGTGGATACTCGGTACTGATAAAATGCTACCTTAAGATGGTCGAAATCATGCCTTATCTTCGAGCTGCAGATGTTACATCCGAGATGCTGTCCAAGTGAGTCGCTACATGTCTGGCTCTCCAACTTGACTTACCGACCGTTGCAGACTGAATGATCGTCCTGGAAAACACTTTCTCTGCGACGCATTGGAGAATCTTGGAGCATTTGCCAAAGGCCAGCGCAAGAAGCTCGCCTTGCACGCCAATAAGAAGAAGCGGGAAGAGAAAAAAGGCTACTGCGATCACCATCACCCCCAGGCGCATCCTGCAGCACTTCCACCCCAAATTTCCTTTCGCCTTGAACGGTCACCAGCCTCAAGACCCTGCGGCTTTCGGCGGCATCGACGACGTTGATTGAGACGTTGATTGAGCTTCTTTCTTTTCCTTGTTATGGTCATTGAAGATCATTTTTCACTCCTTGAACTCAACATTACTGATCATTATACTCGACAATCGACATCTGTACTTTAAATCGAATAGCATATATGTAGTAGCATGGCGAAAACGTCATTTATCATCCTTGTGAATCTCTGATCCAACTTTCCATATTGCTCTGGGCTTGTAGCCTGAAGCCATTCTAACTTGTACGCTTCTATGAAAGAAGGGTCCTAGGGTCGTTGATTTTTCTTCCACTTCCGAGGTTTGGCCTGTAAAAGCATGTCCAGCTGGAGCGCAAGCAAGGTGAAAAGGCGGTACCGGGAGCTGGATTTCCGTACACCCTGGGGATCTTGCCATCTGTATTTCAGAGGTAAAACTTCGAGTATCCACCACCACTTGTTTGATTTGAGTCTGTCGTGAGCTGGTTCAGCTGCATCCATCTTCTCGACCGATACATCGGCAGGACATAGCAGTGCGTCGAGAGCATCCAGATGAAGAGTACACCGCATTCTGAAGCAATAATCTCGCGAACCATCCATCGTAATGGGATATTCGCCAAGTTTTGACTGGTTGTATCAGGGACAGAGCCACCTCCGACATCTAAGATCATATTATTCAGCTTTCGTCTGATTGATTGATTGATCATTCCATACCACAATGGCCTCCAGAGAACCAGACTTCCAGTACATCTGGTGATCCAGACACTTCCTCTGGTTCATTGACAACGACAAAACTATCGTCCGTCTCTTCACTGTAGCGGTGGATCGACAGTCTCCGAAAAACTTGTCGACTTTTCTCTGAGAGCGATGATCTTTTACGAGGACTTGGTGAAGATGGCCTGTGGTACAAGTTTGGACGGAATCTAGTACGGCGCTACGGACGACTGAGGTCAGAAGCGGTAAACCATTCTGGGTACCCGACCTACTTCATCTAGAGCCAGGGCATGTCGAAATGTTTTGATCGCATTATTGGATGAAGTGAATGGTAAGCATTTACCGACGACACCAACACTGCACACGGTATCCCTGTGGAAGCTTAGACGGACTCAAGTCCAAGTCCAACAGTGCGAGGTTGCTTACCAGACTCCCAAAAACTCCACTTTGACGTCCTGACTAAATCTTTCTTTAAAACCTGCAGCCAGGGCATCGTCATCGTGCTTGTACATCTTGAATGCAAATGGAATCTGTTGATGGTTACCCCGCGGTAAAAGCCCAACCGTGTACAGCATCCCAGCCAGTGCAAGAGCTGTATAGGCGCCCCGAGAGAATCCTAACCCACGATATATGAGATTGACGCCAGCTTTGGCATGTGAATGACTGACCAAAAAGGCATATTTTGTCACCCGAACGGTAAGCGTCCATGATGAATCTGTAGGCGTCCATGACATGATGGCTAAGATACCTGGAAGCGTCTTACCATAGTTGGACCACATGATGATATCGGGACACTTACCAGGCCACCGCTTCGTCTAATATTTTCGCGCCCCATTCAAAGATGGGCGCCACGACTCCAGGCTCGAAGAAGGTCCCGATTCCAGGACTGAATAGAATTTCAGCTTCTTTCTCGTCAAAGGGGTCGAGTTTACTTGCCTGGTAATAGCAGAGTTGCTCTTCGAAATTATCCTTCTTCAAAAGGGCAAAGAGTTTGACAACATTTGTGTTCTGTATAATCATCAGTAACGTCCGAGAAGAATGCAACAAGAGACTCACTTTGGCGCTGTATTCATCCATTGTGCCATCGAAGCATAGAACCAGAGTTCGAGGTTTGAGGGCTCGGACGACAGACATGGTATTGGGGTGGAACGAGGATTCGAGAAATGATGAGAGATTTTAAAATAGAGAACAAGACCTTCCAGATATTGATTAGTATGGAGCACCGGAAAATCTAGCCGTGATGCACAGCCAGTTTGCTTCGGGTCTGGTTTCATAGCGGAACAAGCTTTGGTTAGTAAAAGAGAAGCGAGGGCAACACAAGGTCGAATGTCGAAGGGTACAGGCCCTTCACAAAGTCTGTTTTTGCCGAGGATACCAGACAAAAGAATGGCACAGCCCGGCGCTTGTTGTCGGCGCTTGTCTCACGAAGCTGTTCGGCGGCCGCGAGCGAAACCACGAGACGTTGGAGCCTTCAATATCAATCATCCCAAGGTGAGTATCATTCGACGTCCAATCATCGTATAGGGTCAAATCAATAACAATCCTGCTTACTCGTATTAAAGTCCATGAACCGTAAGTATCGTCCTTGTCATTATCATCACTAGTCATCACTGGACATAAACCTCACTTCCAGAGGTCCATGTCGCCTTGGGCTTGTAGGCCAAAGCAGCCGTATCCATCCTGTCCTTTACGCTTGTGTGAAAGTTGGGGTGTGGGTCAAGAATTGCTCTGCCTCGTCCCAAATTAGGCCTACAAAAGGTCATCAATATGCCAGTACATAATGATTAGATCACTCACTTGTAGCTCGACTGCCAGACACCCTTCAGATCCTGCCAGTTATACTTTATCGGCAGAATCTCCAAAACCCACCAGATAGGCAATTCAACGAGAGAATCGTGAATTGGAGCAACCGCGTCTGCTGCGTCCATATCTGCCTCGATAGCAGGTGTGTCATTCGTAGACTTTGGAAGCATCAATGCATCGAGAGGTTCTTGGTTGAAGATAATAGGACAGCCTGAAGCAATGACCTCGCGAACCATCCATCTCAGTGGGATATTTGAAAGGTTTTGGGCTGTATCATCGGGAACTGAACCTCCTCCGACATCTGAAGAAACATTCAGTACATAAAGACTTAGTTAAAGCATATCCATACCGCTATGACAACCGCAGAACCAGACCTCCAGGACGTCAGGTGTGGAATCCGAACTCTTGCTGATACTATTCTTGCCATCAGGGTCGCTGTTTCGGCGACCAGACGTCCAACGGAAAAGGCCGCGACTTTTCGTCGGTGAGGTACCCTTGCTTGTCGAAGATACCTCGGCAGCATTATCCGAATTGGGAGCAGGTCTCTGGTACAAATTGGGACGGAACTTTGTTCGATGCTATAGATAATCAGCATCATGACAATGATCTCGCCCTTCTTCATACCTCATCAAGGGCCAATGCATGTCGGAATGTCTTGATGGCCTCGTTCGACGACGTGAAGGGCAACGACTTTGCCATGACTACACCGACGCTCTGAGAATGTTCAGAAGGTTCCCCGAGGACAAAAGCGGGACCTTTACCGAGACAGTTTCCCTGAGAATGTTCAGAAAGCACCGAGTGACGACGCAACCTTTACTACTTACCAGACTCCCAGAAACTCCACCTTGACGTCCTGGCAAAAGGTTTTCTTGAAGCCAGCGGCAAGGGCTGTGTCATCACGTTGATACATCTTGAACGCAAAGGTGATCTGCTCTTGATTGTCTCGTGGTAAAAGGCCGACTTTGTAGAGCATCCCAGCCAGAGCACGGGCTGTATAAGCTCCGCGAGAGAATCCTGGGTAACAATAAAACAACGTCATCAGAAGGAGTACGATATGACGGACCAAAAAGACATATTTTATCGCCAACGCGATAATTTTCCATAAGGAACCTGTATCCATCCATGACATGCGCGTTGAGATACCTGTACACTCTGGATGAAAACAGGAAAAGATGAAATCATCACTAGAGACTGACCATGCAAATGCCTCGTCCAATATCTTGGCACACCACTCGAAGAATGGTGACACGACTCCAGGGGCGAAGAAAGTACCAATACCAGCCTGTATACCGCGTTAGACAGGTTCAACCAGGGCCAGATTCTTACTTGGTAATAGCAGAGCTGCTCGTCAAAGTCGTCCTTCTTTAAAAGAGAGAAAAAATTGACGACATTCGTGTTCTTCAAAGCACCGTCAGCTGCAACTCTTGATAAAGCAACAGAATGAGACTTGCCTCGGCACTGTACTCGTTAGAGGTTCCATCGAAGCAGAGAACAAGCGTCCGAGCTTTCTTCGTGAATTGTTGAATGTTCGACATGCGGGAAGGAGGCAGTCGACACCGGGAGTAGTTTTACCACAGGCCTGCAGGGAACAGAAGCCCATATCTGGCTGTAACCAGTCGGATGGGGCCGGTTTATGCTGATAGACATACCGGAACATGACGCCCGCGTCGAGGCGCCCTTATTCAATTGGCTCGGTTGAGGAAGGTAACAGCACGTGTTGATCGACATGTCGTTCAAGTCAAAATGACGCACGCTGACGCAAATCGTTTCCTCAGGCGAGCGTCCAAGAATCTCCAAGAATGCTTGGTTCTCTTGTCCTTGTTATATTCTCACTCCATGAGGGAAAATCGTAAAAAGGTAGATTTCAAGACATTCAACCAAGTCAAGCCCATTCCTCAGCCTGAGTCCCGAGTTCGTAGTACGAGTCACTATGAAATGGCACGGCAACCGCAGCAGAGCGCTTCTTTTTCGACCTTTCATGGCAACCGCATGGACAACTCCCCTTCATCGATGTGAAGGTACAGCTGAAAGTCGAGTGTCTGTAAAGAGGTCCACGGCAGCTGAAGACTCTTTAAAAATGGCCACCGGAAGCAGATCTCCATTGGCGTCCACGGGAGGTTCATCGACCCACTCTCTGGCTGACTTGATGGTTACTGCTGTCTTCATTATTGCTCGCTTACCCCAAATGACGCTGAATCGAATTGGCAAAGCTGTGTAATCGATATTGAGAATGACAACAGCGTCGTCCGAAGGCGCTGATCTGGCAGCAAATATCAAGTCGTAGACCATCGGCTGCAGATATTGGTGGTTGGCCTCGATATCCTTGTTGATCAAGTACTTCAGGAAAAGAATCTCGTTGCGATCTGGCAGGAAACAGTTGACCTTGTCTGTGAAACAAAATGGTTGAAGACATATCCAAGACCAGATTATGGGGGCTTACCTTGAACGCAACGTCGAGATTGCATGCAAAAAGGCTTGTGCTGTGGCCAGTGACGCCTCTGCCGACAAATAAGTCGACGAAAAAGCAAAAATATTTTCAAGTACTGGCCTGGCACTCCTTTGAGCAGTAGAATGCGACTTGACAAGCTGAACAGGTTTTCATGGCTCTGGCAGTACGGGCCATGAAATCGCAAGATTCCTTTGGACAATATGAATTTGCGTTCAACTTGAAGGGGATAAGCTTACCTCGCAACACTGCACTATCCTCTGCGCTTTCCATTCAATCTTCAACATATTCTGTGCTTCCGCCAGTGCAACAAAGTGCGACCACAATGGACCCAACATGCTTGTCGACGGAAGCTCTTGGATATTTGCACCATAGCTATCCTGAACCTCGGCAATCGCGTCCAAAGCAGGACCTATAGTCTGCAAATAGACAAGACTTATCGCAAGTCGATGGAAGATCCAAGGAATAAAGTGCTGCGCCTCTTCCCGCTTCTCCATCGTATGGAATTGGACTGGACCAATGAAGAAGAGTGAGAGGATGCCATTGGAAAGGGCCTGCACCATTGTGTCGATATTTCGGCAGTGAAGGAGCGTGCAAGCCAAAACTTGGAAGAATTGAAAGGCATGGTCGTCATAGAGGATGTTCGACTTTGATTTGTTGGCCCACGAAAAGAGTGATCTTCCGTACAGGATCAGCACTTTCAGAACTTCTGCCTCTTCATTCCAGCCGTCTGTTGCGGCCATATTGATGAATTCGTAGAGGAGCTGAAGTTGTCCGGGATCACTGTTTGTAATTTCGATGTTGGGGTCGATAAGCCGCCTCTCAAGGAGTATTGGAGAGACGTCCGAGGGAAGTCCAAAGTCTTCGGCTCTGATTACGGTTGTGACCTGGGCGATGTAGGCCTTCATGGCTCTATGGAAGCCACCAGCAGCTTTGACAAAGCGTCTCTGGTGGTCTGTAACGTCCGTGACGCCATCGAAGAGCAGACGGCGAACCGCAGAGGCGATTGACCAGCCAATGAGGGAGAGACGAGAGACCGATGAAATGAAAGGGTCTGAGAGCTTGTACCGGGTAGAATAAAACTGAGCGAGGTCCTCGACGAGGCTTGGGATAACTAGCATCGCATCGCGAAGAGTAGGACTGGTACTCAATGTCATAATTACTCCGAGACCATTGATGCGAAAATCGCGGTCGGCAATTAAAGCACAGGCGAATACGTTGTGCCATCCAAAGCGAATCCAGTCCCATATCTGCGGCAGAAAAGGGAGAATGGTGGGCGTGAGGCTGTCCAGAAAAAGGCAACCATTTGTTCCGAATGAATCCCAGTGCATGATGCCAAAGCCATTGTACACTCGAGGGAGAATGGTTCCCAGAGAGTCGATTTGGGTTGGAGATTGTTTCGGAAACCAGTGGTTGAGCATCTCGTGAAAGAAAAGCTGGGTTTCTTCAGACACTGGTAGAGGTTGCTCCTGGGTGGGATCAGGAGGTTGACGAGATTCTATGAGCTGAGCGACATATTCGTTCATACGATCTACGACTGCAGAGAGCTGAATCTCAGCGTCGGTCTCTGGTCCAGCCGCTGTGTCGCGGGATGGAGGCATGAAGTTCTGGATGATATATCGCAAAGATTCTGGGCGCAATTGTAAGCACGATAATGGTTAACATGGAACTGAAACGTACCAAATCCAAGACTTGGGGAAGCCACCGGTGGTGAAAATTGGGGAAATGTCGAGTGAGAGCGCGAATTATATGCGCGCAGTATCCATTGTTCTATTGTCCCGCTTTGGCGCAACTGGCTGGCCTTTTTGGGCCAATCGTGGTGAACAATGGGCCATTTCTGCTAGTTTCGATTCAGATACCAGAAAAGAGGACCATAGATTCTCGCTCGCCGATAAAAAAAAAAGCTCTGATGAGGATGTGGTGATGGTGGCGCGATTCAAGATTCGATGTGGCTGTGCTTCAACGAAAACTTGGACCATCAGATTATCAAACACCCCAAATTCAGCTATAGTTCTGACATCGACAGTACAGATCTCTACAGGGAACTATCTATCAGAGAAACAGGGGTACAAGAGAACACGGTGATAGTTCTACTTGTAAATAAAACAGACATGAGATGAATGAATAGATGATATATGAAAGCTCTTAAAGAGCTTGAACAGCGACGAGCACGATAATAGCAACGACGCCGGTGATGAGTTTGTTAAAGCTCAGAGATGCGGCGCCGTTCGAGTCACCAGTGGTGATACCACCAGCGATTCCGTCGGTTCCAATGGTAGAGGTATCAGAGGTAGTATCAGCGCCGGAACCAGCATTAGCATTAGCAATTGCCTGGGTCGGAGTCGGAGTCGCACTCGGAGCGGCCGAAGTCGGCTTGACTGAAGCTGAAGAAGGTTTTGCTGAGGAAGAACTTGGCTTGGCTGAAGACAATGGCTTGACCGAAGATGATGGCTTGACTGAAGACGATGTGGCGTGAGAGGTGGCGATAATCTTTTTGACTGTCGTAGTCGGTGTAGCTTTGGGAGTCGGGGTCGGGGTGGGCTTGGGCGCAGGCTCATCATCGTCGTCACTGCCATCGGCATAAGTCCAGGAGCCATAGAATTCACCGGCACCCGAATCTCCATCGGTGAAGAACTTGAAGAGATCCTTGGTCAAGTCGATATGGCCCCATTCAGCGCAATTTGTTGAGCACTTGAAGAAATTAGTACAACAAGAGACGATGCCAGCAAAGAGACGCACCTCGTCGACACAAGTGGCGACAGTCGACTTTCCGTTGTAGGTGATCTTTAGTTGTTTTCCGCAACAACCTCCACCACCGAATTGCTTTTTGGCGGTCAGATTTAATGCTTTCTAGCAGATGAAAAGTTTGTACTCACAGCGGAATTCATGGCCACAAACTGAAGTCAACGATTACCATAAAGAAGAAGAATAGAAGAAGGAACTTACCCAATCGCTGTCTTTATGATTTTTACCAGTGCAGGCATCACTGAAAATTGCTTGTCAGCCCAAGCCAAGAAAAACAAGTAGGATAGACGTACGGCCCAGTGTCATCGGGGTACTGAACTTTAGTTTCAGCCTACGAGAACAAACGAGTAGAAAGAAATGTGGCGCACCCAAGTCACCGGTACGTTAGTAAAGGTCTCCCTCTTATCAAAGGTAAAGGTATTGTTTGACTGAACGCGCCTCGCAATCGTATTGTGATTGCGAGATTGACGAGCGCTCGCCATTGCGACGGTTGCAGAAAGAAGCACAGCGAAACTGGATGTAGCAAGCATTCTGAATAACGAGTGTGGTTATGGGGTGGTGCCCAAGGTGGTTTATGGGATAGCCCAAAGGTTGATGATGGCAAGAAGACGTGAAAAGTTCTGCGGTCACCCGGGACCCTACTTTTATTTAAATGATTTCAAGTCCGAGATTTCTGTCAAGGTCTCGTCAGGACGGCCGTTGATCATGATGTTGTAAGACAAGAACAAGACATGAACATCGGGAAGAGCTTGTGGCACCCTCGCGAGGTGAGTGAAAAGACTTTCTTCTGCTAAACCTAAAACACATGAGCGAAATTCGTTGAGATTACTTACAGCAAACGGACCATAAATCGACCGATGAGCACGAATTGTGGACCATACCAAAGTTACTTCCTTCCTGAAGCGTAATACCAGTCCGATCCTGCCATAAGCTTGCTAGATGGAACCACGGGTCAACTAGTTTCATGTGGGCGGCCATGGGATATCTGTCCAACAGTAGTAACCACGCTGGCTTGACTGGTTTATGATTCTGCGCCATCAGAAAAGATATCTATCACGCTTTGATCACCTCAAAAGCACAAGAAAAATCATAGCTACCAGCGCAGAGAGCGAAAAGGAGCAAAGCGCTTTGCTCATCTTTACTAGTTAGCATTCAAGATTGTCGCGGTAATCGGCCAAGCCGAACCGACCGGTATTTGCAGTGGCATATTAACCGCGACAGGACGTCCCGGTTTCATCCAATACAATTATGTTGGCCATGGAAGTAACTTGGTTGCGAAATCGGTCTTTTGGCCGACAGAAACAGCATACGACAGCGAGGGCCCTGGTCATCATGCTTATGGTCCCCGGTAAACCTCCACTGTAAACAAACCCAAATTGTTCGCTGCCGAGGTTCGCAGATCACAAAATCACCTGCAGCGCACTCGAATCTTACCCCTTTCCCTCAAAATTGTACCTGCTGAAGGTCCTCGTATGGCGTTACATCCTGGTGCAATTTATTTCTCTAAAAGCCAGAGTTCTCGGGCCATTTTGACCAAAGTTTGAGAATTGTTAGCTAATATGACATCGATTCACGTGAGTGTTTGCCATCAATCGTGGGAGTCAAAACGCGATCACAGTGGCTGTGGGATCGTGCGTGCCATACTGTGCAGCAATATGCGCCCCTAAAAAAAATTTCGCTCACACCTAAATTTCGCTCACCCACTTCAGCACAGCTATCGCTCTCGCAGTTTCAGTACCATCCAAACAACGATGAATGACAAATTCTATCTTAACGGCGCTTCGGTGCTTGCTCGAATCAGCTCCGATTCCGATGGCCGTCGCCAAACGTTCCAAGCAAATGTCGCTCAGGTTGATGCTTCGGGTCACCGCTTCTCAGCTCAAGTGGACCTCCTTTGCTCTTCAAATGCCTCGGGTTTAGTCCTCGGTCAAGATTGGCTGCGAAGGCGTATAGCAACTCCTGCAGGTGAGAGAGGCTCCGACGCCGTCAATCTCTAAATCCCCTTCGTACAGCTCGGTTCACCTGGATGGTCTTCCCGTCGTCGCCGAACTCTTACCACTGCCAACCACATAATCGCGTAATCCGCTGGTCCTGACCTGTGGGGTCAAAACTTCAGCACCATGATTCATTTCCACCCCAAACCCCATGCCCTCGAAACCACAGCCGTCCTACAATTCACATTCCCATTTAATTTTTCAGACAATCGGCCCGCCCCTCCGTCCAGTCCACATCCGGCGCCTCGGAAGGTATGTGCCTTAAACTGGTCCTGCTTTGTTCACTTGCTATGCTGTTCACTTGTGTCGCTCTGATATCTGTTTTGCACCAAGTTCTGAATTTATTTGAATTTACATTGGGGATTCTCGAGTGTCAGTTTATATGAGCTGTCCAAAGAATGGATGAGTCAAGGATCGGCGCTCGGGAGCTCGGTAGCGGGCCCTGCCGCTCGACGGCCTTACAGCTTATTTCCAGCAGTTTCTATGCGTGACCGTTGCATTCTTCGAATTTCTGCACTCAATTTCAACTGCAGTATGATAATGTCTACAGGCCGAAATGCCCTGTTGCTTATAGATATCCCATTAGTTGGATAGAATGGCCGAGTTTTCGGAGCGAGCGTCTCGGCGGCTCCGACGCACATGTATTTTTTACATGCTCGCCAACGCGGCCACCGCTCTCGCTTCTTTTCGCAGAATTCGATTTGCAAACGGAGCTGCTGAAGCCTCTGTCCTCCGAGCCGTATTGGGGTTCCAAGAATACTCTATGCCTGGCGACTGTCCTCGACCCTGCAATCGATAACCTCCAACCTTCTGTACTCGAATCCCTTTCCAGTGCCATCAATGAATATCAATATGACTCCGCAAATGAAGGCTCGATGGTCTCGAAAAACTCCTTCAGCGAACGAATTGACAAAATCGCCCGACTCCAGCAGGTCTTTCGGTTTCGGAAACGCCGGTCAGGAAGATAAATCAAGAAGTTACACAGTACGTCTCCGTTTTCCTATGGCTCTGGCTAGCGTTTTCCCATGAAATGCTTCCATGAATCCCAAAGTCAGGACTCCATCTCTGCGATAATATTCGAATACGAGGCCTCAAAAAAAAGGTCGGCTCATCATCCGTTCAGAAGGAATCAGAATCAGGCAGTCGAATTACTTGAAGGCAGAAGAATACGACATAGTACCGAAGTAACCACGAGGACATGGCTCGAGCACAAGTTCAACAAGAGGAATGTCGCTGAATGTCGTATGAAACTTGAAGGGAACAAGAATTTTTGATTCGACGATCAAGAATGTATACAGGCGGTGCTGCATGGCTCTGAATTTCGTGGTCTGACTATCATTGTGACCAGGAGAGATTTTAATTATGCTTATGGATCTAGAGTAACATAGCGTGTGCAAAAGTGGTTTCTTCGTCCAAATTGATGTCCCACTCGATATCCCGGGAGCACCACTCAAAGGGACACACTACTCGGGGGGACAAGCTCCGTCGGGGCCATGGGTGTCGACGGAGAGACTAGTACTGGTCTCACGATGGCGCGATCTGGAGTGACTTGGATGGGTGTCTCAATTGAGAAGAGGTACAAAAGCTCATGGATTGTTTGTCGATTCAGAGTTGGAAAGCTGCTGACTTGGCTGAGCAGGAATAGTTTGAAACTGGTTGGTGTCGGAAGAGATGGGACGCCCAAAGGTTGACGTGTCGTCGATGAAAGGATCAGACTGGCCGTGAATGGGCGAGAGTTTGAACGACCAAGTTCGATGCCTTCCATCGCAGAGTTTGAAGCAAAATGTTGCTAGGAAGGATAGTGGGATACATAAATCGTCGGTGATGGTAGCGATTTAAGATTCGGTGCTGTGCTCCAACGAAAACTTGGACCAACATCAGATTTATCAAACACCCCCAAATTCAGCTCTAGTTCTGACATCGACAGTACAGATCTCTACAGGGAACTACCTACCAGAGAAAACAGGGTACAAGAGAACACGGTGATAGTTCTACTTGGAAAGAAAACAAACGTGAGATAGTAGGTATATCGTAAAGAGAATGGATAATATGAAAGCTCTTAAAGAGCTTGAACAGCGACGAGCGCAATAGCAGCGACACCGACGATGAGTTTGTTGAAGCTCAGAGATGCAGCGCCGTTAGAGTCACCAGTGGTGATACCACCAGAGATTCCGTCGGTTCCAACGGTAGAGCTATCAGAGGTATCAGCGCCAGCCCCGGCATTAGCAATTGCTTGGGTCGGAGTCAGAATCGGAGTCGCACTCGGAGTGGCCGAAGTTGACTTGACGACTGAAGCTGAAGCTGAAGCTGAAGAAGGTTTTGCTGAGGAAGAACTTGGCTTGACTGAAGACGAAGGCTTGACCGAAGAAGATGTGGCGTGAGAGGTGGCGATAAGCTTTTTGACTGTGGTAGTCGGTGTAACTTTAGGAGTCGCGGTCGTCTTTTGGGTGGTGATGGTCTTTTTCGGAGTCGGAGTAGGGGTCGGGGTCGGGGTGGGCTTGGGCGTAGGCTCATCGTCGTCACTGCCATCGGCATAAGTCCAGGAGCCATAGAATTCACCGATACCCAAATCTCCATCGGTGAAGAACTTGAAGAGATCCTTGGTCAAGTCGATCTGGCCCCATTCAGGGCAACTCGCGCACTTGAAGAAATTAGTACAGCAAGAGACGATAAGCAAAGAGACACACCTCGTCGACACACGTGGCAACAGTCGACTTTCCATTGTAGGTGATCTTTAGTTGTTTTCCACAGCAACCCCCAGCACCGAATTGCTTTTCGGGGGTCAGATTCAATACTTTCGAACAGATGAAAGGTAAAACTCACATCGTAACCCATGGCAACAAACTGAAGTCAACGATTAGCATAAAGGAGAAGAATATGTAGAAGAAGGAAGTTACCCAATCGCTGTCTAGATGGTTTTTACCAGTGCAGGCATCACTGAAAATTACTTGTGAGCCCAAGCAAAGGAAAACAGGTAGGATAGACGTACGGCCCAGTGTCAGTGGGGTACTAAACATCGTTTCAGCATCGTAGAATAAAGCGGGAGAAGCAATGTGGCGCACCCAAGTCATCGGTTTGTTGGCAAAGGTCTCCCTCTTGTCAAAGGTAAAGGTATTGTTTGTCTGGACGCGCTTCGCAATCGCATTGTGATTGCGAGATTGATGAGCGCCCGCCATTGCGACGGTTGCAGAAAGAAGCACAGCGAAACTGGATGTAGCAAGCATTTTGAATAACGAGTGTGGTTATGGGGTGGTGCCCAAGGTGGTTTATGGGATAGCCCAAAGGTTGATGATGGCAAAGGGACGTGAAAAGTGCTGCTGTCACCCGGGACCCTACTTTTATTTAAATGATTTTAAGTCCGGAATTTCCCATCAAGGTCTGGTCAGGCCGACCGTTGATCATGATGTTGTTACGGTGAGACAAGAACATGAACGTCGAGAAGAACTTGTGGCAACCTCGCGAGGTGAGTGAAAAGGCTCTCTTCTGCTATACCTAAAACACATCAGCGAAATTTGTTGAAATTACAACAAACGAACCATGAATCATCCGATGATGCAGCACGGATTCAGTGGACCTACCGAAGTTACTTACTTCCTTCTTTCCTTCCTGAAGCGCAATACCAGCGCGATCCTGCCAGAACTTGCCAAATGGAATAAGGAATCGACCAGATGTTTCATGTGGGCGGGAGAATATGTCCAACAGTAGTAACCACCCTGCTTGACTCGCTTGCGACTCTGCGCCATCAGAAAAGATATCTATCACGCTTTGATTACCTCAAAAGCGCAAGAAAAATCATAGCCGCCAGCGCAGGAAAGCAGTTTACTTACCATTAGCATTAGAGGCTGACTTGGGAGACTACCTTTAGCATCCCAGTTCACAGTAACCCGGCCAAGCCGAATCGACCGATACCTGCAGTGGCATCCTTAATGGGGGAAGAGTTGATCAGGCTAACTCGGGATGTGTCAAGACGGAACGTAACCCTCGGAAATGAGCGGGAAGGCTCGGGGTTGATCGGATTCCACAATACGGGCCGCAGTGACCTAATAGTTGGCAATTCCTTCTAGATTAAATAGACATATACACCAGAGATATAATGCTTCTTGCGGCGCCGCTTCGGTGAGCCGGGCACCGGCAATGTCATCTCCATGGCAAGGACTATCCATTATACTTCAAACATTTCCACCTAGGGCACCTAAAAGCTACCATAACGTAAAACCTTTAAGGTCGGGGGTCTTGTAGATGGGAAAGTGGCCTAAGAGGTCTTATACCACGAGGTAGATGCCACCAAAAGCTCAATGCGTCTATGTAATTCTCCCGATGCTATTCAACAATATTTGCTGTTTCTTGATTTGAGCTCAGTTTCTTTACAGAAATGAATGCCAGCAACATACCTTTGTTCACCAAACCATATAGCAATGACTGACGGATAAAACAGGCAAGCTTAAGGACGTCGAGGAGAATGGCCGTTGAAGCGGGTACCTGTCAAGAGCTGTCAATCAAATCCTCGATTCTCACGTTCTGGCCCCGCACAATGCGCTCATTTAGCTCCTTTTCCCGCTGATTTTGATGCGGTACATATCCGTCTTGACTAAATTAGGTCCTTGATGCGCTACATTCCGCATGCCCGAATCGGGTCTATCCCTTACTTTCTGAGCTTGGTGTTCTGCAGTGCACTGATTGTCGCTAGCAAGGATGGTAATTCTACCCAAGGATAGTAATCGGGATTTTCGCTGCTCAGGGTATCTCATTTTGCGCTCAGATTTCCTTAAAGCGGCGCTGAAAAGCCCTGGAAAGCTCATGCTCAAGTTTCCAGTGAGTTCCATTCTTTCTCTATCGGTTTGTGCGGCTGAATGACCGCAAATTCGCACCACAAGCAGAGGAATCAAAATCTTGCCATCGGGTGGAATACCGCTTTTCCGGCCCATTGCTCCGCGCTGGTACAGGTTTGCATCGCAATGGATTATTCATGGCGCCTAGAGTTGGATCTAACACCTGGAAGACTTGTCACAGTAGCTCAATTTGCGAATTCACAAATCGAGCTTTTTGACAGGCGGGATCGGGAATACCCAAAGCAGATGAAATCCCGCCAGATCGTTCGCTCCTTTGGGACTGTATCATTTAACTAATAGGTGGACCATATCAAATCGTTGCGACTTTGCCTCAGTGCGCACAATACGGAGTTCGGAGTTCGGGCGGCATCATCCTCAACTTCTCTCCTTGCCTACGACTCTCTTTCTCGGTTCTGGGGCTTGCATTACGGCTCAGATATCTCATGATGTGCGCAGTGAGCGAGCCTGAACTGCCAATAGAATAGAGATATTTGATCAATTTAATCTCCCAGCCATATCTCTGCTCTGCCGTTCTAACTCGATGTCCCGCTACCTGACAAAATGCGGATCCCTGAGTACAGACCAGATTCATCCCGATTACATGTCAATATGTTCGCCCCTTCTTCAGTGATTTTAACACAAATTTCTCATCAGTCCTGGGCAATGTATCAATTGTACTAGGAGGACAATTTTAGCAGATTTGCGCCACACATTTGCTGGTATCGGACCATTAGTCGCTCCAATGGGAGGATTAAATGAGTAATCCGCTATTCACTTGGTATTGGTGAAAAGGTTCTTCCATGGGCACATCATTTGGTGTATTGAAACAACCTTCAATGTCACGACTCATCTCAGTCATCGTTCCACGTACTTTACCTCGCAGGAGAATTGTTGTTTCCTGTATTCCGTTGATCGTTACACCTAACCATACGACACTGAGATACTCCACTCGCAGTCTTGAGTCGTGATCACCAGAATATTAGCCGCACATCATCTCAGTAACTAAGATTGCCAATATTTAGTGCTCCAGATGGTTCCACCAATATTGTGGATCATATCCGCTCACTTTCAAGTGTAATTTGCATGCTCGATAACCGTTGAGAGTGAGATAATGACGAACAGGTTTTGCCGCCGTCACATGATCCATGGGAAGGAGCTCGGAGGCAGCTCAAAAAGCTTCCGCAGCTTCACCAATAGGGTTTTTCTGTTAGATATTGGTTGGAGCAGCCACAGATATGGATTTATACTGCCCTGTCTGAAAATCTGAATGCTCACTTTGAAATACAAAAAGTCCGAACAGACACTCAAATGCGCGAGGGTCAACTTGACTTGTATCTGTCAACTACCCCATTTTCATTTTAGTGTTAGACTTTCAACATAGAAAACAACACAGAAGTCATTGTTGAGACATATTCTCGTCTCTTGAAGTGTTGTTTTGATCCTCAGCTCAATTAGAGATGTAAAATGGAGGCAAACCGGCGTTGGTCAAAATGTGGCGCAATGACTGACTATATACAGTGCCGACAGCTCCAGATCAGTAGGGTAACATGACTCAATATGATGAATCATGAACCTTTACACTTCTTTCATTCAGCGGAAGGTGTTAAAAGGATGCAGCTAAATATCTCCATACCATTAGTGAAAATTTCTTATTGAGAGGTCTAAAATGGTGAGGTCTCGTGTTGTAACTGGAAATTATAGCTGATACTAGTTGAATTATGCATTCGAAGTCAACATAATCTTTTGGGGAGCTCCTCGGCGAGAGCTACGACTACGCTGCAGAATGGGGTGATCCTTGGTTCATTCTCCGATGATGGCCAGATGGAAGTGGCCGATATTTCAATGGACGACAAAACTATTCATGATCTTGTTGTGAGAGCATAGATCACCTACAGTGGATCGGCTGACCCGGAGATTCTGTCTGCATGAGTGTATTACACAAACAATCTTCACCTTTTGAGCTTTGATAGCGAGCTGATATGATAATATGCGATATGATGAAAATGTAGCTGAGCACTGCGCGAGATCCCATATGATTTCACAATTGCTTATAATTTTGCGGCGCAATCGCCGGACCACGTTTTGCCGGCATTCATAATTTGGAATGTTATGGAAGTTGACTGACAGATGGCTCTGATCAGTTCATCTTCGACACGGCGACATGAATTCCAAAAAGCGAGAAGACCGGGCGGATCCCGACGTCATCGCGCCCTACTGCCCTTTGTAGCTAATGCCGCCCGATCTCCGTGGTTCACTGGGCTTATAAGTACTTGATACCAAATTTAAAATGGCTCACCCACTGATTGAATAATGTCATGTTATGACAGCGAACGATCCCGCGGCATTTCACCCGTTTTGGGTATCCCCAATTGCCGGCCTTCGAACTAGATTCATCCGAATCCAAGCTACAGTAGCAACCTTTCGCTGTATCTAGCTCGAAAATCAATCAGTAGTCAAATCATGATACACCACTGTACCAGCCGGCACAATAGACCAGAAAAGCGGGATTCCAAAATTTTGGGTTTTGGTCTCGTGGTACATGAATGGGGATGACTCAGGCATGGAGAATGATGGACGAACAGTGGTACTGTACTGACTGCCCTGAGCTTTACAGCCCCGATTTGAGCGAAATTGGAGCGCAAAACCAGGTCCCCCGAACACCGAGAATCCCGATTTAGTATTCTTGGATAGAATTGCCATCACTGCAATGTCAATCAGGGCACTGCGGACCACCGAGCGTCCGAAAGTAAGGGATAGACCCGATTCAGGCATGCGGGATGTAGCGCATCAAGGACCTAATTTAGTCAAGACGGATATGTACCGCATCAAAACCAGCGGGAAAAGGAGTTAAATGAGCGCATTGTGCGGGGCCAGAACGTGAGAATCGAGGATTTGATTGACAGCTCTTGACAGATACCCGCTTCAACGGCCATTCTCCTCGACGTCCTTAAGCTTGCCTGTTTTATCCGTCAGTCATTGCTATATGGTTTGGTGAACAAAGGTATGTTGCTGGCATTCATTTCTGTAAAGAAACTGAGCTCAAATCAAGAAACAGCAAATATTGTTGAATAGCATCGGGAGAATTACATAGACGCATTGAGCTTTTGGTGGCATCTACCTCGCGGTATAAGACCTCTTAGGCCACTTTCCCATCTACAAGACCCCCGACCTTAAAGGTTTTACGTTATGGTAGCTTTTAGGTGCCCTAGGTGAACATTTCAGCTTAGTTTGAAATACTGGATTCCATATGGTGAGCATTTGAAGTTGTCCGCGGGTTGTCTCTCAATACTCGGGTAGCCATGAGTCTCTCTGACATTTTTTATTTGAGTGGCACAAAGTTCCCTGAATGCCGATAAATCAGGGTATGTATTCAAGTACAGGACTTGGATCCATCCTGCTTTCTTCCACCATGGCGGGTACTATGTCACTTGCTGCCCTCTTGAATCCAACTTCCGTTCCTCCTAGACTTAATCCGACTCCGATTCCAATTGCCACATCTCCTGAAGGGCCGTGCTATTTCTCCGAGTCACGTCCATCATCCATTGGCTACAATATCTATGTTAGCAGACAAACGACTCTTATTCGGCTTTATACATTTGACGATGTCAATGCCTATATCGAGTATCCTGAGACCGATGAGACAGGAATCATTGGTTACCTTTTTCGGTGCGATCCAACCAAGTGGCAACTGCCCGAAAAGAGTTTTGCTTATGGCCTCGGGGCACCATCTGGACATAGCAAACGCGGGAAGAGCGTCAAGGTATCTCCACTTATCAATTCGGCCGGGGAGCAAGTAGAATGTCAAGAGAATCATTATACCTGTGAGTCTTTGCCTTGGAATGCGTGTTAATTTGTGTCTGATATAAGGATATCACAGGCCAGGGTGTTAAAGTATGTCCGCAAATGGATCTCGATGACGTCCGAGCGCCACATACAAGCGTGTCACGTCAGGACATCATGGAGAGACTTAGCTCTGACCGAGAAAATCGTCTTCTATATGCATCACCTTCGGCTGATGTCTTCAAGAAGACTCAGGCTCTCATTACTGGGCTACGGCGAACAGGTTGTCGCGCAACTCGTCAAGAGGAGACTCATCGCTCCCACCATGAACAAGCTTGCTTTGAAGAGCTGCAGCAAAGTCTCTCTCAGTTTCGATGTGGGTACCACGATCCAGTGGTCCGCTGTGAAGGAGATTTGTACCTTGACTTTGACGCCGATGAAAAGCCATTTATCGCGTCAGTTCAAGTTCACTCTCGAGACATCATAATGCTAAACCGGCTCAAATAGATGCCAACACTACAATCCCGATTTTAGTCGAGACCATATGATTTACTATCTCAATGAATCGTATGACATAGACTATATTGAGGCAGTCTTTCATGAGGATGAGGACGAAATCAATCGGATTGAAAGTAGTGCCCAGGCGCTCGGATATGGACCGCGAGTCGAGTGTACGACGATCACAAACTCATCATCACAGAGAACATTCTGCCGTATGTTTACCGACTCATTATTCATATGAGGGATGAGCTTACCTTAGTATACAGCGCACGATCATCGAGACGAGGCCACTGGAGTTCTCCAACAACTTCCAATGATACAGCTTGAATGCGGCGTGAAGTTTCGCATTTTCCAGCCATTGGAAGATTATCGAGCCCAGTGCCCTTACATTCTGGTCACTATCAAAGGAGCACATTTTCATCCTGTTCCTTTACCACTCAAAACACCGCCAAAGGTCAGAGATATTGTGCTTGATCTCATTGATCAAACGGGGACGGACCTACCGGATCTCACAGCCCGACGCTTTCTTCGACATCCTCTTGTTCGGGGATATCTCCAGAAAAATCTTCCCATCACGGTCAACTCTCGAGCTCCTGTTCTCCATGATCTTCATCCTTCGCTGGCAAACCGTGCTCACCTCTTTTCTTATATCAAGGCGGCATCGAGGCGAAAGTTTCCTTATGGAACTGGATGGGAAGGTGCTCCGAAACATCCTCGAAAATTATTGTGCTAACTCGAGTCAGGTGCAAAATATCTTCAAGCCGAACATGCCAAATTATTGCCTCCTAGTGCTCAATATATTCGACGAATTATTGAGGTCAAGGCTGCTGCAGTAAGATCTCATCCAGACGATCAGGAGAAACAGAAGGATCGCCAGAGGGACTTGCGGATACTGGTCTGCATGTTCCCGGAGGCCAGTCACCGCCTTCTCAAGGCCCAATATCTTCAAGGGGATGTTTCTTTCAAACGTGTGGATGGATACAACGAATTTGAGCTCGCATCCCTTGACCGTGATGCCAATACCGGTCAATCACTTTCGCTATCTGAGCTGAGACTGTCTGACCTGTTTATAAGGCCTCGTCTTCTCCCGAGTGTTCATAACTCGTGAGACTGCATATTCTCATCAGCTGGTCTTCAAAGCCATCCACGAAATCGTCCGAGAGGATACCGGCCGTGAGCTTCGCTGGCGCCATTTACATGCAACATCACTGGATGACTTTGACGGGTATATTCTTCAGTTCACCGCCGACCAGCATGGAGGTCAAGCGAAAGGTGTGTTCCACTATCTCTTCGGGTTGATGATTTACGCTCAAATTTCAAGGGCTTGGTCTCTACCTTCAGGAACTAGCACAAAAAATTGCTCGATATGACCTACACCAGCCAGAGAGACTTCTTTCATCATTGACCCCATATGATCATCTCCACCGCCTCTTTCGTCTCTGTCGAGTTCATGTATACCGGAACATACGAGAAACCAAAGCTGTTTCTGACACAATTCGCAATCTAATGCGCAGTTTAATGTGCGTCAACCATCCAGCGTGGAATGAGACTTTGAAGGAGATTGCGGTGGACGGAAAAGTTGGTCATGGTATGTTCTCTTCAGTTTCAAGGTCTAGCATTTCGTTGAACAATGCTCTAGACTGGATAAATAACAAGATTAACAGCAAGTTTGCCCTTCAAGGCATGTGCTGGGAGAAAAGTTATATTCCCTTGAGCGTCTGGAAAGCTGGTGATTCCATGAGTAACCTCATTGAAAGCGTCCACTTTGATGCCAATACTGAAGGGAAAGGCTGTTCTCTCATTGGTGGTATTGAGAAGGGACATGTGTTAGACTCTCTAAAGCTCAGTACCCTCAAGACTTTTGAGAGTCATGGGGTTCGACCGTCATACAAGTCTGGCCACATTTCGGAGAATGCCGAGCGCGGTATCAAGCGGAGATGTATGTGTTCGGTTTCTTCATTTCTGGTGTTCACAATTGAATTTCCACATATAGACCTAGATCGTCATCGCTACCTTGAATCACAAGATCGGGCACTCGAGAATCATCAGGCCAAGGTCGAGTCTGCAGCAAAAGTTCTTGCCGCTGCTGAACAGTTACTCTTGGTCGGCCGGGACACATTAGCTGCAGTCCATCCAGGGCAAGGAGCGCAGTACCAACATGCTGCAGCTGCTGTCAATGATCTCCAAACTCGTTACACCAAAGCATCGGAGTGGTATGAAGCGTTGGTCGAGTCGGGAAAGCAAATGGCAACCGGGACGGGGTATTTGAATTACGCATAGTCGATACTTCAGTAATACATATATTTTTACCTTTTATGTTTATAGAATGGGCCTCGATATTACGACCAGGACAGCAGCTTCAGATACAAGATCCAGCCTTCGGTCTGTTTGTCCAAAATGAGCCCAGGCTTGAAGAAATCTGTAATATATTGATCAAATAAGTGCCGAAAGCAGATGTCAAATAATTTGTCGGTCGCCCAAGTTCGGCGGAGGTCAAGTATGGCGCCGACTTTCTTGGTCACCGACACAACACCTCAAGCTCAAGACAGACCAAAATGGTGCAAAAAAATATTTTGTAACTTATTCAGTCAAGTACCGAAGGCTACATTTTTGGTTACATTTTTGAATACAATATTTTTCAACATAGCTAAGCTGAGTCGAAGCCGCTAGAGTCGCTCTCAGGACGATCAGAGAACTGACGTTCACCAGGATCATTGCACTCTCCATCAGCATTGCAGTGAGCAGCATGTCCAACAAATGTATGAACAAGGCAGCATCGGTCGCAGTATTGCCATCCGGTCGATATGAGAGCCCATGCGTCCTGGGTCAAGCCTGCTCGAGAGTGCCAGCTGAACCAAGCCAGGCCCAAAGCGCTGTTGGCTAAGAAGTCGACGGGGCGCGGCAGGTAACCCACAGGATAGGTGCGAAGCTTGAAGTCCTGTGATCGCAGCTCCTGGATCATCCTGCTCAAGTCGGGAACTAGAAAGATATTGAATGATCAATCAGTTAATAAGAAAGACAGACAAACGTACTAGACGCACTATAATATCCATCGGGGGTATTTCCGCAGAAATGAAGGTTGTCGTCATCCAGCTTGAAGCTATGCGCCTTAAACCCTAGCGGAGAAAAGGCACATTCACATATCGGACAGGTAACCTGGAACTGTAGGAGTAGCTTGAGAACCTCCGAACGGACACCAACGGTCGAATTGAGGTGGGCAAGAATGACACCGACTGGATCAGAATAAAGCGCCGCGATATCAGCATGCTTGGGAAGCACCACATCAGGCATTTGTGGATGATATCGCTGGAGCGCGACATGGGTCGATGTGAGTGTCTCGGTGTCAAAGGCTGGATGAACATGAGGTTGCTCTAAAATTGCAGGATTAGATTAATGGTATTGTGAATGAACATGTGAATGAACTTACGGAGGTAGACCTTGTCTTTGTAGGAATCAAAAACCGAATCAATCATTGCCTTGTCTATGAATTCGTCTGTCAGAGTCATCCGACAGAAGATAAAGACCAACATACCGATTTGTTGACGCTCGATGGCTTCCTCTCTCGTATAGAGGCTTTGATGCTTTGGAACCTTGTCTCCCGACGTCAAAGCATTAGAGGCGCGTGGGTCAGGAAATGCAATATGGTGGACATCTCCTCCGCCAAAGAATGAGCTGGCGCTCGAGACAGAGACGCTCGACTGACTAGACGACGGTGAGGTCTCATCAGAACCTCGATATGCTGTGGCACCATCTTAGTGCGAAACTCTAACGAAACTGGAAATGGAAACATACCTGGTCTTCGAGATGCCGCCAATGCGGTCTGGAGATTCTGCTCATCGAGTTCATCCTCTGAAAGTTGTGCCAATTAGACAGACAATTCAGAGATCATGATACAAGAGACATACCGGAGGGCTCTTCGAAGTCGTCTTGGGCCGTCACCTTCGGACGATTGAGACTGGGAATCATGGCTATTGGAAAGAATCAGTTTAGAATTGCAGAGGAGACCACAAATCATACAGATAAAATCGCATTGGTGACTGGTGGCTTGGAGAAACCCGGTCACCGATTTGTCCGGGTCGTTGCGGGTCTTGCGAAAAACTTTCATGACGGTGGTATCGAGAGCGATGTTGGGGTCGGCTGCATGACCACAATGGGGGGTTTCGACGAAACCTTGATCAATGGCAGCCTGAAGATTCTCGACTCCGTGCTGTTTTCTGGTAAAACATGAGCTCGACTGAATCAGAGCAGAAAGAAAAATGGAGACTTGCCGGTTGAAGATGACATAGGATTGGGAAAGTCTGTCATAATGAGACAGTTTTCCTTCGTTATTGAAAGCCTCGACCTCGACCTTCAAGGCGCCCAATTCTCTCCAAGTCAACTGGGTACGAAGTCGGGGAAGGACCGGGGTCATAGAGGGACGATGAGCTGAGCGAGCGGCTGCGTACGATTGAGGATGGCGGTAGTGAAGACCCTTCAACGGAAGGCTCTGGCTGCGATGAGGACCCATGGCGGTTGACTTTTTGCTATCCGAAGTCCATGGCCTTTATATCCCTAGTCGGCCATGATTGAGAGAGGAAATGTCAAGGAAAAAGTTGCTCACCCTCGTCTCCAAGGTACGTATGAGGATCCCATTACCTCAAAGCTTCTTGTTGGGCGCTAGCGAAGAACTTGCTCGTCGGTGAGCATAACGGCCGTGGTCGGAAGAGAGAAAAAATAAAATCGTGGGTACGTAGCACAATATTTGTAAATAACAACTCAGCTGACTTTCCGCAACTACCCGTACCGACGGCTCCGACAATTCCCGCCGGCCCCTGGGCCAACCTTACCCTTGTCGGCGCCACCCGCTCCTTCCGAGTTAGCCTCATCGACTCTGGCCCCCATCCTTAATCGCGACGAGAACTGCCCTGGTCTGTCCAGGCTAGCCTAAAACCAATCCCTGATACGGTGTGACGCCAATGATACGAGGGAATTGTCAATTGAGGTCAAAAGAGATTAATATTCAACAAGGCAATATATCACATGTTTCTTTTGATGGACCAATCGGGTGCTAACATGCGTTAACGCTTGTAACACTATTGATTTGATTGGCTGGATACATGTGATATATTCCCTTTTTGGGAAATTCATTCTTTATTTCTCTGAACCTACGTCCGTCTTTCCATTACCATCCTATCGGGGAATGGTTTTAGGAGCCTGTGGTCTGTCCCGGTTTCATCCAATACCATTCTGTTGACCACGGAAGTAACTTGGTTGCGAAAGCGGTCGTTTGGCCGACAGAAACAGTGGCTCATCATAGGGAACATGCAGAGGCCGACGTTGACTCATTAACCAGGATTGATCCACTGTATCGTCTGGATGTCGCAAGGCCTCCGTTGTGCTTTTCATTGCTGGTTGTTTTGGAACAAGATGCTGGCATGAGTGATGTACAGTAACTATTTACATCCTTGCCAACACCCGCCAGACTGCTCTCGCTTCTGCTCACGGAATTCGACTCGCAAACGGAGCTGCTGAAGCCTCTGTCCTTCGAGGTGTATCTGGGGCTCCAAGAATATGAGCTGGCGACTGTCCTCGGCCCTGCAATTGATGACCTTTTTGAAGTTTCTGTACTCGGATCCCTCCCTTTCCAGTGACATCGATGAACCTGACTCTGCAAATGAAGGCTCGATGGTCTCGAAAAACTATTTCAGCGAACGAATTGACAGAATCGCCCGACTCCAGGCAGGTCTTTTGGTTTCGGAAACGCCATAGCTGGAAAGGACCCATGGTCTGGAGGATAAATCAAGAAGCTAGTACGTCTCCGTTTCCTATGGGTATGGCTAGGAGAGACTACCGTTTTCCCATAAAGTGCTCCCATGAACCCGGAAAGTGAGGACTCTATCTCTGCGGTAATACTCGACTAGTACGTCTCAAAAAAAAAGGTCGGTTCATCGTTGTCGTACAGAAGGAATCAGACAGTCGAATTACTTGAAGGCAGAAGAATACGACATACCGAAGCAACCACAGGGACACGGCTCGCGCACCATATGGAGCAGAAGTTCAACAATAGACATGTCGTATGGAGGGAAACAAGAATCTTTGATTCGGCGATCAAGAATGTATACAGACGGTGCTGCGTGGCTCTGGATTTTGTGGCCTGACTATCATTGTGACTAGGAGAGATATTAATTAATTATGCTTATGGATCTAGAGTACCATGGCGTCTGCAAAACTGGTTTCTTCGTCCAAATCGATGTCCCATTCGATATCCTGGAAACACCATTCGAGGAGACAAGGCTCCGTCAAAGCCATGAGCGTCGACGGAGTGACTGGTCTCGCAATTGCGCCATCTGGAGTGACTTGGATCGGCGTCTCGGTTGGGAAGAGGTGCAAAAGCTTTGGAGATAATGATGGATTGTTTGTCGATTCAGAGTTGGAAAGCTGCTGTCCTGATTGAGCAGGAATGGGTTGAAACTGGTTGGTATATGTCGTGTCGGAAGAGATGGGACGCCCAAAGTCGGACGTGTTGTCGATGAAAGGATCAGACTCGGCCATGAATAGGCGAGAATTTGAACCACCAAGTTCGATGCCTTCCATGGCAGAATTCGAAGCAAAATCTTGCTGGGAAGGATATTGGGATTTCTAAACAGGAAAATGAGGTCTCGACTTGGCAACCAATAAATAGATAGACCATGAAAGAGTTCAAGTTGTTTTGTGGTTGATTATTGTAGCCCGACGATGTTCCTGCATCTAATGCGTGTCAGACGCGAGAAAAGACGGTTAAAAAAGGAACACACCACTTTTGAATGGATAAGTCTCCCTTTTCATCAAAGAAATGGACATTGGCTGGGACACTGGCGATGGTTGAATTCCCCAGTGGTTTTGAGCAGAACCAGGCAACTGTTGTGTATCGACGCGTCGTGGATGCCAGTCAGACCTGGCATGGACTGTTTTGGAATCTCCACCAAAGGTCTGTGCATCGAAAATATTCCTGACAAAGTTCTGGCTCGTCCCAACGGTGCCTTGGCCTGACCAACCGGTTCGCCCGGGACCAGACAGTTGTGGAGATGGTAATGCTGCTTGAACAGGGAAATTGTAAGGCCAAGTGGAGCCCATTGGAGGATGTGGATTGTGAAAGATTGTCAAGCTCGAGGGATGAGACCGAAAATGAAAGCTTAAAATAATATCTTGGGGCCAAATCGGGACATGTCACACAGTGAGTGACGGCCTGGAATCGAGCGGGAATTTCCGGGGAATCGAGCGTCGACATTTCATGGACCTTGATTGGACCTTGATTGGAAGAAACTTCTCGTTGTATTAATATTTGCTAAATGGCAGTCAAGTTATGGTATTTAACACGCCAGACTTGATTTCAATCAACGGCGGCGGCGACCATTAGGAGGCGAGACGACATAGATGGCGTCGAAATAATATTCTCCTGCCGAGACACTATCGTATTGAGCCTATGCTCAGATCAGTAAATGTCAGCTTTGATAGTTGACAGGACTCACAGCATTCAGTCCGAAGCTTCCTTCTGGAACAACATCGACGACAATGGAAATATAGGACACCGAGCTGTCTGCTTTGTTAAGCCAGAAGACGAATGAGCCGCATTCGACATCAGCCTATGAGAATATTAGAATTATTTCTTCTTGAAGAGAATATTGACGAACCTGGGCGACAGCAGCATAGTTGCCACTGGCGATAGCAGCTTGGGCTTTCGCGACGAGCTTGGGGTCAATGTTGGCTCCCAGACAGTAGGGCTTCGAGTCGGGGTCAGTTCAACTAACGGTGAAGACTGATGTTGCATACAGAGGCTCCGACAGCAAATGAAGTAGCAGTAGCAGAAACCTGAACGGCTGCAGCACCAGTGACAGCGAGACCAACAGCGAACAAGGTGGCGAAGAACTTCATGATCAAGAAAGAGGGATGAGAGAGAGAGAGTGGGAAGAAACCTGAGGTCTCTGGTGATTTTAAATAGGGCGATAACCATCACATACCGTCCGTCAGCAAAACCATGCTGGTGGGCAAGAC
Organism: Mycena floridula; assembly: GCA_029320655.1. Lineage (NCBI taxonomy): Eukaryota > Fungi > Basidiomycota > Agaricomycetes > Agaricales > Mycenaceae > Mycena > Mycena floridula. The sequence continues at coordinate 5,267,842 of JARIHS010000001.1, forward strand.
CCTGCTGGTGAAATGACCTTCGAATTGACGTCATTGTTTTCAGGATGAGATTCTATTCAGAATCTACTCACCTGTCTACGAGACCCAATCAAACTTCCAAGGCGGTGTTGAATTGGATGAATAATATTATCCTGGCATATGCCTGAACAGAGCTGAACACTAGCTGAACAAGGTAGCGAGTCGGTGAAGAACATCAAGAAAAATGATGCCAATCAAAAATCGATGCCGCCACTGGTGCCTAACTGTAGGAGATTGCTACGAAGGTGACGGCACATCAAACTGCTATTTCAGTGTTCAAGCGTTGGTCTCTTTAACACGGAGCTCACCTTCCGCCGATGTTCTACCTCGAACTTGGCGGAGGCGGAAGGTGAATTCCCTAGAGTAAAGTCTGGGGGTCTCTGCTGTGGGACCGAGCCGTGTAACTCTACCTTATCTACCTGTTTCATCCCTGGGAAAGATAGACCGCCGATCTAGGCTCAAGGCTATACGTCCGCGGAGTGTCCGTGGCCATTGTTACTCTTTCTTTTTGGTACTATACGCGCAACTTGAGATTCGTTGATAAAAACATGAATAGATGGGGCGACTAGAAGGTTGAAATCACAGACGACAGTGAAGATCGGCGTCCCACTTTTCCGAACCTACGCCTTCTGCAACAAGCTAAGAGGAAATATCGTCAGCTTCGATGGAGTGAAAAACAGACGCCACGAACAAATAGATCATAAGGATCGACACGGCGTTTGATTGCCGCTAGTCTGGGATAATGGGAGCCGAAGAAAGTAAGTTGAGGATTTGTTTCGTAAAGTGATGCCTGAATGAAAAGGTCAATAAGACATTGCAATAGGATATCCTTGCTCTAGAGACCTCGTTAAAATAGGCACCAGCTCCAGGGTCCAAGGCTTCGAGTTGACTCAGACCAGCCTTCAGAGCACCCTCGACAGCGGCTATTTCAGCAGCAGGCGCACCTTCTTCCCAGCCGGCACCAACGACAAGATGAGCTGCTGCTTTACGCCAAGCAGGGTTCAGTGCAGCCGAGTCTGGGTCGATTTCCGAGGCGACACCGCCACAGACAAGACTAAAGAAAAAACTTAAGCTTGAGAATGGATAGAAATTAGCGACTTACTGCCAAAGAACGGTAGTCCCAGCTCCGATGACAAGATCAGCGACTTCGCTCGCTTTGGTCTCCACTGTTTCGCGAGATAAAAGTCGTGATATAAGCTCGGCGTTGGTACCGACTTGTGCCCCGCTGGTGAAAAATTCTTGGTACCAGGTGTAAAATGAATCGAAAGGAAGTGTTAAAGCTGTGGTGACTTCTGATACGTTTTTGGCATAGTTGAAGAAGGGTGTAATGGTGTCGGTGGCATTGGCAAGCGAGATATTGGGTGCTACATAGAAAAAGAAGAAGCTGTCTGCAGTGAAAAAGCCGTAACCGCCCCAATGAGCGTCTGCCAGACTAGGGTTAAGCAGAATGAACTTGGTATAGAGATCCTTGGCCACTTCTGGATTCGGGAGCGTCGCATTGAAGAAGATTCCAGTCAAGGGGGTCGAAGGATGACTCTTGTAGGTCACTGAAGCCAAAACAGCGAATGTTCCACCTCCTCCACCGCGCAAGGCCCAGAAAAGATCCGAGTTGGTATGAGAATTCACGATGAGGCTCTGTCCCGATGCAGTGACCACATTGAACTGGATGGCATTGTCGACACCTGGTTCAAAATTCGTCAGCCAAGTGATAATGATGACGAAATCGATTATACCAAGTCCATGTTGCGGAGAAAAAGCGCTGTGACCTCCACCTTGAATCCAGCCACCAGCTGCTCCGACAGAACCACCAGCAGCGAGACCGCCGACAAGGAATCGACCATGGGTCTGTATCGCGTCGTAAGCTTCATGCCATTGAACGCCAGCACCAAGGGTGATTCCTGCATTACAATGTCAGTCCAGCTATGGCAAGTTGAAACGGAATACAGACCATAGTACTTTTCGCTAGCAGGAGCACCTTTTGGAACAAAGGCTTCGTTGTAGGTGATCGTTTTCATATTATGGGTCCAAAGCAAAAGCGAGCCCTTGGCCGCACTTCGTCCGAGATAATCATGCCTGTTTCGCGTTCGTTAGACAAAGGTTTGATGAAAGAATAGAAACATACCCAGTGCTCTTCACCACTAATCGAAGGTTATGTTTCGCAGCAAATTTCACCGTCGCCTGGATATCTTGGACGGATCTGGCGTCCACCCCAATAGGAGACACTCTTCCTTGCTCGCAGGGTACTCCCAGACTTGTATCAAGGTAGCAAGCGCTGATGGTGCCATTAGGATAAATAAAGGTCTCGAAATTGATGTTCTGCATCGAGCCTGGTTGTCCAGAACGAAAATTCCCGTCTTGCGTACCAGAGATCACAGCTGAACAGTTTCCGCTCGGAGCTGAAGCAGGATAGCAAGCTGCTTCTGGCGGCGTCGGATGGATAAGTGGCTGGGAAAGCTGAGAAGCAAGCTTCGCAAACTCGGAATCGCTTGGCCAGCATGGATCTCCATAGAGACATTTACAAGCTGGGCTCGCTGAGATGAGCGAACTCAGCAAGAGAGGTGACAGCGAGAAAATCTTCATGGCTGCTTTGAATTTCGTATTACTGGACGTAGCGCGCTCAATATATAGTGGAGCTGGGTCGGTGATTGATTGTTATCATTCCGATCTTGAAAAGACAGTGCCACCACTGGGATCGGATGCATTTGGCCCAAGAGCTAGCTGCCCAGAAAATTGATAAAGATTCGACATCGCGTATCCACAAAGCTGTTAAAACCTGAGAAGAGAGAATATTGCTATTAAGTATTCGATCCATTCCACTGCAAAGCGCAGCAACTCACCGACTGCGTCAACTCGGACAGACCTTCTGGCCAAAGACTGCGGCCTAGGGTAGAAGCTGTATGACTAGTGAGGCTCAGTAATTCCGAACAGTTTATTCAGGGCTAACAGAGTGACCAAATGCTTGACATGTTTGGATCAACTGCGCTCCATAAATTTGCGAAGTAAAACAAACGATATCATGCTTACCATGGTCGTATGCAGGCAATTTTCCAAATCAGTTCAGCAAACATTTCTTCTGGATTCCGGCTTCAGCCTTCCGAGGATAATTGGCCGCTGGCAAGTAACGTAAGGCAAGGAATTTTGAATCTCTTGGACTCCCAATACCCTTGCCGCATAAAAATCGACTGCGGATGTCTTATCGACCGTTCGACGCGTTGCAATTTGCGGCAGAGACAAGGCTAATAGATCACGTGGAAGACAGGAAGACTTCGACCCTGCTGTGACCAATCATTTCGCGCTTTGGAGCTTTTATGGCTCCAACGACGCTCAGCCTCAAGCAGCGGCTTGCAGCTCTTTCAGCCAATTCATCAGCCCCTTCTTCTCCGACTTTTTCATCTTCTCCAACGAGCCCGAAGCGGACCAAGACTTTCAATTTTGCTCCGCCATGGGGTAAAAAGACTGCTGAGACTTTACAGCACAATGGCGAACCATCTTCGGATGGCAGGGACATGACTCAGGAGGCTATGGCGAAGATGATTTTCCAGGCTGGAGTTGATTTTGAGTGAGTAAAGCGGAATTGTTTGATTGGCTAGGGCTGACCATGAGGAATCGCAGAACACGACCAATGTGCGTTTACTGAGAGGCAGGGATAAACTTATTCATTCCCCAAAGGGTCGTTGTCAATGCTTCGGCATTGCCGGATCCACGAGAGGTCAACTACGACTTGCTGCTCTAGTGAGTTTCTCCGTCCAAAGACCCCTGACATCAATCTCACCTTGAGACCTTCAGCCGCATACTGTCGTATCTGAATCTCTATGGTCCGTGAAATCCCTCACAATTCCACCATTTCTGACGCTCCGGACAGTCGAATCTGACTATACTGTGGTATTCTTCGCTGCTGGTGGAAGGAATACACCTGGTTGGAATTGGGTATGGAAGGCATATCGGAGTCTTAGTCGAAAGTATCGGAAGAATCTCAAACGATTGGTGAGTCCCCAATTTGACTCTAATATACAGGGTCTTGACCGAATCCGACAGTTTGTTGTCCACTCTTCCTTTTTCACCAAAAGTTTGTCCATCTTCCGCGACAGTCACTCGTTGAGCTGACTGTGCTCGATTTCCAGTGCTCTTCTCCCTCGCTGGTGCCATCATTAGTCCCAAATTCTTCCGGAAAATCGCCTACATGAACACGCTTTCTGAGCTCGCGTGTTACATCCCATTAACCCAAATTGACATTCCACCTGCTGTATACCAGTAAGCCTTTTATCCTTGCTATCATATTCTCGCTGAGTTTCCCAGGGAAAACCTCAAGCATGAGAAAAAGATTACACTTCCTGTTGTCACAGTGGCCAGCACCTTTGGCGTGCCTTTAGAAGATTTGATGGGATTCGATGGTGAAAAGGGTGGAATACCAAGAGTCGTGAAGGATGCGATTCAATTCCTACGAGACACAGGAATGGAGGAAGAAGGGCTTTTCAGGCGGTCGCCCAATTCTGGTCTACTACGGGCTGCACAAGACGCTTATGATCGAGGTCCGTTTCTCATACATCATCTTCCATCGTCTCTCACGCCAGTTCAGGAAACGTCGTTTCATTAGAGACCTTTGCCGACCCTCATCTTGCCGCTGTACTGCTGAAGAAGTATCTCCGTGACCTTCCGGAGCCCATATTTCCTGAGAGCATGTATACCGTCATACGGAAATGCCCTGCGCCATCGAGCGACCCAACCGACATGTCCAGTCTCAGCTACATACGAGATGTCTTGCTGGTTGAACTGCCACCTTGCGCGTATATCTTGATGAACCATATCCTTCGTCAGTCCCTCTTGCTTGTTTTTGTGTCTTTTTCTGACTGTGCAATAGATCTCATGCATGAGGTTTCTCTTCGCTCTGCGACGAATCGCATGGATGCTCACAATTTGGCTCTTGTTCTGGCTCCCAACTTGGTCAAGAGTTCGAGTCCAGTCAGAGATGTAATGATGTGTGCCATTCCCGGTGGACCTACCCTTTACGAATCAAAGACCCCGACGTCTCAGGTCAATGCTCCAGCTCTATCCGAGAGCAAAACGACCGTCGGTATGGTCATCAAACTCTGCATCCAGCGGTACTACGAAATCTTTGACGAAGTCCGAGATCGTGGAGAAGCGGTGCCTCCACAACGGTCTGCTCTCGCTGCTTCTTCTTCTTCTTCCACACCCAGCTCAGCTTCAGTGAGCCCAAAGCGACAAAGCATTGGGCTACATGACGATGATGAAGATATCGACGATGCTATGCTGGTTATGCCTATCGGTCCCAGTCAGCATCAGCGACAGAATGAAGCCGACGTTTCTGGCTCTCCCAGACCACCCAGCGCCTGGGCTGGTAATGCTGGATCGACTTCGACTTTCAAGCCCCGACATCGCAACACGCTGTCCAATACATCGTCTGGCTTGGCCCGGTCCATGTTTACAGTCGGTGCTGACAGCAATGCTTCCACTGGCTATCAATATTCTGTCTCCAACAAAGCTCGCTCCACAATCAGTATCGAGAAAGGAAGCGGGACTGTAACTGGCAGAAAGGGATCCATCTCGGTCGGACGAGGCACTAATCGTAAGTCGGTTGGTGCTGGCGTCGAAGCCATCAGCATTACGGCCGAAGGCTTCTTCAGTGCTCCCAGTGGAGATGCAAAACCGGTAGCCTCATCGACAGATGCGTCCTGAGGCTTTGTAACATATTTCGTCCTAGTATTTATTTAGGATACTGTATACCCTACCGTGCTAGCTTTACTGTACTATATTACCTTAACATCTCTGGGAATGATATGAACTCGAACAGTGGTCCAAACTGCAGTTTCTATTTCGCTCTCCTTGAACTTCCCGTAGTTTCCGTAAACGGCGCCCGAAGGCTGTGCTGTCAATCTTGTTATAACGGTCACGAAGGAGTTTCACAATGACCTGTCCACAACCACCACCTTATGCCTTCCTTTACTCCAGGTAAAGGCTTTCTTGCGTGAGCGAGACTGATTCGCGAGACTGATTCGATTCCAGATGCCCAATTAGACCTGCTTTTCGACCCTAGCCTTATCTCGCTGGACGTGAAAAAGCTACTTCCAGATGACCTCCATGTACGCTGTTATTGCTTCGATTTAGACGACAGCTCAAGCCTTTCCTGTTCAGATTCGCCCTTTAGCCTCGACGGACCACTCTCGTGGTCATTTATCTGTGCTCTCTGTCCTTACTGTCGCGACAGACCTAGGAGCCGAAGCTTGGAAGGCTCAGTTTGACGCTATGCGCGAGACTCCACGAACCTACTATCAAATCGTCATTGTCTCCAAGGCGAATGACACCATTGTCGGTGCCGGGTGCGTCTTCATTGAAAGGAAATTCCTTCGAGGGCTTGGTAGCGTCGGGCATATAGAGGACATTGCTGTCGACAAGAGCCAGCAGGGCAAGAAGCTCGGATTGAGAATAATCCAGACCTTAACCCATATCAGCGAGAACAGCGGGTGCTACAAGACTATTCTCAACTGCAGCGACGATAACATTCGTGAGCGCTCATTATTATTTCTTCCTTGTTCTGTTCTAAAGGGATTTCTTCAGCTTTCTACCAGAAATGCGGATTCGAGCGCAAGGAAAATGAGATGGTGCGTTTCTTCTCACTGTCTTGCGCGACTCAGTACTGAAACAGTTTCAAGGCCAAATATGCTCCTCAGAGATCTTCTCCTCCGCCTCGGCTCTAATACGGACTTCTTGTAATGAAACAGACTTTGAATATTTAGTACCAGTTTGAACTTAAGGCGCCCATAATTTAATCCAAGTTACATAGTAGATAAGATAACGCGTTTGACGCGGCACGCTTTTGAATTTTTTTTGAAAAATTCATGGCCTTTCGCCTCGGCCTTCAACTATTCCTTCAGCCGCCTAAAAGAAGATGGACCGGGGCCATTGCTGTAGGCTTCGCTGCGGCAACCTGGGGATCGATGAATTCGCGTCACTTGACCATTCGACAGTTCAGTGACAAGATTAACTTTTTCCGTGCTTCTTCCCCCACCATGGCTTTGACTCCGCCTCAGGCAGCTCCAGCGTGGACTCATTCGGCATCTGAAATTCTAAAAACAACCAAGGATCTCATCGAAAGCAATCGCAAAGTCCAGGACAAAATCGCCGCATTGGCTCCCGGCGATTGCAACTATGAATCAGTAAGTGCTGGACCTATTTTTCTTTCACTACCTCAACCAAATATTACAGGTTTTTGTAAGAATTCTTCCAATACGTCCCTTGTCGCCTGAATTGACGTTGGAACCAGCTAGCTCTGGCAGAGGCTGACACCCATTTTGATGCCGTTTCCGAGCCTCTTGCTTTTTACCAGAATGTTTCCCCTTCCAAGGAGCTCCGTGATGCATCTACCGACGCTGAATCTCTAGTTCGGGACTTTGGGGTCGAAAGCTCGATGAGGCTCGATGTATTCCAGGCGAAAACAAACGCTGAGAAGAATATTAAGGCGTCTGGGCAATGGGAGAAGCTGTCTGCCGAGGAGCAACGCCTGGTTGATAAAATGGTGCGGTATCCTTCATCTAATTTGGACTTTTCTTACATCCATTTAGATTTTGGATGGAAAACGCGCTGGTCTTGCTTTGCCAGAGAAAGCACGGGACGAATTGACGAAGCTGAAGAAGGAGCTCTCTCAGATATGCCTCGAGTTCGGCGTAAGCCCTTGCACCGTCGTTAAGTCGAAACCATCTCACGTTCCAACAGAAGAACTTCAATGAAGAGAATGTGAGGTCTTTTTAGCCTCTTGCTGACACCTGCTAACTCTAGCAGGGAGTCGTTTCCTTTACGGCCGAAGAGCTCGACGGGGTTCCCAAGGATGTCATTTCTGGTTACACTAAACGCACTGAAGACGGCAAAACGCTTTATGATGTCACCTTCAAGACACCTGATATCTTCCCCCTGGTATGACTCTCTTTCTCTGAGGAAATGAATACTAACATCTCTTCTAGTTCAAATTCGCGAAACAACCCAGCACTCGTCAAAGAGCTCACGAAGGACACGAATCTCGACTTGCACAGAATGTACCTTTGCTCAGCAAGGCTCTTGACTTGAGACGCCAGATTGCTAAACTTTTGGAGTATGAAACATGGTACGTACGAACCCGTCGGTCTTCTGTTCTCTGTTCTCTGTTCTCACCTTTCTTCTTAGGGCGGACTATGTTACTGAGCCCAAGATGATCAAGAATGCTGCGGGCGTTTCCAAGGTAAATTTCCCGCTTCAGCGTCCTGTTATCGATACTGAACCTTTTGCAGTTTTTGGATGAACTCGAAAGGAAACTGCTCCCGGTCGGTGTCAAGGACAGAGATACCCTCCTGGCTATGAAAAAGAAGGAACATGAAGAACTTGGTATCCCTTTCGACGGGGAGTTCTACATCTGGGATTACCGCTATTACGACCGCAAGTATGTCGAGGAGACCCTTGACCTCGACGATTCGCTCGTCAAGGAATACTTCCCAGTCAGCGTCGTGGTCCCGGCCATCTTGGAAATATACCAAACTTTGATGGGTGTGCAGTTTGAAGAGATCAAAGGCGAAACATGGCATCCCGGTATGACATTTTCCATCTTCTTATTACCTGCTCTAACGTTTCCAAAGATGTACAGCAGTTTAGTGTCTGGGAAAAGGATGCCAAAGACGAGTCTGGTTTCATCGGTTACTGCTATCTCGACTTATTCCCTCGAGGCAAGTCCATTCGACTGGTCGTGCAGTGAATGACTCATTTGTTTTTTCAGAGGCCAAGTATTCTCATGCGGCAGTATGGCCTTTACTTCCTGGTTACGAGCTTCCCGGCGGCAAGCGCAGCTATCCCATCGCCGCCATGGTGGCCAACCTTGCCAAAGCCACTGGAGACAAACCAGCTTTGATGACCCATGACCAAGTCGTCACCTTCTACCATGAGATGGGACATGTCTTCCATGGTCTTTTGAGCAAGACTAAATTCGCTCGATTCCACGGTACAAGGTAAGCTATCAGGAGCTTGCAGAGCAGCTTTTCTAATGCAATTCCTTGCAGCGTTGCACGCGACTTTGTCGAGGCACCTTCACAGATGCTCGAGAATTGGTGCTGGGAGCCAAAGGTCTTGGGTATGCTGACTCTCCGGCGTCCTGGCTTAGACTTATTCTCGTATAGCCAAGATTTCAAGTCACTACCAGTCCAAGGAAGCTTTACCTTCCGCAATGATTGAAAAACTTCTCAAAAGGTCCTTTGTCTTCCTGCATCTCCGTTTCGAGACTAACTGGATCCAGTCGCTACGTCAATGTGGGCTTGTTCTATCTGCGACAGATTTTCTTTGCAAAATTCGACCTCAAAGGTGACCATCTTCCTCGTGGACATTTCGAAGCTGACTTTCGCCTCAAAAGTGCATACTGATCAAAGTGGGTTCATGACTTTCTCATCCGGAATCTCTTGTTGATTGTGCGATAGACGAGGCGGATTATACTGAACTATGGAGTGACATGCGAGAGTCGATTTCCCTGGTGAAGAGTGTCAAGAGATGTCCAGGACAAGGCAAGTTTGACGATTTTACGCTGCTATTCATGTTGACGCTCTCACAGGCACCTTTGCCCACATTACTGGTGGTTACGATGCTGGATACTACGGGTAATTCATCTATGTCTTTGGCTTCAGAATCTATCTCACTCTGTCAACCAGTTACACGTATTCTCTAGTCTTTGCGGCCGACATGTACGGTAAGTATTTGTCGACGCTGTCTTTTGACACTTATTCATTCTTTTCAGCGACCGTATTCAAAGCTGATCCTTTGGATCCGGCGCGAGGCAAGCTCTACCGCGACAAGATCCTCAAGTATGGCGGCAGTCGCGAAGAGATTGATTCACTCAAGGTCAGTGACTTCTGCAAGGCTACGACATGTTGCTGATGAGATCATAGGACTTCTTGGGCCGAGCGCCAGATACAGACGCCTTCTTGAAGGAAGTTTTTGGGGCTAATTATGTGTCCTCGAACTTGTGAACATCACAATGTACAGTACATCATTGTAACATACAAGTCCCTGAATCGCAAAAAATGAACAAACAATGACGGCTGGTCGAGGCCGTGCGAAGACAAGCCGGCCATCGAGTCGGATCGACAGTCCGTCGATTGGCCATATTAATTGTAAGTTTCCCAGCACACAACAAGTTATCTGGTTTCATGCTCTGGCAATACCTTATCAAGATGGTCTGCCATCAAACCCCTTGTCTGTGAGCACTTTTAGGTGCGATATAAACACATTGTTTTTCTTCTGTGTCCTTCAAGTGGTTGTATACAGTATTTGACGGGTCTTCTGTACACCCTGAAAGCTAGACATAGCAGAAGGGCTATGCCTAATATCCACTGGAGACCTTTAGTACTATCAATGCCATGATTTTAGACCCAATTTTCATGTGAATTACTTGAGAACTGATGGAGCTACGCTGTTCTCAAAATGGGGCTTTTCATCAAAAGCCAAATACCAGTCATCTGTACACCAGTTAATTGTGAATATCTTGGGCACCACTGCTCTGACTTGTCTAAGGTTTGGACCACTCAGGGAGGAGACAGTTTCTAAACTTTCTGTATATTCAGAATATCCATATTTGATTAGGAGCCTAAACGTAAGTAGCTCCAAGTATGATTTCGGTGTACAGAAGACCCATCAAATACTGTACTTCCTTTTTCTACCTTCTGTTGGTTCTTGCAGTTGCTATCAAAACAATAGACCACATCAAAAACTCCTGCCGTGCTTGTTCGGCGCAGGTCAGTAGCAAGCCGGCCAAAATGATTCAACTTCCCTGTCAGTCGGGTCGGAACCTCATCCGAATAAGAGTCGTCTTGTCCCACGCTCTGGCCTTCATCGATTTCATCCGCCGTGTCCAAACATTGAAAAAGTCAGTTCTACTCGAATGAATCCACATCAGCGACACTTCACCAATTATCTCTGGGCGTGAGTTGTCCTGAAATTCGTTCGTGGTTTTTGGGCGCTCTCGTGTTTTGATGGTTTCCGTCCTGCTTCAAAGTCGGCCATCCCTTTCGCAGTGGAAACAGGAGGAAATCCTTATCGTTCAGTATTTGGATTCATTTCCGCCTGCTTCGGCAAGGGTTCCTTTCGCATCGTCGTCGTCGTGCAGACTCACTCTGCCGGTCACTCTGCCGGTCCTTCACCGCTCGTATGGTATCATGTAGTCTCTCCCAGACAGACTCGTTACGATCAAGCAAGTTTGATGTATGGTATATGGCTGCCTTGCAGTGTTTCTCGTCTCTGACGAAACCACATAGGTTTCCGAGACACCGGTGATCTCGAAACGCTCTGCGACCATATCGGATCGGAAACCAAGGACGCTAGTTATGTGGCGCATCCCATTGGCCAACCTTGCACGTTTTTCTACTATCATCACCTTTGAAGTTCAGAGTGGAATGTCTCACTATGTCGGTTTCTCCAACTTGTTGGATCCGATGCCCAGTTTTGGAGTCGCTCGTCATCGTAACTTAGGCATAATATTTGACCGTCAACATGTTCTCATCTTCATTCCAGTCATAAAGAATCAGCCCAACCATGACTCCAGCATCGAGCACCTCCCTTTCTTCGCCATCTCGCCCTCATTCTTCTTCAACATCTACTCGACCTGTTACAAGCGCGTCTTACTTATCTTTCGACGCCTTTTCGCGTTTCTTCATTTCGATGCAGCACAAGCTCTTCTATGTCATCTTGATTCTACGGCGCGTTTTGTCGCATTTTTCAATGTCAATCGAAGATCTTGGACCTTACGAGTCATTCCCACATCGCCAGCTTCGCACCACCTGCGACGTGATCTCCATACATGTTCTTCATTCACGATCGTCTGCATCTCCAAATTACACCACTTCCTCGGTTGCCCAGGCACAATTTGAGAAAGGGGAGCGAACTAGTGAAACAGTTTGCCAAGGAAGAGGAATTGAATTTTGCGGACATTTGCTTTGTACGTACGAGGAAACTAGGATGTCTTGGACTTGTTTAAAAGCGTGGCGCAACGAATGCAAATGATGAGATATGTTGTTCAAGCCGAAGTTCGACAGGCGGTAGAGAAGAAGATTACTGCATAAGATGTAAGTAGTTCATCGTCTTCTCACAGGTGCGAAACCTTCAACAGTTATATTCACGAGGCAGATTTCTGATGCAGTGATGCTCGTAGTGACGGTAAAAGAAATGAAAGAGAGGTACTATTGATACAGTTCGGAAATACAAATAGAATTATGTAGAAAGACGAGATATATGTCAAGACGAGAAACTAGCTATAGGTCTTAACTGAGAACAAATGGGCAGCTGGCTGTTGTTTATAGAACCGAAGGCTGCATTGTCTCCCTCGCTCCGTCTCTCTATGCCAACAAGGGTAAAATCGAAGTGCATCTTTCAAAGCCCTCGATTTCTCGACGCATGGAGCTGGAGGCCAAGGTGTCGTGCTGACTTTGCCGAGCTTTTGGTGAAGTCTTGGATCGACATCATGCTGGACCCATTGATAAACCAGCTCTTCTTTGTCAGGCACAGGCGAAGGGCTTTCCTCGACCGGTTTCACCATCGTCTCGTCGCTGCCGGATTTCGGATCGTCGCGACCAGAATGAGGGTCGGGTTCTGATTCGTAGGCGGTTTCAGATCTGAAGTCTTCCGGGTAGCAGCTGTAGCAGCTCGAGAGGAAATCATGAGGTAGTGAAAATGGGCGCCATTGTACGCTCATGTCACCAAGGGACTGATGCCATGCGTCGGAGAATAAAGGATTGTTCGGCCTTATTCTGAAGCCAGCGCTGAAGATGACGAAGAATGGGTTGACCGACGATGTGACACGAGGAAAATCAAGGTAAGGTGCGCTAAATCGTCGAGGAGCGCTCCCTGATTGAAGAATAAAAAATTCAACGTCTGAGCATAGCGGCACGAATATGTATTCGTATTCTGGTGCCGAAAATTCCTGCAAATTTGTCAATCGTCGCTGAATGGGTTAGGTAGAAGGTTCAAGAGCGTACGGTGAGGAAAGATTTCCGTTCGGATACGGGACACAACTCATTGTAGTCTTGCAGTGAAAGCATAGCAGACAATGTCTGTTCTGTCGGAGCGAGGGTCCAATCGCCCCAATCGCTACTGAGCGGCTTCTGCATCGACTTTCGGACTGTATGAACAGTGATAAATTGTGACATCCAAGCCAAATGAAGACAACTTACTGCGAATTATACTGCGTTCATGTTTAGGGTCTATTGTGTATATCTCTAAACCCCACAAATATTCAAGGTTTCTGTGCTGATAAAAATTTAACGAGGGACGCGACAGAGTCGGAATAAGGGCTCACCACTTCAGCGGCACCAGGGGCAGTCGCGAAGAGAAATTTCTCCTTCAGCGGCTCATCGATATCTTCGATAGCAGTAGCGATGGCGTGCAGGGGTACAATGTGGTCATCCTTGATCATCGCAATGAAGAAAGTTGGGTTGCGTGGGAATTCCTCAACACGGAAAGCGTGACATGTCATGGGCACGTGATCCGTGACAAACGAGTTGCTCGCTGTCAGCGGCAATCAGTCATCCGAATCCTTATGCTAATAACTCAGAGACGCGCAACGGGCATTCCTGCACCTGTACATTCTACTAGAACTTTCAAAGTTCCACGTACTCGTCAGAGTCTGCAGTGAGGTCGACCAAAGATCGTACAGGAGCCGTGGTCGATGCACCTGCTCGACCACCAGAATCCACCTATGACCAGACTGAGGACTCGGGTGCCATCAACCAGTAGAGGTACACTTGGATCGGCTGGTTCTACTCGTTCACGAGGACAGAACCCCTTGTCGCATCTACCACCTGAAAATCCAGTCCATCGGAATTTTGGCCGCGGTATAACGCCGAAAACGCGGGCATTTCATGACGCTGTGACTGGCAAGATTTCCAGAGCTTCAGGAAGGCATCAGAAGCGATCCCAAAGTTTACCGTTCGTTGTGATGATGCTAACCCAGGATCTGGAGGAGCTAGACCCAGCAGCTCGGGCACAGGAAATCCGCGTCATCGTCCAGTCGCCGGTCGTTCTGTAACGACGCGGATTCCTGACAGTAATGTTTTACCTGAAAAACGAATAATGTGTGGCCGAAATTTACTGTTGTTCACCAAAGAGAATCGAGGAAACCAAGCTTTTTAGAAATCAACCAGGTCGTCGAAGCCATCGCCAAGGCCTGCGCAAATTAAGCCAGACCCGCGAAACCTGATATGGCCTGCACATCATGGTAGCGGTGGACATGGCGGAATAGAAGTCAAACTCGGCAAACGAAGCAGGAAGAGAGATACTGAATATCAGGTGGACAGCGAAACCGAAACATACCATGATGACAACGAAGAAGAATCTGGCGATGGAGGTATCTCCAGTGTCGAGAGGCACTTGAAAGGACGACGATGAAGAGTAATGCCCATGGATTTAGACTTTAGGCTGTAATAGCCTTTTATTGCTCGTGATGGAGGAAACATCCATAATCGTCAATAATGGATGGGCAAGAAAACGCGTATTGAAATCGAGCACATACGTAGTACAACAGGGCATGGTGAGCCTAGTGACGAATAACGGGTTCCTGAGGCTGAAGCGAACAAAAAAATCCTTCTGCCCTCTTCCCGTTCTCTCATCTTATACAGCCATCAGCCATTCGAATATATCCCATTTGCGTCTCCTGAAATCTGGATTGTTGACGGTCCGCGGATATTCGACAGTCGACAGACTGGCTGGCTTTCGTAGAGTCGTCGAAGGTCGCCGACAAGTAGCTCGCCGGTCAAATCCAACGTCTTTGGAGTTCATGACATCCGACCTCGATGATCTTCGAATGCAAACCTAGCAAAAATATGGACCAAGTCGAGCATCGAGATCAGAAGAATGATGATGTTGACGCTTGCCAGCATACCGGAAGCAAAGAGGTTCTGAAAGAAAAGGATCGTCAGCTCCATGCTAACAGATGCTAATGCTGCCGGTGAAAGAAGGTCGAAGAGGACGCGCTGGTCACCAAGAGCTCGAGTCCAAATGAAGCTGTTTAATTTTGGAAAGTTTCTCTCTCGGCTATCAATAGCCCGAGAACCGACCCTCCGTCGTCCTTCCCTGAATCTGGGGCCCGCGTCTGCCTTCACAATGCGAGGTTTCTACATTCAAAAGCTAGGCCATCCTTCAACCCAAACCGTTCAATCCGATGTCCCAGAGCCAGTAGCTGCCCCCGACGAGGTCATCATAGACGTCTACAGCGCCGCGCTCAATTTCTTTGACGTACGTCCCAAGCTAGCTGTCACTCAACGATATCTAACCATTCTCCATTCTTAATTCAGATTCTTCAATCTCAAGGAAAATATCAGATTCAACCGCCTTTGCCTTTTGTCCTCGGGTCTGAATTCGCAGGACGAATAGCCAAGGACTCTCCAATACCCAAGGGATGCCCGTTCAAGCCCGGAGATCGTGTCTTTGGCGCAGCACAGGGAGCCTATGCAGATAAACTCAAGGCTAAATGGACAGCAGTCCTTCCTTTGCCTGATGCTGTCTCTTTCGACCACGGCGCCAGTACGTCCCTCTTTGCCGCCCCA
Organism: Mycena floridula; assembly: GCA_029320655.1. NCBI lineage: Eukaryota > Fungi > Basidiomycota > Agaricomycetes > Agaricales > Mycenaceae > Mycena > Mycena floridula. The sequence goes on from JARIHS010000001.1 coordinate 5,283,417, forward strand.
GGTCTCTTTTTGCTTACATTTTCCAAGGTTTATATGTGACTTGGCCTACGAGTTACGAAGCGCTTAAAGGACGTGCACAACTCAAAGCCGGTATGGTTACATTTACAGTGCTCGACTCGCTCATTGACAGCATACCAGGGGAATGGGTTCTGGTAACAGCGGCTGCTGGAGGCGTTGGGATTGCAGCTGTTCAAATTGCCAAAGGTCCGTCGTCATATATTTCATCCGTCGACCAAGCTTGAACTCTACTTGTCAGTCCTCGGTGCAAAGGTCATTGCGGCAGCTGGATCCTCCGAGAAGCTGGAAGTCGCGAGACGTTATGGCGGCGCGGATCACCTCATAGATTATTCCAAGCCCAACTGGCAGAAGGAAGTTCTAAAGCTAACTGGTGGAAAAGGCGTGGACGTGATATACGATCCCGTTGGCCTCATCAAAGGTTCGTCACGCCGCTCAGTGTCGGATTCGCCTTGTTTATGCGAAAACAGATTCCCTGAAATGCATAGCATGGAAAGGAAGAGCTTTGGTTATTGGATTTGCTGGTGGAAAGATCGAACAGGTGGGTCCCAATCGATTATTGCAGAAAATTGGCTGATAATTGCAGGTTCCCATGAACCTTGTTCTACTCAAGAACATTTCGCTGGTCGGATTACATTGGGGCGCTTATTTCAGTGGGTTGTTGAACCTATGCATCTTGACGGGATCTGACAACATTTCCTGCTAGGAAATGAACCAGACCATGCTTCTGTGGTGTGGAAAGAGGTCCTAGAGTGAGTTTATGAGTCTCTCTCGACTTGACTCGTCTTACAGCTTCTCCTTCCAGACTTCTCACATCTGGAAAACTCAAACCGGTCACCTTCCCCGACGTATTCCCACTGGAAAAGATTGCTGACGGTTTAGCTGCAATTGAACAACGGAAAACCTGGGGCAAGATTATTGCGAGAATCAGAGAGCCTGAGAAAGCCAAACTGTAAGATTGTCGTGCAGTATTCATCGGTACCGGATCAGAGTATGAGGGGTTTTTCATATAGGCAGAATACAGGATCCTGGCGATACATGTTGTTTTATGCGAACAATCAAACTGATGAGAAAGGTTCCGATTGCAGTCAGCGTACCAAAAGTTGCCTGACCGTTGGACTTCAACTTTTGGAGTTTATAAACACGTGACTGAAACCTGGACTCCTGGAGCCTACTCCAAGCGTGACCGCGTGCAATACTGGGTCGATTTTGCCCGCGGAAAACGCAGGGAACTCGTGGAATTGATGCATTGCACAAGTGCGCTGATTTTTAGCCACCTTTGAAAGAGCTCCAGGCCGCTTAGAGCAAGTCAACAGCCTCGGCTTGCCAAAATCCGAACTCACTGCTCTCAGCTGCTTCCTAAGTAGTGCGCAACCTCTGGTAAGAGCTCGTTGCCTTTCTTTGAGCTTATATTTATGATATGTTTGAAGCGCAGCCCAAACGAGCTAAAAATGCCAATTGGCCAACTCACTCCATGTCCACGGGTCTCTGCGAATTATGCGAATAACATGTTCAAAGGCGGTTTTTCCCGACAAGGTAGTCAGGCGCTGAGTATCATGAGTATCATTGCTGGTAAGTTGCTGCGCTTTGTGTCAAAACGCTCAATAGCAATATTCTCTCTTCGTTTCACAGAATGTCGGCCGTCTGATCTTTATCACTTCGACTTGCCAGCCTTGGAGCCCTTGCAGTAGATCGCAGTTAAATCCTACCCATTTCAGAGTTTACGTCCTCGGAACGAGTCGGAATGATACAAATCATCCACTGCGCCCCTCGACTATATAGAAGCGACATTCAACGACGAAATCCCAACCAGCCATGAAGCTTCTGTCGATGTTACCTCTCCTGCTTGGTTCGCTCATCTCAGCGAGCCCGGCCTGCAAATGTCTCTATGGAGATCCATGCTGGCCAAGCGATTCCGAGTTTGCAAAGCTTGCTTCTCAGCTTTCCCAGCCGCTTATCCATCCGACACCTCCAGAGGCAGCTTGTTATCCTGCTTCTACTCCTAGCGGAAACTGTTCAGCTGTGATTCTTGGCTCGCACAACGGGAATTTTCGTTCTGGACAACCAGGCTCGATGCAGAACATCAATTTCGAGACCTTTATCTATCCCAATGGCACCATCAGCGCTTGCTACCTCGATACAAGTCTAGGAGTACCCTGCGAGCAAGGGAGAGTGTCTCCTATTGGGGTCGACGCCAGATCCGTCCAAGATATCCAGGCGACGGTGAAATTTGCTGCGAAACACAACCTTCGATTGGTGGTAAAGAGCACTGGGTATGTTTCTATTCTTTCATCAAAACTTTGTCTAACGAACGCGAAACAGGCATGATTATCTCGGACGAAGTGCGGCCAAGGGCTCGCTTTTGCTTTGGACCCATAATATGAAAACGATCACCTACAACGAAGCCTTTGTTCCAAAAGGTGCTCCTGCTAGCGAAAAGTACTATGGTCTGTATTCCGTTTCAACTTGCCATAGCCGGACTGACGTTGTAATGCAGGAATCACCCTTGGTGCTGGCGTTCAATGGCATGAAGCTTACGACGCGATACAGACCCATGGTCGATTCCTTGTCGGCGGTCTCGCCGCTGGTAGCTCTATCGGAGCAGCTGGCGGTTGGATCCAGGGTGGAGGTCACAGCGCTTTTTCTCCGCAACATGGACTTGGTATAATCGATTTCGTCATCATTGTCACTTGACTGACGAATTGAACCAGGTGTCGACAATGCCATCCAGTTCAATGTGGTTACTGCATCAGGACAGAACCTCATCGTGAATTCTCATACCAACTCAGACCTTTTCTGGGCCTTGCGCGGTGGAGGAGGTGGAACCTTTGCTGTTTCGGCTTCAGTTACCTACAAGAGTCATCCTTCGACCCCCTTGACTGGAATCTTCTTCAATGCGACGCTCCCGAATCCAGAAGTGGCCAAGGATCTCCTTACCAAGTTTATTCTGCTGAACCCTGGTCTCTCAGACTCTCACTGGGGCGGCTACAGCTTCTTGACGGCTCACAGTCTTATCTTTGTCCATGTCGCACCCAACATCTCGCTTGCTAACGCCACCGACACCATCACACCTTTCTTCGATTATGCCAAAAACGTATCAGAAGTTGCTATAGCTTTGACAGCGCCCTTCGACTCGTTCTATACCTGGTACCAGGAATTCTTCCCTGAGGGCGACCAAGTCGGTACCAACGCCGAGCTTATATCACGACTTTTATCTCGCGAAACAGTGGAGACCAAAGCGAGCGAAATTGTGGATCTGATTCTTGCGTCAAATAACACCGTGTCTTTCCAGTAAGTTATTCTTGAATGTGATCATCACAAGCTGAAATTTTATCAGTCTAGTATGCGGCGGCGTCGTTTCAGAAATCAACCCAGACTCGGCTGGCCTGAATCCTGCTTGGCGTAATGCGGCCGCTCATCTTGTTGCCGGTGCTGGCTGGGTAGACGGCGCTTCTGCTGCTGAAATCAGCGCTATAGAGGCTGGTCTGAAGACGGCTCTGAGTCAACTTGAGGCCTTGGATCCTGGCGCTGGTGCCTATTTCAACGAGGTATGCGCTGAAGCATAGCTTGAAACCCTTATCAACCTTGTCATCAGGCATCGCTCTACGAAATAAACCCACAACAGACATTCTTTGGCTCGCATTATCCGAAACTGGCGGAGATCAAGCGCAGCGTCGATCCTTATGACTTGTTTGTATGTCGCTTTTGTTTTGCATCTTATTGAAGCTGACGACATCTACGCTTAGCTTGTAGCCGAGGGCGTAGGTTCGGAAAACTGGGATGCCAATCTCAACTGCCGTCGTTAACAAGTCGAAGCCAAGTCGCATGTCTTTTTAGCTGCCAGGAAAATTTTCAATGTCGCTTCATGTTGCTGCTTCTAAAGCTCGATTTGCCACTGGTCAAGACCTATGATTATCAACTCGTATCCTTCAATTCTACTAGCTTCGGTGCACCCTCTCTCTCGATGAAATTCCTAAGCTTTTCGTCTGGGATTTTCCAGTTTCGGGTCCTTGCTTAAGTACCGTCCCCCTTTTCAGCGTCGACTTCATCGTTTAGCATCATCATCCGCAACACAAGTTCCCCTCTAACGCATCCTTCCATCTCCACGCCACTGGCACATTACACTTTCAGTTTCGTGTTTCCTGGGCTAATACTTGTTGGCTGTACAGACGGCTATATCAAATAAAACCTTCAATTGTATCCCACAACAGGCTGAGGCCGAGCAAAACCAGCCACCAGAGCCCCAGGACGATACAAGAGCTGTTGGACATCAGAGTCCCATTTCTCCTTCCAACCGAGTACCATAGCAGAGCGACGAAGTTGACCGTGGAGAAGGCGCGAATCGACATTGCAGCAAGATCTTTCCATGAGTGACTCGGATCTGGGACGGAGTTTGTTTGATACATAAACGACATTGTTGTGGTCAGAGCGATGAAACTGCAAGTCATGCAGACATAAAAGCTCTTTGTGACGGTGCTGGTCTGGTTTTGGGCGATGGCGGCTACTGTCGTTGAGACGATGGAGGCAGAAGACAAAGGCCCGACCACGGTATACAATATCATTGCTGGATCGTAAACACAGTCAAAAGCGTAATAGGTGGGCCAGACACCGAAACAGAGCACTAGCAGGGTCACCAGGGTCGTAGGAGTAAACATTTCCCAGACGCCTTTCGGCTCCGATGTCGATGAGGGAATCTGAACCTCTGTAGAGCATGTCAGTAATCCAAGTAAGTAGTCGACGGTTTTCTGAGCTTACGCGGCGTCTCGTCGAGCTTTTCCATAATCGAGGGAATCTATGGTCGCATTTCCCGCTCACTCTTTAAAAGGTCGAGTCGGCAGCTTCACTGCCAAAATGAGATATCACCAGCGACTACAGTCTACATGGCAACGTATTACTCGAGCGAATGGAAGATCTCACATGCGAAGAGAGAATTACGGACGACTGGGTGTTGTTTTATGAAGTGCAGTCTACGGGACCTGGTGACTTCCAACTCCAGAACATGGAAAGAAAATGAATGATTCATTGCAAAGTATCTAGCGCAATCTACTTTTGAATGCTCTTCAGACAAAGGCGTCATCCCGAAAGCATGCAAAAAAAGGTTCCAAAATATGGAAGGGTTCAAAAAATTCCCCAAAAGGCAGAGCCTATATGGAAGAGGTTTGGTTTCATTAATTTGCAACCAGCAATAATCGTGTCTCGGTAGTGACCTCACTGACGACGATAAAACCCTAGCACAAGAGATGAGGATCAAAATTGAACGTGTCGGCCTTTTATACCCGGAAGCGCGCACGGACCATGTCACGGTCACGGCAGTCGTTTGGGATTTCTGCATGTTCCCGAAGGCGTATTTTCTTCTCTCGATAACCTCAAGATGATCACAACGAAATAGAGTGAAATAGAGCGAATTACGAAGAAAAATGCTCGGTTACAAAAGGTTCTAAAATTACACTATGAAATCTTCGACCCGTTAACCGCACCGCCCAGACTATTCCCGCTGAAATCCAGCACGGCGCTTTTTGCCAATACATCCCCATTCACATCCAGAGCAGCAGCTTGGACGACTTTGAATGGTCCCAGGGTCATTGATGTCTCAAAACCGGCACGTTTGACGGTCGTTGTATTGGTGAGAGAATCTGACGAGTCACCTTGGATGAAAGACCACTTTTCAACCTCTGTCGCGCCATTCCAGCTGACATAGACTGTTCCGTCCTGAATCGCCAAGTCTGGAGCTGTCGTCGGGGTGCCTTTCCAGGAGCTTTTGAAGATTCTGTAACTTGCAGCAAACGGAGCCGACGGGACATCGTAATGGACAACACGAAGTGCTGTTCCATTCTTGTCGAACTCGGCGAATGCTGGTACAGCTCCATATCCGACAACAACATTGGTGGAGTCGACAAAGGGCGAGTCTTGGAGCAATTGAGTGCTTCCCTGACTGGTGGCCAAAAGGATCTCGCCGCCCGGATTAATGTATTCTTGAACGACGGTGGCGACTTTGCTGGTGAAATCGAGGTGAACAACAAGACCGCGGCTTTGGTTGCTGTCCGCCAGCAAGACTGATGCTGCCTCGTCATCGAAAAGACTGAGAGTTCTGGTTTTCGAGTTGGCTATTTTGATATCCGCAGCAGTGGCATTCACTTCATCGACCCATCGAGCCTGATGCTGCCATGAAAACTTTGTACCGTCACCGGTGAATGTCGAGTTTTTGCCACCGAGACGCCACAGAATCTCTCCAGATATTCCATCAATGTAGTAGATCGTATGAGTATGTCGAGAGCTCATGAGATAGTTGCCCAGTGCATCTTTCTCGACAGAGTTCATCTGAAACTCGTTTTCAACTTTTGGTTTTCCAAAAATGCGAAAAACTTACATGGCAATAGTCCCATGGATTCGTGGCACTCGGAGCCCGAGAAAGCGAAAGGAATGATTCAGACAACTCTATACCGCCTTCGAAACAGCAAAATAGGAAGGAAGATTCTTGTGTTCTGATGTCAACTTCCTCGAAACAGGTGTCGAGGATAGTGGAATTCTTGAGACCATTGGTGGAGACACCAGTCGTATCGACGCCATTGATATTTTTGTACATTGTGATCTCTGCCTTTCCATCAGCATTGATGCGGAACTGTCAAAAGCGGTCAGACTTTGTATCTGAAGATTGATGGCGTCCACTGACCTCATGGAGATTGCTCGTATTGTGGGCAGTGAGATTGAATGCGACTGAATAATCGTGATCCAACATGTAAACCCTTCCTAGAAGATCCGCTCCGACTGCTTCTCCCAGCGACACAGGTGCGTCAAAAGACCAGAGTGTAAGATATTCCCGGCCCTCGAATGTCTGTGGGCGAAAATTGGCAGCTGTGGTGCCCAAATCGTCATTGTTGAAGAATATGAGCTCGCCATTATTTTCGAATATCATCATGCCCTGGAGAAGAGGTGACATGAAAACCTGTCCGTCAGCCAGGTTCGCCCCATCGGCCAAGTAGGAGACATTCCAGGGGACGGGAATGATGTCGGGACGCGAGACGAAAGCTGCTGCGGCACCTTTCAGTGCTGAAGCAATTGCAATGAGTGAATAGAGTCGTTGGAACGCAATCATCTGGTAGGCGAAACGAATACCATCAAGGACCTTTATAGTCGAAACTTGAGGAGCTCCATGCTGCGCGAACCCGGCGCTCTGACCCACGTCACATCCCCCTGGCCTAACTTAGAATATGACACCAGCTTCGGATCGGCAGGTCCAGGCGCTAAGGAGGGTTCAATAGCTTGCGATGGCTCTTGAAAGTCTCTAGAAAGGTTACTCAGCATTTCGAGTCGTGAGCAAGCCTTAAGAAGGGGCATACATTTGGTTTGGAATCATGGGAGAATGTCAACGGCAGACTTTGGGACCATTCTCGTCGAACATCAAGTCATCAGGATACCGAAATAGACTGATCTATGACTTGCATAGTGCCGGAATATGTTTCGTGTGGCTTACTTAAAAATGAACTCCACCGTGCCAACATCTCTTTCCTTTCGTCATGGTCCTGTTATCTTCCTAGTCGACGACGAAGGTGAGAGCGGAATTTCTCGCGTTGTACCAAGTCCAGTGTCAAGAAGCCCTGGACAGCACTGGATGGGCGACCGACATGTAGCTGAAAGGAGATTGAGCTCGAAGAACCGCATCTTCAGCAAGGTCAAAGAGAAAGGTCAATGAGGTCGAGGTACCGTCAACCTCTCCAGCGAACAAGCGAGGATAAGAATCCAGGATTCATTGCTTTCTGGGTGCAGTGGGATGGCTCGAGCATAGATTCTGTGGAGATCTTTGAGCTGAAATCTGACACAAAGAACCGAGCTCACCAGAAGAGACGACAGGGAGAAGGCTGACTAGCAGATGCTGGATTAACTGGTCCAGAGCAGCACGAGAAGTTCGTTTGAGGTGCAGTGGTGCAGCCTCAGTCAGTTCTGGGATATATCGGGATTTTGGAATCGAGGGCCGATTTTAAACGAGGCAATGCGTGACATTGAGCGGAGTATGTCTGAAAAATGACCTTGTCACGGTGCCAAAGATGTTCGCAAGGCAGGTTTGTCGCTGGAGATTGCGTCAGTCCAAGCACAAGGGCAAAGCAAGCAGACGCACCTTACGGTTGAAACCCTAGTAATGTCGCAGAGTGTAGCCTCGCGTCAAGGAGATTCGTGCACGTGCGTATACGCCGTGAGCCCGCGAACGGTCAGACGGCTGCAAGGGAGACTACAAGTGCGGGTCTTTGCTTTCTGTCCGCTTCAGCTGCTCTTTGGTTGCCTTTATTTTCCAGCTCTCTCTCTCTCACATGGTCCACAATCATCGGAGTTGATTTATCGGCCTAAATTCACCCTCCTCACAATGATTCGGGAATTTGGCCGACATTTCTTCATGATTCCAATAACCGGTACAACCGTGGCCATTGAGCTCGCTCCTTGAGAGTTCGAAGCACTGTTCTCCATCGTTCGTCTGCTTCAGCTTGGTCATGCCCTTCATCGAGAGGAGACACTCGCCGAAATTCAACAAATCACTTATTCCATACTGTATTTCATTCCATCAATTCGGTAATCTGTAGAGACGATTCGCAAGCAAAATCTGTTACAGCATCCAGGCGGCTGGTCTCCCGCCTTGAAACGCCAACAGCTTGCATAATTCAACTCCATCTTCCTCCGACGAAACCTCCCCGAATCCATCTAACCATGTTACTGGAGGAGTATCGACCCGGTTTTCTTCATGAGCCATCAAGCTGATTTGGGTACTGGTGATAAGGAGCTTGAGTGCTTCTTCGGTTAACAGAAGAAGCTCTTCAGACGACAACGAGGGTGAACGCCTGATCTCCTGGATGGTTTGATCAAGGGTCAAGCGCCTAAGGAGCTTGTCGATGCTCAAATCCAGATTCACTTGGAGATCGAGACGCACGTCCTCTAGAAGTTCTCGTCTTGTGATGTTTTGGGTATCACAATAAGAGAACTACAACGTGTCAGCAACGAATAATGCAGCAAGACAGGACGTACCTCATTATTGAGAATGGTTTCATTTCCATGATCTATTTTCTCATTCAGAGGCGGGATTTCCAGTCGATCGTCGTGAATGTCTGTAATAGATGTCGGATTAGAGGATACGGAGGTAGTGCTGGTGAGAGAAGAGCTGGCGGTCAAGGAGCCCGAAGAAGAAGAGCTGGTAGATGGTTCTGAGCTGCGTTTCAGATAGACGATATACAGGATGCAACAAGAATATACCTTTGTTCGAGCCGCGTTTCTTCTTCTTCTGTCTGGCGGCTTTTGCCTTATTTTTAGCCTTTTGCCTGGCTGATTTTTCCTCGAACAGCTGCAACCGAATAGCTTGCGCCTCCGCAAGATTGGCATCACAGATCTCCAGTGCGAGGCTGAGCTCTTTGAACTCAGCCTTGAGCTCGCAGAGTTCTTCGAGCAAGTCCTTCTCGACTTTTGACATCTCTTGGAGCTCTGTATCAGGTTCTGGGAAGAATATTAATATTTAGGGGATTTCACATCGAATGAGAATGAGGAAGTTATTACCGTTCAACCGGCCCAAATCCTGGAGTGGCAGCATCTTGTGCTGGCTGGTCGGTGAGTTGGATTGTATTTTGCGTTCAGTTCTTTACCGACGTCCTGACTGTTCGGTAATGAGATTTGACAGCTGCACGCCGATGTGAAAATTCCCCATTCTGGGCAGGTGGCTGTGCCTAACTTGCGACCTGTTTGCCATCTGATTCAACTTTTCTTCTCCCAGCGGATTTTCTTCTCTCGACTTCAATCTTCAAACAGTCTTTGGCCTCTTAGGAGGTTCTGTAGCAAGTAGATGCATCAGACGTGACTTCAAACTAAATCTAAGCCACCAGGTCAGTCAGTGCGCTTTCATCCAACTAGTTTATTAATTTTCTCTTTCAAGACTGTTTGTCAATTGGAGCCTTTGTGTAAGATCTTATACACGTCGGGGCGAAGCCTACTCAGGACGGACATAGCAAGCATCTGAAAAGAGGCTCCATTATTATTGGCCTCAGAGCTGTCGACCGAGAAAGTTAGACCAGGGTAAAGGTTTATGCACTAGGGCATGAAACCGGCCGTTTTACGGCTACGGGTGTACAAAATACGGCAGTTTTTGGAGAGGTCTTGGGCATATACGGTACGGGTTACTACGCTACGGAACCAGTAACCCGTACCGCAGACGGCATATTAGTCTATTGTCGTCTGCAGCGGCAGAGGGTGGAATTCTTGGTGAATATCTGAGCTTGCAATTGCTTTTACTATTTCCACTGAATTGAACCTTTTTCAGTACCAGACAAACGCCTCAAGGCGATATTTAGCCCACCCGTATGCCTGTACCGTATCTTGGATTGAAAAAGGGCATGACGGTACGGGTTCGTACAGGATATACAAAGCCGTGCAGCCGTATATATATACGGATAATACGGTTTCACGCCCTAGCAATGAGTCTCAAACCAGACCGCTGGCAATTTCTTCCCAAAAAAGAAAGCCGTCCATCTGAGCTGAGACTAGTAAAGATGAGGAACAAAAAATAACTGAATTGAAAATGACTGGAACCACTACCTACAGCGCCAATAGCCCAATTATGACCATCGAGCTTGATACTCGCATCTCTGGTGGCCACTCGACGTCCAACCTCGCGGATACATCCAAGGAACAGTCAGGAACCGATTTGTCGACGACGGGAGAGATAGCAGATGAAGCCGCTGTTTCTTCCGAGATCATCTTGCCCAGAAACGAATCATTTCTTCCAGCGGTAGACAGAGGTTTCGGCGCATATTCCTTCGCAAGTCATGTTTTTTTCCCCAAGCTTGTCGTCACATCTTCGTTTAGCTCGCCGCCGCTTTCATTGTCGAGGGAGTGGTATGGGGCTTTCCTTATGCTTTTGGGGTTTTCCTGGAAGGCATGTTTACAGGTTTTATGTTTCCGACTATGTCTGATCAGGTTTGAACAGCCTATCTCAAAGATTCCACTTATACTTCGCAAAAACACGCAACGATACTGCTTCCCTTGATTGGAAATGTTGCCACAGGTCTCATCTATTGTTCTGGTATGTTCTGCGCAATTGAACGAGCTCTTGGACCAATTATTCCCAGGTGTCGTGGTCAACTCGATAATAACGAGATATCCATACCTTCGCCCAACTCTGTCCTGGATAGGCTCTGCTATGTGTTTGGGCAGTCTTTTTGGGGCTAGCTATACCACAAATGTGGGTCTGATGAAAAACATAGCTGTCACTAATTCACCGTCAGATTGTCATTCTCATTATATTGCAAGGTATCTTATATGCGATTGGCGGCGGTAAGGACCCCACTTAGCCTATCAGGATCTAATTGATGTGATACCACTAGCGCTTGTTTACGGTCCCTGCATCTCATATTTGCCGGAATGGTTCGTCCATCGTAGAGGCTTTGCTAACGGTGTCATTTTTGCTGGTAAGCACTGAAGGCCTTTTCCGTTGAATCACTCAAATAATGATGTTGCAGGTACCGCAGTCGGCGGTCTTGTCTTGCCTTTAATCCTGCCTCCTCTGATCAATGCCTATGGAATTCCCAAGACATTGCGGATCCTGACCATCAGCATGACAGTCATTCTCATACCGTCTCTTCCCTTTGTCAAAGGTCGCATTCCGGATAGACGGGCTGCTATCCATGGACCTGCTCCTCGAGGAAGCGGCAGGGAATGGATCAAAAACCCATTGTTCTGGCTTATGATGGTCGCCAATACGGTCCAAGGTTTCGCCTACTTTGTGCCATTCACTTGGCTTCCTAGTCGGTCTCTTTTAACAGCTTCATTTATTTCTGACTGTTACTTTAGCATTTGCGACCGATATGAATCTGAGCAGCAGCAGTGCATCACTCACCCTTGCTTGTGTGAATGGTGAGTCCTTTCCATGCGAGGCAATACTGTGTCCTTCTGACCTGTTCAGGATTCTCCATTTTCAGCCATTTGACAATCGGATACTTCTCTGACAAGTTTAATCCCTGGGTAGAATGTTCACTTCTAAATTCCGTCTCTCTTTCTCACTAAATATCTTCAGATGCTTGCATTGGTTGGTCTCTCGTCGACGTCCATCGCGTCCTTCATCCTTTGGGGTGTTTTATCCTACTCGCTAGGTGGTTTACTGTCCTTTGCTATTGCGTATGGAATCCTGGCCACCGGTTGGAGCAGTTTATGGGCAGGTTTCATCAGGCCCATTGCTCAGGATGATCATCATCTTAACACCACCTTGTTTGGATACTTGCTGCTCTCCCGAGGTCTGGGTAACATTTTGTCGACACCGATAGCGACTCGTCTACAGTCTGTCCACGTTAATGTGGCGCTGAAACGAACTAGTGGATTCAGAGTTGGTGGAGGACGCTTTGAACCTATGATCATCTATGTGGGTTCGTCTTTCGCAGTCGCCGCTCTGATTGCAGCGACTGGCTGGACTGTGGATGTCCGTAAAAAGAGAGCTGTAACTTGAGAAAAGGGGCTGATATTTGATATATGTAAAATACAAGTTGATTCTGTTTATTGGGATCACATTGGCCATTTCAATTCTGCAGGCTTACACGGCCAGTAGCACATCGTGCTCTCCACCACTGCATGACGCTCGTAAGAAATGGAAACAGAGAGCCCCGAAGTGATCAAGTCTTCAAGTTGGGCAATGACCTTGATATCGACATCGTGTGTGAAACTCGCACGGACAACCTTCAGGGGCTGATTCCCACCGCTACTCATCGCTGCTCGTTGCTGTACGAGGTTTACGAAGTCTGAATCCGTAAAGGTTATATCTGGAAAGCCGAGATTCTCCAACTCGAGCACTTCCAGAAAAGGACATAACGCCGCATGCTTGTCAGTCGCCATCAGAAGCACCAATATTTCCCTTTCAGTTTTTGGAGGCCCAGCTGGGTCAATGTCGAACCACAGACTCGGAGAAGTGATTTTGAGTCGTTTTATGTTAGTGTCAGCTCGCAGATACTGCAGGACGGATTCATGCGAGAAGTCTATCAAGGCCAGGTTTTCGATGGGACACCTGCGAGCAAGAGCTACCCAGGAAACAGCGGAATATGCTCCAATATTGTGACTGAAGGAAGTGAGCTGTGGGAAGTTGACGTTGGAAAAGAATTTCTCCAACATAACAACATCCAAGGACGTGAGAGTTGAAAAACCTAGATCAATGCGCAAAATGAGGGAGAATGAGGAGAGGTGAAGTAGCGTCATGGGCTCAAAATTCCATGCACCCATGGCCGGAAGGCAGCTCGCAATCGATATGGAACACGCTGTAAGACTGTGGCAGCGACTCAGGATGTCTATGGTATCCTTCAGTGTGAGTGAACTTGGTCTGGCAGCATGTAAGTCGAGTCGGGTGAGTTGTCCAAGCTCCATCTTTGAAGTCATAGCTGCGATGTTTCGCAGTCTGGACCCCAGGAAACCCACCTCACATAACCTTTTCCCTTCCAAAATGCGCAGTGCTGACCAAAAGTTCTCCTCCTGAGTTCGAGCATCAATCGGAGTGCCCCTTGTGGCCGTATGAATGAATTTCTCCAACCTCGGGACATCACTTTTCGTCAACGACAACAATGGAACCATGCTTCCCTCAGTAGCACTGATTTCAACACTGCGCCACTGCGTTGACTTGGTGGTCAGGAATTTGATGAAATCAATGCCGGGGGGCTGGTTATCTCCGATTTCAAGCACTTTAATGGTCAAAGGACATGTCCCAGATCGTGCAAGCCAAGTTTGGGCTTCATCACAGAGTCGCTGGGCTCGAGCCAAATCAACATCGTAGGGGAATTGGACGTGAATAGAAGCCCACAGCGCTGGTGTCGATAGGGCAAGCTCTCTCCAAGAGTGGCAGATACGCCCAAGAAGCAGTGGTGCATCTGTTATCACGGTGGCTGCTGCCTTGTTCGCCGGAAGACAGTGAACGAAAATCTCCCGCAACATGTCTTCAGGCAAGCGTCGAATAGGCGCAAGAATGATCTTGTACGACGCTACATTCTGCTCCAGCGCTTCTCGCTCCTGGACCAGTTTATGGATGGCTGCCGTCAAGCGAGAGATTTCTGCGTTTGAGGCGTCGAGGAGCTGATTCAAATGTGCTCTCTCAGCTTCAGTGGGAATTGAGGACGACGCCAGCAATTCTGGGACATTGACAGGCATTGAGGATAAATAAGTTCAACGATGGCAGTCACGTCGACCGACCGACAGCCAACTTGAAGCCGGCTTGATCCGAACCATCAAAATGGTGATTTTCTCCGTAGAACAATAAATACATGCGATCCGTGTCGAACTGTAGACCTACATACCTCAATCGACTCCCCGTCCGGGTATGGGACACCGCGATAACGATAACGTAGAATGACTGCAATTTCAGGCAAGCGACCTGACTCTGACGCGTCGAACACGTCTCTGATTAACTTTTCTTCACTTATGGCCAATGGCCATGCTCGAGGCGTCTTTGGTCCAATGCGTCAAGACTGGCTTTGTGTCGTTGATGGATGTCTTCATCTGCTTGAGCGCATTCTCCATCTCACCTGACGCCGTCGCTACGATGAAGCAATAACAAGCCGTGTGTATTATCAGGATAATGGGACCGTACCATCGACGAAAGCATCCAACAAGGGAATTTCTTGTGATTCTTCCAGATCAGCCTGAGGGCAGTCAAGAGTCCAGATCACATAACCGTGATACGCTTTTTTCTTGGCCATAAGACAGACGACCTCCTGCTAAAACAGTTCAGCGTCATAACAAATAGATTGGGCTAGAGCCATTACCTTTGGAATTATGCCACTGGAGTCCTGGGCGTCTATGCAACATCCTCCGCTAATTTCTTTCTGGAACCATAGACCTGAATCTCCCTGGGGCCTACTTGTGGCGCATCGTCTCCAAGCTCGTTGAATCTACTGGTTTTGGTTGACCGAACCATAGGTGTGTGCGGTTTGGATGGTTTACAGATCGCCGCGGAAGAGGCGACCCTTTTTGCCAGGCCTTTTATATCAGTAGAAAGCTAGATAGAATGAATTACGGACGAACCAGCTCCCTGACAAGATGGAAATCCCATGGGCAAGTGTCCAGACCATGGGCTTGAAGGCCACTCTATATCGTCTCGAATTCTCTCCCAGTTGAGCTACCAAAGTACAGGCGCTGCCCATATCCTTTCCTTCGTATTCTCGGAGGAGAGATACATATTATCGTGAAGGACGATAGAACCCATCAATCCGTCGTCGCGCTATCGAAAAGGCACCGTTAGAAAGAAAATAAAGGCAGAAAGTGGTTGAGAAAATGATTTATCGACAATTTTTGTTGGTGGATGAGACGAAAGGCACCGAGAGATATCGAACTGAGCAAGGAACAGTTGGTGAAAAGCAGGTACAGAGAGCTCCACGAATCTGACCTATTTCATCGAAAGAATTGTCAGAATATATATATATCGAGCAAGCTGGTCGATGTAGTGAGCCAGACGCGTCCAAACAGGACGCTTCACGGGCGAGGCGAACTGTGATGAGGGAAAGTGATAATGGTCTGTTGCATGCTGGTTGGATGATGTCGTCGACTCGTCGAGCGAGGTGCGAGTCACGTTGATTCCGACTCAAAACCGACTTTTTCCTCCATTGAGCTTGTTACTTTCAAGTCAAAATTACAATTCAACGTGGCCTAGCGTCGACCCAATGTACATCTTGTTCCTACATCTCCAAAATAGTAATCTCTCCATCTCCTGATCCCATAGCGATTCGTCCACTTTTCTCATCATAGTCAAAGGCAGTCCATTTCCCCTTCTCTATCGAGCGAATTGCGACTGACTGGTAGCGTGGTATCGAATCAGAGTTTTCGTGGTGACTCTCCAGAAGTGGTCCAGGAAGCACGACAGCCATGAGACATTCGCGCTCGGGGTCTGTCAAGTTTGTCTCAAGAAGGTCGCGATCGAAGGTCACTGGATCTCTCTCCATCTGGGACAGACCATTGACTGCTAGTCGTCGAGGCGCAATCCACAGCGCTGTACCGTGTTCTCCCAGAACAATGTCCCTGCATCGTAGTACACCTCGTCGAGATGGAACTTGGGCTTCGAGCTCCGGAGGGAAAAGATATGGAGGGTTCGACTCCTCCTCCATGTCCTCGTATAGAGAATATAGATAAAGAGAATGGAATTCTTGAGCCCAGGGGTTTTCGCTCTCGGTTCTGACGAATATGGATAGAGAGTGAGCTGAAGGAAGAGTGCGAGCTACTGAGACGCTATCAGACCATCCGAAAGAATGGCTGGCTATCGGTCGATGTATGCTGGGTACCTCTGAAAGCAATGGATCGGGGAAAAGGTTCATTGAGCGAGCCCTTATGACTAGAATGCTCTTGTGCGCAAAGACAACCTGAATGCATTGGTCACTCTAATCGGTGAGCGGCGACGACGAAGTGGCTCAATCTCAAGTACCTTTAGGATTCCCTCTTGGTCTCCCTCATGTGCCAAGGTTGCAAAATGACCATTGCGCCAATTCATGATTGTGGTGATGGAGAAATGGTCGCTCATGGCGAGCAAATCGTCTTGCAGAGCAACAGGCTTGTAGGCGGAGTTTATGGTTTTGATACAGGTCAAGGACCCATTGACATCCACAGACAGAAGTTTGACAGTGTGTTCACTATGATGGTTCAATCAGCTAGACCACTGGATGAGAACTTGGCACGAACCTGTCCATTTTGACTCCCACCGCTACAGTCGCTTCAGCCTCAAGTGCTGAATTGACAGTAATCCCATCGAAAATCGCGCCTTTGGATATGATCAATGATTTTTTGTTGAAGTTGGCTTACAAGACTACCTTTTGGACTCCATTCTGCTGATTTCTGTAGCTCTGCAGAATGCAAATCCCGCAGAGTGACGACAGACCAGATACCTTTGGAGACGGTCAATAGCCAGCGTCCTTTGTATCCTGGAACAAAGTAGATGTCGGAGATGACAGTGCTCGGTTGAGTACGGAAGGTCCAGGCAGATTTAGGCTGTCGATCCTTGGATTTCCACTTGGACGCGAGACTATGAGAATTGAGCGTCATTCGGCGTAATTCCTGGGCGTCACTGATAGACTCTGGGGCGATACTAGGGAATGGGTAGCATTTCTGGAGAATCTGGCTGTTGCACGCGTTTATCCAGACGATTCTTTCTTTGCAGACGAGATTCAAGGTCGTGCAGGTCTGCCAGCTGAATGAGAATGCAGAGGTGATTCAGAAGAAGCACTTGTACTTGCTTTTGAAAGAGAAATTATGTCTGGAATGGAAACCAGATGCAAAATCTGGATGAGAATATCGGTGGGAAGCGTTGAGAGGAGGAGCATTTGACGTCACGAAGAATTACGCGGCCCTGCGTGACTTCCTCCGTCTTTCCACTGTCCGATCAATAAATGGTGGATATTCTCATTTTGGGCGCTACCGGTGAGCTTCAACGCCCGCTCTTCACGCTTAAAGGACTTTCCTCAAAAATTTTCAGGTGTTAGTGGCCGACAAACCGCTCTTTACCTTGCCAGTCATCCACAACGCGCCTTATTCTCTTTTGGTATCGCTGGACGCTCCAAATCCAAACTCGACAAGCTCGCAGCTGAGCTCAATGATTCCAATATCTCCCTCTTCCCAGTGGATGTAACCAACCCCGAGCAAATCGACGGTGCTGTCAAGCAGGCGAAAATCATCATCAACACTGTAGGTACGACTTTTTCCGTCTGTCGTTGAATTTAGTTCGCGAGACTCAAGCGTGATCACAGGGCCGTATTGGACCTGGGGGACACCTGTTATTGCGGCTTGCGTCAAGCATAATGTCCACTATGTTGACTTGACAGGTGAACCGCATTGGCTGCGTAAAATCATTATCGAGTACTGTCGCGTTTTTGCTGTCTTGAAAAAGCCAACAGTATTTGCAGGTTCGACTATGCGGCCAACAAGTCCAATACTATTCTTGTCCCTTCCTGTGGACTCGATTCTATTCCTTCCGACTTCTCAGTACATCTGGCCAAAAACACCTTGCTTTCCTCATTCCCAGATCAAGAAATTGGGCTTGCTGACTCGCTAACAGCATTTAGCGTCCGAGGGAAACTGTCGGGTGGGACATGGGCGAGCATGATGACAGCTTTAGATGTTATACCCACCCTGGGGTCGAATTTAGGCAAAGACTACTTGCTTAGTCCAGGTATGGTCTCACTGCTTGCATCATCTTGCTTCCTGACGTCTCAAAGTTTCTGGTAAACCTTCGCCAAAGCCAAAGGCGATTTACCAGCTCGAGCAATCCTCCCTGGCTGGCTCCTTCTACTCCATGCAGCCCTCGAATCGGGCCGTAGTCCATCGTTCATGGGGCCTTCTCGAAATGGCAGGTACCTGACGACTTATCTCATTGTCTTCAAGCGCTCATCTTCGATAAGGCTCAAAAAATCGCTACGGATCATCTTTCACCTATGACGAGTTCATCGTCATGCCGGGTCGCGTCGCTGCCGCCGTTTTTTCTTGCGTCTTTGGTATCTTCATGCTCGGAATGGCCTATGTCCCTCCGGTTGGTTTTCCTCCGGTCATCTTTACCCTTACTGATGTCCATCCAGTTCAGATGGCTGGTGAAAACCATCGGGCCCAAATCTGGACCGTCAGACGCGTGAGTTTTCAAGTTAAGCCGTCATATCTTTGCCTAATGAATTTTTGCAGCGAAATGCGACAAGGCTTCTTCAAAACAACCAATATCACGACCTCAGCGACTTCACCCCCGATAAAAGTCGAGAGCACCATTTCAGCAAAAGGTGACCCGGGCTACTATCTCTCGCCAAGTAAGTCCGCCTTGTGTGACGCGTCAGCGGAATCTGATGACGTTTTGTTATCAGTCATGTTAGCCGAAAGCGCCCTTTGCATCGCCTTATCCAAAGATAGTCTGCCAGAACTGGGGAAACGCGGGGGAATTTTGACACCGAGCGTCGCTTTTGGAAATGTTCTCGTCGACAGGCTCAGAGAGACCGGAATATTCAAGATTGAGAGTAGTATTGTCGGAGACGATAAGAAGGACGTGTAGGTCTTTATACAATTCGAGCCGGTACAATAATAGTAATTGATGGAGAAATCTAATGGTATGATGGATGGTGCATGCTCTACAGGTTGGTCCGTCTAGGTTCTAGGAGTTGGGGTGAGGCAAAATAAGGAAAACAACAAAATGCGTTGATCTAGCATTAGGACGAATAATAAGAAGCAGTCGTCTCATACCTCCACATGCTTTACATGAGGAAACATTAGGGTGAATGAAGGAAGCTGCGACACTGGTGAAGGAGGGTCTGGTGACTCTTTCGATTGTCGTGGAAACGGAATTGAATCCATGTCGTGGTCTTCGTCGTCTCTATGGGCGAGAAATGGAGCCAAAGTAATTGGCTGCTCTACAGGGCTCGGTGAAGCTGAAGCGCTGGAGGGAGGATCGTATCTGGCCTGGCTCTGAGGGTAAGGCTGATGGTGATTATAGAGCGAAGGCCATGAAGAGTTTCTCGGCGGATGTATCGGAGTCATAGCAAAAGCTTTTCTAACTTCACGCTTTAGCTTTTCGTGATGACCATGAGGATTATGGTGCCCATGAGAATGACGGCGCTCTCTATGTTCTGGAGAGCTGGCTCTGGAATGGGTCCGTGAGTTAGGCAGCGATGTCAACGGAGGAGGCAGTGTTCTGTCTGAGCCACCCTGAAGAATACTGAGAGGACTGCCAGCGCGTGAAGGAGCAGCAGAAGTAACAGTGCTGTAGATTTGCATGCCTCTCATGGGACCCAAAAAGGGCGACGTTGAAGGTGTATGAGTAGACGTCGTCGAGGCCGAGGTGAAGTAATCCAGCTGGTCGCCATGGGCCTTCCTGAGGACCTCGGCATGACGAGCTTCGTATTCTGCTCGTCTGAGAGCCTCTTCTCGTTCCAGAATGTATAATTCATCCATGGCCACTGAAGATAATGTTGTGAATGCGCTGGTTGGCTCGGGCCTACAATTTTCAATCAGAAAAAAAGTTTTGAATAAAGAAAAGAGGACGCACTCTTTAAGCTTCTTGGCCCTAGTCTTCTCTTTCCTTTCGCTGCCATGAATTCGAGCATGCCTTGTGAGCTCGTCGCTTCTCGAAAAGCGCTTTTCGCAACCAGCAAAGACACATGCAAAAGGCTTCTCTCCAGTATGTGTCCTGATATGTCGTGTCTGGTGCTCCAGACGACTGAAAGCCCTGCCACATTCAGGATATGGGCACTTGTATGGGCGGCTTTCTGTCATTGACGAAGCAAATGAAGGAGGAAGAGGGAGGAAGATGAAAGCTTGGATAAAAGAGCGACCGATCTTGTTATCCGGTTTTTTCCGTCGAATCCTTTTTCCGCCCATGTGATATTACAGTAACGGACCGAGCAACCGGCCCCAGATCACCCCCGAGCGTTCGCGGTCAGCCCCAGACTCCTTCTGCCCCGCATGATGACACCTCATTCAATATAAATAATTTATTTGAGGATCTGCTAAGATTTGGGTTCCAGGAAATTCGTCTCCATTTCATTTCCCTGACGCCTTTCGACACAAGTCGTGCGCAAGATTCTTTATCCTGCTACCCGTTCCCGCCGCATTGCCTGATATGCAAAAGGCCGCCGTCTTATCGATATCAGTTCCTGCATCATGGTCGATCTGTCACAGCCGGTGCGCCTCGGTGCGCCCCATGGGACAGAGACGCAAATGATTTTTCCTTTTCACGGGCCTTCGATGATCTGGAGAGGTGACGCAGTCATTAAGCATGTGAAAGGTCCAACGAGCTTCAAGGTCGGAAAAACCTCGGAAATCTTCCTCGTGCGTGGATTTTATACTGAAGCTGAATGAACACTCCATTATTGAAGGTGGTAACTGTCACGGCAAAGAGATTGCAGAGTCTTTGATACGTTCCGGACTTGCGCCCTGGATTTCGTACCTTTCAACTCAAACCCGAGCTCTTCCGATACTTTTTGTGACTGAAGCCCTTTGAGGTTTTCCAGTTCCATGTCATCTCTATATAATCTTAGTTTTCTTGAAGCAAGGTAGCTCCATCTTGGAGCCAACTAGGGGTCTTGATGCTGTGAATATTCCGAGGCTGAACTTTATTCTGAAAGGGCAAATTCGTCACTTCGTGAATATGTTGTCTTGCTTTATCCTGGTGAGAGATAAGAGGATTAATTAAATTACATCCTTAAACCTGGTATAATAATCGATGTCAGGACCAATAATGACAATCTTTTCCCTATCAATCAGGATCTTCTCCATACGCCACAATATGTGAACCATTCGTCCTTGCAGCCGCGAAGTTCCATAGTACATACTCGACTCAAGCCTCTGCGTTGCAGATTCCCTTACAAACTGACCATGGAACCTCCGACGATCGCGTCAAGAAGTTATTCCGGGGCCAACGCCTCGATCATCGGCCCTTGTCATCTTGATACTTGGGAGCAAGTTTCAGGCCGTGCCGCAGAAGAAGTGGGCGACTCCAATTTCCAGTTTATTATGGTCGATGCAGCAAGAAGTACGGCAGTTTAGTGCAGGCGGTAAGGCGCCTGCCCTGCACTGCCGTTTTTGTTCCCTGTCGCAAGTTCGAGCCCCATTCAGTTCGTCTGTTCTCCAGACTGCTGTTTTGAGCTCCAACTACATAGATATGCATTGATTGAACTCCAGTACTATGTTGTGTCTCTTCAGAATGATGCACTGCATATATCATGCCCAAATCGTAATCCCCGACGGTCACGAGCTTCCCACACTTGACGGCAACCATATCTTGCTTTGTTTTTACTCGCTTCTTCTTCAGAAACGACCATAGAATGGGCTTCTTATTCTAGCCCTTTCCCTCTCTGCCAAGGGTATTCAGTCACTCGAGTTTCTAGGTAGCTCGTGGCCCAGTCCAGCCTTCTATGTAGTCCAGATTTATTTTCGCGTGGTCCAACTCTCCGTCTTTACGAAAGAACTTTATTTCTCGAGGATCCAGGTGTTTCCAACCGCTTCAAAATTGTCCGAGATCTCGGCTGGTGGACGAGATTGCTGTCAATTGTTGACACGAGAGGTCTGGTAAAAAAAGAAAAGGTGCGTCGAGACTGTTTCTCGCACAAATCCAACCCTGGTTCCGGTTGTCAGAAATCGTCGAAAATGAGCTTCATTACGGCTACCGACAGAAGAGCTTCCGTGGACCAGATGGCCTCTGTGTACGTTCTATTTCTCTATTTTGACGACTTCAACTCAAGCTGACTCCGAGTAAGGTCGTTCGCCCAATATTGACGGACGACTCTCAAAGAACTCTCTCCCTTCTCGTGCCCGACGGTAGAACCCAGCTCATCTTTCTCCGCCTCCACCGGTCGTTGTTCCTTTCGTTGATCCGATCTTGTTGACTATATATCAGTCGGGACAGACAATTGTATTCTGATGTTATCGCCCACTTTTATTCCTCTAGTCGAAGCGCAAGTGCCTTGTAGGCAAAACCTGGCTGCGTGGCTGTCTCTTTTAGCCTTTGCAGTGCTTGTTCGGCGTCAAGGAGGTGCAGAGCCCTGTACGTTTGGTCGAGGTTCTCGTATAAATCGTCAAATTGGAGGATGGTCCTCTCGAGGTACTGCGTGGCAAGTATCACAGCCTTTGCATCGTCGAGTGTTCCGACAATGCGAGATGATGCCGCGGCTGCGGACCGTCGGAGAAGGCCCCGGCCATTACGGTCTCGGTTTCCAAACCAGTTCAAGCAGCGGACGAATTCAGTCTGGAATAACGAAGGAAGACCTGCCAAGGTGAAAGGCCTTTGATCCAAATGAGCGGCCAGGGCAGCGTAAGTGGTATCATAACCATAAATCAGATTGGTCAGACCCTTGACCCAAAATATGGGTGCGATGACCGAGTCTTGCAGAATTTGGCTGTTCTGCAAGTGACCGAGCATTTCGCGTGCATCTTCCCGCCAATCATGATCACTACCCCCACCAAACACTCGAGGCGAAGATTTTCCTGACAATCTGCATGGCATTCGCATCGGTGATGTTGCCCAGTGGTCGAAGAATTGGAATGAGAGAGATGCGTGAGCGGTCGTTGGCTCCTGGTGATTCACGGTAGTGAGCTAACACAGCGGTGATGAGCCAGACAGCAGAAGCATAAGCCAGCTGTTCACGGGGAGACCCTGACGCGAGGAACTGGGTGAACAAGGTGAATCGGGTTATGGCGGCTGTTCCAAAGTTTCCAGGCTCCGTTTCGAGAATCTTGTGAAGGTTGCTGACTTCTTTGAAGACCAAATCACATAGGCTTAGCAAGTTGCAAGCCGCCATGGCAGCCTTGGTTTCGGCCCCATCAAGCTGGATATGATCTAGTGCAGCGCGCGATAATCTGAGAGCATCCAGAGATAGCCTACATTCGTCAAGCTCCTTTTCTCGGAGGAGGGCGGAGTAGCCATCGATGTCCATACTATCATCCATATAGACTTGGACCCAAATCACTACATGTCGGAAGTACTCTCGATGGAGGTTTGGGCGGTCTAATTCATTGAGGTCTTCACTACATTGAAGAATCACAAAGAATCTAGCTCTGAGTGTGGCCGAGGATAGAGAGGGAAACATTCGAGGAGCAAGAAATAGTGTATAGAATGGAATCACATCCCAAACATACTGCTTCTCCTCGGGGAAGAAATTGTAGGGGAATGCTCTGCAAAAAGCCAGTGATGAAACCAGATCCAGAGCTGAGGACATACTTCGCTCTCTCCGATGGGGTTGGCGCACCAGAGAGGAAAGCTGCCGGGCAAAAACACAGTCGTCATAGCGGAGGAGGGTGTCGATGACATCGTATACATATCCTCCTGTCAACTGTCGCGTATGCTTGACATATGAGGGTATTCCTTGTGTCTGTAGTCAGACAATCAAGTGTCCATGTAAGAGCTCGTGTTTCTCTGGCCACAAAGCCTGCTTGCTCCGTATCGAGAGCAAACTTTTCTCTTATTTCGTCAAGGTTTCCTCCATTGAGCATTTGATCTGCTGAGGTTGTGAACATTCGATGTGGAAAGACCTTCTGCGCGAGCGAAGAGACCCGCGACCAAAGGGACCGCTGTTCCTCCTGCCCCCTCTCGGGAATGTTGGTATTATTCAAGGTATGTTGGGAGAAGAGAATGCTGGGCTGATGCAGAAGATGAATGGAACGTCTGACGAGTTCCTTAGCGGACTTCAAAAGCGTATGGGCAGCTGATATCGACTTCATCCAACATGTCCCAAAGACGATCCGAAGGGTATTCCGAATCAACGGAAACCGAAATAGGAAGGTCGTGAGAGGAGTTCGAATGGGAGAATCAATAGATATAAGTGGCGCAATAGTCGCGTAAAAGTAGGCTGTCCCGCATATGATGAGCAGACTGCTCATCAGATATGTCACAGCATTGTTGATCGGATGAAGGAAGAAGACAAGGCCAATGAGGAAGGAGAATAGTGAAGCATGTAGAAGAGCTGGTGTCCCTTCCACAATTGCTGACACCTTGGACCTCTCGACACCTTCGAAAAGGAATGCTCGAATTCTTCCCCGCATTTCTGGAGTCTGTCGACGCTCAATCGCATGATTGTATTCCGAGCCCCATTGCTGGATGAGCGTTGCAGCAAGAGCGCAGGTCAGGCTCAGTGCAAGACTGAGAAACCAGAAGAAGTTGGTCAGAACCGCAAGTATCGATGGGGAGAAGGGAATTTGGGATGGGTTCGGGATGAGCGCGACGGTCTGAGACCCATTTGCCAGCTGCTGGGAAATCTGGTAGAGAATGAGCAGAGTGAGGTTGGCTGGATCTGGCGACAAAAGCTTGTAGCTTTCGATAATGAAGGCTGTTACGACGGCGGAAAAAAGGGCGGCCTGCGAGATAATCAGCTCAGCAACCTGTAGCAACTGGACTCAGTGGACGTACGAAAAGAAGAATTCCTTCCATAGCAATCCTCCAACGAGCTACCATCGCTTCATCGTACGCCTTTGCCTCACGAATATAGCTGGTGAATACGCTTGGATTTGATTCCTTTGGTGGAATCCCTACATTGGCTTCGCATGATCAGGAGAAGGAGAAAAACCGAGAGCAGACAAACTCACTGGCTTGGGGCTGAGCGACGTCCATGTTGTGGAAAAACCTGGAAGAGTAGTGCAAACAGCTTCTGAATCTCAGGAATGCCGTCGCGGCCCGTCATGGGGCAAATTAGGCGCTCGGTCACTGCAAAGACATTTCAAAGTGGTTGAAAACGTCGTGAAGAAAGCAGTCGAAGGCTGAATCCAGTTGGAACAACTCGAGAGATATTCCAATTTTTTGTCGTAAGGACAAGCCTCAACACGTCGTGGAACTTGGGATACTATGTAGCTGACATAGTTCTGGCTTTGAGGTCGTAATTTCCATAGTCCAGGTGATTTGGGAGAGCTCTGACAGAGAGGGCTGAGGCGGAACTTGGGCGGAACAAGTTCAAGTACTAAGTAGTCGGCTTCGGCCGCCTTGATCTCGGCTACCTTTTTGTCTCGGACCATCACCGTCACGACCCTACAGGCTACTGTTAGTAAAGCACAAGTCAAGCTTGCGCGACGGAGTGCTAAACGCATGCTGACCAAGCGGACAGTGCCGAGTATCGGCATCCTCTTTTGTCCGCGACTGTCAGCATCGACGTTTCGCAAGTCTTTTTCAGCTTGAACTTCGTTGAATCTGCTCTCTACTTTCACAATTATCCTTGAAAACAATGACTCAATCCCTGGGAACATCAAACTCGACAGGCGCTCACTTGTTGACATTGCTGAAAAAGTTGGAATCAGAGAGAGAAGAGAGAAACAGAAAGAGACAAGTCCGTCGTAATGCTTCAGTAGCTAACGTCTCGGACGACGAAGAAGATGACATTGTTCCAATGGTCTCAGCATTGGAGACTCCTGGACGAAGTACTCCACCGCCTACAGGAAAAGGCTATGGAGCTGCAGTTTCAAATCTGTTTACAGATACAGAAGCGTCGAAACACGAATTCACCAGTATCGACAAAGGAACTCCAGATCACATCATCTTCCTCGCCAATCATCAGCAATCTCCGCCACTTTCCCTTTTCTTACCGAAATCTCTCGAGCGCATTCGCTTCGATAAAGATCTAGAATTCAAGAAAATCGGTCATGGCGACAATGCCAACATCAAGATCTTGGACACTTCTAATTTTCCGGATGAAGATACCTTGGCGGCCGCTCAATGGCTGACATGCTACAACAGCTTCTTGAACTTTGTAATCCAATTGGCTCAAGGGAAAGGAGACGCAATTATTGCAGGTTTTTCAGATCATCTGAACACCATGATCGAAGATCCAGACTTCGATGATTGGTTTTCGGCTTTCAGAAGCTTTGATAAACAGATTCGAGGCCGCTTCTTTCGCCAAGCATTCATCATTGATCCCCATTCTCAACAATGGACTATGGCCTTGCAGGCCTCAAAGAATCACTTCATGAATGACGCTCTCAAACTCAACTCTATGCATGTTCAACTTCCTGCGTCTTCAGGATCGTCTCGCTATGGGTCGAGACCGTCTCAACGCCCAGGGCCGTATGATCACAGTGATCAGTCCTTTCGGATCAGTGGTGTCTGCTTGCGCTGTGGTGCAAAAGGACACCAAGCGGCGGCATGCAGCGCCACAAATACAAGCAAACATGGCCGGAATTTCGTTGTCTATTGGAAAGACCGAAGCATCTTCCGGTTATCCGATAATACAGCAGTTTGCATCAAATTCAACCTTGGGACGTGCACAGCTCCCCATTCTCAATCCCATCCGATCCACATCTGTTCCCTTTGTGCTGACAGAGGTCATAGCGCCTCCAAATGCACTCGCAATTGAAGGAGCTCGAATCGTGACTCCTTACAAGTTCGAAGCTTGGGAAAAGATGTTACGAGAATGTGATCTTATCAATCGCTACCCCAACCTGGTCTTCGATATCCGCAACGGCTCTCCGATAGGGAATCCTCCACATTTAACTTCCACTTTCACTCCGAAAAACATGCCTTCTGCTGACAAACACTCCCGTATCATCGATAACTATATCTCAGAAGAGATTATCGCTGGCCGTATGGCCGGCGGATACAGCATTGAAAATGCTCGTATCTTCTTCAATGGTCATTTCCGGACAGCACCAATGGGTGTCGTCGAACAAAATAACAAGTTCCGCATCGTTCACAATATGTCTGCTATTGATTCGGAAGGTGACTCAACGAATTCTTGGCTTGACGCCACAGATGAACCTGTCGGATGGCACACATGTGCAATGATGGCTGATCTGGTGAGTCCTTTTCTATTCTTCGTACATCAGACCAGTCGACGGCATCGTACCTTGGATGTGTAACATCGGGTTGTCGTGATTTGGAGGCATCGTACCCTGGATGTGTAACATCGGGTTGCCTGGGGCATCGTGCCTTGGATGTTTAACATCAGGTTGCCCTTGTGACGTTTCTCATTCAAAATTCTCACAGGTGACTGAAGCTCCGCCTGGAACTCAGGCTGCAAGCCTAGACATGATCAAAGCATTCCGCTGTTCAGCTGTTCTCCCAGACCATAAGCGTTTTGTTCCATCGCTCTGGAGAGGACTCGTTTGGCCCAATCACTGTTGTCCGTTTGGTCTTCGGACATCCGGAAACATCCAAGGCACCATCGCCGACGCTTTACGTGACATCCTGATGTTTCTCTTTGTCCTATGGATTCTGAAATGGGTGGATGATTTTATATTCCTTCGTGCTCCAACTTCTTCCTTCACAGACAACGACACCATTCACTACACTTACGCTACCACTCTCAATGACATTCTCAGAATCTCGAAACTCCTTGGCGTCCTCTGGCATGACACTACAGAAAAAGGACAAGACTTCCTTTTCACCTGTCAATATGTCGGATTCTTGTGGGATCTCGAGCATAAACGAGTCTCGCTACCTGAAAAGAAGCGACTAAGGTACCTTGCCAAGATTGGCTCATTCATCGATCTAGCCAATTCCAAAGGAACCGTTAAATCATCCACTGTCTCATCTATCCAAGGGACGTTGCAACACATTTGCTTCGTATATCGGGAAGGACGAGCTTTGATGCCAAGTTTGTCTCACTTCCTTTCCCGATTTCCTGACAAGTTTGTTTCCCACCACATCCCCAGTCACGTCAAAAATGACCTTATCGACTGGAAATCTATCCTTTCCATAAAATCCTACTCACGCTCACTCCAGCCTCGGAAAAAGATTGACTTGGACATCTGGGTAGACGCGTCAGACTGGGGAATCGGTCTCGCAGTGAAAAGTCACTGGTTTGCATGGCGACTGAGACCAGGATGGAAAGCAGAAGGAAGGGAGATTGGATGGGCCGAGTCTATTGCACTAGAATTCGCTCTACGTTGGGTGTGCGAGCATGAACCAGTTTTCGACACTGAATTGACTATTCATGGAGATAATACCAATGTCATCAATGCTTACAAGAAAGGCCGCTCGAGGAATTTTCATCGCAACCTCTCCATTCGTCGAGTCACCACACTTCTCATGTCCCATAATCTCACTATTCTTCCAGTCTACGTCAAGTCTGCGGAAAACCGGGCAGACCCTTTCTCTCGCGGCGAGTTAGGTCCGGTTTCTCTGCGTCTTGACAACATCAAACTCCCTGAAGAGCTCACCAGCTTCATCTATAATGCATAAAGTCTATGCAATGCGGACATCTGCTCGTTCAGATGTGGCGAATACAGGAGAGAGCTCAACATCATCAAGCTCTCTGTCGCGACCTGTATCCTCGTCAAAACGTCCCCGGCTGTTATCCGGCTCAGTTATTCATCCCCATCCTTACCGCCCTCACGTCCTTGCCCAAGATCGTCTTGTCCATTGGAAAACATCCTATGGTCTCACCTCCGATAATATTTTACAAAATCTCTTCCCAGATCAGACTATTTCACGATGGAAAGAAGTCATGATGAGCTCCGTCGTCCCTGATACACAGAAGAATTATGGTGCCGGACTTTTACGCTTCACCCAATTCTGTGATTCGTACAACATCTCAGAAGTCCTTCGTATGCCAGCAAATGAGGTTCTGCTATCTCTTTTCGTTGCAGAAATGGGCGCTGGAAAAGTTCGTGCCGGAACCATCAGCTCCTGGTTGTCAGGCATCGCTATGTGGCATGATATCAATGGCGCCAAATGGCTTGGCGGTCGAATTTTAGACCGTACAAAATCAGGAGCTGCAGCTCTTCAACCTCTACCTTCCTCATTATCAACTCGCTCTCCTGTTACATACAAACATATGCACATTCTTCGTGCCGCTCTCGACCTATCACAACCATTTGACAGTGCAGTCTGGTGCGGAGCCTGCCTGGCTTGGCGCGGCTGTACTCGTCTCGGCGAGGTTTTATGCAAAACCCATTTATCTTACGACCCAAAATACAACGCTTCTCGCGGGTGCCCAAAGAAACGAGGATTATCCTCCAATTCGCATCACTGGCTCAGCTTATTCATTCCTTTCTCCAAAGTCAAAAAGATACTCGGAGAATGGCTCACATTCACATCAAGCAATGACGAATTCGACGTGATATTCGCATACGATAATCACTTTTCTGTCAACAAAAACGTTCCAGATGACGCGCCTCTTCTCGCTTTTGAAGGTCCCAATGGATGGCAACCGCTGACACGTGTCGATTTCATGAACCGTTGCAATTCTATATGGACTGCTGGAGGTATGGAATCTCTATTGGGGCACGGCTTTCGTATTGGAGGCACCACCGAACTTCTATTAGCTGGAACAGACCCTTGGATTGTTATGAAGCAAGGTCGTTGGTCTTCCAAAGCTTTTCTTCTTTACTGGCGCAGCGTCGAAGAGATTTTACCTCTTTTCATCGGAAATTCCTTGGACAGAATAGATTCTTTAAGAAAAACTGTTATTTCTTCAGTCTCAAATACTTAATCTATTTACTTTCATTGGGACACCGTCAATGTAATGCAGGGGAACCTCAGTCAGTCTCAAGGATTCCGACTGTGGTTGTCTCTGGGAAGTCTTCATCCTTGATTTCTTCCGTCAATCACGCTCGCCGAGAAAGCTCTATTCCATTGTACTTGGAATCAGCTTCTCGCATTCCCACCGACTTAAACGAAAAGCTTAGGCAGCTGTTAGTAAAGCACAAGTCAAGCTTGCGCGACGGAGTGCTAAACGCATGCTGACCAAGCGGACAGTGCCGAGTATCGGCATCCTCTTTTGTCCGCGACTGTCAGCATCGACGTTTCGCAAGTCTTTTTCACCCACCCACCTCTCCCTTCGAGCTTTGATTGGGAAGTCTTCATCCTTGATTTCTTCCGTCAATCACGCTCGCCGAGAAAGCTCTATTCCATTGTACTTGGAATCAGCTTCTCGCATTCCCACCGACTTAAACGAAAAGCTTAGGCAGCAGCTCTCGATGGCCTCTTCCACTGGAGAAGAGAAGATATCTCAAAGATATCTGGTCAGTCTAATCCTCTCCTCTCACTCTGGTCTTGCCGTATCCTTGACAGCTAGTTGAATCCCGGGTTCCTGTTGCAACTGCGTCTATGAATTCATATTTAATATTTATTCAAAACATCGTCAAACCTCTTACAGTTGAATCCACACATCCGAATATCGCGCCATGCGGCAGATAATCGTTCATTATGCATTCCAGACGCCAAAGAAGTGACGCGTTGCAGCGACGACTTTTCCCGGGCAAGTATAGAGAAAAGCCGAAAATTCATCAAGCCACGAAACCAACATTCCCAACCCTTCATCACTGAAGCTCACCGAGCCTTCTTTTTTTCCTTCTTCTGCGCCGTCCAATTCAATGTCTAGCCTTTATAAACGACGCCTCACCCTGTCCAAGTCCTAGATGACCGGGCAGCGACAGATCGCCTCCCAAGCCCCGTCCAACCTTTTCAGATCTCCACTATCTTTTCTTTCTAACCGTTGATCCGAGGAGCAACGTCGTCGAAGCAGTTCAGGTTGGAGAGCCTGCCATGGTCCCATGTTGAGGAAAGAACTTATGAGCTGAGGATCCCAAGCAGACCGACTAACCAGTCGCTGAGGTCAGACGGTATAAAAGGCTGCTAGGTAAATCACAGTCCTCGAGTGAGCCACTGTCGCTCATCTTTGCTTGTATTTTGCACCTTGACTCGAACTATTAACTGTCGATGGTTTTGGCGGGCCGGCCTGAAATCAGCGGACTGGGTTAATAATGGCTCACCTGGTCCTCACCTGGCCTCTGGCTGTCCCTGGCTAGTGAGTTTTGGCCATACATTATTCATCTTTCATGCTAACACCAATTTCAGGTCGGTAACATAAAATCAATCTGTCATTTCACAACACTATTTATACAAAATCATCTTCTTTCTCCCTGTGAGATCATATTCCCACTGTATGTTTCTAGATCTTCGGTTCATCGGGAGACTCTGGTTTAGGTGTAGTAGACCCAAAGTTACCTGGAAGGGTTCGGCGGGCTCGACCTGAATTGCTCGAACCTCTTGAACCACTTGTCGATGTCACTGAATTGTTTTCGGTAACAGAATGACCGGCGATTGGACGATGACGCGGATTTCCTGTGCCCGAGTTGCTGGGTCTAGCTCTCCTAGATCCCGAGCTATGATCATCATCAGGACGACGACCGGTAAACCTTGGGATCGACGACGTCGAATTTGGGTAACTACTTGAAGTCCTGGATATCTTTCCTGTAACAGTGTCGTGGAATGCTTGGGTTTCCGGCGTAATAATTATACCGCCGTCAGTCAAATTCCGATGGACCGGTATTTCAGGTGGTAGCTGCGCCTGGAGTTTCGTTCCACTTGAACGAGCAGAGCCAGCTGATCCGAGTTCACCTCTACTCGTCGATGGCAGTGAAGTCTTGTCGTATGGTCCCCAGGTAAATTTTGGTCGTTGAGCAGGTGCATTGGCGACGGGTCCTGAACCATCCTTGATTGTCCTTGCTGCAGACTCCGAAAGAGTACGCGGAGCTTTGGAAGGTCTACCGGAAGTTGCAGGTACAGGAATGCCCGTTTCGCATCTCTGAGTTACAGGTCGACCAAGTGAATCACCAAGGATCGGCTGACCTGGTGACGCTGATGGCGAACGACTCGGCTTTCTCTTCCTGCTCGAATCAGAGATTGTATCTGGCGGATTATCATCCAAGAGTCGAGTCGATGGTGGACGAGTATCGTGACGCGCTGGAGCAGACCAAGTTGGACGCGATCCCGGTTCGCTGGCCGCTCCGGAAAACGAGACGGTGAAAGACGAAACCAGGCCCGATACCTCTGGATCAGATTCATCGAGCTCTGGGGACGAGGTATTGTCGGGGTCCCACTCTTGAGAAGGTTCTATGGCCAGAAGATCCTGGATATCACCAGCGTCGGTCTTATCTGGAGAGTTTACTGCGACATCTGGTGATGACACTTTGGCTTCAGCTACAGTCTTCTGACCCTCCGGAACCTTGGGTACAAGCCATAGTTCGCGGAGGGTCATAATATCCCTGATCGACTTCAACAGGTCAGGTGCGGCCAATGCCAGTTGTTTCTTGATTTCTTTGAGCTTATTGAGATCTATCTTGACAAGCTGTTCGGCCACATGCCAGATAGCGCACAAGGGATTGGCATGCGATTGCATGAGCAATGTCTGGTATGGCTACACATGCTCCTCGTATTGGCCACTGCTGCTGTACGTCCCGTCCTGGTTCTTCTTTAGTGTTTGGCGAAATATGTGTTTGTCTTCGTCCATAGTCAACGGAAGGAGTTCATAAGTCCAACCCTCTTTGGGCGTCGGAAAAAGCTTTTGAGAACATTCAAGTCGAGACATCAAAGCTAGGCACGTACACTCACCTCTTTGAAGGGTTTTGGTTTGATCTTCGGGTCGCGATTAGTATAGAAGTTGATTATTTCCTCAATGTGCTTTCTTGCGGGAATATGTGCCAACTGGTGGTGATCAAGCTGATAATGCTCGGTCGGGGCCTCTGCAGGTATTCAAAATGTAATCCAAGAGGAATTAGATGGCGTCTGACCTTTGATAATGTTGTCTGGCTCGTGAACATTATATATCTTTGAGAGATAGCCCCATACAAATGCAAGTTGAATCAACTTGAGAATGACGTTAGACCATAATACGATTGACTGAAGAAGATTGAACCTACTTGAGCTTCCGTAGTGCTCTGTTCGACGAGGTGGCAGAAGTTGAACACTTTCTCAAGCGTGATCAGAGCTCGGTCGCTAGGACCATACTGCGCCACCAAGCGATCGACCAGCCGCTTTTCGTGATCGGTGAGGTCCCTCTTGTTATGCATAAGTCGATTGACATGGGGAGTAGGTTGGTCAGGGTTAAAACCGCTCTCCCCAAGAGTCGGTCGTGGATTGGTTAGAGGACTTGTCGCAGGACTTGAATCGGGAACAGCAGCTGGCGCCGATTTAGTAGAGATTCGAGCACTGTGTCTGGTAGCATTAGAGGGTGGCGGCGTTTTTCTAGATCTCATTGACATGGTGGGGAAAAAGAGCACGAGAAACCAGGCCACCGTTTTCACATTGTTCTTGCCTTGTGACATGTCACGATACCGTGACGGTGACGCAGGCCTCCCGTGATCGTTCATTGTTGACGATTCCCACGCGACCCAACTGCCACCATGATCGTCACTGTGCCCCTTCACACTCTCGCTGCTGCTAACGAGGATATCGATGAACCGCTGACGGAGAAATATCTTTTCGCGGCTGCTGCGCCGGCTGGCTTAGTGAGTGTCTCCACCCTAGTTCATTATTTTTTGCTGAAATCGATCTAGCATCGTCACATGGAATACCTGTGGGAATTGGAAATATTCACCATCGACCCTATTCACGAACGCAGCATCATACATAGTAAGTCATTCACCTTTTGGGCTAGACGATGATGACACCGCCTCTCAGTTCGAAAGTCGATGCAGAAGCTGGTCAGTGATGATTGGGGCGACTGGACTCTCGTTCCGACGGAAGAGACCTTGGTTGCCATGTTTTCACTGCAGAAATACAATGCTTCATGTCCCATTTCCGAACGGAAATCTTTCCTCGCCGTAAGTTCTTCCAGCAAATCCATCGGGCGACAATTAACAATCCTATAGGAATTTACAGCGCCAGAATATGAATATATCTTTGTCCCGTTGCAGACGGATGTCGACTTCTTTATCCTTCAGCCTGGAAACGCTCCTCAGCAATTTAGCGCACCTTACCGCAATTTTCCTCGGGTCACATCATCCGCCAATCCGTTCTTCGTCACCTTCAACTCCAGGTTGAGAATCAGACAGAATAATCCCTTATTTTCCGAAACATGGCACCAACTATTTGGTGATATCGCGCTTCAATGGCATGCATTCCCTCTTCCTCAGGATTTTCTCCTGAGCTGCTACAGCTGCTACCCGGACGACTTCAGATCTGAAACCGCCTACGAATCAGAATCCGACTCTCATTCTAGTGGTGACGGGTCGAAATCCGGTAGCGACGAGACGATGGTGAAACCTGTGGAGGAATGCCTTTTGCCTGTGCCCGGCAAGGAGGAGCTGGTCTATCAATGGGTCCAGCATGATGCCGATCCGAGACTTCACCAACGACTCGGTAAGGTCAACATGACCCCTTGGCCTCCAGCTCCATGCGAAGAGAGATCGAGGGCCTTGAAAGATGCACTTCGATTTTACCCTTGTTGGCATAAAGAGTCAAAGCGAGGGAGGCAGTGCAGCCAGCGGCTCTGGAAAAGACCGCCCCCAGCACATTTGATATCACCAGGACCCAGATTTTCGTCTTGAACTACTCTACCTCTCGTCTTCATCTACCTATATAATTTCATTCACTGTATTCTCACTGTAGCAAATAGTACACTTTCCGAATGCCACTCGTATCGACGAACGCGACGCACGTGAGCTCGGCTTTGCAGTCTACTCTTTGTGATCGAATGGACTAGCTCCTTGCTATGTCCTCGACGGTTCCGATTCATGCTCTCGCTACTGCCATCGAAGATATCGATGAGCCACTGGTGGAGAAATTTCTCTCCACGACTGCCGCAGGCTTGGTGAGGTGTTCTAACATCTAAGTAAACGATCAAGCCTTTGAAGGCTTCTCAAATCCCATGTCTGTGGGGCAATTTGTGCTGTGTCAAGGGTGTTGGTGGCGAGCAGGGTCAGTGATGGCTACTTATGTAATGCATAAGCTCTTCAGCCCATCGACCCTATATTTATAGTTCAAGTTATGTGGGACTGTATAGAATTTTGCGGCTGCCTTTTCTTGGCTTTACGCCTAGTTTTGGTGTCTTTCTTTCTCTTTCTTCTCGCTTCTGTACCATATTGATTCCTTGTGCATTTTTTAGGTGCTTGAGCTTGTACTGCAATGCATTTTTTTCTATTTTGCTAAGTCTGGATGACGGCGTTTCTGAAAGTGTTCCGAGAATAAAGTGAGAATGATGAATGATCGAAGATCTCGTCAGATCTGGGACACGCCACGAAAGGGAAAACAAGACTTGACTTTGAGACCACGATGAAGATTCGGAATTATCATCTATGAGACTAAGTATCTCACTGAAGTTATCACAATTTCGGTCATTCGTCCTCTGGGGAGGACTATACATGAATCCTGCATCCCATCAACGACAAAATTTTTGCGGGGACACCCAAAGACACCCTTGAACAAATGCGACTTGACCACCTGAGCGCTGATGGCTAATGCGCTCATCAAAAAGTTCTCGCGTGTCGCTTGCTAGTGACTTTTATAAGTACATGAATCATCTCCGTAGGATACAATCTTTGAATTGTCTGCACAACACAGAGAGGCTGTAGGTATAATTTACAAAGTCCCGGTCTAGATGCAAATTTGGCCATCGCTTGAACTGACGAGAATCAGACTCAGGGACACGAAAAATAGGTTGACTGGCGGTTCTCGAACCAGCGCCCGGAGCTAGTGGTCGGAAGCAAATTTAAATTTAGAAATAGAATTAATCGGCGCGCTGCACGTGCTTCTTCAGCTCTCCTTCCTTCCCAGCTTTTCTCCCATGTCTGCTGCTAGTTTTCGACCTTCGATTGCTTTGAATCGTTAACCGATATGATAACGAATCGCTCAAATAATGCCCGTGCTGGAATCCTTGACCTCCGTCACCCCAAACCGGAATTTCTGTGGTCCAAGTGCGTTTCGTTTTCTTGTCAAAGAATCCTCTATAACCCGTTCCATAGGAAGCTATCAAAGCATACTTCATGTGTCAATGCCCTGGCTGTCTCTTCCAAGGGTGGTCGATGGTTAGCTAGCGGCGGAGACGGTGAGCTGCAATGCTCTTGGAGCGCTTTTGTCGCTTACTTCTCGTTTCCACCTAGATCTCCTCATTCATCTCTGGGATTTCCATTGTGAAGATATTGTAGACGGAGGTCCGCCTGTCTCATTCACAGGCCCATTGGTGCGTCTTATTTGAGCCAAACCTACTCGTCTCATGCTCCCGATAGTTCAACATTTTCACTCTGGGATTCTCTAGTTCGAACAAGTATCTATTCTCGTGCGTCTCCTTGCGAATTACTATTCAGAACTGTCTCACCTTTATTTCAGCGCCGGAGCAGACGAGATCATCCAGCGATACCACTTTGGACGGCTGGAGGAAGCTGTAACTATGTCCGACAGGATTGGTCCTGATGCCTGCTACCATGAAAAAGTGAGCAATGGTCTCCATTGACCCGAAATTCTGATTCTGACAATTCCAGGCAAGTGTCGCCTCCATCTCGTGCCATCCCTTCCAAGACGAGGTGTTTCTCAGTGCCGGGTAATCTCATTCATCGAGCTCCATTCGAGATGCTAATCCTGTTGTTCAGTGACTTTGGTGAAGTCACAATGCGCGATCTTCGAAGCTCTTCCGGGGCTCAAATATCAAAGATTTCGCTTACCAGTGAAGTCAGTTCCGTGGCTTATCACCCTCTTGCCGAGCACTTGTTTGTTACAAGCGATTGTTCGGGTGGAGTACTACTGTGGGATGGACGGGTTGCTTGGGGAGACGATCCAAGTAGAGGCATTGTGCAAAAGGTAAGCCAAAGAAGCAATCAACAGGCTCATCGATAGACCTTGGCAGTACAACACGAAGATCGTGCGGAACAGTGCAATGAGCAACCCAGAGGCCAGCAGTGTCTGTTTCAATCCAGACGGTAATGTTTCTTTTTCAACATGAGGAATCTTCAACGCTCATGAATCGCAGGCAGCGAAATGGCGGTCACATTTCTCGTCAGTAGATTGTTGCTATCGATCTGATTTTGAACCCACGTCTTTTCAGCACCATAAGCCAACCATATTCGCTGTCTCAGATCCAAATCCGATTGCAATCTGCAGTGCCAGTGCATCTGGTTCAGATCCCAGGACATATTCAAACTCTTGTACTATGAAGGTATTTCGAGCCAGTTCGACAATATGACTTTGAGTTGACTTTTACTCAATAGCATGGCTCCTTTGGTAGCGGTTTTGGTTCATCTGCAGATGGTATCTACTGTACTGGTTCGGATGATTTCCGAGGTTACATCTGGCGCATACCAAATGTCGAAGAGCTCAAGGTCGCAAGACGGGAAATCAAAGCTTGTGACTGGCCAGAAGCTGGCAGCGGCGATATTGGTAAGTTTTCAATCCAACGAATTGACTGAGAAACTGACCTGTGTTTTCAAAGGATACACAGATGGTCGCCTCAATTCTACGCGTTATGTTCCAGTGGATATCTCAGAACCTGTCTATCGACTTACTGGTTGGTCTTTTCGCCTTTCTATTCTGCAAACTAATTCGATGCGTCAGGTCACAAGTCGATTGTCAACACAACGCTCATACACCCGACTTTGCCTCATATTGCAACTGCGGGCATCGAACGACATATATTATTGCATAGCTTGACCCCTTCTTCTTCCTGTGCAACAGACCTCGAACTAACGTCTCAAAATACTCGCCCGTTGAACAATCTTGAAGGGCTTCCTGTACTCAGTCCAGGCCTCGATGTCTCCGAAATAGAAGCCGGTGAAAGAGAAACCATCCTACTCTTTGATGGGTGAGCAAGTCCAGTCCGTTGCCGCTCTTCTTGACCTTTGTTCCAGAATACTGACCATTGAAGGCAAATCGGATCCATTCAAAGTTCGTCGCTGGAAGCCTGGAGACGATTCAGACTCGAGCGACTCGGAGAAAGAGGGATATGTATCGCAGGACCGCATGGACTCGGATTCTGATTCTGATTCAGAGTGGTTGACCTAGTAGTGCAGGACATTTGATGAATATGCAACCGAATATAGCGTAACCTGTTTCCTTCAAGGTTTAGTTCAGCACCTCAAAAGACGAGCCTGGTGAAATGGGTTGCCATTGGGTAAATACTACAGACGGCGGATTTGAGATATAGTAAGGCTCAACTTGCTGAAGAGGCAGCCGAAGCCGATGTCTCTTTTTCTCGCGCGAACCATGCCTGGACTAGAGCTCACAGCTCAGTCTATCCCCTCTCTGACGATGATCTATCAAGGAGCGCCCAATTCTGCCGTTGGCGGGCCGCGATGACAGCCCTGGAGATTCAGAAGCTTTGAACTGGGCGCTTCCGGCTTTTTACCGACATGGACGCTGTTCAGGCTCAAGCCAGTGAGTCGAGCTGCTCTGTGTCTTTCTCCTTGTCCTGATCATGCGCCAAAGCCGTAGTCGGAATTCCGCCAAAGGAATTGAATCCAAGCGTATTCACTAGTTATATTCGCGAGGCCAAGATATACGATGAAGCGATGGTAGCGCGTTGGAAAATTGCCATGGACGGAATTCTTCTCTTCGTATGTCGAATGTCTCCCAAGATGTTGAGCTAACAGTCGTATAGGCCGCACTTTTTTCCGCTGTCGTCACAGCCTTCATTATCGAGAGCTACAAGCTTTTGTCACCGGACCCAGCCAATATCACGCTCCTCATCCTCTATCAGATCTCTCAGCAGCTCGTGAATGGCTCCGAGACCACCGTTCTCCTTCCGAAACCATCCGAAATTCCATTCTCACCATCGGTCGCTGCGGTTCTGACCAACGTCTTCTGGTTTCTCAGTCTTGCACTGGGATTGTCCTGCGCTCTTGCAGCGACGCTCATTCAGCAATGGGCCTCGGAATACATTCACGCAATTGAGCGTCGACAGGTTCCAGAGATGCGAGGAAGAATCCGAGCATTCCTTTTCGAAGGTGTCGAGAGGTCCAAGGTGTCAGCAATTGTAGAAGGGACACCAGCTCTTCTTCATGCTTCCTTGTTCTCCTTCCTCATCGGCCTCGTCTTTTTCCTTCGCCCAATCAACAATGTTGTTACATATCTAATGAGCGGTCTTCTCATTATATGCGGGACAGCCTACTTTTACGCGACAATTGCACCACTCATATCCATTTCTTCGCCCATTCGAACTCCTCTCACGACCTTCATCCTTCAGTTCTCCTTTGTCCGGAATACAGTTCGAATCGTCATCGGAAAAAGTTGGATGAAGTCGATATCAGTTGCCCAGTTGCTCTCAAAGTCCACCAAGGAGCTTGTCAGTCATTCCATTCGTCTTCTTCATCAGTTTAGCATTCTCTTCTCCCGACACGCTTTGAATAACATCAGCATTATTGAGAGCGAAGAAGAGGAGCAGCGGTCCCTTTGGTCGCGGGTATCGTCACTCGCGCAGAAGGTCTTTTCACATCGAGTTTTCACAACCTCAGCAGACCAAATGCTCACTGGAGGGAACCTTGATGAAATCAGGGAAAAGATTGCTCTTGATAAAGATCAAGCCGGCTTTCAAGCACGAGAAACACGAGCTCTCACCTGGACACTTGATTGTCTGACCACCGACATCGAGTTTATGCAGTTCATAGAAGGTGTGCCGTCCTACCTTGACCGTCAGCGAAATGGTCGAACGATGCAATATCTACCAAAGCAAATCATGGCAGCTCTGCTTCGACATGATGACTATGCCTTTGCTCGGAAACAGCTTTCCTCTTTGGTGGATCAACCATATCCGACAGAGCGAAGTATGTCTGCAGCCCTGGGTCTCATTACCTCCCTGGCTGGTAGCACATTGTTCCCTTACAATCTCTTTCCCGAGGAGAAGAAATACGAGTGGGATGTGATTCCTGTCGTCTCACTGTATTATCATGCAGTCGAAGAATTTCCATCTCTATCCTTGGCCAGCAATAGAACCAAATTCTTGACGATTATCCAATGCAGTCAGGACGTCATATCGAAGCGCAACCCAGCATTTCGTCCAGAGTACTGTCGACATGTCTTGGAGTGGGTCCATGACCTATCTTTCATGGATAACACCGCATATCCTGCAATCCTTCGGGGTAAAGAGCTGGATGAATTCAAGCGATCCATTGACATGCTCAAGCTCTCGCCAGGTACACGACTACATATTCCACTTGACGCCCCAAAAGTCAAGGCTGCGCTCGCATCTTGCATCTTGACAGGCCTATGTGATTTCTTCTTCAAAGAAATCAACAATCCTTCCCAGACACTCGAAACAGAGTCAATATACCGATGCACTCGGTTCACTTCTTTCCTCGTGTCAGGGTCTCCTGGCGAACAGCAGGCTTATGCTTCTGTTGTTTGGCTCATCACTGTTGGACTTACATACCAATACGAGTCATCGGTAGCCAATGAGCTTCGGATTTACCTTCTCACTTCGCTCCTTGAACCACTCGTCAAGATCACTGATGTGAATGCCTTGCAGACCGTCAGGAAGATCCTTGCCTCGACTGTCTGGTGGGACGATGTCTCTGTTTCACAGGCGGTGAATGATGGCTTGCAGAACAGTCAAATTATGCGAGACCCAGCCATTGCCTCAATATATTGGATCAAGGGTCTGCCTGTTCTATTTCATGCATCCAGTACCACCGACACTGCCATAGCTTCTCATCTGGAACAGCGTCCTTCCACTCTTTCAGGTCTTCATTCAACCCTCCAGAATGAATACATCGGCTGTTTGGAGCGGTTTGGAAATGCAGATGTCGTCATGGGCCGAAAGGCCTTGGCTGCTGCATTGTTCTGTCTTGCAGGGACACTTGACGATGTCATGGCGGTGACTCGTGCCATCAAGCTCCTAGAGAGGTTTATCTTCCAGCTCGACATTTTGTACCAGAACTCTGACCAAACGAGGAAGGGTGGAGAAGACCTTCTCGAGGCGAAAGAAGCTCTCGAGAGGCTGAAAGAGACAGCCTCAGAGCTAGGTTTTGCATACAAGGCTCTTGCGCTTCGTCTGGATGAATAAAGGTGAGCATTTCACATTGGAATTGTCTCTCCAGACTAATGTGTCTTGTAGGCTTTGGTGAACAATTGAAGGAATTAACAGTCGAAAACCGTTTCCGAAGAAAGCGTAGATGGATTGGATATTACGAGCTGCAGCTCGAGCTGTTTGCCCAGCTGCTTCTCATCGATATCGATCTATTCAAGAAAGGTTTAGCTCGCCTTTGGGACCACGACGATTTGGCTTCAGCACCGATGAATGACTGATGTTTTGCAAATGGAAGGCTGACAGAGTAAAGGAAGATTACATCTAGCATTGTAATAAATTCCCGATTTCTAACTGCACGATACAAGTGAGAAGATAGCAAGTAATCATTAATCATTCATAAATCTTCGGCATTGGTGCTAATGGTCGTCTCGGAAGCGTCAAATCCAGCTGAATTTCCAGACCAGTCGCGCGAAGCCTCTCTACTCTCTGAACAACCTCAGGTTGCTTCCGAATATCCTCCCGAAAGCGCCAAGGGACGTCAGCCTCTGGACAATTGACCTCTGGAACAAGATCTTTTCGACGAATCCCTTCAATTATG
This sequence comes from Mycena floridula, assembly GCA_029320655.1. Lineage (NCBI taxonomy): Eukaryota > Fungi > Basidiomycota > Agaricomycetes > Agaricales > Mycenaceae > Mycena > Mycena floridula. The sequence goes on from JARIHS010000001.1 coordinate 5,325,129, forward strand.
GGGGCATGGTGTTCTGTGAATCCCCAGGTATGATTATGTGGGTCGAACAAGCCGACACGGATCGATTGGAGCGGTTGAACATGGGGGAACTTTTCCAAGTTTCTCGCTTCGACCATGGTGAGCAAGGCGTCCAACGCTTTTTTCATCGATACGAATGTCGAGATGGGTTAAATTGGGAAGCAGAGGGTTCGGGATAGCATCTTTGGGATTAATTGGCTCGTCTGCTTTCTCGTCGAATTCGTCGGATGAAGTTGGGGTGAGATAATAGAGCACCTCGTCGGAGAAATATTCTTGGTAGTCTTTTTCTTTGTAGTTCAAGATGCTGAGATGCGTCATGGCGGGAGACATCGTGAAAATCTCGAATAAGTCGATGACGACCAAGTCGGGGAAGTAGTCCAATCTCAACGACTGCAGGTTGGTCTCGGATCTGGTGAGCAAATTCATAATGGCTTTCGGTTCAACCTGGTTCTGGGCATATGAGGATTCGACGTGAAGGTGAATTAGCTTTGGGAAGATGAAAGGTGAAATGAAGTCGCTGACGAATCCTTCTGCCTGAGAGCGGATAGAGAGTGAGGTGACGCTTGGAACAACGAGCTCGGCTGGCATGTCGTCCCATTCTCGCTCATGTTCCAGATCGTTGAAAATGATGTGCTTTAGCTTGGGGCACCTTCCAATCAACTTTACCACATCTCGAGGATCTGACCGGTCAAAGTGTATCGACTCGACATTCCTCCAATTCCCTTCTCCAACATCACTGGCCATCTCCGTGACGTGAAGATGTTTCACTGAGGGAGTATTGAAAAGATTCAACGACCGGGGCTGGCTTGGTATTCCGATGACACCGAGAGACTGGAGATTCGGAGCATTCAATTTGTGAGATTGGTTGAATACCAGGTTGGTCCCCCGTATATGGAAAAGTCGAAATTTGTCCACATATTTCAAGACGTGCTGCTCGAGAGGACGAAAATTATGAATCTTTGCACGACCTGTCATCCGAATGTCCAGCAGATTGTGCTGAGCTCGGGAGATGTAGAGATCGAATAATGAAATGAGCTTTAAACCGGCATCTATGGAAAATAAATGGGTTGTGTCGATTGTAATGAAGCGCCAAAGATTCGGGAGCGCTAAGGCTAGCTGTCGCCATCGTCTGCAAGTCTGGGAAAGGCTGAGAGCCATAGTCATCCAAGTGCGACGAGCTTTTGGAGGAGAGTTGAAAAGAGCTTGCGCTTGGTCTTCTACGACATACTCGAAAATCATGGTGAGGATGTCGTCAGGAACTGTACTGGCAACAGCAAGCATGCTGCTGTAGTCAAGTTTGCTGCGCTCGAGTGTTGATTTGAGGGTAGTCATGCTATCCAGAAACTTTTGGGCTTTTGCAATTTGCACCTCTATTTCTGAAATGTCTGCATTGACACCGTTGACGACTTGACGCGCAAGGCGAGTTGAATTCGGATGGTAGCGGTCAGGCCAGCGATCTGCCGGTACTGGGACATTAAATGTCAACTTGTCGCCACATGAATCGCAGAGCGAAATATGGACTGGTCCATGATCGAGCCTGGCGCTAATAAAATCGTCAGTAAAGGACACGCAGAAAAGAGAGCCACCAACCGTTTAGCTGGTCGTTGAGACATGGTTCTTGTGGTTGAAATTCGACAACAGATTGGTTTTGAAGGTGCAGTGCGGTCTCAGGTGAACAATAGCGGATCAGACCCATTTGGACAACAATGGCCGGGAGCGTCAGCATGCTATTGTTCCCTTTTCGGCCTACGGCTGTCTTGTGCAGGTCACCGGGAGATTTGAAGGAAGAAACTGAAATTCGAATTTCATGATGCTGGTTGAGAGATAGACGACTCGTCACGGATCGTCACAGTTTTCGGAAAAGGCCTTACCATACTACTTATCCTGGTCCATCCAGAACTCTTGAGCTCTTTTTGGCACCTATCAAGATTGGGTCAATATGCTATCAACCATCAAATAATTGCATTTTCACCCGCCAGAAACCAATGCAGATAACCTTGAAACAATACCAGAAGACATGAAGAGGATGTTGAATTATTTGAGGATTCACGGCCACAAGAGCCGTGGGAATGAATTCCGAAAACAGCAATTCATCACCTGACAGCGTACCCCGGTATGTCTCCAAGTAACTTCAAGTATAGCACAAAGAAGTGGCGTCGGTCACGCGACCGTCTGTTAGACGTCTTCATCAGTTCCCATGCAACTCTATCACGACCTCGATGGCCCAGCGCAGAAGATCGACCTCTGAGAAGGAAAGAGCTGAACCTGTGTCGCAAGGAGATTGGTACACGAGTGTTCAATACGAAGTCGGTGCGCCTGGTTTACCTTTTTCTTTCGACGTGATTCCCAAACGCATCTTGGTCCACGAAGAGGTCATTATTGGCGCGAGAATGCGCAACGGACAATGGGCAAGTCCTCCTGCTCCATTCAATCGCCTGAATCTGATATCTTTTCTTAGGAATATCGAATAAAGGTACATTCCGTTTACCAGAACCGTTGTGGCGCACTATAGATTTTGCAATAGTGGGCAGATTGGGGAGAAGAATGGAACACGTACGTCTTGCGAATGTTTATTCTTTCATCTCTCGTTGATCTCCATTCCACAGATGGGAACCTTTGCAGAATCTTCAGAAGTGCTCTGTTGCTCTTGATGCCTTTCACGCGGAAGCCGAAGAAGTGGGTAAAGCAATACATGCCGAGCGTGAGGAAGGCTACATTGTCCTAGCTTCATCGGCGTGGATTAGTGAGCATAAACATCCTTTGTCCTGACACGACCTGAGCTTGCCCAGAAAAACAACAGACCAAATTTCAACAGTCGAGAGCCTCTCGTGCCCCCAAGTCTGAGGATCCAGAAATATCTCAGCTTCAAGCCCAACTAAACCATTTAGAACAAACGTTGAAGGAATTCATGGAGAAGGATGCTAAACGGAGTTGGAAGAAACGAGCAAAGAGCTTCAATTGATCAACGCACCGTTTTGTGAGCAAATGTATTATTTGAACTGTATTTAAGAGTTAGGACAGCTTTCGTGGCGCCAAGTTCAAATTTTGAATCGAACGTAGAAAGAGATAGATAAGCAGTGAAAACTGGCTTCCCGAGTTTGTCCCGAGCACAGTGAAGCATCGCCTCGGTGTACTGTCCAGACTGAGAGACTTAGATGTGGATCTCGAGAGCTGCCAAGTAGGTAGCAGCTATCGCTCAAGTCATAACAGGGAACTGAGGACATTAAGCAAATGGCATCGAGATGTCGGACCAGTTTGCCATTTGGTTCAGTATATTCACACTACTTACAGTACATAGCTCCTTCAGTAGAAACTTTGCAATCGTAAACACATCATCAATCCAGAGATGGAGGACATGTCTCCGATTCCTTCGATGTATCACGTTAGAAGAGAGCTCAGAGGGAGAATAGGCAAAACTCACTCCCGGTACAAAATATGGCCTCTATACGACAAGGCCACGCCATAGGTACCGCTTTTCTATCCACGATCCTGTAGCGCCCCTTCGAATAGTAAGAAAATGAGTCTACGAAACAAACGTCAGCAATGAAGAAGGAAACAAAGCGATAGTCTCACTCATAAAGACACATTCTTGAAGATTAGGACAGCTGGTCAAACAGGATTGGATCAACGGCAAGTCATTCGGGTCGCCGGCGGGGGCAACCACACCGAAGGATTCCAATTGTTTGAATCCGGAAAGCTCTTCAATGAGGATATACGTCGGCTAAAGATAATAAGTGAAGCTGTTTATACAAGGAAAAGACGACTGACTAGATCGAGTAACCAAAAACTATGTCGCAGACAGCACTTGAGGTTGGGGAGCTGGTGCTTCAGACCCTTGAATATGTCTTGGATGCTCGGGCTTTGTCGAATTTGAACGACTACGTCCTGGCAGGCGGGGAAAGAAGCGAGGTCGTCCAACTCGTCAGAATGTAACCAGACAGAGGTCAGTTTGTTGGAATTCATGAGATTTCTTGGGCGTAAGACAAATAATCCTCGCCAGACGACAAGGTTTGGTAGCTCAACCAACGGTGATGTCTTCAGTGGCGCTGGAGAGGAGACACGAGCGTCCAAGTACAAAAGGGTTGGATGTCGATTGAGGAAAGCCTTGAAGATATTTGGCTCACGCCGGTCGACATACCCATCGATGCTTATGCACAAAGTCGAGTGAACGAAAAGCTCCCAAAGTCGGGTCTGCCACCAGTGTCATAGGCCAACGAGAGCTTACGCAGTTCGCTCAGGCGTGGCAGAATACGATTGCTAGGATTATCTGCACTGTCATAATCGCTGGGTCCATGCATTAATTGTTTAATTTGGAACTGCTGAGCGAAAGGATTCACCGAAGTACGAGTATGGTCAGCTCCTTGACCCAAACTCCATATTGTGGGTTGTCAGAGATGACATCGGCGAACGAAATGGCTAAGTCATCATTTCCGAGGTGCACAATTTGATACATTTCTCGAATGGTGAGCTGCTTGAATAGCTTGCAAACGCGACATAGCGAAGCTTGACTGCTCGTATTGGAAAGAGAAATGATGTGCATGGTCAATTCGTTTGGGAAGACATCCAGGATCGATTTCTGGGCAATGCCAGCCGAAGTTGACATTATTGAAAAGCGAACTGGCAGCTATAAAGAATAGCATACATATTTGGGTTTCACGGAGAGCTTTTACGCCAGTGGAAGTCCCAACCAGCGGTTGTGGTTGGTCTTGGTTGGTGGAATGTGAGAGGCGGTGCCTGAATTCGCCACTTCAAGTTTTCAACAATAATGACATGCCCACGCTACTCGCAATTCAGGCATCCAAGTGGGCTATTTGCAGGCAAAGTCTTTCGGGAGACGAATCCTCAGGATTAGGCGCGCAGTGTTTTTTTTTGGCCTGTGGTCCTCTGTTCATTTGACATTTCACGGACTACATCCTCCACGAGAACAGCTCCAAGCTGATCTTTCCGTGGCTCCGATATCCGTCGAGGATATATCTTCATGCTTAAGGTCCTCTCCGTATCCCAGCCCTCACTCGGCCTATCATTGCTGGAATCCTTCCCGCTCATTTCCCCTGGATCTCCAGTCACGATCCTCAAGCGCAGATTCTTTTGCCGCCGAGTCTAACCGAGACATTATGTTCAGCGCTCAGTCATGCGACAATGGATCCGATACATGGGCCGTCGTTTTGCATTGGTCGGCTATGACAACCTCTTTCAACACAGTCCGAATGTGCGGTCCTCTCAGATGCATCTCGTCCAAGAGTACCCCAGGACGAATATCTCGCTTTCTTGGAAAGGCTGAGTGCCAAAATCGACAAAACAGTGCCCTTCCGGTATAGCAGGAAGCGCTAATAATCCTTTTCCATGGCCGTCGTGAACTTGCCGTCCTTCGACTCTGGTTAACGCTCATTTCAGCACTTCGGTCATCCTTTTCCCTTCTATTTAAGACTGGCACATTCAGGCATATCGTATGTGAATTCCAATTCGATGGAAATATAATCAACTTTTCGTAGCGTTTGTGAAGCTCTCCTGCAAGGCAACATTGCTACGTTATACTGCTTCCAGCTCAACCGAATCTCGACTTGTCTGCTAATAGTCACTCTAACAAAACTATGGCCCTGATTCGACCAGTCCACAGTCACTTCGCAAACTCCTCCAGCCAGCTGCCAGGTCATGTAGGAGCTTTCTTTCTTTCTTTCGACCGTATGATTGAAGCCTACTACAATATTGGTGAATGTCTCGTTACACAAAAGTTGTATTCTACAGTGACATCTTCATAAACTGGACTTGATTTGTGCTACAATGGTCTCCATGGCTTTGTATGAACTATCGGACAGGATGTTGTCGTTCCAGCATTCTTTATTCGGTGAACGAAGTGACGGTCGTTCTGCGATGTCTCTGACGGGTTGACCCCCTGTGCTTCCTCTTCCCCGGAATGCATAGGCCGCTCGCCATTTTTTCCCGAAGGTTTGGATCGCATAGAGGCGTTCGAAGTGGTGGTTCAGCGGCCCAAGGTCGTCGAGACGCTGAATGATCTGTTCCATCGCCCTTTCTCGGGCTGAGTCCAGGCGGAAATCAAAGCCAGGCTTGTTCTCCACTAGAATCAGGGGAAAGCTGTTGTGCATGATTGTGAAGGAGACTACGAAATCGATACTTTGTCGTCTCTGCGGAAGTTTCCACTGCGGATTCACATCGAACCCTTCTTCGGGTGGAAACCAATAGTTTAGGATCTTGTTGTAAAGTCCGTAGTAGCGCGACTTGTCCTTCTCCACGTCATCGTTAAGATTGTTAACGCGAATATAATCTGGGTACGAAGTAGCTCCTCCGCGAAGAAGAACTACTTATGTTTCCAGACACAGTGAATTGGTGCCAAGACAGAACCTAGAACCTGGCTCACCCAGAAGGATGCGGGATTCTTTCCGAATATTATATTCAGAAAGGGTCTTCTCTTCCTCCAACTGAAAAGCATCGAAGACTAGCCCTGTCGAGTCGGTTAGGCGCGTAACAACTTAAAGGATTGGGAAATTACTTTGCTGATCCGGAGGAAAGCTGATTGATTATCAGTGGGCGCTAATCAAATAAAGTTGGATGAGCTCACTCGGCTATATCCGAAATCTTTTTCTTCAGGCCAACCACCAAATCCGAAGCTTCCGTTTCTACAGCAAACGTCTTTCCCGTCAACATATGAATGAAGATTTGCATGATGGCTGAAGAGAGCGGTGCAGGGGACGTGACGTGTCACAGCAAATAATGGTGGGTCCAGAGGTTGATGTCCCAGCGCAGTTAACATCGGATACGTCTATTGACTCAGCTTACAGGACAATTTCTCTCTATTTCGCACGTATATTCAGGACCTTACTTAAGCTCGGTGGACAATAATCCGACCATTCCTCCAGTCTGATTTGATCAAACGAGGCAGCCTGCTGTTGTAGCTTTTTTTCTTTCTTCTTCACCTCGCTAATTGATTCTTAACGCTTGTGACGGGGTCTCCGTAACCTTGGACAGCCTGAGACATTTGTCATTGAACAACCATGTAGAGCCAGAATCCTAGACGATACAGCAATGAGTCTCTCTGGCACGTACACAAAGAATGAGCGACGATTATATTACCTAGACGATACAGCAATGAGTCTAGTAATACAATGAGCATGAATATATGAATATATACGGAAGAACTGACCTCTCTGGCGCGTACACAAAGAATGAGCGACAGAGAGGTCGGGAAGCGAAACCGGAGCGATAAGCTAACACGTGATCCGGCAAGCGCCGAGGCTCTGATCCAGACTACAAGTCAACACACCCCCAGCAGAGCCAACAGCGGTTGCGATAGAGCGTAAAGCAAAGAGGAAAAAGGAAATGAAGAGAAGGGGCAAAAATAGGTAACAAGGAATAAAGACATAGAAAGTTGACCTTTGGCCTATGGGGTAATTGATTTGTCGATTTTGGACCGAAGTCCGAGAGAGAGGCAGTGTCGTCGATGAACGTCGGCTGGCAGTGGTTTCGTCAGGATATCAGCAACCATGTCGTGTGTTGAAAGCCACTTGATGTCAAACTTCCCGTCTTTGACATGTTCTCGGTTGAAGTGGTACCGGATGTCAATATGTTTCGAGCGAGGAGTCGTTGATTCGCCTGTGGTCATGTCGACAGCACCTTGGTTATTGCATAGCATGAGAATCGGGTGCTGGAGGTCAAGTTGGATTGAGGAAAGGAACAATCGAAGCCACAAGCCTTCCTTCATAACGTGAGTGATCGCCATGTATTCAGCTTCACAGGAAGACAGCACCACAGTCTTCTGGCAACGGCTAGACCATGAGACCAAGCACCCCCACATGAATATGGCAAACCCTGACATGCTGCGACGACTAACTGTATCAGATGCCCAGTCTGAATCAGTGTAAGCCACAGCGCCTTCCATTGGCTCTTCGCCACCCCCATACTCGAGATAATATCCCAAAGTGCCAGCGAGATATCGGAGGACACCCTTTGCTGCAAGGAGATGAGCTCGAGTTGGATTGGAGTTGAATTGCCCAAGATAGTTGACAGCAAATTCAATGTCTGGACGAGTTGAGACAGCGAGATAGATGAGCGAACCCACAAGTCATTGGAAAGTCAAGGTAAGGTCTTTGTCGGAGACACCAGGTAGGGCATTCTTGGGAAAGTCGTCAGATTCGAGTACTCTTGCACGAAGTGGAACATCTATTGATGATACTTTTGTTGTGTTCATGCTGAAACTCGCCAAAAGTTCCTCAACGAAAAGAGACTGCGACAGACGCAGGACGCCAGATGTCTGGTCATAGTCGATGTCTATCCCAAGGTACCGAGTCACTGGTCCCCAAGTAAGTTCAAAATGCTTTCCCAATTCTGAGATGACCCAGTCGAATAGTTCGAGAGAATTGGTTGTGCCAAGGCCATCATCGATGTGAATCGGGAGTAGCATCATGAGAGACGAACCATCAGATGGCATAGGTATCGATTCATGCGGAGGAGAGGACCAAGCACCAATGAAATAGCCTTGATCTACATCACTGGGCTCGAACCCCATGCTACAAAGGATCGCTTTCAAAGTGCGAAACCATTCGTAACCCGCTTGCGGCAAGCCATAAAGAGCTCGCAGAAGCAGGTGGACTAGTGTCTTGTCCGCATCGGGAAATCCTGGTATTTGGCCAGCGTACACCTCTTCCTTCAATTCAGCATTCAAGAATGCAGTCTTGACGTCGAATTGACGAAGATGAAAGCGGTGCCGCGATGCCCACGCCAAAGTGATGCGAACACTGGCCATCCTCGCGACAGGAGCGAAAGTCAGTCCATAGTCGATCCCCGGTCTCGCATTGAAGCCTCGAATGCATAATCGAGCTCGCGGAACCGTGAATTTGTTCTCACTGTCAAGTTTCAGGGTAAAAACCCATTTAAATGACAGCGGTTTTCGACCATTGGGCAGGACTGTCTTCTCGAATACCTTCTTCACTCGCATATTTTCCAGCTCTGCTTTGCACGCGACCTTCCATTTAGGCCAGTCAGGACGAGCCATAGCTTCCTGTATTGTCAGGGGAGCTCTGGTCAAGTCCCATGGACCTTTCGTATTTGGAATGAAAGTGTCTGGTCGGGCAGCATTACAGATAGCTTCATTTACCACTTCAGATTCGTATTGATCCAAAGTGTCAGCTGGACATGCGGCGAGAAATGTCTCGGCAACAGCGATAGCAGCATAGTCAACCAAGAAAGACCTAGGTCTATCTTGATCAGCCATTGCCTCTCACGAAAGGTCGTGACTCGTCAATGACAATGGATTATCTGCTGGTACCGATCGTGAACCTCTGAGTGTCAGAACCCGAGGTTTCTGTCATCGTTCAAACGTCAGCAAAACTACCAACGTTGTTGGACTTAGTTCATAAAGCAGCAACAAATGACGTATGTCAAGATAACGAGGACTTAGATTGATAGGATCACAGAAGGACATGTGATGATAAGATAAGAGATAGAAGCACAACATGCTTGATCCAGCACAAAGGTCATAGGACAACATGAGGCGTGGAGATTAAAACCTCAAGGCATTTGGACACAACAACACATGGCGAACAGACAACTAGCGCATGGTAGTGAAACAGGAAACAGGTGTGGAAACCCGAAGGCACTTAGTAAAGAAGGCATGGGAACAGGTTGCTAAAAAGCATGGTTGTAGGATGTTTTGCATTGTGGAAAACGAACAGTAGTCGCATGTTTACTAGTATTTAAAACTGTAGTTAGAATATTGTATTCTTTAGTCTTTCAATCTCGTTTCTTTACCCACATACTTGTCCGAATCGTCACTCAGTGCACTTCTTACCGTGCTCGTCGTTTTATACGATACTGAGAAGTAGGATTTAAGTTTAAGTTCTAACATATTGAAAGACTCTCCTTCATACCTTCGTACCTCACTACCTTTCCTCTCATCGTCGACCTTGCCTACGAGAGTGACTGCTCCGCTTCGAGTCGGGTTCCGGGACTCACAAAATATACTGGAAATTGGCGTGGCTATTGAAGCCACCGATTTGGAGAACACTTTCGGAAAGCGACTAGACCTTGTTGAGTTTTCTTTTCATCTTCTCTTACCTCTGCTCTTCTCCTCTCTTCTCTCTACCTCTTCCACTTGGACGACTCTACCCTCGCTCGGGAACGTCACACGTACCGACAATCCCTTTGAGAGAGGTACCTCGCCATATCCCTCTGAGACTATCTGTACAGTCTCAAAACTTTCACCTCCCATCCTTCGCAGCGGATTGTAGCTGTTAGCACCAGCAGAACTTCCACTATAGTGAACGCGCTTAGTACCTCTCGAGTAACGTTGAGTCCGACTCGGGGTCATAGCAGCATCAAGGCCAGGTAGCTAATCTTCGGAGAGGCACCGGCGGCAGTATCGGGGGTGTCGTAGAAGACCCGGACTGTTTTCACTCGCAAAAGAAGTTCTGTAATTCCCTTCCTACCCGTTTTCACCACTGCGTTCCGAGAGACGCATCAACGAAGTAGCTGCTTCTAAAACTCAGCTCCCTACGCCGGAAGGTTATAATCCGGTAGTCATAAAACCACGTTCACCTCTTATCGGGCACCCTCGCCCGTTACTCGCACACCTTCGCCGGTTCCGTCTTCCAGCGGATCCAGTTCATACCCATTATCACCGAGCAGGCAGCAGACGCCGCCTCCACTTCTTCTTACCCGAATCTCCCAACACCTTCCTCGAAAGATGTCGAAAGTCGTCTATGCAAGAATTCCTTCTTGCTTTACTGGCAACAAAGACCAGTATGAGGATTTCCTCTCTCAGCTCCAGAGATATTTCGGAGCTTACGCCACGGAGTTTGATACCGCTCCAAAGAAAATATGGTTCACTTTGTCCTTGCTTTGCAGTGAGGACGGAAAGAGATGTCCTGCGGCGGTCTGGGCCCGCTGCTGGGAAAAAGATTGGATCGATCCACTTGATGGGTCGATCAAAGAAGTTAGCCAAGGGCGAGATGCCCAAGGCAACAACGTGACCAGAAAGATGCTATGGTCAGACTTCCGGCATTTGCTGGATAAGGCCTTCCATGATGATGGCCAGAAGCAAACCGCTTTGTTGCGGTTAAGGAAACTCCACCAGGGGAAGAAATCCTGGACCGAGTATCTCACGGACTTTGAGTTACTCGCCGACGAAGCCGGGTTAAACCGGGGAGACCACGGGGCGATTTTGATTGATTTCCTCGAGGAAAATGTCAACCGAGAGTTGATAGATCCCATGTACAATGGGACAGAAAGAATTCCGACGGACTATCAGGAGTACGTCGATGTCATCGGCAAGGTTGCCAACAACCTTGAAAAGAAGAAAATCCGCGGGGAGCACAAGGCTTCTTTCATTCCATTCCGGACCGGGAATTCAAACACGGCAGCTCAGGGTCAGAGGACCCAGGGGACTGGAACAGCCCCAAACCTTTCAAAGCCCGCCCCGGCGGCGATGGATGTCGACAAGTCGTCGACAAAGAGGCCTCCCTTCCGTTGCTACAATTGCAACAAGGAAGGTCACATAGCCCGGAATTGTCCGGAGCCACAGAAGTCCCGAAAGGGCACAGTTAATTTAAAAGCCTTGACGGGGCAACTCGACAAGGAAGAGGCAGGATCTCAGATCCTGAAAGACCTCGCGGCCTATCTCCGCGAGAAGGGTTTTTAAGAGGGCCGCCTGTTCTAGCCAAACAGACGCCGGCCTCGGTTTCTAATAATCATGGACGATATGCAGTACTCGGATCGGTAGCAGAAAAGACTCTGACCGAAGATAGTTTTTATGTACAAGATGATTCGCTTCGGAAAAATATACACGACTTTTTATCTGAAGAAGCTGCGAAAGCAAAAGACCGAGTAGTTATTTTAAAGAAAAAGTTTATTACTAAGGAAAAGAATCGGCGCACCAATGCTTGAAATGAAGAGTGGGGTGCATTCAAGAAAGTATTTAAAAAGGCTCGGGGAGAGAAAACCCCATCAAAAAAGACAAAAAAGGGCAGCGCAGCTGCGGAGGCTCAATCCGATAAGGAGGAAGCGCCTAAGAAGAGTCCCATTTCGGACGCCGCCCAGAGGCGCCAAAGTGCGGAAAAGCAAGGGAAGCCCAAACCGGACTTACTCTCAAAGGAGCTCCAAAAATTAATTAAGGAGCGAGAGAAGCATTTACACCATCGGGAGATGCTAGTCCCAATTAAGCTTACCCAGCTTGAAACCGGAAAAACCCGAACAATTAAGGCGCTCTTAGATAGTGGTTGTTCCACCACTAGTATCGATAGAGAGTACGCCCGTGCAGAGGGTTTTGAAATGAAACCGCTTCCAGCGCCCATCACAGCGTTCAATGCGGATAACACTGAAAATGCAAATGGGAAAATCACTCATTACGTAGAGTGCCTCATGAGTATAGGAGCTCATCAAGAAAAGATCAAATTCTTGGTAACCGGATTAGGAAAGACACGTGCTTTTATTGGCTATGACTGGCTCAATAAGCACAATCCGGAAGTAGACTGGGGCGCCCAGAAAATTACGTTCAGTCGTTGTCCCAATGAATGCGGAATGAAGGGTACGGAATTCCGGACCAGAGTGGGAGAAGACGCACCACTCGAAGAAGGAGAATCCATTCTCCTTGTCGACTTTGCCGAACGCGTGGATGAACGAATAGACATCCGTGCTAAAGCAAGTCAAGCCCAAGAGATGGCTGAAGAAGCATCGAAGGGAAAAGAACGCATGACAGAAGATAAGATCCCTGAACAGTATCGGGAATTTGTCAAAGTCTTTGCGAAGGAGTCATTCGACTCTTTACCAGAAAAGAGACCCTGGGACCACGCCATAGAACTTAAACCTGGTTCCAAGGCTGTAGATTGTAAAATTTACCCGTTATCTCGGATTGAACAGGAAAAACTGAACGAATTCCTGGAGGAGAACTTACAAAGCGGGAGGATAAGACCATCAAAGTCACCGATGGCCTCCGCATTCTTCTTTATCAAAAAGAAAGACGGATCTCTTCGACCGGTACAAGACTATCGGAAGTTGAATGACATGACGATCAAAAATCGTTATCCTTTGCCGCTTATTTCGGAGTTAGTCAATACACTTCGGGGAGCGAAGATTTTCACAAAACTTGACATTCGATGGGGATATAACAATGTCCGTATCAAGGAAGGGGATGAATGGAAAGCAGCATTCAGAACCAACCGGGGGTTGTTCGAACCTCTTGTCATGTTCTTTGGGCTTACGAATTCGCCCGCCACGTTCCAAAATATGATGAATGATATATTACGAGAACTCATCAATGAGGGACATGTCATTGTGTATCTAGATGACATTCTGATCTTTACGGAGACAATAGAGGAACATCGGAAAATAGTGAAACGTGTATTGGGGGTACTCCAACAACACAAGTTATATCTCAAACCCGAAAAGTGCGATTTCGAAAGCACTGAGATAGAATACTTGGGAGTGCTCATTTCGCACAATTCCATGAAGATGGACCCAGTAAAGATTAAGGGTGTGATGGAGTGGCCCGAACCAAGGACCGTGAAACAAGTTCAGGCTTTCCTGGGCTTCACAAACTTTTACCGTCGGTTTGTGCGCGGGTACAGCGAGGTGGCGAAGCCACTGACGCAATTAACGGGAAAAGCCGGCTTCTCTTGGGGTCATGACCAAAGCGTGGCTTTCCAGAAAATTAAAGATCGGATTAAGGAAGATGCAGTACTAGCACTTCCCGAAGATCATGGAAAGTTCCGCGTTGAGGCAGACGCATCAGAAGGAGCAATAGGCGCTGTTCTTAGTCAAGAACAGGAAGGTCAATGGCGACCTGTGGCATTCATGTCACATGGATTATCAGCGACCGAAAGGAATTACGAGATCTACGACAAAGAGATGCTCGCAATTATGCTCGCGCTTGAGGAATGGCGCGCCATCCTTATGGGGGCAGACGAGACGTTTGAGATTCTTACAGACCACAAGAATCTTGAATACTTTAAGCAGCCTCAGAAACTCAACCGCCGACAGGCACGTTGGATTGGGGAGTTGTCTCAGTACGACTTCAAGCTCACACATAGACCGGGGGCCCTAAACAAAAAGGCCGACTTATTGTCAAGGCGTGCAGATCACGACCAGGGAAGCAATGACAACGAAAACGTGGTATTACTAAAACCGGAATATTTCCGAGCCACGGAATTTGAAGTCGAGGCCTTTGACAAGGAATTGATCGATAAGATCAAAACCACGCGAAAAATAGACACTAGTGTCAAACTCGCATTAGAAAAGTCCTTACCGGGGTGGAAGCGAGAAGGAGATCTGATCTTCTATAAGGAACTTGTCTATGTTCCCAGAAGTGACGAACTGAGGGAGCAGATCATTATGCTCCATCATGACAAACCGCTATCAGGTCATCCAGGAGAATTACGCACACAAGAACTTATTGAGAGAAACTTTTGGTGGCCCCACATGGGAAATCAAATCAAAAAGTTCTGTGAAACCTGCGAACCTTGCCAACGAGCAAAAGCGAAGAGGTCAAAGACGGGACAGCTTAACCCACACAAAATAGCTGCAGGACCTTGGGAGATGATATCAATGGACCTAATCGGACCTCTCCCAGAGAGTAATGGCTTTGATGCCATACAGGTGTGGGTAGACACCTTTACCAAATCTATTCACATCGAACCCACCAATATGGAGGTTACCAGCGAGGGAATCGCAAGGTTAACACGAGACAGGGTGATCAGATACCACGGAGTTCCCCGAAAGATAATTTCGGACCGAGATCCCCGGTATGTCTCTAAGTTCATGCGAGAACTCAATCGGCTACTCGGAATTGAAATGAACCCGAGTACAGCATTCCGTCCTCAGACAGATGGTCAAACCGAACGAATGAATCAGGAAATCGAAAAATACCTCCGGATTTATATCAATTGGCACCAATCAGACTGGGCTGAATGGCTTGCATTGGCAGAGTTTAGCTACAACGACAAAGTCAATGCATCTACGAGGATGTCACCATTCTTCGCCGATCATGGTTATCACCCATGGAAAGGGATCGAAGGAGCTGCAGGTTCACGCAATGAGTCAGCAGAGGAGTTTGCATCTAGGATGAAAAAAATCCGAGATGAGGCGACAGTAGCGCTTGAAAAAGCACAGAAAAACATGAAAAAATATTATGATAAGAGTCACCGGCCGGCACCGGAATTTAATATTGGAGACAAAGTTTACGTTGAGGCTAAAGATGTTAACATCGATAGACCCTCTAAAAAACTTAGTGACAAACGGTTAGGACCGTACGAAATCCTAGAGAAGCGAGGGAAAGCTTCTTACAAATTAAAGATCCCAGGGATGGACAAGCGCTATCCTGTATACCACGAGTCGCTCTTGACTCCATACAAGGAACCTCCACCACACCGGAGAGAATTACGACCAGACCCTGTTATCATTGATGGGGAAGAAGAGTACGAAGTTGAAGAGATTGTAAAATCTCGGAAACGTGGTCAGGGTTATCAGTACCTGATCAAATGGAAGGACTATCCAATGTCCGAGAACACGTGGGAACCGGAGCGTAATATCTTACCAAACGCTGCCGAAATCCTTGCCGAATACAAACAGAAGAACAACATCAACACAACTTCTGTTTCGGTACCGGTCCCAGTTCTCCCTTTAGGACATTGGGATTATTTGGTTAAAAGATATAAGACCAAAAAAGAATCCCAGCCTTATCCAGAACGAAAACTCTTCAACTGGACAACAGGAGAGAAAATTACGATTATGAACGAAAATTTACGAGATAACGACATAAACATCAGAAAAACAGCAGAAAACACAACTCTAGTCAACGAGGACGTTGACCTTGAGGGGGGGGTAATGTCAGAACCCGAGGTTTCTGTCATCGTTCAAACGTCAGCAAAACTACCAACGTTGTTGGACTTAGTTCATAAAGCAGCAACAAATGACGTATGTCAAGATAACGAGGACTTAGATTGATAGGATCACAGAAGGACATGTGATGATAAGATAAGAGATAGAAGCACAACATGCTTGATCCAGCACAAAGGTCATAGGACAACATGAGGCGCGGAGATTAAAACCTCAAGGCATTTGGACACAACAACACATGGCGAACAGACAACTAGCGCATGGTAGTGAAACAGGAAACAGGTGTGGAAACCTGAAGGCACTTAGTAAAGAAGGCATGGGAACAGGTTGCTAAAAAGCATGGTTGTAGGATGTTTTGCATTGTGGAAAACGAACAGTAGTCGCATGTTTACTAGTATTTAAAACTGTAGTTAGAATATTGTATTCTTTAGTCTTTCAATCTCGTTTCTTTACCCACATACTTGTCCAAATCGTCACTCAGTGCACTTCTTACCGTGCTCGTCATTTTATACGATACTGAGAAGTAGGATTTAAGTTTAAGTTCTAACACTGAGAGGATTCCGACGCGGCCCTAAGTCAGGAGAATCTGTCGATGTCAATTGAGAGCGAGGACCCTTTGGTGGAGGTGGAGTTGTGGTCAATGTCGTTGTTGAAGTCGATGAAGCTGCGACTTTCTTCGATCGTTTGCTGGCTAATTGACCTGGCTGGTTCTCGTTGAAGATTATGTCTCAAGAAAAAGCATATTTGCCGTATAGATCCACAACTCCCCAACTGACTTGATTGTCTTCGTATCCGACAAAAATGGCCTCATATCGAGCAGGACCACCTTTGATACGAATCTCGAGAGGGATAAACACCCAGCATTGGCACCCCCATACCCGAAGACAGCTGAGATCAGGCTTATGGCCATACATGATCTCGAATGGTGTTTTGTCGTTTGGGAGGGTAGACATCGGTACTCGAGCTCAAACCCAACCGGCAGCCTTTACAGCGTATTCCCAGTATCTGGCGGGTAGTTTGGAGCCAGCAAGAAGAGTTCGAGCATCATCTTCAATGGTACGAACATACTTCTCGCTTTTCCCATTTTGCTGGTGGGCATAAGGAACAGTTTCTTGCAAACGAATGCCGAGTTCATCGAAGTGCTTCCCCAAGACACCTTTGACAAATTCCTTGGCTCCGTCGCATTGTACTGATTTAACCTTTTGACCCGAAGTTCTTTCCCATTCGGCTGTGACTGATTTGAAAACTCGCGCTGCTTCATTTCGTTGGGCCATGGTGTCGACTTTTGGATAACTGCTTTTGTCGTCGACCAGTACAATGAAATATCGATGGCCTCGAGGTCCTTGGACTGGGTAAGGACCACAAGTGTCGAAATGAATTAGTTTGCATAGTTCAGTGGCGCGGTTTCCATTTTGGTCGTATGGTGTCCGAGGTTTCTTCCCAATGATGCAAGGAATACATCTGATTTTGACCAAATCACCTTTCCACTTGATGCCAACAACACATTCGCCTCGTAAGACTCTCTTCGTCATCTCCATTCCCAGATGATTTAGACGTTGATGCCAGAGTTCAAAGTCTTCAGTAGTGGGAATAAAGGAAACACATGCAATGGGCAGTTCAGATCTCCCTTCCTCGGTGCTAAGTGGTACAAACGAGCACTCGAGAAATGACAGCCGGTTTATAACTTCGGTGTCAATGCAGCAGTCGGAGAGAGTCAGATGATTTCGAGGCAAGAATATTGTTGTGAGTTCAGGGTCGACGTCGAATAAGACTGGCATTCCACGTTCAGTAAAAGCGCCGACCGAGAGGAGGTTTATCGGAGCATTTGGTGCATGGAGACAGCCATGGAGTACAAGTATGACTTCTCTTCCATTTCTGCAGCATACACGAAGACGGACTGTCCCACGAGCCTCAGTCTTCAATACGCCACAATTAGCTGTTCAGACATCCTGAGCGAGCTCTGGGTTATACGAGATAAAGTAGCGTCTTTCTCGAATAAGGTGCGTATTGCACCCAGAATCCAGCAAGGCTTGGAATCTGTCCCTTAGAGCGGCAAAAGCTACAGGCTCCATTTCACCAACAAGGTTTGATGCGAGAAACGACGAGAAGTGGCTCCACTTAGAAGGATACACGACGCACTGTTCAACTTGTTCCATTTGTTGTTCAGTGTTATACATCAGTACTTCGGTTGGATATTGATTATTCTCTTCATCGTGATGTTCATTTGACTCGTCATCATCTCCAGTCATAGCGATATGTGCGACTGGATTCCTCTGCTGCTGATTTCCTCCTACTCTCGGTTTCCCCATCCTGCAAACATGCGTACAATGCCTGAGTTTAGAGCAATTGGTGCACATGTACTTCCCGTCGACGGCGATACATCCTTGTTGGCATCGGGCTACGCTAGTTCGGCGAGAAGGTTGAGTTGGAGTTGGATGGTGAAGGGAATGGGTGAATTTCTGGTTCATCATCATTGTCGCATCTGATTCAGTGTTTCGTAAGAGTTGTTCCCAAGCAAGTTGATTTAGAATTCCAGCATTGGCTGCGCGATAGACTGAGACGCGAGCTTCCTGCCATTGGTGACTGCTTGGTGGTAAAAGTTCAACGAAACGTTTTGCGTAATCAGCATAGATCACTGGGCAATTGGGATTATTCGCGTTTTGTATCGAGGTGACTCCCGAGCGCCATTTTCGAGTAAATTCGATGACCTGTTCCGGAGATGAACCTGAGACTGTGTTGTAGAGTACGTCGCGAATTCAAACGACATTTGCCCACGTGTTCGAGCAATGGGCGCTCCTGAGGACGTTGTAAACATATCTCGAAGGAACAAGACCATGGAGAAGGTCGTCCATCTGAGGTAGCAATGCACGCGACTCGGATGAAAGTTTCGCAGTGAGAATGCCACGAACCGACCCATCAACTCTCCACCAGAGCTCGAAGGCTGGATAATCTGGTGCACCAGGCATTGCTGGTGGAGGTGGATATGTTGGAACAATGAAAGAAAATCCACCAGGAGAGTCGAGAATGTGACCTAGAAGGCCCCATGAAGATAGCTGTGATTTGACCGCGCTATCCCAGGGAGTCCATGACGAGGGATCCGAAAGAGAAAGTTCCGGGATGTCCTTCGAGCTAGGTGCTGGAGCGACGAACATTTGCTGCTGGTACTGTTGGTAATGAGCTGGTACCGGTGGCAATGGACGAAGCTGGTTTGCGGCAGCGGCGGTGGCAGCTATAACAGCCGGAGTTGGTCCTGGAGGCCCATTTTGGACTACTGGGGGAACTGGAGCAGTCAGAACTGCAGGAGCGACTGGAGGTACCGGTGCTGGAGCTGTTTGTGCTGCTGGTGCTGGTCCTGGCGTAACGGTGTTTCCTGGTTGAGCTGCAGGATTCCGTTGGTTATTGTTCGCGGCAGGAGCAGCAGGAGTAGCTGCTAGATTGTTTGGAGCAGCTTGTGGAACCGTCGCTGGGGTCTGCGGCGGTTGTTGGGTCGCGTTCGGTGACTGAAGATTCATGAAATTATTGATTTGATGCTGATTCCAATGAGGTGGCATATCCCGTTGAAAATTGGGAAACGACGGATGAGACGGGACTGTCTGAGCGCTGTGAGATGGAGGAAGAGTCCAGTTCGGACTATATGCGGCAGGTCCTGAATTGAAAAATGTGTCTGCTGACTGAGAAGGCTGAATCTGAGGCTGGTAATGCTGATAAGACTGGGGAAATGAATGATACGGCTGTTGTTGGTTGAAAATGCTGCCAAAAGGGTTCGTCTGGTTCATCGTCGAATGAAAAATATTCGAATCGGGTGTCAGGGGATTATTATTGAAGTCCACGCGTCTGGAAGGGTCTGACCACATTCCAGGGTTCATGGTGACGATTTCATGAATGGATGTGGGGAAATTATCGTGAAAAAGGCGGCCGCGGAATCAATTGCGCGTATACGCGGTTCCTTGGCTTGGCCTGATGCAGCGGTCGCGGGCTGCGTTGAATTTGTACGATTACTGTAAAGCGTCGAAGATAATGGGCTCAAAAAGTGCCCATAACCTGTAGAGCCAGAATCCTAGACGATACAGCAATGAGTCTAGTAATACAATGAGCATGAATATATGAATATATACGGAAGAACTGACCTCTCTGGCGCGTACACAAAGAATGAGCGACAGAGAGGTCGGGAAGCGAAACCGGAGCGATAAGCTAACACGTGATCCGGCAAGCGCCGAGGCTCTGATCCAGACTACAAGTCAACAAACCAGAAATGATCTCCCAAGCATCTGGCTTCAGTTTGAGAAATGCTCTACCTGACATGCCTTATCCCGCGGTTCCATTGGTTGCGTCTTGTTTACGTTGGTTAAAGGATCCGGTGGGACCATGTGGTTCTAGCAGGCCAAGCTGATCTCTCAATAGAGCCTTGTGGACACTTCGATGCTGACATATACAACAGATATACAACAGACTCTTTGGATGCCAAAGCGGCATATCCAGGCGTCTTTCAGCTTTCAGGCAGCGCAAGTGATCAAAAGCCCCGAGGTGCGCATGCCATTCTCTCGGATTTCTTCGTTGGGTGGCTTGCTTCTCTATACAAAGGAGCCTCATTCCCCATATGTGGCGACATCTGGACCTCAAAACATTTAAAAGTCTGATTTTCTCGGGACATCGCCCAGACGGAAACCGACGAGGTGTATCCCGAAAGAGTTGTACCTCCAAATCCGATGTCAAGCATGCTCCGATCCCGCTCATTATTTCCTTCGTCTGATCAATCTGGAGCTCCGCATAGGAAAGCTGGGTAAATGAATGAAGCGCAGGGGAACTCGACGAAGTTGCAGAAGAGGAAGCATATCGCTTTGATCAATATTATCACCAGCTCCCTACGAAGGGCGTTTTCTCCCAGTCCTTTGTTGTTCAACTGTATTTAAGAGCGGCGACAGCTTTCGTGGCGTCAAGTTCAAATCTTGAATTGACCTGCTATTACATTGCGTAGAAAGAGATAGATACACAGTGAAAACCGGCTTCCCGAGCACAGTTAAACTGCGCAAGGTACAGAGAGATAAGGTAAGTGTGTCTTTGAAAGCAGCGGTCGGTATGTGTAAGCAAAAAAAAAAGTTGGATGCAAGAGACGAATGTCCTTCAGATTCCTTCATGGCCCTCCAAACCTTTGATGATTCCTCAGTATTCACCCTTATAAGGTGGATATTGTGACTGATTGTACTGTGAATCATGGTTGTACTGCTGCGGGTGCTGCTGATTGTTGTACTGAGAATCGTAATTGTACTGCTGGTCATGACTGTTGTACTGCTGGAGATCGTGGCTGTTGAACTGGTGTGATTCATGATTATTAAAATTCTGTTGGGAATCCTGAGGGTACTCGTCCTTGGTCGACGGCAGATACGGGGAGCTTTGAGCTGCAACAGGCATGAAACCCTGAGAAGGCGCCTTCATGGCTTTAGCCTCCCTTCGTCTCTGAATCCGTTTCCTGCAGCAGCATTTCCAGATGATGAGCCCGGCAATAATGAGGACAAAAGCCAAACAGCCAACAAAGATGTATGGCCATCGACTGAGGATCATCTCTTGGTATTTTTTCTTCTTCTCTTCAGCAGAGACCGGCGAATGTTGCATCTGATCTGCAGGGAGCAAGTTCCATTTAGCTGCCCCAGTCGTGTCGGTTCCACTGAGACGAGAAGTGACAAAGTCAGCATGGGCAGTCTGAACGTCGGTGAGAGGAAGGAGTTGGATGTAAGGATCAACGTCTTCACCGCCCTTGACCCAGCTTCCATAGTTGAGGAGCGTATAGGCATTTCGAACTGGAAAACAAGTAAATCAAAAGAATGTAACTGAAAAGGCTCACTCACGGAAGCTCATCCCCATAATCATGTCGTAGTTTCCGAGCAAACTAAAGGCGGTCGTGATGGGTTGGAACTAGAAAGGTATAAATAAGCCAGCTCCCCGAATCAAGAAAAACACGAACTGTTCCAATGCAGACGGTATTCCCATTAGCATCCGTGATCCCGAAGCTGTTGTCTACGGTGTCCAGAGGATGAATAGGGAAGGTATGACCACCCATATTAATTGAAATGTTTAGCATTTGACCACATGGCACTGTCCACCATTCATGGGTACTGCAAAAGTCAGCAAGCAATCAAGGTAAATTGAGCTGCTTTACCTGTCGTATACAGCGCCTTGGACACGACCATAGATAGCATCACTGACGTCTCTTGGAACCTGACTACATCAAAGGTCAATTATCAGGCCACAAACACGGATGACCGAAAACCATACTTGAAGGTAAAACCTGAATCGAAAACTACAACCAGCTGACCATCTGGAGCTTTGGGGACAATGGAATCGGTCGGGATAACCTGTCCATCTGGGCCAATGATACCGATGTCCTTGTCGGTTAGAGCTTGCCAGTGCTGGTCTGGAGAAGAATAAGCCAAAAGCGCTTTCAGAAAGGAGAGTTACCGACCCTGGTCTAGAAGTTTGTGAACGGTCTCGACGTCCATCTTCGGCATGTTGTTGATGGCCTCGAATCCAGGCACAATCTCTGAGACCGTAAGCTGACCAGTGAAATTTGAGGTGACACCCTTTCGGTCAAGGAGGAAGGTTATGTAGTTGCTGGACAAAGAATTGCCCTCAAAAATACGCATGAGAGGAGAATCGCCTGCTGAGCTGTCCACCTTGTCGAAGATGGAGCTGCCCTCGTTGGGGCCAAGCCCCATAAGACCATCATAGCCCTGCTTGTGAATGTTGGAAGAAAATGAGCTAGCGTCGGTAACCAGCACTACGAAACTAATATAAGCAGACCAACAAAATTAGAGATTGTTCCTCTTACAAAACGCTTGGTCCTGGACCGTAAAGTTATCAAATACCATGGTGGCGGTATTGATGCTACCGACTGCTGCTCCGATGGCATAATTGAGGGTTATTGACTTGCCGAGATCCTTGGTTGTAGGCGCAGTGCCAGGGAAATTGACCCAAAGGTCGGAGCTGTACATCGTTGAATCAACTGAAAGGAAGACAGTTCATTAAACATACCTCCCGGTATCGAGCAGAACCCTGGCTGTCTGGCCTCCTAATGTCATGTTTGCAATGTATTGTGCTGTCCTTTTTGTGAGCTTTCTGACCGCGGAATCTGTCTGTCTTGCTCACCATTTCCATTGTTGGTAACAGGAACTGAACCAGTTGCAGCTCTGCGGGCCAGACCAGTCACTGGATAATCTGTTGTTCGTACTTCGAATGGAAAGATGACTGCCTGGCAGACCGCCAGAAAAAGGGAGAGTGAAACAAGAGAGTGCATCGTAAGGAATGGATATGAATAAGGCCTGGAATGGCGCCGCAAACAACGAGGCTGGAAAAAGGGATGGTCGTTGTGACCGCTCGGCGCTGATGATGTTTTGACACGTGGTTCAGAGGCGGCTTCGCCTCTGCCAATGCCATACTTCTAGTCTCATCGTCGTCGAGAAGCTTAACACCATTATTCCGGGCAGAAATTGCATTAAAACCGCCTTAAAATTCGTTCAGTTCAAAGTCGTCCCGGCTTGGATACATCACCGCCCAAGGCCGGTCGGCAGATCACCCTGAGTTCTGGGTTTGACATGCACAGGATTTTGTCACGCCGCCTACATATTATATTTCCTTCATTAGCCTGTAGCCTCCTCTAACCACGCTCCTTCTCAATTCCTCCTATTATGAAGTCCTCATTGTCAGCTTTGGGACTGGCTCTCGTCTCTGGGATTTCTGCCGATGCACTTCGGTTCAAGGTCACTGGTCGCCGCAATGACCCCACATCAATGAAGCGGGCTGTCGCTGGCAGCTCTCCCCTCGCCAACTCTGCTGACATCTCATATCAAACGAATATCACAGTGGGAGGCTCACTTTTCTCAGTCCTCATCGATACCGGAAGGTGCGACAGCTGTGTCTATCTCTGAATGCCGCTCATGTTATTCATCTAGCGCCGACCTTTGGGTCGCCGGAACCGTACCCAACGCTGTAGACTCGGGCAAAACAAGTGGTGTACAATATGCTGTCGGTTCAGTCCAAGGTATCGTCAAATCCACTATTGGTCTTCAACATCACCTTCAACTTTGTCAGGTCCTATTAAATTTGCTCCAGTTGAATTTGCTGGCTACACCGTAGCTGATCAGGCTTTCTGTACGTCTCTTTTCAACTATCCAGACCATGCTCGTTTACATCTATCATAGTACAAGTTACGCCAGATTCCTCGAATCCAGAAGGCACCGGTTTAATAGGTCTGGGCCCTGTTGGCGGCTCAAACATCTATTCCACGATTCCGACCAAGCAAGGAGCGACACCTCTTGACCGAATCTTCTTGCAAAACACCTCGACACCGAATTATCTGACGGTCCTGTTAGGTCGTACAGGTGACCCTACCGATATCTTTGCTGGTGATTTGAGCGTTGGGGAAACACTCGATGGCTACGCCGACGTCTTAAATCAGAAGAAGCAGGCGGTGACCATCGTCCCAGTTCGCCAGGCTGGAGACCAGCACTTTCAGCTTCTTTTGGACACCGACGGGCTACTTGGCCCTGATGGCAAAGCGATCTCGTTGACGACGGAAGTCACAGGGACTTCAAACAAAAAGCAAGCTACTGCGGTTGTGGACACAGGTTTCTCGCTCTCACAGCTTCCAAAGTGAGCCGTCAGGTTTCATCGTCTTGGTACTGATCACTGATATGTACAAGGTCTGCCGCTGACGCGATCTATTCACGGTTCGCTGGCGCTGAATTCGTGAATGTGACTGGAATTGGCGCTGTATGGATTGTCCCTTGCGATCAGGAAGTGAACATTACTTTCCAGTTCAATGACCAACAAATTCTAATTCATCCAATGGACGCGACGCTGAACCCGACTATCCTTGGTATGGATCCGATCAACAATTCTGAAGGTAAAAAGTCTTGCCTAGGCATGGTCAGTTGATACAGCTCGTTTCTTTCCCATCATCACTCATCAAGTATCCCGCAGTTCCAGCCCATTTCCTTTGATACCGGGAATAGTCCAGACTACGATATGATCCTCGGCATGTCATTCAGTATGGTCTCATCATTACCCTTTGGTTCAGGTCAATTGACATTTTTCCCAGTTCGGAATGTTTACGCCTTGTTCAATTATGGCGATTTCATCGCCGGATCGACTTCTACTGACAACAGAGGTGACCCATACATCCAATTCCTTTCGACCACCGTCCCTTCAGAAGGTATTGCTCTTGTTCTTGGCCCATAAACATCTTTTGACCCATTGATGCAGCACATTCTGACTTTGTCAGTGTTCGTCTTGGAGGAAAAGACACGACGGGCGATCAAGTCCTTTTGCCCGCTTCCAGTTCGGGCTCGAATTCGAACTCAAGCTCGTCATTCTATTCGAGGAACAAAACCTACTTGATCATCGGGGCCATATGCCTCGCAGCGGCTGGACTAGTCGCCATTGTATCTTTGGTAATCTGTGGGCGCCGCAGACATACTCGATTCTCCAAGGGTGGGGCCAGGGAGCTGGGGACTTATGCGGCCCTGGATGCCCCAGAACAAAAGGGCATTCCTCTCAGCTCGGCCCCCAAACCATACAATCCTCAATACGGACAACCTTTGTACGATCCTCCTTCACAACAAGGATATCAGAACCCATGGGATCATCGCTACTAACCTGGATTATTAGAGCTTCATATTCACGGACAAACTAGTACTTACGCTTTGCATATTGTATTCAAATTTTACACTGACTAACTAAACCACGCCTGAATTCACATCCTGAAGACCCGTCTCAGGTAATTTGAGGATGACACGCTTTGCAATTGTATTCAATTTTGCCACCGACTAAACTATGCCTGGATTGTATTAGGGCATGTTTAAGAACCGTTTCAGATAATTTGAGGAGCGACTCGGATTCAAGATTCGCAAGATTCGGCGAGCATGACAAAGTCCGAAAGACGGGCGCCTATTTTTTTGATGGCGCTTCTTGCTCCTCAGTCAGCGCGGTCAGCGTCTCGCCGACCCTTCTTTCCCTTGCTATCATTCTTGTTCCTAACAATTTCCGGATCCCTGGTTCGGAATACGACAGCTTGTTCACCATTTTCTGAGCATCAGTCAGACCAATGGCACAAAATGTCTTGAAATTTGAAAATGTTGTTCCAGCCTGTTGGTTCCTCAACCAACGTGCAGAGCTCAGGCTTCTGTCTGCTCTCGTCGGTTCTGCATACCAAGGCGTGTGCGATCTTAACTCGGGTTAACGTTCAACTTTCACAATCCCGTCACCCTGCATCTATTGTAAGGAGAGACATTTCTTCCGTGAGCTGATACGGAATAGATTCAATATTCAAGATCCGAGTCTCATGGCGCCCTATAAAACAGGAAGAGAGACATCCAGGAGACATAACATCGAGCTCTCCAAATGACTGACATCCCCAAACCTTCAGTACCATCTCCCGAGCTTCCTCCCACCTTTTATGATGCTTTCATCTCGAATCATGCAAAATTTCTCAAGCCTTCCCCTAGTTCGTCATGTATTTTCATCTTTTCATGGCTTTTTATTGATTTCTGTCTCCAGTTCGCCATCTGCTTTACCATGAGCAGAAACCAGGCATGGTGTCAATGCTAGTAGGAAAACCCAACCCAGAAACCTTTCCCTTTGCTTCAATCTCAATGACAGTCCGGTCACCCACTCCTGGCATCGACAAGGAGCTCACTGAGCTTGTAATCAACGATGAAGACCTGGTTGCTGCATTGCAATATGGAGTGACATCTGGCGACCCGGAGCTCGTTCGGTTTCTGACGGAACTGAACCTGGCTGTCCATGGAGGACAGCGCAACGACAGCTGGAGAGTCAGCGTCGGAAGTGGAAGCCAGGATCTCTTGTTCAAGGCTTTCACCGCTCTAATAAATCCCGGCGACTCTGTTCTCATCCAGGCACCGACATATCCGTGAGTTTTCATCCTTTGACGGTTTGTTCCGCTTATTGACAAAAACACAGAGGCGTCCTCCCTATTGTTGGATCTCTCGGTTGCGAGGTCATCGAGGTTTTGACTGATTCCGAGGGTATCATCCCTTCGTCCCTTTCGAGCTGCTTGGAATCGTGGCCCATCGGCAAGCCTCACCCCAAATTGCTGTACACTGTACCCGTGAGTTCATTTTTACTTTTAGTCGCGTCAACGCTGATCTATGGATGCCAGTTTGGCTCGAATCCAACAGGTGTCTCGACGACCCTGTCGCGGCGTCTCGAAGTACTGCATTTAGCTCGCAAGTACAGTTTTAACATTCTGGAAGACGATCCCTACTTTCACATCTACTATGGAACCTGTCCACGTCCGGCGTCATACTTTGCATTAGAAAGAATGATAGAAGGCGACCAGGGTCGTGTTCTGCGTTTTGACAGTCTCAGCAAGGTCCTTTCTTCTGGATTCAGAATCGGATGGATAACTGGACCTTGTAGGCTTGTGGACATGGTGGATTGTCACGTATGTCACTTTTCGTCTCTCGTCATTCTATTTCCACTGAACACCGCTTAGAGCGCTTGTACAACGATGCAAGCCCCCTCAATCTCTCAAATCATGATTGTCAAATTGATGAGACTCTGGGGTATCAAAGGCTTCCTGGCTCACGCGGAGCAGGTAGCGAATTTCTATCGCGAAAGACGCGACAAGTTCCACCTTGCTTTGGAGCAACATCTGTCTGGTCTTGCGGAATGGACTGTCCCCGACGCTGCCATGTTCTTCTGGCTTAAACTCCGCTTGCCGCCTTCGGCCTCTTGTGAGAATACCACAGACGAAACAGGCGATTCTGAGGTTTTGATCAGGACAACGGCCATTGAGAAGGGAATCCTCTGTTTGCCTGGAGCATGCGCCAACTTTGATGAGCGTAAAAGTTGTCATGTGAGGTTGTCCTTTAGCTTGTTGTCAGATCAGGACGTCCAGGTCGGTCTTCGACGACTTTCTGAAATATTGCGGGAGCAGTAGTAGGGCATGTTTCCTTCTCGTTATTGATCAATAGACATGATGAAATCAAGCCAACGGCGCCACCACCAGCAGAGATTGCGGCGCACTCGGTTGCTATCAATATACAGTATGCGTCATGAATGGCTTGAAAAGGAATGACTGGATCAACACAAGAATATCGCAAGAGAGCGTCAAGAAAACGCAGAAAATGTACGTAGGAATGCTGCAGTGTTCCGAATGTCCATGCTCCGAACTAGTAATAGCCTTCTGGTATCCTATCGGTGAGCCCCAAAGCCCAAGGTGAATCCATAATCCCTTCCAGAGCTGCAATCCTATCTTGAATGCCTGAGATTCCGGAAAGGGCCATACCATGGCCAAAGTCGCTCGAGCTCTCCCTCCATCGCGACTGGGCCACTATATGTTGCTCCTGAAGCTGGACTATCTTATCGTGGATATCCATCTGTCTATCTGTTTGAGGAGGATCCAGTCCTCGTTCAGATTGAGGTGATGAGGACGAATTGAATGTTACGGGAAAGTCCATGGGATTATCGACGACACTGTTGAAGTCGCCTGGATATGCTTCTGGATCGTAGCGTCGCATCGATGCCGTCGTGACAGGCAAGAAAGATGGCTCTGGGACACCTCGAACCATCAGATCGCGATGGAAGATACCGGGTCGATGTTTCCGACGGCGAAGAAGGATGCAAAGGAGAAGGACAATGAGGAAAAGGCCGATGAGGCCTCCAACGGCACCGGCAAGGATAGCAGGCAGCTTCGACTTGGGCGCTGCATTGGCTCCAGTGTCGGCGCTGCTACCGTTGAGATCTGAAGACCCATCATCCGTAGCCGAAGAATAGGAGGCTGATCTGTCGATTCGTCAGAATAAAGATAGACCCAGGATTCAAAGACATACTGTGAAGTCGTGGGTACAGTTGTCGTAGCTCTTTAGTAGACGGTGAACAGAGCATTTTACAGGGAAAGACAAGACTCACCCAACGACTGTACCCGAAGTAACGGCAACTGATGTTCCCGAGCCATTCCCTGCACTGCTAATGGATGAGCTGGATTCACGTCGTGACAAGCTGAAGTATATTACCTGATGGCCGTTGTAGAAGTTAAACTGCGCTCTGTTAGCCCGAAGAAATTCGAGAGAAAAGGAGACTTGCATGGGAGATGAGGTCGATTTCAATGACGAGGAAGAAATCACTGTTGCGGTTTCCGCGGCGGGTGTTCTAACGAAAATTAGACCAATATGATTCACGGTCAAACGACTTACGATGAGGTTGTTGTTGTAGTTTGCTTTGTCGTACTGGTCGTTGGGGTGGTGGTACCACGAGTCACGGTCGCAGATGTAGTCCTTGGAGAATATAAGCAAAAAAACCTGTTACAGAGAAATGTATATACCCATCATCGCCTGGTTGGTCACCCGAATTGCCTGTATCCGGTTTGTTGCCTGTATCTGGATCGCCAGGCGGATTCGTGGGTGGTTGTTGCACCGGTGGAGCAGCGACAGTGAACGCAGTACTGGTGTCAGCAGGACTAGAATTCGATCCACTGCAGATAGACTGAATAAACTGACATGAAGACAGATACAAA
Source organism: Mycena floridula (assembly GCA_029320655.1). NCBI lineage: Eukaryota > Fungi > Basidiomycota > Agaricomycetes > Agaricales > Mycenaceae > Mycena > Mycena floridula. The sequence goes on from JARIHS010000001.1 coordinate 5,354,515, forward strand.
ACTACTCACTTGAGCAGTCCTATCAACTTTTTCTTAAAGACGTCAACCACGAATGTACTGGACCATATGAATAATATTCCGAGAATAACAGTAGGTTCACTCACCCAGCACTGGGAAGCTGAAAATCGACTGTACCTGTCCTTTGCAACAAGCCAGCATGGACATCCTGAATAGATCGATTAACGCTTGTATCTCCGGGGAGCCTGGTTCACGAGGATACCTGACTGGGACCATCGGTATTCCCGTTCGTGTTGCGGAGCTTTAGAGTGAATTCGGGGCCATCGAGACCGACACGGACCCAAGTTACGGTGAACGTTTGACCAGCAGTCACCGGAGTGGTTGGGACTGATAAAGTGTAAGATGTCGCTCCAGAAACCAAGAAGAGAAAGAAGAAACTAGAACCAGTCAATAAAGCGGGAGCAGTCAATTAAGGGGACTTACCAGAGCAAGGAAAGCATCCCCGCGTTCGCTGGAGAAAAGAGAACGGAGAGAACAGCCGGTCGTGTTGTGAATCATTGTCCATTTTAACTGTTACCAGTATTTGTTACCAACATCAAGGAACTCAACAAACAGGGGTGATAGAGGCGGCCAATTGCGATATTGGCCACATGTTTGTTGGTCGCTAGAGTACCGGCAACTTATCGGCATTCAAAATAGCTCTTCGTTTCAACGATGAGCCCGAGTATTTTCTACCATTGTCCATGTCTCTCAACGTCTCCAGTCCCGCCGCCACCAAATCTCCCTTCTTCATCCTATAGCTTCCATCCGCTCCATTCCCTTTTCTTCTGCGAGGAATGCGACGCTGTTCGCTGCAATCGCTGTGTTTCTGTCGAAGTCAGTGGCTATTACTGTCCGAATTGTCTCTTCGAAGTCCCCAGCGCCAGTGTCAGAGCTGAGAAGAACAGGTATTTCTTTATTCGATTAACATTCTATTGCCTTTTATGATCGCCTTCAGATGTGCACGAAATTGTTTCATGTGCCCGAATTGTCGCAATACCTTATCAGTGGTACCTTCTGATCCACCAGATCCTGGAGACAGCAGAATTCCTATTAATATCAGTTCTGTTGGCGAGCCTCCTTTCTTTCTCTATTGCAACCACTGCCGATGGGATTCCGCAGAAGTCAACATTACCTTTGAAAAGCCTACTGGGTTGGCAGGTAAGCCTTCGTTTATTGTCTTTATTGTCTCGCTACCCAGAATTTTTCAGCCCAGTTGCAGAAATTCGAAGATTCGGCACCAGATTCCTTGGAATTCGAGCGTTTGAAGGAGCATTTTGAGCCAGTTTTGCGAGCTTCTACTTCCCTCACGGCGTCTACTTCCGGTGCTGTACCAAGTTCCGCAGCCCGTTCGCACCATCTTCATACAAATTCTATCACAGCCGCTGCCTCCGCCGCTCTGGCAAGAGACATACCTGGCGTTGGGAAATACAACCCTCATATGCGAGCAGGAAGAGGTGGAAGTAACAAAGACAAATCGGCAAACAAGGATGAGCTTCCTGAATATAAAAGTCGCGTTGACATATCAACAGCCAGCATGCATGGCTCTGGAGGCGGGGAGCATGATGTCGAATTCATGCGACATCTGGAGGACATTACTCAAGTCTCAGGTTTAGACCAAAGATGGGAAAACAGTTGGGCGACATCTCTCAAAAACGGGTGAGCTTATTATTTTTGTTCCATGACTATGTGAATTTATCTTTCACAGCGACCTTCGACCTTTGCGTATCCCACTACATTCCAAGCGGTCTAAACGATGTCCAGCATGCACGCATATCCTCATCAAACCTGAACAAAAGGCCCAGTCTGTCCGCTACAAAATCAAGCTCGTTGCAGCCACTTATCTCCCAGCTATAACGATTTCGCTTCCACATCAGAGTTCAGAGAACAAAAAGGCACTGGCGAAATCTACGACAGCCAATGCAGAAGAATCTGTTGGCGGTTTACACGCTGGCAAGACCTATGCTTTCCATCTCGCCTTGACGAATCCTTTGTTCGACGTGATTCAAGTTCGACTGTCGGTTCAGCGAATGCACGTCGCCACTACTCAGGACGGCGGCCAAGATAAAGCGAAACGACCGCCTTTTGCTGTCTCGATCCCGACTGCAACTTTTACTGTTGCTGCTTTCGCCGAGTCTTGGGAATACGACGATGATGAAGAAATGTATGGAATCGACGATGACGACGAGCTGGGGTTGAGGATTGGTCGAGAAAGAGATGCCAAACCGAAAGCAAAAACCATTGGGGTTCTAGAGAAGAAACTGAATACGACGACTGTCGGAGGTGAAGTCGTGGTGGGCAAGGAAGCGAAAGGGAACGTCAAAGTAAGCAGATTCTTTCTTGTCTGTTTCTTGGACTGATCCATTTACAGTTCAACATGCTGGTCACCTATACCTATATTGCAGACGACCCAAATGAACCTGCCGATGGGTCACCGACAAAGGCCGGCGCTTCAAAGGCTCCAGAAACCAAGACCTTTGCTTTTTACACCGTCGTCGACCTCGGCGAGATCATTCCCAGAGAGGAGCCCAAGCAGGATACCGACTTTTGACGCTTTGTGCGACATCTAGAATTGTTCGTCAGCTGCCAGAACGGTCTGCCCGGATCTTTCTGTTACTTTTTTATCTGTGGACGAGGTAACCACCGCCACCAAGTGATGGATATGATAGAGATAGAGCTTTGAATTGGGGTTCTGGCCGGCCTAGGAAGTCCTTTGACATTCAATAGTCTTGTTCACTGGTCGAATTTACAAGGCTTCGCCAATTAGTAGCAGCGGCAGCAGTAGTCGGTGCCTTGCAATTGTATTTTTGTCACATGCTACCGCCTAGCAACAAGCCCATTTGAGATGTATTGAGGCGTGATTTGATCCCGCACGTTATTTCATTTTCCTTCCAACGTCTGCGTATCGTATTCGATTCCGAGCGCCTTCAGACGCTTGCCAGGTGCAAGTCTTTTTTCATTTCAGACTTTCTGGTTGAGAATGTCGTCGACTGCATCATCCTCGACGATAGGCTCTTCGTCTTCTTTATCGGCTGAAGAATCTCGACCTCAGGCAGGGCCTTTACCAACCAAGAGAGGGGAAATCGGGTTCACGGAAGAGGTTCAGGCTGAAGCAGAGAGTGTCCCTACATCGGTCGCATCCTTACCAGAGCGACATCCCGCTGATAGAGATGCTCAGGCCCCGGCGACGGTACCGACAGCAACAGCAGCAGTAGCAGCACCGGTTCCAACCCCTGATGATGCTTCATCTACGAATTCCATGCCCAAGAAGAAGATATTCCTGGCATTCAGGAACCTTCCATCCTGGCACGGAATTCATCTCAAGACGTTGCTACTCCTTGCTCTCCAAGTGCTCTTCTTCTGTGGCACTGTCGCTGGCTGGGCTCTGACTGCCATCGCTGTCTCGAAGGGCGCCTCCTCGAACCAGAATTCCTCCTCTTCCAACAATTCTGATTCCAGTAATCAAATGAACGGCACTTCGGCTATTTTCATCCATGTCGTTTTCGGAGTCACCTGTCTTGCTCAAGCTCTCTTCCTCGAGCGTCGTATTTTCACCTTGCGAGCCGAGAGATATGCTTTCCTTCATCCTGGAGAAATGCTTCCAACTTCACGACAACCGCGACGTGCAGATCCATCATTTGCTTTTTCACCATGGAATCGACCGCCTATTCCGACTTATGCTGCGGCTCTAGCTCAATCTGGCGGTGGCACTGGTGATGTTGAAGACCATCTCATTGCGCCACCTCCCCCACCGGCATACGGGAATACTCGTGGCAGCAGATTGCTGCTGACCGGTTTCTTACGGGACAGTCTCAGAGCTCAAAGACCTGCTTCTGTTGCAAGTCAACAGACAACAGGTGGCGAACGTCCGTTAAGTTATGCAAGTCACGACGAAGAATGGGACATTATACAAGATGCGGATAGAGCGAGACAATTGGAGGATACTCTGTCGAGCCTAGAGAGGCCGCGAACCAGAACATAGCATTATCGTTATCATTGCAGGTGAGCACCAATTCTTTCGAAAATGAGCTGCAATTAACCTCGTTGGAAAGTTTTTTAAGTTTCAGGACTATTTTTGTAACCTACCTCAGATGTTGGTATTTCTTAACATCACAACGCTCCTTGAGCTCAGGCTCGGTCTCTCCTTTCGAATGTTGATGCTCTGCGATCCTTGTCCCGAAATACTCGGCGCTCTCCGCTGCTGACATATAAATAGGGCTCATCAGGGCTCATCTGATATACAAGCTTTAGGTTCCTCCCTTCGGTAGGAACCACAGCTTGTTTTCTGCCTCAACTTTGCACCGCCGCCCTGCGGGCGGCCTCGGGCGGCGTCTGCGCCTTCGGTGCTTAACTTGATTATGTCAGTAAAATAATTTGTCATTGATTTGTCAATGATTTGTCACCATTTATATTATAGATATCAAAAATAGAGCTCGCGTGTGAGTCATGAAGGCTTGCTCTGATGCTGCCGCCATCTAGGATTCACCCAGTGTCCGAGCGGGACCTATTGCCTTCCTATAGTACATCGCCTCCACCGCCATGCTATTCTTCGGATCTGAATCGTGACGAGGAAATCCTTGAATATTCCCCAAGGTCTTTGACACGCTCGCCGCCTACAGGATCTTTCACGAAAAATCTGGGAAGTCTTGTTCTGGTCTTGAACAATCAAGACCGGGACGTAGAGTTACCTTGCTACGGGTTAAATGGTTCTGTTTCAGGTCACGTCGAACTGAAGAAATGCGACTTTGTCTCGTTGGTACAGCTCAAGGCAAGTCACTGCGCTTTGTCCGTGTGATCATCCAAGAATAACCTGCTTATCAGCTTCAAGGCCGAATAGTTCTCACTATATCGGAAGGCGGCTCCAAGGTCGTGCCAATATTATCAGATTCCTATACGCTTTGGCGGCATGACGCAGACTCAAAAGCTTGTCCAAGTTCTCTATCGTTTTCTGCCACTTTGCCGCTGGAGTTCAAAGATGGTGGTAAAAAGTACCCTCTACCGCCAACTTATGGGGCATCCTTCCTCAATGTCCCCGGCTTGTTTGTCTCGATTGGCTATACGCTGAGCGTTTTGGTCGTCAAGCAGCGGATGCGAGGCTACTGGATAAAAACCAAAAGGTATGAATAGTATTGGCTTCGGTTCATGTTGGTCTCATGATGTTTTTCAGCATAACGACTCGTTTCAACTATCAACCAAACTCACGACCTCATCGGCCTATCATTCCGTTGAATTCGATCCTCCGGTCTCTCAAATCTGCCCCAGAAGAATGGCACGACGAATCGGGGGAAATGAAGGTTCGACCTGGTGCCGGTTTGGAGCCTCTTTTTTGTCATGTACGTTTCTTCCATCTGGAATACTGGCTGGAACTGACATGTGGATAGTTTCTTCTGCCTTCGGTTCTCACATACGCGCTAAGCGACACGATACCCTTTCACGTCCAATTGACTGGACAAGTATCTTCTCTTCGAGAGTTTTTACCTCCAACTGAAGAGGTCTTATCTTGTGCAAGTTCAAGCCGAACCAAAAATCGACATGTCTCGTCAAAAGGGACTGTATCAGTATCCCTTCTTCGTCAAATTACGGTAGAAGTTCGAGGGGAAAAGGCCTGGAGAAACGTCGTCATGGGTGAAGGAAACCTATGGCCCCTTCCCCCTCCAATGCGAGGCTCGCAATCGGTACTATCTTTGCATTCGTCAGATGAGGCGCTAGACTGGCAAGGCGAAATTTGCTGCAAAGAGAACAAAATTGTTGGGGGCTTTAATGCAGGGGCGGTTTCGGTAAAAGTCAATCGCATGTTGCTCTTTTACCCTGTTCAATTGTCTGATGCGTCTATTAGGACTTTATTGTACTGTCACTCAAACCTCCAGATCCGCAAAAGTCGGCGCTGTTGGAGTCTCAAATCGCGGTACCCATTCGACTAGTGACTGAGCAATGGATAGACTCGGCTCTTCCGCCATGACCTGGGTCTTTTGATCTTGGAATTTTATCGGGGTTCTGTGTTTCGTTTACTGGGGAATGATTATCACTGCGCTTTGACAAGGGTCCGCTGGCCTGCGGTTTGCAACTTGCGCGCCAGTCGCGTATGTAACTTTCCTGACTCATTCAAGTATGAACTGGTTTGAGAGGTGTTTTATGGCCCAAGAATTTTATTGATGTTGATTGGGCAAGCGCTTTGTGAGTCATTCGCGAAGCGTTTCCGCCGACTTGCATATTGGCTGCGCAGAGTCCTGGGTATAGCGAAATAACCGGGACCGAGACTCCCAAGCAGCGTTTGACTCGGACCACGAAACCCGCGTTGGCGTCTATTGTCATTGAGACTGATCGGGTCCTCAGTGACGGAAGGCTCTGAGTCATGTTCTGAGTACCCCAACGAACAGATATCTAGATCCCCCAGCCAATCATATCTGATAAATATAAAGGGTCGTTTGAGACTGTTCTACAGCCTAATGTCGCTCGTCGACGCGACACCTAATGGAAATCGTCTCGAATCTCGAACCTCCCCACTATCCTTCTCCTCCGGCTTATTCTCATTCTCCTGGTCCTGACGAGCAATGTATAGCCCAGACGCGATCCCGAGTGACTTCGTTTAGTTCAACATATACTCGAACAATTGGAGACGCCACACTAGTGCTCTTCAATCAAAGAGCAAATACTGTGCACCCGGTGTATGGTCGTAACGGGCTGATAGATGGGGTCTTGAGGTTGAAAAGGACTGAACAAATTCAAGACATCAGCATCCAGGTCAACGAGCTGGATCTTTCGACGCGTTTATGGGCTGACAAGATTCTAGCTTAACGGTCAGATGACTTGCAGCGTCGCTCGGGCACGTCCTGAAGTTATCAGGCTCGTTGATATCACCCATACCCTCTGGAATGACGCTGATTCGGTGATTCCATGTCCAACAACAATCCCTTTTTGTATCGTTCAGTCTCCGTCGCGAACCTTTCAAGATGGCGAAGGTAGCTTTGATCTTCCCCCGTCGTACCAGTTCTTGCGCGGCCAGGAAGAATCAAAGAAAATCCATGTATCCTGCGTATATACACTCACATTGTCGATTGTCAAGGGAACTGACAGTTCGAGGAATCTGATCCCTTGGTCAAAGAGTCGGCGCTGTCGGTACGAGAAGTTTCGAGTCATCGTAGCTTAATTGGGCTTACGGAATTGAAAGATTCGACATACCGATGCAGTACCAGCCTCGCTCACGACCTCCAAGGCCAATATCTGCGAGTCTACCGTGTCTCGGTACACTGAAAAGCATGATGGACGACTGGCATCAGTCGATTTTTGAGATGAAGGCGCAGCCTAGTAAGCTTGATTCTCTGTGGTGCAACGTGAGGTTTCCTTCTAGTTTCAACTTGCGAGCTGATCTTTCAAAAGCTTCTCGTACCTGAAGGCAGAATATATGGAGTGTCCGAATGCATCCCATTTCACCTCCAAATTTCCGGTCCTACGAGTTCTCTGGACATGCTAGTTCCATCGAACTCCTCACTAGATATCTCTGTGACTTTGATGCGACAAGTAACTGTTGCCAGAGGTGGAAGAAAGGCATGGCAAAATACTACTATGGGGAAGGCCAAGATTTGTGCGCTTCCTCCAGACCTCGACTGTGATGATGATTCGGATTGTCTGAGTCTGAATTGGGAAGGGCACCTTTGTTGCACCAATCAAGACGCCCTAATGGGGGGATTTGAGGCTGCTGGAGTCGCTGTAAAGGTGAGAAACTCGACATATTAAAACGCCTCACGTTCGATGTTGCTGTACAGGATTTCATCCTCGTTTCGATAACATCAATGGGATATCCTGATTCGCCTTTCCTTCCTTTCCGAAACGCCGTGGCAATTCGTCTTACGAGTCATCCTTGGACATATGGGCCTTCTTGAGAGAAATATATCCTCTCTGAACTTCTAATGTTCTTTTGATGGTTGCTAGAAGCGCTTCGGAAGCATGATAGCCATGTAATTCACATACTTCCTTCTGTACTTCCACATCGGAGTCCCGGCGGTTGCACGCTTCCCAAAATTCAAAATTATCCACCTGGAAAAGCAAAAGACTCGTGTCTTCTTGAATATTCGACGTCATTATCTACCCTATGATGGTTCGCTGTTGGACTCTGGAAATACATCGTAGAGTTGTCGTAGAGCTAAAATATCGCTGCTGGATACAGATATATCAATATTAATGGCGTAAAATACTTGAAAAGACCCGTCGGCTCGATTTCACACGTTTGACCGTCAACGGGAAATCGGAGAAAGGTGCCACCCGTTGACTCAGGGGCAAGTGTCGATGTTTCAATCGGACTTCGAAATTTTAGCTCTTCATCATTTTCGACCACCGTTTACGTCTATCCGACGCTTGTTTAGTTCCTTCGCTCCCGATGAGGAAGGGTGCTAGGTTGGACCTTTTCGGTTACATATGGCACATGCAGACTTGTTGGAATGGCCCAAATCTCGTGTTCCCAGCTCACATGCCGAATGGACTGATAAGGAACCAGATCCATATGGCACATTAATTCACAGCTACTCGTTAGCTATTTTGGATAAAAACCTCGAGTTGAGCATTCCCTGGATTTCACCCGCCTGCCATGTCGAGTACCAGTCTTCCGACTTACATTGCGCCGTCGCTTCATCACACTATTCCTCGATATACTGCTGAGCCTCAGGAATATGAACGTCGAATTGCTTTAACGGAGCGGACACGACCAAGACCTACTGGTGACTTTGTAAAGCTCTCAAAAAGCGGTGACGCGAAGCTACGTTTATTCGCCCAGGTCAGTTCTCATCTTCTGTTTCCTAATTCTCTGCCTATAAATGCTTCTGGCAGGAAGACCGTATATCGCTTCCAGTCTACGGTCAAGGTGCAAGCGTCGAAGGTGTCGTGGAGCTCTTGAAAATCGACGGAATAACAAGTGTCGAAGTCAAGGTTGGCCTTCAGAACACTGTTTCTCGTATTTTCCTGACTATTCTTAGATCGAGGGACGACTGAAACTACAGGAAATTGCAGAAGGCGGAACTACTGTGGTAAAACTATGTCTGAATACCGCTCTGCTATGGATCAGAGACCCAAGCAACCATGTGTGCCCATCAAGTCTTCGATTCCGGCTGAGTCTACCGACGACATTCACATACGAGCGCAAGACCTACGTCAGTCTCCATGGTCTTAATTCGGATTATCGGCTTATTGATTCTTGACAACAGATGTTGCCTCCAACTTATGAGGTCAAGTTGGACGGTCTTCCAGGCTTCAATGCCTCAATAGATGTGCGTAAATACTCCTCAGTTGTACCAAGCTAACTGTGGCGGCAGTATTCTGTGAGTGCTGTGATCAACAAACCTAATTCTGTCCCGAGTCTGGTCCCTCTGGTCAAATCCAGTCTTTTCGGCATCAATATTGGAAACACGTATGGTGCATCTTCTACAGCCATTGGCGCCAAATTGATATCCGGATTTAGGACGGTGACGACGCCCTTCGTGTATTATCCTCGTACTCGACCAGCTGTTCCGATGCCTTCCCCTCTTCGCCGAGCACATCATGGATTTCATAGTGACAGGACTGACTGGAAGGTCTATGAAAGCTCGATACGATGCAAAGCGGCCGGCGGACAAGATATAGTCACCAAGCTCTATATTCCGGCTTCGAGAATATTTTGCATGTCACGGCCGATTCCCTTCCATCTGACTTTGCAGTCATCTGCTCATTCTTTGGCGGTTTTCCTTCCTTACGGTCCTATGGCCAACTTGTTGGGCAAGCGGCCGACACGTATTCAACTGATGCGACAAGCCACAGTCGACGTCCGGTACGTTAATTTTATTGTCAGAAATGTCAGAGTTCATGCTGGCCCAAGGAATGAGCTGATACTCGGGACCAAGACCGACATATGGAGGGTCGACTGTATTGGCGAAGGCTCTTTTCGCCACGCGGTACGTCTCGGATCCTTACCTTGGCACTGTCAGTCCTGACATATTCTCTTCATAGGGCGATGGAGCTTCGTGGGTTTCTTTCAGCGGTGAAATCAACCTCTCAGACGTGAAAGTCGGAGGGTTCAAGGCTGGGGGTCTGACTGTGAAGGTACGTTCCGAATCATCCGAGATTTTCTCGATGTCAAGCGCTCTTCTTCTAGGATTGCATTCTGTTGTCAATGTCGCCTACAGATCCCCAAAGGTCACCATTTTTGGAACTTCGACAAGTAGTACCAATAAGACTGACTACCGATGACTGGGCCCCTGATGGTCCTGATCCTGGTACTGGTCTGCGTCGTATCCGAGCTCCATCTCAGGAATCTGTGCCGTCATCTTCTGAAGGCTGAGCATCATTCTCCCACTGCTTCGAGTCTAAATGGAGAGTTTTCTTGATGGTCAGTCTCGGTTTTTCGGGACTACGTGAGTACCCGGACTCTATGTATAACAAAGCCGCAGTATTCGAGTCAGTATTGCTGTCTTTCTACGCAGATTCTCTGGTGACTTCGGGAATCAACTAGTTTTTCTGCCATTTTCAGGCTGGTTCCATGACCTGGCCAGCCGTGATGATTTAAATTGCATTAATGACCTTCAATGACCCATCGAAGCCGTCTCGGAGGTCGTGGTGCTCTAGCGTTTCCGCAGGTTTCCGCTCAGGTCTAGAACCATCAGGTACACCGGGAGCTGCTGAATCGACGTAATTTTTCTGGAATAGAATATATTCCCCACTGCTCGAGAGCCTCCACCTGTCATAGACCGGTGCAGCTGAATAAAGTCAATGACAGCGGCGCCCGCCGCCGACGCGACGCGTTTGATCACGCGAAGATCACATGTTCAGCCGACCCCACTTTTTCGACGTCATCGGCGTCATCGAGCTTCACCCTCTTAAACCAGAACCAGCACCAGAACAAATCCTTTGAATCATCTACCTTTTCTATTATGCCTACAACGACACAGACCGCAGAGGCTCCAGTCACCAACAACATAACTCTCTCTGATAATGGTCTGTCGTACATTTGAACGAATCCAGTCAGCTTTGGTTGAATTGGACCGATAGGAATCCCAGAGGCTGCACCTTCAAATCCGCCTCCAACAGCAGAGCAAACTGCTCATGCTGGATCCGGTGCGCATCCCGACCAGGTTCCTTTCAAGGACCGTGTCATTGGCAAGTCCATCTCGAGCGGCACTCTGGATGTATTTTGACCTTTTTATTCTCTTTACAGGTGCGGCCCAGGTAAGTCACAAATATCGCTAGCCTCTGTTCGGCTCGTTAATGAAGCTGCGATTCTAGAAAACCCGAGGAACGGTGAGTCCAGTCCAGATGATGTCGCAGTAACTGAGCCTACTTGTTCTTTGCAGCTTTTGGGAAAGGTCTGTGGCGAATTTCTAGTAGTATTCCTGGTTGATATTGATTCTTGGTAGCCTGATCTGAAAGCCCATGGACAACAGATTATCGACGGAGAGGTCCCAGCAGAGAAACCGCAGTAGTAAACCATTGGTTCGTGAGCAGTTTTTTTTTTCGGACCAACTCGTCTAAATAGCTCAAGCAGAGCTCTTGAACCACAGCGCGAATTTACCACGTAGTGTCAGATAAGATAATGAAACTGTAATCTAGTCGAGTTCCCTAAAGGAGTTCCATCGCTTCAGTGTCAGAACCTTAATTTTTTTCTGCTCGCGCGACCACCACAATATTTGCCAGCCAACACCTGACTGGAACAGCCTGCGCTGGCAGCCAGACCCCGCTCATTTCAAAATATCTCTTGTTATCATTTTCCTCGGTGCACCGCCATGAATCAGATACAGTCGTCAGAGGAAGCCCCAGCTCTGAATGAAAAGCAGGACCTGTGGATTAACGAAATCGATGAAGAGACGAATCCAGTCATTGATAGCGCGGAATATGCGTACAGGGTTAGATTTTAGATTGGTCGCTCAAAGCTTCGACGGTCTCTGATCATCCATATAGAGAACCAATATCGTGCAGGTCAACCATGCTGGCGTAGATCTGGCTGCCCATCATGTTTGTAGTTTCCTCGTCTTTGGATTCGTTGCTGAAAGATTGGCGCTCAGATTCACGAAAAGCTCCTTTCCGAGAAATACACCCCTCGAACATGGCGAACCCATGCTCTTCACATTTGTCCCAACGAGCCGCATATATCGACAGATCCCTGGAACAAGGCAATGCTAAACTGGATCTTCCTTATTTCCGCTTTGAACTTTAGCTTCTGGTCCGAGAAAGAGGGTAGCCCTGAGCGATATGGTGTAGAATGGCAGGAGGGTTGGCATTCCAAGGACCGGAAAGTTTGGACGGGATACTGGAGCTTGGTAGCAGCCTTGAACCGAGGTGAGAACCTTTGGACTTCCAAATTATTTGATCTGACACTTGCCAGCGTTACAGGACGATGAGCTGCCGATAACAGACCCCACATTCTACGCGTCGGAAACTCTTTGTCCAGATGTCTGCATTGAACAGGTGTTCAGACCTGCTGCGCAGTGCACTGAAACGATACCCCTTCTACGAGAAAGAATAGCTGTCATGCGAGAAGTCGGCTTTATCCTCTCCAATGTGAGTCTTTGTGTTCTGCTTTGGGATGTGACTGACCACCTCTGACCCAGAGTTTCGGCGGCTCATATCAAGGCTTCCTGGAAGAATTCCAACGCCGACATAATGGCGAAGGCACCGCTCTGGACCTCGTCAAGATGGTCACTGAAACATTCCCGTCTTTCCGTGATCAAGTTTACCTCGATGGTAAAAAGGGTGAGCAAAACGATTTTCTGAACGATGTCTTTCTTGATTGGTCGTTAGTTTGCCTTTGGAAGCGCGCCCAAATCCTGGTTGCTGAAACCTGGGCTGCTTTCTACCCTCAATCAGCCACAGCCCCACATCCTATCTTCCCTGGCCCTGGTGGCCCCAAAATACATCAACTAACGATGTTCGCGGATTACCGTGTCCCAGTTATCCTCTTCCACCTCAAAATACTGTCGTACCCTTCATCTCTTATACAAACCCTTCAGGATGGGAAGCCGCTAGAGCCGGGATCCAATGAGGAGATCAGTCTACGTGCTGCCAGTATCGTGGCCGTCGAGCGGGTCCGTGAAGCCATGATAAAGCTCAACGAGGGAACATCCGAGCCAGGCAATGGGGTCAGTAGCGTTTTAATCGATTTCTTCCTGTGGGATCTGGCGAAACGTGTTGAAAGAGGAGAGGAAAAAATAGATGGCATTGAAACAGCAGCTTCGATACCTCCGCATCGAACAAGGAGCATCTGGTATTGAATCATATCTACTCGTAATCTCATCTGCATAGAGCGTATAGTACTAATTCTTAATTCGGTCGAGAACAATATACACGCTCGACGCGTGTTCCGGATCTGGCAAGTGAATTACCTCTTGCAGTTAGCTCAGAAGAAACTTTTTTGACAAGCCCCAGTTTCGTCAGACAAGGACCCGGGCCCACTGTGACTGTAAAGCGAAGACAAGGATATCCGTGGGAACTCGCGCTTTGGCAGCCACGATCGCTTTATTGTTCTCTGGAGCAAAGCGCAAAACCGAAGAACAACATATAAGAGCGACAATAAGATAGCCATGTCCTTCAAACTCTACAATGATCAGCACAACTTGTATACCGAAGCCTTGGGCGCTCGACGAGCCATGGCAGCACCATTCAACCTTGACCAGCACAATTTGGACACCCAGACCTTATGAGCTCAAGACCACCATCTCACCCAATGGACGTCCAACAACTCCAGGTCTTCCAGAGGGCTTTCTCGACAGATTCCCATCTTCTCGAGCTGAAGACTGGCCTGTCAATATCAACCGCGCCCGAAATCCAGCTCTACCTCCTGATCTAAACATCCCAAGAAGCTCTATACCTTCTCCAACATCCTTCGGTCTCTCTCCTTTTGCACAACCATTCCAGCCGAAAGGAATATTGATTTCGCCCTCGACCAGCGCTTGTCCATCCGAAATGGATATCACGGAGGTTTTTTTGCAATCTGAAGCACTATTGCCTCCTTCCCCAGCGCTAAGCTTCGTCAGCGACGAGTATTTCACGCCTTATGGGACGCCAGAGACGGTATTCGCGACACCGGGACCTTGGTTCGAGGTTCCATCGTGCGCTCAAGCGGTTCCATCTTATGCTTCAATGGTGACCCAGTCTCGGGATCTCGCAAGTTCAGTGACGTCGTCGAGGTCGGCATCGAGTGCAAGTTCTGAGATTTTGCATGAGTGGTCGGGGAATGAGGAATTGTCGAGAAAATCGAGTCCAAGACTGAGGGAGCCAGCGAAAGCATCGTATGTGGCGGTGACGACCGGTCACTCGAGCACTGAGGATTCGAGAGCTGAGGAAGCAGTGGAAGAGGTGGAAACGCCGGTTGGAGGAGAAAACCGAGGTCGGGATCGCACTCCCAAGGACATTCAAGATCGTCCAGGTCTTGAACAGTCTACAGTTGCTGTGGGCGAACCAGGTTTACCGGCCAGGAATCGACAGCTAGCTCAGCCGCGTGTTATGTTGGGCAACATGGCGAAAGAGGCGTGGCGAAAGAGGCAGATGAAAAGGGTTACAATAACTGGTATTGTTGGATGAGCGTTGATTTATGAATATGACTTTATGCACATGCTTAGTGGATTTCGGAGCGCGATCAAACCAAGGTGCTCACCAGTTTCGTCTCCCATCTCATCTTCAAGCCCTGCCGAGCAGGACCATTGAAACGCTCCTGAAATCGATACGTACGTACAACTGCCCAGACCCCCAGGGCTCTATTAGCTGCTGAATATGGCAGAGTAACCGATTTCATACCTTCTCTCAACCTTCTCTCTCGAGCTACAGTGTTAAATTGAGCGAAGAGAAAGTGCGCGAAAAAGCCGGCTTCGATATGCGGCTCATAAGGCCAGATTGCGGCCGTTGAGAAGAACGACACAGGCCTCTATATTGAACCAGAGCATCTCAGTGGAGATTAAGTATCTCGGTCTTCGAAGTTCGGTCCAGAAAATTGGGAAAATCGGAGTTCCAAACCAACCTTGCTCTTGTTGTTCAAGTTGTTGCGTCCGCTCAGCTGTCGCTCATTTGTTGGCTTTCGCATTTTGCACCTTGACTCAATTGCCTGAGGCTCAGACCCATAACCGTCGACAAGATGTATGATTTTGGCGGGCCGGGCTGAAATCAGCGGACTCCTCACCTGGCCTTTAGCAGTGGCTCAGGCTGTCCTGCGACGGGGCCCGTGGATTCTCCGAGCCATATAAACATCATTACGAATTCGATGAACACCAATCATGAAGACGTTAATCCTTTGCTTGGTGGCCTTATTAGCTGTAACTTTTGCGAAACCTGCACCCGAAAACCGCAGAACGACGCCGCCTCCAGGCTCGCTGGTTGTCAGAGCAGGTACCAAAGCCACAAACGAGTTTTCGACCATTATCGACGCGGTTAACGCGCTTCCCAATGATTCTTCTACTCAATCCATCTTCGTCTTCCCTGGACTATATCTCGGTCAGGTCTCAATCACCCGTCCAGGTCCTCTTGCCGTACACTATTTCATTTCATTTACGTCTCCAGTCTGAGGGGAGCTGCTAGATCTATGGTTATACCAACGACATCTTCGATTATCAGCAAAACGAGGTGACCATTTCATCTGGAATCAATGCCACTAGTGTTGGTTCCAACGACCTCAGCGCCAGTTTGCGCGTCGAAAAGGACAACTTTCGGCTTTACAACCTTAATGTCAAGAACACATATGGTCCTGGTGTTCAAGCTCTTGCTCTGGCGCAGAATGGGAACCACGTCGGGCTTTATGCATGTGCTTTTTTTGGGTATCAGGACACCTTATTCCCGAATAATGGTATCCAAGTCTATTTACGCGGTTATATCGAGGTGAAGTGTCTTTCTTTTGTCTTGTATTTACTTGACTGAAATCGTGTGATAGGGCGCAGTCGACTTTATCTTCGGTGGAAAGAATAGTACACCTCGAGCCTATTTTCTCAGAAATACCATCGGGGTCGTAGGCCCAGGATATATTACTGCTAATGGTCGAATCATGGATGACGTTGGAATCTGTGAGCTCGAGCTTCGGTCTTCAGGACGTCACTCACTGTCCTTTTACAGATCTGTTCGAACATACGAAAATTGTACTGGCGCCTAACGCCGTCAATACTACTGCTGGCAATGTCTATCTCGGTCGACCATGGCGAGGTAAATCTTTTCCATCGATCTCGATTCATTGTTGACGACGGAATGCATAGATTACGCCAAGTATGGTTCCAACATGCGTAACGGCCTTCAGCTGACCTTTTTTTTTACAGGGTCGTGTTCAAAGATACTGTCATTACTGCTCCTTTGAATCCAGCGGTATGGTCGGTCTGGAATAGCTCGACACCGCTCACAGATCATATCCTGTTTGGGGAATTCCATACGACTGGACCAGGTGTCGCCAATGCTGTTCGACCTGACTTTGCCACAGTCTTGACCGTAACCGAAGCAGCACAGTATAATATCTCACTCGTGCTTGGAGACGATTATGCTTCTTGGGTAGACGTGCGATACCTGTGATGATTTCTGAAAAGCTTGGTTTAGTCGATTCTCTTCGGTGACCAGTAAGTTTCGGTCATGCATTATTCGTCTTCCATGCTAACTGTGTTTTCAGGTCGGTAACATGTAAAATCAATCTGACATTGCAAAATACACCATTTTATACAAAATTTTCTTTCTGCGCGATCATATTTCCATTGTATGTTTCGAAATCTTCGAGTCCTCGTTCGGTTCCTCGGGAGGCTCTGGTTGAGGTGTAGAACCAAAGTTACCTGGAAGATTTCGGCGAGCTGAATTGCTCGAACCTCCTGAACCACTGGTCGATGTACTACGTGGAAGTTTGGAAGGTCTAGCAGCAGGTACTGGTAAGGTACTGGCGAAGGGCCTTCCTCTACAGGTATCATCACGGTTTCTTCGCTGCCTAGTTTTGATTCGGCACCGCCATAATGAGCTTTGGTGTCAGATTCGTAGGCGGATTCAGATCTAAAGTCTTCCGGGTAGCAACTCAAGAGAAATTCCTCAGGAAGAGGAAATGGGCGCCACTGGCATGTTGGGTCGTTAAACATGCGACACCATGTATTCGAGCTTGAAAGCTGGAGGATGAATTTTCGACATCGCTTGGAAGGTGGCAAAGAAGGGCAGGGAAAGATGAAGCAGGTGGGCAACCAAGGCGCTTTGGCGGTCACGGTGGATCATCTTGGACAATGTGAATGAGAATGGATGCCAACAAGAACTAGAAACAAGACTTCTCTGGCACGATGAACCCTTCCTCTAGGAATAAAAGAAAGTCCACGCACCAGCTTTGTACCAGTTTCTCTGAAATCCTCCAATCGTCTTCTCCCGCAGCCCGCAAACATTGACGACAGAGCCAACAAAGCTTAGGGTCCAGCGTCCAGGAAATAGAGAGCCTGCAGCCTGCAGCGTCTTTGCCTAGTGAACCCTTAGCAAGAGAGAAATATTTGTGTCTCCGCAGGACCAACAGAATTCGATAGACAACCCGTCGCGATGTCTGAGCGAAGATGAAGACGATAGAATAGTTAACTGTAGAGCAGAACCGTCACTTTCTTTCGGAATATGGACGAAACGATCTCGATTATAGTTTCTGAAAGAAGCGTCAGCCTTGCTCTGCCTCGGAAGAAGCTCTCCGCATACAGGATAAACGGGCCATAGGAAACACTGTCCAGGCCCTTGGCTGCGGAATCTGGCAGGATAACCGATTCATACCAAGCTCGAGCTACAGCGCAAAATTGAGCCAAGAAACAGCACGTCAGAGAATGTCCACTTCCAGTACACGTCTCATTGAGGGAGTTGACGACCGTTGAGCAGGACATGTCATGTCTCAATATCGCACCCGAGCATCTTGGAGGAGATTATTCGGTCATCGAAGTTCGGTCCAGAAAAAACGAGAAAATCGGAGTTCCAAACTTTTTATTGCTCTCACTGTCGCTCATCTTTGCTGTATTTTGCACCCTGATTCGATGTCCTGAGGCTCACACCTATAGCTGTCGATGGTTTTGGCGGGCCGGGCTGAAATCAGCGGACTGGGTTAATGGCACACCTGGTCCTCAGCTGGCCTCTGGCTGTCCCTGGCTGCCGCTGTCCTGTCGCAAGGCCCGTCAAATCTCCGGGCCATATAAACATCATTTCGAATTAAATGGACACCAATCATGCAGACGTTAATCCTTTTCTTGGTGGCCTCATTAGCTGCAACTTTTGCGAAACCTGCGCCCGAAAAACGCAGAACGACGCCGCCTCCAGGCTCGCTGGTTGTCAGAGCAGGTACCAAAGCCACAAACGAGTTTTCGACCATTATCGACGCGGTTAACGCGCTTCCCAATGATTCTTCTACTCAATCCATCTTCGTCTTCCCTGGACTATATCTCGGTCAGGTCTCAATCACCCGTCCAGGCCCTCTTGCGGTACGATAACTCATTTCATTTACTTTCACAATCTGAAGGAGGCTTCTAGATCTATGGTTATACCAACGACATCTTCGATTATACACAAAACGAAGTGACCATCTCGTCTGGAATCAATGCCAGCAGCGCTGGTTCCAACGACCTCAGCGCTAGTTTGCGCGTCGAAAAGGACTACTTTCGACTTTACAACCTTAATGTCAAGAATACGTATGGTCCTGGTGTTCAAGCTCTTGCTCTGGCGCAGAATGGCAACCACGTCGGGCTTTATGCATGTGCATTTTTTGGGTACCAGGACACGTTGTACCCGAACAATGGTACCCAAGTCTATTTACGCGGTTATATCGAGGTGAATGTCTATTTTCGCCTTGTATTTACTTGACTGAAATCGTGTGATAGGGTGCAGTCGACTTTATCTTCGGTGGAGTGAATCGTACACCTCGAGCCTATTTCCTCAGAAACACCATTGGGGTCGCAGGCCCAGGATACATTACTGCTAGTGGGCGAGTCATGGATGACGTTGGAATCTGTGAGCTCGAGCTTCGATCTTCAGGATGTCACTCACTCTCCTTTGAAGATCTGTTCGAACATACTAAAATTGTACTGGCGCCTAACGCCGTCAATACTACTGCTGGCAATGTCTATCTCGGTCGACCATGGCGAGGTAAGTCTTTTCTATCCATTTCGATTCATCGCTGATGATAGAATGCACAGATTACGCCAAGTATGGTTCCAATATGCGCAATGGCCTTCAGCTGACCTTTTTTATAGGGTCGTGTTCAAAGATACTGTCATTACTGCTCCTTTGAATCCAGCGGTCTGGTCGGTTTGGAATAGCTCGACACCGCTCACAGATCATATTTTGTTTGGGGAATTCCATACGACTGGACCAGGTGTCGCCGATGCTGTTCGACCTGACTTTGCCACAGTCTTGACCGCAGCCGAAGCAGCACAGTATAACATATCACTCGCTCTTGGAGACGATTATGCTTCTTGGGTAGACGTGCGATACCTTGGATGATTTCTAAAAATGTCAGTTTCGATTGATTCTCTTTGGTCAACAGTAAGTTTCGGCCATACATTATTCATCTTTCATGCTAACATCAATTTCAGGTCGGTAACATAAAATCAATCTGTCATTTCACAACACTGTTTATACAAAATCATCTTCTTTCTCCCTGCGAGATCATATTCCCACTGTATCTTTCTAGGTCTTCGGTCCATCGGGAGACTCTGGTTTAGGTGTAGTAGACCCAAAGTTACCTGGAAGGGTTCGGCGGGCTCGACCTGAATTGCTCGAACCTCTTGAACCACTTGTCGATGTCACTGAATTGTTTCCAGTAATAGAACGACCGGCGACTGGACGATGACGCAGATTTCCTGTGCCCGAGTTGCTGGGTCTAGCTCTCCCAGATCCCGAGCCACGATCATCATCAGGACGACAACCGGTAAACCTTGGGATCGACGGCGTCGAATTCGGGTAACTTCCTGAAGCTCTGGATATCTTTCCTGTAACAGTGTCGTGGAATGCTTGGGTTTCCGGCGTAATAATTATACCGCCGTCAGTCAAATTCCAATGGACCGGTATTTCAGGTGGTAGCTGTGCTTGGAGTTTCGTTCCACTTGAACGAGCAGAGGCAGCTGATCCGAGTTCACCTCTACTCGTCGATGGCAGCAAAGTCTTGTCGTATGGTCCCCAGGTAAATTTTGGTCGTTGAGCAGGTGCATTGGCGACGGGTCCTGACCCATCTTGATTGTCCTTGCTGCAGACTCTGAAAGAGTACGCAGAACTTTGAAAGGTCGAGCAGAAGGTACAGGTATTGGAATCCCCGGTTCGTGTCGACTCTGAGTTGCTGGTCGACCAAGTGAATCACCAAGGATCGGCTGACCTGGTGACGCTGATGGCGAACGACTCGGCTTTCTCTTCCTGCTCGAATCAGAGATCGTATTTGGCGGATTATCATCCAAGAGTCGAGTAGATGGTGGACGAGCATCGTGACGCGCTGGAGCAGACCAAGTCGGACGCGATCCCGGTTTGCTGGCTGCTCCGAAAAGCGAGACGGTGAACGACGAAACCAGGTCCGATACCTCTGGATCAGATTCATCGAGCTCTGGAGTAAGGTCTGGAAGTGCCATATCAACGATATCCTCGAGGTCGCCGACATCGTGCGCTAGATGTTCTGGATTCGCATCATCATCCGCCACAGGGGACGATATGGCCCGAGGCTCGAGAGCTTCATTGCCAGCATTCTCTCGTGCTTTCCTTTTCCCACCAACATCTTTGGGAACAGTCCATATTCTTCCGAGTGTCATAATGTCGTCGATCGAGTCTTGCAAGTGCTGCGGCAGTCTTGCAGTGACTTCTTCGAGTTTTTCCACATCAAACTTCGCAATTTGTTCAGCTGCATGCCAAATAGCGCACAAGGGATTGGCATGCGATTGCATGACCAATGTCTGGTATGGCCACAGATGCTCCTCATACTGGCCGGTGGTGCTGTACGAGCCATCCTGGTTTTGCGTTAGTATTTGGCGAAATATATGTTTCTCTGGATCCATAGTCAATGGAAGGAGTTCATAGGTTCAGCCGTCTGTGGGCGTCGGAAAAAGCTTTTGGAAATAAGTATCTAAGTCGAGACATCGAAGCTAGACTTGTACACTGATCTCTCCAAAGGGTTTGGGTTTCGTGTTCCGGTCTCAGGTGGTATAAAAGTTGATTATCTCGTCAATGTGCTTTCTTTGCGGGAATGTGTGCCAACTGATGATGATCGAGCTGGTAATGCTCGGTCGGGGCCTCTGCAAGGATTCAAAATGCTATTCAAGGGGAGTTGGATGGTGTCTGACCTTTGATAATGTTATCTGGCTCGTGAACATTATAGATCTCTGAGATACAGCCCCATACAAATGAAAGTCGGATCAACTTGAGAGTGAGGTTAAACCATAATACAGTTGACTGAAAAAGATTGAACCTACTTGAGCTTGTGAAGTGCTCTGTTCGACGAGGTGGCAGAAGTTGAACACTTTGTCAAGTGTGATCAGAGCTCGATCACTGGGTCCGTACAGCGCCACAAATCGATCAACCAGCTGCTTTTCATAATCGGTGAGGTCTCTTTCGTTATGCATAAGACGATTGACACGAGGTGTAGGCTGGCCAGGGTTGAAACTGTTCTCCCCGAGAGTCGGTCGTGGATTGGGCAGAGGACTTGTCGCCGGACTTGAATCAGGGACAGCTGGGATCGTAACCAGCCTCTCTGACGCGGCAAGAGGCGAACCTCTATCGAGAGGCTTGCCCCTCATAGAGAGTCGGTCACCGGACTAAGGGACAGCAGCTGGCGCCGATTTAGCAGATATTCGAGCACTGTGTCTGGTAGCATTGGAGGGTGATGGCGTTTTTCTAGATCTCGTTGACATGATGGTTGGGGAAAGAGAGTGTGAGAAACCAGGCCATTAATTTCGCATTAATATTGTCCTTGACTTGTGACAAATCACGCGTCTGTGACGCATCACACCTCCCGTGATCGTTCATTGTTGACGGACGAATTCCCACGCAACCCAGCTTCCACCGTGATGCTCCGTGATGACAACTTTACCCCTTCACGCTCTCGCTGCTGCTATTGAAGACATAGATGAACTTCTGACGAGCAGATTTCTCTTCGAAACTGCTGCTGCCGCTGGATTGGTAAGTTTCTATTCGGCTCTGCTCGTCCCTGCCTAAGCTTGCGTCAGGACAGAAACCTGGAGTACCTGTGGGGTTTAGAGATATACACGATAAATCCTATACATGAACGCAGTATCATTCACAGCAAGTTTCTCTCTCATTTAGCTCGGATGCCACGATTAACCATTTCTCTCAGTCCGAAAGTCGATGCATGAACTGCTCAGTGGCGATTGGACACTAGTTCCTACAGAAGAGACATTAGCTTCGATGCTTTCGTTGCAAAGGAGTAACGTCTCCTGCCCAATATCCGAGCGGAAATCTTTCCTCACAGTAAGCCTTCATCTTGAATGCGTCGTGCCACGATGAACAATTCTGCAGGAATTTCCGGCCCCAGAATACGAATATATATTTGTCCCGTTGCACACAGACGTGGACTTCTTCATCCTCCAATCTGGCTGCGCTCCTCAGCGATTCAGTGCACCTTACCTCGACTTTCCTCGCGTCACATCGTCTGCCAACCCTTTCTTCGTCCTCTACAGCTCTATGTTGACAATCAGACGAAATAATCCCTTGTTTCCCGACTCATGGCATCGCCTTTTTAGTCGAATAATCCTCCAATGGCGCCCATTCCCCCTTCCTCAGGATTTCCTCTTGAGCTGCTACAGCTGCTACCCGGACGACTTCAGATCTGAAACCGCCTACGAATCAGAACCCGACTCTCATTCTGGTGGCGACGAGTCGAAATCCGGTACCGACGAGACGATGGTGAAACCTGTCGAGGAAAATCCTTTACCTATGCCCGACAAAGAAGAGCTGATCTATCAATGGGTTCAGCATGATGTCGATCCGAGACTTCACCAACAGCTGAGCAAGGTTAACACGACACCTTGGCCTCCAGCTCCATGCGTCGAGAGATCGAGGGCCTTGAAAGATGCAATCCGATTTTATCCATGTTGGCTTAGAGAGACCGAGCGAGGGAGACAATGTAGTCTTCGGTTGTATAAACGACAGCCAGCTCCCCATTTGTTCTCATTTAAGACCTATAGCTAGATTCTCGTCTTGGCATGCATTTCGTCTTTATTACCTATATGATTCTATCATTCACTGTATTTCTGAACTGTAGCAAATAGTAGACTTCATTCGATTTTATTTTTTTGGTGAACCTGCAAGCGGCAAAACGCGACGCACGTGAACTCGACTTTGCAATTGCGACCTCGATCTTCAAAAGTTCCTTGCTATGTCCTCAACGGTTCCGATTCATGCTCTCGCTACTGCTATCGAAGATATCGATGAACTGTTGACGGAGAAATTTCTCTTCACGACTGCCGCTGGCCTGGTGAGTTGTATAATCTCGGGTCATGGCTTTGCTGAAGCTGGAATCAGCACAGAAACATGGAATACCTGTGGGGGTTGGAGATATTCACTATAGACCCTACACACGAGCGCAGCATACTTCACAGTGAGTTTCTGCAGAGCCCACCATTAGCCAGCGTTGACTGTTCTTCTTAGTCCGAAGGTCACTGCAGAAGCTTCCCAAAGGCGAATGGACTTTGGTGCCAACTGAAGCCACATTATCTGCGATGCTTTCTTTGCAAAAGAACAATGCGGCGTCTCCCATATCCGACAGACAGTCATTATTCAACGTGAGCTGGTCTAATTTCCATGATCTATAACGTGTTGTCTAACAATAATGTAGGTATTTTCAGCACCAGAATATGAATATATATTCGTGCCTCTGTGGACTGATGTCGACTTCTTCATCCACCAGTCTGGCCATGCCCCTCAGCGATTTACCGCGCCTTACTTCAATTTTCCCCTTGTCACATCATCCGTAAACCCCTTCTTCGCCACCTTCCATGCCATGTCGAAGATTTATCCCCCAGCTGTCTCAAGCTCGAAGACATGGTGTCGCATGTTTAACGACCTAACATATCAGTGGCGCCCATTTCCTCTTCCTGAGGAGTTTCTCTTGAGCTGCTACCCGGACGACTTCAGATCTGAATCCGCCTACGAATCTGACACCGAAGCTCATTCTGGCGGTGCCGAGTCAAAATCAGGGAGCGAAGAAACCGTGATAATACCTGTAGAGGAAGGCCCTTCGCCAGTACCTGGAAAGGAAGCCCTGGTCTACCAATGGGTGCAACACGATGCCGATCCTAGACTTCATCGGCGTCTCAAGCAGGTTACTCCGACACCTTGGCCTCCTGCACCTAGAGACGAGCCTGCGAGACCGATAAAGGATGCCATACGATTTTATCCTTGCTGGCATTTAGAGTCAAAACGAGGGATTGCGTGCAGTCAGCGTCTCTGGAAAAGACCGCCTCCACCACATTTGATATCACCAGGACCTAGATTTTCGTCTTGAACTACTCTACCTCTCGTCTTCACCTACCTAGATTATTTTCGTCGCTGTACTATTTTTCACTGTAGCAAATAGTAAGCACACTTTCCGAATGCCACTCGTATCGACGAACGCGACGCACGTGAACTCGACTTTGCAGTCTTTGTGACCTTGTTCTTCGAATGGACTAGCTCCTTGCTATGTCCTCGACGGTTCCGATTCATGCTCTCGCTACTGCCATCGAAGATATCGTCATATCGATAAGCCACTGGTGGAAAAATTTCTCTCCACGACTGCCGCGGGCTTGGTGAGCTGTTCTAACATCTAAACGATCAAGCCTTTGAAGGCTTTTGCATTCCAAGGAGATGAGGGCCAGGAAGATTCTGAAAATACTGTTACCTCAAGCGACACAGATTCTCCTAGGTCCCTCTGTATTCAACGCAGCGGTCTGCTTCTCCAGGAGCCTGCAACCAGCTTGAAAACAACCCAATGTCCCTGTAATGTTTTTCTTCTTTATAACCTAGTTATTGGGACTCCAAGCTGTATAATTAGTACAGAGTTGGATCAGTCACTGCGGTGGACCGGCCATCAAACTCCGGTAAATGTGGCGTCATGAACAACAGAACAATTCCATAGCCCCGAAGCAACTTTCATGGGGCTCAATGTATTTTACATACGACGATAACTCTCTTTTCGCTTTTCGAACATTTCGTTGTCTTCACCTTAACTGAAACCTGTTAGAAAGACATACATGAGAATGCTACAAGCATCGCACCAGAGATATCCGGATTTCGCTGCTCTTGAGGACGGTTCCATGGGATGATCCATCAAGCGGTCCCTTTTCGTCGTAACCACTGCCAAATACACAGGATGCGATTCGCCTTCAACATTCTCCGTCTTTTCCTTCAATTTCTCGAACAACTTCCTTCCTGTTGTCTTAATCTCGGCATCCTCTGCCGCAAGTGTGTTCGCCAGCTCCTGCAACTTCAATTCCGCAGACACGTTGAGCTCTCCAAGCAACGTGGGCTCTGGAATTTCAAGCGATGGCTCAGTGGTGATTTCGACAAAGGATTTGTCGGGAGCGTGCCATGCTAGCATGGTGCGTCTCTTGTGTTCCTGCGACGGGGCACCGATAAGCAGGAATTCGTGAGTGTAAGATTTCTTCTTGAAGAACATCATGGTGGTGGCGGAAAGAGGCTACGCCAAATAAAGACGGTTGTCTCCCACGTTCAACAACGTGTTCATGCACAGCTTGAAAGCGATCCCCCGAAGAGATCGCAGATTTGACGCCGGCATTTGGACTAAAAAAGAAATGAACGAGGAATCTCAGATCTTTCCATGATGATCAGAGCTCGGCTGTATTTGCGAAAACTGGACTTGTGGAACCATTCCAGCCCTTATGAGGGATACTCGCTCGATCACCAAAAATGTCCTGTTGGTATTTGGCAGGTCTGAGCAGACCTCCTTGCTTTCTTTTTCTTGAAATAAGTACTTTCAAATAGAGCATTGTCAACCTATAAAAGAAATTATTGGGCTGCATAGCCTGGCTGTCTGATCATCTCTTGATCCTTCAGATGATCCGAGTTTGGCTTGGAAACCAGGTAAACCAGTGTGAGTTCGGGTGCATTGATATTGGAACGATGCTGTTTCTGAGAGCTTGACAACGCGGACTCTCTTCTACTACCGCGATAAACCGGCTTGATCAGCTCAGACTGGGAGATTGTGTTCAAGTTTCTCTCGCCCACTGGGTAGAAAAAAAACAGGACTGTGTCACTTTCAAGTCGAGTCGTAGAATTGCCGCGCCCAGTGTAAGACTCTTTAAATAGCCCCTCACACAATGAGACCATCAGAGGAGTTGATGCGCATGTTCTTCTTCTCCTGCTGTCAGGCTATGCAAATTCTATATATTTCTGAATGCGCCCAGTGTAAGACTCTTTAAATAGCCCCTGACACGATGAGACCATCAGAGGACCTCATGTGCTTCTTCTTCTTCTCCCGCTGTCAGGCTATGCAAATTTTATATATTCCTGAAAGCTATAAAGAGCAGAGACTTCCACATCATGATCTTCTCGTACCGCAGGCCGGCACCTATCTCTCTAGTCCTTTCAACATCCTTGGCAACAGTGAGTCTCTTTTCCAGGCTTGTGGAAAAGGGCTGAAATATCCATTCTAGCCTCTTCAGCGTCATGAAACAATCAACCTTCATCGCCGTTCTACTTGTCTTCTTCTTGAACGTTTTGAATGGCGTCAGTTCGCTACCATTAGTAGCACGCACCAATTCCCGCGATCTCTACATCGTCGCTTTCAAGCAAACTGCTCTGAAATCGATGTATCACTGGGGCATCTATGTTTCTCCGAGTGCTACGACATCTACAGCGAGCCTACCACCAGGGAACCTATACCACATCGCAACTGATGCTAATCTCGTGGTTTCCATAAGTGGTAAAAGCCCCCCAACACTCAAGACCGCTACCAAGTTCTCACCCAACTCTGCCAAAACATTCGATCCTAAAATTTCGGTGCGAGTTGCATCGGGCCTTGGTATCAGCGACCAGGACATGGCGGCAGTGACTACCAAGATAGCCACTGGATGGAAATATAATGCAGTGACAAATAATTGTCAGAGATGGGTTCTTATGGTTCTCAGAGAAATGGTGAAAAATGGACATTTGACCAAAGCACAAGTTGACGCTGCGGAGAAGGCGGTTCCACATCTGAGAGGTAAATCACTTGCATTGAATCTCAGTTTTCGTAGTCACTGACCATTTTACACAGGATCGTAACCGACAGGCTCGGTTATGGAAAGTATCTAGATTTATATCGTGATATCATAATCATTATGTGATATAGTGGAAAGTAATGTACATACACGGTATAATAATTTGATTGCAACGCCACATTTGTCTACCATCATAGATCGGAGAAAGATTGAGTCTCGTCCATTCTATCGCAATACATATATTGTATTTTATAATTTAGTGACTCGTTGAGCGATATTAATGTATGTTGGAAAGACAGTGGGAACTCGCAGATAGGGATTCAGCTTGATGGTCGAGGTTCAGAGTGTCAAGGAAGAGGTATAGCAGGGCTAGTTATGAGGTGAAGTTCTCTATTTAATATTGTTCCGGTTTATGCTGACATCATGCGTAGTTAAGGCCTCACGCACAGTGATATTGCTCGAGAGTCTGAATAAAATACACTAGCCAAATATGATGTATTTCATAATTATATATCCGGCTAAAACTGATCAAAATTCATCACCGCCAATTTTAAACTCAGATTTACAGATCCCTCTTACGAGGATTCTGACAAGTCAGAGGGACCTGTGGCAGGTCTACATGCGTCGAGAGATCAAGGGCCTTGAAAGATGCAATTCGATTTATCCATGTTGGCATAGAGAGACCGAGCGAGGGAGACAATGTAGCCTTCAGTTGTATAAACGACAGCCAGCTGCCCATTTGTTCTCAGTTAAGACCTAAGCTAGATTCTCGTCTTGGCATGCATTTCGTCTTTATCCATCTACACAATTCTATTGATTGCATTTCACTGTAGCAAATGATACCTCTTCGATTTCTTTCACCGTGCATCATTCTCGACGGCAGAAAAAGTGCGCCATGGTTGAGCATCAGAAATCTGGCTTCGCGAATATACGAGAAGACGATGAACGACATCCTACGCAGAAATTTTCTTTTCTACAGCCTGTCGAACTTCAACTTGAACAACATCTTTCATCAGCTGTACCTGTTGCGCCACACTTCTTAATACACCCAAGACATCCTGGTTTCCCCGTACAAAGCCAAATTCTGCATATCTCAAGCCCTCTTCCTTGGCAAACTGTTTCACCAGCTCGCTTCCCTTTTTCAAATTGTGCCTGGGCAGGCGAGGGAAGAAATGGTGCGTAATTTGGAGATGCAAACCACCGTGAATGAAGGCCATGTATGGAGGACAGATCACGTCGGACGTGGTGCGAAGCTGGCGATGAGGGAATGACTCGTAAGGTCCAAGATCTTCGGTTGACATTGAAAAATGAGACAAAACGAGCTGCAGGCTCGCGTTAGACATGGACAGATAACAGCAAGATGGAAAGAAATACCTGGACATGGAGGGGACTGGTAGCAGCATGACTGACTAGGATATAGAGTAATGCTTTCTGCCAGGTTCCACAACCCCGAAGCACAGCGCTGAACCATATCCAAAAGCACATAATGCCTGCTATCTCCAAAGGCCAGGCCCATCTGGCACCGCGAGCTCTTCGGGTATCAAAGGCCTTGGAGAAGAGATACGTGTAAGAGCGGAAGTAGAGATTTAATCGCCCGAGAGAGAGCACAATATAGAAAAGTTTGTGTTGCATCGAAATGAAGAAACGCGAAAAGGCGTCGAATGATAAGACGCGCTTGTAATAAGTCGAGTAGATGTTGGAGAAGAATGAGGGCGAGATGGCGAAGAAAGGGAGGTGCTCGATGTCGGGGTCATGACTGAGCTGATTTGTGACGACTGAGATGAAGATAAGAAGATGTTGACAATGAGATATCATGCTTACGATGATGAACGCTGTGAGTCTGACCGCAATCAGCTTGGTTCCATATCCAAAAAGAACACATACATCGACCCACCATCCGACGCTCAAGCCTCCAATGAAATCTGCTATGAAGATAGAGACCAGCCGGTCGATAGTCCAATTGTGTGTAACTCCCCGATGAGCCAAATCGTGCACGAAAAACATGAGCTGGTGCCACATGAGCCCGAGAAACAAAGCACTGGTTATAAACCAATTATTTCTGTATGCGAAGGCGGAAAGAGATCCCAACAGCACGTAGCGCAAGACCTCGGGACCATAGCCTGTCAAATACGGTGTATCATACAAGCCAGCCTCTATCACCCGTTGATGAAGACGCTTGTAAGCAGCTGAATGTCGAGCTTGGACCTCTGGAGAGAGCTGCGATACCGGTGGGGTCAGTGACGCCAATGTTGGACCTGATGACAGCTGAGGAGCCAAAGTGTCTTTTCCAACGAGAAGTATTTCTGGGGAAGATTGGGACTGCAAAGAAGCAGCTTCCTTATACCATTGGTTGTTTTTCCGAATCCATCCGACAGAAATTGGTGGCAGCAGAGGCTCCCATGCCTTTTCTAGTGTGCCTATGGAATAGCGCCGAATCAAATCGGTGGTCTGCTTGTCGTGATAAGCGTCTATCTCGTCGGTCGCGTCTTTTCCAACAAAATGTAGAATTGCGAGAGAACCGCCTGGATGTGCTTCAAGCCAACCCGTCGGTATAACCAGAACCTGGCCGTCGTAGATGATGATGTTTTGGCCTTTTAGTATTCGGTCGGTGACCTCGCTGGATGAGAGGGCAGACATGGCTGCGCAGTCGAACTCTGGACCGTGGTGACATTTCTTGACAGACCGTCTCTTGTCTTTGTTTAGCTCTCAATGATATTATCGAGAGAACACTTCGAGGACTTGAATGGATTCAAAATGAAGAAGGAAGAAGGAAGGAAGTAAATCGTTGTATTGCAAAAACAAAACAACAATTCGTTGCATGATAGGTGCTGTTTCAAGAAAAATGCCATTATATGGAAAAAGGTGGTCTACTTGGATATACTACTATATCCAGGCGGAGGTTCGGTGCTCAATCTCTGTGCCTGCAAGCGCTCTCTGTCTCTGCTCTTTTGGGTTTGTGGACTGTCTCCTCCGGATTCGTACTGAAGATCATTCATCTGGCGCTGGATCTCCTGCATCCGGAGCTCTAGTTCGATCTGTCGAGGAGAGCTTATTGAATAAGGATCGACAGACATAAGAGACGCGTCAAATAGCGGAGAAGCACGAGCTCGCCGTCGTTCGAGACGGAACCAGAGAAATAGACCGAGTGCCAAGGCGATAATGAGGGCAAGGGTAATGCCTGCGATGAGCCCGGGTGAGATTTTTGAGCTGGTGCCGTTGGGTGAGGATGCCCTGGCGCTGTTTTCCGGTATGGAAGAACTTGTAGTCGGCTGAGAAGTGACCGCCTCGGATTCTATCAAGGAAGAAGTCGGTGCAAAGGTCGTGTGAGCGAGTTGAATGAGGCTTGTTGAAAAGCTAGAGGAAGCGGAACTGATGATGCTGCTGCTAGCTCTGCCAACTGTGCTGGTACTACTACTGCTACCTCGGACGATTACAGGATCTGGGACACTATAAATTCCAGTCAATATGGTGTAGAACAGACTCAAAAAAACTTACGTGTAGATGGCATAGTCGAAATTGACATAGACATGGTGGTCTTGTCCAGAAGCACCGATGACCAGCTTGTGATCTGTGTTGGCGAGATTCTGGGCAAAGAAGACGAGCTGGTCGTACTGAAAGCCAAGACCAGGTACCGGTTGATGAGAAAAATTGCCCGCTAAGCTTCCGTCCAGTATGAAACTGCTCTCGGTCAAGGTCGTGACCCCATGCGGGGCGACGTTGGCCAAGATGAAGAAAACATATATTGCAGTTCCTGTGAAGAAAGCTTCAATGTCCTGTATCATTGGATAGATATGAAATAAACCTTTGAAGCTCAATTCAACGGTGGCCAGGGGGATGTCATCTGTCGCGGTGCATGCAGTCCAGGTCCCAGCAAAAGCCAGTGAAGGGATCGGTATGATACGACAATCAGGGCAAGTTGCGTTCCAAACACCGATTGTTGAGGGAAAATAGACTGGTCGAACGCCAGTCAAAGAGTCTCCAAGGGTGTCATCGATTGTCCGGTTGGTCGCCGCGAATACCGTGGTGAAAAGGAATAAAAAGAATGATAAGGTGGTGGCCAGCGGCATGCTGGAATGCTGGAATAAGACGAGGCGTATATAAACAGTGATAAGCAGTGACAACCATCGAGCTGTCGAGAACTACTGACACCGTTGAGCAGTTTGACAGAAGATCATCACAGCGGATTGACCGAAGATTTTCATCTGGCTTGGCAACCAACAAGTGAATATTGGCGAAAGGATGTCGGAGGATGTCGGAGAAGCTGGTTGGACTGAAGCCAGCGAAGTGACAGGTACCCAGAAATGGCTGGGTTTGCCTCGTACGTGGACTCTTCCCTGTATCTCCCTTGGCAGCTTCGACATTCTATCACGTCCGACTCCGGTGACTGTTGGTCGTAAGGTGATGGTCATTTTCGAGGAAATCAGGTTCGAGGTTCGCAGAGCCAAGGAGATGATTGGACGAATAGAGATATTGGAATTACATATATTGACGAACAGATTGAGATTCGACATGGATTCAGCGATCCAACTAATCCCAGGGAGATGCTAGTCGTGCGGCATCCGGATTGAGTGGGGGGTCTGAGAAGAGAACAAGCATCAGGAATCACCGGACCTAGAACAACAAGAAAAGGGACAAATCATATCTTGGCAGGAGCAAAGAATGGGAACGCCAGAAGATCACAGCAATAAAAAGATTCAACCAATAACAAGGAGAAAGCTGCACACCTTTTGTGACTGAATAATTTCAAGGAACTGGCTCGCGCCTTTTTTTGCTGTCTCATCTCTCATCCACTGATCCACCTCATTCTCTCATTCAACCAATGCTCATTGACCTGACCATATCCTCCTGCAATCCACAACGAGAGTTCACTGGTACCATGAGGAAAATGATTCTGACTGACCCGCAAGGAAGCGATATGACCATGTTCAACGAGACAGGCGGGGTTACAGCTAGGATTTCGGCCGTTATATCATCGTGTTGAGGAGCTGGCGCTAGCTTAGAACGGCACGAGCATCGTTAGAGTTGCTAGCAAGCCGAGCTGAATCAATCAGCAGTATATAATGATAAAGGACCATACCGTGAGAATCTCGGAGTAGACTAGAGCTGACGGTGGAAGATTCCGATCGCGACAAAGCAGCAGCAACTCCATGTTTTTGAGAACTTTAGAAATTGATCATCGACGATCTTTATAAACGGTTTTCAACATAAGATGCGGTAACTGGATGGTGGCTCGAGAGTCGAGCTGGGTAGGTTCGGCGCGTGAAGTAAAAGGTGGTTTCGGAAACGTCGCGCTCGTGACAGACCGTCTTCGGGGACAAATGCTCGAGGCCAATGCTTGGACAACTTTAACGGGCTCGAAATGTCCCGATTTGAAGCTCATTGGTGATTGTATTGCAAAAAGAGGCTAGTAATGACTGTTCAGTGATTCGGGCATGGTTTCTGTTTCAAGAAAAGTGTCATATGGAAAAAAGGCGATCTATCTGGATACACTACTATATCCAGGCGGAGGTTCGGTGCACTCTCTGTCTCTACTCTTGTGGCTTTGGGGACTATCTCCTCCGGATTCGTACTGAAGATCACTCATCTGGCGCTGGATCTCCTGCATCTGGAGCTCTAGTTCGATCTGTCGAGGGTTTGTCCTGGAGCTTATTATATAAGGATCGACGGCCATAAGGGGCGCGCCGGATAGCGGAGAAGTACGAGCTCGCCGTCGTTCGAGACGGTACCAGAGAAATAGGCCAAGTGCCAAGGCGATAACGAGGGCAAGGGTAATGCCTGCGATGAGCCCCGGCGAGATTTTTGACTTGGTGCCATGGAGTGACGGTAGCCTGGCGCTGTTTTCCGGTATGGATGAACTTGCAATCGACTGGGAGGTGGTCACCTCGGATTCTATCAAGGAAGAAGTTGGTGCAGAGGTCGTATGTGCAGAGGTCGTATGGCTGACGAGAATAAGGCTTGTTGAAAGGCTAGAGGATTCCGAGGAAGTGGAACTGATGGTGGTGGTGCTGCTAGCTCTGCTACTACTACTAGTTCTGACGATTACAGGATCTGGAACACTATAATTTCCAGTCAGTATCACGTAGAGCAGACTCGAAAACATACTTAACGTGTAGATGGCATAGTCGAGCATGACAAAGACATGGTGGTCTTGTCGTCCAGAAGCAGCGATAATCAGTTTGTGATCTATATTGGGTAAATTTTGGGCAGAGAAGACGAGCTGGTTGTACTGAAAGCCAAGACCAGGTATCGGTTGATGAGCAAAGTTTCCTGCCAATGTTCCGTCCAGCGTGAAACTGCTCTCGGTCAAGGTCGTGACCCCATGCGCGGCGTCGTTGGCCAAGATCAAGAAAACATATACTGCAGTGCCTGTGAAAGAAGGTTCAATGTCTTGTATTATTAGATCGATATGAAATAAACCTTTGAAGCTCAATTCAGCGGTGGCCAGCGGAATGTCCTCTGTCGCGGTGCATGAAGTCCAGGTCCCAGCAAAAGCCAGTGCTGGGGCTGGTATGATATAACAATCAGAACAAGTTGCGTCTCTCCAAGCACCGGCTGTCGAGGGAAAATAGACTGGTCGAAGACCAGTCAAAGAATCTCCAAGGGTGTCATCGATTGTCCGGTTGGTCGCCGCGAATGCCGTGGTGAAAAGGATTGAAAAGAATGGTAAGATGGTGGTCAGCGACATTCTGAAATGCTGCAGATGAGAAGACGAGGCGTATATGAGGAGTGATAGCCATCGACTGTCGACTCGACTGCTGACACCATCGAGCAGTTTGACAAAAGATCATAGTGGATTTCCCGAAGACTTCATCTGCCTTGAAAACCAACAAGCGAAGATCGGCGAAGGTCGTTGGAGAAGCCAGTGGACTGAAGTCGGCGATAAACTTGTATACAGAAATCGTTGCTCTGCCCAGCACGTACTAGGCTCTGCTCTCCTCCCTTGTATCACCCTTGACAGCTTCGATATTTTATCACGTCCAATTCTGGTGACTGTCGCGAGGTGATGGGCATTCTCGAGAGGGTGATTAATGTGATTGGGTTCGAGGTTCGCAGGCCAGTGAGATGACTGGATGATTGATGATGGATAAAGGGGATAAATTACATCGACGAACGATTCGAAATGGGTTCAGCGATCCAACTATGTCCAGGTTGTCTACCAAGACACCAGTCGTGCGGCATCCGAATTCAGTGGGGTCTATGGGAAGAAAATAAGCATCAGGAATCATCGGAACCAGGGAACACGCAAACAACAAAAAGGACAGATCACATCTTGGCGGGAGCAAAGAATGAACAAGGGCCGACCATCATGTGGCATCACAGCCAAAAAAAAAAAGATCCAAAGAATGAAAACGATACATACCTTTTCAATTTGCCGAACCTTCGACAGTGTCTGTCAAGCGAGATCTATGAGCGGACTCCAGACCACGATGGGAGCATCACATACAGATTCTGGTATTTCGAATGCTCAAGTCACCGACAGTGGGACCCCTTCGCTCAGTTGGGGGAGATACAGCTGAATCAGATGCAGCTGAGCGCGATTACAGCACTCATGATGGTACGTTCCGCAAAGCGCTGGGAAAAATGCAGGCCTTGGATATCGCGGGCCCGATACGGGCCGATGGGCCTCAGAGGGCAGAATACCTGATAACTAAAAATGAACAATGTATTGGAATTTAAAGCATCAATCACCAATATGTGCAGCTGCTGTTCGTGATTTCGGAGCGTTGGAAATCAGTCGAAATCACCGGAGTGGCAGCAAGACAACGACGCGCTGCACGTGGTTGCCAGAAGGCGTCTCCTTGACTTCGACCACAAATTTTCAGGCTTGTAAAAGCTTCAGGCTTCAAGCTTTGAGCCTGAAGGACTTTTACAGGCTCCGGACTAGCTCTCTGATTCGATCTTTGGCCTGGGAAGCTCGACAATCCGGACATCCTTGTCTTCGGCCACGATGAGCAGAAGGGAATCGCGCGTCAGTGCCCGCCAACCCGACATCTTATCCGAATTTGAAGCCTGTACGTCGACACCCTTTTCTCTCCAGACCTAGCTAACGATCAGCTTTTTTCCAGTCAAGAAGAAATGCCTGCTGGCGAACAAGCATATAGCCAAGTCGGTCCTTATTCCTTTTCTTATTATCTTGGTACTCATTTTCAGGCTTAATGCAACGTTGAGCGTCCGGATCAATGAGCTCACTGCCCAGATATCGATATTGCAGGCTGAGAATGCCCAGCTCCGGTCGTCTGAAATCTCTCTCCTTGGTCAGCTCAGGCGCGAAAAAGATATCTCGAGGAGGATAATCGCTGAGGCAGAAAGTGCAGTACGTTCCATTCAAATATTCTATTCTCCGTCCTTTTTTGACAAGCTTGTATTCCCAAGGCTGCTGGATTATTCGCATCTTTGCGTATGAATTTAAATATTACATCGCCTCGGACGTCAAGCCCTAGTCCACCAAGAGCCACCCGTCGACCGCCTTATAATCCGAATCCAAGCCCTGGTTCACCTGTGCTCGGTCGTATAGCGAGACCACCAAATGTACCAGGGATCTATGAAGAAGACGAGCCTTGTCTTTCCGATGACCAGCAGCTCGACGAGCAGCCCAAATCCCGCAAAGGGCGGTTATCCGCCTCAAAATTGCCCATTCCAATAAGAGGTTTATCGCCTGTTCCACCGAGAGCTCCCTCTCCACCGCCTAGACAGATGGATTTTACGACAATGACGAAGCGACCTTCGAGGAGACAGAGCGGGCTTTTACAAGTCACGCGAGTGGCGACGCCAGAGGAAGATGATGAGGACATCGATGAAGAGGAAGTTGTTCCCAAGAAGGAGAAGGAGAAAGAGAAACGTCGAGCGAAAGCGACGGAATGGGATGCCAGGCAACCGGCAGAATGGGATACTCAACCCAAGGAAGAGGGTCCATCCGCTTCTAAGAAGTCGAAATCAGGGACGAATGCAAGTACATCAGGGACACGGAGAAAGGTTTTGCTTCCTGTTGACAACATCGGTATCTCGTCACCTTTCTATTTCTTTGGTTGGACTAAGATCTGTCTAGAAGCTCCAACAAGGACTTTCCTTGCATCATCTCCACCTCGGACGAGTCGTGTTCCAAGTCCACCGAGTCCACAACCATCTAGTTCGACACACGAACCTCCGGCGATACACCAGCCCACCTCGAATTCGCCATACAGACCTAATTCGAGATCCAGTCCGACTCCACCGCCTGATTCAGATCTAGAAGGCTTTGCAGGAGATACAGAGAGCTCAACAGGGGGAGGGAGGGAGAGACGAGTCAGGAAAAGCGTGAATTATACGGAACCAAAGCTCAATACGTGCGTTGACTTTTCATTTCACTCACTCTTTTTTTATTTCCTTCTTCCTCGCTCTTTTTCCTGCTAGTCACCATTCTGCCATCTTCTACCTATTATAGTTCGTTAATATCTAGGGTCAATCGCTTTCCGGGTTTGGTTCATTGGATTTCTCGACTTTTTCTCTCCCTCTCTTTCGGTCATTCCTTTTCTCTTTTGTTAGCTTGGTATCGTCTCCGCTTCTCTTTCCTGTGCTAACATCGATCTCTAGGAAAATGCGGAAGCCAGACGGAGCTCCAGGCTCTTCAAAGCCCAGGAAACGCGCTTCGGCGGCCGCTGTGCTGTACGAGGATCCAGGTCTGTTCGCCGTTGGTCTGTCCGATCAAGGTCGATATTCAGATCGCCTTGGTGAAGAGACCGAGGAATTACGATCTTCTGCAGAGTTTCCTTTACGCGTAGACCCAGCCATGATCCCATTGCCTAGCTCGCGGCGTAACTCGTCGACATCTTGACATGACCCTGATGCAGCGTCACCT
Source organism: Mycena floridula (assembly GCA_029320655.1). Classification (NCBI taxonomy): domain Eukaryota; kingdom Fungi; phylum Basidiomycota; class Agaricomycetes; order Agaricales; family Mycenaceae; genus Mycena; species Mycena floridula. The sequence goes on from JARIHS010000001.1 coordinate 5,391,451, forward strand.
GTCGCCCGACGTTAGAAGGCGAAACCATATGCTGATGAGATGAGGAAGAAGTAGGACCCATTGGAGCTAGAAGGAAATCAAAAAGATTCACGTCTCGCGATGAGGGATGGGAAGTTGTGAGACGCTCGAATCTCATTCTGTCCATCGAGAACCAGCTAGAGTATCATCACTAACGAACATTCATCTCTCTAGAACATCGGCTTGAGAACATCCGACTTGCATTGCATCCGCGAGACAGTTCATCTTCAGTCGTTGATCCATCACGTCTGCTAGGTCGCCAGTTCTTCAATATCCATTTTCTTGTCACAATATCATGCCAACTGTAATCCAAGCTCTAGCTTATACACTCCATAATGCCAGCAGGTACATATTACAGTCATGAAATACACAGAGATGTGTCTAATTATTCAATACAAGTTTGAATTGGTTGGGAGCGTTGTATCCCAGTCGCTCCATCAGATATTTCTTGTCGGTCTCGAGGCATTCGAACCATGTGTATTCTCTCAGCCATTCTACATCGAGCATCAGGATCATTGCAACAACAAAATGCGACAAGCATACCTGATCTTCGAAACTGGGTCGGCGCGACTGCAGGCTGATAAAACATAGTCCTGGTTCCCTGGGCAGCATTCAGGCTGGCCATGCGCTTCATGTGCTCCTGAACTCGATGAGGAAGCTTCCCAAACTCCTCGTCGGTGACCATTGATTCCGTGTAGCTGTTCCGAGCTGCTTAGGGTCCGTAGAATCGAAAGGAAGAAAAGGAGGACGCACTCGCGATAGAGAGCAGAGAAAACATCGTCCAGCGTGATACCGACCGCAGGGTTTCCGGCCTGGACGATGGTGCACCATGGGCTCTTCTCTGTTACAATAATCATCTCGGTGACGCGAGGTACAGTCGCTGGTTCCTCTTTACAGGAAAAGACTTGTTGGCCACCGTCGTTATCAGCCAAATACGAGTTGCCTGGATTCACCAAGCAAGATAAATGGATATTGCAGCGGCAGCGGCAGCCGACTTACCCGTCGTGAAATCGAATCCGAGGGCCAGTTTGTGTTTGCGGGAAAGCAGTGGATGTAACTCCAGGGGAACTTTGAGCAGATAGAGATCGGTTTGGGTGAGAACTGGTCCATCTGAGAAAGAAAGTCAAGGACTGCGCCAAGGTGGCTCTTTTGTCCACGTACAAGCGCTGCCTGGCTGCCATCGGCCGATATCAGATGCCATGTATCCGAGCTCGGATGTTCACCAGTTAGCGATTCAAGTGGTTCCGATGAACCAAAGGAGAGCCCAGGACAGTCTGGGAGCCGTTAGGCAAGGAGAAAGAAGAAGGGAAAGAAGCGCTCAGGGTCGCGTGACTGTCGTTATTGCTGTAAAAAGCAGTCTTCATGACTCTGACCATTCAAAGAAGCTAATAAAGGATTTTTGGGCTGTTTTCAGGCTAAGGCTATCTTATTTTAGACGGTTGACGCGTCTTGGAGCCCAGATCTTAATGGCTGACGCGTCCTCCTTAAGCGCAGATGCAACGTGTAAGCCTTGAGGTAACATTAATATTCCTGATGATGTGGATAGGGGCGGGTAGATAAAATCTAATGCGTAAGCGTAGCAGAGCGTGAACGATAGATAAGCGGAAAAGAGACGGAAATCAGCGCCTTAGACTGAGGAGCTCGTCCAGATACTCTCCAGCCACTCGTAGAAACCAATGAACTTTGAATATCCACGAGATCCCGTGAACCCTCCGACAGTGAGAAGGAAATGACCGAGCCCGACTGAAAGAGTTTTTGAGGACAGAGAACAAGAAGAAAAGATTTGACCTACCCGCTAGAATCACGGCGGCTACATTGGCCACATTGTAGTTTCCTTCCTCCGGAGAGACATCTTTGGGCAAATTGGATACATTGCCCTCCGATATTTGAATGGCCTCAAAGACATCTCTATTGAGATGGAAGACGGAGTCTGCCTCTGCAACCACCGCCGCTGCAAACGATAGTTAGCCGGTTCAAGCCAAAAAAGGAGAGATGACGCACTCTTGACTTCTAAATCATCACCGACGCCCTTGTTCATTCCAGCCCGGAACCACTCCTTGATCCGCTTCATCTCTCCCTGTGAAGCGGCCTTTGAGGAACGTAGTTCTCTAAAAGAAAAGAAGGAGACTCCCAAATCTAGTTCATCGTCCAGACCATAAGCTTTCCCCAGTACCCGCTTGATCGTTTGACCACCAGAAAGGTCTCCAAGATAACGAACATAAGAATGGGCCAGTAAAGGGGACGGATCGTTCGAGTTGGAAACCTCCTGGATTTGAGCAATGTATTTCAGCATTGCCGGTGGAGGTTTCGCTATCAAGGTTTTCGCCACAGGATGCGATTTCCAAGATGACTCCGGGACTTGGAGGAGGTGGGAGATGTCGGCGGCCAGCGAAGCCGTCCGTGAAAGCAGCTGCGGATTATAGGTTGGCTCGAGAACCGGATGGGTGGCATGACGCTCCAAAGCCTTCTCAAACTCGCTGGAAAATAATCGTCATGAGAAAAAATGGAGGAAATGATGATAGCAGGAGACTGACTCGTAGATGTGCCATAGAATTACAAGGAAACGGACGTATTCCTCCTTGGGAAGCTCGCCCTTGAGCAGAGCAATGGCCCCGGCGCTGTGCTCTATCTCATCGTGGGCCTGTTTGGTGCTTTCTCGCAGCAAATCGGAAATGGGCAATGAAAAATCGAGGATGGACATTAGTGATAATGGTAGAGGAGAGAGGGAGGAGAGAGGTCGTCAGATGGCGTGATTCGGCAAGGCGTTTGGCTCTTACAGCTTTGTGAGGGCAGTTGCCAAGCAGTGAGATTTGCTGACACTCTTTGGGGAAAGATTTCCCCTAAAGGCAATCTTTGTCTAATCTTGCTTATCAGATAAGCAACCCGGATCCGAATCTGGATCCTGTCTCGCTTGCGTCTCGTCTTTCTTCAAATAGATATGTCCATCCATCCAGAATATATACATCTTATTATTTGAAAATATCAACAGCCAGCTCAGCCAGAAGATCGAAGGAGGGTTGAGAGGCATTCGTCCATGGTCCTTTCAGTAACTACCAGGCGATTCTGCTGAGAAAAGCTACCGGGAATGTCAGACGGTTACAGTCAAATGAAATGACCAGACGGACCGCTTGAGCATCAGTTTGCGCAATGCTTGGTGTCGGAGGAATCGAATTGGCTCTAGGTCTCGGGGTCTTCCTATACAGCGGGATGTCTTGGTTCTCTTCGAAGTCTGAGCCGACATCAATTGAGAGCATCGGCTTTGCAGCCAAGTTACTTTGGCGGGATAGCGGCGCGAAAGATGCCGTTACGATCTCCATATCATCGTCTTCGGGTTCTTCTTCTGAATCATAGTCAGCGTCATTCTCTGTCTCAGGCATGGGGGACTCACTGGAAGATTCGCTAGGTGGTCCAATCAAGACGCCGCCACCAATGACTCGCCAGGAAAGCGGAAATAAGCCACGTTTATTATTGTCCTCTTTGAGTGACAAGGGCTTTCGCGGGAGCGATACATGCTTGACGCGATCCGAGTCTGGATCATGAATGCTGTCCAAGGTTCAGCCGAAGAATGAAATAGACCTCCAGGCACTTACAATGTACATGCATCGCCATTCGGACAGGCCATCAGTGACCCCGGATTGTAGAATTTGCATGGTTTCGCTGTTAAGATCATTAACAACATAAATGAAGATTCCGAAAGACTTACTCTTGTAGCTCTCGGCTTTCTGGCGCGAAGCTTTGGAACCATGAGAGGCTCTCGGTCGAAAGTTCGTCGGAAATCCAGCATGATTAAAGACTGGCGGCTCGAACATGCTCTGTTCAGAATACGAAGAGCGTTGGGATACTGACGGACTTTGCGAAGGGAAGCCGATTTGCACTGGATCTTCCGACCAATCATTAGACCATACTAGGCCTTGATCAGAGTCGGGAGTCGACGGCGCGGTCGGAGATGGTACAGAGTCGAATGAAGCTGCTGGAGATAGCACTGGTGGCGAAAACATCAGGGGGCCTTCCATAGTATATCCGGGAGTGCTGTAGACAGGCCAGACTGGAGAAGTAATGTAAACCGCATGAAATGGTGGAGCGGGTCCAACATAAATCGGAAGAGGTCCAGGGATAGCAGTTGACGGCTTTTCATTCGCTAAGAAATTCGCTTCAGTCAACATTTCAACAATGAACAAGATGCATACGAGAATACAACATGTTTTCCTTCGGGCTACGGGCTGTTCTGTTGTAAGTTTATGATTATCTAGCGAAGATGAGACGCACCTTCAACTACTGGTGTCTCGAGAGTCTGATGTCTGTATCGACACCACATTCCATCGACACAACTACCGGCCGGAAAGAAATGGCAAGGCTTGGAGCTCCTCAACGCCGGCTGGTCAGTCATGACATGGGCAAAATCACACTCGTCTGCGGACAGAGTACATGTCCCGAGTTGAAAAAACTTGCAAGGTTTGGCTAAGAGAGATGTTAGGAAATACATATTGAAACAAGATACGACATACTGTGTCTTTTCTTGGTCGCTTTCTTTGTGGATCGCTCCATCAGTAGTCGAGGAAGGAAACAGAGTATCGCAGCCGCTCAAAAAAAAAAGACGGGAGGGAAACAAAAGAGATGGATGGCCTGTATTGTTAGCGCTTATATCCGTAGGAATTAGTATTGGTACCCCACTCGGAAATTTTGATAAATCGACAAGATCCCATCGGTCTTGAAGCTTAATATCCGAGAGAAGAATTTTATACGGATGAGACAGGGTTACGCGAGCAGGTGGTTTCTTTTGTTATACCTTGCAGACAATGTTGAGTTTGAAAACCGTCCCAAAGACGCGTCTTCGAGGCGTAAAACAAGGTTTTCGACCATGAGGAGCACAGATAATTGTACTTCGTGTCCATTGACTCCATTTGAGAAGACCGAAAGGTCACCGGTGGCGACATGAAGAGGATAGAGGAAGCTAAAAAGACAATAAGAACAGGGGTGACCCGGAGCATTGCGAATATTTCAACGGACCTTTTCCCCACCGCAACCAGCTTATTGTCCAAGAGGAACCTTGACGTTCAGCGTGTGATAGTCCCCGATTTTATCGTTTCGATCTGTTATTGATCAGAGACATCCATCGAGCAGAACAAGATAAGCGGATGTATTTTTCAGGCTTGACGTTTCTTGTAGCACTGGGACCATGGGTTGGCTACGAGCATGAAATTTGAGAGACACTATAGTGGGCCTTACGACGGATCGAGGGCCGAAAAAACAATAGCAGCAGACCCTGGTCAGACCGAGAGACCAAATCCGTACTTTTTATTGTGTTGCACATCAGGGTGGAGAACAAGATCAATCATCACGTGGCTCATCAATCATCCGTTTTTGGCCATGTCTCCGAGCTTTTTGGCCTTCCCTTCTTGTCTTTTCTCGGGCAGCTATTGTTCCAGCAACAACCCGGTTGATAGTTTTTGCCTTGGAATATTTCTCAGTGCAGGCCCAAGCTACTGTATACGTCAACCAATGCAGCAGCACAATAAGGCTTCGCAGGTTCGCAACCTTGTCGCAACAGTGTCGCAACCTGCCAGTGTACTTATTGTCTTATTGTCTCTGCCATGAAATGATAAAACTTTCAATCTCATGGAAATTATCCCATCGTCTCCGAGTCATCTCCACCCGTCCAATTAATCTTTTCGCCAATAATGCCCAGCGTCTCAGAAGGCGGCCAATACTCTGATGTCAGCACGCTATTAGCTGAGCTACCAGTACCAGAATGCGGCGAATTTCCCGGCGTTGGCCCAGAATTGAACTTTCATCCCCAGTGGAAGCACCTCAACGGCAATATACTCTTTTTTGTCGATGGCAAGGTCTTCCAGGCAAGTCTTCGTCGCAATCTCGTTTCTTCTTCTAAATAAAGGTTGATCAGGTTCACAGCAGCCAAGTTTTTCAACAGGGCACAGGCTTCGACCTGTCGCCATATTGCGAAGAGGTGTATCCCGGTCAGGTCCCAGCTTGGAAGGTCCAAGCCGCCGCTGTCGAGATATTCAGCGTACTGATGGAATATTTGCACACATCGTGAGTCTTTCATACATCCATCCTTGCTATACCCATTGACCAATATCTTAGAAATCGAGGGAGCTGGTTCGACCTGACCAATATGAAACAAGAGTCCAAGCTCATTCAGCTTGCCGTCGTCGCTCTGACCTTTGGAGCTCACAGTATTTTCGGTAGAGCTGTACATGTCATTCACGCCTTTCGCACCTCCCACAATGAGCTTTTTGAAGACACGACAAACCTCCCATTTCTCACCCTTTTTGCTCTCCAGTCGCAGGATCCCACTATCCGTGACCTGGTCGCTAGCATGTGGAACTTTCATTTGACAAATCGCAAAGTCAACATTGAAAACGTTAGGCTGGCGCTGGAAGTAGCCACTGAACTCGGCATAGCGAATCTCGCTGGCGGTGCATATTACGCCCTGATGGTCGAAAATAATCTTTTGGATAATCTCAGTCTTACGACCATCGAATCTCAAAATCTCGCCAATGGTCGCATGAGGCTCGCCAGCGTCGACTTGTCGCTTGACCCGCCGCCTATCGATCATCATGAAAGCTGCGAGGACATTGGAAGATGCAATCAAGGATGGGTCAGTCTCTGGGAGGCGATTTGCCGGAAAATCGACAAGCTGTATCCAGGCGTCGACTTTCCAGAGAGGCTGCTCAAGATTCAGAACGAGATGCCCGATATGGAGCTTTTGGACGATGATCTAGAGCTCCGGGAGACTGTGACCGAGATGGGTATGACTTTGCCTTGCGTCGAACATGGCTGGCCTGCTGCAATTGACAAGTACCAGTTCATGTGCTCTGGGACGAAACTGCGGGAATATTTCCAGAGCAGCTATAGCCCAAATCTCTAAATCCATAGCCACCATTGCTTTGCATCGCTTTCGTATTTATCTAATTTACATTACACGAATTATACCCTGCTATCTCAAAACGTTGAGGAGAACGAATACAAGTTCTACTGTACTTAGAATTCCGCCAGATTATGTGATTCCTTGACAGCCAATTCGTGATCAAGGATCGTGAACTTGCTATGGTCCGTGTCGAATTGAATGTGTACGAGTTCCGGTATATCTAGAAATGCATGAGCGAAAGAAGACTGCAGAAGAAAGCTCTTACTGGGATGAGGCTCGTCAACCTCCTTCACAGAAAAGTCCAAAATGATGAAATCTGTTATCTCAGCCTGGATCCACCGCCTGTAGTTGGCCATAGGATCCAGACCCGATAGAACATCGTCCTCTCTAAGAACTTTGATAGCCCATTTCTTCGCTGGAATGTAGAACTCGATGCCTTTGCGACTTGTCGCAGAAGCGAACTCTGGCGAGACCTGGACGTCGACGAGGTCAAACATGCCACGATAAAACTCGTCCTGGTAGACAGCTTCCGCCATTCTGTCTTTTCCAGCAGCCGAAGCGCGATTTGGAGGAGACCAGAGCTGTGCGGATGTGAATTGTTTGATGGTGTCCAGGCAGAAACCGTACAAAGTGGTGTCGACGAAAATATCGTTGATTTGGGGAAGATGATAGGAAATCCAGCTATGGTTAAATGGGTAAGGGAAGACGTATCGTACCGCATCGTAACGCCGGGGACCATCATCAAGTGGATCCAGCTCTTCATAGATCCAGCCTCGTCTGTGGCATTCAACAAAAGCTCTAGGATCCACATGAGGATCGCGCTGACTGATGAATCCGTCACGGAGGATCTTTCGGAATATACGAATGATGTTAATTTCATCAAAGTCTTGAGCTTGCGGAAGACAAAGGGCAGTAGGTTCCACTTTGATGTAGTCGTAGAACCGCTGTACGAGGTTCATCCGGATAAAATCTTCAAGCGTGAGTACCGTGCGACCGTCGTGATGGATGTCGGCCTTCGGGGAATATTAGAAGTCAAAACAGCTGGCAAAACTTGAAGAGACGCACCAAGAATCTGAGGAAGAAGACGACAAACCCAACATAGCCGCCGGACCATTCGCTCATCATCATGATCAAGTTGTCGTCGACCTTTTGAACCCCTTTTGCGCGCCGGACAACATCTTTTAGCTCCTTGTCGTCCAGAAGGAGGCCTACAGGGAATTCATCATTCCAAGTCAATCGACTAACCCAGCTGGCCATGGGTAGTAGGTTGACCCTTGCATCTTGATACATAAAACGGGGTGTTCCAGGGTCATCTGGATTTGGGTATGGACCTGCGCTACCATAATCGCAGACCGAGACGATAAAGATAGCATTCATCTTTCCCTGAGATGGTTTAAAGGATGTCCAAATGTCGGTATTGTCGTAGGTGAGGTGACATTTGTTCCACAAGATGTAGATCTTCTCCGACCTGTCTTCTGGTAGAGCTTCAAGCGCGGCCACGTATCGATAAGAGTCGTCCTTGCCAAAGATCTCATAAATCTTGACATCGGGCTCCTGCTTCCGAATGTAGCTGGCCAATAATCGCACGAGAGTAGTCTTGCCACTGGCTGGGAGACCTCGCATCTATGACCAGCTGAGAAACTGAAACGAAAAACTCCGCAAAAACAGATGGAATACCTGGACAAATTGGTGCTTTTGCAATTTATCATAAAGGTTCTTGACTGTCTCCTCACGCATGCTGACAGTTCCTATTGAATGGGATAAGTCTTCTTCTCAAACAAGTCGACTAGCACGGACCATCAGGATGAAAGGATATTTCCTCAGTTCCTAAACGAGGCAGATGAAGCTATAGCCCAATCAGACTGTGCACTACGGTGAACTTGAGGGTCATACCCGCAGAATCGTTGTGGTATCAGACACAAACTGCATCTCACGATGCCGAGAATCGTCCCATCGAGCGGTATTGTTCCCCCAGTCAATATAGAAAAAGAACTGGATGAACTCCGAGGTAGCCAGGAGTTTGCGAAAAGCCGTCAAGTCGAATGTAGAAGATATGAGCTCTGTAGCGGGCGAGGAATTGTGCTCTGATGCAAAGAAATTTTGGATGCTCGAAACATCTGGAGCAAGTGGTTCGTTCAGCTGTCAGGGCCGTTGGATGAGACTTTTTACGAAGATTTGACAATAACCAGCTCACCTTCCACAACCGCATCCGGGACTGGGATTCGGACCCGAGCTTGAACTCTTTGGCAGTACGGGAACAAAATACAGACCAGGTGGTCTCGGGACCTAGTGTAACTGCAACTGGCTCGAAGATCTTCTCAGGGGACAGCTGCAACCCGGTGATAGTGATACGATCCATGGAAGAATAATGGGTTGAGAGGTTGGGACAGGAGACCACTGGCTCATGACGGTGAAAAATTGAAATTGATTTCACTGCTGATTTGCAAAATGTCACAGCGACATGTGGCTTCGTCACACTGCGCCACTTTTGCATGAACGCCTTGAGCTTTCGTAACTTCACATTGCTAAGCTACCATGCAATTATGAGCCGGTCGTTGAGTGCGACTGTGGTAGTATCTCTGAATTAGGCATTGAAATCATACAATTCCTTGAAGACCATGTTGTAGTCGAGTACCGTGAATTTGCCATGACCCTCGTCGAATTGAATGTGTACGAGTTCCGGTATATCTGGAAATGGATGAGCGAAAGAAGACTGCAGAAGAAAGCCCTTACTAGGATGACGTTCGTCAGCCTCCTTTACAGAAAAGTCCAAAATGATGAAATCTGTTATCTCAGCCTGGATCCACCGCTTGTAGTTCGCCCTGCGATCCCGACCTGGAAGAAGATCGTCCTCCCGAAGAACCTTGATGGCCCATTTCTTTGCTGGAATGTAAAACTCGATGCCTTTGCGACTTGTCGTGGAAGCGAACTCTGGCGAGACCTGGACGTCGACGAGGTTTACCATACCACGATAGAACTCGTCCTGATAGACAGCTTCCGCCATTCTGTCTCTTTCAGCGGCTGAAGCGCGATTTGAAGGAGAACAAAGCTGCGAAGATTTGAATTGCTTGATAATGTCAACACAGAAATCATACAAGCTAGTGTCGATGACAATACCATCGCTCTGGGGAAGACATTGGAAATCCAGCTTTGGAGGACTGGGTAAGGGAAGATATATCAGACTACATTGCCCCAAGGGTCGTCCAGATGCAGTGGATCCAGTTCTTCATAGATCTAGCCTCGCCGGTGACACACATCGAGCGCTCCAGCATCCACCAAAGGCTCGCGCTGGCTGACGAATCCGTCACGGAGGATCTTTCGAAATATCCGAATAATATTGATTTCACCGAGGTTTTGGGCTTGCGGAAGAGAAAGGGCAGTAGGTTCCGCTTTGATATAGTCGTAGAACCGCTGTGCGAGGTTGATCTGGATAAAATCTTCAAGGGTGAGGACCGTACTGTCGTCGCGGCGGATGTCGGCCTTTGTGGAACATTTGAAGTCAAAAAAGGTGGCAAAACTTGAAGAGACGCACCAAGAATCTCAGGAACAAGACGACAAACCCAACATGGCCCCCTGACCATTCGCTGATCATCATGGTCAAGTTGTTGTCGACCTTCCCGCATCGTACAATATCTTTTAGCTCATTGTCATCCAAAAGGAGCCCGACAGGGAATTCATCTCCCCAGCATGTTTGATCCCTGCTGGGCAGCAAGTTAACCCGGCCATGTTGATCCATAGTGAAGTGCGACCCAGGGTCGTCTGGATTTGGGTGTGGACCTGCGCTGCCATAGGCGCAAACGGAGACAACAAAGAAACGACTCCTGTTTCCCTGAGCGTCTTTGAAGATGAAGAGTGACGACCAAATCTCTGGATCGTCGTAGGTGCGCTGACATTCGTCCCACAAGAGATATACCTTCTCCGGGCTGTCTTCTGGTAGAGCTGAAAGCGCGGCCGACAATCGACGAGAGGCGTCCTTGCCAATGATCTCATAAATCCTGACATCGGGCTCCTGCTTCCGAATGCAGCTGGTCAATAACCGCACGAGAGTGGTCGTGCCGCTGGCTGGAGGACCTCGCATCTATGACCAGTTGAGAAACTGAAACGAAGAATTCCGCAAAAACAGATGAATACCTGGACAAATTGGTGGTATTGTAGCTTGTCATATAGGTTCTTGACTGTCTCTCGGCGCATGGTGACTATTGAGCAGAATAAGTCGTCTTCTCTAACAAGTCGGCTAGCAACTGACCAGACATAGCGTTTGCTGGATCATCATCTCAGGCGCCACCAAGTAGTTGTGCGCGATACCTTACCTAAAGCATTGCTTCAGGCGACGACGGTAACAGGTGTCTGCTTATTGTAAACAGGCTGTAATGAGGTGCACCGTGCAATGCAGACTCGGAGGTCTTTCGCTGCCAGCACAGCCACCTAACGTGTTCCAAAGCTTCGAGCCACTTTGTAGGCCGCCAAGCTCCGGTGCCCGTTGAGCTCGCAGAAAGAGAAATCCCACCCTGGTATGTTCCGAATCTGTCTCGAATCTTTGCTGTAACTTTTTATTATAGATCCTAGTATTTTTGCGACTATGTCTTCAATCGTCAACGTCGTTGGAATCTTGGCTGGAACAAACCTAGTTTGGCGTGGCCAAATGGAATCCACAACAAAATTGTCAGATGCCTACAATGAGATCGCGCATATTATTTCCCAACTTTATAACGAAACTTGTACAGCATCGTCGAAGCCCTTCATCAACGCAGGTTTTCACATCGTCATCAGTAATTATCGATTCAATCCTATTCCGAAACTAGCTAATTTCCTACCAGAACCAACCGTAACGGAAAACCTCGCCCTCCCTCTTTATTATCATTTGAAGCCTTCGTCCTCGAAGAAGCGGTATCCCAGATGTCTCTATTTTCATTTCAGTCTCCCAGCAAAATCAAAAGCCAGGGCCATCTACACTCTGCTTCTCTCCCAGGTCACCAACAGATGCCCAGGCCCAGTGGAAGAGGCCAAAAAAGGAGGCAAAATCCCGAGAAGTAGCATCTCCTTTGATGTTCATATTATTGTTCATCTGAAATTATTGAGATCCAGACCAGTCGGAAGGCCAAGCTTCGACCTCTGAAGCATCGACTGGCACCGACCGCAGATTTAGTAGGCGTGCAGCGCTACAGGATAGCATAGCAGCGTCGAAGAGGCTCCTCGAAATTATACGCCCTGAAGTATGTCTCATCTGATTGATATAATGAATCATTTGGTGATACAATGTTGCAGATTGTATCTGCAGCCGCCTCGATTCGTCGGCGACCTCTCCTTGCTGAAGCGTGTGCACTTCTCGAGCGACGTTACCATTTCAGCACAGAGGAGCTCCATCGACGTTTCCCCTCCATTGACGACCTAATCAGTCACATCGAAGGCCTGATGTCGGAGCGAGATCGATGTCAGCTTCCAACTGCGAGGTTGAGAATGATTTTCAACACGAGCGACGTGGCAAGAAACCAGGCTGCCCAAGCTGCTATCATCGCTCAGATCTCTGATGCAGTCCTTGGTGTCAGTGGGTTTGATAGAACGAGAATCGACGATTTCATTGCGTTCGATGAGTTTGTCTATCACAAATTTGCTTGACCTACTCGCTGCATGCAACAAGTTTGGACTTCGCGCGTGGTGAGAGCACTTGTCATCCAGCGACCACTAACCATCGAACGGAGGTCTTGGGTGGCAAACAGTAAAAACGAGATGGATTTTGCCTGATTTGGCACCTAAATACTATAAGGACCGGAGGAAAACAAATATGAGATATCGATGCCTGAAATTTTGTGAGCCGCTCCCCATGTAGCAGGCCTTCCAGAATGGAGCTGCAGGCCATTAAATTCGTATAACCATCGAGGCCACTGCCTTCCCAAACTTGAAAACGGTCCGCTGCAGAAGGAAGCTTGGATTTGTTTCCGAGATCTCGAAGGAAACCGTCCCAGATGTGATATCGCAACCTATCGCTGTGACGGTCTCGTCGTCTCGAAATACAATGGCACTGTATAAATGGTCTTGTCGTTCTGGGGATCGCATGGAGTGGAATCAAAGCGGGTTTGGGATGGCTCAGAAGGAGTTGTTGAAAAGCGGCTACAGTGAGTTCGGCGGAGAATATGTTCTCAAACTGGGTCATGGCATCCATGGGATTGACAGACAAGGGTTCACCTAGTCTCTCCTAGCCAGACCCAACGATCAACAAGTTGATGTAGGGGGTTCACCATCCCTGGTTCGAACCGTCGACGCCCAAAGTCGAGCTCGTCTGCGATTCTGCCGCGAAACAAGGATCAATCGGTGGAGTGCTGGTTAATGGAAATATCAAGCAATTTCGGGCTCGACCGCGAATGAGTTGAAATCCAGAAAACACAATGTCGTCCATGGAGAGGAGGTCGAAGTTGTGAGAAGTCAGGAAATGACGTGTGACTTTCGTGACCAACACCACGAAAACTGATTCAAACGAAAAGTATAGATACAAAAACAAACTGCTAATTAGATACGTGAAATCAGAGCCAAATTGTGTCTCATGGTCAGACCTATCGCAATTGAAACACTTCAAACTTTCAAGCCATCAACATAAACGCTCTTGTCTTCCCAGCTCTTCAAAGCCTTGAGCAACTGAACCACCTTGTCTCTTTTTCCAGCTCTGATATCATTAATCGAAACACTGCCCATCTTGCATCATTGTCCAGGAGGAAATCGAACAAGCGGAAAAGTCCATCGAGTTTATCGTCCGTCGGATCCGTCGGGAATGCAGAATCTGGTACGGGCAGTGGAGAAGGTCGTCCTTCATAGATTCCGCGAGTCTCAGCGATACCTTATTTAACTGGCGACCTCGACCACGAGCGCCCGCATGAGCAACCATGCCTGAATGACGCCACAAAACTGAAACAGCCATCATTCATGGAGTGTTTGGATTGGGGTGACTGGACGAGACGTGGAAATTGAAGGATTCACAACACCTTAGTTGTGAAAACGACCGTTAATTATACAGACTTTGGTCCAATTGAATGAATCCTGCTAGGTAATCCTGTAGCAGGGATCGTCGTTGAGAACGAAAGGCAAATCCTAGTTGTACATTTCAGTGCTTAATTCGGTAAAGTGATCCATTCCTTGACGAGTAAGTTGTGGTCAGAGACGGTGAGCTTGTTATGGGCCCGGGGCTCGTCGAATTGGATGTGTAAGAGTTCCGGTATATCTGAGTGAAATGCATGAGTGAAGGAGAACTGTAGAAGAAAGCCCTTACTGGGATGCCGCTCATTGAACTCCTTCACGAAAAAATCCAAAATGATAAAATCTGTTATTTCAGCCTGAATCCACCGCTTGTAGCCCGCTCTATGATCCCGACCCGAAAGAAGATCGTCCTCCCGAAGAACTTTGATAGCCCATTTCTTTGCTGGAATGTAAAACTCGATGCCTTTGCGACTTGTCGCGGAAGCAAACTCTGGCGAGACCTGGACAGCGACGAGGTCAAACATGCCGCGATAGAATTCGTCGTGGTAGATGGCCTCCGCCATTCTGTCTTTTCCAGCAGCTGATGCGCGATTTGGAGGAGAACAGAGCTGTAGAGATTTGAATTGCTTGATGATGTCGAGGCAGAAACCGTATAAAGTAGTGTCAACGGAAATACCGTCGGTTTGGGGAAGATGATGGGAGATCCAGCTATGGTGGAACGGGTAAGGAAAGATGTATCGCACCGCATCGCAGAACCGGGGACCATCATTAAGTGGATCCAGTTCTTCGTAAATCCAGCCTCGTCTGTGGCATTCAACAAGGGCTCGAGCATCGACCGTAGGATCACGTTGGCTGATGAATCCATCGCGGAGGATCTTTCGGAATATATGAATGATGCCGATTTCACCCAAGTCTTGAGCTTGCGGAAGAGAAAGGGCAGTGGGTTCCGCTTTGATGTAATCATAGAACTGCTGTACGAGGTTCATCTTGATAAAACTTTCGAGGGTGAGCTCCGTGCGACCTTCGTGGTGGACGTCACCCTTCCAAGGAACATTAGACGTCAAAAAAGCTGGCAAAACTTGAAGAGACGCACCAAGAATCTGAGGAAGAAGACGACAAACCCAACATAGCCGCCGGACCATTCGCTGATCATCATGATTAGGTTGTCGTCGACCTTTGGAACACCCTTTGCGCGTCGGACAACATCTTTTAGCTCTTTGTCGTCCAGCAGGAGGCCTACGGGGAATTCATCTTTCCAAGTCATTCGACTAACCCAGCTGGCCATGGGTAGTAGGTTGACTCTTGCATGCTGATACATAAAGCGGGGTGTTCCAGGGTCATCTGGATTTGGGTATGGACCTGCGCTACCATAATCACAGACCGAGACGATAAAGATGTCATTCATCTTTCCCTGAGACGATTTGAAGGACGTCCAGATGCTTGTATCGTCATAGGTGAGCTGACATTTGTTCCACAAGATGTAGATCTTCTCCATCCGGTCTTTTGGTAGAGCTGAAAGCGCCGCCGAGAATCGATGAGAGGTGTCCTTACCAAGGATCTCATAAATCCTGACATCGGGCTCCTCCTTTCGAATGTAGCTGGCCAATAATCGCACGAGAGTCGTCTTGCCACTGGCTGGCGGACCCCGCATCTAGGAATAGTGAAGACTCCGAAGCGAAGGATTCCGCGAAAACAGATGAATACCTGGACAAATTGGTGCGCTTGTAGCTTGCCATAGAGATTCTTGACTGTCTCCTCGCGCATGCTGACAGTTCCTATCGAATGGGCTAAGTTGTTTTCTCAAACAAGTCGACTAGCACTGACCACCAGGAGGGAATGTGATTTCCTCAGTTCCCAATGGAGGTAGATGAAGCTAAAGCAATTAAATGAAACTCCAGACGACAGTGAATGTTGGACCTTACCCGTATAATCGTTGTGACTCGAGATACAAACTCTATCTCACGATGTTGAGAAACGTCCAATTCGGTGGTCGGGTTGCTCCTAGCTGCTTCCCAGTCAACATAGAAGAAGAACTGGATGAGACCCGAGGCTGGTGCGAGCTTGCGAATAGCGGTCAAGTCAAATGTAGAAAATGTAAGCTCCGTCGCGGGCGAAGAGTTATGCTCTGCCGTGATGAATTTTCGGATGCTCCCGGCATCTGAGGGAATATGTTCGTTCAACTGTCAAGAAAGTCAGTGGAGGCTTTTGTAGAAATTCAAACCACCGGCTTACCTTCCAAAACCGTATGTGGGGCTCGGTTCCGGGCCCAAGACTGAATTCTTGGATAATACGAGAACGAAACAGAGCCCAGGTCGTCTCAGGACCTAGTGTCACGACGAGTGGGTGGTAGACCGTCTTAGGGGACAGTTGCAAAACGGTAATGGCCATAACTAAGTCAGGAAATGACGTGTGACTTTCGTGACCACAAGAGATTATACGAAAACTGATTCAAACGAAAAGTATAGATACAAAAACAAACTGCTAATTAGATACGTGATATCAGAGCCAAATTGTGTCCCATGGTCAGACCTATCGCAATTGAAACACTTCAAACTTTCAAGCCATCAACATAAACGCACCAGCTTGGACATGTCCTTTACCGATGGTCATCGCGACGGCTTTCCTCTTGTCTTCCCAACTCTTCAAAGCCTTGAGCAACTGAACTACCTTGTCTCTTTTGCCGGCTCTGATATCATTAATCGAAACACTGCCCATCTTGACATCATTGTCCAGGAGGAAATCGAACAAGCGGAAAAGTCCATCGAGTTTATCGTCCGTCGGATCCGTCGGGAATGCAGAATCTGGCACAGGCGGTGAAGAAGGTCGACCTTTGATCGATTCTGCCAGTCTCAGCAATCCAAGTCCACTACAAAGACTGCTCTCGCTGATCTGGAGAGACAGTGGAAGATGCGAATTGGCCCAGTCAATCAGGTTTTCGTCAACCGGAGTATGCTGGTAAACCAGATCAGATACGAGCTAAGAAATAATGTTTTATCTTACCACGGATTGTTGCACACTGCTTCGTCGAGCAGATCGAGGAGGGGGTATTGAAGGTGTTATAGTTGCTGTCGGTGTTTCAACAGTTTCGCTCTTGAAGAATGATTCTAGTCTTGTTCTTTCCTCTTTGTGGTCGTCTGAAGATGGTAATCCCATTAGAACCCGGGCATCGCGACTCGAGAGCTGATTGGGATTCTCTCGACGAAGAGCTTTTTGTGTCGCATCGCGGGCTGTCGGTGAGGGTGGGCGTGGAGCTGGATTCATGGCTTGGGCAACCATCAGAGGGATGGTTGGGATATTGCATGATGAAATGACGGGTTCTGCTAGGAATGAGTAAAAGACCCAAAAGAAGGAACAAGACTCACTCGAGTAATCTCTTCCTATCGTCGCCTTCATTATCGCCTTCATCCAATCTCTCACAACCATCTTCTCATCAGAACTGAAGAAATGCGGCTTGTCGGTGTCATGGTCAATTCGGAACCCATATCGACCAGGGTTCACATTCTCGTCCACAGTAACCTTGTACCCAATAATATTGATGTATCCCTTGATCTTGGTTTCCTATTCCCTCTGTCAGATTCATCCAGCGCAATGAGGAAAGAAACACTGACCGTCTTACTATCATTCCGTAAATAATATAGATGTGGACCCTTGAGAACAAAGAAGCGAGATTTCCAGCTGTTGTATCTGTCTGATCGTTTACGCATAAATCCACTATGGTCGGGAGTCCCAATTTGGTCTAGGATGCTTTGGCCCGGTTTGAGCGGAATGCTTTGACCAGGCTTCAGCAGTTCGGCACCATTCAGGTGAGGAGAAGCAGTTGGAGAAGAAGGTCCCGGATGCGATGTAGTCCGTTTGCGCAACAAAGCGGGATCACGGTCCTTGCCATTCGGTGACGGTTTATCCTTGCCATTCAAGCTCCCCTTGGCGGCATTCATCATCGCCTCTTTTGGGTTCGAAGTCCCATCCGCGGTCGAAGGTCTCCCGTTGGACGCTTTGCGGTTGCCCAATCGAGGAAGATGGAAGGCGGACCCGTTCTTTTCCTTGTCAGCATCGTCCGGAGTCCTAAGAAAATGTCAGAGCAAACCGAAGCAACAATGACAAAGACATACACAGAATATCTCGGTGGCGGTTTCCGACTTTTGCCCAAGGTTCCTCCGAACGAAGTACCAAAGATACTGAGTCGGTCCTTGGACGTCGACGCATCAATGCTCCGTCGCGAACGTGAATGTCTTGCACCTGTCCCAGTAGTCTTCTCTTTATCCTTCTCGTCTTTGCCATTCTTCTCCTTCTCCTTGGTCACATCATCATCGACAGCCAGGTCCTTTTCAGGCGCTGGCGACCCAGGCGTACTCTTTGCATCCTTGGAGCTCTTGGAATCGTGAGACCGACCAAATATCCGTCGACGCATGGTCTGTGCTGGTATAGCTTCGCTCTGAAAATAACTTTAGCGACAAACAAGTAGACAAAAAAGTTACTCACCTCGCTCATCGCACCTCTGTCATCATCTTCCTGAGAAACTGCCAGTGCAGTCGCAGTAAGATTGCTATCGCTGGGCGAAAGCGCTAAGTGCGCCGGTCGATGCGATTGGCCATTTGTCCAACCAGGCGAACCAGGAGCATCTCCAGTGTGAGGTGCACTTTCTGGGCTCATCAGAGCCGTCAGGTGCGTTCCAGTAAGAGAACCAGGATAAGAATGGTGTGATTGTGAAAGAGATTGAGTTCTCGAATGATGATGGTAAGGACCTGAACCATTGCTGAAGACGCCAGGAGAGTAAGGTGCGAGCATAGAAGGTGAATTTTGAGAGGAATCACGATTTGGCTGATGATCGTCATATTCGATAGAAGGCGGTCTTCTGAGATCTGTTATAGCATTGGCGATACGCATCCGCTTTCCGAATGCAATGATCCCAATCTCAGTTTTGAGAAGATTGACATCGAGGGCAAGGAGGACATCGCCGGTGATTTCTTGTTCGGTGAATTTTTCGCAGACGTCCTGGCCGAATCCTTTGCTTTTGAGCCAGTCGATAACTTCGTCAACTGTCCAGGTAGAAGGATTTTTGTCGCCTGGAGTCTGGGAGTCGACAAGGGTTTGCGCTGGGTCACTGCTGACAGATTGTTGGACGACTGATGAAGAAGAAGCGACACTGGTGTGCTTTGACGTCGAACCGGGAAGCGGAATAATAGCTGGTTCTGGCATTGCAGCTGGGATGATAGTAGCCGGTGGGATGACGGCTGGTTCTGGTTCGACAATAAAGGTACCTGCCGTAGCTGTGGGTAACTCTGTCTCGTCTCGTGCTGGAACTTCGATAGCGTCGGTGACCGTCTCTGTTTCCTGTTCCACCGGCTCCTCCTCCTCTGGAATCCCGGAATGATACCTTTTCTGAAATGTTGTAACTTCTTCCTCTTCTTCTTCACCGTCGCTCTCGTCGCTAAATTCGACTTCAAGCGGTGGTCTCCGACTTCCTTCCATCATCATCTCGAGCTTCTCCGCTTCCTCGACAGCCCGACGGGCCTTCTCGGCTAATTTCCGTCTAGCGCCCTTGTGCCAGCCTTCTCCATCATCCCGGCCGTCGTCGGTGTCGTCGAAATCGGTATCAGAAGGAGTCTCTCCACCGTCCCGTGAGCTGGCAAAGCTAAAGCTTCGACCATCTTCAGTATTGCGCCCAAGCTGCTCTATAGCTTTTTGGACGTCTGTCATCGTGGCATGCATGACTTCTCCATCGTCCCGGGTGACTTCTCCATCAATGTTATTAACGCTAGCTGAACCTTGCGTCTGTTCACCGTTGAGGTAGATAGCTGGTGCTGCGGCAGGAGGTGAAGATTCTGTTTCTGATTCCTCGTGTAATGGCTGTAACGATGGTTTCGAGGAAATATCGGGAGGATTGGATGATGATGGTTCTGAATCTGTCTTCTTGGCAGGACCCGACATCATGATAGCTGAATCAGCTGGAGGTAGCTTCGGGACAGGTGGTGGTGGATCTGGGTCGGTATAGCTGACGGGGAACAGACCAATTCTACCAGCTAGGTTTTTCCCCTGGAGAATTGAGTTAGAAATATGATAATGAGGACCGAGAATATAATCAGAAACCCACCTGCCACCAGCCATCACCATACATATCATCTTTCTCCAATACCTCGATCTTTTCGCCAGCACGAAAAGGGACCTCGTCTTCATTCTCAGGCTGGAATTCATGCTTTGCATAGACATAGAGGGGCATGTTGGCCAGAAAATAAGTGGGAAAGCAGAATTCAGGCGGGGTTAGTGGTGAGATATGAGAAATCGGTCAGCTTGAAGAGGAAACCAAGGAGCGTCGGGGCAGCTGAATTGGGGTAGCCTCTGAATCGTGATAGCACTCTTCAGCCGGTCGTCGTAGAGAAGAAGGAGGGAGAATCCCGGAAGGCGGCTTTATGAGAAAAGGGAGAGATCGAACGATTTCCCACGAGTCCATGCCTTCTTGAATCTTTCGTGGATGACGTGCCTCAGCATTACTCATTGTGCCTGACTTTCGGAGCAGTAATTCTCGTCTATCATTCTGTTCCTGCAGCTTAATTCCCTGAATTCATCGTCAAATCTGTGAAGCTACATTCATCTCAACCTTGAACCGAACCCCGGAGACCTGTGCGATCGGCCAAAATGGGACCTGTGCGCCACAGGCCGGTGCCGTATATAGGAGCGGCAGGAGTCGAAATCTTGAGGAGATATGGGGTAAAATACGATTGATTCGACACCAGTTTCCGCCTCCTAGTCGAGGTACACATTCCAGCGTCTAACAAAGGACTAAATAAAGGACTGCTTGACGTCTGGCATATCTGTCGGTCTGTCGGTGGACGGAGCGCCCAATGGTGACCTTGCTTTAACAAATATAGTTCAACCGAAGAGGATAGTGGACAGCCTTACCGACAACTAAGAATAAACCCAACCACAACCCGTATATTTGTGACATGACCATCTCGACTCGGGGAAATCAGCCCGATGTCCTTGAAAACGCGATATTTTTGAGACTTCAGTGCGGTTGATTAACGTTGAGAAAGATCTGGTTCGAGCGATGGGTAGATATCCACATTCCTTGGAGATTGGCATGACACAGCTAGGAATGTGTCGTAGACGAGAAGGTCTCCAGTTGAAAAGAAACCTTACCGATGATGAATCCTCGAATATGAGACCTCCATTGCTCCAACGTCGTAATGGCACCGTACCGCAAGAGTTTTGTTAATTCGGTCAGTCGAGACGTCCAGTCGGGTGTTCGGAGGTGATGTTATACCAACAGCCTAATGTTGTCCGATTGTCTACCCAGAAAGTGGTCCACCGTGACTTCTGTTCTGAACGCGGCCGGTTCATGGGTCTGTTTCGTCGAACTCCTAAATAGCTCGGCGATATTTCTGCATCCGGCGTGCCAATAGAAGGGCCTGGTATAGAAATCCAGTTGGTTAGAGATCACATTGCCTGGGCAGCAAAATGAGAGGCAGTGAGCGCCTACATGGCCTTCCATCACATTTCGGCGAGCCGAAAATTAGAACCACGGAATGCTGGTGAGGAACAGGCTACGGAAACAGGGAGGCAAAAAAGACCGACTGAGGCACCTCAGGGAATTGTCTGGGAGTTGTCCAGGTTTCTGGATGACTTTTGCATGGAATAAAGTATAGTTGAAGGTCCTGCCAGTAGCGCGACCGGCGACGCGGGAGACAGGAAGAGGATGTGAAATTTCAAGTCCCGACGGCCGTTGTTTTAATTTTCCAGTCACAATCACCGGTCACCACTCCTCGGCGCCAGCGAAGAGGACAGAAGGTGCGCGACCTATGTGCGATGCTCTTTCTTATTCATTGAATGCATTTACCTTGGCTCCAATGTTCTTTTTACAATGTTGCTTCAAGCTCGCTATACGGTCCTCCACGGGCCCATAAAGCGATCCAAAACGTCCGCCCAATGAATTGACGGCAGAAATAATTACTTCTTTATGCAACTCTGGTACCAAAGCGCGTTATGTCGCGTTTTCAGGCTTTTCAAGATGCTGGCACATCGACCGATGTATCAAATCGTGGATCTCAACGACTAGGATACCGGCTCGTTCGACAGTGCCATTTCTGAAGACCCACAGTATGCAGCCTGGGTCAAAGATCTGTCCATAGCTGGGCTGAAGGTGAGTGAATCTGTTGGGCTGGCATCCGATCTAAATTGTTGGCAGCGGCGACCATGCTACGGCCATCGCAGTCTCATGCGACACATGTCAGGATCAGAACTGTGTCAGCCTGACTGAACTGGGATCGAGACCGGCCAGATTTGAATGCCTTACCACTTGGCCCTTGTGTCGCTCCCTTGACTTGGCATTCTAAGCCTCCTTAGGGATCGGCAAGCGTAAAGAACCTGGAATGCTGCCTGCTGTCGAACCGAAACCTTCGAGGATGGAGCCTAGTCAGTCTCGTTTCCTGCTTCCAACGATTCCCACTCATTCTCTTCAATCGTCGTCTCTCGCTCAGCGCAATCTTTTGGTGTAAGTAGTCTCCTTCTCCAACGGCTCAGATAGCCCCTTGTCTAGAAAACTGCCCCAAATTGCATTCTGTTCGAGTAAGACGTTCCGTCTGATTTCCTTCATCATCGCTCACCTTTGTTTTGTAGAATTCCTGTCTCTGGTAAGGTGCTCCGCAATTTGTGATGGAGAAGCGCAATGAACCGTGGGGCTTTGTCGTATCGGGACTGTGTTTTCGTATGAGTGCGAGTTTTATCTATTCTTCCTCTCATCTCGCTAATGTGATCTATAGCGAACGGCCTCGTTGACTGAAAATATTGGCCTGATGTCCAAAGCTTCACGGAATGACCACTTTCGTCGCTTTGTCTCGCCGATGTACTTTTCCAAGACAGAGGGCAACTCATATTTTTCTTTGAGTTGCCGGCATACCAGGAAGTCGAGCTAAACAGAGCCTGTAGCCACATACAGTAATTAGTCTTTTGTTGCAGGCAGCGGAGACAGCGGAGATCAAGTTGAAAGTCCGACTCTTTCTCGCGATCATCACTTCGGAAGCTTATTCGCTCGTTATTGGCTTGCTCAAGGCTGCTACTGCTAGGCTGCCAGAAAGCAAAAGTTCCACCCGAAGGCGTGTAGAAAACATGTATGTTTCTCTACAGCCCTTCTACCGATTTGATTGTTCATTACATCCATTTCTTTCAGCGGCTAATTTCGGTTTCAAGTCTTTTCTCAACGATGCGGAAAACCCCTCCTCGCGCTGCTGCTGCTGCTGCTTATGATTCGATCCTCGACCTCTTCGCGAACGAATTGCTCATAGAAATCATTTCTTTGGTATGCAACACCAGGAGCCTGGCTGCTTTATGTCGTGTTTGCAAGCTTTTCAACCAGCTCGCGCATCATGAAATGTATAGAACCGTGCGGCTCAAGCCTAAAAACACCATTTTGTTCAACCGGGTCATTCGTGAAAATCCACGATATGCGGTTTGGGCGAAAGAGTTATCCATACTGGCGTTTCGGTGAGTGGTTCTTCAGTGGGTGCTCCAATGTCAACATGAAACCAAATCAGGGAGAAGGAGAAAAAATCCATCCATTATATTCTGGGACGCACGACAGAACTGCAGCAGCTCTCACTAGAATGGCGTCAAGACATGTTGCCAGACTTGGGATCCTTGTCACTATTTCCTCGACTTTGCACTGTCAATCTTGATGGGCCGGTCAGCCTGCAGGATCATAAAATCATTATCCAACAAGCTCCAGCGCCATTTACCCGACCTCAAATGCTTGATGTTGCGATGTCGAATATTCAGCTTTGTCAGTCGTAATTTTTTTTCCAACCAGCTTTGAGTGCACTGATCTTATCTTCAGTCACCGCGAGACCTCGTTGAAGGCCTTTCCGGATTCAAGAAATTGGAATCTTTTGGCTTGGTCGCGCCACTGAAGGCCGATTACACCGAAGAGTCTATGATTCAAGCCTGTTTGTCCAGCTGTCCCAATCTGCAAGAATGTCTCTTTCCGAGTGAGACCTCTACATAGTTCGTTTCCTTGCTCTTTCCTGACTTTCCTTGTAGAAACATGGCTTGATCCAACAGGCCGTTATATGATCGTCGATGGAAAAGCGCGACCTTCGAAGGGGCCTTGTCGTATCGAAACTATATTTCGTATCTGAACGTGAGTTTGGTCTATTCTCTGTCATGTCACGAATCTGATAGAATCAAAGGTCGTCTGATTCTGCTTTGCCTGTATAAACGACACCATAGTTGTCACCTTGTTGCCTGAATGAATGAGAGCTTCGAGTGCTAGACCCTGTTTCCTTTGATCCAGGTCTTACATCTATCAATTCTGTAAGATATTCTCTAGACCTTTTGGGTTTCCGCGAACTCTGGAGAAAAAGGATAATCGGTATATCCTTTGGGATCGGCGCTACCATATACATAGTACGTGGATCTGTCCCCGATTGTAAGAGTGATATCGTGTTTCAGACGATATGGCAGATCAGGCTGTATTTTCTTAGTGAGTTCGACAAATCGAAAGCCCAATCAAGTAGCTCACGTTAGCCATGAATGCTCTACCGAACCCAATAATGTCGCCCTTTTTCTGGGCCACGTCGAGTGCTATGGCGCGGTTATAGCCACCTGCAGTGATTAAGGGCCTGTCCCCCCAGATTTCTCGCGCAAAGTCATTATTGATGTTTTCCTTCGGGACGGTCATCTGCTCGAATCTCTCAGCAGATTCCTTGAAGTCGTTTCGTGGTTCGATGAGATGAAGGTATGACAGATTTGGATGTTCAGATTTGATGTGCGAGATGAGACTCGAGAAGGTGGGTATGGGGTCCTTCATGAGCATTTCTGATTGAGTCCGAGGTCATCGTCGGTGACTACTATGAAATTTACGAGAAGACCTACGATTGGATGAGCTCCAGGGGCTGAGCCGAACCGCGGCTCGCTCAGGACCCACTTGTTTGACTACTTCATCGAGCACTTCTCTGGAGAATCGGGTACGGTCCGTACCATACATGTCGGTACGTTTGTTTGTAACATCGCGGAGGAACTGATCTATATATCCAAAACGGTCAGTCAGCTTCAAAGACCGATTTGGATGCAGTCCTGACCTGGGAGATATCCATTGGCGTTGTGCAGTTCGATTCCATCGAATCCGGCTTTGTGTATAGCATTAGATGCCGCAATCCCGAAAAGACTCACAAATTCCTCGATTTCGAGAATTGTAAGCTCTCGCAGAGGACCGTCATGATCGTCCAAAGGAATAGCAGAAGCCGATGCATACGGAACACTTCCATTAAATTCATCTTGAAGTTGTTTGTAATGGGCTACTCGTCCGAGTGCCCAGATCTGCAAGTAGATGTACGACTGGTTTGCATGAACGACATCGGTCACATATGAGACAAAGTTAACTCAAATCACAAAGACTCGTAGCCTGAAGTGACCTCTTTCCATGCGTTTATCTGATCCTCTGACCATATTCCGGGATATTTGGGAAGCCCGCTCCCTGTGGCGCAATGCAAGTCGCCTCTGTGATCAACAATGTACCCGGAACTTTGGAACGTTGGTCATAGTACTCTTTGACGTGCGGTAAAGGTACGTGGTTCTCATCTGCTCGGAATCTCGTGCAAGGAGCAAACACGACTCGATGTTTCAATGACATCAAGTCAACTTGTATCGGCTGGAAGAGTGCTAGAGTCTCTGACATGTTGGAAATGAAGATTTGTTTTGCATTTTGCGATTTTGCGCAATCTTTATGATATTCTGGAGCCCGAAGTATGTAGCTCAGTCAGCAACCGTAAAGTCGGTTGGTAAGACTTGAGACGGTGCTTCGCTTACTCCGACCGGCCGCAGGTTTACTCGCCCGTTCGCGGGTTCCATGAATTGACCGATACGTGGATATGTATAGGTCTCTCACCCAGACTACATATTGCGGATGGTCAGAAATGACTTTTTCGAACGAAACCGCTGTTTCATGGCGCCAGAGCCTCACAATTCGATACATTTCCTGATGTACGAGCTCGTTGAAAGCTTGGAAACGCGACATAACACAGCCCGGTTTTTTGTGCCGCAGAAACAGATGATGTCTGTCGTAATTTCGTTCGGGAGCACGTCGAGGATCGATTTCAGGGATAAAGAATCGATCTGGCTATGTTACCATCAATCAATAGACTGGGTTACAGGGAAAGCAACACACATTCAGCTAGCAGGTTTCACGAAGAGGTTTTCCTTTTATCTGACAGAAGGAGCAAACGGGAGTGGCTCTGGTGATGGTGAGAGCAAAGTAGTGGGACTTGAATTTTGTTGAAGCACAAGCAAATCGGCAAAGACGGCCCGCGGTTCCGACCGCTTGCAAAAAATTCGACCCAGCTCAGCTCAACTACAGTCAGTTCGCTTCTCACTCGTCAGGAAGGGAATTCTCTTCCAAAATGGAAAGCCAGCCTACAGGCTCACCAAAAAGACCAGGCTTGTCAGCATCCGCTTGTAACAGCTCGTCCGTAGACAAGGGTTACGATATGTTCGTCCTTCCTGTGGTAGCCCAACGGGGACGACGATTTCGGAACCTAGAGAGCTCGTTAGCTCTTCTTACCAAATCTCTGGCTAGAAAGCCAGTCCTTGAATATAACCGGCTACGCTAGGAGCTCGTAAGGCGTTCGTCTAGAGCGCCCGTAGAATATTCAAGATAGAGTGGTGTAAAAAGATAGATAAATCACGTGTATGTAAACAATATAATCTAATCCGAATGTAGACCTGACTGAAAGAAATAGAAGCAAATAGTACTGTACCAGCAGGCTCGAATCGCGCGTCACAAACCCCCCCTAGTCAGGACTCATATTCTGATTATCAGAGTCCCTCATACCTCTCCGGCAATCTCAACTCCGACAGTTTTACGCCGTCCCAGCTCTTCGGGTAGCACATCATTAAAACTCGCTGTGCGTAGTCGAAATCCTCCTTAGTCGGTCGATACACGTCTTCGAATCGGTCCGTCCCTGAAGAAAATTTGAAAAAAGTTCGGAATTGGCCCCTTGTTCGAGTTCTTGCGCCACCGCCTTTCACCTCTTCTGCGATCTTTTTCAACTTGCTATCCAAGAAAGGAGACATCTGTCCTCCGTGATACCTATTCTGCCGAGATAAAAGTTCCTTTACCCATGGCTCTGGCGGGAAAACCCAACGTTCGTCCTCGGTATTTTCCCCTGGCAAGTGTCCCAAGAGCAAACCTCGGTGGGATTCTGTGATTTCGTCCACTTCCAGGTGTCCTTCAAACAATTTCTCTCCCTTGCGGTATTCGAACGATTGCATTGAAGGCCCCTTGAAGATTTTGCTCTTCAGTTCGTCTGAGCCTTCGCGCCAGGCTACCCAAGCCGATGTTCCTCCTTCCGAAAAGAATGACTGTGCGTTCGGTCTTGACAAGGCCAGATTTGCAAAGCTAGTCAATTGGTTGAGTAGCTTTTTTCCTCCCGACTTGAATTCCAGGCGAGGTTCCTCGTAACCGGCCTCATAGTACACCTTATCCTTCTCGATTCGTTGTAAGTCTCTCGATCCTGGTCTGAACAAGCTGATGTCGTCTTCATGATAAGCGATGCGAACTGGTACACCTCGTCTGACCGCTTCTACCAAAAGATCTTCTGCCGACTGTACTCTAGGTTGCACGTTCGCGAGTAGCTTTAAAATGATGCAAGTCTGGACATCATCAACCACTAGATAACCGTGATCAATGACTCGCCGGTCAAAGGACAGAATACCGGGATTCCTGGCTCGGTATACGCTTGGGAGTAGAATCTTCGCAGCTAAATTTGCAAGGTTATTAGCGACAACCTTCGGCATTCCTGGAAGCATAGGTCCAGGTTGGGTAACTATCTCGAAGGTAGGCCCTGCTCCAGGTACCACTAACTTGTTGATTCTTTCTGCCACAGGCAAATGGGAAGGGCCAGCTACAGCTTGGGAAACAGGAGCAATGCGACTTTGCAGGCTTACTGTCGGGTTGTCTGTCATTCTGGCTAGCAAAGGGTCCTGACTTTCGTTGTCATCTGATTCATCTCGTATCCATCCTCCCTGCGTTATGAAACGGCCTCCTCCTCGACTCTCTCTGATAAAACTTTCCTCGCTTCGCTCTGAATCTTGACTCCCAGAGCTGGAGCGACGGTAATGACTACCATTAGAGGAGATTGAGCGACCTCGGGATACTGACCGAGAGCTATTACGACGGAAAGACTCTTCCCCCGCTGAAAGGTACCTCTCGTAACTTTCTTCTCTTCGACGTTGAAGATCCTCGTCATGGTCAGGAATTCGTTCTCTTTTTCGCCCTCGAACTCCTTTCCCTTTGTCAGCTGTCTCGTTTTCTACCTCTCGGTCGACGTCAATAGTAGGCCTCGTGGCTCCCTTTCCTCCAATAGCTCCAAGCAAAGAAACTTCTCGGCTCACAGGCTGTCTGCTCTCTGAAACGGCTAAGGGTATAATACCCCTGTCCAACCCTGTAAACCCTGGGCGCTCCAGTACCCCTGTTCGAACGGAAAAGATTTCCCCCCAAGCCGGACCTCTCCTGTAACGCAGTAGGTCTCGAATTCCATATAATTCGTTCAGCGTGATATTTGAATCTCTTCTTGCGAAGGAAAGGTAGATGACTACCACTGGCTGATTGTCAAGGTGATCCAAGCGGTGAGCTCGACTCCTGACCAATTCCTTTCCAATGTTGAATTTTCTAGGACCTTCCAAGAAATAACCTTCCCATCCAGCGCTGGGAATAATCAGTATTTTCCCGTTGCGGGGTATTTCGTTCAAAGAGGAAGGTAAGTCGGCTCGTATATTAGAGTCCTGCAGCAGAAGATCGTAATTGGCTGCAGACGGAAAACATCGTCGCTCTTCTTCTTCGAGGTCCTCCCAAGTACCGTGTCGTCCGTAACTCGAATAAAAGCGGTCGAACGCGGAGACGAGAACTGGGGATAATCTGGCAAGGGAAGCGTCTCGTGCGGCACCTAAGGTCCACGGGTAGTAGAAAGGAACATGATTCAGAGCCATCATGGCGAAGGGAGCTGTCAGCTTGTCCCGCGTCAAATCCACGACGACCCCTACCCATTCGCAGTCCTGAAGAGTGGCCCAAACATCGTCCAGAATCTGACTGAGCGAGTTTCCCATCCTTACCCAGTCGGGGTATACAACCATCCACCAACAGATCAGGGCAGCCCAGAAATTCGCTGCAATCTTTGCCTCCAACATTGTCTTCACCAGAGCTTCCTTCGTCGCATGAGCTTCCTGTAAACGGGCAGTAATGAACTCCACCCCGTCCGACCGGTTGCCGTGGAATTGAGCATGTCCTTGAATCGCTGTCCTAGCTCTAGCTAGACGGTGTAACTGCAGGGTGATGGGCTTCTCAAAATTCTCTTCCAGAACCCAATTTCCTCGCGTGTTCCGGAACAACTCTTTGGACGACTCCTCCGCCTTTTGAAACCATATCTCGGAACCAATCTTAGGCACCGCAAGGAAAGGGACGTGAGGAAGAGAAGCGTGATGCCATTTGACGTGGTATAGCGAATGAAAACCTTTGCTAGCAGATCCTTCTTCCAAAATCCTCCTGACCCAATCTCCCATATTTCTAAAGGGAGGATCGTCTCTGCTCTCCAAAATGTTCTCCGGGATCTTCCAGTCTCCTGGTCTTCCCAACCGTCCCCATACTAGACCGTCGAGGTCCCTGAAGGTTGAGGGTACTGGAACGCCTTCTCGATCTGGGAATAACCCGAATTTCTCTGTCGCCATTCTGTTGTCTCTGCGTCAATAATCCGCAGAAATTTCAGGAACCTAGTATCCCTGCGTCAATAATCCGCAGCGATGAGTCGGTCCAGCGTCGAAATTATCGATGGCGCCCAAGGAGATGAGCGTTGAGAAGACAAAGGTCGTTGACGTGGCACTGTAACTGAGCAGTGCTGGAAAGTTCCGGTTTACCTGAGTCTGCCTGCTGCGAGCGCCGTAACCTGCTTGCCGGCTCTGTATAAAATGCTTGACCATGAAATAGAAATGAAAATGGATAGAAATGAAAAGAATATAAGAATGAATAGAAATGGATAGAAAATGAAAATGAAATAAACGGGTATAAACCTGCAGAGCAAGTTGGTGAGCCTCATAATTGATGCTCTTTTCGGTACGACTTCAAAATATCTGGGGCGTTTCGCATACCCTGTACAGATACCCATTCATCGTGCGACGGGCCTCTCCCCTCCCAGCGAACAAGGAACTTCATGTTGCGACCTACTCCTTTATGTCCAAGAATGGATTCCACTGGTTCCTCGTAAGCTTCCGGTACCTTCGTACGAGTCTCCGGAAGAGTAGGGCGTGGACCGAATTCCTTCGGACTGTCTTGATACAGGCGCAGATGTTCAATATTGATGACTGGCGACCCGGGATATCGATTCGACAAGCGTAAACGGAATGTTTTCGGTGTCAAAGCTTCCATGATTTCGAATGGACCTATCCATCGCTGGTTGAGCTTTGCGTCTCCTTTAGACTCCAACCAGTCCAAAGAGTGAGGATTCACTAGCACTCGAGACCCAATGGTAATAGAGGAGTCTGCCTTGCGAGACTTGTTATAATTTGCTCGTTGGGTCTCCTGCGCACGAGCTATCGATATTCTGGCGCTTTCTCGATGCATTTGCATCGTCTTGATGAAATCCTGCGAATCTAGCGCCAAAGATGCCTTTATCTTTGTTCCCAGAAAATCGAGCATAGAGCGGGGTTCGTAGCCCATGAGCAAGAAGAAAGGAGTGAGTCCTGTCGAAGAATGAACATGAGAATTATAAGCAAATTCGAGCATAGGAATCCAGGTAGCCCAGTTCGCTTTATCCTCTGCGACGTATGCTCTGATCATGACGACTAGAAATTTGTTGACGATTTCTGTCTGTCCGTCATGTTGAGGATGGTGAGACGAAGAGAAAGCCATTCGTGTTTTCAGGTGCTTGGCGACTCCTCTCCAAAATTCGGCCGTCCATCTTGGATCCTGATCTGTAAAAATGCTCTCAGGCATTCCGAAACGACAAGCGACTTGACGAATGAACAAAAGACCAAAATCTTCGGCAGATAATCCAGTGTCGCACAAAATGAACTGCGCATGCTTGGACAATCGGTCCACGACCACGAAAATGGCATTGTGTCCATCAGACCACGGCAAGTTCACTATGAAGTCCATAGAAATCGAGTCATAAGGCATCTGAGGAATCGGATTTGGTATCAGTAACCCGTATTTGTTGAACGTAGCAAACTTCGTCTTCTGACAGATGTCACAGCTCCTGCAGTACCGCAGAATATCCACCTTCATCCTTTTCCAAAAGAATCTCGAGGACAATTTTGCCCATAATAACTCGGCTGACATATGCGCAGTCTCCCAAGGATTATTGTGCGCTTCCGCAATGATTTCCGTCTGCATCGTCGCTGGTACGCAAAGACGGGGATTGTAGTCTGCGTCTCGAAAATATAGAAGGCCTGACGCGTCCTTGAAGAATCGTTGAGCGAGTTGGAGCCTTTCTGTCGGTGAATCCAATCTGATGTATATGGTGTTGAAATGTTTGTCGACGAGATACCCTTTCTTGAATTCTGATATGACCGCGTCCGAAACGTGCACATGCAATGCTGGTGGGAATTTCTCAAATACCGGCCCGTATGGGTCTGCCTTACTCTCGATTGCCTCAATGCTAGTCGGCTTGTCTTCCTTCTCGTTGCTCCTTCGTTTTTTCCCACTCTCTGCTTGCAGTTCTTTCGCTTTGGACCTCGTTCTTGTCTGGTAAGCCGAGCTCGAGTAATTTTCCAAGCATCTTTCCCAATTCCCAGCTTCTACTTGAAAAGCCTTTCTCGCTGGGACTCCTGACAGATTCCTTTCTAATTCCTCTGCTATGTCATTCCTGGGAGCCAAGGGCGTCGAGTCCTCCGCTGTTGGTGACACGTGTTCTGGAGGGAATCTAGGGATCCGTGACAAGGGATCCACGTTGGAATGAACTCTTCCTGGCCGATGAACTATTTCCAGTTTCGGAGCGAAAGCACTGAAGACGAGTCCCCATGATCCCAGTCTATGGTTAGTCTTCTCATATGTCTTTGCCCATTGCAAAGCTGAATGGTCCGTAATTAGCTGTATTCGTTCCCCTTCTATGAAAGGGATGAATTTCACCAATCCTTCCTTGGCCGCTAGCGCTTCCCGCTCAGTTGTCGAATATCTCGTTTCAGCATCTTTGAACTTCCTAGAATAGTACCCAATCACTCGTTCGACCCAAACTTCTGTCTCGTCCAATGACGAGCCCCAAACAGACGGGTATTCCTTCGCCACATCAATGGAGTTTCCCAAAAGAAGAAATAGTCTTGGCAGATCCTTTTTCTCTTTCCAAGCTTTTTCTAACCGCTCATAGCACTTTGTCCCCTTCAAATCTGCAACCTTTATCTTCTGAATTTGCTGTAGAGCGCAGCCACAAGCCGCACCGGAGGCGTCCGTATAAAGTCGATATGGGAGGTTTTCGATAGGATGTCCGAGTAATGGGGCCTCTGTCAGAGCCTTCTTGGCGCTCATCCAGGCATGTTCCTCTATTTCACCCCATTTCCATTTTACCCCTTTACGTAGCATGTCGAACAATGGCCCACATACGTCTGCATGATAAGGGATAAATTGGGCGAAATATACCACCATTCCCAGAAAAGCTTGCAAATCGGACAGCTTTGAAGGTCTTTCTAATGCCAGTATTGCCTCTACTTTCTCTTGGTGAGTGGCCAGCCCCAATCTCGACACTTTGTGACCTAATAGGAGAATCGAGCTGTAAAACAAGTGACACTTCGAAGGGGATAACGTCAATCCTGAGTTTTCTATCGCTCCCAGCACCGCGTCCAAATGTTGGATATGCTCTTCATACGACCGGGAATAGACCACGATGTCATCAATGTAGACCAAACAGAAGCTCCACAGATATGGAGCTAATATCCCTTGCATTAACCGTTGGAAAATAGAGGGACCATTTTTCAAACCAAAAGGCATTCGTTTGAATTGATGGTGTCCCCGGTGAGTCCTGAACGAAGTTTTCTCCACGTCTTCCGGGTCTATGCTCATCTGCGTGAAACCCGATAAGGCATCTAATGAGGACAGCACTTGTGAGCCAGATAGTGAGGCCAGTATTTCCTTCTGTCGGGGAATAGGAAATTCATCCGTCACGGTTACTGCGTTAAGTTTGCGATAGTCGACGCAGAACCTCGCTTTCCCATTCCGGTAAACAATAACTACAGGAGCGCTCCAGGGACTTCTTGAAGCTTCAATGACGTCTTGCTCGAACCACTTTTCCAGTTGGTCATCTATGACTCTTTTCTTTTCCGGAGAGCTCGAGTACATTGGCACACTGATTGGGTGCTGGTCCGGAGAGACTCGGATCCTTGCTTTCGTTTCTACATGCCCCAATCGACCGTCCATGCCAAAGGCGCCTATGTGACTTTCCAGCATTGACCAAGCCTTCCCTTTCAGCTCATCCGGCAAATTCCCAACATCGATGATTTCTCTGAATTTCGTCGATGGATAAACTGTTGGATCTGGAGGCTCCGCTCGTTTGAGGTAGGATTCTGATTCCGTGTCATCTCCCCGTGTTTCTGAGTTCTTGCTTTCTTTTGGAACGGCATAGTTAGACTCATCGGTTTCCATTTGTACGGTGATGATGTCTCTTATCGCAGTTGCGTGATTCACCATTGCTTCCAGCTTCTCCTCAAACCATGGGGTGTCTAGGTAGATTTCGGGGTCCTTCAAAGATGCAATAATCTCTCCTTTGCGTATCTTCCTTGGCCGGTCCGTGGGGTTGGATATTGGAATAAAAGGGTTCGCTGCTGAAATCAAGACATTTGGAATGGTGAAGTATGAATGACCAGGACCGGATATCAGGTTTTTCTCTACCAGCCATTCCTTCTCCTCCCCAAGTTGGCCCTGCACTCGAATGTTGACGCAATGGTGGGCTCTGATGTGATAGTCTCGACTGGCTCTGACTACCAATTGTTCCCTATTCTTCTCCTTCAGTTTTCGTTTCCTGGCATTCTTGTTCCGGCGGTGACTTCTTTGCTTGATAAAAGCTTGAACGTTTGCAGCGCTTTTCCTTAAGCGTTCGAAATCACCCGACTTGTCCACAGGTTCAGCTTTTACTACCAGTCCACATTTTCCCAAGTGAATCCTGGAGCCCCATTCCACTTCTCGCGTCACTGCTAGCTCGTAGTCCTCTTGGAAATCCTCTCCGAGTAAAATTGGGACTGTCATACCTGGTACGACATATGCTTCCGCTTCCAGCTCCACTACTTCTCCTGACTCTGCCGTCATGAAAACTGGAATAGTCACATAACCCAACAGGGCTTCATTCGTGTTCGTCAATTGGTACAAACCCATTTTCATTCCCTGTTTTATTTTCGGTGGTCGTCTCAAACTCGCCAAAAATACATCAGATATGAGGGTCACGTCAGCGCAAGAATCAAGACGGAGATCAGTCTCGACATCATCCATTGATCCTACTCTTCCTTTGACTGAAAGGACTGATATTCCCACAGCCGCTTTGCCAGGAGCATGGAGCCTTCTTCTTGACAAACGAATAGGCTCAGGAGCTGGTGGTGGATGCCTATTTGAGTCTTTTGAACCTCCTTGGGCATCCTTTTTTGTTCGAAAGTACTCCCTCTTGAACTCTACATCGTCTTCTTCAACAAATGTCTCTTCAACATCCTTACCTTTTCGCTCCCCACGAGCGCCAAAACGCCTATTCGTAGAAATATCATGCTCCAGCTTTCCATCCAACTGCACTTCCTCCAAAATTCTGTCGCTTTGAATTTTAGGTAATCTCTTCCATTCCCAATCCTCATCTTCAACTTCCTCGACAGTAACTGATCGAGAAATGAAGGCCTCGCGGTGACTGGGACCCGCTAGTAGGGGCTTACGCTCAATCTGAGCCGCCCTATCAAAATCCGATTGTTTCAGTGTGCAAGCATCGTCCAGACTTATTTCCGCTCCTCTTTCGTTAATCAAAGCTGAAAAAGCTGCATTGTATGCCCGTCCACTTTCATCGTCCTCTGCTCCCTTCACTGACCCCGATAAATGAGCAGAGCGCTTCTTCTGCCGGTCCAAGTATGTCTGCCAATGGGGACATTCTTTGTCCCAATGCATCTTACTGGCACAGACTTTACACGGAGACGGAGGAAAACGTCCTGTAGTCGTTACTACATTGTCTTTTGGAGGACTGAACGGGTATCCCCCAACAGGTGGTGGCCTTGGCGATTTCTTGAGGACTTGGTAAACCTCCTTGAGAATCATTTCAGTCTCCAACGTATTCATTGAGCTGTCGCCTTGAACCGAGTATACTTCCTTCGAGTACGTAGCAAATTCTGGCTGGGTTTCGATTCCTCCATTATGCTCTACTTCCCCCCCAGGCGACGACCAGTGACTTGACTCTGCATTATTTGCTGCTCGGAGAAAACGACTTCTGTTTGCATTTGACCTTTGCTGTTCGTGAGCCACTGCCGTTTTCACCAATCTCTCTACCGCATCCAAAGTGACCACCGTGCCCGCTCTCTCACTCTTCCAAGCCATCACCAATTCGACCTCGTTCTGAGCGAGGCGGTTCAACAGGTCCAGCGTATCGACTATCGTTGAAAGTCCCAAGATTCTTGTCCAAGATTTTGGCGCTTTCCTCATCAAAAATTCGGCTTCTTCCCGGGTCCCTGCTACTGCGAACGCAAAATACCTGCTCATTAGGACCCGTCGAGATACGAACATTAATGGAGCTTCTCCCTCATGTCCCTTCTCTCGGAAAGATTGATTCTCGAATACTATGACCATATTGTTCTCCCACTCAAGACCTAAGTAGCCATTTTTGATTCCCAGAAGAAAAGCGTAACAATCCCTTTTCATTGCTGCTTTCACGTCAGGCGCTAGGATCCTGTACCAAAGGTCAATCTGACTCTTTTTTTCCCAACACTCTGGAATCCACATTCCTAATGCTTGCGGCAAAAATCCACCGTTTGAGGCCAGTTCAATAATCTGACTGAACCATTCTACCGCTGACTCATTCTTGGCGCCGCTCCATTTCGGCAGATTTTCTGGCTTCCACTCTGCTTTTATGGTCGGAATCTGGTTCCCATATGCAGCGAATTGCTGAAAATTTTGTCCATTATTTCCGTTTCCGTTGCCCCCAGGCGGACCTGGAGGACCCGGGGGACCTGGAGGACCGACTCGACCATCTCGGCCATCTCGACCTCTGTCGCCGGCATTCCCTCTTCTCCCTCTGTCTCCTCCCGGACCGGGAGGACCCGGTGGACCTGGAGGCCCGGGAGGACCATTTCCCCCATGGCGTCCAGGGATCCTCGGACTATTCACAGGTATAGGTGGTAATTGACGCCCACTGTGATGACTACCTCCAGCTGAAGACGAGCCAGAAGATGACGGCGAAGAAGGAGGAACTCCACCAGCTTGTCCTTGTCCTTGGACATTTCCTCTTGCAGCAGCTGCTTCCGCATCACGAGCAGCTTCTATTGCTCTTACTCCAGCCTCGTTTCCGTCCGATCTCAAAACAGCTATCATTTGGTTCCAATGTGAATCCTCTACTGCTGCTTGCGACAATACTCCTAAGCTGCTCTCCGAGGAGCTCTGAGACGCGAACTCTGTCGGTTTGGGAGGCGAAACCGACTTGGTACTGCTAGAGCTCTCCGAAAGTGGCATAGGCACCTGAGGAGGCGATATGTTCGTCATAATTCGGTTCCAACGTTCTGTCAAAGGTGTTGCTGCAATCGGACCACCTGTCTCGTCTCTTCCTTTACCTTTTGTTTCTGCCGGCATTGAAGGAGTTGAGGTTGCTCCCACTGCAATACCTCTCGAGTGAAGGAGATTTTGAGATAAATTATAGGTCGCTGGAGATGGAGTCTGTATTCCGTAAGTCGCCTGGAAAGCAGCCATGGTTTGGGACGGCGGTGTGAAAGCTCTAGATTCTCGTCGCTCCCATTCAGTCTCTACTCCGCTATTAGATATTGACCTTTGTTCATCTCCCTGCCTATGCCCAAAATAGTC
Organism: Mycena floridula; assembly: GCA_029320655.1. Lineage (NCBI taxonomy): Eukaryota > Fungi > Basidiomycota > Agaricomycetes > Agaricales > Mycenaceae > Mycena > Mycena floridula. Next base: position 5,428,317 of record JARIHS010000001.1, read on the forward strand.
TCCCATTGCATTTGAAACTCTTGGCGGCCTACGTCTGCCAAACGACGATAAAACCGCTGCGCTAGAGGCATCATACGCACCAGTTTTGGACAATTCTGCTGACCCGAAAGAGTCTTGAGCTGATAGCTCACTGCCTTCTTCCACTGTACCCAATGACGGCCTAGTCAGCATTGATCTCGCCGCTTCACGACCTTGTGGAACTATCCTCGTGGGAGGGGTATCCGAAGTCTCCATTCGACTTACATTCTCTTGAAGTTCCAAATGGGCCCAGTTACCTGACTCTGAAAACCTCTCTAAACTCTGTTCGTCGTATTGAGCTCTGTGATGAGGAATCGTTTGAATTAAGCGGCTCATTCGATTCTCCACCCATGGCTCCTCCACTATCCCTTGCCAAAGTTCCGGGGCCGTTGACGCTGGAGAAGATAAAGCTGTACCCGTCTGATACTGAGCTTGATACTTTACCAATGACCTTTGCGCCAATTTCAACCGTTTACAGAAAGCCAGCCAGGTAATCTGAAGCATTTCCAGGTCTTCAGTGCCCCTAAAAACTTCCATGAACGTACTTCCTGGATCGATCACAAATACCTGACTGCCTCGCTCAACAATAGTTCCCACTAGTGCTGTCAAAAGAGTTTGAAATTCTTCGCTAGCTTCCTGGACATTCGCTAAAGGTTTCGGCCCTAGCTGGAAACGAGGTACACCTCTCGGACGCCTTTCTCCTCGATCCAGAATGCGGTCCCCCCCTAGCCTTCCACCAGATCCTATGAGCTTTCCAATCCGATACTCCAACGACGTTTTCTGGAGCGAACCATTCTCATATTCCTCCATGAGATCCGTAAAGCTCCTTCCCCCATGGTTCTCCCTCTCCATAATTCGACTTCTCGCCTCTCCTTCGTCTCCCCTATCTAGCTCCGTTTCTCCTCCCGTTGTCCAGGTGACCATCGACATAGTACGTGTAGGTCTCACAGAAGTGGTTCTTGCTGAATTCGGAGAGTAAGACTCGTTGGGGACTGAGAAACCAGTTTCCGCTCGTAAAATGTTGAAGGAAAAAATTCTGTTCTGATGATGCGCTGGCACGAATCGCGCGGGCGCTCGAGTCTGAAATCGTTAGTCTCGGTTGAACTGACACTAGGAGAAGTTCCCAATGTGTCCACCAATGTAACAGCTCGTCCGTAGACAAGGGTTACGATATGTTCGTCCTTCCTGTGGTAGCCCAACGGGGACGACGATTTCGGAACCTAGAGAGCTCGTTAGCTCTTCTTACCAAATCTCTGGCTAGAAAGCCAGTCCTTGAATATAACCGGCTACGCTAGGAGCTCGTAAGGCGTTCGTCTAGAGCGCCCGTAGAATATTCAAGATAGAGTGGTGTAAAAAGATAGATAAATCACGTGTATGTAAACAATATAATCTAATCCGAATGTAGACCTGACTGAAAGAAATAGAAGCAAATAGTACTGTACCAGCAGGCTCGAATCGCGCGTCACACCGCTGCGAACCTTGTCAAACGTCAACCATGACCGCAGCATATCCAAACTTCTTCAACTGCTGCGACGACAATGCTCTGGATTTCAGCTCTTGTCGCCCTCACTCTCGGTGCTCAAGCAGAGCAGATTGCTTTCGCTTCACCCGAGAAGACAATTCTGAACACGAAGATCGACAAGTTCGTCCAGGACGTCCTGGCTGAATGGAACTCGCCTGCGGGAATCTCAGTGGCCGTCGTCAAGAAAGCCGACGATGGCACCTGGCTCACTGAGACCAAGGGATATGGGGTCGCTCAGCGGGATGGCAGTAAAGTCACCACAGAAACCCTGTTTGCCATCGGCTCGAATTCAAAGGTTCGTGCTCGAAGTCTTCTATAGTCAATCTTTCTGACTGGCACTTGTAGTTATTCGACGTCCTTGCAACGGGATTACTGATCTCAAATGAATCTCTTTCGCCTAGAGTATCTTGGGATAGCAAAATCGCCTCGATAATTCCAGAATGGGAGCTTATGGATCCCATTGCCACTCAAGAAAGCACCATCGTTGACCTTATGAGCCACAGAACTGGCCTCCCTCGTCACGATTTCATGTATGGCACAGAAGAGGACATTGGTTCTGTGGTGAGACCATGTTTTTATGACTTTATTCTCCAATCTAACTGCTGGATCAGATCAGACGACTCAAGCATCTCAGGCCCTCAGCTAGCTTCCGAGACATTTATCAATACAACAATCTCATGTATATCGTGCTGTCCTATCTTCCCCAGACCTTGCTGTCGATTCCATTCGAAAAATATGTCCAAACCAACATTTTCGACCGACTCGGCATGAGCTCGACAACATATTCGTACCAGGTCGCCAAAGCATCTGGGAACCTGGCAGAGGGATGGGGTCGAGAGGGTGTCAACAAGACTGAAGATGTCTTTGGCAAAGGGACCCCCCAGACCATAGAATATTGGAATCAAGGACCTTCGGAGGGAAATTGTAGGTTGCCTTGAACAAGACCAGAGTCGGATATCTGACCTCGATTCTAGTCATCTCAGGGCCTGGTGGTATCCTGATGAATGGCAACGATGCTGTGAGTTGAGCCTCCTACTTCAATGCCTGCAAAATTGACGCGCTTCAGGCTATCTGGCTCAAAACTCTTCTCATGGAAGGCAAGAATCCGTCAAGCAATGAAACTGTGATCCCAGCCGAGGCTGTTCGGAAAGTTGCCGCTGGGGTCGTAGTTGCAGCTGGCGCTCCGTAAGTCGATTCAATTACAGTGTCGATTTCGACTCAATGATGATACCCAGCACATTCTCCGAGATCTCTGTCGCCGTCTACGGAGGTGGTCAAAGTCAAGCGTCATACCGAGGACATAGTATGTCCCTCTCTGTCCTTATCCGATGACTTTCTTATCTCAATCATCAGATCTGATTGAAGTAGGTTTCAACTGCGACCGGTGCAATTCATATTGACGCTCGGCTCAGCACGGTGGTGGAACCCCCGGCTTTTTAACACAAGTAACACGATTCCCTTTCGACAATTTCGGAATTGCCGTCTTTTCGAACGATGGTGACTTTGGGACCATGCTCATAGAAATCATAAAGTTCCGCATACTTGACGAAGTATTTGGATTGGATCCTGTTGACTGGAATCAAAGGTGTGTCTCATGCTGTCTATTAAAGCAAACTGACCTCATCTCGGGCTAGATTCAAGAATCGAGTACAAGCCGGTTATGACCAGCACAAATCTCAAATTACTCCTCCTCCCAGCAAGCCTGGCCCACCATTTGTCCCTCTCGCTTCCTTGGCTGGTCTTTATTCCAACCCAGGCTACAAGAATGCGCTGGAATTATGCTTGATTTCTTCGCCAGAATCCGAGACCTGCAAAACCCTCGTTTCAGATGCCCCGGTTCTGTTACCAGGCATCGTCGATTCGGACAAAGATACCTTCCTCATCCAGTACCCAAATGTATTCCTAGGTTATGTCATCCTTCAACATTTTGATGGTAATTTGTTCAATATCAGTGTAGCGGCCAGTCATGTCAGTCCTGTCGTATCGGTTCTATGGTTTTCACTGACTTTTTGCTTAGCCAACGGGCGACAAGTCACACCCATACTGGGCTACATCGGTCACTGACATCTCTTTTACGGCCGAGTTCGCGGAAGAAGATGGAAAGATTGGGATAGCTTTCATGGGCAATATATGGGGAGCTGGTGAAGGGGCTTCGAGCCCTAGTGGGGAAACCGTCAAAGAAAAGGCTGAGATTTGGTTCGAAAAAGCATAAGTAACAGAACGAAGTCCTTGTAATGTATCTTCTGGTTCGAGAGTGGCCTATAGAGTGGCTGTGTGACGGTGAAAGGATTGCTCGTTACTGTCGAGCTTTGCTCTCTTCTCTGGTCCTATTTGGCACCTTGCTTGTCTTTCTCGTAGTGCCGCTGCTTTCTCTCGTTTCTGTTGCGGCGGGCAGATCTTTCTCGTTGTTTTGGGCTTGCTTCTTGTGTTGCTTCATGTTTCTTGGCGGTGGGTTGGTTCCTGCTTTTCCCTTCCTCTTTACAGCTGTTTCAGAATCAATGGGCTGCTGTAAAAACTGTTACTCTTGAGCGGGGTTTGCATCTTTTGTCAGCTCCACAAGTTAAGCGAAGGTCACTGCCGACCTGCCGCCGCCTTCGTTCAAACGACTTCACGACAATAGAGTTGTGGAACGAGTGGAGCCAATTGAAGTCCGCTGTGTGGAGCACTTTTCAGAGCAGCCCCATTCTAAAACAGCTGTAACAAACCGCCTTCTAAAACGCAATAGTAACCCGTCACTTTTCGGGAATACTTCCTATTCCGAGACTCGGAGATCTTGGCCAAGATCCAGGAATAGGCGCAGTTCGTGACGTTGACTGCCAATGTGTGGCTGGCTTATCTAATCTGTGTACACTAATCTTGAGGTCTGCTGGTACCGAGAGTATTCGGTGAGGTCATGTACTACAATGTGTTATCGCGTACGAGGCTTGTAGCTCATTGGCTCACCCATTCTTGCCTTCAGAGCGTCGTGGTGCAAAGCTATTCAAGTACCCATCGTGACGCTTATCAACCATTGTGGCGCAAAGTGATTTCAGGAGTTACCCTTTTCACGGTTTGAGTAGTACTAGCCAAGCTCCAGTGTGATGTCGCACAGAAGGATAATCATATCTCATACCAGTCAGAGGCCGCAGCATGCCCCCGCTGTTGATATTACTCGTGCCACAAATCAGTTATTCCCATATTGTCCGAAATCCTGTCTTGGCAAATCAAGAACTGACAGCAGAACGGAAGGGAGTGCAAGGCCGAGGCTTTGGGAGTCTGTCGATGATTACCAAAATTTATTGGTGGTGAAAATTGGTTACCCCGAAAGTCAAGCCGTGCGCGCTCCAGCTTTTGGATTTATAAACATTCGGCTTACTATAAATGATCTTTAGTGGTTTCAGGTTTTGGAGAAAGGTGGATCCTACCGCTTTGCCGCGTCCAGTATCCCTATTCTGTAGATCCCGCCATCAAACTCTGAGCGCTCATTAGAAATACCAAAACTAAGCGAACAAGTATAAAATGTCCACGATTCAGAGTGAAATCCTCAATCTGCTGGTCGGATTCAACAACTACTGATTAGTACCTACATAAACTTTTCACCTTCCTCACGATGAAATTCTCCTCAACAGCGGTCCTCGTCGCCGCATTGTTCCTCGAGCAGGCCTCGTCGATGCCCGTCTTGGATGCTCGTAGCCCAGACGGCTCTTATGTGTGAGTTACTCGTCAAGTCTCAACAACATTCAATACTAACATAGGACCAGGGCTCTCGACCAGCGAAGCAAATGGCAACAAACATTCAATAAACTCGGTGATGCAACATTCAGTACTGGACCGGCCAGTGGCAATCGCCCTGGTCTTCTGGACGCGGCCAAGTCTGCATACGACGAGTCTAAGAAGCCAGCAGCTCCTGCACCTCTACCCAACATCCCTCGTCCGGGTCCTTCCAAGCCTGCACCGCCGCCAGTACGTTCGAACTTCGTTCAAAAATTCCGCAGTGGAGACTAATAGTGCCACAATAGAAAACGCCCTCCCTGCTGAAGCCAAAGCCGGCCGATCTCGCGGAGACAAAGAAGAAGATAACGGGCGGCAAATGATGCGAGTTGGATCATGGCGATCACATATCAAGTGACATAAGTACGGTTACGTTGTGAACGTGAAGCCAAGTTTCTCTGGAATGAAATCTGATTAGTGTTTGATTTGAATGTCGGATTGCTACCAAGAAAGCTTTGCCATGTTCTTTCTATGGTTGCCATCTATGGTCTTCATTTTTGATATATCTGACTATAGCTAGCTGGCTCTCTCTTACATAATTCAGAAATCGCAGTCTCAAACCGTGCTCTTTGTCTCTTATACGGCTAAGTTCGCGGAAGAAGATGGAAAGATTGGGATGGCCTTCATGGACGATACATTGGCAGTTGCTTAAAACTAGTTTCGAGCCATGGTGGGGAAACTGTCAAAGAAAAGGTTGAGATTTGGTTGGAAAAGGTATAAGAAGCAACATGGAAAGTCCTTGTATTGTATTTTCTGGTTCGAGAGTGGCCTATCGGTTACTGTCGAGCCTTGCTCTCTTCTCTAGTTCTATTTGGCATCTTCCTTGTCTTTCTCGTGGCGCCGCTGCTTTCTCCCGTTTCTGTTGTGGCAGGAAGATCTTTCTGGTTGTTTTGGACTTGCTTCCTGTGTTGCTTCATGTGTCTTGGTGGCAGGTTGGTTCCTGCTTTTCCCTTCCTCTTTACAGCTGTTTCAGAATCGATGGGCTGCTGTAAAAACTGTTACTCTCAGGCTTGAGCGGGGTGCATCTTTTGTCAGCTGCACAAGTTAAGCGAAGGTCACTGCCGACCTGCCGCCGCCTTCGTTCAAACGACTTCACGACAATAGAGTTGTGGAGCGAGTGGAGCCAATTGAAGTTCACCGAGTGGTGCACTTTGCAGAGCAGCCCATCGATTCTAAAACAGCTGTAAACCGCCTTCTAAAACACAATTCTAATCCGTCACTTTTCGGGAATACTTCCTATTCCGAGACCCGGAGATCTTGGCCAAGATCCAGGAATAGGCGCATTTTGTGGCATTGACTGCCAATGTGTGGCTGGCTTATCTAATCTATGTACACTAATCTTGAGGTCTGCTGGTACCGAGAGTATTTGGTGAGGTCATGTACTACAATGCATTATCATGTACGAGAGACTAGCCTGTGTTTCCATCTGCTTGTAGTTCATTGGTTCACCCGTTCTTGCTTCAGAGCGTTGTGGATCAAGTACCCATTGTGGCGCAAAGTTATAAACTCACTTTTCGTCATTTATTCAGATACCTGGTCCAAAATCTGATCTCTGACGTGTAAAACCAGGTGACTTTACAGATACCTAATACCTGCTTCCAGGTGGTATGTTTCACCCCATAGTCCAGTGTACCTGGTCTGAGATTGGTATAATGCTGAGGGTATCCGACCACCAGCCTGAGGTACTGCTTTGTCTGATCTTGAGCTTCCCCCGAAGAGGTTGGGTTGAGATCAGGTGTCGGCTAATCCAGCTCCTATTTCAAGTCCGATACTTATTGCGCCACAAATGAGGGAAGCTGCAGTTCCTTTCCAAATATCCATGGTGTGATGTATAAAAGGTCTTACAATACCCAGTTTCAATCTCAGGTGGAGTGAATGATAGCCGACATAGCTAGAGTGGAATTTTCCTTCAACAATATAAAGACTATGTGACTCCAGAGAGGCTCCATTATTTATACTTACCCTCAATTCCACTTGGACTCGGACATCCTCATTTCGTGATGTTTCATAGCCTTTCAGGCCTCTCGGAGCCTTGATCCAGGAAGCACGTTTCACATACCAGGTTATGTGATGTCACATGTCTGTTTCTGCTGTCCTAGCATCTGCTTTGTTGCAGTATGGACATGATCTCTTCTCAACCACCAAGTGGCAGTATTTTCCGATGAAAAATAGGGTCATACGAAGTGATTTCAGGAAAGTTACCCTTTTCATGGTTTGAGTCGTACTAGCCAAGCTCCAGTGTGATGTCGCGCAGAAGGATAATTATATCTCATACCAGTCAGAGGCCCCAGCATACCCCCGCGGTTGATATTGCTCGTGCCACAAATCAGTTATTCTGATCCTCTGTTGGCAAATCAAGAACTGACAGCAAAGCGGAAGGGAGTGCAAGGCCGAGGCTTTGGGAGTCTGTCGATGATTACCAAAATTTATTGGTGGTGAAAATTGGTTACCCCGAAAGTCAAGCCATGCGCGCTCCAGCTTCTGGGTTTATAAACATTCGGCTTACTATAAATGACCTTTAGTGGTTTCAGGTTTTGGAGAATGGTAGATCCTACCGCTTTGCCGCGTCCAGTATCCCTATTCTGTAGATCCCGCCATCAAACTCTGAGCGCTCATTAGAAATACCAAAGTTAAGCGAACAAGTATAAAATGTCCACGATTCAGAGTGAAATCCTCAATCTGCTGGTCGGATTCAACAACTACTGATTAGTACCTACATAAACTTTTCACCTTCCTCACGATGAAATTCTCCTCAACAGCGGTCCTCGTCGCCGCATTGTTCCTCGAGCAGGCCTCGTCGATGCCCGTCTTGGATGCTCGTAGTCCAGACGGCTCTTATGTGTGAGTTACTCATCAAGTCTCAACAACATTCAATACTAACATAGGACCAGGGCTCTCGACCAGCGAAGCAAATGGCAGCAAACATTCAATAAACTCGGTGATGCAACATTCAGTACTGGCCCGGCCAGTGGCAATCGCCCAGGCCTTCTGGACGCGGCCAAGGCTGCATACGACGAGTCTAAGAAGCCAGCAGCTCCTGCACCTCTACCCAACATCCCTCGTCCGGGTCCTTCCAAGCCTGCACCGCCGCCAGTACGTTCGAACTTTGTTCAGAAATTCCGCAGTGGAGACTAATAGTGCCACAATAGAAAACGCCCTCCCTGCTGAAGCCAAAGCCGGCCGATCTCTCGGAGAAAAAGAAGAAGATGGGCGGCAAATGATGGATCATGGCGATCACATATCAAGTGACATAAGTACGGTTACGTTGTGAACGTGAAGCCAAGTTTCTCTGGAAAGAAATCTGATTAATATTTGATTTGAATGTCCGAGTACTACCAAGAAAGCTTTGACATGTTCTTTCTATGGTTGCCATCTATGGTTTTCATTTTTGATATGCCTGATTACAGTATAACTAGCTTCAAGCACCAATCCCGAGCCAAAGTCTGGACACCCGCATCGGCGCCCCGAAAGGGGATATCCGCCGGGCACCTGACTTCGCAGCCTGATTCATTTACGTTCACATGTCCGCGTCCCACGGTCGACCTCAGCTCTACGTTCCATATTACCAAATTCAATCTCGCGCTCGAACGACACCTTCTTTTGACACACCTATGGACAATGGCTGTTCAACGAAGCCGATTGTCAGTGCGTTCTGCTGCGAACAACAATTTTGCTAAATCTTTTCACAATTATTGATTCGTCATGTTCCATTCAATGTAGCAGAGCTCAAACGCATTGCAGCTGAATCCATTGGCGCAGATTCATGCAACCTATAACCAAACCCATGAAGGTATGCTCAATAGCTTTGGCGATACATTCAAGTTACTGACTATTGCAGGCTCTTTTGACAAGGTCTTTGTGCTGGCAAGATTCCAACCAACCTCATTCTACCGTATTATACGACAGCAAAGCGAAGTGCCAACAACGGATTATGCCCGTACAGTGCTCGGTCTCCCTTTCCCTCGTGTTCTAGGCTGGAATGCACGAACAGGTCCGAAAGTCAACCCAGTCGGCGCCGAATACAATAATGTCAATACATCCTGATGGATAAGGTCCAAGGGGTACCAGTTCACGGTCGCCGGGAGGCTATGTCGGCGAAAGATATCACCATCGACCAGGTGCTAAACATGGAGCAGAGATTCGCTTGGTAGTCATTCTCCAAATTTGGCAGCCGCTGTACGAAGTTGGAAAAGGAGGCGATAATGAAGGAGCAGATAGGTTCCGCGTCAAGCCACTCATGGGCTGGGCGATTTGAAGAGGTTCTCGGGGGTCAATGCAGGTCGACAGAGGTCCCTAGCCAGATGCTCTCTCAGAGGTATCATTCGGACTGAACAGCAATGGCTTCAAGACCATGCAGCTCCTCGACCAGCAATGCCATCTTCAGCTTCTCGATCATCTTTACGCTCTCGCTCCTCACATAATCCCTCCTCCCGAAATTTCTCAGTCAATCATCTAGCACACGGATCTTCATTCGGGAATATTCTGCTCGAGCCGTTGGAGTAATCGATTGGCAGCACCTGTCTTGCACCGACCTATATGCAAGCCATCTTTGACGAGTTTCTTAGCTATCAGGGTGACGTCGTCAAAATGCAGCTTGGCCGAGTCGAGCCAGTCCTTCTCGAGCCTGGTATGAAGGCTCTCATTTACGCCACGCGATTTTCGACATTGTTTCAAAATGGAGCGATATTGCTTTCGATACACCGCTGCTTCCTATAACGATTGTCAGTCAGAATTCGAACGACATCAGATCGATTATGCTCGTCGAATCAAATCCGAGGCTCGCACAAGGGAATTGGGACGCAAATTTGGATTGGGAGGTGATGGTTCGGTCTCCAGCGAGAGCTACGAGGAAGTGAATGAGAAGGAATTAGCGGCATGGGACGCAGAGGTCGAAGGTGGCCCTTCTCCATTCCAGGACGGTGCTCCATCTTACTTTCTGGATACTTGAATGGTGATCAAAGTGTTCTATTGGACCTACATATATCTGAACCTTAGTTATACGTTCGGGATACATCTTATCTAACATCCAGGGCACCTTCGAGTCGGAAAACAGACTATTCTCTGAGACTTTTGCCAGCATTATATTACTTACTTCTGCAGATGGCCAAGGGTGTCCAAGGTTAGTTGACGAACTCAGAGTCCAAGACCCAAGCAAGCCAAGCCTGAAGAAACCGAGTTGATGGACACCTGGCATGCCATACTCTGCACTTGGGGTGAACCCTCTTGAACCCTATGCATTCGATGGAAGAAAGGCGAGCTCAGTGTATTCAGCGAAACAACGTCCGACGGGTCAAGGTGAACGTCAAAACAAGCGAGATGACGATGTGTTTTTGTCACACATCATTTGACCAACGCGGTCACCGACCTTGACGACCACCATGAGCTTGCGACGCTTTACCACAGCGGTCGACGGAACAATCCCAATCCAAGCTCTGCTTTATGACGATGAAGAATTACTAGCGAGCCAAGATGGGGTCGGGATCTACATTGGGTCCGTCGCCTTTCTGGTCTGAAGGTTTTCATCCTCATTTTGAATCAGGAATCAGAAATCTCCGGAGCACCAATCCGGAACGACACATGTCTCTAGCCATCGTCTCTTTTACATCGATTTGCAATCCCATTCCTTCGATAATTCCTTGTCAGCCCGCTCTAATTCCTTCAATTCCCAATCGCTAGATCATTCCTTCTCTCTAGATCTCAACCAAATAATCCGAACCGACTTTTATTCTGGCTTGCTGCGGTCGTCTGCAAAGGTCACATTGTATCTTACAACCAATACCGAAACAGGTGGAGCAGCAGCCGAAAGCTGGGAATGTCAAGTCTGTGCATTTAAGAATCCACCAGGGCTTAGTCGATTATGCTCGCTTTGTGGAGTTCCTCGAGCAGTAACTGAAGCTCAATCACCGGTATCGATATCCCAGACCAAGCCGGAATCGGTATCTCATTTATTGGCGCCAGAGCCCCCATTATCCAGCTCGCTTCCCTCCTCATCGTCGTCCAACACGGTCTCATGTCCCGCATGTACATTCTTGAACCATCCTTCATTGCAAGAATGTGAAATCTGTGGTTCGGCATTACCTTCACGAGCCTCAGGACCTTCTTCACGGATGGCGCCGTCGTTGAAATCAGCACCGTCATCACGTCCCCCATCTCCCGAAGACGAAGATTTCCGCTCCATAAAAATCAGCTTCCGAAAAGGCGGGGAGAAGCCTTTTTATGCGGTTTTGCGTCGCAGTATCAAGACGCAGGCTTGGGGACAAAAGGGACAGCAGAAGGGACAGCAGAAGGACGGGGAGATGCAGAAAGACGCTGTACGATCTGGAATATGTGCGTAAAACCATTCAATTTCTTCTCCCATCGCTAAAACCCTTCTTTCCCGCCTTTCTACCAATCCTTTTACAATCCTTCTCTAATGTTCGTCCATTACAGCTGGAATCCTCCGTGATGTCGACCGCTCTGTTCAGGGACGCGAATCAGACATGACGGATGCGTTCAAGGACCTGGAGGCCTTTATGGTCAAGGCCAAGGAGATGGTCCGGTTAGCTGCAGAGCTCAATGAGCGTCTTACCGCTGCCACTAGCACCCCTTCTGCCAGCAATACCAGTTCAGAACCCGAAGAAGCCACCTTTATCCGCTCGTCGCTGTCTCAGCTCGGTTTACAAATGTCCAATACGCCTGTAACTCAAGATATGATCAAGGACGAGCGTAAATGGACCGAAGAATTAGCGAGAGAGCTTGCTGGGGTCCTTGGAATCATTATGAAGGACCGAGGAATCATTGCTTTGGATGAAGTCTGGGGTGCCTGGAATCGCGCGAGAGGTGTCGGTAAGTCAGCGTCCGCTTCTTTAGGTGTCTCTCATTGCCCTTTTAGCCCTGATTCCACCATCCACTTTTCTCCAAGTCCTTCCTTATCTCCCGATTTACACGAATCCTACGATTAGCGTGCGCAGTCTGGGAACTGGGACATTAAAGGTCCTTCATACCCCGCCTTACTCTGAAGCTGCTTTCGCAGCTCGGCTCTCTGGATTCCTCACGGTCTCTGGCCCTTGCACAACGCTCGAGATCGCCCATGCTGAAGCTGTCACAGTGGCTTTGGCGGAGGAAATGGTATTGACCGTCGAACGGGATGGCGGGATCTCTCGAGACGATTCTGGGTGCTCGATTCTAGGAAAAGGAAACGGGACAAGTCAGTCAGGAGGCGTTGGATACGGCGAAATCCGTTGGTGGCCCAACATGTTTGAGACTGTTTCCTGGGACGGACAACCGTAATTATATCTAATACCATCTAATCATTCATATCGATACGAGTATTATCATCTCGACTCTAAACGTACATCAGTGAATGTCACTACCTAAACAACCGTGATTCGACAAACCTGGGGGTCGGACTCAGTTCATCCTGTTCTCTCACAACATGTCATGTCTCAATATCGCACCCGAGTATCTTGGAGGAGATTATTTCGGTCATCGAAGTTCGGTCCAGAAAAAACGAGAAAATCGGAGTTCCAAACTTTTTATTGCTCTCACTGTCGCTCATCTTTACTTCCTTGACTCGATCTCCTGCGGCTCACACCTATAACTGTCGATGGTTTTGGCGGGCCAGGCTGAAATCAGCGGACTAGGTTAATAATGGCTCATCTGGTCCTCAGCTAGCCTCTAGCAGTGGCTCAGGCTGTTCTGCGACGGGGCCCGTGGATTCTCCGAGCCATATAAACATCATTTCGAATTAAATGGACGCCAATCATGCAGACGTTAATCCTTTTCTTGGTGGCCTCATTAGCTGCAACTGTGGCCTCATTAGCTGCAACTTTTGCGAAACCTGCGCCCGAAAACCGCAGAACGACGCCGCCTCCAGGCTCGCTGGTTGTCAGAGCAGGTACCAAAGCCACAAACGAGTTTTCGACCATTATCGACGCGGTTAACGCGCTTCCCAATGATTCTTCTACTCAATCCATCTTTGTCTTCCCTGGACTATATCTCGGTCAGGTCTCAATCACCCGTCCAGGTCCTCTTGCCGTACACTATTTCATTTCATTTACGTCTCCAGTCTGAGGGGAGCTGCTAGATCTATGGTTATACCAACGACATCTTTGATTATACAGAAAACGAAGTGACCATTTCGTCTGGAATCAATGCCAGCAGCGCTGGTTCCAACGACCTCAGCGCCAGTTTGTGAGTCGAAAAGGACAACCTTTGGCTTCACAACCTTAATGTTAAGAACACATATGGTCCTGGTGTTCAAGCTCTTGCTCTGGCGCAGAATGGGAACCACGTCGGGCTTTATGCATGTGCTTTTTTTGGGTACCAGGACACGTTGTACCCGAACAATGGTACCCAAGTCTATTTACGCGGTTATATCGAGGTGAATGTCTATTTTCGCCTTGTATTTACTTGACTGAAATCGTGTGATAGGGTGCAGTCGACTTTATCTTCGGTGGAGTGAATCGTACACCTCGAGCCTATTTCCTCAGGAACACCATTGGGGTCGCGGGTCCAGGATACATTACTGCTAGTGGACGAGTCTTGGATGACGTTGGAATCTGTGAGCTCGAGCTTCGGTCTTCAGGACGTCACTCACTCTCCTTTGAAGATCTGTTCGAACATACGAAAATTGTACTGGCGCCTAACGCCGTCAATACTACTGCTGGCAATGTCTATCTCGGTCGACCATGGCGTGGTAAGTCTTTTCTATCCATTTCGATTCATCGCTGATGACAGAATGCATAGATTACGCCAAGTATGGTTCCAATATGCGCAATGGCCTTCAGCTGACCTTTTTTATATAGGGTCGTGTTCAAGGATACTGTCATTACTGCTCCTTTGAATCCAGCGGTTTGGTCGGTCTGGAATAGCTCGACACCGCTCACAGATCATATTTTATTTGGGGAATTCCATACAACTGGACCAGGTGTCGCCAATGCTGTTCGACCTGACTTTGCCACAGTCTTGACCGCAGCCGAAGCAGCACAGTACAACATTTCACTCGCTCTTGGAGATGACTATGCTTCTTGGGTAGACGTGCGATACCTTGGATGATTTCTAAAAATGTCAGTTTCGGTTGATTCTCTTTGGTCAACAGTAAGTTTCGGGCATACATTATTCTTCTTTCATGCTAAAATCAATTTCAGGTCGGTAACATAAAATCAATCTGTCATTTCACAACACTGTTTATACAAAATGTTCTTCTTTCTCCCTGTGAGATCATATTCCCACTGTATCTTTCTAGGTCTTCGGTTCATCGGGAGACTCTGGTTTAGGTGTAGTAGACCCAAATTTACCTGGAAGGGTTCGGCGGGCTCGATCTGAATTGCTCGAACCTCTTGAACCACTTGTCGATGTCACTGAATTATTTTCGGTAACAGAACGACCGGCGATTGGACGATGACACGGATTTCCTGTGCCCGAGTTGCTGGGTCTAGCTCTCCTAGATCCCGAGCTACGATCATCATCAGGACGACGACCGGTAGACCTTGGGATCGACGACGTCGAATTTGGGTAACTTCCTGAAGCTCTGGATATCTTTCCTGTAACAGTGTCGTGGAATGCTTGGCTTGCCGGCGTAATAATTATACCGCCGTCAGTCAGATTCTGATGGACCGGTATTTCAGGTGGTAGCTGCGCCTGGAGTTTCTTTCCACTTGAACGAGCAGAGCCAGCTGATCCGAGTTCACCTCTACTCGTCGATGGCAGCAAAGTCTTGTCGTATGGTCCCCAGGTAAATTTTGGTCGTTGATCAGGTGCATTGGCGACTGGTCCTGACCCATCCTTGATTGTTCTTGCTGCAGACTCTGAAAGAGTACGCGGAGCTTTGAAAGGTCGAGCAGAAGGTACAGGTATTGGAATCCCTGGTTCGCGTCGACTCTGAGTTGCTGGTCGATCAAGTGAATCACCAAGGATCGGCTGACCTGGTGACGCTGATGGCGAACGACTCGGCTTTCTCTTCCTGCTCGAATCAGAGATTGTATCTGGCGGATTATCATCCAAGAATCGAGTAGATGGTGGACGAGTATCGTGACGCGCTGGAGCAGACCAAGTCGGACACGATCCCGGTTCGCTGGCTGCTCCAAAAAGCGAGACGGTGAACGACGAAACCAGGTCCGATACCTCTGGATCAGATTCATCAAGCTTTGGGGTAAGGTCTGGAAGTGCTGCAGAAAACATATCCCCAAGGTCGTCATCTAGATGTTCTGGATCCGAATCATCATCTGCCAGAGGGGACACCGACTCTACAGGCTCGAGAGCTTCGATGGCAGTTTTCTCTCCCGCTTTTCCACCAACATCTTTGGGGACAACCCAAATTCTCCGGAGAGTCAAGATATCCGTTATCGATGCTTGCAGGCTCGGCGGCAGCATGAGGGTGATTTTCTTGAGCTCTTTGGTATCGAGTTTGAAAAGTTGTTCTGCTGCATGCCAGATAGCGCACAAGGGTTTGGCATGCGACTGCATGACCAATGTCTGGTATGGCCACACATGCTCCTCGTACTTGCCAGTGCTGCTGTACGATCTGTCTGGGTTATTCCTTAGTATTTGGCGGAAGATATGTTTGTCTTTGTCCATAGTCAACGGAAGCAATTCATAACTCCAACCGTCTTTGGACCTCGGGAAAAGCTGTGGAAACATCTGATTCGAGACATCAAAGCGAGGCTTGCATTGCACTCACCTCTTCGAAGGGTTTAGGTTTGGTCTTCGGGTCGCGATTAGTATAGAAGTGAAATATTTTCTCCAAGTGCTTTCTTGCGGGAATATGTGCCAACTGGTGGTGGTCGAGCTGGTGATGCTCAGTCGGGGCCTCTGCAAGATTCAAAATGCGATTCAAGGGGAGTCAGACGGTGTCTGACCTTTGATAATGTTATCTGGCTCGTGAACATTGTAGATCTCTGAGATACAGCCCCATACAAACGAAAGTCGGATCAACTTGATAGTATGTTAAAGCATAATACGATTGACTGAATAAGATTGAACCTATTTGAGCTTCCGTAGTGCTCTGCTCGACGAGGTGGCAGAAGTTGAACGCTTTCTCAAGCGTGATCAGAGCTCGATCACTAGGACCGTACAGCGCCACAAATCGATCAACCACCTGCTTTTCATAATCGGTGAGGTCTCTCTTGTTATGCATAAGACGATTGACGTGGGGAGTATGTTTTTCAGGGTCAAAACTATTCTCCCCAAGAGTAGGACTTGAATCGGGGACAGCAGCTGGCGCCGATTTAGCAGAGATTCGAGCACTGTGTCTAGTAGCATTGGAAGGTGGTGGAGTTTTTCCAGATTTCATTGACATGATGGTTGGGGAAAGAGAGCGCAAAGAACCAGCGCCATTGTTTTCGCATTGTTCTGGCTTGTGACAGGTCACGCTTCTGTGACGCTTCACGCTTCACGCCTCCCGTGATCGTTCATTGTTGACGAATTCCACGCAACTCACGTTCCACCACTGCCATCGCGATGTCCATAACTGTACCCCTTCACGCTGTCGCTGCTGCCATTGAGGATATAGATGAGCCATTGACAGAGAAATTTCTCTTTACGACTGCCGCCGACTTGGTGAAATTTTTCAGCCTCTCAAACGAAGCCTTGGCTGAAGCTTGGATCAGCAGAGAAACCTGGAGTACCTGTGGGGTTTAGAGATATACACAATAGACGCTAAACATGAACGCAGCATAGTTCAAAGTGAGTTATGGCTCGTCGGCTTGGATGTCACAAATAATCTTTCGTCCCAGTCCGAAAGTCGATGCAGAAGTTGGTCAGTGGCGATTGGGGCGATTGGACCCTCGTTCCGACGGAACAGACATTGTCTGCCATGGCCTCACTGCAAGACTTCAATACATCGTGTCCCATATCCGAACGGAAATCTTTCCTCACCGTACGCTCTTGTACCTAACCGATTCCACCGACGATTAATGATTTTTCAGGAATTTTCAGCGCCAGAATACGAATACATATTCGTGCCGCTATCCTCGGACGCCGAATTTTTTGTTCTTCAACCAGAGAGCGCTCCTCAGGTCATTTGGTGCCATGGTCCTACAATGGCGCCCATTTCCTCTACCTCAGGATTTCCTCTTGAGCTGCTACAGCTGCTACCCGGACGACTTCAGATCTGAAACCGCCTACGAATCAGAACCCGACTCTCATTCTGGTGGTGACGAGTCGAAATCCGGTACCGACGAGACGATGGTGAAACCTGTCGAGGAAAATCCTTTACCTATGCCCGACAAAGAAGAGCTGGTCTATCAATGGGTTCAGCATGATGCCGATCCGAGACTTCACCAACGGCTCGGCAAGGTTAACACGACACCTTGGCCTCCAGCTCCATGCGTCGAGAGATCGAGGGCCTTGAAAGATGCAATCCGATTTTATCCATGTTGGCATAGAGAGACCGAGCGAGGGAGACAATGTAGCCTTCGATTCTATAAACGACAGCCAGCTCCCCATTTATTCTCAGTTAAGACCTATAGCTAGATTCTCGTCTTGGCATGCATTTCGTCTTTATTACCTATATGATCCTATCATTCACTGTATTTCTGAACTGTAGCAAATAGTAGACTTTATTCAATTTTATTTTTTTGGTGAACCTGCAAGCAGCAAAATGTCCTCAACGGTTCCGATTCATGCTCTCGCTACTGCTATCGAAGATATTGACGAGCTGTTGACGGAGAAATTTCTCTTCACGGCTGGTGAGTTCTATAATCTCGAATCATGGCTTTGCTAAAGCTGGAATCAGCACAGAAACATGGAATACCTGTGGGGGTTGGAGATATTCACTATAGACCCTACACACGAGCGCAGCATACTTCACAGTGAGTTTCTGCAGAGTCTACCATTAGCCAGCGTTGACTGTTCTTCCTAGTCTGAAGGTCACTGCAGAAGCTTCCCAAAGGCGAATGGACCTTGGTGCCAACTGAAGCCACATTATCTGCGGTGCTTTCTTTGCAAAAGAACAATGCGGCGTCTCCCATATCCGACAGACAGACATTATTCAACGTGAGCTGGTCTAATTTCCATGATCTGTAACGTGTTGTCTAACAATAATGTAGGTATTTTCAGCACCAGAATATGAATATATATTCGTGCCTCTGTGGACTTCGGATGTCGACTTCTTCACCCACCAGTCTGGCCATGCCCCTCAGCGATTTACCGCGCCTTACTTCAACCCCCTGTCACATCATCCGTAAACCCCTTCTTCGCCACCTTCCATGCCATGTCGAAGATTTATCCCCCAGTTGTCTCAAGCTCGAAGACATAGTGTCGCATGTTTAACGACCTAACATGTCAGTGGCGCCCATTTCCTCTTCCTGAGGAGTTTCTCTTGAGCTGCTACCCGGACGACTTCAGATCTGAATCCGCCTATGAATCTGACACCGACGCTCATTCTGGCGGTGCCGAGTCAAAATCAGGGAGCGAAGAAACCGTGATAATACCTGTAGAGGAAGGCCCTTCGCCAGTACCTGGCAAGGAAGCCCTGGTCTACCAATGGGTTCAGCGCACTCGTCAAGTCATCGAAGCTTGAGCCTCGTGGAGTATGCCAGGCATCCTCGCGGCGTATATACATTCAGTTGGTTGGGCTCAAGCTGGGTGAAACAAAGAATGCGGCGAGCTTTATTCAGGTTCTGTTCCCTGAACATTCATCCTTTCACAGAAAGGCTTCAATATATCTGAAGCTCTTCAAAACTGCAGCTAAGTATTCTCTCTTTATGCTCGTGATTCTGTCCTTGATTATTGAATAATTTATATCAATTTGTATCGGCAATGGGATTTGTTGCATTCCGGCGATCTCATGGTCCTGCGGGTCGAGACATAATATATCTCCCGTCGAAGGCGGTGTCAACCTTACTATTCCGCTGCTCACAAAGTCCGCGAAGGGTCTGGGCTTGAAACATGGCGCCCAAAAGCGGGATGCGAGCCTCTGCGACGACTCCTCTCTTCATAACGAACGAGAAATGTCCATATCATTGAGAAAGGAGATACATGGTTTCCGCTTGATTTCTTCTGCGCTTAACAGCACATCTCGCAAGGGCAGCAGATAATATCTCCAATGCAATCGCAGCATCCCTAGGAAATGGTCAGTAACATGACCTGCAACCTGGTTCATTAAGGTACCTCGCAACATTCTGGAGAGAGATGATGAGCCGAAGAAAAGGACAACATGACAGACAGACAGACCGAAACAAAGGAAGCATCCAAAAAGGCCAATGAAACAGTCCTATAAACAAGGATAAGGCTTCAAGGACGAAGAATTGACAAGAGTGAAAACCTTTCCAGCGCCCCCACCACGGATACGAGAAGCCTTGGTCTGGTGCTCACAAGGGACCTGCTTGTCTGCAGCCGCCGCCGCCGGGCTCATGACATCTGTGAAAAGGTCAGTCAAAGAGCTCTTTCAGCTATTCAGAAACACTTGCTCATCTGAACAGCAGCCTGGGGCTGAGCGGTGGTAGATTTGGCAGTTTGAGCGGTAGAGTTCATTGTGGGAGGTAAGTTGCAGTTCTGATGGAGCAGCCTTGAGCTTTTTATATCCTGGTCGGATTCAGAAAATCGTGGTTACATCATATGGCCTATTAATAGGCTGGGTTTTAGATCGCCTCGAGGCCATGACGATTAATGAAAAGGACTTTGACCAGCTATAGGCCCATAGATAAGAGAGGAAAGCAGCGAATTGAACCTTGGTTGGCCCGTCAAGCGCCGAGGAGTGGATTTTTGAGACGATTCGACCAGAGAGAATGACAGGGCGGACGGGAACTGCGCATTGACCCAGATAGACGGTAAGCAGGCTGTCTATTGGATAAGACGGATGAGCAAAGCAGCGAGGATAGATCGAGCTCGAAGTCAAAAAAAAACCAGCGATCCGCTGTTGGAAATTGCCAGGAATTCTGCCATTGTCAAATTATCAATGAGTATTGTCCAGGTGTCAAGCTGCAGATTCTCGAAAGGTGACTTTTGAGGAGCGGCGAGAAAGGCTGACCGTCGCTTTGACGGTTACCGCGGGTTCGTCGGCTCGGTTGCCGACTTTCTTCGCTTCCTCTCCCATAACTGTGCGCTCCGACGACGACGAAACTGGATTTCTTCCCTCCTCAAGGCGGTGGACGGTCGACGCGAGAAGCAAAACGATATCCTTATTCAGCAAACCAGATTGACGCCATCCAACTGCCGTATTGCCTTAGATCGCTTATATAGAGGCTAAATGGCGTCGATTTCTTCACGAGCCTCAGGTTTTTGGTCAGAACCGAGGATGTCCTCGAATTATTTTCCTGTGGACGAGGACGACGTTGAGCAGAACGTCGTGGACGACCTCAATGATACCAGGACACCAGTCAGTTCCTTCATTGATCTCATTCTGACTCGGTTTAAAGCTTGTTAGCTCGATAAAACAATAGACAGGATTGGTATGGGAAGCTAGTGAGTCTGGAACGTGCCCTTTTCCTGCGAGAGCTCATTGTGGCAGTCAGTGGACTCTGGTATCTTTGTGCGGTTTCGGTGAGCATCTTTTGGACCTGGCAAAGCCGCTTGTTGACCTTGACTCAGGATGGATGGCGGACAATGTAAGCTTCTGGTCCTTATTAGGCTCGCAGCATTCAAATGGAGGGTAGATGTGGCTTCAAGCAGTTGCAATCATACTTCCAAGGGTGCAACAGCATTATTCAGGTACGCAGAGCTGTTTTCGCGCCGCGAACGTGCATGATAACTGTTTCTCTAGTTCCAGATAGCTATATTGGCGCGGTTTCCTCATCCATGTTTGCAGGAATGATGTTTGGCGCCGTTGGTTGGGGAGCTTGTGAGCGACGTGTCATTTTATTCTATTCACAAATTCATCCTGTTCCATAGGCTCAGATCTCATTGGAAGAAGTGCCGCATTCAATGCTACTCTCTTCTTCACGTCCGTTTTTGGGCTTCTCGCTTCTTTGGCCAACTCATTTCCTGTCTTATGCGTTCTATTATTCCTTCTCGGTAGCGCAGTCGGTGTAAGTGCCTAAAAAACTTCTTTTCCAAGCTTATCACGACTTCTTTTCAGGGTTCGATGCCTACCGACGGAACACTTCTACTCGAGCATTTGCCTGGAGGCAAAGAATATCTCGTGACAGCTCTTTCTGTCTTCTTCAGTTTTGGTGCTGTATTAGCCGCTGTCGTAGCGCTAATGGTGGTACCTCAACATTCATGTCCAGCTGCTCCATTGCCCTGTGACATCGATACCCAAAACCAAGGCTGGAAGATTCTTCTGACCTGCCTTGGACTTATCGTACGTCCAAATGCTATACCAGCGCCGTTCAAGCTTTCTGCAGAAAGCAAAGAATCCTCACAAATCAACAGACGCTCACAATGTTCCTGGCCCGCATGGTCTTCTTCCGCCTTCACGAATCACCGCGATATCTGGTGCATGCTGGACGACACCAAGAAGCAATGGAATCATTGCAAATGATATCCAGATTCAATGGTTCGAATCTTCCTATTGCTCTGGAAGATGTCCAGGATAACCGCCAGCGGGACAGCGAAGCAGACGCTTCTGTCACCCAACCTTTCCTGAAGCCAGGAAATGAAGCGATATTTGACGTTGATGCTGAAGAGGCAGAAAGACCAGCATTGCTTTCACAATCGAGTGCTCAAATCTTGAATGACCAGTCCGTAACTCGTCTGGATTACAGCTCTATCGGCGATTCCGAGCCGGTCGTCGTGACCAAGCCGCTGCCATCTCCTTCGACATCTGCTGTCGAAATACCAGCTGAACCTCGTAGGTCTTCGTCGACCTACGAAAAGAAATTCTGCAGTCTGCTTCCTCGATTTATACGAAGACCTCTTTGGGCATGGTGGGACCGCTTGATGATGGTCCTGGCGCCGGAATGGCTTCGGATCACCTTATTGGTCTGGGTTTCGTGGTGTGCAATGTCACTCGGTAACTTTTTCTTTTCTTCCTTTGAATTTCACCTCTAACGACATTGCATAGCGTACACCATGTTCAATGTCTTCCTTCCGAAACTTCTCGAAACCGGCTCGAGAGCGGGAGATGTTCTGACGCCAAAGACTTTGGAAGAAAGCCTCTGGGATGTCGTGATTTTTACAATTGGGGGCTGTCCTGGTGCGATTGTGAGCCTGTTTCTTTCGTTTGTTACATTATGTGCCAACGTGGATTTCATAGCTTGGGGCCTGGATGGTCGATATTTCTTGGCTTGGACGCCGTTGGTCATTGGCTGGCAGTACGTTTGTTACTGCAATTTTCTGTACCGTGTTCGTCTCGGTAGAGGCTGCTTGGGCCGTCAGAGCGACGACAGTTGGTATAAGTCTTAGTGCAACAGTATGTGCCTTAGTCCTTGAGCCGATTTTTGTTCATCTCCTTTCAGACTATGTGGGCTGTGTTATACGGGTAAGCAATTGTTCGTGAAATCCTCGGACCTGATGTTAACGAACTGCAGCTGGACACCCGAGATTTTTGGAACCAAAGGTATGTACGAAGCATCAATGACCCTGCTAGTCTCATTCTGCTTCAGTTCGAGGTACAGCTTGTGGAATGGCCTCGGCCCTTTCTCGAATGTAGGTGCCCAGGACCATGGTTCATGACTCTAACTGACAAGATTTTTCAGAGGAGGCATGGTGGCACCGTTGGCCGGCGGAATGCTTTTGATGATAAACAGATCAGTACCTGTCTATACCAGCGTCGTTATTTTCGCCATCGCTGGTGTTTGCGTACTGTTTTTGAAAGAGGAAGACGGAGATCGAAGGCATGGACGTCCAAAAGCCGTCATACATTAGGCATAGCTTTAATTCTGTATCTCGTAGACAATGAATTGGACATTAAAGTACTACTACGCCTTGCTTCGAGATGCTTCACGTTTTGACTTGCCCAGTCGTCTTGTTCCGCCTCGTGAACCGCCGCCGCCTCGTGCGCCTCTAGATCCACCTCCTCCTCGGCCACCTCGAGCACCGCCTCTTGAGCCACCTCGGCTTCCACGACTGCTACCCCCCCTGAATTGACCTTTTCTCGTCGATTCGAAGTTATCGGTCGATTCTCTGGTGTTCGACTTTGACCTTCGATCTGCGCCTCCAAATCCATATTTTTTATCCCGACTTTCACGGGTGACACCTCGTCCACGGCCATTTCCACGACCACGTTTCGCAGGTCGGTCGGATATGGCGTCTTCGACAGCGACATCGAAGGCATCGTCGTCGGCTTGGGCATTGTCCAAGACGTCCTTTCGTTCTATAGCATGGTTAAAAGAATATGGTGTAAGAAAAAGAGATGCTGACTTCGTTTGAGGCCCTTGAGTCTCTCTTCCATGTCCTTCTTGCTTTTTTCGCGCTCCTTCAGCTTTTCAATCTGGACCTGTTTCCCAAACTTCTTGCCCTCCCTCTCTTTCCGCTTGTCTTCGCTCTTCTTCATGCCAGCACTCTCGTCCAACAGACGTTGTCGTATCCGCTCCATGTGGGAATCCGTTTTCACCATCTCGGCGAAATAATCTGCTGGTCGAGTGAAGGCAAAATTGTGTTTTGCAGCCAATGTACGAGCTGTATTTGCGCTATGAAGAGCTTGTTTGTAGCTGTAGAATAAGTGTTAGCTGGATATCAAGGGAGCAAGAAGAGCGTACAATGCAAGTTCTCGATTCAAATCGTCGTTGACGTCGACCTCGATGGTCTCTGGGTATGTCATTGACAAAGTTTCCGTCCAGGGCATAGAAGGATCCAGTTTAATTGTTTCTTTTATACGATCCATTGCGACCTGGTATTTTTTCAGTATTCAGGTCATGAGCAGAACAAGAAATCGCACCTCGTTGTCGATCTCGAGCTTTTGTCGGGGTATAGCGTCTTCGTCGACGGATTCAGCTTCGTCAAGAGGCATATCCTCGTCAATACCAGCCTCTTCGTCTTCGTCGTCTTCATCTTCGAAACCGGCATCGTTGCCTTGAGCTTCGTCGTCGTCGTCTTCATCGTCGTCTCCATCTTCTTCCTGGCTACCTTCTTCGGAATCAGAGCCTTCACCAAGAGCAGCATTCAGCTGTGCCTGATCGAACTCGTCCAGCCCGTCGTCTCCAAGAGCCTCCATAAGTCTTTCCATGCCCTCTTCGTCGACCCCTTCATCATCTTCACTGTCGTCTTCCTCATCAGATAGCTCTGGGGTAGGGAGCTCCACTGGTTTGGCAGGAAAAGATTTACCAGCTTTTGGCTTTTTTAACGCGCTCTTCAGCGGCTTGGTCGTGGAGGAAGGAGCCATGGCAGTCGATGGCAGGAGAGAAAAAAATTATCTTTCCATCACATGACTTGAGATTCCCACGCTCGCGCTTCGACTTGAGCCGCGAGCCCCGTGTCATATTTTGAAATGAATACATAGTCCCGACACCAATCAAATATCGGCGACTTGCTCGTCCAGCCACTTCCACAGCGCTTCTCCATTCTTTGGATCCTGTGTTGCCGGATTGGGTTTCCCGACTCGCGCCCAAGGAATCAGGTACTACCAAGTGTCAGAGAGATAAGAAAAGATATAGAAAGGGCCTCTTACTGCTCCATTCATCTCTGCTGCTTCAGGACTCGTTCCAGCATAGAGTTGTGTAATGGCTCCATGTGCAACATCATGTAGGACAGTCTTCTCCAACAAACCCTAATACAACGGCGTCAATTTCGAATCTCCCGTTCAAGCGCAAACTTGAAATACCACAATCAGCCCTTTAGGCCCCTTCATGTGCCGATGTAGATCTGTTTTGATGACGCCGGGATGCAAAGATATGGAGACGATACCTTGGTCTCCATAGCGCCGTGAAAGCTCTTTGGCAAACAGGACTGTGTTGAATTTGCTGAAAGCGTAGAGCTTGCTAACACCAGTCTTTTTCCGAGCAGGACCATCTCTAGCCAGTTTAGTGACGTCGGTCTCGGTATTTAGCAGATGCATTCCGCTAGAGGTGTGGATGACGCGACTCGCTTTGCCAGATGATTTGGCGGTAGCGACCATTAGAGGGAGAAGGAGTTTGGTGAAATAATACGGGCCTGGGGGGTCTATTAGACTAGAATCGCTGCGAGACAAGACAATTACCAATAACCTGCATTGGGAGCCTCAGACCAGACTTTGATACAAGCGACAGGGACTCACGTTGGTACCCAGTTGCATGTCGTAGCCATCAGCGGTCAAGGATTCGATAGGAGGTTCCATTACTCCAGCATTGTTGAACAGAACATGCAACGAGGTTTCCTTGCTGGAATGACTTTTGAGACGGTTACAGAATCTGCAGGGTTGTTCGCATACCTGAGAAACTCTTCAGCCGCCGCTTTGACGGCCTTGAGGTTTGCCAAGTCCAGCTTGAGAAAGTGTGCCTCTTTGCCGGTTTCTTCTTTGAGCTCCTTCACGACATTTGTCTCGTTCCGGCTTGCTATATAGACCGTGGCATTCCGCGATAACAGTGTTTTGGCAGTTTCCCTTCCGATACCAATGGTTCCACCGGTAACAATGATCACCTGGCCATCGAGGTCGGGAACATTCGCTGCGGTAAACTTTGGTGTAGGAGGGAAACTTTGAGCAATAATGTCGGATAGGGCTCCCATAGCAATGGTTAGAGAGGCCAGTGGATACTGTGGTTTGAGGAAAGATGGTCGAAGTGTCGGAGGCTGTGCAACTATTTTTTGCATGTTATTTTTGTGTTTCAATCATCAAAAGTCGGCATGCCGGCCGGTTTGATTGATCCAGCGACTTTGTTGTTGGCAAAGTCTCTGTCGGCTTTAATTAGCTTTTGAACACTGTCGATATCCTGGGACGGTCCAACAAATGCCTATCTAAGGACTCGGAAGACAGTGTTGCAAGTTCCAGGTTAGGACCATGGTAGGCAGGTGTTTATCGTATTGCAAGCAAGATCAGTGATGTATAGCGATGTATAGCGATTTCTCAAGTCAAACAGGCGAGTTCCAGTGACTGGGATCAGCGAAATAAGATGAACTTCGAACGAAAATCTTCGAGTCTCTCACTTGAAGATGCTAGATGATTGGCAGTAATATCCTCAGGCACCATTGAGATTACGCCACGGATTATTTGTACTATCCGTGTCTGCGACGTACCAGCAGGCAAATCGGCGGTCATAGTCCTTTCTATTCAGACGATTAATGATTCAAGACCCGTTACGGCGTGTGGATCATCCTGAGGCAGGTAACATGAGCCAAATTGGAGTCGACCCGCATGCTTTCTCGTCATTATGGAGGAACTGAAAACGACTAATCGCCAGATATTAATAAAGAGATAACTTGGTGGATCGTGATGAGATACATCGGCGTCTGTGCTCGAGCTGCTCACGTCTTCAAAATTAGCCAGTGTGCGAATGCTTGAACATTGGAGTCTTATCCTGCCTTCTCTTCGAAGCTTTGAGTTTGACAGAACCAGAGAGAGTCTTTCCTGGATATTGGAAGTAGAGATGCTATGTGACGGTTCTTGAGGAGTTGAAAAGTTGTGAGTGATTCATCAGAGATGATCAGCCCTCACGTGGGTCAGAGGATGCCCGATGTGCTGGATGCAGTTGATATCGATCCACCTCTCTAAAACACGCCTTTGAAGCCGAAGATAGACGCGTTTGATATCATCGAGTTGAATAGAAGTTTCTTGGACCTCACGGTGATAATGAATGTGGCGTGCGCCTTTTGGCTCCTGCGAGCAGAGAAACCTATTTTGGATGTGAATGATCGTATGCTGTAGTTGTCCGGCTCTCACAAACTTCGACAAAGTGACGAGACCCCGATTCAATAAAGGCGAGATGACTCTTCGCCCGATTCGAAGCCCCTGAGCTTAATTAGAGCGTTCATCTAAATCGTGTTGGGGTAAGGGTCCATGGAAGCATCGATATCATGAGACCGCCCGATTCGGTAGCCAAAAATGGAAACTTTCATCAGGCTGTAACTTACGAGAAAATGTCCCTGCAATGTCCCTGGATCGATTTGCGATTTCAGTGGTACTCTCTACGACTTGTCTACACTCTGAGTCTCTAGTACCTTGTCCTGGAGCAAGTGCCAAATGGCTTATCACATGATTTGTCGCGTTGTCTATGTATGCGCTAGCTTGGCACTCACAAATAAGAGCGGGTCTTCTCCGACCAAACACCTCATGGACGCGGAATCGGGAAATCTGACAGGAATGTCCAGGTCCCCGCCAATAAACTATGGCAACGCTCCCTGGTCGATTCTATCTACATATGCAAGCTTTCACCAATCACATTTCAAGTTGTCTGGCCAAAACCTCGATGAAGTAGTCTGCCCGAGATTATGTTTATCTTCGGTTTCGGTTTATACTTGGCGTTGTAGCCATTTGATACTGCAAACTCTAATTCCTCATATGTCAGTCACAATCTATATGGAGAGAGAGCCTCCATGTTCTATGAAGTCTTCGAAAGACTGTGGCGTGCAGCAGTCAAACCCGAATTAGGTATAACTGGAACTCGTGTTGCTCTTTGCAAAGAAAATAGACTAAAATTCAACCTCGTGTCAAATCGAAGATTGCCAAATCGGTTCGTTATGTAAATTAGAACTCGTGGAGGCAAGATCGTCTCTGACTTATATAAGTAATGCCGTGGTGGTTAAAGCTCCTCGAGGTTCGCCACCTTCAAGAGCTACTTGCATGGAACCAGTACATTATCAACAGTGGAACCTTGTTTCCTCTCCCATTTCTCCTCATAGCGTTCCATTCCAGCAGTCCAGGGTTGCAGAATCACAATGTTGGCCTCAGATCCAGCCTCTTCAGCAGCAGTACGAACATTATTCTCAGCCAATCTGGAGTCCAATACCGACTCGGTATTCTACATCGATGACGCCTCCTGAGCTGAATTCACCTACCTTTGCTCATGTCTACGAGCTTGAACATCCAACTTCATCTTTATCTACTCTTGCAGACGCCGCCATCTTCGTCAGTAGATCGACTAGAGAAGACAGCAGTGAAGAGCCTGAGGAATCTATCCTCGGCGCTACCGACGCTGCTCAAGCCCGAGAGAAAAGGCATCCGTGTTCTATGTGTCACAAAAGGTGAACATCGTCTTCCTAGTATCTCAACTTCATTCAACCTTTATTGCCACAGCTTTGATCGTCCCAGCACGTTGAAAAAGGTAAAATTCATCGCGATCCAGATACCACAATTAACTGATTCATCTCCCAGCATTGGCTCGTGCATACTGGAGAAAAAGGTTCGTCAGATTATCGTCGCGATATTTGAAGGTTTTTGCTGACCATTTTCTACAGCATATCAATGCGAAATCTGCGGTCGTCGATTCGGGGTCCCTTCCAACCTCAACCGTCACGCTCGCAAATGCATTCTGAAGCCAGTGAATGCATCATATCGCAAGCAGGTCGAAGCTTCACGACCTGGTACCTCTCTAGCTCAGCTTCCGCCAGAGGACGGTCCAGTACCGAGAGCAAGGGCGAAATCAAGGATGACCTCGCCTACGAAACGCCGCCGTCGTGCCCCGTCGCCTTCAGTTTGGATTCCCTCATCTCTCCGAGGGTTCAATCTCAGGCCCGACGAATTCAACGTGTGCACGTCAGTTCCCCTTGCTCCTGTCTGTCCGACTATGCAGTGGCCATACGAGGAGCGAAACTCTTGGGACGAGAATTTCGGACCTGAGCCGTATCATCCGAAGGAGTGGGATCGACGGAATCGTCTTCCTGGTCCAGCATCCGCGACAGTCTCTTTTGGGGGAAAGGACGTCAGGAATCTTCATGTCGAGGCAGAGCATTATGCAGAGATGGTGCAATATTGAAGAGACAATGAAGGGAAAAGAGCTTTTTGTGCATCTATGCTGATTGAAACACGAGGCGGCTTATAGGTCGATATTACTGTAAATAGCGTCGAAATATTAGTCCTTCTTGAAATGTTAATAATTTTTCCACTACTGTAACTGGACTGAGCTAATTCAGGGCCATCGAAGTCGCCCACATCACACGGCCCCACATCAAGGACAGAAGCGGGCTCGGAAGCAAAAAGACGTTTCAATACAGCGCGATGATAGAATACTGTACATTGATACAGAGCAACTGTGAATGTTTTGAGCAAATGAAACCTATTTCGTTCTGTGTCGTTTGGGATTACTGTCGCCTGAGTTCGATGCACCACGCTTGCCCAGGCCGGTGAGATTGGACAGGTCGAAGTAGTGGAGAGGCATGTCACCTAATTGCTCCAGTCGCCATTGGGTGTCCTTCTGAGCGAGAACCGGGAGCTGACGGAAGGTTTCGATAGCTTCCTCTGCATTGATGTTCCCAGAATCAAAGTCTTCCAAAACCCGAGACGCGACGTCATTGAGCAAGATTCCCTCTGTAATTTCGAGCACCCTGAGCTTGTGGTTGTCTGCTACTTCGAATTCTAATTCTGTATAGAATGAGCGGCGGTCTCGGCGGTTATAGTTGGGGAACTTACCCTTGACACGATTCGCCAGCATATCTCTCTCGCGGATGACGGCCTCTAGCTCGTCGACTTCTGCATCATCATCATGGGCTTGCCTGCGGTCTCTTTGACTCTGTGGCCGTGCAGAAGCAGAGGAAGCTCCCGGGACATCGTTGGACGAAGAAGGCGAAGGATAGATTGCAGTGGAAGAGGAAGCTGGGCGATAAGGGTTTCTCATTCTCTAAACAAAACTGAATTAGCCGAGAACACGAAGAGAAATTCAAGGAGACGCACTGGCTTTGTCGGCAGAGCCTGGAATTCAGCCAACAGCGAATCATACGCCGCATCGTCGAGATTGAATTTGGTTTTGACTCGATATCTACGCTCCTCTGGGATGAGACTGCATTTCCTTCGTTTTTCGCTGCAAAAAGAGCAGCAACCGCCGACCTGTTGCTCGTATACGACGCAAGTTTCTGAATCCTGGCTGGAAAGACACTCGGTACAAGGTCCTGGCTGCAATATTTTCAGTTTAAAAAATCACGGCATTCGTTGAGCTTACCGTTGGGCTCGATCTCATCCAGCTGCAGCAGTCAGCATTTATCGTCTTTCATGAAGACCAAACCAACCTCATTCGATCGCTGGGTAGAGGTCGTCGCCGAATTTCGTTAAATATTCTTTGCTTGCCGGCGTCGTCTAGGGCGAGCATGGTGGAGAAGAAAGGGTTTTTTTCGACGGTCTGACAGGACAAGAAGAAAGAAGCAGATCAATTCGAACTATTTCTATTGCAACGCGACGCACTACTACAAATAAATGTCTTCATCATGGTTTACCATCCGTCAAAGCCACAGAGTAGCACACCACGAGTGGTGGGGTACGGGAGGGATATGAAATATGATGAGGCTTGGTCGTCCTACATCAGTCCAGCAAGCTGAACGAGCCAGACGACGTTGCTCGTTCTTGTGAGCATCCCGAAAGACGCCTCGCTCCTTCAACCGTGAAAGTAAACGCCATTGGTCGAGCGCTTCAGAAGTTGGAAGGACACTGAAGAGAGAAAAATTTTATTCCTGGGCTTATGTACTCAAGTAGTGGTCACATGACCATTATCGGCCTGACTCCTTTCCGGAATCCGGAGACCGGTCGACATGTGATCGTTACGCTTCAGACCCGTCCCTAGACCCCAAGCCTTTCTATCTTTCATCGACTTAGCCCCATGTCTCGCATCTCGCGCGCCCATATAAAGGCCCGTGAATCCATATTCGCTGGCGGTCCAGAGCTTTATCGCGGCGATATTCAAGCCGCTTGTCCGCCAAACCTCGCACAATGTGTTGCCATCCTCGAAGACTGCTGCGAAGAAACCCGTGAAGTTCAGTCTCTACTTCGCAGTGGGACGCAGGACGCGCCACGAATGACCAAAATCCTCGAAAGCCAGCACGTACGTTCATTCTCCTGCCTTTAAGCTTCGCTGCTGATACTTTCTAGGTCTTCCTTCTAGTCAACGAGGGCACCATAAAGAAATACAAAACCGAGTTGATTGATGAGATAGAACCTGCGATTCACGAGCTCATGGAAAAGGCAGAGCAAGGGCTCAAGGTGCTGCATAAGAAAGAGAGTCAATTGCAAGCCAAGGTGCGTCGCTTGATCCCATAGCAATTGGCACATCTAATGCAGATTTCAGGTTGAAGCTGCTCAGCTGCGACCTCCTCGACCTACGACTGGGACAACCACGGCTTCGCAGAAATTAGAGCAACGTCGCCTTAACACGCTGGTCAAGCAGCGAGAGCGGCTAGAAAGCGAGCTCGAGGCCTTGGAGCAAGAGCTAAAAGCCATGGTATGTTCATCTTCGGTTCACATCCATTACTCTAATTGTCGATAGGCCCAGGGACATTGAAATGCGCTATATTTTTAACGACCAATGTATCAATATCACAAAGATTGTATTCGTCAAGAAAGATTCAGGGTTCAACTACGGATACGCTGCCTCTTTGCAGGCCGAGCTTCTTCTTCGTCTTCCGAATCGCTGATATTCGTATCCATACGTCGTCCGACAATCCCCGAAATCGTCGCCAAGCCGATTGCACTGAAATCAACAGCAGGCAATTGTTGCATTCGCCATTGGAGATCTTTCTGGAAAACTTCAGGGAGTTGACGAAACTTGTTCAGTCCCTGTTCCGCGCTGATCTTTTTTGCATCAAAGTCGTTGAAAACCTGAGTGACGGTGTGGCAGAGGATAACCGCTTGGGTGACTTCAGTCAGTCTGTGCTGCGCATCAGACTGGCTCGCCGTCTCGAGGTCTGGGAATGGAATTAGCATTGATGAATACAATACATGAGACAATATTCCTCGCACCGTCGAAGCGATCTTTAAGCATGGTCCTATCATTTTCGAGCTTGCGAATTCGGGCATCTTTGGCAGCGATTTCTTGCTTCAGTTCTGTGATGACATGAGATTCGGTTGGCTTGGACCTTATGCGAGGTCGAGGAGGGGGAGAAGAGCTGGTGCGATAACGACTTGGCTGCTGGATAGACCTCGGTCGTCCACTATGCTCGCCATTCGACATCGGGGACAAGGCGCGATTCAAATGTCTAGCAGCAGAGCCTGCAGAATCGGTGGTAGAAGAAGAAGCTACAGCAGTTTTATGGACCTATAGGCAAGTCAGTTCAAGAAGGAAAAAAGTCGAAAGAATTTAGCTACCGGGGGAGTGGCATCCTGTTCACGAGCAGCGGCTTTACGAGCAGCTTCGGCTTGTTCGTAGAGAGCCAAAAGCTGATCGAATTCTTCGCTCGAAAGGCCGAGATTTCTCATTACCCTCCATCGTCGTTCAGCAGTCACTCTAGAGCATGGCACGCCTCTCAGACGATGATCAATGCAGCCCTGGCATCGAAGGGGTCCGTCTGGCCGTGTTTCACATTCACGGTTTGCATCGATACATGCAGTGCATGCCTGGTCAAATTTATCCAGTCAATGAGAAGTAGTAAGAGAAAGTGGACTGACCGCCTTAGCCTCTTCCAATTCATTCCATTCTGCGCGAGTTACACTCGAACTCTGTCTAGTAATTTCATGGGCGAATTCTTCCTCGACCTCGTCGGAGAATCTGGCGGGAGTAACTGCTGGATTGACGGCTGGGTCGGCTGTGGAAGCTGCTGGACTGACCGCTGGTGCTGGGCTGGACATGAGAGATGAAGCAAGGGCTTTTCTTGATGATAAAAAGGTATTTAGAGAAGCATCGACGTGACGGTCGCGGATCAAGCAGTAGACTGTTCCCAATTTGGCATATCATTTGAAAACAACCATGTCAACGATGACTTCGATTCAGGTCATCAGCGACGTGCACCTCGAAATTCGAAGATCTCAGCGGACATTATACGAACATGATATTCCAGTCAATGCACCTCATCTTGCTCTCCTGGGAGATATAGGGCTCACCGTCGACGATGCATTATTCGACTGGTTAACGGCCCAGCTTCGTCGCTTCAAAATCGTCTTCTTCGTTGCGGGAAATCATGGTCGGAATGTCCGCTGCTCAATTTCTTTACGAGCTCATTGACATTGTAGAACCCTACAAATCATCCCTAGTATGTTGTTCTAGAGCCTTGCACGCATTTTGACCAGAAATTCAGGCCGCCTCCACTGCCCGATTAAAGAAGTTTGCTGAAACGGTCGAATCTGACTCAAAGCTTGGGACCTTCATTCATTTAGACCGTACACGATTCGATCTCTCGCCCACGGTTACTGTCCTTGGGTGCACCCTCTGGTCTGCTCTCGAGCCCGAAAACGTCTTCCACATTTCCATGGCTCTCAACGACTTTCACCAGATCTCTTCATTCGAACCAGAGATCTACGACAAACTTCATCTTGCAGATCGAGCTTGGCTTAACTCTACAGTCGCTGCTATGGCAGCAGAGGAGCCAGAACGAAAGGTCATTGTATTCACCCACCATGCACCGACTATGGAAGGCGTCGCTGATCCAAAATTCTTTGGAGGAATCAACAGCTCTGCTTTTTCCACAGAGCTTACTGCAGATCCATGCTGGACGAGCGGAAACGTCAAGCTTTGGGCCTTTGGACATACCCATTGGTGCTGCGATTTCATCAAGGCTGGGGTCAGGGTGCTGGCAAACCAGCGTGGATACTATCCCAATGAAACAGATAATGGTGAAGAAGAGTATGATCCTGGCTTGGTCGTGGACGTCGAGACACAGTAATGGTTCGTTACAAGATCTTTTTGCATCTGTACATTGGTTCGGTTCTATCACAATTTGCTTTCCCTCATCCTGACGCCCATTCCTTCAGCTTCGGAGAGGACCCTCATGAAATTGGAGGGAACCAAGCCTTTTCGGCCATCAAGGGTTCCTATCCACCACCCGTCTATCCGGCGTATTACAACCTGGATGATGTCGTTGCGGCGGAATGACAGGTCACCGGAATTCCCTGTTTCCCAGTCGTAGAGCGCTGAACAGAACCTGGGACCTCTCGAAGGACCTGTTTCTGACCTGCTCAGATCTTCACCGCCTTTGCAAGCATGACAGCAGAATTCGAGTGGAGCTGCCGAGGTACAAGCCTCCATGAAGTTCGATGGCACAAGACCTTTCTTTCCGTCGAGCTGCCCAAGCCACCAATCCGCCGATTGGTCCAGCTTATAGATGATGTCGTGCTTTTTGAAAGAGAGCTCCTTAGGATCATCGCTTTCAAAATCGTGGAGAGCACGATAAGGAGAAGGGCTTGTAAAATCTGTTGTCACGAGAGCCGGCGGAATGAGGCCGCGCTCGCCAACGTTGCGTTCGACAGACCACCATCCAGTCTCAAACTTTTCCAAAATCTCCATGATGTCGCCATGACGAAAAGAAAGGTGAGATGGGTCTCCCAGTGGTTCATCATAGTCGTGAAGAGCCAAACAGAACTGATGAGGAGGTGTACCACTGGCTTTCGAGTCGTTGAAAGTGCTCATGTTGTAGATTCGGTGGAATGTGAACCAACTTTCGCTGGCTGTAGCAAACGGAAATGCGGGTGTATCGCAACGCCGCCTTAAAAACAGAACATAGGCTGTGTTGCTCACGGATCACGTCTGGGTTTCCACCGCCACTGCACTAACAGATCGTTACCTGATGCGCCGGTGAAGGCTATGAAAGGAAGCCATAGCATTTCATTTCGATGAACCTATATCCGAATCAAGATCATAATATCGCTATAATCTTCGTATGTTCTCCGATCATTCCAATGATCATTGTCGGCACCTTTTCCAGAACTCGTATCTGTTGGATGTCCTTTCCATTTCTCCAAATGATAACCCATGGTCTCGCTGGGCGCTGATAATCGTGGATATCCAGTTTGAAGTCTATCTGCTCGAGTACTGGTCACGGTGTTTGTCTCTTCCTGCTTCTCTTCAATATTATTCTGAGATGGGTGACCTGGGTCGTTCACACTTCAAAGTCTTGAACTTGTTCTAACCGATCTTTTTATGATCTTTCCTTGCTGTCTGTTTTGTAGTCAAATGCTAAAGGTTGAATATGTTGCTTTGGCCGAGCGCGCTGAATGTCACAGCGCCGAGGACAACACAAAATACGACCTTGGCCCTGGGAATGCTTACGTGTGAACTCACACGACCTGTCTCTCATCTTGCGACGACCCAGTCCTGAACGTCGATGGGCGCAATGAGTGACAACCATACTTGGGAAGACTCGGGCCACCTCACAATGAAAATCCCATGTAGTTTCGCGTTCGAATTTTTCATGTCATCCTTTCCTCTGGGGGAACTCGATCCTTTGTCCGCGGGGGAGCAAAAGTTGACTAGGGACCAGGGGCAATTATTGTGCGCGATTGTCATGGAGGGATGGAAATTAGACGACCTCAAACGATGTGGGAGACCAACGGAAAGATATTACCATGACACCAGAGAAGACGAAGAATAATTTCACGAGCCTGGTGCTTGCCCAGTTGTTTGACATGCCGCCTTTGTAGTCGGCTTGAAGTACTTACAACTCTGTAACTCCATTTTGAGAAGAAAAATAAGCGGTAGGATCCACTAGGGATATATATACAATCAAATCAGACGTTCTCAAAAGCTCGGTTTCTAAAGTGCGCTTTCTGGTCTTTGGATGATTGCTAGATGGGCGAGAAGCTTCCTCCGAAAAAAGTGTGAACCTGCTCGCACCAGTTATACTTGCAAATGGTGAAAATTATATATCTCGTACCATTGCTCCCCGAATTTTTCCAGGTAGTACTAGATTGTCAACTTTGATTTTCTGGACCCCGTTGATGGAGATAGTGATTGAAGCATCATGGTTCCCAACTTTGACTTGCTCCATCACTTTGATCCATTCTCCAGTTTTAAAAGTCCAGGCGCCGGTGCCAATGGATGCGCCATACATTTCCCTTTACAAATGGGAAGGTGGACGATCTGACTCTCAGAGCCACCGCTCGAGAGAAAATCAGTCGAATTCTCCTCGGAGAAAACAGGCAGCGCGAGCGTGAGGAGGAAAAGTGGAGTGAACAACATGATATGAGTTTATGAACTTATACATCAGTTCCTTTATAGGACTTCTGTCGTTGGAGGCAGTACCACTAAGCCGAGAATCGTTGGGCGTCGCCTTGGCACTGAACTATCATACATTGTCGAATTGCTTCCTACTATTAGCCGGAGGCCCGGTACCACTAGAGGGTACTAGGTCAATATTTCCGGGTTTTTCTGAGCAGCAACTTGAAAGAGCTGGTTGGCAAAAGTGCTTTAGCTGATAAAACAGGCGAAATAATCTGAATTATTTCATTCAGCGGCCACATCATGGTGCAATTGAAATGGAAAATCACTTTGTGACCTCCGACTCCGGACCTCATGGGCGCCCTCCGGGAAACTCGTACATGTAACAAAGGGAAGACTCGGGATTCCGGACTGAGTCATGCTCTGAAACCTGCTGAAGGGTACCCGAGTCAAGTACACAATAAGATCAATAAAGGGCGAGCACTGACGCCACATCACTGTTCGTTTAGGCCACGAATCCCGAGGGATCAGTCAGACTGACTCTCAAGTCCAAA
Source organism: Mycena floridula (assembly GCA_029320655.1). Classification (NCBI taxonomy): domain Eukaryota; kingdom Fungi; phylum Basidiomycota; class Agaricomycetes; order Agaricales; family Mycenaceae; genus Mycena; species Mycena floridula. The sequence goes on from JARIHS010000001.1 coordinate 5,464,937, forward strand.
TCCAAATGAGTCCAGAAGATCCTTGAATGACGATTCGCGACTGTTTAAACCTGAAGGCCTTGTATGGGGACTATACATGAGCTTAAGCCTCCTTGAACAATTCGAGACTCGAGAAAAAGAAGACGAATTCAATATGAGCATAAGATTCACTCTGAAAAGAGGGAGAGAATGAATCCGATGACGAAGAGGATGAGGCTCAGAAATTCTTACTCTTTTTTTGCGCGATGTGATCGTCCCACGTGAGTATGTGACGCTGTCACGCTCCGCATCTCAACCATCAGCCACTAGCTGCAGGCCGCCTCGCTCGCCGAACTCCAATGCAATCTGAGGATGAAATCTCCTTCATGTCAGAAACCTGTGAATTGTAAGCTCTATCTCCCAATCTGTCGCCCTCCATTTGACACCAGCCACAGGGTTCTCAAACAAAGTATTTTTCACCCCGGTTTATCTGCATCGTCTGACTGACGATTTCCAGCATTCGGCCACCATGAATACAAAGGGAAGCAGCGAGAAATCATAGAAGCTGCGGTTGAGGGTATGAGTCAGGCAACAATTCCGATTCAACGGTGCTCAATCAAAGTCATAGGAAAGGATGTCTTCGTGCTGGCCCCGACTGGAATGGGCAAGGTGAGCGGAGATTACCCATTGAATTCCTTAATGAATCAATCTAGAGCCTCTGTTTCCAAGTCCCCGCGATGGCCCAACCAGTATGGCAGCACCTTATTGCTCATGATGCTCGCTAATGCATGTACCAAAGGAAGGATTAACAATAGTGGTTTCGCCCCTTCTCGGCGCGTGCTTTATTCTTTTCTGGCCTATCCTTATTTACCATCATTTCAGCCTTGATGAAGAATCGTAAGGCCCGAGCTGCGTTGTCTTTTTCGCTTTCTCAGAGAATCTTCCAGAGGTGACAGCATTATGCGAACGTGATATTCCTGTTGCCTCGTTCTGCTCCGATACCCTTGCAGCAGTCAAGAGCTCGGTAGGAGATTCTGCTCGTCCACTACCTTTTTCGTTGATAGATAAACAGATTTCTGAAGACCTGCTCTCTGGAAATCCTTCGACGCGACTGCTATACAGTGAGCTTCTTTTCAATCGCAAAAGTCCTTCTGACAAGTTCTCCAGTTACGCCTGAAGGGTTGTGTACAGCCAAGGTTCTCCAATGCGTGACAGCCGTCTATGAAAACGGACGGATGAATCGTTTGGTTGTCGACGAGGTAGTGCATCATCTCCACCAGTTCCATGTCTTGCCTCTGACCATTCATCCAGGCTCATTGTATATCAGTATGTCCACGAAAAGCGACACAATATGTCATCTTATCCGCCTTAGGAATGGGGCCACGATTTCCGTGAAGAATACAGGAAACTAGGAATCTTTCGCCAACGTTTCCCCAATGTTCCAATCATGGCTCTCACAGCGACGGCCACTGCTGCGTCAGTCTCTCCTTCACCCATTCCGATTTCTGTCTGACCTCTTCACAGCGTACAATGCGACATAATTCGATCTCTATCCATGTCGGAAGACACTTTCGTTGCCCTTCACCCTTTCAACCGTGCAAATCTCTTCTACGAGGTATCACAGTTCTCTTTTACTCTCCCTCTCATTGGTGATCATCTGCAGGTCCGGTATGGCTCTTCAGCACGGCCAGACATGTCCGAGATATGCCAATACATTTCCGATATTCATCGGAAGCGGGGAAGAGCTTCCTCTGGGATCATATATTGTCGCGCAAAAGACACTTGTAATCAATTGTCGAGCTACCTGCGCGGCAAGGGTCTTAATGCAAGACCATACCACCGAGGCATAAAGTATGTTTCATCTTTAACCTGAAATCAATCATACTGACTTCTTAAAGGCCTTCGGAACTCGATCGGACGCTGAGGCAATGGACGGCTGGTGGGAATGGCGAGGAGGGGGGCGTCGACGTTGTGAGTCACCTGCCAATACAGTCACTCTTTCACTGAGAAATCATTTCTAGGTCGTCGCAACTGTGGCCTTTGGTCTAGGAATAGACAAAGCCGATGTCAGGCAAGCAGTATTCTCTGTTTTCTCTGTCCGTTTTCAACTAGACCAACAGATATATCATACACTATGATATGCCAAAAAGCCTTGAAGGCTTCTACCAGGAGACAGGTCAGTCTCAGCACGTTCTCTATAGCTTCATCTGACCATGTCTTAGGTCGAGCAGGACGGGATGGCCTGGTGGGTTTTCGCTGGCATTGTCTGCCAACTGCGACTGATCATGTCCCTTCAGCCTGCCAAATGTATCCTCTACTATTGTCAGTGATCAGTCTCTACTTCTACTGACCGGCTGATATTCCGACGTCTAGCTCGCGAGGATGCGCTCTCAGTTCGCAACTGGGTCTCCAGTATACACAGTAGTCGAACGGAGAAGGTGGGGAATGGACCTGAACCAAGTCAAAGGGCTTCAGAGAGTCTCAATTGGGTAAGCCTCTATGCATCCGATCTAACCATGCACTAACCTGTTCAAAAGCTCATAAAGCTCGCCGAAGATTGCAATACTTGTCGACATGTGGTCAGTCTGACTCGTTGCATCGTCATCGTCCGCTAAACATCGCATAAAGGCAATCTGTCGGTACTTTGGGGAAACCATTGACACGAACGACCCAAAGGTCATGAAGAAATATTGCAACGAAATGTGTGACGTGCGTGTCGCTATCTCTCGCAAGTCTTTTCTGATATCTCTTCAGGTGTGCAAGGCTCCCGAGAAAACTCGAACTCGCAGATTGAAGTGTCACCCTACTGCTTCCCGTCAACCGTCCTTTCAGAAGTCCGCTGCGCGATATCAGCCTTCGACTCCGATGGATTCATATCCGTCGGGGTCTAAGCGCCCAGGCGACGAGCAAGCGCGATACGAGTTCAAAAAGACCAAGGTCGACTATGCACCGGCACTTGGTTTGTGTCTATTCTGTTGAACTTCGAAATGCTCATCCATTTCAGTTACCAGAGCCTTTGATCTGCATCGACGCTGAAAAAGCCCTTCAGGACGCCTTTCAGAACTTTTTCAATACCGACTCCGCCTAAACCCGTGAAAAGCTTGAACGAGAAAAGAGCCCCGGAATCTGACGATGAAGTCGAGATAGTAGACGGTCCTGGACCTGTTGGTCAAGACTTGGTGGATTCCGACAGTGAAGTCGAGATCGTCGACGATTCAAACGACTTGTTCGCAGATAACTCACCACAGCCTGAAAATCGCCAATGTATATTGCCAGTTCATACATCGGTGTCTCATGTTGACTTTTCTCTCAGCATCACCGGTCCCGGAGCTCGACGACCTGTTTGTTGACCTCGACAGTTCACTTTCAAGCAAGATAGAGGTGCTACTAACCTTGTGATACCGCTAGTTCATGAGCTAACTTGACTTTAGACCAGCACACGAAACGAAGCGTTCAGTCTATCGTTAAGGCGCTGCACAAAGTTCTTTCTGGGATCTGGGGATAGACTGGACCGTGCACCGACAAGCCCTCGAGATCGGTATGTGGAATTTCTTGTTGCCCCAGACTAATCATTTCGCCAGAGTGGACTTGCTCACCAAAGTCGCTGGAGAACTCGAATTTTCGATTGTCTGGCACTGTACCACGACAGACGGTTACGCTGAACGGATAGAGGGTCAGATAGACGATATCAAGCTCCTTGCTCAAGCGGGATGCTGGTCTAATGCCCGTATTGATGAGCTGGAGGATGCTCAAGAGATTGTAGAGAAACTGCGGCGCTGCTGCAACGTTAACGTCGACGAAATTACTGACGTCTTACTACTGTCTAAAGGTAGTTTTTAGCGGAATAGTAGTCAACATTTCAGGTACTTTGTTTACGCAAAGGACAAGGCTTCGACTGTCACCTTTATCATGCCATGGTTTGGATCGATGGTCGGCGGCAAAGCAACCATCGAAGAACTGCTGGAGAACTTTGTCTGAGTCAACTATTTCAGCTTCCAACGTCCCGTCGAAAGGACATTCAACGCCATGGGGAAGATTACACGAGATTTCTCACCAGAGAAATAAGCGTCCATGTCCAGAACACCGTCGATGGTCAGACGCTCGACTTGTCCTACCGAAATTGATCAGAGCTCAATAGAATGACAAGTTGAAAGGAGAACATACAGGGAACATGTCAGGAGGAACATTTGTTCCTGCCTTTTTCTGGGGCGCTCAAGCCTCGCGTTTCATTGGGCATTTCATCAAGGGATCCAGGGTATCACAGTTTCTCGTATATAGAGCCGTATTTTCGTACCTTACCCTTTTGCCCTATAGCAATTTGACTTAACCGTTCGTCTTCTAACCGGGATGTTTACCTTTGCAGGGACTTGGTGTATTCTAACAGAACAAAGTCGTGAAAGTCGAGCTCAGAACTGTTCCGTATGAGAAACCCCAGTATTGAAGCTTTGTTTCGTTGTGCTTCTAAAGTGAGGGATACTGGACGTGGATAGCGTATGGTTGACGGCACTGAAATTCAGAGAATACTGTACTGTAATCCCAGAACATCTTGGCCTGAGGTTAAGAAATCAGCTGCAGGCATTGAACGAGCGACACCTTGCTTCAAAAATAATGTCAATTGAGGAAGAAGAGAAGTAAAAAGAGCAGACCTCGCGGGTCGAAGCTAACAATGTCAAACTGGGGAGCCGAAGATAGATGGCGCAGTCACGGGGTTTAGAGACAGCGACTCGACTCGGATCTGCAGTTTTGACGCGACCATATGATACAGCAATCTAACAAGCTCTTTTTTCAATGTCTGATCCATCAATACTGAAATTTGGTATTCCCGGATCTTAGGTTTGCGACACCCACCATGGTATACGAAGCCCTGGTGGTTCAACTGTTTCAGCATTGTTCGTCATTTCCATGTCAATTCGGTTTCTAAGAGCACTTATATATACAGTTTAAGAATTACAGTTTAGGTACGTCGATACTGTGTCCTTTCTCGACCCAAGTTTTCTATGGCCAAAATGCTGTCGATGGCGCCGAGCAAGCAACTCTCGATTCCGGTATAATCCTCCTTTTTGAAACCGACGACATCTGCGACCCTCTGAACGTCGAACGGCAACAGGAATAGAGTCCTGTTGGTCTTTATGTCGATATTGGGGAGGGGGGTCTTGGTGATCCTTTCGGCAAGTTCGGGGTACTTCTCAT